>OY728166.1:1206780880-1211780880 GCA_963277665.1 Viscum album
ATTATATGTTCTCTACTACATTAACATAATCTAAATTAAATGTTTAACAACTCAAACAGAAAATGTATTATGCACAGGATGATGTTACCAATCCCTTATAAGAGAAAACTATAATAAATGAAACCCTTTGGATAGATACAAATGTAATGTTATGATATACTTTCTCTATTTTAATGAAAAATTATATAATGGAACATTTATTTAATTTTCATTATTTTATACAGGGTTTGTTTATTTTAGAATATTCATTTCCATGTCTCATGTCTTTTCAAGAAGAGAAATGACATTATATCTACTCAATTATAGAGGAAATATTGATATTTTCACAATAAAATCATTGTACATAGAATTAATGTATTATTTCATATTTATGTTTAATTTATTTCGTTTTACTATTACTAATAATAATTGTTTAAATATACTTGTGGATTCCTTTTTTTGAGTTGAGGCGGTTTGTCTGAAACTACTCATGTAGTGTTGGAATTTTGGGAAAGAAAGTTAATGGAAATCATGGTAACATTGACAATTATGATTGTTTTTGAATGTATGTAATAATTTGTATTTAGGTAATTATATAAACTAATGTTTGAAATGTCTATATTATAGTGTTTTTATGGTATTTTTGTTGTAAATTTCATTTCATTTAAATTCTGTATTGGGACTTGTTTTTTTGATATATGGTGTGTTTTTGGTGTGTTTCTAGTGTTGTCATGTGCTGTAATATCACACTGTAGTATGGACCTTTATTAGCACTTTTACAAGAATAGATAAAGAAAACATTTATTAGTGCTTTTAAAAGCACTAATAAATGTGACATTTATCATTTGTTTTAAAAGCGCTGATAAATGTATACTTTATTATCTCTTCTATCAGCACTAATAAAAGGCCTTTATCAACGCTTATAAAAGAAATGATAATGGAATCCATTTGTGGTGCTAGATTAAAGAGATAATAAATGTCCCATTTATCAGCACTTTTTCATCGTTGATAAAAGTATTGGTATTTTAACATCTCTCATGTTATTAGCGCTATTCTAGTGCCGAGAAAGGCTATTTATAGCACTGTTAAAGGCCTGTTTCATAGTAGTGATGTATAGAAGGAGATATTTTAAATCATGAAAATAATGAAATGAATAATACATTACCTTATTTTTATGTCTTTTTATTTGTCACATATGTTGAGATTAATATTCACATTAAATAAGAAATGTAATTTAACTAAAAATCCAAAGTGGGAGGATGAATATCTTGACTTTATTCTGATGAAGTGATAGAATGGTTTTATTTTTTCAATTAATTAACATGGAAAGTGGTAAATATATACTAATAATGGGTGATGAATGAAGATCCAAATAATGAATACGACACTTAATCACATCATAGAACACATAAAAATTGAATTTATGATTTCCTATGGTTTACAATATATAATAAACTAGGTCATTTCCTATGTAATTTATTGATTAATTAATCCATGTTCATTATCACATCTCAAATTTAGAAAAGGGTAATTATGGTGGGTATAAAAACCCTTCTCTATATTTTATATTTAATAATAATTTATTTCATATATCTTCACTTAATAAAAATCATAATATCGAGAGTAATAATGTCATTGGGAAATTAGGTACATTACATTACAACTTAAAATATGAAAAACCAACAACTTTACTAAAAAATTATTTTACATGACCACAACCTTCCTTCGTACTTAACACTGTATGGGATAACCTGTGGACATAAATAAAAAAGTGGTAATATGTAAATCCCAACAAGGAAATAAACATGGAATAAAATGAGGAAGAAAATATATGTTATATAATAGGCATATAAATTGAGCATAAAAAGAACATGAATAATAAGGAACGATATAACATGAAAATAATAACATAGAAATGTGACAATAATTTAAACATTGAGTCATAAACATAAGTTAAAGATAAACCGCCAAGAAATCATGGTGAAAAAATAACATAAAGGAATAAGGTAAACCCCTATCCCAAAATTATGTATCATGATACTAAACATTACCCAATGCATTAGAGCGCTATCAAGGTGCACCCTTCATAAACATTTCAATCTCATGCTTATGTGTGCCACATAAATCATATAACATGGATTCATAAAAAATCATAATTTATTACATGATAAAGGAATGTGGAATATATACATGTAAGTCCACAATCAATAATTATATGTTCATAAAGGTGAATACCCTTGATAGATAAATTGGTAGGGTATTCACTACACGGTGATTTTGGAATAAAAAATCTAGGTGCAATTTCGATAGCACAATGAAATCATGTAGAAATCCATAAAATGGGTTGATGAGAGTGAAAGGGAACTCTCATGAAATTAACAGTAATAGTTACATGGAATGACATTACCAAACATAAGTAATTGGAAATTGAGGGTGTATCATAATAAAGAGTCTTGAAGTAAGAGGAGAAAGCAAAAGAACCCTTATGAAATTTCGGCCTAGTAATGAGTGTACATAAATGGTAATAAGGGGATTAATGATATTTAAAGGAGGATATAATAATTTATAAATTAAATGTAAATTAATGGAATCATTTATCATCATATCCCAACATATGAAAATGGAATTTAAGAAGCATAATATAAAAAAGTTCTTGAATGGAAATGAGAAGAGAGAAATACCTTACAAAATTTTGGAAAAGTAACAGATTTGGTAAGGATCCAAATTATAGGAGAATAAATGATCCATCATAAAAATAAAATCCATTTTAAATTAGTTAAATTATTAAAAATTAATTGAAATACAAGAAATTGGAATTAAAATGACTAATCTAAAAGAAGGTGCTTGAATTCAAAAAAGAGGAGAGGGATCCCTTACATGGATGTGTGACTCCAAAGGATAAGGAGAGGCTTCTTGGGAGCTTAGAGTGACTTGGGAGGAATATAGGGATTATATAGAAGATGTTTGATGAGATTCATGGACTTTTAGTGATGATAAATGGGATCTTGGGTAGGTTTATATAGGAAAGGAGTAGGATTTCTTTATTATCTTGGGTTTAGACGCTACATAATAAAATATTCAAAACCACAAACCATCCCATGGTTTCTAGAAAAGGGGATTTTTATACATTATTTTATAAGTTTAAGGGCCTAATATAATAAATTATTACCCTTGATTATGTGAAGTTGACACACACTTTCAAAGAAATGGATTTAAAACCATAAAATATATTAAATGTATCGAAGGATTTATAATGGATTTAAAAAATTAATAAAATAAGCATAAAACCACATTATTTTAAATAAATAAAATATATTTGTCTATATATTAATTTTATTGTATTTATTACATCATTAATGGTCCATTATGATATCATAAAACACACCGTATAATTATATGGTATTTAATTTTTACCCAAAAAATATACTATCTCAAAAAATTATGAAAATTTAACCACTGGATAATTTTGACATCATGATTCCAAAAATAATATTTATTTTAGTTAAATAATTTTCTAAATATGTGAATTTTCACTTTTAAAATAAAAACTTACTTTTATTGAAAATTGGGGGGTTTTGACAAAAACATTTTTCAAACCTTAATAAAAATCATGTTTGACTTTATAAAAATAATATGATCATTTATATACAATAAAATTAACTTAATAATAATATTTTATTAAAATATTATTTATTTTAAAGATACTTTAATTCATCAAAATAGATTTCTTAATTGAATTTGAATATTAACCAAAAATACTACTCATGATTTTAAAATAATTTACAAAGTAACAAAAATAGGAAGAAGATATATTAATTATTCTCTAACAAAAATAATGTACATATTCCTAATTATAGGGTCTTAATACATATCCCTTTATTACACTGAAATATGTCTTAAGAGTAAGGTGTGAAATGGTGGGGCTTTCATGGGGCCATTTAGTGAACATGATTTGGGTCATGATCTTGGTGAGATCAAACTTCTCCCATAAATTATTTCTCTCATGTTTAAGTTATTGGATTCCATCTTGGTAATGGTTTAGGGAAAAGACAAAAAATTCTATCTCCCTCATAAGCTCTAATAAATGGGCTTCATAGGGTATGATCCTACTAGTTGAGGCCATCACTTCCTTTTTCTATGCCAAAATGATTTGTTAAAACCCTGTATTTATACTAGTCTTGTGATCACAATTAAAAAGTTGTATTATCAATTGTAAAGATACTTAAAGGTCATTTAAAATACAATTGGATATAATAAAACAAGTTCATGTGTAATCTATAACCATAATAAATTTCATTAAATCAAAGAAAATGAATTTTATTCATAAATGTTCAGGTTGTTACAACCTTTCCACCTTAAGAAATTTCACCCCCGAAATTTCCTTTTCCCACACTAAAATAGATGAGGGAAACTTTTCTTTATTACCTCCTCTGGTTACCATGTTGATTATTCAAACTTGGGGCTTTTCCATAACACCTTGACGAGGGCCATTGTCTTATTTCATAGAACTTTGTCTCTATGATCTAAGAACATCAATGGTTTATCCTCATAGGAAAGGTCATTATCCAATGGTAAAACATTTGGATTGAGTATATGTGATGGTTCTTAGATATAATTACTTAATAGGGATACATGGAATACATAATGTACTTAAGACATATTTTGTGAGAGTTCCATTCAATAGGACACTGATCCGATGCAATCAAGGATCTCAAAAGAGTCGATTTACATTGGACTAATCTTTCAATTATTCTCAAATATGATCACTATTTTACATAGAGATATGTGAAGAAATACCATGTCTCCAACATTGAAATATAGCTCATGTAGATGATTGTTAGCATAACTCTTTTTTGGACTATGAACATCTTTGATGTGTTTCTGGATGGTCTTAACATTCTCCACCATTTTTTCGACCATTATCCAGGATAGAAGTTTTCTTTCCCCAAATTCATCCCAAAATTCTAGTGTTATTCACCTCTTCCCATAAAGGGATTAATATGTGGCCATTTGGATTCTTGAGTGGAAAATATTTTTAGAAGAGAACTCTACCAAAGGAATATGTTGGCCCCATATTCCTTTGAAGTCCATTGAGAAAGATCCAAAAATGTCCTCAAGTGTTTGGATAGTTTGATTAGATTGGCCATCAGTTTGAGGGTGATAAGCTGTACTAAATTCAGATCAGTGTTTAGATAATTCTGCATACTTTTCCAAAACATAGTGGTGAATATTAGATCTCGACCAGAAACAATTGATATTTGTACTCCATGTAGCCTTACCACTTCTCTGATGTATATCCATGCCAGTTGATCTTGTGAAAAATCCTCTCAAATCATAATTAAGTGTTCAGTCGTTGTAAGATGATCCACAACAACCCAGATAACATTATTTCCCTTGGATATCTTTGTAAGTCCAATGAAAATGTACATGGTGATGTTTTCCCATTTCCGTGTTGGTATGGGTAATGGTCTCTTAATCCCCTTATAATTTTTCATTTCAACCTTCACTTATTGACATACCAGACACTTTGATGTATATTCTGTAATCTCCTTCTTCATGTTATCCCACTAATAGGGCTCTTGGATATCTCGATATATCCTTTTGTTTCCTAGATGAATAGAGAAATTCAAACTATGTGCATCATCATAAAGTTATTTCTTTAAGTCGGGATTTGATGGAACACATAGTCTTGACCCAAATCTCACAATTAATTTTTCATTAACATTGAAATATGAGGATTTAAATTTTATGATATTTTCCACTTTCTTTTGAATTCCCACATCATTTTTTAGCATCATTTAACCTTTCCAAAAGAGGGGGTTGAGTAATAATGTGGGAAAATATTGATAATGTTCCTTTCTTTATGATTCCCATGTCCATATTTTTCATGTTTAAAAATATTGGATCCATATCAATTCTCATCAATGATAGAATTTTTGGGTCTTTTCTACTTAGAGATTATTCTACCTTTTTTTCTTTATTAGGATGGTAGTAGATTGAGAAATCATAATCTTTGATTATCTCTAACCATTTTCGTTGGTACATATTCATCTCTTTTTATGTGAATATATATTTTATACTTTTGTGATCCATATATATTTCACAATTCTCCACAAATAGAAAAAAAACCATATTTTTCAATGCAAATATCACTACTTCCCACTACAAATCTTTTATGGGATAGTTTTTCACAAGGATTTTCAACTGCCTTGAGTCCTAGGCAATGAATTTATCATTTTTAATCAACACACATCCCACTACCTTCTTTGAAGAATCACTAAACATTATGAAATTCTCCCCAATTTTGGGTAATGTGAGCATAGGGATATCGATAAGACTTCTTTTCAACTCCCTAAAGCTTTCTTGAAATTCATAATTCGAAGAAAATTTTACTCCCTTATGAGTTATCTTGGTAAGAGGGTTTGAAAATCATGATAAATCTCTCACAAATTGATGATAATATATAGATAACCCATGTAATCTATAGATACCTGGAATTGATGTTGACCTCAGGCATCCCTCAATTGATTTTTTCTTGTAAGTATCCACGGATATCCCATTGTTTGTGATGATATTCCCTAATAATGAGACTTCCTTTAACTAGAACTCACACTTTCTGTACATTTCATAGAGATTCTCCTTTATCATAGTATTAAGTACAATTATTAGATTCTACTCATTTCCCTCATTGGTTTTGGAGTATATTAGAATATTTTCTATAAATACTACCACAAATTTTTTGAGGTAATAAAAAATACTCTATTCACCAAGTCCATGATGATTGCTGGATAATTACTAAGTCCGAATGGAATCAAAATGAACTCATAATGCGTGTACCTTGTAAAAAAATTAGTATTGAGGATATCATCCTTCTTTCCCCTTACTTGGTAATATCTCAACCACAGATCCACCTTGTATAAGTATTGTACTCTACATATCTGATCAAAAAATTCATCAATTAATGAAAAAAGATACTTGTTCTTTATTGGGATTTTGTTGAGTTCATGAGAATAAATTAAACGGTGCATTTATCCATCCTTATTCTTGATGATGAGGACTGGTGTACTCCATGGTGAAGCACTTGGGCGTATAAAACCTTCATTAGGATTCTCCTATAGTTGTTTCTTTAGCTCATAAAGGTCCACAATAACCATTCTATATGAAGACTTGGATATTGGTAATGCCCCAGGTATAAGTTCGATAAACAATTTGACCTCTTGAATAGGAGGAAGAACTGGAAATTCCTCAAGAAATACATCAAAATATTCTCTCACAATAGGTATGTCTTCAAGGATGATCCTTTCCTTAGACTCAATCATTTGAGCTAGATACACTTTATCATAAGGCAGTAGAAGATTCATCCTCCTCCTTGAACTTGTATAGAATTGAGGTTCGATTCACCATATGAAGAGTGATTTCCCTCTCATGGAAATTTATGTTGGATTTATATAGGGAAAGCCAATCCATGCCCAAAATTGCATCAAATTCCACCAAAGTGAGACTTTTAATATTTTTAAGAAGAACATTCCCATGAACTTCAACATGTGATAAAATACTCATATATGTTTTCCCTAATGATTTAATATCATTTCATGTGGGGACTCTGTGTTCTTAGGAAACATACAAGATACACTAATAGAAAATTAATTGAAATACAATATGACATACAATACTTTGAAGTAGTAGTTATACGTAATTCATTCATAATTATCCATATCATTATAGTATTTTCCATGCTCCCTTGATCTTAGATATTGTTGATGCTCATCATGCTTCTTATCCCTTATAGTAGAGAATTGTATTGGATAATGCCTAAATTCTCCACATTTATGGCATATAACTGTATATGATTCCTTATATTGAACTTTGTTTCCATCCATCACATTATCCATTTTATCATGGAAATTGGATACTTTGTGCCCTATCATTCCACACTTAAAACATCTCCCAATCCCTTTGTGACATTTCCCTTGGTGCATCTTTCCTCACTTGTTGTATAAAAGAAATTGGGTCTTCTTCCCCTTATCACTTTTATCTTATGGACTTTTAGGAGATGTCATCTTTCTCATCCTTGATTTCTTTGGGAATTAAAAAAGGTGTCAATTTTTAATCGTTATTTTTGATAGATCGTTTGGAATCATCACAATATGTCTTACTTAATCTCCCATATGATTGGTAATCTCGTTTTTTCAGGCATCACATTGCCCTTCATATTGATTATTTATCTGATTCCTCCAATTTTGACCATTGGATAAAATAAAAGAAAAATTAGGAATGAGTATCTTAAATAATTAAACACATAATGGGAATCCAATGACATTAAATAGATAACATATAAATTACATTTATCTCTATAAATTATGAGTTTCTAGGCTTTAGTCTATGTTATCCATGATCTACTTCTTAACATATATTATTATGGGATTTTTTTGTTCCTATAATTATGCTTCATAATGGGATTATATATTTACCAAAGTACATCCCCCAGTAGTGTTAAACCAGGTGAGCAATAAGGCCAATTGTTGTGTATTAGGTTACCCTGTGTTAGGCCCAAAACACCTTTTTAGAGTTATTACTACTCGGTACATCTATGCCATAAACACATCCAACTATAGTATCCTAATAGGGATGAATTTTATTGATAAACCACTTTATATACACTCACAAATTTTTTTTGGATGTTCTCTTAAACTTAGTCTTATCCCTAAGGGTTTTCACTAGGGGTTTCTAATCATAATCCCAAAAATAACTAAACCTATCCTCTGATACCAACTATAACAACCATACTCTTTATTTTGTATTTAATCATGATTTATTACATAGATTTTAACTTCATACAACTCATAATATTTATAGGTATATTGTATTTGGGAAATTAGGTACATTACATAACAACTTAAAACAAGAAAACCAAAATCTTTATTGAAAACTTATTTTACATGACCACAACATTCCTTCGTACTTTAAACTGCATGGGATAACCTAAGGACATACATAAGAAAGGGGTGAGATATAAAAAACTTTAAGGGAATAAACATGGAATAACCTGAGGAATAAAATACATTTTAGATAAGAGTCATATCAATGGAGCATAAAAATAACATGAATAATAAGGCATGAAATAACATGATAATCATAACATGGAAATGTGTTAACTTAAAACACTTCATCACAAAAAAAATTCAAAGATAAAATGCCCAAAATTCATGGTGGAAACAATTCCCATAAAGTAATCATGTAAATACCTGTCCCAACATGACATATCATGATACTAAACATTACCCAATGCATTGGAGGGCTATTAGGGCGCACCCTTTATAAACATTTCAATCTCATGCTTAAGTGTACCACATAGATCATATAACATGGATTCATTCAACATAATAATTTATTCCATGATCAAGGAATGTGAAATACATACATGTAAGTCCCCAATAAATAATTATGTGTGCATAAAGGTTAATACCCTTGATAGATAAATGGGTATGGTATTCACTACATGATGATTTTGGTATGGAAAATCACGGTGCAATTTTGGCAGTATAACGACAACATGTAGAAATCCATAAAATGGGTTGATGAGAGTGAAAGGTGTCTCTCATGAAATGAATAGTAGGAGGGAAATGTAAGGAAATTACCCTATATAAATAATTTTAAATATAAGGTGTAACATAATAAAGTGTTTTGAAGTAAGAGGATAAAGCAAAAGAACCCTTATGAATTTTCAGCATGGTAACAGGTGTATATAAAGTATCATAGGGGGAATAATTAGAGTGAAAGAAAGATATAATAATTTATACATCAAATTTAAAATAATGGAATCATTGAAAATCATATCCAAACATATGAAAATGGAATTTAAGAAGCATAATAAAAAACAAGTTCTTGAATGGAAATGAGAAGAGATAAACCCCTTATGAAATTTTGGCATAATAATAGATTAGGAAAGGGTATAAATAAGGGGAGAATAAATGATACCTCATAAAAATAAAATCATATTTATATTAAGATAGTGATTAAAAATTAATGGAAATACAAGAAATTGTAATTAAAAGGAGTAATATCAAAGAGGGTGCTTGAATTCAAAGGAGAAGAGAGGGATCCCTTACTTGGATGTGTGACTTTAAAGGCTTAGGAGAGACTTTATGGGAGATTTGGGGTACCTTGGTAGGAATATAGGAAGTATATGGAAGATAATATAAGACCTTAAAGGATTTTTAGTGAATAGAAATGAGAGTTTGGGTGGGTTTATATAGGAAAGGAGGGGGATTTATTTATTATTTTGGTTTTGGACACTACATAATAAATTATTCAAAACCACAAACCATCACATGGTTTATGGAAAATGGAAGTGGTATACATTATTTTATAAGGTAAAGGGACTAAGATAATATTATATTTCCCTTTATGATGTGGAGGTGAGTCACACTTTCAAAGAAATTAATTTAAAATAATAAAATATATTATATGTCTGGGAGGATTCATAATGGATTTTAAAAATAAAAAAAAATAAACTTAAAACCAAATTATTTTAAATATATAAAATATATTTGGATGGATATGTTTTTTATTGTATTTATTACATCATTATTTGGCCATTATGATGTCATAAAACACAATGTATATTTATATGGTATTTAATTTTTACCCAAAAATGTGACTGTCTCAAAAAAATATGAAAAATTCACCATTGGATAATTTCGATGGCCTGATTAAAAAATTAATATTAATTTTATCTGAATAATTTTATAAATATGTTAATTTTTATTTTTAAAATAAAAACTGTCTTTTATTGAAAATGGAAGGGTTTAGACAAAAACAGTTTTCAAACCTTAATAAAAATTCTGTTTGATTTCATAAAACTTATATGATCATTTATATTTAATAAAATTAATTTTATAATATTATTTTATTAAAATATTATTTATTTCAAAAATAAATTAATTCATCAAAATAGATTAGTTAATTTAATTTGAATATTAACCAAAAATACCACTTGTGCTTTAAAAATTATTTACAAAGTAACAATAATAGGAAGAAGATATATTCATTACTTATTAAAAAATAATGTACATATTCCTAAAGATAGTATATTTATACAAATCCATTTATTACACTGGCATACAACCTAAGAGTAAGGTGTGCGATGATGGGGATTTTATGTGTCCATTTAATGAATATGGTTTGTGCCATGATCTCGATGAGCTTGAACTTCTCAAGTTTACAGTTTTTCTCATGCTTAAGTTATTGGATCTCAAATTGGTATTGGTACAAGTAAAATTCCATAAATTATATCTCCCTCAGAAGCTCTGATAAATGGGATTTATAAGGTACAATCCTACTGGCTGAGGCCATCACTTCCTTTTTCTATAAAAAAAGGATTTGTTAAAACCCTATATTTATACTAGTCATGTGATCACTATTCAAAAACTATATTATCAATGGTAAAGATACTTAAGAGTCATTTAAAATAAAATTGGATATAAAAAAATAAGCGAATTTGTTTTCTATAACCATAATACATTTTATTAAATCAAAGAAAGGTGATTTTATTCATAAATGTTTGGGTCGTTATAGTGGGGTTTTCTATGATTGAAAAAAATAAAACTATTTTCATTAAATGAGAGATTTTTTGGACAAATCATGAACAACCTGGGTGAATATCACAATTTTATCAAGTACCAACACTCTCATAAGATGTGATATAGATAAATTATTCTTTGATTAATTTCAATTGAAACCAATATAGTATGTAGGTTATTACTCAACTATCACCTAATATTTTATAAATCAATGATATCGAATACTGATATTCACTCAAAATCAATAAAACTTTATTTTATATAAGGTCTGTACTCAATCATGGAATCATATAAACTTACTAAATATGGTGGAAATATATGGTTTTATTTAAAAACATTTCTCATTACTGAAATATTCATCTTCATGAGTGAAAGATTTAGGAAGTCATACCGAGATGCAATCCATAATAATAGTAATTTAATACAATTGTTGGGGAAAGGGGAATATATTCTAAAATGATCACATGGTCTAATAAATGCATGAAATAATGAGAATTTATGTTTCGTTGATTTTAATATGATTATAAAATAATTAACACAAATTCTAATATTTATATTATAGTAAAAATATAATAAATATATAAATAAAATTTCTCTACAAGGATTAAATGAAATAATCTATGGATTACCACAAGTAAAACCCAAATATTGATATATAAGGGGCTAGGAAGTATATGAGGGGGAGGAGAATAAATTAGATGAATAAATCTCTCTTAAGCTCAACCCTACCCCTAGAAATTTCATCCACACAAATTATCCATGGATTGATTTTAATGTGGAAATTTTTAGGATATCCCCATAAAAATAAAGAAATACTTGGTATAGGTTTTCTATTAATGATTGATTTATCCACATAATTAATATGTCTAAATTACTTTTATAAATGCATTCATTTGACATGAAATTATTATAGTATAAAGAAGGGTAAATGGAAATAGTTTAGGGGGTGGTTGAATTACCTTTTAAAAAATAAAGGAAATAAATAAATAAATAAAATATTAAGAACATTTTTTTAAATATTGAATTTAATTAAAACCATTTGAAGGATTTGAATAGATAAATATTTTTTGAAAGAATAATGGAATATATACAATGTTTATATAAGATGAAGATAAAAATAAAGAGTTATTTTTAAATTAAACAGTGAAGCATATTTATGTTTTAAATAACTTATTATTGAATAATGAAAGTGAAACATAAATATTTGGAAAGAAAATAAGGAACCCGATTTTGAAAATAAGTTCAAAAATACCTTAATAAGTACTTTTATTCATACTTACTCAATATCATGAGGATTTAATTTACTAGTCCCTTTTATTTATATGTATCCAAGATACCAATACTCCCATAAATTTTAGGTTTTTTCAAGAATCAAGAATAAAATCAATGATTACTTTTTAATGGGTATAGATATAGTCTTGAATGAAAAATATTCCTATGCATTTTAGCAGTTATGGAAAGGAAACATGGCCCTCACATTAATGGTAGTGATAACTAATAAATAATAAAGAGTAATAAGATAGGATTTCTAGAAGAAATCACATTTAAGCATGGTAAAAATTATTTAAAAAGAATAAGAAGTATCATTATGAGACAATGAGAATGATGTTGGAGTGAAAATATTTTTACAATAAGATCAAACTCTTTATTGGATAAGAGACCACAAAGAAAATGAGAGGATGTGAGAGAAATTTGGTTATGGTATCATGTTGGTATTGGAGAATTAATGATAAAATAATTTTTAAGGCCACAAAGAGGTCCATTTATATAATAAAATAGCATTGGGAACCTTTTAGAATTAATTTTGGTTAATAATGTCATAGAATAATATAATTATGGTGTTTTTACCAATATTAAATTCTTTATAGATCATATCCTAAAGGGATATGGTAGAATTATCTGCATTTTGGGGGTGGTCTTTGTGGAATATGGATTAGAGCTTTGAAATAGAGTCCTATAGGATTGTTTTTTTATATTATAGAAATTGTGTTATAGATATGAAATATCTCTTGAGTTTTGATGTGGATGGCTCCAACATAGAAGAGTTGTGGTATGAACTTTACTATGTTTGTAGGATAAAAATTATGACTATGGTGTGGATCCAAAATTTTCATCGTGATGTCCTTAAGAGGAAGTTAGGTTGATCTGTATGGAAGTATGGTACTTTTCACTATGTTGTGTCCCAATTATATAGCTATTTATAGTGGGGTCCATAGAATTTCACCATTATTTACTTATTTTTAGGGTTTAATTAAAAAGTAGTATCCCTTCATTCCATAAAATTATTACATATTTTAAAATAAAAAATTGTTAGAAATACCTTTAGTCATTTTGATTATAAAAAAATTATAGATTTCAAAATCTACACTTTTTTTATGGAAGACACTAATTTAAGATTAAAATAAAATATTATGTTAAGATTTAGCAAAAAAATTTCTCCACAAAGTAAAAAAATAATAATTTATCACACATAAAACTAATAGAATTATATAATTACATTTACCTAATATTTCTCATAAAAATAAAATATATTTACCCCCCTTTGAGATCATCAAATTGAATTTATATTTGGGGATGTAGAAAAATTATAGTAATAAAATTTAAAAAAAATATTTATCATGATTAATGATCTTTCAAGAGAGATAAAAATATTGTATAGAAAATTTTATAATACTGAATATTTAAAATATGATATTTTCAATAAATCACAATATAAATGAAAATAAAATTCTTAAAACTAATATTATGTGGAATAAAAATATATTTGAAAATTATTTTGAAGAATCTCACTAGAAAAATAAATTTCTAAAAAAAATTATAACAATTTTCTCCCTTCTAAAACCATTTCAGTATTAATAAGATAATCTCCCTCTCAAATAAGTCACTTTAATTAAGAGGATATGTTAACTAAAAAAATATAAATGATTATTTTTTAAAATATATTTTATAATTAAGAGAAGGTACATAAAAATAAAAAACAATAATTTAGAATTTAAAATTAATTACATCATTAAGGTATAATAATGGTTTTGTTACTAACAAGTTGATAATTTCCTAAGTGTCAAACCAGCTTTGTAGTATATGTCTACTACTGATTCCAAGGATGAAGATGATAAAAAAATATAATAATCCCTTTTTTATGTTATAACCTAAAGTAGAAGTTTTTCTAAGGTTACATCCAATAATTAATTTCCTATAGTATTTCAATCACTTAACTTTTTAAAAATTAAAAACTCATTAAAAAAAACTATAAAGAAATTATTTTATTTTTTCAAAAAATTGAAAAATTTTCAATCTTAACAAGGATAAGAGATATATATCACAAGATAATCATATCCACCACATATTTAATAAAGTATAATTTATCAAGAGGAAGGGGGTTGATGAATATTTCAACATTATCACGGTTTGTGAAAAAATGTCCAGAACAATATCACATTTTTTGGAATTGATATAAAAGAAATTAGTGTCTCAGATTAACTTTCATAGTGATAGATTATTGCATAGGGTTTATAGAAATTCTAGTCACTCTAGTTTTGTAAAATTTGATAAGAATATGATCAAATATAATCCCAACATCTAAGAGAGTATGTTTCCTCCATATAATTTGGGTACAACATCTCTGAATGACTATGTATTCTACTTCCACTGAAGAAAAAGAAAAATATATTTTATTATTTACTAATCAATGAGATAATGAATTTTACCAGTATATGGAATGTCCAACTAGCACATTTCCTACCTAGATGACATCTTCTTAAGTCTGTATAGAGAAAAAAGGCATGTTCTAATTAATTTTCTTTAGAGTTAAATAATGCACTATCTTTATTTATTTCAGATACAAAAAAATTATTTTGATGGATTTTAAGTTATATTATATTGTATTTTTTAAAAAATGGGAACAAAGGAATAAACTAAACATGATATTTACTTGTGTCATAATATAATAGCGTAAAATTATAATCATACTATTATAAATATTGTTGCCAATTTTTTTTGGCTTTATCAGATGTTAGTTTAAAATTTCAACTCTTGAGTCTTCTAATTTCCATTTCATGATCCCTGAAAAGCATCTTTTTAATTTCATCTATATAATTACGTTGTACATAACGAATTGAAAATTTATGAACAAAATTCCATTTCTTTGATTTAATGAAATGTCTTATGGTTATAGAAAACACATTAACTTATTTTAATATATACAATTGGATTTTAAATGACCATTATGTATCTTCACCATTGATAATATAACTTTTGAATAGTGATCGATTTACTAGTATAAATATGGGGTTTTAACAATTCCTTTTGGCATAGAAAAAGGAAGTGATGACCTCAAACAGTAGGATCGTACCCTATGAAGTCTACTTAGTAGATCTTTAAAGGGAGATATAATTTCTGAGCTTTTTCCAAGACCAATCCCAAGACTATATCTAACAACTTAATCATGAGAGAAACTGTTTACAGTGGGATTTTAAGTTCACCAAGATCATAGCCCAAGCCATGTTCACCGAACGAACCCATGAAATCCTCACCATAGCACACCATACTCTTATTTTATATTCCAATGTAATAAAGGGATATGTATCAAGAACCTAGCATTAGAAATATATACATTATTTTTGGTATAGAATAATGAATATATATTCTTCCTATTATTGTTACTTTCAAAATGATTTTTAAAGAACAATTAATATTTTTGGTTAATATTAAAATTCAATTAAGAAATATATTTTGATAGATTAATGTATTTTTTTAAATAAATAATATTTTAATAAAATTTTATTATTAAATTACTTTAATTAAATATAAATGATCATATAATTTTTATGAAGTCAAATGTAATTTTTATTTAGGTTTGAAAACCGTTTTTGTCAAAACCTGTCAATTTTCAATAAAAGTAGGTTTTTTATTTTAAAAGATAAAATTGACATATTTAGAAAATTATTTAGATAAGGTGAATATTATTTTTGGAATCAGGATGTTTAAATTATCCAATGGTGAATTTTTAATAATTTTTTGATACAATCGAATTTTTGGGTAAAATTTAAATACCTTATAAATATACGATGTGTTTTAGGATATCATAATGGACCAATAATGATGTAATAAATCCAATAAAAAACATATTCATCCAAATATATTTTATCTATTTAAAAATAATTCTTTTTTATGTTTATTTTATTTATTTTGTAAATCCATTGTGAATCCTCTAAGAAATATAATATATTTTATGATTTTAAATTCATTTCTTTGAAAGTGTGACTCAAATCCTCATAATCAAGGGAAATATTTTATTACCTTCAGCCCTTTTACTTATAAAATAATTTATACCACTCCCCTTTTCCAAAAATCATGGGATGGTTAGTGTGTTTGAAAATTTTATTACGTAGTGTCCAAAACCAAAATAATAAATAAACCCCCTACTTTACTATATAAACCCACCCAAGATCCAATTTCTCTTCACTCAAACTACTTGAAGCTCATCCACAATATGACCTATACTCCTTATATTCCTCCCATGGATCCACAAATCTCCCAAGAATCCTCTCCCAAGTCTTTGTAGTCACACATCCAAGTAAGGGATCCCTCTCCTCTTCTTTGAATTCAAGCACCTTCTTTGAGATGATTCCTTTTAATTCCAATTGGTTGTATTTACATTAATTTTTAATAATTATCTTAATTTCCAATGGATTTTATTTTTATAAGGTATCATTGATTCCCCCTCATTTTTCCCACTACCTAATCCTTTACTATTCTAAAATTCAGTATGGGATTTCTCTCTTCTCATTTCCATTCAAGCACTTCTTTTATATTATGGTTCTTAAATTTAATTTTCATATGTTGGTATATGATGTTCCATGATTAAAATACTATCCATTTTATTTATAAATGATTATATCTTCCTTTAACTATCATCAACCCCACTATGATCCTTTATATACACCCGTTAACATGCCGAAATTTCTTAAGGGTTCTTTTTTTCTTTCTCCTCTTACTTCAAGACTCTTTATTATGTTATGAATTCTATTTACAATTACTTATGTTTGGTAATTTCCTTCCATGTTTCTATTACTACCCATTTCAAAATATACCCCTTTCTCCCTCATCAAACCGTTTTATGGATTTCTACATGATGTTGTTATACATCCAAAACTGCACTGCGATTTTCCTTGCCAAAATCATCTTGTAGTAAATACCCTACCCATTTATATATCAATGGTATTCATCTTTTTTCACATATAATTATTTATTGGGGACTTAAATGTATGTATTATACATTTTTGGATCATGTAATAAAGTATGATTCTTAATGAATCAATGTTATATGATCTATGTGACATACTTAAGCATGAAATTGAAATGGTTATGAAGGGTACACCCTGATAGAGCTCTAATGGAATGGGTAATGTTTAATATCATGATATTTCATGTTAGGATAGGGGTTTACATAATTACTTTATGGGAATTTTGTCCCCCATTAAGTCTTCGTGGTTTAGATTTGACTTATATTTATGATGTAGTGTTTTAAGTTGTTTCCACATTTCCATGTTATAATTATCATGCTATATCATACCTTATTATTCATGTTCTTTTTATGCTTCTTTGATATGCCTATTTTCTAACATGTATTATCTTCCTCATGTTATTCCATGTTTATTCCTTTTTTGATCTTTATATCCCAATCCTTTATTATGTATGTCCTCAGGTTATCCCATGCAGGGTTAAGTATAAAGGAATGTTGTGGTCATATAAAATAAGTTTTAAATAAAGATGTTTTTTTCATGTTTTAAGTTGTTATGTAATGTACCTAATTTCCCAAAGACACCAAACCCATTAATATTCGGATTTTTATGAAGTGAAAATCTATGTAATAAATCATGATGAAATATGAAATAAAGATATGGGGTTTTTGTATTGTATTGGAAATGTTCCTTCTTAATTTTATGAAATTTTAAAACTAATAAATATTTTAGTTATCCCATAAAACTCATTTAAAACTATATAGTAATTGAATGAGTCAATTATTTTTAAACAGTTTAATTAATTTTTCTAAAAATAACATCATAAATATAAATTTGAATAATTAATAATTCCTTTTTAAATATGTTTTAAAAAATAGTTGAATCACCTTCTCCCATTTTAAAATAATTTAGTAAAAATAATTTTATCATGCTTTCGAACCAAGTATGAGGGAATTTTTTATGTCATATAGATCATTGGTAAGTTTTAAAAAATGTTTTGTAAATTTATGATTTTTAAAGTAATGTGGTTGATCCATAAAAAAATTTCAAAAATAAAACCATTTAGAAAATATAATTTGAAAAAGATTAAATGTAAAAAGAGAATTAAATGCCAAGAAAATTATAATGGATTTTATAAATGAAATAGGTGTAAATATATCACCATAATCAATACATTATTCTAGATTATATAATGTTTTTCCTTGTTATGGATGATATTTCATACTTCTTCTAGCTTGTTCCAAAAAATTGACTTTGTTCAAAAATTTGGCTGATTATCAGGAGGATTCATGAGAGTACAGACATTATTCCATTAAATTTTTATTTAAATATTATTGCATGGTAAGTTTACAATTTTCATCATTAATATCTTAATTGAGGGATTGAGGATCAATGTGAGAGAGAAAATCTTGATGTTCAACCTCACATAAGACCGACCTTCTAGTACAATTTTCATATTGTAATTCATCGAAACATTATAAAGCAGATGGTCTTTTGATTGAACTAATTACTTGGGTAAAATTTTATAAGGGGTTTGTATAACATATTCAATTGTGTTAAAAAATTTAGGATTACAAGAGGAAATTTTTTGGTCAACGTCATCATTACACAAGGGATGTGATATAGGAATATTCTCAACAAAACCGATGTAATTAGACACTTCTAATATACAGTTCATTTTATAGAAGTCTTGGTAGCCTTCATATGAGATTTTATATCCATTAAAGTTTCCTTTATTAGATAAGGGTTCAAAATTTTAACAACATAAAACTATATATATATATATATATATATATAAGACTTAAAGTATTCAATATATTGTCCTGCACATAACCTCAAGTATATATGAAATACGATATAGTAAATCATTTAAATGTAGACATAAAATTATATAGTATGAAAAATAATAACCTATTTATGAAAAATATTTATAAAGGTTTTAATAATGAAAATATAATGATTAATTAATAATAAAAAAGTACTATGTTTTCAGTAATTTCATTTTACGCTTAAAAAATATGTTTTCTTCAAAAATTATTTTGACACATTTTTTCATGAAAAATTTTAAATTATTATATAATATTTTTATAAATTTTATTTTATGAAATTTTTATCATTTTTAAAATCAAAATTTTTGTATTACCTTAAGGCATCATTTTGTATTTTTCAAGATATATTAATTTTTTAGTGAATAGTGAAAAAACCATTTTTTGTAAAAACTATCATTTAGTTTCATTTAAAATTAAAATTATGATTTGAATGTGATATTAATTTAAAATAAATATAATTTAATTGGAAATATTTTAATTAATTATATCATAATATTTTCTATATTATTTTTTAATATAATCATAGTTTTGAGCCTAAAAACTAATTTTTCTAAAAACTGGGTTTATATACACAATAAATTTTTTATTAATAAATTAATTTGATCTATATTAATTAATTTTTATAGTGAAATTTATAGATTATATATTCAATAATATATTTTAACATTCAATATATATATTTACAAGGAATTTAATGTATGTAAATTATGTTTCATTCTTAAAAATGCTTTCTTTTTAAATGTGTTTTTATTACTGGTTACACGATTTTTTTAAATTAAATTCTAATACTTATATAAATTGAATATGATAAAATTAATTTCATATTTTTAATCAAAATATTTAATATAATGTAACAGGGTCAAATCAATATTTGTTCTTTTTAATAGTAAAAACAACAAAATTGTGTAACCACGGTTAAAGCGGATTTACTGAAGAATTAAACTAATAGGTATGCATAGGATCACCACACAATCCAATATAATTTTTTATTGAATATATTTCAATATTATCTAAATATAACTTTGAATTCCTATGAATTTTGATATACTTTCCCATGAATATTACTTTATATCATTGAAATCTTTTAAGAAATTGATGGGTGTCTCTCCCCTCACATATAAAAGGGAACATCTTCTCCTCCTT
Organism: Viscum album; assembly: GCA_963277665.1. Lineage (NCBI taxonomy): Eukaryota > Viridiplantae > Streptophyta > Magnoliopsida > Santalales > Viscaceae > Viscum > Viscum album. Next base: position 1,206,801,656 of record OY728166.1, read on the forward strand.
TATTCACACAATTTAAGCCTTATATCTCAGAAAATACCAACTCCAAAACCTTTCAATTATCCTTCCATTTAAAAAAGATATCATGGTCTTCTCTTATGACCTATCATTTATGGATTAAGGTGTAGGCTAATGAAGGTCTCTCAAAAAAGAAGTATATATCTTAATAATATTCTTTTAATTTTACCAATTTTTATACTTAATCTAAACATGAAATATGAATAAAAAACTTTTTTAATATAATACTATCATAATAATAAGATTTTATTTTGGAAATAGAACAACCATTTACCACCTATTAACAACCAAATGAGAGATGTAAGTATTGCTCGTGTGTACATGTGGACCACCACCACCACATAGTAGTGTGATTAATTTTCTAGAATCAATACCAATGATTTATTAATATAGGTTAAAGTAAATATATGATATTTATTTTATAAAAATTATTCTTGATTTTTTAGTTATTATATAACTTTATTTTGTTCTATCTGTTGAAAAATGGAAACATTTATGGTGCATATGTACAAACTATCCTCTTTACCTAGTGTTGAAATTAATTTTTCATCACTAATTTATATTAAGGGTTTTAATTATGTATGTAGTGAATATATATTATATGCATACTAAGATTTTAATTCTATTTTTTATGGAATAATGAAATAAGTTCATGGATAGAAACCACCAAACCAAAACATACATAAAAAACGAACCATTTTACACCCAAAATGATAATGAATGATTATTAATTAATGGGTGATAATATAATATAAGTAAATAATTTATGGTATTACTGACATGATTATGGTAATGGTATATAAGTATAATAAAAGTAAAATTCTTTATAACAGTGGTTAAATCTCTTATGATGCAAGATATACTTTAGTTAAGGATTTTATATAACAATCTCATTTTTACCAATATTATTTATTCTTAAATTTTCTGATGATGAAATTATTTGATATATCTCTCACAAATATTATGAATTTTTTTCTCATATATTAATTTTTTTAGGATTCATGTTTTAATTTAATTTTACTATATCTATATACTTAATATACTAAATGAATTTTATTAAAGAAAACCAAACCCTTTTTTCCCTTTGTTTTGGAATATTTTCTTACATGTCAATATTTTTATTTAAAATTTTTTAATAATGATTTTAATATTCTCCAAAATTGTTTTTAATTCCATTTTGTAATATATTTTACTTTCATTAATGAGGCTTAAATTAAACCTTCTTATCATTTTCCAAACATGGTACTTTTACTTTTTACTAAAAATGTTAATAATTTTTTTAACACACACCACGTGAATGAAACCCGCCACTATCATGAATAATGTTTTAATTAAATATTTCACTATAGGTTTCCTTTTTTATTTTAAAAGTAATTTTTTTTCCATAAGATTTGGAAATTTTTATATTATAAATTTGTTATTTCTTATAAGAAGTGTATTTTTCTCAATAAATATTCTCACGAACATTTAATGTTATTTATATCTATAACAAAATCCTTCGATGATTATTTATATTAAATGGGAATATGATATAGTGTTAAAATATTTATTATTTATCTGTATGGTTTATTATTATTATAAGGAAATTTTTATTAATACTGTATCCTTTACATGGGTTATGATTTGATGTCATGATGAATGTTTTATGATCTTGTGGAACACATATGTGTTGATTTCATTATATGATATGTGGGAACATAATTATACATTCCACTAACATAATGGGTATAGAATGATATATCATGAGGTAATAAGAACTGGAATAGGAAGTGAACCCATTTCATCAAAGGATGTTTTTAATAATATAGTCTTCGGAGTGAACCTTCAATAAAGATATGATGGTATGAGGAGTAAACCCAATACACTATAATAGTATTGGAATTAAACCATGGATAATGAATTGATTTTATATTATTTTTTAATGATATAAACTTATCTATTATAGTTATGATATTTATTAATGGATTATGTTTGATTATTGAAGATTTCAAACTCTTATGTCTTATCTATTTCGGTTGTTAAATCTTTATGTCTTGTTTAATGATTATGATATATAAATTGATGGGTATGATTATATAATTTCTAGATCATATTATCATACCCTTTTACTTATCTTATACACATTTATCATCATATATTAATTTATTATTTTTTTACCCTAACTAAAAATTTGAGGTTATCATTTATTATGTTTCCCTCCCCTAGGTTATGAAAAAATATTTTAAGTGTGTTTTGTCTAATAAGGGTTAATGTTATAAAAAATAAATGGGAAATAATGTATATTTTTTGTGTACTTCTTATTTCTATATCCATATTTCTAATGACACTAAACCTTTATGGTTTTGGTATGGATTATATTAGTATGTAATGGATATTTTTTCGAATAAAATGTAGTATTTATGTATGAAAAGTATGAGTCTCTATAGTTGGTATCATATAAATGTTTAGTAACATTTAGAAATTAGGATAATAAAAATTTAGATAGTACCCTTAAAATTATCCCAATTCTTGGATAAGATATTATGTTATGTTAATGTAATAATTATGGTTTACTTAAGAAAATAAATCCCTATCTTGATACTTCAAGTGGATAGGGTTTTGGCATAGATTCATCTAGGGGTGGAAACCTGAAAAAGAATTGTCTGAGTATATCTCAATAGTTATTATGGTGTAATATGAATGGTAACTTACTACACACATGGTTTTAATCTCATAGGGGGATATTATTAAGTTAGTTAAATATTTATTTAAGATATATTATGATGCATTTGAATTGATTTTGACCAGGGATGACCTAGTTTGAACCTAAGGTATCATAGATTGAATATAAGGATTCATGATTTATAGATCCTATAAATTATTATTGAGATTATTTTATTTCACACTATTATTGTTGTTTCTCATAATATTTTTATTGGTTTTGATCAATGGATATAACAAAAATGATCCATCTTAATGGTGAGTGTGATAGACAATGAAATTATTTTCCCATTAATAAACTGATTTTTATTGGAGCTACAATTTAAAATCAAATTTCTATGCTTAAGAAACTTTTAAATACAAGAATCATGATGACCTTATAGATGGAATAAGGAAGTATAAACATACTATTGAGTCCATCATGAGGAATCACCCACTTACTTTTAGTGGGTCTGATGATCTACTAATTCATGAGCAATGAATTAGTACCAATGAAAAGATACTTTCCATTCTCCAGTTCATGGATCATGAAAAGGTTATCTTAGTTTCTTATCACTTGGAAGGTGAAGAAGATCAATGGTCTAATTTCCTCATTAATACAAGGAAATGAAAAATAAGTAACTTCATGGAGCAGGATGAGTTTAGAAGTTTATTATTCAATAAGTAAATTCTTACATTTTCTGTATGAATATAAAGAATAAATTCCTTGAGATTAATAATATCGATGATAAATATTTTGGTATATAGGAGTAAAATTTTACAGGACTTGTGAGGCATGATTCAAATATTATTATTTAATAATAATGGAATATTTATTGATTCATCAGTTTTAAAAAACCATGCCTCTAAATGGAACTAGACATAAGAGACTTCATTAGCTATGAAAAATTCATACTATCAAGGTGGAAATGGATATTTGAGCTAGCCATAAATATCATGGTTTTGATAAGAAAATAAATAAAATATTTAAGGAAAATTATAAAAACCTATTGGGGGAATAAAATCAGTTTCTCTTATTCTAGATGTATAGAAATAATCATGAAGTGAATTATCTAAAGGGGATTGGTAAAAAAATTTATTGTGGAAAATATGTGTATTAGGAACTATAATTATGATGTAATGGGAAGAAGATATATAATGATGGAAATGGAGATAAACCTACCTAAAATTCCCCACCCACACTCTAATTTTATACATTCATGGTGTATATAAATTATACTTACCAATTCTTAAAACCAAGGGTTAAGTATGACGATCGATTAAGGAACTTCTTATGACTAAAGAGAAAAGGTAAATCTCATGCAATAATTATTACTAATATAGGGTTTTATAATTATATAGTGAAAGTTACACATACCATCCCCTCTATAATTACTAATTTCTTATTTGATTTGGGTTCTGTCTACTCTTTTATTTTTGAATAATTTTCTATGAGTATCATATTATTGTATCAATGATTTGATGTTGAGATAGAAAAAATGTACCTAATGATAATATGATCATATATAATGTATATAAATCTTACTAAATTAATGTTTATAAGAATTTGATCCATGAAAATATTGTTATTCGCCCCATATTTGAAATTGATGTGATTTTGTCTATGGATTTTCTTTTGTTAAATAAATCCCAAATCAATTTCCAATGAACGGAAGAAAAATTTGATATTATGAATCATTATTTGATTGTATATTGATGAAATGATAAATAATAAAATCCAATGAATAATACATATGTTTCATGTTTCTTAATTCCTATTAAAGGGGTTTATTTATATTGGATGGTTGGGAAAAAACTCAACAACAGTGATATTCCAATTATATGGTAGATTGTTGATGTATTTATGGAAGAGTTTCCTAGTATTATTATGAATAATGACGTCAAGTTTTAAATAGACCTCATACCTTCTACATCAATCATTTCATGGATTCTAAATAGAAATTACTCTATTGAGTTTCATGAATTGAAGAAGAAACTCTCGAAGAATCTTGATAAGGGATTCTTTTGGAAAATTGTTTGAAAATGGGGTAAACCATTTCATTTTTTATGTATAAATATGGATCAATGAAACCATATATTGATTATCGTAAACTTAATATAATCATGATCAAGAAGAATAATCCGCTTCCAATATTGTTTATTTTTTTGTTCAATTAGAATGAGCTCAATATTATTCCAAGATTGATCTTCTTTATTGACACCATAAATTTAGTGTCAAAAGTGAAGACATATCAGAGAATTCCTTTTTTATTTAGGTATAGAAACTATGAATTTAATGTCATGTAATTTTTTATTACTAATTATCCTACTATCATCATGTATTTAAGGAATAGAGACTTTATAAATTACCTTTACCAATTAGTGTTATTCATTATATATGATTTTTTTTACATATTCTAAGATTAATGAAGAGCTTAAAAGTCATTTTAGGATTATACTAAAGACCCAATTGAAGAAGAAATTGCATGAAAATTTCCTAAATGTTCCTTTTGATTGTTTAATGAATAATGTTTGGGTAATATAATCTAATAAAAGGGTGTACTAGTGGATCCATCTAAGATTTATGTTATTGAACATTATCCCTAACTAAACACTATGTCATAAATTTTTAGTTTTCTTCTATTAATTGGATTGTATTGATGAATTGGGGATGATTTATTATGGATATCTAATCCTTTCACTATGTTAAATAGGAAGGGAGTTAAGTTCCTTCATACGACTGAATGTGAATAAAATTACATGAAACTAAAGAGAAGGTTGGTTAGTGAACCTTTTATCCCACTACCCTAGTGTAAATAAGGGTTTGTGATTTATAGTAATGAATCAAAAAATGAACAGGGTTGTGTTATTATGAATAATTATATAGTGATATATTATTCCTCATTCTAATTGAGTAATCATGAGATAAATTACTGGAATAATAATTTGGAGTATGCCTTGGTAGTATTTTCATTAAAAATATTGATGTATTATATTTGTATAGAAATCTGTTAAATATATATTGATCATAAAATATTAATGTATATATTCACCGAGATGATTTCAACGTTTACTAAAGAATATGGTTTCATTTAATTAAATATTATTTCTTCTAAAAATATTAAAACCCTATGAAAGGAAATAAAGTGGATGATTATTTGAGGAAAAAGGTTCATGCTAGCTTATCTATGATGATAATATTAAAAAATCCAATATTTATGGATTTTAAAATGATGGACCATAAAATCATGATGGAATGAGTGAAATATTATTGTTCTCAAATGTGTGTTCAATGATCTATCTATATAAAGAATAAGTAGGTATGTAAGGATGACGTGGAGCCAAAAAAAGAAGGTGAGAAATATTTTGAGTCTAAACATGATTGTTATGGAATGATAAGGTTTAGGAATCGTTCATATGTCACATAATTACCATACCTAAAAATGGACTATTGGAATAATTACACATATCATAATTCAATATCGATACTAGAAGTACTACAGTGGATAGAGATCAAAAATAGTATTTATGGTTTTTGAAATGAATGGAGATATTTCAGAGTATGTATCTTAGTGTGTGGTATGTTAGAATATTCTGTCTAAGAGATAAAATATTAAGATGATTTTGCAACCATTCCCCATACTAGAAATGAAATGGGAAATCATAACCATGTATGATGTTTTTAGACTCCCCAAAACATATATAGGCTATAATTATATTTTGGTTATAATTTATCATTATAGAAAGTTAAGGAACCTTATTTTAATTAGAGATGTTTTTTATCTTGGTTATCTTACCAGGATATATATTAAAGTGTTAATGTTATGATAGGTACCACATTATATTGTATTTTATTTGGATATGAAATTTACCATTGATGTTATGGGAAAGTATTCAGCATGCACTAGATACAGAGTTGTGTTTATTTACATCGTATCATCCTTATAATGACGGTTAGTCCGACAGAACCATTAAAACAATGTAGGATATGTTTAGATCATGTTCTCTAGATTTGAAAGGGGGTAGGTATGAACGCCTTCCCCCAGTTAAGTTTTCTTATAAAAATTACTTTCACTCGATCATCCAGATGGCTAATCATGAAGCCATCATTGGAAATAAGTATTGAACTATGATATATTGGGATGAATTTGGATAATTAAATCTATTTGGACTATAAATATATGAGGAAATATTAGATAATGTTATAGACATTCAGCATCACATCAAGATTGTTTAGTGTCCAAATAAGAGAAATACGAAGAATCATCTACATGATCTAGAATTCAATGTTGGTGAGAATATTTTTCTATGAATATTACCATGGAATATGGTACCAATATTAAAAAAGAGGGCAAATTTTTTCCCAAGGAATATTAGTTCCTTCTATATTCATGATGGATTAGGGAATATATCTTATTTCTTTGAATTGACACCAAAACTCTCTCAAGTCCATAATGTTTTCCATGTATCTATAATATGGATGATGATACATAATATGTATCATTTTCTGATCTCATTGAATATATCACTATATCATGATATTTCTAATTAAGAACAACTTATATAAATCATGTATCATATAGAAATAGTTATATGAAATAAGACTACTCGACTGGTTAAAGTTTTTCTTGAGGAATTGGGAATTTTAGGAAGATACCTGGAAACCAATTTTGTGATGAAGAAATATATATATACATGTATATTTCTACTAAATTAAGGGAATTTCAAGGTAAAAATTCATTTTAATGGGGGTGTAATGTAACAAAATATGACTTTATATATATAAAACTTGATTCATTCGATAACATTCCTTATATTCCACACTGATTCTATATGAACTGTGATATTTTATACCTTTATAACCTAACTATCGAGTTAAAAGTTATGAATAGTAATAATTAGAAGAGTAAAAATATATGTAAAGATTTTATTAATTAAAATTTATTGATTAATATATAATAAATAAGTACTACGTTTTTCATTAAAGTCATTTTAGGCATCAAAAATAAGTTTTTTTAAATATGTTTTTTTCAAATTTTGGATGAGAAAATAATAAATTATTTCAATAATTTTTAGAATTTTATTTTAGGAAATGAATATCAATTTTGTTATCAGTATGTTAGAATTATCTTAGGTTGAATTTTAGGATTTTTCAAAAAATGATTTATTTTTCAAAGAATAGTGAATAATAATGAATTTTTATAAAAACATTCATTTATTTTATAGTGAATGACAATTTTTGTTGAATTTTACCTTAATGTAACAATAATATAATTTAATTACACATATTCTAATTAATGACACAATTATCATAATTATACATTATTTTATTTGAAGTTCATTTTTGGGATTTGGAACATAATTATCTAAAAATATTTTTTATGCAGACAATGTTTTTTTACAGCATAAATTTTATAATTTATTTTTATTATCCTTTTGATGAAATTTATAGATTATTTATTTAGTAATATATTTTATCATTCATTTTATGGTTTTTTTTACCAAAAATGGTATGTAAGTAAATTATGTTTTATTCTTAAAGATTCATTCCTCTAAAATGGATTTTCATTGCAAGTAGTGCACATATTTAAAATTAAATTATCCCAATCATAGAAATTAAACATATTAAAATGGATTCCAATTTTAAATAAGAATAATTAATATAATATAATAGTTTCAACTTAATTTTTGTTTATAATGAAATGTAAAAATTGTAAATTTTTTTTACTACAATTATGGTTAAAAAAGGTTTACCAGGGTATGTTAAACCAAGGGATAATGGTAATATTTACACACACACCTGTATAATTCATTTTTTATTATATTTAAACCATATATTTTCTTACCTTTTATTACCTATCTAGTTGGTTCCATATTCCAATAAATGTGACCTTATATCATTGTAATATTTTAAGAAATTCCATTTGTATCCTACCCTTAAATTATTGAGGGGAAACCTATTCTCCTCACTAATTTACACTATTTTACACTTATAAATCAGAAAATACATACTCCAAAACGTTTCTATAATAATTTATTTTATTCTACTGATTCTTATATTCCACTATGACCAATCCTTCAATGTATAAGGTGTAATCTAGAGGATGTCTCTCAATGAAGAGGTACTTATCTTAACCAAGATCTTTCAATTTAATTTATTCATAAATATCCTTTAAAAAATTATATATTTAAACATTAATAATATAGTAACAAAAATATAATGATATTATATTATGTTGATGACATAATCATTTAACATCTATTCTCAATAAAATAGGAGATGAATGTATTGCTCATGCGTACATGTGGACAACCACCACTATATATTGATGTGATTCATTTTCCACAACCATTAATTATGGTTAGTTATTATGATAGATTTAATTTTTATATATTAAGTTTAAATTATAATAATGACTCTTTAAGGGAGAATTAATATTTACCTTTCTTTTTTTTCTATCCGTTAAAAAATGGAAGCATCACTCGTGCATAGGTAAAAAGTATTCTATCCATATAGTGATGTAATTCATTTTTTCGTCACCACATTATATGAATAGTTATAATTATTTTTATAATTATTATATATGATATTTATATCTTTTTTATAATATTGGAGATGAAGGAACCATTAGTAATGTTGTATAACCCCCAATTTCAAGTGAGTAACCATTTCTTTATGAATTTTAAGTATGTAAAGTTTTTGGATGATGTTTTGGAAGGTTTTTTTAATAATTTTGGAATGTTTTTGGAGATTTTATAAAGTTACATGGTTGGTGAACTATCACGACCTGCCTTCACCAATATGAGGGAAGGGATAAAAAACTACCAGACCCTTCTATCCTCAAGTTGAAGGAGAGATAATGACCCCCGAGTCATACCTTCAATAGGCCCCTGAGTGGAGACTAGCTCCAAGGTTATAAAATCACACATAATATGGAAGTAATTACCCTTTTTATTTAGTAAGATCGGGAGATAAGATAGTAAAATTACAAATAACTCAAAAACTAAAAGTAAAAGTAAATCCAAAACCCATTCCCATATGAATTTTCAAAGGTAAACCCATAAAAAGTACAAGAAAAATTCAAATAGAAAGTACCAAAATAAAAGAAAACGACAAAAAAACTATCCCAATGTCTGAGCTAGTATAACCCCGCACAGTCCCCCCAAGTCCTCTTGGAAACGTGAAAGCAGTTTTATATAAGTAGGGTAAGTATATAAGTATACTCAGTAGGGGAAAACCAAAAGATCTCATGAACAAGTGCAGAGCCATTCTAATTCCCTGTGATAAAGTAGAGGTAACCAAAACACCTATCAAGGAATCTATCCACCTAGCCTCACTAAGACACACTCCCCAAATAATGCAAGTCAGGTAAATTAATTGTATTAACACATTGATATTTGGGTACCTCGAACCACTTTCCCACTGGTTATTGAAGACATCCTATGCATCAGACCTCCCTCTCCATTTCTCACTGCAGTCCCACTACCTCCCCAACAACAACCTTATGGGCCACCTCAACCACGTATCCCACCCGCAGACACCAGGTCCCCACAACCATGCATCCTGCCCATAGACACCTGGGCCATCACAACCATACGTAACCTCACCCACAGACACCTGATCCAAAACAACTACCACCATTCCTGGAGACACCTGGGCCTCATACCAAAGACACTTGGGAAACAACATGCCTGCAGACAACTGGGATAACCCCTAGAACATACCCTTATCAATGATTCTTGGGCTGAAATAGACCCCAATTCATCATAGTCTGCCCGAAGAGTCTTGGGCTACTCAGAAGAGGGAGCAGAAATGAGCTAATAACTAGCCACCCAATAGGATATTGGAAAAAACACTCTCCTCCATTAAATGTTGGTGTTAAACACGAAGTGATCAACTTAGGTGGGGTGAGAATAAGAAAAACAAAAACTAAATTTATACATATAGGTAAAAAAGTACTCATCCCAACCTAATGGTTCCAAAACTAGACCATACACAAACATCATCATTACTATTAATTCATGCACAAAAGTACAAAAACCATAACTAGAGAACCACCCATTCTTGTTATCATGTTCAAGTGATTCCATTCAATAAATCCTTCACTACCGGGCAACTAAAAGACATATTCACAAGCCAAAACAACAATTGGATTGGAGAAAAAAATGGCCAAACAAAAATTTAAGCATCCACACCCAGTTCTCTTGTAATGTCATAACAATAAAAGGGGTCTGTGAGATCCCTTGAAGTACTGGAACCAAACCAAGCCCCAATATACGGCCCCACATGACCTCAAAACAAAAAACCAACAACTGAACAACAGGGTATCCCATCCCCATTCAAATCACCCCACAAGCATCAAGTAGAACTACTATGATTAACAGAGGAATAGAGCAAGAGAGAGTTTTTAGATTTAACCAACACCATTCATTAAGTTCCTTCCTTCTGTTAGGTTAACTGGGGTGATCACACTAGGGTTTTTATTCATCATGAATCCATATAATCAACCAAGTTTACGTGATTAACCAGTTTCCATGTTATAGCCATTCAATCACATGATTTTCCATAAAAATAGAGGTACATTAGTTCACAATAAAAGACCACCAACAACCACTATTTCCAGTGGGAATAAACCCATATAATTCACAACATATGAATGAAATAAAAAGTACAACATCATCATCATCAAACAAATCCATTCATTCTTTAGAAACCATTTATTATCTTCATTAAGGTTCAGTTTCATCCACACTCAAAGGAAACATTGTCATACCCACCCCGCATGATGCACAATAAAGAGAGACGAAGGAAGACCCTACCTAGATGATCAACGATCAAGGTTTTATCTTCTCGAGCCAAGAAATGGAGATGTGCGAATTGCAGAAGAAGCTATCCAAAGACTCCAAGGGTGAGAAGGAAAGGCTCCAGCACTGGCGCATGATTTGTCTCTAGAAGAAGGACTCCAAACATACCAAGATAGAGAAAAAGGAAAAGAATAGATGACCTAGCTTAAGAAAAATTCTAGATCCTAAAAACAGGGAGATGATTTCGAAGTAATTAAAAGTTGGATCATGGATCGACTATGTGTTTGGGTAGTTTCACATGTTGGGATTAATTTGTATTTAATAATTTTCCTTGAATAGGTGGAGATAATGTCTATGAGTTAATAGATATCTTTTAAACTGAAAAAAATGTGTAATAGGGGGAAATTGTAAAACACCACTTGGTGTGACATTGAGAAAAATGACACATGTTTTGGTAGCTCAAGGGTTACCCAACCATTGGGGATTTAAAACCTCTTTCACTTCCTTTAAATGGATTTTGAAAGGGTATTAAAACAATTTTAATTCAAAAGATACGTTACTGGGGAAAAACTAGAAGGTCCTGGAAAAATAGGGAAGGACTCACCGTTAGGCGAGTCACCGTCGCCCTGACACCGTCACCATGGCACCGTCGCCCTGGTACCATCTCCCTGGGACCGTCTCCCTAGCACCGTCACCCTGTCACCATTGCCCTAACACCGATGTTGATTGGTGCTATGGACGACCCATTAGTACCACCGACCCATCGGTGCCACCAAACCATCGGTGCCACCGACCCATCAGTACCACTGACCCATGGGTGCCACCGACTCCCATCGGTGCCACCCATGCTCATCGGTGCCACCGACCCCCATTGGTGCCATTGATGCCCATTGCTGCCATCGACCCCCATTGGTGCCACCGACGCCCATCGATGCCACCGATGCTGATCAGTGCCACCGTTGTCCAATGGTGCCCCCGATTCCCATCAGTGCCAACGATGCCGATCGGTGTCACTGATGCCCATCTGTTCCACTAACGCCCATCAGTGCCATTGACGATCAATCCTAAAATTTAGAAAACTTCTTAATGAGTCACCGATGGTTCCTGGGACACCCCAAACACTAGAAATTGGCAAAGTAATGGACTAGGAGGGTCTGAGTTGTTACATTAGATACCTATCTTACTATTCACATCCTCAAGAATTTAAGGATAAACCCTAAGGAAAGAGAGGGGTCCAAACAACCACCTCGTAAGATGCCTCTGAGAGACAAACCAACCTAGAGTTGTTCAAAATCCAGAACAACCTCGATATCTTGGAACACCTCTCCCTCATCTATCTCCTGAAAAAACATATATACACTGCCGCTCTTCTCCCCCAAGAAACCACACACCATAAAAAAGGCATCACTATCCAGACATATAGATTAGGGAGTCCCTTCCCCCATGTCAAGATACTATCCACTTTTGGAGGCACTAACTCACCTGCATGAGTTTAATCGTATCCAGTTTAATGCTTCTTGAGTAAGGATCAGGTCCTCCCCTCCCCACAATTAGGAATCTCTTCACACACATTCAGAGAACATGGGAAACAACACATCCCATAGTTAACAATGTCAAGCATTACATCACAATCAAGTACAAAAAAAAACAGAAAAAAACTCAAAACAACTCTGGGTACTGGGCGTGCATCTGTGCCTCATATTCCCAGGTACTCTCCTCAAGGACACCATGCCTCCATAGAACACAAAACAAGGGAATGGTTCGCCCATGAAGCAACTTCTCCTATTGATCTTCGATCCTCACCGGTCGCTGCACGAACGTTTGATCGTCCTCGATATCCATCTCTCCCCACTTGAGGACTTGCAAATCATCATGTAGATACCAATGGAGTTGAGACACATGGAAGAAATTGTGCACCCTCAATAGAAGTGGTGGTATCTCTAGATGATAAACCACTTTTCCAACCCTCCGAAACACCTCGAAGGGTCCGAAGAACCTGTGACAAAGCTTACTCCCCTTGTCGAACCTCCGTTGCCCACGCTGAGGGGAGACCTTTAAGAAGACATGGTCCCCAACCTAGAACTCCAAGGGTCTCCTCCTATGGTCGGCGTATGACTTTTGTCGGTCCTGAGATGCTTTCACCCTCTCACACACAAGCTGAACCTTCTCTATAGTTCCATGCACCACCTTTGGGCCAAGAACACTTGCCTCCCCAACCTTTGTCCAACACATATGTGAATGACACGATATTCCATACAAGCCTTGGAATGGAGCCATACCAATAGTAGAGTGATAGATGTTATTGTAGGAAAACTCCACCAGTGTCAAGTTTCACACCCATGATCCTTAGAAGTCTAGAACACATGCCCACAACATGTCCTCCAATGTCTAGATGGTCCTCTCAGTCTTCCCATCCATTTAAGGGTGGATAGCAGTGCTGAGGCATAGATGGATGCCAAAATAATGTTGCAATCCTTTATAGACTCATGAGGTTAACCGTGTATCTCGATCCAAGACTATGGAACTTGTAACTATATTCAATCACACCATCTCGTCCACATACCTCTGTTCTAAGGCATCCACCACACTCAAATCCTTGATTTCCAGGTTGTGAGCTGATTTTATCAGCCGATCTAACACCACCAAGATAGCATCACAACCTCCTTGAACCCTGGGTAATCCCATGAAAAAGTCCATTGAGATGTCATCTCACTTCCACTTCAGGAAGTCTAAAACCTACAACAGAACACCCAGAACATGGTGCTCAACCTTCACCTACTGACACATGAGGCACTTTTCCACAAACCCTACCACTGCCCGTTTCACCCCAGGCCACCAAAACTGACTCCTCAAGACTTGGTACATCTTGGAAACCCTTGGGTGTACCACCAGGGGTGAGTTATGGAACCCACAAAGAACTTAATCACGCATATTCCCTGGAACAAAAAACTTCCCATAGAAAATCATCTGATTCTTGCCATCTTCCTACCATCCTTCTTGAGCATTTCTTTGTCTAATGAGATCACGCATTACTTCATCCTCTAAGTACCCCCACTAATACTCTTCCACTTGTTGTACCAAAGAAGACTACACCTTCATCTGAAATAGACAACCTCTACCATCCTCCACCATTGCATCTAGGTGCAAGGTAGCTAACTCTACCATCGCATTCCAAGCATCTACTGATTCTCAAACCACATCCTTCTACAAATTATTTCTCAGGGCATGAGCCACCATGTTCCCCTTCCATGAGGTTTAGGAAATCTCGAATTCATATTCCTGAAGGAACTCCATCCACATATACTGTCGAAAGTTTAGGTCATGCTGGGAGAAGATATACCTCAATCTCTTGTGATCTGTGAAGACCACAAAGCACTCCCTGATGAGGTAATGCTATAAGAACTTCAGTGAGAACAATACCTCTACAATATCTAGGTCATGAGTGGAATAGTTACATTCATGAGGATGTAACTGCCTAGACCCATAATAGATCAATCCCTACTGCTGCATCAACACACACCCCAAGACTAGGCCTGAATCATCGTAGAACACTTCAAACACTACCCCTTATTATGGAACCCTCACCACTGGGGCACTAACCAACTTCCCTTTCAGATAGTTGAAGGCTATCTGGAACTACTCACTCCATATAAAAGTCTGATCTTTCTTAGTCAAGGCTGTCAAAGGTTTTGTAACTCAATAGAAGTTGGGGACAAACCTCAGGTAGTAACCTATTAGACCTAGGAAACTACGAACCTCCTCTACGTTCTTGGGTTCTACCCAAGAAAAAATCGCCTAGACCTTCGATAGGTCCACTGCTATTCCCCATTAGGACACCATATGTCCTAGTAAGTTAACCTCTCATGTCCATAAATTGCACTTGGATAACTTACCATAGAGATGGTGCTGTCAGAGGACCTCTGAAACTGTCCTCAGAATCTTAGAATGATCCTACTCTAATCTTGAGTCTATCAGGACTTCCATGATAAACACGACTACGAACCAGTCCAGATATTTTCAGAATATGGAGTTCATGAGATCTATGAACACGGCTGGTGCATTCGTAACACCTAACGACATGAACAAGAACTCAAAGTGCCCATATCTGAACTTGAAAGAAGTATTCAAGATTTCACCCTCCTTCACCCGCAACTGATGATATCCAGGTTGCAGGTCGATATTAGAAAAATAACCTACTCCCTTCAACTGGTCAAAAAAGTCATCGATCCTCAGGAGGGGGTAACGGTTCTTGATCGTCACCTAATTCATCCTTCAGAAGTCTATACATAGTCTGAGACCCCCATATTCCTTCTTTACGAACAGGACTAGAGTACCCCATGGTGACACACTCAATCAGATAAAACCCTACTTCATCAGATCGCCAATATGAATCCGTAACTCCTACAACTCAGAAGGCACTATCCAATAGAGATCCATCAAAATCAGATGGGCATCGGGTTGCATGTCTATCCTGAACTCAACATCATGTCGATGGGGTAGAGTCACCACCTCTCCAGGGAAGAAATCTAGGAACTCACATACAATCCCTATAACTTCCACCATCTCTGTATCGGCTGAGTACACTGACAGCTCATCTAACAAGAAAGGAAGGGGATTCACTTGCAGACTGCCCTCTTGGAAACCTCGCTTGCCAACAAAAGTTACACGCTGGCCATCCATATCTGAAAACATGACCCTCCTTCAGAAGAATTTGATAACAGTGTACACAGAGGACAACCAGTCAATGCCTAAAATGACATCATATGGATGCATCTATATCAAAATAAGGTCCCCACTTGACTGATGTGGCCCCAACATCAGTCTACATCCCCAGAAAACATAAGACAAGTTGGTTTGAACTCCGACTAGAGTACTCAATACTAGGGGAATATGAAGTGTCTCTGCATCTAGACCCAGAGAATGGGCTAGTCTGGGTGCAACAAAGGAGTGTGAAGCTCTTGAATCAAACAAGACAGATGAAAGAGTACTAAACAAGCAGATCGTACCTCAAAATACCTCTAGCCCCACTGGAACTGCTGCCTCTATGGCGTGAAACTGCCCATGCCCAACTCCTCTACCCCTCGGCTGTTGGATGCCTCCCCGATCATGCCCTGGTCGAGTTCCTTGAGGAGTTCCCTGATGTTAGCCTCCTCCTGCAACGTCTTCTCTCAGAGGAGAGGGAGCTTTCTGTACCTACTACAGCTACTGAAAAGGCCTGGATGAAAACTACTGCTGCTGTGGGGGGAACTGTAACTAACCACCTCCACTATACTGCACTCTGTATGGACACTGATTCCGAAGGTGGCCACAACTTCCACCAATAATGCACCTCATCCCTAGGATCACAGATAAAGGGAGAGGATCAGGAGATCGAAACTGGAATTGTTGAGGCCTGCTCCCCACCAACCGAAACCTGGATGGCCCTGATGCTGGAGGTCTGCTGCTAATGACCTTTCCCTTTGGAGAACCCATATTTCTCCCCTCTCACAGAAAGAATCCTAGTGTGTTCATCCTCTCTACCACTTAAACCCTCTTCTGAACTGTAACAACCCAAGATTTTATGAGAATTATTATTTTTAATTTCATTGATGTCTTATGTTGTACGTGACACCAAAATTATATTGTTCTATACGCAACACCGTATTAGCTCGCAGTATACACAACACTAATCTTGGATCGTGTTACACACAATTTCAATTTTGTTTGATAGAAGTTATTTTACGCAACATTGAGTGTATATATATATATATATTCAATGTATAAATGAAATATGGTTGGATTCTATTATACGCAACAACAAATGAATATTTTACTACACGCAACCCTGACTTGGCTTTCATTAAATGGAACCGCGACCTACCATGATAGCGTGTGTTATATGCAATACCAAGTTTCACTAAACGAGATATTATTATAATATTATTATGAACTAGCTATTATGAATAGTAATACCCACTTTTTGAAATTTTATAAATTTTATCTTTCAAAATGGACTTCATTTTTGGATTCGGAATATCTAAATTATCCTAGGGTGATTTTTTGGTTTTTTTCTGAAAACTTTCAATTTCTGATGAATAGTGAAAACACTTGGTTACTATTTAAAAACCAAATTTTTATTTAAATAATTATTTATTTTATTTAAATTTATTTTAGGTAAAAATTGATACATAATACATATATAAGTTCAATGTAATTCATTTGAGTCATTTTATAATAATTTTAGATATATTAAAATTTTATTGAACTTTTCACCGTCTTTTACCCACCTCCTAGGAGAATTTGAAAATTTACGTAAAACTTAATTTTACCTCTTCTATGAGTGGAATTTCAAAAATCTGAGAGTCACGGTTAATATCAAGGAGTAAAATGTGGTTCAATAAGATAAAAATATTTTTTGGTGAATAGTAACTTTTTACTTTTATTTACCATGGTTAAAAGGAAATAGGGTAATTAAGGGTAAAAATGATATTATTATTACCCTAACACATGTCCTAATTATATTGGTTAAGTTTAATTCGACCAAAAAAAAACCTTAGGAATAAAATATGACCATTTAGGTCCACTTGGATTAGATTAGGACATTTAATATTATTTTATTTAAAGAAGAGTTAAAATAGTTAAAATCAAAGTTTAATAACTAATTTTTTTTAATATAGGGTTATAAATACGATAAATTCGACTAAATATTCATTATAAAGATAAAAAGATTTCCTACCTAATGATAGTTTATTTATAATTTTTAGACATTAAATAAGTTAAGTTATTTATGACACAATGGTGATGCAGTAATTACCTAAATAATGAAATATTAAAATAATTGATATTATAAATACCCAAATAAATTTAATTTGAGACTTTTTATTAATTAAAATAATTTTCTAGATTAATATGACATGTTATTATTGATTTTAATTAACTTTGTTCGAACTAATCATGCTGTTATGATTTTCACAAAAATCAATTACCAAATAGTGTCAAAATTGACATAAAATAGTTTTTAAAAAAATATTATATTATTAATTGTTATTATATTCCTAAAAATCTAAGGTTCGGCCACATGACTTTGTTTGTCTGGTTATAGTAAGTTTATTGACCATATAGTGTAAGAAAACAAGAAGACACGGTAAACGTTAAATTATTTAACTTAGAGTTAAATCTAAAAGTTAAGGTTAAAATAGTAACCTAAACTTGTCTAAAACCCATTGGTTGAGAGGATTTCGACCCATAATCACTTTATATTAGAAATAAATCAATTTGGAGCTATTATAAACCGAATATGACTTTATTATAAAATAATATTTTAAGTTTTTCCAAAGGTGCCCCTCTCTTCCCTTATAAAAAGGGCACCCCTTCCCTATTATCTTCACACCCTTTTAAGCCTTGAAGCTCGGCCAAACCCTACCCATTTCTCTTCTACACTTTACTAGAAACATTTTGGAGGCTCTGGTCTTCTCAAAAGACCAACTCTACTTCCTTAAGAGGAAGCTTAAAGGAGGTGCGTCGAAGAAGAGGTAATATCTTCTTCCGATTCTCTGAAGTTTCTTTCTTCTTCTACTTCTTCTTTTTTAGTTGTCTCATTATAAAGTAATAAAATCAGTATTAATTATATACTGATATGTTATTATAAATATTAAACAACCCTATTTCACCTTCTATCCATCCTACGGAAAACGAAATCACCGCGCGTGCGTACGTACGGAATATCGTCTCCACGCCGTGGTGTAATATGTTTTCGCCCACCACCTTACTTGGATGGATATAATGGTGTAAATAAATAACTATATATAATTATTGTAAAGTTATATTGATTCTGAAATATTATACATACACTTAAATACAATTCCACAATCATGAGAATGATATCATCGCTCGTGCGTACGTACGGACTACCGTCTCCACAATGCGATGAGATTCATTCTCCATGTTAACCATTCATGAATGATTATAAAGTATATATAATGAATAATAATGAAATATATGAAATAATAATGATACTAGATTTATTTATATATATATATATATATGTATGTCATCTACTTAATTCCATTCAATTCAATAAGGAAACTAAAACAGCGTTCATGCGTACGTACGACCTACCGTCTCCATGAACGGTGTATTTCATTCCATTTATCGATCTATCATATATATATGTATATGCTGAATATATATTATATATAAATCATGTTTTACATTCTATAATTAAGTAAATCAGCATATAAGTAATAATATCAAGAACAAAAAGTTGAAACATGTATAATAAATGAAATGATTTTACCCAAATCGCTACTTTTACATCGAATTTACAAAAGAATGGGTAATATAAAGTCATAAGTAAACCATATATGATATCATAAAAATGAATATGATTCTTTAATAAGTCAATTAAATTATTTAAATCATTATACAGGAGGTTGGGATACATACGAAGCATATCAGATATAAGGTAAGGGATAACTATTCCAATCTCGCTCTTATCCGAGATTGTTTATTCGTAAGTATTTACTGGGGTTTTTGTTATCATACTTGTCCCTGTTTTATAAAAATGTTTTCATTTATGTTTAATGGCCTTTTTACCCATTTTTGAATTTTACCACATGTTATGAAAGGAATCTTACTTTTTTTACCACACGAGGAACTTTTTGACTTTTCCGACAAAAGTACGAGGAGAATGTTATTTTTAACTTATACGGGTGAACAGATTTTTACGTTTTCATAACGCATCATTTTCATGAATCTTCCTCTACAATATTGCATGATTATTTTCAACAAAACCCTTTTCTTTTAATATAGCATGGAATTTTGTGAAAAGAAAATGATTTTGAAGAAGAAAGGATATTTTACTCAAGAATTCATTTCAAGTATTTTATCAAAACTATTTTCCATCTAAAAATGACATTATTTAATATGTTTATGTTTCAAGTATAATGTATCCATTATTTACATGGTTTCATTATTCTTATGATGAAATGATATCCATTTTTTATATGGATTATGTTATGATGGCATGATGTTTAAGAATCCCATTCTATTACATGGGTTATGTTATGATGTATGATTTATGATTTTGTGGCACATGAAAGAATGATTTCATTATGAGATGGGTGGGACCTATATCTCCCTCAAATGCATCAGGAAAATATTTATATCTCATGAGATAGACATGGTTAGAACGGTAAGTTAATATAGTTTAGTGTTACAAGATTGAAATGAGGAGTGAACTCGATTTAGAAAGGGACTTTGTCCACTAAGATGGTCATGGCAGTAATGCCTTGGATACTATGGAAATCATAACATGTGCTTAATGGTTTCCACAATTACATTCTTTATTCTTATGCTATTTTATCATGATTGATGATCCATTATGATATATGCCTTACGTACTTCCAAGATTTATGTCTTTTCTCAAGATTTTGATGTTTAGATTTTATGTTCAAGTTTTTTGCCTTCAAATGTTTATGGATTGTTTTATGTTCTATATGTTTACCCTTAATGAACATTTGAGCTCACCCTTTTTATGTTTTCTTTTCCCCAGGATATAAAGAATGGTTTTAGGTAAGAAAACCAAAAAGGGGAAGATCTTTATGGGAGATGTTGAAGATCTTTCACCATGATTATAAGATTAAGTTCCGAGTTTCCAAAGACACTAAACTAATACGATCTTTGGGCGTCTGTTTTTGTCATGTATTAAATATTCCACAAAAGTAATGTAATTTCCATGTACGTCAAGATTTGGGTCTCTACAGTTGGTATCAGAGTGAAGGTTTAGTTAACCTTTGGAAACTAGGATGCGAGAACTTTAGTGAGATCCCTAGAGATATTTATAAGGTATGTCTAGGGATGTCTCTAAGGTTAAGTATACGTATAGGTTATAGTCCTTGAATTATGGTAATGATATTAGAATTAAACCTAAGGTGTTATATATTGAAGGTACTCCCCCTTTATTATGCGGTTTTCCTAGCATGATTTTTTCCACTCACACTATTCTTTTTTGGGTTTTAGAAAATGGCTGGAAACAGGAAGATTCACAATAATGGAGGATATGATGGACAATGGAATGATATTCTTCATGGGCAACCAAATGAAATTGGATCTGGAAGTCCAAACATCGTCATTATGCCTAATAAGAAATCTCATAATATGATCAATAATCTCAACTTTGGTAAGTATCCCGACTTAGCTAATAAGAGAAAGATGGAGTTTCATGATGATCATAGAGGAAATAAAGTTCAATTCCCCTCATGTAAATCATGTGGGAAGAGGCATCAGAGATAATGTTTCAAAGGAAACGGAAGATGCTTTGGGTGTGGAAAAGAAGGACACAAAGCCATTAATTGTAAAGGAAAAGGTTTAGTTAACACCATGGACAAGGATAATGCTATTGCAAAGACATCAACAATGGTTAAATGTTTTAAATGTGGAATGTATGGGAATTTTGCAAACCAATTCCCTAAGGGAAAATCTCGTGAAGAGAATTGGCATGGTCGTATGGGTAGTATTTATATTGATGATGATGAAGAGACTACAAATAATATATGAGATGAAAGAAATGACAAAGCTCAGTCAGTGGTTTAAGAAGGTAGTGGAATGATTGTATGTTTATCAAGAGTTATGTTGTATAGGTAATTTAATGGTACTATGGAATAAAGACACATCTAAGGATTGTTACACTATTATTTTTCCTAAATTATTTGAAAGTATATGTTGAATGGTACCGGTAACCATGGAAGGTTAATTCATATATTTTTGGAAAGTAGATGACATGCGCATAATGAAGGGATTAGGAGATAATGAGATGTTTTATAGTATTTATGAGATCATGGCTGATATAAGGACAATGTGATATCATGGTTTGAGTATATAAAAATTTTGGGATTTTGGTATATGGAAAGAGTTAACTTTTGACAACATTCATGTTTTCACTAAGGTTCAATGGGTATTCATTTTTCAATAGAATAAATGATTAAGGTATTCACATGTTTCTAATGTGACCAACAAGATATATATTATATGGGGGATAAATGATGGTATTCAAATGCTTGTTTGATGAAATTTCTGGTAATCGTTTTATTTATACTATAAGATTGGACAGAAGTATTTTTGATAAGCTTAAAGGTTGGAATGGATTAAGTTGGACATAAAATAGAATTGTTTAAGGCTAGTACTTTTTTTGATATTATTTATGGAATGGTATAAAAATTTAGTTTTAGAAAAAGTAAAACCTGTAGGACGGGCGACAAACCGTCCCATCAGACAAGGCCGTGGGAATCAAACCCATAACTGAAGTGCGACAGGCCTTTATCGCATACCACTGGCCTACAGGAAGTCCCTGGTTAGTAGAAACTAGTTTTATTTTATTAAGAAGTATGATAGATAAATTATAAGTCCATTTTTGGAATCGTATATGATTAATCTCACCATAGATGGACTTATGTATATTTAATAACTTATGCTAACCTTTTTGTGATAGAAACAGATAGAATGAATTATCATTCTATCACATGATATGCTAACACTTCATGAATGAAAAATTCAGCTTCATTTCTTTAAATAGAGATGAAGTGGAAATTTTTCATGGAATGACCAACAATGATATTACACTAAAATCAAGTAAGTATTTATCCTTATGTAAAAGTTCATCAACGTTAGGGAAACGATCTTGGAAACCAAAAATGTTGTTCTAGTACTCTCATATCTGATGAATCATATGGTACCTTATATCATCACAAATTTATGGCTTTGTGATTGTTGGATTTTTCATATCCATGTTCTCTACCACTCTCCATCAGAACCTGACGGTTAGATTTCTCTTCCATATCCATATTTTCACCTATGTTCTCTTATGTGGAAACCCAGGGATAAGTTAATTTGGGTAACCATTACGTTTCATACATTAGTTTTTAAAATTAAGCTTTAGTATTCCTTTTTACGATGTGGGTTTCTATTAAAGAAAATTTCAAGTAGTAAATGATTTATATCCCCGACGAATTTCGAGGGCGAAATTCATTTTAAGGGGGGTAGAATGTAACAACCCGAGATTTTATGAGAATTATTATTTTTAATTTCATTGATGTCTTGTGTTGTACATGACACCAAAATTAGCTTGTTCAATATGAAACACCGTATTATCTTGCAGTATACACAACACTAATCTTGGATCATGTTTCACACAATTTCAAGTTCGTTTAATAGAAGTTATTTTACGCAACATTGAGTGTATATATATATATTCAATGAATAAATGAAATATGGTTGGATTCTATTATACAAAACAACAAATGAATCTTGCACTACACGCAACCCTGACTTGGATTTCATTACACACAACTGCGACCTTCCATGATAGCGTGTGTTATATGCAATACCATGTTTCACTAAATGAGATATTATTATAATATTATTATGAACTAGACGTTATGAATAGTAATAACCACTTTTTGAAATTTTATAAATTTTATCTTTCAAAATGGACTTGATTTTTGGATTCGGAATATCAAAATTATCCAAGGGTGAATTTTTGGTATTTTTCTGAAAACTTTCAATTTCTGATGAATAGTGAAAACACTAGGTTACTATTTAAAAACCGACTTTTTTATTTAAATAATTATTTATTTTATTTAAATTTATTTTAGGTCAAAATTGATACATAATACTTATATAAGTTCAATATAATTCATTTGAGTCATTTTATAATAATTTTAGATATATTAAAATTTTATTGAAGTTTTCACTGTCTTTTACCCACCTCCTAAGAGAATTTGAAAATTTACATAAAACTTAATTTTACCGCTTATGTGAGTGGAATTTAAAAAATCTGAGAGGCATGGTTAATATCAAGGAGTAAAATGTGGTTCAATAAGATAAAAATAATTTTTGGTGAATAGTAACTTTTTACTTTTATTTACCACGGTTAAAAGTAAATTGGGTAATTAAGGGTAAAAATGATATTATTATTACCCTAGAACATGTCATAATTCTATTGGATAAGTTTAATTCGACCAAAAACAACCTTATGAATAAAATATTACCATTTATGTACACTTGGATTAGATTAGGACATTTAATATTATTTTATTTTATGAAGAGTTAAAATAGTTAAAATCAAAGTTTAATAACTAAAACATTTTTAATATAGGGTTATAAATATTATAAATTCGACTATAAATATTCATTAGAAAAATAAAAAGATTTCCTACCAAATGGTATTTTATTTATTATTTTTAGAAAATAAATAATTTAATTTATTTATGACACAATGGTGATGCAGTAATTAACTAAATAATGAAATATTAAAATAATTGATATTATAAATACCCAAATAAATGTAATTTCAGACTTTTTATGAATTAAAATAATTTTATAGGTTAATATGACATGTTAGTATTGATTTAATTAACTTTTTTCTAACTAATCATGTTGTTATGATTATCAAAAAAATCAATTACCAAATAGTGTCAAAATTGACATAAAATAGTTTTTAAAACAAATATTACATTATTAATTGTTATTATATTCTTAAAAATATAAGGTTCAGAATAATGACTTAGATAAGGTTATATATATTAATAATGAACCACTTGGGGTTAGTTTGTCTAGTTATAGTAAGTTTATTAACCATATAGTGTAAGAAAACAAGAAGACACGGTAAAAGTTAAATTATTTAACTTAGAGTTAAATCTAAAAGATAAGGTTAAAATAGTAACCTAAACTTGTATAAAACCTATTGGTTGAGAGGCTTTATACCCATACTCACTTTACCTTAGAAATAAATCAATTTGGAGCTATTATAAACCGAATATGACTTTATTATAAAATAATATTTTAAGTTTTTTCAAAGGTGCCCCTCTCCTCCCTTATAAAAAAGGCACCCCTTCCCTATTATCTTCACACCCTTTTGAGCCTTGAAGCTCGGAAAAACCCTGACCATTTCTATTATCCACTTCCCTAGAAACATTCTGGAGGTTCTGGTCTTATCAAAAGACCAATTCTACTTCCTTAAGAGGAAGCTTAAAGGAGGTGCATCGAAGAAGAGGTAATCTCTTCTTCCGATTCTCTCAAGTTTCTTTCTTCTTCTACTTATTCTTATTTAGTTGTCTCATTATAAAGTAATAAAATAAGTATTACTTATATAATGATATGTTATTATAAATATGAAACAACCCTATTTCACCTTCTATCCATCCTATGGAAAACGAAATCACCGCGCGTGCGTACGTACGGAATACTGTCTCCACGTCGTGGTGTAATCTGTTTTCGACCACCACCTTACTTGGATGTGTATAATGGTGTAAATAAATAACTATATTTGATTATTTTAAAGTGATATTTATTCTTAAATATTATACATACACTTCAATACAATTCCACGATCATGAGAATGATATCATCACTCGTGCGTACGTACGGACTACCGTCTCCACGACACGATGAGATTCATTCTCCATGTTAACCATTCATGAATGATTATAAAGTATATATAATGAATAATAATGAAATATATGAAATAATAATGATACTGGATTTATGTATATATATATGTATGTCATCTACTTAATTCCATTCAATTCAATAAGGAAACGAAAACAGCGTTCATGCGTACGTATGACCTACCGTCTCCATGAACGTGTATTTCATTACATTTTCTATCTATCATATATATATTTATATGATGAATATATATTATATATAAATCATGTTTTAAATTCTGGAATTAAGTAAATCAGGATATAATTAATAATATCAAGAACAACAAGTCAAAACACGTACAATAAATGAAACGATTTTACCCAAATCGCTGCTTTTACATTGAATTTACAAAAGAACGGGTAATATAAAGTCATAAGTAAACTATATATGATATCATAACAATGAATATGATTATGTAAAAAGTCAATGACATTATTTAAATCATTATACTGGAGGTTCGGATACAAACAAAGCATATCGGATATAAGTTAAGGGATAACTATTCCAATCTCGCTCTTATCCAAGATTGTTTATTCGTAAGTATTTACTGGGGTTTTTGTTATCATCTATGTAAATATTTTCTAAAAATGTTTTCATGTATGTTTAATGGCCCATTTACCCATTTTTGAATTTTACCACATGTTATGAAAGGAATCTTACTTTTTTTAACCACATGAGGAACTTTTTGACTTTTCTGAAAAAAGTACGAGGAGAATGTTATTTTTAACTTATACAGGTGAACTGATTTTTACAGTTTCATAACGCCTCATTTTCATAAAGCCTCCTCTACAATATTGCATGATTATTTTCAAAAAAACCCTTTTCTTTTAAGATTGCATGAAATTTTGTGAAAATAAAATGATTTTGAAGAAGAAAAGATATTTTCCTCAAGAATTCATTTCAAGTTTTTTATCAAAACTATTTTCCATCTAAAAATGACATTATTTAATATGTTTATGTTTCAAGTATAATGTATCCATTATTTACATGGTTTTATTCTTCTTATGATGAAATTATATCCATTTTTTTATATAGATTATGTTATGATGGCATGATGTTTAAGAATCCCATTCTATTACATGGGTTATGCTATGATGTATGATTTATGATTTTGTGGAACATGAAATAATGATTTCATTATGAGAGGGGTGGGACCTATATCTCCCTCCAATGCATCAGGTAAAGATTTATATATCTTGTGATAGACATGGTTGGAACAGTAATTTAATCCGGTTCAGTGTTACAGGACTGAAACGAGGAGTGAACTCGATTCAGAAAGGGACTTTGTCCACTAAGATGGTCATGACAGTAATGCCTTGGCTACTATGGAAATCATAACATGTGATTAATGGTTTCCAAAATTACATTATTTATTCCCATTCTATTTTATCATGATTGATGATCCATTATGATATATTTCTTACGTACTTCCAAGATTTATGTCTTTTCTCAAGATTTTGATGTTTAGATTTTATGTTCATGTTTTTGCATTCAAATGTTTATGGATTGTTTTATGTTCTCTATGTTTACCCTTACTGAGAATTTGAGCTCACCATTTTTATGTTTTCTCTTCCCCAGGATATAAAGAAAGGTTTTAGGTAAGAAAACCAAAAAGGGGAAGATCTTTATGGGAGATGTTGAAGATATTTCACCATGATTAGACGATTACGTTCTGAGTTTCCAAAGTCACTAAACTAATATGATATTTGGGCGTCTGTTTTTCTCATTTATTAAATACTCTGCAAAAGTAATGTAATGTCTGTGTATTTCAAGATTTGGGTATCTACATGAACCTCCAGGTACGTCGGTAGAGTGAAGGGAGTAACAGCCTAATGAAGAGACGGTCGAAGCGCCTACTCTAAACATCTCTCCCGAGACTCCTCATCCGGAAAGAGGTATGGAGCAAAGCATAGGGGATATTTGAAATTGATCCCCAACTCCTTCATTGTCATACTACCCTGATATAGGGAGAGTAACTCCTGCCTCTTCTCAGCCTTCATTATAGAAGAAAGGAATTCCGCCCGGAACTCCTTCTCGACGTCACCCAACAAAATCTCACTCCCCATCCTCTATTTAAGGTTGAGCGTCCACTACTGACGCACTACTCCCCTCATCTGACTAACTTCTAACAGAACCTAGTACTCAGCTGGATCCCAAATAAAGTTGAAATCTATCACCAACTCCTCGATCCAGCTTTTGGTCTCCATATATGAGACGCTGCCCTCGTACTTCCTAAGGGTCTTCCGCTGAAAGTCACAAAGTGTATTCTGCCACTAGTCATCCTTCTCCCCTCGGTCAGTCCTCCGTTGATCTGTCAAATCAACCTCCTGGGATTTGATCGCCTGCACTACTCGTGGTCATCGTCCAGGTTCCATAGATACAAGGTAAACAAGGAATTCCTAAGCACGAGTAGTGTAAAAGATTTCTTTTAAATTTTTCTTAAACCTGTTATTTATTGAAATTCCCAGAACACCTAGAACATGAAATAACACAAGTAATTATTATGCATGTAACTTTCCTAGGGTCTTTACCCTAAAATCAGTGTAGCCTCACTTGGTCGTTCGGTTGGTTCAGAGTCCTTGCATCGGATCACAGTGGGGCCTAAAATCCCTTGTCCTACCCAGTCTTCCATGGCCTATTTCACACACCAAGATTTCCTAACACTATTGCCCTACAATCACATAAAATCCTTACTATGCCTAACAATGAGTTCCATCCTATCTCTCAACCTTCCTTTGATACCATTCTATCATAACCTGCCTTCACCAAGATGAGGGAAGGGACAACAAACTACTCGACCCTTCCTTCCTCAAGTTGAAGGAGAGATAATGACCCCCGAATCCTGCCTGCAATAGTCCCCAGAGGGGAGACTAGAACCAAGGGTATAAAATCACATGTAATATATAATTAATTAACCTTTTTATTTATTATGAATGGGAGATACGATGGTAAAAACCCAAAAAACTCCAAAACTGAAGGTAAAAGTAAAGCCAAAACCCATTCCCATATACATGTTCAAAGGTAAACCCATACAAAGTATAAGAAAACTCCAAAGAGAAAGTACCAAAAGAAAAGAAAACAGAAAAAACACTATCCCAACGTCTGATCTAGTATGGACCCACATGGTCCCTGAAGTCCTTCTGGAAAACTGAAATCCATTTCGTATACATAGGGTAAGTATACATGTATACTCAGTAAGGAAAAACCAAAAGCTCTCATGCACAAGTATGGAGGCATTCTAATGCCCGATGAGAAAGAATAGGTAACCAAAACACATATTGAGGAAATTATACACCCAGACTCACCAAGGAATACTCCCCAAACAACACAAGTTAGGTAAAGTAATAGTAATAGCACATCGATATTTAGGTACCCAACACTACTTTCCCACTGGTTATTGAAGACATCCTACACGTCAGACCTCCCTCGCCGTTTCTCACTGCAATCCCACTACAGCCCCAACAACAACCTTGTGGGATACCTTAACCACATATCCCACCCATAGACACCTAAGACACCATAACCATACATAACCACACCTGCAGACACCTAGGCCAGAATAACTACCACCACACCCGAAGACACCTGAGCCTCATACCGAAGAAACTTAGAAAACAACATTCCTGCACACACCTGGGCCAACCACCACAACATACCCAACCCAAATAGTCTTGGGATAAAATGGACCTCAATCCATCACAACTTGCCCAAAGTGTCTTGAGATACTAGAGAGAGGGAGCATAAATGAGCTAACAACCATCCATCCAACAGGATGTTGGGAAAAACACCCTCCCCCATGAAATGTGGGTGTTCAGTGTGAAGTGCTCAACTTGGGTGGGGTGCGAATAAGAAACAAAAAAACTAAATTTATACGTATAGGTAAACAAGCACTCATCCAAACCTAAGGGTTCCAAAAATATCCCATACAAAAACACCCTCGTTACTATTCATTCATGCACAAAAGTACAACAACCACAACTAGAGAACCACCCATTCTTGTTATCATGTTCAAGTGATTTCATTAAATCATTCCTTCACTACCGGTCAACTAACAAGAATAAATAAAATCCAAAAAAACAACTGGACTGGAGAAGAAAATGGCCAAACAACAATTTAAGCATTAACAACCGGTTCTCTTGTAAATTCACAACAACAAAAAGGGGTCTGTGAGATCCCTTGATGTACTGAAACCAAACCAAGCCCCAACATATGGCCCCACACAGCCTCAAATCCAAAAACCAACAACTGAAAAACAAGGGATCCCATCCCCATTCACATCACCCCACAAGCATCAAGAAGAAAAACTATGATTAACTGTGGAACAGAGCAAGAGAGAGTTTTTAGATTTAACCAACACCATTCATTAAGTTCCTTCCTTATGTTGGGTTAACTGGGGTGATCACACAAGGGTTATTATTCATCGTGCAACCATATAATCAATAAATTTTACATGATTAACTAGTTTCAATGTTATATCCATTCAATCACAATATTTTCCAGAAAAATAGAGGTTCATTAGTGCACAATAAAGGACCACCAAAAACCATTATTTTTTGTGGTAATAAGCCCATAAAATTCAAAACATATGAATGAAATAAAAAGTATAGTAGAATCATCAACAAACAGACCCCTTCATTCTTTAGAATCCATTTATTTTCTTTGTTAAGGTTCAGTTTCATCCACGCCTCGAGGAAACATTGTCATACCCACCCTGAATGATGTTCAATAAAGAGAGATTAAGGAAAACCCTACTTGGATGATAAAAGATCAATGTTTTTTCTTCTTGGTACAAGAACTGGAGATGCATGACTTGTAGAAGAAGATCTCCAAGGACTCCAAGGGTGAGAAGGAAAGGATCTAGCACTGGCACGTGATTCGTCTCCACAAGGACTCCAAAACGCACCAAGAGAGAGGGAAAGGAAAAGAAGAGATGATCTCAGATTAAGGAAAATTACAGATCCTAAAAACAAGGAGACGATTTCAAAGTACTTAAAAGTTGGATCGTGGCTCGACCATGAGGTTGGGTAGTTTCACACATTGGGATTAATTTTTATTTAATAATTTTCCTTAAAGAGGTGGAGATAATAGCTATGAGTTAATAGATATATTTTAAATTGAGAAAAAAAAAACATGTAACGAGGCAAAACTGTAAAACACCACAAGGTGTGACACCGAAGAAAAAGGACACATGTTTTGGTAGCTCAAGGTTCTCCCAACCATTAGAGATTTAAAACATTTTTACTTCCATTAATTGGTTTTGGAAAGGGTATAAACCAATTTTACATCAAAAGATATGTTACTAGGGAGAAACTGGAAGGTCCTGGAAAAATAGAGAAGGACTCACCATTAGGTGAGTCACCGTTGCCCTGGTACCGTCACCATGGCATTGTCGCCCTGGTACCGTCACCTTAGCACCCTCGCCCTGGCATCGTCGCCCTGATACCGATACCGATTGGTGTTATGGACGACCCATCGGTGCCACCGGCGCCCATCGGTGCCACCGACGCCCATCGGTGCCACCGACGCCTATCAGTGCCACCGATGCCGATTAGTGCCAATGACGCCCATTGGTGCCACCGATGCCCATCAGTGCCACCGATGCTGATCGGTACCACTGAATCCCATCGATGCCACTGATTCCCATTAGTGCCACCGACGCTCTTCGGTGCCACCGCCGACACCCATCAGTGCCACCGACGCTCAAACCTGAAATTTTGAAAACTCCTTAATGAATCACCAATGGTCCCCCGGACACCCCAAACACTATAAATTGGAAAATTAATGGACCAAGAGGGTTTGTGCCATTACATGCACGATTTTTGAAAACCATAAAACTCCTACAGGGAACCATGCAAGGCGAAACATTGGCTTTTGGGTAGGTGTATAGTTAGGTACATGGTTTTTACAATCTATGTGGCCACCCAGAATAAACCATTAAATGAGGGACATAGGAATTTTGAATGATTTTAATATGGTTTTTATAACTTTGTGGGACAACCATGAAAGGTTTTCATTAAGGTAGAGGCTGGAGCACAGTTAGCACACTATATTCTGAATCATTTGCCTAACCTTATATGGATTAAAAACTCAATCCTAAAAAGTGGGTCTAGGTCAGGATTAGATCTAAACCCCACATTTCCCTCTATTTTATCCCTAAATCGATATTAATTCCTCCTAAAGGCTTTGGAGTCTTCCCCCATCGATCCGAAACCAATATGAAGTATTTTCTTGGTGTGTTGAAGGCCAATTACCTTGGTAAGTCTTAGTTTTAGGTGGTTTTCCTTAGATCTACTTCCATTACCTATATTGGATTAATATATATGATCTTTTGAGGATGTATCTACTATAGTGGATTCTAATAATAATGATATTTGGATATTTTGGTTTTATGGAACAAGATCTATGGTACGTTTTTAGATAACAAACTCGATTTTATTAGAATTCATGTCGTTCTTTATTTTTTCCATAATTCTCGAGGTAGGCGGCTTCACTCTCGACTCCTCTTATTAAAACATTAGGGATTTATTTAATTTTTTTTATTAAAATTTATTTTTAAATTATTGTGAAAATCATAGTGGAAACCTTATTTAGTGATGTTTTTTGTAATTGTGAAATTTTTTTACAAACAGCTTTAATAAATGATTTTGAAATATTGATTTTAAAATATTTTATTGGTTTGATTCCTGGAAAAAGTTTTATTGGAAAGGATTTCAATAAAAAGTTTTTTTATTGAATTGTTTTCCTCATGATTATATTGGCACGGTTTTTGGGAACACATAGTGGTGTGTGTTCTTATTCCATATGAGGCCTAGCTGAAATATGAAATGGTGCTCGGTTTTAGAGGTGTAATGGCACATGGGATATTAGTTACCTTGTGATGACTTGGTAGATTAGTGAGAGACCACTCATGATTATGGAATTTTCACCTTGGAATGAATGTGTGGGTGTGTGGATGTGTGTATTTGAATGTGTTATGTTAAATGGAATTGAGAAATGGATTTGAAAGACTTGTTTAGTAGCTTTCCATGGAAAACAGTTTTGGTTTCAAAAGCTTCTTTTCTCAGAAATGGTTTAGTTTTTTTGGTAAACCATTTTATATTTTTATATAAATTATTTTATATAAATGTGTTAACTTTTTCTATCCTAGTGTCATGAGTAGGGAAGTCATTAGGGGAAAGCCTACTAAATTTCATTACCCACCCTTTCTTTGTCATCTTGGTGATTTTTTAGATATTTTCTATTAAAATATAGGTAAAGGTAAAGCATCACACTTATTTAGTGGTGCTTTATAAAACTTGGGTAGGTAATTGGAGTTGGAGCTTAGAGAATTCTCCAAGTTTCTATGTCGAAATCTTTAAAATCTCTGAGTTTTTATGGTTTTTTCTTCCACTATCTACTTGGATGTTATTATTCTTCCATTGTGGTAATTTTATTATATATGGGTTTGATATTAATTTATTATACATTGAGTTGTCTAAATTGTTATCATGGATCATTTTGTTTTTATTTTTTTGGTGTGTTTGGTTGGGATGTTATATTTTCAAAGGGAAAATCATCCCCCAACTATTTTAAAGCCCTTAGAATTTATTTCAAACCTTTGGTGCCTTGGGGATGTCTCTTAAGTCCAAGTAGAAATTATAGCTCAACTCAGGCCAATGATGAGTGGCATGATGGTACAAGTGGTATCAACTTTTTTGGTCCGTGACTTGCAACTGGTATAAGTGTTGGTCAGTCTTCGACTTGGTAATAATTTTTATTGGTCATTGAGTTGAAAATTATTTGGTTATATTTCTTGAGATGGGATTGTATAAAGGAGTAGGATTGTTAGGAATTGAAATTTAGAGCATAAAAAGACGTAGCTAACAATTTTATGCTGAACTTAAAGTTACTAGGGAGTTGGTTGCATAAGTTTTTTGGATAGACCTGTAGAAACTGGAATATCATTGTCTGGGGTTTATCTAATGAGATGAGAATAATATGCATTTTTGAAATTATATCCCACTTGGAGTGCATATTTCATTTTTTGTAATCATATATGGTTTGGTGAAATGTATTGATTTTTGAAAAATGTTAAAACTATTTCAAATTAAATATTTTAAAAATATCATGGTTATGGTATTTTGAAAATTTTTTATTTTCAAAACCCTGGTGAAATTTTCAAAAATGGTTTTAAATCAAAAAATTGTTAAATTTTGTGAAAGCCTTATTATGAAATGTGTGATATAGTAGAATTTTAATTAGTAGGCCTTCATTTTCTATAG
This sequence comes from Viscum album, assembly GCA_963277665.1. Taxonomy (NCBI): domain Eukaryota; kingdom Viridiplantae; phylum Streptophyta; class Magnoliopsida; order Santalales; family Viscaceae; genus Viscum; species Viscum album. The sequence goes on from OY728166.1 coordinate 1,206,835,879, forward strand.
AGAAACATGTATATTTTTTTGTGTTTATAGAAAATGGAACCATCTAGGAATCATTGAAATGAAGCAGAAGAGGCTGTTACAAATGTTCTTGCACCTGAACCATAGGTGAACCAAGAGTTGGTTCAAAGCATAATTCAAGATTTTAAAATCATTGAGTCAAAAATTCAACCAAATAATATTCTTATGATATCCTTAACTATTGAAAATCCAAGTGGAGGAAGTACAATTGTCTTCATGAGAGGAGGTGATAAATCTAAAACTAAGAGCAAGAGGAAGAGGGACACCTATTTTCAAGGATGAAGAACACATTAGAATAACACTATAGGATTAATTATCCTTCCTCCAAGACCCAAAAGTAAACAAGTATTATTTAAGTGTGGTTCATTGAATCACATAAACTGGAATTGTACAGAACCACCTATAGAATGCCACAATTTCAACTAGAGGGGGAATCTTCAATACTATTGTCACAGTGATCCAAGGTCATGTGTTCGGGACACTTATCAGGTGTCGTAGATTTCTTATGATTTGATAGGATGCCAGAGGAAGAATAAATATCATCAGTAGAATAAAGATATCCATGGTGATTCTTGGAATACGATGACTTCTCAATGAGGGAAATATCAATAGGGAAATATGTAACAAAGTACAATGAGTAAGCAGTTATATGGAGCTGAAAATGTTATTAGCGATGATCAGCATAGACCATTAAAAATGACACGTACGATTCATTTGAATTATAAACTTATAAAATATTTTTTTGATATGAGTTCAACCCATTCATTTATTTATTCATATGCTATTGATTTACTGAGTTTAAATGTTGAGATGATTCCATATGTGTTGAAACTGAAAACTCCTCTTGTTCAAAGAGAATATCAAGCATTTATATGTAAAGAATGTTCTATAACTATTGATGTTTTTGAGATGATATAGGACTTTTATATTCCTATGATTTATTTCTATGATATAATCTTGTGTATGGATAGTTTGACAATGTTCAAGGTGAACATCAATTGTTATACATGAAGGGTTAGTTTAATGAATGATAATGGCATTGAACATCTCTTTAGAGGGAACCAAAATGTAAAGGCATGTGACAAATCATTTTCAGCACCAGTAGTTGAAAAAATCTAGTAACATTTGGCATATTTGACATTGGCATCGATGAAAGAGATAAATTATAGAAGTTTTCTAGGGTTGTTATCAGTTTCTGGATGTTATTCCCGTGAATTTCTTAGGGTTTCCACGTACAAGATAAGTGGTGTTATGATTGATCTCCTTCCGGGGACATGTCCTATTTCAGTTATATCTTACCTGATGGTACTAATAGAATTAAAGTAACTAAAAGTGCAGTTGTAAGAGCTAGAAAGAAAAGGGTTCATTTGGCCAAGCACGTCTCTGTGGGCAGCACCATTGTTGTTTGTAAAAAATGTGGATGTAACTCTTAGGATAGGTTTGTATTATCATAAGATTAATAAATATATAATAAATAATCAATATCCACTTACATGCATTGATGATCTATTCAATAAATTGAAGTGATATCATAGGTTATCTAAGATTTAATTATGACTAGGATATCACTAATTACAGGTTGAAAAGGAGGATATTACAAAGAAAATATTTAGGAGTAGATATGAACATTATGAGAATGTGGTAATGCCTTTAGGTATTACAAATTACCTAGTGGTATTTATGGAATTGATGAATTAGATAATTCAAAGATATCTAGATTATTTTGTGGTGGTTTTTATCGATGACATATTGGTATATTTAAGGACAAGGGTTGAGCATGAACAACATTTGGAGAAAGTGTTGAGAATATTATGGGATAATATTATTTATGAAAAAATATTAAAGTATTATTTTTTCATATAATAGATAAATTTTTTCCCATGTAATATTTGAATGAAGTGTTTTTTTATATCTAGAAAAGATAGAAGCTGTTATCTCTTAGAAACTGCCAAAGAATGCCTTCAAGATCCGTAGTCTCCTTGGTCTAGATGGTTATTAATAACACCTTTTCATGATTTTTCATGAATTCCCTCACCTATGATAGATTTGAAAATGAATAATGTTTCATTCCAATGGGATGAGGAATGTTATACATCTTTTAAAGAGCTTAATGTCCTCCTAACATGAGCACTAATCTTGATTTTTCTAGAATCAAGGAAGGGTGCTAGGTGTATTACGATGCTTTGAGATCTAGGTTAGGATGTTTTATTATTCAAGGAGGCCATGTTATTTCTTATATCTCAAGGTAGTTATTGTTTCATGGAAAGAACTACCCAACACAAAATTTGGAGCTATCTCCTGTTGTCCATGCTTTGAAGACTTGGAATCATTACCTATTTAGTGAAAAATTTATAGTGTTTACAGATCATAAAATCATGAAACAATTGTTTTCATAAAGGGATTTGAATTTGAGACAATGAATACAGATAGAGTATATCTAAATGTTTGAATTTGACTTAATGTATAGATTGGGTAAAGGAAATATGTTGGTAGATGCATTAACCATAAATACATATGATTAGTTGGAAAAAGAGGGTTCAAATCAACGACAGTTGATGTTATTATTAGAAGACATGAACATGGAATGTGAATAGTAAGGCGATGTGGTGGTTTTATTTTTGGTTTATTTTGTTCCTAATTTGGTTGATATAGTTAAAGATGCACAAATATCTAATTAAGAATGCATTTATATGAGGTTAAAACTCAATGGGGAGGAGACTATTGAAGGATGGAAGCTGGATGAGACTATAGTTTTATGGTTTTGAGATTAGATTGCCATACCTATGTCTTGTTAGGAACAAATTCTTTATGCTCACCACCATTAAAGATGGTATTTTCATCCATGAATACAGAATATGTATAAGGAATTGAAAACATAGTTTTTATGGGTTAGTATGAAAAGTCACGTGGATGAGTTTGTTTCTATATGCTTAACTTTTTAGAGATTTAAGGAAAAGAATCATTGACTAAAAGTTATGTTGAAGTCCTTATCTATTATTATTTAGAAATGAGAGAAGATAGACATGGATTTTGTAACAGGTCCCCCAAGAACATATTGGAAACACAATTCCATATGAGTGATAGTGGATCATCTCATAAATTCATAGCATTTCATCTCTATTCATGAATCCTATATGGTGGAGGACTTGTCAAAAATATATATCCGATAAGTGGTTAAGAGGAATGGAATACTAGTTTTGATAATGTCAGACATAGTTATGAGGTTTATGTATTATTTTTGAAAATCCTTACATAAATCCATTGGGACTTAGTTGACTGTGAGTATGGTGAATCATCCTCGTATGGATGGAAAAGACAAAAGGACGATACAAATGTTGGAATATATGCTATGAGTTTGTGTAATAGATTTTGGTGGCTCATGGAAGGAACACTTACCTTTAGTAGAGTTTTATTATAACAATAGTTATTAGGCCTAGATACGTATGAAACCTTTTGAAGTATTTTATGGGTATCATTGTTGTTCTCTACATTCTTTGTTGGGAACAAGTGATATTTTTTGGGTTGGGATGAACATTTTAAAAGAGATGATGAAGAAGATTCAATTTATCATGAAATGGATGGAGAAGGCACAATGTCATTTGAAATAATATAAAGATCATTTTCAATGACCATTATCATTATAGATGAGTGATCATTTGTTCTTGATCATCTCCCCAAGTCTTGGACATTGTCATTTTGAGATGTAGGTAAAGTTATCTCTTTGATTCATAGGTCCTTTTTGAGATAATTGAATGGGTTGGTGAGGTGGAATATCTGGTGGCTTTTCCACCACAGTTCAGTGTAGTGCATAATGTCTTACATGTATCTCAGTTGAAAAATTATCAGCCTGATCCTAACCATGTGATTTGATGGGATCATGTTGATCTAAAGATGGATGCTTTATTGGTTCATATCCCAGTATGAATTGTGGATATGCAAGAAAATTTATTTTATAGGAAAATCATCGGTCTAGTGTAGGTTTAATTTAAACACGATCAAATTTAGGAAGATACATGGGAATGAGAGAAATATTTGGTCGAGAAATTTCTCAAACTCTTTCATTATAGCAGTAGTTTTGTAATTTACAAGGATGGAAAGGCCAATGGTGGGGAGAATTTATCACCCCTGGTTTCAAATGAGTAAGCAATTTTTATTCTTTTTTTATGTATGTAAAGTGTTTGGGTGATGTATGGGAGGGTTTGGAATAATTTTGGATTTTTTGGGACTTTCTAAAAGTTCACAATTAGTTCACAGTTTTTAAAAACTGTGAAACTCCTACTGGAAACTATGTAAGGTGAAATAGGGGCTTTTGGGTAGGTGCACGGTTAGGCATAAATTTTTTCCAAACTGTGTGGACACCCAAGATAACTTTTTTGAAGTTGGACAGAGGTATTTTTCATGACTAACACATGATTTTTCTAACTATGTAGGAAAATCATGTGATGTGCTTCTTAGTGCAGAGGCTGGTGTACGGTTAGCACATGATTTTCCTAACTGTGCGACTAACAGTGTATGGTTTAATAACCAGATCCTAGAAAAGTGGATCTAGGTTGGGATAATCTCTAAACCCCTCTTTTTCCCTCCATTTGTGCCATAACTCTAGATTTATTCCTCTAGAAGGCTATGAAGTCCTCCCCCATTGATCAAGATCTGATCTGAAGTCTTTTCTTGGTGAGTTGAATCCTGATTCCCTTGGTAAGTCTTTGTTTTAAGTTGTTTTCCTTAGATCTACTTATCTTCCATATAATGGATCCATTAATATTGTAAGAACCCGGTTTTTTCTGTCAAAGACTTTGGAATATTCTTGATGATATTCCAGAGCAGCGCCTTCAGACGGCGTGCGATTCTAAGCCCCGGAGTGGCCGAAATTAAATTTTCAGTGCGTTCACACTAGAAACGCTAAATAAATGAGATAACTCCTAAACGGTGGTCTAGATCAGGGATCCGAGTGTACGGATGGGTCCGGAATGGGGTGTTTACCCTAGGAGCGACATAAAACTTGTCGGATCGGGATGTTTGGACCCCTCGCCCGCTCCCGGAACATTAAACGGATAAATAAATTAATTAATTTATTCGTTTAATGGAGAAACGCTGGTATATCTTAAACATTGGCTCGGATTGGAAAACCAAGGGCACCGTTGAGTTCGGAGCATGCATTTTACCCTATGAGGGGTGTAAGTTTCGCGGGCGCGGGCCGTTTGTGAAAAATGGCCCCAGGGGCGTTTTCATAATTTGGCGGCCTCGGGCGCTGAGTTTAGTAACTTTTGAACGGGGTCTCGGAATAAAATTCCGAGACCGCCGTTGCGCTCAGAGCATGGTTCTTATCCTAGGGGAGGCTAAATCCCGACCCCGTCGGGAGTTCGGGTTCGGGGCCGTCGGGCGGACGTTTAAGTGTTTTGTACTTAAACACCCCCTCCCTCTTCTCTTCCCCTTCTCCTCCCCCACACCCTCTCCCCTTCCCTCCTCCATTCCGGTGAGCTCCGCGTGAGGCGATCTCTGGCGAGCCAACTCCGGCAAGGCAACGGCGTGGGGCGGATTGCGCGGGAAGCGTCGGGCGAAGCCCCACGAGGTAGGGTTATGTTTTTGAGTTTTAATTCCCGAACCTCCCTTTGAACACCAATTTTAGCATCAATTTGTTGTTTTATCTTCGATCGAAGCCCATGAATGCGTAGTAGAGTAAATTCCCTATCCAACGCATCTTTCGTATTCAAATTCTGAGCTTCGTGGCATCCGCAATGATCCGCCGAACTTTGCATGTTTTCGGGTTCCGGTGAGTTCGAGCGGCGGCGAGGCTCAGCGGAGGAGGCTGCACGCAGGGCGGCGCGGTGCGGAGCAGGGCGGAGGCTGTCAGCCGGGGCTTTGGAGGCGGCGGCGGCGCTTCCGGGAGGCGGTGGCGGCCTTCGGCGGCGGCTGAGGGCGCCGGCTGCGGGAGCCGGCGAGAGGAGGGCCGGGGTCGCGCTGTGCGACCCCGCGGCTGGGCAGAGACCCGCGCGACGCGGGTCTCCGCGTGGAAAGGCCGACCGGCCTGTCGGCCGGTCGGTGGAAGAACCGCCCGCGCGGCGCGTGCGGTGTGACCTGCGGGAGGCGGCTGGGCCGCAGTCCCGGCGGGCCGGCCGGAGCGGGCCGGCTCGAGCGGGGCGGACTGGCCGGACCGGCCCGGTCCGGCCGAAGAGGGTCCCCCTCTTCCTTTTAAATCTTCGGACGCCCGTATTTCGGGCTACGAGCGTCCGTTTTGCGCACTGTCTGCGGCAGCGCGGAGCTTGCGTCGAGGGGAGTGTTTTGAGATGGTTTCGGGAATTTTTAATTCCCGAAACGTGGGGTCGCGGAGGCGCGACGTGTCCTTAAGTGGATGAGCATTTCTCCCGAGATTCTTGTTTGGACGGCGTGGACGCGTTCGACATCCGTTTTGAGCGCCGTCAGCGGCGTTGTGACCCTGGCACTGAGGCGGAGGTTTCCAGTGCGGTTCCAGGCGTTGAGGCTAGAGTTGAGGCGCGGGTCCCACGGGCCGACTCTTGAGCTGCGTGCGGCGTTTCACGACTTTTCCATCGAACGTCCATTCGGGGCGTGCGAGCAGTCGTTTCTGGATGTTTTTCCAAGGGGATTGCAATGGTGCAATCTGCTCGCTCAAATTCGGCGCGATAGTGCGGGGCCCACGAGGGTCGTTTGGGCGTCGACGATGATTTTCCATCTTTATCACCGGGCGACTGTTTTGGACAAGTGAGTAGTCCATCTTGTGTGCTTTTTCGAGAGGATCGCAACGGTGCGATCCGTTCGTTGAGTTTCGGGACCAGGTTGCGGGTCCCACTTGGCACCCCTCGTGTGCGGTACGCCGGAAGGCATCTTTTTCTCTGGGTACCCGTCCCGCACAAGTAAGCAGTCAATTTGACGTGCTTTTTCGAGAGCTTTGCGACGGTGCAGTTCGCCCGACCTTTTTCGGGGACGTGGTGTGGGTCCCACCCGACCCGGCTACGGTGAATAGTGCACTTTTCACCGGGTGTTTGTTTTGGGAGATTGAGTACTCAATCCTGTGTGTTTTTCCGAGGGGATCATAGTGGCGTGATCCGTTGGTTCAGTTTTGGGATTCTGGGGTGGGCCCCACGCGGGTTGGTCACGGTGAATAGTACCTTTTCCACCTGTTGACCGTTTTGGGCGAGTGAGTAGTCTAACTCGCGTGTTTTTCCGCAAGGATTATAACGGTGTGATCCGTTTGGCTGTACAGAGCCTCTTGCGCGATCTTGAGAAATGTGGAAGCATGAAAGGCGCTCCAGTAGTGGTTCGCCCTACTTTGCTTGTAGCGGACCTTTGGCGAGTGATCGTGTGCACTCCCGTGTGAGTGATGTAAATGCTTTAGGTAACATGGTTGGCCGTGCCTGGGCCTTTGAGGTGGAGTTGTTACGTCACGCCTTCGCGTTGACGTTGGGTGCCGTGTGCACGATAGCTCTTGGGCTGGAGACGAGGTATACTCTGGGAGTATACGGGAGCGCTTGGAGGTATGTGTGGTTGTTCGTACCTGAGAATGGTTGTGCGCTCAGTTGGGGTTGAGATGGGGCCACACGTTGTGTGGGACCCACGTGCGTGCCAGGTTCTGCTTTGCGTACTTTGGACCTCTCGCGGTGTAGAGGGTCCCTTGGTGCTCGTTTGTTTGGCCAGCAGGGTTGAGTGGTCTCCCCCTGGTTTTGTTCTCGATGGATTGGCCGGTAGCGGTGCTAGTGACACCCAGTGCTGGGGCAGACGCTGCACCTCTTTTGGGAGAGCTGTTCTGGAGTTGGGTTGTTGCGCGACACCCACTCCGTGTTCGGTCGGCCAGTGTTGTACCCTCCTGTAGAGATGGCAGAGCGGTTCTGAGTTTTACCCCCCAACGAGATTGGGCAGTGGGTTACTTGTCGACTTCCTCAGGCTTACCCTCCAGCAGGGCTGGGCAGTGGGTTGCTCACTGACTTCTAGGGTTTACCCTCCAGTAGAGACTGGGCAGTGGGTCACCCGATGCTATTAGGGTCTACCCTCCAGCAGAGACTGGGCAGTGGGTCACCCGATGCACTTAGGGTCTACCCTCCAGCAGAGACTGGGCAGTGGGTCACCCGACGACCTCTTAGGGTCTACCCTCCGGCAGGGCTGGGCAGTGGGTCGCCCGTCGTCTAGTTCTAGGTCTACCCTCCAGCACGGCTGGGCAGTGGGTCACCTGTCGACTTATACCAGGTCTACCCTCCAGCGGGGCTGGACAGTAGGTCGCCTGATGATTTATTAAGGTCTACCCTCCAGCGGGGCTGGGCAGTGGGTCGCCGGATGATGTGTTGGGGTTTACCCTCCAGCAGGGCTGGGCAGTGGGTCACCCGATATCTGGTTATGAATTACCCTCCAGCAGGGCTGGGCAGTGGGACACCGGTTGGCATTACAGACTCAGTCCTTAGTACTAGGCTAGTCTGTGGCTTTCCTCCGTGGTTACCAGAGCGGGACCCTTGGTTATACGGGTCAGTGTTGTGACCGATCGACTTTGAGGAGACCTCTCGACTGCAGGGCAGCGATGAGGTGTGGCTTGACTTTCCTAGAACTCTCAAGTACGAGGGGTGCTTTCCCCACCAAGACGCGTTCTTGCGACGCGATCTAAAACCGTGCGGGCGAGTCAGTGCTGCCCAAAGCGGATAGTATCAAGGTGCGGTGACTGAGCTCCTTGGCTTGCGGTTCAGGGCAGACGTGCGGGTTGCTCGGTGATGATGATGGGTTTACTTTTGGGACTGTTGGAGACTATTTTTCTTGGGATGAGCTACGGGACGGGGATCCCCTTACGACGTTGTTCGGGTTTCTTGTTGAGCATACCGATATGTATATTCCTTGTTCGAGCACCCACTTCTTGGGTTTAGTTACTCTCCTTCTAGGGGAGGCGAAGACGTGCGAGGTATGCCACGTGCTTTCCGTGTCTAGCTTTTCGTGGTTGGACGAGGCTACTCTCCTTCTATAGGTAGAGAAGACTCGACGGGAAGTTCGTCTTCTCACCGTTTCCAGCTCCTTGTGTCTGGACAAGTCTACCTTCTTTCCTCTTGTTGGGTTGAGCTGGACTCTTTACCGTACACTCTGTTGTACCCCCCTTTACTTTCCTATTCTCTCTACTGCTCACCCTTCGGTACCTCCTTTTGTTGCTCCCTCGAGCCTTCGGGGTACCCTACTGAGTATTTTTATACTCACCCCTGCTTGGGCTTTGCCCGCACTTGGTGTTCCCTTGCAGATGACAGACAGGTGGAGCGTGACTTCGGTGGAGCGTAGGAGCTTGGGAGCTTGGACCGCGTGCGGTGGTCGTGGCCGGGATCCAGGTGGGAGATCTGCCAGCTGTTCCTCTTTTTGTTTACCTGTTGCCGAGTTGTGGCACTTTTCGGTTGGGCGCGTGTTTTTCCCCTTTTCTCTTCAGTTTGTACTTTGTACTTGTAGTGGTCGATGCACATTTGTGGTATTTTATATAGCAGTTTCCCTTTACTTTGATTTCACTTTTCTTTTACTCTGCACTTTTTCTTTGAGTGTACTGCGTGTGCATGTGTACAGGTGCTTAGGCAAAGGCCTCCCCGAGTTGTTGTGCCTTCGGCGCTAGTCGCCAGCCCCTGGCCTATGGAGGCGGGCCTGGGGTAGTTGCGGCTCGAGCCCGGGTAGGGTCGGGTCATGACAAAGTGGTATCAAAGGTGGTTCATTACTTCGGACGTTGTGCGGACGTCCCTAAAATAGGAATTGGTTGGGATATAGGGCAACAGTGTTAACGTGTCTCGAGAGCGGCTCTCAGGCCAGGGAGTCCAGTGATGGTGCGGCGACCGACGTATCCATTCACCAGGACCTTGATAACCCGCTTGTTGACTCGGCATGCTAAGAAACTTGTTGCAGGGAAATTTGTTTGTGCATCACGTAGGATTGAGTCTTTTACAGTCTTTCTTGAGTCATCTCCCCATCGTTGTTGTTGTTGGTATATACATGTATGCTCATCTGACCGCGACACTCCTTGATAATATTCAGGATGTCTCCGAGAGGCCAGCCAGCCAGGATACCATCTTTGGGTGCGTGACGACGATCCTGTGAGCTATGAGGCCACAATCCAGGACCCATCATGTGAGACCTTTTTCTCCGGGTGGGCCGGTAGCATCACCCCCCCACCTGCTGAGCAGCAGGCAGTTTCAGCAGAGCAGGCTGAGTTTGAGCGCAGGTTGAGCGCGCTCCGTGAGTTCCAGCGGCAGAGACCGCTGAGGTTCAGTGGTGAGCCAGACCCTCAGGTAGTAGAGGGTTGGCTAGAGGCAGTGGTTTGCCTTTTCAGGCTTGTGCAGACGCCGGCAGATCAGAGAGTGGATTTGACAGCCACCCTTTTTCGTGGAGTAGCTTGGCATTGGTGGAGTCTGGTGACTCAGTTTCTTGACGAGTCGTCGTTTTCGTTGGATGAATTTCAGTTGTTGCTCCGTGAGGAGTTTTTCCCCTCCTGCTTGCGCTCCGTTCGGGTTCAGGATCTCTTGCAGTTTCAGCAGGGAGGGATGACGGTGGCCGAGTACACGGCTAGTTTTTCAGACCGTGCATACTTTTACCCGGACTTGGTCCGTGATGACAACTTCCGAGTGTAGAAGTTTGAGCAGGGTCTCCGCTGAGAGATTCGTGCTGTCATAGTACCCTCGGGCATTTCCATGTATGCCGGAGTGCTAGAGCGGGCGCTGGTGACAGAGGGATTCCTGTCATGTTTTGCGGTTGGTAGTGGCAGTGGGCGCGATGGAGCCGGGACGTCTGCCGTAGCTAGCAGGCGCCGGGGGACAGGACTTCGATGCAGGTGGCCTTCCCACTGCCGGTTTCGGAGATGTGGTCGTATACCACTGTGGCAAAAAGGCGCAGGGCCTCAGCCAAGGATGCCCTTCCATGAGTGGATTTCGGGCTGTGGTCGTACACCACAGTGGCGCCGGAGGGCACCAGGGCAGCCTAGAGAGGGTCGGTGCTATGCTTGTGACGGGAGAGGTCACTTGGCACGAGACTGCCCGACCTGAGTTGCTGGGATCTTCAGGCAGGCAGCAGGCGCACCACCACGGCAGAGGCAACACCGTGATCAGAGTAGTACCCAGGGAGGTGGTGCTAGCAGAGGAGCGGGATGAGCTGGTAGAGGGGGGACGACGTTACAAGATATCCCCATCACCACTCGACGGTCCACGTCAGGCTCCGGGAGCTGACGGTTGGGACCAGGGATAGCCGCGAGCATTGGATGTCTACGATCCTGCAGAGCACGGGATGGTGAGAGGTACCCCTTGCGACCCTTCTACTTCTTGAAGTATAATTGTTAGTCTCTGCGTGTGAAATGCTTCTCTCCCAGCTCCTTGTTTGAGGTGTTACCAGGGTGACGCAGGGAGTCGGGTGCAACCCTGTGTTGGAAAGGACAAAGGTGGGGGACCTTTTACTTTAGTCGATGGTGTTGGCTCCTTTGCTTCCGAGCATGTAAGAGAGTCTTGGTTGAGAGACATCGACTGTGGAATCTAGCGTGACCAGATATCCTTGGGTGTTTCACCATATGGATATTCTGAAGGAGGGAATCATCGGGCCTTGCTCCAGGTACGGGCGGTGATTCCAGTCGCGGCGTGCAACGTAGAGGTTTGACCGGGGAGGTGAGCTACCCCTGAGGGCCTTCGGGCCGTTTGAGACCGTGCAAAGGGATGGCGAGGTTTCCTACCACCTTGCCCTAACCCCAAAGTCTGGAGTGGGTGCACGACGCCGGCAAGGGCCGACCTTGCGTGGACAGATCAATCCTTTGGTCTGTGTGCGGTGACACAGAGCTATGCGTGGGTTCTTTTGGGTACAGAAAGCTAGGTGCGGGCTTAGTACCCTGTGTTGCTCCCTAGTTTTGCTTTTTAGGGACGAAAATCTTGAAGGAGGTAATGATGTAAGAACCCGGTTTTTGCTGTAAAAGACTTTGGAATATTTTTGATGATATTCCAGAGCAGCGCCTTCAGACGGCGTGCGATTCCAAGCCCCGGAGTGGCCAGAATTAAATTTTCAGTGCGTTCACACTGGAAACGCTAAATAAATGAGATAACTCCTAAACGGTGGTCCGGATCAGGGATCCGAGTGTACGGATGGGTCCGGAATGGGGTGTTTACCCTAGGAGTGACATAAAACTTGTCGGCGCGAGATGTTTGGAACCCTCGCCCGCTCCCGGAACGTTAAACGGATAAATCAATTAATTAATTTATTCGTTTAATGGTGAAATGCTGGTATCTCTTAAACTATGGATCAGATTGGAAAACCGAGGGCACCGTTGAGTTCGGAGCATGCAGTTTACCCTAGGAGGGGTGTAAGTTTCGCGGGCGCGGGCCGTTTGTGAAAAATGGCCCCAGGGGCGTTTTCGTAATTTGGGGGCCTCGGGCGCTGAGTTTAGTAACTTTTGAATGGGGTCTCGGAATAAAATTACAAGACCTCCATTGCGCTCAGAGCGTGGTTCTTAGCCTAGGGGAGGCTAAATCCCGACCCCGTCGGGAGTTCGGGTTCGGGGCCGTCGGGCGGGCGTTTAAGTGTTTTGTACTTAAACACCCCCTCCCTCTTCTCTTCCGCTTCTCCTCCCTCACACCCTCTCCCCTTCCCTCCTCCATTCCGGTGAGATCCGGAGAGGCGATATCTAGTGAGCCAACTCCGGTGAGGCAAAGACGCGGGGCAGATCGCGCGAGAAGCGTCGGGCGAAGCCCCACGAGGTAGGGTTATGTTTTTGAGTTTTAATTCCCGAACCTCCCTTTGAACCCCAATTTTAGCATCGATTTGTTGTTTTCTCTTCGATCAAAGCCCATGAATTCATAGTAGAGTAAATTACCTATACAACGCATCTTTCAGATTCAAATTCTGAGCTTCGTGGAATCCGCAATGATCCGCCGAACTTTGCGGGTTTTCGGGTTCCGGCGAGTTCAAGCGGCGGCGCGGCTCGGTGGAGGAGGCGGCACGCAGGGCGGCGCGGTGCGGAGCAGGGCGGAGGCGGTCGACCGAGGCTTCGGAGGCGGCAGCGGCGCATCCGGGTGGCGGCGGCGGCCTTCGGCGGTGGCTGAGGGCGCCGGCTGCGGGAGCCGGCGAGAGGAGGGCCGGGGTCGCACTGTGCGATCCTGCGGCTGGGCAGAGACCCGCGCGACGCGGGTCTTCGCGTGGAAAGGCCGACCGGCCTGTCAGCCGGTCGGTGGAAGAACCGCCCGCGCGGCGCGGGCGGTGTGACTTGCGGGAGGCGGCTGGGCCGCAGTCCCGGCGGGCTGGCCGGAGCGGGCCGGCTCAAGCGGGGCGGACCGGCCGGACCGGAGACGCCCGTATTTTGGGCTACGGGCGTCCGTTTTGCGCACCGTCTGCGGCAGCGCAGAGCTTGCGTCGAGGGGAGTGTATTGAGATGGTTTTGGGAATTTTTAATTCCCGAAACGAGGGGTCGCGGAGGCGCGACGTGTCCTTAAGTGGACAAGCGTTTCTCCCGAGATTCTTGTTTTGGACGGCGCAGACGCGTCCGACATCCGTTTTGAGCGCCGTCAGCAGCATTGTGACCCTGGCACTGAGGCAGAGGTTTCCAGTGCGGTTCTAGGCGTTGAGGCTGGAGTTGAGGCACAGGTCCCACGGGCCGACTCTTGAGCTGCGTGCGGCGTTTCACGACTTTTCCATCGAACGTCCATTCGGGGCGTGCGAGCAGTCGTTTCTGGATGTTTTTCCAAGGGGATTGCAATGGTGCAATCCGCTCGCTCAAATTCGGCGCGATGGTGCGGGGCCCACGAGGGCCGTTTGGGCGTCGACGGTGATTTTCCATCTTTATCACCGGGCGACCGTTTTGGACAAGTGAGTAATCCATCTTGTGTGCTTTTTCGAGAGGATCGCAACGGTGAGATCCGTTCGTTGAGTTTTGGGACCGGGTTGCAGGTCCCACGTGGCACCGCTCGTGTGCGGTACGCCGGAAGGCATCTTTTTCTCCGGGTACCCATCCCACGCAAGTAAGCAGTCAATTTGACGTGCTTTTCCGAGAGCTTTGCGATGGTGCAGTTCGCCCGACCTTTTTCGGGGACGTGGTGTGGGTCCCACCCGACCCGGCTACGGTGAATAGTGCACTTTTCACCGGGTGTCCGTTTTGGGCGATTGAGTACTCAATCCAGTGTGTTTTTCCGAGGGGATCGCAGTGGCATGATCCGTTGGTTCAGTTTCGGGATTCTGGGGTGGGCCCCACGTGGGTTGGTCACGGTGAATAGTACCTTTTCCACCTGTTGACTGTTTTGGGTCAGTGAGTATTCTAACTCGCGTGTTTTTTCACAAGGATTATAACGGTGTGATCCGTTTGGATGTACAGAGCCTCTTGCACGATCTTGAGAAATGTGGAAGCATGAAAGGCGCTCTAGTAGTGGTTCGCCCTACTTTGCTTGTAGCGGACCTTTGGCGAGTGATTGCGTGCACTCCCGTGTGAGTGATGTAAATTCTTGAGGTAACGTGGTTGGCCGTGCCTGGGCCTTTGAGGTGGAGTTGTTACGTCACGCCTTCGCGTTGACGTTGGGTTCCGTGTACACGATAGCCCTTGGGCTGGAGACGAGGTATACTCTGGGAGTATATGGGAGCGCTTAGAGGTATGTGTGGTTGTTCATACCTGAGAATGGTTGTGTGATCAGTTGGGGTTGAGATGGGGCCACATGTTGTGTGGGCCCCACGTGCGTGCCGAGTTCTGCTTTGCGTACTTTGGACCTCTCGCGGCGTAGAGGGTCCCTTGGTGCTCGTTTGTTTGGCCAGCAGGGTTGAGTGGTCTCCCCCTGGTTTCGTTCTCGATGGATTGGCCGGTAGCGGTTCTAGTGACACCCAGTGCTGGGGCATACACTGCACCTCTTTTAGGAGAGCTGTTCTGGAGTTGGGTGGTTGCGCGACACCCACTCCGTGTTCGGTCGGCCAGTGTTGTACCCTTCTGTAGAGATGGCAGAGCGGTTCTGAGTTTTACCCCCCAGCGAGACGGGGCAGTGAGTTACTTGTCGACTTCCTCGGGCTTACCCTCTAGCAGGGATGGGCAGTGGGTTTCTCACTGACTTCTAGGGTTTACCCTCCAGCAGAGACTGGGCAGTGGGTCAACTGACGCTATTATGGTCTACCCTCCAGCAGAGACTGGGCAGTGGGTCACCCGATGCACTTAGGGTCTACCCTCCAGCATAGACTGGGCAGTGGGTCACCTGACGACCTCTTAGGGTCTACCCTCCGGCAGGGCTGGGCAGTGGGTCGCCTGTCGTCTAGTTCCAGGTCTGCCCTCCAGCACGGCTGGGCAGTGGGTCACCTGTCAACTTATACAAGGTCTACCCTCCAGCGGGGCTGGGCAGTGGGTCGCCTGATGATGTATTAAGGTCTAACCTCTAGCGGGGCTGGGCAGTGGGTCACCCGATATCTGGTTATGAATTACCCTCCAGTAGGGCTGGGCAGTGGGACACCTGTTGGCATTCCAGACTCAGTCCTTAGTACTAGGCTAGTCTGTGGCTTTCCTCCATGGTTACCAGAGCGGGACCCTTGGTTATACGGGTCAGTGTTGTGACGACTAGACTTTGAGGAGACCTCTCGACTACAGGGTAGTGATGAGGTGTGGCTTGACTTTCCTATAACTCTCAAGTACGAGGGGCGCTTTCCCCACCGAGACGTGTTCTTGCGACGCGATCTAAAACCGTGAGGGTGAGTCAGTGCCGCCCAAAGCGGATAATATCAAGGTGCGGTGACTGAGCCCCTTGTCTTACGGTTCAGGGCAGACGTGCGGGTTGCTGGGCGACGATGATGGGTTTACTTTTGGGACTGTTGGCGACTCTTTTTCTTGGGCTGAGCTACGGGATGTGGATCCCCTTACGACGTTGTTCGAGTTTCTTGTTGAGCATACCGATATGTATATACCTTGTTCGAGCGCCCACTTCTTGGGTTTAGTTACTCTCCTTCCAGGGGAGGCAAAGACGCGTGGGGTATGCCACGTGCTTTCTGTGTCAAGCTTTTCGTGGTTGGACGAGCCTACTCTCCTGCTATAGGTAGCGAAGACTCGACGGGAAGTTCATCTTCTCACCATTTCCAGCTCCTTGTGTCTGGACGAGTCTACCTTCTTTCCTCTTGTTGGGTTGAGCTGGACTCTTTACCGTACACTCTGTTGTACCCCCCTTTACTTTCCTATTCTCTCTACTGATCACCCTTCGGTACCTCCTTTTTTTGCTCCCTCGAGCCTTCGGGGTACCCTACTGAGTATTTTTATACTCACCCCTGCTTGGGCTTTGCCCGCACTTGGTGTGCCCATGTAGACGACGGACAGGTGGAGCATGACTTCGGTGGAGCGTATGAGCTTGGGAGCTTGGACCGCGTGCGGTGGTCGTGGCTGGGATCCAGGTGGGAGATCCGCCAGCTGTTCCTCTTTTTGTTTACCTGTTGCCGGGTTGTGGCACTTTTCGGTTGGGTGCATGTTTTTCCCCTTTTCTCTTCAGTTTTTACTTTGTACTTGTAGTGGTCGATGCACATTTGTGGTATTTTTTATAGAAGTTTCCCTTTACTTTTCTTTCCCTTTTCTTTTACTCTGCACTTTTTCTTTGAGTGTACTGCGTGTGCGTGTGTACAGGTGCTTAGGCAAAGGCCTCCCCGAGTTGTTGTGCC
Source organism: Viscum album (assembly GCA_963277665.1). Taxonomy (NCBI): domain Eukaryota; kingdom Viridiplantae; phylum Streptophyta; class Magnoliopsida; order Santalales; family Viscaceae; genus Viscum; species Viscum album. Next base: position 1,206,852,484 of record OY728166.1, read on the forward strand.
TTCGGCGCTGGTCGCCAGCCCCTGGCCTATGGAGGTGGGCCTGGGGTAGTTGCGGCTCGAGCCCGGGTAGGGTCGGGTCGTGACAAATATAATATGTTAGGATTAGATATATGATATTGGATTATAAGCATGATTAGAATTGGATTTATTGGTTTTTGGGAATGATATCTAAGGTGTGGTTTTGGATATTCAACCCAATTTTGTAGAATAATTCATGAATCTCTTCATTTTCAACATAATTTTGGAGGTAGGTGGATTCAATATCGACTCCCCTTAATAGAACTTGAAGGATTTATTTTAAATTTATTTGTTTACTTAAAATTTATTTTTCTATTGTTGATAAAATATTAGTGGAGACCATCTTTAGTGTTGGTTTTTGAAAATTTGAAATTTTTGTGCAAAGTGATTTGATAAATGATTTTAAAATGTTTATTTTAAATATAGTTTTTTGTTTTGATTCATGGAAAAAGTTTTTGTGGAATGTATTTTTAAAAAAAGATGCTGTTTTGTTGAAATGGTTTGGTCATGAACATATTGGTATGGTTTTTAGGCATACTTAGTGGCGCGTGTTCATATTGCATATGGGTCCTAGTTGAAATATGACATGGTGCTCAGTGCTAAAGGTTTTATGGGAACATGGGATTTTGGTTGCCTTATGATGAATTAATAGATAAATGAGATACCACTCATGACTATGAAACTATCACCTAGGCATGCTTGTGTGGGTGTGTGGATTAGAATTTGTTATGCCAAATGTAATTGTGAAATGGGTTTGAAATAATTGTTTGGTTGGCTTCCATGGAAAAAGTTTTTGGTTTGGAAAAATAATTTTCTCAAAAATGGTTTAGGTTTTTTGATAAAATATTTTATATTTTTTATGTAGATTATTTTATATAAATGATCTAAGTTGTTCAATCCTATTGGCAGGAGTAAGGGAGTCATTTAGGGAAATCCTATTGAGTTTCATTACTCACCCCCTTTTGGAATGTTGGTGATTTTGTAGATATTTTATATCAATATATATGGAAAAGTAAAGCATAAAACTTATTTTTTAGTGCTTCTTAATACCTGGTATGGGAATTGGAGTTGGATCTTTGAGAATGTTGGGATTTTCTATGTTTGTTTCTATGGGGTCTATGATTTTTTATGGTTCTGTATTATACTGTTTAATTGATGCTATTAGTATTCCATTTTGGTACTCTGATTGTTTTTGGGTTTCATATTTAGTTATTATAATTTTTTTATACATTTTTATTTTTCATTATTTAGTGTTTATTTGTTTGGTGTGTCTGGTTGGGTTGTTTTATTATAAAATGGAAAATCATCCCACAACTGTTTTGAAGACCTTGGAATTTATATGAATCTTTTGGAGCCTTAGGGATGTCTCTTAAGTCCAATTAGAAATTCCGCCTCAACTAAAGCTAATGAGGAGGGGCAGTATATTACATATATGCATGTACCATAAGCACCAAACAAAAACAAACATGAAAAACATTGTAGTTATCACCCGAAATAACAATGACAATGAAATATTGTTAGTGAAGGGGTGATATAAATTTATAATTAAAAATTTTTCTATATTATAGGTATGATTATGGTTTGGTATACATGTTATATAAAATTTCAATTTATTATTCCTAAAGTTAGAGTTCTTTTGAAAAAAGACATACTTGAGGTAAGGGTTTTATGTTACAATTTAATTTGAACCAAGATTTCATATTATTAAATTTTCTAATGATGAAATTGATTAATCTATATCTCCCAATTCAAATTTACTTTATTCAAATCTAGTTATTTTTTTCTATTTAATGTTCTCCTTTAACTTTACTATATTTTAGTATTAAATATAACAAAAAATGTTTTTAATGAAAACTCAACTTGTTTTTACCTTCAATCGAGAATCTTTTCTTCAATGTGCATATTTTTATTTCAAATACTATAATAAATGTTATATTTTGAAATGATTATTCAAATTCATTTATATATATATATATATATATATATTCTTTCATTTATAATTATTAAATAAAACATGCTTATCATTTTCAAAATATTGTAATTCTAACTTTTAACAGACAATGTTTATAGAAATTCTGCTTAACATACACCGCATGAATGGATTCCCATATAATCATGAATACTGATTTTTATAAGGATTATATTATATTTTTCGTTTTTATAATTTAAAATAAAATTTTTTCCTTAATTTTTTTTTAAATATTTAGATTATAAATAAGTGATTTCAAAAAATAAGGGTGGTTTCCACTAGGAATTTTATAGTGATATTTTAAAGGTATTTTAATTTAGAAAAACATCCTTTGATAATAATTACAATTAATTGGGGTTATTATCCAATTTTACAATATTTATTCATTCCATTGATGGTTTATGGTTATTATAATAAAATGTTTACATAACTCCTATCCTTTACACGAGATATTATTTGATTATATATGAATGTTTTATGATTTTGTAGTAAAAATATGTATGGTTTTCATTATGTGATGGGTGAGTCATGAATTATATATCCCTCCAATGCATTGGGAAAAGAAGAATATATAATTATATATTAGGGATTGTAATAGTGGTTTAACCCATTTTATGGGTCTTTTTCCAATAATATAGAATTGGGAGGGATCATTGACTGAGGAAATAATAGAATGAGGAGTGAACCCAATCCACTATGATAGTCATATAAGTGATAAATGACTACAAAATTGATTTTTTCTTCTTATTTTCATGCTACAAACTTATATATAATGATTATTATATGTTTTTATAGCTCTTGATTGATTATTGATGACTCCACACTCTTATTTATTATTTATTTTAATTATAGTACTTTATGTCATGTTTCGAGTTTATGAAATATGAATTTATGGGTATGAATTAAAAACATAACTATAGTTACTTACTATATTATCTATTTTATTACAAAAAAAGAATTTACAACCAAAAAATTTAAAGAATCCAACTTTTTTAATTTTTAATTTCTAAAGATCATAAGGGGTTTTTCTTAAGATGTGTCTTATAAGAACTAAAGAAAGTGGTATTGACCTTATCATCCAAGACATATTGAGGAAAGATAAATAAATTAATGAAAGTACAAAAAATTATTCCAGGTATCTTCTATGGGAAAATATTTTATAACACTTTTCATATCAAATTTTCAAAAAATTTGATAAATACTTTATAGGCCTCAGTTTTATGAGATATGAAGAAAAGTAATATAAATTTAGTATAATCATTGATAATTACAAAAGTGTAATATTTACCTCTAATAAAAGAATGTTTAGTTGGTCCAAAATGAACATATGGGACTATATATAAGGATTTATAAGTGGAAATAATATTTTTTGATTTTAAATAATAATTTTTATCATTCCAAGTTAGAAAGGTTCACAAACTAATTTATATTTTAATGATAACATTGGTTACTCTCATACATGTTGGTTATGGGTGAGTTCGACAATAGAGTGAAGGTTACAATAAACAAGGTGGTAGTTAAAAATTCACGATTCAGTATATTTTTTAGTTAATCACTTATCATTTTTAATTTCAATAGATTTTAAAACTATGATATAATAATTTTGAAAAAGTGTCATGTTAAATAAAAGTTTTCCTTTATAATTAATTACGTTAAAAAATATTTTCCCAAAGTAATTTTAAAACCACAATAAAATAATTAACTAATACTTGTTAAATTATGCTTTAATTTAGTAAAATGAAAACATATTTAATTAATGTATATTTTGAAAAAATAATCATTCTTATAAAAGTGATTTTACCTTTTCAGTCATCAAAAAATGTGATATATCCTATATCAATATATTTAGGATGAATGAATCCTAAATGATCCCCACAAATGCTCATGTAGAACCCACTATACATATACCAATTAGCTTCATGAGTTACTCCCATGAGAACCTTATCATATAAAATATTAACATACTAAAATTTATTATTCCCATATATTCTGTCTATTTATGATATCCAATAAATATGTTGGAATCCAATATTTTTATATAGAAGTATATCCATTATAAATATGAGATGAAATATGAAATCTATTTGGTATTTCATATTTATAATTTTTACAATATCATTAGAAAAAAATTATGTGAAAACATCTTATAAAAAATAAAAAAATTAATTTTTAGAAGTTCCTTTTACAAAAGTGATATTTTTATAATTTTTGGGAAGACAAGATTGTTTTGAAAACCCAATTACCAAATAAATTTTAATAACACATTGTGATACCAAATCATATTTAAATATTGATCATCATTGGTGAAATGATTAATATTATTTTTATATCTATAATTTTAGATTCTAAATTCTCAAAATTTGGTTATTTTTTTAACTAGAAAACCAAATCAACCATTTCCTTTAGTAGTTGATCTTTTTCAAAAATAAAAATATAATAATTTTTTTTAATATAATTAAAGTGTACAACACTTTAACAAGAACTATTTTGAAGTTGATATCAATCATAAAGAATAATTTCATAACTCAGAGAACACGTTTCAGATGTAGAATAGTAAGAAGTAGAACATGAAGAATTTACTTTGTCACTTACATTTATATCGACAATGAGACACTTAGGACTGTCATTGCATGGTTCTTATATTGAAAGTGTTTTCTTATTATAACTACATATTTAAATATTTAAATCTTTACATATTTTATTCTTTTCCCTAGAATGTTTGTTCAATTGACAATACATATTTATAAGAACCTTCTTTTGTAAATGGAAGTATTTAAAATAAATTTTATGATTCTCATTTTTGAATTGATGAGATGATCATTTATTTTTCATGTAGTCATTATTCATCTTGGAAATATGAGAAATGTAAGTTTAGTTTAACATTTTTTATTTCTAATGTCCCTTAATGTAATTGACTTTTTGTATTCCTTGACCCCAATTCCTCCTCTTTGTTTTTTAATTTCATTATTATCTTATATATTATTAGAGTTCTGATAAACTCTTCAACTGACGTGTTCATTACGTCATTAAATTCATTGATCACACTAACTTTGAGTGCAAAAAATCTTAGTAAAATCTAATTTATTTTCTTGAATAATTATTCTATATAAGGAGTACCACTAAGAAACTTTATACCTTTACAAATTTTAGTGAATCAATTAAAGATTTTAGTAATACATTTACTAGGATGCATTGAAAGAATCTTAAATTATTTTCTTAATATACCCAATCCTGTATCATTTTATTTTTTTGTTCCTTAAAATATTAATTCTAATAGATTAAATATTCTATTATACATTTTTCATGAAGAAATGTGAGTTTTCCAATAACATTAATTTGAACCATTACAAATGTAACACCTCAAAATTATAAACTAAGAACATTGTATTTGATAACCTGTATGACATGAAAAACCAAGCGTATAAGGTAATATAACAACCCAAGATTTTAAAATATATTTATTATTTTAAATAAATTCAATATATTTTATATATTATAGTGCACAAAATATTTAGTTAGCTTTAATTTCACACAATAACAACTTTCTTCGTTGGCTTGTGTTACACACAGGGCTGAATTTTACCAAATATTATTAATATTAGTTTTTAAATTTACAATTACCTCCTACCAATAAAATTTGTGGTTGTAAATAGGATTTAATAACATTTGGAAGTAGATAGTTTAACTAATTTATTACCAATTAAATAGAAATGAATATAAAAACCAATTGAATGTAAAGGAAATGTTTTTATAAAAAACTATTATTATGTGCCAAAAGAGATTTATCTTAATAAATTAAATTAAGTATTATTAATGAATGCTATTAATTAAAATTTTATATTATATATTCAATTATTTTTTGACATTTGAAATATATTTGATTTGTATAAGATAAGAACAAATCCAATTTTATACATAAAAAGCTGTATTATTTAAAGGAAATTTTTCAAACTTTTAATGGAGCACTTGTTTTAAAACTAAAATTTGAAAATTTTATAAATTTATTTGAAAATATAAACTTTATTTTTGATAGTTTAATTTCAAAATTAACTTTGGTTGAAATTTTGTAATTTTTCTGAGATGTTTAATTTTTTTTATGAATAGTGAAAAATATTGAATTTTAATTGAAAACTAATTTTTTTTTATCAAAATACATTATAATGATAATTTATATTTTTTTATTGGTTTTAAATACACAATATGTCAATAATAAAACTATCAATCCAATTTATTTCATTTAAATTATTTTTAAATTTAATTTAAATATGAAAATGTAGTTAACTTTTGAAAATTTTCACACTAAAACCCTGTCTTATAAACATCTATATTGGACTAATTTTAATTTAATTTTTTCAAATTATGTTATTGAAATTGGGAAAATTTTATTCCATATTTGGAATAATAATTATTTATATTGTATAATAATTTCAACTTAACAATGTCTACTTTTAATAAAATCTTCACGTTGTTGTGGTATTACTTTGATTAAGAGAAAAATAAGTTTACCAAGGGATTAAATATTAATATAAGGGGCCAAATGACCAATATTTAGGCCCAAAACAAATTTTATGGATATATTCAGACCATATCCCCTCTTGGATATTTTTCTTTGATTATGCAGAAACCCTGGTTTTTCCTAGTAAGACTTTGGAATATTTCTATATATAATTACAGAGCTTGGAGTTGAGACGACATGAAATTATGAGGCCCAATGTTTCAGAAGTTAATTTTATAAAAATATTAATTATATTTTATACTATACATGTAACAGAAATGGGGCTGTCAAATGAAATATTTAATCATAAATCTTATTCCCCTGTTGAGTATGAAGCATGGCTTTTACCCTAGGAGAGTCACAACTTTTTTCAGTACACGTCTTTTGTAGAAAAAAAGTCACCAAGGACATAACTGTAAATAAAATAATTAAATAAAATTATTTTATTTTGGCTGTTGTTTCACATAACTCTTGAAAAGTGACTCATATTGGAAATCTAAGACCACAATTGAGTTTGAAATGGGGTGTTTTACCTAAGAGGGACTAAAAGTAAGAGGGCATGAGATGTTTAGATCCCGATACCATTGGTGGTTGACCTATTTAAATTCTATAAATAGGTTGTTATGAGATTTTTCTTGGGTTTCCCTCATAACCCTTCCATTAACTGAGGATACCTCTCCTCCCTTTGAAGAATCTTCAACAATTCTACGATGGAGTGAAACATCAGCATATAGAACACATTATCGACGATGAACATATCAAAATGAGGTAAGAATCTTATTTTGGATTCTGTATCCCTGATTGAATTTATTAAATATTAATTTTTGATTCATTGTCAAATTTTCTTCTTTGAACATGAATGTTGATGGACAAACTAACACTGATTTTGAACGATATATCTTTTGATCCCATATTTGGTCATGTTCTTTTTTTGTTCTTTGTGAAATTTTTATTTACTTTTCAGCACATCAAATCATCAACAGATCATTGTGCATGGAACAGATCTATGGAGATCTCAGCCCAAAGATCCTATATATGTGTTCTTTTCACATTTTTGGCATTAGAGGAGGTCTGGTTGGCCATGGAAGGGACTATAAAAATAGCACCGGTGCGGCGGAGGCCGGTAGAAGCTCATGGCGGTGGAATTATGGGGCAACTGGTAGCTAGTAGTAGGAGCGAAATTGTGCTGTGGAAGGCAGCTGGGTGCCAGAGGTGGATGGTGTCCGTGGGACATGATGACGCCAGAGGGTGCAACCCGGGAAATGGTAGGCAACTATAGTTTGCAATGAGTATCTGTGTTGATGCGATGACCATGGACTGGACGAGGTAGGCTGGGCTGAAGCAAGCCCACAAGCCAGACCGAAGCTGGCCATCAGGCTGGGCCAAAGCAATCCAAGTGGATCGGGTCTAGCCAAGTAGGTCGGACCCAAGTTAGCTGGAGGGGAGCATGAGCATGATCTACTATGGTGATCAGTTGTGCGACCTAGCCAGCATGAGCTGCCGTGGGGCCACTAACCATGGATAGTCTCGGGCAGTCGACCACACTAGCCAATCAGCATGACTAGTGGACTGACTGTAGCAGTCAGTCAAAGGACGGCCACACCATGTCCATTACACTACGGTGGTGAACCGTTGAGGTAGGTGGGCCGACCGGGGTGGTCTATCCATGGTCAGTACACAGCGGGCCCCGACTAGTCTTCATGCAGTTGCTTCAAACATCCATATCTTATAAATCAATTTTTTGGAAGTTCCATCTACGACAATGTGATCCACTCTTTGAGATGGACCTTCTGAGGCCATTTTGGTAATTTTAAGTTCAGGATCGAGACGCGGGCCTCACGAAGCCGGTTCGGGCGTGTTATGGTGAAATATATCTTCATCATCGGGTGTACGATTTGAGGGAATAAATAGTAGATCCTATGAATTTTTCCACAAATATCACAATGGTTTGATACATTTGGTTATTCAGGTCCGTTCAAGGTGGAATTTCAGTAAAAAACTATGTTTTTTCCCTTTGGATCAGCGACGATCATCGTATGCTCATCATCCTTTTCGCTAGAGGTGCCATGTACTCTAGGAGTACAATAGAATACCTAGGGGTACTTGTTCATAGTTTTTTCCCAAGTATGTCTAGGTACACTGCTAGGCGAAGAGGTAGGGTCACACATCGTGTGGGACCCCATACACATCGTGTACCACCTGATAAATCTTCTATCTTTTGTATCTCCTTCTTTTGGACTCACCTTTTGGCCCACGAGTAGTCTATCCTGAGTTTTTTTTTCAAATAGAATTTGATGGTTTTTTTTGTAGTGGATTTTGAGATATGATGTGATATGTTATGGGTGTGATGCCTATCTGAGGTGATGCTCGATGTTCTGGGAATGACGTTTATCTAAGGCGACGCTTGATGCATCGGTCATGATGCCTATATGAGGCGACACTCTATGACCGTTTTGAATAGGTAGAATCACCTAAGGATTATTTCTGTGTATTGATCCCCCTTATGTACTAGGGCATGGATCCCTAATGACCGGAGTGCTGAACCCCTATTGGCATGGGTGTGGGTCCTCTATAGCTACATTTAGGTATTGATCCCCTTGACGTACTAGGGAACTGGTCCCCAATGACCAGAGTGTTGACCCCCCATCAGATTGGTTGCAAGTCCCCTGCAACTACTTGATGGGCAGTACCCTCTAACATATACCCTTTAGTGGGGCAGGGTAGTGGGTCCCCTTCTACTTTGGGGTGTTGATCCCCATGAAATATGAGGGAATGGATCCCCGATGATTAGAGTGAACCCCCAAACATACTAGGGTTCGAGTCCTCTATTAAGAAATTATGATCCATTGACTATGCAGCATAATGATGAGACATGGTTTGACATACATTTGGACTCCCTATAAAGAAGGAAATTTTCCCCACCCCGACCTGTCCTTGTAACGTGTCCTAAAACCATGCAGTTGAGTCAGTTCTGCCCAAATAAGATAGTATCAAGGTGTGGTGATTGAGTCACTTTGACTTGCATGTTTAGGGAAAACCTGTGGGATGCTGGGCATCGTTGATAGATTCTTCTGTTAATATTGGAGAATCTTTTCCTAGGATGAGCTATGAGATATAGATCCCATTACTCTTTGATTTGGGTTTCTTTGACTGAATATATATATATTCTTTTTTAGTACTCACTCAGGTTTGGGTTACTGTACTTCTAGGAGAGGTGAAGATGTGTGGGGTATGACACGTGCTTTCTGTGTATATCTTCTTGTGGTTGGATGAGTCCACTATCCTACTATAGGAAGCGAAGACTTGATGAGAATTTCACTTTCTAACCATTTCGATCTAATTATGTCTTGATGATTTTTCTTTCACTCTCTTATTGGGTTGATCTTTACTCTTTTACCACACCTTGTTCATTTGAATATTTTCCTCTTAATTATATCTCTTACTGCTCCCCCTTCACCTTTTTTAGGCATCCTAATGAGTATTTTTATACTCACCCCTGCATGGTCTTTTCCCGCACGTGTCACACCTTATGCAGATGACATACAGGTTGATCATGACTTCAGAAGAGATTAGGGATATGGGTGGTTGGACCACGTGTGATGGTCGTATATTGGGATCTAGGAGAAGCACTCTCCCATATTTTTTAATTTTATAGTTACGGTCAGGTTGTGGAACTTTTATGGTTGGGCCAGTATTTTGTCCCTTTTTATTTCATTTTACATTACTTTTCTTGAATTGTTTAGTGGTTCATGGATGTTTGGTTTATTTACAGCAGTGTAACATCTTTTACTTCTTTTCCTCTATAATTTTTCATTGAGTTGGTTATATATGTGTGTACAGTTACATAGAAAAATGCCTCCCCAAGTTTATTGTGCCTTGGACTCTTATTGACACCCCTTGGCCTATAGATGCAGGATTGGGGTAGTTGCATCTTGAGCACTGGCATGGTTTGAGTCGTGAAACATTGGTATCATAGGTGGTTCGACCCTTGGGACACTATTCATATGTTTTCCAAAAAAGGACTTGGTTAGGTTTAGGGAAATAGTTTCAAAGTTTCTTGAGTGCAGATCTCGGGCTAGGGAGTCCAGTGATGATGCAGTGGCCAATGTAACACTCCAAGCTTCTACGGTACACCTCTCTTTGAATAATGTAATAGCGTGTGTTGTACGCAACATCGAGTTCTAACACACCACAACCAATCAAACTAGCTGTTATGAATAGTAATACCCACTATTTGAAATTTATAAATTTTATTTTTCAAAATGGACTTCATTTTTGGATTCTAAATATCAAAATTATCCTAGGGTGAATTTTTGGTATTTTTCTGAAAAACTTCATTTTTTGATGAATAGTGAAACCACTAAGTGGTAGTTAAAAATCTGAATTTTTCATAAAACTTAATTTTACCGCTTCTGTGAGTGGAATTTTGAAAATCCAAGAAACACGGTTAATATCAAGGAGTAAAATGTGGTTCAATGAGATGAAAATAATTTTTGGTGAATAGTAACTTTTTTACTTTTATTTACCACGATTAAAAGTAAATAGGGTAATTAAGGGTAAAAATGATATTAATATTACCATAACACATGTCCTAATTCTATTTGACAAGTGTATCTCGACCAAAACCAACCTTAGGAATAAAATATTATCATTTAGGTCCACTTGAATTAGATTAGGACATTTATTATTATTTAATTCAAAGAAGGGTTAAAAGAGTTAAAATCAAAGTTTATTTACTAAAGAATTTTTAATATAGAGTTATACATAAGATAAATTCGATTGTAAATATTCATTAGAAAGATAAAACGATTTCCTACATAATGGTATTTTATTTATAATTTTTATACATTAAATAATTTAATTTATTTATGACACAATGGTGATAAAGTAATTACCTAATTAATGAAATATTAAAATAAATGATATTATAAATATCAAAATAAATGTAATTTGAGACTTTTAATGAATTCCACTAATTTTATAGGTTAATATGACATATTATTATTTATTATATAAATTGTTTTCGAAGTAATAATGCTGTTATGAATTTATCAAAAACAAAATACCCAATAGTGTCAAAATTCACATAAAAGATTTTTAAAAAAAATATTATATTATTAATTGACATTCAATTCCTAAAAATCTAAGATTTGTCCAAGAGACTTATATCATGATAGGTGTATAATTAATGGACCACTTGGGGGTCTCTTTGAGGTATATAGTAAGTTTATTAACTATATAATATAAAAATACAAAGTGACATGGTAAGTGTCAAACTAATTAACTAAGAGTTAAAAATAAAAGATAAGGTTAATATAATAACCCAAACCTGTCTAAATTCTATTGGTTGAGTGGTTTTAGACCCATCCCCACCTTAAACTTTAAATAATCCACTTTTGATCCATTAGAAACCGAATATGAATTTATTATAAAATAATATTTCTAGCTTTTCCAAAGGTTCCCCTCACCCCTCTTATAAAAAGGCACTCCCCCTTCTCACTAATTCACACATTCAAAGCCTTTTGGCTCGGACAAATCCTAACCAAATACTCTCTCAACTTCCCTCACTTCAACCTAGAGGCCTTAGTTTTATTGGAAAGCCAACCTAAGGAGCCCTTTTGATCAAATCAAAAGGAAGAACCCGAAGAAGAGGTAATGTTTTCAACACCCTCTTTCAAGTTCCTTTCTTCTTCAACTTTTTCTTTATTTTTTATTCCCATTCTAAAATAATAAATCCAGTATATTATATATAATGTGATGTTATTATAAATATGGTACAACCATATTCAGTATTCTATCCATCCTTTGAATGACATGTCACCATACGTGCGTACGTACGACTTACCGTCTCCACGTCGTGGTGTAATTGTTATTCAATAAATTATTATTTGGATGGATATAATAATGACGTTTAATTCATGTAAATAATAAGTATAACATGATAATGATTCTTTATATATGATATATCATCCAATTATATATTATTTTACTATCAAAAGAATGATATTGTCGCTCGTGCATACGTACGGACTACCGTCTCCATGAATGCGATGAGATTAGGTCTCCATCGTATCCATTCAAGTATAATTATCATTTTCTGATTAAAAATAATGTTTAAGGACTTGATATAATTCTTTATATGAATAAGATACAACCTATCCATAACAAACAGGCTTATGTAACAAAACTTATAAAAGAAAACGAGTAAGTTAACACCCAAAACGATGATAATTCTAAGATATTATTAACAATGCAATGTTAAAAGATCATATATGATATCATATTAATGTATGTGATTCTTTTATAATTTAATAACAATTATTTAACCATTATATAGGAGGTTATCCTACCCTCAACCAAGGAAAAGTACAATGTAAGGGTTTATTTCACAATCTCTTCATTTTCCGAGGTTGTTTATACGTAATTATCTACTGGGACCTCTTTATCATCCACATACATGTTTCTTAAAAATGTATTTCAAAACATTCTTAATATTTTACAGAATATGGGTTAAATTCATTTATACCCTTTTTTGACTTTTTATAAGATGTTTATAAATGAATCTTTCCGTCGTTTTCCAAACAAGGTCCTTTTTAACATTTTCGACAGAATTTAGGTAAGAATGTCTTTTTTTAACTTATACGGCGGGTGCGACTATTTTCTGCCATTATAAAATCTTAGAAACTTCCCTTACAAGCTTATAAGTATATTTTCAAAGTAAATGTTTTATTTTATAATAATGTGACTTTTAAATGATTTAAAAAAAATAGATATTTCTCTCAAATAGTTTTGATTTCATCTATGTCAACATCCTTTGATGGATTTAAGCTTATTTGATGTTGATTTATTATGATACAAAACTACCATATTTTATTGAAGGTTTTGTGATATGTTTGACTGTGGATGTGTTATTTTTATACCATTCATGGTTTATAGAGAAAGTATTTGCATTTCGTATGCTAGTTTTAATACGAATGTTTATGTTATGTTTAAACCTGTTCATATGAGGAATGCATTGGACTTAATAAGTGGCGGGTGGAGCCCGCTATAGATCCTCGATGCATCAGTAGGTCTCATGAGACAAACTAGTGTCTTGGCACAAGGCCTTGACAAAATCTTATTTGTAGTCTTGGCATGAGGCCTTGGCTATGTGGTTATGATAGTCTGGCATTATGCATTCCATCATTGTGAAAGTGGTTATTAATATTGCATGTGATTATTCGATTAGTAGAATATCCATGTGAATAAGTAAATGGAATTATTTCATTTTATTTTTTCCATACTATGTTGAAGTTCAAGTTTAAAAGGATTTTGTTTTAGTTATACGTTTCCTTAAATGTTTATTCTTATTTATGAAAGTTTCCACTATATTGTTATCCTTACTGGGTATTTGAGATCACCTCTTTTCTATGTTTTATTTTTCCTAGGATGTGAATAAGTAACTTATGAATGACCTACAAGGATAGTATGAGGGGATAAGAGTGTGGACTATGGAGACTATATTGTTGTAGTTTTCTTTTTTATGATGTAATGTAAACTTTATTAATGTATCTAGTTATTCCAAGGATACTAAACTAATCGGTCTTTCGAGACTTGATCTTTCTTGTGATCATGCCAATGTTATGTAATAATGCACTGACTCTGGGTATCTAGGGTCGGGGCGTTACAACCAACATAGCCATTCACCAAGACCTTGACTACCTACTTGTCGACTCAGCACCTTGAGACATTTTTTGCAGGGATCAATGGTACATGCATCATATAGGATTGATTCCTTGATTTTCCTTCTTGAGTTAGCTCCCCATTTTAATTATTAATATATATATATATATATATATATTCTCATTTGACCGCAGTACTCCTTGATAATCATTAGGATTCCTCCATGAAGATAGCTAACTAGGATACCGGCTCCAGTTCGTGACAATGACCCTATGAGTGATGAGGCCTCAATTTAGGGTCCAACATGTGATCCCCTTCCTCTAGATGGGAAGGTTGAAACACCTCCATTTATTGAGCAATAGATAGTCCCATAAGATCTGGATGAGGATGTGCGCAGACTAAGCACACTCCATGAGTTCCAACACTAGATACTTCCAAGGTTCTACAGTGATCCAGGTCCTCAGGTAGCAGAGGATTAACTGAAGTTGGTGGTCCACATCTCTAGGCTTGTTCGGACCCCGATAGATCAGACAGTGGCTTTAGAAGCCATCCTTTTCCATGGAACGACTGGAACTTGGTGGAGCTTGTTTTCTCAGATACACGATGATTCAAAACTTTCGTGGGATGACTTCCAGTAGCTTTTTGATGATAAGTAATACCCATCCTTCTTATGTTACATTTGGATTCAAGAGATTCAAAAGCTTTAGTAGAGAGGGATGATAGTGGAAGAGTACTCACCTAGGTTCATAGACCTGACTCGGTACTCTTTGGACATGATCTGTGATGGAAAATTATGAGCATAAAAGTTTGATCAGAGACTTCGTAGAGAGATTCATGCTAGTATAGTAACATTTTTCATCCCCAACTATGCCAGGGTGATAGAGTGGGTATTGGTGATAGAGTTCCTTCTATGAGAGCGATGTTGGATAAATGGTTTTGGTATTTGGTGCATTAGAGCTGAGACATATGCCACAACTATATGATGTCAGTTGATAGGGCCTCAACACAGGAGGTCTCCCCATGATCATAATCTGGTGTATGGTTAGGTATAGTATAGATCACTATGCCAGCCGAGGGATGGATGGTGCTAAGCTTGTGACATTCAAGGTCACATGGCACAGGAATACCCGACTAAACGTGTTGATCATATCATAAAGATAGTAGGTTAACCACTACGGAAGAGACCACGCCATGATCAGGGATCCCCCAGATGGGTAAAGGGTTGTTCCCATGGAGGATGTGATGGAAGAGGAGAATGAGAAGTTTTTGGTGGGGAACAACACTATAAGGTTCTTCCACCGACACCACCAGACAACCCATGTTAGGCTTAGGGAGATTGTGGTTGGGGATGTGGGCATCTTTTTTCTATGGATGTCTATGATCCTATAGTGCATGAGATGATAATAGGTACATTCTGTGTCCTTTATACCTTCTATATAAAATATTTTGTTAGACACTGTGTGAGGTATTCTTTTCTCCCTGCTTATTGCTCGAGGTTTTATCAGGGTGACACGGGGTGTTGGTGTGATCCTGTGTAAGTATTGTTCAACATTTCTTTAAATGTAAAAAGAAGAGGGGTCCTTCACCTATTGAGATTCATTTTTGTAATTTGAAAAAACCACTAGGGTGAGTTAGTGACACCAAAATAGTATAGTATCTAGGTGTGGTGGATGAGTCTCTCAGACTTGTGGATTCAGGATGAGGCAGTGTGATAGAGTGTTAGATCAAGTCCTAACATTGTTGGTGGAGTTTTCCTGCTTGACAATTTTTGCTTGGGATGTTAGTAATGGGTTTGGAAAAGTAACTGGTTTGGGGTTACTCTATTTACAAGAGAGGCAAAGACACATGGGGTATGCCACATGATTTCCATGTCTAGCATCTCTTAGTTGGATGAGTTTACTAACCTGCCTTGTTCATTGATACCTTTATGTGCCCAATGTCAACCTTGATGCAGTGACGGGTAGTTGTCGAATGCAGGTCGAGGTAGATGAGACCCCATGAATAGAACTAAGAGACTCACTACATGGTACTGTAAGTAGAAACCTTCACCCTGAGATTGTAGAGATGCTACCCTTTGAGATAACTTTGTGGTTTACTCAGACCACTAGAGTTTTAGGTGCATCTCCACCCAGAGAGAACTGAACTTGAGCAAGCGACACTAGTTGGAGTACATATAGGAATATGAATTTGAGATAGTCTATACTCTGGGAAAGGGAAATATTTTAACATATTCCCTTAGCAGGAAGTCCTATACTCGCTTAGTGTGGGAAGTTTTAGTCTAGTTATCTTCCCTATAGCTGACCCTAATAGAGTCGAAGGGTACATTTTTTCTTTAGTCGATGGTTTAGACTCCTTCTCTTCTGAATAATGAGAGAGGATCTAAACTAAGATAAATCAACTATGAGATCTTTCATGATCATATATACTTAGGAGTATCACCCGATAGATTTTTTGAAGGATGGAATCATGAGATCTTATTCTAGGGACAGACAGTGGTTCTAATTGCGATGTAGGATGCAGAGGTTTGTATGGGGATGAAATATATCCCTAATATTCATCAAGCCTTTCGAGATCATGTGGAATGTTGGATAGGTTGATTAATTTCTTGACCTACACCCAAATCTAGAGCGGGTTCACGACGTCTTCCATGTGTCGTAGTTGAGGAGATTTATGCCTGATCCTACGCATTTCATCGACAAGGGAGAGATGAACATTGAATATGGAGCCACATTTTCAGAGCACCAAGTGGCGATCAAGGATCAACATGAGGAGACCTTACGTTAAAAAAAACCCCTTTTTGTTCACATGCTGTACCAACACAGAAAAATGTAGAAGAGTTCTTGGGAACGTGAGAGCCGAATACAGGATTAGTATCCGGAGTTTTTTTTCCTATTTTTTCTTTTTGGGGATGAAAATATTGAAGGAGGAATTGAGGTAGAGATCATAGTTTTTTCTTATAAGACTTTGGAATATTTCGGTATATATTTCCAGAGTTAGGTGCTGGGACAACGTGCAATTCCAAGGACCGGTGTGCCAAGAATTAATTTTAAAAAAATATTAAGTATATTTTATACTATTCATGCAATGGAAATGGGGTAACTCTCAAATGGAAGCTTGGATTAAAAATCCAAGTCCATGATTGAGTCCAGATAATGAAGTTTAACCTAGGAAAGACATAACTTTTGTCAGCATGATTTTTCTATAGAAACAAGTCACCAAGGACTTAACCGTAAATAAAATAAAATAATTATTTTATTTTATTTTGGACATTGCTTCAAATAAATATTGAAAAATGACTCGTATTGGAAATCTGAGACCACCCTTGAGTTTGAAATGAGGTGCTTTTCCTAAGTGTGACCTAAAGTTAGATGGCACGTGATGTTTTTATCCCATGACCGTCGACAGGTGACCTATTTAAGTTATATAAATAGGTCATTATCAGGTTTTTATAGGGTTTTCCCCACACCCCTACCCTTGATGACAGATATCTCTCCTCCCTTTGGTGAATCATTATTGAAGCTTCGATAGAGCGCAATAGAAGTGTGGAGAACACGTTGTCGATGATGAACAAATCAAAATGAGTTAGGATTGATCTTTTGGATTCCAAATCCCTGATTTATGTTCTTAAATCTTAATTTTTGATTTTTTTCCAAATTTTATACTTCAAACATCAACGTTGATGAAAAACTAACACAAATATCGACTGATCTATATTTAGACCCCATATTTGGTTGTGTTCTTCTTCCAATCTTCACGAAATCATTATTTATTTTTTGATACGTCGAATCATCAACTGATCATTGAGTAGGGTATAGATCTATGAATATATTGATCTGTGGATCCTGTATCTATGTTTGTTTCATGTTTTGGGAATCTTAAGAGGTTCAATGGTCTGTGGATGTGACAACTGGCACGACTGGTAGTAGTGCATGGCAACAGAACCACATGGCAGGTGGCAGCGGGTTGCGGGAGCGACGACATTCCACAAAGGGTGGATGGGAGCTGGAGGCAGACAGAGGCCATGGGAAAGCCATTTGTGGAATGTGTTAGAGCCGCGGGGTGCAACCCAGGTGGAAGCAGGGAGGACGCGGTTCAAGATGGGTAGATTTTTTGATGTGGCGACCGTAGATGGACCGAGGTGGACTGGTTGAGGAGGGCCCAACCAAATTGGGCCAGTGGGTCGGGCTGAAGCAGGTCAAGTGGGTCAGGTCCAGTCAAGTGGGTTGGACTCGAGTCAGACTCGGGTCAGCCGCAGTGGAGTAAGACTGATACACGGAGTTATACTGTGGTGGTTGGTCAATATATGGCCACACCATGTGTAACGACCCAATCTTTTTGAGTAGTATATTAACTTACTCTTATTGATTTAATAAGATGTTAATGGTTAATGCAGAAAGAGGAGTCGATGGCTTCATCCAGTAGACTCAACCCTTACGAAGCCCACTTATCAGAGCTTGGGAAGGAGGTAGTATCTGTGGGCTTCTCTTTGGACCAAGCCCAAGCCGAGCTCCAGCGTGTCAAGCTTGAACGGAAACGCCTGCGGGAGAAGTTCAAGTTAGTAGAGATTTCTACTAGGGAAATGTTATCTGAGACTCCCTCAGATTCTCTCACCATAGCACACCTTACACTTAGGTCTTATGCCAGTGTTATAAGGGGTTATGTGATGAGACCCTAGTTTCCTTGTGTAATCCTTTCGGGTGAATAAATTGAGATTTCTTCCTTTAGTGATGTTTGTGAAATTTCAAATGTCTAGATAATTTTAGAATGTATTTTATTGATGAATTTTGAAAAAGGGATATTTTGAAATATTTATGTAAACCCTAAATAACTAATGATGTGTAATGATTTTCAAAAAATGGTCTTCTACAAAAGTGTTCATTAAGGAATTTGGATTCTAATAAGATCAACTTAATTTTTGATGAATAGTAAATTATGAATAGTGATTTTACGCTTAGGATTAGTAATGTGACCAAATGGATTAGTAATTTCACTCAAAGAAAGTTTTAATATAATTTAGACACCTAGATTAAGTAATGTGATTCAATAAAATGGTTAATTAACGGTTTCATAAATTATTATTCAAGTATTAGTTTTTTCGGATGAATAGTATTTTTTAATTAAAAATTTAATTAAAAATAATTATAAAATTATTTTTATAAAAATGACTTTATTTTTGAACTCAGAGCATCGATATTATGTTATGGTAATTTTTGGGGATTTTTCTGAAAAAATGAATTTTCGGTGAATAGTGTATTTATTTAAAAATAAAATTAAAAATATTTAGAAAATTATTTTTATAAAATGGAGTTCATTTTTGAAATCATAGCATTGATATTTGGTTAAGGTGAAATTTTGGGATTATTCTGAGAAAGTTGAATTTTCGGTGAATAGTGAAAGTATAGTTTTTAAGTTACGGGTGTTTAATGACATCATTAAATGATGTATTAAGTATATATTCAATATGGTCGAATTATGAATAGTAAGATAAGGTGTGAGGTGTCCCAAGTGGCCAATACCATGGGCAAATACCATGGGCAAGCCCATGGTTTTGCCAAAACCACTAGTGAGGTGTCCCTTGGCCATTAATGCTTTGTCCCCTCACTTTCCCTATAAATACCCACCCTTTCCTCCTTTAGTTTTCACTCCCAACTCTTCCCCAACGAAGTTCTGGTCTTCTTACCTTCCAAAGAGTCCTCCCAAGGTGCCCCCAAGCCCTCAAGGTCCAATCCTTTGAGTTTCAAGAGTCACGTTTTAAGGTAAGGGATCCGACCCCTCTCTTTCTTTTCATGTAACCTCTTTTATGTCATTCCTTTTGTGCTCCATGTTTTTATGTGAGAGGATGTTCTTTTATATTCCTCTTACTGCCCCTTTCATGTTTATATGATGAGAGATCCCCTATTACTCTCATCATTTCGTTTTATGAAAGTTTAAGTGACGCCGTTAGGCTGCCGAATGTTTACGTGATTCTTTCACCCTTCTCATTTTTCAAGTTCGATTTTCATGTCAAATCTTTCAAGTTCCTTTTTATTATGTTGGGGTATGATCTCTATATATATCATACTGATCTCTTATGATCATATGACGAGAGACCCTATTTGATTTGTTCAATTCATTTTTGTTGAAGTTTAAGTGATGCCGTTAGGCTGCCGAATTTTCATAAGAGAAATCAAATTTTTGTCTTCCTTCCATGTTTTTCATTTCAATTGGAATGTCCTTGAAATTGCATCACCATGTCCATATATCCTTCTTATTCTGTCCCTTTACCTTTTTATGGGTCAATTATGATTGTTCAACCCATGTTCCCTCTCTTTTCAAAGTTTCTAAAACCTTGTAACATAGCCGTTATGCTGCAGAATTTTCGTCTCAAAATGCCTCTCTTTTCTCAAAATTATTTTATGTTATGAAGTGAATACTCAAAAATCCTATTTATAAAGGGGTATTGACATATATATAAAAATGTTCTATTTTAAATTCTGGGATTTACATACATGATACCCGTTTTCCCTTTCCGTGGGTTTAAAGTAACGTAAAGATCATGTCTTTAAAGCAGTTTTTGAAACGTTATGATTATGAAATGAAACCCATTTGTTTTATGCTATATGGATTATTTATGAAATGTTTGATGATGATATATGTGGCTCACATGAAAATAAAGACAATTTTAAGGGTGCGCCCTAATAGCGCTCCAATGCATTGGGTAAAGACTTAATCTCTAGAGATGACCATTTTAACGACGCCTTGGTGAATAACCTTGGTAATTTTTAACGACACCTTGGGGATGGACCTTGGTGAAACGAAACGATTGTCAATATTAAATGTTGTAGCCACATCTTCCAGTTATGAAAAATGATTATTTTTATTATGATGTATCTCATGATTTATTTCTCATGCCTTAAAGTTCTTTTCATGTCCTTATTGAAGTATCTCAAGTTCACTTGTAAAATGTTTCTCTTGTTTCCCTTACTGGGCCTTCTGCTCACCCTTTCTTTTGATGTATGTCCCCAGGCTATGAGATGCATAATGAACATAGGATGAACTAAAGGAGAAGCCTTTCAAGTGTTTAAGAAGAATGTTTTTATGTTTTTTTTCATGTATTATGATCCTTGTTTCCAAGACACTAAACCTTAACGATCCTCAGTTCCGTGTAATGAAATGAAAGTTTATGTTATAAAATGGCGGGATGCTATAGTTGGTATCAAAGGATGGTTTAGTTATTGCTGGAAATTATGATATAAAAACTTTAGGAAGAACCCTATAGAAAAGTTTAAATATAGGAAAACTTCCTGGTATTTTGGTAAGTATTGAGTAAGTGGTTTATCAAACAAATACATCCCTGTCTGGATATGAGCAGGTAGAGGCGGCTCTGGCACAGATGCACATAGGGGTAAAACCCGAAAACACTGCTTTGAGCTAGACTCGAACGGGAACTGGTGCACGATAACGGGCCTTGCTGCACTCTTGGTTACGACACTCCCGGGGGATATGTTTGGTTAATCAAAAGCTTTCTATGAATCATTATGAAGGAATTATAGAAAAGTAAAATGGCGGGCAATAGGAAGAACCGTGCCGATGGTGACCGCAATGCACCATGTGCTGACGGCCCTCCGATGGAAGCCGGAATGGAAACATTCATGCGAATGATGAACCAACTGACTCAAGTTATGAGTAATAACTTGAATCAAGCTGAGAGGCCGACCTCACCACGAAGGGAACAACACTCTGTTGAGTCCTTCATGCGTCAACGACCGCCAACATTTAGTGGATCTACTGACCCATTGGTTGCGGAACAATGGATAAGCTCCATTGAAAAGATCTTCTCTGTACTTCATTATTCGGAACAAGAAAAAGTCACCCTTGCTGTTTACCGCCTAGAGGGAGAAGCTGATCAGTGGTGGTCACTGATCAAAAACACGAATCCACGAGGAGAGATGGAAGCTATGGAGTGGGAAGAATTTAGGGGGATTTTCTTTAACAAGTATTTCCCTCGTTCTATGAGAACGAAAATGGAGAAAGAGTTTCTCGAGCTGAAGCAGAAGGAGAACGAATCTGTCGGAAGCTACGAGATGAACTTCACAAGGCTTTCCCGTTATGCCTCAAGCTTTTTCATGGACCCTAATGGGAAGGTTGATAGATTCTTTGGCAGACTACGACCTCATCTGAGGAAGAATCTAGCCAACAGGGACTATGATAGCTATGAAGAAATAGTTCGAAGTGCTATGAAAGTCGAGCTGGAGTTTGGTGAGACACAGTGGTCTCATAAGCCAAATGAAAAGAAGAGATCGTTGGAGCCCAGTTTAGGGAAGTCTTTTGATCAGGGAAGAGGTGGAAAGCAAATGCAACTTACCACATGAAATAAATGTGGGAAGAATCATCTGGGGAACTGCTTGAACGGAAGTGGCAAGTGCTACAAGTGTGGAAGAGGAGGCCATATTGCTCGGAATTGTCATAGTGAGGTGAAGCCTCAGCTTCCCAACACTAACGACAGAGGAAATATGGTTCTGGCCCTACCCGAAGTCACATGATTCAAGTGTGGACAGCGTGGGCACTTTGCTAACCAATGTCCCAATCCGAGGGCGGTGGAGGGGAATCACCACCAACCTCAGCAGAGGCCAAGAGATCAAGGTCGTGCTTTCGCTATCACAACAGCTGAAGTTGAAGTCCCGAACGATGTGGTAGCAGGTACTCTTGTTGTCCTCTCAAAACTAGCAAGTGCTTTATTTGATTCTAGTTCTACGCATTCCTTTATTTCTTCCAAGTTTGCAAAGAATATAGAATCAATCCCTGAATTGCTTGAGGTAGAGTTGTCAGTCAAGACTCCAAGTGGGATTATCCATGCATCAACAGTGTTTAGAGACTCTAGTGTTTACTTTGGTGAGCACAATCTTATCGCAAATCTAGTAGTCATTCCCATGATGGAATTCGACGTTATACTAGGGATGGACTGGCTCTCAAAGTATAATGCTAAGATCAAATGCAGAAGTAAGGAAATCTCAGTAGTCTTGAATGAACGACCTACAGTTATCTTCCGTGGAGAGATATCCCGAACTGATCCCTATCTAGAAGCACCTCCTATAGCTTTCTTTATGGAGTTAATCGGTGATGAGGAAGAAGGGAAAGGGAGCATACAAATTGAAGATGTTCCGATTGTTCAGGAATACATGGATGTATTTCCTGAGGAGTTACCTGGACCTCCCCCAGAAAGAGAGGTAGAGTTCTCCATTGAACTCGTACCTGGGTCTCAACCGATATCAAAGACTCCGTATATAATGGCAAATGTGGATCTAGAGGAGCTAAAGAAACAACTCCAAGACTTGTTGGAGAAGGGGTTTATCCGACCGAGTGTGTCTCCTTGGGGAGCACCAGTTCTCTTTGTGAAGAAGAAGGATGGATCAATGCGGCTATGCATCGATTATAGAGAACTGAATGGGATCACAGTGAAGAACAGATACCCTCTTCCAAGAATTGATGATTTATTTGACCAACTTCGTGGGGCTCAATTCTTCTCTAAGATTGACCTTCGATCTGGTTATCATCAACTGAGGGTGAAGAAGGAAGATATTCCAAAGACTGCCTTCCGATCAAGATATGGGCATTATGAGTTTACTGTTATGCCCTTAGGCTTGACTAATGCTCCTGCTATTTTCATGGATTTGATGAATAGAGTCTTTAAGGACTACCTTGATAACTTTGTGGTAGTTTTTATTGATGATATTTTGATATATTCAAAAAGTCGTGAGGAGCATGAAGATCATCTGAGGGTTGTTTTGAAAACTCTACGGAGGGAGAGGCTCTTTGGGAAGTTCAGCAAGTGTGAGTTTTGGTTACAACAAGTGGCTTTCTTGGGGCACATCGTAACCAATGAAGGAATCTCGGTTGACCCTGCAAAGACAATGGTTGTGGAGGAGTGGCCTCAACCCACAACAGTAACTGAGATTCGTAGTTTCCTTGGTTTAGTGGGATATTATAGGAGGTTTGTGAAAAACTTTTCACGGCTTTCTAATCCACTAACCAAGTTGACTCGAAAAGGGGTTAAGTTCATCTGGACAAAGGAATGCGAGGAAAGTATCCAAGAGCTGAAGAAGAGATTGGTTACTGCACCGGTGTTAACACTACCCTCTATCGGAGAAGGATTCGTTATTTTTAGCGATGCATCTCTGAAAGGGCTTGGGTGCGTCCTCATGCAAAATGACAAAGTAATTGCTTATGCATCTCGACAGTTGAAGATTCATGAGCAGAATTATCCTACGCATGATCTAGAGCTGGCGGCAGTTGTTTTTGCTCTAAAGATATGGAGGCACTATCTTTATGGGGAGAAATGTGATATATACACTGACCACCAAAGTCTAAAGTATATTTTCACTCAGAAAGAATTGAACATGAGACAAAGGAGATGGTTGGAGCTTATTAAAGACTATGATTGTTCAATTCATTATCACCCTGGAAGAGCAAACAAAGTCGCGGATGCGTTAAGCAGGAAAGATCCTGTTGTTCTGGCAACAATGAGGATCCTGGGAGATCCCTTGATTAAAGATCTAGTAAAACTGGACATGGGAATTATAAGGAAAGGGACATCATAAACCCTATCCCAAATGATTTCTCAACCTTCATTACTAGAGAAGATCAAGAAGGCTCAAAAAGAAGATCCTTTGCTGCAGGAGAAGTTCGAGGATGTAAAGGATGGGAAGTTCCCTGATTTCAATATTGATCAAGAAGGTGTATTGAAATTTCGTACAAGACTATGTGTTCCATCTATTCCGGAGATAAAGAAAGAACTGATGGATGAAGCTCATAGCTCTACTTTCTCTATACATCCGGGAAGCACTAAGATGTATAGAGACCTTCGTGATCATTATTGGTGGGATAACATGAAGAGGAAGATTGCCGATTACACTACAAGGTGCCTGGTGTGTCAGCAAGTAAAGGCAGAAAGACAACTTCCTAAGGGGGTATTACAACCGCTACCCATACCAGTATGGAAGTGGGATAATATCACCATGGACTTTGTAACTGGTCTCCCAAAAACATCCAAAGGAAACAATGCGATATGGGTTATTGTGGACCGTCTCACCAAGACAGCCCATTTTATCTCTATTCGGGAAGATTTCTCTCTGGATCAGCTTGCCAAGATATACGTGAAGGAAGTGGTAAGGCTGCATGGGGTAACACTATCCATCGTATCTGATCGTGACCCAAGATTCACATCAAAATTCTGGAGAAGTCTTCAGCATGCTCTGAACACTGAATTGAATTTTAGTACGGCCTATCATCCTCAAACTGATGGCCAATCTGAAAGGACTATTCAGACACTCGAAGACATGTTGAGATTATGCTCAATGGAATTTAAGGGTGGATGGGATCAACACCTCCCATTAGTTGAGTTCTCCTATAACAACAGCTTCCATGCGAGTATTCAGATGGCACCCTATGAAGCTCTGTATGGAAAGCGGTGTAGAACTCCTACTTGTTGGGATGAAACTGGTGAGAGGAAGCTTCTTGGGCCTGATCTCGTGCAAGAGATGACAGAACATGTTCATGCCATCCAACAACACATAAAGGCTGCTCAGAGTCGGCAGAAGAGCTATGCTGACAATCGTCGAAGGGACTTGGAGTTTGGTGTTGGTGACAAAGTCTTCCTTCGAATTTCTCCATGGAAGAGAGTCATGCGGTTTGGGAAGAAAGGGAAGCTCAGCCCTAGGTACATTGGCCCCTATGAAATCCTTGATCGCATAGGAGCAGTGGCCTATCGTCTAGCACTTCCACCGAACCTAGCTCAAGTTCATGATGTCTTCCATGTATCTCTCTTGAGGAAGTACATACCCGACCCTTCGCATGTACTGAACCCAGAGGTGGTACAACTTGAACATGACCTCTCTTATGAGGAGCAGCCAGTGGAGATCTTGGACCGTAGAGACAAGGTCCTACGAAACAAGACTACCCACCTTGTGAAAGTGTTGTGGAGGAATCATAAATATGAAGAAGCGACTTGGGAGCCTGAGGAAATGATGAAGCAAAAGTACCCTCACCTTTTCAACTAGGCCTCAAGTATAAATTTCGGGGACGAAATTTCTTAAGGGGGGAAGAATGTAACGACCCAATCTTTTTGAGTAGTATATTAACTTACTCTTATTGATTTAATAAGATGTTAATGGTTAATGCAGAAAGAGGAGTCGATGGCTTCATCCAGTAGACTCAACCCTTACGAAGCCCACTTATCAGAGCTTGGGAAGGAGGTAGCATCTGTGGGCTTCTCTTTGGACCAAGCCCAAGCCGAGCTCCAGCGTGTCAAGCTTGAACGGAAATGCCTGCGGGAGAAGTTCAAGTTAGTAGAGATTGCTATTAGGGCAATGTTATCTGAGACTCCCTCAGATTCTCTCACCATAGCACACCTTACACTTAGGTCTTATGCCAGTGTTATAAGGGGCTATGTGATGAGACCCTAGTTTCCTTGTGTAATCCTTTCGGGTGAATAAATTGAGATTTCTTCCTTTAGTGATGTTTGTGAAATTTCAAATGTCTAGATAATTTTAGAATGTATTTTATTGATGAATTTTGAAAAAGGGATATTTTGAAATATTTATGTAAAACCTAAATAACTAATGATGTGTAATGATTTTCAAAAAATGGTCTTCTACAAAAGTGTTCATTAAGGAATTTGGATTCTAATAAGATCAACTTAATTTTTGATGAATAGTAAATTATGAATAGTGATTTTACGCTTAGGATTAGTAATGTGACCAAATGGATTAGTAATTTCACTCAAAGAAAGTTTTAATATAATTTAGACACCTAGATTAAGTAATGTGATTCAATAAAATGGTTAATTAACGGTTTCATAAATTATTATTCAAGTATTAGTTTTTTCGGATGAATAGTGTTTTTTAATTAAAAATTTAATTAAAAATAATTAGAAAATTATTTTTATAAAAATGACTATTTTTGAACTCAGAGCATCGATATTATGTTATGGTAATTTTTGGGGATTTTTCTGAAAAAATAAATTTTCGGTGAATAGTGTATTTATTTAAAAATAAAATTAAAAATATTTAGAAAATTATTTTTATAAAATGGAGTTCATTTTTGAAATCATAGCATTGATATTTGGTTAAGGTGAAATTTTGGGATTATTCTGAGAAAGTTGAATTTTCGGTGAATAGTGAAAGTATAGTTTTTAAGTTACGGGTGTTTAATGACATCATTAAATGATGTATTAAGTATATATTCAATATGGTCGAATTATGAATAGTAAGTTAAGGTGTGAGGTGTCTCAAGTGGCCAATACCATGGGCAAATACCATGGGCAAGCCCATGGTTTTGCCAAAACCACTAGTGAGGTGTCCCTTGGCCATTAATGCTTTGTCCCCTCACTTTCCCTATAAATACCCACCCTTTCCTCCTTTAGTTTTCACTCCCAACTCTTCCCCAACGAAGTTCTGGTCTTCTTACCTTCCAAAGAGTCCTCCCAAGGTGCCCCCAAGCCCTCAAGGTCCAATCCTTTGAGTTTCAAGAGTCACGTTTTAAGGTAAGGGATCCGACCCCTCTCTTTCTTTTCATGTAACCTCTTTTATGTCATTCCTTTTGTGCTCCATGTTTTTATGTGAGAGGATGTTATTTTATATTCCTCTTACTGCCCCTTTCATGTTTATATGATGAGAGATCCCCTCTTACTCTCATCATTTCGTTTTATGAAAGTTTAAGTGACGCCGTTAGGCTGCCGAATGTTTACGTGATTCTTTCACCCTTCTCATTTTTCAAGTTCGATTTTCATGTCAAATATTTCAAGTTCCTTTTTATTATGTTGGGGTATGATCTCTATATATATCATACTGATCTCTTATGATCATATGATGAGAGACCCTATTTAATTTGTTCAATTCATTTTTGTTGAAGTTTAAGTGACGCCGTTAGGCTGCCGAATTTTCATAAGAGAAATCAAATTTTTGTCTTCCTTCCATGTTTTTCATTTCAATTGGTATGTCCTTGAAATTGCATCACCATGTCCATATATCCTTCTTATTCTGTCCCTTTACCTTTTTATGGGTCAATTATGATTGTTCAACCCATGTTCCCTCTCTTTTCAAAGTTTCTAAAACCTTGTAACATAGCCGTTATGCTGCAGAATTTTCGTCTCAAAATGCCTCTCTTTTATCAAAATTATTTTATGTTATAAAGTGAATACTCAAAACTCCTATTTCTAAAGGGGTATTGACATATATATAAAAATGTTCTATTTTAAATTCTGGGATTTACATACATGATACCCGTTTTCCCTTTCCGTGGGTTTAAAGTAACGTAAAGATCATGTCTTTAAAGCAGTTTTTGAAACGTTATGATTATGAAATGAAACCCATTTGTTTTATACTATATGGGTTATTTATGAAATGTTTGATGATGATATATGTGGCTCACATGAAAATAAAGACAAATTTAAGGGTGCGCCCTGATAGCGCTCCAATGCATTGGGTAAAGACTTAATCTCTAGAGATGACCATTTTAACGACGCCTTGGTGAATAACCTTGGTAATTTTTAACGACACCTTGGGGATGGACCTTGGTGAAATGAAACGATTGTCAATATTAAATGTTGTAGCCACATCTTCCAGTTATAAAAAATGATTATTTTTATTACGATGTATCTCATGATTTCTTTCTCATGCCTTAAAGTTCTTTTCATGTCCTTATTGAAGTATCTCAAGTTCACTTGTAAAATGTTTCTCTTGTTTCCCTTACTGGGCCTTCTGCTCACCCTTTCTTTTGATGTATGTCCCCAGGTTATGAGATGCATAATGAACATAGGATGAACTAAAGGAGAAGCCTTTCAAGTGTTTAAGAAGAATGTTTTTATGTTTTTTTTCATGTATTATGATCCTTGTTTCCAAGACACTAAACCTTAACGATCCTCAGTTCCGTGTAATGAAATGAAAGTTTATGTTATAAAATGGTGGGATGCTATACCATGGCTGGTCAGCTGTGGTGGTCGACTTCCACGGTCGGTCCATATCCAGTCAATAGCGGGCCTCAAATAGTCTTCATGCAATGACTTCAAACAACCATATATTTCAAAAGGAATTTCCCTTTTGATGTGTTATATATATAAATTTTATCCCCTCTTCGAGATGAACCTTTGGAGGTAAGTTTGGGAATTTGAATTTTTGGATCAGGATGTGGGCCCAAAGAAGCCGGTTTGAGAGTGTTGCGGTGAAATGCAGATTCTTTACCGGGTGTTAGATTTAGGCGAATGAATAGTCGATCTTATGCATTTTTCTACAAGGATCCCAATGACATGATCCTTTTAGTTATCTGGGATAGGTCAAGGAGGCATGTTAGTAAAAACTATGTTTTTTCCTTTGGACCGGCGATGATCATCGTACGCTCATCAGCCTTTTGGCTAGAGGTGCCATGTACTCTGGGGGTACACTGGCATGCCTAGGGTTACCTGTTTATAGTTTAGTGCCCAAATATGGATAGGTACATGGATAGGAGATGAGGATGGGTCACACATCTTGTGGGACCCATACACACCATGTACCAATTGATAAATCTTCTATATTCCATATCTCCTTCATTTGGACTCAGATTTTGGCCCCCATGTAGCCTATCCTGAGTGTCTTTCCACATAGAATGCGATGGTACCCTCTGTAGTGGATTTTGAGATATGATGTGAGATGTTATGAGAATGAAGCCCATTTGAGGTTAAACTCGAGATTTTGAGAAAGGCACCTATCTAATGTGATGCTTGATACTCTAGGAGTGAAGCCTATTTGAGGCGATGCTCGATGATGGCTGTGATCAAGAAGAATCACGAGAGTAATATTTCTAGGTGTTGATCCCATTGATGTACTAAGGTGTAGATCCCTGATGGCTAGGGTTTTAACCCTCCCATAGGCATTGGCGCAGGTCCTCTACCGGTACTTTCGTGTGTTGAACCCCCTAATGTACTAGGGTATAGATCCTTGGTGACCAGAGTATTGAACCCCATCAGAATGAGTGAGGCTCCTTGAAAACTACTAGATGGGTAGTACCCTCCATTGTATAACCTTCAGCATGGATGGGTAGTGGGTCCCCATTGACTTCCATGAGTTGATACCCCTGACGTATGAGGCCATGGATCCCCAATGACAAGATTGAACCCCCTACCATACTAGGGTGTGGGTCCTCTATAATGAAATTGTGATCCCTTGATTGCGAGTCATAGTGAAGAGATGTGGATTTACATACCCTTTTACTCACAAGAAAGAGGGATGTTTTTCCCACAGAGATGCGTCCTTGTGACGCAACCTAAAATTGTGTAGGTGAGTAAGTTCTTCCCAAATTGGATAGTATCAAGGTGTGGTTATAGATCATTCAAGGAAAATGTGTGGGAGGATGGGCATCATTGATGGATACTTTTGGAACTGTTAGAGACTCTTTTCCTAGGTTGAGCTATCAGATAAAGATCCCCTTACTCTCACATTTGGGTTTATTTGAATGAGCACATATATATATATATATATATAAATCATGTTTGAGTACCCACCCCTTCGGTTTTGGTTACTCTCCTTCCAGGATAGGTAAATACGCGTGAGGTATTTCACGTGCTTTCTGTGTATAGATTATCATGGTTGGACGAGTCCACTCTCCTACTATAGGTAGTGAAGACTCAATGAGAAGTTCACATTCTCACCATTTCAAGCTCCTTGTTCCTAGATGAGTTTTCTTTCACTCACATGTTGGGTTCAGATGTACTATTTTACTGTAACTTTTTCAATCTTCTATTTTCCTCTTTAGTGTATCTCTTATTGCTCCCCATTCACCTTTTTAGGGCATCCTATTGAATATTTTTATACTAGACCTGCATGGGATTTTCCTGCACATGTCATACCTTATACAGAAGATAAACAGGCTGATCATGACTTCATAAGAGCTTAAGGATATGGGTTCTTGGACCATATATAGTGGTTGTAACTTGGGATCTAGGATCAGAGCTCTATTAGCTATTTTACTTTTTTAGTTACTACCAGGTTGTGGCACTTTTCTAGTTGGGAGTGTATTTTCCCATTTTACTTTCAGTTTACAATATTTTTTTTGTACTGTTTAGTGGTTCATGCATGTTTGGTTTATTTACAGTAGTTTAAAATATTTTACTTATTTCCCTCTTAACTTTTTCTATTGACTTGACTGTGTGTGTCTGTGTAAAGGTACTTAATAAAAGGCCTCCCCAAGTGTGTTGTGGCTTCAATGCTTGTCACCACCCCTGGACTATTTAGGTGGGATTGGGGTTTTTGAGGATCAATCCATGGTAAGGGTCAGGTTGTAATAGATTATGTTTCCAACATGCTGTATAGGATACCTACCAAAAGTGTTTACTTTTTTGTATTTATATGTTTTCACTAAACTCCCATATAAAATGACTCTCCCTCTCCCCCTTCCTCAAAAATCCAAATACACTTTGGTTCAGAAAATACCTTGATAAACCACTCCTCGAAATACCTCCATTAATAATTGGAGCCTCATTTTTTTAGAAATCCTACCAAGGAAATCCTTTCATATGAACCAAAATGAGTTACTTGAAGAAGAGATAACATTCATCAACGTGAATCTTTGTTTTAATTATTTATGAACCCCCATAAATTATTATTATACCAATATTATATATTAAACTAGGTATATTAAATATATTGAGATGATTTTATGTTATGTTTATGACCAATAACTTGACACACTTTCATAAAATTGGATACAAAATCATTGTTCATATGTATGGTAGACTATAACCTTACTAATGAATATCCTTTGTTCTTCTATGAAAATATTTTATGGTTGGGAATAAAGATGTAAATAGAATTTATATATGATATTTATGATATTTATTATTTATTATTTATTCTTTAATTATTATATAACAAATACATTCATACATTCTATTTTTAGGGAATACGATAACGTCGTTCATGTGTATGACAAATTAATATATATATATATAAATAAATAATGAATAGATATGATATTTTCACCATGGTTTAGATTCTATAGATTATGAAATTATGATCATAGTAAGAGGAACAAAAATAATAATTCAAAACATACTGAAAAAAAAGGAAATTAACACCCAAAATGTTGAAAATAATGAAAGATTAATAATTAAAAGGTAATAATATGTTATAAAAGGATCATATATGATATCACAAATAATAATATGGTTATATAATAAGTTAATATAATGTTTATTTCCACTATAAATGAGGTTAAATCATGTAAAACCAAAATAAAAGTGTGAGGGTAAGGGATTTTATCTCAATTTATATTCCATTGAGACTTATTTGTTATTATGAACCAATTCACATGAATTTGGTGTATATAATTCCCTTTCAAATATAGAATAAAAATTAATTTATACATAATAGTATATTATGTTACAATTTTAATAATTTCATTAAAGGGGATTAGACTCAAAATTTACTAAGTGGTAAAAGTTATTGTGAAACCTCACTTTCATTTGTTATTGTTAACTTTCTCTTGAAATAATCACTTAATTGTATTATTTTTTCATTTGAAATTAAATTTATCTTAAATATCCATAATATTTCATAATTTATATGATAATTTTATAAACCATATGTTAATATTTACGTAAAGTTTATACATTTAATGTTATTTTATTAACTGGGGAAATATTTGTAAATCTTTATTCTTTACACAACAAAAATATTTAATGATAATACACATTGTTTATTAAATTAAATCAATTATTTGATGTATGAGGAATTATTTTGACATGAATAAATGGGTGGGTATCAGTTAATGATAGTCCCTCGATGCATCGATTGTCTCATGAGATGAATTAGTTGGCCAAATAATATGGGTTTTTACCCATTAGTTTAACTATTTTGTTTATAGACCTTAAAGGTAAAGGATCCATGTACCCAGAAAACATAGTTTTCAATAATTAAGAATCTTTTTCTTTTAAAAGTTAATTATTATTATCCATGATATTTTCACTATAGAAAAAATCTATGGATACATTTATTTCTTATCTTATTTATTAAATGTCATGCGTGTTCAATTATTTACCTTTCCACATTGATTATGCCTTATCCAATTATTTAAATGGATTATGTCTTTTGTTATTTAAATTTCTATATTTATTATTCATTATTGATTCATGATAACTTTTACTGTACATAAATCTTACAATCATTTTAGTTCACCCTTATTTTGTTCCCATTCCCCATGATATGAAGATGAATTCTTGTAATGAGTTTTAAGGATATTGAACTTTTACTTTTATTATGCATTATTTTATTTTATGAATGTAATATGGGTATCATGTATGCAATATGGTTTCGAAAAATGATAAAATATTTTGTCCTATGGGATATGATTCCTTATAATTATAATAATGTAATAAATAAAGAACCAGTTTTGGGATTATGGGGTTATGGTCAATACAGTTGGAATCAAAGGAAGTTTTGTAGAAACCTTGGGAACCAGATTTAGGAAAATATAAATTATATAAAATTACCATATGATAGGATTTGATATACATAAATATGAACCTCCTATTCAAACTAGGTTTATTATTTTGAGATTGAATGTGTATAAAGTCTTCAATTTATGCAAAATATTTTAGTAGTTTTGGGATTATAAATTATGTTTCATATTGGTATGATATAATCCTGTATATTCAATTTTTATAAATTGTGTCTAGAAGGAAGAATGGAATTAATAATCATGGACAATGTAGAGATTTACCAACTGAGGGAACCAACATAGCTGGTATTAGAATAAATCAAATTATGACTATATTATAGAATATTAATCTGGTTATGACAAATAACCTTTCCTAGAAGGAGAAATCTATTCCATAACAAGACTCCCCTATATTATATCACTTTATGTGAAAGAATCCCCCATAATTTTGTGTTAATAATAAACCAATTGCATCTGATCAATGGATTAAGTATTTCCATAAGATATTTTTTGTGTTGGTATGAAAAAAAGGAAAAGGGCACCATTGTATTGTACCAACTCAAAGTTGATGAAGACCAATGGTGGTCATTGATCCATAATATTATTGAAGAATAATAAATATAACTCATGGAGTGGAATGTTTTTTATGATACATTTACTAAAAAATATTTCCATCACGAGGAACAAATTGAATTGAAGAGAATGTTCATTAATTTAAAGAAATAGTAATAAGAAAGGGTTGATGAGAATGAGGATACCTTTATAAGGATCTCCAGGTATTCCATAGATTTCATACACAATATGGAGTGCATGATAAAATATTTCTTTAAAGGTATTAAGATAATAATCTAAAGTATACTAGTCTCTCAAACATTTTCATCATATAAGATAATTTTTTTATTTGAAATAAATATAGAGAAAGAACTATTCATGTTATATGTATTCAAAGGGAATAAAGATAAGAAGGGGATTTCAGAGAAAAATATGTATAAAGGGAGGATGGGAAAAAGGATTTTCCCACATGTGATAATTATAGAATTAATTGCATTGGGAAATTATTGAATAGATTTTCTATTTTATATACGTGAGGAGATAATGGTTTCCACGATAATGAATTAAAGGGAAAGAAAAAAAATCTATGATTTACAGTGATTCAACTTTAGTGAAATGGGGTATTTTTCACACCAATTACACAAGCATCACTAGAATCGACCATAGAAGAAGCTAGTGGGTCAAGGTCATGATTATGTTATTGATATAACCGAAGTGGAATAATTAATGTTATTATGTATTTGGATCCTTGATTAATGTTGTAAAAGTATGTTATCAATGATATACTTGTTATAGGTATTATGTAATGTATATGGATTGTACTATAATAATTTTTCATTAAGTATTTGTAAACTTATATTGAACAGTACCAATGACCAAGAATATAGATTCAGTGGCTAGTTTAACTTCTTAGAAAATATATGATTGAGGGAAGTATAACCCTTAATATGTTCTTAATGATGAGATAATTATTTTGGGATGCAGAGATAATTTAAATGAATAATGTAAATTGGATATCACTGACTACCATGAAACTAAGTAATGATTTATTGAAAATTTGGTTCTTACTATCATTTATGGAGTTAATTTTTTTTATTGATAGAATATAACAAAAGATTTGTTTTTTTATATATGTAATAAGGATGTGTGCATTTTTCCAATAAGGTTTTATGTTAATTCACATTATTACTAGGTTTCAATAATGGCATTTCTAAATTTCAAACCCTTGATTACCATGATCATGTTTAAATTGTGAGGACACAATTTATTTGAGTCTAGGAGAATGTAACACTGCAAAATTATAAAGTAAGATCATTGCATACAATAGTATGTATGACATATAACACCAAGCATTGAAGGGAATATAACATCCTAAGACATTAAAATATATTAATATTTTAAATAAATTCAATATAGTTTTTATCTCTCAATGCACACAATATTGTGTCAGCTTGTATTACATGCAACAATGACTTTCTTCGATGACTTGAATTACATATTAGACCGAGTTTTACAAAATACTATTAATATTATTATTTAAAATAAAAATTTTGTTGTAGACTTCAAATTGGAAGTTATAAATAGGATTAAATAACCTATATAAATATATTGTTGAATTCATTGGATATAAATTTATTAGAAATGGATATACAAACCAACTGAATATATAGTAAATGTTTTTTTATAAAAAACTATTATTATGCACCAAAAAGAAATTTATCTTAATAAATAAAATCAATTAATATTGTTAAATGATAATAATAAAATATATATTATATATTGAATAAAATAATTTTAAATTAATCTAATATATTTTATATTCATAACATAAGGTGAAATCCAATTTTATGCATAAAAGGTGTATTTTTCTGAAGATAGTTTGGCTACTTTTTAATGGGGCACATTTTTTAAAACTAAATTTTGAAAATTTTATAAATTTTATTTGAAAAACAAGGAATAATTTTTTTTATGAGGAATGTGTAAATCATATTAGGGTGGGTTTTTGGTATTTTAATGAGTTTTTTCATTTTTTGATGAATAATGAAAAATAATGAATACTAATTGAAAACTGTGTTTTCATCTAAATAATTTATAATGAAAAATTATATTTTTAGTTGGGTTTTAAGTAAAAATATATCAATAATAAATATTTTAATCCAATTTTGTGAAATGGAATGTTTTTTATATTGAATTGAAATATGAAAACTTAGTAAAGTTATGATTATTTTCACTTTAAAAACTCGTTTTCTCAACATATCTGTGGGACTAATTTTAATTTAATTTCTACCAGTTATGTGATCGTAATTTAGAAAAATTTATTCTATATTTTTATTCATAATAATATATAATTTATATCATGGTCAACATAACTTTTTACCAAAATTATTATTTTAAATAGTTAAAATTAATTACAATGATTAAGAGAAAAACAAGTTTACTAAGGGACTAAACAATAACTTTTAGAGCCATATGATATATAAACAAGTCAAAACCCAATTTTTTGGACATATGTAGACCATATAACATATTTGTTTGAAAATATTTTAGTATTGGAGGCACATGATGTAAGGGATACCTCCCAATAGTGTTTATCTTTCGAGTATTCACTTATTTTCCACTCACATTCCGTATTAAAGGCCACAAACTCACCACCTTACTAACAAATTTAAAACCACAATGATTCTAAAAATACCTGAAAAATAACTCCAAAAGTTCCCTCATTTAATCCTAGTATCCTGAATTTTTGAATCATTCAATCAAAGGATGGAAACTATTGCAAATAATTAGGAGTTACCCTAAGTAGACACACCGTTCATCAGCGCGAGTCATTGTTTTATTTCTTTCCCCACCCACTTCATTTGTCTGTAAATAATGATTATATAATAACACTAGTATCTAAAATATACATATATGTTGTTATTTTATGGTTATGAAAAAAAAATTCACACAATTACATCAAATGGGATTCCCAATCATCATTCCTTTGTACGACGGACTACCACCTCACGAACCGATGTCATTCTTTCTTCAAATAAAATCATTCATGGGTGTTAATAATGATTTAAATAATATTTATATATTATATTTATTTTATTTTTGGTGTCTTAATTATTATTTAATTATTATAAAATTCATTCCCTCATACTTTCCATTTTAAGAGAATATGATAATGTCGTTCATGTGTATGGAAGACTACCACCTCACGAAGCGATGTGATTCATCCACAATTTACATTGAATGTATTAAAGATGTTTTTAATAAAAATATGTGATATATATGACATAAAAAATATAATACAATAATAATATACATATATGTAATTTAAATTTAATTATTCTATTTTGATATGAAAATGGAAGCAATGTTCATGTGTATGTACGACCTACAATCTCCATGAACAGTGCATTCCATTTTTAATCATTAAAATGTATGGATTAATCTGAATAAATATATAATGAATATTTATGATATTTTCATCATGGATTATATTCTTTATATTATGATATCTGGACCATAATAATAGGAAGAAAAATAATAAGTCAAAATATACTTGAAAAACAAGTCCATTAACAATTGAAATAATGAATATAATGAAATATTATTATTTAATGGGTAAAAATATGTTATGAAATGATCATATATGTTATCATATATATTAATATGGTTCTAGTATAATTTAATAACATGTTTAAAACCATTATAAAGGAGGTTGAATCATGTATGGAAAAAATTAAAGTGCGGGGTAAGAAATTTTATTGAAATTTACATTCCTTTGGGATTTATTTTTTATTATGAAAAAATTCACTTTCATGTGGTGTATATAATTACCTTTGAAATGTAGTATCATAATAAATTAAAACTTCATAATATATTATGTTTCAATTTGAATAATTAAATCCAATGGTATTTGACTCGAAAATTAAAAATTGGTAAAAGTTATTGTGAAATCTCACATTATTTTATGATTGTTAAATTTATCTTGAAATAATAAAATTATTATAATAATTTTCCATTGGAAATTAAATTTATCTTAAATATTCATATTTATTCCTAATGTATATAATTATTTCCTAAAACATATGCAAATTTTTTACTTATGGTGTTTTCTTTGAAATTTATTTTATTAACTGAAGAAATACTGGTAAATCTATATTCTTTACTCACTATGAATATTTCATGACAAGGAACATTTTTCATTAATTTAAAAAAATTATTTGATATATAAATAATTCTTTGGTCCTGAAGATAGCATTGAGGCCTAGTTAATGAGAGCCCCTTAATGCATCAATAATATCATGAGAAGAATCATTTGGAAAAATCCTATGGGTTTTTACCTAGTAGTTTAAACTATGATGACAATACATATTGAAAATATAAGTTCCATATACCTAGGAAACATATATAACAATAATTAAGAATTTAATACCTTATAAATTTAGTTACTATTACCCATGAAATTTTCAATATGAAAAAAATATATGTATATATTTCATTCCCAAATTATTAATTAAATTGGACATGGGTACAATTATTTAACTTTCCATATTGATTATTCCTTATCAAGTAACTTAAATGGATTATGTGTTTAGTTATTTACCTTTCCATATTTATTACTCATTATTGATCCATGATAGATTATATTGTAGTTAACCCTTAATGGGAATTTGATCTAACCATAGTTTTCCTTTACTCAGGATATAAAGATGAATTCTTAGAATGAGTTTCAAGGATGAAATTTTTTTACATTAATTTTTTTTATTTTCTATCCCAATTTAATATGGGAGTCATGTATTCAATTTAGTTTCAACAAATATTATACTTTTCAATCCTTTAATATTTGATTACTTATAATCATGATAATGAAATAAAGTAAGGCACAAACTCAGGGATTCTGGGGTTGGGTTCATTACAAAAAAGGGTGAATGAGATATAGATTGTTCTTAGTAAGCACCATGGATGTTTGAAAATAGTTTTAGAATAGGAAAATTTTATGAAAAAATGATTCATTATTTTCATAAAAATTTGTTTATTTTTTTTACAAATAATTCAAGAAACCTTCCACACAAAATATATATTGGAGTAGGGTTAAATGAAGGGGGTTAATTTTTATTTAGAAACAAGGGAGAAAAATATAGTAATTAATTACTATGAACTTGTTTTTTAATGAATAAATATTGAAATTTTTTGAATACTTTGAAGATAAATGTAAAGAAACTTTATATTCACAATGGAAAATTAATAATGTATACAAAATGCAACGTATAAAATAAATAAAAATTTGTAAATTAGACAATAAATCATATTGATTATTTATTCTAATTATTATCATATTAAAAAATTTATGAATAATGATATGTAAATTATATAAGGCACCAAATTTGGTATGAAAGTTATTATATAGATTAAAATATTCCCTAATTCTAACACCTCAATGGATTGGGGATTTAATTTATCAGTCCCTTAGCTTTAATAGTAACCATGATACTATAACTAGAATACAATTGAAACTATATTTTTAAAAGTTATATATAGACACCTCAAAGAAAAATAGTTCATTTCCATTTAGAAGTTATGGAATGAAATAGAGTTTCTCTCACTTTCGATGTAGTGAGAACCAATAAATATAAAATATGAGTAAGAGAGGATTTATAGGACTAATAAAGTTTAAACACAGTCAAATTACTCTAAAAATAATAATAAGAAGAAAAAATAGAGAATGATAATGATGGTGTAGTGATAATATTTCTATAATAAGATCACACTCTTGATAGTATAAGAGAGAAGATAGAAAACGAGGGAACTAGAGAGAAATTTGGTGATTGTAGTACATTGGCATTGGAGAATTTTTGAGAAGTTTCTTCCAAGGACACCAAGACGTATATTTATATCCTCAAAGATATCAATGAAACATTCTGAATTTATCTATTTATTAATGTTTAAGAATACAAAAAATATGTTATTTTGACCAATAATAAATCTTTTCTCTATTTTAACCTAATGTGGTATGGTATAATACTTTTCACCTTGTGGGTGGTCTTTGTGAGATATGGATTTTGAACTACGGTGTGTAGTCTTATATGATTATATTGTAGGATTAACTGATTTTTAAGTTGATATGACATACCCATTTAATTAACATGTGGATACTACTACATAATACTTTTGAGTGCATATTTTTCTTGGTTTATAGGATGTGATTCTTGATTTCAGCATGTATTATAAAGTATACACAATGTTGTTCAGAGAGGAAGTTGAATTGAGATATACTATATAATTTTCCTTTTCATTACATCATGGCTCCTACTTTATAATCTTATCCAATGTAGTGAAGAGAATTGTGTCAGGTTTTCCTTATTTCTATGTTGGTTATAAAAACCAGAATCCCTTTGAACACCAACACTATTCCATATTTTCACTTAAAAAGGTAAAAAATTCCTTATGTTATTATGATCATCTAAAATTAGAGGTTTAATAAATATATATGGTGGTGGGTCTTAAAGTTATTTATCCAAAAAATAATGAATATTTATAATTTCATTCTCCTATATTGTGTTATCAGACAATTAGTATATGTGGTTCAAATATTTCCCATCCAAATATATATCACTTTATTGGATTCCATTTTGATACTTATTCTTATATCTATATTTTAGTCATATTGGA
Source organism: Viscum album (assembly GCA_963277665.1). Taxonomy (NCBI): domain Eukaryota; kingdom Viridiplantae; phylum Streptophyta; class Magnoliopsida; order Santalales; family Viscaceae; genus Viscum; species Viscum album. Next base: position 1,206,893,289 of record OY728166.1, read on the forward strand.
TTAATTTAATCCCCATATCCATAGAATCCTAGAAATGGAATTTTCAATTTTGGGTAAGAGTAATGAATTTTATAATATAAAAAGAAAACTAATGTCAAAATGGGCCATTATACAAAAATATCCAATTATAATAATTTTCAAGAAAATCTCTTGAAAAATACAAATTCATTCATTCAATCACTAAAAATGACTTGAGTCACATGATAAACAATATAAATAAATGCCACTCCTTAAATCCACCATACATAATTTTTTCACTTAGTTAAAATATCATTTATGTATATAAAGATCTATATCCAAATTATATGTCATTATATTTAAAATATTCATTTTGAATATAAATATATCATTTATCCTTTATGAAATCAATTTTATCTTCATTATTATTCTCTAACTTTCAATTTTTTTTTCAAATTAAATATTTCATCTAAGAAAAATTTACATCCTACTACACAAGGCATCACACAACAATTAAGTCTAAAATTTATGATTATTTTTAGTCAAATAAAAATAATTCAATTATTTCTATAGTATTGGTTAAATATTATCTCTTATCTCCAGAGATAAGAAATATTGTTCCAGTAATGAATAATTTTAATAATTATATTAATGCTTAGTGTTTTTGTGTAATAATATAAAACTTAATGCTATAAAGAGGTGGTTTTTGTCTTCGAATACAATGCATGATCCATGATTCCAAAAATATTAGATTCATTTGAGAATGAACTTGTACACCATTTAGTCAACTTGATTCCCCCTATCAATGAATATTCTATTTAAAATAAAATGAAATGTACAAGAAATATTTTTTCTAATGTTTTATTTCTTTTTATATTATATAAATATATCATTAGTTTCATTTATTTTTTGGAGAATAATAAGTAAAATTAGTTTTTTGAATAGTGATTCATCCACATTTTTATATGGGGAGAGTAATGAATCCCACACTTGAATTTTATAAAGGGTTAAATTCTTATTATATATATATTTATATTTATATTTATGATTTTTTTCTAGAGGAAACAAATATACTATAATGACATGTACATGATTGGATTTCTGTAACTCTAATTTATACTCAACCCACACCTCTATGTAATGAAAATACTCACCATAATAACACATAAATCCCCCACAATCCCCCCACCCTTACTCTGACCATTTATTTGGAAGTGAATTCAATTATATGGGATGTTATGGAAAATATTCATGTATTATGTCTAATATATAAGGAATTATATGTCAAATAAGGGATTCAAAAGTATAATGTAACGTTAGGTCTCAAATATTTTTAAAAATATGGATTATTTTGAAAAAAATTTACCTCAATAACACTATCACATTTAATTATTCTCAAGATATTTGATAAAGGAAAAAATATTAATAGATTACAGAATAGAAAATATATTCTCTCTTGAATAATGGGTACTGGGATGATTAGGTGAAAAATAGTTTAGTGTGCCTCCCCATATGGTCATATTAAAATTTTTAAGTGCTATTAAGGCATGGGTTCAAACAACCCATCAAACTCCATTGATGTTTTTGAAAATTTAAAATTAAGAAAAATATTCTGTATTAGGAATCATCAATTTTTTTCCCAAAAATTAAATTAAATTTAATAACAAATTAATCAATAATGTGAAATAATTTTAGATATTATGTTTTATCTTAATGGTTGTTTTTTTAAAATAGTTGGTAGAAAATAAAAAAAAGATAATAAATTTATCAATTTTACACAAGAATACCCAAACTTACACTTAATTGTTTTATCATGCTTAATAAAAATCTTTTTATGAAAATAATTTTATTTCTTTAGAATTTGGAAAAAAAATTATGTGTCACAGAAAGATATTAGCAAGTGATCTAATTAATATGTTTCATGGTATATATATACTTATTTCAACACATGATCATTTAATTCCTCATGAAATAGATTTAGATTTTTCCCATTTATTATGAAGAATGAATTTTTATATTCCTAATTGATATTTACAATACTCTATAAAACAAATAAGAAACAATATATGGGTCTGTCCTATTGGAATGAAGCTTACCAGAACTTATCAAGAACCTTGAGTTTTATAGGATGAAAATATCACTAATATTAGATCTTTTTTTAGAATCATATGGTCAAGGGACACATTATTTTCTCTTTATATATTTTATAATTCTTTTATGCACTCATCTTGATCTTCTCAAGCTCATAAATTTTCTATTTTTGATGAGTAGATGCATTGGTAGATTTATGTTTAATTATTTTAGGACCCAATATGCATGGTGATGATCCACAATTAGAGTGTGACAAAATTTCCAAAACATCAATAAAAAAGGGACCCATACAAATGAGAGTTCTAAAAGAAGTATGGTATGCTCACAATGCAATATCAAATCGATAACTCTAATCATTCCTATTGTGATTCACATTTTTTTCAAACATTTCTCTAAACTCCCTAATAAGAAAATTTTCCAAGAAATTTGTTTAGTGATTATATGGTGTAAAATCCAGGCAACTAAAACAAAAAATGACATAAAATTTCTTTCATACTCTGATTTGAAAAGTCAAACCACCGGTCACTAATTTTAAATTTTTATAAATAAAACATATAATAGTAATGGGATCTATTAAATTCAAAAATTAATCAGGATTCATTGGTTTATTAATTCCTTTCCTCCACCCATTTTAATACACAATATACATCACAAAAAATATAAACAATGCTAAAAGAACTAGGATTCTATCCAAAGAATTCAATACCAAGAGCGTCAAACATAACACAAAACAGCATGGGTTGTTGGGTCTTTTTCATTCTCTTAGAAACATTGTATGTAAATTTTCACCACAAAAAGGCTTAAAAAATCTAGGAGTATATCAAAAAAAAATATTCCAATAAATACCATAGAATATGACATAATGTTTCATTAATTGTTGATGAAAATGACCTCCACATACAAGAGTGTGGTATAATTTGGGGACAGATGTGAACTCATTATTGTGTATACCTCATTGTATAAAACATTCATTACTTATTTTCCATAAATAGGGTTATTCTAAATGAAATTCCTAAACCCACTCGAAAACCTATCTAGTCGGTGTCAATTAAATCCACATGGTGTCAGTTAGGAAAAAAAATAATTCCAAAAAAATGAAACCATGGGATCGTATGGTGGAAAATATACAAGTGGTATTTGGGGAAGGTTTAAAAAATTTATGATTAATTATATAATTATAATTTTATGTTAACTAGAGTGCAGATAATATCATCACCATCCAAATTTTCTAATACATGTTTCTCTATAATTTCAATATAAAACTCAATGAGTAGAAGAATACATATAATAAGGCATGGTCTAGTATTGGGATTACTCAATAAATATTTAATTACATCACTATAAAAAACACAAAATATTTATACCTAAGGAGATAAGAAAGAAAATGTAACCTAGAAAACATTAAGGAATGGAATTATTTTTCATTTGTTCTATGTTCTCTTTTGTATTTTATAGAGTGTTATACACATATAGAATTACATGAGATCTGAGATATACCTGTTGTGAAAGGAAAATCCTAATAGTATTTTTGGAGTCATAAAATAGTATTTCAAATGGTATATCACACTATTTGGGTTAGATGATTGGTTGTTAAGTGAGACTCTTTTTCAATCTATCAAATTCAATTCTAAAATTTTCATCAGAACATAGTATATACAATGTTACAAAATTTTGTATAGTGAGAGTGAAGTTTTCTTAAAATTGTTAATAATGAGATTATAAAAACCAGAATCTCCCAAAAAATGAAGTCACATCCCAAAAAAATATAGATCTCTTGACGATGAAATAACCTTAATTTTTAAATTACAAAACTTGATACCCAACATAGAAATAACAAGACCATTTTTTTTCTTCTTCCACCATAAAATTACATATATCATAATGTAAAACAGTATTATTTTTAATGAATCAATGAGACAAAGAACAAATATTAAAAGAAGAATAATCATAATAAAATATGTATATATAATGAGGTCTATGAAATTCTCTAGGTAATCCTAGAAAATAATAACAATTTAACACTAGTGAATGGAAAAATTATAAAAAACCTTACAATTTTCTCATAGTTATAATATCTTATTAAATGAATATTCATTATATAAAATTACAATCCACACCAAAAACTATAAAGATTTTGTGTATTTGGAGACTAGATACACATTCTTATTATTTTATGAAATATCTTCATCATATCCAATAATTACTTCCCACGTATTAGTCTACTTATACGTTCCCTATGTAAAAATTTTATACATAAACTAGAGAAAGGAAACGTAATAAATAGTGAGATCAGTTTTTCAATAATGGTTAACATAAGATATATCAATCAATGATAATAAGTGAGCATATGATAATCATAAGGGTATGGGAACATGATCATAAATTTCCATAATTATACACAATTATTTAAATATAATTAATCATAAAAAATGGATAAAGGGTTTTTCATAATAAATGAAAAATGACATATCATTGCATAATCATGAATAATCATTCACATGGAATTAGAACACATCATAAGAATAAATCATAAATTGTTAAAATTAAAGTATGAATAGGAATATATTTACTTCATTGATTATTATTACTAATAAAATCATAGTGGTTTGGATTTACTTCTTATTCCACTATATCCTTAGTAAAGGTTCACTCCCAAGACTTTATAGTGGACATAATCCCTTAATTAACTTGTTCCACCATCTATTATAGCTCTTTTTATAACATGAGATATAATTCATTGCCTAATGAATTAGAGGTATATATAATTCTCCTAATACCTTTTACATAATAAAAATCCATTCATATGTGTTTCATAAGATCATAAAACATTCATTATAGCAACATATCATAACAATTAGAAAGGAAACAGATTTAATAAACTTTTCATCAGAGTATAACCCATTGAAATTAAAAAGATTTTTTAAAAATATAACTATAATAATCATAAGACACATAGATAAAAAATAATGAATGTACCATTGTATCATATCCCTAGTAAATAATAAGTATCATCATTCTATGTTATCAATGATGAAAATTTTATTTAAAATGTCATTATAATACTTATGGAGGAAAATACCATTTTCATTTTGAAATAGATTATTTAAAATAAGAATATTTAAAAAATACTAAGGAAATAATTTTATTTTAAGTGAAACATAGAAACCTATAAATGAAACAGAAATTAACTGAGCAATTATGATGGTAGGAAATTCCATTCATTCCATAATAGTTAAAATAGTTATTCTGCTCACAACTTTGGAAAAAAGTTCCTTATTTAAAAAATGAAAATAATTTTATTTTTAAAGTTATTATAAAATGTAAAATGTAATAAAAATATAAATAAAAATTAATTAAGAAATATTAAAAAAATATTCATAAAAACATTTTATAAAATATGTATATTGGAGAAATGGTTTTCCAATCTGAAAATAATAAATTAGACATGCTTTTCTTAAAAACATATCATGAACAATTTAGTTTTCCGAAGAGTGAGAAATGGTACAAAAATATAACCTTTTAATAAATAACCATATTATAAGATAAATTAATGTGATTTATTAAATAAATATAATATAAGTTCCTCAATATAAATTCAACCGACAATAATAAAAATTAAAATGTGATTAAAACATAAACACCTTACCTCTTTGGTAACTTTTGATTTGTAAGACCCATAAAAGAATAAAATTAAGTGAAACTTTAAATATAATTAACATATGTATATTAATGATATGAAATTTCAAATATAATTTATATAAACCCCATAAAATAATATAGATTAATTATATATCATATGTCCCAATGAAGAAAATTTGAGATGGTAAACCCTTACCTCAGGTATCATCTATCTTTGTATGTGTCAGAATATCATATATAATAAATTTAGATTTATTATAAATATATTAAATAAAAATAATTATTTATATCATATCATATATTTTTACATACAACATATTACCAACCATTTATAAACAAATATTTATATAAATCACTGTTCGGGGTGACAACTGATTTGTTTTTCATGCAAGTTTTGATTTTGAAGTCCAGGTCATTAAACTTTGATCACAGATCCATAATCTCCATATTGATAATTAGGATATAAATATATTATATATTAATTATATATTTATTTATAATCATTATTTAAATCCATATATCAAAAAATATATTACATAATATCGTTAAGGTGGTATCCCACACGTACAGACTAGAAAAATTATCATTTTTTATCCAATGGAAGGATGAGAAGGTAAATGATATATTAAATTTCTAGGAGGTTAATTATGTAATAAATATCACACACATATATATACATCATTTAAAAATTTATAATTATCATTGTAAAACATTGATGAAAAATGAATTACAACCCTATGTGGAGAGGGTAATCCCTACTGACGCACAAGTGATGATTTTTTTATTGGATACAAATGATTTGGAAAATGGTTATTCGATCATGATAAAAAAATAAAATATATTTGAGATGAATAATTCACTATTTACTAATGGATACCATATATTTATTAGAGGTAAAAGGATAAATAAAATTGAACGTAATCAGTTTATAGTTATATCACTTCGTTGGGAAACCTTTTTTTTACACATTAAGCCTTCAAAAGATGGTTTTATAGAAATACCAAAAGATGTAGGATATATGGAATACTTATATAAATGATTTTTTCATGTTCAAACTAATATATAAATCTTATTCAGTGTGGAGGAGATAATACTATTTGTATCATTTTATAATTGTGGGAATAGTCACATTTGGAATTATATAAAATATTAAATAATATATATACATATATATATATATATCACAATCTTATCATGTGGAATAAAATCAAACAATAACAAGACGAAATAATATAAGTATTCTAATATTATCCTGTGGAATAAATTATATGATAATATATTATAAGATCAAAATAAACCCAAACAATAACATTTTCATAATATTTAGATACATTTTAAGCCTTATCTCTATGTTAAACAACATTATAATCACTTTATCCATAATTGTGGTTACTCAACTTTATAACAAGACGAAATAATTATAAAAAAAAAACAAAATGGGAAATAATTTTTTTTGATAATTATGATTCCATATTTTCTATAAATATTATTTTTCTCAATTTATAATGGTGTATGAAATTACATTTAATATGAAAATAATAAACACCTGACAAACTATTTTTAGGAAAATACCAAATTTTAAGAGTAAAAATCATTTCCTCATGAAATAAAGTATTAAATTGGTTTACATGAATTTTTGGGGTTAAAATATACATTTATTAAGTTTTTTTATAAATTTTTCAAGAAAAAACCGAATGGAATCTTTCAATAATGTTGTTAAATTAAATGACATAATAATATTTTCTAATTTGAATAAACTATAATATATTTTCACACATATCAATCTAGGGTTTCCATATTCAAAATAATGTTTTAAAATTAATTATTTAACTCCTAAAAAATATTTTTTTTCTAAAAAATCAAATATAATATGATAAAAGAAGATGTTACATATATTTATAAGATTTACATCATGGTTTTAACTAAAAAATTACGTCTTTCACTAAGGTGAAAAATATTTATTATGGTTTCCATTCATAATAACAAAAAATTATAAAGAAACTATTAGATTATATTAATCATACTAATCCAAATATATTATCTATTTTATCAAATCATGTTCATATAGGTGGTGTAATTTAATTTAAAACTAGACCATAAAAACATAATGAAAATTGTTTTTTAAGAAAAAATGTCTTCATAAGTACAAAAAGTTTTTATACAAAAACCGAGAATATAATTTATTCCAATAACCTAATTATGGTTATTTATAATATAAATGAACTAGTTATACTTCTAAATCATATTAAAAAAATATAAATTTATAAATTCTGGAAATGAATAGTATATTTTCAATAATAATCAGTATTTTTTACTATTCAATGTAAAATCAATATTTTTAGAAAAATCCAAAAATATCTCCCTAATATAATTTTGATAAGATGATTTCAAAAACGATATAATTTTTTTTGAAATAAAATTTCTTAAATTCTTATAAATTAATTATAACATTTTCTCACAAAAACAATAAAATCAATTTTCATGACAATTTATTTTTAAAACATAAAATCATTTTACTAAAAATTGAGTACTGATTTATTAATATATTTACATTATATAATATATATATTTATTTGGTAATTTTTTTATTATAATTTACACCACTAATTTTAATATCTTTTTGATAGCCCTCACATTTAGATAATTATATTTATATCATGATTTATTTAAACTAGTTGTTGCATGTAAAGAAATATATAAATGAAATAAAATTTGTTTAAGGGATAATATATCATTAAATCTTAGGTTCATACATTCTACCCACTTATAATAATTTTTACCTAAAATTTATATAATTCAAATACGAACAAGTGAGGTTATTATACATCATCACTTACCCATATTCCCATATAGTTTTATCTAATTTATGGTTTTACCACAAAACAATTTCTTGAAAAGTGGTCTTGTTTCATAGAATTTTATCCATTCTATATAAAATATCTACGAGTTCTTCCTTGTAAGAGATATATTTATCTATCAGGACAACCTTTTGATTTTAATTCTTATGAAGTATTTGGTATGTATTTACTCAAGATAGATACATGGAACACATTTTGAACTTGATATAGATTCAGTGGATGTTATATAAAATAAGATACCATCCTAATATGATTGAGAAACATTAAGGGATTTATATTTCTAGGGATCATACATCTATTATTTATAAATCTCATAAGCTTCTTACAAGGAAATATTCATAATAATACCTTATCATAAATACGAAATAGTAGACCACATCAACTATTATTAGCATAAATTTTCTATATAATATATGATGCCTTTAGTTTCTAAATGGATCTAACATTCTCTACCATCTCATAATCAATATCAGGTCCCAATAGATTAATTTCTCTAGAAAAATTCCATCATGCTGGTTTTTTTTCACTTCCTTCCAAAAAGGGAATCATAAGGATCCATTTGAATTCTTGAGTCAAAGCTAATATCATATGAAAATTACACCAAATTAATTTGTTAATCCCAACCACCTTTGAAATCCATAGTGAAAGACCTTAACATTTGTTCTAGAGTTTGAATGATACTCTCAGACTAACCATCTATCTGAGGATGATATGTAATACTAAAACACAACTATGTATCCAAATATTTTTTATGAATTCTGTAGAACACTTTGGTAAACCAAAAATCTATATTAGAAATAAAAAAATATGATACTCGATGAAGTATTTCCACTTTCATATTGTACATCCTAGGAAGTTGAATATGAGAGAAATATTATATAATATAAATGAACTCGGAATAATTTTTAAGGTGATCGACTACATAAAAAATATAATTATGCTCCATTGATGTTTTTGGGTTTCTAGAAATGAAATCCTATGTAATGTTTTCCTATTTTTATTCTGTTATATTTTATGGTTATAAGATCTCCTTATAATTATTTCCATCCACATTAAATTTCTAACATATGAAGAACTAAAATACATAATCTACAATATCTATATTCACAACATCCCATAAAAAATACTCTTTTAGATCTCTATACATCTCTAAAAATTAAGGATAAAAAGAGAATGAATAACTATTACCTTTATTCTATAACTCCTTCATTGGATCTGTTATTTATGGGACACACACTCATTTCTTGAACTTTATCATATCATGAAAATTATTTATGATTTCAAGAATATTTCTTAAAAACTTTTGCAGTCCCACATCCCCCTTTAAAATCTTTTTCATGATAACAAGGATGGATAATTGATTATTCATATGATAAATAAATGATATTTCACTATATCTCATGATCTGAAGATCCATATTCTTTAAATATAAAAATATTGTATATCATTCAATCATAATCACATAAAAACTAGCATGGGATTTCTATCCCAGAATATCATCAACCTAGTTTTTTTCCTGGGTTGGTAATGCATTCAAGATATATAAACATTAATCAACCCTAGACACCCCCTTCAGAAGAAATTAACCTCCTTCTATATGAATACATACATAAATATTTTTTTATTATTATTATATATATCACACCATTCATCATAATGATAATTACATGATATTTTCATTGCATAAATTACTATTTGTAACTCTAAATCACGATTCAAGTAATTTTCCTTAAGATATTTCAATTGGTGTAAGGAAAAATATATCATCATATTTTTTTCATTAGGAAGAATTTAATTTCCTTCTTTGATGCATAACTAATGATTACAAACCCTTACCCATTTTAGGTTAGTGTAATTATAGTTGTGCTCAACAACCTTCTCTTAAACTCAATGGAATTTCCCCCACATTTATTTATCCAAAATAACATGGATATATTAAGTGTCAAATTGGTTATTAGATTAGATATTCATGATAAATAAAATAAAAATATTTGGTAATGTCCTTCAAATCCAATAAAACTATGGATCTTAGTTACCAAGGTTGGTATAGTCCTTTATTCAATAACATTTTTCTTTGAAGGATCCACTGATATACCCTCTCTTGAGATTATATGACATAAGAATGTGACTTTGTGTATCCTTAATTAAATCTTAATACATTTATCAAATAGCTTATCCTTCCCTGAGGTCTTCTACCAAATCCAGAAATGTTATTCATCCCCTTCCTTACTCATTGAATATATAATAATATCAGTTATAAATAAAACAAAAAAATTATCAATGAAATATCTAAAGAATCTATTCATTAAAAATGTGAATAAAAAATGAGAATTGGTAAGTCTAAATGGATCACTATAAATTCACAATGACCATACCTTATACAAAATGCCATCTTGGGTACATCATACTTCCTGAATCACAATTTATAACATCTATAATGAAGTTGAATCATGGAAAAGTATTGAGATATTCATAAATTATAATAAAATCATCAATATAGTTTAGATGATTCTTGTTTTTTATAATTATCTTTTTATGTTATAGATAAAAAATTTAAAGACACATTGAACCATAGTTATTTATAAAAAATGAATAGGTTCACCATATAGTGATTCACCTAGGATTAGGAATCCACTATCAATATTTACTAGGAGTTTCTTATTTAATTCCTATAAATGATTAGAAGAAGTTATATATGGGGACATTATGACAGGTATAACACCAAATATGAGTTTTATTGAAAAATTATCTTCATTATTTTGTGGAAGACTGGGAATGTGTTTAAAAAATACATCAACATAATCATGAAAAATAAGAATATCAAAAAGTTTTAATTTTTCAACAACCATATGAGATAAAAATACTTTATGAATAGGTAGTAACTCCCACAAAATTGATGTATCTTCTATTAATAGGTCATATTAATCCTTTCCTTTAATGGAAATCATGTTTTGGATTAAAATATAAAATGTTACATTGAATCATCATCATTTGATATGGGATATATATTAAGTAATCCAATCCATTCCCAAAATCACATAATATTCAACTAGAGGGATAATCATAAGACTTCCAGGAATAAAATTCCCAAAAAAATCCATCAAAGGGGTTATATAAATTTAAAATAAAACCATAATACAATGATGATATTTTACTTATCACACAACATATAATAATAGACAATTAATATGAACATCCCTAGAGAGTTTTCATGATATACAAGAATTTATATGACTAAGATCAAATAAGATATTTCAACATTTTATTTTTCCTATCACCATCTCAACGTCGCCACTTGATCTTTATTCTACTTATAAAAGTAAAATGTTTAGTGTAAGAATCAATCATCATTGTGAGAAATCATTAAAAAAATACATATGATGTCTAAATAATGATACTTTTTTCAATCTATGAAACCTTATGTTTAACTAATGTTATTCATGGTCATTATGTATAAAAATAATTTATAATTTTTTATTATCAAAATTTGAATTGACATAAGAATATCCCCTATGAGTGTCAAATGAGGTTTTCAATTAGGGAAAATTCCTTATGCACTGAAATGTTGGTCATATAATAAATGTGATGAGTAAAAATGCATTTTGACTTTCCCATTGATTTTTTTGGAAATCACAAATTGATTCTTTGTTTACATATATGTTATTTTGCATCATAATCATATAATTTGTTTTACATCGTAATCACATATGATGTTTTACATCATAATCGTATATGTTATTTTATATCATAATCTCATATGATGTTTTACATCGTAACCATATATATTGTTTTACATCGTAATCACATATGTCATTTTACATCGTAACCATATATGCAGTTTTACATCATAACCACAAATGTTGTTTTTCATCATAATCACATAAATTATTTTACAATCGTAACCACATATGATGTTTTTTAACCATATATATCATAATCACAATATGAATCATAATCACGTTACACATCATATTCATATTATGCATTGTAACCATGTTATGCATCTTAATCATGATATGCATCGTATTCATATTACTCATTGTAACCATGCATCAAAACCATGTAATGCATCGTAATCATGATACACATCATAATCATATTATGAATCGTAACCATACATCATAAAAATGTTATGCATCGTGATCATGATATGCATCGTATTCATGTTATGAATCGTAATCATGTATCGTATCCATGATATAAATTGTAACCAATTTATGTATCGTACTCATTTAATTCATTTTACTCATGTCTTACTCCAATACCGCAAACATTTTATTCATTATAATTCATCTTACTCATTCTTTCCATACTTCTGTACGTATTGTTTTCCAACAAAAAATATATTGTTGAGTTAGTTATATACTAATCAAAATGGTGTCATGTATTTTGTTTTGTTTTGACCATTATAATTCTAGGTGTCCAAGTCCCTCTGAGTTTTCTAGAGAAATATGACCATTGGAAACAATGTAACCATCAGAAACTAAGGCCTATAAATAAGAGGTCATTTGAACCAGAGAAACTAACTTTTGTATATTTTAAGTTATAGAGAGAGACTATGTGACATCTCTCTTGCTTCATGAGAAAATCCTTGAAGATACAAGATGTGAATGGATTGTTCCTAGTTCTTGTATTTCAATAAGTGCTTTGTTTTTCTTTGTGTGACCGATCATTGTGATAACGATCGAGGGATTATGGGGATAAGAAGACGGTGCTACTGATCATTGTATTGAGGGATTTGAAGTATTTGAAATATAGAGGTGCCTATTACCTTCTTAATCAAGGGCTTCCATGGATAGGAAGAAAGATGCATTGATCATTGTATCGAGAGTTTACCTGGGTGGTGGTAAGACAAACCTTTTATCATAGGTGAAAGGATACCCTACTCTTTGGGATAAATGAATTGTAATACCTTTTATTTTTCCAATACTATTTGTAATAGAAAGGGTATCATTTCATTTCTCCTTTGTATTCATATTATTTTCTATTGTAATTGTTTTTTATTACGATACATTCATTACTTATTGTATTAAGAGATTCTATATGTTGTATGGTAGAATAATTTACATTTTCTATACTCTAATAATTACATTCAATTCAAATACAAATGTTTTTTATTACTTGTGGTATCATATCATATCATATCCATTAGATCTCAGAAAAGTTAGATCATTTTTATTGTTTGTGAGTTTTATTAGTTTATGATCTCTTAAACTAAGATTCTACATAAGAGTTTAAATACAAAGTTTTTAAACCTAAAATTCACCCCTCTTGTATTGTTCCATATCATATACATTTACATCTATATTTGGATCCAACAATTGGTATCAGAGCATGCTTCAACTGATTTGTTTTTCTTTATTTATTTATTTATATAAGACTTTTATATTTTAGTTATAAACCCATTGTTTATATTTACTTACTACACAAACATGTGGTGTGGAAAAGTTTTGTTTTAAGATACAAGGAATGGATATTAGATCAATTGATAATCTAAACCCAACTAGACCACCTATTTTGGATGGGAATTATTATGAGTACTGGAGGGATCTAATGGAGACATTTGTTATTAATACTGGATTAGATAATTTTATAATTCTCACTGGAGGTTACAAAATTCCAGACAAGGAAGTCAGAACCTTCACTAACCAAGAGAAACTAGAATATCAACTAAATTACAAGGTACACAATACTCTGTTATGTTCTATGACCAGGAATATAAATAGCTAGATATCATCATGCGAAGCAACCAACTGTATCTGGGAGAAAATGAAGTCACATATTTTGGTACATATAAAGTTATAGAAACAAGAAGATCCATTCTACGAGATGAATATCATGTCTTTATTTTTTCCTTATAGAGAACCTGTTTGAAAAGTTAAAAAATATTCATGACCATCATCAAAAGTCCTAAATCTATGGGAGATAAAGGTCTTGATGATTATGTTCTTGTGGAAAAGATAATTGATATAATTACCTATGAGTGGGAATAAAAAATGAAAACTATTGATGAAAATAAGAAAGTATTTAATATCAGTCTTAATGAGTTATTTGGAAATATTCTTAAGCATGAAACAAAAATAAAGAGATATTCTGATTAAAATAATAAGAAAAATGGTAATGGAAGTGTAGTTTTTACTACTACATCTAAATCCAAGACTCTTGGAAGGGTAACTAGATCTAATTCTAAGAAAGTTGTTATATCTGAATCTAGTGACAGTGAAAAATATGAGAATGAATTATCCAATATTTCTTGAAGGATGAACAAGATTGTGGGAAAGAAAGATTTTCAGTATAGATATAAGAAGAAATATAGAAAGGACAAGAAAGAATCAGAAGTAACTTATTATGAATGTAACAGAGAAGGTCATATTAGACCAGATTTTCCTTTGATTAAAAGAAAAGACAGAAAGGATAATCATTATAAAATAAATAGAAAAAATATTTACAAGTCTAATAATAAGAAAGTATTGAAAGAAAATGATACTTGGAGTGCCAATGGTGGTGATTCTTCTGATGAATCTTTTGAATATGAATCTTTTGGTCAATTGTTTTGGGTCTTTTAGCCAAAATACCAATTGAAAATCCTTGTCTCATGGATAAGTTACTCAATGCATAATATCTTACAAATTTATCTTTAAATTCCAATTATCCTGATGAGAAATATTCTTAATCCTTGGATGAATAATCATTCTCAATAGAGGCTAATTTACCTTATTTTAAGGAAGTATGTCGATTTTCCAAACTACTTGAGAATAAAAATTCCAAACTCAGGAAAAATATTAATAAGGAAAATTATAGAATAAATATCCTTACAAAAGAAGTATCATATCCTTCAAAAATTCTTGATCAAAATACTTTTTATTGAGTAAATATTTGAAAAAACCTAATAGAAGTAAATTCAGAGAAGGATAAAATTTCTAAGGACTTAGAAAAACTTGTTTTAGAGAAAAATGTTTTTGAAAAAAAACCAACTCTAAAACAATTTCTTTTGAGAAGGAAAATTCATTCATTAGACTAAAATCTGAAATTTTTTCCTTAAATAAAATTTTATCAAATTTCACTTTTGGAAGGAAAGAATTTGATAAAATGTATTTATAAATTCATCCTCTAAGGAATAGTTATCGAATTGGTTATAATCATTTAAAACCAATTTTTAGTCTTAATTATTTTTTCCCAAAGTGCTCTATTTTTCACCAAGTGTCAATGTGGTGTACATTTGGAAATAAATTATTCCCTTAATAGAACCCAATATTTTGGATTTCATAAGACTCACTTTTCAAAAAAAATGTGTATTCCTAAAATTATTTTATCTAACATTTTCAAATCCAAACAATTTTGGGTTCCAAAAATATAATTGTTTCATTTTTCAGGAAAACAAAAATTGTACCAACAACAAGAATATTTGGTACATGGATAGTGTATGTTCTAGATATATGACTGGAAATAAAAATTTATTTGAAAAGATCATTGAAATAAAATGTGGAAGAGTGAACTTAGGAGATAATGCTCAAGAAAATATCATTGGTATAGGTAATATTGTTCTTTTAGGAAATTTTTTGATTTCAAATGTTTAGTTTGTTAAAGGTCTTAGGCACAACCTTATAAGCATAAGTCAATTATATGATGAAGGTTACCTTATGAATTTTAGAAATGATAAATGTTTAGTTAACAATTCCAAGGATGAATTAATTCTATCTTCCCATAGGCATGAGAAAGTATACACACTTAACTTAGAAGAACTAAATATCCAAGACTTACCTTGATTAAGTGCAATGGAAGACCAATCTAGTTTATGGAATCAAATTTTAGGACACTGTAACCTTATAAACCTTTGAAAACTCTCAAAGAAAATACTTGTTAACGATATAACAGATCTCATAATTGATTATTCAAAAGTTTTTGAACCTTGTAAACATGCAAAGAAACATAAAACTAGATTTAAATCTATTAATAAAGTTTTAACTACTAATGCACTATAGTTAGTGCACATTGACCTTTTTGGTCCTACAAAAAGTAGAAGTATTGGAGGGAAATACAATGTATTTGTTTTAGTTCTGACTACACCAGATTTACATGGGTCTATTTTCTAGCAAAGAAATATGAAGCCTTTTTCTATTTAAAAACTTTTAGAGCCCATGTTAAAAATGAGAAAAACCTACCGCTGATAACTATTCGAAGTGAAAATGGTGGAGAATTTCAAAATTCAGTGTTTGAAACTTTTTGTAGTAAGAAAGGTATTACTCACAAATTTTATTCTCCAAAAACCCCTCAACAAAATGTTGTTGTTAAAAGAAGAAATTATACTCTTTAGGGAATGATATAAACAATGTTGAATGAATAATTAATTTCTAAGTATATCTGGGATGAAGCTGTAATTATTGCATGTTATACTATAAATTGAGTTTTAACTAGACCTTTTATTAGTAAAACACCTTATGAATTATGGAATGGATGCAAAAATAACGTTTCTTACTTCAAAGTATTTGGATGAAAAGTATTCATATTGAATAATAAAGATAACCTATATAAATTTGCACCCAAATCTGACGAAGGAATCTTTCTCGGTTATTCCATTACTTCTAAGGCATACAAAGTTTTTAACAAAAACTCTTGTACTTTTGAGGAAATAGTTCATTTTAAATTTTATGAAGCTGGTTCTTTTTTTAAACAACCCCTACCTAAATCAACAGATGTGTTTTCAAAAACTGATTATAAACCTTTGATTGAAAACTCTTCTAAAAAGGGAAATACTCAAGAAAATATTTCAGCGATATTTAACCCAAAATAATTTCTAACTTATGTTGATAAACAGGTTTTACAAAACCCAAATCAATTATTTATTAGGAATCATCCCAGTGATAATATCATTAGTGATGTAAATAAACCCATAAAGACTAGAAATTCCCTGAGAAGTGAAATATAACATCTTTCTTTTGTATCCCAATTTGATCCTAAAACTTATAATGAGGCCTTAGGTGATGAGGATTGGATTAAAGCAATGCAATATGGAATAAACTAATTTGAAAGGAATAAAGTATGTACCTTAGTTAGGAGACCTAAAGAAACAACTGTAATTGGTATAAAATGGGGTTTCAGAAACAAATTCGATGAAATTGGACTCATTATAAGAAATAAAGCAAGAATTATTGCTAAAGGATATAATCAACAAGAGGGAATATACCATGAAGAAACCAATGCTCTAGTATTTAGAATTGAATATATTTGTATTCTATTAGCCTTTAAAAAATTCTTTAACTTCAAACTTTTTCAAATAGAAGTAAAATGCACTTTCCTTAATGGATTTATACAAGAAGAAGTTTTTGTAGAAAAAACTCCAGTTTTTGTAGACACAAAACACCATAATCATGTTTTTAAACTTATGAAAGCTTTGTATGGCCTTAAACAAACCCCTAGATCTTGTTATGATAGACTTACAATATTTTTTTTACAAAAACGTTATAGTAAAGGTACTTCAAATCCATATCTTTTTATAAAAATGAAAAAAAAATATTTTGATTATTCACATCTATGTGGATGAAATTATATTTTTATCAACTCAGTAATCCCTAACTAATTATTTTACAAATATCATGAAATATGAGTTTGAAATGAGTATGATGGGTGTGTTAACATTATTTTTAGGTTTTCAAATCTCTCAAAAACTAGATGGAAACTATATATCTCAACATAATTATAAAAAAGGTATTCTTAAAAAGTATGTATATGACAACACAAAAAGTATAATTAATCCAATTGATACCTCAAATTCACTTTATCTTAATGAAGTTGGGAAACCATTAGATTAAACATCTTTGGGAGGTATGATAGTATTTTTTTTATACTTAAAATCTAGTCATATAGACTTAATGTTTTCAGTATACTTATGTGAAAGATATCAATCTAATCCAAAGGGATCTCATTTAAAAGTAGTAAAAATAATTTTTCTCTACTTAAAGGGACCCATGGATTTATGACTATTTTATTCTTCTAGAAATGATTTTGTTTTAATTTTTTTTTCAGATTATGCCTTTGGTGGTTGTATAATGGATAGAAAACGTACATCTAGAACATGTAATTTATTAGGAGATTTATTAGTTTCTTGGTAATGAAAAAAAATATTCAGCAGCACTTTCCACTGCTGAAGCTGAATATGTAGCAGCTGGAAGTTGTTGTGCTCAAGTGTTGTGGATGCAACACAAACTCACTAACTATGGCATGAGTTCTTCCAAAACTCAAATACTATGTTATAATACTAGTGCCATTTCTATTAGTAAAAACCTTGAAAATCACTCATGTGAAAAACACATAGAGATTAGGCATCACTTTCTTAGAGATCAAACACAAAAGGAGATATTATTTTACAATTCATCGACACGCAAGAACAACTTGCTGATATTTTCAAAAAATCATTATCTTCCAATATATTTGAATAAATTAAACAGAATCTAGGAGTGATCACTATAAAGTAATCATTCACATATATTTCTTCTTTAAACTATCTCCTTATATTAAGTTACTTCTTTTTAAAGGGTGAGTATACACGAATTTACTAGTTTTACATTTTATCGGTTTTATATTTTATCGGTTTTATAGTTTATCTTTTTCATGATTATCTATTTCATGTTTCATGGTTATCAGTTTCAGTTTTTATCGGTATTGGAATATTTTATCAGTATTATAATATTTTATTAGTATTAGAATATTTTATTGGTATTAGAATATTTTATCAGTATTAGGATATTTTATTGGTATTATAATATCTTATCAGTATTATAATATTTTTTCAGTTTTATAATTCTTATTGGTTTCATATGCTTTTCAGTATTACAATTTTGTTTGTATTATTATCATAAGAACAATATACTGAAACCAATTTATCTATCCTGATACTCCGATAGGTATAATTTATATAACTTTATATTGTCCATTATATTTTAAATTTTTGGTATTCCAACTCTAATTCATCATGAATACGTTTTTTTTAAAAATCCCCAAGATTTTAAAGTCATTCTCTACTGTTTGATATTTTAGATCTAATCTCGACCATCAAGTTACTTTTAAAAGAACCCCTCCATACCCATCCCACATTGAAATCCATTTGAATTTCTCCAAAGTTCTGATGCTCTATAAATATTTAGCATGGTTCATAATTAGAGTTTACCTCTGTTTTTGTAATCAGAGAAATCCCCAACTTTCATAACCTGGAAAAACCTCAGAGTTCAAGAATTTTTTTCAATTCTTTCACGTCTGAGTAAAATGATTCATCTCTGAAACAAATTTCTCCAAAAGATTTCTCTTCTATGACCTTGTGAGGTGAACAATTATCCTCTCTATATTTTTATGAGACTTTTGATTCTTCATTGAAAAGGATAATAAATTTTCAAGGGTAGGAATCCCTATGTGTTGAAAGACCTGTATCAGATCAAGATTTTGTGTTTTATGAGGAAGTGTTATGATTCAATAAAAAAAATAGAGATAGATAATGGACTCAAGATCTCATTTATAATGTATTATAATAAATACACAACCTCAATAAAACAATAAGCTTCTTTCATAGGAGTTCTATCAAAGGTATATTCTCTTTGTACTTCCCAAAAATTACCAGAAATTGATGGGAATTTTGATAAAAGGAAAATAGAGGAATCTATTTTTGAGATTCATGATTATAAGAGGAAGGTAAATCATCTATCAACTCACAATCATCTCATTTGCCTCTAGATGCAAGGCTTCCTAGTACCGAGAAAGGGTGATAAGGAAACTCTGAAAGTTTTTGATGTTTAAGTTCCTGACTACCTAGTGAATATGAGGAAGTTAAATATTATGGGTTTTATTTTCTTGACCGTCAAGAAAATTAAGTCTGTTGTAATCAAATCTCATCTAGTCATGTTTCCCACCATCCTAAGAATGTTTTTGAAGGATTTCCTAAGTTTTTTCAATGTCTCAATTTAGTCAGATCTGACAACTTTCAAGGATACTCTCATCAGTAAGGATATGATCATGAGACTCAAGTTACAATTCAATCCTAAATCCAAAAAGTTTGAGAAAGATCTAGAACCTAAGAAAGAAAAAGAAATAGATAAATGGAGTGAAAAACCTTCAAATACATCCAAATCAACTTCAAGAAAAAGAAATATATCTAAGGCTACAAACCATAAGAAATAAAAGAAATAAAAATAAGTATTAGATGAGGTTGCAACAGAGTGTAGGAAGAAGAAGGAAGAATGGAAATAAGGTAATCCTCAGTTCGGTTTGGACCATGATAAATCATTAGATGAAAAAATAATAACTGAGTAAACCTTAAAATAAGAAAAAAAGAAGAAGATAATGAGGAAGATAAAGGATCAATATATTGATATTGATAGTATTATTAAGATAGATGATGAAGATAGAACTAGAATTGTCATAATGGAACCAAATATTCACACTCAGTTGAATCCATCATAGAAAGGGAATGAGAAAAACGCATCTAAACAATAAGCTACACAAAGTCTCAATCAAGAAACTGAAGAACAAGAATAAGAACAAGATGAAGAAGAAAAAGGACAAGAAGAAGAAGAAGAAGAAGTAAAAGAGAATTAAGCTGAAAACCCGAGAAATCATTCAGCATAATCATCAGAAGTTCCATATTTTTAAGTTTCCATATCCTAATCCATATCCATCTAAAAGAGTTTCTTAAAATAATACTTCTAATAACATCATTCAAATATCAGATAAAGAAGAATAATAAGAATACTCCAATAATAATCAGAATCAACCAGATGCTTTTTTCGGAACTAAAACTCATTTTAGATATCTCCCAGAATACAATGAAGATATAGATTCAGAAAAGGTGATCACAATGAAAGTAATTTAATAGATTGAACAATCCTTGAACAGATTGGAAAATATTATCCCCTACTTTCCAAAAAATTGAAACCATGATAGAAATCATTGCTGATAGGGATAATGATATAACATATTCTATAAATACTATAATGGGCAGGTTTTTTCCTCTTGAAGCTAATTATAAAGTATTTAAAGAATGTGCTACTAATCATATCAAGGATTGTAAAAAAGTTGTTAAGTGGTCGTACAACATTGATGATAATATCAAGTATCCTGTGGACAAGATTGATGAATTGGTGAAACATGTAAATGATCTCAATTCAGCCTACCAAAAATTTGTCACTAATTTGAATGAAAAAGTAGAAGCCTTTCAAAGACCAAGTACATCAAAATAATTATCCTCTAAAGTGCTTGAACATCTAATAGAAAAATTTGATAATGGATGTAATGATATTGTTTTGATATCAAATAGAGTTGTAATCCAAGAGTAGGCCTATAGTCTCAGAATATATTATTTCAATTCCCAAAAATCTTGGATCAAATCACCAGAAGAAATCAATTAGCTTCATGAAGAAAGACTCTGGAAACAAGAAAGGATTATTTCAGAATAGGATGTGAAGTTGAAGTCTCATCAAGAAGCTCTTGAAAAATTGATGGAAGATAGAAAATATTTCAAGAAAATGAAGCTCTCGGTGTTCAACCTCTTAGAAAAAATGAGAATGAATGAATTTTTTGAACTCTTGTTGTAATAAAAACATATTTCATTCTAAGTAATTTCTATTGTTTCCTAATTTGTTTCTTTAAATCCTTGTAGTAATTTTTTCCCTTATTCTTTTTGAAAATCAAAATGGGGGAGAATAATTTGGAGAATAAGAAATGTCTTTATACAAAAGTTTTTTTATTAAGGGGGAGAAATCACATGTAAAAGTAAAGAGAATAAGATCTTTATTGATATTTTTATCCTAAGTAGGAATTAGTTGTATTCACTATTACTTTTAGAAGAGTTACTAAACTCAGGGGGAGATAAGTCTTTATTGTTTGTTTTTTTTGTACTTTCCAAAAAGGGGAGATTGTTGAGTCAAAATGTGTTTTGAATTTCCAATTGATATTTTTTATAAATAACAAATTACTTCTTGTTTATGATATATGTTATTTTTCATCGCAATCATATATATTGTTTTACATCTTAATCACATATAACGTTTTACATCGTAATCATATATATTGTTTTACATCGTAATCACATATGACATTTTACATCATAACCATATGTGTTGTTTAACATTGTAATCACATATTTTATTTTACATCATAACCATATAAGTAGTTTTACATCGTAATCACATATATATTTTTTTTCATCATAATCACATACATTGTTTAACAATTGTAACCACATATGATGTTTTCATAACCATTTATATATGTAATCATGATATGAATCGTAATCACGTTATGCATCGTATTCATATTATTCTTTATAACCATGAATCGTAACCATGTTATGCATAGTAATCATGATATGCATTGTATTTATATTATGCATCATAACCTTGCATCGTAACCATGTTATGCATCATAATCATGATACCCATCGTTTTCTTATTATGCATCATATCCTTGAATATTAACCATGTTATGCATCGTGATCATGATATACATCATATTCATGTTATGCATCATAATCATGTATCATATCCATGATATGCATTGTAACCAAGTTAGGTATCCTAATCATGTAATACGTTGTACTCATGTCTTACTCCAGTACTGCATACATGTTCTTCATTATAATTCATCCCACTAATTCTTTCATACTTCTGTACTTATTGTTTTCTAACCAAAATTATGTCGTTGAGTTAGTTATATACCAATCAAAATGATGCTGTGTATTTTCTTTTGTTTTGACCATTATAATTCCAGGTGTCCAATTCCCTCTGAGTTTTCTGGAGAAATATGACTATTGGAAACCATGTGACCGTTGGAACCTGATGCCTATAAATAGGATTTCATTCGAACACGAGAAACTAACTTTTGTATCTTGTATGTTCTAGAGAGAGATACTATGTGACATCTCTATTACTTCGTGCGAAAAGACTTAAAGATACAATATGTGAACGACTTGTTCATAGTTCTTGTTTTTCAATAAGTTCTTTGTTTTTGTTTGTGCGATCGATCATTGTGATAACGATAGTGGGCTTCCGGGGATAGTAATATAGTAATGTAGATCGTTGTATCTAGGGTTATCAAGTATTTTAAAGATAAAGGTTCAATTACATTTTTAATCGAGGGATTCCATGGATAGGAAGATAGACATACTGATCATCATACTGAGGGCTTACCTAGGTGGTGGTAAGATAGACCTTTTATCTTAGGTGAAAGGATACCCTACTCTTTGGGATAAAATAACTGTAATACCTTTTATTTTTCCACTTCTATTTGTAATATAAATGGAATCATTTCATTTCTCAT
This sequence comes from Viscum album, assembly GCA_963277665.1. NCBI lineage: Eukaryota > Viridiplantae > Streptophyta > Magnoliopsida > Santalales > Viscaceae > Viscum > Viscum album. The sequence goes on from OY728166.1 coordinate 1,206,917,135, forward strand.
TTCTATTCATATTATTTTCTATTGTGGTTGTTTTAATTACAATACAATCATTACTTATTGTATTAAGAGATTCTATAAGCTGTATGGTATAATCATTTACATTTTTATACTCTAATAATTATATTCAATTCAAATACAATTGTTTTTGATTACTTGTGGTATCATATCATATCATATCATATCATATCATATCATATCATATCATATCATATCATATCATATCATATCATATCATATCATATCATATCATATCATATCATATCATATCATATCATATCATATCATATCATATCATATCATATCATATCATATCATATCATATCATATCATGTCATGTCATGTCATGTCATGTCATGTCATGTCATGTCATGTCATGTCATGTCATGTCATGTCATGTCATGTCATGTCATGTCATGTCATGTCATGTCATGTCATGTCATGTCATGTCATGTCATGTCATGTCATGTCATGTCATGTCATGTCATGTCATGTCATGTCATGTCATGTCATGTCATGTCATGTCATATCATATCATATCATATCATATCATATCATATCATATCATATCATATCATATCATATCATATCATATCATATCATATCATATCATATCAATCATATCATATCATATCATATCATATCATATCAATCATATCATATCATATCATATCATATCATATCATATCATATCATATCATATCATATCATATCATATCATATCATATCATATCATATCATATCATATCATATCATATCATATCATATCATATCATATCATATCATATCATATCATATCATATCATATCATATCATATCATATCATATCATATCATATCATATCATATCATATCATATCATATCATATCATATCATATCATATCATATCATATCATATCATATCATATCATATCATATCATATCATATCATATCATATCATATCATATCATATCATATCATATCATATCATATCATATCATATCATATCATATCATATCATATCATATCATATCATATCATATCATATCATATCATATCATATCATATCATATCATATCATATCATATCATATCATATCATATCATATCATATCATATCATATCATATCATATCATATCATATCATATCATATCATATCATATCATATCATATCATATCATATCATATCATATCATATCATATCATATCATATCATATCATATCATATCATATCATATCATATCATATCATATCATATCATATCATATCATATCATATCATATCATATCATATCATATCATATCATATCATATCATATCATATCATATCATATCATATCATATCATATCATATCATATCATATCATATCATATCATATCATATCATATCATATCATATCATATCATATCATATCATATCATATCATATCATATCATATCATATCATATCATATCATATCATATCATATCATATCATATCATATCATATCATATCATATCATATCATATCCATCAGATCTAGGGCCAGTTAGATCATTTATACTGTTTGTTAATTGTATTAGTTTAAGATCTCTTAAACTAAGATTCTTCTTAAGAGTATAAATAAATTTTTTTAAACCTAAAATTCACCCCTCTTGTATTGTACCATCTCATATACATTTACATCTATATTTTAATCAAACAAACTAAATAATTTTTAAACAAATTATTAACTATTTTTTTAATATAAATATCCATTAAACCCAAAACAAGGATTAAAAGGAATAATTTATGGGTAAGAAATGGAACCTAAATCATTCACAATAAAATAAAACTCATTTATTTTAATTTATTTTAATCTCAATAACTAGAACCTAAATCACTTTGATATCCTAAAATTGCATGGGATTACCTAAGGAATACATAGAAAAAATGGGTGTGTAACACCCTAATACTTTGCAATATTTTCATTTTAGAATAAATTTTATGTTGTTACTAGATTGATTTATACACAACAACATGTTAAGATTATTCTACACACAACACTAATATATCTTGCATTACATTCAAGACCGAGTTTTACCATCTTTTAATGGAACATACATATTAAAACTAAATTTTGACACTTTTATAAATTTTATTTCTAAAAATAAACTTCATTGTTGATTTTTTAATTTAAAAATTAGATTAGAGTGTTTTTTGTTTGTATTTTTATGTGAAGTATCATTTTTTGAAGAATAGTGAAAAATACTACATTTTAGTTGAAAATTGCCTCTTTGTCTAAATAATCATGAATTTTAAATTATATTATATTTTTTTAAAGTCAAGGTATATCAATTATATATATATTAATACAATTTTGGTTATTGTAATCATTTTAAACCTAATTTATATATAAATTCCTAATGAAATTTTGAGCATTTTCTCTTTAAAAACATGTTTTCTTGCAACATCTACTAGATTAGCTTAAAATTTTATTTTGACACTTCTATGAATTTAATTTTTAAAAATGGAAATAAATGGTTCTATTATGTATAATATTTATAGTATAATAATACAAATATAGTTTTGACCCAAAATATTAGCAAATGTAATTATAATTTGTTATAATAAATATGGTTAACTTATGCTTAATAAGGGACTAAACCTTAAACATAAGGGTAAAAAATGTCCTAGGAACTTTTCCAAAACCCATTGTATGATAATAGTTTTACCATATCCCCTATTTTTTTTTATAATTTTATGATTTATTTGGACACATTTTCATGAGAGTGTCCCATATAATTTGTTAAGGAAAAAGAAAAAAAGGAACATTCCTTACCTTTAACATTTATAAAGATTTAGAGTATGGAAGAAGCTATATAGTTCCAATTATAAAAATTATTTTAAAATTTAAATGAGTTTTTGTTTTCAGGATTATTTTACTATATTTTTTGGAGATTATATAATTACATTAAACACCTAATAAATTCTTGTGCATGTATTATTTAGTAAATAATCAAATAAGATAAATGATGATAAAAAAATTAAAGTAATTTAAATTTAATGAATTATTGTGTTACATAATTTTTGTAGATAAATATATCACGTTAAACATATTTGGTATTTATATATATTAATTACAATAAGTTTTTTATATTTTTTAACTAAAATTAAATAAATAATGTTAAAAATGACATTAAAGTTATTTTATAATAAATGATAATTTATTAAATGATTTAAAATTAGTAAAATTTTTATATTCTTCCAAGAATTGTAAGTGTTAATAAATTTAAAATATGGTTTATTAAAGTACCAATTTTTCTTTCATAATTAACATATTTACCCATAGATTGTAAAAACATTGTTAGCATGGTCCGAGTTAAAGAAATGTTTTTGCTCGTTACATGTGCCAGTTTTAAAATTAATTTCCAACAAACAAAGTATTTATATTTTTTAAATTATATATAATATTTATAATTCATTGGTACTATATTTTAAAATAAGTCTCACTTTAATTTATTCTTAAAAGTTAAATTAGATTGGTTAGAAAAATAGTTATTTTATTAAAAACCAAAATGATAAAATTGGGAAAATCTAGAAGTTAAGGAAAAAAATTATAAAAATGAAATTATTTTTGTATGGTGGAGGTTTTTATCATCCATAATTCCTCTTTAATAAATTATTTTTCCATTTTTGAGGCACATGACGTATGACATGCCTCCAAATAGTGTATACCTTTTTGTATTTACAAGAATGCCGCTCCCCCCTCCATTATAAAAATACATTCACTTCCCCCCTCAAAAATCTCATGCCACTTTTTATCATCAAAACTATGAAAAAATAGTCTCCAAAAATCTCTAAACTAAACATATAGGCATTACCTTGGTAATAAATAAAACTAAGGAATCCCTTTGGGGAAAACCAAAAGGAGTTATCCAAAAAAGTGGTAACATTTTTCAATGTATATTTATGTTTTATTTATTTATTCACCCATTAATTTATTATTATTCAAGGAATATATTATAACATTAGTATCCTAAATATACTAATTTATTGTTATGTTAAGGGTTTTACCTATAACTACACACACTTCCCTCAAATGGGTTACAAACTTACTAACTCTTGTACGTTGAACTACTGCCACAAGAAATGTTGTATTTCATTTTTCCATTACCACATCTAATGGTTAGGAATTATAATAGAGACACTATTTTTATAGGATATATAATATATTTAGATTTTATTCATACTTATTTAATTTTTATATAACACACACCATCATGATTTCCATTTTTTGTAAATATGATAATATCGTTTGTGGATGTGTAGACTTCGACCACCTCAAAGCAATGTTATTTGTTCACAGTATACATGGAATGTTTTAGGGATAGTTTTAATTAAAACATGTTAAATATATAAAATAAATATTATATTGTAATTTTAATATACATATATATAATTTAATTTTAATTATTTTAAATATGAAAAAGAAATTGAAGTAGTGTTCATGCGTACGTACAACCTACTGTCTCCATGAACGGTTCATTTCATTTGTTATCTCAAAAATATTGAATTATTATAAATACATATATACTATTTATATATGATATTTAAATAATGGGTTACATTCATTAATGATTATTTCGTGATCTAATTAATAAGAATAACAAGTATCAAGTCAAAACATACTCGAAAAACTAGGAAATTAACACATGAAATAGTTAAGATAATGAATGATTGTTAACAAACGGGTAATATGATATTATAAGAATATAATATATGATATTATAAATATTAGTATGGTTTTGGAATAAGTTATTAACATGATTTAAATTACTATACAATAGGTTAAAGTATGTTCACAGAAAATGAAACATAAGGTAATGGATTTCATCTCTATTTACATTCCATTGAGTCTTATTTGTTGTTATGCCCCAAATCACTTTAATGTGGTTTATATACTACCTATTTTACATTTAATACCATTATTAACTCATAATTAAAGTTATTTTTAGTTTTAATTTTATTTATCACACCAAAGGGGTTTATCTTGAAAATTACCAAGTGGTAAAAGTTATCTTTTCAATCTCACTCTCTTTTGTGATTCTTAACTTTTTCTAGAAACAATTGATTTATTATAATAAATTTTAAATGGAAATTTCCTAAAATATCTTCATTATTGGTTTATGGATAGTATTATTTCCTAAACATTATACCATTCTTACATATGATTTTTACTTTGATAGTTATTTGATTAAATGAGGATTTATTGATAAATCCATATCTTTTATTAAATATAGATATTTGATAGGGTATATTATTTATTGATTAAATTGATTAATATATATGAGGAATTATTTTTAAAGGTATTGAGGGGGGGGGGGTCCATAATTTATTTATCCCCTATACTCATCAACATGTTCTGAAGAGATAAATAAGTTGGTTAAATTAAATGAGTTTCTACCTATCGTTTAAAACCATCTTGTAAATGGTCTTGATAGTATAGGTTTTCATGCACCTAATAAATTATTTACAATAATTAAAAATTTAATTCATAGATATTTTATTTATTTAGTATTATTAATATTATCCAATATATTTTTATATGATGAAATATATGGATTCATTTCATTCTTAGTTTATTGATGAAATGTAACGTGTTTCAGTTATTTACTTTTCCATATTGTTTATTCCTCATTTAGTTTTTGAGTTTTCAGTGTTTTCAGTTATTTAACATGACATTATGATTATTGACTAATTATTTCTTCCAATTTACCTACCCTTACTGAGAATTTAAGATAAACCTTATTATGTTTCCTTTCCCTAGGTTATTGTTGAAGCTCCTTTCCGTCACAGAGTCTAAACGACTGAAAAAGGGGAATACCTTATCATAAAGTGATTCATCCTTTGAAGAAACATAAAAAATTGAAAAAGGAATGAACAAGGATTTGCTTCAACATGGTCCGCGCATGTTTCATCACGGTCGCGCAGGTATACCTACGCGCCACATACTGGGCGCGCAGGTGACCTGCACGCCCTATTTTATTTTTTCCTAGGGTATTCAGCAGCCTATACATACCCCTTGTGGGCCCCCCATTTTGAGGACGAAAAATTCCAAAAGACAGATGTGAGATCCCGATGCCCTAGTCTCTTCTGGAAGTCTTCAGAACATTTCTAAGGTAATTACTTACAAAGAATCAAAGATCTAAACAGGGGAAACAAGGCCTAAGTGTTGAAATTCATCAACACATATGCGCCTAAGTGTCTAACCCTTATGGGAAATGAAGACACCTGCGTGCCACTTTATCCCTTCACTAGAACCTGCGTGCCATTCTTTTGGAAGACCCTATGGATAATACTAAGGGCTTGAGCCAAGTCTCGCCCAGGTATTACCCTTTGGGTCAACCGTCATGCAGGTACACCAGTGCCGCGTAGGTATACCTGCGCGCCCAGGACCTGGACGCCCAAATAAAACCTGCATGCCTACTTCTTTTTGGGTGACCCTCCTGCCTATCCACCTCTCCTCTTCAAGATTTATCATTTATAACCCTATTCAAAGCCATTTATGGCATGATTTTTGGGTTTGATTCCTTATCTGAAAGTAATTCTGTGGAAAATCCCTCAAAACCTAGTGATTTACATATCTTTATGTCACTAAGGTTAGATATTTCATTAATTAAACCTCATCCTTTAAGATGAGAGGATCTTTAACCTGGTCCTCCTTTTCAGGAGTAAGCCCCAGTCCATGTTCTTTTAATATGGGCATCCTTCTTAGGAGTAATCCCCAAGTCCTGTATTCATAGAACTCCTTCTCAGGAGTAAGTCCCAATCTCAAATTCCCAAATATGGGCATCCTCCTTAGGAATAATTCTCAAGTCCCCTAACCTGGGCATCCTCCTTAGGAGTAAGCCCCAGTCATAAATCCCTAAACCTGGGCATTCTCCTTAGGAGTAAGCCCCAAGTTCCCAAATTATAAATTACTTTAACTTGGGCCTCCTCCTTAGGAGTAAGCCCCAGTTCTTAAGTCCTTTAATCGGGGCCTCCTTCTCATGAATAATCCCCAGTCATAATTTCTCTTAACCAGTCTTAATTTCTTTTGATTTGGAAATTCTTCTCAGGAATAAAACCCAATCATAAGACCCCTCTAATTTGGGCATCCTTCTCAGGATTAAGTCCTAGGTTAAGTATCCAAATATCTATAAAGCACATATACCTTTATGGACCTTGTTCCTGGGTTTCTTCCCTGATGTAAAACCTAATCTTCATCTATCTGGGCATTCATACATACATAAGGTCCACATTATCTCTCATGATTACATCTTTCGTGGTACAATTGTCAGGTTTTACCAATACTTATTGTTTCTCACACCGAGCATGACTCATGTGAGATTAGAGCATATAAGTAATTATGACATATTTCTTTGAGCCATCAAACATGCATAAACCTCATACTTCTATACTTGAACTACGTGGGTTCTGATTCTTTTTCTAAACAATGATACGTAGGTAGCCCATCTACGGGTACGATCCCAACTCTGAAATAATCCATGTCCTTCTGAATGACAATAAACTTCAAGTTCCCCATTGAGTGGCTTTAAAACTAGTATTGTCATCATAATGACCAAGAGATATCTATATAATGTGTTGAAGGATACCGTTGACTAAGAATATCTAACAAATACAGATGATTATCTATCGATGAAGAACCTCAAATACATATAAAGGATTCTCTAAATCTCTTACATATTAATCATTGATTGTCAGATCTAAAGGAAAGCTCATTTTCATACTTGGTAATTTAATAAGGATTCATGAACATAACTAAAATATATAAAGAGAGTACCAAAGTAGACAATAATTCCCCTCAAAAAGGTGTGATGAGTCCGACCTCCCATCCTCTCGACCAATGCAAATTCTTAAGCCTCATCGGTCCATAACTAATGAGCACCTAACTTTGGAAATTTGATCCAAATGGATATAGAATCATTGGATGTTTCCAATTCTATGAACAAATCCGTTAGAAACTGATTGGAATGTTTGAACCTTAAACCAACGAGGTAATCCCCGATTCTAGAGGAAACAAAAAATGGTGAACCTGACATAAATCCTTAACCAAGTTAAAATGATGTTTTACTTATTTGTTAGGCCCCTATTTAAACTCAATCGGAGGGCCAACAAAACAATAAAAAACATATGTACTCATCCAAAAGATGTAGTGGCCGAAATTATCTTGATTATGTCTGTTATATTGAACAAGCACTCTTTTCCAAGATCTCCTGTGTTATAGAAATGGCTTCTCTTAAGTTCACACCTATGAATACCTCTGCTGTGAATGCCTCTGCTGCTACTTCTGCTGGATCATCATTCGCTCTGAGGATGACATAACATACTCAGCATCTTCAACGATGGGTATCAAATGTGCTGGTTAAGGAATACTGTCAAAATGGTACTATTCCGACTCTAGAGGCCGCTCGACAAGCCCTCCAAGTCAATAATTCACCCTGGTTGTCCAGACAGCAACGGCCAACAATCAAGAAGCAGGTGCTTCCAACCACCGTCTCTAACTGTTTTGGGTCATTATCCCTGGAATGCAATCACCAGTCCCTCCCTTATTCTGTGGAGGTGAATGAGAAGGTCACTGAAGGCCTTAATTCAAGGAGACAGGAGTCCTTCCCGAGGGCTCTCACCAACAATCGCCGCCAGACTCGTGTGGCAGTGCACCCTCAACATGATGAGGGTGTCATCTCCAGGCATTCGGCTCAGGTTCCTCGAACCCGAGTAGGAAAGACGAACCACCAGAGGAGACGACCGGTCAATAGTGAGTTGGTTCTAATCTCTGCCATTTCCAGAGAAGTCCACCAACATAACTTGGTGGAAATTAATGAGCGGGCACACACACCTGTCTGTTTTAATTCCGTTGTCCAGCAGACTCGTCTGGTAGCAACACGCCATTCCCGCCAGGAAATTATGACGGAGTACTATAGACAAAAACATACACCTATTTATAAATCATCATCCAGTTAGCAGGCTCGTCTGAATACATACGATCAAGCCCGCCAACCCAATGTGTTGACAACTAGTAAACAAACACATACACCTGCTTACACTCATCAATCCTTCCAGCAGCCTCGTTTGTCAGTATTGAAGGAAGTTCGTCAACCACGTTCGACAGAGTGCAATTAGAAGGCACATACACCTACTAGTATTGATCAAGCCTACCAACAGTCTCGTTTGGTAGCACCTGAAGAAGTCAATTGGAAAGCCCCAATGACAAACAGGAGGAAAACTCAACTCTCTTCCCCCACACATGAGTACTGTCAGAATTCACTGACAGGAAAAGGAGGACAGGAGTAGGAACACACACTTACTCCCAGATCGGAATGGATGTATATCCCTGTTTTGGCAGCTGAAGTCACCAAACATTTTCTGTCAATGGTGAAAGAGAAGAAGAAAATCCCTACTCATATTCTGGATGCCTGTAAGAATATTATAACAGCTTCAGCAGCATCACAGGGAAAGAAATGAAAATATATCCCTACCAGTGGAGTGACACATCAACATATCACTCTAGAACAGACACACACCTTTATTACAGTCCAAGAGGGTTGTGGGGAGTACTCCCCCATATCATACGAACAACCAAGTTAGGCATATACACCTGATTTGAGTGGAGATAATCAGCCTAACCTGAATATTTCTCCTATACAGGCATATACAACTGCTCATAATGACCATTTTCATCAACAAGTGGTTCCTAAAATGAGTAAGACGGCATCTAAGAAGAAGCCCCACCCAGCACAGTCAAGAAATCAAGAGCTAATCTGTAATAAGGCCTTTCTCGATGCTGGAGTTCTTGAATCCCTTAGAAAATTATCTATTGGAATTCAAGATTCTACTATTTCATTTCCCAATAGTGGGAACATTAATTCTGAAGGTCTTCATCAGACACTTCCTCATGAAGGCTTGCTTCATGACAATTCAGTCAATCTCAAAGTTTCATCTTCAGATGAGAGCCACAAGAACCCACTGTGTGGCCAGAAGGCCAAGGAGTAAAATGTTTAATCTTGTGCTATAACCCACCATGGTGGTCCTCCACATGTTGATGAATTTAGCTGCGAAATTCCTCTCCGCAGTAGTAGTTCACATTGCTTGTAAAATGATCTAATGGAAAATTTAGTGATGAGAAAGCCTTCTTATCTTGAGGCACTTGAAAATGTGAATCCTTTAATGTATGATGCTTTACTGCTAGTAGGTGAAATACTTTATCAATCAGAAGATATCATGGGAAATAGGTCATTCTCCGAACCACCACTGGGTCATTCATCTTCTAGTTTGATAAGTGAATTCTCTACCAATATTATTGAATCCGATGAAGCAACAAGGAAGCACCAGATCTGGTCTAATCAGGTATAAGAATCTTCATTGAATGATAAAGAGGAAGTGATGAATATGAGTAAACAACTGGAAAAAGTTGAAGTGCCAGTTATGTTTTGGCCTTTGGATGACTCTTAGTATGACATTCCAGAGATGTTGATGGAAGATGGAATTCATGATATTCGTCTCAACATATGGAAACATATTTGTCATTTGAAAAAGAAAATATTATCTTATGATGAATATGAAAATCATTTCAAGATAATAGAAGGGTTACAATGCCAAATTTACTTGACATCTCTCTCAGTTTCTCGATATCCGAAGGCTGAAAAGCGACAGAGATCCCTTCAGCGTTCGTGCCATGACACACTAAAAAGACTGCGCCAGTTAATTTCCAATGCCCCATCTGGTATTCATATCAAGGGATGCTGTGTTCATGGAGCACTACATTTCACTGTACTCTTCAGTAAACAAAGCCCTCCGAAGATGGTCTCATGCAATGTTATTTCCCATGGCCGACCACAACCAATTGGCTTTGTTTGTAATCAAAGGCTTGCTCAAGAACATGCCTCAACTACTTATTCCCAAAATCAAGAATACAAATAAAATTTTTTCGAATTACTCTTGCGTTAGGAAAATGAGAATATCGAACAAGCTTCTCGTTTAGATAGAGCGCATCATCAGGTGACCGAAGTGTCAGAAATCATCCAGCATTCATTTGATCTAGGTGATTTGAGTGGATGTAGGTTGATGCATCCAGCCAATTTTCGGACTAAAGTCCACAAGATCAAGAGAGATTTTAAGAAAGTCTCAGATATAATAGCTCAAGAACCACCCCAGCTTGCCAGACTGGGGACTCTTTTAGCCCAACCCTCAGAATCAACAAATAGGATTCGAGGAGTTGAAAAGGAACAACAGGAACAACCCCAGTCCACCGGACTAGGGACTTTTTCAAATCCTCAATCTCATCCTCAGAGAAAGTCGGTCTTCTCTCGATTAGGGAATAAGACACAAGAGGAACGAAGAGCCAAATTATTAGGGGATTCCCTCCAAATTATGGTTCGTCAAGAGGTTCCTAAGGGATCAAATCGACAAAAGGAAATGTCTCATCAAGGACATGAAAAAAGAAAATATTACAGAAATGCTGATAGAAGGGATGCAATGCATTATGCATCAATTAATGTCATCAATATCGTTGTTGCTGATCCCCCAGATGAGGCTCATTCAGAGGGATCAGATGAAGAAGTTCCTGCTCAATAAGCTGTGCACACAGAGGCAAATGAAGAAGGTGTGCGTACATGAAATCAAAGGCTTACCCAAAATCTAGGTAAGCCTTCAAGTAACCCACCCCCTCTCCAAAAGGCTTCCAATAAGGGGAAAGTAAAGAATCAAGTTACGTCCCACCCTTCCTTTGGAGAAGGCCAATAAATCTCATTAGAGAAAAGATTTTCACAACATGAGGAAGAAATGAAGGAATTAAGGAGGTTGAATGTAGAACTAATTCAAGGTAGTCTTCTTCCTAAGAATATTGGAGCCAGTCAGTGAAGGGAATTGTTTGCAGTTACTGAGATGGATCAAGAATATCCTCCTCTACCAGTACACCCTCACAGGTCTAATCCTACAGGTCATGTGCAACAATAACCTGTAGTGTTATCATCTGTTGCAGTACCAGCCACCACACCTATCCAAGATCCAATTATTGCACCTGCTCAGGTCCAAGCTTAAAAGGATGTTTCTCAAAAGTTAATAACTACTATTGAGTCATTAACAGCTCGATTGGAATCTATGGAAGGAAAACATGCACAAATTCAACCAGAAAAGAGATCTTATCCTGAATGGGTTGATTCAATTCCTCCCCCATAAAATTTTGAAAGTACCACATTCCCAATCTTTAATGGTTTGGGAGATGAAGAGAAAAAAATAACACATTTTGTTTCTCATTGTGATCCTATGATGAGAACCCCTCATCAACAGGAAGTAGTTAAGATCAGGTGTTTTTTACAGTCATTATAAGGGCCTGATTTTGACTAGTATACAAGCTTGCAATCCCGATCAATTACCGGATGGGAAGATCTCCGTCAACGATTTATTCTTTAGTTCAGCTCAACGCTGCCAAAGACAACAGTTTTGGATCTTAAAAATTGTAAGAAAAGGGGGAATGAAAGGATTTCAGATTTTATTTCTCGCTGGAAAAGATTAACATATTCCCTAAGCTTAGCACTCTCTAAAGAAAAATTGTTGCCAATCTGTGTGGAAAATCTACGTGATGAGTTACTCACGCCGTTGATCCCTGTAAAATACACAGGAGGGTTTTGAGACCTTAATTAAATTGCTCAACAGATTGAAGATTATTTTATGAAGGCTAAGGATAAAACTTGGGTAATTCCATCAGCTCCAAGTAGGAGAATGGGTAGAGAAAAAACTGCTACAGTTATGCTCAAACAAGCACCTGTACCTGCTTCTACTGCAAAACCTTTATGTTTTCGAAGGGCTCTACCTCCTGAGCATCAACAACAGAGACCATTTCGTCAAGATGACCAAAGAGATCAAAGATGGAAACAATTTGATGAGTTAAAGAGAAAATTTTACTCTTTCCGAAATGAATAGGGTCTTGGTTACTTCATTTCGGCTTTGGAGAATATTTTAGTTTAGTTGCCGATGCCCAAAAGGCCAAACAAGTAAGGAGATGAAGACTATCCCAACTATTGCCCATTTCATCAGATGTTGGGGCATCCCATTCAAAAGTGTTTTCTCTTCAAAGACCTCCTGCAAAAAATGGTGGACTCGGGACATGTAAAACTGAAGGGTTCTTCAGCCCATGTATCATGTGTTACTACTATAGATCCAGAGGAAGGAGGCGAGTGGAAGGAAGTCAAAAACAAAAATGTGCAGAAATATGATGATTTGATGGTTAGAAAAATGATCAACCGAAATCATGCCATTTTTTGAATGTAATTGAAGAAAACAATTGTGTCTTCTGCTATGAATGCCACAACAAAACCTCCATCAAAAGAAAAATCTTCAAAGGGGAGGCATAATTCAAAGAAAGAGGAACAATTAGAATAAGATTAAATCGTGTCAAATCCCAAGTTGTCTTTGACTTTGGAAGATTTTATTCAATCTACTTCAATTCCACAGGCACCACCCCACCAAACGGAACAAACTAAACTGGCTAATCAGGTAGAGTCTTCATCAGACAAAGAGTTGATCTTTGGTTCTGTTAACATGATTCCCTTAACAGATCCTTATGCCAGTCACAGTTTCGATCTCGATGAGCCTGAGTTACCTGTATCAAATAGAGGAATTATAGGGAATTCCAGAGGTCTGGGATACAGAGGAAGACTTGGATATCCTAGAAGCCACTATTCCAATTCTACCCTGCTAGAACTGTATGTGCAGCAGAAACTTGTGGAATATCCCTTCAATGAGCTCAACAAGAACAAGAAAGTTCTTCCACACAGGGCAGATTCAGTCCTGAAATAGTTATTCTAGAGGATCGGTTGGAGGTTACACCTTCTTACTCACATCAATTAAATAGACCTAGTCGGTCTAATATTCCAAAGCCAAGAGTATTTCCAACTCCTTCCCCGATACAAGATGCATCTAATTCCAAAGAATCAACTTCAAAGGCACCTGCTAAAACACATGTTCCTGTTGGGAAACGTAGAACTTTGGATCAAAATTATGATGTCTTGAAACATTTGGCCCAAGTACCGACCAAGTTATCAATTCTGGATGCTTTGAATCTATCAAAGGATCTTCGGGAGGCAGTTATCGAGGTTTTGTCAAGTCATTAAGAGTTTGAAACTGAAATTGCTGTAGCTGAAGTATACCGTGTAGAGAATAATCCCACAGAATGCCATATAGTGATATCTTTCACTGATGAAGATGAAGATGATGTTGTGCATGGACATATCAGACCTTTTTATTTATCTAGAAAGGTCAATGATTTAGACATCCGAAGATATTTCATTGATAATGGTTCAGGAGACAACCTCATCCCCATTCGTACACTCCATCAATTGGTCCTCACCGAATCTGATTTATCTTTTTCTACTTTGATGTTGGAAGGATATGATAAAAATGAGCAAGAACCTCTGGGTGAGATCACACTCAAAACCCAGTTTGGAGACTTTGTATCCATTTCATATTTCACGGTGGTTCGTCATGACACAACTTTTAACATATGGCTTGTAAGACCATGACTACATCAACATGCGACTATCCCTTCATCATACCATCAATGTCTCAATTATTTTTTCAATGGTCAAATTGAGACATTGTATGATGATAAAGCCCCATTCAAAACATGTGAATCTCAATACATTGAGGCTGAATTCTATCACATGGAGGGAAATGAGAAATACACAACAACGGAGGTTACTAAGGTTAATGCACCATTTGGTTTGGAAAATATTCCAGTAAATCCATTTACACATGTGAGTATAGATTATGTGTTTCCTATCATTCAAATTGATAGGATATACCCAAATCAAAATACTCTTATAGAAACTTCCATAATGTCAATTACGGTAATCAAGCCAGACAACATGGGAGAAATTGGCGATTCACCAAGAAATGATGAAATCTCAAATGGAGATGTCTTCATTTCATCCGCTGAAATCCATCAAGTCTATACTTCGCTAACCAGGCCAGGAGAAGTTATATCAATGTCAGAGGTGAACGATGATGTTGATTCTCAATCCATCATCTCCTCTTTATTACCCAAGGAAGACCCATCATCATCAATAGGGTCAGAAATGGAAGCTTCTTATTCAAGATGTTCAAATTTTAACATCTCTCTTGATCATGGAAATTCTGCTTCATCATCTAATATGCAAGTAGAAACAGAAGAAATAACACATGTTGAAGAAGAAGAGGAATATCTTAGAGATGTTCCTCCAGCATTTGAAGAGGGTATATCTACCACTGTGGATGAACTCAGAGAAATAAATCTGGGTACAAAAGAAGATCCATGACCCACTTTAATTAGTGTGGCCACGACTCTTGAAGAGAAAGATATATATATTAAATTTTTAAAGAAAAATCGAGATATATTTTCTTGAAACTATACAGAGATTCCAGGGCTTGATCCTGATGTTTCTACTCATGATTTGGGTTTTCCAGAAGAACATCGAGGATTTAAGTAAGCCGCAAGAAGAACACACCCAAATTATGCTTCCAAAATTGAAGCTGTAGTGGATAATCTTATCGAAGATAAATTCATCAGAGAAGTTCAATATCCCAAGTGGTTGGCTAATATTGTCCCTTTGAAAAAGAATAATGGAAAAATTAAAGTTTTCATTGATTTCAGAGATCTTAATCGGTATTTTCCTTAGGATGATTTTCCAGTTCTGATTACAGAACTCTTAATTGATGCAACAGCTGGCTATGAAGCACATTACTTCATCGATGGATATTCTGGGTATAATCAAATCTGAATGGATCCAAAAGATGAAGAATATACAGCCTTTAGAGCCCCTCAGGGTGTGTTTTTCTATCAGGTAATTCCCTTTGGCCTAAAGAATGAGGGCGCAACATATTAGCGTTCCATGCACCGTATCTTCAAACCCTTTTTAGATTTATTTGTTGAATGTTATGTGGATGATTTGGTGGTTAAATCTAGGCAAAATTTTAATCACTTGGATGATTTGGAATTCATATTACACAAACTTCGGCAACATACTTTGATGATGAACCCCTTAAAATGTGCTTTTGGGGTAACCTCAGGAAAATTTCTCGGCTTTGTTGTACACCATCATGGCATCGAAGTTGATCCTGAGAAGAAAAAGTCAATCCTTGGTATGTCACCTCCTCGAAATTTTAAATAATTGAGAGGACTTCAAGTAAACTTGGCCTATATTCGGTGTTTCATCGCTAATTTGGTAGGAAAAAGTTTACCCTTAACCAAATTGATGAAGAAAGGAGTCACTTACTAGTGGACTGAAGAATGTCAAGAAGCATTCAATGTTATCATGAAATATCTCTTAAGTCCACCGGTATTAATTCCACTTGTTTAAGGAATACCACTTATCCTCTATGTGAAAACTTTAGAGCGATCATTGGGTGCCTTCCTTGACCATAAGAATGACGTTGGGAATGAAAGCAGCCTCTACTATCTCAATCGGACTATGCTTGAAGCAGAAACCCAATATTCAAGTATTGAGAAGTACTGCCTAACATTAATCTTTACAGTTAAGAATTTGAGACACTACCTACAACATCGCAAGGTCCAATTGGTATCTCGCAATAATCCTCTCAAATGCATCCTTAGTCATCCAATGCTTACAGAACATCTGGAAAGGTGGGCAGTTATTTTGTAGCAATTTGATATCCAATATGTGTCTCAAAAGGTGATAAAGGGCCAAGCTCTAGCTGATTTCCTTGCTGAACATCCTTCAGTAGAAGATACATCTTCAGATATTGAACTTCCTGATGAAGAAGTCTTTTCTATTCAAAATAATCTTCAAACATGGGAAATGTACTTTGATGGTGCTTCTAGAAGTCCAACAGGGAAGAAAATGGAAGATCCTAAATTTAAAAAAGTTGGGTTAGTAATTGTACTTATTTCCCCGGAAAAGGTAGTTCTACCTTATTCCTTCTTATTATGGGAAGGAGGTACCAATAATGAAGCAGAATATCCAGATCTCATCACAGGATTAGAGTTGGCGCTTCAAGCATAAGTGAATCACTTAAAGGTGAAAGGTGATTCAGACTTGGTAATCAAACAAGTCAATGGGGATTATGCCATCAGAAAATAAGAGTTAATCCCTTTGTATGATTACGTCAGAGAGTTAATGGTGGAATTTCCTATGGAACCGACATTTTCTTATGTCCCGCGATCACAAAATACCCAAGCTGATGCACTGGATAATATAGCCACAACCCTGGAAGATCCAAATCGGGACGAGACAATCATCAGTATTTCCCACCGTCATATAATTTCACCTTATGTTCAATCCAAAATAGAGGAAATCAATAAAATTAGTCCCATTTCTGAACCATATGGTCATACTATAGGATGGATGACAGCTATCAGGGAATACCTTCAAAATAGAACACTTCCATCTGATAGAGCTGAGAAAGAACAAATCCAGCGAAGTGTGATCAATTTTACTCTTTATGATAGCCCTGATCACCTAGAGAAAATTCTCTACAAAATAGGTTTTTATGGAGTTCTCTTCAGATGCATTGATGGTGAAGAGACAATGGCTGTCATGAAATAATTACATGCAGGAGTCTGTGGTGCCCACTAGTCTGGACATAGACTATCTGATCAAATTTGAAGGATTGGATACTTTTGGCCTTCAATGATACAAGATTGTGTTGTTTTCACAAAGAAGTGTCATTCATGCCAAGTATGTCCCAACTTCATTCATCAACCCCTAGAGTTTCTTCATACAACTAAATACTCATGGCCATTTTCCACATGGGGAATGGATGTAGTGGGACCTTATCCTTCTGCTACAGCCAAGCAGTTTATGTATATTATTACTGCTACTGACTTCTTTTCCAAATGGTTAGAGGCAATACCTCTCAAAGAAGTTAGTTCTAAAAGCATTGTTAGATTCATCAAGTCTAACATCATTACCAGATTTGGTGTCCCTCATACCATATTGATGGACAATGGCACCAACTTCTATTCATCCGAGGTAAAGAAGTTGTATCAAGAATACAACATCAAATCCAACCCTTCATCTCGGTATCATGCAGCGGCCAATGGCCAGATAGAATCCTTCAACAAGACTCTTTCAAACATACTGAAAAATATGGTGGATAAAGATAAGAAGTAATGGACGGATAAACTCTTTCATGCTTTATGGTCTTATCGGTCTACCACCCGCACTGCAACGTGGTCAAATCCATATTCATTGGTATATGGAACGGAAGCAGTCTTACCCATTGATGTTCAATTACCCTCTCTCAGAGTAGCCATTTGTGATCATTCATCTATAGATGAACAATATCAAAAGCGATTGGATGAATTGGAATTATTAGATGAAAAAAGATTGTGCACCCTGTACCATTTGAAAGTCTATCAGAATCAAATAGCAAAATATTTCAACAAAAAAGTTCGTCTTCATTCATTCATTCAGGGAGAATTGGTATTGGTTCTCAGAACTACAATGATACCAGGAATGAAACCTCCCAAGTTTGAACCAAAATGGGAAGGAACCTACTCAATACATATGGTCTACTCCAATGGAGCTTATTCTTCTCAATGGATGGAGAACTCATCACGACTCCAAGCAATGTCATATTTCTAAATAAGTATTTTTTATAAACACAAAATACATCAGTTACGGTCCATGCATATGACCTTAAACTATTTTCATTTCTATTGTCCAACATGACGTTAAACTGTGCAGTCCATGCATATGACCTTAAACTATTCACACTTTCGTCCAACATGACGTTAAACTGTGACATCCTAGCTACATGACGCTAAACTGTACAGAAGTACCTTACATCCAGCAAGACGTTAAACTACATAACCACGATACATGCATATGACCTTAAACTATTTTCATTTCTCTTGTCCAACATGATGTTAAACTATGGCGTCGTCCAACATGACATTAAACTGTGTCCCCTTCATTGTATTTGCTATATGACACTAAATTGTGAATCTTTTCATCCAACATGACATTAAACTGTGGAAAAGCCCCTAATACGTCCTAGATACATGATGCTAAACTGTACAACACTCCATTGTCCCACATGACATTAAACTATATTGTTCCCCTTTTGTCCAGCATGACATTAAACTGTATTGTCCATACTGTATGACATTAAATTACACAGTCCCCTACTTCCTTATTGCAAGACTTCAAACTATATAGTCCCTTATACACCCAACATGACATTAAACTATGCCTCGTCAGGGTTGTTGATACCTCTTGTTTCTCACACCGAGGATGAATCACGTGAGCTTAGAGTGAACTTCAACCATAACACCCTCTCTGGGACGATAACCATGCATAAGTCCCAACACCATTTTTTAGGCCGTTGTCCTAAAAAACAACTTGATCACCAATTCATTCTTTAATTGAACTATGCAAACTTTGATCTTTGCCTTCTAGACTGGGTACATATGAAAGCTCCTAAGGTTCAAGCCAAAAACCAATATCTTCAAATTGGTTCACCTCCATCTCATATGATGTTGATTTGTGAAGCCGCCCCTAGAACCAATATTTTTACATTAGTTTACCATCGTCCTTGCTATATGACGTTAAACTATTTGCACTTTTGTCCTGTACGAAAATAAACTACAACATTCTTTGATATCATCACTTGAGAGGGAATCATTATTTACATTGATCTCCAATCATGTTATATTCCAAAGACTACGTGCATACATGGAAATGCCTGAACCTTTTATCTTGGGTCAAACCATCATTGCACTAAAGTCCCCTTTCATCCTTCACTTATATGAACTAAATCTGTACAGAGGGTGTTTCAAGAACTACGTGTGTCTTGATTCCCATCCTTATGGGACACGTAGGAACATTTGATCATCCCTCGAATCTATCCCCAAGTCTTTGGGCCTAACCCCAAATTCCACTTTTAGTCCCTTGGCTGAAAATTCCCCCTGTGAAAACATGAATGTGGAATAAAAACCCTAGTCTTCATTCACATCAGGTTTATAAAACACACACTGTGTATTCATTATTATGGCCCGAGCTCTATGACCCTAAACTAAGATCTCCCATACTTTCGTCCCACATGACGTTAAAATATATTTCATGAACTACGTATGGCTTGATTCCCGTACTTATGAGATACGTAGTGAAGTCCAACATTTCAATTCAGGACCCAGCCACAACATGATTATGGTTAGAATTGGTCTATGTATCTCTTTCATGCATTGGATAATACCCATTTCCATGTGTTATAATCCTAACCTTAAATACTTCCAGATCTCCATAACCCTTTTCTTTACTTCTGGCCCCAAAATGTCCAATTTCTGAGAGTTCTTTTGCCTGACTATGCAGCACGTGCCCTTAGGCGGCCTTGCATAAATAGTCTACATAATAGACCTCTCAGCCAAAAGATACTATTATTTGACTATGCATCCAATGACCTTAGGTGGCCCTGCATAATTCAACCCCCTAATGGGTTTGTTAAATAATGGTAACTTCATTCTTGAAAAAAAACCACTTTTTTCCTTATTTGTCTTAATGACAATATGTAGGGATCCGAAAAAATATCCATCCTTAATATATTTGTCCCATAATATTTTTCATGATCTGAAAGTATTCAAGTCTATGGTTTATATTTCACTTCCCTACATTTGGGTCAGACCTTCGTAAGAGTGAAATTCATCCAGTTCTTAGACAATCTTTTTTGGAAATATCTTCTCCATATTCAAGTACTTCTCTCCATACAACAAACTCTATGCTTTGGAAAATTTGAATCTCCATAAACTTCCACTGGTTTTTTAGCAGTAGAAAAGTAAATTTCTTAGAGTTATTTTGCTTGACTATGCAGTACGTTCCCTTAGGCGGCCTTGCATAAGTAGTCTACATAACAGACCTGTCAGCCAAAAGATACTATTATTTGACTATACAGCCAATTCCCTTAAGCGGACCTGCATAATTCAACCCCCTGACGGGTTTTTTAAATAATGGTAACTTCACTCTTAGGAAATACTTATTCTAATGCATCTTAGTCCTCTTTTATATCATTCCTCAAATTCAAAATTTCTTAAGTCATAGTTTACATATTTTACCTCATACTTGAGTGTGGTAATATGTTTTCAGATAAATTGTCAAGGAATTGAGTCAATTTTAATCCATTTGGTCAAAGATATTTCGACCTTAAACATTAGCCTTTTTATGTATGACGTGCATGACTTTAAACTACCAAAAAAAGACAAGGGAACTCTGAACAAAAGTCAAGTCCCAACTCACTAAACATACATTTTGTATGATTTTAGGTAATATTGAGCAATGAAAAGATTCGAAGTTTTTAGGGTTATTTATAATAATCCTATCAAAAATAAAACTATGCTTAGTAGGCCCATAGGCTTAGGTAAAAATCTAAAAGCCAGTAGCAAAAGAATGCAGGAACAAATGATTGAAGATGGAATTGTTTTTCATTGATGCAAAAGAGTTAAAAGGACATCCACAAACTGTAGTCTCTTCTATTTTCCACGAATTAAAAAATACTTTCAACACAACTCTTCATTTGATTTACGGCATCCCGAGCTTCATCAGCAGCCTCCTGGAATTCCTTCATTCAACTGGATACAATAAGAGATGCAGTGATACCAGCTCTTCTTGGAACAATTGTAAAAGAATGTTCTTGAGTGTGGTTTGAGAAAATTTTTTGCGGATCAAACAGTGACTCTGTTTCTGTCCAAGAGACATGGAAGATGGATACATGGATTTGAGAATGGAGCATTGGAAGTAAAGATCCATTTGGATAGAGTAATCTTTTCAGATATCGTTCTAATGCCATGATAGTCTTCTCTCCACCAACCAGTAGCGTAAAAAATTTCAGCCCATGGGTTTTCCATTTTCATATCTTCAAGGAAATGGAATGGAGGAAAAAATTTGAAAGTTCACACCATTGTTGATACTATTAATGCACAACATAACCGAAATAGAGGGGTAGTAGTATAGATATATCTCAGGAATATAGTTATTTGCATCTGGAACGTTGACTCCTTGCAAATGACCATGCCCATACAGAGCCACGTAGATTCTCTATGGGAAATTAACATGATATTTCTTCAAGTACTTGGACAAATTCGGGAGAGTTCTATTGCAGATATTATAGTAATCATGGCCAATAACATTCATCTTGTCATCAATTATCTTGCTAGAAAGTTCATCAGATGTTCCAATTCATCTAGGAGCTATTGAATCTGTACAAATATTGAATAATTAACTCTTAAGTGAGTTGATTTTTCATAAAATTTTTGAAGAAAAGTGAAAAAAATGTCTAAGGCATTAAGGAGCGCAAGTCCAATTTTAGCGCGCAAGTGTAACTGTGTCGCACAGGTTTTTGGCGTGCAGGTATCACCGCATAGGTAAAAATACCTCTGTAGCTACGCGACATGAACAAAAGTAATGAACCACAGGAAATCAGCAACCTGCATGCTGAGAGAAACCTACGTGGTGAGAGCTTGAACTTTTCAAAGCCGAGTGCTTTGCGCAAGAATGGCCACATATTTATAGGCCAGGCCGCACCCCTATGCACCGAAGCCTGTGCGCCTCTCACCTGCGTGCCACTATCTACGCGTTCAAAACCTATGCACTGCCCTTCCTTGGTTTTCTTCTTTACCTCAAAGTTACATCCACATTCCTTTTGGATCCAACTCTGAGGGGGGAATTTTGTTGACGCTCCTTTCCGTCACATAGTCTAAACGACTGAAAAAGGGGAATACCATACCATAAAGTGATTCATCCTTTGAAGAAACATCAAAAATTAACAAAGGCATTAACAAGTATTTGCTTCAGCATGGGCCGCACAGGTTTCATCACGGTCGCATAGGTATACCTATGCGCCACATATTGGGCATGCAGGTGACATGCACGCCCTATTTGATTTTTGCCCGGGGACTTCAATAGTCTATAAATACCCCTTGTGGGCCCCCTATTTCGAGGATGAAAAATTCAAAAAGCCATATTTGAGCTCTCGATGCCCTAGTCTCTTCTGGAAGTCTTCCGAACATTTCTAAGGTAATTTCTTACCTAGAATGGAATATTTAAATAGGGGAAACAAGGCCTAAGTGTTGAAATTCATCAAAACCTGTGCGCCTAAGTGTCTAACCCTTATGGGAAATGAAGAAACCTGTGAACGCCTTATCCCTTTATCAGAACCTATGCCCCATTCTTTTGGAAGTCCCTAGGGATAATACTAAGGGTTTGAGCCAATTCTCACCCAGGTATTACCCTTTGGGTCAACCGTCGTGCATGTAAACTTGTGCCGCATAGGTATACCTGTGTGACCAGGACCTGCACGCCCAAACAGGACCTATGCGCCTACTTCTTTTTGGGTTCCCCTCCTACCTATCCACCTCTCCTCTTTAAGATTTAGCCTTTAGAACCCTCTTCAAATCCATTTATGGCATGGTTCCTTGGTTGGCTTCTTTATCTGAAAGGAATTCTATGGAACATCTCTCAAAACATAGTGATTTACATATCTTTATGTCACTAAGGTTAGAGATTTCATTCATTTAACCTCATCCTTTAAGATGATAGGATCTTTAACCCGGGCCTCCTTTTCCAGAGTAAGCCCCAGTACAAGTTATTTTAATATGGGCATCCTCCTTAGGAGTAAGCCCCAAGTCCCCTATTCATGGACCTCCTTCTCAGGAGTAAGTCCCAATATTAAACTCCCAAATATGGGCATCCTCCTTAGGAATAAGCCCCAAGTCCCCTAACCTGGGCATCCTCCTTATAAGTAAGCCCCGGTCATAAATTCCCAAACCTGGGCATCCTCCTTAGGAGTAATCCCCCAGTTCCCAAATTCTAAATTCCTTTAACCTGGGCCTCCTACATAGGAGTAATCCTCATTTCTTAAGTCCTTTAACCTGGGCCTCCTTCTCAGGAATAAGCCCCAGTCATAATTTCTCTTAACCAGTCTTAATTTCTTTTGATTTGGAATTCCTTCTCAGGAATAAAACCTAATCATAAGACCCCACTAATTTGGGAATCCTTCTCAGGATTAATTCCTAAGTTATGTATCCAAATCTCCATAAATCACATATACCTTTATGGAACTTGTTCATGGGTTTCTTCCCTATAGTGAAACCTAATCTTCATCTATCTAGGAAGTCATACATATATAAGACCCACACTATCTCTCGTGATTACATCTTTCTGGGCACAATTGTCAGGTTTTACCAATACCACTTGTTTCTCACACCGAGCATGACTCACGTGAGCTTAGAGCGTAAAAGTAATTATGATATCTTTCTTTGAGCCATCAACCATGCATAAACCTCATACTTCTTTACTCGAACTATGTGAGTTCTGATTCCTTTTCTAAATAAGGATACGTAGGTATCCCATCTGTGGGTACGATCCCAACTCTAAAATAATCCATGTCCTTCTAAACAACAATAAACTTCAAGTGCCCCACTGAGTGGCTTTAAAACCTGTATGGTCATCATAATGACCAAGAGATATCTATATAATGTGTTTAAGGATACCATTGTCAAAGAATATCTAACAAATACAGATGATTCTATATGGATGAATAACCTCAAATACATATAAAGGATTCTCTAAATCTTTTACATATTAATCATTTATTGTCAGATCTAAAGGAAAGATCATTTTCATACTTGGTAATTTAATAAGTATTCACAAACATAACTCAAATCTATAAAGAGAGTCCCAGAGTAGACGATAATTCCCCTAAAAGAGGTGTGATGAGTCCGACCTCCCGTCATCTCGACCAATGAAAATTCTTAAGCCTCATCGGTCCATAACTATTGACCACCTACCTTTGGAAAGTAGGTCCAAATGAATATAGAATCATTAGATGTTTCTGGTTCTACGAACAAACCCGTTATAAACTGATTAGAATGTTTTAACCTTAAACTAATGAGGTCATCCCCGATTCTAGAGGAAACAGTTATGAAGAGAAATTATTTGAATGAATTTCAAGGTTGTTGGGATTTAAATTATGTTATGATTTATTTTCATTTCCCAATGTATTATGGGTATTATTTATCTAACCTAATTTTCTAAAACTACTAAACTATTCAGTGCTTTGGATTTTGATTTTTTTATCTATGACAATGTGATAAAGTAATTCACCAACTCTGGGCTTCTGGGGTTGGAGAATTATAGTTGGTATCTGAGCAGGTTTAGAAGAAACCTTGGAAAATAGATTTTGAAATCATAGATTATAGAATATAAACCTAAGATATAATTTTATGGTAAGTATATAAGAACATAAAATAATTTTTGTAAGGTAGAGATTATGTGGGTATTCCAAGAAATAAAACCCTGTCTGGATACTACAAGTGGACTTGGTTCTAGCACAGATATACCAAGGGGTAACAAATGAAAAATGGTGCATTGGGCTTGACTTGACTATAACTTGGTAAATGAAAACTGGCCTTATTGAACAAATAGTTTGACACTCCTATGTGATATGTTAAGGATAATTAAAATTTTCATTATAAACCATTAAGAAGGATTTGAAAGTAAAGATATACCAAAATAAACCAGGTCTATGATCATAAGATTAGCCATGCATATTTTTTTCAATTTATGTTAATTGTTATTACATATTTATAATTATACAATGTTCATAATTTTATGATCTAATACAGTATGTTCCATTGTTTAGAAATAAATCCTAGAGGGAAGAATGGTATCAATACTCTAGGAAAATGTAGAGTTCTCCTTACTAAGAAAGTTGATATAGCTCGTATTAGAACTGATAAAGTTAAGGATATATTAGAACAACTTAATTAGATTTTGAAACACAACCATTATTGGATGGAGAAACCTATTCCATAATGATATCCTCTAATGTCGGACCGCTTTACATGAAAGAGGCCCTACCATTTAGTGGGACAACTGACCCAATGGAGGCTAAGTAATGGATTAATTATTTTGATAAGATATTTATGGAATTAAGATATGGTGAAATGGAAAGGGTACACTTGTAGTGTATGTTATCAATGGAAATGTAGATCACTGGTGGTTCTAGATCCAGAATACTAGGGAGGAAGAAGAAATAGAACTCATATAATGAGGAGCTTTTAAGGGCACAATCTTTGAAAAATATTTACCTCGTGAGAAAAAAACTGATATTAATTGAATGTTCCTTCATTTAAAGATGCATGAGGAAGAAAGTATTGTAGATTATGAATTTACCTTTACAAGGTTTTCAAGGTATGCTATAGATTTCATACGCAACATAGAGTGCGTTATTGGACATTTCTTTGAGGTTCTTAGGCCAATTATCCAAAGAGCACCGGTACCTCAAAATTTTTATTCATACGATGAAATAGTTTTTGTGATATCAATAAAGAGAAGGAATTATCCAAATCATTTGGGTTTAAATTGAATAAATAGATGAAGATAAAGGAAGATAAAATAATAGATAAAGTGAATAAGGTAAAGATGTATTTTCCTACATTTGACAACTTTTGAATAAATCGCTATGGTAAATGAATTATTGGATTAGGTGCTTTTATAAGTTCAGAGAAAAGGTTCTCCAGGAAGAAGAATGAAAAGGGAATAAGGAAGACAACACTATTCAGTGTCACAATTTCAAGGGGATGAGGCACAAATTAAATGAATTCCCTAAGAATTAGGTGAATATACCTCCAAATAAGATAAGGTATCAAGGTCAGCCATATGTTTTTGACACAACTGAAATAGAATGATTAATGTACTTATGTATTTAGATCTATGAAATATGTTGTAAAATAATTTCATTGATGATGTTATCAGTTTTTGAATTATAAAATATAAAAGGGTTTTACTATATTACGTTTTCATTAAATATTTTATTTCATATATTTAATGGTACCAAGAAAAGTGATTCAGTATCATGTTATATTTTTTGGGAAAATACATGGTTTTTGGAAAGATTAGCATTAATATGTTTCTAATATTAATCAATTTTTTTGGATAAATAAATGATTGATTTGGATAAGTTATTAATACCTTGGAACTGATTAATGAATTGTCCAAAAAATTATTTTATTCTATATTTGATAGATTTAACAACACTTATGGATTTATGGAATATATCCAATAGCATTTTTTTAAATTAGTAATATAGAATAATTTAGGTTTCCAATAAATTTTTATGGTAATTAATGTTATGACCATCATTCAATAGAATATAGGATGAAGGTGTTCACATGTTCAGTATGTGATAATTAAACAGATACTTCATGATTATTAAAGGCTCATTATAAATTAATTTTTTAAATTCAGTGACCTTCCATATAAATTGTTGGATCATAATGTTTTGGAAAAGTTAACCATTTATGAAATGGTTTACCTTTATCTTTAGATGATATTTTGGAGGTTAATGTATTACCTCACCATATGATGAACTTTTTACTAGTAAATGATGTATAAATGGTTCAAGGCACAAACAATGGATAAATATTTTCTTATGAAATAGAAACCTATCAAGTAATTATACTTCCTTAAATTAATATAGAGTGAAATAATTCCTAAACTCAACTAAAAAGGGTTTTTAAACAAAAATGTTATCTTATTATCATCATTTTTTATGATATCAATTACCTTTTCCTACACCTCTAGATCATGCCTTTGTGGTCAGAAAATTTCTCATAGAAATGTTCTCTATCAGTCTACATCAGAACATGATAGTGATATTTCTCTTCTATATACATGTTTTCTCTATTGTTATCCTATTCAAAATCTTTGTTTGGTGGTAACCTTACAATTTCTCATTCTTTTTATTAATAATATGTTTTATTAACCCTATTTACAATGTGGGGTCTTCCAATAACAATATTTTCAAATATCAAACCCTAGATTTCTGAGCTAAAGTTTCAATTAAAAGTACACATTTTAATTAAGTTGGGGGAAAATGTCACACACCAAGACTTTACAATATTTTCATTTTAGAATAAATTTTATTTTTTCCGAAGGTTTAATTATACGCAACACCATGTTATGTTTATTTTACACACAAAACTATGATGTTTTGTGTTACACTCAAGACTGAGTTTTATCACCTTTAAATTACATACTATTTTAAAAATATATTTTGACACATTTCTATGTTTTTTTCAAAATATAATTCATTTTTTAATTAAAAATGACAAAATTAGCATAGGGTGAATTTTTGGTATTTTTTTGAGAAGTTTCAGTTTTTGATGAATAGTGAAAAATAGTTCATTTTAGTTAAAAACAACCCTTTTTTCTAAATAGTAATTACTATTTAATTATATTTCAATTTTTTTTAAAAATTCACAATAGATCAATTTTATATCTATTAATACAATTTATTTCATTGGAATTATTATTATATTTAATTTAGATATAAAAAATTAATAAAAATTTGATTGTTTTCAGATTGAAACCCCACTTTCTCACCACATATATGAGATTAGCATTAAACATAATTTTTCCACTTATGAGAATTGAATTTGAAAAAATAGGTAACATTCTTCAATGTGCATTTCTATTTTACTTGTTTCTCTACAAAATAATTTAATATTATTCCATGATTATATAATATCATCAGTATCCTAAATATTGTAATATTTTTTTAATGGTTCCACCTACACCTACACACACTTCCATAAAATGGGTAATGAACTTAACAACTCGTGTACATCGAACTACCACCTCATGAAAGGATGTCATTTGTTTTTCCTTTACCAACTCTCATGGTTTGAAATTATGGTGGATATGATGTTTTTATTTGATATATATGATTTTAATATTGTATTTATAATTATTTAATTGTTATATAACAAATAACTTCATGATTTAATTTTTTTGTAAACATGATAACATGGTTTGTGGATGTGTGGACTACCACCTGCTCAAAGCGATGCGATTTGTTCACGATATACATGGAATGTATTAGGGATGGTTTTAATAAGAATATTTTACATATATGAAATAAATATTATAATGGTATTAATATACATATACATATACACATATATATATATATATTATTTTCTTTTCATACTTTTAAATATGATAATGAAATGGAAGTAGTGTTCATGTGTACGTACAACCTACCATATCCATGAATAATATTTTTCATTTTTTATCTCAAAATATTATGGATTAATATAATTACATATATAATGGTTATATATATATGATATTTTCATCATGTTTTACTTCCAGTATATGATTATATCATGATCTAATAAACAAGAAAACAAGTAAGAAGTCAAAACATACTTGAAAAACATGGAAATTAACAGTTGAAATATTGAAAATAATGAATGATTTTTAAAAAATGGGCAATATGATATTATAAGAATATAATATATGATATTATAAATATTATTATGGTTCTGTTACAAGTTATTAACATTCATAAAATTATTATACATTAGGTTTATGGATTTTCACCCAAAAGGAAACACAAGGTAAGAGATTTCGTCTTAATTTACATTCCATTGAGTCTTATTTATTGTTATGAACTGATTCCCTTTAATGTGGTTAGTATACGACCAATTTTACTATTAATATCACGATTCAATGATAATTAATGGTATTTTAAGTTTCACTTTGAATTATTTCACCCAATGGGTTTATCTTGAAAATTACTATCTGGTAAACGTTGTCTTTTCAATCTCACTGTCATTTGTGATTGTTAACTTTTTCTTAAAACAATCAATTTATTATAATAATTTTTCAATGGAACATTATGTAAATATCCTCATTCTTGGTTGATGGATTTTATAATTTCCTAAACAATATACCATTTTACATACGATGTTTACTTGAATAGTTATTTGATTAACTAGGGAATTATTGATAAATTTTTATATTTTATTCAATACAGATATTTTATAAGTCACATTATTTATTGATTAAATCAATTACTATATTTTAGGAATGCTTATAAAAGGTAGTGATGGGTGGGGTCCAGACTTTAAATATCCACTTGATTCATCGACAGGTTCCCATGAGTCAAATAAGTTGGCCACATGAAATGGGTTTCTACCGGTAGTTTTAATCCATATTGTGAAAGGTCTTGACGGTATAGATTTTCATGTGCCTCATATATGGAATCCAATAATTAAAATTTTCATTCATATATATTTTATTTATTATTATTATTATCCATGATATTTTTATATGATGAAATATATGGATTTATTTCTTTCTCAGTTTATTGATTAAATGGAATGAATTTTAGTAATTTACATTGACATATTGTTTATGACTTATCTAATTATTGAGTGGAGTGTGTTCTCAGTTAATTACCATTTCATTATTATTATTGATTATTTATTTATTCTGTATTACTTAACCTTATTCAACATTTTATCTCACCCTGATTATGTTACCTTTTCCAAGGTTAGGATGTTGAATCCTTTGAATGTGTGTCAAGGATGCTGATATTTTACATATGTTATGATTTATTTTATTTTACCAATTTATTATGGGTATAATTTATGTATTCCAGTTTTCCAAAAATACTAATTTTTTTGGTCCTTTAGGATTTTAAGTTTTTATCTAAGGCAATTTCATATTGTAATTCACTTGCTCCGGGCTTTTGGGATCTGGGTATTACAAGGTGAGCTAAAAATATCAATAAGTGAATAAGCATGACAAGGTAGCATAACATGTGAGTCAAAGGTATAACATGATACCATATAATATATGGATTATGAGTAATCACATTACATATAACAAAAAACACTGTATCATAAGATCACATAATCATAGGTAATAGAGTAGAAACAAAAAAAAAATAATCATAAGTTATTGCTAACTTCTAAGACATCATCACATATTTAACAGAGTCCTATAATAGATTTGGTTTAATCATTAATCCCATACATAATATATGATGAGAGAAAAACATTACCAAATGAATTATATAGTTATCTAAGAGCACCCATCGTTGCATATTCATGATTATGTGTGCCACAAAAGGGAAATTTATCATAAGTAATAATTAAAATAATTACATATAAAATGAAATGGGATGCACAATTTTGAATAATATCATAATCAAAGAAAATTTTGTAATTATAAATAAGAGAAGAAGGAATAAACTTTTAAGGATTTTCATATCTAATTATATAATCATATACCTCAATATAATCTATTCATTTTTGAATAAAAACTTTAAATGAGTATTACATAAAATGGGCGAGGGATAGAAAAGTTCCCTTAATTGGTGTTTGATTTTAAAAAAATGTGAGAAATGAATTTATTGAATGTATTCACCAATAAAACAAAGGTATAATGAGATAATAATATATATAGGGATATTATATATATAATTTATAAATAATCTATAATATCAAATGTATAGAGAAAGCGAGTTAGAGAGAGAATGGTCTTAGCTAATATTAAAGGGTTGTTTAGAGAGATCCCTTTCCTTAAGTATCATATTACATAATAAAAATTATAAATATTGATTTATATGAATTTTATAGATATAAAATTATATAAAATACTCTATAAATTATCTTCTTATAACATATTATGAATGTTTTGTTAACAAAATTTTATTAAAATAACTATTCTAGGTGATAACTGCATCCTTTTTCTTTAATGATTTGGTTTAGTAGTATTTTTATATATTCATTGATAATTTTTAAATAATAAAAAATCTAAAACATAATTTTAAAATAATATATATTCATTTTATGTAATATATATTCATCCATAAAAGTTATATAAAAAACATTTAGTACAACTTCTATGGAGACAATAGGTCGTATGTGTGCATAAATGATGCATCCATTTTTGACGAACGAAATAAAATAAACATAAATGATAATTGATCTTTCGAAAAATCATATTAATATCATAACTAAAAAAATATATTTATTAAATCAATAATTATAACCATTCATGATAGGTGGTTATCAAAAACAAATTACATTGGTTCATATGGTAGTAGTCCGCCTTACACACAAAAGAAGATTTTGATTCCAAATTTATGGAAGTGGAGATGAATGTATGTGATTCCATTATCATAATAATATATAATTATATGTATTTTGTATATTATTTATACTTTTTTGATGAAAATTTGACGGATTAATAAGAAAAACAAAACTGAAACATTCGGTTAAAGGGTATACCTATTCATTAGGAAACTTTATTTCTGTTATACCTTTAACCAACTAAGGGTTTAATTATGGAACAAATATAACCT
Organism: Viscum album; assembly: GCA_963277665.1. Classification (NCBI taxonomy): domain Eukaryota; kingdom Viridiplantae; phylum Streptophyta; class Magnoliopsida; order Santalales; family Viscaceae; genus Viscum; species Viscum album. The sequence goes on from OY728166.1 coordinate 1,206,949,280, forward strand.
TGATAACATGTTTAAAGTATTTATGGATGTATTAGGGAATTTATTTACTAAAATAAAATAAATTTTATGTGTTCCAAAAATAGGAGAGGATGCACCTTTTTATAGGTGACAGGAGGGGCAGTCTTGGAATTACATAAATTATTAAATTAATATAAATTAATTTTCAAGTAAAAAATGATTCAAAATGATAAAATTAAAAAATTATATGAGGGTGTGTCAAAATAATACCATCCAATAAAATTTGGACTAGTTTAGTTTTCTTTTTTACCCTTATCTCTTTATTGTACACCGTGTTAACTCTTTTTGAGAATTACCATGGTGAAGATGTTTTTCACTATTTAAGGATCAATATGGTTTTTATAGAAGGAAAGTTTGACCATAAATAGACCACATCTGATACTTTAGAATATATAATTGTCTCTTGGCCAAATATCTCATTTTTATTAATTTTAAACCATTTAGTAAATTTTTATTTATTACAAAATATAATTAATGACATTTATTGAAATATTAATTTAATTTTACCTTGAAAACTATAAGAAAAAAATGGAATTATAATATAATTTATTATAACCACCATAAAATGTTATTTTTGTTCTAAATATTCATGTAACACAACAATTAATTCAATTTATATTACTTTTAACAATTTTAAAATAATATATTTTCTTTTTCTATTAATTGAATAAAAATTGTGTTAATGTTTTACAATCTTTTAAGGTAATTATTTCAATAAGAAAAATTAAAAACTATTTACCTTGGTAAAATAAAATAATTTATATTTCAAATATTAATTTATAATGTAACATAAGTTTTCTTTATCCATGTCACAAAATATTATAGAATGTTTAGGCAAGAAATGAACATTTTTACTTTATGTTTTACTTAAATATTATAAATGTCAAAATCAAAGACAGATTGAACCATGTTTCCATATTTACTAAATAGGGATGGGTATGGGTGAATTACTATAATCCAATAAAATAAAGAAAAGTGTTTTGTTAATATTTTATCCTTATTATATTGGTTTTTACCTTAATTACCTTATTTACCATTACCATGATGACACTTATTTTCTATAGTTACTATTCATAATAACAAAAAATAAAAGGAACAAATTTACCAATTTTCAATCCCATGATTCGAAATAATGAATTAATTTATCAAAAAATTTAATTTATTGAAGGGTAATAATTTATTTTTAGATAAAAACACAAAAACACAATAGGAAACTGTTTTTAAGATGAAGTCCTTTTAAGTAAAAAAAATGTTTTTATAACAAATTAATATATGATATTAATTGAAAAAACCATAATTAGATTTTTTTCTTAAGAATTACTGATTATATTTTTAATCTAATCCAAAATCACATTTTAATTTTCAAATAATTAAAAATAAAATTAATTTTCTAATAAATATGTGTATTTTTCAGTATTAGTTGAAAAAGAAATATTTTCAAAAAAATCCCAAAAAATTCATTATAAGATAATTTTAACATTTCTAATTCAAATATATAGTTAAATTAAGAAAATATATTTTTGAAATGTTTAATAAATTTTTTACAATATTTTCTCACCAAAATCACTAGTAACATTTTTAAAGAAAAATATTTTTTAGTAAATAAAATGACATTAATATAAAGTGAGTGCTTATTTAAAAATCATTAATCAATAAATTATTATTTACCAATTACTTTAAAGATATATATATATATATATTAATGTTGTTGATCTTATTCACACTAACCAATTTAATATATAGTTCATTATATAATAATATTTCATGGTTCATTTAAGTTCGGTGTTGTGTTTTGTATACACTAGAAAACATCATGTTCTTTTAAAATATTTTTTGTATCAAATCCACTCCCATAAGAATTATTTCCCCTGAAATTTCGTATTAAAAAAATGGTGAAAGTAGGCGTGGTTACTTATGCTTCATATCTTCCTCCAGTTCACTTATTTCATTCATATATTTATGGTCTCTCTATAGTACTTTGACAATGTGAGTTTTATTATTTCACAAAACATTATCTCTATGGTCTAAGATGTTCAATAGTTTATCCTCAAAGGAGATATCATTTTCTAACTATATAACCTATTAATTCAGTACATGTGAGGGTTATGGTAGCACATCCTATAGATATATATATGGAATATGTACTGTAATCAATATTTGGTTGGTGGGAGCGATAGTCTATAGGAAAAGAATTCATTACTATCTATAATTTTAAAGGAAATAATGTACCTAGGACTTATCATACCCTTATTTCAAAATCCCTTTACTTTATTCCAAGGAGATATGTAGTAAAAAATGTTATTTTCGACCAAAAACTGTTGTCCTTAGCAATAATTACTAATATAACACTTTTTTGACTTTGAGCATCACTAATGTGTGGCTGAATGGTTTTGAAACCTTCTGCCATTTCCTCAAACCTTTCAGGTCACAACATCTTGTATTCACTGAATCCATCCCAACTTGTAAGTGTGTTATCTATATTCCCTTAAATAGATTTGTAAGGGCCCATTTAGATGCTTGAGTGAAAGTTGTTATGGTATAAGAACTCAACAAGAGAAGGATATTTATCCCATCTCACTTTGAAGTCCATCGAGCGCACTTTCAATGTGTCTTTTAGTTTTTGAATAATCTGGTCATATTTGACATAACTTTGCGGGTGATAAGCCATAATAATGTTCAACTTATTATTTAGAGCATGTTTGAGTGTCTTCTATTACTTGTATTTAAATATCAATTCTCAGTCACATAAAATCAATAGTGGTATTCTATGCTTCCTCACCACCTCTCTGATATATATCCTTGCATACTGATCATGAGGAATACTGACCAAATTGAAATAAATTAATCATCCTTTATAATATGATCCACCAAAAACCATATAGAAATATTTATATTTATATATTTATAAGTCAATTGAAAAAATCCATATTTATGTTTTTCCCATTTCGATGTAGTTATGGGTAATGGATGAATCATTCCATTATAATTTGGCCTTTTAGTCATCAATTGCTAACATTACTGAAAATTTGAAGTATATTCCATGATATCATTCTTAATATTGTCCCACAAATAGTGTTATTGGATATCTTGATACATTTTATTTCTTTCTAGGTTGGTAGAGTTCAATCTATGTTCATCATTAAAAAATTCTTTTTTATCTTTGTGTTTGATGGTATGCGTTGTCATGTACCAAATTATATAACTCAATCTTCATCAATTTTGACCACTATTGATTTCTATTTTCCTATATCCCTAAACTACTTCTGAATTTCAACACTATCTATTTGATCATCATTTATATTCTCTAAAATGTATAGTTAAGAAACCATTTAAGAGTTGAATGATGATGTTCCTTCCTTCATAATTTTCATGCCCCTCTTATTCATGTCTTAAAATATTATATCATTATCAATTCTCATCCTTTAAAGAGTTTTCAGATAACTTCTATATAAAGGATCTTCCACATTGTTTTCTTTCTTATGATGGTCATGATCTGGGCTATCATTTTCCTTGATCATCTTTCATGATAACCATTGGCTCATATTAATCTCATTCTATGTGAATATACATTAGAAGATCTTATGATCTATATATATTTCTACTTCGCTGAAAAGAGATAATTCTATTGTATTTTCTACAAAAATATCACTACAGTGAACTCTATAACATGAATTGTATAGTTCTACTCTTGAAACATTCAATTTACTTGAGGAATATGATTTCAATTTGTAATGTTCCATTATTACACATCCCAAATCATTATTTGAAGTGTCAAAATATACCATGAAAAGTTCCCCTCTTAGGGAAGAATGAGGAATGGTGCATTGATAAAACTCTTTTTTTTTTCAATTCCTCAAATATCTCTCTATATTTTATAGTCTAGAAAGACTTTACCCATTTCGAGTTATCTTGGATAGTAGGTTTAAAAATCGATAGAAGTTTCCCACAAATCATTATTAATACACAACTATCCAGGTGAACTACTGATCATTGCTACAAAATCTACTCTAGGAAACTCTTTAATTTCTTCTAACATAGATGGGTCTAATTAAATCCATTTTTTGGGGATAAAATTCCTCAATAATTATATTTCCTTTTCTCAAAAGTAACATTTACTATAATTTTCATATCACTTAACCTTTTGAAAAGTCTATAGAACATTATTAAAATGACCCCCTTGATTTTTGTGAATATCATAATGTCATCTTTAATGACTACCAAAAATTTGTTGAGGTATTCTATATAGACACTATTAATTAATAATATAATGATAACAATAGAATTAATGAGTTTTAATGGATTCAACATGAACTAACAATGTCCATACCATTTTTGAAATGAGGTTTTGATAATATTACACTTCTTCACTTTTAATTGGTGATATATTGACTGAAGGTATACCATATAAAAATATGATACCAAACATAGTAGATCTTAAAAAATTTCTACCCATGGAAGGGGATACAAGTTTATTATCTTGATTTTTTGTTGTTAATGATAATAAATAAAATGGTTCATCGACCCACCCTTCTTTACGATGAAGAAGAACAGATCACACCATAGTGAAGCAGTCTAATAGATAAAACTATTTTATAGATTCTATTGTAACTTATTATTTAGTTATTATAAATAATCAGTGAAAATTCAGTATGGAGTATAGCATCCCACCTTTTTATCCCATAAACTTTCATTTCATTTTACAAAACTGAGGATCTTTAAGGTTTAGTGTCTTGGAAACCAGGAACTTAAAACATGAAAACATAAAACATTATTCTTAAACACTTGAAAGGCTTCTCCTCATGTTAATACTAGGTTCATTACTGCATCTCATAACCTGGGGACATACATCAAAAGAAAGGGTGAGCAGAAGGCCCAGTAAGGGAAACAATAGAAACATTTTACATGTGAACTTGAGATACTTCAGTAAGGCCAGGAAAAGAACATTAAGGCATGGGAAAGAAATCATGAGATATATCATAATAAATTAACCTTTTTCATAAATTGAAGACGTGGATACAAAATTTAATGTTGACAATCATTTCGTTTCACCAAGGTCCATCCCCAATGTGTCATTAAAAATTACCATGGTTATTCACCAAGGTATCAGTCTAAAAAGTCATCTCTAGAGATTAAGTCTTTACCCAATGCATTGGAGCGCTATTTGGGCGCACCTTTGACATGTATTTATTATCATGTGAGCCATATATATCATCATCAATAATTTCATAAACAACCAATATAGCATAAAATAAATGGGTTTCATTTCATAATCATAACGTTTTAAAAACCGCTTTAATGACATGATCATTATGTCACTTTAAACCCATGGAAAGGGAAAGCGGGTTTCATGTATGTAAATCCCAGAATTTAAAATAGAACATTTTGATTTATATGTGAATACCCCTATAGAAATAAGAGTTTTGAGTATTCACTTAATAACATAAAATAGTTTTGAGATAAAGAGGGAGGCATTTTGAGACGAAAACTATGCAGCATAACGTCGATGATACATGGTTTTAGAAAACATTGAAAAGAGATGGGACATGGGTCACCCACTCAAAAATGATACATAAAACAGTAGGGGAACATAATATATAGTATTTAAGAGCATGGTAATGAAATTTTAATGATATACCATATGAAACGAAGAACTTGAAAGGAAGAAGAAAATAAGATTTCTCTTATAAGAATTCGGCAGCCTAACAGCGTCACTTAAAACTTCCAAAAATGGATTGACGAGATCAAATAGGGTCTCTTATCATATGAACATAAATGATAAGTATGATAGATATAGAGATCATACCCCAACATAATAAAAAGGAACTTGAAATACTTTACATGAAAGTAGATCTTGAAAACAAGAAGGGTGAAAGAACCCCTTAGAAATTTGGCAGCCTAACGACGCCACTTAAACTTCAACAAAAATGAATTGATGAGATCAAATAGGGTCTCTCATAATATGAACATAAAAGATAAGTATGATATATTTAGAGATCATACCCCAAAATAATAAAAAGTAACTTTCAATACTTGACATGGAATTAGAACTTTGAAAAAGGAGAAAGGTGAAAGAACCACTTAAAAATTCGGCAGCCTAACGACGCCACTTAAAATTTCAAAATACTGAATTGAAGAGATCAAATGGGGTCTCTAATCATATGATCATAAAAGATAAGTATTATAGATATAGAGATCATACCCCAACATAATAAAAAGGAACTTGAAAGACTTTACATGAAAGTAGAACTTCAAAATGAGAAGGGTGAAAGAACCACTTAAAAATTCGGCAGCCTAACAGCGCCACTTAAAACTTCAAAATACTGAATTGAAGAGATCAAATGGGGTATCTCATCATATGATCATAAAAAATCAGTATGATAAATTTATAGATAATACACCTACATAATAAAAAGGAACTAGAAATACTTTACATGAAAATAGATCTTGAAAAATGAGAAGGGAGAAAGAATCCGTTACAAATATTTCGGCAGCCTAACGACGCCACTTAAAACTTCATAAAACGAAATAATGAGAGTAAGAGGGGATCTATCATTATATGAACATGAAAAGGGAATTAATATGAGTATAAAAGAACATCATTTAACATAAGAACATGGAGCATAAAATAAATGACATAAAACAGATTTCTTGAAAAGAAAGAGAGAGGTCGGATCCCTTACCTTAAAACGTAACTCTTAAAACTCAAAGGTTGGGACCTTGAGGTCTTGGGGGAACCTTGGGAGGACTCCTTGGGAGGTAATGAGACCCGAAATTCGTTGGGGGAGAGTGGGGAGTCTAAATGGATGAGAGGATGGCTTGGTATTTATAGGAAAAGTGAGGGGAGAAGGCATTAATGGCCAAGGGACACCTCAAAAGTGGTTTTCTCAAAACCATGTGCCCTCCCATGGTATTTCCCATGGAGTTAGGCCACATGGGCCCCCCATACAATATTTCATCACCTTTGGTCGAACATCCCTTAAAATATCTCATGGAATCATCATGAAATAGTTATTATGTCATTAAACATAACGAAACCCTAAAACTGTATTTTTGTTATTCACTGAAAATTCAACTTTCTCAGAAAAATCAAAAAATTTCACATTAACCAAATATCAATGATCTGATTTCAAAAATGAACTCCCTTTTATAAAAATAATTTTCTAAATAATTTTAATTTAATTTTTAAATAAATACACTATTCACCGAAAATTCATTTTTTCAGAAAAAACCCCAAAAATTACCTTAACATAATATCGATGCTCTGAGTTCAAAAATGAAATCCATTTTATAAAAATAATTTTCTAAATATTTTTAATTTAATTTTTAATTAAAAAACACTATTCATCTGAAAAAACTAATACTTGAATAATAATTTATGAAACCATTATTTAACCATTTTATTGAATCACATTATTTAATCAAGGTTCCTAGATTATATTAATACTTTCATTAAGTGAGATTACTAATACATTTGGTCACATTACTAATCCTAAGCATAAAATCACTATTCATAATTTCCTATTCATCAAAAATCAAGTTGATCTTATTAGACTCTAAATTTTGTACTGAACATAATTGTAGAAGAACATTTTTCGAAAATCATTACACATTTTTAATTATTTAAGGTTTACATAAACATTTTTAAAATATCCTTTTTCTAAAATTCATCAAAAATATGCATACTATATTTATCTGGTCATTCAAAAATTCATAAACTTCATCATAAGAAGAAATCCCAATTTTTATTTAAAACAAAGGATTACACAAGGCAGGTATGGTCTCCTTACATATCCCCTTATCACACCCGCATAGGACCTAAGTGTAAGGTGTGCTAAAGTGAGAGAATCTGAGGGAGGCTCGACCAACATCGCACGAGTAGTAATTTCTATCAGTTTGAACTTATCGCAAAGACAATTCTTTTCTAGCTTCACACGATGAAGTTCGGCTTGGGTTTGATCCAGAGCAAATCCCAGTGGTTCTACCTCCTTCCCAAGTTCTGTTAGATGGGCTTCGATCGGTCCAAGACTACTGGGTGAGGCCATCAGATCTTCTTTCTATAATAATTAACCAAGATTACTTGTATTTAGAGAAAATAATCAAAACGTTTAGTTTCCAGGGGTCATATTGACCAATGATCATATAACAGTCAAAACCCAATGGTCTCATTTTAATTATACTCATGTTATCAAATGAAACATTTTTGTTGAGTATAAAAATAAAATAAAATAACACATAAAATTAGGAAACAAGATTTATTCAAAATTTCGGGTCATTACATGGAGTCTTGGATATGTGTAGAGATATAGGTATAGGTTCCATTGATAACTCAACATCTCGATTAATAGGAATACTAGGAAACACATCCGAGAATAAATCAGTATAATCGATCATAATGGTAATTTCTTGAATCATTATTCTCTCCTTTTTCTCAATAATTTGATCTAGATTTGCATTCTCATATGTAAATAATATCCTTGCATAATAAAAACATTCCAAGGGATATTCAACCTCCTCCATACAGTCATATAGAAAACTAAAACCCAGATTCAATTAACCTTGAGGCAGTGTATACATTTTTACATTGGCATAGATACAAGGGGTAAAATTGCGATGGTTGGTCGGTTCAACTATCTTTGAGAACCATATACATACATGAAATTGTTTTTACATTGTTAATAAAAAATAAAACATAGTGATGGGAAGAATTTAACATCCTTGTAACCATTCAAATAATTCTTCTTCATATTATAGGGAAATTAGAAAAATCGTGATATCAAACTATTAGTACGGGTTATAGAAAATGGTATTTATCATTAGTAAATAAGTCATAGTCTATATGAAAAGGTAAATAACTACAAAAAAAAATCTATTTAACCAATTACTTGAGAAAAATGCATCCACGGATAATATCAAATAAAAAATATCATGGATAAAAATAACTGAAATATCAATGATGGGAATTCAAAATAGAAGATGTCATGATCTCATAGATCATGATATTAATACCATCATGACCTTATTCCTAGAAAAATTAAATCTATGGGTAAAAACATATTTAATTTTGTGAAATGATTTTTCTCATGAGACATGTCGAAGAATCAAGGGGATATATAATTTTGGGACTGTAATGTCACTACTTTTCTAAAGCATTCCTCTTATATGGAATGATTTATTTAATTAATAAAAAATATTCTTTATCAATAAATATCCATATTGAATGAAGAATAAATATTTATCTAGAATTTCCCCAGTTAAGAAAATAATATCAAAAGTAAAAAATAATTAGTAAAAATGGTATACGGTTTAGTTAATAATAATAGAAACAATATAATGAATATGGATATTTAAGATAATTTTTTTTCATTGAAAAATGATCAAAATAAATTCATTTTCAAGAAATAAAATTTACTAACACAAAAATAATCAAAAGATGAGTACTAACCATCAGTTTTTCAGGAATATAGGTTTTAGAATAAAATCATGTATTTAGGAATAATAAAGGGAATGTAACTAAAAAACTAATATATAATTTCATGAAAGATTTTTCTTTTTAAAACCATTGAAAATATATATAGCCCGAATGGCCCAAATGCCTTATTTTTTTATTGATTTTTGATAACCCCCCTTTCAAGGGATGAGGGGAACCCTTATAAATCCTGTAGTCTCAGATATTACATGACCTGTATGTCTTAGGAAATATAAAGACTATACATGGAACTCCTCCTTCTAGATTCTTCATCATTATATCAGCTCTCCACCTACGCATGGCTGTTCGGCTAGGCTTCCCGTGCAAGCACAAGATAGTCCCGATGGTAATGCCATACCCTCTCTTTCTGAAAAATTCTCTTAGATTTTACTTTGGTGAATGCTCCTGATCTGAATCCCTATATAAAGGCTACTTTTTATAGAGTTTGTATGACCTTTAAAGCACCATTTTAGGTGGCCCAAAGGCCTTCAGGTGGCTCGAAGGCCTTGAGATGACCCAAAAGCCTTATGGTGGACCGAAGGCTTTGAGGTGGCCCAAAGGTCTTAAGGTGGCCTGAAATCCTTACTGGCCCGAAGGCCTTGGGTGGACCAAAGGCCTTAATGGACCTGAGGCCCAAACTGGTGGCCCGAAATCCCAAACAGATGAATAGTCCCAGCTGATACAATACTGAATAGTGACTACTATAGTACTGCTACAGTGCCTGCTATAGTACTACTATAACACCCCCTAGAAATATGCCTCCACCCAGTTTTGAACTTGGGTCTCTTGGATGTACTTTTCGAGTCCTCCCCAATTGGGCTGAGGCACTTGTGCTTGAATATATATATATAAAGCTAAATTTCATAAAACAATTATGATGTTGGGGATGTAAGTTATCAAAATATATATTAAAAAAACATTACTTTTTACATTTTGTAAAGAAATTTTAAAACATCCCTTTTGGAATACAACATTAATATTCCATTAAGACCCTTTTTAAAAGTCAATTAAAACTTATAATTTCATTAATAAAACATTTGAGTAATAGAATTTACTTTTGTAAAAAACACTATAAAATATGGACATGGAAGAAAAATATATCTGATTTTAAGGAGAAATAAAATAGGTTTTTCTTTCAAAAATTTTATTTCCTGATTCATGTACCAAATAGAGGGTAATTTGGATTGAAATATATAAAATCCTTAAATATCATACAGGTAATACAATTATTAGTTTGTATAAAGGTTAAATTATAAGATTCCTTCAATGAAAATAAAATAAATCCAAAAATAAAAAGATACTATAAAATAGTTTCTTACCTCTATTGTAACATTAAAATTATAACACCTTGAAATAATATTCATGAATTAAAATATTGATCATAATGAATAAATAGGTATTATTTTTAAATTAAGAAAAGGGGTAGTATATGCACAACGTAAAAGTGACTACGTTTATAATAACAAATATGTCTCAATGGGCTATAAATTGAGATTAAATCCCATACCTCACACTTCCCATTACTTGAACATGTATTAATGACTGGTATAATTATTTTCAGAATGTTATTAATTTAAACAAGAATCATATTCATATTTATAATACCGTATATGATAATTTTATAACATATTACCACACATTAACTAATAATATCTTATTTATAAAAGAAAATTTAGAAAAATAATTATTGGCTTATTTTAACCAAGTATGTTCAAAAAAAATATTCAACCTTCAAATTATAATTTTTATACAATGAAATATCAAAATTATAATTGTTTTATAGTTTTATTTTATTATATCATTTAAATATTATAAATAAGGCTTGGGTGTTAAATTTTTCTATTTTAAAAAATCTATTCCTCATAATTTTCATGGATATTACTTTCAAAACAAATGATTGTGCTTATTATTTATAACAACATTTTCTTACCAAATTACTTCATCTATTTTATGATTTATACAATGTACCTTTATTAGTCATGTCATCTGATTCGTTAATACATTATCTCGATTTTCAAGAATCTAGATGGGTTCTTCATTGTAAGATAGAATATGATCTAACTATATCTCTTTAGAGGTGATAATAATAATTAGGTATGGAATGTACTTACTTAAAATGATATATGAAATATATCAAGTATATTGGGGAGACATGGTGTAATTCCTAATCAATTATACAATACTAAATTTATTTATATAATTTGAAAAGTTCAGATGTACCAGGGGACAAATTTCACTTTCTTATCAAAAATTATATTACCGTTACATGAAGATATGTTCATTAAAACTTGATCACACATAAGAAATTCCAAATCATTCCTCTGGTTATCAACATAACTCTTTTTCCTACATTGAACTTCTTTAATATGAGTCTGAATAATATTTTTTTCATTCCCACCTCAGTATGTTCTGTACCTATAGGATTCCTTTCACCAACATCATCATAACAAATTTTAGTATGACATATATTACCATATAGCGCTACATATAATTCCATTTGTAATTCTTGAATGGATGAATTTGTTATAGGTATGCTCAATAAATGGTTAATACTAATCCCACATACCTTGAATGACTAGTGATCATGAACTCAAAAAGTCATAAAATGTTTGATTTTTCCTTTTTTATATCCATTTATTTGGGGATGGTTGGAAATGTTCAAATAATTTTCAGTATTAGGAGCCTTCTGAAGACTCGTGTTGAATTTTGATGTAAATTGGGTATCACAAGTAGACACAATTGAGAGAGTTTTACTATATAGAATTAAAAAATAATTAATATTGAGAACTATAAGTGTATCAATAGGTAAATCATATCTTATATATAAGAAATTTCAAGATTTGTAAAGGTGATAAATAATAGCCCATATTGAATCATTTGTTCTTGGAGTTTTGGAATTACAATGGAAATGTATTTAGTAATGTCATCCCATTTCCACATAGTAATAGTAATTGGTTTCATGAAACCTCTATGATGTTGTCTCTTAGCCTTAAACTATTTTCAATCCAAGCATCTTGATATAAAATCTGAAATTTATGACTTTATATTATACGAAAAAAAATATTCCCTCAAATCCTTATACCTAATGGTTCTACCAATGTCTAAACATACATTCAATATATGAGAATCTTATAATAATTATCTTTTTATCTCAAGTAAATATGGAACAAATATTATCTTTATAAATTTTAGAACACCTTTTACCCAAGAAAATTCTTTAAAGTTTCCATCGTTCATAGATTTTTTTCTTTTGAAAATTCTCATCAACATATTAAAAACATATAATTTTTTATAATAATAATGATTTCACAATAATTTGAAAAATATGTGATGTATCCCCTTTCATAATAATTCCAATATCCATCTATAATAGATCCATGGAAATAGTAATCCTATCAATCCACATTTAGATCATAAGTTAATGATATTTCCTATTCAAAGCATATACTATCGTATTTTCTTTATCTGATTAGTAGTGTATTGGAAGATCATAATTCTTGAGGTGCTAATGTAATTTAATTTTCCTTATATTGGGATCTTTCTATGAAAATGTGTATTTTAGGCCCTTATGTTCTATGTATATATCACATTGTTCATCATAGAGAAATTTTTTATATATATCAATGAAAAGCTTACAGATTCCAACTCAAGATCATGAGTTATATAGGTTTGTAAATTATTCATTGACTACCTTGATGTAAACAAAATAAAATTTTCCTTTCTCAAAAAGACACAACCAGGTCCCTTTCTTTAATTCATCACTATATAAAAATAAATAAATCATTCTCTGATGTTAGAATCAAAATTAGAGCATTGACCAATATCTCTTTCAAATTTTAAAAAAAATCACAACATTTCATTGTCCATATGAACTTTTCCCTCGTACATGTAATCTTGGATAATGGGTTAGAAAATTGGGAAAAATTATGAATAAATCACAAATATTAACCTCAAACCCTATGAAACTACACACCTTATTCTTGTTTGTTAGTGAAGTCTATTCTATAATAACATTTATCTTAATATAATCAACTTAGATTCCTTACATGAAGAATATTTGACCAAGATATGAAAATTTCTAAAGTTATAGTTAATTGTAGCTAAATTTCCCGTATAATTGTTTTCATTTTTGATTCTCAGGAATGATCCCCATGTGATTATCATGGTCCTCATATATCATAGAATATACTAAGATTTCATCAATGAATACCACAGTGAATTTATTAAGATATTCCATGAATAATTATTTCATTAGATTAAAAAAATTAATGATTTATTAGTTAATCTAAATGGAATTATTATAAATTCATAATGTGCATACGTCGTTCATAAAGTTGTATTCAAAATATCTTCATTCTTTACTTGTAATAAATGGTACCCATAATGAAGGTAATTCTTTGCAAAATACCAATATCTATGAATTTGATCAAATTTTTGGTCAATGTGAGGAAGTTGATACTTATTATTTACCATATTGAAAATTATTTCCCAATAATTAAAGCACAACCTCACAGATACATCTTTCTTTATAATGAAATGAATAGGAGATCCCCATGATGAGAACCTATGCTGTATAAATCTATTATCAAATTGCTTTTATAAAAGTTTCTTTAACTCCACTAAATCTATAGTATCAATTATATTGGTAGTATTTAATATAGTTCTTTCATTGGGTATTAAATCAATGGATAACTCGACTTCACACTCCGGTCGATGTCTAAGTAATTCCTCATGAAGAATATTAATTTTTTTCTTATAAAATAGGTTCATATTCAATTTGGATATTAAATTTTCTATCCATTGATTTTTATTTCTATTCTTCCCCAAGAATATCATTCAAAAAGATAATAGGCGTGGATCTAGACATGACATAGATAATGAGGTATGTTCTCTAAAGATAAGGAATTCAAAATATTCATCACGAATCATAATTTCCTTATTCATTAAACAAATTTTATAATAATATTTTAAATGAAAGTCCATCATAAGGATTATATCAAAGTTAACCATGAGAATTAAAAGAAAGTATGTAAATACGCTGTGTTTAATGTGTTTAATGTGAACATCCCACCACATCCTTCTTGCAGTGAGAATTCCAATACCAGTTTAGACTTGAAACTCACATCATAATGTGCTAGGAAAATATCTATTTTTTTTGTAAAAAATCATATTTATAAAATATAGTAATAATAATAAATAAAATAATTCATTTGATAAATTTTATGATATAATGAATGTACCATCCCCACAACATTCAGTAGTTCCACCTTAGTTTTAGTGATTTCATAAGATTTGACTTCTTCCATTGGCCACTTATGTGGTATGTTTCCCTCACAATTGGGGAATTGGTGTGAAATATTCCCTATTTTTCTATATTAAAATAATTATAATTTATTGACTTGTTTATTACACATTAATTTATTATTTATATGACCATTATCACCACACTTATAATAAAATCTCATTCCCTTTAAAAATTTGCCAGGATGATTCTTTATATAATTTTAACATTATGGAAATTGATTCATTATCTTATTATTCTTTGATGCATTCCCTTTTTCATGGTGTTTAAACAACCACTCTTTATCATGATTCCCCATGAATATATAGGTTCTATAAAATTTATTATGTTTTGGTTGCACAAAGAACTATTTCAACATATGTATAAATTTTTTTAGAAACCATTATCCTTTAGAGACATGGAGAAAACCATTAAAATAAATTATCAATATTGAATTCTATAATTCATTTGTAATATGTTACATACATGGAAATTATTTCAAAGGATTACTCTAATTCCAAATTAGTTTATTCTTCATTTTTCTTTAATCTAATGAACTCTCTCTTCATATATGTATGATTCCATAGAGGGAAATTTTTGTTTAGTAATATTTCATTAAACCCTTCTCCATTCCATGTGTTCTATTTCATATTCATCTCTAGCATTTTATTTCAATGGCCACTACTTATCAACATCATCCTTGATAAATTTTAATTCCTAAATAAAGATATCCTTTTCAATGTGTCCCAAGGATATAAATATCAGTTCAAGGGACATAATCCATTAGTAAGAAAGAACTAGGTTAATTTTCCCACAAAAATTATGTGGTATTTTATCATGTGATGTGATCCAACATAGGAGAACCATGGTGAGTAAAAATTGGTTTCTCCATTTAAGAAAGATTATTCATCATAACATGATTAATCTACCTTTATATAGGTATAATATATCCAGATCCAATACCAGATGTATTGGATTTCTCAATAGGGAAATTTGTACATTGAACATGAGTGATAATACCCTTATTTCTAATAGGTTCTATTTCTATAAAATGTTTTATATTGTATTATCTAATGAAATTATAAAATTTTAATTATAATATACTATCCAAAACATAATTTGACCATTAAAATAAATCAAAAAGTTATTTTTTGTTAATCTTGTGATTATACAAAATGTTCTTTTGGAAATATCTGTAAATCATAAAAATAGTTTCAAAACCTTTGAAATGTTTTGTAAAGAAAATTTGAATTATATTAAGAATATATCTGGGGTGTTTCAAACTAGGTGTATAATAGGGATTATTATTATGTACTAGGTGTTGATCAAGTTAAATCCCATTGCACCCTTTTTGCAGTAATTACCCCAAGGTAAAATTGTGCTAGAACCATGTCTACTTGTAGAATATAGATAGGGTTGTATTTCTATTAAGAACCAATTAATCTATAATTTACATAAAATTAAGGATATTTTTCCATAATTTTACATATCATAAAATTATATCATATGGTAATGTTCTGTAATCTTTTTTTTCCTAAGTATAGTTACCAAGGGTTTACTAAACATCCTCTGATACCAATTGTAAAATCCTTTACTCCAGTAACATATATCCAGTGTCTACATTACTAAATTTTCATACATACACAACGTCAAATCCTGAAGGACCAATCATTTTAGCAGTATTAGTTATTGATATTCATACATGACATCAAATTTACATTGGGGATAAGATATAAAGAAATGTAATGAAAAAAATTCAGAATCCTTGAACTCATTCAATCAATTCTTCTTTACGGCTTAGGTAATGTAAGTAAAACAAAACTATGCTCAAATTATCAGTAAGGGTTATATATAATGGAATATATCATTATTAAATATGGGATAATATATAAAGAAATCTAAATCTAAAAAAATTTGTTTCCTTTAATCAATAACATGATCACTAAATGATGGTAAGATTATCTTGGAACAGTTTAGCATGACATGGGGTAATATGGCTTATTACATCGAGGAGATTATTAAAGATGATATGGAGATTGTCCTCTCCATAAAATGGAAATTGAAAAGGGTGCGTGAATATAATAGGTTAAAGATTTTATTTATTGGTTTGATGATTCCATATGATGTTTAACGTGTTCTAGGCTTATGGTTGTCTATTTGGGTTCACACTCAACCCCTGAAGGTGGATTTGAAAATAGTAAAAAAGGAATTTGATGAGGAACTTGAGCACGAAATGTAACCATGGATAATATTAATGAAACAAATACCATGGATATTAATAAATTAATTTCAAATTATGGAAATACTTAATATTGGATGTCATAATCTTAGACAATGTGATATATATACCATCAAGACCTTACGTGAAGACAATTTAAAACTACGTGTAAAAACCCATTTAATTTGGTCAACTGATTTGTCTCATGAGATATGTCGATGCATTGAGGGAAAATATAATTATGGTTACCACCCTTAAATACTTTTCCAAATCATTCCTCATATATCAAATGATCAATTTAAACGATGAACAATATTCCTTATTAATAAATATCTATATTGAGTAGTGAAATTGGATTTATCAATATTTTACCTATTCAATCAAATCAATTTCACAATAAAACACCTTATATAAAAATGGTATAATTTTTAGAAACAATAATATACATGATATAAAGAATAGAGATATGTTAATAAATTTAATTCCCAATGAAAAATAATCCCATGAATTTTATTGTTTCAAGAGAAAGTTAAAAACCACCAAATTAACCAAGAGATGAGTGGTGGCCATTGATTAATAGGGGATATAAGTTTTGAAAAAAATCATGTCCTTTTAAGAATAAATGAAATGGAATTAAAATTTTAAAATAATATTTTATAAAATATTTTTCTTTGTAAAACCATTTAATATTTATTGAAGATGATAAATTTTGTAAAATAGGTACGAAAATTAGAATGTCTATTATCACCGTATATGATAAAAAATTCATTTTTTTTATTTTTTTCAAGAATATAAAAATATAGCTTTTAGAAATTAGTAGAAAGATGAATTTAAAACTTTTTTTAAAATTCTAGGATAAATTAAAATTTCCTTTATTGATAATTTTAGAAATAATAAGTACTATTTTAATCGGTTTTGAAAATATTTACATGGAAGATAAATATATCTTCTTTGAAAAAAAATGAAAATGATTTTACTTTTAAAAATTTCTTTGCTTGAACAATGTACTAAATAGAAAAAAGTTTATATTTAATTGTATAAAATACTTAAATATCAATTGGATAATAAAATTATTGAATAATATGGAGGATAGCTAAAAAAATCCTTCAATGAAAATAAAATAAATATCAAATAAATGTGAGACTATGAAATAGAATATCACCCCTTTGGTAACTTTCAAATTGTAACTCCTTGAAAGAATGTACATGAATTTAAAAATTAATCATAATTAGTAAATAGGTATTCAAGTTAAATACATCATAATTGTAGTATATATAGCACATAAAATTAAATATATTCACAATAAAAAATATGTCTCAATGATGTGTCAATTGAGATGAAATATCTTATCCCACATTTCCCCTGAGTTTAATGAATTTAAATAGTTATTTAATGGTTTAATGCGTGTTATTAATTTATACCAAAACAATATTAATGTTTATAATATCATAAATTTTCCTTTTATAACATAGTACCACCCGTTAATTAATAATATTTCATAATTACAATTATTTCGGGGGTTAACTGTTTTGTTTTCTCATGACTTTTTGTTACGAATATTCTGATTCATGCTCATAGGATACAAACCCATCATAGCCATAATTCTATTAAGGTTATATATATCATATATGTTTTACATTATATACCTTTTTTATAATCACTCTAAAATTTTACAAATAGAAAATTAATCACATCGCTTCGTGGAGACAGTAGGTCATACATATGCACAAGCGACGATATCATTCCATTAATGAGTGAAAGGGTAAGTAAGTGGATGAGATATTAATTTTAAATAAGTAATATAATGTCATATGTATCATATATATTCATTATTTAATTAATTATAACTATCATGAGTTAGTGATGGAAAGACAATTACATATGTTCGTGAGGCTGTAATATTCCATACATATGTGAATTTGTTTTCTTACCATTGTATGGAGAATGATATGAATAAATATTAGTCCATGTTCATAATAGAATCTCTATATGTGATATAAAATGAAAATGTTATAATATTATTTTTATAACATAATTGAATGTGATAAAAGAATAACTAAAAAAGAAACAGCTTGGTGAAGAGAATTAACATTACTTAGAGAAATACCATTTGGATCTCTTATTAAGGACCCAAGGATTTGTATTTTGGGAAGAAAAAAACCTATTTAATGTGTATAGTTTTTTTGGGGTGATATTTTTTCAAGGTTTAGTTGATAAATATGGAATGAATGGTGTGTAAAATTGGGGGGAGGTGGACCCTTTTATAATTTAGGTGAGTTCCGTACTGGTAATGTTTCAAAGATTTTTAATAATGGAATGTCACATGCATCATTATATTGATCCAAAATTGATAAAATTAGAAGGGTACAAGGATAAATTTCAAATAAAAACATAAAATTCAGATTAATGAAACTTTTATGTCATTTTTTCCATATATTTATAGATTATCTAATGGTAATTTTTTTTAACTTAACCGGGGCCATTGATTTTTTTCCTTTTATACTATTGAATAAGAAAAAAATTATGTTTACCTCATTACCTAATATTAATTATTATGATTCAAAATTTTTAATAATTTTTTATCAAATTAAATTCATAAGACTTGAAGAATTTAATTTAAAAATAAAATGTAAAATCATGTCAAAAATTTATTTCATAAGAAATGCATTTTTCAAGAATAAAATGATCTTATATTAACTATATGACTAGAATTAATCATTATATGGATTTAAATTCATATTTTTTGATATATAATATATAAATTTAATTTAAATAATTCATAATTATGTATTATTTTAAATAAAAAAAATTTCACAGACATTATACCTTTTAATGCACAATTAGTTTTCTGAAAAAATGTTTCTAAAAAATATCGCTTTTTATCTCTAAATGATCTTTTATCTATTTGTAAAAAATTTATAGTTAAAATTTTTTTAATTATAAAAATTTTTAAAAATTATTATGAAGAAAGGATGAATAGTTAATTTCTAATTTTTTTATTAATCATTAAAGCTTATTACTAAGGAAAATTTCTAAACAATCATACTAGCCTGATTTTGAAAATACAAGTTAAAAATAAATATTCATCATATAAAATTATAATTTTTTTTGAAAAAAATATTAAAATGTGAGTTTTGTTATTGTTTTTATGAAATATAATTTACACTTACTATAATTGAGGCATGGGTGTTACATAGAATCATAAGATGACTTGGGATGTGGAGAGTGATCTCCCTCTCAGAACAGTTGATGCTGGATTTATATAAGCAAAAAAGATTCATTCCTAATATAGAATCAGACTCCAATAGAGTAACTAAGATGATATTTTTTGAAATATTCAGTCCATAAAAATTTAATTTGGATGTTTAATATACATTGGTTACAACAATTTCTCCATTTAATATTCTTAAAGATAGAAAAACCCCCATGTTTTGAGGTGGTGTTTGAATAGTTTTACTAAGCTTTCAAGATTTATATGAATGTGTAGAATCAGAATAAAAAATTATTTTTACTATCTTGAAATAATATCTATGTATCCATCACCACATTTTTTCAAGATCCATCTTAGTAGTAATCGTAACATATACCCACCCAATCTTTATTGTCCTCTTAGGTGATTATCATTGACTGTCTCTGACAACCCTTGGGTTTGGTTATTATATTTCATAATTCCCATGTTCCTAACAATTGTATCAATATACCATAGGTTTATTGTTAATCTTGAACCTTATTTTTTCCTAATACATTAGCGGGATTATTAATCTCTCAATGAATTTTATTTGAATGAAATACTTCTTTTTCCCACCTAAAGAATCTCCTCGTTCCCTTGAGAAAGAACACTAGTTACTTCATACCAAACTTATGAAACAAGTGGTGTTGGGTTTTAATTCCCCCATGAAATATAACTATTATTCCTCCTAAATATAACTCGATTTTATTATTTTTGCCTCCATTTCCTTGAAACCACTAAGACTATCAAATATCCATATCATCTTAGAGATCACAACATAAAATCTCTTTATAACTATCAAAGTCTCAAACTCATAAGGTTTTTTGTATACCTAGCTTTAATCCAATAAAAATGTAGTCTGAAATATTTTGGAAATTAATGATAAATCTTTAGGTATAACATATAATACTTGTTATGTTTTCCTCATACACCCAGATAAACTCATTTTCCTATTTATTTAGTCACAGGAAAGTCCCCAATATTTTATGACGGAGAGTTCAGTGATAATATTTTTTGAAAAATATTTTCATTAAATATTCCCATTCTATAGAATCAATATCCTCTTTGGGATTAGTGTTCTTGATCAGTGTCCACCACTAATCAGCTTCACCCTATATGCGATAAATGCCTAGCCAATTGTTTTCTTATTATGATCATTTGTGGATAGATAATATCTGGTAAATGAAGTTAATCCATTATTCTATGATTTGGGGATTAAATATTTAAATAATGGATGGAGTCTATTTTATTATAAAAGTATCAGAAGAAACATTACATTTATTAAGATAATAATTGAATTCCACATGATTCAACTTACTTTTCCTAGCATGAGTTAGCTGAGCTAGTGCTTTCATGAGGTTCCAATATCCCACTCCCATAATATTAGGAATACAATTAGTGAAATCATTACATTTCTAATCACATGGTGTATTGGTATAATTTATCTTCCCCCCAATAACTAAAAAACAAAAAATACATGATGACAATACATTGAATAATAAACATATAAAAAATGGAAACTATAAACCAAAATAGAAAAAATTATAAATTAAAAATATATTATATCTTATGAGTATATAAATTTCAAACTAGGTTATTTAGAATAATTTCCCTATTAGGTTTTCTATCCCAACAATCTATTCAAGTCCTTCATATTGTGTCATAATGAGTCTGTGAATTCTCCAAATCAAATTCCCTAGGACTGTCAAACCCGGTGCACAATAGGGGCACATTCACTATGAACTAGGATTATGGATGAGATATAAACAAACCAAAATATTAGGTATTATTATATCAAAATTCATGTTATCTAAACATATATCCACTTGTATCATCCAAATAAGGATTTATTTTCTCATAAGACATGTACTGTATTCTTTACAAAAATTTCAATACCTCTGCATTTAATTATCCTTAAGGTTCTTAGAAAAGTATTGTAGTCATAATACACAAAAATAACAATACCTAGATCTAATACTAACTATAGTTACCCAATCACATTGACACATATTATTACATTATTTTTAATATATATATCCATTAAATAAAAAACAAGGACAAAAATTCATAACATCTTTAAAAGATGTTGTACCAAAAAATCAACATGAAAATAAAATTTCTATAGTTTCATATCTATAATTAGATCCTAAATACCATGGATCTCCAAAAAAATCATTGGATAACCTGGGTAATACATATATAAAATGGGTGATCTAAAATTTAACACCCCAAGAATTTATGAGATATATTCTTTTTAATTTATTCGATGTATTGTGTTGTAAGATTCACTAAGATTAGATTTCACTATACACAACATCGTATGAGCTTGCAGTATAAACAAAAATATTCCTGGCTTGTGTTACACATAATTTCAAGTTCCTTTAATAGAATTTATTTTACGCAACATTGATTATAGATTTTGTTCAATTTATAAAAGAAATATGTTGGATTATGTTGTACAAATCACCAAAGTAAGCTTCCACAACATGAAACATTGACTTGTCTTGTGTTATATGCAAGAGCGACCTTCCTTGATAGCTTGCGTTGTATGAAATACTAAGTTTCACTAAACAATAATATATTATTAAAATATTATTATTTAATGTGATATAAGCTAGCCATTATGAATAGTATTAATCACATTTTGAAATTTTTATAACATTATCATTCATATTACACATTTTCTAGAACATTATATGATAAAAAATCATTTTTTTGGAAAAAAGAAGTATTTTTCAGAAAAATGCAGTTTTACTGCCTTTTGATGGAACACCCATTTTAAATCTAGTTTTTGACACTTTTATAATTAAAATTTCAAAAAAATAAACTTTTTCTTTGGAATAGGGACATAAAAATTTACTTTTGTTGAATTTTTGGTATTTTTCTAATAAAATTGAAATTTTAATGAATAGTGAAAATACTCCATTTTAATTCGAAACTGCCATTTTATATAATTTATTTATATAGTTATATTATAATTTTAATTTTTTTAAAGAGTAATTGGATTATATTTTTCTCATTTAATCCAATGTTGTTCATTATAAGTAATTTCAATTTTAAATTGGACATAAACACATGTCAATCTTTTGATAGTTATTGCTTCTTAAAAACCCGCTTTCTGGTTAAAAAAATGAGAATTAATTTTAAATTAATTACTGCAACTTATGTTATTTGAATTTGGAAAATTGGATTCCATATTCAGAATCATAATTTTCAATTTTTTAAATAGGTACATTTTATTTTTGGATATTATGAATAGTAACTTCAGTAATTATTATTTTTACCATGGTTAATGGGTAAATCTAGTAAATAAGGGTAAAAAATAATATTACAATAAAATTAAACTACCATAACACATGTCCTAAAAATATTTTATGAGATATTTCCAACCATTGGCATCCTTGGGTCGATTTTGGGACCCAATGTATTCACTTGGATGTGAAAATGACATTTTATGAGAATTAATTTAAAGTAAAGATAATTATAACCTAAACATATATCTTTTACTAAATCGGTTTTAATATAGGGTTATATAACTGTTATATATCCCTATAAATAGTCATTATAAATATAAAAATATTTCCTACATAATTTTAATTTATTTATAATTTTTAGATATTAGATAAATATATTTATTTATGACAAAATTATGATGTAGTGATTACCTCATTAATGAAAGATTCAAATAAATGAAATTATAAATGTTAAAATAAATTTAATTTTAAAACTTTGATTTCATAAACGAATTTTATGGTCTAAATTGACATATTAGGGATAAATTAATGACTTTTTTTCGAAGTAATCAGGTTATGAATTTTTAAAAAACTCAATTATGAATAGTGTCCAAAATTGACATAATTCATAACTTAAAACATAAAATAGTTTATTAAATGATATTAAATTCCTAAAAATATAATATTATTAAAAATGGTTAATATAAGTCAAAATATGTCATAAATAACTTATTTGGGTCATTTGACATGATATGGTAATTATATTAACCATAATGTTTAAATAACATGATATCAGAGTAAGATTAAAAAAGATAAAATAAGGGTTAAACCAAAAAGTTAAGGATAAAAAAATATTCAAAACTTTTATAAAAATTATTTTATAATATTTATTTGAACCAAAATAATTTTATATTGAAATTAAATAAGTTTTGGACCATTTTAAATTGAAATTGGATATCTAATAAATTAATATTTTAGGTCTTTCCTAAAGTGCCCCTCTTATGTCTTATAAAAGAGAACCTCCTCCATATCCTCTTCACTCAATTTTTACCCTTAATGCTCGGCCAAAACCTATAAATTTATCTTCTTAACTTCCATAGTTACATTATAGAGGTGGTGGTCTGCTCAAAAGACCAAATCTAGTTCCCTAAGAGGAAATTTAAAGGAGGCACGTCGAGGAAGAGGTAATCTCTTCTACCGATTCTTCCAAATTTTTCTTCTTCTTATACATCATCTTCATTAGTTGTTTCATTATAAAGTAATAAAATAAGTATCACTAATATACTTATATGTTATTATAAATATTAAACAACCCTATTTCACCTTCTATCCATCCTACGAAAAATGAAATTACCGCGCGTGCGTACGTATGGATTACCATCTCAACTTTGTGGTGTAATTTGTTTTTCACAACCGCCTTACTTGGATGGGTATAATTGTGGAAATAATAACTATATATAATTATTATAAAATAATACTAATTCTGAGATATTATACACTATCCACTTCAATACCATTCAATAATTATGGGAACGATATCGTCGCTCGTGCGTACGTACAACTTACCATCTCCACGACGCGGTGAGATTCATTATCCAAGTTAACCATTAAAGAATAATTATAAAGTATATATAATAAATAATTATAAAATATAATAAATAATAATACTATTGGATTTATGTATATATATATATGTCATTTACTTACTTCCATTCAATTTAATAAGGAAACGAAAACAACGTTTATCCGTACGTACGACCTACCGTCTCCATGAACGATGTATTCCATTTCTTATATATATATATATATATTTGTATTTATATTTAATATATAATATATAAATAATTTTTTAAATTTTGGAAGTAATTAATTAATTATATAAGTAATAATATCAAGAATAACAATTCAAAATATGTATGATTAATAAAACGATTATTACCCAAAACGCTGCTTTAACATGGAATTGACAAATGAACGGGTAATATAAAGTCATATGTGAATCATATATGATATGATAAATATTATTATGGTTATGTTACAAGTTAATAATATGTTTAAACACACAATATAGGAATTTTGGACACATATGGAGGAAATCATATCTAAGGTAAGGGATAATTTTTTAATCTCATTTTTATCCAAGATTACTTATATATAAGTATTTACTGGGGTTATATTTATCATCCCTGATCATGTTTTCTATAAATGTTTTCATAAAATGTTTAATATTCTGCCATGTATTTTTAAAGTCATTTTTACCAATTTTTGACTTTTACTACATGGTATGGAAGAAATCTTTCGTTTGTTTACCATACGAGGTACTTTTTTTGACTTTTCTAGCAAAAGTACGAGGAGAATATTTTTGTTTAACTTATACGATTTGAATGTATTTTTTTAAAATCTCATGATGACTTATTTCCACGACGATTCATATACACTATTTCATGTTTATTTTCAACTAAATTATTTTCTTATAAAGCTGTGCATCATTTTGAGAAAAGAAAACGTTTTTGAAGAAGAAATGATATTTTCCTCAGGAATTAAGTTCAAGTGTTTTATAAAAATTATTTTACATATAATATGATATATGGTTATCTATATATCCCTTTCATTACATTTATTTTATTGTGTTTATGATGGAATTATTTTTATGATGTCTATTTAGCTTATATGGATTATGATATGATGAAATGATGTTTAAGAATCCCATTTTATTGAATGGGTTATTCATTGATGAATGATTTATGTTTTTGTGGCACATGTAAAAATTATTTAATTATGAGATGGGTGGAACCTATATATCTCTATAATTAATTGAGTAAATATTTATATCTCATGAGGTAGACATGACTAGAATGACATGTAAATCTGGTTCAGTAATATAGTGCTGGAACGACAAGTAAACCCGGTTTAATAATGGACTTCTTCCACTATTATGGTCTTGGAAGCAATGAATTAGATATATGGAAATCATATTATATGATTAATGGTTTTCCACAATTCCATGTTTTACTCCCATATTCTTTTATCATAATTAATGTTTCTTTTATGATCTTTGCCTTACGTACTGCCAAGATTTATTTCACAACTCAATATTTTTATGTTTAAAATTTATATTCATGTTTTTATGTTCAAATGTATATGGTTAGTTTAATTTTATTCATGTTCACCCTTAATGAACATTTTAGCTCAGAATTTTTATGTTTTATTTTCCATATGATATAAAGAAAGTTTTTAGGTAGGAAAACAAAAAGGAAAGATCTTTATAGGAGATGTTGAAGATCTTTCACCATGATTAGAAGACTATGTTTCGAGTTTCCAAAGAAACTAAAGTAATACAGTCTTTGGGCGTCTCTTTGTGTCATGTATTAATTCATCTATAAAAGAAATGTAACATCTATGTACGTCAAGCTTGGGTATCTACAGTTGGTATTAGAGTGAAGGTTTATTTAATCTTTGGAAACTAGGATGCAAAAAACATTAGTGAAATCCCTAGAGATATTTCTAAGGTATGTATAGGGATTTCCCTAAGGGTAAGTCTAACTATATAATATAATCCTAGAATTATGGTAAAGATCATGAATAACCTTGTATTAAACCTAATATGTTAGAGTTTTAAATTAATCCCCCTTTATAATGTTGTTTTCCTAGTATGAATTTTTTTCTATCACACTATTCTTTTTGGGATTTATAAAAATGACCAAAAAAGGAGGATTCATGTTAATGGAGAATATAATGGACAATGGAATGATATTATTCATGATAAACCAAATGAAGTGGGGGTTATAAGGTGAAATATAATTATTAATTCTAATTATAAAATCTCATAATATGATCAATAATCTCAACTTTGATGAGTTTCCTAAAGCAGCTAATAAGAGAAAGATGGAGTTTCATGGTGATCATAGAGGAAATAAAGTTCAATTTTCCACATGTAAATCATGTGGGAAGAGGCATCAAGGAGAATGTTTCAAAGGAACTGAAAGATTCTTTGGGTGTGGAGAAGGACACAAAGTCAATAATTATAAAGAAAAAGGCACTGTTAACAAAATGACAAGGATAATGGTATTACTAAGACATTAAAAACTACTAAATGTTTTAAATGTGGAATGTACAATCATTATAAAAATAAATTTCCTAAGGAAAAAATATCATAAAGAGAATCAGTATGGTCTTATGGGTAGTATTTATGTTGATGATGATGAAGAGACTACAAATGATATATAAGATGAAAGAAGTATTGAAGACTAAAACAATGAATCTCGGCCAATGGTTTAAGAAGGTAGTGTAATGATTGAATGTTTATCAAGAGTAATGTTGTATAAGTAATTTAATGGTACTATGGAATAAAGAAACATCTAAGTACTGTTACACTATTGTTTTTACTTAAGTATTTGAAAGTATATGTTGAATGGTACCGGTAACCATGAAATGTTATTCAGATATTTTTGGAAAGCACATGATATGCACATAATGAATGGATAATAAGATAATGAGGTGTTTTATATTATTAATGAGCTCATGATGGATATAAGGGAAAAGTGATATCATGGTTTGAGTATATATATTTTTTGGGATTTTGGTATGTGGAAAGGGTTAACTTTTGACAACATTCATGTTTTCACTAAGGTTCTATGGTAATTCATGTTTCAAGAGAATACATGATTAAGGTATTCAAATGTTTGGAATGTGATAACCAAGAAATACCTTATGAGAAATGGGAGAAAAATGTTAAGTAGATTTATTTCAACTCATTGTAAAGTTTTATATTTTTAGTTTTTGGAAGGATTGTAATGTTATCCATTTATGGATAGTATACGTTATTTTATATTTTAAGATTGTTTGATTAATGTATTATCTCACTATAGGTGGACTTATGATTATTTGATAACTTGTTAAAACCTTTTTTTGAGACAGATGGAATGGCCTATCATTTTAACAGATGATCTGATAACACTTTATGAATGAAAAATACAACTTCATTTCTTTAAGATATTAAGTGGAAATTGTTCAAGGCACGAACAACGGTGAGATTGTTCCAAAATCAGGTAAGTATTTATTCTCATGCAAAAATTTTCAACTTTAAGAAAAGGATCTGGAAAACCAAAAATGTTATCTTAGTACCTTATTATCCAATGAATCAAATTGTCCCTTAAATCATCACATATTTATGGCTTTCTGGTTGTTAACTTTTTCCAAACATTATTCTGTATCACTATCCATTAGAACTTTATGGTTATATTTATCTTCCATATCCATGTTTTCACTTCCTACCTATGTTCTCCTATGTGGAAACCCAATGAATAGTTATTTTGGGTAACCATTATGTTTCTAACTTTCCTTTTTAAAATGAAGTTTTAATATTCCTTTTTATGATGTGAGTCTCTATGAAAGAAACTTTCAAGTAGTAAACCATTTATAACCCTGATGAATTTTGAGGCCAAATTCATTTTAAGGGGGGTTGAATGTAACACCCCAAGAATTTATGAGATATATTCTTTTAAATTTATTATCTATATTGTGTTGTATGATACACCAATATTATTTTATGCTACATGAAACACCATATTAGCTAGAAGTATACATAACTCTATTCTTGGATTGTGTTACACACAATTTCAAGTTCGTTTGATAGAATTTATTTTATGCCACATTGAGTATAGAGTTTGTTCAATGTATAAAAGAAATATGTTTGGATTATTTTATATGAAACAACAAATGAATCTTTCACTACATGAAACATTGACTTTTCTTGTGTTACACGCAAGAGTGACCTTCCTCGATAGCTTGTGTTGTACGCAATATCGATTTTCACAAAACAATGATATATTATTAAAATATTATTATTTAATGTGATATAAACTAGCCCTTATGAATATTATTATCCAAAATTAGAAGTTTTATAACATTATCATTCATATTACACATTTTCTATAACATGGTATTATATAAAAATCATTTTTTTCCAATAAAATATTTATTTTTTCAAAAAATGTAGTTTTACCGCCTTTTGATGGCGCACCAATTTTAAATCTAGGTTTTGAAACTTTTATAAGTTAAATTTGATAAATTAAAATTCTTATTTGGAATATGGACATAAAAATTTACTTTTATTTAATTTTTGGAATTTTTCTAATAAAATTGAAATTTTAATGAATAGTGAAAAATAATGCATTTTAATTTGAAACTGCCTTTTTATCTAATTTATTTATATAGATAGATTATATTTTTAAATTTTTTTAACATGTAATTGATTATATTTCTATCATTTAATCCAAGTTTGGTCATTTGAAGTAATTTAACTTTTAAATTGGACATAAACACATGTCAATCTTTTGATAGTTATTACTTCTTAAAAACTCACTTTCTGGTTTTGAAAATGGGAATTAATTTTCAATTAATTACTAAAACTTGTGTTATTTTAATTTGAAAAAATGGATTTTATATTTGGAATCATAAGGTTCAAATTGTGTAAATAGGTACCTTTTATTTTTGGACATTATGAATAGTAACTTCCGTAATTATTTTATTTACTATGGTTAAATGGTAAATCTGGTAAATAAGGTTAAAAAAATAATATTATAATAATATTAAACTACCCTAACACATGTCCTAATAATATTTTATGAGATATGTATGACCATGGTTATCCTTGAGTCGATTTTGGGACCCCATGGATTCACTTGGATGTGAAAATTACATTTTATGAGAATTAATTTCAAGTAAAGATAATTATAACCTAAACATATATCTTTTACTAAATCAATTTTTATATAGGGTTATATAAGTGATCTCCTTGAATATAAATAGTCCTTAGAAATATAAAAATATTTAATACATTATGGTATTTTATTTATAATTTTTATATATTAGATAAATATATATTTTTATGACACAATTATGATGTAGTGATTA
This sequence comes from Viscum album, assembly GCA_963277665.1. Lineage (NCBI taxonomy): Eukaryota > Viridiplantae > Streptophyta > Magnoliopsida > Santalales > Viscaceae > Viscum > Viscum album. Next base: position 1,206,979,640 of record OY728166.1, read on the forward strand.
CCTCATTAATTAAAGATTTAAATATATAAATATATAAATATTAAAATAAATTTAATTGGAATATATTAATTCCATAAAAAAAAATTTATGGATTAAACTGAAATATTAGGGATTAGATAATGCCTTTGGTTTGAAGGAATCAGTTTGTTATATTTTTTTTAAAATTTCAAGTATGAATAGTGTTCAAAATTGACATAATTAATAACTTAAAACATAAAATAGTTTATTAAATGATATTAAATTCATAAAAATCTATGATTTTTTAAAATGGTTAATATAAGTCCAAATGTGTCATAAATAAATTTTCTAGAGTCTTTTGAAATTATATGGTAATTAAATTAACCCACAATGTGTAAATAACATGATATCACGGTAAGATTAAAAACAGTAAAATAAGGGTTAAACCAAAAAGATATGGATAAAAACTACTCCAAACTTTTCTAAAAATTATTGGATGATGGGTATTAGAACCAAAACCATCCTATATTCTAATTAAATAAGTTTTGGACAATTTTAAAATGAAATTAAATTCATAATAAATTAATATTTTAGGATATTCCTAAAGTGCCATTCTCCTCTCTTATAAAAGGGAACCTCCTCCCTCTCCTCTTCACTCCATTTTCAGCCTTCTAGCTCAGTCAAACACAACCCATTTCTCTACTAAACTTCCATAGTTACAATATATAGGTTGTGGTATTCTCAAAAGACCAACTCTAGTTCCTTAAGAGGAAATTTAAAGGATGTACATCGAGGAAGAGGTAATATCTTCTACCGATTCTTTCAAATTTATTTCTTCTTCTACTTCCTCTTATTTAGTTGTTTCATTATAAATTAATCACATCAGTATCACTAATATAATGATATATTATTTTAAATATTATTCAACCCTATTTCACCTTCTATCCATCCTATGAAAAATGAAATCACCGTGCGTGCGTACGTACGGCTTAACATCTCCATATTGTGGTGTAATCCGTTTTTCACCACCATCTTAATTGGATGGGTATAATGGTGTAAATAATAACTATATATGATTATTATAACATGATACTAATTCTAATAAATTATACACCATCCACTTCAATACCATTTTTAAGAACATGGATCTTCCTTTCAGGTATGTTTTTCTTTTTCTGGTCATTTTTGAGAAAAAGAGGAAATTCTAGAAATTTTTGAAGTACACACCATGTACTTTATGAGTACATGCCGTGCACTTCCTTTCCACAGGAGACCGTGTGTGGGCTGTGTCTCGTGTGGGGGTGACATGGAGGCCGCCTAAAGTGGATTACAGAAAAGGTGATTACATGCAGTGTACTTCAAAAGGAAACACCGTGTATTTTGTTTTTTTTTTCATTAAATAGACCAGGGTCGTGTCTGACCGCCAGAAGTGTCTTGTTCTAGGTCTTATTCGACCGGGAGAAATCGTACGACGCCGAAACTTCTTCAAGCCCCCAAGCCTTCGTCTATTCTCCGAATCGACCGCTTTTGATTGCGTTGGAACTGCAGCAGTAAGATCTTCCTTCTTATAGAGAATCATTTTCCAATTCCTATTCTTTTCCAAGTTATCATGGGTTGAACATTTTATACATTTTTGTAGATCTTTGATGTTCCAAGGAGATTCAAGCTTCGAGGTTTCTTCTTCTTCGGTGTGCTATGGAAATTCAGGAATGAATTTCTTTAAGGGGGAAGTTTGTAAGAACCTGGATCTTCCTTTCAGGCATGTTTTTCCTGTTCTGGTCGTTTTTGAGAAAAAGAAGAAATTCTAGAAATTTTTGAAGTACACGCCATGTACTTTATGAGTACACACCAAGTACTTCCTTGCCGTAGGAGACCGTGTGCTGGCCTTGTCCTGGCCACACACACGACCATGTGGAAGTGACATGGAGGCCACATAAAGCAGAGTATGGAAAAGGCGATTACGCACTAGGTACTTCAAAATTACACGCCGTGTATTTTTTTCATTAAACAGACCGAGGTCGCGTCTGATCACCAGAAGTGTCTTCTTCTAGGTATCGTTCGATCGGGAGAAACCGTACGGTGCCGAAACTTCTCCAAGCCCCCGAGCCTCCATCTGTTCTCCGAATCGACCTCTGTCGATTGCATTGGAACTGCAACAGTAATCTCTTCCTTCATCTACAACATTGTTTTCCAATTCATCTTCTTTTCCAAGTTATTGTGGGTTGAATGTTTTAGATGTTTTTGTAGATCTTCAGCCTTCCAAGGATATTCAAGATTCGAGGTTCACGTATAGAAATCTCTTAATAGAAAGGTAGGTGGTTTTTTCCATTCTGTTGAAAGTCTTTGAGTATTATGTGCAATTGTTCCCAATACCCTTGAATAGGGTATTGTGCGTTTACCATTTTCCCCTGTGCTTTGCCTGCCTTGCTTGTATGCTGTGTAGAGGTTAATTGGTTATGAATAGGGTTGGATTGCTATGCCTTGGATGTTCTACTAATGATTTTTTCTGGTTTCGACTGTTGGTCCTGTTTAGCCTATTGGTCGTTTACCTATTTTCTATGCCTTGTGGTCATAGGATAGAGTGTTGTATTCTAACATGCTTTAGATGCTGTAGACTAGTCAGCCAAGTAATTTTGTAGGTTTAATTTAGCAATATAGCATTACTATGTGTTGACTTACACTGGTCCATGAGAACCTGGGGTAGTAGACTAAAAGGGGATAAATAGAGTGAGCTTCCTTAGAGAGTCTTTGAGCGTTATAAATTATAAGGGGATAGACCAAGTGAGATTTCTCAGAGAGTTTTTGTTTTACAAGAATTACCTTGAACCAATTCAGGATATAAGAGGAATTGACTGGGTGATCTTCCTCAGAGAGTTTGTGAATGACCTAGGGCTATAAGAGGAATTGACTGGGTGAGCTTCCTCAAAGAGTCTCTTGACTTTGGGGATATAAGGGTAATTGACCTTGTGTGCTTCCTCAGAGAGTCCTTGAATACCTTAGACTATAAGGGGAATTGACTGAGAGTGCTTACTCAGATAGTCTTTATGAAATCTTATGAGAGAACCAGAGGGGTTAGGCTGAGTGTATTTCCCAGAGGTTTTCTTGTACTTGTTAGGTAGGACCAGAGGGGATGGCTGTGAGTACTTCCCAGAGGGTTACTTGTTTTTGTTTAGCTGTTTCTTGATACTGATACTGTGGATTGTTGACTGTTGAGTACTTTCCTATTTACTACTTTCTGTACTTTTACCTACCATATATTCACTGTCTATTAGGCACAAATCTTTGGGAAGTTTCCTTCTGGGATTTAGTCTCACTCCCTGTTTGGGTCATGATTTTGGGCCCATAACCCACAGGTCGGAGGATTGAAACCCCCTTATGATAGCACTTTGAAACTTCCCGACCCGAAGCCACTAAACTGGTGCTCTGAGATGGTTCGCCACAAGACCTCAAGTGTGCCTCCCCGTACGCCAGAGGTGGAAGAATAGCAGTGAGGGCCTAGGGTGTGATACTGGGGAGACTATGAACTCATACTAGAGTAAGAAAACAACAGAAATAACTAAGTATAATACACAGTAGAAATTAAACAGAGTGCAGAGGCAATAAACAACTGAAATAGAACAAGTAGTAATAGTAAAATGCTGTAAAATCCTGAATAGCTATGAAATAAAATACAACACTGGTCACCCACCAGGCCGACCATATAGATACAAGTACAAAATAAACATAAAGTAAAAGTACATGGCTCTACTACTAACTTCGAGACAATCCACATACCCGATCTCCAAACACTGTCGAACTGCAACAACCCGACCAATAGAACTTCTCAAGCAACTCCACTCGATTATGCAACACTGGGCCTCAGAGAGTCCTTGTGTGCTTCCTTAGAGAGTCCTTGAATACCTTAGACTATAAGGGGAATTGACTGAGAGTTCTTCCTCAGAGAGTCTTTATGAATTCTTATGACAGAAACAGAGGGGTTAGGCTGAGTGTATAACCCATAGGGTTGCCTGTACTTGTTAGGTAGGACCAGAGGGGATGGCTGTGAGTAATTCCTAGAGGGTTACCTATTTGTGTTTAGTTATTTCTTGATACAGATATTGTGGATTGTTGATACTGAGTACTTTCCTGTTTACTGCTTTCTATACTTTTACCTTCCATATATTCGTTGACTGTTAGGCACAGATCTTCGGGTGGTTCCCTACTGGGATTTAGTCTCACACCCTGTTTGGGTCATGCTTTTGGGCCCAAATAGATTATATTGCTGTAGGTATAGATAAGGTAAAGTTCCCTTCTACTTCAGGTACTTGAATTGTTGTGGATCTGGAGAGCATGAGACAATGCGTTGGCTTCCGATGCTGAAGAGCTGTTTATCTATTTATTTTGTACTTTGGTTTAGTAATGTTTTGTATTCTAGCATTGTGTTCTATTTGGTTGCTTTTCTAGGCATATGTATCATGCATCATTTATATATGTGCTCTAGTTGTTTCTTACTTTTAGCCTTCCACTGATTGCTTTTGTATGGATTATTACTGCTTCCGCTATTGTATCGTGTTTCTCTTCCACTGTGTACTCTGCCAATGAGGGAATAGTTTCCCCACTATCACACCCAAGGCCCTCACTGCTAGTCGGCAGCCTCTGGAATTTGGGGAAATGCGCTTGAGTCCATGTGACCAACCAGGTATGGGGAACCTCTCGGTGGCTTTCAAAACCAGGACGTTACACTATTCAACAATTATGGGAATGATATCGTCGCTCGTACGTATGTACGACTTACCGTCTCCCCGACATGATGAGATTCATTGTACACTTTAACCATTCAATAAAGATTATAAATTATATATAATAAATAATAATGAAATATATGAAATAATAATACTACTATATATATATATATTTCATTTACTTACCTCCATTCAATTTAATAAGGAAACAAAAACAATGTTCATGCGTACGTACGACCTACCGTCTCCATGAATGGTGTATTCAATTTATTTTATCTATCTATTATATTTATATATATAATAAATATATAATATATAAATCATGTTTTACATTCTAGATGTAATTAATTCATTATATAAGTAATAATATCAAGAATAACAATCCAAAACACATATGATAAATAAAACGATTATTACCCAAAACATTACCTTAACATGGAGTTGACAAATAAACGGGTAATATAAAGTTGTAATGGAATAATATGTGACATCATAAATATTATTATGTTTATATTAAAAATTAATAATATGTTTAAACCCACTATACAGGATTTTTGGAAACATATAGAAAAATTAGACCTAAGGTAAGGGATAATTTTTCCATCTCAATTTTATCTAATATTGCTTATAAGTAAGTCTTTACTGAGGTTATATTTATCATCCATGACCATGTTTTCTAAAAATGTTTTCATAAAATATTTACTATTCTTCTATGTATTTTTAATTTCACTTTTACCCATTTTTTACTCTTACTACATGGTATGGAAGAAATCTTACTTTTATTGACCATACGAGGTACTTTTTTTTGACTTTTCCAGCAAAATAATGAGGAGAATATTTTTTTAACTTATATGACATGAATGAATTTTTACAATTTCACAATGCCTTATTTCCATTTATATTCTTTTACACTATTTCATGTTTATTTTAAACTAAATTATTTTCTTTTAAAATTGCGTGGCATTTTGAGAAAAGAAAATGTTTTTGAAGAAGAAAGGAAATTTTCCTCTAGAATTAAGTTCAATTGTTTAATCAAATTTATTTTACGTATAAATGAAATAGGATTATGTCTCTATACATATTATTAAATTTATTTTGTTGTGTATATTATGGGGTTATTTTTATAATGTCCATTTATCTTATATGTATTATGTTAGGATGAAATGGTGTTTAAGAATCCAATTTTATTTCATGGGTTATTCTACGATGAATGATTTATGTTTTTGTGGCACATGTAAGAATGATTTAATAATGATATTGGTGGCACCTATATCTCCATCCAATGAATTTGGGTAAAGATTTATATCTTAGGAGGTATATATGGATGGAACGACATGTAAATCGGGTTCAGTAATACAAGGATAGAATGAAAAGTAAACCTGGTTCAGTAATGGACTTCATCCACTACGATGGACTTGGAAGCAATGCCTTAGATACTATGGAAATCATATTATGTACTTAATGGTTTTCCAAAATTCGATGTTTTATTCCCATGTTATTATATCATGATTAATGTTACATTATGATCTATGCCTTACGCACTGCCAATATTTATTTCATGACTCATGATTTTGATGTTTAAACTTTATGTTCGTGTTTTTATGTTCAAATGTATATGGTTTGTTTAATTTTATCCATGTTTACCCTTACTGATAATTTTATCTCACCCTTTTTATGTTTTCTTTTCCCTAGGATATAAAGAAAGGTTTTAGGTAGGAAAAAAGGGAAGATCTTTATGGGATATGTTGAAGATCTTTCACTCTGATTAGAAGATTATGTTCTAAGTTTCCAAAGAAACTAAAATAATACAGTCTTTAGGTGTCTGTTTGTGTCATGTATTATTTATTCCATAAAATAAATTTAATTTCTATGTATTTCAAGCTTGAGTCTCTATATAAAATCTCAATAAGGGAATAAACCTCACAAGGAATCATAACAAGTAATTCAATGGTATAACATGATATCATAAAATAAAAGGATCATGAGTAATCTCATAGAAGAATTACATAAATAATAGTGCATCATAATTCACAAAAACATATAAATATTTCCTTAAAAAACACGACCTAAGAATATTTCATGGAAAAGTACTATAAAAACATCATAGTGGATGAAGTCCCATCACCGATTTTGTTTAATCCATGATCCTATACAAAAAATCTCATGAAACAAAAATTTAACCTAATTAATTATAGTAATATTTGAGGATACCCATCATAAAAAGTTCATGAATATTTGTGCAACAAAAATGATATCAATAATAATCAATAATCCTAATAATTACCAATGTAATGAAACGTGTTTGATAATTTTTCTTCATGTCATAATCAATGGAAATTTCATAAATATTAAAGAGTGGAAGTAATTAAATTTTATAGATTTTTTATCTTAAAAAATAATCATAGGTGTAAAAATAAGGTGTTTATTTTGGAATAAAAACATTAAATGATCATTATATAAAATTTTTAATGGATATAAATGTTTCTTCTAATCGAGATTGACTTTAGTGAATGAACTTTTTTAAATGAATTTATTAAATTTATTACCCAAAAAATGAAGGTCTAACAGGATATGTATATTTTTTAAGAGAAATATATATATAATTTAGAATTAATCCATAATATCAAAGTTAGATATACTGTGAGTTGGAGAAAGAATGGTCATAACCCGAATAAAAAAAGAGGTTCAGAGATATCCATTACCTTAAGTGTTTCCTTTCCATATATAAATTATAAAATTGTGTATAATAAATATATATTTATTATAAATGTATTATAGAACCATAATAATACATCTCAATCCATATATGATATTATTATGACATATTATCAAATTTTTATTAAAAATTCAATATTGAAGTCACTATTTTATGTGATAAATGTTTTGTTTTTCATGCAAGATTTGGTTCAGTACTCTTGGGTGTCACGCATTGATCATGGTTCCACCATATATAGAATTGTAAATATAATATTAATATAATATATATTAATTATATATTTATATATTTATATTAATATTAACCAATAAAATGTAGATACAAAATAATGAATTATATTGTTCATGGAGATAGTGGGTTGTATGTATGCATGAATATTGTTTCAATTTTTTATGGATAAAATGCACAATAGGTAAAGAATAATTAATCCTTATAGAATAAAAATAATATCATAAATAAAATATATATTCATTAAATACGTTATTATATCTATTAGTGAGGGACAATAATGGGAAATGAATTGCATCAGTTCATGAAGCTATAATCCACCGTACACACGAATGTTGATTTTGTTACCCATTTGATGGAAAATGAGATGGATGTTGGTGATTCCATTAGCATAATAAAATATAATTATATAAAAGAAAATGTTTTATTATTTCAATATGTTTGTATAATATTTCAAGGATGTAGAAGAAAAAATAAAATTAAAACATTAGGTTATAGACAATTCCTCTTATTCAGACAACATCCTTTTCTTTATACCTTAAACCATATTTGGATGGTCTTCCACTAATCAAAATACATATAGAATGTGAGTAGGGATGTTAGGACATGATATGGATAGGGTTTGGATAAAATAAAAGTATTTTTAAGATTGATGTAAAGTAGAGAGGAGGTTCCCTTTTATTTGTTAGGGCATGGAAAATCATGGAATGACATAAAATATAATTTAACATAAATTGATTTTTAAAAAAACAAGGATCCAAATCATTTTAAGATGAATATTGGATGATTTTTGTTCTAAAATATTTCATTAATTAGAATTTAGAGCAGTTAATATTTTGTTTTTACACTTATATCTTTGTTCTAACCTTCATTAACCCTTCTTGAAAATTACCATGATAATATTTTTTTACTCATTAGAGATAAATATATTTACTATAAAATGGAAATTGACCCATAAATGGACAATATTTGATATATTAAAATATATAACAATAACTTGGAAATTTATTTTATTTTTTGGAATTTTAAATCAATCAATGAATTATTATTTATTATAAAATAATATTTACTTCATTTTTTGGACTATTCATTTAATTAGATTTGAAAAAACATGACAGTACTGTAATTTGGATATAAAAGATTAAAACATCATTATTATGTTATTTTTATTTAAAAATATCTATAAAAAAATAATTCATTCAAATCATATTACTTTAAAGATACTAAAAAACATTTATTTTAATTTATACTACCATAATAAATACTATGTTAGCATCATGTAGGAATTAAGGTAATTATTTAATCTCTAAAAATCAATTACATATTACCATTAAAAAATAATAATTATATTTATGATAATTATTTATAATCATACAAAAATTCTCTCCATCCCTATCACAAATAATATTGAAATTAAATGTAGGAAATTGATATTTTTTACTTTATATTTTACTTAAATATTTTAAAGGTCTAATTAAAAGAAACATGTCAAATAGTTTCCGTTTTTTCTAAAAATGGATCTAAACTCATGAAATAAACTAATAAAATTAAATAAAGGGATATTTTATGGTCATTTTTTGTCCTTATCATATTATTTTTAACTTTAATTACCCGATTTACCCTAACCATGGTGACAATTATTTACTATGATAACTCTTCAGAATGGCCTAAAATAAAAGGTACCTATTTACCAAATTTGGACCCCTTGATTCCAAATATGGAATCAATTTTCCATGATTTAACTTATATAATTTTATTAAACAAATAAAATATAAACACACATAAAGTAACAAAATTGGTTTTTCATAAAAATGCCTTTTATGTGTAATTTTTTTTATACCAACTTCAAGTACGAAACTCATTCCATAGACCATAAGTGAATTTATAATTAAAAAATAACTAATTAAAATTTTAAACTAATCCAAAATAGAATTCAACTATGAAAATTAAATGAAAATAAAATAATGTATCCTTAAAAAATCACCATTTATCACTATTTGTTGAAAAAAATATTTTCCAAAAATTCCAAAAAGTTCGCCTGAGGATAATTTTGATATATTGATTTTAATAATAAATTTTCTTTTATAAAATATACTTTATAAAATTTTAGAAAATTAATTATAATATTTTCACAGAAAAATAAAATAATATTTTAAGAAAATATATTTTTTGAAAAAAAATTACTTTACTAAAAATAGAGTGATTGTTTCATAAGAATTCATCAATAAGTTTTTATTTATTAGTAAAATTACATATCTATACTTTTTAATGTGGTTAATCCTATTTATACCCTCCAATTTAATAGGAAGGATATAGTATAATAACGTTTCATGGTTTATTTAAGATCAGTATTGCAGGTTGTATACGCTATCAATTCATAGTGTTATTTTAAAAACTTAGGGTGTTATAAGGTGGGATATACATGATCAACTAATTTAAATGTTATTACCCTAAGATATTTCTTTTCCAAAAATAAATTCAAATATAGAATCCAAACAAGGATATATTCTTAAGAAAACCACATAATCTCTACCTTTCCAAAACTGTAGGATTATATTTTATACATAGAATTATGCCAAGTGATTTCACCAATTATTTTTAACCCTAATATACATTGATTAAATAAACCCTTATCCAATAGAAAATATAGTGACACAAGCATTTTTCAAATAGATATTACATCTTTTTAGATTAATATTGATTAAATAGCATTATCATCCCTTCCAAAATCGTGAAGTTTTATTGTCATTGGAGACTAGATACACAATATTCTTATTTAACTAAAAATATATATAATAAACCACTATGATCATCCCATATAGTAATATTATTATAAATACAATATGTAAAACCATTTTTCATAAATGTTTGAAAGGAAATATAAGAAAATATGAGATCATATTCTTAGTAATGGTAATCATAAGAGATATCAATCAATGATAATAATTGATCATAAAATAAATAAAAGTTTATAATAAGCTTATAATAACGTTCAATAATAATACCCAATTAGTAAAATATAATTAATCATGAATTATGTAATAATATTTTTTTATAATAAATGAAAAAACTTTTATTTTTGTAGAACCATCTATAATAAATCATAGACCAAGATAACACATCCTATCAATTGGAAATTTATTCCTAGAATTCACATAGGCATAGAAAATCATTACGTTACTCAAGGATCATTTTTAGGATTATATAGTGGATTGGGTTTTCTCCCCCAACCCAAATAGCCGAAAGGCCTTCATTTTTATTGATTTTGATAACCCCCCTTTCAAGGGATGTGGGGGAACCCTTACAAGGCCCGTAGGCTCAGAGATTACATGGCCCTTAATCTTAGGAGATTATATGACCCGAAGGTCTTAGGGAATTCAACAAGACTATCTATAAGGAACTTCCCCTCCCTAGCATCTGCATCATGATAGTAGCTCTCCACCTTCACATAGCCATCTGGCTAGGCTTCCCGTGCAAGCATAGGCTGGTCCCGATGGCATAGCTTTACCCTCTCATTCTCACAAATCCATTTGGATCTACTATGGTGAGTGCACCTATTCTGAATATACCAGTAACTAATTTTCATTGGGGGTTATATACGGTGGTTGACTCTAATATTCTTAGTCCTATATTTAATGAATTCGTGAGTTTATATTGTGTTAAAAAATTTAAAAAAAACAAGGTTTTTATCATTATTTAATATCCCTAGTAAAGAAAAATTAATATCAATGGATGTTATAAAATAATAAACTTTATAAATGATCATTGGAATAATTATTGTTGAAAATAGACCTTTAAATCGTAATTCCATAATCGTTAAATCAAATATTCAATTCACACATTCATTAAACAATTCCAGGTTAAAAAAAATTAGGAATATTTTATTCAATTCATTTTGAAAAAATTATTGGTGAAATTGTATTTAAACTTTCATTGAATATTATTAAAAAATATTTTTGAATATTTTTAGAAACCATGGATATGTAAGAAAAAAGTTCTTTGATTAAAGAAGATTAAATAAGATCAAAATTTATAAAAAAAATTATGAACCATTTAGTGAACCAAAGAGAGGAATATTGTACCGAAGCATCAATTTTCTGGAGATAACTAGAGAATAAGAACCATATAATAATAAAAGTGAAAGTAGTTTTCAGATAAAAGTTATATAATTTCCTCAACGAAAATTAAATTATAAAATATTCTAATTAAAATAGGTTTGGAACATAAATCCAATAATAATTTGGTAAATTTTGAATAATAAAACTCATAAAATAATTAAATTAAATGAAAAATTAAATAAAATTAAAATATTTAGATTATTTATACAACATTTCAATGAGTATATATATAAAAATCATTAAATATTATTGATTCATAACAAACCATATGTACCAAAGAATAAAATTTGTGACGATAAACCCTCACGTCAACACTAGTCTTTTTTCGTACATTTTTGAAGAACCTATAAAATAAATATATATTTATTATAAATATATTACCAAAAAATAATCATGAGTATCATAAAATATATTTTTAACTTATAAAATCTTATCAAATTTTTATTAACAAATTTTTATTAAAATAATTGTTTTGAGTGATACTTGATTTATTTTTCATGCATGTTTCAGTTCGAAATTCAGGGTCCCTATACATTAATCATGGTTCCATCATATATAGATTTTTAATCATGATATAAAAATCAAATGTGTTCATTATATTTTTACTTATAATCATTCTTTAGTGGTGTATTTGAAAAATTAATCACATCACTTCATGCAGGTGGTAATCCACACATACACATGACTGATAATATCATTTTTTTAATTAGTGGAAGTGTAAGAAATTGAATTATATAATACACTTAAAGGAAAAAAATTACGTTATAAATTTGATAAATATTTACTTTTCTAATATTTATAACTATCAATGTAAAACAGTGATGAAAAATGAATTACACTGCGATGTGGAGATTGTTAAGTTGTACATATGCTCAAGCAATGTTTTTATTTTCCATAGAATTAAAAAGAAGTGGATAATGGTTTTTTACATTATCATAAAAAAAATAAGCATATAAAATAAAAATTTGAAATTATTTTTTAATTATTTCCATATATTTACATGAGGATGAATAAGAAATAAATTTGTATATACTCGGTTAAGAGATATACCTATTTGCTGAGAAACCTATTTTGTCTTGTAATTTATGCATTAAAAGGATGGTATTTTGGAAATAATAGAAGCTCTATTATGGGGTAAGGAAGCTAATAATGGATTATATAATGTATTTTATGATCTATAAGGCTCATTAACTGTGTATAAGAGATGAGAGGTGGTATAATTTTATATGAGAGGGAAATGATACAACTTAGAATCAATAAAATAATTTAATTATAAATATATATAGATCATAATCATTTCAATTGGAACCAATGCCCTAAAAAATTAAATATAGTATGTTATAAGTTCAATATAAACTTCAATAATCACATTTGGACAAGTGTTTGATACATTATAAGTGGTATCTCAATGTTAAACAACATTAAACTCTTTTTTTTCATTAAATATGATAAGTCAAATAATTTACCCTGATAGAAAAATTATATTAGAAAATTTTAAAGGAATATTATAATATTTTTTTAAATTATGATTCCAAATTTTGAATTATTTTTATCATTTTTAAATCATATAGGTAATATAAATTACATTTAATATTAGGAAATAAAACACATGGAATATTGTTTTTAATAAAACACATGATTCAATGAGTAACAATAATTTCATCATAAAATAAAGTAATAAATTGGTTTACATGATTTTTAATAGTTAAATAATAAACTTAGAACTATTTTCATACCATTGGATGAAGAAAAACCAAATACATTCTTCCAACCATGCCATTAAATGCAAAGACCCCCCAAAAGCTGTCAATTTGAATAAAAATATTACTTATCTTCAAAAAAGTAAATATAGGGTTGAAAAATTCAAAAAAAAATGTTTTAATGTTCATTATTGAACACCAAGAGGAAATATTTTGTATAAAAACATGTATACAATATGATTAAGGAACGTATTAAAGAGTTTTTAATGCTTTACCCCAGTGTTTTTACCAAATTTTACCTTATTTATCAAGGTGATAGATATTTACTGTATTTACTATTCATAATGGCCAAAATTTTAGTTGACCCTATTACATTATATTAAATATTTTAATTGAAATTATTTAATCCATTTTTTCATATTAAATTAAAATAATTTGGAAAATTAAATTTAAATGTAAACCAGGAAAACATGATGAAAATTGTTTTTTAATAGAAAATATTTTCTTAACAATAAAACTTCTTATAACAAAATAAATCATGAAATAGGTTCAAATGAACTTAATTGAATAAATAATTAATTAAATTAACATATATTAATTTTTTCTTTTTTAAAATAATGCAACTTTGTAGTGGTTTTAAATGAAAATGTTATTTTTAATAAAAAATAGTAATTGTTAATATTCACTGTAAAATCAATATTTTAAGAAAAATCCCAAAAATTCACACAAAAATAAAATTCATATGACGATTTAGAAATTGATATTATTTTACCAATTAAATTTTAATTTTTTTTGAAGTTAATGATAACATATTCTCATAAAAATCAATAAAAATGTTTATTTATTAAAATGAATATTTGAAGCATAAAATGATTTTACTAACAAGTGAGTACTCATTTATCAATGAATTTAAAAAATATAAAAACTTTAAAGATATTTTAATTAATATTTTTACTCCATTTAATGTAGTAAAATTTAATTACTGGTTTATAACATTCTCATTTGAACAACAATATTTGTACCGTGGTTCATTTAAAAATGGTATTTCATATAAAACAAGTTATAAATGAAATAAAATTTATTTAAAGATAAATACACTATAAAAATTGAGATTGTCACACAAATATGGATCAATATGTTCCCTAATTGGGGGATGGGTGAATCCGTTATATTCTATTTATATTTTTTCATACATAAGGAACAACCTTATCATTTAGTTAGTGATAAACGAATCTCCTAGAAAACAAAGGATAAGAAATACTATATGAACATAGGTTATTACAAGGTTAAATACTCTATAAGAGTACATAGTCCTTATAATATTTTGGATGTAATAAAATACTATAAAAATATATAATTAATTCATTTTGGTTGTTAAAATAAGCATGACATATCTATCACTTGTGTATCACTGTAGTTGTTTCGATAGTTCATGTTCTACTAAAAAATATAGTTTGACATAATAATTATTTAACAAAAATAATAAAACTCACTAATATGATTCAATGTTTTCACTTTACTAATTAAACTATATTCAAACTTTCTTTAATATAAGTTATTCTTAATCTACGCCAATTTATTGCACAATATTAAAATACAACATTATTATCAAATTATTTTTCTAGGCTTGTCTATTCGATAATCTCCATTTTCATTACACAAGTTCTCATATATCTATATGATACCATTTTTAGTACCTACTTAGACTAATATTAGTAGATATAAAACTATATATGGTTCTTATTAGACTAATATCAACGGAATCATTTTTCATTCAATCTTATGTTTACTCTGTTTGTCTGATCAACTTTTCACCATGTTGTTCTAATAGAAAATGATGGGTAGACATTGTCCAATATCAAAAAATCTTGTTCTACTATGCCTGACACTTAGACACAAGATATATTCCATAAAAACATGAAATGTTCAATATGTTTTCTAGCACTAAAAATATTAGTGGCACTGTATGAAGCATCTGTAGACCTTTATATAGGTTCCAATCCTCATAAAAAGAAGGACAAAACATGAATGTAAAATGTAATCATCCCCCTAAAACATTGAACATCCCTTTCAAAACATTATTTGATTGAAAAAAATTATAATTTCTCTAAAGAGATAAATATCCCTTAAAACATAGAATCAATGAACTCTTCAACCATCCTAAAAATAAAAAATGAATCATATTTGCCTTCACTAATTCAATGTATTTACAAAAGAAATTTATAGTTCATATTTAATGATTCTTCTTTTTATAGTAACCCCATATGGTCCTCATATGACTAGTTTCACTTTATCCAATGATATCTATCTAGATCACTATGTATGATTGATTCATTTTAAATCCTCCGATCGATAACATTGAATCCTATTTTTAAATTTTATCATGGAAATATCAATCTGATGGATTAACTCAAAAATATATGTCTGATTCTATATTAAAAAACTAATATCTAGTGTCTTCATAAAATTTTCCCTATCTGATGTACTCGGGAATGTTCATGAAGCTTCCTTACATATGGAACATCTACAACACTTCATTTATTGATGATATTTTAGATTTTTTTGATTGAAATTATATATTCCCTTTATAGAAATAATTTTTTTGGAACCATCTCTACGATGATTCTTAATATCCATTTCATTATAGTATTTTAGATGAATCATAATTCTCTATGTGAAAGACTCTCTAAGTAAATAAAATAGACTTCATATTTTTTTCAATTACAACCTCAATGGAATATTGTCCAAATATTTTTTCTATTAGATTTATAAACATCCTTACTTCATTGAAATTATGATATAATCATTAATAAATTTATATAATAATCAATTTTGAATATTTTGAAGACCTTAAAAGCATCATTTTATCTTACTTTATCAAAATGGTTTTTTGATAGAACATAGAATATAGTCAGATAATATTTTAGATCAACAGTCTATCTGATGAAAATGATCCATTGGAATCTTTCTATTGGGCTTTATCCCTTGGAAATTCCATCGGTTGACCTTTATAATGAATTTTCAATAATGTTACTTGATTTATGTTATAAAATAAAAATCAATAAATAAGAGAAAAATTCCTTCATAACAACCAATTTCATCTTAAGACAAAAAAGAACTCAACAAATTTTTTCCTCCAAAAAATCCCCCCCTTTATTTTTTTGGAATAAAAAGGGCATAAATAAATTAAACATTATAAATAAACAGACATATCACTTATCTAACAATTATAATCCTACCTAAGTGAACATAATTTAGGTAATAATAATCATTAAACAAAAATATAAATTTTTCAATAAATTAGTGATTGAAAACATTTTCTTATGAAACATTAAAATTATTACAGCCACTCTAAACATCAAAAAATAAAATAAAAACAACAACCTGAACAAAACAACATCCTATATCAAATTATTTAAAAAAAATAGTTAACATGTACAACTAAATAAAAAATTACCCATTTTTGAAACTCCCCCTAAATATATTATCTCTTTATATAGATAAAATACATACCAATAGATTGTTTTAGGTTATATATTTCTCCCCATTGGAAAAAATTATCAAAAGTCCAAATGATATTGGGAGGAATATCCCATAACTTATCCTTAAATAGAGATAGTTTTTATACCCAATATCAACCTCATCATATGACATTATTCCATTATAAATAGTTTAGTAATGATATTAGTAACTTGATCCAATATAGAAAAAAATATAGATTTAATTTATTTAATTTCACATACACTTTGATGAAGTGATATTTAATATCACTAAGTATAGAATAATAATGTAAAACATGATTTTTATTGATATTCATAGTATATAGATTATAGTAACCAAACATAAGGGGATGGTTCACATAAATTAACAAATCTTCCATGTGTTTCTTTATCCAAATTAATTGTGTTTCATCTTTAGTGGAAGCCGCATACTCAGATAATATAGTGATGAGAGTTATAGAAAATTTGTAATTTGTACACCAGTACACACATCATTATCCAATGAAGAAAATACCACCAGTTATGGGTCTAATTTCTTCAACACTACTTACCCAATCATCAGTTGTATAACCAAACAAATCAGTTTTTCATGCATTTTTATAATTTATTCTAAAACCAATTTTTCCACTAATATATCTTGAAAATAATTTCCCCTTAGTAACATCAGATTAATTTGGAAAACATTAATACATTTTACAAATATTAAAAAAATAAATTATATCTGGACTTGAAGTCATTATATATAATCAACTTCTAATCAACTTTCAAAACCATTTAGGATTAACCTCCATTCCTTGCCCATATTTTCCCACCATTTTCCCAGTTAAATGGGTGTTGAAATATGATTTTAATATTCTGTTATTAACCCATGGAAATGGGTGTTGAAACGTGATTTTAATATTCTATTATGAACCTATTTTTATATTCCTTAACACACATATCTTTACATAATAAAATATACATCTTATTTTGAGTTTTTTTAAAGAAAATTTTGTATTTAATTTCAACCATCATGGAAATTTAAAATAACTCATTTATCTCCTTATAAAACTTTTCACACATTTCCCAATCATTCCATTTGAATATGATATCATCAATATAAAAAATCACAATGAATGGAACACTTTTCATTTTATTCAATTTATGGGTTACTATAAACTCATCCTTTCTTGAAATTTATCTTCTTTATATAAGTATTGAGTTTATAATACCAAGATCATAGTGCTTTATTCAATCCATAGAAATGACTATTCAACATTCAGACATAAATAGTATCTTGACTAAACATGAAATCCCAAGGTTTTTTAATATGAAATTATTTATTTAGACCTCCATTTAGAAAATACATCTGGAAAACCATCTTTAATATCATATATCCTCATCATAAAGTAATAATAATAAAATTATGGTAGTTTCATGTATTTATAGTAAAGAACTATGGTCATCAAAATCAATACCTTCAACCTGGGTGTAACCTTTATAAACCATCCATTACTTTTTTCTATAATGACTCCATTTTTTGTAGTTTTACCATTGGAATATGTAATTCTCCAACCCAGGTTCCACACACTAGTGCCCTGAGTTAGCTGCTCACATGACCTCAGGCATTCCTCCTTGTATGCCAAAGGCTTCCGACTAGTAGGGAGGGTTAAATTGATGTATAATGGGGAGACTAAACCCCCATTATTAGAGAAACACAATAAAAAAGGTAATTAAACAAGAACTAGGTGATTATAACCAATAAATAAATAGCATACTGTAATAATAAATATGAATATCACATGATTGAGCAAAAAAAATAAACAATAACAAAACCAAATATATAAACATGTCATTCTATATAAGTGTCAATTGTCAAAGAAAATAAAAAAAGGAATTGAAAGCATCCAAACATTCCCCGCGCATTATGTGGGTCCCTCATCCATGATCCATCCCAACATTTCCATCTAACCTAGGGTTATTTCACTTATCAAGTTCTATAAACATGATGTCTATTCGGTACTGATCAGAGAACCCGAGTAAGGTTTGACTAAAACATAGTAGGCCACCACAAATGGTTTAAAAAAATATCAAGTATATAATATTTCATTCAGTTAGATAAAGAATAAAGTAAAATAATATGTAAATGGTTTCAAAATAAAATGTTTTTCAATTAACAACATAATTACTCGAGACCACTATGACACAAGAACCATCAATACCTACTTCATCCAATACCAAAGTCTGAAACATTCCCAAGGGGTATGAAATTTAATTTTATCAAGTGCATTCATTAGAAAAATAATTTACACTTTTATATCAATTCTACTTAGATCCATAGTCCAATGAAAATATATTAGGGGTAGAAGGACATGTTTAGAACCCCATGATTATTTAGATCATTAGTCCCTAACTTACACCTCATTGTTATCACATATGGGATTTTGAAGCATTAGTTCTTGTCCCGCACTCATTATTATCACATATGGGACCTTCCATCATCCGTATTTATCCGAAACATTTCATCATGTATATCACAAGATCACATATTCATTGAATTTAATCATAATTAACCTCATTATCAAATATTATCATCACAATATACCATTTCAATTTATCAAGAAATTAATGTTCACTAAATTAATTCACATGGAATAATATGAAACATTCACCATTGTACCATTTAAAAATATTTAATCATATAATCAATTAAACCTTCAAGGTTATTCCAAATATACCTTAATTAATATCATTATGTAATTATTAATTAGATTGATCAACCAATTTGATAATCTCATTAATTAATTATCCAATTAATTAATTCAATTCAAGATTCAATTTCCAAATTTGGAAGTTGAAATTAAAAAATTACGTACACTAAATTATAATTCAAGACTATGGGAAATGAAATTTATACCTCCTAACATAATATTATTGATTATTTTTTTCCAAATAAAATATATCTAAATTGATGTGGTACAATAAAGATCAAAACTACAAAGAAGATATAGAACCCAAAACCTACAACCAAGATCCAACAGAACATAACCATTAAAACCTAGATGTAAAAAAACTGGGAAATAAAACATTCCTCTTCATATGTAAAGAGACATGAGAGAGAGTGGAAACCACATGGGAATAGATTACAAATCAGAATAGGTTCAAATACATCAATCAAATATTTGATTCATCAATAAAAGGGTTCATGGAGGATTAAAACCCTTATAGAGGATTCAAAATTTTGTGGAAAGAGTTTAGATCTGATTTGGGTTGATTGGGGGTTAATACAGGGGGTTTATTAAATTTTTAATAAATATTTTTAGGATTAAAATATATTATGCACTGTTTCTAGGGAAGGGCCACATAGTTTCCAAAACATGCATCCTAATTTTGGTTCTCATCTTAGGGGTGCACAGTTTCTCTTATGAGGTCTCACAGTTTGGAAAACCCTATTCCAACCATGAAATCCCCTACATTTAGGGGTTTCATCATTTTCTTGGGGAAGGTACATGGTTTGGGAAAAATGTATGCCAACCATGCACTACCCTTTTCTTATAAACTTTTCAAATTCTCACATAAAACACCTCAAAACAAAAACCCACCTAAGGAATACCAAAAAAGGGTAAAGATTACCTATAACCATGCATGAGACATCTATATAAAATTGAAAGATCATACAATCTCCAAATGTTATAATAACTCATCATTGATTAATATGACAAATCATCTCTAATATTCTGAGGTAAATAGATCGAGAAACTGAGGCCTCATATTTTATTCTCTATCCCATATTTCCTTCTCAAAATGATTATGTTTTCACAATAATTGAACTATCAATACTATATTTCCAACAACACTATCTCACTAAAATCCGTAAAACATATTAGATTCTCCTCAAATAACATATCGGTCTCAATCTCAACATCATTAAAATCAATCAAATGAGAAGGGTCGGGGTGATAACACTGAATACATGACACATTTAAGACATCATACATAACCCTATACCTCTATGGAAGAGATAATCGGTATCCCACTAGCCTAATTACCATTATAATCTCAAAAGGTACAATAAACACATGCGCTGACTATCAATGATCCAGTATCCTACAATAACCCAACATAGTCGAAACCCAAAAAAACACATAATCTCCCACTATAAACCCTTTAGTTCAACGATGTTGATTAGAATAGGAATTCTTTGTATTTTGAGTTGTCTCCAAACATTTGTGAATCAGATGAACCTTATCTAACATCAAATGAAAGAGACTTAATCCTAATATCTCTAACTCACCCACCTCCATCCAACAAAGAGGTGATCTCCAAGGCCTACCATAAAGAACCTCATATGGTTCCATATAAATATATTGTTGATAAATTTTGTTATATTCAAACATAATAAGTGCTATGTACTTTTACCAAGACCCTTCATAGTTGTAAACACACACCCATAGAATATCCACAAAAAGGAATAGTATTTTTTGATTGTCTATCCTTCTATGGGTTGAAATTCATACTTATAAATACTTGTGTACCATGCTCTTTATGCAAGATTTACAAGAAAAAAGAAGTGAAACCTGAGTCATGGTCTGAATATATACTCCATGGAACCCCGTGAATATGGACTATATTTCATATATGAAAGTACCCCAAATAATATACTAATAATTTCTCCAATATAGGAAATAAATGTTCTACTTTCATCAATCAGTCCACAACCACCCCAATAACATCATTCTTCCGAGGTATCATTGGGAGAACCAGAACAAAATCCATGGAAACATCATTCCATTTCCATTTAGTAATGGGAAAAATCTATAGTAAAACACTAGTTCATTGATTCTCAACCATTACCTATTGAAAAGTGTAACATCATGTCATAAACCCTATAATATCCTTTTTCATACCCAACCATAAATACCATCATCTTATGTCATGCTACATTTTTGTCAAAACTAGATGCACTTCAAACATTGAGGAATGAAATTCAAACATCAGATACCCTCACATAAGAATCGATATGAAAACTTATTTCCTAACATAAATGATCTCATCCTCACCTATGTAAATATATAAAGGAAAATACCCACCTTCATGGATTTCCCTCAAGGAAAAGTACTCCAGATCCTTATACTACTTATCTCTGATCCGGTTAAAAATTTTAGACTCAATGGATACTAATATGAGGCTAATATACTCTTATCCCTCATAATCCACAACATACATATCATCCAGTAAATCCATCATCTTCCAATCCAAACTAGAATCCTAAACTTCATGATTCTGAGTTTTCCTACTCAATGATTCAGAAGAACTATTTCACCTCTTAGGATTATATGATATCTCAAAATCAAATGACTATATATACTCAACCCACCTCTACTACCTACGATTCAAATCAAATTTCAAAAAGATATACTTTAATTTCTTATGATTGGTATACGTGGTAAACATTTCATCAAGTAGATAATACCACTAACACTTCAAGGAATAAATCACTACCATTAACACATAGTCATTTGTAGGGTAGTTCCATTCATGTTTCCTTAGATGTTGTGACCAATATGATACAACTATATATCCTTGTTTCAATGATACTCCAAGACCTATTATATATTTTTCATAAAAAAATGTATACACCTCACCAGGATTGGTTAGAATCAAGATTGGTGCGGTAGTCAAACACCTCTTTAACTCTTGGATATCATTCTCACATTCTCTAGATCAATAAAAACTTGAAACCCTTCCTGTTCAAGACTAAAAGTGGTACTACCAAGTGGGAACACTATTGAAAAAACCTCTTATAATATCATGATAAACCTAAGAATCTATGGATATCGAAGGTGTTCTTTGGATGCTACCAAGAAACCACTACCTGTAATGTTTTTTTGGGTCCACTAAGTGATCTTCCTCTGAGATGATGTGACCTAAAAAATATACCTGATAAATCCACAATTGACACATAGATATCCTAGCATATAGAAGATTCTATAATATTGTACTCAGTATGATGTCAAGGTGTTGGGAACGATTGTCATGAGTCTTAGAGTACACAAAGATGTCATCCACCAAAAAAACCAAAAACTGATCTAGGTATGGATTAAAGATTCACTTTGTAAAGACCATAAACAATGTAAGATCATTTGTTAGCTCGAATGACCTCATGAAGTACTGATAAAGTATATACCTACTTATAATAGGTGTTTTTAGTATATCATATATTCAAAATCTAATATGATGATACCCTGATCTCATGTTAATCATGGAAACACACAAGATCCTCTCAACTAGTCAAAGAGGTCATAAATACATGGGAGATGATATTGATTCTTCACTATCACCCAGTTCAGATTTTGGTAATCAACACATTTTCCCATGTTCCTATTAGAATTCTTAGAAAATAATAATGCACAACCCCAATGTGACATACCCAAATTGATAAATCCCTTATCCATCAATTCATTCATCCAAGTCTTGAGCTCTTGAAATTCTATTGGTTCTATTCTGTTAGGAGGAATGGAAACCATCTCAACTCTAGGCATGAGCTCAATCATAAACTCCACATCTCTGTCAAGTGGAAACCACAATAATTACATATTAAATACATCCTTAAATAGATCTACTATGGGTGTAATGACATTCATCTTGGCACTACCATCATCCAATAATAGAAATGAAACTTCAGTGGTGAGATCCACCAGTTTTTGATGAATTGGCCCTACACTGATCTCCATGATATTCCACATTCCATGATGAACATAATTTTCACCCTTAGAAGGTGTAATAGTCAATATCTTATGGTAAAAATCTATGTGGTCTCATTACAATATTATATAGTCCATACCCAAAATTTAGTCAAAACTAGACATGTTGAGTATATAAAGATCCCAAAAGAAACGATGCTCCCCAACCTCAAGAGAACACCCCTTTAATAAACCAATATATCTCATACATAATCCCAAATATGTATCGATTTTCATAGAACCTCTCCCAAACTCCACCATTAATATCAAAACATTCAAAAGTTTGTCATATACAAAAAATTATAGACACCATTATCAAATAAGGAATTATCAAGCATAGAAGATACATGAATAATACATATAACTGTTGATGGTTTGACCTCACTATCCACATGTGTAGGTTGAACTATAAGAAACGATCCTGGAACTATCACCTATACTATATACTGAGTTCCCTAAGCTTCACCAATCTAGGGATATTGAATATCTTTCCCAAAAGTCCCATGCTAACTTCCTCGACCACCATGGCCAGTAAAACTCCAACAACTAGCCTAATATAGGGTATACGACTCCCTTATAACACTATGTTTCTACCTAGATACCCTATAATTACCATCATATTTTTTGTTCTTGTAGAACCATTGTATATGTACTATACTGTTGAAATCATTTCACTCTACCAGTGGACCAGGGAACTTCCTATGTAGGTGAATTGGCTTACCATACTGTTGGAAGGGTTATCTTGTATTTTAATGCATTTCTAATCCTTCCCCTAAACACACCACTTCCAACTTCTATTATTATCATTATCATAATGATGATTTCTAATTTTGGAAATTTACCACCTAGTCATCCAATAGAAACAACCGACATCTCACTCAAAGCCTCTTTCAGGTTCACTAAAAAAGTAGAGCTTGATTCCCCACATCATAAACTCCTTCATCCTAATGATTTTAACCTCGCACTTAATATCACTTTTGATCCCATACTAAAATCATTTCACCACAGTAGCCTCATCCACTAACAATGCTAAAAAAACACTAAAACTCTATCAAGCATCCAATATACTCGATCATAGACATGTTACCCTGGGTCAACATCAAGAATTTATCTCCTTAATTCAAATAAAATAAATATTACATAGAGAAATTCTGAAATTGGAATTCAACAATTGAATTCACACAATTATAATTCAAGACTATTGTAATTTAAATTTATACAACCTACCACATGACCATTGAAAAGCGTTTTCCAAACTGGAAATCCCAAAATTTAATCAAAAAAACCTATATCACAAAGACGCGAAAGATCTAGAACCAAAAACCTAATATCATGATCCAATGAAATATAACCATAAAAACTAGATCTAAACCAAACAAATGATAAATAAAATATTCATATAAATCTAGAAATATATATGTGAGAGCGAGGAATCCACATGAAAAGAGATTACATAATAGAAGAGGTGAAGATCCTTCAATTATATCATTAATTAATCATGAACAGAGTTTGAGGAGGCTTAGAACCCTTCTAGAGGATTCAAAATTTGAAGAAAATATTTTAGGTCTAAGCTGGGTCAAATGGGGGTCAATGTTGGGGGGTTTGGAAAATTGTTAATAAACTATTAGGGGATTATAATCATGTGTGAAAGGTTTCTTGGATAGTGATGTACAATTTTAAAAAATATGCACTATATAGATGCACCTAATATTAGGAGTGAATAGTTTCTCCTAAGAGGATGTACGATTTTTCAAATCATTTCCTAACCATGAAATCCCCCCTTTTTGGGTTTTTAGGATTTGCTGAGGGTAAGTGCATATTTTTGGAAAATCAGTCACCAACATTGCAGTGCATTGTTTCTTCCAAAATTATCAAATTTTATCCCAAACCATCCAAAAATAAAAACCCACCCAAGGGTAAAATAGTACATATAAACAAGCATGTGACATCTTTATAAATGGTTAGGATCTTAATGAATATTTCTATAAATACATATAGATTTTTCTTGGGATTCAGCACTTTGATTGTTTATTCCATGACCCCAGAATAAATATATAAAAAATATTAATATATATTGAAGAACACATGCACATATTTTTGAAATAAATAGTTTTCCCATTGATCAAGACCTAGGAATTGAAATTTAATATAACAGTTATTCCTGGAATATGGGTAATACACTTGGCGTGACATTAAGATGGTCGGTGTTGGGTGTTCAGTTGAAGATGAACATTAACAAGTTCATTAAGTGAATTAAATAATTTATTTAATTATAGAAAACCCTAACCCTCCTATATGAACATAATATTATAATGAATTCCCTGGGATAGAAACATAATCCTTGGAGATTAGAGATAAGAAGGAGAGCTTCACTGGCATTGGTAGATCAAAAGTGATTATTGATGATGAATGGTCAAGGATGATCATGAGATTGACAATGAACATAGTGGGATCATCTTATTCTTCCACATAATACGTTTTGATCAATAATTATCAATCCTCTGTTGATGTATAGAACACTATTTTATGGATTTTCACTCTATTTTATTCAATTGATGTGCATGGATCATTGAATTTCTTCTTTATTGTGATTTACATTCTTTTCATAAGCCTAATTTCAAATATCTTCCATAAACCATTTTATATAATATGAACCATTGTATCCCCTCTGGATCTACTTTTTGTAGTCATTGGATGGAATTATAGTATCCAGTGATTGTATTACCTTTTCTTGGGTCTTTTATCCACATTATCCTTCATGTTCTTAATTTTTTTCCCATGGTTTCATGGTTTGAAATTTCTAATATAGATTCGATCTTGATAAAATCCAGAGATTTATTGAGGTTATCTAAATGAGATGGAGATAAGTGTTTTATTGATTTATATAGGTCTGATGCTGGGTAAAGGTGATATAATCTTGAATTGGAACCCCAAACAGTGATAGGAGGCATAAAGACAATCCCCATGTGTGATCAAAGATTAGATTTCTAGAAATAGGATACCAAAACTCAAAAATCAAAGACCTTAAACATTATATTCAGTCATTATATATGTGTAAAATAGTGAGGAAGGTGGCAGAAAAAATGTATCTAGTATCCCTGTGAAGCGAGATTTTATTTTCAAAAAAATACCTTCCTACACACCATGAATCCCATAGGAACACATATCATGTTGTTTGGGTTATCAAGGCATCTGGAATTTCAAGTTAGATAAATACCATACAACATATATATGGGGAGCACAAATTATGACCCAACATGGGAATCCAAGCTATATGTAGAAGTCACGCGATGAGGAATCTATGTAAGTATACATTCCATATACCCTAAGTGTTATGTTGTGTATAGTTATATGTCTCAACAATCCTTGTACCTTATGTATAATGTGAGAGAACCCATGCATATTTGGGATATAGGAGTGTTGGCCAGAGTACATGGGCATGTACAAGAGTACACGACCATAGGCCAAAGGAAACAAGCATATGTTGAGCTACCATGACATGTTTTGTACTCCTCTGACATGAAATGTCATGATACATAGCTATCCAATATTTTTACATGGGATGACACACCCAGGTGTCTAGGTGAGGTCACCTATCATGTGACCTATGTACACACTATATACTTTTTACTAAAGGTTTTAATTTGCGTACCTCATTCTCTAAGATACAGTTTAATTCCCATGATTAGCCTATCCTTTATTTTTTAAACACTGAATGTGATAGTATCATTAAATTTGGTACCAATGATATGACATGTGGTAATGATAACATGGTGGTTCTCTTAGTGACTCTTAACTAGTGGAAGTTATTGGGTGTGATCATGAGAGTGTTACCGAGGTCAATTCTCCCGCATCCAACTCTTGGAAGATCACCCCCATATCATTTAAAATAGGTATAGATGGAACTACCATGAAATTATAGAGGGTACGAGGCCTTTATCTATGGATTATAATCAACTTCATGATGTCTGGCGGTGAGTGGGTCCTCCACTAGAGTGGTGTTTCCACCATTGTGATACACAGTGTCAGGGTATGGGTGCTCTGTATTCATGAGTTTCCTTATGAGGTGCATGGTTAGGATATAGTGGTCCCCCAATTGTGACATAAAGTGTAGAGAATAAATCCGTCCAATATATATATATATATATTAGTAGGTTATAAGGGTTGTTTGATATTATTAATGGGAAGTTGGGATTTTAATGTAGACTATTCATTCATAGATGTCTCTATAGATAAAGATCCCATTTCAATCTTTATTTGGGTTTCATTATTTCATATCTGAAGTCAGGTTTTCTTTACGCTATTTATTATTAGTTTAGATGAATATTTTTTATTTATAGTTCTTCTATTCATAGTATTTAGAGAACCCTACTTGGTATGTATATACACACCCCTAAATAGGAATTCCCAATATGTTTTGTACCTTATTTTGAAGATAGATAGATCAGTTATGACCTTGGTTGTCCAGGTTCTGGTGGACTATATTGGTTCTTGGTGATGACTATGTTAGATGGTCAACCTTTGAGGTTTTGAGTTGGTTTCTCTTCAGTTTTACATTTTCTAGTTGTTTTTATCATGGAGACTCATTTCTGGTTAGGTGTGCATTATCCCCAATATATCAATTGTATTATCTTTGTACACTAATATATATATATATATATATATATATATATATATTCTTGATGTTATTTCATTCACCGATTACACACCAGATGTTCATTACCTAATTATATCTATCCAATGATGCATTGAGTTAGTTGTGTGAATGAATATAAGTATTTAGGAAAAGATATCCCATTTTAGTGTCAAACCCACTCAATGCGTTTTTTTCTAGAATTTGTCCTATCAGAGGAGGAAATGGGCTATCACACTCGGGTTACCACAAGTAATGTGGGCCCCAATGGGTTAGTTTGTGACATTATGGTATTATATTTATTCATTACTCTTGGTCAGAGATTGATGTTATAGTAGTTGTGAGATTTGGTTTGGGAACTTTGGGAAGTGGTGTTGTAGTGGATTTTGTTCATCCATCAATCTAGAGAACACAATGTTGGTGTGAGGGATGATGTACGAATTCATAATGAATATGACTTCCTACTCATGGGCTCGGTATATTGAGGCAACAGTTGTAGGGATACTAATTACACATGCATCATAGAGGATTGATTATTTTAAACTTCATCTCAATCTTGAGTCAGCTCCCTATATATTATATAAGTAACTAAACATATGTTTTACATATTCAAGTGACATTAAACTAGAATTAACTTTATTATATTTACAAAGATATTTTTGGTTTCTACTTTTACAGTGTCAAGTCATAACTCATATATAACAGACTCACATATTAAAAAGTAAACACTTCTAATCAGCACCCATATTCCTATAATAAAAAACATTTAAAAAGAAACACATTTTCTTTCCCTGATAAAACATACTAACTTTCAACTTGACTAATTATTTCTCCTTTCCCATCTATAAACCATATTAAAAAATTTTAAAATGTGGGATGAGAAAAAAATATATGTAAGGGAATTAAAAAGAATGAAATAAAATATTCTTCTATGAATAAGAATTTTCCATTTACAAAAATAAAAATTGAGCTCAAAAAAAACTTTCTTACTGAAGAAATGACCTTCTCAACCAAAATAACATCATAAACAATTTCATAAGAAATCCTAAAGGTATAACAAAAATCTAAAAGATTAAATTAAATTATGAAAAATAGTTATACTCTTCACCCTTAAATCCTATGAAAAACATTTTAAAACTTGTAATGAGAAAAAATGTCAATAAATGACATAAAAATAAATAAAGATACTATTAGTACATGAAAACTAATTCAATTTTCAAAATAAATATTAATCTCAGAAAAATATAACCCAAGAAATCACATTCTCCACCCAAATCATTTTATAAAAAAATTTAGAAGATATAATAAATTCCGAGTAAAACTCATAAGGATTCTTTGAAATCATGAGAAATTGATATTAATATTTTTCAAAAAGTTATACTCTTCACCCTGAAAATCTATTATATAGTTTCTTTAAAACAAAAGGTCAGTATCTTACATTGAGAAATCGAAATATTCCCATAAAAACCCATAGAAGGGATAGGTAAATCATTAGGTAACATGGGGAATAACTTAAATATAACTCTTAAAAATGGGATAAACTTCACTAAAACACATTGAATAACCATCATATTTACACATACAATAACAATAACAGTTACAATTGGAATAAACACCAAATTATATTACCATAATATCATAGGATAAGACCAATATATTAGCTCCATACCTTTAACCAATAAATTGGAGAGATATATGGGTCTCACCCACCAAAATCTTATAATGGTCCCACCTATACACATAAAAAATTCCGAATAACCATAAGAGAATACATAAAATCTTATATCACAAAAATTTACTTGCACCCAGAGAAAATAATTTTTTGTATTTATATATATCCATTATATAAACAAAAAATATAGAAAGATGTTTTTTAATTAATACAACATGAAAACATGGAAATGAATCCAAAAATGAAATAACTATTTTGGTGGAGGTAAGGTCATTATTGTATTATTTTAAATAAAAATATTAATTTTGAAAGCATTTCAAGGAATGTCTAAAGAGACAAAAAAGGTTCCTTTATAATTGTTTTTTGTCCATAAAAATACATCCATAAAATAATTTTTTAAATATCTATATAGAAGAGAAAGAGTGTTTTTATGGATACTTTAGAAGATAAATTTTAAAATAAAGTCCCTTACCTTGTGACAAACTCTTCATGTTTTTATATCATCCACAATAATAAAGATAGGTTAGTTAATAAATTTATGGGTAAAATTTTCATGTTTTTATTTCTTTTATTTATATCTTGCCATTATATATTTTATTATTTAATTAATTAAATTAATATTGAATCTTTTGAATATATTCGTTTCATAAGACTAAAATGGATTCGATAAGTTGAAAATAGTCAAAGTGGTCATTATAATATCATATCTAGAAAAATAATAATTATATAATTATCATTTATTACATAAATTATACTTTTTAAACAAATCATGAAAAGAAATTACGAAAACAAAACTACGTTACAATCATTGAGATAGTAGGTCATACATATGAATGAGTGACATTTCCATTATTCAAAGATCATTATATAAAGATGGTAAGTATAATTTCTACATTCCTAAATGATCAAAATATCATAAATATCAAATTAATTCTTTATAAATACTTATATATATCATCTACGTGATGTGTTAAGGAAAAAAATCACAACGCTTCATAGAGGTGGTAGTCCCCACATATGCATAGATGACATTATCATTTTTCAATGAATGAAAAGGAAAAAAATTAAATTATATATGATCTTTTATTAGTGATAAATTTTTCATCAATATCTTATATAAAAAATAATTATATCATTATATCCATATATAAGAGATAGTGATGGAGAACACATTACACTAGTCTGCAAGGTGTTAGTCTTCTATACACATGAATGAATACGTACTTTCCCATTTGATTAATATTGGACATGTATATTTATAATTTAAATAATATAATAAAATTTAGGTTTATTTTAGGTACCTATTTAGTTTATCATCATGGTTATAAAATATTACAATTGTTTGGATGAAGAAATATAACTATAAAACACGGTTAATAATATAAATATTCCTTGGTTTGTATCCATTTCATAACAACTTAAGAACTAGTAGATTATAATTCTTTCCAAACTAATGCATATTGAATGTGGGGTTGTAATCTATGAATTTATTTTGGTATGTATTGGCTGATCCAAAATGCATTTCAAGTGTGTCCGAATGAGAAGAAGATACTGACTTTTATAAGAGAGGGGAGGGACACTTTTGGGATTTATTAAAATATGAAATTAATATAATGTCTCCAAATTCATAATATAAGAATATATGAATAGGATTATTCCAAATCCAATCTTATAATAATATATATATATGTTTGGATAACATTTTCACCGTTATCTTTTTATTTTATCCCTTCATTAACCCTCTTGATAATTATAGTAATAATAGTGTTTTATAACCATTAAGGGTTAATAGTGTAAATAAAAAATCAAAAAAGACCCATAAATGGACCATGTTTTGTGTTATTAACAATATCATATTATTTTGGCTGAAAAAAGTATTTTTATAAATTTTAAATAAATCAATAAAATATTAGTTACTATAAAATATAATTAATGTCAATTTTAGAACTATTAATTTTCTTTCAATTTAACAACATCATGAAAAATTAATTAGAGTAAAAAGTACCAAAATATATATAATATTTCATTTTTATCAATAAAATTAATGTTTTTCATTATTTAAATAATATTATTCTAGATTTATTATTTTTGTTATCATTTATTTCATTTTTCCATTAATTGAATATTTATTACATTAGTGATGTGTAAGTATTAAAAATAGTTTTATCTTTAAACAAATCAGAAATAAATTTCCATGACGAGTTTAAATTAGTTATATTTAAAATGAGAATTTATAACCAAGCATATATTATTTTCATCCATGTGTTAAATATATTATAGTTATTAATAAAAATATTGTGACATTTGTTTTCTTTAAATAAAATATTATGATGGTCATAATGATATCCAAATGGATAATAATTCCATATAACCAAATATTGTAACATTATGGAAAAAAATTAATCTTCAAATAAATTAATGTCATGTTTTATAGTAATTTTATAGTCTTTATCATTTATATTTAATCTTTAATTACCCGATATATCCTTAACAATTGTAACTAAAATTACTAAGCTGACTAATTATATTGAAAAAATGATAATTATTTAAAAAAATTTGATACCATTGATTATAAATATTAAATCAATTTTACCAACTCAAATAATAGAATTAGAAGGATTTTATTTAAAATTAAATCAGAAAAACACAATGAAAACTATTTAAAAAAAGCATATTTTAAGTATAACTTTTTTTAGAATTCAATTATAAAGTATATTTCAAAAGAAATATTATTTTATATAAAAATTATATAATTAAATTTTAAAACTAGTACAAAATATAATTTTAATTTCTAAATAATCAAAATGAAAATAAAATATTCAATAAAATCATTATTTTTCTCTATTTATTGAATTATCAATTTTGTTTTAGAAAATTTTAAAAAAATATTTTCAATATAATTTTGGCATGATGTATAAAATAATAGATTGAATTTTTTCAAATTAAAATTTAGTAATTTGAAAATGGTAATTTTAAATAAAACCACATAGTGTTTAAAACTCGATTTGTTTTGAATAAATATTTTTTCCTTTTGACTGAAAAACTATGTAATATTTTATAAATGAATAGTAAATATAGGAAATTGTTTTTATTAACATTACCTAGATTGTTACATCCATTCACCATTATATAAATTTTTTCTTGAAATTTTATTTACTTATTAAAAAATTAGAGATATCATTCCCTAATTGCATTTTTAGATTCACATGTTGCCTCTTAAAACACATGGTTTCCTCAAATATTACTAACCTAGTCAATTAAATTGTTCCAAAATACTTAACCTTTATGGTTAAGAATTTAAATATGTTATTCCTCATAAGAAATATTATCTTCCAAATTAAATACCTCAAGGCTCATAACATGATATAATTGTTTCACATACATTCTTAACTTTGAAACACGAAAATTTCTGTGTAATTGGGATAAAATCAAAGGAAACGAATTATGGTACGAAACTAACCAAAGATTATCCTTGATTTGATATGGTCCAATGAACCACAAACATAGCTTCCCATATTCACCAAAAAATATAATAAGTTTTCCATGAAGATACATTATGAAAAATACAATCACCTACCTCAAAAGAATGATATTTACTCTTATTTTCTATATAAAGTTTTTTCCTAATCTGATTCATACTCATATTTTTCAGAATTTACTCCACCTTATAAACTATTTCCTCAACCAATTCTGGCCCGATAAATATCCTTTAGCCTACATTATCTCAAAATCAGGTGTTCGAAATCTCTTTTGATATAATTCTGTAAAAGGTTCCCTCTATTTACTGAAATTAAATCTATTATTATAGTATAAATCAACTAAATTAATTTATTAACCCCAATTCCTTGAAAATAAATTTAACTAATATAAAGTATGCATTCTAATGCGTAAATATTTAATTCATATTGTCCCTTAGATTGATGATAAAAATTTGAACTGAAATTTAATTAAGTACCCAATGACATCTGAAGTCCTTTACAAAAATTTGAGGTATACTTGGGGTCGCAATCATATATAATAGAGATAGGAAACCCTTTTAACCTGACTATATCCTGAAGATATATTCAATAATGTTTATCTCAAAATATGTTATCTTGATTGATAAGGAAAGGTGTAGATTTATTTCATCGATAAAAAATAACCCAAATCACATTATCACTTAGAGATATGTTTGGAAGTCCCACTATGAAATATATGGATATACTTTTCCATTTCCACTATCACAGAGGAAAAGGTTGAATTAAACTCTATTAAAATTTTATTCTTTCTTTAACATATCGATAAGTCATACATTTCATGAAATAATGAACAATATCACTTTTCATTCTATCCCATGAGTAATACTCCTGAAGGTCTTTGTACATCTCAATGATTAAAATATTAATGGAAAATGAGAAACTATGACCTTCAATCAGACATAATAACTTTAACTAGGAAAAAATCCACATAACATCTCTTTCCAAAACAAAAAACACCTTGTTTGTTAAAAAAAATTCAAGAATCTTACCCTTCATAACTAATTCATTATTTTCCTGTTACTCATGCTATTCCATCCAAGATTGAACAATTATTTCTAATGAAGATGATTTTATGGACATGAGAAACAAAATAGTGGAAGTTCATGTATCCCCAACCTCTTTAAAAAAATACATCAAATAATTAACTAAAGGGTTATGTTCATAAAATAACATGGATAACGAAGAATCATTTTTTGAACTAAATGCATCAACTAATTTTCATTATTTACCAAGATGGTAATAGATCATCCAATTATAATAAATAATTAAATACATATGGCTTATATTCCATATGTTCAACACATTCTGATAGAATACATTCATCAATAATTAGTGATTAGTATATATTTCACAATTAACTCTATAAAAATTATACATCAATTTTTTTAATAAAAAACAAAATCAACTAATCAAAGATCATATATAGGATAATTTAACTCATGGGGTTTTTGTATTTATGAAGGATAACTAATTCCTGACCATTATTTATCCAGATACAAATAAGTTATTTTAATGAAGAAACATTGTATATGAAAAAGTAACCCTATTAGGAGGGTAGATAAAAAACTGGGGTATTCACCAATCTTCATTTTAGTTCCTAGAAAAAATCATCACAATATTATTTATAGATTAACCAAACTATATTTCATGTTAACATAGATACTGGGATAGATAAATATGTTCATTTTTCAACAAACTAATATTAATATCCAAATAATCTAAGAAAATTATAGTTCTCCATGAAATTTGTAGGGATTTTTAATTCAACTTCCATGTTATTTTTTTGTGGGATAAACTATTATGATGTATTTATTTAAAATTTTCTAGGTAATAAAATTTTCTTCAACAAAAAATCATATATAATAAATTTTACATATGGATTATTTTATTTTATGGTTTGTAGTGTAAGGAACCGACCTTAAACATTATATATTCTTGTGTCTTTAGAATAAAATTTATTTTCATTTTATAAAATAACTTTTAGGTTTTTCATTTTGATTTTTTCTCATAACACAAATATAAGAGAACAATATATCTAAAAATTTATCACTTCCTATCCATATCTATTTTCCCTATAATTTAATTTTTTTAAAATAATACATGTTTTATTTTTATGAAACAATTTTTCAAATTTCAAATTGAACTCATCCGTTCACATAATTTTTGTAAAAAATTAATTTATGTAAACTAATGTGGATGATAATAAAAATCTCAACAAGAGACATAAAATAAATGAAATGAATATTGTTTTTTCATGAATAGATGTAATAATTTTCTTTTTAGAAGTATGCATCTAACTCAAAATAAACATTTTCATTGATAATATAATACATTCACACCCCAATTATTATTCATTAAAAAACTCCTAAAAACATGAAGGAATAAAGAAATATCATAATGGTTTCTTTGAAAACATGATAAACTACTGAAAAATTTATCAAATTGTTATACTTTTCTCCCTTAATATGTATTAAATAATTTATTTGGAATATATACTCATTTTTTACTTTTTTAAAAATCATAGGATTTAGATAAGACTCATATCATATATATCTAAATCATACATGAATCATGGGACATAATTATCATTATCTCCCTTAAAAATGAAATTACCAAACAATGAACATCAATAAAAAATTCATTCGAGGGGTATCATGGACCCACTCATCCTTGGTTTATTATGTAACCACTCATCCTTTATTAGTAACATAACCAACCATCCTTGGTATATCATGTAATCTCATATCCATGGTATATGAAGGAAAGAACCATAATCATAAATAAATTCCAAGAACCATAACATAATAATAACACATAAATTCTTGAAAATTTCAATATTAGATTCATAAAATATTCTTTTCACCCATAAGAAAACAGCTTTGAATATTAAAATATCCAATCCATTTTAAAAACCCATTTTCAATACAAAAATACATTGTAAAGTGGAATGATGGGTTTCATTTTAAAAGAACATGGAATATTGTAAATGTTTCCAAATATCAAACAACTGTTACAATGGAAGGAAAAGTTTTTGTTATCGTATATATTAAAATATATCATTATTTTTTTCTTTTTATCAAAAAATTCTCTATAAAATTCATAATAATATTCATTTGGAAATCTTTTTAAATAATATGAAAATATAAATAAAATTTTATTTATTTATATCTTATTTCAAAATAAAAAAATTGATCAAAAATTTTAAAAATAAGGACATAGAATGAATGTATTTAATTAAATTACTATTTAAAACATTTTAAGACAAGGTTTTTAAAGTAAATTATCCCTTACATAAAACCCTAAAAAGATTCACTATTTCATTAAAAATATTTTAAATAAAGTCAAAAATAGTAAATAAGTGACAATTTTCATCAATTGAAACATAAATATTTATTTTCATGAAATATTTATAAGACCATTGAATTAAATGATTTAGAAATTAAATCTATACAAATTTCTAAAATGAGTATTGAAGTTAAAGGGTACCTTACCTCGAGTCCAATTGGTCACACACATTAATTATATTCAAAGATAAAAAAGTTATGTTACTTATTTACTTTATTTATAACATTTTTCATGTTTATTATTACAATTATTTTATATCTTTCCATGATACAAAAAATTAGTTCACCTTATATGTTTACTTTGGATATTTTGATGGTATTCAACATATTTTTCAAAAATGACTTTGGTAGGTTTACTATAGTCCAAAAGGTAATTATTCAATCATCTCCTTAATTATAATAATGATAAAGTTATAATATTTATAAATCAATTTTACTTTTTAATACAATCATGAAATATTTTTATTAAAAATAATATTTGCTAAAATCATTGAGATAGTAGGTCGTACGTAAGCACGAGTAACATTTCCATTTTTCAACGATCATTTTGGGAAGATGATAAGTAAAATTTTATCTTTATATAATAATAACCATATTATAAATAATATATTATATATTTTAATACACTTTAATATATCATATAGGTGGTGTGGTGATGGAAAATGAATCACATCACTTGATAAGGGATGTAGTTGTTTCGACCCAAGGTGGATGTGTGGGAGCGAACAAAATGGTCTAACAGATAACAACTAATTTCTTACTATTATAATAGGTTTCACATTGGGTTCACCATTTTTGTTTCAACCCGATTCATATCATGACGATTTTTGGTGGGAGAGATGGTTCCATTGGGATTGGTCAGTATATTCTTCTTGTATTATGAAGGAGGTTCCATAGTTGAGTGGTCCCGATAGATGATTGCAGGGGGTTCAATGTTTGTGTAATCAACCCATGTGAGGTATGATGTCGACAGACAGTCTTTAGTGGGTTTATTTGTGGAGACAGAAAGACCCAACGACCCTTTTACCCATGATTCATGGACCTGCCTTCCAATGGTAGTCACTCATTGGATGATTTGGCCAATGACACTTAAGGACTCCATTGGTTGAGAGGATGGGAGGTTGGTCTCATAACACCCTTTTGGGGGGAATTATTTCCTATTTATCGACTCTCTAATAGATTTAGGCAAAATTCATATGTTTGTGAATCCTTGGTTCATTCCCAATATTGTGTTGTTAGATTACCCCTAGGTTGAAAGATCAATCAGATATATGAATAGTTTTAGAATCATCTGTATGTATACTAGGTTCTCTATTTATGAATACATCTATATGTATTCGAGTTTCTTCATCGACGTTACCCTTTTATGGACACATTAGGGATTTTCCAGTCATTTTTCAAGGCAACAATGATTTAATCCATATGATGAGGCACTCTAGAGTTTATTGTCATCCAGGTGGACAAAGACTATTTTGATGTTGGGATTGAACCCATAAGATGGGATTTTTATGTATCATAGTGAGAGAAATAAGATTCCACATAGTTCGGTACTGCTTTACCGAACACATCACCTTTTAAGGTCATGTGGTAGTGACCCATCCATGCAGTTTAACGTAATGCGACAATGATGTGTAGGTGGAAGATGCATTGTCAAGACTTGGTGCGAGACTTATGCTGAAGCATCCCGAGATGACTAGGAGAGTTATGATCTCCTATGTGGATATGACCCTACCAATAATAGAGCCCAGAAAACATGAGGTTAATTTGGGATATCTAGTTTGGACCTCAGGGTGGCTTCTTATGTGTCCTGGTTGGTTAGGAATCAAAGCTCTTGTAGTTTAGTTTGAGTTGGGACTTACACCCTTATAGAGGCCCGTTTCTGGGGGAATGATTTGGGATTACACATGGTAGATTCCCATTTTATAGAAAGAAGTTAGGAATTACTCTAGGAGAGTATTCCCTAGAGAGTTTGGGAGAATTTTATTGGGATTGACATCTAAGGATAATTTACCTTGAGGTTGGGCTTTAGACATGTGTCCTACTTATCCTGATCAGAGCAGGAATCAGAGTTCTTGTAGTTAATTGAATTTGGAGCTTAAACCTTCTAGGATTCCCATCCTTTGAGTTTATGTGGATTTCATGATCTCCACCCATCATTAATCGCACATGATTCATGATCGGTGTGAGAAATAAAAGGAGGTAGTGGATCTGAAGATATCATAACCCACATCATCTGCTGCTAGATGTTACTGAATCCCAAAGGAAGCAAGATAAGGCTTTGAATGTTGAAATTCCCCCTTTTGTATTCATACGCTGGATAGTCAGATTAACAGATCCAAATATGCTTTGGGTGTATGAATGTAGGAGTTCTAAGGCAACCTCCAGCAAGAAAATCTAGGGGGCTTACCTCAGTAGGAGTGCCCTAAAATGGGTTCTAGGAAAGGGGATGAATGTTTCTTCTTTTTAAAAGGAAAATTAAGTGTGATTTTCCTTGTTGATCAATGAAACTTATTGAAGGGAAATGTCATTAACCACCCTTAATCCATAGACTAGGGAGGTTCACATTAGTATCCCAAGGT
Organism: Viscum album; assembly: GCA_963277665.1. Classification (NCBI taxonomy): domain Eukaryota; kingdom Viridiplantae; phylum Streptophyta; class Magnoliopsida; order Santalales; family Viscaceae; genus Viscum; species Viscum album. The sequence continues at coordinate 1,207,019,049 of OY728166.1, forward strand.
TGGACCTCAGGTTACCATGGGAATGTAAACTTACAGACATTTAGGGGTTCTTTACCAATATATATATTACCTACATGACTTCGTTTACCATGATTATGCAAACTCAAAAGGTCACGTTGATGCACCCGGTGGGTTTATCATACAATTCTGGTTTCTTTCGAAAGAGTTTTGGTCTAATGTCACTAGACTGGTTTGTGGAGGGATTACAGACAAGGTGAAAGAAATGGAAGGAAATGATTGGAGGTGGAGGGTGGAAGGCCCAAAGGTAACCCATTCTACATACCATTTGTTCATGTAGAATAGGGGCCACCCAGCGTAGTATGTTGCTACACTGGTGAAGGGTCTGTCCACATATCATGATGGTACGTGGACCTGAATGTAGTTTGTATAGGGCTTTGATATACGGGGATTGGTTCTGGACACATAGCATGATGCTACACGGTGTCCAATTTTGTTTATGTAGTGTGGTTCTACGTGGGGTGCTGGAGTGAATAGGGGCATTGGTTCAATGTCGTGTGGGAATTTCATCTACAAAGGAGATATGGTTCTTGGTCTGTATTTATAATTTTTCTTTCATTATTTTTCCTCTATGAGGAAAGTTGGGAATTCGTTGGAAGGGGTTCACATCCCATTGATCGATCTCTTTATAAAACCATCTCAAAAGTCTACGAAATTCTCTAAAATCTAGTCTCTTTTTTAACTACCCTTAGGGTGTTTTTATAGAGTGTTAGGGAAGATGGATATATGTTTCTCATGACACATTTTATGAAATCTTATGGGGAGATAACCCAGCCTGCAGATGACTCAGTCAACAAAGGCATGCGGTTCACGGTGGTGAAAATAACTGCCTCAATCCTATGAATTACTTCTTCTTCTTTTTGGGGAACCTTAGGCTTTTCCTCATCTGTGAACTATTGAGTTCATGGAGACTGTATATGGGGGAATAATTCTCCACCTCCATTTCTCCAATGACATGGTTTGCGACAACTATATGCTGGGTTTGAATTATCTACCTCTATTTCTCTAATGACAAATTTCATGGCACCCAATTCCATTTTTTTCATTCCACGTACTACTCATTTTTTGGGCAATGCCTTCCAAAAACCATTCACGAGATTCACTATGCAAAGGGATTATTTTCCTTTTCTAAATTTTGGATTCTTCAACAATTTTCTCTAAATAATTCATCAATTCTTTTTTATTTCATTTTACAAAATCAATAGAGTGTTTACTTTCCCTTTAATAAGTTTTCTAGACCCTTCAAATTCCCTCATTATAATGGGTTATGATCAGGATTAAGAAGAGACTATTTTTATGTAGAAAGTGATCTTGAACTGAATTGGGTTTTGGTAGAAAGGGGGACCCATAGGGGAACCACGCCTATAGATAGAGGGCCCATGTAATTTTTAATTTATCAGAATTCTCATAAAAAATCTCTCCTCAAATTGGTCTCAGCTCTCCTTGCTACCATGTATCGAAGACATTGCGTGAAAACCTTCATCCACGAACTGTGCTTTGCATTCCATGAACTAGAAACCCTTCACAGTCACCCTCATTCATGAACTATTTTTTTTTTAAATCTATGAAATAGACATTTATTTTCATTCTGAACAATAAGACTTCACACTGCATGATTTGGATAACCACATGGTAAAAATTAGTGAGTGGCTCTCCCAACCCGCAAACTGTTTAGTTTGCTGGCCAACGCTCCATGGGAAAATGCTTCATGGGGCATTCCACGAACTACCAGTTCACGAGGAATGACTTTTGAAAACCATTCTCAGGATTCATTATGTATACTTCTTTGTTAAATGGACTTCTTCTAGTCCTTTTCCAATTTTTGGTCTTTTACTCAAATATTTTTTTGGACTGACCTTTTGTATGGTCTTTTGATGCAAGAACGACAATGGATCTTTTCCTAACTTCAGTAGATGAAACCAGAAGAAGGGAGCCTATAGTTGAAATTATGAAGACAAACTTTAGTCCTATATCATTCCTCAGGATGGTATTTTTAAGTACCTTCTCTCACCGGATCTCATGGCCTACCCCTTATCCGATCGGTTTCCACTCTATAACTTCAGTCTCCACGGCGATTCCCCTTTTCCACTGGTTGACCTGAGTGGCTTCACAATTCATCTTGAGATGTCTCAAGAGTATGAATAGATAAATATTCTTTCAATGGGGGAGATCATGAATGCTTTGAGACAATATGACGTATTTATTCTGAATGGATCTATGTGGACACAAGGAAATCATTATTGTAATACTATATCTTCTGAATCAGTCATTCCTAACTATCCAGCTATTGTTAACTTGTCACAAATAAATCCCAGTGGAGGGTAGAGCTCCAAATGGAATATCTGATCTAGAGGGTGCTTTTATAATGAGTGGGCCTAGGAATTTTGGGTTCATTATAACTACTTGGAAGCCTCAATTCCCCTGGAACCCGTTAACCTATACCAATTAGTAGGGGTTTCCCAATTCTCTATCTATTAACTAGGCAAGATATGACTTGAGTTGGTTAGCCACTGGTGTTCTAGCACCAATTTCTTTTAATTTTCCCATGGTGAAGTGGGGATCAGTTTATGGGATTTCTACCAGATAGGGGTACTTCTTATCCTTAGTGACATGTATGATGAATTTTTACCAATGGCCAATTCCTGGATGAATGTTGAGAAAGTATCCCCCTTAGCAGGGGAATTGGTAACTATAATGGATTGGGTAATTGGTTAGTATCTTCATGATCACTCACTTATTTCATTTGAGGATTGGACTGGACTATCCCCGCAGGTGAACAGTCCTAGGATGGGAGTTCACCATAGCCAAACACATCCAACCTAGTAGTCAGGATGCATTCCTGGATCTTACTGTGTTACCCTTGAGGTGGGTCACTACACCACCTGGGGTTATGAGGTCCAAACATAAATATCTCCAGATCTCAAACTAGAAGGCTTCTTTTCCATGTTCCTGAGTGAGTGGGTCTTTCCTTCCTGTGATTCCTATACTTTCATTAGAGTTTACACCCTAATGATGGTAGACACGCTGGCAGAGGGGAAGCCCATCAATTTTTCCATTCCCACAATTTCCCAAATTTATGAATTATTAGGGAAAATAATGGAGGGGGGGGGGGCTAAAAATCATCTCAGTGCGCCATTTAAACTTTTTTATGGTTGGATATCATAGAATTTCTCCTACCATGACAATCGGCACACTACAACGACCCCCCATTCTGACTTCTATCCAATTTTACTTTTTTGTTCTCCATCCTGGGTCCTTGAGTATTGACAACGTCATTGACTTGCAAAGTGATCCTTCACATTTTTCTTTTTAACCTTACCCTGTGCCTCATGGAATAATAGAAGATGACAGGCATGGATATTTGGAAGCTTGTTCGTACCTCATTGCACTTAGGGATGGAATCTTACCCGCTCGTATAAACAAGATGGTCGTTTGTGAACCCTATGCACCCTACTAGTTTGCAAGGCCATTTGGAAGTCTGTAATGAGTCTCATTCTTCTCAGTTACCCTGGTTAAGATGGAATATCACCCAGTAACCCTTCATTAATTTTGGTTGATGATAGTGCCAGAGGACTCTGGCATGTATGTCTTTATTTCTCAAGTAAATACAAGTATCTAAGACTCCCTCTAGCCCCTCTAACCATTTTCATGCCAATGATATTATTATTTTCATGTAGGGGAGTAAGATCAATGTTAGTGTTCTTAAAAATACTCTCCTTCATTATGAATGAATCTCTAGGAAATGCTTTAGTTGGGGAAAATATTTCATCTATTTTGGGAAAGGGTTCACCACTGCTCGAAAGAATTTCATCCTATCGAAAATTGGAATCAGGGAGGGGAGTTCCCCCTTGAACTATCTCGGGGTTACATTTTTTTAGGACAGGCTGTGAGCTAGCAATTTTTCAGGAATTTTAGATAGGGTTAATGTCCAACTCTTGACTTGGAAGGGAAATATTTTATCCATGGCGGGAAGGATCAGTCCAGTGAAGTTTGTTATTGTCTCCAAATTGGTTTACTCTATTATGTTTATGGATGGTTGTGAGGACATAATAATCATTTAAATGTGGGAATTAAAAATTTTATTTGGCATGGGAATGTTCATGAAATGAGTTTGGTTACCATCCCTTGGAGGAAAAGTTGTAAGTCTATTTTAATGGAGGTATGAGCATTAATGTTTTTAGGCTTTTTAATGAATCCCTTCAAGATAGGATTGCTTGGTATCTCATTCACAACAACACATACTCCTTGGGTTTTCTCAAAGCTTGTTTTGATGATAAATTGAGATAGGGCAATGATATTTACCTTGAATCATCAATTTTGACAGAAATAGTCTTCTTTTAAAAGTGGCATGATCAAGATGGATGGTCAATAAGAATTCCAATCTCAACTTTTGGTATGATAATTAGATTGGATCTCCATTAATTGATGATTTCCAGCAACTTGATCTAAATCATGATGACTAAATATCAATCAAAGAATTCATTGAGGATCCTCAGTCTCCATTGCAAGATGATCTTCAGGGGATTGTAGATAGTTATAATTTTGTATCTTTCTATGACTTTCTATCTTGGGAACCTTCCAGAAATGCTATTATTTCTTGAAAATGATACAATAAATTTGCCTATTGGGGCTCAAATCTGGATTTAAAGTTGATAAATTATTTCTAGAAGTACTGGATTAGAATATCTCGACTTATTGTCCTCTGGAGAGTTTCTCATAATCAGATTCCCATTGACAATGTCTTGCAGATTTTTGGTATCAACCTATGCTCTCACTGCATCATGTTCCATCAGCACATGGAGGATGTTGAACACCTCTTTATCAGTTTTGATACTTCTACGACCTGCTGGAATGAAATTCTAGATCTCTTCGGTATGCAGGGGCTTCAATTCTTGAGTCTAATGGAACTCTTCCATTATTGTTCTCACTTATAACATTTTGTATAGGTAAGTTCTTTTTTCATAGTTGTTATTATGGAGTGAATATTATATATTTGGTGGGCTTGAAATAGGATTATTCATGCTGGGACTCTGGTCTGTGGGAGGATGATCTTTCAGAAAATCCTTGGGGATATCAAGGAATCCGGTGGGGCTTGTATGGGCTTGTGTGAAAATAGTATGCATGACTTCTACACTTTGAGAAAGCTGGGTGTCTCCACCAATTCAAAAATGGTTAAGTGTACAATGGAATTATTTTGGTTTCCTCCGTTACCTAGTTGGATCATGATTAATACTGATGGTGACTCCAAAGGGAACCCTGGTCCCCAGGGGTGTGCTTCCATTTTACTAGATCATGAGTAAAATGTTAAAGGATGTTTTTATGGATGGTGTGGAGTTACTCATTCCTTAGAGTTAGAGATGATTGTCTTCATTCATGTAGTTTATTTTGTAAATATGAAGGGTTAGGGAAACCTTTTGTTCGAGAGTTACTCAACAAAACTTGTGCAGGCTATCAGAAATGGTGACACTCATCTTTCATGGAGACTTACATCCAAGTGGATGGATTGCATGAACTCTATTATGAGTCTCAACTTCATCATCACTCATGTATTTAGGGAAGCGAATATGGTTGCAGATGGTCTCGAGAATAAGGGAGTTGTTGTGCCTCTCACATGGTCTGACTAACTCCCCGATGAATTTATTTCTATGTATGAAAATGATGGTAAAAAGTTTCCGTGCTTTCGACTTTTTTAATTATATATATATATTATCTCCACTACATTTTGGTTTCAAAAATCTTTCTAAAAAAAACTTATCATTGGAGTATACCCAACAGTGGGTAACGTGCTATCCTGATGACATACTGGCCAGGCCAGTCTGACATGTTCAAAGACCCTTGACTACTTCTAGTCCCATTTGACCTACGTCAGCTGTTCTATCTCCCTCCATTCCTATTACTCAAAGTAACTCCATCAACCATCACATGCATTTATAGGGGACATCCTCTATGAAACTTTTATCTATTGAGAGTGAATCATACCCTCTATCTTCGGGTGAGATGATATATGGTCCTACCAAAGCCATCCTAAGTGGAACATCATTGAGTACCCCTGAAGTCATGGTAAACCCCCTGAACTTTGTTCTAGATATCAAATCACCTATAGAATGGGAAGGCTCCCCTACTTGGGTAACCCAGCCAAGGGTGACTTCATCTATTGTGGTACTATTTTCTGACTAGATACCTATTTAAAAAATTGAATAGAGTTAGTATTCCAATACTGTAAGGGGACATATAACCATGTGGAGATGGGAGTGGATTCAAATCTATAATATTGTTGATAAAACACCTTTATTAGAGTTTTTTGAAGAGGTGGAAACCCTTCAGTGTTTATTTACTGACTTAGGTTTTGGCATATTTGAATACCAACATTTTCACCAACTTGCGCACCATATTTTCATAGCTTAAGAGAACCTAGAATCTCGTGAAGACAACCTAAATAAGTTCAATGTTTCACACCTCCAAACAAATAAATTTAAGGATTTTATCAAAGAGATACACCGCCTAACAACTGAGGTGGAAAATGTTGATGACCATGTGATTATTGAAACAGTAGAGTTGTAGGAGTGAGAAGCTCATTTAGCCAAGATGAAGACAAAACTGGAATAAAAAAATTCCATTTTTGATGCTATTAAGAAGAAGGGGTGAGATTTCAGATCTATTATAAAGCGAGCATTCCTGGAAGTTGAATCTAAAGGTGCACATATGACTGATTTGAAACAAGATCTTGATGACCCATGCCATACAACTATTGATATATTGGAAAGTGCTAATCAAACTTTATTATAATCTTTCAGATTGTCTTGTGCTATTGTTTCCTTTTATTCTGTCATTGGATAGAGACTCTGGATTGTGGATATCCTTCCATTTTAAAATAATGGTATGAAAATTTATTTCTCTCTAATGTTTCTCCTTTATTTTCCATCTGGAATGTCAATAAATCACGATCAACTATATTTTAAACCATAATCTAAATCAGATATCCATTTGAGTCACAATATGGGATAACTAATTTGAAATAATTAATCCATGCTCTATTTTTTCCTTGAATTGAGGAGATCATTGAGAGGAGTTAGATTATTTCTATGTATTCATGTAAAAACCTAAAAAATTTGTGTCTTTATATTATAACCCTAATTTTTTCCTTATACCATTATGGTGTGGACTAAGAGGGTATAAATTGACTTTTTGTTAGACCGCCCTTTGTGGGTTTTTGACTGAACAAGATTTATGTCTCTTGATTTTTTTTTGGTTTATTAACATTTTTTCCTAAACCATATATAGAATAGTTTTAGTGATCTAGAAGTTGAATTTTATCTGGGGTGCCCTTTGCGGGTTTTCATACGGGCGAGTGTTGTCTATTTCATCAGCAATTTAAAGTCATTAAAACTGGACTATCATTACTGATGTATTAGGTCGCAAATCTTTAACAAAGAATAGTGTTTTAGGTAAAATATTTTGGACTATGATTTTTAAGCCGAGGGCCCCGATTGAGGACTCGTTAACTAAGAATTTCACAATAACTTTTAGATAGACATAAGGTATTTTTCTTGACCTAGAATTTTTGTTTTATGGAGAATGGGATATGACATGCGACATGGAATCCATGGGGTGTATAGAGATAGGAAAAAACTCTCTATTGGATGATTTTTCCTTTAGATGGTAGACCATTTTATGTGGGTAAACTTTTGCAGAGCTTATGGGGCATTGTGTGCATTAATAAGACAAAGGTGTCCTCCAGACACTAACCTTACATATCCGATTGTCAAGAAGTTTTATAGAAATATATACTTATTTTATGTTTGTAAGACCACCGTGGGAGGCCTGTTGGTGGAACAATGAATGAATGTAATAGGGGAATTTATATTAGTTTTGGTCTAGAAACCGCTCCCACATGAATTTGAATTGTGTAAAGGAGGGATGGATCATGATGCAGTTTAACATCTTATAAAGGGACATTCAAGACTTATTATTTGAATTCATTTTATTCTAACCAGGGGATAAATGATCTGGCTTTCTCATGGTGTTCTGACTAGAAATGTTCTATCATCTTCAGGCATGAGAGGGGAGAGAGGATGTAAATTGTAATCTAGGGGGTTTTTGAAACCAGGGAATGAGGTGAGACATAAACATCATAGGGGTGTATGGAGGTAGGAAAATCCTCTCATGAGGACTAATTTTCCTTTGGTTTACATTCCAGTTTTATAGGCAACATATGTAGAGCTGCCAAGGAATTGTGTCCATAGTCAAACGAAGGTGTCCGTATGACACTACCTGTCCATTTCTGATAGCCATGGAGGATTATGGCGATTCAGACCCTTTTGGGCACAGAGTATGGGTTGTTAAAAAGGGGTGCTTGAATATGAGAGGGTAGTATTTTAAGACAAAATCTCTCAATAATAGGTGAACATTTTCTCTTCATATAAGTGAGTGGGGGATCTTTACATAGGTCTGACCCTTACGTCGGAAAGGATGGGATGATTTCATTGGATGGATGGTCCCAAGATATAAAATCCAAGTGTCACTATGTATCGTTATGATGATAGCAACCAAGAAAAATATAGTTATTTTAATGTTTTAACATATTTTGAACTGATTCACACATATGGGTGGGGGATTTTTTTTGGGTGTAATATCTCACCAATAAGAAGGGACCCATATTGGATTTCCATGTACGGATTCAATTCATGCACTAGAACATAAGGGAAATATTAGTTAACATATCTAGGCCCAATGATAGACATTGGGAATAAAGTATAGTGAAATTTAAATATCATATGATTAGGAAATTTACATAGACACTTTGATTAATTGGAGTATGGTTGGACCAAGGTGTTCCAAAATGTTTAAGAAGTGGATTGGGAGGAAAGCGTAAGTTGTAGTTTTAAGGGATCTTGGATTAGGAGAGATGACATAGGGATTGGAATCCATTGAGAATACATGAATAGGAAAATCCTCTCCTGAGAATGAATTTTTCTTTATTTGACAATCCATTTGTGTGGGAAACATATGCAGAGTTGTTGGGGAATTGTGTGGATATTCAAAAAAAAGGTGTCCACAAGACACTGGACTCCCATTTCTGATGGCCAAGAAGGTATATGAAGATCTGAAATCGCTTAAATCTCAAAGTTTGATAGATGGAAAATATGTGTCTACATATGTTACCAATTTTCAGGCTGTGATCATCCGTAGAGTTGGGAATTATCCTACATATATATATCTTGCACGTAGGGTGAGGCATTTCAATTCTATAGCTAGAGTGGCTCCCAATTTTAAAGATCCCAGTGTCCCGAAATTTGGTTCCATGCATAGGTTTGTCCCGTGTGTAGAGAGTATAGAATTTTACTTATATTTTGGGTACACTGAAGTTTAATTTCATACAGTTTGGAGTTTATGTTTCCCAACATGGAGGGAAAAACTCTAATATTATTTTTAATGTCATGTCGACTAGATCCTCCATTGTTGATTGATTTTTCCTGGCTATGTGGGGAATCTCTTACAGAAATTCCAAAGACCATGTGAGCTATTATTGGTGTGAGAAAAAAGGGGCAGAAAGGGTTTTACTCCACCACCTAGGTATGTCCAAATCATAGAAAGTATCATTGTTGGGCTATACAGTTTAATGTCATGTGGTGAGGACGTGGTGACTTAATGTGAATGAGATACATATTGTGGGTCCATGCAGTTTTAATTCCTTTGGATATGACGCTGAAAACATAGTTTAACTCCATGTTTCAGGATGAAATATCATAGTAATCATGTGTAAATATGGGCTAATTAGGCAAGGATATCCTTGGTATTCCCCAAAGGTGAGTGGGGGAAGAAATTTTAAACCATGATTCCCAGAGCCCTTGAATCAGGAGGGATGATGCGAGGCTTTGTAGATATTGGGCGTACAAAAGTAGGAAAAGCCTATCTTGAGGAAGAATTTTCCTTTGGTTGACCAGAATTTTTTGTGGGTAACATATGCAGACCCATTGGGGAATTGTGTGTATATTCAAACAATGGGGAATGTATGACATTGACCATCCATTTTTGATAGTCATGGGTGATTATGGTGATTTAAGATTTCCTAGGGTATGGAGTTTGATGGATGAAAATGGGATATCTAGGTACGTGGGAAATATCTAGACCATGATTAGTTATGTTGTATGAGTTCCTCAATATAGATCTGATTCTTATGTAAGGGGGGGAATGGTATTTTGACTAACCCGTATTATGGGGATCAAGGTTTGGAATATTCTACACAAATTTACATTCTCAATTAAAGAAATGGAGGAAGTTTGTTTTCCACGTGGCTAGACCTGGGAAGGCCCAGATGTCACTATGTATCTCGCATACTGAGAACCAAGCCACACATAGTTCTTGAGATACCTTACAGTTTAATTTCATCTGGTTAGGACTTCATTTTTCATGTAGTTTAACATCATGTAGTAAGGAATCATGAATTTCCCTATACTAGTCTTACCTATACACAGAGGACGTCATTTGTTTCCATAGAGAATGGACCCAGATATGGGATCTGGGAATCACTATGTATCCTATGATGATAGTAATCAATACATACATATTTTTGGTATCCCATGTAGTTTAACATCATGTGGTAAGGACAAGAGTGAACCAACATGAAAAGGATGATGTGGGTGAATTGTTATCCTTGATCCTTAGGGAGGTTTCCTACGTATCCTAGTTATTTGGGAATCCATGTCAACGTAGTTCTTAAAACATTTTCAATTTACTGGTCTGACTTGTGTATAGGGAGGGGGCATTTTTTTAATGGTGGGCAGATCGAGATGAAGAATTAGGGCATCACTACATATCCTGTGAGGACAATAATCAAGCCATAGTTAGTTATTAAGGTTCCCTATACCGGTCTAACCCATGCACATGGAGGTGTAATTTTATACCATTATTCTAAGATGATGGGATTATCATATTAATCTATTATTTTTCCATATAATTAAACCCTTACAACCATTCCTAAGATCATGTGAGTTATACTCAGTGTGAAAAAATGGAGTGATGAGGATTTCCCATGCATTTCTGGAGAAACAAAGGATATAATAGATTCATTTTGTGTCATGTTATATCTAGACGAAGATCTAAGGTCAAGGAATCTCTACGTATCCCATTTATGAGTGGGAATTAAGCTTTATGTATTTATGTAAAAATCCCTCCATACATTGGCTCGGTCCATGTGTAATGAGAAGGGGGATTGTTTTGGTGGTGGATGGACCATGATATTGGATCAGAGTGTCACTACATATCCCATTGATGAATGGGAATCAAGCCATAATTAGTTTTGTAAAAATACATCCCTTCATAGGCTCGGTCCATACACAAGGAAAAGGGGAATTTATTTTTTGTGGTGGCTAGACTTGGATATGGGATTTGAGAGTCACTACGTATCCTATGATGATAGGAATATAGACCCACATAGTTCTAGAAAAAATCTACGATGTACCAATCTGACCCGCACATAGGGAATGGGGTCATTTTTTTCTGATGTGGATGGATAGACTAGGGTTTAGGATCCTGGTGTCACTATGTATCCCATTGATTAATGGAAATCAAGCCATACATAGTTCTAAGATACACTCCGTGTGCCAGTCCGACCCATAAAGAGGAACGAGGTTCATTTTTTATCTTTCCCTTTAATAAATTTTACTCAAGTATAATGAATCACTATTAGGAATACAGTGACCTCTATACATTTTAATGTTATGTGGTTAGAAAAATTTGTCCATAAAGTTTAACATCATACAATTAGGATGATTTTCGTATAGTTTAAAATCAGGTAGCATAGACATAGTTGGCACTATGTAGTTTATCATCACGTATCTTAGATGAGAATTATATAATTACACAAATTATTTCTTTAGGAAACTCATATTGGTGGGAGCTTTGGTAAGCTGTCTATCCATTGAAATTAAGTCATAGGCTCCTTTATTGTAGACCCTATGTATGAAATATGGTCCATCCCATTTTGGATCCAATTTCAGAGGTTTCTTTTCGAGTATCATCGGAGTTATGAGGAACAACACCATCTCTCTATCACAGAAATATCAAAGGTGAACCTTTTTGTTGAAGGCCTATGCAATCCGATTATGTCAAACTTACTAATGGAGTAGAGTGTGAAATAGTTTCTCATCCAAACACTCCAGCTCATCAAATAATTTTTTGGATTGTTCATTTGTAGATAGTTGATCATAGAAGATGATGGAAAATGATAATAGTTGAACTTTGATGGGTAGAACTGCCTCCATCACGTGTACTAATGAGTAGGATGTTGCTTGAGTGGTGGTGTGGGTCATGGTCCTGTAAGAACACATAGTATGGAGGAGCTTATCAAGCCATGATTTATTGTCCTTTTCTACCATCTTATGGAGTATATTGGATAGGGTCTTGTTAGAGGCCTCTATCTGCCCGTTGGCTGCTGTATGGTAGTGGGATTAATGGTTGGCCTTGATTCCATCCTCCTAATATAGCCTATCAAAATAAACAGAGCAAAAATTGGTTCCATTTTCCATCATTTTTTTATGAGGGACACCAAATCAAGTAATGGTGTTGGATTTCACAATGGTAGAAATGTTTCATGCTTCAACTTCTTTGAGGGGTATAGCTTCTGACCATTTGGAAAATAAGTTGGTTTCTGTGAGAATATATTTTAATTTTCTAGCCATGGTAGGAGGATATGATCCCATGATGTCCATTACATATATTGAAAATGTATAGGTGTACTTGGATGTGTGAAGTAACTTCGGGGGATGGTGGATGAAATTTGCATGAACTTGGAAGGAATAGAACTTCTTAGTGAATGTGGTAGAATCCTGCATCATGGTGCGTCAATAGTACCCAAGCCTTCAAATATTCTGCAAGAGATTGGATGCTAATTGATGTGATCCAAAAACTTCTACATGCACTTCATTCATGATGGCGGTAGTATCTTCTCCATAAATTCACCTGAGAAGGACTTCATCAAGGTCTCTCTTATAAAGGACCTTTTACCAATTCATACCATCATACATTATGAAATGGGTTTCCCATATCTAGATTTGATCCCTTCTAGCCCTATCTAGTTGGAGATATCCCTTTGAATGTAATCAGTGATGGGATTCATCCATCTGATGTTAGGACCACATGGCTTAGAGATGAGATTTATTTCATTGATTTCTTCCTTGTTGGACACAATGAATGGTAATACCATATTTTAGTGGGAAATATTGATGACTATTTCATTCTTATTGGGGTTGGCTAGACCCGTGGATGCATTTTATAATACATCAACTTGCTCATTTTATGATCAGGGGACATAAGTCAATGTTGGGTTTTATGGGAATTATACCATCAGTTCTCGATCATGGTTCATCAAAGGGATCGAATCATCTTTATTCATAGCATAGTCACCATTGACTTTATTGATGACCACTTCTGAATAACCTTTTATCTTTAGGTGCTCAGATTTCACTTGGAGTGCTAGCTCCAGGCCTGTAATAAGAGCCTGGTATTCTACTTCATTGTTTGTGCACCCCTTTGATAATAGGTAGAAATAGGGCATAACTACCATTTTTGGGGATATGAGTATGACTCTTATCCCCACTTTGTTGATTCTAGGGTCTTCCATTCGTTTTCCTATTGGGATTCTAGAGGCACCGTCAAAGTTCACTTCCTACATTTGGGGGTTTTCTTGAATAGAGATGACTTCCACATCAGGAAATTCAACATCTAATGGGGCCACATACATTTAGGGATTCTCTTCTAATAAATCTGATAATGCATTTCCTTTTATGTATTTCTACCGTATAAACCCTACATAAAACTACTACAGGATGACCACCCACCGTGATAGGAATCCAGTTAAAATTGGAGGAAAGAGAATATAGTTGAGCGGTTTTCTACTTGAGACCAAATGGAATTTGTGGTGCTGCAATTAATGACTCAGATTTTGGACCACAAATATTATCTCAAGGTAGCTCTTCTCAATATTCAAATAATGAGTTTCTACATTGATCATGGTTCATTTGTGGTAATGGAGACTATTATCACTGCTGGCATCATGCTTCTGTGCAAGGAAGTCACCTTGGATTTCTCTAAGGTGATCACATATAGAATGAGTGGTCATCCTTCGACAGGTGGTGTCATTACTGGTGGGATTAAGAGATAGATCTTTATATTGTCGAATGCTTCCTGACAATCATCAACCCATTTCTATTCTACACCCTTTTTCATAAACTTAATGAAGGCATGCATTTTCATGTGAGGTTGGATATGAAGCACCGAATGTAGGTCATGTGTCTTTGGAGGAATCTTAAATCAGTGAGGTTGTGAGGAGGTGACATTATAAGGATGATAATTGTCTTCTTAGGGTTGAATTTTATGCTAAAGTGGCGTATAATGATGCTAAATAATTATCCTGAGGTAACACCGAAATCACACTTTTGGGGGTTCATTTTTAGACTGTGTTGTTATAGTATATTGAATATGGTTTCAAGATATTCCTAGTGGTATGAGTGTTATCATGACTTAACCAACAGATTATCAATATACCATTCAACAAAATTTCTCAGGATGTGTTCGAAAATGCAATGCATGACATGCTGATATGCGGCGACGACATTTTGCAAACTGAAAGGCATCACTTTATTGAAATACACTACATGGGGAGCCTTGAAGGAAATGGATTATTCATCTTACTAGTCCAATTATATTTTATTATAAACTGAATAGTATTCCATGAGAGAGAGAATCTCATATCTAGATGTTTCATTGATCAGTAATTCCATGATCAGTACTAGGAAATCATCGTTTGGGTAATGCCGATTAAGACCCTTGAAATCAATGCAGCCTCTGATCTCCCCATTTTTTCTTTTTGATGGGGAAAATATTGTCTATCCGGATGGGTTATTGGACTTCGCAAATGAATTTGGCTCTAATGACCTTATTGAATTCAGCCTCTATTTTGGATGCATGTGTCAGGTGCATCCTTTTGGAAGATTTCTTATAACCATGGTGGATCTCTAGCAGGCCCAGGTGATGGGTGGACACCTCTACATCATGATCTGGAATTTTAGTATAATTTTAGGTGAAAACATCCCGATTATCCTTCAGGAAATAGGTATATACCTCTTTCTCTTAGGAATTCATGGTTGCACTAATTATAGTGGGCCCTGTGTCTTATTCTGAACCCATGTTGATTTCCTTGAGTTCATCAATCATGGTATATATTCCTTCCTCAAATGTGGGAGGGGAATCACTTGGGTCTTATTATTCCTCCTCTACATACTTTCCATATTCCACTTAATCTTCTAACATGGAAAAAATTATTGAGATGATCACTCCATAGTTGAGGGAAGATTTACAAATTTGGTGTCTGGGAGATGAAGCTGCCTTTTCTACCTCAACATTCCGTGGGGTCTTCTTCAGAGAAGATACAGTGAGGGATAAAAGTGTTTCATCATCTTCTTTTGGGTGAGAAGAAACTTTCTTCTACCTCATGGGGCGAGGAAGGTATTTTTTGGAGTTTTTATGATGGTTCATAGACATTCATATCTAAACCCCCACCATTATCTTGGGAGTTAGTGAGCTTTTCAACATTATCAGGCTCGACAGTTGTGACTGAAATCATGAGGATTTCTAAATAAGTGTCCTTATTTAGACTTGTGCACTCAATTTTATTGATTGGAAATATGTATTCTTCCCCACTATTCTTTATGGGATCATCAAGAAACATTTCTAAACCATTTAGGGTGGAAATACAATCAACACCATCGACCGAAAGTCTTTTCCCCTTTGGATTTTAGTACCCTACATCAATATAGTGTGATCCATAGAGGTCGAATGGGGCCTTATAAGCATGAAATATCCCACCCTTCCCATTAATTCTATATTTGAGGAACAACTATTAAGAGGAGGGGATTCCTATTTGTTTATGTAGCCAGATCTTTTGTTTCAGGTCGTTGAAGGATGTATTATTTCAGACCACCAAGAATTCTGGTTGAGCTACAAGGTCACCAAATTGGGTTTTGAGCTTATTTTGGCATAACGACTTCTGATTTATTTTTTCTTAGCCGAACATAGTCATGGTGTAGGGTGTAAAGTCATACTCATTATATAATAACTGAAAAAGTGTCCAGAGTGGGAAGATATTAACTCCAAATCCATTTTAAATGAATACTTTTCAGGTATCAACACATTTTATCCTACCAGAAAAATATAACGGTTTGATGTGTATTTTCATGATGGAGTATTCATCTTGATCCATGAAGGAGATAACAAAAAAGAATTATGTAGGATTGGTCTCTTTCTGGTAGACATTAGTAGTTTCTACCTTGGTTTCAAACTCATGGGGACTTAGAAAATCTTCAATGAGTGATTACCTGAGATCTTATAATAGATTTAGTGCATCTAGGATTGATAGATTGATTGGCACCAAAGCTAACAGCTTCAAAATATCATATTTCTAATAAAAATTCTATCACTTCCTATCTCAAGGATTCTATTTCACATGCACTTTAGGAGCATGATAATTTTAGGAAGAGGGCTTATCCCTTGGGATCAGAGCCAGAGGAGATTCCATCCTTTCTGGATTGGGCTAGTCAAGTCTTCTGAAATGACGAGGGAATTAAGTCCCATATTCTTCCTCCGATGGGTATTACAAAAAGATTGGAATGGGGTGGCTTATTATAGAGGAATAATAATTTTCCTATCCATGTTGGATCCACTATAGGGTCCTTCTATGGGTTTCTGCAACACTGACAATTTGATTGACGGTGTAGCCATAAGCTCGATTTTAGCCATGGTTGCTTCTCCCTGGATATCAATGGCTTCTATGGATTCTTCCTCTGGCCCCCAATTGGGTGTGGTGAATTTTGGTTGATAACCATATTCATCGTCAGAGAAGGGATTCATTAAGTGTATGACATTGACACAACTAAATATAAACCCTTCTTTTGATGATGACCCTACCTCATCATCTGCCTCTGATGGTGCCTATAGCGACCCAACCTTTTCTTAAATTACTATTAAATCATTTTAAATATAAACAACATAATAGTATTACAAAGAGAGAATCCAAAGGTTTAGTATATTGTTCAAACTAGGACCATACATAACAATTACAACATCAAGCATAAAAATTTATTTAATTCCTTCTTCCCTAGCTTCTTATTGGCACTTCACCCCTCCTTAGTACATGTAGTCACCTGAGGATATAAATCAAAAGGGGTGAGATAAAATCCCAATAATAGGATATATAAGAACAATATAGAATGGGGTGAGCATAATCATAACATAGGCAAAGGATCATGAACATGAGAGGAAGCATAAATATAAGACTTCAAATGTGGAAATGCATAAAAATGAAACATCATGTCTTAGTGGTTAACTACCACACATACTTGTGAAAAAATCTATCATCTTGTTCACACATCATTTTAAATTAACTCTTCATATTAATAACTCTACCCAATGCATTTTAGCATTGTATAATTCCGGGATCACCCGTCACATTGAAACATTCATATTGCGATATATAATTCCGGGCACACCGGTCACATCATAAAATTATCATTTATGATTAATGTCACAATGAACATATATAAAAAATTAACATAAATAATCATTTAAAAGTAATTAGTTTCATCTCATATGAACATATTCATAAACATTGGGTTCCCAAAAGAACGAGGGAATAACATACATGTTACAAGAAACGCCAACCTTGAATGAGAAGTAAAAGGCATGTTCTTAAAATAAGAGTTCTTTTGTAAAACATTTTGTTTGAAATAAACTTTATTAGAAAAAATTTATATCCTATAAAAGGTATGATAATGATTGAAATATTATTTTTAAGGAGTGACCATACCGAACATGGAGTGAAAGAGGGAGAACACGAAGAAAGAAAATTGGGTTCGAGATTTTCCCCTTACCTTGTATCCGAATGATTATTTCTATTTAATGTACTATATAATGACATTATATTCATTAATTAGAAATTACATAACCTTTTATACATGTATATATTTCATTTTAGTTTCATTGTGTTTTTATGTGCCTTTTGATGAGTTATAGGTTTTAAAAACATTGTTCGGGAATGTCCGTTTTTATGGTTTTCATGAGTGGTTCACTTGTATTCTTAAATGAATGTTTGTGTAGAACATGAATAAACATACAGAAAAGACATTCAATGTTATTAATGATATTTAATAAGTTTAAATTATTTTATAATGAATTATATTAACACCTCACAAACAACGTTTTCTTTTATAACATAAAAGGAAGAGGAGATGGGGTTGGATGGTATAATATCCCATTAATATCATAAAATTTCAGTATATGTATGATACTATAGTTACCATACCATTTTTATGAATATAGGTGTGGAGAGAATAATAAAAGAACTTGAAATTGAAAGGAAATTAAAGGAAAAAGGGAGATAAATTACCTCTTGAATCCTTCTCTTGAGATCCTCCTTAAGGGACACATTCTTGGTCTTTTTATGAGACCAGGAGCTCTTGGATGTGGGGGAGGGGCTAGGGAAGATTCTTGGGCAGAGTTTATACAAGGATTCAAGGTTTAGATTTGTGAAGAAATGAGGGTTTTAAGGGTAGTTTTTACAGTGGAGGGGAGAGGGGTTTTCTCAATATAAAATTCATTAGTTTATTATTTCCCCACAAGACAAGGAATAGTGAGTATTACTTGACCTAGAATAGTAATGTTATCTGATGATACCGAACCAATTGGGATTAAATCAGTAGAACATCATGAATGACTCTATAATTAGCTTATTTAGCTTATTTTGTAAATTATGGTATTTCACTATTCATAAAAAATTCAAGTATTTCCGAAAATTCCCAAATATTCACCCCAACCATTTTTTGACATGTAGAATCCAAAAATGTAGTAGAGTTTTCAAAAATAATTTTCTAAATATGATTAATTTAATTTTTAATTAAAATAATAATTTACATCGAAAATACATTTTTTAAAATTAAAACTGATTTTATAATGCTTTCAAAAATTATGTAGGGTCTAATAAAATTATCTAAAAATTATAAGACATAGATTTGTTAATTTATGAACACATTTTAAGAAAATAAATTTTCTTTTATATTAATTAGTTAATTATAATTAATTATTTATGACTTACAAAAATACCAAAACGTTCACTATCATCAAATTGTCACTTTCTAAGATTCCTAAATTTTATTTAATTATTCATGGGTAATGTTACTATTATTTATGAATATTTACTATTCATAAGTGTCATATTAATATTCATAAGGGTAGGTTACTATTCATAAGGGTATGTCACTATTCACCAAAAATTATGTATGTTTTATTAGACTACAAAAATCATCTTGAACGCAACTGTGTATGTGGTATTTTCGAAATTCCAAACACAGAAGTGAAAAACTTATGTTTAAAGGTAACTTAGAATTTAGTAGTTCATTATGTTGTGTTTTCATGTGATTTTATGACATATTTATAAGAAGGTAATTTCCATTGAAAAACTTTGGGTCGTAACATTCTTCCCCCATTATGAAATTTCGCCCTTGAAATTTCACTTTACACAAACATGTGAGGGAACTTCTCCTCCATCGCCTCCTCCGGTTCCCATGTAGATTATTCAATCCTATGGTTCCTTCACAAACATTTGACAAGGTGGGTTGTCTTGTTTCTTAGAACCTTATATCTCTGGTCTAGAATCTCTACTGGCTGCTCCTCATAGGAGAGATCATCTTCTAGCTGTACCAACTCCGATTTCAGTACATGTGAGGGATCAGGTATGTACTTCCTTTGGAGTGATACATGAAACACATCATGACCTTGAGCCATATTTTGTGGATGTGAAAGCCTATAGGCCACATCTCCTATGCGGTCAAGGATCTCAAAGGGGCCAATGTACATTGGGATTAGCTTCCCTTTCATTCAAACACTACTAAAAATTTGGGCTATAGCCACAGACCTATAGCCATAGTTTTATTGGTCCGTGGGTATAACATTTTTATTTCCACGGTTAAATTCCATCTCCGTGGATAAATCAATAATACACCGTGAGCGTCGTTTTTCCCCCAATCTTTATCGGTCTCCTCCTCCTCCTCTGATCCGCAACCCTCTTCCTCCTCCCCCGATTCGCACCCCTATCACCATGCAGCCCTCCTCCCCGACGACATCTCCTCTTCCCCCAAACCCTCCTCTCCTCCCCTAATTCGTAGCCCTATCAACGCGCAACCCTCCTCCCACACGACGTCTCCTCCTCCTCCTAGCCCTCTTCCTCCTCCCCTGGTTCGCAACCCTATCATCGCGCAACCCTTCTCCCCGACGACGTATCCTCCTCCCTACGATCTCCTTGGAGATCTCACCGTGCATCCCTCTCTCATAGAGGCACCCTCCTCCCCAACGAACTCTCCCACAACGACGCCCTACTCCCCGACGACCTCTATCACATGGGCTCCCTCCCCCCTACGACCTTTGTCACCGTGGTGCCCTCCTCCCCGATGACCTCTGCTCAGCGGTCTCACCATTTGTAGGTAGAAGCATATCGCTCTTCATACAATTGAGTTTGGGTGTTAGGGTGGCGTTTGCAGTATGATGGCTATGTATTGGGTATGGTTTCGATTTGTCTTTGGGGGTTTGGGTTGGTGGTAATCCCTCAAGTTGGTGGTTCTTCTTGGGTTTTTTCTTAAAGTTTTGATGTAAAACTCTTGATATAGGGAATTTTAGTGATTTCTGAGTGATTTGATTATGTATTTTTATTAGGAAGTTGCTTGTTAGATCAGTTAAGGGGGTGGAGTGTTTCTTATTATCAAGGGTGAATGTGTGGGGTTTGGTTTTTATGCATGGTGTATAGGAGAGTAACCCTTAGATTATTATGATAAACCTTAGGGTTTGGTGTTTTGGAAATGATATTTTGTTATGAATTAAATATTAAAGGTAGTTTCATGATTTTGTGGTAATAATGCATTCTTATGATTGTGGCGCGATGGGTTTCTAATTAGTAACGTTGTTATTACGAGATGATGTTGAGTCAAAATTCATCAACAAAGCAACTCATTAAGATGACATTGTGTTCTCATGGGAAATATTATCATGTGGTTGTTTCCCTCATATTATGTTACAACTACTTTGATCCATTGACCAAGGCCTTCTAAAAGGAAAAGAAATGGGTTTCTAAGTTATCCATGAGTTCTAGGAGTAGCAGTATCTAATTTTCAGTAGTGACATGAGATCGTAGGATTTTTAGAATATGTTGAAGAAAGTTTAGTTCCTATTTGAAGTGATTGGAACTCTATATGATATATGGGTGAAACTAGAAGATTCTAAATTCAAAGGAGATGAATTAGAATGGATAAATACATTTGATCATAAAAGAAGGAATGAGGAGGTTTTATGTATCGAGTTTCATCCCCTCTTCTATAAGAGGATATGGTATATTTACAGAATAAGAGCATGTTTTAGGGATTCATGGAGTTATATCATTATGGGAATCAGTAATGGAGTATGCCACTAAATTTTAAATGTTTATTCATTTCATGCCATCCTTCAAATGAAATTTATTCATATAGGAATTCTAGTTTTTAAATGGTCTTATGTACTCATTATGGGCATGAGTAGCTTCCTTTTATCTGGACACCTACTAGGAGATATTCAAGAAAGACTGAGCTATCTATGTAGATTCAACCTTTGCATAGGAAGGTGTATGGAGAAGGATGGAAACTGGGTAGGAATGAATGTTGGTTGGTGAGCCTTAGTATGAGGGTGACAGAGTAAATTGAATGAGTAATAACTCAGCTCAATATTAGAAAAATAAATGAACCATGGTCTATTTCTAATGTATCAAGAATGTGCGTGCATTCCCTTAGTATTGGGATGGGAAAATAGGTTTCATGTATGTGTCGAGATGTGGGTTTCTATATTATTTTATTGGGATAATCCATCCTAGGTGAAGTGACTTTTAGTACCATACTTAATGAGGTATTCCTAAAGTTATTATTTTTTCTATAATTTGGATTTCTCTATCTAATATCTTTTAATGTATTATTATTTTTGGATATAATGTGTTTTTGAAAGATGATAGTTTTTAAATGAAGGAATTTTGTTGAGATTATTGAGCTAGGATCTTCTATAGTGATCATAGTTTGATATGAGGCACTAGACATGTGTATGTAGTATTGATGATGGTATCGATAATACTATAGTGGGGAGATTCATACTTGTCCATTTTGAGTGAAATCCATATAAAGGGATGGTGATCATTATCAAGGTTGTAAAATTTATGAACTTATACAGTAAATGGATGAATTTAGTGTCTGGATATGGATGTTGGATGAACCATATTTGGTTCCAAGACCACACCAAAATTAATGATTTACCTATAGTGGTTGGTATAGTCAGTGTGTTCAGTTAATTATGAGGATTTTATATTGGTAAATATACTATTTAGAGCTTCTGTATTTCTAAACCTGTATGTTTCACATTTCCTTATGAAGTAGCGACCCTTCATTATTTGATTCCTTTGTGAGGGAAGTAGATTGCAATGGCATGATGAGGATCCTAATATGATGAATGGAAGGGATATGAAATAAATACCTATAAGCCTACCTCTAACCCTGAAAACATCATCAGGATAGGTATGGATGAGAATCAGGTTTTCAGTTCGATCTCCTCAACTTTTTTTTTGGATTTGTGAATATAAATCACTAATATTTATATTTGGTTGCAGTGGATAGTTGCGTATGTATTTCACTGTACATGAAATATTAATTCAATTTGAATAAATATTAGGTTTTAAAACACTCCAAAGCCTCCATTTACGCAACAAAAGGGGTTGAAAATTCCAACATAAAAGATTATCATGGCCTCGAGGAGTTCAGTTAAAAGAGGGTTCTTCTATTTTTTTCTATTAGGTTTAGTAGGTGATTTATTTGTCTTTTATTATTCATTTGTGTTATTAAATCATTCCAATTAGGAATACAATTTAAATCATTCCAATTAGGCATATAGTTTATCAGTCATACACATTTAATGAACTTTATTTCAATTTTAATTTGTGTTATACAGTTTTTGCAATTGGTTTAACAAACTGAATGGTGGCTCGGAGTTCAACTCTGCCTCAGATCTATTCATTCTGAAATTGGTGGCTCAGTTTCATCAGCAGAGACCCTCAGTTGATGTGTTCAACCGATTTGTCTTTGAATCATGGGATCTTCAAGATCGTGTGGTTATTGGTCTCCTTGATCGAAGGCATATCATGATCCGATTTATGTTGACAGAGGATCTCGTCACTGCATGGTCTAAATCCCCCCGAAGATGTTGTGGTTCATCTTTCCATCTCCTTCGGTGGAACTTTGAATTTCATATACAGAGAGAAAACATGAGCACAACAGTATGGGTATGTTTTCCTAGTCTCCCACTTCCCTTTCAGAACCCTTCCATTTTGCCTCTACTTGGAAATTTGATTGGTCGTTACCTATGTTTGGATTCAAAAACTAATGCTATTTTTCACCCAATCTTCCCGTAGATATGAGTGTAGGTTGATGCTTCAAAAACCCTAGTTGAGTGGGTGTGGATCACATATGGGAAAGATTTCTGGTGGAGGAAAGTCGTTAAGTTTGAGTCATGGACAGACTTCTGTGGCTCATGTAATAGGTTGGGTCACTGTACTGCGTCTTTCCGGAATGGCTCCTTGAGCAGGAGGATGCGTAGGTGGGGATCATATGCTGCTATTGTCTATGATGGTTCTATTGGGGCGTCTTTGAAGTTGCAGGGGATGATTTCATTAGATGGTGGGCTGCAAACTCTACTCGTGAGGAAGGATGCTGGGGTCAGTGGTGAGGGAGGTATGCTGAAGAATCCAAGTGTGGTGCCTCCTGGGCTGAGGGTCAAGGATGTCTTCAACAGACTGTTGCAGGATTTGGGGGAGGCCGGTTCTATGAGTGGCAATGAGCATGATACTCTTGAGGCTTCACCAATGGTTGTAGGGGGATCTGATGAGCCTTCTGTTGTTGTGGGTTCCTCCATGGTACAATTTCACAACTACTCTGAACCTATAGGCCAAACTGCAGTTACAGATTTTGCTTCGGCTGGGCAAGCTGATGATGGAAGCTCCTTTGGACTGCTTCAGGAGGATTCTACCATCCCTTTGAAGCAGGTGGTCAGTGAAGATGGTGTACAAGTTAGGAGTTCTGATGGGCTGAAGACAGCTTCTTTGATGCAGGCTTCTAGAGTTTCCCTTAGTAACCGGTTTGCTGGATTGGTGGATGGTGTCTCAGATCTGGATCATTCTAGGGGTATGCCTTTAAGTGACATTGCTTCTGAGGATCAAGGTGCTGCAGTTCTGGGGCTCTTTTCTAGATTGTAGGAGTAGTATGCTGGAGATGGAGTTCTTGCGACTAATTTGAATGAAAATAGCACAAAAGAAGTGGAGCAGGGTAATGCTGCAACCTGTGAGGAGGCTGTGATGAATGGGATAAATGTTAGTCATGAGGTCATGGATCATTCACATTATCTTCTATTGATTGGCACTAATAGTTGACCTCAGAAGGAAGGGGAGGTGAAAGTGGGATATCGTGTTGTAAACATCGATGGGAACTAGGGGGGATTGCATTAATAGTGATAAAGAAAATGCTGGTGGCATGCCTCGGACTTCATACAGTGATGTTATGCTGGGTGCAAAAAAGAAGGTGTCTGTGCATGATGAAGTGATGACTGCCTCACCACGAAAGAAGACGAGGAAAGACTATTCTCACCTGCCAAAGACAATGTATACCAGGTCATCCATTGGGAAGGAGAGTTGGGTAGATAATTCTTCTAAAGAGTATCTTGCCTTGGAAAAATTGAATCTCAGAAGGAAGTATGCCAAGATTTTGAAGCAGTGTGATAGTTCAGAGTGGGAATCGGCTATGACGGAGGAAGTACTACATTATGTATGTGGTGATGGGTCTGAATTTTATGATATGTAGTTGTTTGTTTTACCTTGTTGTAACTGCTTGGTGTACTTTTCTTTCTTTTAATAAATGGTCAGGGGCTTGCCTCTGACTGAGCTTTTCTGGTATTGAATAAACTGAATGCAGTTTATTGAATAAACTATATTAACTGTATGCATAAACTGAATACATCTTATTGAATAAACTATGTAAACTGTATTTAGTTTTTTGAATAATAAATCTAATCAACTTTATGCAATAATTGATTTAAAATATGTAATTTGGCATTGATCAGACTACCGCTGATAATGGTTTTGGGGTGAGCTTTGTTTACACCCGACCCTATACCCGATATTTCTCCCTTGAATATTTTTTCTTTTTAATAAATAATTCTTATTTTATTTATGTAACATGATCTTAAACAATGAAATATTTATAATATTAGCATGTTTTCTACTGGGTTATTCTTCTACATGTCTTACATGAGTTTAGATGATATATAAACACACAAATCCTCTATGACATCTTATAAGTGTGTATATGTATCTTTAAGCACACGAATCTTTTCCAAATATCTGAACTTTATATGATTATAAGTTGTAAGTTGGGTGGGAGAGGTATTGGATCATTGGATTCTAACATTGTATCTTACCCCATAAGATGACCATAAGGCTCAAGTCCAGTAGAATGTGAAGTATAACTCCCCTCGTCGTCCTGTTTAATCACCCATTTCCTTTGGCATCAAATTCATTTGAGATGGCGCATTTCTCAAGATGAATCAATCCATGGATAAAAGTTGGTGATGTTTTTAAACACTTATTTATTTTTAATATGATTGAAATTTTATACTGTATGGATTCCTACTGATATCAAATCCCTTTTACCAGCGCACTTCTAATAATTTTTGAAAGATAAAAGGAAAGAACCAATTATCACATGTTCGTAA
Organism: Viscum album; assembly: GCA_963277665.1. Classification (NCBI taxonomy): domain Eukaryota; kingdom Viridiplantae; phylum Streptophyta; class Magnoliopsida; order Santalales; family Viscaceae; genus Viscum; species Viscum album. The sequence goes on from OY728166.1 coordinate 1,207,044,936, forward strand.
ATAGTTTCTACAAATAAGGAATATACAATCAAGAAGAAGGAAGATAATGCACCAAAAGATTGTCTAATCATATTAGCAAACTGGTTTGAAAAATCCAAGCGGATTGATTAAGAATAAAAGAAGGAAAATTCTCTACTTTATAAAATTGATAAACCTATATAAACTAAGAATAAAGGTGAATTCTAGAAGAACATGCTAAAAAATGAGGTTTCGATCTAGAAAATTAAAAAGGATATAGGCATGAAGAGTTTTAGGTATTTTATACATTCAAGGAATGAATTTTCTAGGTTAAGAACAATGTCTAATCTCTATTTCTCTCTTTTAAGTGATGATGGAGGTTTACTTTATTATCATATTTTGGTGATTTTTGATTTTTGAATAGGCAATTGAAGGTGATGTTTGAAAAATAAAGAGCTTTATTAATGATCATGTTATTTAGTATTGGGATGTACATATAAATTTGAATATTATTTGTTCATTGTTGGTTATAGACTCATGCATCATTTATCATGTACAGTTGACACACTGATCACATATATATAAGAAGTTGTTATATCTCATTTCTTTTCCCACTATTTTTTTATAGGTGGTTTCTTATGATAAGAACAGTTCTATCCACCATCATCGAAGACAATGAGTTCAAGATTTGGGTAAGTTTTATTCTGTTTTTATTCTTTGGCCCAATTTTAATTAGGGCTTTTTTGATTTTTGGGTTCCTTATATTTTTGTTGGGTATTTTGGATTTCATTAAGGATGATTCGAGTTGCCGTTGAAGAAGTCTTACATGTGTATGCATAGGTAGGCATAAGAATATATAAGTTCCCCTTTTATATATATTCACTCATGGTAGTATGAATATATATATTGGGGCTAGGTGTGCTTATATATAGATATGAAAAATGAATATGCATGTAAGTGTAATTGGGTATATGCAAGTATAAACATATATCTAAGGACCCCCTTGTGCATATTTGGCCATGAAAATATGTACATATGGGATTGGTGTCCTTATATATATGTTAAGTTGCATATGCATGCATGCGGAAAAAAGGAAGATTCGAGTTTTCGTCGTCAAAAGAAAATGTGCCTTGAGGTTGAGGTAGGGTCCCTCTCCTAGCCTATTTAATTCAAGAATGTTTTAAATTTCATTTATTTGCCTTCTTAATTTTTCATGTTTATATTAAATTACAATTCTTGAATAAGTTTGAGTTAAGATAATTGTTTCGTTTGATAAATAAGTCATGGTTTTGTAATAAAACCCCTCCAACGGAGGTGCGTTGTCTGCAAAAACTCACAGTGGTATACCTTGCTTAGCATTATTGCATTGATGTTTTCCTTATAATTGATGTTGTTGTTAGTCATAAATCACACATCGTACTTGACCCTTTTTATATCCCTGTAGGGGGTTTCCCTCTTTTTATTAAAACAGTTGTTTGAACCAAGAAACTCTTTAAGTTCCATTAGACTTTTAAGATGGGTCCCATGTTGTGTGACCATGTCACATGGAATGTGATATTTAAATCAAACCAAAAGCCCAGTTCCGCAGCCCAGGGGTCCCACGGTACTAGTAATGTCAGATTACATGTTATGTAACCTGTGATTTTCCTAATCCCATGGGGTATTCCTCTAGGTATTCCTACAGATTGCTAGATCTCCAAACCTCACCGAATTAGGTATATCAGGGGTCATACAATCCTCTAGTCATCACATATTAGCATTCATTTCTTTAAATATTCTGAGAAAACATCCTCTCATTCCATCCATATCATCCTATTTGAAACTAAGTGGAAGATTCTTCCTCGCAGATGTCACTGGACGGGGCCAACATGATGCGGTCACGCCGTGGTCACGCTGCGGTCATCTCGCGGTCACACCGCGGTCACACTGCGGTCACTCCGCGGTCACGCCACGGTCATGCCGTGATTTGGCCCTACTTGAGGAAAACACCCTGTGGCGGTTCGCAGTGATAGTATTCCATGAGTCTTGTGATCATTGTTGGGACTGACTAATCACAATTTCTGCCGGTGGGGCGATGACCAGAATGTTGCCCCACCTCCTCTCACTCCCTTCGCTCATGGATAGAAGATGCTGCCCTGCGGATGTCACTGGACAGGGAAAACACGCCGCTGTCATGCCGCGGTCATGCCGCGGTCACGCCGCGGTCACGCCGCGGTCATGCCGCAGTCACGCCGTGATTTGTCTCTACTCCGGGACGACACCCCGCAATAGTATGCAGTGATAATATTTGATGATCCTTGTGATCAATGTTGAGACTGACTAATCACAATTTCTGCCGGTGGGGTGACGACCAGAATGTTTCCCCACCTCCTTCTGCTCCCTTTGCTTCTGGCCGGAAGATTCTACCCCACGGATGTCGCTGGACTGGGCCAACACGCCGCGGTCATGCCGCAGTCACACCTTGGTCAGGCCGCGGTCAGGCCGCGGTCAGGCCGCGGTAATGCCGTGATTTGGCCCTGCTCCTGCCACATACAGCCCACACCAGCCCCCTTCCACCTTCATTTCAGCCCGCTGCCACCAGCATTCCAGCCCAAAACAGCCCCCCTGCCACCTTCGAATCATCCCACAGCATCCCCCCAACACCTGCAACCAGCCCCCTTCCACCAGCATTCCAGCCCCCTTCCACCTGCATTCGAGCCCGCACCATCCCCCATCCACCTGCAATCCAGAACTCACCATTTAGGCCATGCCTTTTGTATTAAATAATGATGACACTACATACCAACACTACACACATTATATCATTAATACCTTCTTAGAAAGAATAGATGAATGATTTTGTTAATGACATGGTTATCAAATCTCTATAGAGATGTGATTATTTCAAAGATCTTTAAACAATATTTAACAATTTGCAGTAGCACAACCTAAACGTGAATTTGGTAAAATGTTTTTTCAGGGTAACTCTAGAAAAATTCGATAGATTTGTGGTGTGATACCATGAAATTGAGTTTGAATCTAAAAAAACAAGTTTAGTTTTATCAATTTCACTCCCTCAAATTATCAAATAATTGAGGGGCTCTAGGGGAACCTTTATTACATTTATAACTTCATAGCTAACCTGGATGACATTTCTCTACTCTGTTGTGAGATGTTGTTTAGAAGGGGGAATAATAAAGGGGGGATATTGTTTTTTAGAAAACGGATCTGCTGTGCAGATACAGGGGCTGCGGCCATCGGCCTCACGGTGCGACCACGGGGAGTCCTTTCTGGTAGTGGATGAAGAAATAAAATGAAAATGATCATTGATGAACATGACCTCTTCTTGTGGCATCTTCCTTAGGATTTCACTAAAGCCACAAAGGGTTGAATTTGTATCCAATATACGGATTCTAGGATTTGGTTACGGATGTTGGTAGGTTATTTGGGTAGAAATTATTCAATAAAAATGGTTTTAAAGGTGTAAATTAGTGTGGTTATTGAGTGCCCATTTATAGTTGAGGAGGGGTGAAATTATTATAAATACCCAAAAGTATTTACTATTTGGAGGTAAATGTTTCTTCAAGTGAAACCAAATATGATAATTTATGTTTTTGAGGGTTATATAGTATATGAAAACATCAAATACATAATAAAAATCATGTTATAAAAATTTTATTCATTATCTTCTATGTATATCTATTATTACCATTTTGATTTTTAACTGCAATAGCTAGTTTTAAAATATAAAGAAGGAGTCAAGAAATACAAGGGGTTATTACATAAGAGAGTGTGAAACACACCACATCTATCCACATCACCAGTGGAGCACAATAATCAGGGGCCATTCAAAGCTAAAGGTATTATCCATATAAGTGTCACTGCTCAAGTGTAAACCCCCAAGAGGGTTGCATTTGTTCTACTTAGAATCATTATACAAAATTTTCTTGGTCTGGTCATCTTGTCTGTCATGTAGTGTGACAACCTATTTTGATTCACAACCCAAAGAATAAGAAGGGTATGAATATTGACCATTGTCAATCTTCATACCATTAAAAAGATCATTATAAATGTGATGTGATTTATTACCTTTAGAGGGGTCCAAAAGAGTATCCCCTATAGCTAAAACTGCCAAGGCAGGGTTTGTTGTAATATGCAGGTCTCCAGGCAGTGATGAGCCTATATGATCACATGCATTCAAAGCTGATTTAATATCCCTATCTAGACCCAAATGTGGGTTTGAGTGGCCTTGCATGGTGGGAGAATTGGTAAACATGATCTAAGAAAAGAGTAAGCGTAAAGAAATCCAAGATAACAACCTAAAGCCACCGAGAAAACTAGTAAACCCATCATCTCCATCACCACTAAACCCCAACCTCCCATATTTCAATCAAAAACCAACCCCTAGTGGAATTGGAAATAGTAGTCACCCGCTTGACACCGGAAGCACTCCACACCAAGCAGCAACCAACTATAATCCGATAAAACCAGCCAATAACACATGTACTATAGAAAAACCCAATAAAAATCAGATTTTTAGCAGTAACCCACTCAACAGTAATAACACCAACACCTATGTTAGGGAGGGAGTTGGTCTAGGTTGGGGGGAAATGCCTCCTATACGTTTCACATACCAGCGGAGGAAGAAGCCTGGGTAGTTTTTGTCTGTTAGGTTGGGGGTAACTGCCAAGGGGCAGTTTTTTAAATAGTCCTGTTAGTTCTGTTAGTCAGTTAGTCTATTATTTTCTATTCAGGTCTGTTCATTCTGTTAGTCTGTTACTCTTCAGGAAATAAATAAAGGGTGTGTGGGTGGGGGAAAGGTGGTCGAGACATTGGGAGAAGTACTGGGAGTAGCCTGGGCCTAGGAAGAATACAATTTTCTTGGAGGAGTAAAGGAAGCTCCAATCTGTTGTAACTGAAAATTCCTACAGAACGGAACAAAGGTAATTCATCTTTGTGCATCTGTATTCTAAATTTTGAAATCACCTATCAACCTATAAGCCAACAGCAATTTCTAGACACTAGGAATGTCCTCAAATTTACATCCCAAGCCACCAACACCAACCCACACCACTCCTGCAATACACCCCATCAAAGAGGCATCCTGCACCACACAGAAAAACCAGCCAACAACCCATTTACCAACTCACAGTCAACAATAGCACCCAATCTCTATTAATAAACCAGTCAACAGAAACAGAACCTCCAGCACCTCTAAGCCAACACTAGCCATAACTTTAGCCTCTACACCCATCCATCACCAAACATCCATCTTAATGTTCCTATCTAGAAGCTCACAGAACTACTCAACAACATCTCCCAGTATCTGTAGCACCAAAAATAATCACCCAATATTTTGGAAATCTCCCACCAGCCACACCACCTCCTAGAAACCGTGACATCACCCAAAACCCACCAACACCAGCATCAGGACCGAAAAATAGTAAAAAAAGAATATTGACACTCTACACTAGCATCCACTATCATAGAGTAATATATCATAAAAAACTAAAACTCCCACCAGGGGGTTGTGTCCAGGGGGTCCAGCAGGGGGGCTGCTGTCCGGGGGGGGGGCTGCTATCTATGGGGGTTCAGAAGGGGGGGGGGGGGGGTGTCCAGGGGCAGCTGTTCAGGGGGGTTCAGCAGTGGGGGGGGGGGGGGTCTGTCCAGGGGGGTTTAGTAGGGGGCTGCTGTCCGAGGGGGGGGGGGCTACTATCCAGGGGGGATCCAGCAGGGGGGGATGCTGCCCCGGGGGGGGGGGGGATGGGGGGTGTACATGGGGGTCTAGCAAGGGGGTCCAGAAGTGGGGGGGGGGGCTATCCAGGGGGGGTCCAGGGGGAAGCTATTCAAGGGGGTCCAACAGTGGGGGGGGGGGGGTTTAGCAAGGGGGATGCTGTTTGGGGGGGATACTGTATAGGGGTGTCCAGCAGTGGGGAGGGGGGGGGGGGGTATTGTCCAGGGGGTCCAGCGGGGGGGGGGGGGGCTACACTATTCTTGTTTATTGAGTTATATTCTTTGTGAATATTCTAAGATGTTTTGTTTTACCATAATTTTAGGGGGATGAGCACTACTATGTTCTACCTTGTGTTATAGGTACTTTTGAGCTGGTTCTAGACTTCTTTGATAGTTTTTCTTATAGGGAGACTCATGTAAGTGCGGTTATGTGTTTTTTTATATTTGGATTTGTTTAATACTTATTATGTAAGTAGATTTTTTTATAATTTAATTTGGAGGGGACTGACAGGTGGGGTAGGGGGGAAACTGGTAGGGGGAGGGGACTGGTAGGGGGTGAAAGTGGGGGCTGGTAGGGGGGTGAAAGTGGGGGCTGGCAGGGTCAGGGGGGAGGGAAAATAGGCAGGGGGGGGCAGGACTGGGGGGTGTACAGGTTCTGGGAGGGGGGGGGGGTCGAGGGGCTGTCCAGGAGGGTTGCGGGGTGGAAGTCTAGGAGAGTGGAGGTCTGGGCTGTCCAGGGGGATCTTTCCTGGGTCTGGGGGGGTGTCCAGGGTCTGGGGGGTGGTATGGGGTGGTGTCCTGGTTTCTGGGGGGGGGGGTTCCAGGGTTTGTCCAGGAGGGTGGGGGGGGGGGGGGGGGGTGGCTATCCAGGGGAGTGGAGGTCTGGGCTGTCCAGGGGGATATGTCCAGGGTCTGGTGGGGTGTCCAGGGGCTGTCTGAGGCATGTCAGGGTCTATCTGGGGGGTATCTAGGGTCTATCTGGGGGGTGTCTAGGGTCTGTCTGGGGGGTTTCCAGGGTCTGTATGGGGGGGGGGGGTGTCCAGGGTCTTTTTGGGGGGTATGGGGTGGTGTCCAGGTTATGGGGGGGAGGGGGTTCCAGGGTTTGTACAAGAGGGTGGGGTGGGTGGGGGGGGTGGCTATCTAGGGGAGTGGAGGTCTGGGCTGTCCAGGGTCTAGGGGGAGTCCGGGGTCTATCCGGGGGGGGGGGTGTCCAGGGTCTGTTTGGGGGGTGTCCAGGGTTTGTATGGGGAGGGGGGTGTCCATGGGGACATGTCCAGGGTATGGGGGGTGTCCAGGGTCAGGGGGGGGGGGTCCAGGGGCTGTTTCGGGGGGGGGGGGGGGTGTACAGGGTCTGTCCAGGGGGTGTCTAAGGTCTGTCTGAGGGGTGTCCAGGGTTTGTCTGGGGGGGGGTGTCTAGGGTCTGTCCTGGGGGGTGTCCAGGGTCTATTTGGGCGGTGTCCAGGGTCTGTCCAGGGGGTGTTTAGGGTCTGCCCTAGACACCCCGGGACAGACCCTGGACAGTCCCTGGATTTTTTTATGTTTTTCAGACCCTATAGCCACGGTTAAAAACTGTGGCTATAGGTCTAATGCCACAATTTATAACCGTGGAAATACATTTTTTCCCTCCTATAGTATAGACACGGTTTTTAACCGTGGCTATAGAGATATTACCAAGGTTAAAACCGTGGTTGTATACCTATAGCCACGGTTTGAACCGTGGCTCTAGACCTATAGCCACAGTTTCAAACCATGGCTATAATTCTAGGATTATAGCCACGCCAAACTTAGACATGGTTCCTCAAACTGTGGATATTACCTATATCCACGGTTTGAAGACCTATAGACATGGTTTAAAACCGTGGAAATAGCCTGAATTTCCAGTAGTGAAAACAAAATGACTCTCTTCTATGGTGATATTCAAAGGAAGAATATATCTCCAACATTGAACTCCAATTCTCTTCAATGGTTATCAGCATAGCTCTTTTGCCGACTCTGAGCAGATTTGATGTGATTGTGTATGAATTGACCCTTCTCTGTCATCTCTTGCATAGGATATGGTCCAAGTAGCTTTCTTTCTCCAACTTCATCTTAATAGGTTGGAGTTCTACATTGCACTCCATACAGAGCTTCATATAGAGCCATCTAAATACTTGAGTGGAATCTATTGTTGTATAAGAACTCAACCAATGGGAGATAATGATCCCACCCCCCTTTGAATTCTAGATAGAAGGCTTTTAGTATATCTTCAAACGTATGAATAGTCCTTTCTAATTGGCCATTGGTTTGGGGATGATCGGCTGTGCTAAAATTTAATTCAGTAGTCAAAGCATGTTGAAGGGTCCTCCAGAATTTAGTTGTGAACCTTGGATCATGATCAGAGAAAATAAAGAGTGGAACTCCATGAAGTCTCACCACTTCCATCACATATATCTTTTCAAGTTTTTCAAGTGAGAGGTCTTCTTTAATAGCTATAAAATGGGAAATATTGGTGAGTCGGTCAACCGCAACCCATATCGCATTATTTCCCTTCGACGTCTTTGGGAGACCCATGACAAAGTCCATAGTAACATTATTCCATTTCCACATGCGTATAGGCAATGGTTGCATCATCCCTTTGGAATTTTGTCACTTTGCTTTAACTTTATGACATACCAAGTACCTTGAGATATATTCTACGATCTCCTTTTTCATGTTATCCCACCAGAAGTGTTCTCAGAGATCATGGTACATATTGGTACTCCTAGGATGGATAGAGAATGTTGAGCTATATTAATTGTCCAATATATCCTTCTTTATCCCAGGTGATGATGGAACACAAAGCTGCGTTCCAAACCGAATCACACCATTATCATTGATATGGAACTCTTGTAGCTTCCATTCCTTTACTACATTCACCCTATTTTGTATCTCCACATCATCCCTTTGTTCTTCCTTAATCTTATATTGAATGGATGGTTGTGCAATAATTTGGGCAAGGTAGGATGTATCCCCTGCCCTTATGATTTCTAAATCCATTCTTTTCATATCCATGAAGATATAGTCTTTCTAAATCCGTAACATGGATAGAGTAGCAGGTTCTTTCTTTCTTAGAGCATCAGCTACCTTGTTTGCCTTTCTAGGATGATAGTGAATTGAACAATCATAATCCTTGATTACCTATAACCATCTCCTTTGATGCTTATTGAGCTCATTTTGTGGGAATATATAATTTAGGCTCTTGTGGTCAGTGTATATGTCACACTTCTAGCCATAAAGGTAGTGTTTCCATATTATCAAGGAAAAAATCACGGTTTCGAACTCTAAATCATGATTCAGGTAGTTCTTCTCAAGGACCTTCAACTACCGTGAGGTGTAGGCTATCACATTATCATTTTTCACGAGTACGCAACCCAATAATTTCTTTTAAGTATCACTATATATCACAAAACATTCTCCAATTTTCGGTACACTAAGTATAAGTGTTGTGATCAACCTTATCTTTATATCCTTGAAGCCTCCCTCACATTCTTCCATCCAGACATACTTTACCCCTTTCCTTGTCAACATAGTTAGTGGTCTTGAAAATCATGAGAAATTTCTCACAAAACTTTGGTAGTACCCAACTAATCCAAGAAAACTATGGATTTCTGTGACACTAGAGGGCCTAGTCCATTCTTTAATTGCCTTAGTTTTTGAAGGGTCCACATAGATTCCCTCACTTGTGATCACATGTCCCAAGAATGTGACTTGATTCATCCAAAAGTCACAATTTCTGAACTTGGAGTACAAATTCTCCTTTCTCAATGTCGCCAACACAAGTCTTAGATTTCCTTCATGTTCCTCCTTACTCTTGGAGTAGATGAGAATATCATCAATAAACACTACCACAAGTTTTTCAAGGTAATGTCTAAAGACTCTATTCATAAAATCCATGAAGATTGTAGGGTAATTAGTATATACTAAGGGAATTACCAAAAAATCATAGTTCCCATACCTTGTACGGAAGGAAATATTCTGAATATATTCCTTCTTCACCTTTAACTGATGATATCCAGAATGAATATCTGCCTTTGAGAAGTATTGAGCTCATTTTAACTGATCAAACAAGTCGTAAATCCTTGGAAGAGGATACTTGTTCTTTATGGTGATCATGTTGAGTTCTCGATAATCGATACATAGGCACATTGTTATATCCTTTTTCTTCACAAAGAGCACTAGAGCACCCTAAGGTGATGCACTAGGGCGTATGAACCATTTGTCTGGATGCTATTTTAGCTGCTTCTTTTACTCCTCCAGTTTGATAGGAGCCATCCTATAGGGACACTTTGAGATATGAGTAGCTCTATGTATGAGTTCTATTGAGAACTCTACCTCATGATCCGGGGGAATTGCGGGTAACTCTTGGGGAAATACATCACCGTATTCCCTCATGATAGGAATTTCCTCAAGGTTGGCACCTTCCTTTGACTCAACCATTTGGGTGAGGTATGATTCTCCATAGGGAATCAACACCCACAAAGATGAAGGATTTTTCAAAGGTGATTCATGATCTTCCTTGCATTTTTATAGGATCATGGGATGGTTTGAAATATGAAAAGATATTTCCTTTTCCCGACAGTTGATATGTGCTCTATATAACGAGAGTGAATCAATTCCCATTATAGCGTCGAATTCCACCAAGGTAAGTATAATGAGATTCGCTAGAAGAGTCTTCCCACATACGCCAACAGGAGAAGAGTCAAACACTTGGGTTGAAATGATTTCACCACTTAGTATTTTTATAGATATCTCTACTTCAAGGTTTTGGGGCATCAATTCTATAGTTCTAGCAAACTTTCAAGATATAAAGGAATGAGTAGAACCAAAATCAAATAAGAATTTTTCCCTTATTGAGTGAATAGGAAGTGTACCTTGTACATATTCATTATCATTCTCCACTTCCGCAGTAGTGATGGAATAAGCCTTCCCTTGTTCCTTTGGATTTGGTGGCTGATGACGCTAATTACCCCCGAGAACTTGAGGTTTAGTGCACTACCTGGCATAGTTCCCTAGATCCCTATAGTTGTAGCATTGAACCATGGGTGGTTACATCATTTCTTCCACTGCATTATCCTTAATTTTCATGTATTTTTGACAATATTGTGCATGGTATCCTTATCTCCCATACTTGAAGCACTTCCCCGTCCCTTTGAGGCAGTTCCCATAGTGCAACTTCCCACATTTTTGGCATGTGGGTCGTTGAGTTTTCCTCCCACCTTTATCATTATATCCTCCAACTTAAAACTCCATATTTCCTATCTTATCACCATATCCATGAGACCATTCACCAAACTCCATCTCCACTTTGAGAGCACATCAAACAACTTCTTCATAACTCCCAAAGTCTCGAATTACAAGAGATTTTCTAAGGTGTGGTTTTAATAAACTAAAGAATCTATCAATTTTTCTATCAGTGTTGAAAAAAAAACCTAAAGCGTACCTTGTAAGCCTTGTGAAATTCGCTTCGTAGGTTGTGAAAATTTCTCCTTATTTTTTCTTGAGATCTATGAATTCTCTCTCCATCTTCAAGTGAAATAATTGTTAAGAAACATTATCTTAAAGTCTTCCCATTCCATCTCTTCAATTTACTCCCTTATCTTGGTGTTCTTAATCAAATCCCACTATTGATCAAACTCTCCATCTAGATGATAAATGGTTAGAGACACATTCTTCGTCTCAGAAAAGTGAATCTTAGAAAAGATATTCTCCATGGAGTTGACCCACTTCTCCACAACTAGTAGATCTGAAGATCTACTAAACATCGGTGGTCATTGCCGCATAAAACATTCGATAGCTAGTTGCTACCTCTTTGGTGAAGGAGGATGTAGAGACCCGAAGCCTGACGTACATGGAAAATACATTACTTTTGCGGAATAATTAGTACATAACAAAAACACACACACAAGGACCGTAATAGTTTAGTGTCTTTGGAAACTCGGAATATAATCTTCTAATCGTGGTGAAAGATCTTCAACATCTCCCATAAAGATCTTCTTTTTTTAACTAAAAACTTTCTTTATATCCTGAGGAAAAGAAAACATAAAAGGGTGAGCTCAAATGCTCAGTAAGGGAAAACAAAAGAAATATCAATCACATCATATACATAAGAACATAACTTTTATAAATCTTAACCTGCAAAAGAAATCATAATTTCATAACATGGGATAAATCATAGTAGTGAAATATAATCCCAATAATCATAACTTAAAACATGAAAATTTGTGGCACACACACATAATCATAGAGAATCATTTATTATTAGTCAAGACTCATTGCCAAGACTATCTTAGTGGACAAAGTCCATTTCTGAACCGAGTTCACTCCTCGTTTCAGTCCTGTTTCACTGAACCGGTATAACCTTCCGTTCCAGCCATGTCTATCTCATGAGATATAAAATCTTTACCCAATGCATTATAGGGAGATATAGGTCCCACCCATCTCATAATGAAATCATTCTTACTTGTGCCACAAAATAAACATACATCATTTATAATAACCCAACGAATAAAATGGGTTTCATAAACATCATCCCATCATCACATAATCCATATAAAAGAAATGGATATCATTTCATAATAAGAAAAGTGAAACCATGTCAATCATAGAGACATTACACTTGAAACATACACATATGAAATAATTTCATCTTAGATGAAAAATGGTTTTGATAAATCACTTGAAATGAATTCTTGAGGAAAATATCCTTTCTTTTTCAAAATCATTTTCTCTTCACAAAATGTCATGCAATTTTAAAAGAAAAGGATTTTTTTGAAAATAGTCATGAAATCTTTTGGAGGAAGATTCATGAAAATAAGGCTTTATAAAACTGTAAAAATCCGTTCGTGCCGTATAAGTTAAAAAAAACATTCTTCTCGTACTTTTGCCAAAAAAGTAAAAAAGTACCTCGTAAAAGAAAGATTCCATACATACCATGTAGTAAAATTAAAAAATGGGTAAAAAGTAAATTAAACATACATGAAACCATTTTTAGGAAACATGTACATGGATGAGAACAATAACCCCAGTAAATACTTACGAATAAACAATCTCGGATAAGAACGAGATTGGAAAAGTTATCCCATACCTTAGGTCTGATATGCTTCGTATGGATCTGAACCTCCTGTATAATGATTTAAATAATGTCATTGACTTATTAGATAATCATATTCATTGTTATGATATCATATATGTTTCACTTATGACTTTATATTACCCGTTCTTTTGTAAATTCCATGTTAAAGCAGCGTTTTGGGTAAAATCATTTCATTTATCGTATGTGTTTCGACTTGTCATTCTTGATATTATTACTTATATCCTGATTTACATAATTCTAGAATTTAAAACATTATTTATATATAATATATATTCATAATATACATATATATTATAGATCGATAAAAGGAATGAAATACACCATTCATGGAGACAGTAGGCCGTACGTACGCATGAACGCTATTTTCGTTTCCTTATTGAATTGAATGAAACTAAATAGATGACATACATATATATATACATAAATCCAACGAATAAAATGGGTTTCATAAACATCATCCCATCATCACATAATCCATATAAAAGAAATGGATATAATTTTATAATAAGAAAAGTGAAACCATGTCAATCATAGATACATTACACTTGAAACATACACATATGAAATAATTTCATCTTATATGGAAAATGGTTTTGATAAAACACTTGTAATGAATTCTTGAGGAAAATATCCTTTATTCTTCAAAATCAATTTCTTTTCACAAAATGTCATGCAGTTTTAAAAGAAAGAGATTTTGTTGAAAATAGTCATGAAATATTTTTGAGGAAGCTTCATGAAAATAAGGCTTTATAAAACCGTAAAAATCCATTCGTTCCGTATAAGTTAAAAAAACATTCTTTTCGTACTTTTGCCGAAAAAGTCAAAAATTACCTTGTAACGTAAACAAAAGAAAGATTCCTTACATACCATGTAGTAAAAGTCACAAATGGGTAAAAAGGACTTTAAACATACATGAAAACACTTTTATAAAACATGGACATGGATGATAGAAATAACCCCAGTAAATACTTACGAATAAGCAATCTCGGATAAAAATGAGATTTGCATAATTATCCCTTACCTTAGGTCTGATTTGCTTCGTAAGTGTCTGAACCTCCTCTTCTTTGAAGCGACTCTTTGAGTCCTCCTCTTAGGGTACTAAAATTGGTCTTTGAAGAAGACCAGGACCTCTAGGATGTTTCTAGGGAAGTGGAGAAGAGAATTTGGCAGGGGTTGGCCTAGCTTGAAGGCTCAAAGTGGTGTGAGTAAGAGAGGGAGGAGGTTCCCTTTTATAAGGGAGGAGAGGGGAACCTTTGGAATAAATAAAAATATTATTTTATTATAAATCCAAATTCGGTTTTAAATAGCTCCAAATTGATTTATTTTGAAGCTAAGGTGGGGATGGGTCGAAATACTCTCATCCAATAGAATTTAGACAAGTTTAGGTTCCTATTGTAACATTATCATTTATATTTAACTTTAAGTTAGATAATTTTACTTTTACCATGTCTTTTTGTGTTCTTACACAATAAGGTTAATAAACATACTATAACAAGCTAAACGAACCCCATGTTGTTTATTATTAATATATATAACCTTATCCAAGTCATTTGGCCGAACCTTAGATTTTTAGGAATAAAATAACAATTAATAATATAATATTTGTTTTAAAAACTATTTTATGTCAATTTTGACACTATTTAGTAATTAATTTTTTTGAAAATCATAACAGAATGATTAGTTCAAAAATCGTTACTTAAATCAATACTAACATGTCATATTAACCTATAAAATTAGTGCAATGCATAAAAAGTCTCAAATTACATTTATTTGGGTATCTATAACATCAATTATGTCAATATTTCATTAATAAGATAATTACTGCGTCATATTTGTGTCATAAATAAATTATATTATTTAATGTCTAAAAATTACAAATAAAATACCATTATGTAGGAAATCTTTTTATCTTTCTAATTAATATTTATAGTCGAATTTATCTTATGTATAACTCTATATTAAAAATTATATACTTATTAAACTTTGATTTTAACTATTTTAACCCTTCTTTAAATAAATTAATAATAAATGTCCTAATCAAATCCAAGTGGGCCTAAATGGTAATATTTTATTCCTAGGGTTGTTTTTGGTCGAATTACACTTTTCCAATAGAATTAGGACATGTTTTAGGGTAATAATAATATCATTTTTACCCTTAATTACCCTATTTACTTTTAACCGTGGTAAATAAAAGTAAAAAGTTATTATTCACCAAAAATTATTTTCATCTCATTGAACCAAATTTTACTTACTGACATCAACTGTGTCTCTCGGATTTTTGAAATTCCACACACAGAAGCGGTAAAATTAAGTTTTATGAAAAATTCAGTTTTTTTAACTACCACTTAGTGGTTTCACTATTCATCAAAAATTGAAAGTTTTCAGAAAAATACCAAAAATTAGGCCTAAGATATATTTGATATTATGAATTAAAAAATGATTTTTATTTTACAAAATTCAAAACATATCAGTTACATTAACTAATTTAAAAATTAATTCCCCTCGTCAAAACAAATAGCGCGTTTTTAAAAGATAATAACTATCAAAAGATTGACACTTGTTTATGTCTGGTTTAAATGTGAAATTACATCCAATGACCAACATTGTATTAAATTGTAAAAATATATTCTAAATATCCTTTAAAACCACTCAAATTAATAATTTATCACTATTAATTATTTCTATTAAAAAAGTTGTTTTTAATTAAAATTTAGTAATTTTCACTATTAATCAGAATATGAAAGTTATCTGAAAAGTACCAAAATTTCACCCTAAGCTAATTTCGATATTCTGAATCCAAAAATGAAGTCCATTTTTAAAAATAAAATTTACAAAACTTCAAAAAGTGGTTATTACTATTCATAACGGCTAGTTTTAATAATATTTCAATAGCATATTGTTGTTTAGTGAAACTCGTTATTGCGTACTACACACGCTATCGAGGAAGGTCGCGATTGCGTGAAAGGTAAGTCAAGGATGCGTGTTGTGCAAGATACTTTTGGTGTAGCGTACACCACAAGACATTAATGAAATTAAAAAGAATATTTTTCATAAAATCTTGGGGTGTTACATTCTTCCCCCCTTAAAATGAATTTCGCCCTCGAAATTCGTTGGGGTTATAAATGGTTTACTACTCGAAAGTTTCATTAATAGAAACCCACATCATAAAAAGGAATACCAAAACCAATATTTAAGAAAAAAAATTATGAAACGTAATGGTTACCCAAATAAACTAATCACTGGGTTTCCACATAGGTGAAAATATGGATATGGAAGAGAAATCTAATCATCATGTTCTGATGGAGAGTGGTAGAGAAAATGGCTATGAAAGAGCTAGCAATAAAAAAGCCATAAATTTGTGATGATCTAGGGTACCATCTGATTCATCAGATATAAGGGCACTTGGACAACATTTTTTTGGTTTTCAAGATCATTTCCTTAAAGTTGAAGATTTTGAATTAGAATAAATACTTACTTTATTTTGGTACAATCTCATTGTTGTTCCTGCTTTGAACAATTTCGACTTCATATCTTAAAGAAATGAAGTTGAATTTGTTATTCATGAAGTGTTAATAGATCATGTGATAGAATGATGGGTCATTCCATCTGTTTCAAAGAAAAGGTTAGCAAAAGTTATCAAATATACATAAGTCCATCTATCGTATATCATTCCAAAATGGACATATACTTCATCTATCATACCACTTAATAAAATAAAACTACTTTATACTAACCAGGGACTTCCTGTAGGCCAGTGGTAGGAGATAAAGTCCAGTCGCACTTCGGTTGTGGGTTTGATTCCCACAGCCTTGTCCGACGCGATGGGCTGTCACCCGTCCTGCAGGTTGTCCTTTTTCTAAAACTACATTACTATAACATCACATAAATAATATCAAAAGTTCTATCATTAAACAATACTAACTTATGTTCAACATAATCCATTCCAATCTTTAGGCTTATCTAAAATACTTCGGTCCAAGCTCATAATATAAAGAAAATGATTACTTGAAATTTCATCAACCAAGCATGTGAATACCATCATTTATCCCCCATATATCTTGTTGGTCACATTCCAATCATGTGAATACCTTAATCATGTATTCTCTTGAAAAATGAATACCCATTAAGCCTTAGTGAAAACATGAATGCTGTCAAAAGTTAACTCTTTCCACATACCAAAATCCAAAAATTCTATATACTCAATCCATTACATAACCTTCTCCTTATATCAATCATGAGCTCATGAATACTACCAAACATTTAATTTTCTCCTTATCCCTTCATTATGAGCATATCATCTATATTCCAAAAATATCTGAAAAACCTTTAATGGATACTGGTACCATTAATCATACACTTTCAAAACTCAAGGAAAGACAACAGTGTAACAATCCTTATATGTCTCTTTATTCCACAGTACCATGAGATTACTTATACAACATTACACTTGATAAACATGTAATCATTCCACTACCCACTTAAACCATTGACCGAGCTTCAACAATTCTTTCAAATCACATATCATTTGTACTCTCTTCATCATCATCAACATAAATACTACTCATACAGCAGTACTGATTCTCTTCATGAAACATTCCCTTAGGGAATTGGTTTGCATAATGCACGTACATTCCACATTTAAAACATTTAACCATTGTTGATGTCATAGAAATACCATTATCCTCATCCATGGTGTTAACTGAACCTTTTCCTTTGCACTTACTGGCTTTGTGTCCTTCTTTTCCACACCCAAAGCATCTTCCAGTTCCCTTGAAACATTCTCCTAAATGCCTCTTCCCACATGATTTACATAGGGGAAATTGAACTTTCTTTCCACTATGATCATCATGAAACTCCATCTTTCTCTTATTAGCCGAGTCAGGAAACTTACCAAATTTGAGTTTATGGATCAAATTATGAGATTTCTGATTCGGCATAATAATGATGGTTGGACTTCCAAATCCCATTTCATTTGGTTTCTCATGAAGAATATCATTCCATTTTCCATAATATCCTCCATTATCGTGAATCATCTTGTTTCCAACCATTTTCTAAAACCCAAAAAGAATAGTGTTAGAGGAAAAAATCATAATAAAGGGGGATTAACTTCAATATCTAACATCATAGGTTAAATTCTAAGATCGTTACCATAGTTCTATAACTATATCCTATACATATACTTATCCTTAGGGACATCCCTAGACATACCTTAGAAATATCTCTAGGGATCTCAGTAACGTTTTCGTATCCTAGTTTCCAAAGGTTGACTAAACCTTTCCTCTGATACCAACTGTAGAGACCCGGAGCCTGACGTAAATGGAAATTACATTACTTTTGCGGAATACTTAGTACATAACAAAAACACACACAAGAACCGTAATAGTTTAGTGTCTTTGGAAACTCGGAATATAATCTTCTAATCGTGGTGAAATATCTTCAACATCTCCCATAAAGATCTTCTTTTTTTTACCTAAAACCTTTATTTATATCTTGGGGAAAAGAAAATATAAAAGGGTGTGCTCAAATTCTTAGTAAGGGTAATCAAAAGAAATATCAATCACATCATATACATAAGAACATAACTTTTGTAAATATTAACCTGCAAAAGAAATCATAATTTCATTACATGGGATAAATCATAGTAGTGAAATGTAATCCCAATAATCATAAATTAAAACATGAAAATTTGTGGAATACACACATAATCATAGAGAATAATTAATTATTAGTCAAGACTCATTGCCAAGACTATCTTAGTGGACAAAGTCCATTTCTTAACCGAGTTCACTCCTCGTTTCAGTCTTGTTTCACTGAATTGGTATAACCTGCCGTTCCATCCATGTCTATCTCATGAGATATAAAATCTTTACCCAATACATTGGAGGGAGATATAGGTCCCACCCATCTAATAATGAAATAATTCTTACTTGTGCCACAAAATAAACATACATCATTCATAATAACCCAACGAATAAAATGGGTTTCATAAACATCATCCCATCATCACATAATCCATATAAAAGAAATGGATATAATTTTATAATAAGAAAAGTGAAACCATGTCAATCATAGAGACATTACACTTGAAACATACACATATGAAATAATTTCTTCTTATATGGAAAATGGTTTTGATAAAACACTTGTAATGAATTCTTGAGTAAAATATCCCTTCTTCTTCAAAATCAATTTCTTTTCACAAAATGTCATGCAGTTTTAAAAGAAAGATATTTTGTTGAAAATAGTCATGAAATATTTTTGAGGAAGCTTCATGAAAATAAGGCTTTATAAAACCATAAAAATCTGTTTGTTCCGTATAAGTTAAAAAAAACATTCTTTTCGTACTTTTGCCGGAAAAGTCAAAAAGTACCTCGTAACGTAAACAAAAGAAAGATTCCTTACATACCATGTAGTAAAAGTCACAAATGGGTAAAAAGGACTTTAAACATACATGAAAACACTTTTATAAAACAAGGACATGGATGATAGAAATAACCCCATTAAATACTTACGAATAAGCAATCTCGGATAAAAATGAGATTTGCACAATTATCCCTTACCTTAGGTCCTATTTGCTTCATAAGTGTCCGAACATCCTCTTCTTTGAAGCGCCTCTTTGAGTCCTCCTCTTAGGGTACTAAAATTGGTCTTTGAAGAAGACAAGGACCTCTAGGATGTTTATAGGGAAGTGGAGAATAGAATTTGGCATGGGTTGGCTGAGCTTGAAGGCTCAAAGTGGTGTGAGGAAGAGAGGGAGGAGGTTCCCTTTTATAAGGGAGGAGAGGGGCACCTTTGGAATAACTAAAAATATTATTTTATTATAAAGCCAAATTCGGTTTTAAATAGCTCCAAATTGATTTATTTTGTAGATAAGGTGGGGATGGGTCGAAATCATCTCATCCAATAGAAGTTAGACAAGTTTAGGTTCCTATTGTAACCTTATCATTTATATTTAACTTTAAGTTAGATAATTTTACTTTTACCGTGTCTTTTTGTGTTATTAAACTATAAGGTTAATAAACTTACTATAACGAGCCAAACGAACCCCAAGTTGTTCAGTATTAATATATATAACCTTATCTAAGTCATTTGGCTGAGACTTAGATTTTTAGGAATAAAATAACAATTAATAATATAATATTTGTTTTAAAAACTATTTTATGTCAATTTTGACACTATTTAGTAATTTATTTTTGTGAAAATCATAACAGAATGATTAGTTCGAAAAAAGTTACCTAAAGCGATAATAGCATGTCATATTAACTTATGAAATTAGTGGAATTCATAAAAAGTCTCAAATTACATTTATTTGGGTATTTATAACATCAATTATGTCAATATTTCATTAATAAGATAATTACTGCATCATCTTTGTGTCTTAAATAAATTATATTATTTAATGTCTTAAAATTACAAATAAAATACCATTATGTAGGAAATAGTTTTAGCTTTCTAATGAATATTTATAGTCGAATTTATCTTATGTATAACCCTATATTAAAAATTATATACTTATTAACCTTTGATTTTAACTATTTTAACCCTTTTTAAATAAATTAATAATAAATGTCTTAATCTAATCCAAGTGGGCCTAAATGGTCATATTTTATTCCTAGGGTTTTTTTGGTCGAATTACACTTGTCCAATAGAATTAGTACATGCGTTAGGGTAATAATAATATCATTTTTACCCTTAATTACCCTATTTACTTTTAACCGTGGTAAATAAAAGTAAAAAGTTACTATTCAGAAAAAATTATTTTCATCTCATTGAACCACATTTTACTTACTGACATCGATCGTGTCTCTCGGATTTTTGAAATTCCACTCACAGAAGCGGTAAAATTAAGTTTTATGAAAAATTCAGTTTTTTTACTACCACTTAGTGGTTTCACTATTCATCAAAAATTGAAAGTTTTCAGAAAAATACCAAAAATTAGGCCTAAGCTATATTTGATATTATGAATTCAAAAATGATGTTTATTTTACAAAATTCAAAACATATCAGTTACATTAACTAATTTAAAAATTAATTCCCCTCGTCAAAACAAATAGCGTGTTTTTAAAAGATAATAACTATCAAAAGATTGACACTTGTTTATATCTAGTTTAAATGTGAAATTACATCCAACGACCAAAATTGTATTAAATTGTAAAAATATATTCTAAATATACTTTAAAATAACTAAAATTAATAATTTATCACTATTAATTATTTCGATTAAAAATGTTGTTTTAATTAAAATTTAGTAATTTTCACTATTCATCAGAATATGAAAGTTATCCGAAAAGTACCAAAATTTTACCCTAAGATAATTTCGATATTCCGAATCCAAAAATGAAGACCATTTTGAAAAACAAAATTTACAAAATTTCAAAAAGTGGTTATTACTATTCATAACGGCTAGTTTTAATAATATTTTAATAGCATATTGTTGTTTAGTGAAACTCGTTATTGTGTACTACACATGCTATCGAGGAAGGTCGTGATTGCGTGCAAGGCAAGTCAAGGATGCATGTTGTGCAAGATCCTTTTGGTGTAGCGTATAACACAAGACATTAATGAAATTAAAAAGAATATTTTTCATAAAATCACGGGGTGTTACAGAGGATGTTCCCCATAATTATGGTCATTGTTCATAACATGAGATAGTTGGGTAAGAATCACCATGATGTTTTGAAATCCACCTCCCAAATCATTGGGGATGTCATTCGGGCAATAATTGCATTGGCCCTCACATGAGTTGTTGGCCTGGTTTCTCCTGGTTACAACCATTTTCTAAAATAGAAAGGTTAGAACAAATCATAAGTCAACAAGTCATGAATAACTTATTAATTTGATAAAAAAAAATTGCACTAAAATTATAACTTATGGGATCCCTATGTAAAGATTATTGTGTGCATATTTGTACTTTGTCTCATGCTAGAGGTTTTCTCTAGGGTTCACTAAACCTAATTCCCAAATTAACTAAACCTTTCCTCTGATACCAACTATAGAGACCCAACCTTTTATTGAATTACTATTAAATAATTTTAAATATAAAAAACATAATAGTATTACAAATAGAGGATCCAAAGGTTTAATGTCTTGGGAAAACAAGGACCATACATAACAATTACAATATCAAGAATAAACATTTATTTAATTCCTTCTTCCCTAGATTCTTGTTAGAACTTGACCTCTCCTTAGTACATGTATTCACCTGGGGATATACATCAAAATGGGTGAGCTAAAATCCCAGTAATGGGATAGATAAGAACAACTTAGCATGGGGTGAGCATAATCATAACATAGGAAAAGGATCATGAACATGAGAGGAAGCTTAAATATAAGACTTGAAATGTGGAAATGCATAAAAATGAGACATCATGTCTTTGTGGTTAACTACCACACATAATTGTGAACAAAGATAGAATCTTGTTTTCACATAATTTCACATTAACTCCTGAGATTAATCACTTTACCCAATGCATTGGATCGTTGTATAATTCCAGGCACACCTGTCACATTGAAACATTCATATTGCGCTATATAATTCTGGGCGCACCCATCACATCCTAACATTATCATTTATCATGCATTCCATAATGAACATATATTAAAAATGAACATAACTAACCCATAAAGAGGAATTTGTTTCATCTCATAAGAACATATTCATAAACATTGGATTCCCAAAAGAAAGAGGGAATAACATACATGTTATAAGAAACGTCAACCTTGAATGAGAAGTAAAAGGTTTGTTCATAAAAGAATAGTTCTTTTGGAAAACATTTTGTTTGACATAAACTTCATTAGAAAAAATGTATATCCCATAAAAGGTAAGATAATGATGAAAAAATTATTTTTAAGGAGTTACCATACAAAATATGGAGTGAAAGAGGGAGAACTAGAAGAATGAAAATTGGGTTCGAGATTTTCTCCTTACTTTGTATCCGAAAGCTTACTTCTCTTTAATGTCATGTATAATTACACTATATTCATTAATTAGAAATTACCGAACCTTTTATAAATTTATATGGTTTATTTTGGTTTCATTTTTCTTTTTTATGGTCCTTTTGTTGAGTTGTAGGTTTTAAAAACATTATTCGAGAATGTCCGTTTTTATGGGTTTCTTGAGTGGTTCACTTGTATTCTTAAATGAAAGCTTGTGTAGATCATAGATAAACATAAAGAAATGAAATTTCAGGTTATTAATTATATTCCACAAGTTTAAATGATATTATAATGAATTATATTATATACCATGTGGATTAATCATTAGATAAGAATTAAATGTTGTTTGTTTGGTTTAATTTTGTGCTGTTTTTAGACCACAACGAACTTATTTTGATTATTAATTTAGTAATATGTACATAAGTTAGTTAAATAATGTTAAATAGGAATTAATAAATTTAATACATCATGTTTCAACCATAAAAATGGTTTCATGACCATATCTGAAGGTAGAAATGGAAAAAGAAATCATGTCGTTCTTGAAGGTGATTGATTAACACCTCATGAACAACATTTTCTTTTATAACATAAAATGAAGAGGATAAGGGAGTTAAATGGTATAATATAACATTGGTATCATAAAATTACAGTATATGTATGATAGTAGAGTTAAAATACCATTTGTATGAAGATACGTGGGAAGAGTAAGAAAAAAACTTGAAATTGAAAGGAAATTAAAGGAAAAAGGGAGAGAAAATACATCTCGAATCATTCTCTTGAGATCCTCCTTTAGGGACCTAGGATTGGTCTTTGGATGAGACCATAAGCTCTTGGACGTGTGGGAGGGGATAGGGAAGATTATTTGGTCGATTTCAGACAACTCTTGAAGCTTGAGAGGTGTGAGGAAATGAGGTTGTGAAGGGTGATTTTTATAGTGGAGGGGAGAGGGGTTTTCTCAATATTAAATTTTATTAGTTTATTATTTACCCAAAAAAAGGAATAGTGACTATTCCTTGACCAATAATATTAATTGTATCATGTGATACCAAACCAATTGGGCTTACATCAGTAGAACATCATTCATGACTCTATAATTAGCTTATTTAGCTTATTTTGTAAATTATGGTATTTCACTATTCATAAAAAATTCAAGTAGTTCAGAAAAATCCCAAATATTCACCCCAACCATTTTTCAATGTGTAGAATCAAAAAATTAAGTCCATTTTTCCAAAATAATTTTCTAAATACGATTAATTTAATTTTTACTTAAAGTCATAATTTACATGAAAAATACATTTTCTAAAATTAAAACTGATTTTATAATGCTTTCAAAAATTACATAGGTTCTTATAAAATTATACAAATACTAGAAGGTATATATTTATTAATTTATGAATTTTTTTTAAGAAAATAAATTTTCTTTTAAATTAATTAATTAATTACTATTAATTATTTACGACTTATAAAAATTCAAAAACGTTAATTATGGTCAAATAATCACTTTCTAAGATGCCTAAATTTTATTTAATTATTCATGGGTAAGGTTACAATTATTTTGGAATATTTACTATTCATAAGGGTCATATTACTATTAATAAGGGTAGGTTACTATTCATAAGGGTATGTCACTATTCACCAAAAATTATGTTTATTTTATTAGACTCCAAAAATCATCATGAACACAACTGTGTATGTCGGATTTTCAAAATTCCAAACACAAAAGTGACAAACATATGTTTAAAGGTCACTTAGCACTTAGTAGTTCATTATTCTATGTTTTCATGTGATTTTATGACATGTTTATAAGAAGGTAATTTCCATTGAAAAACATTGGGTCGTTACCGTGTCGTTTGGTGGGACGATGCCTATATCCCCATTTCCGATGGCATGAAATCTGACAGTGTCAAAGAAAACTTTGGATTTGGTTCAAGTTCATATTCTTGAACTTGATTTCTATACTTCTGATTGGACTTATTTTTTGGAGGTTTCACTTTGGAGGATTTTGGGGATGAGGATGTTGGTTATGCTGCGTCAGGAGCTGTTGGAGGCACATACAGTTGCTCCAAATACACTTGGAGGATACCGTGGGCTTGATTGGTCCTTTTCTGAGTCATCCAACTATCAAACATTTTCTCCTTTTTGTTAAAAACGTTTTCCCACTCCCCTCCTTCATCATGGTCGGTGGTGAAAACATACACCACTTGTGATGGCGATGGTCCAAGCTTGAATTGTCCAAAATCTATCATTTTTTGTAGGAGTTCCTTGAAGATGAATAACTCCTAGATGTTGTTCCCCAATATCCAGTGGAAGGGATAATAATCTTTTCGATCATCATGACCTACTTCATCAGCCCTTTTAGATCTTGAAGTCAGAACTAGTTGCAATTCATGGAAGCTATGAAGTATCCACAGATTCGATCATCCCAGAATGAGTAATATTTATTCTTCTATTCCTTGAATTTATTTCTCCTCGTTGTTTTTCACTCATCTGGATGAGGTGGGGGCTACTACTGACGTCTAGGGGTCCCCACATGTTTTTTTGTGGGCCTGGGAGTGAGAATTAGTGTATGGGGTGGCTTATTCATGATAGAAGCCGCTTCTGATCTTCCCATTCTTTTAACTGGGGTTGATGGGGCTACTCGAGACTTGAGATTACTCCATTGAAAGTAATCTTATATCCTTTGAGAAATGGTTGAGAATTCTTAGAACTCACTTGTATATTTTTTTGGAATATGTGGTGTTCGCATCTCATCATGGAGGTTTTTGATGCACATGACCAACATCTCATCTTTGGGAGTGTCCAGTTAACGGAGTAAGTCAGACCATTCTATTTTGCAATGAAGTATGAAACTCTCACATTATCTCACTTTTTGTAGTTCATGAGGTCACTGACTGTTGTTTTTTGGAAACATCGAGTCCCATCCTATTATTGAGTTAGCTAGAAAATAGGTGTACCACACAAAGGCTGAACCTTATAGAGTTCACATAAGCATCTCATCTTAACAACTTTTTGTTTCTATGTGGTTACCATCATGGGATCATAGTACGATGTTTAGTGCATTAGATGTTGCATGAGGTCCCCAAATCCATTTAATACTTAGAATACAGGGTTCTCAAAATTTGGAGGCGGCAGGTCATTGCTCACCCAGTTGGGTTAGGGCTTCTGTTCTGGTTGTATGAGAGTGTGTGATCCTTCCATGGTTTCCAAACAAGAAATTAATGGCTCGATGGTACTCATGATCCCTC
This sequence comes from Viscum album, assembly GCA_963277665.1. Lineage (NCBI taxonomy): Eukaryota > Viridiplantae > Streptophyta > Magnoliopsida > Santalales > Viscaceae > Viscum > Viscum album. The sequence continues at coordinate 1,207,070,898 of OY728166.1, forward strand.
GATTCCAATATAGTTGGAAATAACTATGGGAAGGTACGGTAGGGGGAATGATTGGGTGTGCCGACTCTGCTGGTACCTAAAGTGGATACCCACAAGGGGGAATCCTTTGTGAATTTTCCTGATTATGTTCTAGTTTCTTACATAATAGAGGGAAATATTGATATCCTACCATTTTAATATTCAAATAATTTAGTGTTCCCGATGACGCACTAGATGAGCATCTAGGCCTTGATTCATTTTCTAGGAGGATCTCTTATAAAATGGGAACCAATTTTGGGAGTTTATGTTGAAGTTTTACCTGAGGAACATTTCTAGTATGAGATCTTTCTTGAAGCAGCTCTGTGTTGATTCTCCTTAGATATTTTATTTATTCCTCCTGTCGAGAGAATATCTCATCAAATGTCATGGACGTATTTTCATTGGGGGGAGTATGTGGGTTTTATGTAACATTTTTCTTATTATTCTCATTATTGGGGATTCACAAAGGAGGTAATGAGGGATTAGCTGAAGGAGAACCCAAATTTAGGGAAACTATTTGGTTCCGGGTGTGTACACCTTCAGTCTCATTATGGATTGATTCTGGAAGGGAACCATCTTTTCTTGAATCCTAATCATTTATATTATCTTCAGTAAGGTCCATGGTATTGAAATCCATGAAATTCACTGATGCATACCACATTGGGGGTCGCGTATTGGGTGTTGAATGGAAGGAGGGAATCTTTCATCCCTTGAAAGAACTTCTCCTTCCATTCTGAGACCCTCTTCAAGTTTCTTAGTGAAGAGTGACTTTAAGGGAGCCTAAAAGTGAACTAGAAGTGCACCTATGCCCAGGGGGACATGAGTTGTGAGACATGATATAATGATTACCTATCTATATTTTGTCATCCCCAGTTAGGAAACGACTAACTGCCACTTGGTGGGTGGTCGAGGTAAAAATGCCCACAGTCCTATAGGCTGGGGTTTCTCTCATTATCCCATTGGTGTATCTTGGCTTGGATTTGTTGGTATTATGGGAGAACTTAGTGTTAGAAATTCCCCTATCCTTATGGGATGTGGTTTCTCTCTTACTGCAGTAGTTTCTATTTCCATCATCACCATCTTGATTTCACGCATCCCAATGCAGGCTTGATCTGGATATGGTCCCGAATATGAATGTAAATTATTTTATTCCAATCACATGATTATTTATCCTTTGTTGGATTCCATTAAGTGAGAATCCTACTGAATGTTAGTTCATGAGTTTTTTTAGGGATTTATCTCATAGAGCCTAACAATTATAACACTTACTCAGGGCCTGTTCATGTCGAACAAGACACCTTTCATGGATAGGTATTTCATTTGGATACCATCTTGGGATGATGATATTTTAGAATTCCATTTCCAATGGGTTATTCTAGATGGGAGGTGGGGTGATGTATAGATCTCCATGTTCTCCCCACCCTTGGATGTGAACACTAGATGGGGAGTCATCGATGAGGAAACAAAATTTGTGCAATGCGTGGATGCAGGCCAAATCAAGGTATTTATTTTTCCTTTTTGATTATGACTATCATTCAGATGGAAGGGATTCTAGGTCAATTTTCTGGCCATTCTCCCCCAATAAACATACATGGTCTGAATACCCTTCATAGGGCAGAAATTTAATTTTCAACTGGCAGAGAGTTGTCCAGACATTAAGGCAAATGCTGTGCATACATTCATCTGATAAATTTTTTTGAATACTGAACTGAGAAGTGTATATATTCCAAAATATAACCAGTATATTGTCCATGGATAGCTATATTATCATGATAAACATATTATGTTGTTCCTCTACTAGGGATTCCTCTATATATAATACCCAACTTGAATTATTTTTTATGATTTCATCCTGAGTAGAGGGGTCAACATGGATTTCATTGATGCATTAGTGGTGTGGGGTGGATCAAAGGATGATAATGGCCCTAGTCTATCTCATGGACGATAAAGGATGTAACTTTTCATTTATAGAGTTTCTAGCATATCCGACCATATCCTTCCAAGATCCTCAGAATATGAGGGCTTTCTCTCATTTGGATCGGTGGGTGGATTTCTTTCTTACTTGAGTGAATTTAGGCAACTGTGAGGACCTTCACTATCAAGGCTGTGGTGGCAAGGACTACCATCATAGCTAAGCGTCTGACTACAGGAGATCTTTAATAGCATGTACCTAGGGGATGGACTTCCAGGAGAACCACAGTAAGGGTAAGACCTTCTTGAAATTTGTTTTCATTATAGGGAGGACATTTTAAACGAATTCCATTATAGAGATGGCTAACATTAAGGCTCGATGTGTATAGACCCATGCTTTACGTACATGGATATTGAATTTATTTTTTAGAATAATTAATACATGAAAAAAATAGACGTCCAAAGACCGTAATAGTTTAGTGTCTTTGGAAACTCATAACATAATCTTATAATCATGGTGAAAGATCTTAAACATCTCCCATAAATATCTTACCCTTTTTTCCTACCTAAAACCTTTATTTATATCCTAGGTAAAAGAAAACTTAAAAATGGTGATCTCAAATTCTCATTAAAGGTAAACATAGAGGACACAGAACAATCCATAAACATTTGAACATAAAAACATGAACATAAAGTTTAAACATCAAAATCTTGAGCAATGACATAAATCATGGCACTACGTTAGGAATAGATCCTAACAGAAAATTAACCATGATAGAATATCATTGGAATAAAACATGTAATTATGGTAAACTAATATGAACAAAATATGATTTCCACAGTAGCCAAGGAATTGTTGCCAAGTCTATCATAGTGGATGAAGTCCATTACTGAACCAGGTTTACTCATTGTTCCAGCCCTTTATTACTGAACCGTATTTACTTACCATTCCAACCATGTCTATCTCATGAGATATAAATATTTACCTAATAAATTGGAGGGAGATATTGGTCTCACTCATCTCAAAATTAAATCTTTCTTACATGTGCCACAAAAACATAAATCATTCATCATAGCATAACCCATGACATAAAATGGGATTCTTAAACATCATCTAATTGTATAATAATACATATAAGATAAATGTACTTCATAAAAATTAATTCCATCATAAAAAACATAAAATAAAATTAATAACAGGTATAGAAACATAACCCTATGTCATATTAGATGGAAAATAATTTTGATAAAACACTTGAAATTAATTCTTGAGGAAAATATCCTTTCATCTTCAAAAATGATGTATTTTCTCAAAATGTCATGAAATTTTAAAATAAAAGAATTTAATTAAAAATAACCTTGTAAATGTGTAGAGGAATCTTCATGAAAATAATGTGTCATAAATATGTAAAAACTCATTCATTCCATATAAGTTAGAAAAACATTCTCCTCGTACTTTGGCCGGAAAAGTAAAAAAGTACCTCATATGGTAAACAAAATAATGATGTCTTAAAAACTATGTAGTAAAAGTAAAAATGGGTAAAAATGACTATAAACATGCATAGAATAATTTTAAACATCAAATGAAAACATATTTTGAAAACATGGACATAAATATAACCCCAGTAAATAATTACGTATAAACAATCACACATAAAAATGATATTTCAAAATTATCCCTTACCTTAAGTCCGATTTCTTCTGTATGTGTTTGAAATGCATGTATAGTGGGTTTAAACATATTATTAACTTATAAAAGAACAATAATAATATTTATGATATCATATATTATTCAATTATGACTTTAAATTACCCGTTCATTTGTCAATTCCATGTTAAAGAAAAAATTTCGGTAATAATTTTTTCATTTATCATACGTGTTTGGACTTTTTGTTCTTCATATGATTACTTATATCATGATTTAATTACTTAAATATTGTAAAACATGATTTATGAATCATATATATTCAATATATAAAAATATATAATATATCGATAAATGGAATGGAATACACTGTTCATGGAAACAGTAGACCGTACGTACGCATGAACGCTGTTTTCGTTTCCTTATTAAATTGAATAGAAGTAAGTAAATTACATATATATATATATACATATATATAGTAGAATTATTATATCCTATATTTCAGGAGAATTTATTATATATTCTTTATAATCATTTTTTAATGGTTGTCACGGAGAATGAATCTCATCACGTCGTGGAGACGGTAAGCCGTACATACGCATGAGCGACGATATCGTTCCCATAATTGTTGAATGGTATTGAAGTGGATTGTGTATAGTATCTAATAATTATTATCATGTATAATAATAATATATATTTATTATTTCTACCATTATACCTATCAAATTAAGGTTGTAGTGAAAAATATATTACACCACAGCGTGGAGACGATAAGCAGTACGTACGCACACACGATGATTTCATTTTTCTTAGGATGGATAAATGGTGAAATAGGGTTGTTTTATATTTATAATAAAATATCAGTATATTATTGATACTTATGTTATTACTTTATAATTAAATAACTAAATAATAGGAAGTAGAAGAAGAAATAAATTTGAAAGAATCGGTAGAAGAGATTACCTCTTCTTTAACACGCCTCCATTAAATTCCACTTAGGGAAGTAGAGTTGGTGTTTTGAGAAAAAAAAGAACTTCTAAAATATTAGTAGGAAAATTTAGAAGAGAAATGGTCAGGGTTTGGATGATATTTAAGGCTCAAGATGTAGTGAAGAGGAGAGGGATGAGGTGCCCTTTTATAGGAGAGGAGTGGGGCACTTTAGGAAAGTTCCAGAATATTATTTTATTATAAATAAAATTTCGATTTAAAATTGACCAAAAAATATTTAATTCTAAGATAATATTATTTCTGGTTCGAATACCCATAATCCTATAATTTTTTGACAAGTTTTGAATATTTTTTTATCCTTATTTTTTTGGTTTTACCCTTATTTTACCCTTATTAATCTTACTGTGATATCATGTTATTTATACATTTTTTGGTTAATGTAATAACAATATAATGTCAAATGACTAAAAAAAGTTATTTACGAAATATTTAGACTTATATTAACCATTTGAAAGAATAAAATATTTTTAGGTATTTAATATCACTTAATAAACTATTTTATGTTTTAATTTATGAATTATGTCAATTTTGGATACTATTCATACTTGACTTTTTTAAAAAATCAAAAAACATCATTAATTATAAAAAAAGGAATTAACTCATCACTAATATGTATATTTCATCTAGAAAATTATTGGATGACATAAAAATATTCAATTTAATATTATTTTAATATTTATAAATTCATTTATTTGATTCTTTCATTAATTAGGTAATCGTTACATCATAATTGTGTCATACATAAATATATTTATCTAATGTCTAAAAATTATAAATAAAATACCATGATGTAGGAAATTGTTTTAGATTTAAAATGAATATTTATATATATATATATATATATATTATATAACCCAATATTATAATTGATTTGGTAAAAGATATATGTTTAGGTTATAATTATCCTCACTTTAAATTAATTCTTATATACTGTCATTTTCACATCCAAGTGAGTCCATGGGGTCCCAAAATCAACCCAAGGATGACCATGGTTGGAAATATCTCATCCAATAGGATTAGGTCATGTGTTAGGGTTGTTTAATATTATTATAATATTATTTTTTACCCTTATTTACCAGATTTTGCTTTTAACCATGGTAAATAAAATAATTAATGAAGTTACTATTCATAATGTCCAAAAATAAAAAGTACCTATTTACAAAATTTGAAACTTATTATTACAAATATGGAATCCATTTTTCCAAATTCAAAACACAAAAGTTTCAGTAATTAATTAAAAATTAACCCCATTGTCAAAAAAGGGGTTTTTGTTTAAAGCATTGGAAAAGATTGAAATGTTTTTAGATATGAATTCAATATAAAATTAATGAAAATGACTTAAATTTTCTTAAAATATAAAAATATATTCTATTTATACTTCAAAACCATCCAATAATATATTTTAACCATATAATTTATTTCGATGAAAATAAGGGGTTTTACTCAAAATTTAGCGTATTTTCACTATTCATTAAAATATGAAAGTTATAATAAAAATATCAAAAATTTATCGAAAGTAAATTTTTATGTCCCGCCTCCAAATAAGAATTTTATATTGTCAAATAGAACTTATAAAAGTGTCAAAAACAATATTTTGAATGGGTGAGTCATCAAAAGGCGGTAAAACTGCAATTTTTTTTGAAAAACACTTCTTTTATCAGAAAAATTGATTTTGTTCTCATATCATGTGTAATATTAATGTTAATGTTATATAAAATTAAAAAAGTAGTTAATACTATTCATAACGTCTTTTTTATATAATATTTTAAAAATATATCGTTGTTTAGTGAAACTCGGTGTAGCGTACCACACAAGATATCGAGGAAGGCCGCATTTCCATGTAACATAATCCTTGTCAGTGTTGTGTCTAGTACAAGATTCCTTTGGTGTTTCTTATAAAATAATTCAAACATAGTTCATTTATAAATTGAAAAAAATCTATACTCAGTGTTGTGTGAAATAAATTCTTTCAAATGAACTTGAACTTGTGTGCAACACAAGCCAAGTATATTGTTGCGTATACTGCAAGCTAATATAGTTCTGCGTATAGCGCAAGATAATCTTGGTGTAGCGTAAAACAAAAGAAATCAATGAAATTAAAAATAATCTATCTCATAAAATCTCTGGGTGTTACATTCTACCCCCCTTAAAATGAATTTATCCCTCAAAATTCGTCGGGGTTATACATGATTTTCTATTTGAATGTTTCTTTCATGGAAACCCACATCATAAAAAGGGATACTAAGACTTAATTATAAAAAGGAAAGATATAAATGTAATGGTTACCCAAATTAACTCATCACTGGGTTTCCACATAGGAGAACATAGGTGGGAAGTGAAAACATTGATATAGAAGAGAAATATAACCATCATGGTCTGATAGATAGTGATAGAGAATAAAGTTTGGAGAAATTTAACTACGAGAAATCCATAAATCTACCAAGATTTAAGGGACCATCTGATTCATCAGATAAGAGGGTACTAGGATAATTTTTTTGGGTTTTCATGAACATTTCCCTAAATTTGATGAATGAAAAGAAATAATTACTTGATTTCAGAACAATTTCATCATTAGTTGTTCCTTGAACAATTTCAAATTCATCTCGTATTTAACGAAATGAAGTTGAATTTTTTAATTCTTGAAGTGTTAGCAGATCATGTGACAGAATGATATGTCATTACATCTATCAAAAAGTTTAAAACAAGTTATCAAATATGCGTAAGTCCACCTATAGTGAGATTAATCGTATATGGTTCCAAAAATGTACTTATACTTCATCTATCATACCTATTAAATAAAATAAAACTAATTTATACTAACCAGGGACTTCCCATAGGCCAGTGGTAGGTGATAAAGGCCTGTCACACTTCGATTATGGGTTCGATTCCGGCATCCTTGTCCGACACGACATGTTGTCATCCGTCCCGTGGGTTTTCCTTTTTCTACAACTATACTTTTATAACATTCCAGAAAAAAAAGTTTTATCCTTAAACAATACTATCTGATGTCCAACTTAATCTATTCCAACCATTAGGATTATCCAAAATACTTTTGTCCAATCTCATAGTAAAAAAAAACAATTACAATAAAGTTCAAATAACAAGAATGTGAATACCATCATTTATCCCCATAAGATATATCTTTTTTGGTCACATTACAAACATATAAATACCTTAATCAAGTATTCTCTTGAAATATGATAATAACATAAATTACCATAGAACCTTAGTGACAACATGAATTCTATCAACATTAATTCTTTCCAGACACCAAATATACAAAAAATTATATATACTCAAACCATGATATCACTTTGTCCTTTTATCTGTCATGAGCTCATTAATACTATCAATCATATTATTTTCTCATTATCCATTCATTATGCATAGATCATCTAATTTCTTAAAATATTTCAATAACTTTTCATGGTTATCGGTACCATATAATTATAGAAAGCTATAATAGACTAATACATATATATTCCAATATTATATAATACTATAAATGAAATTCCACAATACAATTTTGAAATCCCATTACATAAACACTTAATCATTCCATTACTTCATTCTCATACTCAACATCGCCAATAGTGATCGCATGTGACTTACCTTTGTTTTCTTCCTTATGAGGTTGTTGATGTTGATCCTCTTTAACCCTTAGATTAGGGAATTGGTTATCATAATGCCCCATTTCCTTGCACTTATAGCACTGAAGTTTTTGTGGTAAATTATCTGTAGTCTTTTCTCCATTAACATCATTAGCAACATTTTCCCATTAATTCAGCAGTCAAATGCTCGATGACCATATTTTACACACTTGAAACATTTTCTAGTCCCTTTAAGACATTCTCCACCATGCATATTTCCACACTTTGAGAATAAGGAATCATTTATATTCATTTCACTATTGTTTTGAGATTTTACCTTGAACTCTATCTTTTGTTTGTTGTCAAAACCATGATATAGATATGTAACAAAAACTTCCAGTTCTACCTTTAAAGAACAACACACAATCTCCTCATAGCTACTGAAGTATCTTATATCTAATTCCCTCCGATGACTTGGTTTTAATCCATTGAAAAATTGATAAATTTTACTTTCAGGTTGGATTATAAATCTAGAAGAATACCTTGAAAGTCTTGTAAAATTTAACTAGCTTGTACCAAAAGATTCATCATCCTTTTTTTTAAGCTCAAGTAACTACTTTTCCGTAATTTTTCGAAGAATACAACGTATGTACTTATTGAAAAATAAGTTCATGAACTCATCATATTCCCTGGATTCAATTTCATTTTGCTACCTTGTATTCTTAATTAGAGTCTGCCACTAGTCTGATTCACCTTATAAATGATAGAGAAACAAAATGAACTTTTCATGTTCCAAACACCGAAGGATGTAAAATATCTTACCAATGATACTGATCCATTGTTCAGTAACAAGTGGATCAGAAGACCAACTGAAAGAAGGTGGACGTTGCCTCATGAAGAAATCAATAGAATGTTGTTCCCTTCTCTTCTCATTTGGGAGTCTATAATGATTCATAGATTGTGTAAGTATAGAAATAAGATTTTGAATTCTATATCCCATAACATTTTGTTGTTTAGGAGGACAATGATTAAATTTCCCAGTGCATTGATCATTAACACGGTTCCTTCAGGTTCCAGCCATCATCTAAAACCTAAAAAGAATAATGTGAGAGGCAAAAATGATACTAGGAAAACAACATAGTCCAGAGGAAGTACCTTCAATATCTAACATCTTAGGTTTAATTATAGGTTATATATGATCATTACCATAATTCTCATACTGTAACCTATAGTTATACATAACCTTTGTTACATACCTCGACATACCATAGAAATATCTCTTGGGATCTCACTAATGTTTTCACATACTAGTTTACAAATGTTGACTAATCCTTCACTCTAATACCAACTATAGAGACCCATGATTGACGTACATGCACATCAAATTTATTTTGTGGAATAATAAATACATGAAAAAAATAGATTCCCAAAGACCATATTTGTTTAGTGTCATAGGAAACAGGGATCATAGTCTTCTAATCATGGTGAAAGGACTTCAACATCTTCCATAAAGATATTCCCCTTTTATTTTCCAACCTAAAACCTTTGTTTATTTCCTAGGGAAAAGAAAAAATAAAAAGGGTAAGATCAAATTTTCAATAAGGGTAAACATAGATAACACAAAACTATCCATAAACATTTGAATGTAAAAACATGAACATAAAGTTTAAACATCAAAATCTTGAGCAATGACATAAATCATGGCAGTATGTAAGGAATAAATCATAACAGAAAATTAACCATTATATAATATCATTGGATTAATACATGTAATTTTGGAAAACTAATAATCACATAATATTATTTCCATAGTATCCAAGGCATTTCTTCCAAGACCATCACAGTGGACGAAGTCCATTACTAAACCGGGTTTACGTGCCATTATAGCCCTGTATCACCGAACCAGATTTTCTTGCCGTTCCATCCATGTATATCTCATGATATGTAAATATTTAACCAATTAATTTGAGGGAGATATAGGTCTAAACCATCTCATAATTAAATCATTATTACATGTTCCACAAAAACATAAATCATTTATCATAGCAGAACCCATGAAATAAAATGGGATTCTTAAACACCATTTCATCAAAACATAATTAATATAAGATAAATGGACTTCATAAAAATCAATTACATCATAAAAACAATCCAATAAAATAATAATATGTATATACACATAAACCTATGTTATAGTATATGGAAAATAATTTTGATAAAACATATGAAATTAATTCTTGAAGAAAATATCATTTCTTCTTCAAAAACAATTGATTTTCTCAAAATGTCATGCAATTTTAAAAGCAAAGAATTTAATTGAAAATAAACTTTTTAATGTGTAGAGTAAGATTCATGTAAATAATAAATTAAAAATATGTAAAAACTCATTCATGCCATATAAGTTAAAAAAACATTCTCCTCGTACTTTTTACGGAAAGTCGAAAAGTATTTCGTATGGTAAACAAAAGAAATATTCCTTCCAAAACATGTTGTAAATTTAAAATTGGGTAAAAATTACTTTAAAAATACATAGAATAATTTTAAACATTATATGAAAACATATTTATAAAACATGGACATAAATATAACCCCAATAAATAATTACCTATAAACAATCTCGGTTAAAAATGAGATTGAAAAATTATCCCTTACCTTATGTCCAATTTCATATGTATGAGTCAGAAACTACTGTATATTGGTTTTAAACATAGTATCAACTTGTAATAGAACCATAATAATATTTATGATATCATATATTATTCACTTACCACTTTAAATTACCCGTTTATTTGTCAATTCCATGTCAAAGAAACGTTTTGGGTAAAAACAATTTCATTTATCATAAGTGTTTGGACTTGTTATTCTACATATGATTAAATAGAAAATTATTTAATTACTTCCATAATTTAAAAAATTCTTTATATATCATATATATTCATTATATAAATATATATAATAGTTCGACAAATGGAATGGAATACAACGTTCATGGAGACAGTAGGTTGTAGGTACGAATGAATGTTGTTTTTGTTTCCTTAATAAATTGAATGGAAGTAAGTAAATGACACACACACACACACACACATATATATATATACATAAATATAGTAGAATTATTATCTCATATATTTAATTATTATTTATTATATATACTCTATAATCATTCTTAAATGGTTAACATGGAGAATGGATCTTATTATGTCGTGGAGACAGTAAGTCGTACGCACGCACGAGCGATGATTTCGTTCCCATAATTGTTGAATGGTATTGAAATGGATGATGAATAGTATCTCAGAATTATTATAATGTTATAATAATCATATATATTGATTATTTCTATCATTATACCCATCCAATTAAGGTGGTTGAGAAAAATGGATTACACCACGGTGTGGATACGGTAAGCCGTACGTACGCACGAGCGGTGATTTCGTTTTTCGTAGGATGGATAGACAGTGAAATAGGGTTTTTTACATATTTATAATAACATATTAGTATATTATCAATAATTATTTTATTACTTTACAATTAAATAACTATATAAGATAAATTAGAAGAAGAAAGAAATTTGAAAGAATCGGTAGAAGAGATTACCTCTTCCATGACGTGCCTCCTTTAAATTCTTCTTATGGCACTAAAATTAGTCCTTTGAGAAGACCAGAACCTCTTGAATAAAACTAGTGATTTTTATAAGAGAAATGGTAATGGTTTGGCTGATATTTAAGGCTCAAAATAGATTAAAGAGGAGAGGGAGGAGGTTCCCTTTTAAAGGAGAGGAGAGGGGCACTTTAGGAATGTTCCAAAATATTATTTTATTATAAATTAAAATTCTCTTTAAAATGAAACAAAACATATTTAATTATAATATATAATTATGTTGGTTCGAATACCCATCATAAAATAATTTTTTTACTAGTTTTTAATATTTTTTGTATCCATATCTTTTTGGTTTCACCCGTATTTTACCCTTTTTAATCTTACTAGGATATCATGTTATTTACACATTGTGGGTTAATGTAATTACCATATCAAGTCAAATAACCAAAAAAGTTATTTATGAAATATTTGGACTTATATTAACCATTTTGACTAATCATAGATTTTATGAATTTAATTTCATTTAATGAACTATTTTATGTTTTAATTTATGAATTATGTCAATTTTGGAAACTATTCATACATGAATTTTTAAAAATATATAAAAACATTATTACTTAGAAAAAAAAAAATTAACTCATCCCTAATATGTCAATTTCATCTAGAAAATTTGTGTATGGAATCAGAATATTCAAATTAAACTTATTTTAATATTTATAAATTAATTTATTTTAATATTTCATTAATGAGGTAATCACTACATCATAATTGTGTCATAAATAAATATATTTATCTAATGTATAAAAATTATAAATAAACTACCATAATTTAGGAAATCGTTTTATATTTTGAATTAATATTTATAGATATATATATCTATTATATAAACCCATATTAAAATCGATTTAGTAAAAGATATATGTTTAGGTTATAATTACCCTTACTTTAAATTTATTCTTATAAATTGTCATTTTCAAATCCAAGTGAATCCATGGGGTCCCAAAATCGACCCAAGGATGACCATGATCAGGAATATCTCATCCAAAAGGATTAGGGTATGTGTTAGGGTAGTTTAATATTATGATAATATTATTTTTTACCCTTATTTACCGGATTTACCCTTTAACCATGGTAAATAGAATATTTAATGAAGTTACTATTCATAATGTCCAATAATGAAAAGTATCTATTTAAACAATTTGAACCTTCTAATTCTAAATATGGAATCAATTTCCAAATTCAAAATACAGAAGTTGTAGTAATTAATTTAAAATTAATCTCGTTGTCAAAAAGAAAGGGTTTTTTCTTTAAAACATTGCAAAAGATTGAAATGGTTTTACATATGAATTAAATGTAAAATTAATTACAATGACTTAAATTATCTTAAAATATAAAAATATATTCTACGTATACTTTAAAACAATTCAATAAGAAATTTTAACCACAAAAATTATTTTGATGAAAAAAGTGATTTTTAATTAAAATTTAGCGTATTTTCAGTTTTCATAAATATATGAAAGTTATCAGAAAAATAAAAAAAATTTATCCAAATTAAAATTTTATGTCCTGATTCCAAATCATAAGTTTATCTTTTCAAAAATAATTTATAAATGTTTCAAAAACTAGATTTAAATTTGGTGCATCATCAAAAGGCGGTAAAATGCGTTTTTTTTGAAAAATACTTCTTTTATCTAAAAAATTGATTTTATTCTCATATCATGTGAAATATTAATTATAATGTTATATAAAATTCAAAATATAGTTAATAAAATTCATAACGTCTAGTTTATATAATATTTTAATAATATATCATCTTTTAGTGAAACTTGGAATTGCATACCACGCAAGTTATCGAGGAAGGTTGCCCTTGCGTGTAAAGAAAGACTTGTTAGTGTTGCATGTAGTACATGATTCCTTTGGTGTTGTTTATAACATAACACAAACTTAGTTCATTTATACATTGAAAAAAAATCTATACTAAGTGTTGTGTGAAATAAATTCTACCAAAATAACTTGAACTCGTTTCCAACACATGCCAAGTATATTGTTTCATATACTGCAAGCTAATATGGTGTTGAATATAGATCAGGATAATCTTTGTGTAGTGTACAACACAGGACATCAATGAAATTATAAATAATCCATCTCATAAAATCTTAGGGTGTTACATGATATCTGGCAGTAGGGAAAATATTTATAGTTAACATTCTAGGGAGGACCTTCAGGATGTATTTCAATAAGGTGAGGGCCTTCTCATTTCATGATGTTTCTATGGGGAGGGCCTTTGTAGTGACTACCATCATGGAGAGACTGTCATCATAGCTTTAAGTCCACTAATAAAGATAATAATATATGTTGTATATGCCATAGGGAGGATCATCAGGGTGGATGACAACAAGGGGTGGAACTTCCTGTTGTTCGATCTTATGGTAAAGGGGAAGGATTATATGACACGCATAAGATGATAGTCTCTTGTGATTGATCATTTATATCCCCTGGAGTAAGACCCCATGGGTTCTTTAAGGAGGAACTTTAGAGATGCCGATAGAAACATTGCGGGGATAACCTTTGAAACTGCTACTTCCACCTCCATAATTTGGTAATGAATCAAAATTATATTGAGAATCTATTGATAGATGTCTTATGACATCAAGAACTCCAACTTCTATAAGATAAGAATCATGAATTTACTCTTCATTTTTTATCTACATTTGTCACCTTTCAATTTTGATTTCTCTCTTGCAGGCAGCTAGGGCCACCTGTTGTTGGTAATGGCCTTTATATATGGGTCCCTATTTGGTTGGTTCCCATGATGTCACCAGGATACACTAACAAGCATCATGAGTTCTTGTAGGGATATATTCTTTCCTTGGAGTGGCCACCGTGTTAGACCGGTGCCCCCTAGTTGGAACATGTGTTTTTCCCAATCTAGTTGTCCTTTTATTGCAAAATATAGTTGTCAACCCTCCTGGAATGGGGCAGGGAGGAAATGTTTCTCTATAATAACCATATTATTTTATCGATGAATCACCCTACCTGGGGAGACGGTATCATGGGCCTGATTCCTCACTTATTTCATATATGCAATGACAGTATGATAGGTTTTGAGGGTATGGTTTGGAATAGACTTTTGATAATCTATTATTGCTATGATGTGTTCAGATACGTCTTTGGCTAGAATGGGTATAAATGACCATTCTAATGTTGGAGCAAGTGTTTGTTACTTCTTTGGTTCTCCATGTGTTTCCAGTGGGTACTAGCAGTTCTCCTATTTTGGGGAAGAGGAATGAGCTATCCCCTGACTTGTAGTCAGGATACACTGGCTACTTTCTCCGGTTTCCACTATATTTGACTGGTTGGATTTATATTTTCTAGAATGAATTTGTATATTCTCTTTTTCTACTATATTTATTTCATGATATTAATGCACATCCATAGGAATGTTCCTCTGCTTATATTTTCTTGGCACCGTATTTGACTGGGGGATTTATTATGGTGGACATGAATTTTTGTCTCCCTGTTGAGTGCCAACATATTATACTGGTGGAATTCATATGCAGTGGTAGTATCATATGACTATCCGTTGTTTTCAGGCCTATTTGGATGGAGGGATTCTTATGCATTGGATTTGATTCACATCGGCCTATAATTTTCCACCCTATCTGGGTTGCGGCACTGAAATACATTGGAAGGAATTTGTATTGGCTCGTATTATGCCGCCATATATCCGTGTTAGGATTTATAAGAGGAGGTAGAGTAGTATGTCTACCTGTGGTATTCCACCGTGTTTCTATAGTGTATATCCTCCTTAGGAACTAGGTCAATGACTTGCTCCAGATTATTCATTTGATGCCCGAGGATGCCATGTCTATTAGATTTCAACATGTTCTCTCAGCATGAGATCTTCTTTAGAGTGAGGATATTGGGTTGTACGTTGCTTCTGGTGATGTCCTCTAATAGTATTCCTCAAATGTGGTTCATGTGTTATAGGGATGAATTCACTGGTGTCGAATTCATCTGCCTCCCCAAGATAAGGGAGGTACTCATTATTTTGTTCTGGGTACAAGCTTCAGAAATGATTTGAGATGGGGAGTGGGGCCGTATTGTGTTGGATTTCTAGTCGTGGATGAAGAGGCGGTTGGAGAGATGTCACTGATTAGAGGGTCTTCTTTGTAGCATCTACTATGGGGAGAGTACCATTTTGGCAGTACTCTTGGATCAGTGAATTTTAAACCTAGTGTTGAAGATTCTTGGTTGGTGAGTGATTTTTGTTCTTCGTTGGGGATACAACCACCCGTGTGGTCGCTGATACGCGTGTCTGAGTAAACTATTGGTATTCCATTGGATTGAAGTTTTTTACGTGAATTATCTGTAATATATATGGAAAGTACAAAAAAACCCATCAAATTAGAATATCATGACCACATTAATTATCGCCAATCTTGAGTAGAAATCTTCTTAGAGGTGAAAGGGGTTTGAGGTGGGGCAACTCGCCACCTTGGTTACGGATTTCCCCAGAATTCTCTATTTTTGTTTCAGCTCGATTTGTGTGTATAGGAGTGAAAAAAATGGCCCGACAGATAACAATTAATTGATTCAATTATAGAGAGTTTGAAATCGGGTTCACTATTTTTGTTTCGACCTGATTCACATCATGACCCATTTTGGTGGGTGACAAGGTCCCACCAGGACTGGAAAATATATCCTTATTGTATTATGAATGAGGTTCCACAGTTGACTATTCATAGTGGGTGATTGAAAGGGGTTTAGTGTTTGTGAAATTATCCCACGTCGGGTACTTTGTCCTCAGATGGTCTCTAATGGGTTTATTCAGGGAGCCAAAAAACCAAAAGACCCTTTTATCTAGGATTCATGGACCTTCTTTCCAAAGGTAGGTGCTCATTGGATGATTTGGATAATGACACTTAACAACTCCATTGGTTGAGAGGATGGGAGGTCAGGATCACCAAACCCTTTTGGGGGAATTATTTCATATTCCGATATTCTCTTATAGATTTATAAAATGTAAATATGTTAATGAATACATGGTTCATTCCCATAAATATGTCTGTGAATTACCCCTTGGTCGAAATATTAATCATAGGTATGCACAAGTTTATAATCATCTATATGTATCCTAGGTTCTTCATTGGTGAAGACATCTTTATGTATTTGAGGTTCTTCATTGATGTTACCCTTTTATGGAAACATTAAGGATTATTCGGTATTTAGTCAAGACAATGATGATTTAAGACATATAATGGGGCACTCGGGAGTTTATCATCATCTAGGGGGGATGAAGATTGTTTTTATGTCAGTATCAAACCCATAAGATGAGCTTCCTATGTATCCTTGTGAGAGGAATTAGATTCCATGCAGTTCAGTTTCACTTTACAAAACACATCACCTCTTAAGGTCATATAACAAGGATCCATCCATGCAGTTTAATGTCATGAGGTGAGGACATGTTGGCGAAAGATTCCTAGTCAAGGATTGGTTCAAGACATACACCGAATCATCCAGAGATAACTCGGAGAGGTATGGTCTCCTAGGTGAATATGAAACTACTAGGAATATGGCCTGTAGAACACTAGGGTAATTTGTGGTATTAGGTTTGGACCTTAGGGAGGATTCCTACAGATCCTAGTTGGTTAGGAATCAAAGCCCTCATAGTTCAGTTTTAGTTGGGACTTACACCCTTGAGATGACCTGTTTGTGGGGGAATGCTTGGGGTTACACAGGGATGATTCCCATTTTAGAGAAACAAGTCAAGGATTACTCCTGGATAGATTACCTAGAATGTTTGGGGGAATTATATTGTGACTGAAAACTAAGGAGAATGTCCATTGAGGTAGGGCCTTAGACATGCATCCTACATATCCTAATTAGATATGGAATCGATTTTCTTGTAGTTCATTTATTTTTGGGATTAAAACTTATTGGAGGCCCATAATTTAGGGTAATGAAGATTTCATGATTTCCACCCACCTCTAAGCCTATGTGAGTCTTACCTGGTGTGAGAAACAAGAGGAGGCAATGTATCCAAATATCACAGTTCCCACATCATCTGCTGATAGGTGGCACTAAATCTCAAATGGAGAGAGAGAGAGAAGGCTTTGAATGTGGAATTTCCCCCATTTTGTTTTAATACCTTGGATAGTCAGATTAACCCGTCTAGGTATGCCCTAAGTGGAGGCATATAGAAGCACTAATGCAACATCCTACTAGAAAAGCTAGGCGCTTAACTCAGTGGGAGTTCCTTGAAATTTGTTTGGGGAAATGGGATGAATGTTTCTTCTCATTAAAAGGAAAATCAAGTGGGATTTTACTTCTAGATCACTAACCCTCATCAAAGGGAAAGGCCAGTGACCACCCTTAATCCCTAGACCGGGGTGGTTCATGTTAGTATCCCATGGTTGGACCTCAGGTTACCATGGGAATGTAAAATTATGGACATTATGGGGGTCCGTAATGCTATGAGGATTACATATGTGACTCCACTTCCCATGTGTATGTAAACTCAAAAGGGCATGTTGATGCACCTGGTGGTTTTATCATATAGGTCTTGTTGACTTGGAAGGGGAATTGGCCTAATGGCATTGGACTGGTTTTTTGGAAGGAATATATATGAGGTGATAGAAATGAAAATAAATGATCAGAGATAGAGGGTCGAATGCCCAAAGGTACCTCATTCCACATACCATTAGTTCATGTGGGATAGGGGCCTCCCTGTGTAGCATGTAGATATGTGGGTGAAGGGGCGGTCTGTGTAACATGATCGTACATAGACATCTATGTGGTCTGTATAGGGCTTTGCTACATGGGGACAGGTTCCACCCGAGTATCATGATGCTACGTGGTGTCGAGTTTTGTCTGCATAGCATGGTGCATGCAGCGAAGGGTTCATCCTAAATAGCCTTGTGCTACACGGGGAACCAGAGTGAAGAAGTGGCATTGGTTTATTGCATTGATGGAATTTCATCTGTGGAGTAGATATGGTTCATGGTCTTACAACTATTATGTTTCCTTCTTTATTTTTCCTCTATGAGGTGAGTTTATTCCTGAATGAATTCTTCAGAAGGGGTCCACAACTCATCGATTGATATATTTAGAAATCCGTCTCAAAATAATGTCCAATCCTATGAAATATGATCTCTTCTCTCTTCCCCCCTTAGGTTAATTTTATAGACTGTTGGGGAAGCTGGATCTATGGATCTCATAACATCTTTTACGGAAGTCCATGGGGAGATCACTCGGCTAGTGGAAAACTTGGTCAACAAAGGCCTGCAGTTCGCGATGGTTAAAATCACCACCTCAATCCTGAGAATGACTTCATATTGTTTCACATGGAACTTATGGCTTTGCCTCATATGTGAACTTTTGATTTCATGATGAGGGTACGTGGGGGCTGAATTCACTACCTCCATTTAACCAACGATGTGGTTCACAATGATAGTATGCAGGGGCAGAATTATTTTCCTCCAGTTCTCCAATGACACAGTTCACAACATTTGACATCATTCTCTTCATTCCACACACTACTTGGTGCACGAGCAATGCCTTCTGCCAACCATTCATGGGATTCAGTACACAGACAGATTATTTACATCACCAAATTTTTTATTCTTCAACATTTTTTTCTAAATACTTCATAGAATTTGTTTTCATTCCTTTTCCAAAATCATTAGAGTTTTTAATTTCCCTTTTCAAAGTTTTCAGGACCCTACCGTAGTCTACATGTATGATTGATCGACGTTATCATTTCTTAATGTAACTCCCCGACCCCAGCTACCCAGAGCCGGTGCATTAGTTCGTAACATTGGCATGATCACAAAAGATCAAGTCTCGAAAGACCGATTAGTTTAGTAGCCTTGGAAACACTAGATACATTCATAAGTCTTTCATTACATCAAAAAGTCAACAAACTACAATAACATGTTCTTCATAGTACACACTCATATCCTCACTGACTATTCTTGCAAGTCAGTCATAATACACTTATTCACATCCTGGAAAATATTAAAACATTGAAAGGGGTGAGCTCAGATGCTCAGTAAGGATAACAATATTGCGGAAGCTTTTATAAGAAAACATAAGCATTTAAGGCAATGTATAACTAAAAAAAAGCCTTATTGAACTTGAACTTCAGCATAATATGGAAAAAGTAAAATAAAATAATGCCATTACTTGCTCACATGGATATTCTACTAGACGAATAATCACATGAAATATCAATAACCACTTTCATAATGAGGGAATGTATAATGCCAGACATTCTGAAACACTTTTTCAAGGCCTCGGCCAAGACGTCTAAAATTATTAAGGCCTCGGCCAAAACCATAAATCAAATTGGGAAAGGGCCTCGGCCAATTCCACGTCTAGTTGTCTCATGAGACCTACCGATGCATCGAGGAGCTATAGCGGGCTCCACCCGTCACATATTAAGTCCAATACATTCCTCATATGAATAGGTTTAAACATAACATAAATATTCGTATTAAAACTAGCATACGAAATGTCAACAATTTCTCCATAAGATATGGATGGTATAAAAATAACACATCCACAGTCAAATATTTCACAAAATGTTCAATGGAAGTTTTGTATCATAAATCAATTTCAATTAAACTTAAAACCCATCAAAGGATGCTGACATGGATGAAATCAAAGCTATTTGAGAGTAATATCTCTCCTTTTTGAAATCATTTAAAAGTCCCATAATTATAAAATAATACATTTACTTTGAAGATATTCTTATAATCTTGTTAGGGAAGCTTCGACGAAATTATAATGGCGGAAAATAGCCGCACCCGCCGTATAAGTTAAAAAAACATTCTTACCTTAAATTTTTCAAAGAGGTCAAAAAGTACATTGTTTGGAAAATGACGGTAAGATTCCTTTCAAAAATGTATAAGGGTGTAAATGACTTTAAAAAATTTTCCATTTAATAGTAAAAATGTTTTGAAAGACATTTTTAAGAAACATGGATGTGGATGATAACGAGGTCCCAGTAGATAATTATGTATAAACAACCTTGGATAATGAAGAGGTTGTGAAGTAAACCCTTACCTTGTACTTTTCCTTGGTTGGGGTAGGTTAACCTCCTGTATAATGGTGAAATAATTGTTATTAAATTATACAGGAATCATATACATTCATATGATATCATATATGATCTTTTAACATTGCTTTGTTAACAATATCTTAGATTTATCGTTGTTTCGGGTGTTAACTTACTCGTTTTCTTTTATATGTTTTGTTACGTAAGTCATGTTTTTCATTGATAGGTTGTATCTTATTCATATCCAGAATGATATCATGTCCTTAAACATTGTTTTTAAATCATAAAATGATAATTATACTTGAATGGATACGACGGATAATGAATCTCATCGCGTTCGTGGAGACGGTAGTCCGTACGTACGCACGAGCGACAATATCATTATTTTGATATTAAAATAATATATAATTGGATAGTATATCATATATAAAGAATCATTATCATGTTATATTTATTATTTACATGAATTACATATCATTATTATACCCATCTAAATAATAATATATTGAATAACAATTACACCACGACGTGGAGACGGTAAGCCGTACGTACGCACGTATGGTGACATGTCACTCAAATGATGGGAAGAATACTGAATATGGTTGTTCCATATTTATAGTAACATCACAGTATATAGAAGATACTGGAGTTATAATTTTAGAATTGAAATAATAAACAAAGAGGGAGTGGGAGAAGAAAGAAACTTGAAAGAGGGTGATGAAAATGTTACCTCTTCTTCGGGTTCTTCCTTTTGATTTGATCAAAAGGACTCCTTAGGATGGATTTCTGACTACAGTAAAGCATCTAGGATTAGGGGAGAGAAGTTGGGAGAGTATTAGGGCAGAGGTTTGCCAAACCAAAAGGCTTGGAAGTGTGAATAAGGTGGTAGAGGTGGGGGCCTTTTATAAGAGGAGAGGAGGGGCTCTTTTGGAAAGATTGAAATGTTACATTATTATACAATGATTTTCGGATTCTAAAGGTCCCACACTTATATAATTCGTGGATAAGGTGATAAGGGTTCGAAATCTCCTCATCCAATAGGCTTTGGACAAGTGTAAGCCTTGGATTTTGCATTATCTTCTCATTTTATTTAAATTGTTAAATAATGAGGTCATCGCTGCATCATAATGATGTCATAAATAATTTAATTTATTTAATGTCTAAAAATTATAAAAAAATACTATGATGTAGGAAATAGTTTTAGATTTATAATGAATATTTATAGTCAATATTTGGATCTGTGTAACCCCACTTAAAAACTGTTTTAGTAAAACAACTCATGTTTGTGTCAATTTCATTTTAACATTAAATAAATATATATTAATGTCATTTTCCAACTAAAGTGGCTCCATGGGGTCCCCAAGTTGACCCATGGGTTGTCTTGGTCGGCCATGACTCATCCAATAGGAGTAGGACAAGTGTAAATCTCATCTCATATTATTAAAACATTATTTTTACCTTAAACTACACTAATCACCTCTAATCGCGATTAAGAACTTAAAAGTTACTATTCACCAAAAAATTATTTTAATCTCATTGAACCACATTTTACATATTAATGACAAACATGTATGTATTATTTTTTAAAATCAAATCACAGAAGTGGTAATATTTCATTTAAATGAAAAATCAGTTATTTAACTACCACTTAGTGGTTTCACTATTCATCAAAAATTGAAGTTTTTCAGAACAAGGCCAAAATTTCACCCTAAGCTATAATTGATATTCCGAATTCAAAAATGATGTCTATTTTACAAAATTACAAACATATAAGTTGCATTAATTAATTTTATAATTAATTCCCGCTGTTACGACAAATAGCGTGTTTTTAAGAAACAATTTATATCAAAAGATTGGCAATTGTTTATGTCCAATTTCAATGTTAAATTAATTCCAATGACCACCATTGGATAAAATGGTAAAAATATATTCTAATTATACCTTAAAACCACTAAATATTATAATTTATCACAATAAATTATTTTTATTAAAAAAGTTGTTTTAAAGTATTTTTCACTATTCATAAAAATTAGAAGTTCTCAGAAAAATACCAAAAATTCAACATAGGCTAATTTCGATATTCCGAATCCAAAAATGAAGTCCATTTTGAAATATAAGATTTCTATAATTTTAAAAAGTGGTTATTACTATTCATAACGGCTACTTTGATTAGTCGCGGTGTTTTAGAACTCGAAGTTGCGTACAATGCAAGCTATTGCATTATTGAATGAGAAGCGTATCGTGGAAGCTCGGGGTGTTACATTCTCCCCTCATTCAATAAATTGCGTCCTCGCAATTTGAAATTTTTCTTTGAAAATAAAAGGTTGAATAGAGAAAATACCTTTGAGGAAAACCCACATCGGAAATAAGGTTAATAAATATATAACATTAAAAGAAAGCAGGATAAGTACAAAGGTCACCCGATATAGCCCATTCTAGGATTATATGAAAATATGGATATGGAGGAGAAACAAACCATCAAGGTCTGATGGAGAGTTATAGAAAACAGGATTAGGAGAAAGTTTAACCACAAGAAAATCACAAACTTGTGATTGGTTAAACGGTAATTGAATCCCCAGTTGGAAAATTTAACCAACAACATTTTTGTTTTATGTTACCTTTTATAATGTTGAGGAATTTATTTAGGAGATTTACTAAGAACGTAAGGGAATATACATAATTGTTATGTATTCATTAATAAATTTTTACCACAAACCCAACTTTTACTCCAAATGGTAATGGAACTCAAAAATATTCTATTTATCCTAATTGTATAAGGTTCAAAATGTTAGCACATACCATTTAGATTAGTAAAAATATTTTGTAATAACCAGGGACTTCCTGTAGGCTAGTGGTAGGAAATAAAGGCTTGTCGCACTATGGTTGTGGGTTCGATTCCTGCAGCTTTGTCCGACACGACGGGTTATTCCCCACCCTACAGGTTGTCCTTTTCCTAAAACTATAGTATCATAATATTCCAAAAATAATCTTCAGAAATTCTTTAACCTTAAACAATACTATCCATGGTTCAACTTAATCCATTCCAACCTTAATAGTTATCCAAAATACCTCCGTCCAGACTTTCTCTAAAAGGTCTCTAAATTCCAAAATCAATTGTAACATCAGATTCCCCAAACAAAGAAAATTTTCTCTTATTGTCACATAATAAAAATATGATTACCTTAATCATATTAAAACCTTAATGAAATCTACATGTACTGCAGTACAATCCATATATATATATCACATTATTCTTATAACCAGAATATAATCCTTGAGTCCAAAAGCACTAATACATTAATTATTCCGCTTCAACTGTAGTCACAGCATAAGATTGGCCTTGATCCCTTGGCCTTTTCTGAGGTAAGTTTCCTTGACGCTTAGGACATTCATTTGCATAATTCCATATTTACCTACAATTGTAGCATTCAACTTTGACAACCTCTTTCTTTCCTTTGCAATCACGAGCCTGGTGACCCTTTTATCCACATTTATAATAAACTCCCATTCCTTTTAGGCAAGTACCAGGGTGATTCTTCCCACAATTATCACATAATGGAAAATACTTCTTTCCCTTTTTCCCTTTATCTGTCTCTTGTTCCACCGTTCTCTTCTTCTACTGCTTTACTTTGTTGTCATAAGACTTAGAGAATTCCTTTTCTGTCTTGATAGCACACGAGACAATATCTTCGTATGATGAGAAGGATTGTGATACTAAAGCTCGACAGAGAAATGGTTTTAACCCATCAAAGAAACGATCAATCTTACTCCTTGGGTTACGTATATAATCGGCAACATGCCTCGCTAACCTTGTAAAGTTAGCCTCATACTTTGCGACATTCTCATCCTCCTTCTGCCTCAAACTCAGAAATTGCCTTTCCATATCTGCTCGATGGTCACGAGGAAAATATTTTTCTAAAAACAGATCTTTGAACTCCCTCCATTCCATATTCGATACGTCATCATCTTCCTTTGTGTTTTGAATCAGCGACCACCACTGATCGGCATCTCCAGTGAGGCGGTAAACTGCCATGACAACCTTCTCCCTTTCGCTACTCCCCAAGGCATGGAATATTTTCTCTATGGAGTTTATCCATTTCTCAGCTACTAACAGATTTGTACCCCCATTTAAGGTTGGTGGTTGTTGCCTCATGAAACGGTCTAGAATTGATCCTCCACGTTGCGGATCAGGGTGCTCCATATGAGTAAGGTTATTATTCATAACCTAAGTAAGTTGTCCGAGTATGGTGATTAGCTGATCAGCACCAGTTGCATCACCAGCCCCACTATAATTATCTTGAGCAGGAGGGAAATCCCTACATGGAGTGTGTGCATTGATACGGTTTCCATTTCTTCCACTAGGCGCCATTTCTAAACAATGGCATAAACTAGATCAGTTTATGAATCAAAATACATAATCCCATACTTATAAAACACTTAACATAAATTGAACTATTTATGGATATAATCCATAATCATAAAAATAAATGTCTCCTTTGAGGATGTATATACTCATAACCCTTCATAGTGGTTTGTAAAGAAAATGAGAATTATCCTAAGCATATCCCCCGGGAGTGTCGTAACCAAGAGTACAACAAGGCCCGTTGTCGTGCACCAGTTCCCGTTCGAGTCTAGCTCAAAGCTGTGTTTTCGGGTTTTACCCCTAGGTACATCTGTGCCAGAGCCGCCTCTACCTGCTCGTATCCAGACAGGGATGTATTGCTCGGAAAACTCACAAAATCTCTACAATAACAAAATTCTAGGAAGTTATTCTATACTAATCCTCAAAGTCTATCTTTGGGCTATGTTCTCTAATCAGAGTTTATATAAATCTAGCTTCCAAGGTTAGTACTAACCTCCCTTTGATACCAGCTGTAACACCCTGACCCCAGATACCCAGAGCCGGTGCATTAGTTCGTAACATTGGCATGATCACAAAAGATCAAGTCTCGAAAGACCGATTAGTTTAGTAGCCTTGGAAACACTAGATACATTCATAAGTCTTTCATTACATCAAAAAGTAAACAAACTACAATAACATGGTCTTCATAGTCCACACTCATATCCTCACTGACTATTCTTGCAAGTCAGTCATAATGCACTTCTTCACATCCTGGAAAATATTAAAACATTGAAAGGGGTGAGCTCAGATGCTCAGTAAGGATAACAATATTGCGAAAGCTTTTATAAGAAAACATAAGCATTTAAGGCAATGTATAACTAAAACAAAAGCCTTATTGAACTTGAACTTCATCATAATATGGCAAAAGTAAAATAAAATAATGCCATTACTTGCTCAAATGGATATTCTACTAGACGAATAATCACATGAAATATCAATAAACACTTTCATAATGAGGGAATGTATAATGCCAGACATTCTGAAACACTTTGTCAAGGCCTCGGCCAAGACATCTAAAATGATTAACGCCTCGACCAAAACCATAAATCAAATTGGTAAAGGGCCTCGGCCAATTCCACTTCTAGTTTTCTCATGAGACCTACCGATGCATCGAAGAGCTATAGCGGGCTCCACCCGTCACATATTAAGTCCAATACATTCCTCATATGAATAGGTTTAAACATAACATAAATATTCATATTAAAACTAGCATACGAAATGTCAACAATTTCTCCATAAGCTATGGATGGTATAAAAATAACACATCTACAGTCAAATATTTCACAAAATGTTCAATGGCAGTTTTGTATCATAAATCAATTTCAATTAAACTTAAAACCCATCAAAGGATGTTGACATGGATGAAATCAAAGCTATTTGAGAGTAATATCTCTCCTTTTTGAAATCATTTAAAAGTACCATAATTATAAAATAATACATTTACTTTGAAGATATTCTTATAAGCTTGTTAGGGAAGCTTCAACGAAGTTATAATGGCGGAAAATAGCCGCACCCGCCGTATAAGTTAAAAAAACATTCTTACCTTAAATTTGTCAAAGAGGTCAAAAAGTACATTGTTTGGAAAACGACGGTAAGATTCCTTTCAAAAATGTATAAGGGTGTAAATGAATTTAACACAATTTCCATTTAATAGTAAAAATGTTTTGAAAGACATTTTTAAGAAACATGGATGTGGATGATAACGAGGTCCCAGTAGATAATTATGTATAAACAACCTTGGATAATGAAGAGGTTGTGAAGTAAACCCTTACCTTGTACTTTTCCTTGGTTGGGGTAGGTTAACCTCCTGTATAATGGTGAAATAATTGTTATTAAATTATACAAGAATCATATACATTCATATGATATCATATATGATCTTTTAACATTGCTTTCTTAACAATATCTTAGATTTATCGTTGTTTCGGGTGTTAACTTACTCGTTTTCTTTTATATATTTTGTTACGTAAGTCATGTTTTTCATGGATAGGTTGTATCTTATTCATATCCAGAATGATATCATGTCCTTAAACATTATTTTTAAATCATCAAATGATAATTATACTTGAATGGATACGACGGAGAATGAATCTCATCGCGTTCGTGGAGACGGTAGTCCGTACGTACGCACGAGCGACAATATCATTACTTTGATATTAAAATAATATATAATTGGATAGTATATCATATATACAGAATCATTATCATTTTATATTTATTATTTACATTAATTACATATCATTATTATACCCATCTAAATAATAATATATTGAATAACAATTACACCACGACGTGGAGACGGTAATCCGTACGTACGCACGTATGGTGACATGTCACTCAAATGATGGGTAGAATACTGAATATGGTTGTTCCATATTTATAATAACATCACAGTATATAGAAGATACTGGAGTTATAATTTTAGAATTGAAATAATAAACAAAGAGGGAGTGGGAGAAGAAAGAAACTTGAAAGAGGGTGATGAAAATGTTACCTCTTCTTCGGGTTCTTCCTTTTGATTTGATCAAAAGGACTCCTTAGGATGGCTTTCTGACTAAATTAAAGCTTCTAGGATGAAGGGAGAGAAGTTGGGAGAGTATTTGGGCAGAAGTTGGCCGAACCAAAAGTCTTGGAAGTGTGAATAAGGTGGTAGAGGTGGGGGCCTTTTATAAGAGGAGAGGAGGGGCTCTTTTGGAAAGATTGAAATGTTACATTATTATACAATGATTTTAGGATTCTAAAGGTCCCATACTTATATAATTCGTGGCTAAGGTGATAAGGGTTCGAAATCGCCTCATCCAATAGGTTTTGGACAAGTGTAAGCCTTGGATTTTGCATTATCTTCTCATTTTATTTAAATCGTTAAATAATGAGGTCATTGCTGCATCATAATGATGTCATAAATAATTTAATTTATTTAATGTCTAAAAATTATAAAAAAATACTATGATGTAGGAAATCGTTTTATCTTTCTAATGAATATTTATAGTAAATATTTGGATCTGTGTAACCCCACTTAAAAACTGTTTTAGTAAAACAACTCATGTTTGTGTCAATTTAATTTTAACATTAAATAAATATATATTAATGTCATTTTCCAACTAAAGTGGCTCCATGGGGTCCCCAAGTTGACCCATGGGTTTTCTTGGTCTTCCATGAATCATCCAATAGGAGTAGGACAAGTATCAAGCTCATCTCATATTATTAAAACATTATTTTTACCTTAAACTACACTAATCACCTCTAATCGCGATTAAGAACTTAAAAGTTACTATTCACCAAAAAAATATTTTAATCTAATTGAACCACATTTTACTTCTTAATGACAACCATGTATTTCGGATTTTTGAAAATAAAATCACAGAAGTGGTAATATTTCATTTAAACGAAAAATCAGTTATTTAACTACCACTTAGTGGTTTCACTATTCATCAAAAATTGAAGTTTTTCAGAACAAGGCCAAAATTTCACCCTAAGCTATAATTGATATTCCGAATTCAAAAATGATGTCTATTTTACAAAATTCCAAACATATAAGTTGCATTAATTAATTTTATAATTAATTCCCGCTGTTACGACAAATAGCGTGTTTTTAAGAAACAATTTATATCAAAAGATTGGCAATTGTTTATGTCCAATTTCAATGTAAAATTAATTCCAATGACCACCATTGGATAAAATGGTAAAAATATATTCTAATTATACCTTAAAACCACTAAATATTATAATTTATCACAATAAATTATTTTGATTAAAAAAGTTGTTTTAAAGTATTTTTCACTATTCATAAAAATTAGAAGTTCTCAGAAAAATACCAAAAATTCAACATAGGCTAATTTCGATATTCCGAATCCAAAAATGAAGTCCATTTTGAAATATAAGATTTCTATAATTTTAAAAAGTGGTTATTACAATTCATAACGGCTACTTTGATTAGTCGCAGTGTTTTAGAACTCGAAGTTGCGTACAATGCAAGCTATTGCATTATTGAATGAGAAGCGTATCGTGGAAGCTCGGGGTGTTACACTTAATGAATGAAAAGGTAAAAATTAAATGATATATATTATATTCTAATAATGATAAAAATGTAAATAATTTCATTATTATGTCATATACATCACATAAATTAATATAAATTATCATTATTAACTTCCACAAAAGGATTTAGTGGAAAACTATTCACATCGCTTTTCAAGGAAATAGTCTGCAGTACACATGATTGACATTATTGTATCCCTCCTGGAATGGAAAGTAAGAATTTATATGTGATATAATCATTACATAAGTATAATTATGTTAAAAATATAATATATATACTATAAATATATAATTATAACAATCCATGAGATGCGATGATGAAAAATGAATTGTATCGGTTCGCGAGGCGGTAGTCCTCCATACAAAGAAATGATGGTTGCATTTACAATTTGATAGAATATAAAAATGGATTTTGTTAATTCTATGAAAATAATGAAATCTCATTATATGGAATATAATTGTGTTATTAAATAATCATAAATAAAGAATATTTATAATAGGTGAAAAAATATGTAAAATAAAAATTTTCTATTATGCACTATACCTCTTCTTCAGACAACCTCCTTAGGTTAGCAGCAAAATCATTCATTGAGTGTATTTAGGATCAAAAAAGGGGATCTATAACTTTTAAAAGGATTTAAGTAATGTAATTGGACAATTATTGTATAAAAAAGGCTTTTAAGGTGTTAATAGGATAGAATTGGGTGTGGACTTTTATATGCGATGTGAGTGGCATTCTTTTAATTTTTCAATGTTTATCAATAATACAATTTCACATTCATGGTCGAAAGGCATAAAAATAGACCATTTAAAATTTTTATAATTCCAATTGTCTTAATATTACCAAAAATCATAATTTTTCCTATTTTTTAGATGATTTAAACCCTTATCATTTTAGATTAACCACTAGTAAAACCATTTTCACCTTAACCACAATAAACGATTTTTACTGTTTTCACTATTAATTATGAACAAAAAATTATTTTAAACTTACTATTTAATAATAATAATAATTATTTTAAATATGTATTCTATTTTAATATATTCAATTATCATGAGTTAAATAATTTGATTTATAATTAAACCCACAGGCGTGATGAAAATGTTTTTTTTTCATGAAGTGTATTTTTTATGAAAAAGGCAATTTTATATTTACTCAATAACTACTAATAATAATTATATAAATTTTAATTAATATTAAAATTAATATAATATATAAATTTAATTTAAATCATTCCTCCTGAGATATTATTTCTATTTATTAAAATAGAGAAATGTTATATATTTTAAAACATTTTTAGAAAAAACCCATTTTTAAACCAAAAAATAAACATAAACTAAAATACAATATAAATATGAGTAAAATGTAATTAATTGGATTAATTATAACTAAATAATAATTATTTTTAATGAAATCATATTCAAAAGATAATGTAAATTTTAAATATCACAATTTATTGAAAGTAAATGAATTTATTTAAAAAATAAGTATTTTTAACTATTCTGCAAAAATATATATTTACTAAAAAAATCCCAAGATATCACCAAAAGTTAATATTGATATGAATATTTTAATAATGAGGTTCATTTTTTTCAAATGAAGTTTCAAAATTTTATAAATTTAAATTATAATATTTTCTCATAAAAACCAATAAAATTCATTTTGATGAATTAAATGACATTAATAAATATTATGTGATAATTTAAAAACAATTTATAAAAAAAATTTATATTATGTAGCATGCACAAACACACACACATTTACGTTTCATATTTTATTTAATCCTATTCATATCCACCAATTTATTGTCTACTTTATAATGGTCATATATTCAATGGGTTGTTTAAGCTCGATGGTGCTTGTGGAATATGTTATCAAACAAAATATTATTATTTTAAGATCTCATGAAGTTATGTGTAATAAAAAAAAACACATGTCTAAATATTAATGTAAGAATCAATTCATAGGATCCATAAACATGACTAGGGTATTTTTCATCCCAAATGGCATAACAAAAAAATCATAATGCCTATATGAATTCAGAGATAATAGTTTTAGAATGTTATCCCCTTTAACTATAGATAATAGTCCCTGAATCTTAGGTAAACCTTTGAAAAATATACAACACCGTGATTTTGATCAAACAAATCATCGATATGAGGAAACATATTCATATTCTTAATAGTAATGTTATTAAATGCACTATAATTAATTCAAAGCCTCATAGATCCATATTTCTTGTTAAAAATAAAGATAGGATAACCCTATGGTGATGTTATAGGATGAATATAATAATTATCATTTATCTTATTCAACAAATTTTATAATTCCATAAGTTTTAATTGATCTATTTGATAAGGGGTCTTGAAATTCTTTGAGTATGAGTAACTAAATAAATAGTAAATTCATAATCTTGGTCAGTTATAACACCAGGAAACTCATTTAGAAAAATTCATGACATTCTCTTACTCTCAAAGAATCTCTAAGGAGAAAAGTTGACTTATTTTCAACAATATGTGCAAGATAATTGTCTTTTCCATCTTTTAATAGTTTCTATACTTCATGATTTTTTATTAAAGGTATGGATTAATTCTTGTATAAAAACTAAAAATAATTATAAAAAACAATTTCTTTAGCTCTAGTATCTAAATTTAAATAGAAATAAGAGAGATAATCCCTATAAAAAATAATATCATATTATATTAGGGGAAATACAACAAGGATCACAAGTAAAGTCTTTACACAAAAAATGAAAAGAAGATTTATAAAATTTATTTTTTCCTTAAATCATCCCCCAGGTGTGTGTACCATATATTCAATAATCATTTCTTTTGGCGGAATTTCCATTTTACAAGAACATTTCATAGAAATGAATGAATTTAGATACTCCGAATCAATCTAAAAATTATTATAATATGAATAAAAATAAATGTACCTAATACCATTTTTTTATGGACCAACAACAACTGAAGTAGTTACAAAGGATTTTATCAGACATTTTTTCCTATATTAGGTCTGATTTTCATAATTTGGGTTCTTATTTGGACACACATATGCATAATTTCTCATATTATTACATTTAAAACATTTTATACCTATTAATAAAAGTTGATCTTATCATTACCAAGATGGTTCTCATTGGAATTATGTGACATATTCCCAAAATTTACATATCAAAGAACTTACTAGAATTTATAAGGAATTACCCAGTGTTATTTTTTACATCCACTCTAACAAACTAAAAACATAAATTTAATATCACCATATTTCTTTAACCCATTATTCTTGATTTCTAGCCACTTTTACCCCTTTTTATAATGGTTTTTATAATAGACATGATCATCATAAAACTACATTTTCACCTTCTCCACACATTGATCAAGTTTCTCATATCTTTTTAAATATTTGGAAGCTGGTTCCCTTAGATATTTAATATTTAATATTGAATTAAACTAGTTTATCTTACTATAAATATCATTGATAAAATTTGGTTCCTACCATACTAATCAATTGATGTTTTCTCCACATGAATCTACTAAATCATCCACCATTTCTTTAATTTCATGAATTTATTTTTTAATTTATTTATAAATTCTTTTAAATAAACTTTCTCAAGGAATATATGCTTAAAAGTTTCCCATTACAAGTCATACATCTACTCTCTATATGATATTCCTAACCATTTACCACTACTGGTTATCTTCAACTTCAATGAAATAAATAAAAAGAAATAATTTTTGAATATTGGAACATCCAATGACATCAAATATCTTTTATGGGTCTTTAATCCATCCTTTGACTACCTCTAGATCAAATGATCCACCGAATACTAGATGATGTTGCCTCATAAAATTACACACTATCGTTAGGTTACTCTATAATAAACGTCGATGCTCTATAACAAGGATACCATCATGATTTGTAGTATGAATCAACTAATCCATCATTGTAACAAACTACTCAGTTCCATTTCTAACAATTTTGGGTTTCTGATTCATAAGGATATTATCCCATTGGTTCCTTCTTTGATCAGGTTCGTTGTTTCCTCTGTGGAAATCCATTATAAAAAAGACAGTTTAAATGACTAAACATTATAATGTTCAAATAATTTATCAGTTTAAAATACCAATAATTTAAAATCTTTTAACAGTATTATATTAAAATTATACCAACCTCTAAAGTTATCTATGTCTTTTGTCTAAAACCAACTATAAGGACCATACTATAAAAATTACATGTTCTAGTTATTTAAAGTAGAATTAACTTTCTTATATTCTCAAAGTTCTTCTTTGATTTAGATTTATAGATATTTTGTTCATAAATATTATATAGAAAACTCATATATTAAAAAGGTGAAACTTCTAATCATTATTAATCTTTCCTACAATAAAAAACATTTAAAATGAAACATGTTTTATTTTCTTGAAAAATCATCATGAAATTGAAATTGACTTATTATTTTCCCTTAAAAATACACACATACAATGAGAAAATATTAAAAAAATTTATTAGGAGAAAAATATCAATAAAGGACATTAAAATAAATAATGAAATCATTAGTCCATGAAAAAATATTTTCCCTTTTCGAAATAAACATTTTGATCAAAATAAAACTTTTTCTTACCCAAGAAATCACTTTCTCTACACAAATATTTCCATAAAAAATCATAAAAAAATTTAACGGAAAAATAATACTAATAATGTTCCATTAAAATTATGAAAAAATCAAAATAATGTTTTTCACTATGTTATACATTCCTCCCTTAAAAGTAGCATATAATTTCCTTTAAACATTAGATCATTATATTACCTTGATAAATCATAAGATACCCATAAAAAACAATATAAGGCATAGATAAACTAGAGAGGTAATATGTGGCTTCATTTTTGTATCATTATTAAAAATGGGATAACCTTCATGGTTACACATAAAATAACCATCGTCATTACACATAAAATAACCATCATAGTTACAATTTCTATAAGCATAACAATATATTCCAATAATATTTTAGGAGAACCCTATTTAATTATCAGTATCCATTTATCCAATTCATTGGACAACAATAAAAAATAACCAACCTCTGCTTATAATGGAACCAACCATCCTCATTAACCATGCCCAAGAAATATAACATGATACATAAATTCATCTATCATAATAATATTCATTCACCTATAAGAATTTGTTCTCAGATATTGATATATCTATTTGATAACTAGAACATTGGGATGAATGGTTTTTTTATTTTAAAAAAAAATATAATCTTTAAAATGATTCCAAAAATAAAATTAAGGTTATGGTGGGGGAAAGGTTATTGTCTTTGTATACGTTAAAATAGAACATTCACATTGTATTTTTGTAGAGTATATTAAAATACTCCATAGAATGACTTAATTTTATTACAATTGAAAAAATTTTATTAGAGGCATACAAATTTAATTTTTAATTATAATATTTCTATATTAATACATGCATAAAATAATTTTAATTTAATAATACCTTTTTCTATGTTTATTATTAATTTTATTTTATCTCTTATCATTCTATAATAATTTTTTTAATCATTTAAATTCTCATCTGATGTTTTGGTGATATTCATTCCATATGTTATCAATTTCTTCGGTAAGTTAGATATTGTAAAAAATTTAATTATTACATCATATCTAGAATATAAATATTTAAATAATTATTTTTAAAAAATGTATTATACTTTTAAAACCTATCTTGATATATGGTTAAGAAAAATGATCTATGTTATAATCATGGAGACAATAGGTCTTACATATTCATGAGTAATGTTTACATTATCAATCATCATTATGGAAAGAATAAAAGTATAATTTAATAATTAAAAATGATCATAATATCATAAATATAATATTATTACTTTAAATTTACTTATATATATTCCATATGTTGTGGTGATGAATAATGAATGGCATCGATTCATGGAGGAGTCTGTCCACAAGTACACACGAACAACATTATCATATTTACGTGAATGGAAATGTAAGAAATAAAATTAAATATTATATTTTTAGAATTATTAACATGTAAAGAATATCATTTATAAACATTAATTCCATAATTATAACCATCCATGATAGATAGTGATGGAGAACAAATTACTTCAGTCTGTGAGGTTGTAGTCTATTGTAAACACGTGTGATAGGTTCCTTTCCCATTTGATGATGGATGGATATAGATATAGATTAGTACATTAATGTAATAAAATCTCACCATATAGGAGGGACATATTTTATTATATCATCATCATTGGACAATATTTGAAGTATATGGATGAAGAGATAAAATAAAAACTTGTGGTTAAAGATATACCTCTTATTAGGAAGGCCTCCATTGGTTAACACCTTATGACTTCAAATATTGATATCATGCAAAAAATATGTCTTCTATAATTTGGGTGTGTAATATTTTAAGTTATTTGGGAAGGGAATTTATGATCCAAAATACATTTTAATTGCAATGTAATAAGAAGAAGATGTTCCCTTTTATAAGAGAGGGGAGGGGAACTCCTGGGATTTCATAAAATATAAAATTATCATAAATTAATATTGATGTCAAAATAGATCCAAAATGATAATATTTGATTCAAAGAAGAAAATAATTTAAAATAATCGCATTAAAAAATTTGGACTAGTTTTGATCACACTTTCACCGTTTTCTTTTTATTTTAAACCCTCTTTAACCCTATTGACAATTACCATAATTTATTGTTTTATACCATTTTATTGTCAATAATGTTACTATAAAATTAAAAAGGACTAATAAATAGATGGTAGTTGATATAATTATCCCTAACCCCATTAACTAGGATAAAGCATATATTTTTATGACTTTTAAATCATTAAATAAATGATTATTTATTAACAAATATCATTAATGTCAATTTTAGAAGTATTTGTTTAATTTGACGTTAATTTCATCAATACAACAAATGAATTTGAAAAAAAAGTATCCAAAACCCTATAATTTGTCATTTTTTCAAGAAACTTTATGGGTCACATTAATTATTACAAAATATACTTCATTTAAGATTTTTTAATAACATTTATTTTAATTTTCTATTAATTGAATAATTTCTTCATCAGCATTGTGTAGGTATTTAAGGAAATTATAACTTCACTAAAATATAAAAATAAATATCCATGATGAATATAAATAAATTATATATAAAATTACTATTTAAAACCGAATATATCCTCTATTTATCCCCATATTAAAAATATGATCGTCGTTAAAAACAAGAATGTGACATTTGTTACATTTCATTATATTACATATTCTAAAGGTAATAATCACATCATCAAGGCCAAAAATTATATATAACCAAATATTGGATTATTATTTATTAAATTTAAACATAAAATACAATTATTTCATGAATTATTGTCATTTTCTAGTCCATGTAATTTAATTTTTGACTTTAATTACCCACTTTACCAGTAATAATGGTAATAAAAATTACTAATGTTATTATTTTTATTGAAAAAAATATATAAGGTAAATAATTAAAAAATTTGAACCCAAATATTCCATATATTGAATCCATTTTTCAAAATTCAACACATGAATGTAGTAGATATTTATATAAAATTAAACTAGAAAAGCGTGTCAACAAACTGGTTTTTAGAGGAATGCTTATTTTAAATATAAAGTGTTTTTATTCTAAATTAAAGTATAATGTTCATTTTAAAAAAATAAATTGATTATTTTAATTAAAAATTAACTAATAAAATTATAAAACTAATAAGTGATAAAATTTTACTTTGTAAATTAAAAAGAAGAAAATAATTTTTTTTAATAAAATCTCTATTTTAACTATTTATTAAAAAATCAATTTTAATACATTATAAAAACATTATACAAATAGAATTTTTAATTTTTGAATTAAAAATTATATTATTTTATTCATATCATAATTCAATAATTTGAAATTCAATATTTCAAATAAAACCATAAAATTTATAAAACACAATTTTATTAGCATAATTAATTTTTCCTTTTGTCAATAAAAATGTATAATATTATATAATTAAATATTAAATATTTTAAAATGGTTTATATCAAAATTAATGGGGCTGTTATATATTCTCTTTGACTATAGATTGTCTTGATATCTTCTATGACGCCTCTATATTGACAGCAAATAAGGATTTTGAGGCAATACTGTGATGAAGACTAGTTGAGTGATGATGACTTAGTTCATGGGAATATACAAGAGGTATTACATATATGAGAGAATATAGTAGTGATTCCACAAAATTATCAGTTCATGGACCCACCTCAAATGGTGTAGGAAGTTGACCCTCTTTTTTTTGAGCAGCAAATAACACCATCAGGAAAAGATGATGATCCACTCGATCTGTGTGCTTTACTCAACATCCAGCCACTAAGATAACTCAAGTTTCATGGTGAGTTAGAACCTTGGGAAGTGGAGGATTATATTGATTCACTTGTTCCTATTTTATATATTTTTTGGGACCTTTTTGATTATACGGTTGAACTCGCAATCAGTCTTCATCTTGGTGAAGCATGCACTGGTGTAAATTTTCCATTCTGATCTATAATGAGGTAACCCTATATTTGGATACATAAGAGCATATATTTAGAGATATTGATGTTCCTATAATAATTTTGGTAACTTCAGATTATATTGAGGTGATGGATTTCATTTTCAACCTTGTGTAGGCCCCCTCATGTTGGGATGGTGGTCTATAAAACTAGTCCTTTTCAATGAAACATAGGGTCTTTATGGATCATTGTGTTGGGGAATATGATTTTTCTTTAGAATTCAATGAAGAGGGACACTTTCCCCACCAAGACACATTATATTGTGAGACAATTTAATTCCATGAGTGTGGGTTAGTTCTACCAAAAGTATATATTTTTGAGGTGTGGAGGATGAGTTCCTTTGAATTGTATGTGTGTGGTTGTTTTAGTGGTGCAAAAGATTCGGATATGAACTCTTTTTATTGTAAAACATTGGGGGAAAATGTAAGAATAACTCATGGAAGTTGAGGCTTTTGAATTATGAGCATTGGGATGATTCATTGTATGATCTATGACTTCCCTAATTTTTCCATATATTTAGAAGACATATGCATATGTCACACCGTCCTTGTCATACTTATTATTTTAACCAAGGAATTCTAGTGGATATTTTAGCATGGAATTTGCATCTATACAATCATACTAACAATGTGTTGAAGATTTCAATTCATTCTTAGAAGTGTGACTTGAAAATTTGATAAGAGATCTTCTAGAGGGATATTTTCGTAGTGGTAATGTGACCTTATTATGATTTTTACTGTGTGTTAATGGATATAAATAACTCCTTTTTTATTTTTCTAGTATGATACCTGGAGTGGTAAAAATATGATAAGTTTTCTTTTAGACATAGCATGTCCCCCTGGAAAGATATAGAGTAGTTCATTAAAAATTTCGTTGAGAGTATGGTTATTATTTTTACTATATTTTCTATAATATGGTAATGATTAAGTACATGTACACCTTTTAAAGGATTTATAAACTCATTAACATATTGAATGGTGAAAGATGGTTCTTGAAGTTTGATCTTATGTCTGACTATCACCTATTGATGTTTGATGAGGATGTTTTACCAAAGATGTAAATTTGGTGTTGTTACGGGCATGATGGGTTTTTATAGATTCACTTTTATGAGTTGAATTCCTCCATAGCGATCAAGATGATTATAAACCAGATCTTCCAATATTCCATGGATCATTAATTTCTTCTTCTATCGATGACATTCCCATATAGGCTATATCAAATGTGGTTCCATTTTTTTAAAGATAGTCCTAAACATTTTACTGGGTGAACCAATTACTATGGGAGATCAATGTTTCATATTTAGATGTGAGAGGGTCAATTTTTTTGGGAATATCAACTCAAATGATATTATAGATATGAAATAGGAAACTATTAATTCAATTTTTCTATGTGAACCATGCATGAGAATTATTGAGGTGTATAGTTTCCTCAGTTTGGCATGGATCTTTTGGAGGTTTGTGATTGATATTTAATGTATTGAAACCACTTTAACTTCCTTGACGTGTAACAGGTAGTCATTTAATTATCCAATATAGTTCCAAATCCATCAAGGTGTTGTGGTAGTTCTTGGAAGGTTCTCATGTGTTGAGACTACCAAATGAGAGAGTCATGTACATTGGGTTTTGTTAGGCTTAAAAATATGGAATTAGTTTATTATTGATTCTGATGTAATTAGTGACTACTTATGGTTCAATCAAATTGTAACCCCATGATTACGATTATATGACCCATGATTGTGTTTTGACAATGGCTGTTTCTAAAATGAAGATGATGATGTGTTATCTTATAGGGGTTCATCTCATTGATTTCATAGACAATTAGAGTTTTATGTACACCTGTAACTATGGAGAACTCACCCTGAGAAAAACAGTTTGATGGAGTTCATGAGGGAGTATGAAATCAGGAATGACTATATTAAGGGAAGGGAAATGTGGTGGAATATTCCCTTAATTGGAAATCCTGTTCACGTTTATTGGAGGATGGGGAAATTTTGTTGTCTTAGTTACATGTGACCCAAATGGAGAAGTGAGGTGCAAAATATCTTCACATAATTGTTGAAAATCCACTACTTCATTAGTGAGTGTCAAAGGCTCAATTGGTAGTTTTAGGCTGTCAAGTCATATGTGATAAGATTTCCTCAAGATATACACCATATGAATTTGATTAAGGAGGGGATAATGAAAACATTTTGTAGGGATAGATGGTATTCCTAGTTTTGTTGCATTAGGAGGTGTTGATGGAGTTTTATACCTACCTCTTGGTGGTAGATATGGGAGTGAGAATGATTTATATAGACCTTTTGATGTAGTTTTCCAAAGTTTTCATGTGGTGAGGAGTTTTCATTTTTATTCCTTGATGGATCATGTTACAATAGGAAAAGCCTTGATGTTTGGATCTAACAGGTATGAATCTACCTCTTGAGTTCTTTTAATGGAAGTGGGATGGAAATTAAATATTTTTTTGATGGGAATTATACATATAGTGAGATGAAATGATTCTATTTGGTTGATTTTCAACTAACATACCGTGTTGGTGAACTTTATTTCCATTTGAGGTAAGCGCACAGTTGAGATTTTGGGGCTTTTGTATATGTGTGAGATCATATGGGTTTAGTGGTTCCCTTGATGATTTCCACCAACATAAGACCCGATATACATCACAGTTGTGGATGGCTTAATATGAGGCATTCAAGACCCAGTTACGATTGAGACCAATGTTCCACCCAGAGGTAAATGTCTATTCTAAGTGGACTATCTAGGTTTTGGAGAATGTGATGTGGGAAAACGTCTTGGTTTTTTAGTCAGAGATGTGGGATTCAATTTTCATTGGATGAGGTTTCTATAAATATAACATATCATCCACCTATTAGCATTTCACCATGAGAGGTACTATACTAGAGACCCTACATGTCACTTTTTTTTGTACTAAGGATAGTGGGAATTCAATTATTGGTAAAGAAATAGAGAAGAGAAAATAGGAGAAGGGTTTAGGTGATCCATGATTTTTTGAGGATAGCTCAGTTTTGCTAAAAATATTATGCTGACCAATATCACAAATTATTGGAATTTTATAGGGGAGACAATGTCTTCTTGATAGTCTCCCCACAATATAAACTATGAAGTTT
Organism: Viscum album; assembly: GCA_963277665.1. Taxonomy (NCBI): domain Eukaryota; kingdom Viridiplantae; phylum Streptophyta; class Magnoliopsida; order Santalales; family Viscaceae; genus Viscum; species Viscum album. The sequence goes on from OY728166.1 coordinate 1,207,111,892, forward strand.
TTTTTCACAGAGTAATCTCTTCCTCATATTTCTTCAGGCCATGTGATTTTTTTATAGTGCTAGAGAGGTTAAAAATAATATATAATAACCCTAGTAGTATTACAAAGTACATGATTACTTTATTGTGTCATAGAAAAATAGATACATGCATGACCCATAGCATGTTTTCACATGTAACGACCTTGATGTTGAGGAAGGATTCAACTTCATGGAGTAATAAATGGTGTATGAGGATTAGTAGGATGGTATCCCACATGTATAAACCATACCTTTTGTTGGAGTACTTTTGAATCATAGGAGCATGTTTAAAATCTTTTGGGAATGAATGTTTCAAAAGTGGACTTTGTACCCAATCATTTTTGTGTAAATTATTATTTTATCTTAAAAAAGTCTTGAAGGTGGGGAGAATTTGATGACTATAATTTTTATTGTTTTATACTTTGAATATTAATATAAATATATCTATAGCTATCCTCATATAAGTCACTAAGTGTTTTTTGTCGCAGGACCCAAAAAATAATATATTAAAATTATTATTATATTTTAAAAAATCCATTTTTTGAAAGAAATGGCTTTCCAATTGTTTGGGATCTCATATGGGAAATTTGAGTACATTCTTGTTTCTAGAATATGGGGTTTACCCTTAGTGAAATAGAATTTTAGTCGCGTCAGGTGTTCTGTTGAAGTTGACCATTAGAGGGTACATGAAGTGAATTAAATAATTTATTAAAATAATGTTTTTAATTTCTCCAAACCCTAAACCCCACCTATAAATAAATCATTATATCAAAATTCACAGGTTAGACTCATACCCCTAGTATTTTAGATTAGAGAATATTGGTTCTTTAGAATTGAAATATCAAGAATGAGGATTGATGATGAACAATCAAGGAGGGTTATAAGATAAATGATGAACATAGTGTGATCCTCATCTTCTGAGTTAGTAGTAAAATTATTCATCGGTGATCTATCTATTCTTGAGGTAGGGAATTTTATTTAAGTTACTTATAAATTATTTGACACAATTTATGAAATTTGATTATATATCTTCTTATTTTCTTCGACTTATATTCTCTTTATGTGTAAGATTTCATATTGATTTCTTGATCCTTTTTGTTCATATCATCTTCACCCTTTCTCCAACTTTTGATCTTATTTTATTAGTTTATGGATGTGATCACACCATCCCATGATGGTTTCATCTTATCCATGTAATTTTTAATCCCAGTATTCTTCTTGTTCTTCATTATTAGCCTACTAGGTCATGGTTTGAGATTTCTTTGATCGATTCAGGCATGATTGAACACCATGATTCATAGTGGATAGATGAATGAGAAGTATATGATTATTTTATATATAGATCATGGTGTGGTGTAGGATATGTGTGATTTAATATGTTATTGGAATCCCCAATGATTATGAGAGGCATGGAGGCTACCACCAAAGGTTATTGGAGATACAATATCCAGCCACTGGTGGCTATCTATAATATGAGACATTCCATTTCATATTTGGCCATTCCAGGTAGGTGAAATAGTTATTAAGGTAGTGGAACTAAAATATCTATAATACATGTTAAGAGAGACTTATGTTTCAAGAAAATCCCCAACTACATGTCATGTATCCTAGAGAAACCAGTGATTCTTATTTTGGGTAATTTTGGGGGCTAGGTTTTCAGGTGAGATAAATATAACAAGTTGTGTGAACAAGACCACAAAGAATGTGGCCCCACTCGAGTATCCAACACATATTCCAAAGGAAAACACATAGTACATATAGTATTCATACATTTCATGTACCCTAAGGGTCAAACCATGTATATGTACAATGCTAGATGAGTTGTGTACATTGTGTATATAACTAGAACACCTGGTAACAACTTGGATACAAGGGCACACGAGAAGGACTAGAGTTAATAAGCATGGTATATAGGAAAAGGGAATAATATAGGCTTACAATACATTCTGTTTCCTCTTTTTACACACTCTGTAGAGTAACATAGCTTTTGAAGACATATCTATGGGAGGACACACCTAGGTTAGTAGGAAATGTCATATACAATGTGACCCTATATACTTAATGTGTTCTTCTAATACAAAATTATACCCTGATTATGTCATTCATCAAGACTCATATTGGGTAATTGAGTATGTTATACTGAGTAAATTTCCATAAATAAAATTACATGGGACATCACTTTAGATGTGGAGACATGATTTGAGGTGATTCTATTGGGATGATTATCTCAGTGATGCTTAACAAGTGGAATTTATCCTGTGTGATCATTAGAGTTTTATTAGGGTTGGTAATCCTCTATCCCTCTCTAGTTAGTAGTTTTACCATATCATTCATACATGTAGATATGGAATTCCACTACATTATAAAGGGTGTCTATCCTTGAAATATAGATTAGACTCCAAAACATGAGATTACGCGATTAGTGGGTCCTCCATTGGAGTGGTGATTATTTTTTGTGTTCTATGTAGTAGTGAGGTGCAGGTCTCTATATCCTTGAGGGTTTTATGAGATACATTGATAAGATATATTCTTCCTTGGATATAACATTCCATGGAATATAGTTTTCCTCCACTCTGTTTCTTGTGAGGTTATATGGGACATTTGACATAAGTGATGAGACCTTTGGTGTTGCAAGTATAATAATTGGTCTTAGAAATCTGTCGATATAAAGATCTCATTTCCCTCTTATCTTGAGTTTATTTTGATATTATCTAATTTTGGGTTTTATTTAACAACTTTGTTATGGGTTTTGATGAGTATTGTTTATTTATATTGCTTCCCATTCTTGTTTTTAAGGGTGTCCTATTGGGAATTTATATACTCACCCATGTAATGGATTTTTTTCTTGTTTTGTGTCTCATGAAGATGATAGAAAGACTATCAGTGAACTTAGTGGATTTTGGTTATAGTGGAGGATTTTTGTTCCTACTGTTGACCATGCAAATTGGTCGGCCATGGAGCATGTAAGCCGAGCTATCTTTAGTTTTCACTTTTTTAGTTGTTATCCGTTTTGGAAATAATTTTTGGTTAGGGGTGTATCTTTCCCCCATATATCATCATTTTTACCTTCTTAAATTATGATATATATATATACATATATTTCAAATTGATTTTTTCATACATTAATTACACTATAGTTTTTTATTCTCTTATTATATATCATCACTATTTCATGGAGTTTGTTTTGTGCATGAGTTCATGTACATTTGGCTATGCCCTCCCATTTTAGTGTTATACCCATTTGTAACTTTCTATTGGACCTAAGCCAATTGGTGGTGGGATTGTGGTGTCTCACTTAGCTTTACTCGAGCCGTAAGGGCCCTTATGGTTCAATAAATAATTGTTTCTTATCACTTTAACTTATACCTGCAACATATATTAGAAATCCCATTTGTTTCAATTTAATTACTATTTTAATGTTTGGTTATGAGGTCCAATGTATTATTCATATCAAAATGATATAACTCTTTATTCATATATTTAATTCACTCTTCATGGTCAAAATATTTTTCAATATCTTGTGGCTCAACCTATGAATACAAGGATTTCATCAAAACTAACCTCAATGTTCTTGAAGTTTGAACATGATTCCCTTGATCTCCAAATTTTTTTTGGAACTCTAACTCTTTTATTGACTTATTATTAGATGAATGAGATTTTCCACAATCACTTAATATAAAATATATACAATCTTAATCTTAAAGAGCTTATAAATCATTACCTTTATATAAAAACATTGTTATGTTGTTCAATAGTATCATTTTTATCTTCAATTTATTTTATATATTTTGAAAAATATAAAAATAATTCTTTTAAAATGTTCCATCCCTTAAAAAAATATTCAATAATAATTCTTTTTTCTTTATTATATCACCTTTATCCAATAAAGTTAAGAGGGTATTTGAGAAATATTTCATCAACACATATTTTTTCAAACATCACTATATTTTCACCCTAGACATTGATAACCCAATGACTTCCATCCACCTTTTCAAATATTAAAAATGGTGTTTCATTTTAATATATGTTGTAAATAGTCACATTAGAGTATTTAATATAGATAAAATGATTAGGAATATGAACACATACAAAAATATCTTGCCTCTAAAATCATCCAGAGGTATTATTTTTAGTCAACACAGTTTGTTTCATCCCAACCAAGCTTCAATATCCTATTTTAGAAACACCTTGCCATTGTGGTGTGTACAGTGTAGTAAATTCATACTAAATACCATGTTTTCAAGATATTATATAAAATTATCACTTATATATTTAGATCCATTATAATTTCTAGTAATATTTATGGAATATAAAAATTCATTTTCAAAAATTTCTCTAAAACTATTAAATATTTTGGGAGGCTATGACATATATTTCAAAAAAATAATACATATAATGTGAATAAAATCATCAAAAAATGAAATAAAGTAAATATCATTATTTTATGATTACTTTCTAATAGGAAGTAATATATCATAATTTATAGGGTCCAATGAATGAGTTGAATGTATGTCAACATTATTATGTATTGACTTTATAATATTCCCTTTTCGATATATGAAACAATTAAAATCTCTTCATATTATCGTTATAGGAGTATCACAAATATATTCTCTCTTTTTCTACTTTATATTCATGAACATACTTCATAAACAATAATTCCATAACATATTTTTAACCATAATGCCTAAATAACATGATCCCTTTGAATACAAATAATTAAACAAGTTTCCCCCATTTTTTTCTAGTTGATAACATTTTCCTTTATTTTTGTCTATTTATAAGAGAACCATATTTTCTGATAAATTTTTTTTTTACCTTTAACAAAATGATGTGAAATGATAATAAGTTTTGTTACAGACTATCCCTAAAAGTGTCAGTTTTTAATTTCAACTTTTATTTATCGATGATAGTAGATCCAATACCTTCGATATTGTGAGACTCATGGTTTCCAAATTTCACTATCCCTTATTTATAAGAATTTAATTTTTTTTAAAAACTCAAATCCCCAATAATATATAATACAACAAAATTTACATTATACAAGGAGATTATAATTTTATTGATTTGATAGAATTTTCAATAAAAAACACATCTTCTATGAGGACCTAGCCTTAGACGTCACATAATATTGAGTTAATTGAAGAATTCACATTGAGGATCTTTTTAGGTTTAGAGATTTAGAGAATTAGGGAAAAACTATTACATAACAATAATATAGAAATACAATGTGGACACATCCAATAGAATCATTTCTTCAATAAAAAAAACTTTTAAAAAGAAACATGTTTTCTTTTCATGGTTAATCATCATAACTTTTCATTGATTCCATCCTTGACTCTATTCTCCCTTAAATCCAGTGAAAACATTTAAAAAACATGGGATGAGAACAAAAATATCATTAAGGGACATAAAAATAAAGAAACAATCATTAGTTTAGTAAAAACATAATAACCCATTCAATGTTGTTTGAGCGGATGAAATAAAACATTTTCACATGAATAACACTCAAACATTATTCTCAATGAAAAACACTAAAACCAATAGAAATAAATTAAAACACCATTAAGTGACTTAGAGAATCATATAAATAAAAACCTTTAAAACATATTATAATTGAAATAACCACATGGTTTACTTCCAATTGAAGATCTATAATGGGGATCACCCTTCGTATAAGCTATATCAGGCTCACCTGTGAGCTATAATGAGGCTCAACCCTTCGTATAAGCTATGTCGGGATCTCCCATCAGCTATAATGGGATTGAAGACTTCGTATAACCTATATAGGGATAAACCATGAGCAATAATGGGGATCAACTCATCATATAATCTATATCAGGCTCACCTGTTTCATATAATTCTCATGTACCATTTCAGGAATAAAACACATTCATCACAAAACACCTTTTTTGAATTCTTCTTCTAATCCCTTTTGAAAAAACATTTCCGTATAAAAATACCATTTTAATTTAAGAACCCATTTTCAATACCAAGATACCCAAATAAATAAATAATGGATATATTTTCATTTTAAAAGGCAGTAAAGCTTATAGAGGAATCCAAATATCAAATAACGGTTACATCAGAATAGAATTCGTTGTCTCCATATACATTAAAAAACATTCCTTTATTCATTTTGTAAAGAAAGTAAAACACTTTGTATAAAAATATTCCTTTTGATAAATTTGAATTAAATTTATGATTGATATAAAATTTCTTGTATATTCCTTTTATACCCATATAAATAAATATGTAATTTAATATTAGGAATACAAAAATTTGGTAATTAAATCATTAAATGTTCAAGATGTCCCATACCACTTTGAAAATTTATATATTAATCTCTATAATTTAATAAATAAAATTAGTATAGATAAAATATGGTTGTTAAATGCCATATTGTCTGTATATGCACCTTATAAAATAATAAAGGTGCATATTATCAAGAAATTCCTCAATGAAAGGAGATTGAGATAAAGTCCATTACCTTGAGTCCGACTTGTATCGCTCGTTCTTTAATATATATAATAATAAACATAGGTTATTTTATACTTTATTTATAACTTTTTTGAAATGTATTATTAATTTTATATCACTTATAACCGTGTTATATAAATTAGTTAATTATTTGATTTTATATCGGATGTTTTGTCGATATTCGGTATTTGAGTAAAAATGAACTTGTTTTGATGCAAATTATTCATGTGGTCATTAGTCCATTATATCTAGAATATAATTCATGATTTAAATATCATATATATCCATTATATATGTATTTATAATATTCCATAACATTTAGAGATAAGAAATGTAATGCATCATTCATGGAGACAGTAGGCAGTACGTACGCATGATCGCTACTTTCATTTCATTGTCTTTCTAAAGGAATAGAAAATAAAAGATACATAGGTATATTATAAATCTAGTATAATATATATGTTATATATTTTATATAATTTCATTAATTACATCTTTTATACATTCCATGTATGGAATGAACAAGTCATATCACTTCGAGGGGGCAGTAGTCCACACTTACTCAAATGAAATTATCTTATTTACACAACATGAAAAGAATAAAATAATGTTGTAAATAACAATTATATAAGTATAGGGAAAATATAAATATAATATATATCATATGTAAATATAGTTACATCATAATTGACACCATGAGAGGTGGTAAGAGAAGTTCTAACAATCATCATTTCATGAGGCAATAGTTCACCGTACACAGAAACAATTTTTTATATATCCATTAGATGAAGTTGTGTGTATGTGTAGGTCCATACCTTATCATAAAAAATACTAGTATATTCAGGATACTAGTGTAGTTATAAAATAATGAAATAAATATAGGTTTGGGGGTTGGATGAGTAAAATAATTGAAAGTATCTTGAGAGAAGACATTACCTCTAAATCAGGTAACTCTTTTTGGTTTTATCCAAAAGGATGTCTTAAATTGAATTTTTCCTAAGGTAAGGCCTCTTGAAGGAATTTAGGTATGTTGGGAGATTATTTGAGTAGAAGTTGGATGAGAAAATGGGCTTGATATGTGCGAGTAAGTGGGTATAGGTGGTGTCCTTAAATATGATGGAGGAGGGGAACTTTAGGAGATTCTTGAAATATTATTTTATTATAAATTTATTTTAGAATTATAATATTTAAAAGGTGATATATTTTTAGGATATGATTAGGATAGGTTGAAATCCTCTCAACCAATAGGTTTTAGAGAAGTTTAGGTCATCAAATTAACCTTATCCTTAGTTGAAAACAATATCTCTTACCATGTCTTATTGTATTTTCATAATATATGGTTACTATAGTTACTATAAAATGACAAGAGAACCCCAAGTGAATAATTAATGACATTTTTAAATTTACATAGGTCATTTGGCTAAATCTTATATTTTTTAGGACTATTATATCATTTAATAAAATAGTTTATTTAGAAACTCATTTATGTCAATTTTGACACTATTTAAAAATTGATTTTTGTTAAAGTCATAAAAACATGATTCCTTAGAACCAATGGAATTAAATCATCCATAATATGTAAATGTAAGCCATAAAAATTCGTTTATGACATAAAAATATTAAAATTAAATTTATTTTAATATTTATAATATCATTTATTTGAATATTTTATTAACAAGGCAATCGTTGTATCATAATTATGTCATAAATATATTTATTTATTTAATGTCTAAAAATTAGAAATAAAATACCATGATGTAGGAAATTATTTTAGATTTCCAATGAATATTTATATTTTATGATATAATTTACATAAACCAAATTAATTTATTTTAGTTAATAGATACATGTTTATGTTATATTTCCCTTTTCTTTAAATTAAATATTATAAAAGGTTATTATCACACACAAGTGGCTCCATGTGGTCCCAAATTTCAACCATGGATGATAATGTTAGGAAATATCTCATCCAATAGGATTTCAATATGTGTTAGGGTAGTTTTTATTATTATAATATTATCTTTTACCCTTATTACCTAATTTACCCTTTAACAATGATAAATAAAAATTATTATTGAAGTTACTATTCATAATGTCCAAAAATAAAATTTACCAGTTTACATAATTTAGAAGTTATTATTATAAATATGGAATCCATTTTTTCAAATTCAAAACACATAATTGGCTGAAATTAATTTAAAATTAATTCTCGTTGTTAAAACCAGAAAAGAGGTTTTTAAGAAGTAAAAACTATCAAAAGACTGACATATGTTTATGCCCAATTTAAATGTGAAATTACTTACAATGACAATTATTGGATTAAATTATAAAAACATAATCAAATTACACTTTAAAACCAATTAAAAATAAAATATAACTATATAAATAAATTAGATGAAAAGGATGTTTTGAATTAACTTGCATTATTTTTTAGTATTTATAAAAATATGGATTTTATCAGAAAAATGCCAAAATTTAAATTGAAGTAAAATTTAATGTCTCGATTATAAATACGAAGTTCATTTTATCAAATATAATATATAAAAGTGACAAAAACTATTTTTAAAAATGGTTTACTAATCAAAATGCGGTGAAACAACCTTTTGAAAATATTAGAGTATTTTATGGTTAAAATTGGACTCATTCCCATTTTATGCCCCTAAAATTAATTATATAAACTTAAAAACATTTTAAAAATATGTAAAATCAAAATATAGTTAATTATATCCATTCTCGCCAATACAACAACATGACATTAACTACCATTTAAAATAATAAAATTATTGTTTTATTATTTTTTAGATTAACTCAATGTTGTGTGAAACATAAGATTTTGAAGAAACCTGTAGTTGCATGTTGGGTACACTATCATACATAGTCTCCCTATTAAACTAATATTTATATTAAATTCACAAATATTAATATATATGAAAATTTATTATTCTATAAATACCTTAGATGTTACATCTCCCCCTTTTTGGAAATTGCATCCTCATAATTTTTTAATTGGGCTTGGAAACTTCATTGAAAATACCAAAGCTGAGAAAGAGTCAACAAAACTATCACTTTAGAAGAAATAAATAGAAGTATAAAGGTCACCTGAGATATCATATTCTAGGGTTACCTGCAGGAAAACATGTACATGGAGGATAAAAATAACTCTAAAAGACTAATACAGAGTGATAGAGAACACACTCATTGGAATCTTATCAATCACAAAACCATAATTATGTGATGGGTAAAAAGAGTATTGATAAATGTAAAAAAATAACATTTTTGTTGGAGGATCTTTTTGATAGAGTTGAGTAATTAAATTATATCCTAGAATAAGAACATAAGTAAACATAATTACTTGATGTATTTGTATTTTACAAGCGAAATTTCTTCCTCATAATATTCCCAGAATATGATTTACATCCCTAATAAGAACCTTAATTATAAAAGATCACAAAAACCATAATGGATATCAATATCTTAAAACTGAGGTTCAAAAGTGTAGGCATACTTCCACATAAAAAAATCTATACATAAACATAAAACCACAAAATATCTCCTAGAAAGGTTCTTAATTACTTATTATCACATCACATAAAACCTCAAAAGGTGTGTCTAAAACCTCAAACTTATGGTTATCCTTCTAAAAATACATGGCTCTTAGGATCTTCCATCACTTCACTAGATTTATCAACATCAACTGTAGTAACATCAAAACATTTTACCAATCCTTTTTGTTTTCGATCATACTAATTTCCTCCCTATGTAATTAACTTCAGACACTTATTTACATAATTTCCCAACTCATTACAGCTAAAAAATCTTACTATAGACTAGATATCTTTTATCTCTTTATTGTACTATTCATGACCCTTTTCTTTGCATTCATGAACCATGTGACCAAACTTACCACACCAGTAACACTTTCTAGATCCTGAAAAACATTCCCCAAAATGTATTTTACCACACTTGGAACAAATTTTGTGCTTACCTCCAGAATTATTAGTTGGTTACTTCTCTATTTTATGGAACCTTGATCTTTTCTCACTCTTACCATCTCATGGAACATAAGTGTTGGAAAACTCCATTTCAACTTTTTCAGAATAATAAACCACTATTTCATGAATTTTAAATTATCAGGAGACCAAATCTCTTTGTAGCCCTGGTTTTAATCTTGATTAAAATGTATTAATTTTACTGTCAATGTCCTGAATAAAATTCGGAACATACCTGGACAATCTTGTGAAGTTCACTTCATATTCAGAAACTGAATCATCATCCTTTTTCTTTCATTATAAGAATTGTTTCTCTATCCTAATCCAAAAAACCTTTGGGAAATATTTCTCAAGGAAAATATCCTTAAATTCTTCCCATTCCATGGTATCACGATCATTTTCGTTTCTATTATTCTTAACTAATGACCACCATCAACAAGATTCACCTTTAAAAAAATAGATGTAAAGAGTTACCTTTTGATGTTCCGAACATCCCATGACGCCAAATATCTTCTCTAGGAAATTGATCCATCCTTCTGCCACCACTAGGCCAGATGATCCATTGAATGATGAGATATATTTCCTTATAAAATGTTCCACTACTATCATATTATTATGTGTTTGATCAGGATGATCTCATGCATGGATACCACTACCATTTATAGCATGATTCAAATTCTCTATCACTGAATCAAACTATTCAGTTACAATTGTAACCAGTTCATGTTGTTGATTTGAAAGGTTGTTTTCCTCTTGATTCCTTCCCATTACAGCTTTGCTATTTCCTCTATGGAAAACCATTCTGAAAAGACATAGTTTAGATGAAGAAAAAAGGTAATATTAAAATACTACATCATTTCAACTTAAATATAAAGTAAAACCCTATAAAGAAAATAAATTAACACCATACTGACCTCTAATGTTATCTAAACTGACCTTTCACACCAACTATAAGGCCCTAGCCTTAAACATGACGTAATCTTGATTTAAGTCAAGAATTCACATTGAGGATCTTTTCATGTTTACAGATTTAGAGAATTAAGACATAAATATTACATAACAAAAACATATAAATACAAAGTGGACACTTCCAATAGTATTTGTTTCTTCCATAACATGATAACTTTTATAAATAAACATGGTCTCTTTTGATGCTTAATCATAATAAATTTTCCTTGATTCCATACTTGACTCTATTCTCCCTTAAATCCTATGAAAAAATTTAATGAACTTGGGCTGAGCACAAAATGCTCATTAAGGGACATAAAAATAATGAAAAAAACATTAGTATAGTTAAAACCTGATAACCCATTCAATTTTATTTGAGTGTGGTTGAAACAAAAAATTTTCACTGGAATAACACTCATACTTTTTTCTCAATGAAAAACACTAAAACCAATAGACATAAATTAAAACTCTATTAGGTGACATAGAACATTGTATACCTAAAAACCTTTGAAACATCTTCCAATTGGAATAACCATATTGTTTACTTCAAAATTGGAGATCTATAGTGGGGTTCACCCCTTGTATAATCTATATCGGGCTCACCCATGTGCTATAATGGGGTCAACCCTTCATATAATCTATGTTGGGATCACCCATGAGATATAATGGATCTCAACACTTCATATATGCTATATTGGGCTCAACCGTGAGATATAATGAGGCTCAACCAATCATATAAGCTATATCGGGCTGACCCATTTCATATAATACTCATGTACCATTTCATGAATAAAACACGTTAATCACAAAACCCCTTTTTTTGAAATATTCTCCTAATCCCTTATGAGAAACACATTCATATAAAAATACCACTTTCATTTAAGAACAGATTTTTAATACCAAGACACCCAAATAAAGGAATAAGGGATTTATTTTCATTTTAAAATACATTATGGCTTTAAGAGGAATCCAAATATCAAATAACGGTTATGGTGGTGGATAAGACGTTGTCACTGTATATGTTGAAAAACATTCCTTTTTTCATTTTGTAAAGAATGTAAAATTATTAGTATAAAAATATTCCTTTTCAAAACATTGAATGAAATTAAATATTGACATAAAATTTCCTGTATATTCCTTTTATATCCATATAAATAAATATTTAGTTTAATTTTAGGAAGAAAAAGATTTGATAATTAAATATTTAAATGTTCAAGGTGTCCCATACCAATTAGAAAATTTTAATATTACTCTCCATTATTTAATAAAAACATTAGTAATAATAAAATATGGTTATTCAATGTAACAGTGTTGGTATATATACCTTATATAAGAATAACGATGCGTATTATCAATAAATGCCTCAATTAAAGGAGAATGAGATGAAGTCCCTTACTTTGAGTCCAATTTGTATCATTCGTTATTTAATTTCCAAAATAAAAAACCAAGGTTAATTTATACTTTATTTAGAACCTTTTTAAAGTTTATTATTTATTTTATATCACTTATTACCATGTTATAGCAATTAGATAATTATTTGATTTTATATCGGATGTTTTGTCGATGTTTGGCATTTCAGTGAGAAATGAACTTGATTTGATGGAAATTATTTATATGGTCATAAGAAAATTATCTATGGAATATTATTCATCCTTTAAATATCATATATATCAATTATATATTTATTTATAATAGTACATAACATTTGGATATAAGAAATGAAATTCACCATTCATGGAGATGGTAGGTCGTACGTACGCATGGACGCTACTTTCATTTATTTTTTATATTAAAGTTATAAAAATGATGGATACAAAGGTAAATTATAATTCAAGTATAATATAAATTTTATATATGTTATATTAGTTCATTAATTCCATCCTTTATATGTTCCATGTGTGGTATGAACGAGTCATATCACTTTAAGAGGGCGGTAGTCCGCACTTCCTCAAATGAAGTTATATTATTAAAAAACTATGGAAAGCATAATGGAATGTTTTAAATAAAAATATATAAGAATAGAGACAATACATATTTATATATATAATATATCATATAAAAACATGGTTCCATCATAATGGCCACCCTGAAAGGTGGTAGGTGAAAATTGAACAATCGTCGTTTCGTGATGCAGTGGTTTACCGTACACATAAATAGTATGTTCTATATCCATTATATGGAGTTTTGTGTAAGTGTTGGTAGAAACATTAACACAAAAAATACTAGTATATCTAGGATACTATTTTTTTATAAAATAATGGAAGAAATATTGGTTTTGGGGTTTAATGTGGAAAATAAATGAAAGGAGCTTGAGAGAAGACACCATCTCTAAATCGGGAAAGTCCTTTTGATTTTAGCCAAAATGATTTATTAAATTGACTTATGACAAACATAAGGCTTCTAGGATTAAGGTAGGGATGTTTTGAGATTATTTTAGTATATTTTTGAAGATCCAATGGGATTGAGAGGTGTGAGTAAGTGGGTAGAGGTGGTGGCCTTTTATAAGAGGCAGGAGGGGCACTTTAGGAATGTCTTAAAATATCATTTTATTAATAATTGATTTTAGAATTATAATAGTTATTAAGTGATATATTTAGAGGCTAAGATGATTATAGATATAAATGCTCTCATATAATAGGTTTTAGACAAGTTTAGGCCACAAAAGTAACCTTATCTTTTACCTTTAACCTTTAGTTAAAAACGTTAGCTCTTACCATGTCTTTTTATATTTTCGTAATATATGGTTACTAGAGTTACTATAAAATGCTAGGAGAACCAAAAGTAGATTAATAATGAAATTTTTAATAATATATAAGTCATTTTTCCAAATAATATATTTTTTGAACAATTATATCATTTAATAAAATAGTATTTGTTTTAAAAACTCATTTATGGAAATTTTGACAGTATTTAGAAATTGATTTTTTGTTAAAGTCATAAAAAAATTATTACTTAAAAAAAGACATTAAATCATAAAAAACTTTTCAATTTCATCCAAAAAATTCGTTTATTGCATTAAAATGTTAAAATTATTTTTATTTTAATATTTATAATATCATTTATTTGAATATTTCATTAATTTGGTAATCGCTGCATCATCATTGTGTCATAAATATATATATTTATTTAATGTATAAAAATTATATATAAAAAATAATAATGTTGGAAATATTTTTATATTTTTAATGATTATTTATAGTCTAAGATATCATTTATATAAACCAAATTAAAATTGTTTTAGTTAGGAGATACATTTTTATGTTATATTTATCCTTTCTTTAAATTAAATTTTATAAAAGGTCATTATCACTCCCAAGTGGCTCCATGAAGTCCTAAATTAGACACATGGATGATCATGGTCGAAAATATCTCATCAAATAAGTCCAATACATGTGTTAGTCTAGTTTTATATTATTATAATATTATTTATTTACCCTTATTTAACTGATTTACTCTTTAACCATAGTAAATAAAAATTATTACTGAAGTTAATATTCATAATGTCCAAAAACAAAAGGTACATATTTAAAAAATTTGGAACTTTTGATTCCAAATATGTAATCAGAATTTCCAAATTCAAAACACATAATTCCCTTAAATTAATTTAAAATTAATTTCTGTTGTCAAAACCAGAAAACGGGTTTTTAAGAAGTAAAATCCATCAAAAGATTGACATGTGTTTATGACCAATTTAAATATGAAATTACTTACAATGAAAATAATTGGATTAAATGATAGAAATTTTATCCAACTAGTCTCTAAAACAATTAAGAGAAAAATATAAATATATAAATAAATTATATGAAAATGATGTTTTTAATTAAAATGATTTCTTTTTCACTACTAATAAAAATATGGATTTTATCAGAAAAATACCAAAAATTTCAACCAAAATCAGTCTTGATGTCCCATTTCTAAATAATTAGTTTATTTTATCATATATAATATATAAAAGTGACAATTTTCTTTTAAAAATGGTTCTCTATCAAAAGGTTGCAAATCAACCATTCAAAAATATTAGAGTATTTTACTTTTAAAATTGGATTCATTATCATTTTAAGCCTCTAAAATTAATTGAATAAATGTAAAAACATTTAATAAATATGTAAAATACTAATATATTTAGTTCTGTTCATTCTCGCTAATACAATGGATTGGCGTTAACTACCATTTAAAATTATAATATTATTTTTGTATTATTTTTCGGTATTACTCAATGTTGTGTGCAATGTAAGATTTCAGAGAAACCTGATGTTGCATGTCAGGTACGCTGTTATACATAGTGTACCATTTAAACTAAAATTAATATTAAATTAAAAATATTAATAGATATGAAATTTTATTATTCTATAAATACCTAGGATGTTACATCTTTCTTGGCTAATTCTTCATTCACTAATAGATTTTTAAAAATTTCAAATAATTTTTTTTTGGATTTTTGAAAAATAAGGCAACCAATAGAAATATGTCCTGGATAATAAAATATTTCTAAAATTATTTCTAGAGGTTGAA
This sequence comes from Viscum album, assembly GCA_963277665.1. Lineage (NCBI taxonomy): Eukaryota > Viridiplantae > Streptophyta > Magnoliopsida > Santalales > Viscaceae > Viscum > Viscum album. The sequence continues at coordinate 1,207,127,839 of OY728166.1, forward strand.
GTATAAATTAAAATTTCAAATTATATTTCATAGATTTCTTTATTTGAGTGGGATGACTCCCCCACATACTCTGCCTCAACTTCCTCTTAGATTTATTTTAATTTTCATGATTAAAATAATATATTATTACTGCTTTCCCAAAAATTATATAAAACCATCAGTATATAATGAAATAATTTATTCATATATAGCTTATATGTTGTCTTGAACTTTGTACCTAGTTTCCATCATATTTCCTTGCATAATACTTAGATCCAAAGAGTGAAAAAATGTTGTTATAACATCTGAAAAACCCCTTCTTCATCATAGGACTATTATCATAATCAAGAGATACTCTTTTTTAATAGTTTTTTACTCAAACATTTATTTCTAATACATTTTAGGATTTTTAATTTCTCATTTTTTTCTATATACATGGTCTTATTAGCATTATTTTTCTTTTGGAAACCATTAATATTTTTTTTCAACCAATGTGGATTATTTGTGTTGATCAATTTAAGGTTTTAAATTATATTAACTTTTACCAACTTTTGAAAATGGTTTTTGTAATTTTTTCCCTCAATCATCTTAAATATGTATTTGATGAACATGATCAAATTATTTTTCACACACTTTTATCTTTTCTTTATGATTTATTTTGAGGTTTTTCTATTCATCATATTACTCCCTCTAGACATAAATAAATTTTTTCAACACAGATTTTTCTTCATGAACATATTTTTTTTATAGAATGATGTTCATTATTCAACTTGTTGTTATATATTTATTATTTATAAATATTTTAGAGATATTATATCAATGACCTATTATGAATAAATTCACTATGTGTTCACTCTTATTCATTTTTAGAGCTACTAATTTTATCAGAGGTAGACTTATCATAATCCGCATTTTCAATAATCGACATTTGAGTAGCATCATCACTAGTTATTTCCATTTCATATTATCTATTATCATCTTTCTATATACTAGAAAAATGACTTCTATTTTCATTTATAGATCTTTTTATAGTTTCCATTTGAATGTAACATTGATTTTTATTCCCTATTATGTATACACCTTCTTGATTTTCCATCCTTTTCATCATATCTTCATCATCCTTAAATTTAAGATTTTTTTTGAAACATTTCCAATGGATCCACATCCAAAACACTTCAAATATAACATTCCAGTGTACATAAATATGTATATTTTCACTATTCTAGGGAAAAAGACATCAATTCATAAAATGTTCAACCAACCTCATCTAAGACATTGAAGTCATTGAATTCTTCATAGGGAAGCTTCTTAGACAATCCTTACAATGAAGCATTGAAATATATTTTCCAATCCAGATTTTATTTATTATTCACATCCTTTTATATTATCATCTCATAAATGAAGTGATTTATATAATGATTATCCAGAGATAGATTCTTAGTATCTCTAATTTATAAAGATGATACCATGGAATCAAATTTATCCTAATGAATTATTATAATTTTTTCAACCACTGAATCTTTCAAATTCACAATTAAATATCATATAGTGATTGAAATTTCATTATCCCTTTTAATGGAGTCACCAATACAATCATCTCCACCCATTTTAATATTATAAAAACTCAATCTCTAGATCTGTAACATTTTTGTTCACTTTTGTATTTCCTTAATATTTTTTATTCAACCTGTCCTATTCATCTTCTCCCATACACATAACTCTAATAAAATCACTTTTAGAGATAGATATTGGTGGGGGGGGGGGAATGCATAGAATTTCTGGATGACCAATGAATCTTTAAATTCTTCTATTCAGCCACTGTTAATGGACAACCCATAATAAAATGATGGGAACTATCAATACCTACTTCAATAGAATCACACCTAATTAATATTATATAAGGTAACATTATATCCTCTTACATTTGGTATTTTATCCAATAAGGGTACAAATAACCTTAATATTTATAAAGTAATAAAAATATTAGGAAACCATTATTTTATTTAATCATCAATAAAAATACAATGAAGGAAACCATCTATTTGATATCGATTAAAAGTACTAATCAGGATCAATGTGACCCCTTAGAGTGATAGGGGCAGATCAACTATATTTTATTTTTATGTTTTCTTAATTAAGAAAACAGGTCACCACTAGTTAGTGAGAAATTAATATAATATAAAATAACAAATAAATAAACCCAAATGAAACAATTATATACAAGGTTGACTACTAAATAAGAGTATATTATCATTTACATGGTTTTGAATTAATCCAAGACTACACAAACCCCTATAAAATAATCTTTTTGGTGTTTACAATAATTATGAAATTTTCTCTAATTTTATAACACCATAGTCCCTCCAACATTGAATGTGATCCTCACATATATATTATGATATAACAATTTCTTGTAATAATAATATGAATCTTCACAAAAATGATATAATCCATTCACTCTCATGCTTCAACATTATTCATAAATTTCCTAATACAAGTTATTATACCTTAACTTCAATTTCATTAAAAAAAATATAAATAACATCATTATCTATTTCAGTGTCTATACCTATCTATCTGATACTCTCTATCTAGTAAACAATTCTAGATATGTCATTCTAAAACCCTGTGTCTAGTGAATAGTCTAAGTACTGTAAATAGATTAGAAACTTATTCTTGTAAATATTTAACTAATATCCACTGAATCCATATTAGTTTTATATTCTTATAATATATTTATTTGATTTAATTATCACCATATTCATATGATACCAAATGATGATAATAATATATTCGGTATAACTCTACCTAGAGGTATTTTGTCTGATGCTTTTTCACACAACCTCTTTTTTCATCTCATCAAATATTCAACACTTCAACAAATAGTAACAACATCAGTGACACTATGTGACACATAAACAACCCTTTATATAACTAGTGATTCTACAAAAAATAATGATGACTTGAGAAACATAAAAATCATACTTACCATAAAATTTTTTAACTTCCTAATAAAAACATTATTCAATTTTCCATGTTGAATGTTCATAGAAAATATGATGTTTTCTAAAAATATCATTATGAATGAACTATTTAACTATTATAACAACATAAAAATAATAATGATCAATCTTCATGATTATTTAAATGTTTAATATTTTTCGAAACACTGTCATAATAAATTTATTTGAAAAATATATTAAAAAGATTCATAAAACATCATATAGTTTATATGTAGTGGAGATTCTCTCTAAGGTAACCACATAAGACTCTTCTTTATTTGATTTCCTTCTATCTGATCAATTTTTTCCTTAATATGGAATATAATGGAGTTTTGTCAATTCTATAATCAATATTTAAAAATCCTATATTTCATTATCATCATCTAAATTTATTTAAATGGCTATTCATGGAAATCTATGTCTGGTGCTCTATTCAGAAACCAATGCCCAAGTTCATTGCAAGAATTGATATATCCAATAAACTCAATAATTTTTAAATAGATTAATTTTGGTCATAACATCCACAAAACATTATTTTTGGATTATATTTATGACATTATTTGTCTTTTGGACATTATATGTTCCATTTAACTAAAGACTGTAGTAAAAAACCTATATTTGATCATTTAAACACTTCTTTCCGTTTGAGTCTACTCAATGACTTATAATTCTCCATATGACAGAATCATCATGTTCATAATTTATAACCCATACTTAATTTCCTCCTTTATAACCTTATTATTAGCTTCTAAAACTCTCCTTTCATTTAGACTAACAATAATTATTCTTTTAACCAACTCTAGAACAAATAATGAATACATTTGTAATGGAATTATTCTTTTAAACCATTATGTTTGGAAACGAATCACCTAATTTTATATCATTAATCATTGATATTAAATAATAAATTGAACATATTAATAAAAAACTTTAGACCCACACTTCAAATAATAAAATAGATATATTAGATTCTGTCAGTTAGAATCAGTTGGTTAGACCCTTCAACCATTCACTATTGGAAGGAATACTCAAAAATGTTTTGTGATTTATGTTGATCCATTAAAAATAAAACCTTATTCTATTATAAACAACATTTAATTACATAAAATTACCTAAAATAACTTTGAAATAAAAAACATGAATGTACATGAATCATTATATAGTTAAAATTTCATCCTGTAACATACAAATAGAGTAAATTGGCTTGTGAAAATGGACCTTCCCTAATCCTCATAAGAAATAGTTATCTAGTTGTATACAATGTATCCATTATAAAAATAGTAGTAAGAAATACCCATCAAACATTATACTATTTGGTAAACAAATTAAAATATTAATTGATCATTAAATTGAGATGGTTATGAGTGTGGTAATCTATGCATAATCTCAATTTATTTTTCAACCTAGTGAGAAACCATTAATTATTACCATTATAAACAACCATATGTCCAATAATATTTGGAACAACTTTAGTGGGAGAAAACCATTTATAATAAAAAACTCCATAAATTATCTAAGATAGAAATTGTTTTTTACTTCATTATTGAACAAATCAAACCGGGTAGGGTTTCACTGATATTAATGTTGTATTATTTATCTAGACTAATCCATAAAATTAATAAAATCAATTCAATTAGATTAGTTAATATAAGATATATTATCATATTTCCATATAATTTTATCTTTACAATCTCTAAAAAATCAACATAGTTGTATTTCATGATCTATAAGTGGTTGTTGGCAATAATCAATGCTAATATGTTGAAATACTCATGAAATTCTTATTTTATTTTACATGGATGTGGATTCAATTTAATAGAAATTAGGATGAAAATAAAAGGAATTTTTTTGTGAAATGAATCCTATGTATACAATCAATCCCAATTAGTAGTTCTATAATTATGATTACATCATCAAACACATCAAAAATGAATTTATGTGTTACAAGGTTTTATAGTATAGGTTAACCTAAAATATTTACCATATAAATAATGAAAAAATTAATCAATTATGATGATCAATTATGAAATTTAGAAAAAAATGAAGAAGGTGGGGATTTTATGATTTAAATAAACAAAACTATGTTATTAAATTTGATAATGGTGGGATAAATTCTCATCATCATGGGTGAGTATTATGTGATTCTCATATTTCAACACTATAATGGGATATAGGAATCATAATTAATTCCTTTATTTTTAAATACAAAAAAACTAGATTGTATGTGGCCTTTGACTAGGTAATCTCCTAGGGTTTGATCAATCAATGATAATTACTAAATGATATTCCTAAACATAAATTGAATCATATTCAATATAAGTTTTGAAATGAAATACGAAATCACAACATAAATGTGAAAGGGATGATAATATTTATGTCTATATATTTTATTTTTCATGACTTAAAGAATCATATTATTGGTTTATATCAATTTTATTTCATAATCTAACACAATTTATAATCCCACTATTGAAATAGAATGTGCGAGAGAAGACGAAGAAAAGATTAAATCATCACATGATCTATTTTATGCATGAATTAATTAAGAATCATTTTCATTTTATTTTCATATAATCAGACCAAAATTAATACAAAATCATAACATATAAATGTTAAAATAATAGAAAAAACATGAAAATTAAATTACCTTCAAAATATTATGTGAAATGAGTTCTAGATTAAAAATGGAATGTCCCCAATTTTTTCACTATGTGGTTTTGAATTATATGATGGAAATAATAAAACAATGAATGTATAAATCTATAAATATATACTCAACCTTTCCCCTACAAATTCAGAACAATAAAATTATCCATTGAGTGTTTTTAATGGGAAATTTTGCAAGGTGGCTCCATGAAAAGTCAACAGTCATGGGGTATAGGTGAGTTGTTCATGATATATTTTCCATCCCAACTAATTATAACTTATTAATAATATAAAAAACTTTATTTGAAATAAATTTTAGTGAATTAGTGTAACTTCAAATCATTTATCTAAAAAATTTCATAATCATAGAAATAAGATCCTCCCAGTCAATGTTCTATATCAATTATATAGGTGGGTAAATTTTTTTATTTCCCATATTTCCATAATATTATGGAAATACATTAATCCTATTTTACCTTGATATAATTTTTTTATAGTCGTATTAGCCTAATCCCCATGGTAATGTAATTTTAAAAAATAATTTTTTACGTTTGGATTAGTGTATGGAGGTGAAGATAAAAACATAAAATTGTTTCCAAATTGGTCCACTATATTAATGTTCCAATTTTATAAATTGTAACCAAACACTATTATATATATTAATTAATAAAATGAACAAAAATTTGATGATATATATTATTAATGATATGAAATTTTTTTACTCTTAAATACATTTGTAGTAATGACTTTAAATCCTATAAAAGATTTTTACTTTGGAGAATACTAGAACAGATTCTTGGAAGAGACATTAAATGTGATGATAAATGAGATATAATGTATTGAACACACAAAAAGTACTAAAATTACCTGAAACATAAACTATATCCCATTATAATTTATTTTTAGATTGATAGATATATTATATAGATTGAAGAGGTACAATTGAGATTCAGTTGAGAAAGAAAAGCTCACTAGAATAGTGATAATTTATCATTGGATTATTTAAGAAGAATTATAAGAGATTCGTCTTTATTAAATTAATAATATCTACTCGATCAAGGTTTGGGAATAATTATTTTGAATATGGAATTAAATAGGTAATGACTAATTATTGATTTACTCAATAAAGTGTATTCATATATTAAAATGATTTAAAAATGATGTTGTATTATTCTAAAATCATGTTGATAAATTCTCAGATCATTTCTATTTTTTTTTATTTTAGTTAAACTGGTTTGATTTTTTTAGGGAAGAATTGAAATGGGTATAAGATAATTTAAATAATTCTTTAATTCTGAGTTGAATGTTAAAATATGATAATGTAATAGAATGTGTATTTTTTTTCCTTAGAATAATAAATGTTATATGAAATATGTTTCCTCATATAAGTTAAGACTTTAGATTATGCGATTCATCATTAAGTTTCTTATAGAAAATATATTTATCAAGGAATTATATTTATATGAGTTTTGATGGAATGCATCTGTTTTTAACTAAGAGTCAAAATTTACAACATGTTGAGCTTCAATGTATAACTATGTTTATCTCTGGATAATAAATAGGTTCTTGTTTGATCTCATGGTGAATACGGTAATTGAATTTGATGTTTAATGTTTCTATAGAATAAGATATTTCAAAACTCACATGGAGGTGACATCAGATAAATATCATTTCCTATATGATACATATACTTTTCAATTGAAATAATATCAACTAAAAATTCATACAAAATGTGTAAGATACTACTGATCATGAATAATAATCTTGCTGAAGGTCATTAGGTTATGAATCTATAAAAAATTTAAAACCCTAAATAGGTCACAAACTCAAACTAGTATATAAGATATTATATATCTTGTGTATGTGACAGGCCCAAAGGGCATCATTAATTCCCTATGGGACTATGAAAAACAAAAATTTATAAAACTCAAACTATGTAAATTAATTAATTAAAATGATTATATTAGTAGGTTGAGGTAGATAAATAGAGATTTTGAAATTAGATTGATTAGATTTTCAAAAGATTTAATTTTATTTATTTAGTGAAAGTAGTGAGAGAAAATTGCCTTTATTTGATTTTAAGAAAATAAAATGAAAATAAACTAGATTGATTGGTTGGTTTGTATAATGATTTGAAAGCGCACTAGGGTATGGAAATTTTATGTTTTAGGTTAAAATGGATTTATAAAATAGGTTCATTGATTCATTATTGGTGTCATAGTCAAGATGAGGAAGATCCAATGGTCATGGTATCCCCTCTTTGACGTGGAAATTATCTATTTCCCATTTTTGGTAATTTAGGGTTTCACTAAATCAAGACTGTCCTGATACCATTTCTAAACATGAATTCCCATGAATTTGACAATGGTCATGCCTAATTTATGGTTTTCAGTTGCAAAATATTAATGTTCCTTTTAGATTAAAATAGATATGGTCATGATAAAAGAAAAATAAATGTATTGGAAGTTGAAGATTAAATTCTAGAAAACCAAATACATTATAAAAATAAAAATAAATTAATCCAATGAACCTTAACACTTTTATTTCTTCACCCTATAACAATGAGTTTTTACCCCCATAAACCTAGTGATGAGTGGAATAAAGGTAAAGATAAAAGGAAGAAAAAAATGAAAGGGTGATGATCTATGAGAGGGACTTGCACAACAAAACTTCTCACTCAAAGGTTTGGTATTCGGATACCCTATCAGTAGAAGGATTTCACTCCATTTATAGGCTCTAGATGGGAACCAATATTAATGAGGATCATTAATGATAGGTCCAAAGGTGGTTTAGGGTGGGTATAATGTTAAATAATTTTCCAAATATTGAAGAGATGGTGAATATATATGTTTAAAATTCATCCTGATGATTTAAATATTGTGTAATGTGCTTACAAGATGTGCAGTTTTTTAATTTCTAGCCGTTGTGAATTTTAGAGTTTCTTTTCCAAAAAATTATTTGATAAAAACTCAAATCATGTAATTGGAATACAAGATGTGTAAATTCCCTTCTCAAGTTTTACATCTTTGTTTCATCCTTAAAATCCAATTTCAAGTTTCTTCAATGTGTGATGTGTATATTAGTTCCAAAATTCATCAGCTTTCTATCCTTTTACAATTTTAGGTCGTTCCCTACCATAAAAAATAAAACAAGTTAAATTGTTCACAAAATGTAAGTAATTAATGAATTAAATATAAAAAAAATAAAAAATAAAATAAAATATATACATGAAATACAGTCATTAGTATGGTTTTATAGTTTAGAAAAAATTTAGGATTATCAAAATTTAAAATTAGATGATTCTTATTCTATTATACAGTGTTTTAAACATCATTTCTATTATTATAATTATGGTTCAAGATAATTTATGAGGTTTAATTAGGAATGTGATATTCATTCCATAGAGAAGAAGACAATGTTATTAAGTAACAAGAGAATGAAATATTTGATGAAACATCTTCAGTATTTTGATATAGCAATATTGCAATGATTTGAGCCACATCTTTGGGACTGTGACACATGAATATTATGATGTAAAAACCATAGTGGTAAAAATTTAATTTTATATATTTCCTTTGGAAAAATTTATTGACATATTGAAACCTTGGTTGAAGCCATGATTGTTGTATTTTTGAATTTATCTTTTGAAATTCATGTTGTCGAGAGATTAACTACATCATGATATATTCCATCACCCTTATAATGTCTTGAATTGGGATCCACTAAAATAGTTCCATGAGCTGGTGGGTCACATAGCCTAAAGTTCACTTCCGTATATGCTAGATGCTTCTAATAATATGTGAGGGTCCATAGTTGTAAAGAACCGTAAAATTCAAGGGAATTTTTTTCTTAATTTGCTTTGGAATTTTACAAGAACGCAGTTTCTAACGACACCTGTTTCCGAGGCCCAGTGTGCCCAGAATAATTTTGTGAAGTTTGGATCGGGTACGTTCAGTGAACGAACGAGCGGGTTTTTCTAACTTTTGAACCGGTGCTCGGAATCGAATTATGAGGGCACCGATGGAATCGTAGTGCCGATATTTTCTTAGAAACGCCTTTTTCGGAGTTGTGTTTTCTCGGGTGTGGTTTTTAATTTTTGGGGTTAAGTTAAGAAATAAAATAAAAGTGCTGAGACACTTTATTTTATTTCACTTAAAGCCACTTAAGGCCACTTAAGCTAAGTTAAGAGGATAAGGTGGAACCCAAAATATCCTACCCACTTGGTAGGATATTTGTGATGTGGATCCCGCACGAGCCCCACCGTTTCTTCCCTCCTAAGTAACGCACCCGCAAACCCCCTCTTTAATGAAATTCAACCGTGCGTTTTTCTGGTTAAGAAACGCCCCATTAAATTAGGCAGTTAAATTGATACAATTAATTCTTCGAATTAATTGTTCGTTTCTTATCTTTTGAATTTCAAAAGCTTTGGTTGATAATAAAATAAGTGTTGGACTTATTTTATTATGGTTGGGGTTGTGTTGTGATAAAACTTTGAGAGAAAAGAAGAAGATTCTTCGTTCTTCGATGAAGAACGTGAAGAACGCACCACCGCCGACGAAGAATGCAAATCTCCAACAGCGGACGATGGCGAGTGACGCCTTCCTCAGAGATCGCCTAATGCCAATGGCGATTCTCTTCTTCCGCAAAGATGTTCTTCTTTCACGATGGTTAATTCTGTGACGAACGCTCGTTTGATGACAGCGTTGAGGTAGGGGTTTTATGCGTTTCTATTTTGTGATTTTCTTCCGTCGTTTTTCCCCATTCAATTGAACCGCCTGTTATCGAATTAACGGGGGGAGGTCGGACAGCACTAACACGACCGACCCTCCTCCCCTTTTGGTTGTGTATTTTTGATGCGGTGAACAAGGCAACGAGGTGCCGAAGCACCGCGCAGAAATTGTAAAAGAGAGAGCGGAGAAACGCGGCTCCACCGCACCGCGCCGTGGGAAGCAACAAATCTGCGGCACTGTCGCGCGACACCGTAGAAGATGAACAAGGGACGCGGCGCCATCGTGCCGCATCGGAGGACCTCAGAAGATGTGGCCGGAGCGGGGCCGCGGCGGAGGGGCGTGGCGCCGTCGCGCCACGCCAGAAGGACGAAAGCCGCAGCCGGTTCTGGGCCGCGGCGATACATCGGAACTGGCTGGAGCGGGCCGGCCGGACCATGGAGGAACAGGGGGTTCAAAACCCCCGGTTGGCCGGACGAAGTGGCCCCATTAAGGGGTCGTGGTTTGCTTCACGCGGGGGCAGCGCCCCCGGCCCCAAAAGGTTCGGCCGTTCGGCCGAACCCCTAGCCAGCGTGCCTAGCGCGCCGCGTGCCGGGCCGGACTGGGCCAAACCCAAGCGGGCCGGACCCGGACCCGGGACGGGTTGACCCAGTTTGGGCCGACCCTGGGGGTATCGGGCCGGGTCGGACTGGGCCCGAACCCCCTAATACTGAACCTCTTCGGTCTGTTGCCCATAACTTGAGCTACGAGCCTCCGATCAACGCACCGTCAGTTTCGATGCGATCCTTGGATCGAGATGGTCATTTAGGTATATCGCACTCAGGGTTTCGTAATACTTTGGGTTCGGCCGGGTTGGTTCGTACACGAAACCAACCGGGCCCTCAGAGTGGAAACGCTCATAACTTGAGTTTCAGATGTCTGATTGAAGTGCTGTCGACTTTGTTGGGTTACTCTAAGTGAGACGGATATTTTGGCTTACTCCGTCCGAGGTTTGGACACAGGTGGAGTACGGTCGGGTTGGTTTTGGCTTAAAACCCAACTGGGCCCCTGGGACGAAAAAGCCAATAACTCTCAGACCGGGCGTCCGATTGACGCGCCGTCTGCGACGTTGAGTTCCTGTTGACGATACAAAACTTTTGGATACATCAACTCTGGACTATGTGTCAATTGATGTATCAGCCCCTCGGCTCGTGGAGCGTACCCTCCCGAACGAGCTTGTTGGGTGCGGGAACCTTAGAGCTGGCTGCGACTACGACGACGACTGTACAGAGATCCTCAGTGGATTCGACGGCAATGACTACATCACTCAGCGATCCTGCGTGGATCATTGCTACAGATCATGTGTGGGTCTGATCCTGTGTGGGTCAACGCTCAGCGGTCCTGTGTGGGCCAGCGCCTATAGATCCTGTGTGGGTCCGATCCTGTGTGGGTCTTTGCGGGGGTTAGTTACCTATCGATCCTGTGTGGGTTAGATCCTTTGTGGGTCATTGCAGAAGTTAGTTACCTATTGATCCTGTGTGGGTCAGATCCTTTGTGGGTCATTGCAGGGGTTAGTTACCTATCAATCCTTTATGGGTCAGATCCTTTCTAGGTCATTGTGGGTGTTAGTATCTATTGATCTTTTGTGGGTCCAACGGCTTAGATGAATCAGTGGCTATATCTGATCATCTCTATCGTCATAGGAAGAAGTATACCTGTGTGACCTGAATCTTGTTTTGCTTTTCTATGTGGATTGTGTTGTGCTATCCTATGTAGATTTACATTTTGCTTTCCTGTGTGGACTGGGTTGTACTTGGGCTCGGATTTTGGAGCCGAACGTGAATTGATGACTTAGGTATATGTATGTGAATATACATAAGCAGGGTCGAATGTTACTTTGTGATTGTATCTTTCCTTTGTAGTTTATCCTTTGTGGATTCTAGGAGACCTTCGAGGGTCTTGGGGTCCCTACTGAGTATCTTATACTCACCCCTGCATGGGCTATGCCCACAATACGTTGTGTTGGTTGCAGACGATAGACAACACTGATCGTGGTTGAGGCTAGTGGAGCAGGATGGTACCTAGAGGTGGACCACTGGGCGGGACGTACTCGGAGCGGATGGCTGGACCCCAGGAGCTGTGGAGGCCATATGTACTCACCCTTCAGGTGGGACTTCCAATGGATGGATCGAAGTTGCGCCTTTACTTTCAGTTATTGTTTTTCCTTTCCAGTTGTACTTTACTTTCAGTTTGGGTTTGTATAATGGCCCACTTACTTTTCCGCACTTACTGTTGTACCTAGTTTTTACTTAGTGTTTACTTCTACTGATTTCTTACTCTGTGGTGTTTGTTTACTTTACAAAGGCAATGCCTTCCCTTTTTACTGGTATTTACGCCTTGGTTCTAGTCTCCAGCCCCTGGCCTATGGAAGGCGGGCTTGGGGTAGTCACGGCACGAGCCCCGAGGACGGGTCATGACAAATTGGTATCAGAGGAGTTCGGTTCTACCACAGAACATTGGACTCTGATCTTTTTCTATGGGAAGCAATGGTGTTAAGCGTATTGGGGTGGTTATCAGTCCAGGGAGTCCAGTGCTGGTGCGGAGGCCGACATATTCGTACACCAGGACCCTGATTTCTGATTTTCGACTTAATGCACGAAAACATTGATTGCATGTGTGATTCATGTTTTCTTTGTGATTACATTGTGTGAGCTCACCAGGTATACTGTTTTGACCGTGGCGCACATGTTTCCTTTTTAGGATGGACCCACAATGGCATCCAGCTAGGGTTCTAAGAGTTATGTGTGACGACATCCCACCAAGCGACGAGGCCTCGGTACAGGGCCCTTTGACAGCTGAGGCACCGGTGGTACCTTTACCCACCGAGCCACCGATGCTTCCAGCCCCACCTGCTGACGATGTACGTCGCCTTAGTGCACTGCACAAGTTCCAGTGCCAGCGACCTCCCAGGTTCCGCGGGGAGACGGACCCCCAGGCAGCCGAGGATTGGATGGAGGCAATGGTGAGAGTTTTCAGGTTAGGGAGGACACCAGCAGACCTCATGGTGATCCTCGCAGCGAGCCTACTGCACGCGGAAGCGGGACGATGGTGGAGATTGATGATCCATGTGAACGATGAGGCATCTCTTCTCTGGAAAAACATTGAGAGCCTCTTCCGCTCAGAGTTCGTCCCAGCCACCCTCCGTGCGGTGCGAATCCAGGAGCTTCTTCAGCTACGGCAGGGCAGCTTGATGGTTGCCCAGTACTCGACGAGATTTACCGATCTCTCGCGCTACTCGACAGACATGGTATGAGACCCATTCTTTCAGGCCCGGACCTTTTAGTAGGGATTGAGGCATGAGATCAGGGCATCACTGATCTCCCTCAGCATTCCGACTCAGGCAGGAGTACTGGAGCGAGCCCTTCTGATCGAGAGCTTTCTTGTTGAGTCTACATTAGTAGCGAGACCTACCGTGGGGCGGCACGTAGCAGGGTCTTCTGCAGCAGGCAGTCGACAGATGACTCATGGGTCCAGGCAGACCAGACCCTCAGGCAGACGACCTTAGGACACTGGCTCAACAGTGCGGGGAACACAGTGTGGAGCCAGTCTTTCGAGAGGCAGGCAGTGCTACACATGCGGCTGGCAGGGCCACATGACTCGTGACTGCCCGACCCACCGTGCCGAGAAGCAGCAGACGGTTGAGGGGCCACCCAGGTATAGGCAGAGGGTCGACCGTGGCGGTCCATAGGGAGCATGCGGACGAGGTAGAGGAGCTGGCTGAGCAGCAGGTGGTGGGCGACGCTTTGAGGCTCTACCACCACCACCACCAGGAGGTCCACCCCGACCACAGGGAGCTAGCGGGCAGAGACATGCACAGCTCTAGGCAGCGGAGGCCTACAACTACGGCGCGCCCGAGATGATTCGAGGTACTATCTGTGTCTATTCCACCCTTGCTGCAGTTCTTATAGACATAGGAGCGAGTCATTCCTTCATAGTCGTTGCCCTTGTTTAGAGCTCGGAGATTTCGACAGAGCCGTTGGCTCGATCCTTATGGCTAGAGACTCCTACGGGAGAAGACTCGACGATTAAGCACTGGTGCCGACAGTGTGAGCTTACTCTAGGAGGCGAGAGCTTCGGCTGTGATCTTCTTGTAGCGGCGTCGAGGCCTTACGACGTTATCTTGGGCATGGATTGGTTATCTACAGTCCATGTATAGATTGAATATATTAGGCACAAGGTGCGATGTGTACGCACCACCGGGAGCAGGTTCACCTTAACCGGTGAGAAGGGAGCCTTTTCAGCACAGGATGGACTCTTGCAGAGGAGGGAAAAGACCATCACTCATCAGTTGGCTAGCCTCATCCTAGGATCAGTTGACATGCAGAGTCCTAGTTTTCCTACAGTGGTGGATCAGTATGTAGACGTCCTTCCTAACGACGTTCCAGGACTACCTCGTCGTAGAGAGTGAAAGAGCGCTGTCGTGGGCGCCCTCAAATGATTAGTGTGATTTTGGGGTACTTAGGTGCAGCAGAGTGGCTGACCAAGGTCGTCTCTCAAAGGAGGAAGTGAATTAAAACAACTTTTCAGAGGTATTCTAGAAACAAAATAAAAGGGAATAAAAACACTACTTGAAAGGATGGGGGTGGTTGTTTATAGTTTATGAATCTAGAAGAAGTTTGCTGGAAGAAGATTGCATTTTTTTTTTGTTTTTAATTTTCAAATGAATTTTCGATTAGAATGACACAACAAGAAGATGTTTTTTTAGAAATCTATTTTAAAAGGTGTAATCGATCTAACTATACCTATTCAATCATTTATTAATCATTATCATTTAAATTAATATTCACTTAATTATGATCCCTTAATTTGTTAAATCCCGAACCCTACGAGAATTAACTTTACCACGAAGATTGAAGTGAATTTTAACCTTAGGATAACTTCGGAACATGCAATCGCAACACCCTGCTTTGATTGATTCTCTAAAATTAGCTTATGGTCAGTGGTAAATTAAGGCACATAACCACTCTGGAAATGAGGATTAATTGAGTTTAGGGATTATATTTGAACTCTACAAATTGATCCCATGTGGTTTTGAATTACCGGTTAAGGTTGCGCTCTCACAGTTCACACAATTCCCGACCTCGCGTGTTTTGTGTTAACTATTCAATTGCTTGCTTAGTTTCATTTAAATTAAAAACTCAATTAATAGATCATAATATGTGAATTAAAGTATCTCATTGATTCAAAATAAATGAATGAAGAAGGATAGAGGTCGATCGATTACTAAAAAGAACTACTCTTCCATGAGTGGTGTAGTCATCGTGGAGATGTTTTGCATAAGCAACAGATTGAAAGGGTAGAACCCAATCTTGTCTCCACTCTTGATTCCAACCCAATTAAGAAGATTAAGATAAGAAGAAGAGGGATGAACACAGAATATTATTTGAAGAAAAATTCAAGAAACAAACATGAAAGAAAAGAAATACAAAGAAGAGGTGAGAGAGGAGAGCCTTTTTGGAAGAGAGGTTTGCACAAAGGCTTACTTCTTCCAAGAGTTGTGAGGGGCTCCCAAGAGACACCCTTTCGGCCACACCTTCCCAAAGCCTCCACCAGCCCTCTAAAAGAGTTAAAACCCCCTTTAAATAGAGTTTGTGACGGATATGGATACATAACTTTTTAAGTGTGAAATGAAAATATCGGCTAAATATTTTATTCTAACTTTCACCGCCAATTTGACCTCCAAAACGCGTGAATTGACCAGCCTTACTGAATGATGATTTGTGCCAAATCATGTCCCCGAGCGTTCCTCAAAATTGGGGCTCCATCCAAGCCCGTATGTAGAGGATATGGCCCAAATACAGAACCTTCTCCATTCTGGCGAGCCCAGCCCAACTTTTACTTCATGGCCCAATTTCAACAACCAAATGAACTCTTTAGCTTTAGTGTCCGGAATACAAGTTGTAGATAATTAAGTTAGGAACACTGTTACAAAATTTAAAATTCAAATAATAAATATAAAAATATTTATCTTCGAAATACTACAGTGCACTATTAAGGGTAAAACTGGAATTTTCACCAAATTTTCAAATGAATGATCAAATCCCAAATATTTTATAAAAAACATGTTTAACACAATGTGAGGAAATTATATCATTTATTATCAATAAAATATTCAATAAAATAGTGTTTTATCAGAGAGGTAGACCTTTATATTGATCTGTACCCCGTGACAGCCCCGATATCCACCCCAGCATATCAGATGGCTCCCGCCGAGCTTCGATAGCTACGGGTACAGTTGGAGGACTTTCAGGGAAAGGGATTCATCCGACCCAGTGTTTCACCCTGGGCTTCCCCGATACTGTTCGCCAAGAAGGCGGACGAGAGCTTGCGACTTTGTGTCGACTATCGTCGCCTGAACCAGGTGATAGTGAGGAACAAGTATCTGCTACCGAGGATTGATGACCTCTTCGATCAGCTCAAGGGAGCACAGTGGTTCTCTAAGATAAACCTCAGGTCAAGCTATCATCAGCTCAGAGTTTGGGGCAAGGACATGCAGAAGACGGACTTCAGATGTTGGTATGGCCACTATGAGTTCTTGGTTATGCCATTCAACGAAACCAATTCTCCAGCAGTGTTCATGGGCCTCATGAACATGATCTTTCAGCCATACCTCGATCGATTTGTCGTGGTCTTCATCGACGACATTTTGATTTACTCGACGACTGAGGAGGAGCACACCTACCACTTGTGGGTTGTACTAGACACACTCCGAGAGCACCAGCTTTATGGAAATCTCTCGAAGTGTCATTTCTGGATACGTGAGGTCCACTTCTTGGGACACGTCATCTATGAGGCAGGATTTGCGGTGGATCCTGCGAAGATCGAGGTAGTGCTAGCTTGGGAGACACCCAGGAGCGTGATGGAGGTGCGGAGTTTCTTGGGACTAGCTGGATACTTTCGAAGATTTGTGCCAGACTTTTCCAGAGTTGCGGAACCACTCTCAGCTCTTACGAAGAAGGGGGGACACTTTGTGTGGTCAGAAAGATGTCAGCAGAGCTTCTAGGAGATGAGACAGAGATTGACCAGCGCCCCTATCTTGAGGTTTTCGGAGGAGGGAGTAGGGTACGCAGTCTACTGTGATGCATCAGGGACCAGACTCATATGTGTCCTGATGCACGAGCGGGCGGTGATCGCCTATGGATCACGTCAGTTGAGGCCGCATGAGAAGAACTACACTACCCATGAATTGGAGTTAGCAGCAGTGGTCTTCGCTCTGAAGACATGGCGACACTACCTGATGGGAGAGTGCTTTACAGTCTTTTCTGACCATCAGAGTCTCAGGTACATCTTCTCTCAGAAGGACCTGAACCTGAGACAACGGTTATGGCTCGAGTTCCTCCCGGACTATGACTTTGAGATTGTATATACTCCTGGGAAGGGGAACTTGGTAGCTGATGCTCTCAGTAGAAGGAAAGGCATTCAACTACTTGAGGAGGCAACAGAGTAGCTAACTGCTTTGCAGATATCCTTCGTGGATAGAGATGGAGCATAATTCCTTCAGTCTCTCACAGTCACCCCTCCACTACTACAGCGGGTCAGAGAGGCACAGTGTGGGGACGCTGACTGTGAGACGCGGCGTGTGCGGATATCCTCAGGACAGGCACCTGATGGTTTCTCCTTTGGAGCAGAGCACGACGTCCTTTTCAGAGGACGTACCTTGGTACCAGTTTCTTTATGAGAGGAGGTGCTAAGAGAGTTTCACACTTCCCCTTTGGTGGTACATCCTGGAGTGGAGAAGATGTACCAGGATCTCAGGCGACAACACTGGTGGCCGGGCATGAAGAAGGCTGTGGCAGAGTTTGTTTCTCGATGCCTCACCTACCAGGAGGTGAAGGCAAAGCATTAGGTACCAGCAGGCTTGGTATAGCCCTTGGAGGTCCCGGAGTGGATGTGGGACGGGATATCTATGGACTTTGTGACTGGACTTCCACGCACTTCTAGAGGCCACGACTCTATTTGGGTGATTGTCGACCGACTCACCAAGTCAGCTCACTTCTTAACCATTAGGGAGCAGGGCTCAGTGGAGAGCTTGGGACGTCTCTACATTCAGGATATTGTACGAATTCACAGTTTTCCATAATCTATCGTATCTGATCGAGATGCTCGCTTTACTTCCCAGCTTTGGAAGGGGTTGCAGGAGGCGTTCGGGACGCACCTACGTCTGAGCATTTCCTTTCACCCTCAGACGGATGGTCAGATGGAGAGGACCATTCAGAATCTCGAGGACATGCTTCGCTCATGTGTCCTTGACTTTGGTCATAGCTGGGAGGAACACCTACCCTTGGTGGAGTTTGCGTACAACAACAGCTACCACTCCACCATCGGGATGGCACCATACGAGGTGTTGTACGACCGACCTTGCAGATCTCCTTTTTGCTGGACAGACCCTGGGGAGTCAGCACTTGTGGGACCAGAGATGGTCCAGGCCACGAAAGAGAAGGTCCAAATCATGCAGAAGCAGATGAGGACAGCTCAGAGCCGGCAGAAGTCCTATGCTGACAGGAGGAGGAGGCCACTAGAGTTCGAGGATGGAGACCATGTCTTCTTGCGTGTCTCACCTTGATGTGGATTACGGAGATTTGGCCGAGGCGGCAAGTTGTCTCCACGCTTCATCGGACCATTCCACATCCTCAGCAGGATTGGAGAGGTGGCTTATCACCTGGCTCTACCACCTCAGTTGCACCGGGTGCACGACGTCTTCCACGTATCTCAGCTGAGGAGATACATACATGACCCGACACATATCATTGACTATGGGGAGCTGGATGTTGATGATGGGGTGACTTTTGCGGAGGTCCCGGTGGAGATTGAGGATCGACAGGAGCGGGTCCTACATGGATAGTCAATTCCTCTAGTGCGCCTCAGATGGTAGCACGAGAACATTCATGAGAGCACTTGGGAGCGGGAGGCTCAGATGCGTGCTCAGTACCCACTTTTGTTTCCCTAGTTTATGATGTATCTTTATGGGGATGTAAAGCCCTGAGCTGGGAGTGATGTAAAGACCTGCAAAATTCAAGTAAATTTCTTTCTTAATTTTCTTTGGAATTTTACAAGAATGCAGTTTCTGACGGCACCTGATTCCGAGGCCCGGTGTGCCCGGAATCATTTTCCAAAGTTTGGCTCGGGTACGTTCAGTGAACGAACGAGCGGGTTTTTATAACTTTTGAACTGGTGCTCGGAATCGAATTCTGAGGGCACCGATAGAATCACAGCACTGATATTTTCTTAGAAACACCTTTTCCGGAGTTGCGTTTTCTCGGGTGTGGTTTTTAATTTTTGGGTTTAAGTTAAGAAATAAAATAAAAGTGGTGTGGCACTTTATTTTATTTCACTTAAAGAAACTTAAAGCCACTTAAGCTAAGTTAAGAAGATAAGGTGGAACCCACAATATCCTACCCACCTGGTAGGATATTTGTGAGGTGGGGCCCGCATGAGCCCCACTGTTTCTTCCCTCCAAAGTAACGCAACCGCAAACCCCCTCTTGAATGAAAGTCAACCGTGCATATTTCTGGTTAAGAAATGCCCCATTAAATTGGGAAGTTAAATTGATACAATTAATTCTTCGAATTAATTGTTCGTTTTTTATCTTTTGAATTTCAAAAGCTTAGGTTGATAATAAAATAAGTGTTGGACTTATTTTATTATGGTTGGGGCTGTGTTGTGATAAAACTTTGAGAGAAAAGAAGAAGATTCTTTGTTCTTCGATGAAGAACGCGAAGAACGCACCACCGCCGATGAAGAACACGAAGAACGCACCACCGCCGATGAAGAACGCCAATCTCCGACGGCGGAAGACGACGAGTGACACCTTCCTCAGAGATCACCTAACGCCAACGGCGATTATCTTCTTCTACGGCGATCTTTTTCTTCCGCGATGGTTAATTCCGCGATGAACACTCGTTCGACGACATCGTTGAGGTAGGGGTTTTATGCGTTTCTATTTTGTGATTTTCTTTCGTCGTTTTTCCCCTATCAATTGAACCGCCTGTTATCACATTAACGGGAGGAGGTTGGACAATACTAACACGGCCGACACTCCTCCCCTTTTTGTTTTGGATTTTTGATGTGGCGAACAAGGAAACGCGGTGCCGAAACAGCACACAGAAATTATAAAAGGGAGAGCGGAGAAACGCGGCGCCGCCGCACCGCGCCGTGGGAAGCAACAAATCTGCGGCGCCATCGCCATGCGCCATAGAAGATGAACAAGGGACGAGGTACCATCGCGCCGCGTTGGAGGACCTCAGAAGCACTGCAACCGAAGTGGGGCCACGGCGGAGTGGCGCGGCGTCGCCGCACCACACCGGACGAACAAAGGCCGCAGCCGGTTCCGGGTCGTGGTGATACAGCGGAACCGGCGGCCGGTACCGGGTTGCCGGCGTCAGAGCAAGGGGACCGACCTTGTCGGTCCCGTGGTGGAAGAAGCCGGCCGACCAGAGCGGGCCGGCCAGACCATGGAGGAACCGGGGGTTTGAAACCCCCAACTGGCTGGACGAAGCGGCCCAATTAAGGGGCCGTAGTTTTCCTCAAGCGGGGGCAGCGCCCCCAGCCCCGAACGGTTCGGCCGTTCGGCCGAACCCCTGGCCAACAAGCCTAGCGCGCCGAGCCGACTGCTTGGCCGGTCCGCCAGACCGGGCCACGCCTTCCAGGCCGGGCCGTGCCCAAGCGGGCCGGAACTGGACCCGGGACTGGTCGACCCAGTTCGGGCCGACCATGGGGGTATCAAGCCGGGTCGGACCAGGCCCGCAACCCCTAATACCGAACCTCTTCGGTCTGTTTCCCATAACATGATCTACGGGCCTCCGATCTACGCAACGTCAGTTGCAATGCGATCCTTGTATCGAGACAGTCGTTTTGGTATATTGCACTCAAGGTTTCGGAATACTTTGGGTTCGGCTGGGTTGGTTCGTACACGAAACCAACCGGGACCTCGGAGCGGAAACGCTCATAACTTGAGTTCCGGACGTCTGATTGACGTGCCGTCGACTTTTTTGGATTCCTCTAAGTGAGAAAGATCTTTTGGCTTACTTCGCCCGAAGTTTGGACGCAGGTGGAGTATGGTCAGGTTGGTTTTGACTTAAAAACCAACCGGGACCCTGGGACGAAAAAGCCAATAACTCTCAGACCGGGCGTCCGATTGACACGCCATCTGCGACGTTGAGTTCCTGTTGACGATACATAACTTTTGGATACATAAAATCTGGACTATGTGTCCGTTGATGTATCAGCCCCTCATCTCGTGGAGCGGACCCTCCGGAATGAGTTTGTTGTGTGCGAGAACCCTAGAGCTGGCTGCGACTACGACGACGACTGTATAGAGATCCTCAGTGGATTCGACGGTGACGACTACAAAACTCAGCGATCCTGCGTGGATCAATGCTACAGATCCTCTGTGGGTCCGATCCTATGTGGGTTAGTGCTCAGCGGTCCTATGTGGGCCAGCGCCTACAAATCCTGTGTGGGTCCGATCCTGTGTGGGTCTTTGCGGGGGTTAGTTACCTATCGATCCTGTGTGGGTGAGATCCTTTGTGGGTCATTGAGGGGGTTAGTTACCTATCGATCCTGTGTGGGTCAGATCCTTTGTGGGTAATTGCGGGGGTTAGTTACATATCGATCCTTTGTGGGTCCGATCCTTTGTGGGTCATTGCGAGGGTTAGTACCTATCGATCCTTTGTGGGTCTGACGGCTTAGATGAATCAGTGGCTATATATGATCATCTCTATCATCATACGAAGAAGTATACCTGTGTGAGCTGAATCCTGTTTTTCTTTCCTATGTGGATTGTGTTGTGCTATCCTGTGTGGATTTACGTTTTGCTTTCCTGTGTGGACTGGGTTGTACTTGGGCTCGGATGTTGGAGCCGAATAAGAATTGATGACTTAGGTATATGTATGGGCATATACCTAAGCAAGGTCGAATGTTACTTCGTGATTGTATATTTCCTTTTTGGTTTATCCTTTATGGATTTTGGGAGACCTTCGGGGGTCTCGGGGTCCCTACTGAGTATCTTATACTCACCCCTGCACGGGCTATGCCCGCACTACGTTGTGTTGGTTGCAGACGACGGACAATGCTGATCGTGGTTGAGGCTAGCGGAGCAGGACGGTACCTGGAGGTGGACCACTAGGCGGGACGTACTCGGAGTGGACGGCTGGACCCCAGGAGATGTGGAGGCCATCTGTACTCACCCTTCAAGTGGGACTTCTAGTGGACGGATCGACATTGCGGCTTTACTTTCAGTTGCTGTTTTTCCTTTCCAGTTGTACTTTACTTTCAGTTTGGGTTGGTATACTGGCCCACTTACTTTTTCTCACTTACTGTTGTACCCAGTTTTTACTTAGTGTTTACTTCTACTGCTTTCTTTCTCTGTGGTGTTTGTTTACTTTACAAAGGCAATGCCTTCCCTTTTTACTGAGATTTACGCCTTGGTGCTAGTCGCCAGCCCCTGGCCTATGGAAGGTGGGCTTGGGGTAGTCACGGCACGAGCCCCGAGGACAGGTCGTGACAATGGTGGAAGAGTGGTGAGAGTATACCTTCATATTAGAGTTGAACATTAATAAAAATACATAAAAAGCAATTGTGACATAATAATATAAAATATGGGATAGGTAAAACTAGAATAGAAATCAATTATAGAAGCATAAAAAACCAAGCAACATGAATAAATACCAAAAGACATATGCTATGACATTTATGGGATGATGGCATGACATGATGATATAGAAAATATAAATATGGGTAAGGAATATAAATAATGCTATAAATAAGGAAATAATGTTCTAAATACGTCTCCATTAAAATCACAAGAATATGTTGGGTCCTTTGATCTCATGATCGAAGCTATAAGTGAAATAAATCAATTATTTGTGACATGGTTCTTGCCATTTTCTGTAATTGTAGTCTTGATGTCTACATTGGAACCAAAGTAAGCTCGAGTTTGGCATGAGATAAACTTATTAGGAAACCAACAATTATGTATAGAAATGATATGTCCAGTGTACACAACATAGTATTGTGTAGGTGTATTGAATAATAAAAAATGTTTTAAAAGTAAATACTTGTCAGTTTAGGTTTCTATGGGACACATGGAAGTCTCTACCTGCATGGGAATATTCCCGAATTTCATATCTTTTAACTGCATATATTTATAATATATATATATATATAATATGTATACATATGTATACTTATACATTAACTATATATGTGAGGACATTGATAGGAATATACATGGATACTAGGTGTTAGAAGGACCCAGAGTGTAACTCAGTCGTCCATAACTAGTCTAATGATACAAAGGATCTAACAATGGTAAAAGAACAAAATATAATATAAATGAAATAAATCTTGCTCCTCACTCAAGATGGTGGGGTTAGATACCATTCCTAACATTCGATATAGCCGAATGTGGAACATCATTCCAATCTCCCAAATAATCCTATAACAATGTGATACATTATACCCATCACCCAATGTTAGGAAGTGTGAAATGTCATTCTCAACAATTCCCTTAACCATTGTTCATCAAAAATAACCATAGAATTATAATAATAATATCCATGATGGTTTACCTCTAAAAAATTTAAAATAATTTAGTAATATTATACAAGGGTTCAAAAATCATATAATTCAAATTCACAAGTACATGACATGACATGTGGCCTTTCTACCCACTTAAAATCCATTTAATTAAGTCATTCAATATTATAGGCAAGGAAATTAAAGTTATATGTTAATCCAAATAATTTGGAAATGTTTTTTCAATTAGGAAATTATATAAAGGAGGGAAAATTATCCAACATAACCAATGGTGTATTTTCCAATAGGCAGGAAACCTATAATAGATTAATACCGACTTATGGGTACCTCACATCCTGGTTTAATGAATTTTATAAGGAAAAAGATATTTTAAGACATTGTGTGGAATTTTATTCCAAGTGAAACATCAACAAAATCTATGAAAACATCTAAATTTTGATTAAAAATTGAAAAACCACATAAATTCATTCCATAGATGACTAATCATCAAGTATCATCCTTTTATTCAATGATGAACATAAGAAATCACCAAAATAGATAAATTCCATGAAAATAGGGATAATGAGATCAAAATAATTCGTGAAATAGATGGAAAGATAAACTAATATGTGGAGAAATAGGATTAGAGAGCTTACTGAGAGGGATACAACACTTCTGATAGTGAAAAAATTGGAAATTAGATGTGGGAGTTATCAAGATCCCTTGATGGGGAGGAGGGAGAGACTTCAATATAGGAAATGAGTGTTATGTCTATAGGAGGAGAGGAAATAAATTATTGTTAAAGAGTTATGATAATTAAGGTTAAAACTATAAAAAACCAAAAAAAGGGTCACATGGTTTGGCCAAATGGTTGTCCAAATGATGGGCCAACCATGATACCTCTACTACCAAGGAAAACCTTTACATGGTCTTGGTGCGTGGTTTGGATAACCATGATCAAGCCACGTGAAATTCCATAGTCAATTTTTTTTGAAACTCCTCACTAGTATATGACATGGGTCACATAGTTGTAGACATACCATGCATCTGAGAGGACCAATTTGGGATATACCTAACACTGAGAGGGGGGGTGAATCAGTGTTGGGGACTTTTTAACCCAATTCCAACTTTTATCCCTGTACCTCTAGACCTGTTAGGATCTTGATTCTCTTATTCTATTTTCCCTGTCGCATGCAATAATAGAAAGAGGTAAAGATATGGACACGATATTTTTACAAGGTTCACCACTCAATAAGAGTAGCTACGTCCTTTCCATGCATGGGGATGACTAGTGCATGGATTCTCCATTATAATGTAAAATGTTGTTACAATGGAGTGGCTAGGAAAACAATCCTTTAGCCAGTGTGAGTCCCTACACTTTGGAGGGGGGTGGGAAACAATCCACTTCCCTGGACTGGTGAAAGCCTATTCCAACTTGCAGCCTCTAGTTGGTTCTTTATACTTCCTATGAAGACAGTCTCTTGCAGCCTCTAGCTGGTTCATTATACTGCCTATGAAGACAGTCTTCTCTCTGTTAAAAGAGATTGCAACACCAAAAGAATCTTTCACCTGTTGAGACCTATTGGATGTCACAGTGCTACTCTGTTCTTCCTCTATTCAATTATTACCTACCTAGAAGCATGCAGGTAAACAACCACTTATTTCTCTGCAGCAAACCTGAAATCCGCACAATCTTCTTCCCCTTCTTCATCAGTGCAAAACTAGCTACATTGAGATTGCTTCTGCTTCAATCTGCTGGAATCACAAACTCCCGTTGTGATTATCAGAACAATGAAGACCAGATCATCTTAGCATCATCATAATTAAATTGACCTGAAAAATTGTCAGCCTTCAGTTGGGCATACTCTGTTCTTCTTCTTCTCTTCATTCTCTTTAACACAGTATAATTACAGTGTTCTAATCTCTTTCTTCAATTCTCAATACCAACACAAGAGTGTATTGGTATACTACCTTCTTCTGTGGTGCAGATATGAATTCAGTTGCAAATCTTGTTCTTCCTCACTTCACAATGCACAACGATAGTGTTAAACACCAGTCATGTGAGTGCGGTTCAACTTCTCTTTTTGAAACCGAATGGTTCACAGTTCTTTCTTCTTCGCAAAGCTGCTTCGAGAGTGCTATGCACCTATCAAAGGCATACGAGAAAATCAAAATTTTCGCACAACCTTCTAGGTGGCTTGTGTGTAAAATTCTAGCCTTGCGCACAAAAAAACTTTTGGCGCGAAAAACCCTTTTCACACAACCCTTCTATTTCATGCATAACATCCCTTTTTTGCGAAACACTTTCATTTTCGCGCAACACTTCTTCTTTTCATGCAATACTATCTTTTTTGCGCAACACTTCTTCTTTTCGCGCAATACTTTATACTTCACTTTTCCACGCGTCAGACCTCGAGATTTTTCTATGCGTCGAGTCTCTTTAAATGAAAGGGGTTCACCTCATATTTATAGGCATTTTTGACCTTGTGTGTAAAATCCCTTCCTGTGCGTAAAACTGTCTCTCACTTCTTCAGATTACGCGCACCTTGCTGGATTTTTCGCACACCTCATGACTTTTCCATTTTTATTCATTCTAATCATGAATACCCTCTTGCACGTAAAACATCAAACCAAAATTTTGCGCACAACCAATTTTTCCGCGCACAAGTCTAATGTTCTGTGAACCTAGTACAAACATCTCCAATTTTTCGCGCACCTCTTACCTTTGTCATTTTTCGACTTTCTAATCACAATGCACCAATTGCAAGCAAAATCCCGCATCGCGTTCCATATTACGCGCAAACCCAATCTTTCCTGCGACATCATATTTCATGCAATGCTCCAATCTTTTGCGTATTTCATGCCTTTGCCAATTTTCGAGCTTCGTATCTCGAAACACCTTTTGTGCGAAAACTTCATTCCTCTATTTTGCACACCATGCCAATATTTCGCGCATCCCTCTACTATTTCGCGCACCGCTTTATTTTTTCACGCAACCTGCCTAAATTTCCGTGCACTCCATTCCTTTTTCATTTTTCAATTTTCTGACCTTGAATAACTCCTTTTACGTGAATATATAAACCATCTTCAATCTTTTGCGCAACATCCATTGCCAAGCATATTTCTTCATCTCCCGATTTTCAGGACCTAAAATTTGGCAAACACTGGAAAATGGCGCCACCTTAAACTGTGCTTTTTTTCCTTCCCCAGATTGTATATTGCTTTGTCATTTTCTCTCTTTACTGCTTCCTATAACCATTATTCTTCTCTTATCAAAAATCCCACTATCTTGATATTTATCCTTTGATAGATAAGCTATAGCATCGTTAGAGTTGCAATGGGAACTGAAACTTCCCTATCCTCTAGCAGCATCATTCCTTTCAATCAAAATGTTATATGACTAGCATCATCATTTCTCCCCCTTTACTTCATAAGTCTTGCAACACAAGTTCTCATAACTCATGATATGTGTGAAATACATACCAGCAATGCATCTTCTGATTTTGATAGAATGTGAAATGCCTGGCTACCTCAGAATGTCAATCCCTTCCAAATTTTCTCTTCTTCATAACCATCATTCTGAAAATCATATGATTCTATTCTTCAAGTAATCTCTTGCATGGTTCACATGCAATCATAAATCATTGCATTGTCTTCTTCAAAACCTCATTCTTCTTCTTAGAAAGATGATACTTTACCATTCTACTCCAATCATCCTCAAATGGATGATACTTCTCCATTCTTCATTGTTGTAAACAATGTGTCACCTTTGACACAAGTTATTTGAACTTAGGATCAGCTCAAAAATCAACTGAATTGATCTTATTAGATAATTTCTCAAGTATGACATCCACTGCTATGATTCCATAACAATTCTCCAGGAAACCTCACTTTAGCTTATCTCCATTAACTTTGGAGTTTTTTTTGCATGTCCTTATTCATTTTGACCAGCGTTGACCACTGTTGACAACAAATACAATCTTCAAACACAAAGTGGTCCCAACATTCTCCCCCTTTGTATTTTGTTATCAATACCTTAATGTCTCCTCAAATGAATGTGTCAATGTCAAAATGAGAATCTTATCTCTCCCCTTTACTTCTTTCTCTCCCCTAAACATTCATTTCATTTCTCTCCCCCTTATTGACAAGAAATACAAAGTTCATGGTAGAGAGGGTATCATTTCATACCAAGGCAATGTGCCATAAATAATTTCACTCTAAGTCTAGTTGGGCAATGCTCGATGTAGAAATCAAGAGGATTTGATTTAGACAAAAAAGTTGTCCATTACCCACTGAATATGAAACCTCATAAAATGAGAACTTATACACTTGTCTTCAAGGGTTCTCCACTTTCATTCCAGGCTGAATATATTGAAGAAATAATCAACCTGAAATTCCTGCACTCACTACAACAAACAGATCAAAAACATTCAAGTGCAATTTGTAGGATAAGTGGACTTGGGGCACTTTCACTCTTCTTATGTCATTCATTATTTTCATTACTCCCCCTTTGTAGAATGATATTTATTTTGAGTAACCAAGGTTGAGATATTTAGAAATAACATACCATTTCCAATGACGTGATCATCAGACAATCTTTATAGTAGTAGAATTTAGTACCAACTGAAGTTGATACATATTGAGATAATGACTCTGGCAACTTATTCACGTGTCTCCCCCTAAAGGGAACACTTATCGTCACTGAATCTATAGCATCCCGCCTTTTTATAACATAAACATTCATTACATTACACAAAACTGAGGATCTTTAAGGTCTAGTGTCTTGGAAACCAGGAACATAATACATGAAAACAATATAAAACATTCTTCTTAAACACTTGAAAGCCGTCTCCTTAAGTTCATTCTAGGTTCATTACTGCATCTCATAACCTGGGGACATACATCAAAAGAAAGGGTGAGCAGAAGGCCCAGTAAGGGAAACAAGAGGAACATTTTACATGTAAACTTGATATACTTCAATAAGGACATGAAAAGAACTTTAAGGCATGAGAAAGAAATCATGAGTCATTTCATAATAAAAACAAAATTTTTCATAACTTGAAGATGTGGCTACATCATTTAACATAGAAAATCATGAACATATCACCAAGGTCCATCCCCAAGGTGCCATTTGAAAATTACCAAGGTTATTCACCAAGGTATCGTGAAAATTGTAATCTCTAGTGGTTACATCATTACCCAATGCATTGGAGCGCTATCAGGGCGCACCCTTAAATTTGCCTTTATTATCATGTGAGCCACATATATCATCATCAAAAATTTCATAAATAACCCACATAGAATAAAATAAATGGGTTTCATTTCATAATCATAACGTTTTAAAAACTGCTTTAAAGACATGATCTTTACGTCACTTTAAACCCACGGAAAGGGAAAGCGGGTCTCATGTATGTAAATCCCAGAATTTAAAATGGAACATTTATATATATATGTGAATACCCTTGTAGAAATAAGAGCTTTGAGTATTCACTTTATAACATAAAATAATTTTTGAGAAAAGAGAGAGGCATTTTGAGGGGAAAATTCTGCAGCATAACGGCTAAGTTTCGGGGTTTTAGAAAACATTGAAATGAGAGGGGACATGGGTCACCCTTTCATAAATGATCCATAAAACAGTAGGGTGAAAGAATAAGAAGGAAATATGGACATGGTAATGAAATTTTAGGGACATACCATTTGAAATGAAAAACATGGAAGGAAAAAAATTAGATTTCTCTTATGAAAATTCGACAGCCTTACGGCGTCACTTAACTTCAAAAGAAAATGATTTGACAATATCAAATAGGGTCCCTCATCATATGATCATAAGAGATCAGTATGATAGATATAGAGATAATTCCCCAGCATAACAAAAAGGAACTTGAAAGAATCGACATGAAAGTAGAACTTCAAAACGAGAAGGGTGAAGAACCACTTAAAAATTCGGCAGCCTAACGGCGCCACTTAAAACATCAAAATACTGAATTGAAGAGATCAAATGGGGTCTCTCATCATATGAACATAAGAGTACAGTATGATATATATAGAGATAATACCCCAATATAACAAAAAGGAACTTGAAATAATTGACATGAAAGTAGAACTTCAAAACGAGAAGGGTGAAGAACTACTTAAAAATTCGGCAGCCTAACGACGCCACTTAAAACTTCAAAATAATGAATTGAAGCGATCAAATGGGGTCACTCATCATATGATCATAAAAGATCAGTATGATAATTTAGAGATCATACCCCAACATAATAAAAAGGAACATGAAAGACTTGAATGAAAATAGAACTTGAAAACGAGGAAGGTGAAAGAATCCCTTAAAAATTCGGCAGCCTAACGGCGCCACTTAAACATTCTTAAAACGAATTGATGAGAGCAAGGGGGGTCTCCCATCATATGAACATGAAATAGGCAGTAGGATGAATATAAAAGAACATCCTCCAACATAAGAACATG
The DNA here is from genome assembly GCA_963277665.1 of Viscum album. Lineage (NCBI taxonomy): Eukaryota > Viridiplantae > Streptophyta > Magnoliopsida > Santalales > Viscaceae > Viscum > Viscum album. The sequence continues at coordinate 1,207,158,212 of OY728166.1, forward strand.
GAGTATAAAAGAAATTACATAAAAGAGATTACTTGAAAAGAAAGAGAGGGGTCGGATCCCTTACCTTAAAATGTAACTCTTAAACCTCAAAGGTTGGGACCTTGAGGGCTTGGGGGCACCTTGGGAGGACTCCTTGGGAGGTAATGAGACCAGAAATTCGTTGGGAATGAGTGGGGAGTCGAATGGATGAGAGGAGGGCTTGGTATTTATAGGGAAAGTGAGGGGACAAGGCATTAATGGCCAATGGACACCTCACTAGTGGTTTTGGCAAAACCATGGGCTTGCCCATGGTATTTGCCCATGGTATTGGCCACTTGGGACACCTCACACCTTATCTTACTATTCATAATTCGACCATATTGAATATATACTTAATACATCATTTAATGATGTCATTAAACACCCGTAACTTAAAAACTATACTTTCACTATTCACCGAAAATTCAACTTTCTCAGAAAAAACCCAAAATTTCACATTAACCAAATATCAATGCTATGATTTCAATAATGAAATCCATTTTATAAAAATAATTTTCTAAATATTTTTAATTTAATTTTTAAATAAAAACACTATTCATCAAAAATTCATTTTTTCAGAAAAAACCCCAAAAATTACCATAACATAATATCGATGCTCTGAGTTCAAAAATAAAGTCATTTTTATAAAAATAATTTTCTAATTATTTTTAATTAAATTTTTAATTAAAAAACACTATTCACCTGAAAAAACTAATACTTGAATAATAGTTAATGAAACTGTTATTTAACTATTTTATTGAATCACATTACTTAATCAAGGTGCCTAGATTATTTTAAAACTTTCTTTAAGTGAGATTACTAATCCATTTGGTCATATTACTAATCCTAATCATAAAATCACTATTCATAATTTACTATTCATCAAAAATCAAGTTGATCTTATTAGACTCTAAATTTAGTACTGAACATAATTGCAGAAGACCATTTTTTGAATATCATTACACATTTTTAATTATTTAGGGTTTACATAAACATATTTAAAATATCCTTTTTCTAAAATTCATCAAAAATATGCATACTATATTTATCCGGTCATTTCAAAATTCATAAAAGAAATCGAAATTTTATTTAAAACAAAGGATTACACAAGACAGTTACGGTCTCCTTACATAGCCCCTTATCACACCAGCATAGGACCTAAGTGTAAGGTGTGCTAAGGTGAGAGAATCCGAGGGAGGCTCGGCCAACATCGCACGAGTAGTAATTTCTATCAGTTTGAACTTCTCGCGAAGGCGATCCCGTTCTAGCTTTATACGATGAAGTTCAGCTTGGGTTTGGTCCAGAGCAAAGCCCAGTGGTGCTACCTCCTTCCCAAGTTCTGTTAGATGGGCTTCGATCGGTCCAAGACTACTGGGTGAGGCCATCAAATCTTCTTTCTATATTAATTAACCAAGATTGCTTGTATTTAGAGACAATAGTCAAAAATGTTTAGTTTCCAGTGGTCATATTGACCAATGGTCAAATAACAGTCAAAACCCAACAGTCTCATTTTAATTATACTCATGTTACCAAATGAAACATTTTTGTTGAGTATAACAATAACACATAAAATTAAGAAACAAAATTTATTTAAAAAAAAAATTCGGGTCGTTACAATCTTCCCCCCTTAAGAAATTGCGTCCTCGCAATTTTAAAATTGGGTTTTGAAATTTCATTGAAAGTCCCACATCGGAAAAGGAGTCAGTAAAACTATTACTTTAAAATAAAGAAAGGGAAGTACAAAGGTCACCCGAGTTAACCCACACTAGGGTTCCATGTAGGAAAACATGGACATGGAGGAAAAAACAAAGGGTCAAGTTCTAAGGGAGAGTGATAGAGAACTTGATTAGGAGAAAGTTAACCATGAGAAAATCCCAAACTTATGATGCGTGTAAACGGTCTTTGATTACCTAGTAGGAAACATAAACCGACAACATTTTTGTTTTACGTTTCTTTTCATAATTTTGAGGATTTCATTTACTACATAGAACAAAAACATAAGAAAATATACCTACCTTCAAGTAGAGTTTCATCCTTTAACAAGTCCCTACCAACACTAATCTTTTCTCCAAATGATGAGAATTCAAAAAACACTTGGTCTCATAAAAGCACAAGAATCATCTTCTATAGAATCACATAATCTACAAAAGATTAACTATCTATTTCTTCTATCTTTAAACATTATCCCAAAAACAGAAAGGGTAAGGTAAAACAACTCTTCAAAAAGAAAGAATCCAATAGGAATGGAAACTACTTTTAAATCATCAAAGTTCCATGGTACTACCCAAAGTTCATCATAGACCATTCCATAAATAACGGTCCTTAAAATTCCTCAAAACAAACCAAACTAAGATTCAAACCCAAATACAAGAAGGATTTGATAACATAGTCTTCCAAAACAACTTCATTGTTCATCTCCAGACAACATCAACCACTCCTAACATCTTATAAAAAAAGTAGCTAACCTAAACATATTTTACCCAAGATAGGTTAGTCATTCCCATAAGTTACCTAAATTACTATAAGTTCACCTTAAATTCATCAATTCTTCAAAATATAAGTCAACCTTACTCCTCAATGAAAATACCGTAGTAATCTATTTACCTCGATCAAATATGGTTCCCAAAATAATGAACGTCTTCCAAAATAATAATCATATTTTAATCCCCTAATCATCCAAGTCATATTAATACAAAAATCGTCACATTTCCTATCACATTGGTTGTCGGAACATGTTCTTCCATTTCCCACCATTTACTAAGAAGAGAAAGCATAATTAGGGGCTTAAGTACTTAGCTAATAATCATGAAAAGGAACTGAAAGCATATAAGGATAACTTGTATATGGAAGGTATACCCTAACTTGTGATCTCCTAGGTTCCCATCTAGGTTATGAATGATCATATATTCTTATGTGAACCTTTATTTTATTTTATCTTTGTTCCTTTAACAATGGTTCATACCAAGCTTATGAATTAACCAAAGCATATCCCCCGGGAGTGTCGTAACCAAGAGTGCAGCAAGGCCCGTTGTCATGTACCAGTTCCCGTTCGAGTCTAGCTCAAAGCGGTGTTTTCGGGTTTTACCCCTATGTACATCTGTGCCAGAGCCACCTCTACCTGCTCGTATCCAGACAGGGATGTATTTGCTTGGCAACCCCTTACTCAATACTCACCAAAATACCAGGAATATTTCCTATATTAAACTTTTCTATAGGGTTCCTCCTAGAGTTTTCATATCCTAATTTCCACAAATAACTAAACCATCCTTTGATACCAACTATAGCATCCCGTCTTTTTATAACATAAACTTTCATTACATTACACAAAACTGAGGATCTTTAAGGTCTAGTGTCTTGGAAACCAGGAACATAATACATGAAAACAATATAAAACATTCTTCTTAAACACTTGAAAGACGTCTCCTTAAGTTCATTCTAGGTTCATTACTGCATCTCATAACCTGGGGACATACATCAAAAGAAAGGGTGAGCAGAAGGCCCAGTAAGGGAAACAAGAGGAACATTTTACATGTAAACTTGATATACTTCAATAAGGACATGAAAAGAACTTTAAGGCATGAGAAAGAAATCATGAGTCATTTCATAATAAAAACAAAATTTTTCATAACTTGAATATGTGGCTACATCATTTAACATAGACAATCATGAACATATCACCAAGGTCCATCCCCAAGGTGTCATTTGAAAATTACCAAGGTTATTCACCAAGGTATCGTGAAAATTGTAATCTCTAGTGGTTACATCATTACCCAATGCATTGGAGCGCTATCAGGGCGCACCCTTAAATTTGCCTTTATTATCATGTGATCCACATATATCATCATCAAACATTTCATAAATAACCCACATAGAATAAAATAAATGGGTTTCATTTCATAATCATAACGTTTTAAAAACTGCTTTAAAGACATGATCTTTACGTCACTTTAAACCCACGGAAAGGGAAAGCGGGTCTCATGTATGTAAATCCCAGAATTTAAAATGGAACATTTATATATATATGTGAATACCCTTGTACAAATAAGAGCTTTGAGTATTCACTTTATAACATAAAATAATTTTTGAGAAAAGAGAGAGGCATTTTGAGGGGAAAATTCTGCAGCATAACGGCTAAGTTTCGGGGTTTTAGAAAACATTGAAATGAGAGGGGACATGGGTCACCCTTTCATAAATGATCCCTAAAACAGTAGGGTGAAATAATAAGAAGGAAATATGGACATGGTAATGAAATTTTAGGGACATACCATTTGAAATGAAAAACATGGAAGGAAAAAAATTAGATTTCTCTTATGAAAATTCGACAGCCTTACGGCGTCACTTAACTTCAAAAGAAAATGATTTGACAATATCAAATAGGGTCCCTCATCATATGATCATAAGAGATCAGTATGATAGATATAGAGATAATTCCCCAGCATAACAAAAAGGAACTTGAAAGAATCGACATGAAAGTAGAACTTCAAAACGAGAAGGGTGAAGAACCACTTAAAAATTCGGCAGCCTAACGGCGCCACTTAAAACATCAAAATACTGAATTGAAGAGATCAAATGGGGTCTCTCATCATATGAAAATAAAAGTACAGTATGATATATATAGAGATAATACCCCAATATAATAAAAAGGAACTTGAAATAATTGACATGAAAGTAGAACTTCAAAACGAGAAGGGTGAAGAACTACTTAAAAATTCGGCAGCCTAACGACGCCACTTAAAACTTCAAAATAATGAATTGAAGCGATCAAATGGGGTCACTCATCATATGATCATAAAAGATCAGTATGATAATTTAGAGATCATACCCCAACATAATAAAAAGGAACATGAAAGACTTGAATGAAAATAGAACTTGAAAACGAGGAAGGTGAAAGAATCCCTTAAAAATTCGGCAGCCTAACGGCGCCACTTAAACATTCTTAAAACGAATTGATGAGAGCAAGGGGGGTCTCCCATCATATGAACATGAAATAGGCAGTAGTATGAATATAAAAGAACATCCTCCAACATAAGAACATGGAGTATAAAAGAAATTACATAAAAGAGATTACTTGAAAAGAAAGAGAGGGGTCGGATCCCTTACCTTAAAATGTAACTCTTAAACCTCAAAGGTTGGGACCTTGAGGGCTTGGGGGCACCTTGGGAGGACTCCTTGGGAGGTAATGAGACCAGAAATTCGTTGGGAATGAGTGGGGAGTCGAATGGATGAGAGGAGGGCTTGGTATTTATAGGGAAAGTGAGGGGACAAGGCATTAATGGCCAAGGGACACCTCACTAGTGGTTTTGGCAAAACCATGGGCTTGCCCATGGTATTTGCCCATGGTATTGGCCACTTGGGACACCTCACACCTTATATTACTATTCATAATTCGACCATATTGAATATATACTTAATACATCATTTAATGATGTCATTAAACACCCGTAACTTAAAAACTATACTTTCACTATTCACCGAAAATTCAACTTTCTCAGAAAAAACCCAAAATTTCACATTAACCAAATATCAATGCTATGATTTCAAAAATGAAATCCATTTTATAAAAATAATTTTCTAAATATTTTTAATTTAATTTTTAAATAAAAACACTATTCATCAAAAATTCATTTTTTCAGAAAAAACCCCAAAAATTACCATAACATAATATCGATGCTCTGAGTTCAAAAATAAAGTCATTTTTATAAAAATAATTTTCTAATTATTTTTAATTAAATTTTTAATTAAAAAACACTATTCACCTGAAAAAACTAATACTTGAATAATAGTTAATGAAACTGTTATTTAACTATTTTATTGAATCACATTACTTAATCAAGGTGCCTAGATTATTTTAAAACTTTCTTTAAGTGAGATTACTAATCCATTTGGTCATATTACTAATCCTAATCATAAAATCACTATTCATAATTTACTATTCATCAAAAATCAAGTTGATCTTATTAGACTCTAAATTTAGTACTGAACATAATTGCAGAAGACCATTTTTTGAATATCATTACACATTTTTAATTATTTAGGGTTTACATAAACATATTTAAAATATCCTTTTTCTAAAATTCATCAAAAATATGCATACTATATTTATCCGGTCATTTCAAAATTCATAAAAGAAATCGAAATTTTATTTAAAACAAAGGATTACACAAGACAGTTACGGTCTCCTTACATAGCCCCTTATCACACCAGCATAGGACCTAAGTGTAAGGTGTGCTAAGGTGAGAGAATCCGAGGGAGGCTCGGCCAACATCGCACGAGTAGTAATTTCTATCAGTTTGAACTTCTCGCGAAGGCGATCCCGTTCTAGCTTTATACGATGAAGTTCAGCTTGGGTTTGGTCCAGAGCAAAGCCCAGTGGTGCTACCTCCTTCCCAAGTTCTGTTAGATGGGCTTCGATCGGTCCAAGACTACTGGGTGAGGCCATCAAATCTTCTTTCTATATTAATTAACCAAGATTGCTTGTATTTAGAGACAATAGTCAAAAATGTTTAGTTTCCAGTGGTCATATTGACCAATGGTCAAATAACAGTCAAAACCCAACAGTCTCATTTTAATTATACTCATGTTACCAAATGAAACATTTTTGTTGAGTATAACAATAACACATAAAATTAAGAAACAAAATTTATTTAAAAAAAAAATTCGGGTCGTTACAGAATCTCAGGTTCTCCCCCTAAGATCCTGCTTCACCTTCAATTATCTGTAAAATCAGAACAAATTTAATACACAAAGATTTAAGGGAATAAGGTGGATCCTTCATGCTTCATCAATGTGAGAAGGATGGATGAGATGATTTTCTCAACCAAGAAGCTCCATTTTCTCCACTCCTCACACTTTCACATTTGATATTTAATTTTGAATGTGGATGTATAGATCTCAATACTTATATATCTTTTGGTGTGTGAATATTCTTTCCTAAAGAGCTTTCCAAGCACTAGAATCTCCTGGTGTAGCTTTCATCCTCTTCGGGAATTCTTGTTGGGCTGGAATAAATTCAAAGCACTTTCTGATAGTATGAACAGCCTTGTTGCACCTCACACACAGAACTTCTTTGTCTTCATGGAAAATCTTCTTTTTGTTTTTACCACAATTCTTAGCCTGTTCATCTTCCATATTTCTCATTCTTTCAAAATCTTCTGGCCAAACCACCATTATATCATTAGGGACTGAGGAATTAAGATTGGATCTTCTACATGGATTCTTCTGAGTGGCTTCTTTCTTAGTAGTTATTTTGGATGCACCACTCTTCAACTTCTTGGATTTATAATCCAAGGTCTTCTCAACTTTCCTTATTGAAATCTTCTTGGGAGAATTTTTTTTCACAGTGTTCATCTAATTTATTCCCAAGGATGCTTCTTCATTCTTGCCCGTCTTCTGTGGTCTTCTTTTCTTATGTGAACATGCACCATTCATATGACCACTCCGATTGCATACATCACATATGTTATCTGACATTCCAAATCTGTTTGCAGTATAAAGATGTTTCTGGATCTGTGGATGTTTCTTCTCCTTCTCTAGATTTCTCCCCCTTGAGATGGGATTTCTCTGTAATTTTACATTTAAGGTATTGTACTAACAATCTAGTGCACAATGACCAAACCTGTTGCAACACCAACATTGACCAACAAACCTTAACTTCTTGTCATCTTCTTGATAAGTTTGTTGAGTCTTATTCTTCTTGGTATGTTGTGATTTCTGTGGGGGTCTATTTTCTACACTCTTTCCCCTATTCACCCTATCCATGGTGATAGGTTTCATCTCAATTTTCTTCATCCAAACTTGTTTAGAATTTTTCTTCCTACCTGCACTTTTTGTAGGATCAATTTTAGAAACATTAATACAAGTTGGTATGGATGATACCTCTACTTTCTCAGCTGCTTGTGATAGATCAATGAGTGAATCCATGATCTTCTTATCACATGTTGGAGTTATTTTGACAGTAGAATCCTCCAGTGAGCATTGAGTACCAACAACAACTTTTTCCTTCTTTTGTGGAGACTCAATATGTGTCTTCTCAAGATTGGTTAGTTCAGCTTCCAATTCTAGACATCTCATATTGCAGATGACTTCATGGATTTCAATCATAGTCATCTTCTCTTCACAAGACTTCTTTAATATTTCAACTTCATCTTCATGCATCTTTACTTTGTTTGGTAAAAAATAGTCATGTTCATTGATCTTCTTGGAGTTATCTTCCAAATATAACTTCATGACTTCATTTCCCCTTTTCAGATCATCTTTTAGTGCATGTATCTTCTCTTCTAGAATCTTTTTGACTCCCTCCATTTCTTCATCATATTTGAGCCACTTTGAAGAACTTTCTTCAAATCCCCTCTTTGTTGCTTTAAAGGCTCCAACCTGTCTAGATACCTTTAAACATTAGACAATTTTTTCTTGTAAGACTTCCTCCAAAAAATAAGTTTCTTCTTCCAGCTGAGTGATATTTTCTTGCATGCATTGAAATACCCCGCAAACCAGGGATGCACTCTCTTCAGGAATACCATGAAGAATCATTATTAATCTATCAACTGTTATTTCTTGAGATGTTGTAGATTGTTCATCACCACTTGTGATAGCATTTTCATCATGAGGGTAGCTTCCAAATGTACTAAGACATACCTATTGATCAGTTGAGGTAGGAAGGTTTTCCATCTTCTTGGTGGGTACTTGATCCACCTTCTCATTACTTTCCAAATCTCATTTGTCTTCAATGTCAGCCAGATATTGAGAACCAGATGCTTCCTCTTCTTTAGATAAGAGGGAATTCTTCTTCAACTTTCTCTTCTCTTTCTTTTTCCTATTCATCATGGTCTTGGTAGATATAGCCTTCTAATCAAAGGTAACTAAATATTCACCAACACTTCTCTTCATTGATGACTCCGGAACGGAACTCAAGTTTTCAAAAGAGAATAACTTCACTTTAGAGAATCCAACAGATGTTAGCCTCCCTCTGATACCAATTGAGAGGACCAGTTTGGGATATACCTAACACTGAGAGGCGGGGGGGGGGGGTGAATCAGTGTTGGGGAATTTTTAATCCAATTCCAACTTTTATCCATGTACCTCTAGACCTGTTAGGATCTTGATCCTCTTATTCTCTTTTCCCTGTCGCATGCAATAATAGTAAGCGGTAAAGATATGCACATGATACTTTTACAAGGTTCACCACTCAATAAGAGTAGCTACGTCCTTGCCATGCATGGGGATGACCAGTGCATGGTTTCTCCATTATAATGTAAAATGTTGTTACAATGGAGTGGCTAGGAAAACAATCCTTTAGCCAGTGTGAGTCTCTACACTTTGGAAGGGGGTAGGAAACAATCCTCTTCCATGGACTAGTGAAATCCTAGTCCAACTTGCAGCTGCTAGCTGGTTCTTTATACTTCCTATGAAGACAGTCTCCTGCAGCCTCTAGCTGGTTCTTTATACTACCTATGAAGACAGTATTCTATCTGTTAAAAGAGTTTGAAACAGCAAAAGAATCTTTCACCTGTTGAGACCTATTGGATGTCACAGTGCTAATTTGTTCTTCCTCTATTCAATTATTACCTACCTAGCAGCATGAAGGTAAACAACCACTTCTTTATCTGCAGAAAACCTGAAAGCTGCACAATCTTCTTCCCCTTCTTCTTCAGTGCAAAACCAGCTACACTGAGATCTCTTCTACTTCAATCTACTGGAATCACAAACTCCCGTTGTGATTATCAGAACAATGAAGACCAGCTCATCTTAGCATCATCAGAATTAAATTTCCCTGAATAATTGTCAGCCTTTAGTTGGTCATACTATGTTCTTCTTCTTCTCTTCGTTCTCTTTGACATAGTATAATTACAGTGTTCTAATCTATTTCTTCAATTATCAATACCAACACAAGAGTGTATTGGTATACTACCTTCTTCCGTGGTGCAGATATGAATTCAGTTGCACATCTTGTTCTTCATCACTTCACAATGCACAAAGATAGTGTTAAACACCAGTCGTGTGAGTGCCGTTCAACTTCTCTTTGTGAAACCGAATGTTTCACAGTTCTTTATTCTTCGCAAAGCTGCTTCGAGAGTGCTATGCACCTGTCGAAGGCATACGAGAACCTCAAAATTTTCGCGTAACCTTCTAGGTGGCTTGCACGTAAAATTCTAGCCTTGCGCGTAAAAACACCTTTTGGCGCAAATAACCCTTTTCACACAACCCTTCTATTTCACACAGAACTTCCCTTTTTCGCACAACACTTTCTTTTTCACGCAACACTTCTTCTTTTCGCGCAATACATTCTTTTTCGTGCAACACTTCTTATTTTCACGCAATACTTTATACTTCACTTTTTCCGCGCGTCAGAGCATGGGATTTTTCTATGTGTCGAGTCTCTTCAAATGAGAGGGGTTCACCTCATATTTATAGGCATTTTTGACCTTGCACGTAAAACCCATTCTTGCGCGTAAAACTGTCTCTCACTTCTTCAGATTATGCGCACCTTGCTGGATTTTTCGCGCACCTCATGACTTTGCCATTTTTCATCATTCTAATCATGAATACCCTCTTGCGTGTAAAACATCAAACAAAAATTTTGCGCACAACCAATTTTTCCGTGCACAAGTCTAATGTTCCGCGCACCTAGCGAAAACATCTCCAATTTTTCGCGCACCTCTTACCTTTGTCATTTTTCGACTTTCTAATCACAATGCACCAATTGCACGCAAAATTCTGCACCGCGTTCCATATTTCGCGCAAACCCAATCTTTCCTGCGACATCATATTTCGCGCACTACTCCAATCTTTCGCGCATTTCATGCCTTTGCCAATTTTCGAGCTTCTGATCTTGAAACACCTTTTGCGTGAAAACTTCATTCCTCTATTTTGCGCACCATGCCAATATTTCGCACATCCCGCTACTATTTCGCGCACCGCCTTATTTTTTCGCGCAACCTGCCTAAATTTCCATGCACTCCATTCCTTTGTCATTTTTCAATGTTCTGACCTTGAATAACTCCTTGTACGTGAAAATATAAACCATCTTAAATCTTGCGCACAACATCCATTTCCAAGCACATTTCTTCATCTCCCGATTTTCAGGCCCTAAAATTTGGCAAACACTGGAAAATGGCGCCACCATAAACTGTGCTTTTCTTCCGTCCCTAGATTGTATATTGCTTTGTCATTTTCTCTCTTTACTGCTTCCCATAACCATTATTTTGCTATTATCACGAATCCCACTATCGTGATATTTATCCTTTGATAGATCAGCTTGAGTATCGTCAGAGTTGCAATAGGAACTAAAACTTCCCTATCCTCTAGCAGCATCATTCCTTCCAATCAAAACGTTATATGACTGGAATCATCATTTCTCCCCCTTTCCTTCATAAGGCTTGTATTACAAGTTCTCCTAACTCATGATATGTGTGAAATACATACCAGAAATGCATCGTCTGATTTGGATACAATGTGAAATTCCTGGCTACCTCAGAATGTCAAGCCCTTCCACATTTTCTCTTCTTCATAACCATCATTCTGCAAATCATATGATTCTATTCTTAAAGTAAGCTCTTGCATGGTTCACATTCAATCATAAATCATTGCATTGTCTTCTTCAAATCCTCATTCTTCTTCAACCATCCTTAGATAGATGATACTTCACCATTCTGCTCCAATCATCCTCAAATGGATGATACTTCTCCATTATTAATTGTTGTAAACAATGTGTCACCTTTGACACAAGTTCTTTGAACTTAGGATCAGCTCAACAATCAAATGAATTGATCTTATTAGATAATTTCTCAAGTATGAAATCCACTGTTATAATTCCATAACAATTCTCCAGGAAACCTCACTTCAGTCGATTTCTATTAACTTTTGAGTTCTTTTTACATGTCCTTATTCATTTTAACAAGCATTGACCACTATTGACAACAAATAAAATATTCAAACAAAAAGTGGTCCCAAAAACATCCTCTCTTGTGCACTGGGAACCTCGCACCATTGAGTCTCAAGGTTAGAGCCAGCTATGTGCTAACAATGCATCCCACTCTATTTATCCAATTTATAGTCCTCTGGGATCCAAATAGGAACCATATTCTCCCAATACATTTTTTAGTACATATGGAATGTTTACTAAGAGAAAAAAAATTGATTAAAATTTTAAAAAAATGAACCATACCATTGGGATGATCCAGGTCGTTACAACCTCCTCATCTTAAAGAAACTCATCCCCATGTTGGCCTTTAGAGGGTAGAGATGGATAATTTGAGAAACTTGTTTTCTACTGATCTTGGGCATCAACTTCCCACTCCTAGGTCTCTTCCTGTACTTGGACGTGCTTCCATAGCACCCAAACTAAATGAATTGACCCACCTCATTCTCTATTCATGTTCTGATCCATAATACGCGTTAGATACTCCTCTAACAAAGCATCCACATATAAAATATCCTCATAAAGTTTTAAAACATGTGATTAGAATGGATAATATAAGTATGTCTAAGACACCTGAAAATGTCATGGATATATTAGTATATATGAGGAAGTTCTATCTGTAAATCTTCCAGATTGATTGACTCCGCAAACAAAAATAGTCCAACAAAATGATGTGAAATCTTACCCTAACTCCGAATCTACCGACGTCACACCCTAGGAAAAGTTAAAAAAAATATGATTCTAAACCTCCAACTGAAGAGGTCATTAGGGTTAATTATAATATTACTATTTTCTATAATGATAAATAAACATCAACTTCTTAATCATTTGGACATTCTCTGAAGTCTCATGGATGAGACATTGTTTAAGAAAAGCTTCCTCCCCTAGCTCTAAATAGCTTATAGGTGATCAAAATAGCCTACCATATAAGGCATCATAAGGATCCATCTTAATGGTATCAAAAAATCTTTTATTATAAGAATACTCAACTATGGTTATGTTTTTTAAAAGGTTAGGGTCGAAGCCTCATTTATTATTTAAAGCAAAGACCTATTTCAAATTGGGTAGAGGGAGACCCATTACATAGCCCGAAGATCCAAGACCATGTGGTCTGAAAATAAATCCCAAAGACCATTTTTGGCCCAAAGAGCCCTTTGGTGAATAGTACTGCCACAATACCTGGGCTGCTACAGTACCATCGCCACTACAATCCTAATACAATGCCTCTACCGCTATAGTGCTACCACTGCTACAGTCCACCGCTACTACAGTACTACAATACATGAATCAAAATATCTTTCTATCATTATTTTTTAGGGTTACAGGCCTTGCTCATAATCTTCTATATACCCAAGGACTTCTACAAACCCTTTTAGAACCGTAATGTGAATTGATAATCCCTATTAGATAAGATAGAACACGGTGGTATATGAATACCTATTACATCACAAAAATATATCCTCTGTAGCCTATTTACTAATAAGTTGATGTTATTCACTTATTCAGAACTTTTTATTTACTCTCCTTACTGATTTTCAATGAAAAGTGCATAATTTGTGTGAAATACTCATGTTTAGATATTAAATGTAATTTTTGAGCATTATTTGAATTAATAAAATCCAGATAGTTTACTATTTTAATTATAAATCTCACCCTACTTATCAAAATTTCATTATTCCTGTTTTTAGGGTTCTTTATTCTAATTAAAACATTTCATTAGAAGGGACCATAGGCCAAATAATCCATTTGGAGGGTTATATGGTCCACACAAGAAGACCCAAAGAATTTGTGAAAAAACAGGACCAACCATGATGATTTAGTTACTGGTTTAAATCCCAATGTCCAAATTTTATGAAACTCCCCAATATGTTTGTGATTATATGATGGAATCATTTATAAAAAATTTAAGGTCCAACAGGAGCAACAAGGGGCCCAACTGATGCTTTGAAGTCAAGCCCACCATTCTGGCCAGGAATTGAAATTAGCACACCAAAATTGAATTTTATCTTGATATACACATCCAGTCGAGATGAGATTTTTCAATGTCAAAGAGGAGATATAGTAGGATGAATTTTTTGAATAAATAATCTGGATTTTATGTCATATTCCTATTCATAAAGCTATCCACATTTCAGCTATTGAAAAATCATGGATAGAAATGGACAATTTAACACTGTTTATGAGAACCGACATAACGTTGGCTCAATAAGTAAAAATACCACTGAATTTTGAGATTCAACTGATAACATTAATATATATAACTTTTAGGAATAATATTTCTCCATATTCGGTTGTTGGAAATATAAAATTGGCGATGTAAGTGGAGGGGTAGTTTTGGAATTAAACCAGCCCACAACATTGGGCTATAATTACATCCCTCTCCTCTCCTTGAAAGAGGTTGTAATTTAAGAAGAGAGGATAATACATTGGAACGAAAAAAACATTTCCAAAGGCTTGTTAGGACCTTACATAATCATGTTTTCACTTGAGATACCCTCCCTCCACTCTTTGTTTTCATTTACTTTTGTGTTCTTCTTTATTGTAATCTTGTAAGTCTTTTTTTTAATTCTATTTTATTGAAAGTACATTTCCCATTAACTCTTTTTATCATCTACCCTATGTTTTTAAATATTAATGTTATTTAAATTTCTTAAATCATGTTAAAAATAAAACTCTTCTTTTGCTTCCTCATTTAATCAAAAGTCTGTGTTTAATTCTCTTCGTCGCTCATGTGTGTGTTCGGCGCACCGCTATTTTATTATCCCTTTATTTTTCTTATCTTCTCAATTCATCATCATAAACTTAATAAACTATATTAATAATCATTTAAATGTATGACTAAATATTTCATTGAGGTGAGCAAAAATTTTTAGATGTTAAGTGATTGAGAGATTTTGTTCGATAAGTATTGTTTAATTAAACATTGTGTATGTTGGACTTAACATGTCATGGATTAATGACATATTTTTTTTAACGTATGAATTCCATGGATTATTGGAACCATAAAATCACTACCACAATCAAGTACCTATTGATATTATAACCCTAGTTATGTTAAGTGTATTGAAGCGTTAACACTTGGTAATTCCGATCAATGTCATCTTGTGAAGTGGGTGTTAATTTAATGAAATATAAAGAAAAGTTCAATGATACAACAAGCTTAACTCACTAATAATAAACTCTACCCAATATTTATTAAATTGTTAAATCAATAAATAATTAAAATTAAGCTCTGCAAACAAACCCCCTATTATAATACAATCAACTAAAACAAATCAACTATTAAAAAGTATCATCACCGAGGTTTCGACTTGAGTGCTGCTATACACATTAGCAATGCACCAGAACCATGAATGGTAGATATGTGAAAATTGGTCATGCTTTACAATGGTGTTGTTTTCGAAGATGGTTTAATTAATTATTCGTTAGTTTCTAGTTGTTGTAAAAAAAATAAAAAAGAATTTAAAAAAAATTGAAAAAAACACAAAGAAAACCCACCTTCTCATAAAATTCATAAATGAAAAAAACACAAATAAAAACCCACATTCCTTTTTCCTCCAAAATATTTCTAAATGGAACATAGCCTCCAAAAAAATCCCTTGGTTTTGTTTGACCCTAAAATCGAGTAAACACTTCACCAACTTAAGAATAACATTGGGGATAATCAAATAATTCAAGAACCAATCCTCATCCAACCAGTTTAATTAGAAATGGCCAATCCTAAGGAACAAAAACTTAAAGAAATTGCTACCCCTAATATTAATTACCAACCTCTTGGTATTAAATATTGAAAAATATTTGATTACTTAAAACATAAATCAAGTTTGATTCATCTACTCCCTCATTTCCATGGGCTAGACGATGAGGATCCACATATCCACCTTAAAGATTTCCAAGTGGTGTGATCTACCATGAAGCCTCAAGGGGTTTATAAGGAACAAATCAATCTTCAAGCAGTCCCTTTCTCCCTAGATGACACTACCAAGTCATGGATCCACTAACTCTCTACTGGTTCTATAACCACATGGAATGACATGAAGCGACTCTTCTTAGAGAAATTTTTTCCTACTTCTCATACTGATTCTATCCGAAAGTAAATAAACGGTATCCATCAATTCCAAAATGAATCACTCCATGAGTACTAGGACAGGATCAAAAATATTTTTTCAACCTTCATACACCACAAAATCCCTGACCAACTCCTGACCAAATAATTCTATGAAAGATTATTAGCTACCGAGAGAACTCTCATTGATGCTGCAAGTGGCGGTGCTGTTGTTGATAAAACTCCTGCAGCTGCAAGAGATATCATAAGCAACAAGGACGAAAACAATAAAAAATTACATAATCAAGCACATGATCAAGTAAAACAAGATCATGATAATCAATCCATAGATATGAACAAGATGACCGAGTGGATAAGTGAACTTACAGGTCTTGTGCAACAACTAGCTGTGGCTTCTAAATCCCTAACTTCATCTTCTCCACAATCAATGTTTCCTAGACCTGTCAAAAACTATGGAATCTTAAACTATCTAGCTCATCCAAAAAACACCTTCCCACAACTTTAATATGATACATATGATTCATCTGGACCAATGGAGCCCAATGCAGCCTATGCTCAGTAGAACACCAACCCTCAACTATTCGGTCAGTTCGTTAGAAACTTCAACCAACCCCACTCCAAGACCTTCTCTTCTACCTTCAACTAAGTCTTGAGGTATGGTAATCCCATTTCTCATTCCCCTCAGTCCCCTCCTCAAAACCAAAACTATATCCAATATGGTAAAGGTGTTGGTAACTTCCAACCATCTTATCCATTTATTCCTCAACAACAAATGATAAATCCACATTTTTCTCTTCTAGGATTTCACTATCCTAGTGAGCCTTACCAATTTCGAAACTAATAAAATCACTTTACCAAACACCAAAATCAAGTAAATCCAAATCTGGTACAAGCCTCTTCTTCCAAGAAACCATGGGAAAGTGCTGTAGAAGATCTTGCCTCCTTCACCTGTTCTTGCCTCAAGAACTTTTAATACCAAATTGGTCAACTTTCATCCCACCTGAGCTAGCAAAAATAATCAAAATTTTCCCAACTCCCAGCTCATCCATTACCCAACCCCAAGGTAAATGTAAGTGAATTTTCACTTAGATTAGGAAAGAAAATTTCTATTCCTCATGATGAGTCCTCAAACCCCACTTTAAATGTTGAGCTAGAAAATGAAAAGAAAAAGAAACATGAAAATGAATCTGGATCCATTCCCTAACCTCTTTCCATTTTAGTTAGGAACCCAATTCCATTTCCTCAATCCATTTATAATCCAAACAAGTCCTTTGAACAAGATCCTAAAATGATCGACATGTGTAGACATATTGAAGTCAACATTACCCTCTTAGATACCATAAAAAATCCCTAATTACGCTAATTTTCTTATGGAATTTTGCACCCATAAGTGGAAAATTAGGACCTTCAAAAATGTTTCCACCTAGAAATCTATTTCCATAAAGTGCAAAGATCCAGGGACTTTTACCGTTCCATGCCAAATTATAAGTTCCAACTTCAATTATTCACTTATAGACATAGGAGAATCAATTAATTTCAGGCCTAAATCCATCTTCTCCAACCTTGGTCTATGTCTCTTACATCCAATAGGTGTTTTCTTTAAATTGGAAAATTGAAGCACTGCTAGTCCTGAGGGTATAATCAAGGATTTCCTTGTTCGTGTGAATGATCTTATCTTCCCTGATGATTTCTATGTCCTTGACATAGAAGGTGAGACTAACTCTTCTCAATCTCCCATAATTCTAGGAAGACCATTCCCAATGACAGTGAGAACCAAGATTGATGTCTATTTAGGCATCTTATCCATGGAATTTGGTGACCAACTGGTCAAGTTCAACACTTTCCAAGCCATGAAATACCCATATGAGGATCACTCTGCATTCTCAATCCATGCTTTTGAGGACACTTCAAAGAGTCAATTAAACCCCAATCCATAATTTTCTTAATTTTCTAATGATAAAGGGTCTTGTAAAATATTCACCATGATTAAAAAAGTCGTAAATGGTGAAGTTGATGTGGACCTTTCATTCATAGACTTCATCAATCTAGAGGAATTTGAAGACTCTCTTGAATCCCACATCAACTATGATCTCTATTTCTCCAACTTGGACAATATTTTGGAAAATGAATCTGAAGCAAATAAAGTCCCTTACTCCATTCCTAAGTTGTATAACCCATAAATGAATGATGAGACTAATATGAAACCTCTACCGGAACACCTAAAATATGAATTCCTTTTCCATGACCACTCTTATCATGTCATTATCTCTGCTTCACTTACCAAAATTGAGAAGTCCAAACTTGTTTATGTGTTAGAGTAAAACAAAAAGGACTTAGGTTGGACCCTAAATGACATACCCAGAATCAACCCTACTATTTTCATGCATCACATCCATCTTGAGGAACCATCTAAACAAATTATACTACCAAAAAGAATACTCAATCCACTCAACATTGAGGTTGTAAGGGAAGAGATCACCAAGCTTCTTCAAGATGGTATTATATACCCAGTTTATGATATTAAATGGGTTAGTCTAATTGATGTTATACCTAAAAAGGGTGGGATAACTGTTGTCACAAATGACCATGTTGAGGTGGTCCCAACTCGAGTGAAAAACTAATGGCGTGTGTGCATTGACCACCAGAAATTGAATGTTGAAATAAGAAAATAGCACTACCCTCTTCCATTCTTTGATCAAATGCTAGAATTATTAGCTAAAAGGTCACATTATTTCTTTCTTGATAGATACACTAGCTACTTCCAAATCCAAATTACACCTCAGGACCAAGAGAATACAACATTCACATTCCCCTTTAGAGCATATGAATATATGATAATGCCTTTTGGCCTCTGCAATGATCCTGTAACATTCCAAAGGTGTATGATGAGTATCTTTTCTAAATTAATTGAGCATTGAATGGAGGTCTTCATGGGTGAATTTACCATTTATGTCGAGTCATTTGAATCATTCTTGAATTTACTCTCTCTAGTCCTTAAAAAGTGTGTCAAGTTTAACATTGTGTTAAATTTTTAAAATTTTCACTTCATGGATGAAAATAGTATTGTTCTAGGGAACATAGTTTCACAAGAGGGTATTGAATTTGATCCTTCCAAAGGCGAATCGATCCAATCAATTTCAGAACCCAGATCTGTTGAAGACATCTATTCCTTCAAATGCCATTCTGGTTTCTATCTTCAATTAATCCATAACATCAGTAGGATTTCCCTCCCAACTACTCGGTTTCTCCAAAATGATTTCACTATCCATTTTGATGAGGTTTTCAAGAGAGAATTCATTAAACTCAAAACAGCTCTTAAATCTACCATAATAATCCAACCCCCGTACTAGTCCTTACCCATTGAGTTGATGTGTGCTGCTTTTGATAGAGCATTTGGGGCTGTTCTTTGTCAAAGAAGAGAAAAGATTCCTCATGTTATCTATTATGATTCAAAAACTTTGGATGAAACTCTATATCACTACACTATCACTGAAAAGTAACTATTAGAAGTTGTTTTTTCCTTAGATAAATTTCATCCCTATATGTTAGGTGCCAAAATCAACATCTTCAAAGACTATTCTGCTATAAAATTCTTACTCAAGAAAAGAGATTCCAAACCGAGGCTAATAATATAGATCCTAATGCTCCAAGAGTTTGAATTTGAAATCAAAGATAGACAAGGAAAATAAAACCCCGTGGCTGATCACCTGAGTAGAATTTCTAATTCATCTCATTCAGAAATCATTTATCCTAAATTCCCCACTAAGCACTTTCATCTCTCACTCCAATGTCACCATGGTATTCCCCAATTATAAATTACTTGTTTTTTAGTGTTTTTCCTAAAATTTTTTCAAAATAACAAAAAATGAAGTTGAAAAGTGATTCAAAATACTATTTTTGGGAAGAAAATAAACATTGGAAAACTGTGACTGACATGGTAATTAGAAGATGTGTGGATGAAGGTGAACATTCTTCCATCTTAGAATTTTGTCACTCAGTGCTTGGTGGTGGCCACTTTGGACAACAAAGGTCCTCCTAAAAGGTCCTAGACTCTAGATTATTTTGGACTTCACTATTCAAGGACTCACATGAGTTTTTTTAATCACACCCCACTTGCTAAAAGTTTGGTACAATTTCAAAGAGAAATTAAATTCTCCAAAAGCATTTAATTATCATGAGATCTTAGATGTTTGGGGAATTAATTTCATGGGACTATTATCTCCTTCCAAGGGATTCTCATACATTCTTCTTGTGGTTGATTATGTTTCCAGGTGGGTCGAGTCCAAACCCACTAGAAAGAATGATTCCCATACTGTTAGTGAGTTCCTAAAGTCACACATCTTCCACTAATTTGGCACACCACATGCCTTGATAAGTGACTTAGGAACCCATTTTTGTAATAGAACCATGTAATCTCTTTTGAAAAAGAATGGGGTTGTACATAAAACATCAACTACATATCACCCTAAACAAATGGCATGGATGAAATTTCTAATAGATAAGTGAAAAGAGTTCTTGAGAGAATTGTAAAACCCACTATAAAAGACTGGCATGAAAGACTTGGTGAAGAAATTTGGTCTTATTGAACTTCCTATAAAAAACCCTTTGGGATGTATCTATTTAGGATAGTATTTGGTAAAGCATGCCATTTACCATTTGAAATCCAAAATAAGTCTTTTTGGGCTGTGAAAACCAATAATTTTTATTGTGAAAAATCTGGTGAAGAGATATTGTTGTAATTGGCTGAACTGAAGGAGATTGGACTTGAATCCTATGAGAATTCCAAAATGTAAAAATAAAAGGCTAAGCTACTTCGTGAAAGAAACATCCATATAACAGTATTCCATGAAGGTAAAAAGTTATTTCTCTTCAAATCTCAATTTTGGCTTGACCTAGGTAAGCTTAATTCTTAATGGGAAGGTCCTTTTTTTATTACTAATGTTTACCCATTTGGTGCAGTGCAATTCCAAGACCCCTCTTCCAAAAGGACATTCACGATTAACATACATCAGTTAAAGCATCACCAAGAGAGGACACACATCCCAAGAACCACATATACTTCCATCAGATCCAAAACTTCTATAGTAGACCCACCATTGGATGGGGATGATGACCCACCAAATCCAAACTAAGGGCACATATTTCCCTTTAACTCTCTCTCTCTCTCTTCCTCTCTCTACCTCTTTCTTCTTCTTCCTATCTCTTTCGGTTTTTACCACTTTCTTCATCAAGACCTTCATTTTTATCTTTATATTTTGTGTTGGTGTGTATTTTAAAAACACTAAAAAACTAAAATAAAAATACAAAATGAAAAAAAACCAAAAGAGTCATACTTACTCACTATCCAGTTTTGAAATTTTGTCCAATCATTTTGGGGAGTCAAAAAGATCTGTTTTCATCTCAATTTTTTTTATTTTCATCATGAATTTGGATAAAGAATTTTGTTTCAATAATAAATATTTTTGAATGCTCAGTTTTTTATTTTGAAAATGATTTTCCCCAACCTTGAGGAACAACATTAGCTTTCATGCCAAGGCCACTTATGAACATATTTTCAAAATATGTGTTTTCCCCCATTTGTGAATCTTGAGTTTGTGGGCCTTCAAGTTAAATTTTCTACTTTGATATGAATCAAAATGATAGAGTCATTTTCTGAACCACATGAGAATCACAATAGAAAAATAAACACCCATTTCCCTTACATTAATCCTCCTTTTGTAATCCCCTTCAAGCCTATGAAAACCTTTTCTTTGATATCCATATTACAATACCAATACATTATCCAACCCAATATATACATGGATTTTCATTACATAATTTTTCAAAATTTAAGTGTGGGGGGATTTGATTTAATTTTGGGTACCCTTTGTTGATTTCACCGTGTTATCATATGCATGAGGGAATGCATCCATTTCAGTGTGGGGGAGAGGTTGTCATTCAGTGGGGTTTGGCAATGTATATATTTTTATCTTGTTCAAATGATATTGAAAAGCATTCAAGAAAATGATGAAAAAAATCAAGAAAAAAAGAAAAAAAGAATGGTTTGTGTCTTTTGTGGGTCAAAAAACAACTCTTCCTCAACCATTGATCTTTTTATAACTATTATAATTAGTGTTTTGAGGAGATCAATCATGGGTGGGGAGATGAGTCATAGATCCTTTTCATGTTCAAATTTCGAAAAATGAAAACAACAAAGAACACATATGTCATTGGGAGAAGTTTTGTGTTTGGTAAATATTCCATCTTATCATTACCTTAAAATTTCATTCCTATTTAATTTCTTTCTTCACACAATCATGCCCATATAAATATGTTTTTCCATTTCCTTTCATGCCTCATTTAAAAAAAAATTGTGCGTTGTTTTTCCATGTTGGAGTTTTACCCCTCTTCTTATCTCTCTTGTAGATTTAATTCATACCATCCCATAGCCATAGAAAAACCCCTTTAAAAGACATCTTGATTATTTTGATCTCTAAGATAGGTAATGGAAACTTAGATCTTTTTAAAACTCTATGTTTTTCAATTTTTGTTGGTGAAAGAGCGAACCTTAATAGATGAATTTTATCATCTTGAGAGGAGTGAATTTTGATTGCCCACATTTTCCATTTCTAAATTTGAGTAGGAAAAAAAGAGTTGTTTTTGGATCGTTTTTTCTGTAACAATTTGAGGTGGAATTCAATATGGATGAGTGATATAGTCTAAACATCCCCTGGGTGGGGAAAACAAAATTTTAATATTTTCTGGTGACTAAAAATTATTTTGTAATGTTTTTTATATTTGTTGCACATGAGGACATGCACAAACCTAAGTGTGGGGAAGTTGATGTTATTCACTTATTCAGAACTTTTTATTTACCCTATTTACTGATTTTCAATGGAAAGTGCTTAGTTGGTGTGAAATACTCATGTTTAATAATAAATGTAATTTTTGTGCATTATTCGAATAAATCAAATTGAGTCATTTTACTATTTTAATTATAAATCTCACCCCACTTATCCAAATTGAATGATTATTATTCTTTAGGGTTCCTTATTAAAATTAAAACATTTCATTACAATAGACCATTAGCTAAATCTTCCATTTAGAGGGTCATATGGTCCACACAAGAAGACCGAAAGAATTTGTGAAGAAACTGGACCAACCGTGATGATTGAGTTACCGGTCTAAATCCTAAAGAATTTTTTTTATCAAACTCCACAATATGTTCTTGACTATCTGAATAAATAATGGAAAAAAATTTGAAGGTCCAATAATAACAACAAGGGTCCTAAATGATGTTTTGAAGTCCAGCCCACCATTCTGGTCAGGAATTGAAATCAGCACACCAAAATTGACTTTTTCTCCTGATCTACACATCAATTCGATCTAATATTTTTAGGGTGAAAGAGGAGATATATTTTTCCTACGTTTTTGTTGAAATAATTCATATTTGAATGCATATTTCTATTCATAAGTCCATTCACATTTCATCCATCAAAAAAGAATGGATAGAAATGGAAATTTTCGAATTGTTTATGAGAACCACCATTACATTGGATCCATAAGTCCAAATGCCTCAAAATTTTTAGAGTCGACTGAAAACATTAATATCTACAATGTTTAAGAATAAGCTTTCTCCAGATTCAGTTTTTTGAAATATCAGATTGGCGATGAAAATGGAGGGGTGTTTTTGGAATGCAAACAACCCACAACATTGGGCTATAAATAAACCCCCTCATCTTCTTTTAAGTGGTTGGAATTTCAGAATAGAAGAGAATACATTGGCATGAAAACTCTTTGAAAAAGGCTTCAGAGGACCTTCCATACTCATTTTTTCACTTGAGAGACCCTTCCCCCTCTATTTGTTTTCATTTACTTTTGTGTTCTTCTTTGCTGTAATCTTTTAAGTCTTTATTTTGTAATTATGTTTTAATGCAAGTATCATTACCATTATGTCTTATTATCATCTACCCTGTATTTTTAAATATTAATGTTCTTTAAATATCTTAAATCATTTTAAAAATCAATCTCTTCTTTTTCTTCCTCATTCAATTAAAAGTCCGTGTTTAATTCTCTTTATCACTCGTGTGTGTGTTCGGCGCACCACTATTTTCTTATCCCTTTATTTTTCTTATCTTCTTAATTCATCATCATAAGATTAATAAACTATATTACTAATCATTTAAATGGATGAGTAATTTTTTCATTGGGGTGCGTGAAAATTTACATATGTTAAGCGATTGAGAGATTTTGCTCGATGAGTATTCTTTAATTTAACATTCTGAATGTTGGACTTAACATGTCACTGATTAATGACATATTTTGTTCAATGTATGGATTCCAGGGATTATTGGAACCATAAATAAACTACCGTAATCAAGTACTGATTGAGATTAGAACCCTATTTATGTTAAGGCTTGGATTAAAGCCTTAACACTTGGGAATTCCGATCAACGTCATCTTGTGATGTGGGTGTTAATTTAATGAAATATAAATAAAATTTCAAGGATATCAAAAGATTAAATCCCTAATAATTAACTCAAACCTATATTTATTAAATTGTTAAGACAATCAATCATTTCAATTAAGCTCTGAAAATAAACTCGTCAGTCAAAACACAATCAACTAAAATCAATAGACTATTAAAAAGTATCAGCACTGAGGATTCAACCCAAGTGATGATATACACATTAGCAGAGCACCAAAACCTTGAATAGTCGGTAGTCAAAAATAGGCCGTGCTTTTAGAAGTTCTCTCAAAAAGGTAAAAAGTGAGAAACCTTAATCAAACAATCAATGACTATAAAAATCATGTTTTTATCTCAAGATGATTTGGGAAAACCTATCATTATATCCAAGGATACATAATTAAATTTTCACTAAGTAATGAATAAAAAATACCAAAGTCATGTCCCTCACTAACGTTACACCTTCAAATATTGATAGGTGGAACACTAAGTGATAAATCCATCATTCTACCATTTCATATCTGGCCACAAGTACTTGATATGTAAGTCCTTATACATCTTGGTGACACCAGGATGTACTGCCCATGCTGATCCATGATATTACCGCATCAAATCCTGACAGATGTCTTCTGGGAACCAGAAACACCCATGAAAGCATAAGGCCTCATCCTCATCCATGATCCAACCATTAGATGAATCATCATATAAAAACATTACCTTATTTTTATGACATTGTAATATGATTATTTCATTATTATCATCTGCTCCATAAGGCTAGAGGTAACTATTAAGAATGAGAAATATTTCTGGAAATGATTTTCCAAAAACACAACATGCATTTCTAATAACAAGTCCATGAGATACCACTCATCACTAGCATCCTAAACTGAATGTTTCTAAGTCATCTGGCTTAGAACATCGACTATTGAAATTTTCTTTTCCAGGAGTATAGGAAACATGGTAATCATATGATTACAGGTAATCAACCCATATGAACTACCTAAGATTCATATCATGATCGTTGATGATATACTTGATGATTTCACAATCCATTAATACCACAAAATTCTTCCCAAGTAAATAATATCTCCAATAGTGTTGGGCATGATTATTAGTAGCTATATATAGGTATTGTATTGGGTAATTACATCCATTATGCCTTACATGACAAGACCCATATGCTACAACACACCAGTCCTATATCATTATATCCCCCATGACATTACCTGATTCATCATATTGGATTTTATATCTCATTCATGGATCCTATATAATCTTCTTTGGCACTGAAGTAAATATCCCTTTAAAATATTGAAAATATATTTCACATGCTTCTGACCATTCTATTTTCTCACCCTTCCTAGTCATTCCTATAAGAATAACCTCTAGGTGTGAGAAATCCTAGATAAAGTGTTTGTAATACCCAACCATCCCTAAGAATATTTGTATATCAAAGACATTATTGGGATTCTCCCATGAAACTACTGATCTAACTTTCTCTGGGTCTATTAATACTACTGAATATGAGATAATGTGGCCTAGGAAGTGGAAGTTTTCAATCCAAAAGTGGATTTTTTTGATCTTGGTTTAAATATATAACTCTCACTATGTATTCAGAATGATCACAAGATGTTTGGAGTAGTTTTTTTGGGAATGAGAATACACTAAGGTATTTTCCACAATCACTACCATGAATAAATCTTTACATAGGAGGGAAAACCAATGAATTAGGGCCATGAAAATTGTTGTCACATTCGTGAGACCAAATGGAATTACTAGGTAGTTATGAAGACCACATCTTCCTTGGAAATATGTGTGCGGTATGTCTAAGGACCTAGAACACACCTGATGATAGCCTGACCTCAAATTGATATTTGAGAACACCCAATATCCTTATAGTTGGTCAAATAGGTCTTATATTAAAGGATGTGGATACTAATTATGAATTGTGAGTTGTTTCATCCATTATTAATTCACATATATCCTGAGGGTACAATCTTTCTTCTTGAAAAAAATACCATTGAACCCCAAGGCGAAGTGACGGGGTGTATAAAACCATCATCCTCTGGGTCTTCTAATAGTTTCGTGAGCTCTAGAATCATGGTATTTGTTATCATATAAGGAGTAATGAACACCAGTGCAACTCCTAATATAAGATCTATAATGAATTATACCACTCTTTCAGGAGGTATCATATAAAATTTATTAGGGAATATTTTCCTAGAATGATCCATCATAATTGGGAAAACAACATGTCTTAACCCCTTATCTTCCTTGAATAGACTTGTGATAAGGGTTATTAATCATCCTTTCCCCTCCTGCTATGGTATATCTCAATATTAATTGACATCCCATTCTCTATTGTGATAATTTCGACTACCATATCATGATTTGAATGTCACCCTATAGTTATAATATTCAATATGATATTGATTGGGAACAAATCGTTCCATCATGAAAATTATGTCAAATCCTACAATGTCAAGGATAAAGATATTCCACACGAAAAGAAATATTTGTATCTCAAGGGGACAATCCTTACATCATGGCACTTTATCTGATCTGATATTCAATTTGGTATCAAGTGTCATTATGTTAAATAAATACTCAATCTCATGGACCAGATTCTCCAAAATAGCCTTATATATAAAATAGTTGGATTCAAATATTTCAAATAAATTTGAACATAAATTAGAGGCTTCTAAAATGGCTCCTCTAAAATTATAATCTATGAAAATCTGCTCCTCCTGTATAGGTTGTACTGCAAGTAACTGGCCAATACCACAACCCTAAGTGACAAATTGACTGCCTTGAGTTGGCCTATTCTATTGGTGTCGCACATCCTAAGTCTCATTCTCTCTTACTTGACAACTTCCTTGGACTTAGTGATGGTGGTATTCCATCTATGTTCTTGGTGAGATACCATCGGTCCCTTCCCAGAGCATGAAGTAGGTGAAAACCCTTACTCAATCAATATTGGTGGAAAAGTCACGCAAATGCACTAGATATGCCCCATGCTTCTTCACTATCTACATTCAATTGGATCTCGCATACACTAAGGAATCATGTGTCCTAGTTTCTAACTCATGTGACCAATAACAAAGCTATGAGTATGAGTTTTCTTTACTAGTACTACCCCCATGAGAAATAATGAAATGTTTATTCCTTCCAATAGAATAGATACTAATGGGTCAAGGTGATGAAACTTCTTGGATCATACCATCAGTTTCCAACAAATTTCACTCAGTAATTAGGTATTGGTTGACTATCTCAAAAATAGTTTCCACCCTGATGGAATTAACCTATTAATAGATCATGTAAATGATTTCATTGTAAAATCAAATTTAGTCATGATTTTATCATGAAATAAAGTCAATGTTAATCTTTGTAACTCAGTAAAAAGTGATGAATATTCCATGATAGATATAGATACCTACTACATGTTCATGATATGTCTAGCTTAGCCATCCCTCAATTTCTATAGTAATAAATAATCATTAAAGACTATCTATAAGTCCCTTAAAACCATATCCCGATGTTTCTCTACCTGGGTAATGACATCCAATTATCGATTGGTAAAACCTCATAGCATATAATTAGTGAGATTTACCCTATACTCTGGAGGTGCCTCCAGATGGTTTGAGATATAATGTATGGAATTTAGCAACAAATCTAGAAAATTATATCCTCTATCCCCTAAAAATTTGGTAGTATGCAACTGTTGAAACTATCAGTTTCACTCCACCATATTTGGGGTAGTTCGACAAACTTCATACATAGATTGGATCATGAAAAGATAACCCTATTGAAACTTGGTGTCTATTACCATATTAGGAAGAGTATTTGGTGCCTCAGGTGACACTATGTGAGTTAATTCTTATAGCTCAGGGCCCACCACCTCTAGTACATGGTGGTGACCAACCTCTTGGCGTATGACTTGAGGTTGTCATGGTGGAATGATTCAACAAGACCAAAAACATGCCTCATAAAGAATTTAATAATGGAAAATAGTTATGATTGATAATATGATAGGTAAAAATATTCCTATAGAGAATTTGAAAGCTCTGTTCCTACTCCAAAAGCTAGGTCTAGGAGAGTGGGAAAGGCCATAAAAGGTCATAAGAACCATAAGATACACCCCAACTACCAACCACTAGGGCATGGTTTCGGTCTAGGTTTCTTATATCACCATAGGGGTTCCGATATATGGATTTTCAGTTGAAATTTATAGAGGAAAAAACCATTTACTGTACAATTAGAATCCCCATTTAGCGGTGAACATTTAATTTATTGATTTAATTTCATTAATTCATACTCTTTATATTTAAATATATGACCTAGTTAGATACGTTTCCATTGCAAATTTATAAAAATCATTCCCCTTATAATTTTCAATTGGCATTTAATTTAACTCAAACTTGACCTTTACATTCAGTTTCAGGATGTTAGATGCTATATTCAATTATTTGATGACATGAATCACAATTAAAGACTTATAGATGTACTTTCTCCATTAATCACCTTTGAAACTGATGTAACCCAATCAACTAACATTGTTGCTGTCTATGGAACGAGTAGGTCTTGCACCAACAAAATGGTATAATTTTCCATTTAAGATTTAACCACCAATCTATGAATGAAAACACAATTTGGATTAAGGAAGGAAATTTAATTAACCCAATTATATTATCCGTATAAGAAATGTTAGCACATTTCAGTGTATAAAAATCAATGCACTAAACCACATGAAGTAGTAAAATATAGAAATAAAGTAGACGTGACCTGAAAAAAATCATGGAAAATTTGTCCTAATGAGCCTATTATGAGATACTAATCCCTTGTCATAATAGGATATTTAATGAATTATATATACAAAAAACCAACAACAATAATATCACAAATCATTTTCATCACCCGGTGGTGAAATCATATCATCTGTAATAGGTATAATCCATTAACTACAATATCCCAACATAGGTAATTTGGTTTTCCCATGTATGTTGGTTAGGTACTCCCAAGGGAAACCTCATTACAAAGTTCCATAAAATATTAGACTCATGTCTAATACCCAAACAATATGAGAATGGGGAAAAGAGATATAATACCACATTGAAATTTCTAGATACAGAATCTAATAAAATTGTGCCATAAGCTAGTGGATCACATGGTCATAAGTGATCCTCCCCATACATTAGTGTCTACCGACTTGTAGCGAGTTTACAAGGTGGTGAAATGGGGATACTATACCTTCAAATCAAAGTATCACATTGGTCATAATAAATTAACAAAAAATATAGAAATCATAATATAACATATAGAAGAGTGGAAACGTTAATTATTCTCAAATATGGAATAATAAAAAACAAATAAATAGAAATAAATTCCAAAATCCCTAGACTAACTCATGTACATGACAATTTAATGTCATGCTAACATACAAAAATGGAAACTATTGGCCCATAAGAGACTGTGGTCACCATTACTAGTATTAATAGTTATAATAATCACAAATCATGTCAATTCCTATTAATCATGTATAGACATTTCAATCATAATTATTTAAGTTTCAATATCTGAAATTATGTTTCATCTCATATAAATTCAGTACATTCTGTTAACATTTATGTTGTAAGACAGTCCAAAAAAATATTTTCTAAGTATAACAGACTGACAAGGACTGAAGAGATGAGATACCAACAGTTCAACTGACTTACCAATGCAAATTACCTAACAATGAAAACGACCAACTGATGCAGATGACTTACCGATGCAAATGACACACCGATGAAATTGGCCTACTTTCACAGATGTACTTCCAATGGAAATGAACTACCGACATAGATGAACTACAAACACAGATGAACTACCGACACAAATGACCTACTGATGCAGATGACCTACCAATGCATATGACCTACTAATGAAAATGACCCACTGATGTAGATTTCCTACCGTCAGTTCAAATGACCTACTAATGTGATGTGCTACTTACATAAGGTCTCACTGTTAGTTGAAACGAGCCACCGATGTAATGAGTCAATTATTCATGGAAAGACTGAAAAAATAACACACCGACAGAAGGAGATACCGACTGAGGACTCACTGATAGACTGTTTAAAATTTATTATATTTAAAATTATTTTTAATGGTCATATTTTGAGTGTTTTAATGTGACTGATTAATTTAGTTCCTTTTTGTAGACATCTTAAATGAGGATATCAGAAATACAAGGTACTGTGTCTACCTCAAACATGCCCATTTTCAGGCCAAAATAATATATATACAAAGAATAACGCATGAAAGAAGACAAATGGGAAGACACGTGAAGACACAATAAGATACAAGAAGACCTCCTACGAGAACTATACGGAAAAGAAGAACACCTAAGGAATTATTTATTCCATCTTAATATGTACCAAATAACCACTGATCATCAAAGATCCATCATCTCTGTAGCATCCAACCAAACCAAAGGAGAAGTACATCTCACCCACCTAGAATACAGAACACAGTTCTCCATGAAAATCTATTTTTAGTTTCTATTTCCATAAGAGGACTCAAGCTCAAAATATGATATATCAGAGAGTATAAAGTTCAATTGAACAACACTCAGATAATCTCTATTTCTTTTATAATATAGTTTTCTCTATTGAATACTATTTAGCTAAAATTTAGAGCATTGTGTGTATATATAATAAAAACACACTCTCTCTCCTTCAATTAACTTGAGGATCCTAGATATCCTCAAACAATATTCTTTTTACACTTGTTCATCCGACGAAGAACTACGGAAGAGGTCCTGTGTGACCTGATTGTTTTTGTTCCCACATATAATTGTGGTAGAGGTCTTGTGACCTAGACAGTCTCTGTACTATTGTGTTAACCCCGATCCAGGGTGTGGATCAGAATATTTATCTATATATATTTCTTGGTGGCTGGTGATCACCAAGTAGAGAGGACAAAGTCTCTGCTTGAGACTGAACCTCTAGTTTTATATCAGCTATGTGTTCAATATAGTCATTATATGTTTTAAATCATTTTTCAGAAAACTAAATTTTACTTTGACAGTTATTCTTGGATATTATTTATAACTATTTCCTCTTACTAGAGTAGTTTCATAAGTTGTATAAATATCTCACATTTTTATAATTGATAATTATTCAATCTTTCGAGAAACTATTTGAACAATCAACCTATTATAATTTTACTACCTTGGTTAACTAGATAGTTTTATTTTAAATTGGGGGAACCTTTTAAGAATAAATTTTAATATAAATTTTCACAGTAACTCAATTAAACCCCTTTTGAGTATCTTACTCCAACCAACATTTTTTATCATAGGTAGTTTTCATGTTGCTATTTTCAAAAGTTTAAATATTTTTCAAAATATTTTCCAACTATTATTTTAGTTGTAATTTAAAGATCTTTAAATTTATATTAGTTCTAAATTTATAGTTCTTTAAAATCCTATATAATTATCATGGATAATAGATTGAAAGGCGCTTCTACCAAAAGACATCCATTCTGTAATGGAAAAAATTATGCACAATGGAAGAATAAAATAAAAATTCACTTAGAATGTTTGGGTTTTGAGATTTGGTCATCAATTATAGAAGAATATAAGATCCCTTCTAATGATATGCATACTTGGGATGACCCAACTAAGGATTCCTATAATAATAATTTCAAAGATATGAATGAACTATAATTCTGTTTAGGTGATGAAGAGTATACATAATTTCTGCATGTAAAACAACCCATGAAATTTGGGACACTTTATATATTTCACATGAAGGAATATATAGTGTTAAGGAAATGAGACTTAACACATGCACTATTAAATATGATAAGTTTAAAATAAATCATTATGAGCCTATTTCTGACATGTATCTCAAGTTTAATGAAATTAGGAATACCATGATATCTCTTGGAATGGATGTTGTAACCAAGGAGAAAATAATGAGAATACTCAGATGCTTACCAAATAGATGGAGATGAACTTATGTATCAATAAAAGAGTACAATGACATCAGCAAGTTTCCTGTAAAGGAGATGATAGGAAAGTTGATGATGTATGAGGAAGAACAAAAAGTAAAAAAATAAGAGGATGATGTACCCAAAAGAAAATATGTTGCTTTACAATATACTTCCTCTAAGAAGAAGGAAAAAGTTCAAGATGAAACTGAAATCTCAAGTGATGAATAATCATCAGTAGATAATTATGAGGAGATGGCTCAAATATCCATAAGTTTAAAGAAATTTTATAGAAATAAGAAATTATTTATAAATACCTACTAAAAGGTATGTATAATCATAAGGGCCATAGGAAAATGGATTAGAAGAAAGGTGACACTTCTAGTGAAATAATATTATATTATTGTAAGAGGAAGGGACATGTAAAGGATGACTATACCAAGCTAAAGTACAACAATAAGTATGATGATAAGGACAAAAGTAGAAAAAGGCCATGAAGGAAAATTGGAGTGCTTCTAAGGATAGCTCAAGTTACTTAGAATCCTCTCATGAAAAGTCTGATAAAGAAAATATGTGTTTTATGAAAAACACATATGAGGTAACACTAAATTATTCTGAACATAATTCCTACTACTCTTTAGATGATTGTGATTCTAAAAAAATAAAAATTAGGAAATGTTTGAATGTTGGAAAATTATAAAAGACACTTTTAACTAATCAAAATATAAATAAAAATATTTAAAGAAACATAATTCTTTGACTAACACAGTTAAATTTGATCTTTCTATGGAAAAAGAGAAGAAATTTCAATTGCTTAAGGAGAATAATGAACTTAAATTATAAAATGATCAATTGAACAAGGATATAGAGAAATATACTAATAGTAATGAAATATTAGTTAGGTAGAAAAGTATCTTATAAGTATACTACTAAAATAGGATACCAACCAAGAAGGAGAAATATAAAAAAATTAATTTTGTATCAAAATATGGAAAATCAAGTCCTATGCCTGGTTCTGAAAAACATTCTACAAGTTCCACCTATGAAACATATTCTACTATTTCGATTTTTTTTTGGACCAAATAATGTTTATTTTTTAAATTCTTTATATGTTGCATATAGGAATCCCATAAATCAAATATGGGTTCCCAACGCTCTTATTACTAATGTTACTAGACCCAAACAAACCTGGGTACCAAAATATTTTCTTGTCTAATCTATTTTGTAGGAAAATTGCTTGAAGAGATATTATAAATGCTAATGCTACTTGGACAGTGGATGTTCAAGACACATGAAAATTGATTAATCATGCTTCATGAACTTGATAAATATTTATGGTGGGAATGTCACATTTGGTGACAGTGCCAAATGAAAAAAATAATTGGTTTCAACTAGGTTGGTAACTCTAACTCAGTTTTAACTTAAAAAGTTCTTTTTATTGATGTATTGAAGTATAATATACTTTGTACCTCTCAGTTATGTGATGATGGATTTTATGTTAACTTTTAAAATGATTCATGAAATGTTATTAACTATAAAAATAGGCTAGTATTTTATGCTCTTAGAAATGAAAATGTATATACTATTAACTTAATTTTTTAATTTTATAAAATGTTTCATGATTTAGTGATTGTCATAAATAATCGTGGCTTTGGCATAGGATATTAGGACACTACAATGTATACTCACTTAGAAATCTTAATATAAAAGGATTAGTCAAGGATCTACTTAATCTTGAGTTTCTAAATGATGAAGTCTGTAATCCTTGTCAAAGGGTAAATAATAAAAAATCTCTTTCAAACCAATGAAAGAATTTTGAACATCTCAACTTATTGAGCTGGTTCACATGGATTTGTTTGGAACTTCTAGAGTTTCAAGTATAAGTGGGAATCATTATTCATATTTTCTTGTATATGAATACTATAGATACACTTGGACCATCTTCTTAGCTCACAAAAGTGAATCGTTTTCTCATTTCACCAAGTATGCTAGGACTGTAAAAAATATTACTGGTCTTAGAATTAAAAACATAATAAGTGACCATAGCTGTGAGTTTGAAAACCAATAGTTTTAATCCTTTTTCTCATAAAATGTATATAGTAATAAGATCTCTACTCCTAGGACACCATAGTAAAATGGAGTTATAGAAAGAATAAATAGAAACTTGGAAGAAATTACTAGAACTATGCTTAGTGAGTATGACATACCTATATAGTTTTGGGAAGAAGATGTCAATACAACATGATATATAATAAATATATTCTTGATTATACCTATCCTTAAAATAACTCCCTATGAGTTGTGGAACAATAGAAAACACAAGGTTAACTACTTAAACGTTTTTGGTTGAAAAGTCTTTATTCTTAACACTAATGATAATCTAGAAAAATTTGACTCCTAGAGTGATGAAGGAATTTTTCTAGGTTATTCAATTTATAGTATATCCTATAGAGTCTTCAATAAGAGAACCAAATGTGTGGAAGAATCTATACATGTCATGTTGGATGAGATAGATCCACATGAACCAAATACCTCTCTAGATAATCTTGAGGATGATATGTCAAACTGGGGAATCAATGCTAAATATTCTAACCACCCAGTGAAAAAATTGGTTAAGAATTATTGTTATGGAAATTCTCCAAATTATAGTCATAATGAACATGAACATGTTGAAGAATTTTAAGTGACTAGCCGTTCATTTTCTTGACCTATCAAAACCCCCCGGAACCACCCTTTAGACGCTATTGTTGGATATCTAGACAAAGGAACTCAAACTAGATCTTTTCTAAGATACTAGGCTGAACATCAATATTTTCTATCACATCTTGAACCTAAGAACATAAATGATGCTATTAATGATGAATTTTGGGTGATGGATATACAATAAAAGTAAAACGAGTTTTAAAGAAACAATGTTTGGAAACTTGTATATAGACCCAATGACACCTTGACTATAGGCACCAAATGGGTTTTTAGGAATGATTTAGTTGAATATGTTAACATATTTAGAGATAAAGCTTTATTTTTTAAACAATTTTTGAATCAAGATGATGAAAGTTAATATGAGGAAACATTTGCACCAGTAGCTACACTTAAGGCCATTAGAATCCTACTATCCTATGAATAATATCTAGATTTCAAACTTTATCAAAGGGATATCAAGAGTGGATCCCTAAATGGGTATATAGTTGAGGATGTTTTTGTTGAACAAATACTAGTTTTACAAACCCTCATCTTCCAAATAATTTTTATAAATTAAAAAAATATTTATATGGTTTAAAGAAAGATCTAAGAGCTTGTTATTGTAGAATCAACACTTTTCTTATTTATGAAGGTTTTACAAAAGGTTTATCAGATCCTACTCTATTTTTAAAAAGGATTTCCAATGATGTTTTAGTAGTACAAATTTATGTAGATGATATTATTTTTGGATCTTCTAGAAATTATCTATGTGTTGATTTTTCAAAGATGATGCAAAGTGAATTTGAAATGAGTTTAGTGGGTGAACTCAAATTATTTCTTGGATTTCAAATATTTCAAAATAAATAAGGTATTGTTTTGAATCAGAGTA
The DNA here is from genome assembly GCA_963277665.1 of Viscum album. Classification (NCBI taxonomy): domain Eukaryota; kingdom Viridiplantae; phylum Streptophyta; class Magnoliopsida; order Santalales; family Viscaceae; genus Viscum; species Viscum album. The sequence goes on from OY728166.1 coordinate 1,207,194,204, forward strand.
AATATACTAAAGATCATTTAAAAATATTTGGATTTGAAAGCACTAAGAGTAGTGACACTTCAATGAGTACCACATGTATGTTTGACCATGATGAAGATGGTAAATCTGTTGATCAAACCAATTAAAGAGGAAAGATAGGAAGTTTACTCTACATAACTACTAGTAGTCCAGATATTATTTCTAGTGTATGCATGTATTCATGTTTTCAAGAAAACCCAAAAGAATATCATCTTCTTTCTATTTAGAGGATTTTCAAATACCTCAAACATACTACCAAACTAGGGCTGTTCTATCTTAGATGACAACCTTTTGATTTAGTGAGTAATTCAGATGCTGATTTTGGTGGTTTCAAGTTAGATATAAAAATCACCTATTGTGCATGTAACCTTTTAGGAAAGTTTTTAGTTTCACGGTGTAGTAAGAAAAAAAATTATGTGGCATTATCTAATGCTAAAGATGAATACATAAATGCTGGTAGTTGTTGTGCACAATTTATTTTGATGAAAAACACATTACTAGATTATGGATATCAATTCAGACATGTACCTATAAACTGTGATAACACAAGTACTATTAATATTTCTAAGAATCATATTTCACATTCTAGGAAAACACACATTGATGTAAGACATCACCTTTTTTGAGACCTTTATAAAAAGGTTATATAACTTTAGAATTCATCGGCACTGAACATCAGCTTGCTGACATTTTCACTAAGGCATTGAACACTCAAAGAATAAACTACATCAAAAATGAGTTAGGAATGATCAATCTATAGGACCTTGTGTTGCTATTCCTTTGACCATTTTAAGTGAAGTTGTTATACTAACATAGTTTTCATACCGACATAGATAGTATGAAGCTAAAAATGTCATGTTGACACCGATGCTATGTCAGGCTGGCAAATTTGTCATACTGAAACCAATGCTATGTCATGCAGACATAGTTGTCATACTGACACCGATATATTTTTATCCCGATACCCAGTCATACCGAATCCAATACCTTTTGAATCTGACACCATTATTGTTATGAAAAATATATCATGATGACACTGATGACTCATTATTTTTTCATGCTTCCAAAATGACATTGTTTCATTGAATATATTGAAACCTGGTTCATGATTTCACGTGTTTTCAATTTCAAAATCCCTAAATGATATAAATTTGAAATGATCCAATGTAATCCTTTACCCCTAAACTCTATCCATCATTTCTCTCTCTACCCCCAACCATTCACCTTCTGACCACCAGACTGAACTATTGGAATGGCGTGTGTGAAGTGAGCCCTTGATGGTGGTGAGTCTCATGCATATAAGAAACATAAAGGTGAATTGAGAAAACTTTATGGACCTATAAATCCTGATCTAGAGAACCATGTATTAAATCTAGAAAAATATGTTCTTTCGGAATGGATTTGGAAAGAAAATATTTTCTGTTTAAGTTACTACAAGATCAGAGATGGCTTGAGTGGTTCTCAGATAATGGAATACCCTTTTATCTGAAGCTAGTTCATGAATTTTATATGAATATGGAGTTCATGTTGGAATAAAGTGATGTTTCCTAGATCAAGACCATAGTAAAAGGGAAGAGAATCTATTTGTATTCAATACAATGGGATGGATATCTTAATGTTCCTCATGCAGGTGTATTTGATGATTATCAAGATACCTCTCCACCTGATAATGATATGTTCTTGTTTGAGACAATTCTGAAGGAGGTCACTAATAATTATGAGAACAGGAGAAGCATTTCTATAGAGTTAAGTGGATAATTTAGAATTTGTTTAATTTAATTCAGCATCATATTTATCCCATGAAAGGGGACTTTTCCTCTCTGAAGTATCCAGATGTCTACTTGGTTTATCTACTAAGAAAATGTATCAAGGTAAATCTGTGTAGATACCTTGTTGTGAACATGAATGAAATGATCAAACCTTCCGGAAAAACCAATTATCTATTTTATCCAAGGATAATCATAGATATGATAAAAGAGAAAGGTTGTGTAAATAAATAAGAAGAAGTTGTTTCTGAGTGCAGTTGGATTGACCTCAGTAACGAGATTTGTAAGAGGATGAAAATAAAATAGAACACATGGAAGAGAGAATGGGTTGGAGATAACGATAAGATTTATGATAAGTTTAATCATGTAGATTATCCAACTATGGATAAGAATATGGATGATCCTGGTGTAATACCAAATGAGGAAGTTGTTTAATCTTTAGAATAAGATGAAGAACCTTCAACTCCAGTTAGAGATCAGGGGTCACCTAATGATGATATGAGTGATCCTGACACCACTGAACATCACAAAGGTTTTTCTTTTGGACCTCCTAGTCCTCAACTTGCCTTGCCCCATGATGAGCCCACACTTGAAGAAAATGGAGATTCAGAGATAGAAGTATCTTGTAGTGTGGAATATTCATGTAGATCCATTAGCTCTGATGAAATAGTTTAAAGTGAATATGATGAAAGTGAAAATGGTAGTGAAGAGGAATAGGGGAAGAATATGGTGATATAAATGGAAATAAATATAATTTTTATGGATATGATGATGATGAAAGTATTGAAAGTGATAATGACCATCATGAGAATTATCAAGGTCAAGATGTCGAAATGGTAGATGTTTTGGATCAGGCATAGTTGGAAGAACCTCCAGAAGCGGTCGTTGAAGTAAGATAAAATCCTACAGTTGTTGAAGTAAGAGAAAATGCAGAAGTTGTTGTTGAATTGGAAGCTCAAGAAATTCCTATACCTCATTTAGTTTGTGAAATACTGAGACCTCATGATGAAGATATTAAACAAGCGAGGAGAGCTCAGATTTAGGGGGATCCTTAAGAAAGGGGAGATCAAGCTTGTGAAAAACATTAACTTTGAAGATTAAGACTTGATACTCTCATTCCTCTGGATAATGATGTAATGATTGAATGGGAAAAGGAATACTTGGTATATATCACTGGGTTTAGATTATAAAGACTCATATGATGAAGTATTTGTACCTGTTGCAATGGAATCAGTGGCTGAGACCATTTATAGTGACTCTATCACTAAAGCATATTTTGAAAGGTTTCAAGAAGAAGTCTGTTCAACTATAAGTATATTTGTTTAATATCATATGGTACATGAGATTCAAACAACTAGAAGAGAAAAAAATGAACTGATTGATGAATTACACTCTCCTAGATCTTCAATAGCATAAATGAGGTATTCTGGGAAAACAGTTTCTGTTCCAAGTTAGACAATAGGTATAAGTGATGTAGATGCAACTAATGTTGCAATGAAAATGATAGAGTAGATTCAACCCAACCTAATTACAACAGTTGATACAATTGTTACAAGCACTACCAAGTTGAGAAAATAAATTACTGGGCTTGCATATGTAATAAATACTTTGACCTCAAAGTATAAAGGTTGTGTGGAGACTATTCTTAAAACTTTGAAGACTCATACCCCAGTCTCTACTAATATTCCTTCGACATCTAGTCACACCTCTTAGACTCTGGACACTTTGGCAACTAGAACTATTGTTAAGAATAAATTAAAGCATTATTTGATGTTTCTAGGTTGAGAAACATTAAAAATTTTGAGAAGAATAGTGATCATGTTCATGATATGGTCAGAATCTATTCCAAGAGTGCTGAAACTTAAAATGGTCAAATCACAGAAAAGGTAGACCGCTATCTCAAAAAGATCATTACCAAGAATCAGTTGACTAACCTATTTAAGTATTTGATAGAGAACTTATCTTTGCCTCCAGTTAATAGATATTTAAAATATCAAGTACATAAATTGAAAGATTTAACCCCTCTTTTGGACAAATTCATGGAAAATAAAGATGGATTTGAGAAATAAATGAAGTATGGTGGTGAGATTGTTGAGAATTTAATCAAGCTATTAAATCCTTACATTCATGTATAAAGTGAAGTGACTATTGTGCCTGATGCTGCACCTCTTTGACCTCCTACATCAGTACCTCCACCTTGAATGTCAGTTGCTTAGGCTTTGACTCAAATTCACCTAGTGATCCCAGAATAGATTCAGCCTCCCGTGTTGTCCCAACACAAACCCTGCCTTGTACCTCATGTTCCTACCACCTTTGAAAATTTCTTCAGATCCTTGAGATTCTCAACCACCACCTACTGGACCCTCTATTGATCCCTCTAAGAAAGGGACGGAACCTATTGACCCTTAGATGTAGTGTGGATCATTCTCTGAGAAGACTTTTTTCATGATTGTTGCTATTTTTATTTGAAGACTTGTAAGACATTGTAGTTTATTGATTAATGGACTTTTATGTTCTTGTATTTCCACTATTTACCTTTTATCTATTACATTATGATACTTTTTCTTTCCTTTCTACCTATTTTTATTTTGATAATCCCCAAATGGGGAGAAATAGTTTGGAATTATCATTATTTACTCTACCTATGATATCCCTCTTATATATGTTTTTTCCGTGATACCATTAATGTTTATTGATTTTATCTCTAAACATTCTCTATATATTATAAAAAGTCATCAATAATGGGAGATGAATAGTAGAATGATTTCATTCCACATCAAATGATTTTACTAAATAATGCCATGATTTTTTATCATAAAAGGGGTGATTGTTGGACCATAGGAGACTGTGGACACCCTACCTAGTATTGATAGTTTTAATAATCACAAATCATGTCAATTCCTATTAATCGTGTATAGAAATTTCAATAATAATTATTTATGTTTCAGTATGTGAAATTATGTTTGATCTCATATAGATTTAGTAAATTCTGTTAATATTTATTTTGAAAGACAATCCAATAAAAAATATTTTATAAGTATAACAGACTGACACCAATAGAAGAGATGAGATACGAATAGTTCAGCTGACTTACTGATGAAAATGACCTACCAATGCCAATGTAGATAACTTATCGATGCAAATGAATTACTGATGAAAATGAACTACCTAAGCAGATGTCCTACCAATGAAAATGACCTACTGACACAGATGACCTACCAACATAGATGACCTACCGATGCAGATAACCTACCGACGTAGATGACCTAACGACACAGATGACTTACCAATGTAGATGACCTACTGATGCAAATGATATGATGAAAGAGATTAACTACAATTAGTTACAATGACCTACCGATCCATGGTGCTACAGATGCAAGGATTCACCAATAGTTAAAATAAGTCACCAATGCAATGAGTCACCGATGCACGGAAAGACTGAAAAACTGACACACTGATTGAACGAGTCACTAAAATAAGGGGATACTAACTGAGGACTCACCAATATAGTATATAAAATTTATTATATTTAAAATTAATTATATAGGTCATATTTTGGGGGTTTTAATCTGAATGATTAATTTAGTTCCTTTTTATAGACATCTTAAATGAGGATGTCAGAAATACGCGGTACCATGTCTACCACAAACATGACCACTGTCGGGCTGCAATAATATATATACAAAGAAGAGCTCTTGAAATAATACACAAGGGAAGACACATGAAAACATATATACACAACAAGATACAAGTAGATTTCCTACAAAAACTGTAACACCACGAGATTTTATGAAAAATATTCTTTTTAATTTCATTGATGTCTTGTGTTGTACTCTACACCAAAAGGAGCTTTCACTACACGCATCCCTGACTTGGCTTGCATTACATGCAATCACGACCTTCCACGATAGCGTATGTTGTACGCAATACCGAGTTTCACTAAACAACGATATATTATATAAACTAGCCGTTATGAATAGTAACACCCACTTTTTGAAATTTTATTTTTCAAAATGGACTTCATTTTTGGATTTGGAATATCGAAATTATACTAGGGTGAAATTTTGGTATTTTTCTAAAAACATTCAATTTTTGATGAATAGTGAAAACACTGGGTAACTATTTTAAAAATAGACTTTTTATTTAAATAATTATTTATTTTATTTAATTTTTTTAGGTCAAAATTGATACATAATACCTATATAAGTTTAATGTAATTCATTGGAGTCATTTTATAATAATTTTAGATATATAAAAATTTTATTGAACTTTTCACCGTCTTTTACCCACCTCCTAGGAAATTTGGAAATTCACATAAAAAATAATTTTACCGCTTTTGTGAGTGGAATTTTGAAAATCCGAGAGACACGGTTAATATCAAGGACTAAAATGTGGTTCAATGAGATGAAAATAATTTTTGGTGAATTGTAACTTTTTACTTTTATTTACCACGGTTAAAAGTAAATAGGGTAATTAAAGGTAAAAATGATATTATTATTACCCTAACACATGTCCTAATTCTATTTGATAAGTGTAATTCGACCAAAAACAACCTTAGGAATAAAATATGACCATTTAGGTCCACTTTTATTAGATTAGGACATTTATTATTAATTTATTTAAAGAAGGGTTAAAATAGTTAAAATCAAAGTTTAATAACTAAATCATTTTTAATATAGGGGTATACATAATATAAATTAGACTATAAATATTCATTAGCAATCTAAGATGATTTAATACATAATGGTATTTTATTTATAATTTTTAGGCATTAAATAATTTAATTTATTTATGACTCAATGATGATGCAGTAATTATCTTATTAATGAAATATTAACATAATTAAAGTTATAAATACCAAAATAACTGTAATTTGAGACTTTTTATGACTTAAACTAATTTTCTAGGTTAATATTACATGTTATTATTGATTTAATAAACTTTTTTCGAACTAATCATGTGTTATGATTTTCAAAAAAATCAATTACCAAATAGTGTCTAAATTGACATAAAATAGTTTTGAAAACAAATATTATATTATTAATTGTTATTATATTCTAAAAATATAAGGATAGGAAAAGATACTTATATCATGATAGGTGTATCATTAATGGACCAATTGGGGGTCTCTTGGATGTATATGGTATGTTTATTAACTATATAATATAAAAATACAAAGTGACATGGTAAATGTCAATCTAATTAACTAAGAGTTAAAACTAAAATATAAGGTTAATATAATGACCCAAACCTGTATAAAATCTATTTATTGAGAGTATTTCAACCCAATTCCACCTTATATTAGAAATAAATCAATTTTGAGCTATTAAAAACCGAATATGACTTTATTATAAAATAATATTTTATGTTTTTCCAAAGGTGCCCCTCTCCTCCCTTATAAAAAGAGAACCCCTTCCCTCTTCTCTTCACACCCTTTTGAGCCTTGAAGCCCGGACAAACCCTAACCATTTCTCTTCTCCACTTCCCTAGAAAAATTATGGAGGTTCTGGACTTCTCAAAATACCATCTCTACTTCCTTATGATAAGGCTTAAAGGAAGTGTGTCGAAGAAGAGATAATCTCTTCTTTCGATTATCACAAGTTTCTTTCTTCTTTAACTTCTTCTTCTTTAGTTGTATAATTATAAATTAATAACATAAGTATTACTTATATACTGATATTTTATTATAAATATGAAACAAACCTATTTCACCTTCTATCCTTCCTATGAAAAATGAAATCACCGCACATGCGTATGTATGGAATACCGTCTCCACGTCGTGGTGTAATCTGTTTTCGACCACCACCTTACTTGGATGGGTATAATGGTGTAAATAGATAACTATATATGATTATTGTAATGTGATATTGATTCTGAAATATTATACATACACTTCAATACAACTACACGATCATGGGAATGGTATCATCGCTCGTGCGTACATACGGACTACCATCTCCACGACGCGATGAGATTCATTCTCCATGTTAACCATTCATGAATGATTATAAAGTATATATAATAAGTAATCCTGAAATATATGACATAATAATACTGGATTTAGGTATATATATATGTATTTCATCTACTTAATTCCATTCAATTCAATAAGGAAACGAAAACAGTGTTCATGCTTACGTACAGCCTACCGTCTCCATGAACGGTGGATTTCATTCCATTTATCGATCTATCATATATATATATATGTATATATATTATATATAAATAATTTTTTACATTATAGAATTAATTAAATCAGGATATAAGTAATAATATCAAGAACAAAAAGTCCAAACACATACGATAAATAAAACGATTTTACCCAAAATCCTGCTTTAACATGGAATTTACAAAAGAACGGGTAATATAAAGTCATAAGTGAACCATTTATGACATAATAACAATGAATATTATTTTGTAATAAGTCAATGACATTATTTAAATCATTATACAAGAGGTTAGGATACGTACGAAGCATATCAGACCTAAGTTAAAGGATAACTATTCCAATATTGTTCTTATCTGAGATTGTTATTCGCAAGTATTTACTGGTGTTCTTGTTATAATCCATGCCCATGTTTTCTAAAAATGTTTTCATTGTATTTTTAAATTTCTTTTTACCCATTTTTGAAATTTACGAAATGTTATGAAAGGAATCTTATTTTTTTACCACACGGGGAACTTTTTGACTTTTTTGATAAAAGTACGAGAAGAAATTTATTTTTAACTTATACGACGTGAACGAATTTTTACGGATTCTTAAGGCCTCATTTTCAAGAAGATTACTCCATAAGATTTTATGACTATTTTCAACAAAATAATTTTCTTTTAAAATTGCATGGAATTTTGTGAAAAGAAAATGATTTTGAATAAGAGAAGATATTTTCCTCAAGAATATATCTCAAGTGTTTTATCAAAATCATTTTCCATCTAATATGACATTATTTCATATGTGTATGTTTCAAGTATAATGTCTCTATGATTTACACGGTTTTACTTCTCTTATGATGAAATTATATCCATTTGTTTTATATGGATTATGTAATGATGGAATGTTATTTATGAAACCCATTTTATTCTTTGGGTTATAATGAATGTTTTATGTTTATTTTGTGGCACAAGTAAGAATGATTTCATTATGATATGGGTGGGACCTAAATCTCCCTCCAATTCATTGGGTAAAGATTTATATCTCATGAGATAGACATGGATATAATGGTAAGTTAATCTAGTTCAGTGATACAAGACTGGAACGAGGAGTGAACACGATTCAGAAAGGGACTTTATCCACTAAGATGGTCTTGGCAGCAATACCTTACCTACTATGGAAATCATAACAATTGATGAATGGTTTCCACAATTACATGATTTATTCCCATTCTATTTTATCAAGATTGATGTTACTTTATGATATATTCCTTACGTACTTCCATGATTTATGTCTTTGCTCAAGATTTTGATGTTTAGATTTTATGTTCAAGCTTTTTCATAGAAATGTTTATGGATTGTTTTATGTTCTCTATTATTAACCTTACTGAGAATTTGAGCTCACCCTTTTTATGTTTTCTTTTCCCCAGGATATAAAGAAAGGTTTTAGGTAAGAAAAAAAGGGAAGATCTTTATGGGACAAGTTGAATATCTTTCACCACGATTAGAAGATTAAATTCCGAGTTTCCAAAGACACTAAACTATTACAGTCCTTGTGTATCTCTGTTTGTTATGTATTAAGTATTCCGTAAACGTAATTTAATGTCCATGTACGTGAAGCTCCGGGTCTCTACAGTTGGTATTAGAGGAAAGGTTTAGTCAACCTTTGGAAACTAGGATGCGAGAAATTTAGTGGGATCCCTAGAGATATTTCTAAGGTATGTCTAGGGATGTCCCTATGGTTAAGTATAAGTATATTTTATAGTCCTAAAATTATGGTAACAATCTTAGAATTTAACCTAAGATGTTATATATTGAAGGTAATCCCCCTTGATTATGATTTTGGCCTCTCACACTATTCTTTTTGGGTTTTAGAAAATGTCTGGGAACGAGAAGATTCACAATAATGGAGGATATGATGGACAATGGATTGATATTATTCATGAGAAACCGAATGAAATTGGATCTAGAGGTCCACATATTGTTATTATGCCTAATCAACAATCTAATAATATGATCAATAATCTCAACTTTGGTAAGTTTCCCAACTCAGCTAATAAGAGAAAGATGGAGTTTCATGACGATCATAGAGGAAGGAACGCTTAATTTTTATCATGTAAATAATAGGGGAAGAGGCATGAAGGAGAATATTTCAAAGGAATTGGAAGATTCATTGGGTGCAGAAAAGAAGGAAAAAAATCCAGTAAGTTCAAAGGAAAAAGGTTCAGTTAACACCATGGATAAGGATAATGGTATTGCTACGACATCAACAATGATCAGATGTTTTAAATGTGGAATGTATGGGCATTATGAAAACCAATTCCCTAAGGGAAAATCTCATGAAGAGAATCAACATGGTCATATGGGTAGTATTTATATGGATGATGATGAGGAGACTATAAATGATATATGATATGAAAGAAGTGTTGAAGCTTGGTCAATGGTTTAAGAAGGTAGTGGAATGATTGTATGTTTATCAAGAGTTATGTTGTATAGGTAATATAATGGTACTATGGAATAAAGAAACATCTATGGATTGTTACACTATTGTTTTTCCTAAAGTATTTGAAAGTATATGTTGAATGGTACTGGTAACCATGAAAGGTTATTCAGATATTTTTTGGAAATAAAATGATATGCACATAATGAATGGATAAGGAGGAAATAATATGTTTGATAGTATTCATGAGCTCATGATTGTTATAAGGACTAAGTGATATCATGGTTTGAGTATACATAATTTTGGGATTTTGGTATTTGGAAAGAGTTAACTTTTGAAAACACTCATGTTTTCACTAAGGTTCAATAGGTTTTTACTTTTCAAGAGAATACATGATTAAGGCCTTAGAATGTTTGGAATGTGACCAAAAAGATATATATTATGATATATGGGGATCAGCGATGGTATTAACATGATTGTTATATGAACTCTCTGGCAATCGTTTTCACTATAATATGAGATTGGACAGTAGTAGTTTGGACAAGCCTAATGATTGGAATGGATTATGTTGGACATAAGTTAGTATTGTTTAAGGCTAGAACTTTTTCAATATTATTGATGGAAAGTTATAATAATGTATTTTTTAGAAAAAAGGAAAACCTGCAGGATGGGCGACAACCCATCACGTCAGACAAGGATGTGAGAATCGAACCCACAACCGAAGTGCGACATGAATTTATTTCCCACCACTGGCCTATAGGAAGTCCCTAGTTAGCAGAAACTAGTTTTATTTTATTATGCAGGATGATAGATGAAGTATAAGTCCATTTTGGAACCATATCTGATTAATCTCATCATAGATGGACTTATGTATATAACTTTTTCTAACTTATGTTTGAGACATATGGAATGACCTATCATTCTATCGCATGATCTGCTAAAACTTCACGAAAGACAAATTCAACTTCATTTCTTAATGAGATGAAGTGGAAATTGTTCAAGGCACGAACAACGGTGAGATTTTACCAAAATAAAGTAAGTATTTCTTCTAATTAAAATTCTTCAACTTTAGGGAAATGATCTTGAAAACCAAAAATGTTGTCCTAGTGCCCTTATATCTGATGAATCAGATGGTACCCTAGATCATCACAAATTTATGGCTTTTTGATTGTTGTCTTTTTCATAGCCATGTTCTCTACCACTCTCCATCAGAACATGATGGTTAGATTTCTCTTCCATAACCATATTTTCACCTATGTTCTCCTACGTGGAAACCCAGTGATTAGTTAATTTGGGTAACCGTTACGTTTCATACTTTAGTTTTTGAAGATAAGTTTTGGTATTCCTTTTTACAATGTGGGTTTCTATTAATGAAACTTTTTAATAGTAAACCATTTATATCCCCGACGAATTTCGAGGGCGAAATTAATTTTAAGGGGGGTAGAATGTAACACCCCAAGATTTTATGAAAAATATTCTTTTTAATTTCATTGGTGTCTTGTGTTGTACGCTAAACCAAAAGGAGCTTGCACTAGACGCATCACTGACTTGTCTTTCATTACACCCAATCATGACCTTCCACGATAGTGTATGTTGTATGCAATACCGAGTTTCACTAAACACCGATATATTATATAAACTAACCATTATGAATAGTAATACCCACTCTTTGAAATTTTATTTTTCAAAATGGACTTCATTTTTGGATTTGGAATATCGAAATTAGACTAAGGTGAAATTTTGGTATTTTTTTGAAAACTTTCAATTTTTGATGAATAGTGAAAACACTGGGTTACTATTTAAAAAACAGACTTTTTATTTAGATAATTATTTATTTTATTTAAATTTATTTTAGGTCAAAATTGATAAATAATACCTATATAAGTTCAATGTAATTCATTAGAGTCATTTTATAATAATTTTAGATATATAAAAATTTTATTGAACTTTTCACCGTCTTTTACCCACCTCCTAGGAGAATTTGGAAATTCACATAAAACTTAATTTTACTGCTTCTGTGAGTGGAATTTCGAAAATCTGAGATACACGGTTAATATAAATGACTAAAATGTGGTTCAATGAGATGAAAATAATTTTTGGTGAATAGTAACTTTTTACTTTTATTTACCACGGTTAAAAGTAAATAGGGTAATTAAGGGTAAAATGATATTATTATTACCCTAACACATGTCTTAATTCTATTGGATAAGTGTAATTCGACCAAAAACAACCTTAAGAATAAAATATGACCATTTAGGTCCACTTGGATTAGATTAGGACATTTATTATTAATTTATTTAAAGATGGGTTAAAATAGTTAAAATCAAAGTTTAATAACTAAATCATTTTTAATATAGGGTTATACATAATATAAATTAGACTATAAATATTAATTAGAAGGATAAGAAGATTTCCTACATAATGGTAATTTATTTATAATTTTTATACATTACATAATTTAATTTATTTATGACACGATGATGATGAAGTAATTATCTTATTAATGAAATATTAACATAATTGATGTTATAAATACCCAAATAAATGTAATTTGAGACTTTTTATGAATTCCACTAATTTTATAGGTTAATATAACATGTTATTATTGATTTAAGTAACGTTTTTCTAACTAATCATGCTGTTATGAGTTTCAAAATAATCAATTACCAAATAGTGTCAAAATTGACATAAAATAGTTTTTAAAACAAATATAATGTTATTAATTATTATTATATTCCTAAAAATCTATTGTTCTGTCAGGATACATATATCATGATAGGTGTACCATTAATGGACCACTTGCGGGTCTCTTGGATGTATATGGTATGTTTATTAACTATATAATATAAAAATAAAAAGTGACATGGTAAATGTCAATATAATTAACTTAGAGTTAAAACTAAAAGATGAGGTTTATATAATGCCCCAAACCTGTATAAAATCTATTGGTTGAGAGTATTTCGACCCATCCCCACATTAGCTTTGAAATAAATCAATTTGGAGCTATTAAAAAACGAATATGGCTTTATTATAAAATAATATTTTATGTTTTTCCAAAGGTGCCCCTCTCCTCCCTTATAAAAAGGGAACCCCTCCCCTCTTCTCTTCACATCCATTTGAACCTTTAATCCTGGAAAAAACCTGACCATTTCTCTTCTCCACTTCCCTATAAACATTATGGGGGTTCTGGTCTTCTCAAAATACCATCTCTACTTCCTTAAGATAAGGCTTAAAGGAGGTGCCTCGAAGAAGAGGTAATCTCTTCTTCCGATTCTCTCAAGTTTCTTTCTTCTTCAACTTATTATTCTTTAGTTGTATCATTATAAAGTAATAACATCAGTATTAATTATATAATGATATGTTATTATAAATATGAAACAAACCTATTTCACTTTCTATCCATCCTACGGAAAATGAATTCACGGCGCGTGTGTACATACGTAATACCATCTCCATGCCGTGGTGTAATCTGTTTTCGACTACCACCTTACTTGGATGAGTGTAATGGTGTAAATAGATAACTATATATGATTATTGTAATGTGATATTGATTCTTAATTATTATAAATAAACTTAAATACAACTCCACGATCATGGGAATGGTATCATCGCTCGTACGTACGTACGGACTACCGTCTCCACGACGCGATGAGATTCATTCTCCATGTTTACCATTCATGAATGATTATAAAGTATATATAATAAGTAATCATGAAATATATGACATAATAATACTAGATTTATGTATATATATATATGTTTTTCATCTACTTAATTCCATTCAATTTAATAAGGAAACGAAAACAACATTCATGTGTACGTACGACCTACCGTCTCCATGAACGGTGTATTTCATTCCATTTATCGATCTATCATATATATATGTATATATATTATATATAAATTATGTTTTAAATTATGGAATTAATTAAATCTGGATGTAATTAATAATATCAAGAACAACAAGTCCAAACACGTATGATAAATAAAACGATTTTACCCAAAACGCTGCTTTAACATGGAATTTAGAAAAGAACGGGTAATATAAAGTCATATGTTAACCATTTATGACATCATAACAATGAATATTATTCTATAATAAGTCAATGACATTATTTAAATCATTATACGTAAGGTTCAGATATGTACGAAGCATATCAGACCTAAGGTAAGGGATAACTATTCCAATCTCGTTGTTATCCGAGATTGTTTTTCGTAAGTATTTACCAGGGTTATTGTTACCATCCATGCCCATGTTTTCTAAAAATGTTTTCATGTATTTTTAAAGTCCTTTTTACCCATTTTTTAAATTTACCACATGTTATGAAAGGAATTTTAACTTTTTTTACCACACGGGGAACTTTTTGACTTTTCTGACAAAAGTACGAGAATAATTTTATTTTTAACTTATACGGCGTGAACAGATTTTTACTGTTTCATAACACCTCATTTTCATGAAGCTTACTCTACAATATTTTATGACTATTTTCAAGAAAATACTTTTCTTTTAAAATTGCATGACATTTTTAGAAAATAAAATGATTTTGAATAAGAAAGGATATTTTCCTCAAGAATATATCTCAAGTGTTTTATCAAAACCATTTTCCATCTAATATGAAATTATTTCATATCTGTATGTTTCAAGTATAATGTATCTATGATTTACATGGTTTTACTTCTCTTATGATGAAATTATATCCATTTTTTATATGGATTATGTTATGATGGGATGAATTTTATGAAACCCATTTTAATCTTTGGGTTATGATGAATGTTTTAAGTTTATTTTGTGGCACAAGTAATAATGATTTCATTATGGGATTGGTGGGACCTATATCTCCCTACAATGCATTGGGTAAAGATTTATATCTCATGAGATAGACATGGCTGGAACAGTAAGTTAATCCGGTTCAGTGATATAGGACTAGAACGAGGAGTGAACTTGATTCCGAAAGGGACTTTGTCCACTAAAATGGTCTTGGCAGTAATGCCTTGGATACTATGGAAATCATAACAAGTGATTAATGGTTGCCATAATTACATGATTTATTCCCAGGATATTTTATCAAGATTGGTATTCCTTTATGATATATGCCTTACGTACTTCCATGATTTATGTCTTTGCTCACGATTTTGATGTTTAGATTTTATGTTCATACTTTTTCATTCAAATGTTTATGGATTCTTTTATGTTCTCTATGCTTACTCTTACTGAGCATTTGAGCTCACCCTTTTTACGTTTTTTCCCCAGGATATAAAGAAAGGTTTTAGGTAAGAAAACAAAAGGGGAAGATCTTTAGGGGAGAAGTTGAAGATCTTTCACCACGATTAGAATATTAAATTCCGAGTTTCCAAAGACACTAAACTATTACGGTCCTTGTGTTTCTATGTTTTTTATGTATTAAGTATTCCGAAAAAGTAATGTAATGTCCATGTACGTCAGGATCTAGGTATCTACAAAAACTATAAAGAAAGGAAGAACACACAATGAATTATTCATTACTACATATTGTGGACCAGATAACCGATGATCATAAAAAATCCATCATCTCTACAACATCCAACCAAACCAAAGGAGAAAAACATATCACCCTCCAGGAATATAGAACACAGTGCTCCATGAATCTCTATTTCAATGTCTATTTCCATAAGAGGACTCAAACGTCAAATCTGATACATCAGAGAGTCCAGAGCTGAATTAAACAACACTTAGAGCATCCCTAATCCCTTTTTAATATATTTTTCATTATTGTATTCTATTTATCTAAAATTATAGCAGTGTGTGTGTCTATAATAAAAAAAAACTGTCTCCTACACAAAACTAGAGTATAATAGATTTCCTCAAACAACAGTCTTTTTATACTTGTTCATCCCATGAAGAACTGTGGAAGAGTTCCTGTGTGACATGGTTGTTTTTGTTCCCATGTAGAACTATGGTAGAGGTCTTGTGACCTAGACAGTCTGTGTACTAATGTGTTAACCCTGATATAGGGTGTGGATCAAAATCTTTATCTATATTGATTGGTTTGTGTTAGGTGATCACCAAGTGGAGAGAGATAAGTCACTTCTTGAGACTAAACCTTTTGTTTTATATCCACTGTTTTTTTAATTTAGTCTTTCTCTGTTTTAATTCATTTTTCAGAAAACTAAATTTTACTTTTATAGTCATGGATCGTAGTTATAACTATTTTTACATATTAGAGTAGTTTAAAAAGCTGTATAAATATATCATATTGTTATAACTTAGAATTAATAAATCATCTAAGAAAATATTTAAGTATTCAACCTATTATAATTTTACTACCTTGGTTAACTGGACATTTATATTTTAAATTGGGGGTACCTTTTAAACAAACCTTTTTACAAATTTTTTGATAGGAACTTAATTCACCACCCTCTTGAGTATCCAGCTCTGACCAATAAAAACAAGGGACAAGCATATACAACACACTATAGAATAGTACAAAAGAAAAAAAATATGGTTCCACTAGCATCCAAAGAATATGTTTGGTCATCTACTTGCACACTCAATTCTCTATGTGAAACAAATCCATAATTCATGATATGGATATTTCCATTATCCATATCAGTAGTCATGAAGTCTACATGGGTACCAAAAATGGCACAAGTAGGCTGTGAGATAACCTCAGTAGGACACAACCAACTATAACACCTCAATTTTTATGAACCATTTATAATAAATTTAATTTAATTTTTGACTTGCATTATGTGCTACAATAATTGAATATTTCGTTTTATACTATACCATGTAAATTTTGTGCTACATGCAACACCATTTTAACTTGCGTTACACAAAATAATGAGTTTATATAAAAAAACATTATCTTATTATAATTATTTAAATAAGAAAGTTATAACATAGTATTTAAAATTATTAATATTATTAAAATTAAATAATTTTTTTAACATTTTTCATAATGATTTTATATAAAAAAAATATATTTCTAATAAAATAAATAATTGTAGGTAAAATAATTTTATGATTTGAAATTACTATTTTCTAGAAAAAATTTCTTTTTATGTCTTTGTATAAAAAATAATAAAATTAATTTTTGACACTTTAAGAAATCTAATTTGATAAAATAAACATAATTTTTTAATTTATATTGTAAGAATCATCTCTAGGTAAATTTTTTGGTGTATTCTGAAATATTTCTTTTTTTGTATGAGTAGTGAAAAATACTGAATTTTAATTGAAAACATATTTTTAATCTTATTTATTAATATAGTTAATTTTTTATTTTAAATTTTTTATAAAGTTTAATTAGATAAATTATATATCCATTAATACAATTTAGTTCATATAATTAATTTCACATTGAAATTTATTATACAAATATTTCAACCATATTTACTTTTTCATATTAAAAACATGTCTTCTCATCCTGTCTGTAGGTTTCATTTGAAATTAATTTATGCCAATTTTGTGAATAGAATTTAGAAAAATGTATTCAATATTTTTAATATTAATATTTATAATTTATAATAAATTAAAATTTGTTTTTGACAAAATAATTTAGTGAGATCAATTAAAACAAATTACATGAATTAAGGTAAAAACAAGTTTACTTAGTTGTTAATCATAAACCATAAGGTGTAAAAATGCCCCCACAATTTTCAAAAACCCATTGTATAGACATATATTGACTTTAAATCATAAATTAAAGATTTTTTTTTGTTTTTATAGCTTGTAGTTAGGTAAAAACGTGGGTACACCCAACATTGTGTTTAGAAATTCCAAGTGTGTCTTGTCCCTCCCTTATAAAAGGCTACCAACTCTCACCCTATATTCACACATCTTAAGACCTTTGGTTTGTAAAAAAATATAAAAATAAACTCCCAAATCTCATAAATTCGTACTGTAATTCTCACTTTTCTCATAAATCTAGACAAGGAATCCCCTTAGTGAAATCGAAAAGGAGTTACCAAATGAAGAGATAACATGCTTCAACAACCACTTTTATTTTCCTTCTTTCTCCACCCCTAAATTATTCTTATTCAATGATTATATAATAAAATCAGTATCCTCAATATACTATAACATTTTTTTTGTTAATTTTATAGTTCTAAACTAACACACACTTCCATCAAATGGGATACACAGTTATCGTTTGTGTGTACGAAAAACTACCACCTCAAAAATTGATAACGTTTTTTCTTCTATTACCAACATTATTGGTTGGAAAAAATGATGGAATGAATTTTTTATATGATATGTATGATATAAATGATTTATTTATTATGAGAGAATTTTTATGTAACACATACCTTCATGATCTCCATCTTTTCGGAATATGATAACTTCATGTGTGGATGAGATGGCTGTTTCCTCCTCAAAGCAAAGTGATTCATTCACGCATTACATGAAATTTATTAAGGATGGTTTAACTAAAAATATGTGTTATATATGAAATTATAATTATAATATAATTATAATATATATATATATATGTATCATTAACTTTCCTTTCATTCAATATGATAAGAAAATGGACACAATATTCATGTGTATTTATGGCTTACCATCTCCTTGAACAATGTATTTAATTTTCTATTAAAATAATTTATATATTATTATAAATAAATATTAAATAAATATATATGATATTTATATAATGTTTTATATTATTAAATTAAATAAATTATTATTTAATTAAGAGGACCTAGAATAAAAATTAAAATCATATATGAAAAATAATGCGGTTACTACCCTAAACGTAACATTAACATTGAATTGTTAATAAACATGAAAAATAAAGTCATAAGTAAATAATATGTAGTATTATATAAATTAATATTTTTCTATGATATATTTTTAATAAACCTATATTTATTATGCATTAGGTTTTAATGATAATGATTAGAGTTAAGACATAAGGTAAGGGGATATTTAGTCTCACTTTTATTTCTTTGAGAATTATGCCTTATTCACCACTCGTTAATATTTTATGATGTATATAATACACATGAATATATTATATGAATAATATCCTTTAGTTAATGGATATTTACATACCCATTTTATGATCTCTATTTCATGGGGTTAAATGGTTGACATGTCACTAAATTGGTAATGTAATTTTACCTCAATTTGACTTATTAGAGACTCAAGTTATGTTATGCACCAAAATTATTTTTCAAGGTGTATATAATTACCTCTAACTTATTGTATCCTTAATATATATTTTTTAATGATATTATAATATTATATTAGTTTCATTATCTCATGATAACTATGATTCAAAGTTACTGAAATGGTAATTGTTTATTACTATAATATCATCATTACCGGGATTGTATAGGTTTATTCTTCGATTGTTGAAATATTATTATCCATATCTTAATAAATCTTAGGAAATTTATTCTACTTGGGTTATTAATTATATCTTCATGTATTGGTACCATTTGTTTTACTATTTCTTACTTAATATAATTAATAAAATGTTTTTAAGAAAATCATACCTTACTTGTCTTTTCAGTCGAGAATCTATGATCTTTCAAAACAATGTTTTCTAAAAATGTTTTTAAATTTTATTTTATGATTTTTTATGGAAAATTATTTTAAATACAATTTATTGTTTAAAAATTTTATTTTATATGTCTTTAATTTTATATTCGAATAAAAGTATTTCCAAAATGTTTTACATTTTAAAAATAATTTTCCAATGATGAAATGATATTTTTCCCAAGAAATATTTTTAAAATATTTCTCAAAAATATGTTCCATATAATATGAAGTTATTTGGTTTTTATCATTTATTACTAAGAATTTTATACAGGGGTTCCATTCATATTCTTTCTATAAATGGTTTATCATTTGATGACATGATGTTTATGAAACATGTTTCACATTCACGAGGTATATTTTTGTAAAACCCATTTACCATTCAAAAGTTATATTCTTATGAAACCAGATTATTTTCATGGGTTATGATTTGATGAAATGATTATCAAACCTGAGTTTTTTCCATATTCTATGATATGATGAAATTTTTATAAAACCCTTTTTATTTCATGGGTTATGATATGATTTTTTATGATCCTACGGAACACGTATGTGTGATTTCATTATGATAAGGGTTTGACCTATATCTCTCCCCCAATGCACTGGGTATGGAATTATTTATCATGAGATAGAAATGGATGGAACAGGGAGTGACCTCAGTTCAATAAAGTAATTTATCGACTAAGATGGTATTGGGAGTGAACCTTGATTATTATGATGGTTTGGAAAGTGAACCCATTCCATTTAGATGAAAAATTAAATTAAGCCTTAACTAAAATGAAAGTAATTTTTTATACTTATGTATCTACCAAAATTCAATGTATTATTCATATTTTATGATTTCATGGATTATGCTATTGATTCCCTTATTATTCATGTAATATAAACTACCAATATTTATTCTATGACTCTTTATTAAGATATTTGATAAAAATGGTATGATATTTTAATTTTATGATCTTATTATCATACCCTTATGCTCATTATTATTCTTAAATATCAACCTTGTCTACCCATACTGATTATCTGAGATCACAGTTTATTATGTTCCTTTACCTCGGTAATAAAGATATGCATTGTGTTTGATGTGTATAAGAAGGTTAATAGTCATGGTGAACATATTGGGAGATAATATAGCTCACTTATGTACCAGTGTTTATGATTCCACGTTTTCAAATTCAATAAACTATTATAATCATTGGGCATGTTCTTGTATAATGTGATAAGAATTTCAAAAAAAATGACCTAATGTCTATGTATGAAAAGATAGGGTTTCTATAGTTGGTATCAGAGAGAAGGTTTAGTTAACCTTTGGAATCAGGGATGATAAAATGTTAGTAAGAACCTTAATGACATGTCTAAGGATATGTCTAATTGTTAGTAAATGTATAAGAAAATATCCTAGAATTTTGGTAAAGGATTGAGAAAGTGGTTTTCTAGAAATACACACCTTTATGGATACTACAATTGGATGTTTCTCTAGAACAATTTTACATAGGTATAGAAGCCCCAAAACTTCCATATTAAGCTAGAGTCGATCTAGAATTGGTACATGACAACGGGTCATGCTGCACACCTACTTTGACACTCCCGGGGGATATGCATTAGAAATTCAAAAACTCTTCACGAACCATCATGGAGGATTTAAATTGAATTTCTCTATGAATAACCTAGGATAAACTTATGGTTTCATATATTAAATAAGGTTTTATAATTTAAAAATCTTACAAATGATTCCAAGATTATGTAGTTTCACACTACGGTTATTATTTATTACCCCATTTTTTGTTTCAGTCAATTTCTAGAATTTGAAGGAACTGCATTAATGCTTAGTGTGGCAAAAATGACCTAATAATTATTTTAAGTATCCAAATGTTATGGGGGATTGAATTAAACAAATCATTATTATGATAACACTTATTTCTCAAGATATGAATCATTCTATACTGCCAAATGAGGAAAGTAGGTAACAATGTTATGTTTAGTCCTTCATATGGAAATTTACCCCTTATTTCAGTGGGTCTTCTGATCCACTTGTTACAAAACAACAGATCGGTACCACTTAAAATATATTTTCTATTATTAAGTGTTCTAAACATGAATATAACATTCAAGATGTTTATTATTTAGAAGGTGTAGATGACCAGTGGCAGACACTAATCCAAAAAATGAGGTAGGAAGATGAAATTGAATCCATGGATTAGGGTTTTTTCAATAACTTATTCTTCAATATGTACTTGTGTTCTTCATAAAAAAATATAGAAGGATTTTCTTGAGTTAAATAAAATTAATGATTAATCTTTTGGAACCAATAAAGAAAATATATAATACTTATGAGGTAATATTTAGGAATTATCATCCAACCTAAAAGTAAGGTTGACCAATTCATCGATGGATTAAAGACAAGTCTCAGAAGGGAGATAACCATAAGAGACTTTAGCATCTTTGAAGAGATTGTGTTTTATTCCATCAAGTTTGAAGTGGAGGATGGGGATACATATCAATCTCATGGTTTTGATATGAAAACGAATATAGAGTTCAAATGAAAATATAAAAACCATAGAGATAAGATGATATGATTTCCTTTATACTCTAAGCGTGGGAAGAAGCATGTTGGATATTGTCATAATGGGTGTAATAATTTTTTTTAATTAAATAAGGGAGGGTTATTAGGAATTTGATTTCCTAAATTATGAGATTAAGTTAGCTATTAATTCTAATGGAGAGAAAGCTGTATAGAATGCACCTCAGCCCTATCAGTTCTCCAAGTCTAAAGGGAATGATAATTATTAACAATGACCAAAATAGAAGTTAATGACAATGATAAATGTAAAAACCATCTAAAGAAATGAAAAGGGGGGAAATATCATGTAATAACTATTTCTGATGAGGGGTGTGATAATGACATGGTGAAAAGTACACTTTCTATCTACTCTAGAACTACTAATGTCTTCTTTGATTCTCGATCTAACCAATCATGGCTATGTAAATAATATTATAAGGGTATTATGATTCGACCCAAACTATTATATGTGGAATTAGAATTGAAATACACTAATGGTATGATAACTCCATATCAATTCAACGATTCATCTCGGGTTGACAATAGTGGGAATATGAATCTTGAAAATCTTGTCATACTTCATCTGGTTGAATTTTATTCCATATTTGGAATGGATTAGATTTCATTGGAAAACATACCACTACATTTTTCCATGGACGGGGAGATAAATTTTATATTTCAAACAGACCTATGATTTTTTATCAGTGTGATGATATGTATGAACTTCCTATGGAGATTATATCTATTATATGGGTCAAAATTTCCATTTATAAGTTGTATTTATCTCAAATAGATGGGGTGAAACTCAACATACATGATATTTCTATTATTTTGTAATTTTTTGATTTATTTCAAATATATTTTCCAATAATTGAACCAAAATGAGATGTTTATTTTTATATAGAACTCATACCTTGTTCCACACCAATTTCAAAGACTTCTTATAAAATGTCCCTAGTTGAGTTGTAGGAATGGAAGAAGAAATTCCAAGAAAACCATGACAAGGTATTCATTTGGACAAGTGTGTACCCTTGGGGATAAGTGGTTTGTTTTTTGAAAGATAAATATGGATCAATGTGAGTTTTCATTGATTATCAATAGCTGAACATTATTATAATTAATAATAAGTTTTTTCTTCCCTCTATTGATGAATTGTTTTATCAATTGTGTGAAGATTGTTAATTTTTTATTATTGGAATTAATTCCAGATATAATTAATTTTGGTTGAGAATGAGGATATACCAAATTTGATAATCAGTATGAGTTATGGACACTATGAATCTACAGTGATTCCATATATTCATGCTAATTCCATTGATATATTTATCTATATTATGAATATATTCTTTAGAAATTAACTTTATTCGTTTTTGGTATTCTTTATAGATGATATTATAATATATTAAAATATAATGGAATATCATGAAGACCACTAAATAATTGTACTAAAGACACTAAGGAAAGAGAAACTTTATGAAAAATTTACAAAGTGAAAATTTTGGTTCCAAAGGTTCCATTTTTGGGTCACATAATCTCCAGAGAGGGTATAAAAATAGATCAATCAAAGTCAGAGGCTGTTAAATGTTGTCCTAGACCAACCATTGTGATAGAGATACATATTTTTCTTGGTTTAGATGGATATTATCAAAGCATTGTGGATAATTTCTCACAAATATCCAATCTTGTGACCATGTTAACTCATAAGGGATCCAAGTTCCTCCGAAAATATGAATGTGAGGAAATGTTCATGGAACCAAAGAGAAGGTTAGTGAGCGCACATGTGATTACATTACCCTATAGTGGATAAGTGTTTGTAATCTATTGTGACGTATCCAAGAAGGTATTTGGATGCATTATTATACATGATAACATGGTTACAGCCTATTACTCATGGAAGTTGATGATTCATGATCAAAATTACCCAACTCCTAATTTGTAGTTAGATGTAGTAATTGTCACATTAAATATATGGAGGAATTATATGTATAGAGAATAGTGTGAAATATATTAAGATCATAAAATTATGACATATATATTCACACCAAAATAGTCTAAATTGAATCAAAGAATATTGTTAGAGTTGATAAAGGATTATTAATTCTCAATACAATACCACCATAGGAAAGAGAACATAGTGGGAAATGCTTTGAGTCAGAAGGGTCTCACTATCTTATCTATGATGAGGATCACCAAAGATCAAATATATTTTTATTTTCAATGGATGGACCAAAAAATAATAAATTAGAAAAATCTTATCTTGCACAATTGAATGTTCAACCCTCTATCCCATTGAAGAGTGGAGAGGAAAATAAATAAGATTTAGAAGTATAGAAGAAGGTTAGAAATGTTCGTGAGTTTAACTTTGTTTAGGATAGACTGGTAAGTTTTAGGAACTATGTATGTGATCCATCTATTCCAGATTTGAAGAAGGAACAGCTATAGGAAGCTCATTTATCTTTATTTTCTATTCATCATGGATTTATGATGATATATATAGATTTGAAAGAATACTTATTATGTTATGGAATGAAGTGATATATCACAGAGTTTGTAACCCTGCTCTTGGTATGACTGTAAGTTAAGGATGAAAGACAAAAAGTCTAAGGGGATACTGAATCCATTACCCATTCTAGAATGTAAATAGGAGAACATAACCATGTATTTTGTCCATAGACTCCCTAGAATTTCAAAAGGTAATAGTTATATATGTGTGGTGGTCGATCTCCATATGTATTTTCCACACTTTACCTCTATTAGATAATACTTATTTCTAGATATTATTTATAGGATATACATTAATTAAGTTTTAAGAATTCATGGAGTACCACATTCCATTTTATTTTATCAGGATCCGCGGATTACCTCAATGTCCTGGTGAAGTATTCCAAAATCCATTAATACATAATTGAGTTCTTGCACTTCTTATCATCCTTATAAGGATGGTCAGTCTAAAAGAACAATTCAAAACCTAGAGGATATGTTGAGATCTTGATCTGTTAATCTCAATGGTGGTTGGGATCAACCCCTTCATCTAGTGGAGTTTGCATACAAGAATTACTTTCACTGAAGAATTTAGATGGATCCTTGTGAAACCATATATGGGATGAAATTTATCTCTCAAATGTTCTGGAATGAATTTGGATAAAAAAATTATATTGTGACATGAGATTGATGAAGAAATGGATGAGAAGGTTATATCCATTATGAAGCATATTCAGGTAGCACAAAGATAGTAGATAAGTTATTCTTATATCCGTCGACATGACTTAGAATCTGATTTTGGTGACATGATGTTTCTATAAACTTTTAAATAGAAGAAGATTATGATATTTGGAGGAAGGAGATATTAAGTCCTAGGTATATTGGTCCCTTTAAAATTCTTGATTATATAGGGAAGGTATATAATCAATTGGAGCTTCTACCAATCCTCAATCAAGTACATGATGTGTTCCATGTAACTTTTATGGGTAAGTAATACCCGAACCTTCACATGTACTCAGGTCAGTGGTCAAACAATTTAAGTAATATCATTCTTATGATGACTAACAAGTTGAAAATCTAGATCATACAGTTAAATTTATAAAAAAAGACCACTCACATAGTCAAATTTTTGTGGACTAACCACTAGTTAGTGTAATCTATGCGGAAAATATATGATATGATGAGGCAAAATTATCCTCACATGATTACATCAGAATGATGAATTTTGAGGTAAAAAATTAATTTTAAGGGGTAAAATGTAACACCTTGAGTTTTTATGAACATTTTTTTATAAATTTAATTTTATTAATGTCTTGTATTTCATGCTACACCAAGTTAAAATTTATCTATACTCTACACAAATATATTCTTTAACTACATGCATCACCGACTTAGCTTGTGTTACATGAAAAATTGAGTTTCTATAAAACAAAATTTTATTATTATATTTATTTAAATGAGAAAATTATAAAATATATATTAAATTTAGTAATAATTTTATAAAATATTATTTATAATGGTTTTATATAAATAAAACATATCTGTAATAAAATAAATAATTATTAGTAAAATCTTTATATGTTTTGAAAATACTATTTTCTTATAAAGGATACTTTTTATGAATTTCTGTGAAAAATAATTAAATTAATTTGTTACACCTTAAAAAAAATTAATTTGATAAAATCAAATTCATTTTCTAATTCATAATTTCTAAATTATCACAGGTTGATGTTTTGGGATTTTTCCAAAATATTTCATTTTTGGACGAATTGTGAAAAATTCTGAATTTTAAATAAAAATTTCTTTTTCATATAATTAATTTATATAAATAATTTATATATTACTTTTGTTTTAATTTTTTGTTAGATATTTTATAAATTATTTAATATAACTTATTTCATTTTAACCAATTTCATATTGATATTAGAGAAAAATCATTTAAATCTTTTGAGCTTTTTCACTTTAAAAACCCATCGTCTCATTCCCATATACGAGATTAATTTTAAATTATTTTATATCAC
This sequence comes from Viscum album, assembly GCA_963277665.1. Classification (NCBI taxonomy): domain Eukaryota; kingdom Viridiplantae; phylum Streptophyta; class Magnoliopsida; order Santalales; family Viscaceae; genus Viscum; species Viscum album. The sequence continues at coordinate 1,207,221,169 of OY728166.1, forward strand.
TTATATGAATAGAATTTGAAAAAATGTATTCCATATTTAGAATCAGTGTAATTTATAATATATAATATGGTTAACATATTTTTTACCAAAAATATTAGTGCAAGAAATTAAAATTAATTACAACAATTAAGGAAAAAATGAGTTTAGATTGTGGTTAAACTTAACTATTATGGGGTAAAATTTTCCAAAATCTTGTTTGAAACTAATATCAAGGATATATTTCTACATTAACACCTCAAGTATCTTAATTGGTGTGATTTGGAATCCTCTTATTAGGTAAAACGTGGGTAAACCCAACATTTTTTTTCAAAAATCCCAAATTATCATCTCCCTCTCTTATAAAAGGCCCCTACCTCTCCCCCTATCTTCACACCTATCATACCGTCCAGATTGAAAAAAACCTATAGAGAAAACCTATAAATTTTTCTCTATTAATCCTAGAAGCCTTACTTAGTGTATAAATCTAACCAGGGAATCCTATTGGTGCAAACCAAAAGGAGTTACCGAAATATGTGGTGACATTCTTCAACAAGAACTTTTATTTTATTTATTTATTTACCAAAAATATTATTCTTATTACATGATTATATAATAACCTAAATATCCTCAATATAATGTGATGTATTTATGTTAATTTCTTTACCTAAAATTATAAACACATCTATCAAATGGGATACACAATCATCATTCGTGTGTACGCAAGACAACCACCTAACGAACCGAGGTCACTCATTCTTCAATTACCCCATTAAAAGGTTGGTAAAAATGATGGTAAAAATATTTTTATATGATATTTATATAATATTTATATGTAATTTATTCTTATTTAATTATTATATATCACATACCTTCATGATTTCTATTTTTTGGGAATACGATAACTTTGTTTGTGGACAAGCAGACTACCAACTCCTCAAAATGACGTGATTCGTTCACAATTTATATAGAATGAATTAAGAATGGGATTAATAAATACATATTTTATATATGAAATAATAAATTTAATGGAATTATAATATATTTATACATATATGTATGATATAGTTTTCATTCCTTCAATACAACCAGAAAATGGAAAGAACATTTTATGCCTACGTATAGCCTACCGTCTCCATGAACGGTATATTTAATTTTCAATGTAAATATTTTATATATTGTTATAAATACATATATAATGAATATATATGATATTTATTTAATGGTTTAAATTTTTAATGTAAGAAAATCATGATATATGTCATTAGATGATGAATAACAAGTCAAAACATGTATTAAAAACAAAGTGATTACTACCCGAAATGTAACATTAACATGGAATTGTTAATAAATGAGTAATATATAGTAATAATTAAATAATATATGGTATTATATAAATTAATGTGGTTCGGTGAAAGATTTATAATCAACTTTTATTTATTATATGTGAGGTCTAAATGAGAAAGAAGAGAGTCAAGTCATAAGGTAAGGGGATTTCTAGTCTCACTTTTATTTTTGCAAGACTTATACATTATTCAACACTAATTTATTTTTTATTTTTGATATTATTCCCATGAAAGTCATCTATTATTTTTATCCCTACAATTATGGTTTTTTTCATATCCATTTTATGGTCTCTATTTCATGGATTTTTATGGTTAAAATGTTACCAAATAGGAAAGGAAATATGTTCTCAAATTTTCTTCTTTGAGTCACTTGTTATGTTATGCACCTATATTCTATTACATGGTGTATATACTTACCTTTGACCTATAGTATCCTAAATATTCTTAATTTCATGATATTTTTAGATTCTATTAATTTTATTTTCTCATTAGGATAATGGTTCAAAGTTACCAAAGTGGAAAGAGTTTATTACTATAGTCTCATTGATATAGGGATTGTATACAATTATGATTTAATTGATGAAATATTATGATATATAACTCAATAAATCTCACAAAAGTTATTATAATTTGTTTTTAATTTTATATTCCTGTATTGGTACCATTTTCCACTCCCTTTTACCTAAGATAAATACTAATTTGTTTAAGAAAAACAGACCTTATTTCTCTCATCGGTTGGGAATTTGTATTCCTTTATAAAAATATTTTTAGATTTTTATTTAAGATAATTTTCTTGGAAAGGGATTTTTAAAATGTTTAATTGTTTTAAAAGATTATTTTATGTGTTTTAAAAGTTATTTTTAATGAAATCTATTTTAAAAATGTTTAATGTTTTAAAATTGATTTTTCAATGAAGAATGGATATTTAAGTCATGATTTTTTTAAAATATTTCTGAAATTTATGATCTATATAAGATAAAATACATTGGTGTTACTCATTATTTACTAATAATATGATCCAGGATTTCCATTCATATTATTTCTCTAAATAGATTATATTTTGATGGAATGATGTTAGTGAAACCCATTTCTCTTTCCTAGGTTATTTTTTTATGAAACCTATTTCTCTTTAATGGTGTATATACCTTCGAAACCACTTGTTTTCATAGGTTATGATTTGAGGAAAATGATTAAAAAACTTGTATATTTTCCAAATTTTATGATATGATGAAATTTTATTTATACCCAATTCGTCTCATTGGTTATGATATGATTTTTATGATCATTTGGAACACATATGTATGATTTAATTATGAGATGGGTGGGAAGTATATCTCCCTCTAATGAATTGGGAATATATTTCTATCCCATGAAATAGATAAATATGGAATGGGGAGTGAACGCATATTATTAAATGATTTTTTTGGATAATATGGTATTGGGAGTGATCATTAGACACTAATATGGTTTTGGGAGTATACCTATTCATCTAACATGGATATAAAATTAACCATTGACTACCATGGAAATCATTTTAATATTCTTATGTGTCTTCAATAATTCCATACGTTTTTAAAATGTTACTATTTTAAGGATTTTTATCTTTATTACTTTATGATTCATGTCTTAAAAACTGGAAAATATTTATTCCATGAATCTTGAATGTAATCTTTTATATAAAGGTTACAATATTCTAATGTTATAATATCATTCTCAGACCATTATATTCACGATTATGCTTACATGTCTCAATTTTTCACAATTAGTAAGTATATGATTTTACCCTTTCTTATGTTCGTTTCCCTAGGTTATGAATATATATATTATGTTACATGTGTCTTAGAAGGGTTCTATTAATGGAGAATCTAATGGGAGATAATGTATCTCACTTATATACCATTGTTTATGTTTTTATGTTTCCAATGGAACTAAACACATAAGGTATTTGGGAATGTATGTATTTCTTGTATTAAGTATTATGAAAAAAATGATTTAATGTGTATGTATGAAAATTGAGGTTCATATACCTATGATATATAGAATTAATATAACTATTAAACATAGAATAACATTGTGCAAGTATAATGAACAATTAACAATATAGGAAAAGTAAATACTAGTTAGACCAGGTTCCTATGGGAAACTTGGATAGCTCTACATACTTCAGCATTGGCCAGAATGTCTTATCCTGGTATATATATATATAATAATAATAATATATAATATGTAAAATATTTATATGTTAATATATAGTATATAAGTGAGTACATTTACAAGAATATAAATACCTACTTTGTTTTATCTAGACTTGGGGTATAACTCAAGAATCTATAACCAGTCTAACAATCCCATTTCACTAGCAGGGTTACATGCCCTGAATCTATGATAAATGTGAGACATCATTCCCATCACTCATGATGAGTAGGTGAGTCACTCAGTCCAACACTAGAAAAAAAGGAATTTTAAACGTCATTATTATCACCCAAATAAATGTATATAAATGTGTGAGGTCATGCCCATTACCCAATGTAAGGGATCATAAAAATTCATTATCAAAAATTCCCTTAACCATTCCTCAATATCCAATAGATAGAAAATACTAATAATAATAGCAATTATATTTTATTTACAAAAAATTTAAAATCATTTAGCAAAATGACCCATGAGTTAACAATTCATATAATCCACGTTTATATGTATATAACAAGGAAAGTGGCCTTTCCACTAACTTCCATTCCATGTAATTAAGCCACTAAATTTACCAGGAAAGTAAATTCAATTTTATAGTTAGGATTAAAACATTGGAAATTTTTGGTCAATTAATCATTTACATAAATGAGGGAAAATCAACCACCAAACCCAAAGGGGGGGGGGGGGTTTCCAAAATGTAGGAAAACTTTAATATATTAATACGAGCCTATGGGTATATCACATAATTATTTAATTAAATAAAGTATTAAGAATTAATTATAAATAATTTAAAATAATTCTCCATCACGTAGAATATTGAAAAACACTACGAAAACACCTAATTATTGTGGGAAAATTTCAAGCCTATATACCTTAGGTCTGTTGAAGACCAATCATCATGTATCAACATTTTATTCAATGAATAATAGAATAAATCTCAAAAATAAGAAAATGACCTAATGGTAGGGAAACTACGCTCACACCAAAATATCATAAGAGGTGGAATGATATACAAAGATAGGAAGTATGAAGAATATGGTGATTATCGAGAGGGTTTCAATCCTACCAACGTTGATGAAATCAGAGACTAACCATGGTATTTATCAAGATCCTTAGATGAGGATGGGGGCCTTTAAGAGAGGAAACGAGGGTTATCTCCACTAGATGAGAATAAATAAAATAGGGGTGTGTTTTAAATATCATTAAGGAAAAAACAATAACGCCATCTAAACTAGATCACAGTATTTGGATATCCAGGTGGCCAAACTGTGCACCAAATCTTCTACCACTACATCACTAGGACCCCTTTCTCAAGGGCAAGGATCATGGTTTGGATAATCATGAACAAGACAAGAAAAAATCTATAGTCACAAGTGTATGGATTTCCAAACAGGCGTGTAACATAATTAAGGAACCTAGAATCCCAGATCTAGTGCTTTATTTTAATACATTTTCATAGATACAAGTATCAAATCTCAAAGGACCGATTAGTTTAGCAATCTTGGAAATATATTACATACATGATCTTTAAATTACAATTCATAAGATAAAATACAAAAAAGACACTCCTTTTAGAACACCATTATTCTCCTTGATTAACCATGCATATCAATCATAATACACATATTTTAATTCTATTAAAATAAAACATAAGAAATGGATGAGATTAGATGCTTAGTAAGGATATATAATACAACAAAAACTATCATAAATAAGTATAAAATTTAAGTGTGAAGTATATAACTAATGCACAAGCCTCTTGATAACAATATTGAGCACAATATGGAATGAATAAATTAGATAATTCTATATAAACATTCACAAGGATATTCTACTAGTAGAATAATCACCTGTATTATCAATAACTAATCTCCTAATCAGGGAATGCATAATGACAGAGATCATAACCATACCCTCAAGGAATCATGAAATGACCATACATAACCTGGTAAAACATTAGTAAAAACCTAAACTATTTTGTCTCAGGAGACCTACCGATGCATCAAGGGGCTTTAGCGGGCCCCGCCCATCACTTACATAGTCTAATTCATTCCTCATATAAAAAGGGTGAAACATAATCAACATAAAAATTCATGTTAATACTAGCATATGAAAGGATTATAATTTAACTATAAACCATTAATGGTATGAAAATATCACATCCACAGTCAAACATATTTTAAAACATCTGCTATTGTATGGTAGATAGTATAATAATAAATTAATCTCAATTAATCATACAATCCAATAAAGGATGTCAAAATATATTAAAACATTCTCATAAAATCATTAAAAATATATTGAGATAAATATTCATTTTATATTGGAATTATTTTAGAAATGGTGTGTATTTTTTGAATAAAAAATTCTTAGAGAAAAATAATCTTGTATGCTTTTAAAGGAAGCTTAGATCATGCTCGATAAGTTAAAAAGCATTCTTTATTTTGTTTAAAATGTCCTAAAGTACCACATTTTGAAAACAATAGAAATATTAATTTAAAAATGTTTTATAAAAAGTATGAAATTGGTAAAAATGACCTTAAAAAATTGTATAGGAATAGTAAAAATATTTTTAAATACATTTTTATGAAAAATGGACATGGATGATAAATATGTCCTAGTAGATACTTATGTATAAACAATATCAGATAATAATGTGACTGAAAAATTAATCCTTACCCTGTACTTTCCATTAGTTGAGGTAGTGTTAAACTCATGTATAATAGTAAAATTATGTTACTAAACAATAGAAGAACCATATCCATATTTATTATATCATACATGGGCCTGTTATATCATTTTGTTAATAATATTTCATTATTTCCATTGTTTCGGGTGTTAACTGTTTCATTTTCCTATGCATGTTTTGTCATGTAAGACCAATTTATTATGAATAGGATATAATTTATCCTGATACAAATTGATTTTAGTTTAATAAATATTATATTTACTCATCTTATACATTTTTCTAATCATTTATGAATGGTTAAGTGGATAATAAATCTTATCGTGTCGTGGAGAAGGTAGGTCATATGTATACACGAGCGACAATATCATTCCCTTAATGGTAAAGTGTTATTGAATTGGATGGTATATCAATTATATAAAATAAATATCATTTCATATTTTATATTTATATCAATTATATTCATCATTATACCCATTCAAATAAAGTGGTAATGGAAAACAAATTACAGCCTAACATGGAGACGACAAGCCGTGCGTACCCTCGCATGGTGATTTTTTTCCATAGGATAGATAAAAGGAAGAATATGGCTATAACATAATGATTATAACATATCAAGATATAGATGATATTTGTGTTATTATTTTACAATGGAAACAACACTTGAAGATGATGTAGAACAAGAAATAATTCTGAAGGAGTTGGTAAAGATTATTAGCTCTTCTTTATAGAACCTCCTTTGGATATCCTCTTAGGGACACTAAGAATGGTCTTTTGAGAAGAACAGATCATCTAGGATTTGTCTAGGGATTTTTGGAAGGAAAATAGGCATGTTTTAGTCAATATATAAGTCTTAATTTGGTGTGATGATGTGAGGGAGGAGGTTCGTTTTTATATGAGGGGGGAGGGGGGGCACTCTTTGAATCCATTAACATATTAAATTAATATAACTTTATATTCGATATTAAATAGATAAAAAGTGATTTATTTAGAATAAAAGATGTATATGGGTTGAAATCATCTCAAAAAAAGAATTTTGGGACATATTTAGGTCACAATATTAACCTTATCATTTGTCTTTAACCCTTAATCAATCTATTTAAAGTTAATTGGTGTAATAACATTTTAAATATTCAAAGGTTTTAAAATATTAATTATCAGGTTTCAATTTTCTATAAATTGTTTTTTTATGAAATTTTAGACCTTATAATAATCACTTTTTAAATTTTGATGATTTTATGATTTTAAAATAATTTAATAAATTATTATTTTTATAAAATATAGTGTCAATTTTTGCACTATTCATTACATTAACATTAAATAAAATCTAAAAAGAAAGATAACTTAAAACCAAACAATTCAATATACTCATAACATTTCATAGGCACCAATAATATTCTTGTAGCACCTAAATTAATTTAAATAATATTTATTTTAATATTTTTAAAATCATTAATCTGATATTTCTATTAATAATATAATTACTACTTTACTATTCAGTCATAATTTATGGTAATTATTTAATATCTAAAAATTATAATTAAATTGGTATCATATATATAATTATTTTATCTTTACAAATACTATTTACGATCAAATATATCTCATGGTCATCCCTATATTAAAAGTATAATACTTATAAGAAATAAGAGTGTGACATTTTGTCAAATTATTGTATTATAGTAATATCTCTATCATTTTCATGTAAAAGTGTTCATTAAATGATTAAATTTCAAACCATAGGTCATACATATCAAATTTTATTCATCCAATAATTTCCTTATAATTTTTTATTATTTTTTAATCCTTATTTTTTGTTTTAACCCATATTTAACCCCTTTAACGATTACTGTGATATCATGTAATTTATACATTATGGGTAAATTAATATAAAATTCCAAAAGGCCACTAAATGGGTAATTGAAGATATTTTAAGACACATTCTAATTATGAGTATGAATTTTAAGGTTTTATATATTTAATATCATTTAATAAAATATTATTTAATTTAAAATATCTTAAATGTCAATTTCAATACTATTAAATATTTTGTCTTACACAAAAAATCAATAAGAGATAATAAATTCGATCCAATAATTTAAAAAAATTAATAAAATTTCAAATTAATCAATAAAAACTATGGATGAAATTATCTCACTCAAATTATATTTATATTAACAATTTTAATATCATTTATTTGATTATTCTATTATTTAAATAATTACTGCAACATTATTGGGTCACAATTTATGTTAATTATTTGTCATTAAAAATTAAAAATAAATTATCATGATTTATATAAAAAGATTATATTTTAAATTAATATTTATAGTCTAGTATTTACTTTCTGTAACCATATAATAAAAATGGTATATTTTGGAAAAATGTGAGTATGACATTTTTAAATTATCTTTTAAATAATATATTATGCATGTCATATTATTTACCAAGGGGTTTAAAAATGTCATAATTTTAGCCTTGGATTATTATTTTTGAATCATACTCACGCAATGAAATTCTGAAAAGTGTAATGGTAACATTATAATGATTATAATATTATTTTTACCCTTAATTACATGAATCATCTTTAACTTTGGAAAAAAATATAAAAGTTACTATTAAAAAAATATGATTATATTAGTCCAAAAATTTCATTATTATTACAACCATGTATGTCCATTTTTCAAAATTAAATTAAAAAAAGTGACTAAATTAAGTTTAACACGAATCCCACAGATGTGGCGGGAAGGCCGGTAAAAGATACATTCAACACTTCATTTAGTTTTTATATATAATTTTAATAAATAATGATTCCAATTAAAGAAATTGGATTAATATATGTATCATTAATCCATTTTGAATTTAAAATAAATTTAAAATATAATAATTATTTAAATAAAAAGTCAGTTTTAAACTAAAATGTAGTATTTTCATTATTCATCAAAAAATGAAACTTCTTAGAAAACTTCAAAAAACTCACCCTAAGGTAATTTCAATATTCTGAATTCAATGAATAACTTTATTTTGTCAAATAACTCATATAAAAGTGTTAAAATAGAATTTTAAATATGTTCTTCAATACACGGTTACAAAACATGATCATGCATGTAATGCAAGCTAAATTAGTGTTGTGTGTAGTACAAGCATAAATTTTTTTATTACTCATGTCAAAAAACATTAATATAAAATGAAAATATTTTGAATTACTGGGGTTTTACATTCTCCTGTATTATAATAAATTTCATCCTATCAATTTTTGAATTCAGTTTTGGTAATTAATGTTTGACTATTCATAATTCCTTTTTTGAAATCTGACATAAAAAAAAATAAGACCTCCAATTTAAAATAAAGGAAGGGATTTATGAAGGTCACCAAAGAAAACACATACTAGGGTTACATGTAGGAAAAATGGGCATGAAGGAAAAATCTAACCATCAAGTTCTAATAGAGAGTGATAGAGAACATGGTTAGGATAATGTTAACAATCACAAAGCTATAAATCTATAATGATCTAAGGGACCATTTGATTCATTAGAAAATGAAGGTACTAGGATAAAATATTTGGTCTTAGGATCCTTTAAATAGAGTATAAGAATTCATTCACTGCATAGACTAAGAACATAAGGAAACATACTTACTTGGAAAGTAGAGTTTCACCCTTTAATAAATTTCTACCACAAAATCAATATTCTCTCCAAACAATAATATAATTCAAATATATTTTATTTATCTTAATCATATATGGATCCAAAATGAACTTATAATTTATCTATCGTATTATTTAAATAAATAAAACTATGTTAAACTAACTTGTATAACATGTCGTCCAGTGGTTGGGGATGCGCCCTTATCACCCTTCAGTTTTAGGTTCATGTATTGAGACCTTACCGGATGCGACGGGTTGTCACCTGACATGAAAGTTTCCCTTTTTCTATAAAATTATATTATTCTAACATTCCCAATATAACCTAGATATATTCAATATTAATGAAATGTTCTGAAAAAAATATCCAATGTTCAACTTAATCCATTCCAACCTTAAGAATCTTCCAAAATTCATCTTTCCATGCACGCAATCAAAAAATTTATAAGGAAAGTCCATAAATTTCCAAAATCAATATAACATTAAATTTTACCCAAAAAACATAATTTAGATATATTTTTCACATAATAAATATATGAATACCTTGATCACTGTAATACCTTAATGATAATATGAATTCTTCTAAATTCAAAAAGAAGATTTATTGTAGTACAATCCTTATAGATATCATGATTCTTATTACCAGAATATCATAAAATAATTATTGAATAAAAAAACACATTAATTATTCCACTTCGACTATATTAATAACCTATGCTTGACCTTGATCCATTTTCTTCTTCTGATCTATATTTCCTTGAGTCTTGGGACAATAATTTTCATTATGTACCATCTTCTTGCAGTTGAAGAATTTTATATTAGAATCCTTTTTCTTATCCTTAAAACCCCAAGCACGATGTCCTTTCTCTCTACACTTGTATAAAACTACCATTCTTTTTGAGCAAGAATAAGGGTTATTATTTCACCAATTATTACATATGGGAAAATATTTCTTTCCCTTCTTCAATTTAATGATATTTTTTTGAGCTATCCTATTATTCTTATTATTCCCTCCGAAGCCATAATAAATAGAGTAATCTTTACCTATCCTGTTATCACTGGATATAATGTCCTAATATGATGAGAATGTTTGGGATACTATTTCTAATCGAAATATTGGCTTAAGAACATGAATGATATGGTCCTTCTTACTATTTGGATCACATTCATTAGTGAGGCACACATTCATTCTACTAGGAAACATTTCTAAACAATGACATATAGTTGATTAGGTTATTTATCAGAACGTATAATTAAAAAATAGTTAAATACATAACATAAATTGAAAATTTTAAGCATATATAATCTCATAATAATAAACATGGTTTATTTAGGGATATATTTAATTTTAAAAATTCATAATGGTTTGTAATGAAAATTTGAATAATCATAATTATATCCCCTGGGAGTGTCAAACTAGGTGCATAGTACAAACCATTTTCATGTGCTAGGTTACCCAATGTTATCCCCCTAACACATTGTAAGAGTTGTTACCCCTAGTTAAATCTATGCTAGAACCACTTCCACTTATAGTATCCAGATAGGGATGTATTTCCAGTAATAAAAAAATAATCTCTAAATTACCAAAATTCTAGGACTTCCTTCTATATTTATCATCAAAGTCTATCTTAGGGTTATGTTCCCTTATATATTTTTATAAATATAATTGACATGATTGTTTCTAAACATGCCTTTGATACCAAATATAATGACCCGACACCAAAAGACTAAAGTCAGTGCATTATTTTAATACACTTTCATAGATACAAGTTCCAAATCCCAAAAGATAGATCAATTTAGCAGTCTTGTAAATAGATTACATTCATGAACATTACATTACAATTTATAACATAAAATAAAACATATATAATCCTTTGAAAACACCATTATTATCCATGATTAACCCAACATATCAATCATAATACATATCTTGGAATCCTAGGAAAATAAAACATAAGAAAGAGGTGAGCTCAGATGCTCAGTAAGGGTAAATAATATAGTAGGAACAAAATTAATAAACATAAAATTTTAAGACGAGTTATATAACTGAAACAGAAGCCTTTTAAACATTATAATAAGAAAAATATGGAAATAATAAATCAAATAATTCCATATAAACATTCACATGGATATTCCACTGGTTGAATAATCACATGTATTATCAAATCTCATAATAAGGGAATGCATAATGTAGGACATCATAACCACACCGTCAAGGCCTCATGCCATGACCATACATAATTGAGTAAAATTTTAGTAAAATTCCTAAATCATTTGTATCATGGTACCTAATAATGAATCTAGGGTCTATAGTGGGCCCTGAGCATCATTTACTAAGTCCAATGCATCTCTCATATGAAAATGGTGAAACATAATCAACACAAACATTCAGATTAAAACTAGCAAACTAAATGATTATACTTTAACAATAAACCATGACCGATATAAAAATATCATATCCACATTCAAACAAATCACAAAACCATCTACAGAATATGTTATATTTTATCAAAATAAATCAAATTCAATTAAACATAAAATCTAGTAATAGATGTGACATCTATGAAAATAATCTAATAAAATTATTCAAAACTTCTTGAGAGAAACATTCCTTTTCTGCTAAAATTATTTTATATAGGGAGTTTAATTTTAAAATAAAACATTTTTAGTGAAAAATATTCTTTTAATATTATAAATGAAGCTTTTTTCATTTCGTATAAGTTAAAAAAAATTCCATCCTTATTTTGTCAAAATGGTCATAAAGTACCTCATTTGGAAAATGACAAAAATATTACATTTAAAACATTTTATAAAAATTAAAATAATGGTAAATTTGAACTTAAACTATTTTGAGTAATATTAATAATATTTTGAAATACATTTTTTAGAAAAATGGTCATGGATGAAAAATATTCCCCACTAGATACTTACGTATAAACAACCTCGGATAATAATGAGATTGAAAAATTAACCCTTACCTTGTAATTTCTTTTAGTTGAGGGTGCGTTAACCTTATGTATAATGGATAAAGAATGTTATTAAATTAAACACATAAAATATCCATATTTATGATATCATATATGATCCTATTATATAATTTTGTTAATAATAGTTCATTATTACCATTGTTTCGTGTGTTAACTGGTTCATTTTCCTATCATTGCTTTGTTATGTAAGACATGTTTTTTTGGTATAGGATATTATTTCTGCTTTTCTAGAATTATGTTATGTTCATAAATATTATATTTACTCTTATTATTCTTTTTTATAATAATTATTGAATGGTTATCACATAGAATTAATCTCATCACGTCGTGGAGACAGTAGGTTATACATAAGCACAAGCGACGATATCATTCCCTTAATTTTAAGGTCGCAAGGAATTGGATGGTATATCAATTATAAATAAAAACTATCATGTAAAATTTGTTATTTATATCCATTATATTTATCATTATACCCATATTAATAAATTTGTGATGAAAAACAAATTACACCATAACATGGAGATAGTAAGTGGTACGTACTCATGCATGGTGGAATTAATTTTCATAGGATGGATTAAAGGAGGAATGTGGTTGTACCATAATCATAAAAATATATCATCATATTTTTCTGGTTGGTGTTATTATTTTATAATGTAAACAATTCTTTAATACGAAGTAAAAGAATAAATAATTTTGAAGGAGTCAGTAAGGATGATTACCTATTATTTAGAGAATCTCCGTTTCATCTCCTCTTAATGAAACTAGGGATGATATTTGTAGAATAATAAAACCTATATGATGTATTTGGTAAAATTTATAATGGTTATTGGAAGGGGACGATTGAGCTAGAAGGCTAAAATTGGTGTGAGGAAGTGAGGGAGGAGTTTCCTTTTTATAAGAGAGGGGAGAGACACTCTTGAAATCCTTTAAAATATTAAATCAATTTAAATTTATATTCAACATAAAATATATCCAAAGTGAGTTATTTCAATGGTAATATGAGGATATATCTAAATACTCTCAAACAATCAATTTTAGATATGATTAGGTCACAATATTAACCTTATTATTTGTCTTTAACGTTAATTAATCTATTTAATTTTTATTGGGGTAATAAAATTATAAATATTAAAAGGTTATAAATTTTTAATTATATGGTGTCAATTGTCCATAAATGGAAATTTAATTAAATTTTAGTCCTTATAATAATAACTATGTATTTATAATTATATTTTTTTTTAAAAACATTTTAATAAATTATTATTTTTATAAAATATCAATAGTGTCAATTTTGATGGTGATGGAGGAATAGGTGTAGAAGTTGTCACTCATGTTGACTCATGGAAACTCATTTGATCTAGTTCATCTAAGGGCTATGGATCTTCATTTTCTCTCTTTATCTAATCATATTTATAGACCAAAATATCCCTTCTCCAGATTCAAGCCATGAGAAGAGGAAGCGCTGTAGAGTTCCTCAAAGTTAGATGGGTCTTCCGGAAGATATTTTTCCTCACTTATATATCATCCTTCAAAGAAAATTGTCAGAAATGGTTTGACCACACATATATCAGACTCTAATTTTTCAATTTCAGATCAACTTGGACTATGTAAGTTTTCTCTCATTGCTCATATTTTGTAGATTAAGGTTTCAAAACCCTATAATGTTGCAGATCTGGTCGCCTGTTTATCATCAATTGAGATTTGGGGGTTTCAAATTCATTTCTCCTGGCTATGTATTTTCCACATTATTTTCCCATTAGATGAGATTAAAGTTCGATCCTGGAGTTCAGGTTCACTCATCCTTAGGCTTGGTACTATTAGTATTTTTGATTGGAATCTAAATTTTAGTTTGAATGACATTAAATATACTTGTGCACAAGTTTGGGTTTGGATTTATGGTCTTAAGTGGGTATTATGGAATCCTGAAATATTATATGATATTGAATCCACAATTTTTATCCCAATTAGGATGGACAATGCCACTCAAATGGTTAGTTTTGGTCATTATTCTCGTCTCCTGATTGAAGTGGATTTAAGTACCACATTGACCAATATGGTGGTTTTATCCACAACACAAGATGAAATTTCTCTTTGAATTGGATTTGAGAAAACTCTTGTTTTTTGTGACACTTGAAATATTATTGGTCATTCACAATATATGTGTAGAGGTTACATAGTTTGTAATAATTTTAATTCTAGTGGTCATGAATTGCAACACCGTCTAAAGAAGAAAAACCAATGGGATGTGCATACCATTGCGGCTCATATTAAAAATATAGAGACAGGCAAAGATTGGTAGGTTCCTACTTTTAATCCCTATCGTGGTACCAGAATATGTTGAAGAATAGTTTTCTAGGGATAGAAACACTCTTCCTATATGGTATCTGATTGATGGATGTTCTGATTTCCCAATCCCTCGTCCTACTTAGGATGTTAATGCTTCTACTATTCCGGCTAATATTAATGATAAGATCCACTCTTGGGCTAACATTACTGAGGGATATCACATTTACCATGAAGGGATATACTTTAATGATGCCTTATCAAACGTAATTAATGAGGAACATGTGTGAGGTAAATCTAATGATAGTTAAGATACCATGGTATTAGATGCTCAGACAGAGGTTTACTTTGATTTTTGGAATGAGAAAAGAGTGTTTTCTGCAAACAACCAAAAGGGAAAGGAAATGTTTGTTGATAATACTTAAATGAAACCCAAAAGTATAATTTAATAAACATTTAACATAAATGTGCAATTCAATTGTACTTATATTTTGAGGAATTACTCTTCTAGCACATATACTCATTTGGATGTAGTTGATACAAATGTTCAATATGAGCCTGTGTTGATACATACCCAGGGCAGCAGTTCTAAAGCTGATTTATCAAACATGATTGCTTCCTGTGCTATCTTTGGTAAGCCAGTAGGCACACCTTCTTTGTGTTCTACGGGGCTTTCCATAACCTCCAGGCACTTCTATCTTTTCAAGGTTCTCTCTTCTCTGGTTATGGATAGACATAGTAAAGATATTATAGCTAATGAGCCTATGGTTGGCAGGCCACATACTGGTGGGTTTTTCCTTAAAAGTTTTGTGCTTGGGGATTCCAAATTGGATGTCTCTAGGATGGATATTACACTAGGACCTAACTTGTCCCAACATGTGGGTAGTAAAGCAACATCGAAAGTTAGTACTTATAAAAATTTTTATTTTCTTTCAGGTAGTAGTGAAATTGATGGACTAGAAAATGTTAGGGTTTTAGATACTGAATAAGTGATGGATACAATTCATTCTGGTCTTCGAGATGATGGATGGGTGGCCTTTGGTGCATTTTAACACTGGCAGGAGTGGCCGACATCTATGTGGTCGCGGTGGGAGGTATACCCACCATAGTATACTGAATCGTTCACGAGCTGTTTGATATTCTTTTATTTGTTTTAAATGCATATTCCTCATTGAACATTTCATTCTATTTTAATAAAGGGGTTGTTTTTCACACCTTTTCAAAAAAATAATAGTGTCAATTTCAACACTATTCATTACATTGAATTTAAATAAAATCCATAAAAAATATAACTTAAAAAAATTAATATATTCCTAACATGTCATATAAGCATAGAAAAGACGTGGAAACCCTTAATTAAGTCAAATTATATTCATTTTTATATTTTTAGAGCAATTTATTTAATATTTCTATTAATAAAAAAATTAATGCTTCACTATTGTGTCATCATTTATGGAAATTAATTAATATCTAAAAATTATAAATAAATTAATGTGATATAGGAAATAATTTTATATTTCTGGAGACTATTTATGATTGAATATATCTCCCATTTATCTATATATGTAAATTTTTATACTTACAAGAAATGGGAGTGTGGCATTTTGTCAAATTATTTGATTCAAATAATATTTATTTTATTTTCATAAAAATGTTTCCATTAAATGAATAAATTTATAACCTTAGGCAATAATGGTGTAATTTTCTTCATCTAATAAATCTTGGATAATTTTTTTTACATTTTTAATCTTTATGTTTTTTTAACCCTTATTTAACCCCTTTAACTATGACTATGATATCATCTAATTTATACATTTTGCTTTAATTAATAAAAAATGTCAAACGTCCACTAAATGATTCTTTGATGAAATTTTAAGACTTATTAAATTATTTGGATAAATATTTATATCATTTAATAAAATATTATTTATTTTAAAATATCATATATGTTAATTTTGACACTATTCACTATTTTGTCTTATACAAAAATATACCCATCAAGATAAATTTGATCCAAGACTTATAAAACTTTAATAACAGGTCCAATTAATCAATAAACTTTTTATAACATTAAATAACTCAAATTATATTTATATTAATATTTTTAATAACATTTATTTGATTCTTTCATTACATAAATAATTACCGCATCATCATTATGTCACTATTTAAGTTAACTATTTTATAAATAAAATTTAAAAATAAATTATCATGATGTATTTAAACATTTTATATTTAAAATGAATATTTATAGTTGAGTTTATATTTTTTATAACCCTATAGTAAAAAAGGTATATTTATGAATAATGTGAGCATGACATTTTTAACATATCATTAAATGAAATATTATAAATTTTATATTCAAATAAAGGTGCCTTAAAAATGTTATAAATTTAGACTACGGTTTATTTTGTACAAATACAACTCATAAAATAAAGTTAGGACAAGTTTTAGAGTAACATTATAATGCTTGTTTTGTTATTTGTACCCTTAGTTACCCAATTCACCTTTAAACATGGAAAAACAATAAAGATAATGTTAACCAAAAATCAAGTTGATATTATTAGGCCAAACATTTTTTAATTTTTACAATCATGTATTTTCATTTCTAAAAATTCAATTCACAGAAGAAAATAAATTATGTTTATCACTAATCCCATAGATGTGGCGAGAAGGCGGGTAAAATAGACGTTCCAAAGATTATTATGTTTTTTATCTAATTTTAATATAAAAATGATTAAAATGAACTAAATTGGATTAATATATGTATTAATGATCTATTTATATTTTAAAATAAATTTAAAATATAATAATAATTTAAATGGAAAGGATGTTTTTAACTGTAATGCAACATTTTTCACTATTCATCAAAAAATGTAACTTCTTAGAAAAATACCCAAAACTCAATGTAATATAATTTTGATATTTCAGATTCAAAGAATAAATTTATTTTTTCAATATATATATATATATAAGTGTAAAGATGGGATTTTAAATAGGTTCTCTATTAAATGGTGGTAAAACTTGATCTTCCATGTAATATAAGCTAACTAAGTGTAATGTGTAGTGTAAGCCTGATATTATGTTTAAAATATGTTAAAAAAATTAAATTTATTATAAAAGTAAATTATTATGATGTCTTGGGGGGTTACATGCATATTTTCTCTCATTGTTTTCGACAAACCTTGCGGCATCTCCTGTACATTGGGTACCTCGTATGGCTGAGTCGCATGGCTAGCACTAACCATACACTAATTCGACATCGTAATATATTTCTCCAATTTATGGAAATGCAGTATATGAACTAGTCCCTTATTCTACTAAAACATTCCTTATTATATAGTTCATTTTTACTAAGATAAATCATTGAATTCGAAATGAAAAACAAACAAGTCATACCTTCAGCAAATGTATGGTCATTACAATTCCATGAAATTATTTTAGTATGTTTTTCAGTATTTAATTGTGTTCAAAGTGAAACTGGAAATATATGAAGGCATGTGAAATGTTTCTGTGACTTTAAATATATAATTTCAGAAGTAAGTTCCAAGAATTAATAAAAAATCCTTGATACATGTCAGATAGATTTTTATATATCTAAAAAGAGAAATAAGATCCATTAATTGCATAATAATTAAACATTGATAATATTTAATTGAGATAAGTGATACTGTGAGTTGGGAAATCGGTGCAGTTATTAAGAACTTAAAAAATCTCAATGATTCAATGATGAAAGAGTATTTTAATTCAATTATTATGAATATTTACTAATTATTGAAGTACTGTAAGTAGAAAATAATATCTCATATAGTGATGTTATGACATCCAATAGTTTTCTTGATGATATGGTCTACTATGTTGGGGGAATGTTTTGATTAACTAGTGTGAACTATTATATTATTCTATCAAGATACAAAATTACGGTAAAAAATATTTTGGTTTATGGTGATATATTTCTTAATCCACATTTAGTAATATTTGATATTGGTTGGAAAATTGTAATCAGATCGAACATGGACACTTGATGGTCATATTAATGAGCCATGGTGAATAACCATGTAAAAATCACGTGTTATTTTTTTTGGTAATTTTTTTTGTGGTTGAGAATGTATAGTTATGTTTAATAAACTCTAACAAGTCACAAATTTTTATTCTCTAAAAGGATGTAGTTGAAATATACTACTGATTCAACCACTCCCCCTTCCCAAGGCAACATAATTATTATGAACATTACAAGCGAACATGAAACTATTTATTATTATATCCCTATATAATTAACCAATATGAAAGAAATTATTTTCATAAAATTAATTTATGAAATGATTAAAATTAATACATATATAGGGTGTCTATTGAATTATTAGATCATATTCCCAGTGATGTATAAGAAAAATTAATTGATGATGACATAGATTAATAACACAATATAAGAGTATTATAAATATTAATTAAATAATAATATTATATATTTTCCATTTTTTATAAAATTTAATTTAAATATAAAAAATTATAAATAAATAATTCTATTAAAATAATCATAATGTAAATAAAATTATAGCTTAAAAATGATTATTTTTTTATGTGGAAGCTATATAAAGTAAACTTAAGATAATGATATGTGGTAAACACTGTGGAAAACATAAATAAATTGAAAATTCACAATATTCTAAAATAAAGGAGGTGTTAATAGAAAATAGCTATAATAAATCATTTATGTTGGTATATAGACCTCTATAAAGTAATATGAAAAACTTCAGTATGGAGGAGAAAGATCCAAAAATAAATATAATAGATAAGGTAGTTTCCGAATTACATGTCACATTTTTTGTAAATTATTATTCAATAAGAGGGGAAGTGAAAAAAACACGTGAAACCCAAAAATTAAATTATGAGATTAAAATATAAATTAATGATGTTGTTATTGAGTGTCATGGTAATTTTTTGAGAATTATAGGGATATAACCCAAGGAATTGTTAGAATTACCGTTTGTAGTTATTATTTAATTAAAAAAATAATTTAGTTTATTAGTGAATATAATTTGACTTATTAACACCCCATGATTATTAAAAAATATAAAATTAATACTTTTCACAACATATTAACAATATGTATGAATTTATAGTCATTCATGATGGAAGTATGTTTTTGGTGCTCCTTTTTTTGACAATTAAAGGATAGGGATTGAGAATCCCATGATATATAAGGAAAAGAATAAAAATTTTACCATATCATTAATAAATCATCTGACATACCATTATCAATGCTTCATGGATGTAATATCTACCACATATAAACCTAAGACTATAAGGCACCATCACACACCACCTACCTCACCCATAACACAAGCCCAAATACTCATATTTTCATATAAATAGGACCAATCATGAACTCATTTTTTAAATTTTAGAGATGTGAAAGAGGAATATAGATAATAGTTCCCATTAGTATCCAAAATGCATTCAGTTATCATATCATACTTTAAAATAAATGGAATTACCAATCCATTTGTATAGTCATGTCAATTGAGGGATTATCACACCATAAAATTTGTGAAAGACAAATATGTGCCTATTTCATCAAAATTAATGTGAAAGATCTGTATTGACTATAATAATATAGTTTACTTCACTAAAGGGAACCCTTAAAAACCCATGCCTATGATGATTGGGACTTATACAAGTTTCATTCTTAAAGTGATCATATTGGGTGAAGAAAAACTCACTCTTATTAGCCCTCTAGTGCAATGAAAAAAAATAAAATCCACTTATCCTACAATATAAAGATGAAAAATATACTCCCTTTACCCACTAGTATAGAGAAACAAACAAAATTTTACTTAATATGAAATCATGGAATAGTATACCAAATGTACCGCTATCATAGGGTGTTTTGAAACAAAACCATTTTTCTTTGCGCAATACTAGGGTCAAACAAGTCAAGATCGATAATCCATCTACTTAGGACAATCTATTTCCTTCATTATTATATTATCATATCATGAAAAAATTATTCCCAATGTTGGATAATCCCTTCATCCATGTATTCTACCTAGGAACCATAAACCACAGTCTCCTCTGAAGACACTAGATACATAAGGTAAGGGAATGAAAACCATCATTCACCACTTCGATTATCTATTCCCTTGGTACTAGATGGTTGATTATTGTCTTCCCAAGTAGGTAGAAATTTCATGGGAGTAAAAATATTACATTCAATTGATAAAATGGGTCCATTTTATTGGGTAATTAAGTGTTCTATCCTCTCTCAACATGCTTATCCTGGATCTCAATTTAAATCAATGAGGCATTAGGGAATGAGTTTCCATCTTTGATTTAAGCCCAAAAAAAGTCTTGTTTATTATTTTATCACTATGATATATCAATATAGAAGTTATATAAATTTTTTATCAACTATCTATTTGAAATACTTAATAATTATTTCACAGTTACCTAGAAGAATCATTGGAATCCTCTTAAGTGTAAGAACTAATCATTGCCTCGTAAAGGGGAAGAAACATTTCCAACTCAATAAAAAATAACTCCATAGATAAACCCTTACATATAAGTACCAATTTATCTTCCAAATGGGGATATATACCCCCATGAGTCTATTAATCCGTTACTACCAAAATATAAATATATTGGAAGAAATCTCCCATGGTTACACCTCCTCCCTTGGTGTAAGTACAAATAAATCTTTCCCTCATTAATGACTTCATCCCTTTAATTTATTAATGATAAGAGATGGGTATCACCAATTAATAATGAAAAATTAAACACCATAGAGAACTATAATCAATGAAATTATCTAAAATTTTCCATATTCACCAAGGTACACAATACATCTATGGGATAAAATTCTGGATATAAACCGAATGGAATCATCTATGTGCAAGACACATTCAATAATCAATTGTCACAACTTTTATGAAAAAAATATCTTCTCTTAATTATATTAAAATACACAACCAAACACTAATTTCCTAATTATAAACTATATTATATGGTCATTCCACCTGACATATAACTATATAGCTTAAACTACATGTCCATTGAATCATGTTAGTCATTATATTTTGTACACATTAATGGTGTATAAAACATGAAATCAAAACCACTGATTCTCTTCCTCACTAGGCTATATTCCCCACATTCCCATATATTATATCATAAGAGTTTTATTTCCTATAAAAAATTATCATTAGACTTCATTCCTATTGAGGTTATACCCAATATCCAAAAAAAAAATATCGATCTATAAATTCATCAATACATATTACAAATTAAATCATTCCCCATGTGGAAGGATATATTCCTTCTAGGTAATCCCATATCTTTCCCATTTTGGCCACATTCTTCAAGAAACATACTCACTATAATATATTCACTGTTAAATATACTAGAAAGGGATGTTTATATATAATTAAACATAGCCAATATTTCACCACATTCTCTTGAAAGTACACTCCACATGAATTTAAATGTTTGGTAATTAGTCCTCATTAGAGGAACTTATAACGCACAACCTCACCCATTGAGAAGCACCAAACTGTGTGGGTCTTGGTTCCCTATATAGGGATACACAGAAATCCTATTTCATGGGTATAATTAGAACTCCACAAAAACCTAACCCAAAATTGGAAAAAAACATTAGACTTCCCAACTATGTTTCTTTCAACTATAGTTTCTAAAACGACATAACAAAAAGTAATAAAGGAACATGGAGAGGGATCAATACATATATAAGGTTCTATTTATTGAAATATTATGATATATATAGATGTTTATATTGGTAAAGAACATCTCATATATAAATTTTGTTCACATTTAAACATTGTTTTAATCCATCACTAGAAATGGGAAAACTGGTCCTATATTGAGACCTTTGAATGAATCATTAAATGTGTATTATATCAATAATAAAGTCCCAACATAGGACAAAATTCCATAATAAAATGGTGTAGACAATCTGGAACACAAATCCATTCAACAACTGGACATTCCAAAATGTTATTAGAAAAGAACCAGTGATTGACTACCTTTAAAATGAAGGCACATGCCAACTAAAAAAATCTTGCTGTATTAACATTAGATGATTTGTTTGAAAACTAAATTATTGAACCCAACATGAATAACTTATATATGAAATTGATCCATAAAACATAGTATTACTTATTATGATGAAATAATTTGTTTTATTATTTGTGATTATTGATCCATTAATGAATTTCAATGAATGTGGTCCCTTAAATAAAAAAATTATGGTATCATCCAGGTGAAAAAAACATATAGTAGATACCTTCGAGGATGTAGACATAACAACCAAGGGAATAATATCGAGAATTTAGTGTCTTCAGAAACTATTTAAGAATAAATATGTAAGAGTGTACTATCTCAATAGTACTACACCCACCATAGAGGATACACAAGAGTGATTCCTAAATATGAAACCCAAATGGTCACCATGAGGATAAAGAAAGACTATGAAAATTAAGTAGGTGTTAGCTACTTCCACCTTTATCCACATTAAAACATATCCCCAAAGTTTAAAAATTCATAACTATATTATTATATATAGGTATAGGAAGTGGTCACATATGATCTCATAGTAATTTATAAACCAAAAAATAATTTTCTTATCATGAACCACCACTTCCACCATTGTAATATGACTTCAAAATATTTGGACTAAAGTGAGGACCCCCTTAGACACCCCATCCCCGACCACTCAAGGCCTTTAGAAGATGGTATTAATTCTAGAAGCATGTAAAAACAAAGGTAATGTGTACATAAATTATATTAATTTATTATATATAATCATTAATTATATTTATATAGTTATATTAAATATAATAATATTATGTAATCGTTTGGTCATAAGGAAAAATATTTTTTCTAACCAAATATGGTTTTCATGCATTATATAATTTTATTTAATTGGATGATTTCCTTATTATATAATTTTAATTTGGAAAAACTATGATCATTTTTTAATTCCTCATGTCAAAATTATATCATGATGAATTTATGCATTTTTTTGAAAATTTTGACTTTTCAAAGTGTAAATAGAAAACTGAATTTAATTAAAACATTATATTTTTTTCAAGTAATTAAAAAGTCACAATATATTTTTTATTAGTTATAAAATTTTATTCGTTTATTTTTTATTGAACTTAAATTATTAAATTTTATTTTAATAGAAATTTTACTTGAATTAGGTATAAAAAAGTTTTATACTTAAAAGGAATTTATCTGAAAAATAGTTTTTCCTTATTTTTGGAGATTAATTTAAGTCATAAATTTAAGACTCCATTTAATTTTATAAAATAAATTAAATATCTTTAATTAAAAGTATTAATATCATGTAATATGGTCAACTAAAATTTTAGTCATAATTAATATAAAAATAGTTAAAATTTGATACAATGGTTACAGTTTAAACATGATGATTAGGGTGTGAAACTAAAGTGATTTGGGTTTAAATGACATAGAAAAATATATAAATTGTATTTTATAGTTATATTTATACATTTTCTCATCTAGTATTCTGAAATTTTCCCTTTGGATCCATTTCTACGGTTTAATTCATTAATATAATTTAACACTTTTAAATATTTGATGATGGTCCACTCCCCCACTTATAAAAGGAACCATCTATTATCCTATACACACATAAAAATAATTTGTTTTTAGATAATTCATAAAAAAATTCATTTATTAAATATCCATTATTCTAGAGGCCCATTTTTGATCATATCACCATCCCATGAAGGGTTTAGTTATAAACCTATTGTGGTTGTCTGAAGAAGTGGTATAGTTCATGAATAACTATTTTTATTTTATTTATTTTTTTACCTCCTAAAAATAATAATTTACCATTATGAGATAAAAAAATGTATATTATATAAATTTTTATGTTTTTATGTTATTTTAATAATTTATATCCGTCTTCTTCATCCATAAAATATGAGATGAAACTATCCTTTATTTGTAATGTGGACTACAACCTCACGAACCAATGCAAATAATTTTGCATCATCACCTACGAAAACTAGTTACAATGAAGGATTATATATTTATATATTATTATTATTATTATATAAATATAATATATAATATATTATCTTTCCTTTCCGTCCATTTAGAAATTATAACGTCTTCCATGCGTACATATAGATTACCACCACTACAAAGTGATATGATTTGTTTTTCATATCTATATCACATGGATGGCATATATAAGTTTATTTCAAGAAATAATCTAATATTTATGATAAAGTAATAATTATTTAATTATAAAATTACATTTAACTTATATCCCTCATGTTCATTAAAAAATAGAACTGTTACTCAAGAGTATGCACTTCCTAACATCTCCATGATTATAAAATAATTATTTTTTCATAACCACAACACATTGTTGGTTTTAAGATTATAATTAATTTAAAAAACTTATAGCTATGTAATTATTATTAATATGGAGATTATAAAGTAATTAAATATTTGACCATTATCAATTTTCCAAAGTCATGTTGGACATATGTTCCTAATATCATTAAAACATCAAACATGAACTGAATGGATTAAGTAATTGTTTATAACAGAATAATAAATAAAATAAAAATGAAAATAATCATGAAAATGGAACTTCATAAAAAATAATAATTGAAATATGATTATTATTTAGGATTATACAGAAAATACATGATATGTTTGACTCAATGAGAGGGACCCTTTATAATAAACACCTCATTTTAAATGTTTTCCAAATATATTTTCTAAATAATTTTCTTCCATTTCAATATAATTAAAATTATTTTATGGATGTATATATTTTTTGAAATATTTGAATCATAATGGTTATTTTATATTAATTTTTTAATTTCATTCAAAAGGATTTAAAAGGAACCATTTAAGTATTTTATATGTAATGTTTTGATAAAAGAAAAAAGTTATGTTATTATTTTAACATATACATCATCAATAATTCTTACAAAAAACTACACATTATTTTATGTTATAAATAAATTATAATCTTCCATGTTTTATTTATTGAAACACCCATATTCCCTATCATATGTGAATTTTTAATAGAGGGTTAAAAAAGGATATTTTGATATCTTGAAATGTTATTCTTATGGGTGTAAAAAATATTTTTATAAGTATAACGATGAAAATTCATGATTTGATAAATTACGAATATTTGAAGAAATATGGAAATTTATGATGAAATTTGAGCCCGATGTACCTTATAATGACATTTTATCGTAATAATTATCTACAGTTCATTGGTAAAATAGATGGAGTTTAATTTTTTATTTTTTACTAAGATATTATTAAAATTTAACAGGTAGGTTATTCCATTTGTAAAAGTTATTATATTTTTTTCATGGAAATGATGTTCCCTCTTAACTAAATTGTTAATATATACTTGATCTCATTTTTATGAAAATATTTTCATTTTATAATTTATGATAATGAGTATAATTTGAATGGTAATTTTATATAATTACTAAGGGTTGAATCCATAACATTTTGAAAATGTATTTATGATTGTTTAAAGATTCAAATAAAATAGTTGTGAATATTATTTTTCATTTTATATTTCTCATGATATGTTTTATAATAGGATTTGGGGAGAGAAAGTGATTCAATGGGTTGGAAATATTTGCTTTGAACTAATTTCTGATGTTGATAAAGGAAAATTTTTATTAGTGTTCAGGGCTTAAAGGGTTACATTTTTTCATTTTATATTTCCCTTGCTGATTTTTTTGTGGGTGAAACATTATCTATTATGTTTTATAGTGATTTATGGATGACTATGGAAAAACATGAGTGATAGATGGAAATTGTGAATTCATTTCATGAAAATAAATCTAGTTATATCTTCAAATCATGGTAGTATCTACATTAGAAGGAAATCAGGTATACCATAGATGAATATGCCTACAATGATGATTTTTATGAGAAAATAGACACTTAAATCTAGTAGATATTTGTAATTAGTAATAGTTGAGGGATATATTAAATATCTAGAAAGTATATTCAAATTAATAGTATTTTTGGTTCATAAAAAGTTAACTCCTACTATTTTACATTTTAATGGTGAATCTAATCAATTGTGGTCAATATTATTGGGTATTTGAGAAAGAGAATAAATTTAATACTTGGAATATGATTCATTTAAGATTGTTTTTCTTGAGAAGTATTTTCTTAATGTTGTATGACTTAGGATGGAAAAGTAATTATTGGAAAATTTTTAGGATGAGTAATATTTAGGGGATTCTAATAAATAAAACTTCACTTTATTTTCAAGGTATACACCAAAATGTATTTGGGATCTTGATAATAAAATTAATCAATTCTACTATAGACTTTAGATGGGATACTAAAGATCATTACCCTCTTAAAAATATAAATGGTATATGAAAAATTTTCATTGTGTTGATAATGTAGAAATGGATTTTGTTCATAAACTTATATAACATGAATTAAATGGGGAAAAATTAAAGTGGTAGGAAAATGGGAAGAATACATAAATGAAAAATGATGGTAATAAAATGATGTTTTCAATTTTCAATATGTGTGGTAAAAAATCACCATGAAAAATGTCTTTTAAAATATAATAAGTTCTTATGATACTATAATATTAGGTAAATGGATCATGATTTAATAGAAAAGATAATATTAGTGTTAATACCATTTTTGATAAATAGGTAGTAAAGTTTTTTTAATGTAATTATATGGTTCATCATGTGGATGTGTGTCTAAACAAGTGCACGAATAATGGGAATCAGAATGAATAAAAAAAATGGGTGTAGATAAACTCTTTAAAAATATTTTGGTAGATTTTGGATCATTGAATAAAGTGTTGAAATGTTCATTATTTATTTATTCAGATTATGATAAATCCCTATTTGATTTGAGGTATATACATTCTTTTATTTTTGTGAAATTTTTTAATAAAATGAAAATTTCACCTCAATAAATGAAGTATGGATTTTTTTAAAAACACATGGGGTTGTAGTAAGGGAAATATTATGTAAAAAAAATATTCCTACTATAATATGTATTATGGTTTTCATGAAATTGTTTTTTGTATTTCTCATTATATAAATTGATGATATTTTGGGTCTGGATTGGGTTTCTATTTATCTAGCTAGGATATAATTTATATCCAAAGAAGCTATATTTCAAAATTATTTTCTATTTTTATATATAATTAAATTCATACCTTTTAAATCATGTTAAGAAGTTGTGAAATATTTATTAGCTTTAAATGAATGTTATATTGATTATAATGTTGGAAATAAAGGAACGATTCATATTATTTCTATGCTGGAAGAAATTGAATGACTCAATATTATTCCTAATGGTCTAACAGATATTATACTTGATCATGATGTCAAGTTCACTAATGAATTAGTTCTATATAAAAAGAAAATTTCACTATCCACTTATCAAAAAGATCAAGATGATATTCTATAATTGAAATGTTAGTTGTAGGAGTAGTTTGATAATGGTTTCATTAGGTAATATGTTATATTTTGAACAAACTATTTTATAAATATTAATTCAGAAATGAAATCCTTAATATTAACTAAATATATTTTTTAATAAACCAAATATTTATCACATAATTAATTTTTTATGGATTTTTTAAGGAAAATGACATTTTATTTACTAAAATGGATTTAGAAAAGAATTATCCATGCATGCCGAGTGACAACCTATCCCAACTGTTATGGTTACGTGGCTTGAAGAAATGACCAAAGGGGGAAATGGATGAAACTTCCAACTTAAGCCTATATGTTACCCTATTTCCATATTTCATCCATTTTATTTGTATAGATATCTTTTATTATATATATGATTCTTTTAAATATATTATTTTATTTTATAAATACAATCCTTTTACTAATAGTCTTAATTTAACAATATCTTGGAAAAAGAGTCTTTTTTAATTTAAAGATTGAAAATGAACAATGCATGTTTTATTATATTAAAATTAAATTATATAACTATTGGAGGTACTGAAATATGAAATTGTATGTGAAACATGGTAAAATTTATGGTTATTCTTAATACTTTGTTATTATTAATTTTTTATTTACATTATAGTTCATTATATTTCATAATTTATTTTATTTTTATATGTTCTATTATATTAAAATTTTCATTTTAAATAGTTATGTACATGTTACATAGTAAAAATTCAATAAGTATTTATTTCCTTAATTGAGAATAATACATTTACTAAATGATCATATCAAGTAAAATACCAATATTTACAATAATTATAAACACCAAAAGACTATAACATTTTCTGAAAGTATTACGCATCATGTGTTGATATAGACTATATAAAATTGGAATAGTAAATGGGTATAAATATATATGAGTTGTAAAATCAATATAAGAATATATATAGTCCCCTATTCTATTATATAGATTACTGATACCATAATAACTATAAAAATAAATATAAGTATTAGAAAAAATATTCACATTATAAAATGACATGTAAGAACATTTGTACGTGAATTTTTGAGTGATGAATTGATAATGATGGTGTATTTATAGAAAAATATGGTCATTTGGAATTATGAATTCTGAATAATATGGTTGATGGGAATGATTATCTTTATTCCGTAACACAAATTTTTATTATTATTATTTGTTATATAGACACAAATAATTGGACGTCATGATTATTTTATTATATTTTTATTATTATTTTTAGAGAATATAAAAGAATTACTTTAAAAATATAATTTAGGGTAAATTAAATAAATTTAAGTTTCATAAAATATTCTAATAAACATTTTTAAATTATAACTATGTCATTAGTAGATCATATAATTTGAAGAATGATTATTTTACTACAAAAATATTATTTTTCAGTAAATATGTATTTTATTATAAATGTTTAAATTTTCATTATTATAAAATTATTTTGATAACATAAATTTCTTTTTTGGAATTATCACATAAAAATTCATATAGGGTTAATTTTGAAGAATTTTCGGAAAAATATTATTTTTTGGAGAAAAAGTAAAAATTAACGTTTTACGAACATTATGCTTTTATAAAAAATTTATTATGTGGGAATGATTTAAATATTTATGATAAATTTTTTGAAATAAATATTTAATTTAACAATTATAATAATTTATCTCAACATAATAGTATTACTATAAAAAATTGCATATTACATCTTAGAATATAAATTTGGAATTTTGATATACAAATTATATTTAGATTATATGAATTAAATGGGTTGTTTGGAAGGTACTTATAAAATTGGGAATTATTTCAAAATCCACCAACTCTAACTGACTCATTAATAATCAATAAATACACATAAAAATTTGTTCACCAATAACTAGTTGGATTATATAATAAAATAAGCAATATTTTAAATCTTAAAACTACCACTGCACAAGTATAAATATCCACCCCATATCCATATTATCTCCACTCAATACCCATTATACATGATGTTATTCTCTGTATCCATCTCTAATTTCCTCCTATGGTGTTCTTAGGCTTTTACAGAGTCTCTCTGTAACTCTATGATGCATACACTCAAGGTAAGGGTTCCCAAACATTCTCTTTCCTTTACAATTAAAATTTATTTGTAAAGTTTTCTTTTGAACATATTTTCCCTAAAAAATGATTTTAATTCCATATTATTTTGATCTATAAGATGTAATTTCTATTAAATATTACATCATATTTCTCATTATATAATTTTTGAGAGTTGTTAAATTGCTCGAACTATCCCATAACAATATAACCATCCTCAATATTTTGTAATGTAATGAGTGATAGGTTTTCTATGAAATGAAATATATGCCATGATAAAAACCATTAGGTGGTTTTGGAACATATTCATATTTCTTTGATAACCCCATAAACATTTGGTCATGTTTTTCTTGATCATTATCTTGGTGAACGGTTATTGGGACCTTACTGTGCACCTAGATTGACACTCTTGGTGGTTATGATTTGTATGATTTATATGCATATTTAAAACAAATTAGGAAATATTTACCTATAATTTCATTGAGCTTACAAATTTTTAATGACATATATTAAACAACTTAGAAACCAAAATCAGCTTTTTATTTTTGAACACACAATAACTATAATATTATATTACTCACTTGTTAAGGGTTTTTATTTGGTCATTGTGAAATCCAAGTTATTCCTTAGTTATTTCACCAACATATCCTTATATAATATTTAATTGGGGAGAAATATTTTCATAACATATAATCCTTTGTTATATATATGAATTTCATGTATGATATTACTCATTTATCCATATTTCTATGTATTTATATTTCTAATTATTCACATGTAATTCCATGTAATCATTTATTATGTTATATAATAAATTATAATTTTTATGTTATGCATGTTGAATAAAATTGTATATCTACAGAGGGTACTATTATATCTCATGAGAAAAATATGATAGGTAAATGGGAGTGTTCTTACCTTTTATGTAGTATTTATTGGGAAAAGTATTTGATCATATATTTAAGATTCCCAATATTATGCATTCCCATTTGAATATGATCAGTTATTATTATCCACGAATTTATTCATTATTATGTTATCCATAGATTTAATTATTATCTTAGTTTCATTTATTATAGAATAGAACCGTTTATTTATTTGTTCCGTATTGTCTCATCTATATTTTGTTCCATTGTACGCACCCCCTACTGACCATCTGAGATCACTGATTTTTCCCCTTTCCCCTAGAAAACTAATAAGAATACTATATTTTAAAAAATGATTTCATGGAGAATAATAATGTATTCCATGAATTCATATGATGTAATTTTAATTTCAATGTAATTAAAAACTAATTTATGTATCATTTTTTGATTGAATACTAAAATGTTATACCATATATATTTTGATCTATGTACTAATGTAATTGAATAACCATGGCCTCCTGGGTACATGAGTTTAGGGTTGTTACAGATGGTATCAAATGATAATGCGATATAAACCTTAGTAACAAGATTTAGATTACAAATATTACAAAACATGAACTATAGGGGAAACTATTAAGATATTACATAATATTTATACATTACGAAATATATTTCAATATTTTTAAGGAATTTTCATTAATTTTTTTGGAAAATTATTTAATGAATTTTGTTAAGAATACAAGAAAACTCAACCAAAATAAACCAAGATTAATCCAAGAGTTATACAAGTATATATTAATGTATACTAGTATAAAATTTGTATACTATATATATCATTAAGATGGATTATTCAAAATATATATATTGTTATTGTCTTTTGATATTGTTAGTGACTCAAAATAAACTATTTTTTCAATGATTTGAAATAATAGGTAGTTGATTAAATTATAATTTAGTGGTAGGTAGTTCGTGACATGTATTTCTAATGTTTTTTCAAAACATTAATGGCTGATTATCAATATGGAAGGAAATATCACACATTTCTAATTCTATCCATGTTATTTAACATAAATCATAATTAAAAAGTTTAGTATGAGTGATCCAACAATATTTTCTTGTAATCAACACAATTTAAATTTACTTTACAATATATACAACACTATTATTATTATTAATATTATGTTGGGTCTTCCAAGTCCTTTTGGAATATTTTAAAGGAATCACTTTCTCATATTACTGAATTTTTGAACAGAAACATTGAACTTTATAAATACTTTAGATTATGACAAACAAAAAGTGGTATTACCATCTTTTATACATTCATATATATGGTTGATTTCTTAGTTTTATTTGTATAACTTATTGTACAAATTAGATTATTTTTCACAAATTTCTGCAACAACAATGTTTTCAACTACACCACTCAGACCATGATTGATTGTTTTATAGAAAATAATTCAATAATGACATTTCAAAACTAAACGTTCAAAGTAAATAACTACATAAACTTGTTTTTTATGCACAAAATCCTTTCAACAATGATTACATATTTTATATTAGGAATACTAATTAAGATAATTTTGAAAAATTATGATGCACTATTTCAACTCATGGATGAAATTTCATGGACCATTGATCACCCAAAAGCAATAATAAAATTTCATAACCTGGTGATATGCATTTTAAACATGAATTCTTCCAGAAAATCTTATGACTTATTAATATATAACGAATCATACTATGAATAAATTGTTTAGAATCCTCACATATGCCTCTAATGAGAGTACAAATATGATAGCATATCTTCTCTAGGATTGTTAGGTCTGTATATCATTAGAATGAATATGTTGTGTAATGATACGATTTTATATAACCATAGGCATTGCAATTAGAAATTAATAAATGAAATTTCAATTATGGAATTTTTTAAGGGGTATAATGTAACTGTTGGAGTTGGTGGCCTAGAACGAACTAATTTGTACTTTATTCAATAATAAAAGCCTTATCACATCTTGATTGTTCTTCTACGTGACAATGCATGTGATAATGTCCTAAGGATAGCTGTTGCATTAAATGGTCATAGAAGATCCCTGCTATGATGAGAACTCAGAAGTGCCATAACACTATTCATGAATATATGTTCTATGGATGGATGATATTATTTCATGGACACAAATAATATAGGCCATTAGGGGTGAGGACTCAAAAAACATTGAGGCATCATCTCATGGTGTGCGCCTTTGGTAATATCCAGGAAGATATTATGAGAACGAGACCCGCCGATAGGAAATCAACATTTCATAGTGTCATAGGATGTTCCTATCTTCGGACGTGTGTATTGATCCTTAGACTTTAAGATTATTATTAATGGGTATTACAACTCACACACTTATATGTATTGACGAAAACTGTGATGACACACTGTTCACAGCGAGGTAGGATACGTTGGGTGCGTCACGAGTAGTACTGCATTAATAGATAATGCGAGAAAGGATTTGTCCCTTCTCTTCCATAACGAAAGTATATATCTCAGGCCCTTTGATGATGGAATCGATATAGCCTAAATAAATCAATGGACATAGTAAGATATGGGTGAGTTCGATTCTAGGAAGTCAAAGAAAGAATAATCAAGCACATGGGTTGATGGCACTAACATGAAACCCTCTTGATTAGAGATATCAAGACACAAGGATTATATTACATGGTAAGCGTTCATAGGAGGTGACACGTCATTGCGGAGTTAACTTCTTTCTCTATGGGTGCCTTGGCGTGTTTCTAGATGCTAACCTTGGACTTTAGGCAGGATCCATCTAATTCCACTGAGAAAGAGGCCTAGAGGGTCACACACTAAGTGTGTCCATGTATCTCAGTTAAATATTAATTTAACAAGTTAAATAAATATTATTCCTGACTTTGGTTTAATAATTATTTAAGGATTCCTGATCGCATTTATTTCAACACTAGTTATTCGAGAGAATATATTGTGGGAGAAATAATATATTTCTTACCGAGTAATGCAGTTACATTTATTTAAGAAATAAATATCCATTACTCAAGGTCTAATAAATATGGAGGAGAAAAATGGAAAATAAAAGTACATGCCGTGTATATTAAATATACACGCCGTGTAGTTTTATGGAAAACAAGTACACGCCGTGTATTAATTATTACAGGCCGTGTAGTTTTCCAGTCAGGATATTGAGGATATAATATTGTTTTATTAAATGATATTAATTATAATCAGCGTGTGAGCATGTAAAGGAATTAATAATTCGACATGGGGTTCAATAATATTTAATGAAACAAATAAAATGCGTAACACGTTTATTTATTTTTATAACTCTATTAACCTCAAACCCGATTATAAATATCCTCACAACCCCAACACTTTTCGGAGCCATTTTTGTGCACAACGGATTTGGAAATACTCTCAAGCCAAGAGAGAATTCCCTTTTCCACCAAGAACGCCCTCAAGTTACGAGAGCGAGATCCTCCACTGGATCAAGGCGGTCGAAGGTTGACATCACAAGCGAAGGTTCTTCCACACTAGCACCCAGAGATCCCTTTGACGACGTCAAAAGATACGTGGAGCACATGTGGATCACCGCTAGAGGAATCCTATGCTTGGATTCTACGACGCAACAATGGATCACATGATCGTGACCAGAGACATCGACGAAGAAAGAATTCCACTAAGGTAATTCTTGTGAATTAATTAAATTAATTATAACCAACATATGATGATCCTATATCAACGGTTCCAGGACTCTTCTTTTATTTTTTGTTCTTAATTACATTCCAAAGATCTGGCGTTTTATATCGTGACGGATCTCGGATTGAACGTTGTTTAACGCTAAAACTAAAGTTGGGAAAACCGAACAATGCGCTTCCACTGTGCCCGAAACCTACAAGTGGTATCAGAGGGGTCATATCATTGATTATAATTATTTAGTTTTTCATTTGTGATTTACGCATTTAATTATTTAGTTATTTCAATTCATGTTTAATCGTTCTGGAAATCTAAATCTCGAGATCTGTTCCTCCTCCCTTGTTTCTTGTTCACCTCACATAAACGAATTTTTCATTTAATTTTGATTAAAATAAAATAGTTAAACTCATCCAGAGGAGCCAAAAGTTTCTGGCCGTACAACACCAGAATACACGGCATGTATTCTGAAGTACACTCCATGTAGTCTAGGTTCAATGCATTGACTGATCCGCCAAATCCGGCCGTGTATTGGATTCTTTCTAAGAATTTAAGACACTGTGTGTTGACTAGAAATAGGTGGCACGTGGTTTCTGGATTACACACCGTGTTGTCCAATGAACATGTTGTGTAGTCCCTTCAGGTTAGGGTTGGGCCTTGTACCCCGTACACGACTTGCCCGGTTGGAAACCGTATTACTTGGAAACTACAAGGCGTGTGTCCCATTGTACACGTTGTGTACTCCGAAAATTTCCGAAGTACATTAACACTCCATGTCCTTGGGCATGTAATTCGGATGGACGGTGAAGAAAAGTACACGCCGTGTACTCACCCAAATTACACAGATTTATTAAAAGTTATTATTATATTATACAAACCCTTGAGACGTGTACCATGGTGCAGGCATAAAGATGAGGCACAATACGTGATAGGTGTTATATATATATGTGTTTAATTTAACATCAATGTAATGAACCAGAATTCACCGGTTTTCCTCCAAGGTACAACATACGTACAAAGATAATTTTAGATGAATTTATCTGTTTAAAATTATGATAGACGAGAATCTCATGGAAGTTCAAAAAAGGGTTTAAGATTAATGGATTGATTAATTAAAATATAATTAATTCATTCGAGCGTGATTTATATTAAATAAGAACGAATAAAGAATTGAATTATATTTTTATTTATGCGTAAATATCTTTTCATGTATGGATGATCATGAGCTAGACCGAGACCTTTGTATGTGAATGGATTCTTTTAATTTATTTATTTAAATTAAATTTATTGGCTTGTGTGCCATCTCCACATTAATATGTAGGGTCTGCACACCCAATGATTCTTTTATGTAAAAACCCCTGTTACCCCTCACCTGCGTGTGAGATAAATGAATATGTAATGGATTGAGATCCCAAGCTAGTGGAGGTGGCTCAAGTCAGGAGCCAAGGTGAAACCAATCCAAGGAGATACAAAGGAGGACATGTGGAAAGCTGTAAACATGAACCCGAAAGGTTCAATGTGTTTCTCCCCTAGGTCTTGGGTTAGTTTATCAACCGCTAGATAAAATAACCAATAGAAAAATCTGATGATCATACCATTTATTTTATTTCTGTCAGTTTCAAGGTTTATTTATTGTGGGTGTGTTTTCACGATCAAACAATTAATGAATGAAACGAGCATGCAAGATGGAACTAAAATAAAACCGTCTTATACATAAATATTATCTTAGACATGGTTAATCACTTAAGTATATCCCACTTAACATTAACAAGCATGTAATCAAAGATAATAAAATGGAAATTTATGTATAAGGATAAAATCCCTCAAAAGAAATATTAAGTCGATATAGCCTTCCATAATATTGGTTAGAATCGAACCATAGTTCAAAGTGCTTGACCAACCCTAGTTGGAGTGATTTCAATTAACGGTGAATTATAAGTCAAGGTTTTGGGTTGACTTGACTTGGTTCACATCAAGGGTTGACTACAACAACAGGACTTGGTGTGACCAAGAGGCAATGTTTGAGGAAATCCAAAATAAAAGGATTTCAGGATTGGGGAGTCCACTCAGCGGATCAAGGAGCTACGAGTTAATGCAGTTGGAATTTGGAATTCATACCTAAAACCCTTCAAGTTGCTTGACCAACCCTAGTTGGGGTAATGCGAAGGGAAATATGGATCCTTTCCACTAGAATATCCAGGCAACATAATAATCTAAAATCAATGGTGAGGGATATTGGATTTCGATAAAATAGTGGGAGACTAATAAGTATAAATTTAGTTATTTGTCTCAGTTTTGTAAACAAGTACCAAACCTTTTCTCATCTTAATTTGTAGAAACAACAAGAAAATGACTTCAAACATATCATTGCGAACCATACTCGAGAAGGAAAACCTTGTCACCGGCACCAATTTCCAAGAGTGGAAGAGGCGTTTAAGCGTCATCCTTCCCCACAAAAGGAAATTGTATGTGCTGGAAGAGCCTATTCTAGTTACACCTGGGAAAGAGGTCAGTGATGAGGAATTATCTCTCTATATAAAACACATGGATGATGCCACATATGTATATCTTTTCATACTATCGGCCATGTCCAATGATCTCTTGAAGTAACATGAAAACATGGATGTGTATAACATTATGTCTCACCTTAATGATCTCTACCAAGAGAAGGTGAGACTGGAGAGGTATGAGATCTCCAATGCTTTGTTTACAACTAATCTTGGAGAGTCTGTGCCAGCTGGGCCTCATGTAGTCATGCTTATTGGTTACATTGAACATCTGGAAATCTTAGGGATTAAATTCCTGGATGAGTTGCATATAGATCTCATCCTATCATCATTTCCCAAGACATTCTCTAGCTTCATTGTCAATTATAACATGAGCGGAAATGAGAAGAGTCTATCAGAGATTCTGACCTTGATTCGCCAGGTAGACAAGGACATGTGGCGTGACAAACCTGTAGTCATTATGGTGAACAAGAAAAGGAAGGACAAGGAAAAGGGGACAAATACTTATAAACGGTTTGAAGCCCCTGAGAACCGTCCCTCCAAGAAGGGAAATATCCAAAGGCAGGGAAAGGAATGGGAGGCGGTGTGTTTTGCATGTGGCAAGCAGGGCCACTGGAAGAGGAACTGCACCCAGAAGCGTGGGGATGCTAAAGGTGTGTTCGTTATCGAGTGTTATCTTTCCATTTCTACACATTGGTTATTAGATACAGCTTGTGGGGCTCACATTTGTATTCCAATGCAGGAACCAAGTAGATTTAAAAATATTTCTAGAGGAGAGGTGGATCTTCAAGCTTCCAATGGTACAAGGCTGGCTGCTTTGGCTATTGGCGACTACCACCTCTCATTACCGACTGACATGATTTTGGTTTTATATAACTGTTATTATGTGCCTAGTGTTACCAAGAACATAATTTCTTTATCTTGTTTGGATATGGATGGATTTATTTTCAAGTTTGGAAATAAGGGTTGTCTCTTTTATAAGAACAACGTATGTTATGGTATGACACATTTAAATAATGATTTGTATGTATTAAATTACTAAAACCAAGTGTTGACAATCGATAACAAAACAAACTCACATGACTCATACATCACCCAGTTGTGGCATCACCATCTCGGTCATGTAGAGGAGAAGCGCTTGAAAAAGCTCTACCAAGATGGCTATTTAGACTCTACTGTGCTAAAACCACTTGATAGATGTCATGATTGTTTACAAGGTAAAATGACCAAGCCGCCTTTCGGTGGATAGGGTGAAAGGGCCACAGAGATTCTAGGATTGGTACACACGGATGTATGTGGACCATTTCCAGTAGAATATAGAGGTGGATATTCTCACTTCATTACTTTTACTGATGATTTGAGTAGCTACTGATTTGTCTACTTAATGAGGTATAAATCAAAAGCCTTAGAAAAATTTAAATAATTCAAGAATGAAGTAGAGAATCATCTTGGTAAGAAGATAAATAAACTTTGATCGGATCGAGGTGGAGAATAACTGAACCAAGAATTCATCGATCTTCTACAGGAGTCTGGGATTCTATCTCAACTCACTCTTCCTTATACACCACAGTGGAACAGTGTTAGTGAAATGAGGAACCGAACCTTGTTGTACATGGTGAGGTCGATGATGAGTCATGCAGATCTTTCATTATCCTTTTGGGGATATGCAATACAAACTGCGGCATACACATTAAACTGAGTACCAACTAACATGGAAAATGGAATTCCCTCCGAGTTATAGAATGGAAAAAAACCTATTTTGTCACATACACGTGTATGGGGATGCGAGGTGTTTGTTAAGGCCTTCTCAGGCAACAAACTAGCACCCCAGGGCATGAAGTGTATCTTTATAGGATATCCTAAGGAAACGAAAGGATACTACCTATATAACCCCTAGGACAAGAAAGTGATTGTCGCCAGACAAGTAATCTTTCTTGATAGGGAGAACATCCTCAAAAGGGATAGTGGGAGAAAGATTGACTTTGACGAAATTGATGCTCAAGATACACATGAGTTGGTACAGGAACAAGTTCCACAGGTCCCCGTGGAAGAGGTTCCAAAAACAAAAGTACTGCGTAGGAGCTCAAGAGAGGTAAGGGAACCAGAGATATTTGGTTTCCTAGTCACTGTGGATGGTGAATAATTATTGTTTGACAATGATGAAACTCTCTCCTACAAGGAAGCAGTAGAAATATCAGAAGCTACTAGATTTCTAGAAGGTATGAATTCTGAGATGGATTCCATGTATTAGAACCATGTCTTGGTTCTAGTCGAGGAGCCTGTTGATGTAAAGCCTGTTGGATGCAGATGGGTATTCAAGAGAAAATTGGACATGGAAGGTCAAGTTAGCACCTATAAAGAAAGGATAGTGGCTAAAGGATTCACACAACGTCAAGGAATTGACTGTGATGAAACCTTCTCATTAGTTTCCATGTTTAAATCCATAAGAATCATACTTTCCATATCTTCTTACCATGAATAGGAGATTTGGAAAATGGATGTCAAAACAACATTCCTTAATGGGAACCTTCAGGAAGATGTCTATATGACACAACCAGAAGGGTTTCTGACACCAGGTGAATCCAAACGGGTTTGCAAGTTGTAGAAATCCATTTATGGATTAAAGCAAGCATCCAGGTCATGGAACATTCGATTTGATGAAGCCATAACGGAATTTGGTTTCATTAAGAATGAATGTGAGCCATGTGTTAATAAGAAGTTTAATGGGAATGCGATCGTTATCCTATTAGTATATGTTGACGACATATTACTTATTGGAAACTATTTACCAGTCTTATAGTCTGTTATGGACTGGTTGAATAAGTGTTTCTCCATGAAGGACTTGGGTGAAGAAGCCTACATTTTAGGGATCAAGATCATTTGTGATAAATCCAAGAGGCTTCTTGGACTGAGTCAAGGTACATATATTGACCATTTACTAAAGAGATTTAGTATGGAACAATCCAAGAGGGGATTAGTTCCAGTGTCACATGGACTACATCTTTCTAAGAAATTGTGTCCTCAAACACAACAAGAGAAAGATAGAATGAGTAATATCCCATAATATTCAGCTATAGAGTCCATCATATATTCCATGTTATGTAATAGGCTTGATGTTGCCTATGCACTGAGCATGGTAGGAAGATATTAAGAAGATCCAAGAGAACAACATTGGACTGCTGTTAAGACTATCCTTAAGTATATGATAAGAACTAAGGATATGTTCCTAGTGTATGGAAGAGACATGGATCTTGTCATCAGAGGGTATGATGATGTTGGTATTCACACAGATCAGAATGATCTGAAGTCACAATCTGGATATGTTTTCTGTCTCAATGGAGGAGTTGTGACCTGGAAGAGTTCAAAGAAGGTAGTTTTTGCCGATTCTATAGAGGAGTCTGAACATATAGCAGCTTCTGATGTAGCCAAGGAATCACTATGGATTCAAAACGTTGTCCATGAGATTGATGTGGTGCCTAGGAGTAAAGATCCCATTACATTGTATTGTGATAATACTGCAGCGGTGGTTCTTGCGAAAGAACCAAGGTCACATCAAAGGACAAAACACATACTCCAGAAGTATCACCTCTTGAGGGATTTCTATCAAAGGGGTGAAGTTGCAGTGAGAAGAGTATCCATGGAAGAGAACGTGGCAGACCACATGACTAAAGGCTTATCTCAGTAGAAGAATGAATATCATGTGAGAGAATGTGGGTTAAAGGTTGTTAGCAGTTGGCTCTAGTCCAAGTGGGAGTCTGTTGGAGTTGGTGGCCTGAAACCAACTACTTTGTACTTTACTCATTAATGAAAGCCTTATAACATCTTGATTGTTCTTATGCATGAAAATGCATGTGATAATGTCCTAAGGATAGCTACTGCATTAAAGGGTCGTAGCAGATCCCTGCTATGATGAGAACCCGAAAGTTCCACAACACTATTCTTGAATATATGTTCTATGGCCGGATGATATTATTTTAGGGACACAAATAATACATTCCATTAGGGGTGAGGACTCATAAAACATTGAGGCATTATCTCATGGTGTTCTCCCTTGGTAATATCTAGGAGGATACTATGAGAACGAGAACCGCCAGAAGGAAATCCACATTTCATAGTGTCATTGGATGTTCCTATCTGTGGATGTGTGTATTGATCCTTAGACTTTAAGATTATTATTAATGGGTATTAAAACTCACTCACTTAGATGTATTGATGAAAACTGTGACAACACACTGTTCGCAACGAGGTAGGATATGTTGGGTGCGTCACGAGTAATACTGCATTAATAGATAATGCGAGAAAGGATTGTCCCTGATGTTCTATAACGGAAGTATATATCTCAGGCCCTTTGATGGAATTGATATAGCCTAAATAAATCCATGGCCATAGAAAGATATGGGTGAGTTAAATTCTGGGAAGTCAAAGAAAGAATAATCGAGAACATGGGTTGATGAAACTAGCATGAAACCCGCTTGATTAGAGATATTGAGACAAAGGGATTATATTACATGGTAAGCATTTGTAGGAGGTGACACGTCATTGCGGCATTAACTTCTTTCTCTATGGGTGCCTTGGCGTGTTGCTAGACGCTAACCTTAGAATTTAGGCAGGTTCCACCTAATGCAACTGAGAAAGAGGCCTAGAAAGTCACACACTAAGTGTGTCCATGTATCTCAGTTAAATATTAATTTACAAAGTTAAATAAATATTATTCCTGACTGTGGTTTAATAATTATTTAAGGATGCCTGATCGCATTTATTTCGACACAGTTATTCAAGAGAATATATTGTGGGAAAAATAATATATTTATTAGTGAGTAATACAGGTAAATTTATTTTAGAAATAAATATCCATTACTTAAGGTCTAATAAATATGGTGGAGAAAAATGGAAAATAAAAGTACACACCGTGTATATTAAATATACACGCTGTGTAGTTTTATAGAAAACAAGTACACATCGTGTATTAATTATTACACTCTCTGTAGTTTTCCAGTTAGGATTTTGAGGATATAATATAGTTTTATTAAATGATATTAATTATATTCATTGTGGGAGCATGTCAAGGAATTAATAATTTGACATGGGGTTTTAATAAGAGTTAATGAAATAAATAAAACGCGTAACGTGTTTATTTATTGACATAACTCTATTAACCTCAAACCCTATTATAAATATC
This sequence comes from Viscum album, assembly GCA_963277665.1. Taxonomy (NCBI): domain Eukaryota; kingdom Viridiplantae; phylum Streptophyta; class Magnoliopsida; order Santalales; family Viscaceae; genus Viscum; species Viscum album. Next base: position 1,207,264,126 of record OY728166.1, read on the forward strand.
CTCAAAACCCAAACACTTTTCATGAGCCATTTTTGTACATAACAGATTTGGAAATACTCTCAAGACAAGAGAGAATTCCCTTTTCCACCAAGAATGCCCTCAAGTTACGAGAGCGGGATCCTCCACTAGATCAAGGCAGTCGAAGGCGGACATCGCAAGCAAATGTTCTTCCGCACTAGCACCCAGAGATCCCTTCAACGACGTACAGAGATATGTGGACCTCGTGTGGATCACCGATCGAGGAATCCTATACTTGGATTCTACGATGCTATAACGGATCACAAGATCATGACCGGAGACATCGACGAAGAAATAATTCCACTGAGGTAATTCTTGTGAATTAATTAAATTAATTATAACCAACATATGATGATACTATCTCAATGGTTCTAGGACTCTTCTTTTTCTTTTTCTTTCTTTGTTCCATTCCGAAGATCCGACATTTTATATCATGACAGATCTCGGATTGAACGTTGTTTAATGCTAAAATTAATGTTGGGAAAACCCACCAACGTGCTTCCGCTGTGCCCGGATCCTACAGTAACATCCTATACATTCAATGGATTTATTAATATATTTTCATTCAGGAATATAAATATAAATTTAAAAGAAATTTATTTCATTTAATAAACCATATATTTATCAACTATTTTATTCATTTAAATTTTTTTAAGGAAAAGGGAAATTCATTTTTTAAAATGGTTTTATAAAAAAGGTGGCTCATAAGCTGAGTGAAAATCTATCACATATGGTATGACCATCGGGAAAAACCAATTATGAAATGGTTATAATGGAGAAACCCTTACCACCATAATACATACTACCCTACTTCCATATTCCATCCTTTATATATATATATATATTAAATTATTTACATTTTTCTTTTAAGGATATAGTTTAATTTTATAACTAAATTCCTTTTATTAATAGTTTTATCTCCGCATACTCTTGGTTATTATGTCAATTTAATTAAATGGTTTACAAAGTGTGATTCATGTTAGCATTTTCATAAAATTAAAACATAATAAAATTTGATATACTGTGATATGAAATTTTGTGTGAATAACAGTTAAATAAATTGTTATATGAAAGGAATATATTAGTATACATTTATAATTTATATTGTAGTTCATTTATTTTTTATTTTTTCTTTATTATGTGTATAAGTATTATTAAATTAATTTTTTCGTTATAAAATTTTAATTAAAGTGTTTCATAATGAAAATAATATAATTATTTTTTTAATAATTGAGAATAATAAATTAATTGAAAGATCATTTTCAATAAAATACCCACTATTAAAACATGTATGCACCTTGAAAGAATATTACATTTCATAATATTTGTATATTTAATATCTTTATATTGGATATTACATTAAGAAATAGTAAAGTTATATCGACATAAAAGAATAGTGTATTCACAAAATAGTGAAACATATGCTTTAATTCCATTATAATGAAAATTTCTTCCATAATAACAAAAAATAAAGATATTTGGTAGAAAAATGATACACATTATCAAAGGATGTGTAAGAAACTTTGTAAGGGTGGTAGTCATGAAGTATGAGGGAATTATGGTTTATTTATAGGGAAATGTGTACATTTACCATTATGACTAATGACTAATATGTTTGATGGGAATAATGACCATTAAACAATAACCAAGTTTTTCATTATTATAGTTGGTCATGTAGTAGAAATTAAATGACAATTTGGATTAATTTTTTTTATAAACAAGATTGTATAATTTTTTTAGACAATAAATATATTCCATTAAAAATATGTTTTATGATAAATGTGACATTTTTATATAAAATTAATTTACAATAAATAATCATAAATTTTTTTTAAATTATAATGACATTGTAAGTAATTTTTTTAACATTCAAAATGTTTATTATGATATAAAAATTGTAATACTCAATAAATAATGATATTATCATGGAAGATAAAATTATCATATAAATAAAATTATATTGATTTAATAAGTTTTAGTTTTATACATAAAACATAAAAATTATCTTATGGTGAATTTTAAAATTTTCTCCGACCAAGTTTAATATTCTAAAAATGTGAAAATTATCATTTTACAAGCACCATGATTTTGGTGAGTCATTATTATGTGATCTTGATTGATAGATTTATGAATAATTTTATTCAATATAGATTTACTTTTATAAATATAAAAAATAAATTTTAAAAAATAAATTTTAATTTAGAAATTTATATTATACGTTTTGAATCAATAAATTCATTTTTGAGACAAAAATTATTTTTAGATTCTATGCATCAAATTATTTAGTTGGATGTTGATTTTCGAATCATGAATTATTTTAATATCAAAAATAATATAAATGACTCATTTATAGGAGAAAACCTTATAATTCAATAACCCACAAGTTTTTGGATTGTATAATAAAATATTCATTATCTTGATACTTTAAACCACCCATCCATAGGTAAAAATAGCAACCCTTTCTCCATCATATATCCACTATTTTAGGACCAGGTTGGGATATTCCTAGCACTGATAGGGGGAGTGGGTGAATTAGTGATAAAGAAATTTTTAAGTTGATTCCAATATTTTATCCATATACCTCTTAGAACTATTATGATCTTGATTCTTCTATTTTTTATCTCATGTAATAATATTAAATTTATAAATAACATGGACACAATATTATTAAAAGGTTCACTATTCATTGACCGTAGCTAGTCCTTTCCATGTATATGTATGACCAGTACACAGATTCTCCACTATCATGTAGTAATCAGTTACAATGTATTTTCTAGAAAAATATCCTTTGTCCAGTGTGAGTCCCTGCACTTTGGAGGGGGGAATGAAACAATTATACTTCCCCGAACTGTTTATGACCAAGCCTAACATATAGACCCTTGCTAGTTCTTTATAATTCCTCAAAGGACAAGGTTGGTTCTTCTTTATATTATTTATTATTCTTCACTTGGTTACCTGAATAGTAGTAGGTGTGCTCCTTTATTCTTCTTCTGTCTTCTTATTTAGTGTAAAATAGACTGCACTAAATACTCTTCTTCTTTTTGGCTAGAATCACATGAACCTATGTGATTATTCAAAAAATGAGGTTTATCGCACCTAGGAATCATTAGAATAAAATTCTTCTCATTTATTATTTACATGTATGCATGATATCATGAATGTATTGTTTGGATGAAATCCTCCTTTTCATCCACTTATTTCACTTCTTCATACACGTGCACCCACTGCCTTGGTTCTTTCTTTATATATTTTCATGTATTCATGTGAATGAAAGAGTGAATTCATGAGACATGTTGTATCTTCAAGAAACCTGAACACACATTCCAATTCATTCTTCTTTTTCTTAAACCCAAATGGTTATAATTCTTTTCATTGGTAATCCTTTATTTTTACTTTACGAGTTACAGTGTAGGTATACACTACTGTGGTGTGTCAATCAAATCACATGAACAAAATGTTTACAGGGATTTGGTTTATTTCAATTCCTATAAGATAGAATATATTTACCTATGTGTCAACCAGATTTTCTTCACAAATCACACTATGGGTTTTGTGAAACCCATCACATGTTCATGTTCTTCTTCTTCGCATAAGGGATTCATTGTATCTCCTTTAATTTGTGAAACCAAATAGTTCATGGTTCATTCTTTATAAAAGTCGAGTGGCATGTGGTTCTTCCTTGCCCAAGGTATATATGGTTCTATTTCATATAGAGGGTGTTAATCATCTTTTTTCAACCATATGGATTTCAGTATTCCCCTATTTCATGAGACCTTGAATTTTTATGGCTTTATTTCTCCTTTCTGTATTAAAATACCTTTAAGGTTATCTATTTTTCTAAAAACAATGTATCGCAAAAGTTCATGAGTGACTAAGAAATCCTCTAGATTTGTGTATCCCCTTTTATAGGTGAGATTTCTCTACCTATTCATCTGTTAGAAAGAAAATCAAAATCCCTTAATACATTTTTTGTGATCAAGGGTTTGAAATCCTGAGATCTTAGGCTTCAAATTGTTTAAACATGGGTAAAAGATATGCAAAAAATGCTAGCATATTTTCTTTTATTATGCAGTCAAATCATCATGTTAATGAAGTAAATATTTCATGAAATATTTATTTAAACCCAATATAGAATCATCCATGAAAATCAGATTAATGACGTGGCCTCAGCAACTTCGTTTTCTTTTGGAAAATCAGAGTTATTTTTATTCCTCGCATTCATCCAAGACGTTAGATGCTTGAAAGAGTTCAGTTCGATCTTGAGATGCTCTTTCAATAGCCATAAATCAATCATGGTGATTCTACCTTCTTATCCTATGAGACAATAGTGTTTTTGAGAGGTGGAGTAAGGAAGATAGTGACATAAATGATAAATGTGTGTCTTATTTCAATGACAGAATATAATGACCCAAACTTTCATTAATGAAAATTCCTCTTGATCTAATTATATGTCTTATTATGTAAAATGGTTATATAAAATATGAATTTATTTGGTTTTATGATTTTGGATTTTAAAATACCATTAATAACTATAACATTCGCTAATATAGCTATTGAATAGTGATCACATGACTAGTATAAATATAGGGCTTAAAAAAATACAATTTACTCAAAAAAAGGAAGCGATGGACTCATCCAGTAGAATTTATCCACATGAAGCCCATTTTTCTGAGCTCAAAAAGGAGGTAGTGTCACTGGGCTTCTCTCTTGATGAATCCCAATCCAAGCTTCAACACATTAAGCTTGAACAGAACTCCTACGAGAGAAGTGGAAGTTAATAGAGATTACCACCCAAGCGATGTAATCTTATCACCCCCAAGAATCTATCACTATCAAAAACCTTACCCTTCAGTCTTATGTGAGTTTTATAAGGGGCTATGTAATAATACCCTAACACTATGATTATGTACATTATTTTTTATAGAGAATATACATTCATTTTATTATTGTTACGTTGTAAATGGTTTTTAATGCACAAATAGTATTTTTAGTTAATATTAAATTATGAAATTTATTTTGATAAATTAATAGATTTATAATTAAATAATATTTCAACAAAATACTGTTACTAAATTACTTTTTATTAAATATAAATCATTTTATAATTTTTAAGAATTTAATTGTAATTTTTATTAATATTTGAAAGCTATTTTTGTCAAAAAAAAATTGAATTTTCGAGAAATATTGGATTTTATTTTAAAAATAAAAATTCACATAAATAGAAAATTATTTATATAAAATGAATATTATTTTTGTAATTATGATGTCAAAATTATCCAACGGTGAATTTTTCATAATTTTCGGAGGTAGTCAAATTTTTCAGGTAAAAATTAAATACAGTTTTAATATATAGTGTGTTTTATGATATCATAATGACCCAATAGTGATGTTATAAAATACTATAAATGGGATTTTCGAACAATATATGTTTTACCTTAAAATAATGTGATTTTAGATTTTTTTTTATTAATTTTATGGTGCCTTAGTGGACCCTCCAAGACTTATAAAATATTTTAACTTTTAAAATGATTTCATGGAGAGTGACTCACCACCACATAAGAAATCATAATATTTTAAGAAATCCGGCCATTGGCCAAAAAAAATAATTTTTTTACTCCCCTTTCGAAAAACCCAGGGGAATAAACCATGGATTGGTTTGTGTTTTTGATTAATTTAATGTGTGGTGTTCAAAACCTAAATAATAATGAATTCCATCTATTTTCCTATATAAAACCACCCAAGATCCCACTTATCTTCTCTCAAAACCTTTGGATCTAGACCAACCTATGATATCCTCTCTCTAAAATCCATGCAAGGCACCCCAAGATCCCAATAATCTTCTATCAAGCCTCTCTCAAGCCATTGGATCACACTTCCTAGTATGGGATTTATTCCTATCTCATTTTTGTCCAAGTTTCTTTATGTTGATATACCCTTGTATTTTCAATTAGAAATGTTTGGGTATGATTTTTCACCTCCCCCATACATCCCTCCTTATGTTTTAATGATTATATACCCCTTTATCTCTCAATAATTCCTCCCATATACACCTGTTACTAGGCCAAAATTCCGTAAGGGATTTCTCTATTCTCATTTACAGTTAACCAATTATTTTGTATTACGAATATAAATTCCATTAAATATGTTGGGGAATGTATCTATATTATACCCATACTCTCCATTTCATTTAAATATTATGAGACATCCCTTTTTCTCTCACCAAACATTTTTTTATGAATTCTTATATCACGCTGTTATGATACCGAAATTACGTTTCGATTTTCCAAGACAAAGTCATTGTGTAGTAAATACCATGTATATTTCTCTATCAAGGGTATTCACCTTTATGACAATTTTCCTATTGATTATATAGTTTAATTTAGGAATTCTATATTCCTTTATCATGGATGAAATGATAATTTTTAATGAATCCATGTTATATGATCCAGGTGGCACACTTATGCATGAAATAAAATGACTAAGAAGGGTGTACCTTGATAGTGATTTAATGCATTGGGTAAATATTAGTATCATGATACTTTAAGTAAAATGAGGGTTTACTAATCCTAATTATAGTTCAATGAGTGTTTACTCATGCTACATGTGCAATGATCCTTGGCACATGCTTATATTATGTTAAATGTTGTCGCCACATTTCCATGTTATGATAATCATGCTATATCATGCCTTTATGTTCATGTTTCTATTATGCTCCATTGATATTCCTATTTCCTAAAATGTACTATATTATTCATGTTATTACTTTTTTACTCCCTTACTGGGCTTTATAGCTCACCCTTTTCTTATGCATGTCCTTAGGTTATCCCCTGCAATGCTAAGTACCAAATAATGTTGTGGTCTTGTAAAAGAAGATTTCAATAAAGATGTTGTTTTTTATGTTCTAAGTTGATATGTAATGTTCCTAAGACCCAAAAAAAAACTAGACCTATCAGTCATTTATCTTGTATCTAGTGAATAGTTTATGTAATAAATTATTTTTATGTGTGAAATAAAGAGAAAGGTTGTTATTCTTGATATCAGAGGATATGTTTAGTAATTTTTGGGAATAGGATTAGAAAAACCTAATGAAAGATCCTTAGGGATAGGAATAAGAAAAATAAAAACATCCCTAAATTTTGGTTAGTATTGATTAAGTGGGTTATCAAACAAATAAATCCTTATCTGGATACAAGCAGGTAGAGCTGACTTTAGCACATAGGTATTAAGGGGTAAAACCCAAAAACACTACTTTGGGCTAGAATCGAGTGGGAACTAGTGCACGACAGCGGGCATTGCTGCACTCTTGGTTATGAAACTCCCGAGGGATATGGATTAGTAAATTTAGAAGCTTAGTATGAACCATTATTAAGGGAATAAAAAATCCCCTAAGAATATATGTTTGTAATTAGATCATGGATAACATAGATTGAAGCATATGAATTCATAAGTTATGGAAATAAAAGTGATTTATAAGTCATCTATTTTGGTATTTGGATACCTTTTATGTATTACCCCAAACATTCCCTTTATTCCAGAAAATGGATGGTAATAGGAGGACTCAGGCTAACAACCGATAAGAAGATCAATGTGATTGATATTCTATTGAGATTCCCAATCTGATGAGAGTGGGAATCACAAACATTTTCCGAATACTCTCTCAGTTAACTCAATTTTTTAATAGAAACATGGTTCAATAAGAACATTCAACCCCGCGCCCCCATTAAATAACAAGTAACAATCGAGTGCTTCATGAGACAGATGCCTTATAATTTTAATGGATCATCTGATCCATCAATCAACGAACAATGGATCAACTCAATTGTGAAGATATTCTCCATCCTTCAATATTTTGAAAAAGAAAAGGTACTTCTGTATGCTTATCATATGGAGGGTGAAGCTGATCAATGGTGGACATTGATCAAAAATACGAATCCTGAGGAGGAAATCGAGGTATTGGAATGGAAAGATTTCTGAAAATGTTTCTCGAAAAATATTTTCCTCACACCCTATGACTTGAGTTGGAAAGAGACTTCCTTGACCTCAAGAGAAAAAATGACTAATCCATCAGAGCATATGAGGAAACATTTACAAGGCTTACATGATATGCCTTCGGCTTTGTCGTTACCCCTGAATGCAAGGTTGAATTCTTATTGGTGGGATAAATCCAAGCCTATGGAAATCCCTAGCGATCCGTGACTTTGAGAGCTATGAGAAAATTGTCCGATCTACCCTCAAAGTCGAAATAGGGATTGAAAAATCTCAGGGGTATCATGGGGATAAGAAGCGTAAGGTGGACTTTAATTCTATAGGACTAATGGATAAATCCAATGGTGGTAAGAAAATCCAGCACCCCACTTGCCAATGGTGCAGAAAGAAGCACCCCAAAAATTGCCTGAAGGCAACGAGGAAATGATTTAGGTGTGAAAGAGAAGGGAACCTGGCAATTAATTGTCAGTAAGAAAAACATGTGTCTATGACAGAAGAGAGGAACACTCTATTATACCCTCAACATGTCATTCATTACTTCAACTACAAAAAACCTGGGGACTTTGAAAACTAGTTCCCTAAGACAAGGGTTTTAGGAGGTAACCAACAACCTCTAAGTCAAAAAGGGAGAGTTTTTCCATCGATATTTCCAAAGAGAACCCCAAAAATGAAGTGGTGATAGGTAGGGAAGTTATTCATTAAAGAATATCAAACATAATTTTTTATTCTCGTTCTATGCATTCTTTCATATCCCAAAATTTTAGTAGAACAATCCCAACACCACCACAAGTTTTGGAAGTAAAGATGTTGATGAGAACTAAAAATGAGGCAATCATTGCATCCCATGAAAATAACTCCACCCCTTTCATAATTTGGGGATTAAAATTCCTAGAGAACCTATTCATACTCCCTATAGTGTAATTTTATGCAATTCTTGGCATGGATTATCTTTCCTTATATAGATCCAACATAAATTTCCATGAGAGGGAAATCACTATCCATCTGTCTAATCGACCCCTGATTATATAGAATTGAAAGGAGGATGAATCTTGTTTAGAAAAATCATATCAAGAATGGATATTAATACCCTATGATCATGTGTATATTTTTAATATGATTGATTATAAGGAAGAAACCGTCCTTGAAGACATTCTAGTTGTGAGGGAATTCACTAAAGTGTTTCTTGAGGAATTTCCTGGTCTTCCTCCTAGAAGATATGTTGAATTCACAATTGATCTTATACCTGGGGAATTTACAATATCCAAGAATATGTAAGGAATTATTGTTGTGGAGCTTGAGGAGATGAAGAAACAACTACGAAAGAATCTGGATAAAAGGTTTATATGCTCAAGTGCTTCACCATGGGGTGCACCAGTCCTCTTCATCAAGAAGAAGGATGGGTCAATGCGCCATTGCATTGATTATCATGAGCTGAACAAAATCACTATAAAGAACATGTATCCTCTGCCTTGAATTTATGACTTGTTTGATCTGCTACATGGAGAACAATACTTCTCCAAGGTGGATATGCGGTCGGGATATTATAATGTAAGGGTGAATAAGAAGGATATCCCCAAGACTGCTTTTCGTACAAGATACGAGCAATATGAATTCATAATAATGCCTTTTGGACTCACTAATGCTCCAGAAATATTAATGGACATGATGAATAGAGACATTAGATATTACCACAACAAATTTGTGGCAGTCTTTATATATGTTATTCTAATATACCCCAAAACCATGGAGGAGTATGGGGAGCATCTAAACACTATACTAGAGACCTTTTGAAAGGATAAGCTCTATGAAAAGTACATAAATGTGAGTTATGTTTGTAGAAGGTATCATTCTTAGGTCATATCATCACATCCAATGGCATATCTATGGATCCCTCCAAGACAAATGCAATTGAGGGATGGACGAGGTCAACATCAGAAATAGATATTTGTACCTTCCTAGGGTTAGGTAGATATTATCATCGATTTGTGAGAAATTTCACATAATTGTCCAACCCTCATACCAAGATAAATCAAAAGGGAGTAAAGATTTCATGGAGTGAAGAATACAAAGAGAGCTTCATGGAGTTGAAAAAGAGGCTTATCACTGTACCAATTCTCACACAACCCACATGTTGATAACTTTTTGTGGTATTTAGTGATGCTTCAAAGAAGGGACTTGAATGTGTGTTGATGAATAATGACAAATTCATTGCCTATTCTTCAAAGAATTTGAAAGTTCATGATAAAAACTATCCAACACATGACCTTGAGTTGGCTGTAGTAATCTTCTCTTTGAAAATTTGGAAGCATTACCTCTTTGGTGAGAAGTGTGAAATATATATGGATCATTAAGTATATATTCACATAGAAAGAGTTGAATATGCGCCAATTAAGGTGGTTAGAGATGATCAAAGACTATTACAGCTCAATCCATTACTAATCTAGGAAAGAGAACATGGTGGCAGATGATTTAAGTAGAAAGGACCCAATGATTCTATCATTGATGAGAATTGAAAAGGATCCAATATTCTTAAATTTGATGAAGATGGACATGAGAATAATAAAGAAGGGAACATCATCAATCCTTTCACAAATGATTTATCAACCGTATCTTTTAAAAAGGTTAAAGGATGTTCAAAAGGAAGATGTGGGAATTCTGAAGAAAGTGAAAAATATCATAAAAGGGGAATCCTCATAGTTCAATAATAATATAGAAGGAATTGTGAGATTTGCGACAAGAATATGTGTTCCATCATTTCCTAAGTTAAAGAAAGAACTTTTGGATGATACACATAGTTCAAATTTCTCTGTTCACCAAAGAAACACAAAGATGTATCTTGATCTCTAAGAGCATTATTGGCGGTATAACATGAAGAAGGAGATCACTGAGTATACATCAATGTGCCTGGTATATTAGAATGTAAAGTCTTAGAGGTAGAAGTATAAGGGGATGATGCAACCATAACCCATACCTGAATGGAAATGGGAGAACATCACAATGAACTTTTTCATCAGACCACCGAAGACATCCAAAGGAAAAAATACTATCTGGGTTGTTTTGGATCATCTTATAATGACTGCACACTTCATTGAAATTCGAGAGGATTTATCATTGGATCAACTGGCATGAATATAAATCATGGATGTGGTAAGGCATCATAGATTACCAATATCGATTGTATCTGATTGAGATTAAAGATTCACCTATATGTTTTGGAAGATTCTTCAATATGCTATGGATATTGAGTTGAACATTAGTACGGTTTATCATACTCAAACTGATGGCCAATCCGATCAGACTATCCCAACACTTGAGGACATGTTGAGAGAATTTTCAGTGGAATTAAAAGGAGGATGGGATCAACATCTCCCTCCAGTTGAGTTCTCTTACCAAACTAGTTTCCACTCAAAAATCCAACTGGCTCCTTATGAATCCCTTTATGGGAAGAGGTATAGAATACTGGCATGTTGGGATGAATTTGGGGAGAAAAATTCCATAGGATCAGAAATGGTCTAGGAAATGGTGGAGAAGGTTAAGACCATCTAGCAGCACATTAAAGCTACTCAGAGTCATCAAAAGAGATATGTTGATAATCTTCGGCAAGACCTAGAGTTTGATGTCGGAGATATGGTATTCCTCCGAATATAACTGTGGAAGAGAGTTATGATATTTGGGAAGAAGAGAAGATTAGTCCAAGGTACATCATCCCTTTTGAGATCCTTGGTCACATTATAGCAGTGGCCGATCAACTATCACTCCCACCAGACCTATCTAATGCACAAGATGTATTCCATGTATCACTCTTGAGGAAGTACATACCTGACCCATCACATTTACTCAATCTAGAGGTGGTACCATTGGAGAATTACCTCTCATATAAAGAGAAACTAGTGAATATCATAGATTGTAGGGAAAAAGTTCTAAAAAAAGACAATTCCCCTCATCAAGGTGTTTTGGAGAAACCAAAATTTTGAAGAGGCGATGTGGGAATCAGAGGAAGTCATGAAGAAGAGTTACCTGCATCTATTTTAGTGTGGGGAAATGAAAATTAGAGGGAAGAATTTCTTAAGGGGGGAAGGTAGTAACAACCCAAACTTTCATTAATGAAAATTCCACTTGATCTGATTAAATTTCTTATTATTTAAAATGGTTATATAAAATATGCACTTATTTTGTTTTACGATTTTGGATTTCAAAATTCTATTAAGAATTGGTACCATTTATAATATATCCATTTAACAGTGATCACATGATTATTATTAATACAGGGGTTTAAAAAATCCAATTTACATAGAAAAAAGGAGTGATGGCCTCATACAATAGAATTGTTACATACGAAGCCCATTTTTATGGGCTTAGAAAGGAGGTAGAGTCACTGGGCTTCGCTCTTGACCGATCCTAAGACGAGCTTCAATATGTTAATCTTGAACGGAATCTTCTACAGGAGAAGTGAAAGTTAATAGAGATTACCACCTGAGGGATGTTATATGAGACTCCCCAAGAGTCTATCACCATTGCACACCTTACCCTTAAGTCTTATGCGATTGTTATAAGGGGATATGTAACAAGACCCCAGTAATGTGATTATGTACATTATTTTTGTATAGATAATAAACATTCATTTTATTATTGTTACTTTGTAAATGGGTTTTAAATCAAAAATAATATTTTTAGTTAATATTTAACTAAGAAATCTATTTCGAGGAATTAATGGATTTTTAAATTGAATAATATTTTAATGAAATATTATTACTAAATTAATTTTTATTAAATATAAATGATCTTATAATTTTTTTGAATACAATTTTAATTTCTATTAAGGTTTGAAAGCTATTTTTGTCAAAACATGTGAATTTTAGATAAATGTTGGTTTTTATTTTAAAAGTAAAAATTCACATATTAAAAAAATTATTTAGATAAAATGAATATTAATATTGGAATAAGGACATAAAAATTATCCAACTATGAATTTTTCAAAATTTTCTGAGACGGTCGAATTTTGTGTAAAATTTAAATACTGTTTTAATATATATTGTGTTTTATGATATAATAATGACCTTATAGTGATATAATAAATACTATAAATGGGGTGTTATTCCAATATATGTTTTAACTTTAAAATAAAGAGATTTTATATTTGTTTGATTAATTTTATGGTGCCTTAGTGGACCCTACAAGACTTATAAAATATTTTATCTTTTAAAATGATTTCCTTCAGAGTGTGACTCACCTACAAATAAGAAAGCCTAATATTTTAATAATTCCAGACATTGGCCATATAAAATAAAATTTTCAACACCCCTTTTTCAAAAACCATGGGAAAAACCATGGATTTGTTTTTGGTTTTGATTAGTTTAATGAGTTGTGTCCAAAACCTAAATAATAAAGAATTCCCTCTCTTTTTCATATATAAACACATCCAAGATCCCACTTCTCTTTACTCAAAACATTTGGATATCAACCAAAATATGTCCTCCTCTCTCTAAAATACTCACAAGGTTCCCCAAGATCCCAATAAGCCTCTCTCAATCCTCTACCAATCCTTTGGATCACACTTCCAAGTAAGGTATTTCTTGCCCTACCATTTTTTCCATGTTTCTTTATATTTCTATACCCTTTTATTTTCAATTAAAAATGTTGGGGTATGATTTTTTACTTCCCCCATACTTCCCTACATATTTTTTTAATGATGATATACCCTCTTATCTCTCACTAATTACTCCCATGTACACATGTTACCATGCAGAAATTCCGTAAGGAATTTCTCTCTTCTCATTCGCATTCAAGAAATTATTTTGTATTATGAATCTAAAATCCATTACATATATTGGGACATATATCTATATCACCAAGTTACTAAAAATTACATATACATAATATGAGACACCACTTTATCTCTCCTCAACCATTTTTTATAAATTCTTATGTCACACCATTATGCTGCCAAAATTGCACCACGATTTTTCAAGCCAAAGTCATTGTGTAGTGAATACCTTTCCTATTTCCCTAACACTGGTATTCATATTTATGCAGTTACTTATTAATTTTTTAGTTTTATGTATGAATTAAAAATTCATTTATTTTAGAATAAATGATGATTTTTAATGAATCCATGTTATATGATCCATGTGGAACACTTATGCATGAAATGAAATGATTAGGAAGGGTGTGCACTGATAGCACTCTAATGCATTGGGTGAAGATTAGTTTCATGATAATTTAAGTGAAATGAGGTTTTACTCATTCTAATTCAAGTTCAATGAGGGTTTAATCATTCTCCATGTTCAATGAACCTTGGATCATGCTAATATCATGATAAATTTTCTTTCCACATTTCCATGTTTTGATAATCATGCTATATCATGCCTTTATGTTCATTTTTCTCTTATGCTCCATTGATATGCCTATATACAAAAAAATACTATATTATTTATGTTATGAATTGTTTACTCCCTTACTAGGATTTATTGATCACCCTTTTCTTATCCATGTCCTTAGTTTATCCCATGCAATAGTAAGTATGAAGGAATGTTGTGGTCATGTAAAATAAGTTTTCAATAAATATGTTGTGTTTTACGTTCTATATTGTTATGTAATGTTCCTAATCCCCAAATATAGTTGACCTATCGATCTTCTATGTTATATCATGTGAATATTTAATATGATAAATTATTTATAAGTGTGAAATAAATAGTAGGGTTGTTAGACAAAAACAATGAGAGATCAGACGACCTTGATTAAATAAGTAGGACACAAGATTAGTTGAGCGGCCATAATCACCCCATTAATTAAAAAAATGAATCCCACATAGAATCACATTATAGATTATCATTCCTTTATAAATCAAGAACTATCCGGGAAGGCTCATATTTCTCCTCTCCCCCTCCTGGTACTGCCCCGTACAAGTTTTGCAGGCATGCTATGTGCCCACCTTTCTATGGGATCTTCATCCAAACTATGCACGATCTCACCAATGCACTCATGTGGGCTTACACCTGGCCTTTCATGCTGCCGGACGACCATCTAGGTTAGCTTCCCTTGGGCACGGTTGACCTATTTTCACAAAAAAAACCCTTGGTTGAGGATAGATGGTTGGTTTTGTTGGCCGCCGAATTTTTTAAGTAAACCCCATATAAACAATGAGTTAAAAAATATGTATATAATTAAATTCAATATGAAATGCATGGCCACCTCCAAAGTTATAACTCCAAGCCTCTTCATCTTCAACCATCTTCCCTATTATTCTATTATTTTTTTGTAAAATGAATTCCGAATTTATTTTTCATTAAATAGATGGTACTTCAACTGTATTTACTATTGTAAAAAATGTAACACATTTGATACATGTATTTTGAACGTATAATGAGTGAAAAAATTGTTTGATTTAACAACATGGAGAATTTATCATGCATTAAATCCAATGCTATGATTCCATTATAATTTTCCATGCATCATCACTTCAACCAACCATAATTTCCCTTGGTGATAATTTATCATATTGATGAACACTGACAACTTCTGACAATATTTGATAAAAAATACAAATCACACACAAAAGTTGTCCCAAAAATAGCCCCCTTTGTATTTGTGGGAAACACTCAAAGTTCTCTCAATAATGAATGTCTTAATGTCAATAAGTGAATATTATCGCTCCCATATATTATTCCACATTCATTTAAATTAATCTCCCCATTATTGAAAAAAATAGAAATTTAATTTGAAAATGGTATCAATCCGTACATAAGAAATGTTCCATCCAACATTTCACTCTAAGTCTAGTTGAGCTATTTTTGGTGTAGAAAACAAGAGGATTTGATTTAGACAACAAAGATTTCCCTTAACATTGATCATGATACCTAATGTAATTAGAACCCTTGTACTTGTATTCAAGGGTTTTCAAAATTAATTATATGGTGAATATATTCAATGTGATATGAAATTATTTTAAAAATAATCAACCTAAAACTCATGCACTAACTTCAACAAATAGATCAAAAAAATTCAAGTAAAACAGGTAGGATAAGTGACCTTGGAGCACTTCCATTCTTCTTATGTCATTTAATGACTCAATTTATCCACCTTTTAAAAAAAATTTATTAACCAAGGATGAGAGATTAAGAGAGACATACCTTTTCCAATGACCTGATCATCATGAAATATCCAGAATAATTAGATTTGATACAAATTGAAATAATTATTCTAGTAAATTATTCATTTTTCTCCCCCTAAAGGAAAATCCTCCTCATCATATTCATAATGGTGAAAATCATATGGAATGGATATCAAGAAGTAAGATAAAACCAAGGTGGAATCTTCTTTTATCCGGTCTTTCCAGAATAGAACATTACATTCTTCATCTTCATTAAAGATGATCTACTTCTTAGGTTCTCCCCCTAATAACTTTCTTCACCTTAAATTCCCTATTTTATAAAAAAATACTATACCTAATTATTAATGTGAATAAGGTGTATCTTCCTTGACCAATCAATGTGAATAACATGGTCAATATGGTTTTGTTAACCAAGATTATCAATTTTCTCCACTCTTCATACTTGCACATCTAGTCTTCAATTATGATTGTGGTTGTGTGGATATAATTACTTATTTCATTTATTTGTGTGTGAGACTTATTTCTACAAGATATTTTAATAACTAGTATCTCCTGGTGAAACATTCATCTTCTTAAGGAATTATTCTCATGATGGAATAAATGCAATGCAATCTCTAATAGTGTGACTGGCCATGTTTCACCTCAGACACATATTCTCATGTGATATATTAAATTTTCATTTTTCACGAGCCATGGCTTGTGAATTTTAAATTCTCATCATTATTACCAAATATTCTGGATATATTACCAACATGTCATTAGGGGCTGTGGTAGCGAGTTTGGATATTCCACATGGGTTCTTCCAAGATTTCATTCTTGGAATCTTATTAGGGGAATTTGTGTTCACAATTTGCTTCTGATTTATTCCCAATGTAACATCTTAATTATTATCTAGATTTATTAGTTTTTTCTTCTTATCATCTTTATATTTATGATGATATTTTCAATCAATAACCATGTGAAAACTACCATTTCAAACATCATTAATGTTATTAAACCTTCCAAATCTGTTTACAGAATAAAGATTCTTCTGGTTATATGGTTGTATATTATTTATCAATTGATTTATCCCCCTTGAAATAGAATTCATATATTATTTTCCATATAATGGATTTTTCCAAAAATCCAAAGTACAATACCCAAATTTATTTCAATACCAACATTGACCAACAAACCATGATCTCCTCATTTCTTCTTAATAACGTTTTTGGATCTTCTTTATAAATTATTGTTCTATTTATGGGGAAATAGATTAAAAACATCCTTTCCTATACACCCCAATCATATTACTAGGTTTATTATCATATTTATTTATCCATTATTGGTAAAAAATTGGTTTAAAACCTTAATTATTTGTGAAAACTGATTTAGAAACATTAGTACAAGTTGTTATGGATAATACATGTTTCTTGTGAAGGGCTTGTGATTGATCATAAAAATATGTTGTGACTTTATTATCACATGTTATAGGTCTTTAAACCTTGTAATACTATAGTGAGCATTGAGTACCAGAAGTTACTATTTCATTTTTTTGTGACGTCTTAATATGTGTCTTCTAAAAATTGGTCAACTGAACTTCCAAATCTAGAAATTTCATATTGATTATGATTTTATTATCTTAAATAAAAATAATTTAATCCTTAAAAACATTTTTTATCCTTTAAACATAATCTTCATGTTATTTAACTTTATTATGAATCAAGGAGTCATTTTTTATGATTTTCATGGGTATTTCTTCCAATTTTACACTCTTAACATTAGTGTTATCCTTTAATTTTTCTTTAAATGCATGGATCTATTCTTCATGATTCGTTTTGAATCATTCCTTTTCTTCAGATTATTGAATCCATTTTGAATAAATTTTTTCAATTTCCATCTTTATTGCATCAAAGGATACAACATGTTTGGAGAGTATTAAACATTCTATAATTTTTTATTGAAAGCTCTTAACCATAACATTAGCATCTCCTTCCAGTTGGGTGACCACTTCTTGCATACATCGAAAGACTCCAAAAACGAGGGACAATTTTTATTTAGGAATACCATATAGAATATATGTTAATATAACAACTAATTTTACTTGAAAATTATAGATTGATCATCACCACCTGTGCCAGAGTTTTCATCTTGAGAATAGATTTAAAAAGTAATAACACATACCTGATGATCATTAGAGGCAATAAGGTTATTCATCTTTTTGGTGGAGACATGATACACCTTCTCATTACATTCCAAGACTGATATGTTTTCATTTTTTCCAAGTCATGGAGAAATATATACTTCCTCTTCTTTGTACAAGAGAAAATTCATCTTCATCTTCCTTTTCTATTTATTTTTCCTATTTATCATGGTCCAGTTAGGTATAAACTTATTCTCAGAGATAAAAAAATCTTCACAAACACCGAAATTCATTTTTAATTTATAAATTACTAAAAATCCACAAAAAAGAGAATAATATCAATTGTAGATAATCTAATAAAGGTGAACCCACCTTTGATAACAATTTATAGGACTAGTTTGGGATACGACTATCACTGGGTGGGGGTGAATTTGATTTTCGGACCTTTTTAAAATAATTCTAAATTTGTATCCCTATACCTCTTAGAATTATTTTTATCTTTATTATATTATTCTATTTTATTTATCACATATAATAATATGAATGCTGTAAAGAACATGAACACAATATTTTTACAAGGTTCACTACTCAACAATAGTAGCTAGTACATGCCGTGTATGGGTTTGACTAGTAAAATATTTCTCTAATATAATTTAGTAACTAGTTACATTGGGTTGTATATATAACAATTATTCACCTAGTGTGAGTCTATACACTTCTTATGGGTTAATGAAACAATTCTACTTCCCTGAAGAAGTGATGACCAAGTCCAACCTGCAGCTCCTTGTGGGTTCTTTATACATCCTCTTAAGGCTGTCTTATCCTATATAAAAAGGGTTATTTCTACTTTGATCTTATTTAGTATTCTTAACTTTTTTTCTTTCAGAGTAGTAGGAAAGAAAATTTCTTAATCTTCTCTCTTTTTATTTAGTGAAAAACCAACTATAGTAAAACTTATTCATCTTTTTTGGCTAGAATCACAAGTACCTATGTGATTATTCAAAAAATTAGGATAATCAAACATGGGAATCATCAGAATCAAATTATTATCATTTATTATTTACATTTATGCATCATATCATGCATTTGAGTTTTTGATGAAATATATTTTTCTTTCAATTCTTCTTCTCCTATACACACATGCACCCACAACCTTAGTTCTTTCATTATATGATTTCACATACGCATGTTCATCTAATAGTGAAAAAATGTGAGTTTTTGTATCTTAAAGTAACTCAAACACACTTTACACTTCATCCTTATTATTCTTAAACGTGATTGGGTACATGTCTTTGCACTGGTAATCCTTCCTTTCTTCTTCACGAGATACAATGTAGGTATACAAAACTCTAGTGTCTCAAAAAAAACACATGAACCTGATGTTTGTATGACTTTGGTTTATTTCTATTTCTGCAAGTTATACTATATTTTCCAGTGTCTCTGATAGATATTATTTATAAATTAAACCAAGGGTTTGGTTAAACCATTCATGTGTTCATGTTCTTCTTCTTTGTGTAAGGGATTCACATGGTCTCCTTCCCTTCGTGAAATTGAATGGTTCTCGATTCATTATTCGCAAAGATATGTGTCCTGTGGTTTTTCCTTGCAAAATGGATATGCGGTTCTATTTCACAGAGAGGGTGAGAATCTTCTTCACACAATAAGATAGATTTTGGGACTCCCCTACTTCGTGAGACATTGAAGGCTCGTGACTTTGATGCTCCTTCTCATATTACAATGCCTTAGAGGTGATCTACTTTTCTGAAAACAAAATCCCTCAAAAATTCTACGAGTGGCTATAAAATCCCCTAGCTTGGTATATATCCTTTTATAGTAAAGGGTTCTCTACCTATTCTTCCATTAATCAACAAATAAAAATACCATACTATATACAATGTGATCAAGGATTCAAATTCCCATGATCACCGACTTAAAATTTTTTAAATATGGGTAAAATATATGTCTCAAAACCAAGAATATTTCCTTTAATAATTTAAAATAATATTCACATGAATATGTTCAATATTGCATGAAATATTTATTTAAATCCAATATAGAATCATCCATGAAAATCAGATGAATGACATGGCCTTGATAGCTTCATTTTCCGTCAGTCAATCTGAGTTCTTTACATTCCTTAAATTCATAAAAGACATTATTTTCATGAATGATATCAATTAGAACCTAATATTCTCATTATATGGATAGATATTGGCCATGTAAAGTTATAATTCTTCCCTGGTGAGACAGTGGTGTCATTGAGTGGAGGAGGAAGGAAGATGGTGGAGTAGATGATAAATGTGTGCCTTATTTCGAAGATAGAAACCATGGGAGATCTAATATACATGAATAAATGAGTGGGGAATTAGATTATATGAGAGGCCATGATCACTAAATTCATTTAAAAACATATCCCATATCTAATCTATTGGTGGGTTCTCTGAACTTTATAAATCAACTGATACGGGGGAAGTCATAGAATTTTCCTCTTCTGCTCCCGGTACCGCCACATACCAGTTCTGTTGGTGTGATCTATGCCAAAATATCTATGGACTCTTTCCCCAAACTATGAGGGATCTCACCCATGAAATTATTCATGCTTACACATGGCCCTACACATAGCTGGAAGACTATCCTGGCTGAAATCACTTGGGTGCGGATGACCTAGTTTCCTGCAAATTCCCTCAGATGTGGCTAGCATATTGGTTTGTCTGGCTACTTAATTTTTTAAGTAAACCCCATATAAACAATAAGTTAAAATAATATGTTTATAATTGAATTCAATATGAAAATCATGGCCACCTCTGCACTTATAACTCCAAGAATCATTATCTTTAACCATTATCCCTCTTCTGCTATTTTTTAGAATATGAATTTCAATGAACTTATTCATAAAATGGATGGAACATCAACCATATTTATTATTGTAATCAATGAATCACATTTTATACATGTATTTTTAACTGATAACCAGTTCAACAATCATCTGATTTAACAATAAAGATAATTTCTCAAGTGTGATGTCAAATTCTATGATTCCATAACTATTCCCTAGGCATCATCACTTCAACCAACACCCATTATCTTTGGAGCTAATTCTTTATATTGTTCAACATTGAAAACTTTTGAAAATCATTGACAAAAAATAAAACTAATACAAAAATTTGGTCCCCAAAACTGAACACCCATTAATCATAATTTCTCTCTCCCTCTACCTCTTTATATACCTCCAAAAGTGTTACTAGGATTATATGGAGTGTCTATCTAAATCTAAGATGCATCCTCTTAGGTTTAGGGTTCCCTATATTTCTATTTGATTTTCAATTCCAATTACATTTTTATATTTTAATTTGTGATTACTTTTATTATATTAGAATTATTTTAATTCCATGTTATTATAATTCATTTAAATTATTTTCAATGATATATTACTTACTCTGTCTCATTATCACCCTTATATATGTAGTTATAATTATAGAAATATCTATTAGCTATAAACCACCTTAATATTTTAGTGAAGTAATGTGTGTATTGTTTCTAATGAAAAAAATACATATCTATATTAAAAAAGTGTACTTGGATTTCAAACATATCCATCTTGGATTAATAACCACAAAAGTTTTTGGTTTAGTAGTTCAAATCCATCACTATAGTGCACGGTGAATTGTACCTTACTATGCACCTAGTGTGGAATTCCTTGGGGGATATACTTTGGATAATTTACAAGCACATTTCAATACATTATGAATTATTTATCTATCATTTATCTGTTATAATAACATTACATATAAATATATTCATCAACCTATACACCTAAATCATCATTATTTTTTTAAACAACCAAAAACTATAATGTTGTATTCTATACTTTTTTATGGTGTTTATTTGAACTTTGAGAATACTTAGTTATTTATTATATATTTTACATAGATTTCATTATAGATTATTATATTGGATAATGTTTATTCATAATATATTTTCCTATGTTTTATATGGTAATTTCTTATTTGATATTACTCATTGAGATATTTTCTATGTATTTATTTTGTTTTTTCATAAAAAATCATTCTATGTTATCATTTTTTATATAAAGAAATGTTTTGGAAGTTTTATTTGATGGGTATGGAAAAACTATATAGCACATCAGTACATTACTAGGTCTCATGATAAAAAGAACACAGGGTAATGGGAGTGTTCTTTCCTCTTTGTAAGATTTGATGGCCAATGTTCCTGATGCATTATTTTAGATGACCAAGATTATTAATTCTCATAACTCTATGACCATTTATTAATATTCCTGAATTTATTAATTATTATATTGGATATGGATTTACTTATTCACCCAGTTTCATTTTTCATAGCATAACTTGGTTATTTTTTAGACCATAATCTATGTATTTTAGTAGCTTATGTTATATTAAACCTCCTTATTACGCATCTGAGATGACCCATTTATATGAAATTACTTTTCCCCATGAAACCAAGAAGATTAATATATATGAAAATTGGATTTTAATGAGAATAATAATGTTTTTCATGTATTTTGATGATATAATTTATGTTTCAATTAAATGTAAAAATCTAATATTTATCTAGTTTCCTAAGAATACAAAACTATTGGATCTTCTGTATTTTGGTCCATGAAAAAATGTAATAGATTAACCACTCCCTAAAAGATACCGAGGATAGGGGTTTTTACATTTGTGCTATTACACTACAATGGGGTTCCCATTTTTAACTAGGTAAAAATAAATATAGATTGATAAAGTCTTACATGGATTATATTGAATTTAAAATTATCATTTTTAAGAATATGTATTTGTTCCAACCTATCAATTAATTGATTGATTAACTCTAGGGAACTCTGTAAGTTTTTTAAGGATGAACATATATCCAAGTACCATCAACTAAAGATGATATTTGATGAAATCAATAATATGTTATTTTGGTCTACGTAGAGTTATTATGAGTTTAGGGAAATAAAAATTAGGTTGATGATTGCTCCAATAATATTCATGGATCCTATGAATACAGTTTCCTAAGAATTTTTGAATAAGTTTGTGTTTTTATT
This sequence comes from Viscum album, assembly GCA_963277665.1. Taxonomy (NCBI): domain Eukaryota; kingdom Viridiplantae; phylum Streptophyta; class Magnoliopsida; order Santalales; family Viscaceae; genus Viscum; species Viscum album. The sequence goes on from OY728166.1 coordinate 1,207,287,430, forward strand.
TATTTGTGATATGTTTTTATTCAAAATTTTATAATGAAAAGGGATTGAATCAAATGAAAATTTTAAACCCCCTGATAGAAAATGAGTTATATGAAAAATTTAGTAAATGTTATTTTTTATTTTTTAGGATTTCATTCCTTGGACATATCATAAATAAATATTTCATAACTGTTAAACCCACTAAAACTAATGTTGTTGAAAAATGGCCGTGAAATAAAATTTTATTGATATTCGTAGTTTCTTTAGATTATTAGTTATTTTCCAATGGATTGATTAAATATTTTCTTGGTTATATATCCCACTAACTATGTTAATATGAAAAGGTATTAGGTCTATCATGAAAAAGTAATGTGATGAATATCTCCATGAATTGAAAATAATATTAGTGAATTCTATAGTTTTTTCCAAACCATACAAAATTGGTGACATTATTATCTAGAGTGATGGATTATTGAAGGGGTTGGGTTTTTTTAATGTTTGATGATTGGGTATTTTTTTATGATTCATGTTAATTAAAACCAAATAATAAAAATTATCCTACAAATAAACAAGAACTATAAGATATTGTGTTTTATTTCAAAATTTGTAGAGATCATTTATATTGTGTGAAGTTTGAAATATATTATGATAATAAATTCTTGATTTATATATTCACTTAGATTATATTGAACATGTAGTAGAGTAGATGGGAGGAATTTACATGGGATAATGACTACACAATTCATTACCATCTAATTAAAGAAAATATAGTGAAAGATGATTTGAGTTAAAGAGGTAATGAAACAAAAACCATGACATGTTCAGAAAAAGATCCCTTAGTTAATGATTTAAGGAATTTTTTCATAGAAAATTATCATATATGAATTCTACATGTTTGTTTCAAAATTAAATAAAATAATCTTGGTTAAATACCATTAATAAATCTTTGAAGGAAGATTTTGTTTAATAGGAGAAGGTAGAGTCAGTGATTAATGATATGTTCCTAATAATTATGACAATTAGGGTTCTATGAGATTCATAAAATGGTAATTTGTTTCAAGTATCTGCAATTTGAAGAATGAAATATTTAGTGAGGCATGAAATTATCCTTGTTCTATTCATCATGATAGTAGAAAAATGTATAGATACCTTTAGGAACATTTCAAGTGGGAGTGAATGATAAAATATATTGCTGATATTACTATGAAATTTTTGAAATGTCAGTAGGTTAATGATGAATGAAAATAACTAAAGGGTAATATTTACCCTTTTCTAGTTCTATAATGAAAATGTGATAATATATCTAATGATTTCATTATAGTATTCCCAAATATATCTTTATTTTATATTTTGTTTTATGTAATTGTTGATCATTTGACCAAATCATTGTGTTTTCATCCAATTAGAGATAAATTGTATTTTGATAAAATTTATTAACATTATTTCAAATATACAATTTTATTACACACTGTCTCCCACTTAATTATATATGAATTGCTTCAGTGGTTTACCTCTAATTTTGGGAAACTTATCCAAATCATTGGGTATTGAATTAAATTACAGTATAGTTTTTCATCCTCAATATAATTGACATTTAGATTGAAAAATTTAGACTATGGAAGATATAAATTAAGGTTATTCAGTGGTATATTCAGGGATTTGGGATCAACATATTACTTTAGTTGATCTTTCATATAAAAATAGTTTTCATTCTACTATACATATGCTACCTTTGTGGAATTATTTGTAATGAAGTTTCAGACTCTATATTGTTAGGAAAATGTGGGTGAAAGTAATTTTTAAGAACTATAATTAGTATAATATATGTTTGAGAAGGTTAATCTGATTCATTAGAACATGAGGATAGCTCATAATATCTGAAAATGTTAGGTTGATAACCAGAGGAATAATATTTTTTTGAGACAGGCAATCTTCTTTTTATTAAAATATATCCCTGGAAAAGCTGTTATATGTTTTGAAAAAATGGAATGTTATTTTTAGGGTTTGTTGTATCATAAGAAATCGTAGGGAAATTTTGATTACATTCCAATTCATTTTACTATCCTCTCAATGTATCTAAGATAAAATTAATTTTTCATATTTTTTTCATGAAAAGTTTTGCTAAATAAATCTCATGTTTTGGGACTAGATATAGTAAATTTATATTAAAACTTTTCTTATAAAGAACAAAAAGTATTGATTAATGATTTAATATATAAAGAATTTTTTGAATATAGTGATTTACTAGGTTATAATTTTTTTTAAAAACCATATGGTTGTAGAATCAAAAATGGGAATTATAAATTTATATGATGGAAAAGATCACCACTTCTTTAATTAATGAATAAAATAGTGAGGATGAAATTACAAAAAGTTGACGAATATACCAACCCAGTTAATGTTAATATAAAAAATTTTCATTCCCTATTAATATTAATTAATTAGATTTTATAGGGTTATATTATTTATAATATTATTAATAAAATACTCTGTCAAAGGATAAAGTATTATTTATAATAAAATTGATGTTTAATTTTTTATATGGTTTTATATAAAATATTTATTTAAAAGTTATTGAAATTTAATTTATAAAAATGAAATTCATTTATTAATTCACTATGCTAAAATTTAGTTATGATTAATTATTGATAATGTTATAAAATGTTTTATTTTTCAATGAATAGTTAAAAATACTGATTTTTATTTACATATATCTTTTCATTTCAAGTATTTACATAGTCAGATCCTATTTTTAACTATTATTTAAACATAATAATTATTTTTTGATTAAAAATAATACAATATATTTTATTTGAATATATAATATACTTGAATTTGGAATAGTAATATTTTAATAATTATAAACTAACTTTTTAAAAACACCATTTAATTATGTTATGTGGGTTTAATTTGAATTTAAAATTTGAATATTCCATCTGTATATTTTTATAAAATTTATTCCACATTTGGTATTAAAAAAATGAATATTTTTTAATATGATCAACTGAATTTTTTTCATAATTAATCGTAAAAACATTTAAATTCTTTTACCACTCTATGTGTTAAAATTAGTTTAATGGGAGTGAAACTAAAATGACAAGGATTAAAATTACCAGAAAAATGTACAAATTCTATTTTATGTCATTATTTTATATCTAAATCATATAATATTTTGATATATTCAATTTTTAATCCATTTTTGTTAAGTAATACATTAATATATTTTAATCACTTAAAATAATTCAAGTGTGTATGCTCACCAACATATAAAAGGACACCCTCTATCCAATCCCCTCGAAACATCAATACCCTATTGATTCATAACATCCCTAAACAAATACATTCCTAAAATCCCTCCCCAATTATTTCTATCCTTTTATTAATCAAAAATCTAAACCCATAAGGATTTAGATATAAACCTAAGGATGCTATATGAAGGAGAGGAATAGTTCTTAACAGAGCATTTTTATTTTATTCAATTTTCTAAATAAATATAATCATCTTCAACCATGATGAAATAAAAAAATACATTCCATATAATTATATTTATTTTTAATATAATAATCTATATCCATCCACCACTTCCATAAAATTTGAAATCAAACCATAATTTTTCTGTACGTCAGAGTATAGCCTTGATAACTGATGTAATTAATTTTCAATCACTACATATCCTAGCTAGATATAATGATGTTATTAATTTACATATATATTATATTCCTGAAACATTTTTAATTAAATAATGATATTGTATCATTTAATTTATTTCCTTTATATCCATTAAAAAATGTTGATGTCATTCGTGTGTACGTGTGGATTACCACCTCCACAAATCGATGTGATTCAGTTTTCATAGACACATCACATAGAATCTATATATAAGTTTATTTAAAGTAAAAAATTAATATTTATGATATATACATCACTAATTAATGATAAAATTATACTTAAATTCTTAGCATCTTGTTAATTGAAAAAATTCAAATGTTACTATTGAGTATGAATGGATTAACGTCTCCATGATTTTTACATAATTAATTTTTCATTATATGATTTCATCGATAGTTCTAAAAATATAATTGATTTTTAAAAAATTAATAATAATTATATGTTTATTATTTTATAGATGATTTAGTAATAAAATAATCAAACAAAGTTAATATATCAATGTTATTTTGGACATATAAGCCGAATATCATCAAAAAATATGATGTGAACTTAATTGATTTGTAAATTAACAGAACATGGTAACAAATAAATTAAAGGAATAATAAAAATGAAATATGTTATTATTAAAATAAATAATCTATATTATTTTTTTATTTAGTAAGATATTGAAGCTACATGATGATTCGAACTCATGTTGTGGGACAATTTCCCCTTAAAAACATTATTTTAAATCTTTTAAATATTTATTTTAAAAAAAATTCTATGATAACCATATTCATAAAATTATTTTATTGATGTACTTATTTAAAAAAATTAATTATAACTAAAATTTTATGTCACTTTTGACTTTATTTCTATATTTTTAAATAGGAATAATTTTTGGTATCTTTTCAAGATTAATTAAAAAAAAGATAAATGAAATGATCTATTTTTAAAATAAATTTCATTAATGGTTTTCCCATATTTTATAACATTTATTTGATTTTTGGAATCCTTTAGAGGCATCAATTTTTTTTCAATGAAAAAACCTCCTTCTAATATTTCTATTTATATTCAAAAAGTATTTTAAATGGGGTATATATTTTGATATCCAAAACTATTGTTCTTATGGGTGGAAAAAAATATTTTAATGATTATGATGATGAAAATAAAATATTTCATGTTTTATAATAATGTTATTATTCTTTGACATTGACTATGTTTATGGGTAATGATGATATTAATAAAAAGGATGACTGCTCCTGATATAGTTAATGATAATAGGTGAGTTTTATATAGATATAAAATTATTTGGTAAAAGGGATATAGTTAACCACTTAGTTTTCTCCCAAGTGATTAGTTGAATTTTATGAGTATGTTATTCAAATTGTAAGAGTTATGTTAAGAGTTATATGAAAATATTTTTTGGGGTTTCCTATATTATTAATCTATACATTATTTAGTTTTTTGGGAATCATAAGATTTTATAAGCAAATAAAATGAGATTAATTTTAAAGGGGAGTTCATTCTATATCTTAAGGGTGAAATGTATAACATTGTAAAAAAGTTATCAAGAGTTTTTCATTATTGAAAATAATACTTTATGTGAATTATTTACCAATTAATATTTCTTTTTAATTATTTAATGAAAATAATTGGGTAGATAAGATGACCTTTTGGGAATGAAATGTTTATCTTGAGCTCAAGGATTATTTTGAAAAAGTAATATTTTTATGAGTATTCATAGACATATGAGTTTCTTTCCATCTTTTTATATACTACTTAATGAATTTTTTTTGTGCTCATCCAACCTTTTCAATTGTGTTTGACTGATATTAAGGATTATTTGGGTTAGGTGTGATTTAAGATGAATATTTTGATTAAATTCCATGAAAATAAATGTTTTTATATCTTAAATATTTTTTATTGAAGAAGAAAATTATTCAAATCTAATGTTTACAATTTTTGATTTAAAATTCATTAATATTATGTGGATGAATTTTTTTTCTAAAACTTTAAACCTAAAAGTTCATTGAGAATGAAATAATTTTGATTCTTGTCTAATTATTAAATTTTATGCATTATTTAATAGAGGAAACTTAAACATCCCAACCACCATCAATATGGATGGGATCATACCCATGTTTCAAAAGAAAAAGATCATTAGGAATTCCTAGCTAGTTTGAATGAGTAATATAATTTTCTAACAATAAATTCAATGGATCTTTGATATATCTATATTGGGAATAGAGGACTAGAGTAGACACATATTACCACTATCACTAATGAGTGTATTACCATCCCCATTCCCACAATTAATGTTAACCAACATATCAAAATTAATATATTGGTTATGATGATATCTCTATTGATGACCATCAATGTTTTGTGAATATCATGGAGGTAGTTTTATGAAACCACCATTAACATATTTTAATGACTAATTAGGGTGAGTCAAATAATCCTTCCACCACCCAAAATATACCTCATCTTTATATAATGGGGGATACTTAAGAGTGGTCTCATTTACGCATTCCTAATTAGTAGGTCCCCGATATATTACAGTATAGAATGAAGAATCAAATCTGGATTATAACCCAATTCTAACTAAAGTTTAGAAACATACATATGCTAACACATGAGGATTCACTCATATTTATTCTAATATCTCTTCTTTTCATCAATATATTCCTATAAAAGCTGTAGTGTAGGATTATATGTTTTCTTCCACCACAATATATTGAAAACACACTTTGAAAATAATTCAAGAGTATCCCTATATCCATTCGCATGCCTATAGAGTGTATCAACATAACCCTATAGAACTAACTAATGGGAATAATTATATTCTCACAACCATGCTAGAGGAAATTTATTATGTAATTGTAGTATATAATGTTTAAAATTGTGATCATATTTCCCTGCATATGAATAATTATTATATATGTCCAAATATCCATCCAGTTTCCCATCCAAATTGTTGGAAAATTATGAAGATATGGATGAAGAAACATAGGGTAATTCAAAACATGATGGTTATTCTTATATTGTATGATCTCAATGAAGGATAAGGCCCTAGTTATGTATTCTTGTTCATTAGTATCATGATGATCTTTTTAAAGGGAACCAAAAAATTTGAAGGATGATCATATTCTATCACTAATAAATCTAAAACTTATAGGAGAATTGAAACATTTATATAGAGAACATTAGATATACTGATTGATCCTAAAAAATAAATAATTGGGTAAATATCACTCCAACAAATAATTTCATGATAAAAAATTCTGGAGTTTATCCCCAAAGAATAAACCACGGAGGTCCTCTCTATTTCAACAAGTAGATTGACCATGAGAACATTTCTCATAATGAGAGATATAAAATCATCATTGTGTATAGAAGATTAGTCATCTAAAAGTTCCTACAACTATTTTATATCCATTGAAAATTCCCTCATATTAAGAGGAACTCAATGGATTGAGTCTATCCACAACAAGTGTTTACTCCAAAACTGGTGACATCTCTACAAAACTAATGTGTAGTCCCATGAAAATGTCAATATTTATGAAATAATTTGGTTGTCTATCCCTTATGTTTTATAGATTATTCCAACCATTTCTATCCCCTAAAAAAGTTTACTATGAAGAAATAAACTTGATTTGATTAGGGATAGTAATACCTTTAATAAGATGAAGAGAATATTATAGTAATGAGAAACTAACTAGCTAAATGTAATATACCAGTTATGTACTAGCACATAGATAACCTGGAGTATTTCAATCCAAATACTTTGAATGGGGAATTAATAAATTCTAACTAACTAAACCAATATCCAAATATTCTTCATATGAAGAAAAATCATTTTTCTTTCATAAAATATACCATTCATGTTAAGATGATTGGTGAGATCAGTTTATGATGAAGACATTTTTTCGATATTAGAATTATCAGATGAAGCTATCACTCTCACCGAACTAGGTTTCATAATTTTTCTCCCTCTCTTACTTCCCAACCCATATCTCTCCTAACTCTCTTGTCTAATGAAATATCTTATATGAGTTTAGGTTTTCTCTTTATTCATTTTGCTTCTTCTCTTTTAGTGGCACTTCTTATTTTATACTATGGTTCCTCTCTTGACCTCATGGAGGTTTGGATATACTGGTTCCTTTTTGTTTAGATGATCCCTTCCATTTCATGGCCCTTACCCACTAGTAAAATCTCTCTAATCACCGGAACCTTTGTGATAAAAACCCATATTTTTTTATCACAAAGGATCTCCAGTGATTGGGGATTTACTAGAAGCTTTTCCAAGTGACACTTTCTCATTGGCCCATTCTCTTTCCTATTCACATGCTACAAAATCCAATATACTAGGCCTATTTTCAGGTTTTTATGGAGGTGTTTTTGGTGTCTTGGGATGGTGTTGGGGGATACAATCAGTGTTGAGGGTTCATTTTGTATGGTTCCCTTCATCTATACGGTTTCTAATTGATCCAATGGTCTGGTGGTTGTGTGGTGTTCCATCCTCTTCGACTATGATTTCAGTTGGTTCATTTAGTTTCTCAATGTTTCTTAAATGTTGAACAAGATTTTATTCTTATGGTGATGGTGATGATTCTATGTGTGTGGCTCACTGGTAATGCTTATCCACTTCAAACTCTACTCTGTCATCCTGGTCTTTTATCCCAATATAGGTTGTTCTGGTGTGATGTTTCTTGTGGAGGCTTTGAGATTGTGATATTTACATAGTATTCAACATTTTAGGAGTTGAAACCTCAATTTTGTGTTCATGTTGGTCTTGGATTCATGGGTTTGGTGTTTCCCTTGATATTACAGTTAGATCTTATTTTCATGGTTGATACTTCCGATGGTGATCCTTGTTGGATGGGAGCTTCGATGTTGGATTCTTTCTACACGTTGGTGATGGAGGTTTATGGATGACTTGGTTTACTACTGATTTAGAATTTTCTTTGTTCTAATGAATATGTACAGTTATTTCTATAATCTTCTGTCGAGTCATCACCGGCTCTAGGGGTGGGCGATGATGATAATGACTGCTAGGTAAGGTGTGTTAGGGTGTGTATCTCAAGAAGCTTAAAATATATGGTAATAATGTATCCTAGTTTCTGTTTGATGATTGAATTTTTGTAATGGTTTTTGTTTACAATTTTTCCCTTTTTGTGTTATTTTAATTGGTATCTTGTAATTTGTTAGGTTCCCATTAATCCAAAAGTGGTTTATTTAGAAAATGAAAAAGGGATATTGAGGGGGGGGGGGGGTGAGATCTACTTCCAGATCAAGATGGATTTCAATTTACCTACTCACAAACCAATTATAATAATGAAGTTAGAGGACCTAAAGTATATATGCCTTGATTCCCTGATAACTCTCCAGTAATTAATCATTGGTTCCCCTTCTAATGTGAAAATTAAAGTAAGTAATTGATATGGAGTACTATATTTTACACCCTGACATAATAAATAGAGTCTACCTAGAATATAGTCAATCAATTTCATTACCATATATGAATTGTAAAATTGGGGAGAAATATATGCTAGTTGGTTTTCCTAGATGTTCCATTCTATATCCATGTCACAAAAATGGAATTTTTATGTGAGTGATAAAATGAAAGGTCACTACACCATGATTCAAAAATAGTGTATTAAGAATATAATCTAAGAATTATAAGAATTATGAATGTATAAAAACCATAAATGAAAAAAAAAATTATGCTCAAAATATGTATTTCATCTGGATCATGCATGGGATAATACAAAAAATATCAAATGGATATTGTGATAGCTGTCACAGTATTACTATGAGACCCACCTCATCTCACATGGATGGGAAAATTTTCATTAAATTTATGACACCACTACCCTTAAGAATTTAAAATCCCTATTGGGGATTTTATATGGTGCTAGTAGGATCAATCCAACATTTCCCAATAAGGATGTAGTAATTTACATCACAACCTTCTCTATCCCTAGGGAAAGAAGTCCTTTTCAAAAATTGGAAAACACCACATGTTAAGCCCCTAAAATTCTACAAATTGACTAATATATATAACTTTAAGGAACAAATTATGTGAAATAAAATCTTGAATCCACTAGGATCAACCATCACATGTTACATAATGGGGGGAAATGGGAGAAAATGGAAAAAATATCTATGTTCTCTCTAACTGAAGTGATCCTCGAAAAATGAAAATTATTTGAAAGTTTGTAATATATAAATTGATAAATATACAAAGGATGATCGATCTACATGTCCATATGGATATAATATTTTCATATAATGTTATGCATCAATTAATTCCATCAATTTCACACCAAACTATATCACATGGCATGATTTCAAAGTACAAGAGAATGATGTGGAGGTCATTTCCCAAAATATAATCTATACTAAGACAATTGAGGAAGGTGTGTGTACACATCAATTGAGAATAAACCATAATCATAGAGTTCCATGAAATGATTAGATAACTCTTTATCAACAAGGTTTCATAAAATAAAAATGAATGTGTATGGCCACAACTCACTAATAACCCAAGGAAAAAAAGATATCATCATTGAATAATATTTTTCTCAATATGAATTTGATTTGGTGAAATATGTACAAAAAAATTTTAATCTACTACTGGGAAATATGATTGCATTGTAAACCTCTCCGGTGGAATTCAATACATCTTATTTTGTGGATTTTGAACTACATAAATATTCTCAGGCAATAGGAATAGACCCTAACCATCTAGTCTCTACTGGAAAATTGGTTTATACCCACATTTTCCCGAAATATCATGGTTATTGACCCACTTATACACATGATTTTTATAAACCATCGGTACTTGTGAAATTTTCTAACCTATACCCATGGTTCTTGCTAAACCTTGGGTATAGGGTACCCACGTAAGCGCGAGAAGCCAAAAAATTGCGTGGGAATGCCACAAGAAAACCAATACCCATGGTTCAATAAAACTGTGGGTATATGTAACATCTATACCAACAGTTTTAATGAACCATGTGTATAGGTTTTCTTATATTTTGCGTGAGAAAAAATATATATAAGTTAATATATTTATAGAAAAAACATAATGGCGGTTGGGGTAGTGGGAATAGAGTTCAACAACATAGAAACAGTGTAGGTTTTAATCCCTCCCCAAACATTTAATTTAAACTCAAGTTATATATATATATAAAATAAAATATGTATACCAATATAAATATATGGTCAACTGGTTTAGTTGTAAGGGAGTTTAGAGGCATAGCTGGGGCACAAATTCATAACATGAGAGTTACTTTTTATACCCATGTTTTATAACAATATATATATATATATATATATATATATAAGATAATATATATATTTATAACCTTAAGTCCAGTTGGTTTAGTTGTAGCAGAGTATAGCTTTGAATCAGAGGATTATAGTTTGAAACTCTCTGCATTAAAATTTTAACAGATGTCTTATATTAATATATATACATAAATATAAACATATATTAACATAGCTTCGGTCACTGGAGTGGTAAGGGGTTGTGTGTTTGAGGTGATAGTTGAAGGTTCTAAGCTTGTTGATTTTTTTTCTATATGGATTTGTATTAATGTATGTAGGCTGATATAGTTATATATATATATATATATATATCAATTAGTTAATTAGTTGGGTTGGGGAGATGTTTTGGTTGATCATCAGGTTACAGGTTCGAAACATTCTGCCCCCATATTTTTATTTTTTATACATATGGTTTTAAAACCACAGGTATATGGCTATGAGGTGGAAAGTGGCTATGACACAATGGCTATGTCAGGTGTAAAAAATATATACCCATGATTTTCCACACTGTGGGTATAGGATTTAGAGCTATACCGACACCTCAGTTTCCCACAGTTCCCAAAACCATGGGTATAGACTATATCCATAGTTTTTGGGGCTATACCCACAGTTTTGAACCATGGGTATAGGTCATTTTTCTAGTAGTGAGTAGAGGTTGGTTCTAGAAAACTGGTATATCAAACAATGATTGGTGAAAATAATGAATTATTTTCGCCAATGGAGTGGATTCTATAAATGTGTTATGACATTATTTGTAGACCATCTAATATTGAATACCCCTGAAAAACACAGTTGGGGTGACAAAATTAGACTCCACTTATCGCATACTAGAATGTATACCTAGATAACTATCATGGAAGAACTTGAATCATTTGAATCATTGGATTCCAAAAAATATTCCATAAAATAAAATTTAACACGAATGATACGAGACCATGTCCTAAATGGGTGGATGAAAATCCTTCTCAACACAATATTGGGAATCTTAAATCTTCTGATTTCAATTACTCTATAGACCAAGAAAAACATATACTACACTCTGTGTTATTATTTGGTTCCATTTATTGGAATGTTTAAGAAAAATATGAAAATAATCATTAATTCCACTTAAATAAAAATAATTTTTCTACTATTACATCTTATTCACGATTCTGTTTACATATTTTAATTTTCTTTATTTACATTTCATCTCTAAATTTAGAACCACATTGAGGATGGCCAAAATCCTCAAATTTTAACATTGAAAATAATAATTGAATTATTGGTTATGTAACTTTATCAATTTATTGAAATACTTGACATGATAATAAAATATGAAACTCCCCCAATATATGTATTTGGATATATGAATATAGAATCATCAGGATGAGATAAAAATGTTTTTAATCTTTTTGAATACTCATGAATATTTTTAATTCATTTATGGTTTCACATAGGGTGGAAAATACAGTCCGTAGAATTAAGAATAAATCTTATCTAACAACATAAACTCATAGAATGAAAGTAATCAAAGAAGAAGTAGCAACTATCATGATTTAAATATAATTATCTCCCATTCTTGCACAATTCCCAACATAATATAATTTGGTTCTCCAATATAAGTAGCTATTTTAATAGTATTTATCACATTTATAAGGAAATAGGGAATAAAGGAATCATCCACATAAATAAAAAAATAACATGATATGTTCATACATAAATTATCATGAGTCAACCCAAACATTTCATTCATAAACATAACACTATTTGATATGAATATTCAATAAACATTAAAATATTACACTCATGAGGTCCATAACTTATTTGTGTCATTAAATATCATATATATATTCTTATTATTTTATGAATGATCTTAAATATAACCCAAAATATTCTTATGAAATAGTACACTTCTTAATTATACACTATATAATAAAATTATTTATAACCTAGGGAAAGGAAACATAAAAATGGATGAGCTTAGATTCTATGTAAGGGTAAATATATGAGATATCGATCAATAATCACAATTGAAAATAATAAAATAAAATGTTATGAAAATATGGTCATAAAGAAAAATAATAAAACACAATAAATCAATGATCTTTAATAAGGTATCTGTATATAAGGGTTTTTCAATCCAAATTCATAAGACATAAGAGTTAAGAATCATCAATAATCAATCAAGATCCAAGAGAAAATTCCATAAGGATAAGAAATAAGTTTGTGGCAGAGAAGTAATCATATAAAATAAATTCCTTAGTCTTGTTTCATAACCAAGAATATTGTTATGGACATAACCCCTAACGTAAATACATACTCTTTCATATCCAAAATCCACTTTGTAGTCTCTTAAAACTAGTTAACTCAATTGTCTCTTAGTATTTAATTAACTCCATTGATGTTTAGGATATTTCTATCTTCTTCACCATAACCAAATTCATTGGAGGGATATATAATTCCAAGCTATACCCTTATAGATTTAAAACCAAACATATTTTTTCGCAACATCACAAAAAATCATCATATAATCATATCATAATCCATGTAAAGTAAATGAGTAACATAAAAGTTTAATTATTCAAACATATCATGACCAATGTGAAATAAATAGGTTTCATAATGGTTTCACTGAAACATATTTAAACCATGTGAACAAAATATGTTTCATAGAATGATCATTAAATTATCATCATTATAAGACATATAGAGAATGAGTGTGTATGGTATCAAAATATCATTTCCACAATGATGCATAACAATAATGATTGTATATTTATTTAAATGAAAAATTCCATTAAAATATTTTTCAGATTTATTGTTCAAAATATGCGATAATATCCATTTTGTTTGATAAAATTTTAATTGAAAACTACAATAATATTGGAAAAATATTTTCTTCAAAATTAAGAAAGTAAACATTTATAGGGTTCTTAAACTAAAAGGATAGTCATGATAGTAGGAAAATCCATCCATGTAGTATACATTAAAAAATTCATTTCATACCATTGTAAAAAGTAATAAATGACATCTTGAAAAAATATATTCCTTAAAATGAAAACTTTTTCAAAAATGTTAAAAAATCAATGGTACTAATAATTTAATTTTAATTTTTTTAAATATATGAGAATATATAAAATAATTTTTAAATTTGGGAATAAGGATAGAAATTTTTTCCAACCAAAAAGGAATTAATATCTTTATTTATATACTAATATTTCCTTGATAATTTTAAATTAAAAAGAGGATAAATGTTAATAATAAGTAAAAATACCTAGAATTATGCAAGGATAAGAAAATATAGGGAGAATATAATTTATGATCTATATAATTTCCACCCATTGAGATTTACCTGGGAAAATCCCAATTAGAAATGAGATTATAACAAAAACCGTTACCTCAAGTCTTTTCTTTATTCATACACATTCAAATATCATTCATAAAAAATATTTATTTATTATAAGTATATTATGAAAACTTATTAATTTATAAAATAATATATATCATTCCACTATATTTTCCAGTTATCCTTTTATTAAAATTTATTTTATTAATATAAACAATTGGGAAAAAAATGATAAGTTTTCCAGGTATGTTTTGATTCAATGGATTCAGTACATAAAAAGTGGTAATTTATTCATTATATAAGACATAATAATAATAATTTATTTATTATATTTATTTATTTTTATACACATAATATTATTCATATAATATTGTGATGAAAAATCAATCACATCGATTTGTGGAGGTGGCAGACAAAATGTATGCATAACAGACGTCGCCATTTTATAATAGATGGAAGCATTAGTAAAAAATTTTAATGTTGCCTATTTTCATGTTGGTATTTTTAGAACAGATAAAAAAATCTCTAAAAATTGATTTTTCACATTGGTTATTATATAACTGACATGAAAAAAATTCGCAGATCTTCATGCCGGTTATATAAGAACACATGTGAAAAATCAATTTTCTTGACTTTTTCACATTGGTTATTTAATAACCAATGATAAAAGTCAGTTTTCACATTGTTTAGTAAATAAATGACATGAAAAATTCTTATAATAATGTATTGAATTTCCCAAGATTCTATTTGACAGATCTCAGAGCTCAAACGGAGTTACAGATCAAAAGTTATGACCATCATAAGTTGATCATCTCTAAATGAAGTCTTAGGAAACACAATCTTCTAATGACCATAACATTTGATACTTAACCTAATTTGATCTTTGTGACCTATGAAATCCAATATTGGTAAATTAACTATATGTTTGTAGACATTTTTTATGTCGTTTATTAAATATCCAATGTGAAAAATTATTTTTAACACTTGTTATTAAATAACAAATGTTAAAAATAGATTTTCATGTCCATTATTTAATAACTGACGTGAAAAAGTCATGAAAATTGATATTTCACATCGGTTCTTATATAACCGTCATGATAAATGAGAAACAAATTGATATCTTTTCATGCTGGTTATCATATAACCGACATGAAAGATAATTTTAATATCCCACCAACACGGAATTTCAAATTTTTTACATCGCGACATCAAAATTTTCAATTGGCGCCTAAATTTTTTAATACCATATTTTCATTTACCATATAAATTATATGTTTTAATTATACACATATCATAATTTAACGATCATTTATTTAAAACATCATTATTCCCCCAACTTGAATCATTTGATCTTTGATTTGAATCAACTATTTCTTCTTTCCATGATCTCGTCAAGGTATTTTTAATTATTTATACAAGTTTTTTATTTTTTATGAATATTTATATTAATTGATATAATATTTAATAATCATTTTTTTCAACCATAATCATTCCACAAACTTGATTCATTTGATCTTCCAGGTGATTACACCATTTTTTCTTTCCACAATCTCATCAAGGTATTTGTAATTATTTTTCCATGATTTGTATTTTTTATGAGTAGTTGTCGTAATTGTTATATTATTTAATGATTCTTCTTTTATTACAAGGTTTAATAAATCTTTGTATCATGGTAAAACTACAAACCCTCCATTAGATTCTAAAATTCCTTCTAAGATGAAGCTATAGTTGGCTTATTCAATGTTTCATCGAAACAATTATATCAAACTTATTATTTTCATAACTTTTGATCCGTAACTTCATTTAAGCTCTATAGCCTATCAAATCGAATCTTAGGAAATTATCTACATGATAATAAACATTTTTTTATGTTGGTTGTTTTATTAAATGACATTAAAAATGACTTTTAACATCGGTTTTTAAAAAACCGACATAAAAAATAGCCGTTTAACATCATTTATAGATGGTATATCACGTCATTTTTTTAAAAAAACTACGTGAAAAACAAAAAAAACATTTTTAACATCTCTTGCAAAGACGTCTCCTCAAAAATGACATTAAAAAGAAAAAAACTGACCTAAAAAAGAGTTTTTTTTACTAATGAAGATAAGAAGATTGATAAGATATTATAACTCCAAATCATAATAATTTAATAAATATCATATATAATAAGTATATACATTATAATAACCAACCTTGAATGATGGTTATTAAAAAAATACGACATTCCATGATTTGGACGTCTACAAGTATGCACAAAGGATACATTTATTTATCATTGGATGGAGAAGGATATGAATAAAGTTTTTAAAATTGAAAAAACAACCTATATATATAGGATACATTATTAATAATTTTATGATGAATAAAATATTTTTAGAGAAGGTGGATAGAGAAATAAAATGTAACGTACTTTGTTAAGAGTTATACCTCTTTTTAAAGGAACCTCCTTTGGCTAAAAAGATAATACTTCAAAGGATAGTATTATGATAAAAAAATAAACACTATTAAATAAGGGAAATTTTTTGGAATGTATTTATCTTTAGCATGGATGTAATAGAAGGTTAGTGATGTGTGAGAAAGAGAGGATATGTGGTGTTCTTTCATAATATAGGGAGAGGGTGCATTTTCAATTTTTCAAAAGGTTAAAATATATTAATTTCTTACTGAAGAAATGTTTGTCCTAACTAAATAATTATAAAACAAGGGATTATATAAAACATAAATATATTTGTCAAATTTTATTTAAAAAATTTTATTGGTCATTTTACCCCTTATATCTATATTTTTATATCTTGTTCACCCCTTTTAATCATGACCTTAGTAAAGAATTTTTTCTTTGGTCAGTATTTATATTAGAAAAAAATTAAAATGAAAATGTTATGAAAAATTATTTATTCTAAAAACTATAGAATCAATTTTATCAAATTCAATATCTATAAGTTTATTAAATTAATTCTTAAATATCTCAAGAACACGACAAAAAAATGGTTTTCTATAAAAATGTATTTTTAAATATAAAAATATTTTTATTACAAACTTAATAATAATTATAATTAAAATAAAATTAACTAGATTATGTATACTAAAAAAGAGTTATTTTTTTTAATCAATTAAAAATATAATTGTAATTTTTAAATACTTTAATGGATTAATATTTTTATAAATTCGATATTTTATTACTATTCACTAAAATATTAATCATTTAAAAAAATAACAAAATTATACCTCAAGATAATTTGAAAAAGTGATTTAAAAAGTGGTTTCCTTCTTATAAAAAAAATCTCTAATATTATTATAATTTAATTATAATATCCACTAATAAAATTTATTAAAAATCATTTTTGACGAAATTTTATATTTTGAGAAAAAAATGAAATTAATTTATTCATTCCAAAAAGAAACATAATTCAGTGAAGGTTAAAATACTATATTGAATATAATGTCTATAAAATTCATTAAAAACATTCATCAATGGTGAATAATCAAATTTAATATTATAAGAACACATTACATGAATAAAAATAGTTTTTCAGAAAAAAGAATATTTTGCACCTTGAAATAATTTGTTCCTTTCTAAACTATGAACAACCAATGAATTAATTTTATATATGTATCAATTTTTTTCATAATTTAGTTAGTATTACTCACTCCCAATAATCAAATGTCTAGGTTAAAACCATCAAATAAAATTATAATAATTCTATATTATATAGTGGTTCAATTATACTCTTTATTTCTTAAAAATAAAGATATCAAAGGAATTAAATTAATTTAAATATAAAAATATCATTAAATATTAGGGTGTTAAATTTTACCCTGATTATAATAATTTCACCCTTAAAATTATTTTACTATGATATAAATAATTAAGTATACTTCTACCTCGTCACATAATTGAGTTCCATTTTAAATTCCTTGATTTTACGATATCTCCAATGAACATTATCCAGGTGAATAGTTTTATTCTTTACACATTAACACCATGATCCATGATTTACACTATGTTTTTTATATATAATTTCATGGTCTAGTGGTAAATCCATTATGTTCATTACATGTAAATTATCGAGTTTATTCTTCATTAAGCAAGATACATGGAAAACATAGTGAACATGAGAGAGGATTCAAAGAAGTGAAAAACTATAATAAACCATCCCGACCTGATCAAAAATCTCAAAATAGAAACTATATAAGGGGTATTATTTTTCCATTAATTTCAAACCTCGTATCCTTATTCCTTTGAGAAATTCATAGAAATACATTTTCACCAAAATTGAATTCCAAATATCACTAATGGTTGTCAACATAATGATTATTCACATTCCATGCTACCTTAGGGTGCAACTGAATTCCTCTTACAAGATCTATAATTCCCTTAGCTAGATCAGGTCTTAGTAGAAATATTTCTTTAAATTTATACCATCATGTTGGAGATGTTCACATCCGGCATTAGAGGATTCATAAGGAGCGAAATGAATACTAGAGTGAAAGATATTGTGGTATGAAGACCCAACCAAAAAAATAGTTTTATCCTACCCACTTATTAAATCCATAAAAATTTATCTCATCAATTACTCTAGGGTTTTAAGAGGACTCTTAAACTGAAGATCATTATGAGTATTACATGTAATTCTAAAGGTCAATTTTTTATTCATTTATTGTTAATGTATTATCAAAAATAATTTGAAAACCACATATCTAGAGTAGAATGTGGTACTCCATGAAACTGTACCACTTCTATAATTTAAATGATGGAATTTTGATCAAGAGAAAAACATTCTATGATAGTAATGAAATATTCTAATATTATATGGCAATTGAATACCAACCAAATATCATTGTTCCTGTTATATGTTTTAGTGAGTCCCATGAATGAATCTGTGGTAATGTTTTCCCATTTCTATTATTATATTGGTTACAGTAGTGGCTTCCACATGTATTTTTGTCTCTTAGCCTTAAATTTTAGAATTACCATGTACTAATATTCACTTTATATAATATTTCCCTTCATGTTTTCCCATGAGAAATATTATTTCCTAACATTATATATCTTCATACTTATTTTATGAGTAGAGAGTGATAAACTATGATCGTCATAAAATAGCTCCTTATTCAAGTATAACATTAATGCGAGAAATAATCAATTCCTAAAATATATCATTCATTAAAAATCACGATTCAACTCTGGAATATTTATCAATTTATTATATACTTCCAAACCCTCTTTCAGTGGTTCTTTAATCCCTACATGCATGGATGGTTAGGCATTTATCTGAGAAAGATATGAACTATCCATTTTCCTCATTATGTCATGATCCATATTTTTCCGATTCTTAAGTATTGGATCTCTCACAATCCCCATCATGGATAAATTTTTATGGTCTATCATATGTAGAGAATAAGGAATATTTTTCTCTATCCCATGGTGGTAATATATTGAGAAGTCATAGTCTTTTATCAACACTAACCATCTCCTTTAGTAAATATTCAATTCTTTTTTTCATGAATACGTAATTAAATGTTTTATAGTAAGTTTCTATTTCACAACTTTCACCATAAATATATATGAATCCATATTTGTAATTAAAAAATATCATTTCTAACTCTAAATCATTTGTTGGGTAATTTTTCTAATGAATTTTCATTTGGTGTGTGTAATAATATATCACCATATCATAGTTAACGAGTACTCATCCCAGTACCTTCTTTGATACATCACTAAAAATATGAATACTTTCTCCTTTGTAGGGTAGTGTAAGCATACGTGTGTTGATGGAAATTATTTATAACTACTATAAATTTTCATCAAATTTTTCAATCCCTTTAAATAAGTCTTAATTATGAGTTAACAAAGTTATTTGATTACATATCCATGTGAAATAACACACAAAGTATCAATAATATTTATCCATCACAAGTAAATAGTGGATTTATGATACCATGGTTGGTTTGAGACTTTTTAGAACAAATTTTATTTTGAATGTTTTTCCAATATACCCACTCTTGAGTTTATATGTCCCACAAATGTTCCCTTTTGTAGCTATAATTTATAATTCATGATTTTGGTATATAACTACTCATTCATAAGGTTTTATTATAAATTCATTGAAAGATCATTATTTTATATCTTACTATTGGAATTTATAAGTTTATCATTTATAAGGACCACCACAAAATGATCGAGGTTATGAGAACTCGTATTTTCTAGGGTTGTCCCTCTTGATTTTTGGTTAAAACTCTTTTTAGTTCATTTTTATTTTATTCTTCAAATCATACTGTTAAATGTTTTTATATGGGGATTGAGAATTTTTCAGGGGAAATAAACAAATGTCTAGGGATGTAAGTTTGTTTGAATTAATGGAGTTTGATAATAAATGCGACAAATGAATTATAAGATTTCACGGTGGGTTTGGAAATATTTATGGGTGATTCAAGTTATTTCCATATAAGTTAGGTTGAGAGATGTCTCTTGGAAACTTTCACATTAGAAATGAGTTAATATATGTGATTATTTTATAGGGAATATGTTGTGAACTATTTTAGAGAGTGAAACATTTAAACCTTGTGAAATCGATTCATGTCATAAAATCATTGATCGGGGTTGTATTACCTGAGGTGTTTCATTTTTTGATGTAACATATAAATTGAGAAATTTACTTCTTAAAAGGGTTTCAAATATAGAATATCTTGGTACAAGATGTTAAAAACCATGATATTCATATGATTTTATTGTCATCTACTATGAAACCTCCACTCTCAAACCCTTGGGAAACTATGAACGATTATAGAGCGATTCCTCCTCTTCCAGAAATATTGGTTTATCATTTAATTTCCAATGAGTTTCATTACTTTTCTTTCATATTTTTTAATCTAATATATGTTATAAGAGTGTCATGACATAACCACCATTGTATCTGGTTCTAATCTTGATGTTTGTGCGACCTAGGTTTTCCATGTGATCTCATTCACCTTCATTCCTCATTAGCATTCCCTATGGAGAGTGTTTCTTTGATCACTATATAAAGGTAGGTTGTTGGAATAAAATTCCTATGGTTTGTTCCTATTTGTATAAGTTTGTGAAATATTATGTGATTCCACTAACTCATGATGAGCATTAACCAACATGATAATCAGTGATGATAATAATGTGATTGGTCTTCTCCATCGATCCCTTTAGATCCTTTAGTTTTGAGAGATGTCTTTCATTTACCCATTGGGTGAGCCTACCCTTGAATAATAATGAACTAGATAATGAATTAAAATATGTTTTAGATTGACATGAGACCCCATGTGATTTATTGTAATAGATTAACCTTGGAAAATGGACTACATGTTAATTGAAATTACTGATGATAATTTGATATAAGATGGGTGTATACACTAGAATATTAATGAATTAAGATAAAATTTAATGAATGAGAGGTGAAATAAAAGATAAATGTTATTTTTATGAACTAGTAATTAAAACTTATTATGTTATGTTGGGTTATTCTTACTATTTGGACTTGTGTTGTGATTCATGTGGTAATTCTTATATTGAGGTCTTGGCATGGTTAAACTAAAATTATTAAAGGGATTTCCCAAGATATTATATAATTTTTGTAGGTATTGGCCCTATTATAATGAAATGATTATATAGAGGGCTTGTCCTGGTTATGCTGTAATTATTATAGGGCATGGACCAGTTATGCTATAATTCATATATGACTTGGCCAAGTTATGCTAAAATTCTTATAGAGATAAATTTTTCCAATTATGTGGTTATTCCATAGACATGTGGTTATAGTTGGTATATTTATGCTACATGCTTAGATATATCATGACATGAAACCGAAGTAGGTTGATTGTTAAATTTTATAAATTGATTAATTAATAATCATGTTTATCACTTTGTTGTATGAACTTAATATCAAACTAGTTTTGTTAGACATGGTGGTGTCAAACTACTGATTTTTTATTCACACCATATTATGGAAATCATTTGGTTCCTGAGAATATTACATGTATGAATGTTTGAACAAGTGAAAGGTACCTTACTATTGGTTATTTATTATTATATGGTTAGAAGCCTGGTAACGTGACCAACATGGGGTTTGTGATTAAAGACTTTTGAGTTTATCTGTTTCATCGTGGTAAATTAATGGTATAACTCTTAGAATGGAATTTAGTATCATTCCAACCTATTATTACCTTATTATATTATTATAAATTTATTTTCTCTTTACCATATATGGTTTGGTATATCTTTTATATCGTATGGTTTTTTCGATTTCCATCACTCTATTTTTTATATTTCTGCTGTATTGAAACAATGTACAAGAGGATATATCCTGTTCACTATGTTATCCACTACCCCAATACTAGTTTACATCCTATAGAATATTGGGAGGCTCAATTGAGGTCTTGTAACCAACCCGGTTTGGCCATATGAGATAGTGTAAGATTGAGAGACCTTAAACAATTTCCAATGTGTTGGGTATTCCTATATATTTCTTTAATATTTTGGAAAGGTAAAAAGGAGACTAGGATGTATCGGGACTTGGTAATGATTTTTTTCATGGGAGTATTATACCCATGAATGAGGGAAAACCTAAGTGAATGAGGATATTCTATTAGGTCATGATATGAACTTATTATGGTTGATATTATTTCATATTAAGTGATTCACATGTTGTGTGATGTTTTTTTTATTTTATGAGATTTATACTTGTGGCCTAGTATAGAGTGAGGTTAGTATGCATGCACGATGATAGGTATATATATATATATTTAAATTAATTATTTATGACAGTGACATATTTATTAGATGTGATATATTCTACTATATTAAATGTGAAATGAGAACACTTGATTTACTGGATAAATGAAATGAATTAAAATGTTTTGTCATTTATATTAACATATAAAGAAATGTCTAGATGGACCATGATCCATTGATTCTATATTTTTTTCACCTATTAGGATTGACCTTATTTTTATCCATTATTCTAAAAAATGTATTTGTGTTATAGTGAACATTCCTCCTCACCATCATCGAATTGAGCATCAAGAGAGTGGTAATCACAATGCTCTAAAAATATCTCAATCAAAGCTTCCAATATCTCCTAATGATCATATAGATATTCAACTTCAAGAAATCATTATGGGGTAATATGATCCATGGAAGGTGATACTATTCTAACTATACCTTTGATGTCGCATCTGATGAGAGAGTTTTAGCTGTAGTATCCTCTTACGTTCACTAGGGAGGGAGCCCCCCCCCCAAGATGATTTTTATATCGAGATAGTACAAATGATCTTCAATAACCCTGATATACCCACATATAGGAGTTTTCCACTCTATAAAATCATTATTTATGAACCTAGCAAGCAATTTTGGGACATTCTTGAGAAACACTGGAACTAAGATGAGTTTTACTAGGACTTCAAGACATGTTTTTGAAGGCAATTCTATCTAGAAACATTAATGGATGATAAGGATCGTGAATTCATGAACCTAATGTTGGAGGGAATGTTAGTGATGGATTATGATATACATTTCACTAAAAAACAACAGATTTCACTATCTTTAATAACCGATGAGATACTTAGGGAAAGGAGTTTCTAAGATAGGCATCACTATGAGATCAAGTCACCAGTGATTGGGTTTCTATTCAATAGAATTTGAAAATGATGAATCAGAATCTCATTACAGAATATAATCTAAGAGAGGTCTTAAGAAATGACTAGGTGGATCTAGTAGGATATTCTATAAGATATTCTTCTCATGGTAATAACCAATTACTATGACAGTTATTTCAAGATTTAGAGGTTTTATTTGTGCATTCATCAAATGAGAAGTGGAAGGGGATCATGATAAGTACCATAGTTTGGGAAGGACTTAGTTACCCCTGATCAAACTGGTAGTTGGAGTTCTACTAAATATTTAGTTTGATGTAGTGTTATTGGTACCCTAGTTATAGAGAGGTAGTACCAAGTAGAGGGAACAACATATGGGATTCATAGTAGATTGCATAGAAAATGGTCAAGTCAACAACACATTATGTATTCAACTCTGGATACTGTGGATATAAGAGAATCTACCATTAGAGGTAGGATTTTTATATCATCTACCATTTCCATATTTTTTGTGATATAGAAACATTACATTCTTTTTATAATATCCTTTTAAAAAATTTATCATCTTGGTTTTAGAAATATTGGATGGTGATTTTACCATCAATACACCATTGGATGTGAGGTAGTAGGTTACTAAATATTATGAGGCATGATGTTTAGAAATTGGTGGTTACTAAATATTTTAAGAACTATTTATGGCTGAAAGGATAGGTTTATATTTGATTCTTGTTATATATTGTTTAGTTATATAATAGGATCACATCGATCATTATCATAAGAAAGTTACTTTTCTATCTCGAGGAGGTTGTTATTTTCACCTGGGTGAGAGGGATATTCAATCTTGTAATGTGGGAAAAATTATTAAATATTGTATTATCTCACAACATAGATAATATGCATTTATCTAGATGATGTTGGAATGATGATGGATAATTTTCTTCAATTTTGAGATCATTTTCAGGAATTCCTTCCGGATGAGTTCTATGTGTTTCCACCAGAGAAAGAAATTGATTTGGTGTAAAGAGAAGACCTAGTTCTTATCCCACCATATAGGATTGATCTAGTGGAGAATTTGGAATTGATGGTTCAGCTAGAATATCTAGGAGATATTCTTTTTATATGAACTACTACATCGCCTTAGGGTTCTCCCATAATTTTCTCTAATATGGAATATGGGGATTTGTGCATGTGTGAAAACTATCATAGATTGATCAAGATGGAATCCACGAAATGGTATCCCCAAAATTGCATTGACAAAATCCTTGATTATCTAAGAGGGTCCCATATTTTAACCAAGATCAATATGAGATCTGGGTATCATCAGTTAAGAGAGACCCCATCAAACATTCCTCAGACTACTTTTAAGAGAAGGAATGTATTATATGAGTCTGTAGTGATGTATTTCAGTTAGATGAAGGTACCAAAGATATTAATGACCTTACCAAGTCAAATATTTAATCATTTTATGGATTTGGTTATTGTGGTTCTCATCAAAATTATCTATTTTTACTCCCTATCAGTAAACAAACATTACCAACATCATTAAATCACTTAGATTATAATGAGAGTGATTCAACTTCATTACAAATTTTATCAATGTAGTTTTTAGATAGGTAATGTTAAATTATATGTAAATTTAATATAAGAGGATGGAGTGTTAGAGGAGACAGAGAAGGTTGTTTCCATGGTATCATGGGAGTGTCTGAAGTCTGTCTTCGAGATTCAGAGTTTTCTAGGATTAGTAGGATACAACTTGTGCTTCATGCATGACTTCTCCCGTCTTTATGCACCTATGTTCGGTATGAAAATGAATGGGGTGATTCTTCTTTAGCCATATGCTTGTGAGAGACATTTTCAGGAGATAAAGGGATGGATGAACTCAACACCAATCCTCACCTTACACATTAAAATCAACTCATATACCATGTAATTTTATCCATCCAAATTTGGAAAAGGAAAAGTTTTTTTATTAGATGGATAAGTAGTTTCTTATAGATCCTTATAGTTGATATTTCATGAGAGGAGTCATAATACTTGCGATTTGGAGTTAGAAGTAATGGTACATTCCATGAGATAATGTAGTCACTATATTTTGGATAAGTGGTTTGTGGTACAGACAGAACAAAAAAAACTTAGGTATATCTATTCTCAGTGAGAACAAAACCATCATAAGAGGAGGTGGGTTACGTATTTGTGACTTTTTTGACATCGATATGGCTTATACAATATAAAATGGAAATATTATTGCCGACTCCTTGAGACATAGGTAATTGATAGAGGTAGTTTAGGAGTCATACGATGAGTGTTGGATGATGGAACTCTTTGCTAACATGCATCTAGATGATTACGATTCATAGTTAAGAGTAGCTATGACTTCTTAATCATTTATACACATTATTTTGGACCTAATCCAGACCATGATGTTATCTTATATAGAGAGTATAACATTTAGGGATATATTAAATGGTCGAGATTCACCATTATAATGGTCTATTGGTAGTGGAAATTCTCTTCATTTCATTGGCCGAGTATGAGTTCCTATAATCTTGAGTGATGATATGATGAGTAATTTTCATGATTCTAGATGGGAAGTACACCCTAGTTTGACATAGATATATAATGATCTATATATAATACCAGTGAAAAAGAATGAAGAATGATGTAGAGGACTTCATGGAGAGATGTTTCACCTATCAATAGGCGAAGACCAAGTGTCAAAGGCCTAATTGGATTTTTAGCCTTTACCCATTCTAGAGTGGAAATGGAATGATGTCACAATAAATTTTGTGATTGGATTACCCATGAAACACCTCATGAAGAATATTTTATGGCTGATTATAGATCAAATATTGAAGTTAGACAACTTGTTTCCCATGTAGGCTACTTTCAATATTGATGATCATGCTAGTATTTACATGTGAGATATATTTCTGTTGTAGAGTGTTATAATGAGTATCATTTTGGATAGCTA
Source organism: Viscum album (assembly GCA_963277665.1). Taxonomy (NCBI): domain Eukaryota; kingdom Viridiplantae; phylum Streptophyta; class Magnoliopsida; order Santalales; family Viscaceae; genus Viscum; species Viscum album. The sequence goes on from OY728166.1 coordinate 1,207,314,312, forward strand.
TTCTAATTTTAGGTCATTGATCTGGTAGGGTATTTAGAAGGCTCTATAACCATAGATTATTTTATGAATGACATATCATCCACATAGATTTGGTCAATCTAAATATACTATTTATACTATAGAGGGTATTCTGTGAGCCTGTTTTCTTTAATTTGGTTGTTCGGGAGAGAAATAAATTGCACTTACAAAGTATTATTATAACAAATACTTCTAGAAATTGATCTAAATGGACCCTTATGAGGCTTTGGGTGGATGGTCATATATTCATACTCTATTTTTATAGAGTTAAGTGAGTTAGTTCCTGTTGGACATAGTTTCATAGATAATATGTATGATCATGTTCAATTGATTAGGATGCATTTGGTGACCAAATAGAGTAGAGAAATATTATATGCTGACCAATAGAGATGACAAATGGAGTTTGAGGTGAGATATCATATTTTCCTTTAGGTTTCACATATATTAGGGAATCACCATTTTAGGAAGAAAGTAAGGCTCAGACCCAAGATTATAACCCCATTTGAGATAATAGAGAGGGTCAGTCCAATGGAATGCTGATAGGCCCCTCCACAGTGCTAAAATTGCAAGCATGTCTTGTTTTACATGTCAGAACACTGGGGATATCATCCTAAAAATTATCATGTGATATATTTTGATGACAATGATCTTGGTGAATATTCAACCTTCGAGGATCATCTAATGTGGATTATAGACCACATTGGGAAGTTTCTTTAATGAAATAAGATACGTCTATTATGAGTGTTGTGGAAGCATGTGTATATTCAAGATGATACCTAAGAGATGTAATCTGATTTATGAGAGTAGTAGTAATAAAAATTCTTTGAGACCATATAGTGATTATTATATTAGATCAATGATAAGTTGTTATATGTTTGAGAGGTTGTAAGATCCATTATTTTCTAGGTCGTTGAGTTTTGGTTGAACCTATTGTGTTTTGTAATTAATTTATTCTTAAAACCTTTCTATTAGAGATTTTTATTTAGGGATGAAGAGTTTTTTTGGGAAACTGGAAAAAATATCAAGGATTCATGTTTATTTGAAAAAATGGAGACCAAGTATAAGTGATTCACAGGGATTATGAGAGTTCTATGTTAGTTTCAAAAGATTCAGAGGTGGTTTAAGTTATTTCTGTATAATTTCTGCTAAGAGATTTCGGTGGTACCCTTTCATGTCATTAATGGATTACGTGTAATAATTTTTCTGGGAATATTCTCTAAACTGGTTCAGAGATTAAAACAATTAAACAATGAGAAACTGGTTCACCTCATGAAATGGTTTATTATAGTTGTTTTAATATATGGCAATGAATTATTCATCGCGTGTTATAAATCAATAATTTCACATCATGAAAGGGGTTCACACAATGAATATATTTAGATCAACTATTTCAAACCACAATGTACATATTATTTTGTTTTAATATACCATGAAGCCCCCTCTCTTTAACCCTAGGGTGAATCCGGGTGATTTTAGAGAAATTCCACTTCTTCATGATGTCTTGGACTAGTATTTAATCTCCAATGAGTCCCTTCTCTTTGGTTTCCAAATTACTCTTCCACTATTCTCCATTATAGTAGTGTGATTTATTGACCGTTATTTAATCATGTTTTGATCTTGAGGTTTTTGTGATCTATTATATCCTTGTGATCTCCTTTTTATTTATTTCTTCATTGGTATTCTATTTTGCGAGTGTTTCATTGATCATTAAATAACTGTAGGTGGTCTATAACAAATCCCTATAGTATGTTTTCTGTTTAATTGTATTCCATGTTATTCATTTACGCTGACTAAACATTTAAGCTAACTAAAAGAATAGTTGGTGATGATAATTCTGTGATTTTTCTACTGTGTGTATCCCCATATATCTATTATTATCAATACATGGACAATGGATACCTGTATAGAGAGACTACCCTTGAAAAATAATGAATAGGCTAATTGCTAAAAATATGTTTTTTCCTGGCATGAGGCCTCATGTGATTTTTTTGAAAGTTTTTCCTTGAAAAATGGTATCCATGTTTATTGAATTGACCATAAAAAATATGACATGACATGGGTGTATACACTAGAAGATTAATGTATTAAGATATAATTTTTTGAATAAATGTGTAATTGGAATACAAATGGTATTTTTCATAGTTTACCATTAGTGATTATGATGTTATGTTATATTATTCATTCCATAATGACTTGTGTTGTGATTCAAGCTATAATGACTATATAGAGGTCTTAGATGTGACATGTTTTAATAATTATAGTGATTTTTTTAGTTATATTGTAATGATTATAGGTCTTGGACTAGTTATAATTAAATTATTATATAACGGAATTTTACAGGAATTGCTATAATTTTTATAGGGTTTGGCTTTGTTATGTTGTAATTATTATAGGTCTTAGCTAAGTTATGCTGAAATTATTATATAGTGGGATTTTAATAATTATGTGATTATTCCATGGACTTGTTGTTGCGGTAAGAGTGGTTATGCTACATGACCAGAGATATACCACCATGGTGTAAATGTATGTTGATTGTTGTATTGTATTAATTTATTAATGAAAAATGATGTTATCATTTTATTCCATGTACTTATAATCAGAATGGTTTTTAGGAATAGAGGTACCAACATACATAGTCTTACTCACAACTAATTTGGTCCACTATTTGGTACCCATGTAGATTACATGGAAGAAGGTTTGGTTAAGGGAAAGGCATGTAATTGTTTATTGTTTCTTAATAGATTGGTTATTTCTTGGAATAAGACCTTTGTGGTGTTCTAGAATAAAGACTTTTGAGTTTATCTATGTCAACATAGACATTTTTTTATAAATATTAGGATAATTTTTTTTCATTCCACACTATCATTTAATTATTCTTCATTATCATCGGATTAACCAGTTGACATTTTTGGTTTAGTTTATCAATTGTGTGATATTAATTATGATATTTACATCACTATGCTATTTGTTTTTTATGTGTAATTTCAACTACTTACAAGATTTTATGGTCTCTATGGTAAGTTTTATATACCCCTGATGCTATTTAGGAGCCTCTGGATTATGGAGAGGCACACTTGAGGTCCGGTAAACAACGCAGTTTGTCCATGTGAGAGAATACTAGATTGGGGGACCTTACAAGGGTAATTTTTAAAGACCATATTTATTAAGTCCATGAATATTTGTGGAAAATTGGTTTGTCGAATGGAATCATTATAAATTCATAATTACCATACCTTTAATGGATGTTTGTCTGGGGTACATCCTCTTAATTAAACCTTAATTGATGATATTGATAATATAGGTTATTCATGAAAAATTATTTACTTTTAAATAGTATATCCAACATTCATTAATATGGGGTATATGATAAATTTTAATGATTTCAATTTTTTAATGTCCCTAATAATAAATTCAAATACTCATTAGCCAATCAGTATTTTTTAATAAAACGAATAGGTGTAAACCATTATGATTATCAGGAGAATACAAATCCCTTATAAAGATTATCTTGTAGTTTCTTCCTTAATTACATCATCTATATCTTGGACATTCTCTATATATTCCTTGAAATAGGAATATCACGTTGTATTTGTTCTATTGAAAAATCAACATCATGATTTAGGTTAAGTCTATCAATTTTTATAGAAAATAAAACATCATAGTCTTGAACAATTAATATATCATCAAGGATGGGTTTATCTTTATCAAATTGAGGTAAATAACCTCCATGAATTGGTTGTAATACCCATACAAATGATGTTTCTTCCCTTCTTTATTTATTTTCATCCACATATCATAAGATGGTCATTGGCTGATTTGAAACGTCAAATTATTAATATTTCTTCTACAATTGATGTGGGATCTATATAAATAATTAAAATAAATTCCCAAAATAATATCAAAATAAACAATATAGAGAATCAAAAGATTTTATAGATGCACATTCCCACACACTTTTATTATAGAGGAGCTCTAAAATTGAGATGTAATCATTATACCATTAATTTTTTTAGATAAATGAATACTTAATAATTGATGTGGTTACATGATAAAAAATGAAATTTAATTTTTTATAAATGAGTGGGTAGATTAAAAACCGAATAATAAGTTTTAATTTATATTGTGGACGGTATGTGATCCTTTCACAACTTCATTATCCTAATCCACTCTAAAAGTTGTGATAAGATGAGCTTTCCGATTGAATATTATCTTAAGAGGTTGGTGAAACAAATTGTTTTGATTAATAATTAAATTCATTCCTTAATTGAAATATTATCCATACTCTTTGGAATTATATATTTGGAGTGTGGTTAAAACATTCAGTTAAGATATTTCATATTAATTAACTATCTTATTCACATCACTTAAACATGATATTTCTTAGTGGATGTCTTTTACTCAAATAAAAAAATTCAGCAGACCCCATATGGAAATTTCCTTAGTACTTCCCTTAATAAATTTAACATGAATAAAGATTTATTTTCTTTCCTTAGTGGATTTTATTATTTGATTTTCACTGAAATTTCATCATTAACTTTTTCACCAAAACCAAGAGAACACTAATAATCTATAATTTCTAATTCCAAAATTAGATAACAATAAATGATTTCATCATAGATATCAATGTATCTAATGTTGAATGATTTTTGGGGAGTTTTTCTCAAGACACAAAAGAATTCGGCATATTTTATTTCATTACCTAAGATAACACTAAATTTACACCTTGCATGTCTAGTGAAATTTTCCTCATAGGTATTAATTGATTCATAATCTTTAAAAATCAATTCCAAGATTTCGCATTCCATTTTCATGTTTAGATTTTATGGAAATATGTATTAAGAAATTAATTTATAAACTCTTCCCATAACATGGTTTCAAATTCCTCCTATTCCCTCATAATCATAATAAGATACCACCATTGATCACATTCACCTTCTATATGATACAAGAAAAAATAAATAACTAATAATTCAAGTATGATAGAATATATAATATTTATTTATATCATTGATCCATTTCTCAATAATAAGGGGATTACATGAACCAATAATGGATGGTGGTAATTTCCACATTAAAGAATGAATTATGAGTTGTTCCTTCCTTTGCCCATTTGAATTCCAAACATTAATCACATCACCATTCATATCTTGAGGAGCTAGCTGAGCATTGCCAACACATTTTTCATCCCATATCCCATTTAATTTGTTTTCTCATAATTATGATTGTTTTATTTTCCATCACATTTAGTATCAATGTGATTTTACTGGGTTCCATACATTGAATAAGACTAAAAATCAATTTGTGAGAAATAGTTATCATAGTGAGTTTTTATGTAACTATGAAAAATAATTCATAGGATGTCTATTAAAGGACACCTTCTTTTCAATCTATGACACCTTAAATTTAAACCAGGTCATTAATGGACCTCATAAATTTAAATCATTTATATTAATTCTTAATGAAATTATGAATTAAGCCTATCATGTCCTCTTAGGGTATCTAGAATGGGGTGAAGTATTAGGAGAACTCATCCTAAACAAGTGACGACTGATTTATTACCCAATATTAAACATTCATAGTTGTTACACATAGGTGCATTTGTTCCACAATCACATTGATTTTCTTGCATGTATACATGGTTATATTTTCAATGAAAACCATAAAATCTGTATATTACCAATGCTTTATGGTGTTATCCAATTGATATAATTATCTAGAGGGTTCACAATAAAATTTTATAATACTAATATTTGAAAATAACTAAACCCACTTATGATAGAAACTAATTTGAACTTGGTATTTCATACAAAAATATCACATCAGTAGATATGAGTAATCAATATATTTCATAATTATACAAGCTTAAAGAACATAAAGTTTTTGTGTAATTGGAGAATAGGTATAGAAGCATAATATTTCCTAAATGATATTTAATATCTCCTATAAATGTCCTTCTATATAGTTAATTTCTTAGAAATACCCTACATAAAACCTTTCCTCATAACCTAGGGAATGAAAGTTTTTGGAAATGGTGTGCTCATATTCCCAATAAGGGTGAACATAGGATATATAAATCAATTATTATAAGTGACAATAGGATATGTTTTAGGGAATTAGAACATTATTATAAATTAAAATTATCACACTTGTTTAGTAAGAGATCATTAATGTTGAGTCATGTCATAAGGTGTTTTTACTAAATGTTATAAGATATAGGGGTGTAGAATCATAAATAATCAATCATGATCCCTGAAAATATATCATAAGCACAAGACATACGTTTTTTCCCTATGAAAAATTAAATAATATCAATTCTTTTGTATGTTTTCATAACCAATACTATAATTGTGGAAAATGTTCCATATTAGAAATCATTACCGTGTTATTTTCTAATAATCTCAATAGAGTAAATTCCATCTATCTTACACTATCATCTCATATAATCTTATTAAATATATTTTCACATATGATATTTTCAACTAAATCATCATTACCACAATTATTTTTAGGATGTATAATTATAGAACGACCCTTCACATACTGAAAAAAATATATCTGTGTTACCCACGATCAGAAATCATTTATCAGAAGATCATTTCATAACTTCTAGGATGGAAATAAATTTCCTAAAAATCACATAATTCCATTATATAAAAACCCATGTAAAATAAATGTGTTTCATAATGGTTTTAGAAATAATAATTAATTTTCCCATCTGAAATAAAAATATTTCATAGTTTTATTCTAAAATCATCATATTCATAATCCATTTAGAGAATGAATTTGTAAGGTATGGTAAAATTATATCCCTTGTGAAGCTTAAAAAAATCTAAAGGATATCACATAAGTGAAAAATACATTTATAATGTAATTTTTTAATTTTGAAGAAAACATGATACACCGTTTTTTTATTGATAAAATAATAACAGAAAATTCCTAGATATTGTAAGAAATTGTCTTCCTTTAAAATAAAAAAGTTATCCTGTAAAGAATGATTTAATGAAAATAATGGTAATAATGGTATGAAAATCTGTTCATGTTTTATTGGTTAAAATAAAACATTCCTTTAACACCATAGTAAAAAATGTCTTTTTCATATAATTGTTTATTCAGAAATATTAATTTTCAAAAAATGGTAAATAAATTCAAAGATAGTGAAAACGAGATTTTAAAATCATTTCATGTGTAGGTATGGAGTTTAATTAAATGATTTTGAAGAGCATATTCTTAGAAAAAAAATATTATTGACAAAAAAAGAAATAAGGATGTTTTTTCAACAAATAACAATGTTGATCAATTTAAGATAAGAAGGTGAAAATTTAATATAAATACTTAAAATTATTAAAATAGACATAAGATGAAAAAATATTTTGGGATTAAAGTATAATATTTATATAATTTCCCACTGTATATATTTTGAATAGAAAACTCTAAAAATAATTGATATTGTAACAGAAAACCTTACCTCAAGTCCATTATCGCTTCACTGAATTAAAAATACCCAATACAATAAAAATATATTAATTATAAATATGATATTAAATAACATTCTTAAAAAAATTAGTATTTATCATAATTTTGTTATTTACAATTGTTTATCTATGAATAATTTCTTTATTAAAATAAATAGTAGTGTTAAAACTGATCTATTTTCCAAGAAAATTTTGGTTTGGTGGATCTAGTACATTTAATATGGTCATGGTATAATAATATTAATAATAATAAATATGAAATAATTTTTATATTTATTCACCTTATACACTTTTATAATTATTCATAAAACATAGTGATGAAAAAAATTAATCACATAGCTGTGTCGAGGTGGTACTCCTCACGTATGCATAAGTGACAATATAATTTTACAATGGAATTAAGATAATAAGGGAGATATGAAATTATTGTTTTAGAATAATTATTTTTTATAAATAGCTAATATAAAATTTAAATCTATCATAATGGACAACCATTACTAACGGCTATGAAAAATTAAATTCTTCACATCATGAATTGTTATTCAAGACATATACACAAATGATGCTTTTTTAATTTGATGTAGAAGGAGATAGATAACGATTATTACATAGAAATGATAACATCTTAGTATATTTATAACACAATATTCAATAATTTATTATAGAAAAAAATTACGGGATATGGTGGATATAGGAATAAAATTTAAATTATTCGGTTATGAGTAATACCACTCTATTAAGAAACCCATTTTATCATCCACATGTTTATTTGAAATAATGGAATTATTATCAATGTAGGACCTATAGGGTGTGTATAGGGATGCTAGTGAAGGATTTGTTTTTCATGACTAAAATAGTTTTCACATGAAGATTGTGGATGAGATGAGATGTGATATAATTTTATATTGGAGTTAAAGGATACAATTGGAATTTTTAGAATTAATAAAATAAATTAATGTATTACTCAAGAAAAATGTATATAAATTTTCAAAGATTAAATATATGATTATTTATATTATAAATATATTAATTCAAAATGATAAATAAAAGTTTATAGGTCATTTTATCCCTTATATCTCTAATTTAACCCCTCATTAACCATTTTGACCATTACAATAGTATTGAATTTGGACCTTCGTGAATATCCATAATGACCAAAAATATATTTGAAATATTATATAATATTAATCATTTTTATTCATAAAATCTAATCCATTTTTATCAAAATAAATATCTATATGTTTTCTAAAATTCATATTAAAATGAACCAAGAAAACATGATCAAAAAAATATTTCCATAAAAATACAATTTGCAGTTTTAAAATGTTTTATCCAATAATTATTGATTTTATAAATACAAATTAAATTAATTGGATTATGATTAATCCAAAGAAACAAATGAAATTTTAAATTTAATTCAAAAAATCTAGTCCATTTTAAATACCGGTTTGGAAAATAATGTTTTCTATAAAGTGGTTATTTTTTCATTATTTTAAGAAAATTAATAATTTTTTGGAAAATCAGAAAAAATCAGGATGATATTATTTTATAGGTTGGTTGAAAAAATAATTTAACTTTTATCATAATTTTGTTTAAAATATGTGCAATATTAAATATAATTTCAATGTAGAAAATTGAATTAAAATAACTTTTTTATAAAATATATTTTTTGAACCATAAATACCCTTTATCTCACTCCAATATTAATAAAAAAATTAAATAAATGAGAAAATATTATATTGAATATATAGTTTAAAAATTTCTTGGAAATAAATGAGTAATTTTAATTTGTTCAATTTATTAAGAAAAAACATTATACACATAAATATAGTTTTTAGGGAGACATATTTTGTTTGCATTCAAATGATTTTATATTCATTTCTATCAAATTGGCAACGAATGAATTAATTTTATGAAAGTAAAAAAATATTATTTTCTATTATATTATGTTATATTTGTAACCTTTAATCAAACAGCAAGTTAATGGCCACCCAAATAAAAAATAATAATTTAATAGAATATCAAAGTTTGTTTAAACTCGGTGTTGTGTGTAAAGCATGTTATCAATGGAATAAAATTTATTTAAAGAGTAATATATCATCTAATCACTGAAATTTATAATTCATCTTTTAGGCTACTTCATTACCTCTTTATAAATAAATATTTCTCATACCTTCAAAACGTTTGTGGTCCAATGATAATAGACTCACTAACCATCTTAAATACAGACCTTACCATCAGATATTGGGATATAAAATCGATAAACATTTTTTATTAATGTTACTCTATATAAAATGGTTCAATTAAGGAATGTGGAATTCTGTGAACCTCCAATTTAAGAAGGATATATTTATATAATCATATCTAAATATTAGTGAAAATAATATCCATTCCCATATAAATGCACTCAAAATATTTATATCCAGATGAATCATATGTTATTCCATCAAGAAAAGTTTTTCCTCAGGGCATGACTAAATCAACTAGTAAAGGTCCAAGTTTCCTATAAAATGTTTTTCATAGCCTTATATTCATCATCTGTCAAGAGTTTCTATAAACATTACCTAGAAAATGATAATCAATTGGAGGAGAATCATCAATACCCAAGCCAATTCATACCCTACAATATGATATTCCCATATATATGAAAGGATGATCACCATACCTCAAGAAAAGTTACTGGGAACCATCCCACCCAAAAAAATTATTTTGAAAAGGATTATCCATATATATATATCAATATAATTCACTTCTTAGATCCATTTTATAATAATGAATTTGTATAAGAACAATAACCTCTTGTACATAATTTGGTACAACTATATTGGGGTAGAGGATGAGAAAGAAGATAGGATAGGATAAAAATATCTATAAAAACATATTCTTAGATGAATCCATCAATGAGACCAATATTGAAAAAAATCAATGTAGTAGTATTTTTAGTTAAATTTTTATAAAAAAAAATTATATAGGACTTGTTCAATCCTAATCATATAAGAGTATTGAATTAAACATTTATAGTTTTCCAATAAAAATGTTTGAAGTTCCTCATTATCCAACATGAAAATAATGAATTTCTATTTAAACCATTATAAAAAAATTGTTCCACTATCATTACAAGCATTCAAAAAATCAATCTATAGGACACTATCATGATAATAAGAATATAACCCACACCTAGAAGTATCATATCATGATTCAACTTTCCATTTTAATTATTAGTCTATAAATTTTATATTCCCTTCATATATCAATAGAAATATATTAGGAACTCATTAAATACCATTAAATAACTAAAGGATTTCATATTTAGGTCATTATGGGAAATTACAATCATTAAGAGAGTATTTAAACTAAATTTCAAGTAGTTATCTTCTTACTAGTATATGATTTGGATGCCACCATATAGGGGAACAACGGAACCATGTATGTGTGGGAAAAAATAATTGATAGTGGTATCCATTGATTAATAATTTTTAAATGTTTTATAGAAAATAATATACCTATCAACAACCTCTAACAACAATGTTACAGTGAAAAAAAAATTTTATCCTCCAATATAAGAAACTTATCAGTGTACTAAGAGTGAGCCGAAACCTCCAAGATAAATCCAGATCAAGTCCATGTTTATCGAAAAAATATTTGAATATAAATTTATGATTTCATGTAAAGATACTACATTAAATAACCCATTAATGATTTTATAGATTCATATACACAATGATGTTCCCTATCATACTGTCAATGCTTCATGTTTTTTTCAATGGTCATGTTGGAGTGTATTGTAGTGATAAAACTCAAAGTGATTCATCTGATTCCATGTATATAGATATATTATTATAAATGAGTCAGTAAAAAAATTATTTACATATTGGATTGATCAAATAATTTCCCCTAATAGTATGAAAATTTCCCATATTTAACCATTAAAGGAAATCAATAAAGAGTTTTTTCTTCACATCCACTATGTTGAGACAATTTTCCCTATACAATGTTACTCACAATACATTTCACTATTGTATCTCTACATGAGGACTGGTTTAATAATTTTTAATATCATGTAAATTGGAATAAAAAAATAAATCCTTGACCCTTAATAGTTGAGGTCAAAAAGAGTTTTGAGTATCATAACCACTATTTTCAAGATATCAATTCTATCAATAAAATATTCTTAGGGATAAAATTTACCCTTCTTTAATATATAATAAATAGAGAATACAACATTATATTTATAATATTCTTCATAAATTATATCTAACAATATCCCAATGTGATGTCCCAAGTCATATGATATTAGCACATCGTCCACCCTTGATGATAATGTAGAGGGTGGGAACAATGTTCTGAATGAACCTAATATTAATGCAGATATGAAAATAAAATCCTGATTTAAATAAATTTCCCAAACATTAATTGTGTATAAAAATTAAAATTTTTTCCTTCAAAACCTAAATATTCCCCCTTCTATCCATTTTTGATTATGTTAAATATTAATTGATGAAGAGATAGAAGAAAACATCAGACATGGACCTCCAATATTTGTGGAAGGAATATCATCCATTGTTGACTAGAATCAGCAAGATAACATTGGAATGGTTCCAGAACTATTACATATAGTAATTAATACATCCATTACTATAGAAGAAAAGTACATATGCCTCTTTTTTAAACATAACCTTAATGTATTTTCCTATTACTATATTGGGATATTGGTCTTAAAACCCAATGTTTCAACTCTTGATCTGGGTTTTCCTGAGGACCACATTGGTATAAAATAGGAAACTAATGACATTAATCATACTCAAACATCTACATTAGAGGTCTGTGATGACATGATTATAAAATATTTTTTCATTAGGGCGGTCTAATATACAACATGACTTGTTAAAATCATCTCTATGGAAAAGAAATAAGGAAACAATTCAAGTTTTTATCAGCTTCAAGTAACCCAACAAAAATTTATGAATGATTGATTTTCCAAGTCCTGATCAAATAGCTTCAAAATGATACATCAAATGGAATCAGTGGATTATCTTTCATGGATGGGTGTTCGAGGGAATACTAAATCTGAATGACCCTTGGTAATGTAGAGGCCACTACTTAAAGAGAAGCTGAAGGAGTATTCTATTGTCAAGTGATTCATTATGGAATAAAAAAATAAATGTCGACATATCAGCATGCCATGAAACTCCATTTTAATCCCCAATTGTGGAATTTAATGGAATGTTACATCAACATTACAAAAATAAAATTTCATTCATGCTATAAAAATCTCACCAACCCTATAAAAGTTTTAAAGAATATATATCAGAATAACCAAAAATTGAAATCTATATTGTGTGAATTTTCAGAATATTAAGAACATTTATCAGCATTATGGTATTCTGTCATGGAATAAATGTTAAAACCAAAATGACCTAAGAAATCCATACATTTCAGCAACTCAAAATATCAAATAGTTAGGAATTAATTATGGATTCCTCATGTACATCACATGACTCATATAAGACATTACTTTAAAGTTATTATGCATAAAAAATAATGAAATATGGTGTCACCAATAAGTGTGACACTTATTACCATGAAAATATAGAAAATATAAAATATCATATTGATCTCATGTGTATTAATGCTTTCCATGGAAGGAAATCTTCTTGTCAATGTTGAGGAAAACCTGGGATGACCCTTTGAGCTATTCTTAAGTAATAAAATAATGCGGGGAAGAAAAAAATTACTTTCTAAATTGTTTTATTATATATATACTAAGTCTACTTTTTGAAATCATGATGAATTAAATTTCATTAATATTCAATTTTAAGAACTTGAGGGACTACATGAAACATAACAAGGTTTTGATAGTCTCTCAATTAGAGAAAATCATGGAAATCCTTATTCATCCTATAATAAATATATTCTTGGAGAAATGAACATTCATCCTATAAATATTTTACATTCTATGTGTACCTCATACAATATTTAAAAGTATTGAACTAACTTATTTATATGTATAAATTAGGTCCAAAGGAACTACCCTTGTAAAAATTAAACCCCCTAATTGAAAATTCTTATTTAAATATTAAAGCTATCATATATGGGCTATATATTTTTCTACCACATCTATGGGAACAATAAATAATAGAATTGATAATCTGATGCATAAGACATTAATCTCGAAAATCATACTCCTTTCCCTAATAAAATTGTTTCTACCTTTTTTTCCCTTCCAACTATAAGTGGGTTTTACTATCAATGAAGTTGAATAACAAGACCTCATTAGAGGTATTAATATATCCATGATAATATTTATTTCACACAAAAATATCAATGGTTTCATAGAGTTGGTAATCAAGAAAACTAATTGTGAATATTATGTTATGAATGGACACTTGATTAATTTTATTGAAAACATATATTATTCAATGGATGGATTCACATAAAAACTAATAGTATCTCACATTTTGAATTCATTGAATATCAATATAGATGTATAAGTTAATATAGCCACCTTATAAAACAATTTACTATAATTATTTGAGTATCATTATTGAATATCATAGTGTGGTATCCCTATTTTTTCAATATGAAATGTGGGGAAAATGAAGTAAATCTACCCAATAATAATGATTACTCATACCCCCTCTATTATATTCCATAATTATATGGATGAATACTTTAATTATACATATTAAAAATGGTTTCCTATAACCAGACCATGTTATTATTGAGATGTTTTGGAATTAGTAAATAAAAATTTACCAATTAAATGAAAAAAATTCACAATAGGTTCTATGTGAACTAGGATTTGAAGGGGTTATACTTAGATTAATTGAAAGAGGTGTGACCCTCTAATCTATATAGAATTTCCATATAGGTTTACATGATAGACTTTAACTAATAATCTTTTTCTCCCAAAAAATAAATATTCTGGGGGAATTGGATATCGATGATATATGACTATATGGTGTTCACTACAAAATTTCCTTCCTTTAAAAAGAATTATAGTTTCATTCATTTTCCCCTTAAACCATCACACACTGCTATATTTTCTTATCTATTTTCCACATTGGGAATAGATATCATGGGAATATACACCATATCTTTGGAAATTTAATTTATGTATATCCTTACTACCGCCATATTCATATCTAAATATATTAAGGATATAACCCTCAAGGAAGTTAGGAAAATATTATTATTAACAATGAAAATTCGATCACCATCAGAGGATTTTATGTTAAACATATAATTCTAATATTCAATGGAAAAAACATATATTCTTATGAATTGAAGATGTTTTATTAGGATGGAATAATGTAATATAACCACTCATCACAATATCAGGCAGTTGAAATTGGGCACATATATGATTTAAAAAAGTATCTTTAAAATATCATTTTAAAATGGTACATAAGTATGGTTTTTCCTGAACTAAAATAAATTTTCATGCCTTGTGGGACTACCAAACAAGAACACATACTTATACACATGTGACCCCATATTTTATAGATTATGGGACATAGGTGGTTTTACCTAGTTAAATATATTTTCCTTCATGAAGAGTTCCATCTGCAATCATCTATATATAGATGAATGATTCTAAAACTATCTTGATGATTTAGTTAAACATAATGGGAAAAGGTTGTACACTCCTTAAAACCATGAAGTTTACCTAAATCATGTCGTATAGTCCTTAAATGAGAGTGTTTATCTTTTATCATTCTATTACTTAGATTTTGTTGTAAAAATTATAACCCCTATGATCTTAAAGAAGAAGTTGCTAAAAATTGAACCAAAATTGGAAGGACTCAACACCATAATTAGTTTATACACTAATAGATATTACAAATTGATATGAAATATGATGCCTAAGACCCTATATCCCAAATATATTGCATAGGTCACATATTTTACATACTATATTAGATAATAAATATAGATTCCAAGATATAAGAATATATATCTATATTACATATTCAAAAATATTTCATAACAAATATTATAAATTTATTTTTGGTTAAGAGATTAAAAGAATTAGAAAATTAGAATAGAATAAATCCCATGTATTTATAAAAAATGGATATTTTATCCATAATATAATAACTATATAATCCATAGTAATTCTTAATAATCCTCAAAAAATTAGAAACATATGATTTTATTCTATTTGTATCATGTGAAATACAATTATTTATAACCTAAGAAAATAGAAAAAAATTAACGATGATTTCAAATGCACAGGATGTGAAAAAATAAAACATAGGAAATAAATGTATAAAAATTTCATAATTATTATTGTAGGAGTAAGTAATCAACATTATTCTATAATCAACCCAAACTAATACAATTTTATATCCATGAAAATATGTAAAAAAATAGTTTAAAATAATTACTGATATCTTACTAATGGGATACTTAATACCAGCCCATAAAAAACAATTAAGGCCTTTTTCCATAGAATTAAACTAATATGGGGTGAGGTATACACTACAACCCATAAAGTTATGTCTCATGAGGCTTGTTAATACATCATAGAGGTATATAATTATCTCCCCCACCCTTAACTTATTTAATTCTAAATCATTACTAAGAAGAGTCAACAAGATAATTAATACCATTCCCTAAGGTAACTATACATGAATAAAAACAATTTTTATCTATATAATGAAAATATTAAATTTCAATAAATAATCAACCTATTTTAGAAGTTACTAATATCAAAGAATTTAAATACTTCACAAAATGATCTTTTTTGGGTGAACATCCTTTTATCCAAAATTTATAAAATGACTTGTTTACATGCTCTAGGGTATTGAGTATATGGGAAAATCAATGATGGAATGACATACTCGTAATCCATCAAAAGGAAGTAGGAGGATGGTGAAAAATAACATCTCCTCATTGAAATAAAGGAATCATATATGGATTTTTACATAAATGGAAAACAATTTCACAAAAGAATTATTCTAATATTATAAAAAAAGAAGTGATCTTGAGTCAAATGTTTTTCTACCACAAGTTATATCCCCAAAATAATAAATATATATATTTATATTGTTGGGTAGTTCATAAAAAAAATCCCTATTAGACAAACTCTATTCCATAATGAAAAAATATAAGTGAAATCCTTAAATATATTTTTGAAAACACTTTTATCATTGCTTTAAAATAAAAATATACATGCTTTTTAAAATATAGATTTTGAAAAAGAGATGTGAAAGACTTTGAAATTTTTTTAATTTAAAGTTAATATCCAATAATATAACCTTAAAAATTACATAATTCTTGTATTAGAGAAATAAATAGAGGACGACAACCCTTGTGTAGGATAAAGAAAAAATAATTTTTATTATTCTTCAAATACTTTTGATCAGTACTCACAATGTAAAAAGAGTAACAAAACATTCATTTTTATGAAAATATATTTTCCACATTATATTTAGAGAAATTAACATGTATTAAAATATTAGGGTGTAATAAACTATTATTGGAAGAAAGATATCCATGAAGAAATAACAAAAAACTCAATGAAACGAGACTTGGGTTATGTAGTATACATTACATGAACATAATCATTGAAGTAAGAAATATTTCAAAAAAGTTTTTTTTATAGTAGAAATATCAATAATTAAAGTAAAACCTTATATTATAAATGGGTTGAATTTTCCCAATATATATGAAATAAGTACAAGATAAACCATTATAACTCAATGAATGAATACTTTATTACCCCAAATCATTACAATAGCTGTAACAACTAATTGAAAACCCATTTGATGAAGACAAATAGATTTGTAATTTTATTTAAAATAATATATATATATATATATATATATATAACAATTATACACCCATAATATGTGAATAAACCATTCAATGGAGGAATTAGTGGACAACATAAAATGTCTGAACGAATTAAGGTTTGAGGGAATAAACCGTTACAACTTGAGTAACATTTTAATCAATAAAATTTGACAAAGATGGTTTGTTATTGAACTAAAAATAGTAGTATCAAAATATAAATAATTATATGATCTGTCAAATAAGAATTATATTGAACACATAAATGAAAATAGTTTTATAATACCATATATTCCTTAAAGAGATGAAATTGATGTGAAACCCTTTACCTAGTTCAAGATTCATTCAACACATGCTCATAAAATCCTAAATAATAAATATAAGTTTATTGTATATCTTATTAACAAACATATTTTTATATATAAAATTTATAATATACCATTTACTATTATATCCAATTTAATTATTATATATTTTCACATTATATTTTCTTTAAAATTGAATCGATGCCATTTTGTTGGTAATTTTAACGATTAAAGATGGTATTTTAATAATATGTAAAATACATAATATAAAATTACATAAAAAACCAATCATAATTTTATTATTAAACTATAGTAACATTATAATTTATTTTCCTTTTTCCATCTATGATAGATTTTCAAAGCATTGTTCAAGTAGGTGGTTGAACAATCCCAAAACATAGACATGCTATATTTTAATGGGTGAGTATGGCTAATAAAGTGTATAATATCATTATTAAATAATAATAAGAATATATATTATATATATAATTATTTTTAATACTATTTTATGTCATTTGGAATAAAAAATATAATTAATATGGAAAACAAAAAAATTACATCATGGAGGTGGTAGTCCGCACAATACACAATTGACGTCCTATTATTTTTCATAGAGGATGGAAATGAATAAATAAGTATTCTTACTCTAAAATAGCAATCTTAATTTATTATAATTATATTAATATTATTTTATTACTATGTTAATTAATGTCCTATAATGGAAATATCATGAAGAAAATGTTAGCGATTATGTAAAAATCACATTATCACTTTGAATTTATATTAAAAGTTTCCCTACAAAAGAAGGGATTACACTAACTAATTTATCACACATGCCTATAAACCAGAGGGAATATTCTAGGAGGAGAAAAATTTAGATTTTTATGAATAATTTTATATAATTTTTCTATCATGAATGGGTGAATGTGTCCTCTTTTACATGTGATGATAATAAAAGTATTATGAATACCCATATAATTTTCAATGAAATAATTACACAATTATTGGGTAAAAGGATAATTTTTTTAAAATAATGTATTTTTGTGTGATTCATTGTTTATTAATCCATAAGAAATTATTTCCACACATTATTGAATATAATTTAAATCATTCTTATAAGGTTTTTACTTTTACCTTTTTTTTTATTTTTACAATGATATCAAGATTTCAAAAATGTAATTTAAATTTTTTTAAAAAAATAAAATAACCTATATAAAAACATTTGGGTGTGGTAAAACT
The DNA here is from genome assembly GCA_963277665.1 of Viscum album. Classification (NCBI taxonomy): domain Eukaryota; kingdom Viridiplantae; phylum Streptophyta; class Magnoliopsida; order Santalales; family Viscaceae; genus Viscum; species Viscum album. The sequence goes on from OY728166.1 coordinate 1,207,333,144, forward strand.
AAATATATTCCATATTTAATAAAATTTTATTTCCAGGTAACAAAAATATAAATTTTAAATTAGGACATTTTATATATATAAAAAATAGTTTTATAGAACAATTATTTTTTAAATTGTTTTAATATAATTAATAATGTGATAAAAATATTATAGACATCATTTAAATTAAATTAAATTAATTTGATAGATAAAAAGAAATAAATAATAAAACAACAATTCTTTCAGAATGTCATTTTTAACATTATGTGGGTCATTAAATTTAATCATATTAACCATAATTTGTCTCTAATAAAGGAAATTGAACTTAATAAATAATATGATTGTGTTGATTTAAAATATTAAATATATTTTTATTCAATATGTTTCTACAATTGATGAAAATTAAAATTTAATATTAGAAAAAAAAATTTAGAATAAAATATAAGTTAAATTTCCACAGCGACAACATGGATTTTATAAAAATAACATAGAAATTTTAAATGTTTTATTTCACTTCAGTTAAATATAAATAGGTTTATAAAGTAATTTATGTCATTTTTGTATTATGATAACGTCGTAAAAGTGATAGTTGTTATAATTTGTTTTCTTTTTCCCCATATACCTAAAAACTAACTCCTTCATAAAATTTTAATAAAATATTCTTAAGATAATATTTTTATTCAAAATAAGAAAATGATGTTCATATTTTAAAATTAAAATTCCAAAATTTAACATTTAAATTATTGAATGAAATCAAAAAATATAACGAATAATTTTTTTTATTAAAAGACGAAAATTTCAAATATTCACCATTATTATTTTTCTTTTATAGAATTTAAAAACTAAATTGGTGTTTTTAAAAAACTAATATAAAAAATAATTTATTATTATTAATCATATTTTCCTTGAAATAATAATTCATATCATATAAAAATGTAATATTTAAAAAACTACTTTTATAAAAAATATATGAGAATATTAGTCATTTTATGTATTCCAATTGAATTTCATTAATATGTAAAGTATCATTTATTTTATTAATTAATATATTTCATAATGCAGTTTCTCATATTCATTCCCATAAATTTAATGGATTGGTTTTAATGGTCTTACTTAAATATTTATAATTTACCCAAATATAATGGTTTCATTTTTATTTGGTGGTGTATGTGGAGAAATATTTCAAACACATTAGGAATAATAAAAGCAAGTCATGTAATAAAATATCTTGAAGGATCACTAGGAGATTTATGTTTAGAGATATGGGAGACCATCTCTCTCTTAAATCGTGAGGAACTAGGGTTCTCTAGTACCTCACTCCCTATTTTCATTGATGATGTGTTTCTTGCGCCCAGGAGATTCGACTCCCCTCATTTATGAAATCGAGATTATGATTGGCGAGGAGCCGTTGCTGTGAACAATGATAAAGAATCGAATGATAGAGTTATCAACCATTTGATTTTGGGTACAACTGAAGGTATATCTTTCCTGGATGTGCTCAATGGCACAGATCTGGGTAAAGATCTTTTATCTACAAGGAATCACCTCTTCAAGAAGCTAGATGATGGTGGTTACTCCATTGAAACAGATCCATAGGCTCTTCAACAATGTCCACTGCTTTGTAAATTCTCCATCATGGTCTGCATCTTATACTTGAAAGGTGATCACCCTTGGAATCTAATAGACTTAAAACCTAGAATTGAAAAATTTTGGGGTATATCGAATTGGAAATTGGTTCCCATAGGCCATAGTTACATTCACATTCTATTAGATTCTAAAAATGACCTTGACGGAGTATGGAAGATAGGTAACATCCACCTTAATCTGGGTATGCATAGGATTTCAAAATGGGATTATGCATTTAATCCCCACACCCATAGGAATACAATAGCCTAAATATGGGTTATATTTCATGGATTAAACTTATATTTTTGGAATCCTAAAATACTAAATGATATTATTTCTGGTATTGGAATACACCTAAATTTTGATCAAAGAACTTTAAATACTGATTTGGGACTCTTTGTGAGGGTAATCGTAGAGGTCAATCTTTATTCCCATCTTCCTAATTCAATATTCTTCAGTTCTAATGAATATAAAACAGAAATTAGGATAGAATATGAAAAAAATCCACCATTCTGTGAAAGTTTCAAACTTATTAGCCATAGTATTGGAAACTGTCGGGTGATTAAGAAACAAGTGGTCCAACCACTAGGGAATGAATAGGTGGAAATAAAAAATAATAAAAAAAGTAACCCACCCATCACAGATATTCCAAAAACATAAAAATAAATAATGAGGTATAGGTGAATAAGACTAATAAATCAATAAATATAATGAAAACCTCAAATACATCCAAGGATGACCTTGTAGAAGAGGAAGAAAATAGAGATTAACACATCCTTAATGAACTAGAATCCCTTTTTATGGAGGTGTTTCAAAAACAGAAAGAGAATGAACATTGAAAGAATTAAACATGTGAGGTATCCTCACACCCCATTGGTATTGTTACTTCCAATCCTTCTGATTCATGTGAAACTCCCTTGAACACAGTCAATATTATGTCTGAAGGTAAGGAAAATGGCAACGATACTGGGATTCTTGTTAGTGTACTGACCAATGCAGGAACAAAACACCAACATGGGTCCCCATGTTGTAACAACATGATCCTATATTCGAGATTGAGAAAAGTGTTAGGCTCCACTACAGGGGTTCACACAAATGTTGTATCTGGCGGCCTACACATTCTATCTATCCATACAATACTAATATTGACTGTGGGAGCTTCTCCTCTAGACTTCTCTAAAGTTAAGGAAATGAGACTTTCTTATAGTGAAAATAATAATGGTATAAATATTGGGGATGATCAATTCTTCTTCCCTTCTAATCATTTAGACTCCGGTGAAAAACATGTGGTCACACTTCCTATGTCTATGAATATTTCTATTAATGATTCTAAGAAGAGTCAATGAAAACCCATTCTGGGTTAAGACCCGGGTACCAGAAAGTTGAGTGGCTACTAGTATCATAAATATTTCCTGGACAATACCCTTACCAAAGTATCCAAACCTAAACCTCTGGATGCTACAAAATTTTCCTTTCCCCTAGACAGATCCCAAGATCTGGATGACTCGGGCCTCTAGGAGAAAACAGATGGTGCTTCAACTAATATGGCTTTCCAATAGATCCATATGAACCTAGAGAATATACTAACACTGCCTCCCAGTTCTAGATAGAAGTTATATAAATCCTCAGGTACCTGAAAACATGAAATCCCTACTACAATTTTTTCAGGTATAACATCTCCTCACATTGACAATAAAACATTATGTATATCTAAATCATTTGGTGCTACTTTTTTTCCTATGAATGTTGTGAACCTGAATACTGAACATGATTATGACCTTAATGCCAACAATAAAAGAAATATAGATTCACCAGTGAAGGGTAATAATAAAGCAGGTAGTGAAAATAGCCCCCATAATGCATCTAAAAGCAGTTAAGAAAAGAACATGAGCTCAAATACTAATAAACAGATCAAAACATCTTATAGTAAAAATGGTTCAACAAAAAAAGGGGTTCTAACAACAAATTTAGGTACAAATGAAGATTATTTTTTCGAACTGTCTGGGTATTGCTAACTCGGACACCTTTTCTATGTTAAAAATAATGGATAGATATCACTACCCTATGTTATTTTCTATTGCTGAACCAAAAATAAATTTCTCTTCTAGGTTCCATCACTTAAGTCAACATGGCTATTCTTTTACTAGTTCCAAAAAACTCCTCCTGGGTTGATTTTCTATGGATATTTTCACACTATTCCATTGACAATGTTAATATTTTTAACATATTAGAGCATGCCTTCACATGAGATTTTATTTTTGAGGGAACTTCAATTTTTTTCTATTTTGTTTATGGCAAGAATAGATACTAAGAAAGAAGGAACCTCTATGACAATATTATATATCTAGGTACTAACATCAACACTCCTTGGTTAGTAATTGGGTATTTTAATGATATTCATATTTCAAATGAGAAAATTGGTCCTTCACAAGCTACAATCTCCACAACAGAATTCAAATCCACTATTGAAGACATCAACCTCATTGAAATATATATTACGGGTGCCAAAAACACTTCGTATTGGAAGCATTACCAAAGGATGGTTTCATCAAAACTGACTACAACCTTCATGAATGTTCCTTATTTATATTTTTATAACTCCATTACTTGAACCTCACTTCATAAGCTTCACTCTGATCACCATCCTATTTTGATCATTGTCTCCACCAATACTGTGAAATATCTTCATCCTTTTAGATTTAATAATTCTTGGTTCAATAACATAGAATTACTTGACATCATTAAAACCTTTTGGTTTTCCATAACCCATTGCAATGATGACTTTTCATTCTTTTTCAAACTAAAGTCTCTTAAACAGATGCTTAACAGATAGTGTGTCTTGAGTTCTAAACAAATCAACAAGGATATCCCCATCCTTTAGAATGATCTAAATCAATTCCAAAAACATATCAATAACTCTGATTTTAGAATTGATCCAAATGACAAATCAATACTTCAATAAATCTCAACTCTCTTTCATAATTAAGGAGAAGATGAGGAAACAAGACTTCAAAGTTAACTGGATTTCTGATGTTGATAGAAATATTAAGTTCTATAACTAACTAAAAAGAGAATGAAAATCTTGTTAGCCTCTTTCCTCTTTAAAAGATGGAGAAAACCTCTTATGAAATGAAAATGATATTGCTCATCATATTGTCTCTTACTTTGAATCTATCTTTAATGGCCCAGATAACAACAACGACCTCTTACTTGAGATCATCCTGATGGTATTCAATGATGAAGATAACATATTTATTCTAAACAATCCTCTTGATCATGAAATTAAATATATTGTCTTTAGTTTAAATACTAATAGTGTTCATAGACATGATGGCTTTAATAATTGTTTCTTCCAGCTCCATTGGGGTATTATTCAATTTGATGTTTGAAATCTTGTAAAATATTTCTTCTCTAATGGTGTTCTTCCTTATAGTTTAAATGTCCAATTTCTCTCTCTAATTCCAGAAGTTGACAATTCTTCTCAGATCTAATTTTTTAGGCCAATTTCTGTCATGAACACCCTTTTTAAAATCATCATGAAAATAATTTCTAATAGTCTTTCATCCATCACTGAAAAAATAGTCTATTGGAATCAATTTGGGTTTATCAAGGGTAGATCCATCAAAAAATTCATTTTTCTTACTTTATAGCGTTTTAACAATTTAAACAAATCCAACAGAGGAGGTAATATTGACATTGAAATTTACAATAAAAAATGTTCTGATACCATGGTCTGGATTTTTATTTTCAATGTGCTTCAATATTTTGGTTTTAATAATTCCTTAATCACTACTATCAAAATCATATTCAATTAAGCTTCCATTTACATTCTGATCAATGGTTCCCCTAGATGATACTTCAAATTCACCAAATTTTTAAGATAGGGGGACCCTATCTCTTCCATCCCTTTCTCCATTGTGGAGGATTATCTTAGGAATTTTTTCACTTGTCTTTTTGATGATAACAAACTCAATCCCATTCATGTTTCATGAAATATGAATTCCCCCACTCACCTATTGTATGATGATGATATAATTAATTTTCATCATAGTGATAAAAGAATCATTTGAAACCTTGAAAAAGCACTTTCCCATTATGAGGAGATCTTTGGGCAAGTGATTAGTTAGAAGAAATATTCTATCTTCTTTTGGAAATTTTTCCCCATAATAGAAAATTCTGCATTATAAGTGAATTAGGTATAAAGGAGGGATCTCCTCCTATTAAATACCTAAGTGTCCCCATATTTTGGAGAAGACCCAAATATTCTCATTTCTCTAAAATTGCTAATCACGTTATAAAGTAACTTTCTTCTTGGAAGGGAAAATCTATTTCTATGGTATACATAATCTATCTTGTTAAATCTACTATTATCTCTAAAATGGTTTACACTATGATGGTCTATAAGTGGCATGTTGGTCCTATTATAAAATAAATATATCTATAAAAATTTTTGTTTGGAAAGGTAGTAATGTGGAAAGGAAACTTGTTAACATACCTTGGTTAACTTGTTGAAAACCCATTGATAAAGGAGGGATTTACATAAAAAATATTAAACACCTTAATGAGGCTCTTCAAGACATGATCACTTGGGATATTCTTCATAATAAATATGATTCAACCATATTCCTTAATAATATATTTAATAAAAAAACAAGAAAGGAAACTCAAATTTTCTTGCCTCCTCTATCTGGCCATCCGGAAAAAAAAATTTCTCCATTATGAATAATTCCAGGTGGATGGTCTCTAGAGACTCCTCAATGGATTTTTGGTTGGATAACTAAACTGGAAAACTTTTAATTTCCGAATTTCACTTGACCAAAGTCCTGAGAACACGAACCTCTCTATCAAATATGTCCTCTACTCCAAAAATGATCATCTTCCTGGCATCATCATGAATTTCATTGATAACTATTCTTTATCTATCATTGATGACTTCTTTGTTTGGGAACCTAATCATAATGGCATGCTTAATTCAAATAACTATTACAAACATTATTTTTGTAACACTCAAAGTGATTTTGGGTGGATAATGCTCTTTGAAAAATCTTGGATAAAACCCTCAAGATTTACTCTTATCTGGTGGATTTCTCACAACAGGATCCCCATAGATGATCACCTTTAATCACATGGCATTCAACTCTGTTCTAAATGTAGTCTCTAAAACCAACACAGAGAAGATACCAATCATCTCTCTCTTTATTGTCCCACTGCTTCTGCTCTTTGGAATTATTTTTCTGACATTTTCGATAGTAGGTGTTTGACACATGACTATGGAATATCTCAATTAAGAAGATGTGATGATATGGATAATTCATAGAAGATTAATAAATTTTTTGTGCTACTGTTGCTGAGATTCACCACATGATCTGGTGTGATAGAAATTCACTAATTCAAACTAAATGCTGATTCAATCACAATGCGGGGTGAATGGAGATTATCATTTCCATTCATGAAGCTGCTTTGATCCAAAATGGACATTGCAAAAACACAATACATGACTTTGGAATTCTGTGATGACTCCATATTAATGGAAACTACTGCCAACCTCGCTGCACTATTGAAGTATTTTGGCATTCCTCTCTCCCTAGTTGGGTCATAGTTATTGTGGATGGTGCTTATAAAGGAAATCTGGGCCCTGCAGGTTGTGGTTAAATCTTTAGGAATCTTGCTTGTCAGAACATTGGATGATTTTATGGTAGCTGTGGAATTTTCTCTTCACTGGACGCTGGAATTATGGGTATGATTCATGCCATTTATTTTTTCAAACAAAACGGTTTGAGAAACCTTTTAATTGAGAGGGACTCAACCACCATTATGAATGTAATTTTGAATGGTGTGATAAATCTTGCATGGACGATCACCACTCGCTGAATAGGATGTATCCACACTCTTCTCAACATCAACTACATAATCACTCATATATATCATGAAGTTAACATGGATACTAATGGCCTTGAAAACAAGGGGGTAAATCATGATATTACTTGTCTTGATGATATTCCTGCTGATCTACTTCCATTTCATAACAAATATTGTAATATTTTTCCATATTTTAGACTCTTCTGACCTCTCTTTTTATAATAATTGTGCCTTGGTTTTTAGTCCGGACACCACCTTCTTCAAAAAAATAATAACAAAATATCTGGTTCTTACATTCTCCCTTTTAAATAATTTCCATCCTTGTAATTTGACATATATGATCAGAGTAATTTCTAATGGTAAATCATGATTGACCATATACTATTACATGATCATATGATTATTTAGGATGTGGATTTATATTTTTCTATATGAAGGAAATTATTTAAAGAACATTATAATGAGAGATAACCCATTACTAATTCATTATAAAATTATACTAAGTGTATATGATCTAGATTCAAAAGGAATTACTTCTTACTATGAATTATAATGAATTATATGATAATCATACAACAAGGGGATTATATTAATAACTCAATATACTGTAGTTGGGGAAAATTACATGACATATGAAACTAGAAAATCTATATTAAATTTTCAATACTTACTAGATTGGTATTAGTTTCATTTTATTTTAATTTTTCACCTGGTTTTTGTTAACTTCTCCATTTATTGGTCCCTAGATAGGGGCATTGAGTAACAAAATGACACACTCTCTTGTAATTGAATTATTGTGTTTTCATGGATTCTCCCTTTCCCTCAATATTTTGAGTCTGAATTCCTTCATCTCCATAGTTATAGCATTTACCTAACTCTTTAAGGAAATTTCCCATTTCTTATTCCCATATTTTTGACATTTTAGAAATTTAATCTTATCTGAATCATCATATTTGTTCCCAAAATTTATATAAGATTTTATCCTTCTCTTCTTTGGTTTGTTTGGTATTGAGACACTACTCATGTTGTTAATTAGAATTCTTGAAATATGGTTTGTCATTATCAAAATCTCTCTCACTCTATTCTATAACCTGTTTGGTTTTCCATTGGGATAGTATCTTCATTCTCCATGGGATCCATTTTTAACATGATTTCTTTAAGCTCTATTTCTAAAACCAAAAGATTTAGTGTGATTGATGATAATTATAAGGGAATTAACGTAAATAAAACTATGAGAAGTTAACATCATGATTTTTCACATCATAACAGTATCATATAAAACTATATTTGTTATAATTAAACTTATATAAATCTAGCTTCAACCTATATCACCCCCAATTTAACATAATTCATTATTGGTTCAACCTAGGTTACATTTAGTTATGTTCCATCATAAATCTTAACATAATCCTCAAAATAGTTATCTAAAATTACCATGATCATTCATATAAATTTATAATATATAAAATCATTGAATTTTATGCTATCAGAATCCACAAATACACTATCTTATAAATTACCTATCAAATTACTAGACATAATAACTTATGTATCTTTAGTTTAAATCAATTTTTAATAGTAAATGTTCTATTATATTATCTAACATAAGAAATTTATAATCCCTTATAATTTTTCATAAGTATAATTAGAGTTATCAAATGTATACTCGATGTGAGTGTCGAACTGGGTGTGTAGCGATGAATTTTTTTCATGCACCAGATGATGATCGAGTCAATACACAATGCACCATTTTCATCTTTATTACCACAAGTAAAATTTATTCCAGAGCCTAATGAATCTTGTAATATCAATATATGGATGTAATATCTATGATAAAAATATAATCCCTCTTTTATAAAAACATTGATATATTATCTGGTACATTGAATTCATGCTTATAATTATCCCATGAGATTTCACCAGTGATCTCTATTCATAATCCCAAAATAAAAATTTCATTATTTACTTAAGATTATATCATAAACCATACCCAAGGGGTATCTATACCTTTAATTATATGATATAATCTGAAATATAATCCCATAAATTTTCCCCAACAAACATCATAGTCTCTAATGTTATCTAGTCACATCTTTGATTCTAATTATTACTCCCTCGACCGAAACTACGAGATCAGATTCCTAAAATGCATAATTAATAATAATTCTTCAATAAGAACTATATAATGTGAAACATAATTATCCATATTAACATTAATATATAAAAATATTACATTAAATAAATTATCATATCCTTTTAGGTTTATAGTTTTAGTGAATTAGGAAAAATTATAATCTAATAAAAAAAATTATTTCATAATTAGTGGACATTTTACCCATAATATAAGGACTATTATTCCATAATTAGGCTTTAAAATATCTTATAAATCCTCAAAAAATTCTATTATTACAGTTATATCATGTGCAAAACATTCTTATATAACCGCAGGAATTGGAAATAAAAAAGTTGAGCTCAAACTTTTCGTAAAGAAAAATATATATTTGATGAAAATATGGCATAAATATGGGAAAATATTATGCAATGAGTGAACAATAATAATATATTGATAATAAAATAATGTTAATTTCATTCTATATACATTAAAATAAATTAAAACTTGAATAATAATAATTGATTTCACTATAAATATTAAATTTATTATGTTTGACATCAAATTTTTTTTTCAAGGATATATGACATGAAAAAAATACTAATATGGGGAGTGGTGTACACGATAAATTATTTTTTTTGTCTCATGAGACCTGTCTATGAATCATGGGCCTATATAATTTTATTCCCCACCAATGAAGTCAGTTAGTCTAATAAATTATATATAAGGGCCCACAATAAACATAATATAATTCTTAATGAAATTCCTAGATAGATAAAAACAACGATAAACATAACATAAAAATACAGAATTTTAGTATATAAAAAACTAAAATTATAAGTTAATAATCATAATTAATTTTCATACATGAAAAGACAATAAATTGATGTTCTTTATAGGTGAATATCCTCCAATATTAATTTTGTAAGATAGGATGTTCACCCCATATAGTGTAATAAATACACTAATATATGAATGTGGGTTTAAAATGATCTTAATATATCTATATAAACAATATGGATGGCCAAAAAATAACATATTTCTAGTGCAATGAAATGAAAATAGAATGGTGTAGAAAAAAAATTAAAAACACCCTAAAAAATTAATTCTTCCTATTGTACCATAAAATATTATTAATAATAAAAATGTATAATACCTATAATTCAATCCACCAAATGATAAATATAAATATTATAGAATAAAATATAAAACAAAAGCTATATTATTGTAAATACATTTGAAAATGATAATTTAAATATAAGTAAAATCCTAATATTTGATTAAGAAAACAATTTTATAATTTATATAGAATTCAAATTTATATGTCCCATTTAATGTAACTTAATAATATTTAATGCGATTGATTTTGTAAACCATTAAATTTAATTATAATCTCAAATAATGGAGCCAGAAAAATGATATAAATTTTATATTGTCTAAATGAGGGAATGAAGGAAAAAATATGAATGTTAAAGAACAAAACCATATTTTTATTATTTTGAAAATATCTTTTTTCTAAAGTCACCTTATAAAAAGAGTAACATAAAATTCATTTATATCAAAATATATTTTTCCCATATAGGTATAGAAATTTCCATAAAATATAATATTTGGAAATATTAATGCATGAATAGAAGAATAATGTTCATGAAGAAATAAAATTAATTAAGGAAAAGACATTGTGGTTATGAATACACCTTATGGGAAATAAACTCCTTGAAGTAAGAAATATTTTTAAAAGGGGAATTTTTATTAGATAATTTAAATAAATAAAATATAAATTTATAATATAGAAGGGTACAATTTACCATATTTTTAAATTATATATAAGAGAAGTGGTCGTAACTCAATGAATGAAAATTGATTTTAACAAAATCATTACAACTGGAGTAATAGAAAAATAAGAATCAATTTAATGAAAAAAAGTGATTTGGATGATCATTTCACTAAATGAAAAAAATTAAAATGGTAGATAAATGGATAGTTAATTCCTCAATTAAAGGAAAACATGGTGTACAACACACACATGTCTCAAGGAATTATTATTTGAGATAAAGAATACTTGGTCTTTTGTAACATTTTTAAAGAAACCTCATCAAAGTGAGGGATTGAAATTGAATTTCAAATACAACTATTAAAAGATAATCTATAATATGAATCCTCAAATAGATAGTATATAAAACCCTTAAATTAAATTATGTATTTATTTCCAAAAAACTCATAAAGAGAGGAATTTAAGAAAAAAACCTATAACCTTTTCTATATTCATTCTTTTCATCCATCTTACTATAATGTATTAACCCTGAGTAACATATCAAAAAGTTTATGAACTAATTCCATACAAAACCTATAGTTTTTCCTAATCCCCATGGGTTAATGACTTGAAAAAATACATCATGAAACAACCATTGGTAAATATTTCACCCATCATAAGATAAAAATAGTGAATGTTACAGTGTGAAAACATAATCAGATAAATAAAACAATTCTACCATATCAGGGTATTATTAGAAAATACAAAAACAGGAATTCATAAAAATTTACCGAAAATAATCTTGTATTAGATTATGGACAAACAAGATTACCCAAGCCACCTACCAATGGAAAAATAAGAAATGATCCCTATTGTATGATGGTGAGAACACCATCACCTCCAATAAGAATATAAAGGTTGAAAAACCAAAATGGTACATGCATGTTGTGAGATACATATCCTGGTAAATTTTCACTAAATATTAGGTGATGTTACATGATAAACAAATTAATATGTCAAATAAGATAGAAAAATAAGAGATAATATAGATTTAAATTTCAAAACAGGTAAACTGAATCCATCAATATAGGAATATAAAAATATTTTATTTTAAAAGTAGTACATGAAATACTTCAAAATAATTTAGAAAAAAATTATGGAAATCATTTCATTTAAAAATTTTAAATCCAAAACCTTTAATGAAAACAATTTCAAAAAATTTAACAATTTATTATCCAATATGTGATAAAAATGTACGAATATATTCTAGATATCATCAAATTTGAAAAAAGTCCCCATAATAGTGTAAAGGTGCACCATATAGATAAATAAATCAATCAATAATGATAATCAATAATGAATGACCATTATAGTGATAGGTAGTGATTGAAATTTTTTTCATACAGAGAGTATCAACTATAAGGGATTCATGAGAATGACCATGATATGGTAGTGATACCACCATTTTCAATCTAATCAACGAATCATACCTAATATAAGTTCTTACATCAAGATTCATGGGTCTCATTAAAACCAATTATATTGAAACCAACTTTAATTATTTCATATCCATAGCCTGGCCATTTCATGTTTTCTTTGGATCCACTAGATAGAATTGTAGTTGTTCATAGTCCATAAATCTAGGTCATTTCATCAAACTACCCTTGTTCCCCTGACCAGTCAAAGATGATGATTGAAATAATCAGGTTTTGAGGATCAAAAAGTGGTAGTTTTATTATTGGAGAGATCCTCTGAGTAGAGGGGGCCCTTTTCTCACATAGACTTAGGGTTTTTAGTGGAGTTTACTCCTCCCCTGCTCTGGCGTGGAGAATTGGTTTTAGCTTCTCGGATCAGCGTGGCTCGGCCATCGATCCAGAAACAACTCCAACATGGATTCCAGTTGCACTTCAGGCGTGGATTGGCATCGGCTCTAGTGTCCTTGGAGGGGGGAGGTTTGTCCTTTCTGGTTTTGTATTTCGGTGATTCTACAGAATATTAAATGGGAACACCGCTAGGTCTTTCTCCTCTTCGCCACCTCTTTTTGATCAGATTTTCGCGGTTACGACCCCTGTGCTCAGAAAGATATGGCATTTTCATCGATTCAACTGGCTTCATGGACTTAGTAGTCTTCCCTTTAACCATTTATTTCCCCTACCGGCCGATTCCTTCTAACTGGATATGGTTTTACATGGGGGTGCAGTGACAATCCAAGACTGAGGTTTCAAATCCATCAACCTGTGGTATTTCCCTTGTTTTCGGGGTGATCATTTGGTGTATTACTATGGTTTTTTACTTCAAACAGGATAGAGGTGACGTGATCTGGGTAGTGGGAATCCTCCTAGAGCATGTGCGATAGTTTCCAGCTTCATATGTGATTTGTGATGTTCTTTTGGATCTTCAGCTTCCGCAAGTTCTTCTTTGATTTCCTTGTGGACATCGTCATTTCAGTATTGGAATCATCTGTTATTCTTTTTACATGTTCTTATCTGATCAAGATGGAAGGAAGTTGTTCTATTTATAGTGTTAATCTGGTGTTGTCTAATTTGTTGGATTTATTTTTTGGAGTCATTGACATTCGAGGTTGGGCTGTGCGGAGTAGGATGTGGCGTCCGGACAACATGGTCTTCCTCAATTTGGATTCTTCATTGGCCTTCGGTAGATGTTTTCTTCTCGGAGGATTTTTTGGAGTCCATCTCACATCATTGGAGGGTTTGGACGACCTCCAAATATAGTTCACTGGAGGGTTCTTGGATTAGCGCTGGTGTTGATGGTCGCATCAGTGGTGTTTGAGGAGGTCTGTTCTGAGGTTTGTTCATGGTTTTCTGAGGTTTGTGCGTTCAGCTTTCTCGTTCGTGGTTCCTTTTTCTTCTCTTGGGTAATTTAGGCTCCTCCGGTGATAGTTTCCAATTTGAATAATGGAGTGGTTAATTTTGTATGTTGTATGGCTTATTCGGTTGGATGTTTTTTATGATCTATTGTGTTTGAATTTTGTATGTCATGAAGTCATGTTTGGTTGACCACTTTTCTTGTTTGTTGGTTTCTCACTTTTTCCTCAAAAGTGATTGGAAAATAAAAATTTTAATTTTCGGTTGAAAGGGGTCCTTATAAAAATAAACATGTGCCTAAGCCATTTACATTAAAATCATTCTCATTTCATATCACCCACTCACCCTATAATTACCTAAATGTAAATAATACCTTTTCTGACACCCATCAGTGGGAAGTATAAGAATCGTGTAAGTCAAACTAATTGATGAGATTAGGAGATGACCATCGGAAAGATCCATTTAGGTAGTAAAAAATTCTCAATTTCTAGTCCAGATTTCATTTCAGAATAGACATTTAAAATGGAAATTACACCTACTTCCTTTCATAGATAGTTATCATAATGAAAAATAGTATATTAATCCAAACATTTCTATCAAAATAACCAAAAGTAATTCAATGAAATTTTTATAATTTATATGCCCTGAATTAATTTTAAAACATGGGTCAACACCATATTAGAAATGAATAAGTAATTATTTAAAAACTATACATGAATTTAAATTTTATAATCATAGTGAATAATAAAAAAGGACAACTCGTAATTTCTAACATTTGAGCATTCAAAACCCTATGGAAAAAATTTCATAAATCAACCTCTTTGAATTGAACAAAGAAATTTCACTTCAAATATTAAAATTTAGCATAATCCAACAATTTTACCAATATAACATTTAAAATTACTTCTAAATGGAGTAAACATCATCATGGTATTCATATATATATATAAAACATGGATATGAAATCCATATCATAATAAATGAAATCCATATAATTACAATTGCTTATATTCCATGTTCATTTTTTAATGAAGAGTTCAAAAATAATCATGAAGTTGTTTAGGGAATATATTAAAAAAATATGTTATGAATCAAGAAACATATATTTATTAATTTTTTAGGCAATAAATAATTAATAAAATCAATCCACTCCACCTAAAAAACTATATCATAATTTCATAGAAACTGAAAACACTCGAAGGAAAAGCACAAGGAAATGGAGCATCTCCTACTGAATCCAAATTCCAAAAAATATTCTTCAGTGGACCCTGAAAATTAAATAGTAGTGAAAATTCTGGTATTTTTAAATAAATACACCATGTATTTATAGGAATAAAAAAACATAATTTTATAAAATATTTAATTTTTACTTTACCACAAGTATAAAAGAGAAGGGATTAAAAATATTTATAATAAGTGTTAAAACCATTGATATGGGTTAAGTAATCATTTTCTCAAATTTAATGCTTTTAAAATCACTAAAAATGTGTTAATGGTTGAGTTGGATGATGTAAAATTAAAAATGGTGGTTTTTAAAATAATTTACTATAAAAGAGAACTGTGTAAGGGTAACATAGTTTATCATTACACAACACATATTGATCACATTAGGGTAATTTGTTTACCCTTTCATAGTGTATGATCCCAGTACTACCCTTTGAAGCTCCAATTTTACCTTTACATAGACTTTGGAGGCACATCATTACCCTTACATATCTATAACATACACTTACACGACCTTCAAAAAGACATCATTTCCCTTACATGAGATACATAGTACCCATATACAGTAACACTATCCCAGTTAGTATCCTAACATTGTACCCTTATGTAATTTTTTACATTTACACAATAACCTTTCATGAATCTTAGAAATTCACTATTACCATTATTTAGGTTCCTATATTTCCGTTAAGTTGTGCATGATTACCATAAAATAGTGCATTCAAGAAGTTCATTACAATTATGAAGGACCATAGTTGTATTATGTTACACATATTCAAGGTGGTTTACCATTACACAACTAATGAAAACACATTATTACCTTTACACAATGTTCATAAACACAAGCTTAAAATTACACAACATAATGAAACATGGAGTTACACTTACATAACTCTGAAAATCTTGCCTATGTAAAGGTAATCGGTATATACCCTTATGTAGATCCTATATAATACCAAAGGGTAATAATAAGTAATAAAATGATTATTTTTTCAACCAAAAGTATTTCAAAATAAAAAAATGAATTTTGATTACTTAAAAGGGTATGTTATAATTGTACACACCTTAGGGATATATATCCCTAAAAATATTCTATTCAGGATGTTTAAAATAAATAAAATAATGAAATAACTCCCACACTCAACATGTGATGTGGAAATTCCTTGAAATAGAAGAAGATTTACCCAAAATAACCAATGTTACATAACTCGAAGATAATGATCTTAAAATAATTATAAAGAAATATTTAAGTTGAACCACCATGATCAAAACATTCATCAACAATACTCAATAACATAATGTCAAAATTGAAAACAATGAGATAGAATATGATACATAGCTTAGGTATCCCAACTATTTAATGTTATAAAAAAGTGACACAGATTGAAAATTCTCACAAAAAAAATATCTATAACTCATATAAGAAAATTTTATCAAAACCCATAACAAAAGATCCAATAGATAATTACTGAAACAGTAAGGAATGATATATATTGAACACCACAATGATAACCAAAATGGAACATGTTATAAATATCAATCAATGTTGCAACCATATTCAAGAAAGTTGTGGAACTGACATGGATTTCGACCCTAAGAAAGAACATGATTGTAGAAATTGATTTTAATTACCAATACTAACCCCTAAAAATATCATCGAAACAAACACCTATACATATGGGATCCTAGGTTGTTATGAATTCATATTTCCCTAACTACTCAAATACTTTCCCAAATACAATACATTTCCAAATATAAACGGATTAAAATAAAAATTCATGGGAACAAATAGAGAACCACACCCTCACATGAGAGACCATAAATAAAATAAATATTGAACACTAACCATTAATGAAAAAAAAGAGGATACCAAGAAACAACAACAAACCAGAACTATATCCACCACCAACCATAGGAAAATAACCATGGAATAAATTAATATGAGGGATTCCAAAGATCAAAAACCCCACATATAAATATTATCAATAAAATATTACACTCTAATGAAAAAACTACAATAAAAATCAAGGGGTTAAAAACAATCATGATGAAACGTATCCATTAAAAGCTACACATTTGAAATATACAACAAACTAGATTTAAAGTAATTCAAACCATCATCACAATAACAACCACGATCCACAATAAAAATAACCAGAGGACTTAAATAAAGCTACATTTTCTAAAAAACCAAAAAGGCCATCAATACGAGGTAAACCACAATAAGGAAAACATAAACAGACTCTACTCTAGTGTAAAAAAACTAGGTAGATGAATATAAACTACCATTCATAGCTTCTATACTATATGAAATGTATCGCTCTAAAGATTATGTCTAGATCCACGTTATCTTGAATCATATTCTCTCCTACTATTAGGAGTTGATGATCCATGATTGAAACTTAACCTTTCCAAATCAAATCCTAAAAATCCTCATATGGTGACCAAAGAGTCCAAAACATTTTTAAACAATCATTGAATTAAAAATGATTTCATGTAATGATCATGTCCTCCACACTAGATACATACAGAATTCCTCTTAATTTTCATAGATGACCATCCCATATCAATGAAATTATAGGATATATTAAAAATATAATGACCTAGGATTTTCAAATATATAAATTTCAAATCTTTTTAGATAAATATTAAATTCATATAAAAAATACTTGACCAATGATCTTAATTACTTAGGGAATTTAGAGACAAGGTAAAAAATATTATTATATATTGAATGATCTTAAACACATTTTATAATGATCTTCCCCTTTTTCTCTTCATAAACATACCATACTAAAAAACATTCTTCATAACCTGGGGAAAAAACATAAAATGGGTGAGCTTAGATGCTCTGGAAGCATAAACATGCAATATATCATTCTATGATCATAAGAATTTATAAGATAATAATATGTATATAAGGTACTAACATAACATAAAATGTTCACACAAAAACATTCATAGATATTAAACACAAGTCATGTAATTAAATCTTATCCATATAAAATAAATCATTAATAAGAGTATGAATTCATTATAACTCATTATCCATAAGTTCATGTCATAAATGTGTTCTACCAAAATAGGTATATAAATCTATTAATTTTCCATAGATGACAACTATGATGATTAAACATACCAGATAAGGACACATCACCTATTTCCCATATTGGGTCACTACTCATTATCTATTTACCATATTATGTTAGGCCATATCACTTGTTTCCAATAGTTGATCAATCCAAACAACTTGTTTCCCATAGTGCAATAGGCCTACTAACATTTTTATCTTAGTAATAACAGAAGATATAATGCTTTATCTAATGAATATGGATGAAATCTGTTTTTGACTGAATAGTGAAATAAAGTGGATTTTTTCATAAAACATATTAACAATCTTTTGAGTGATTAAAGAGAGGAATGTTATTAGAAAAAATTATTCTCTTAAAATAACTATATTAAAATAAATTTAATTTGTTTATTGAGAGATATATAATAACATATAAATATTGGAAACATAATCATAAAGAACGCAGATAAACAATGAGATTGTAACATAAAATCACTACAAATTTGGTAACATTTAAATCATAAGAAAAATGAAAGAAATAAATTAATCAAAACATTATATATAATGAAAAATAAATTCATTATAAAACATGTCAAAATGGTAGTATATACATCTCATAAAAGAATATAGGTATATAACATATCTTATGTACCAAAGAAGACAATTTGAGAAAAAAATCCCTTACCTTATGTCTCAAATTCCTTAACACACATTTAGACATCCTTTATTATAAATATAAGTTTTTATATATCTATTTCAAAACATTAATTATATTTATCATACCATATATTATTTACCATTACCCTTTCTTGAAATGATTATTATCAATTCTTTAAAACATTCTCTATTTTAGGTACCAGCTGGTTAGTTTTTCATGTATGTTCTAATTTGGTAATTTTGGTACTTTTGATTTTGTCATTTTTATATCATAGACATAATATTTTACATTATATTAATATCAACTATTTTCAATAAGTAATTATTTAAAATCATTCAAAAAAATTAGAGATTGAAAAATGAATTACACAGTTCATGGAGACGGTTAGTAGTACATACCCATGGATGTTATTTCCATTTTGTCAATAGATGAGAGAAAATTAATGTAATTAATATTTTACCTATAGAAAATAATAATGATTTCATGTATATAACACTGTTTCCATAAATGTGTCCTAATTTTTCTTCCACATAATGCGTAAGTGAAAAATGAATCACATCACTTCTCGAGGCGATAGTCCACCGTACACACGTGTGATGAAATAGTATTTCCCCTAAAATGAAATATAAGAATGAATATGTGATATTATAATTCAATAAGTATAATTAAAAAAATATAATATGTATACTTTAAATCCATCATTATCACAATCAATGAGAAGTGGTGATTGAAGTATAATTACATCAGTTGGTGAGACAGTATTCCTCCACACACACCATTAATGATTTTGTTTCCCATTTGATAGAAGTTTAGGTGAATATAAGTCTTTAAATGAAAATAATAACATATATGTATGTTTTAGATAATTATTTAATTACATATTCATGGTTTAATAGTAATTTGATGTGGTATAATAACAAATAAAATGATACTTCATAGTTAAAATCTATACCTCTTATTCGAAGAACCACATTAGGTTAACAACTAAAGCACTATCAGGAGGGTTCACTAATTTAAATATGCAATCTAGTGTGTTTTGAGAGAATAGATGAATGTAATTTTTCGAGGATTGGATAAACAAAAGGTATTTTGAAGTGTGAAGAGGAGAGGAGATATGCAATCCTTTTATAAGTGGGGAAATGAAACCACATGGAAACTACAAGGAAATTTAACAAAAGAATCCCAAATGATAAAGATATTATCAAGGGAAAAAGAATTATAATTACCATAAATAAGATATTTTTATAGTATAATATTTTAATATTTCCATCAAATAGGATTTATATATTTTTTAATGGTAATATTATACTCATATTTTTAGTGAAACCCTTGGTAAACAAAATTTAACCTTGACCATTGTAATTAATTTTTAATGTTTTTTACTATTAAATATAGATAAAAGATTAAATTTAACTTATATATAATATTAATTATTATGATTAAAAATATTTAATCTATTTTATAACATTAATTAAACATAATTTTAATAATATAATTCACTACAAAACCCACAAGTGAGATAAATATACGGTTTCCAAAGTATAATGTTTCAGAAGAATGGAATTTTTTTAATTAAAAAACGATCATAAAATTGAATTAAATGATATATAATGTATTTAGAAGAATATAATTGAACTAATTTAACTTTAAACCAAATTTTATAAAATTTAACTTTGTAAATGATTTTAAAGAGATTGAACTTTTTATTAAAAATGTATTTTTCACTAATTGTCAAAAAATTTATCTTCTCCTGAAATTATTAAAAATCTACAGAGAGATAGATTATACGTTATGATTACAAATATTATGTTAATTCTTTGAAATAAATTTTCTAAAAATGAAAAAAATTATTTTTAATATATTTTTGAAAAATGAAAAAATACATTCATTTTACAAAAATACTATTTTTATATATACAATTGGATTTATTTGTATCTTTTGACTAGAAATAAAATATGATTAATTTAAAAACATTTGATGTAATATAATATATATATATATATATACGTGTAATTATAATCATTCAAAAAAATTGAAAAGTTTATTTTATTTTGATAAAATAATGTTGTATGCATTAGAACAGTTTCTCATTGAAATATTTCCTTTATATTAAATTGGTATTAATATTTCATTCATATTAATAATTTTTGAACCCTAGTTATATAATAAATTTTAATGGATAGGAAATTAATGTCATAGTAAAAATAATATAAAATATTATATTATTTTTCATTAAAACTCAGTGTTGTGTGTATCACAAACTATAAAATAAATTAAATTATTTGAAAATATATTCCAAGAAATATCATGATATTATATTATACCTCCCTTAAATAATTTTTTCCCAAAAAGTTTATATTTTTCATAGTAATCAAGTGTTTTACACTGGAGAATTAATTTATTGGTATCCCATATCGTAAAAAGGGTTAGTAGAACATCCCCTTAAAAAAGAGAGATTATGTTCTTATAAAATAAAAAAATCTAGGTTTCTATATCTGATGAACATTAGTGGGAAGTGAAAACCAGGATTTGTAATAAAATAGATGTTCACGAATCATTTATCATAAGAAATTGAACGATTATGAGAAATACAATGACAAAAAACCATAAACCAATAATGGAAGAAAATACCACAAAATATTCAAAAATGAAGATACTTGGAATATATATTTTTATCAAGATTATTTTCCTAAATTTAATGTATTTTTCACAATCATGATATAGAAGAAAATGAAATATATGTATTTTATTAGAAATCAATTTTATAAGAAAAAAATTATCATTTGGTTGTCCTTCGATTAATTTACACTTCACCTCTTCCTTCCTAAAATGAATATGAAAATTTCATGCCTAAAACTCTAAAATTGATTTCAAATAAATAATATGGTTGATAAAGTATTGATAATTCAATCCAAATATCTCTAGTTTTCATAAAAACAATTATCAAATGTTAACCAATATGGATAAATCATTATATTATGGAATAATACATAAATACCTAAAACCATACCCAATGTTTATTATAATCCATTTTTAGTGGTTAACTATAAAAACCTTAAAATAATAAATAATTTCCAAATTTGGTCACTAATTTTCCAAAATCATCTTAACCTTAATCCCAAAAATATCATTAATATCTTATTACTAGTTAAATACCAAATAAGTGAATTCCTTGGTCATAAATTCCCCTTAATCATTTTAAAAAACAAAATTACCATAAAACCAAAATGAAAACTTATATTCTTCAAAACCTTACCTCTTTACTCATACCATAAATAAAACAACACATTATCAAGTATATTTCATTATTCCAAGAATTTTTTAAACTGCATTTATGATAACATAAAACACTTTTCATTTATTAATTATTCAATTCCAAGGACATAAATAAAATCCAATATAATTTATATCAGTATTATAGTAATCCCAATTAAAAACCACTATATCAAAATCAGAAACATATTAATGATTTTATTTTTCTTAATCATGTGTTTCCCATAAAATTTCACCTTTTAGTTAAATCAATTTTCAATTTACTTAGTACCATTCGTCATATTCTATAGGATCCTTACTTCAAAACATTAATAAAACAATCCTTACATTTTTCATAATTCATACTAAATAATTATTGAATTCAAATATTGAAATAGTTAAATCATTCAACTTCCTTCATAAACAATTAACAAGGCTTAAAAATCTTATTCCTTAATAACTTATTCAATTGAGATTTCATTTTTAGTGTCTTAGTCATCAATATCAAAACCTTTACTCATGAAACATTCGTAATAATGTTCTTATGATTTCCCAAAACAACATTGATTTTCCCAATTCCCATACATTCCACATTTAAAATATTCATCCTATGATGATACCTTAGGGAAAAAAATTTTCTCATCCATTGTTTTAACTGAAAATATCATTTTTACAAAGAAATTACATTCTTTTTTCCCTTCTTTACCACAGATAAAACATCTTCTCATTCCGTTGTAAAATTACATTGAGTTCCTCTTCCCATATTTATATATATAAGAATATTGATCTTTTTTCCGCTATGGTCCCCATCACTATATCTCTAAAAAAATACTTGTCTTTATTACTGGTTTAAATAAATGTTTAAGGTGAATTGTTTAATCATATATCATTATAATTGATTAGACATTCCACAATATCCTTTAATACAGTTAGTATCATGATTGGTTTCTCAACAAAAACTTGTCTATCATATTATTTTTAAATATACTTATATATAGATATCATCCTTCAATAAAACCAAATTCATAGTGTAATAAATAATAATCATAGTGTGATTCCACACAATCGTGAATAATTAATTGTATTTCTCAATCATGAAAAATTATATTCTTCATATTTTTTCATTTGATTATCCTAGGTTGTCGATGGTCTTCATTTATTCAAATCATCCACGATGTTTCATAATGAAAATGTGATTATACTAATGAATATATCCCTAAATTTTGAATCTAGGTGTTCATTAAGGGAACAATTATAATGCACTAGAATGATATAATAGATATAATATACCAACTTTTTTGTGGTTGTATGCCCGAGATGCATCTATACCAAAACCACGTCACTTATATTTTCCAGAAAAGAATTTACTGTAATAAAAAGTAAATAATATCTTTATTAAAAAAACATTATGACGTCATATTTTACTTAGTCTTGTCATTTGGGTTCTTCCAAAGGTTTTATCATTCTAGTTTTAAATGTATTACTAAACATATGATCATGTACCAACTATAACAACCCAAAATTTTTATACATTAATATAAAATAATTTTAGATAAATATTCAATACATCTCAGAAATACATTCTTGAAGACTATAATGGTTTAATGTAATTATATAGTAGTTAAAAAATCAATTTATTTAATGAAATATCTTAAACAAGTCCAATAATTTTATTCCCCAATTTTACATTTTAGAAAAATACCATACTTAAATCCATTCTTTGTAACATGGGGAAATGAAATATAAGAGTAGGTGAGATTAGATACTTAGTAGGTGTAATAATGGGAGATATATTTAAATTATCATAAGAAAGAATAAGATAAGTATAAGAAAATTAGATCATTGAAATAACATAAAATTTCAATACCCAACCTATAAAAGTTCATAAAACTGATTCATGGAATTAATCAATGTCATTCCAAAATACATGATTCATAAGTGTGTGAAAACATCACAATTCATGAACCAAAAGCTCCTATTATAAAATAAGGAAAAAATAATAGTCATAAAATCGATTTCATACATTTGGGTTGACTATACAGATAATCAAACATAGTGTATTATGCACTATCAACCATTTCTCATATTGAACCAGGCCTTAGAATATATAAAGCACACTTACCAATTTACCATAGTGAATCAAGCCAATTTATTTTAATCCCATATTCAACCAAATCCATTAACGTGTTCCCAATAGTAATATAATGTGATCTAAATATTTTCCCAATGAATTGTAGGGAGATAAATTTACCACCCATTACATATGGAAAATAATATACATGTGTTCACAAGATCCAATAACATTCATCATATCATTACCCATGAAAATAAATGGGTATAAAAACTGTTTAATTATATTATAACACATGAAAAAAGTATGAGTTTCATAAAAATTTCATCATAATAATAAAAAAACCTTTGATGAAAGAATAATATGTGTATCCCTGTATCATATCCACATTAAACCATGTGTATCATCAAAAAATGGCATATTAGATGGTAAATTATTTTGAATGATCAATTAATACATTTATTTAGGAAAAGAACCATTCTAAATAGAAAATCACATTTTAAAACATAAAATTTATAAACGATTTTCAAATTGATTTTAATTGAAAATAAACTTATAAAATTATAAATAAAACTTTAAATAATTGAACAGTCATGATGGCTGAACATTTTTTTCATTCAATATAACATTAAACATTACCTTCATATATTCGTTAAAAAATAAAAAATAGATTATTCTATAAATGAAAAGAGGATTATATGAGATCTATTTCATAAAATGTCAAAAAAATTGGTAAATATGACTTAAGAATAATTAGTTATAGTATAATATTATTTAAAATATTTTTAGAAAACATGGACATGGAAGAAAAGTCATTTTCGCCTAAAGAGAGAAATAATTAGGATTTCTCCTTAAAAATTTATTTTTGATCTATTAAATGAGTAAATAGAAGAAAATGAAAATAAAAATTCTATTCTAAAGAAATAATTAAAAGATAATAAAACTCAATAATTCCATGAGAGATATATCATCAGATATCATTATTAGAAATGTAATCCTAGAACAATCCTATTAAATAATGACAATATAATATATAATGACAACCACTTTTAAAACATCTGTATCATAATCCCCCTGAAATAATACCATTAAAAAAATTTATATCACGAATAAACAATATTCATGGTATAACATGAAAAATGGTCTGTATATACTCCTCAAAAAAGAATACAGGTGTGTAAAAAACATATGTCCCAAAGAAAGAAACAAGAGAACAAAATCTCATTCATTTAGTCTCTACTTCCTTTGTACAAGTTTAAATCCCCTATATAATTGATATAAATTTTTTATAAATCTATTATATAACACTAATAAAGTTCATCATACATTATATAATTTAATTATAAACTTTTATCAACCCTTTATTAACAATTATTTGTTAAAATTGTTGTTTTGAGTAATAACAACTTCTTTTTTCATTTATCTTATCATTTCGTAATATTAGTACTTTTAATTTTTCTTATTGATAAATTATTTTTATAATATTAAACATGTTATGAAGATCATCTATGTTAATTATATAAATATTTAAAATCATTTATAAATATTATATATGAAAAAATGGATGACACCGTTCATAGAGACGTAAGGATGTATATATGCATCAACATTGTTTCCATTTTTTTAAGGACAGAAAAAATAAAATAAATTAATATAAAACCATTTTGGGATAATTATTATGTTAAATATATCACATATTTTCATTAAATATAACCATATAATCTTCCATGTAATGTGCAAGTAGAGATAAAAAATCATGTAAGCTCGTGAGGTAGTAGTATTCCATACCTATGTGGGGTGTTATAATATTTCTACGAAATGGAAAGTAGGAATGAATATGAAATATTATAATTCCAGAATTATAATTATGTTAAAAATATAATATATATATTTTAATTATATACTTATCTAAACACATGAGAAGTTATTATGGAAAATGATTTACATTGGTTTGTGAGGTGGTAGTCCACTATACACATGATCGATGGTTTCATTTCCAATTATATGGAAGATGAGATGAATATAGGTCATAAAAATAACATTATAATAGTGAGGTATACTTATGATAATTATGTTTTTATATCAACATAGTTTAATATTATTTGATGGTGGAGGAATAATAAATAAAATGATAATGCATGGTTAAGAGTTACCCCTCTTCTTCTGGGAGCCTCTATAAGTTTGTACCTAAAGGCATCTTTGGAGAGTTTCCTTGTCAAATTAATGCATCTAAGATTCTGTTTCAGAATTATGTATTAGATTTATTTACACATTTTATGGTCCAAAATGGTTTTGGAAGTGTGAATTGGGAGAGGATATGGGGATCCCTTTTATAAGTGGGGAAGGGAACCCACATAGAAACTACATCGAAATTTACAAAACTAATCCAATATGATAAAGTCTTATCCAATAAAATAGAATAAAAATGACCATAGATTAGTAAATGGGATTGGATAATTTTATTTATGGCCAACCATTACTATTTAAATAAGTTTTAATGGAAGTAATACCCTTATAATTTTAGTTTAACCGATGGTAATCCCTTTTTAACATTAAACATGGTAAGTAATTTTTAACTATTTAACTATTCATTACAAAAAAAATTAATTTGGAACTATAAGATAATATAAAATATTATTAATCAAAATTTTGAATCTAATTTATCAAATTAAACTCACAAAAGTGGGATAATAGAGATTAAAATAAAAACCTAAAGCAAGAAAAAAAGATAGTTTTTTAATGCAGAAGTTTTTATAAATGTGAAACATTATTTTATCAAAATAGATCCTAATATTGATTAAAAAGATATTTATTAGATTCATAATAATACAACTGATCTAATTTTACTTTAAATCCATTTTAAAACTACACGTATCTTAGTTAAATATTTAAATGAGATGACACAAATAAATAAAAATCATAATTTTTCCCTATTTATCGTAAAATTTATCCATTACAAGAAATTATAAAAATATAATTTTAAGATAATTTTTAATTTCTTATTTAAAAAATAAGGTTAATTTTTGAAAATAGTTTTTATATAAAAGAAAATAATTATTTAAAATAAGTGTTCAAAATGTGAAAAAACTATCTTTAAAGAAAAATATAGTTCTAAGTGTAAAATTTAATTTTTATTATCATATTCCTGTACAATATGTAAGATTCAAAAAAAAAAATTATATTGAAAATAAAATATAAATATATATTTCATTAAAAAAATAACCAAATATTATTAATTTATTTTATTATGACAAAGACACATTGCATGCATAATATTTTTCCCAGATAAATGTTTTTTTTAAATTAGTATTTGTTTTCATTTCTCTTAAATTTATATATGTAAACTATATGTTTTCATAATTTAGATATTCTTATTCATTCCCACCATTAAAAAAACATTTAAATTATCATCATTTTAAATAATAATAATTTAATAGCATAACATTGTTTGTTAAAACTTGATGTTGTGTATAACACAAGCTATTAGAGAAATTTAATTATTTGAAAAAAATATTTCATAAAATCACAAGATTTTAAAAGTAGGTACATATCCACATAATTCATGATGAAAGGAATAATTATCCCATTCTTATTGTTTTCAATCTCCCCCTTTTCTGAAAATATCCTTTCAAGTATCTATGCGTAAGAGGGAAAATATGCCTCTAAGATTATTTTCTCATGGTGTAGGTGAACACCATTATAGAAATAATAGACATAATAGATTCATTAACATGTAATGGTATTAAAAATGTAAAAAAATTTAATTTATTGGAAAACTATTAAATAAATAGATCACCTTGATTGAATCACTTTATCTTAGAAACATTCACCATCATTACTTACATAGGATAATTCTAATGAAGAAAGAATGAATATTGAATTACCAAAAAACCCATTAAACACCTAAGAGGGAATCAAGAAATACAACCATTTTTGACTAGTTCCCTTGAACACCGAGTTGATAGACTTGACCCTTAGAGAATCAGTAGTCTATAGAGAATCAAAGAAAACCTAAACATATTCAGTACACTTCATTTAATTAGGGTAACCCTACTCAACTACATATGAATGTAGATGATTATCCATGAAGAATTAGGTCAGTTACAAATATTATAAATTCTATATATATACCAATTGATTCAGAGTCTAGGAGGTATTTTCTATTGGTGATAACACTTCTAAGAAATATGATGGACTACTCTATTGACTGAGATGATGGAAAAACATTTTATCATTCTTGAATGATGATTTGGGATAAATTTTTATACGTCATCGAATAAGGGTTACACTACTCAGGAATAAAATAATAGCCAAAATATAATATCTCAAAAAGCTTTTAAAAAATACAAAAACCACATTTCTCAAACAAATTTTTTTTCAAACCACATAATATTTACTTATTTATAGAAAATTACCCTTTTCTTAAAAATGTGAAATATTTAAATTAATCCATCATAGATTAAAAATACCATTACTATCACATAGAACATCTTCCCTAGTTTCAAAAAATAAATTATTTTTTCAAATTGTAATACCTATTCATTTTTTAACCCAATAAAAAAACTAAATTAAAATATATACTTATCACATCACATAATATTATTTGAAAATAAGTTTTTTGAACCCATAAGTCCATAAAATAAACATTTTGGTAATTTAACACACATTGGAAATAACACATATAAAATTTTTGTCTTGTAAAAAAATTTGTTTTGGTAATGGATTAAAAGACATAACCAAATGTATTAATGTTTTAAAAATAATTGACCATGAAACATACTACTCCCAAAATTCCCATTAAAAAATAGTAATCCCACAATATAAACTCACATGAGTGAATTTATTTTGAAGAATAATGTTAGGGAAAATTTTCTTGTTAATGTAGGACATTACATGGTTTCATTATATGGTCTTATAAAAATTCCACAGCCACAAAACAGTTTCTGAATTGACTTCTAGAACAATCACACCAATTCCTCATATTTTACCAGAAGAACTCATGTACCCTCTTTCCATAGTAACTCAACTCTCTTCTTGAGGTGGTGGTAATGATGTTCTCACTCACAAATTAACTTTTATACACTTCAAAATTTGTTAAACTCATTTATACCCTAAGTGACCATAAATAACATAATAAATTTCAAGGAAATGTAGTTTATTTTATTGAATGAAATTTTTTAATTTCTTTAGTAATAATCTAAGCTAGAGACCATCTATATTGGTATCAGAGCCGATTACCCATTAACTCGAAAGACATTTTTGATTCCCAAAAGCTAGTGATGATATCCTAGGAATCATGAAACATTATTTAGGAATGTTTTAATCAAATAATAGTATCAATAGTCAATGTTAGACCCCGTAAAATCCTTAGATATAAACAATATATGGGTATAAATAGAGGATATAAAAAATATAATGATGAAACAATGACTGAAACCCATCTCTTTGTGGTCCAACACCACCCACCATGAACAAAGTCACCTACCAAATGGCATCCATGCATGAAAAACTAACAAATGATCGATAGAACTTGAGAACCTTCTATAAAAACATAATAGATATAAATAAAAAATAGTAACAGTAGAGTATGTTCATCAAATCGATGTTTGAGTAAACCAAATATTTTATATAGTTACTTCATATGGAAATTCATAAGTGGTAAAGGATAGTACAAAAGGAGATAATGGGAATTTACATTTCATAGAAGGAAACTAAATACATCATGAATATATTATTATAAGATTTATTTTTAAAATAAGAACATTGAATATTTTGAAATCAATTATGAAATAAAATTTGAAAAAATTACATTTTATCAATTAAAAATGAAATCCTTTTTGAAACAACATAGCATCCATTTTAGAATATTTCATCAGATAAACTATGAAAAATTTAATAATACATATTATATTTCAACACATTGTTCAAGAGTGTACATAATAGAATCATGTTTCACCATGTCAATAAGAAAATTAATAAAAACTAAAAATTGTCATTTTTATTTTCCAAGAACTTTTAATGGAAAAGGTGATAACCTAATAAGTACATAAGAAAATGAATCAAATACCATATGAGATTAGAAAACCATTAAAACAAGATTGATTATATTAAAAAGATTATACTTCAATAATTTTCATGTGAGACTATTTAAATCACTACTAAGATTATCCTTGATAAGACCTTCAAACCAATAAGCTATCTTATCCCATGTTTAAATGTAATCATCCATTTTTATTTTTCCTGCATTGAAACATCTTACTAGAATATAGTAATTCTTATTAATCTATTCTGTATGCTCCTTGTTAGTGTCCACATGTTAAATATACCCATCCATATTGTCATCCACCTCGAGAAAGGCTTTAATCGAAAACGATTATTCCATAATTCCTTCACATGGGTGAAGAAGAATATACCAAGGAATGAAAATAGTAGAACCCTCTTTGAATGCCTCCTACTATTGGACATCATTATCAAGATTAACTCAGTCTGCAGTGTTATCATTATGAACCACCACCACCAAGGCATCTTGAGCCTTATTTTAGTCTCTAGATTCTTTTTCTGTGGTGATGGAAAATTCAGACGTTTGGGTTCCACACTATAGTGATGCACTCACTATCTAAACCTATTCCTCATTTGGTTGTAAATCTTTCTCCTTAAATATTTCTTTTGAAGCGGACCTAATCTCCATTGATTTATGAAGGTATGAATAGTCTATTCATCCTTTGTATTTGTTTTTCTTAATAAGGATGAAGCTTCCTAAATCCCTATTCTCTTCCTGCCCCTTCTTCCTCTTTAGATTATGGTACTCTCCACCCTGATGTCCCTCCTCATTTTCATCTGATAAGTTTCTAGAATTATCATCACTTGCCCATGTCTCATTGATGACTTATCCTATAAAAGAATCATCGTTCTAGGGTGGTTTATATTGATCCGAGACCAACCATTCCATATCTAATCCTTCAAAGCTGTTACCTGGTTTAATTTTAGGCCATCCCTTCTTTAAACTGAACCCAATAACCATATTATCTGAGCCCCTTAAAACCTACGTTTCTAGGATCAAGTATTATTTTGAACATTTTTCCATTATTTAATGAATTCCCATAAAACCATTGTGAAAACATATATTCTTCCAAAAAATATCTCATTACTTATCCCTAAAATAATATCCCAAACAAGTGAATATATTCCATAAATACGAAAAACAATTTAACTTCATCGAAGAGGACCTAAATAACTTTTTCATCAAGTTAGTAACAAATTTTTTGGTCACCAATACATTCCCATTTACTTAATTAATTTCAAACATCTCATTATCCAAACTGTACAATATTATCTCATCATAAATAAAATATTATTGTTTATATTTCCCTTAATAATTTTTTCTTTAAAAGAATCATGTTATCACCAGATCAATTTTCTTGGTCATCAGCACAATTCATCATTTTTTTCAAAACCCTAATGAATGAAATGTAAAAAATAAATAGATGTTTCTATATTCTTATAACTATAATACCATTTAAATAAATACTTTAAAATATATAATTTTTGAATCCCAATTGATAAAAAATTCAATCATTTCATATCCTTATTAAACAATTAACTAGTCTTTGCCATTATATTCTATAATACCTCAATTATTACATATTATAGTTATAGCCTCTTCATCTTGAACCACAAAAATTACTCATAAAACCCTTTTTATCCTCTTCATGATATTTCCAGCAAGAAAATTGATTTTTAAAATTCTCATAGTTCCAATATTTTAGTAATTCAACTAATGATTATGCCTTAGGGGAAACCATTATTTTCATCTATAAGATTAAATGAATAATTCATTTATTTTTCTCATAATTACATTCTCTATTTCATTCTTTAATAAACCTAAAACATCATTCAATTCCACTGATATATTAATTTCAGTATTTATTTAAAAAAATTAGAAATTTTGGGGAAAAAATCTTATATTCTGTATCATCTCCATGAAAACTCATCTATCTCTTGTTAGATGTGTCGGGAAAATATCCCATGTTGAAATTTTATATCATATAATGAGATAGAGGATTAGAAATTTTTTCAATTTTTCAACTTTTTTGTCATAATTCAATAGGTTTATCATAACTAAAATCATTCTAATTTTCAATAAGTACCCCATTTATAGTAACCATCTTAGTTCCATCCATTTTAAAAAACCAAAAAACATAGTGTGAGAAACAATATCCATAGTTAAAAATCTTTTATAGCATATCCAAATCATGAGACCACATTTCTAATATATGGAAAATTTGGTTTGAACTAGGTCATACTTGGTTATATTATATTAAAATATATCTTAATTATTCATAATGAATATTTTAATTGACCAAAGAATATCCCCCATTAGTGTCAAACAAGGTGTGTAGTAAGAGAACAATCACCTTGTACCATAATGATGGTCAAGATATACTCAAGAAACTATTTTCTAGGTTATTACCCAAATATTAACATTACTAGACACTTAAATAGTATAAAATTAACTAATTATATTTTAATATTCTTGTGTCTCAATGTTAATAAACTATTATTTTAGTGCATTTTATAAATTGAACTTCATTTATCATCACATGTTAAATTCATGTTTGGAGTGTGTTAGTGTCAGGGAAATCAATCAGATACTTGTGGGTTAAATTATTCTCATTATTCGGATTTCATATTTAGGGATATTATTATTATATATTTGTTGAATATTTTTTATTTTATGATAAAATAATTATTCATAAGGGAAGATTGACATTTTTGAACATGAATATAGAAATTTCTTGAAAAATAAGAATGAGCCTTAGTCACATCAAATTGAAGTGGCACCCAAAATTCAAACCCAATAAAGGTAAATTTTTTATTTTAGATAGATAAAATTATAGGAAACAGTTTATAAAACTTTGAATGTAGAAAACTAAGAGGTTTTTATGGTGATCTAGTCATCCTAATTTAGGGTTTATAATATGTGTCATATTTTTGGGTCCATAAAATTATCCCACTATTGCAGCCATAAAATCCAAATTAGAGATCCAATTGGAATAGAATTTTGATAGATATTAGATGAAAAATTTAATAAGGTATTAAACCTCCTTAACTATCCTAGATTCGTCCATATTCAATGTCATATTTATACACCAAAAAGGTGGATGAACCTGGTTGGATTTTTCTTATTAACATTTAAAAATATTAATTTCATTTTTTTGTCACTAAAAAAATTACTCTATATAATATAATTAGTAATTAATTAATTGATAAGTAAATGACCCAAGGATCCTAATATTCTTATTTATAGGGGTGTAGGTGGTGAAATTGGGGATTCATGTCTTTCTTTCAATTGTATTATTATGAAACCATTTTTTATTCATGTATTTTTATTTCACATCTATATTTTTTGAATCAAATAATGTTCTTAATAAAATTTCTTATTATTATCTTATTATTTACTAATTAATATAATTTTTATACCTTTTACTTTTTTTTGAAGATATTAGCATCATATTTTTTTAAATTATTTACATAATGGTGGGTTAGTAGTTTTTTCAATGTTTTTGTTCTTCAATTTTGCCTTTATGAGTCTACATCATACTTCCATTAATATAATAGAATCAATGGAATATTGAAAATATTATTTTTTTTATCAATTTTAGTGTCAAGGGGATGTATTGGATATTATTTCTCAATTTAATTAGTTTTAATAAATTATTTAGTTGGTATTTTCATTCAATCTTATACCTTCTCAATTAATCTCCCCAATTTTTAGGCTCCACATCCTGAGTGCTAGAATGATACTCTACCCTAGATTAATCATGAGTATGATCCTCCATGTGTATATTATATTAGAATTAGGATAGTGAAAAATAAATAAATAATATATTTGGGAATTTCTTATATCATTTAAATGACAACTATTGAATTTAATAAATTGAAACAGTTAAAAGAATTTAATTCAATCCATGCCTTGTAATATCACATGATCAACTCATTCTTAATAATTTAATTCACTTAATTCCTTAAAAATATTTAGTTTTATACTCAATTAAAAACCAAATTTTACACATAATATCCATGTTACCCACATACAATGTATATTTATTTATGTTTCTTCTTAGGTCTATGAGGATTCGATAACCTATGATATTATACAAGAGACTGATTAAATAATATAACTTGGTTAAATTTTGGAATCATCAAATTTTTAACCATTTTGAGGTCCCCAGTATGCCGTATTTGAAACTAATTATATTCTCCCAAATTTCTCTAATCTCACCCTAATTTACATTATTTTCCCCTTTTTCTGTCTATGCATTTCATCCTATAATCATAACCACTCAAGCCATCTAGTTAGGTTGGAAAACATAATGGGTGCAAGTCCAGTTAGTATAGGGGAATATTAATATTGATCATATTCTGTATAATAATTTAGATTCTAAAATTTAGTTCAATATAATGGATTATATTCCACAAAACCAATTCATAACCGGGGGAGATATCCCAAATGGAAACTAAATAGGGAAATCCCCTAACATGGGAATTATTAAAGAAAATTCCATGAAAGACTTCCTCTCACATTTCTGAATCAATTCACCCTCATGTATGAATTACAATTCCCTAAGATACTCCGAATATTTTTTGAAACCCCATGTATTTAACCACCTTACAATCTTTCTTGGAATAGAGTTTGAGATGAACTACCTTTTAGTTAATAAACTCAATGACATTGTTGAAATCATGTTCTAACAAAATGAAATTGAATTAGAAAAAATGATAAAATTTCGATTTTCTCTAATGGATTCAGAAAATAATTGGTTAAGTAATTTTAGTATATCATACATTCAGTATTGGTACAATCTATAATGAGAATTGCATAAAAATACTTCCCCCATCACAAAAACATTTCACTTAAAAATAGAATCAAAATATTTTTAGAAAAAGAGGTAGATAAATTTTATGAAACATGGAAATCGTCTAAAGACACATAAACATGGTACGACACCATGGATTCTAAATCTTGATACAAGTGATAATTTTCAGTGAAGGGTTATAGACATGTAACAAAGATTTTATTGACATTATGTGAAACATAAAATTCAAAAAGAAATCCTTTATTAATGCTTATGGGTATTTAAAAAATATTACTGAATAGATAAATACATGGGGAACATCACCATACTAAGATATACCACACAAATCTAGTGGAATTAAAAATCATAGAGAATAAAAAAAATAGAGAACAGATTTATACACTTAGTAGGAAGCTCAAGGAGATTGATCTTAGGAGGGTCCACCAAATCCAAACTATTGATCATTTTTTCACACTTTAAGACATACATTACCAAAAGACAGATAATATATCAACCATTCCTTATATCAAGGTTATTATTTTGTTATAACCATTAGAAGAGGTAAATGCATTGAAATTTCAAAATCCAAAAAACAAAAACACTTTCAATGAAAGGTATAATGACCATCCAAGATATAGTTGGATGGACAATCAACAAACAACATAACAACAATGTATTAACACCTACCGTCAATAGATTTTTTAAACCCATAATATATCCCAAATAAAAATAGTAAAATATGAAAACCATCCATTCCATTACCAAAAAACCATCCAACAACCCAGTCAACAACCAATCTAATAACCAATGTATCCTTTTGGGGTAAACCAACCAGCACAATCCCCTACCCAATCTTCCCCTCTTCCAATAATTGAACAATTGTGTCAAAAATAGAGAAAATTAATGAAAATTATCCAAACTAAAAAATGTATTATAAATAATAAAACTAAAGTGGAACCCATGCCTACTAAGACTATACAATCCCCAAACATAAGCATAGAATCTAGTTACAGAGAAACCTCTCTTAAATAACTGAAAGTAGTGAAAATATTAAAAATAATCAAATCCATTTAGGAACTAGATAAAACAATTATATAACCATTAAAAGATTTATAATCACATGAAAATGTTGATGAACTGTCTTCAAATTTTGAAAAATCCAATAAGAATGTGAATGAACCATAACCATACAAAAAAATCAAAAAATATTCTCTCTTTACTCAATATTTGAGATGAAAATCTAAATATTAACTGAATGAAACATTGAAGGAAATCATCTTAGAAGATAATTTGAATAGTAAATTTCTAAATTAAATCCAATCTATTAATTCATAATCAAAGTAACTGATGGACTTTTTCAATTTTTAAAGAAAACTTTCACATTAAAACCAAGTCCTTTTGGATACTAATAAAATTACTACCATTCAAGGAACCATTCCTACAATTTTAAAATACCCATTATTTCCATAAATTAACATTTATTTGGGAGATAAAAATTGTTTTTAATGACCATTGTAATCTAAAAACTAGTGTGAACCACATTAAATATGAAATGTATTGTAAATTATGGATTGATGATCCCAAACTATCTTCTTTAACACTCCATGTTGCAGATCATAGTGTTTTATTTATTAACGAGATATTAAAATAAAATTTCATTAAAGTTAAAAATTTCCTTTACCATGATGAAATAATTTACCTAGATAATCACGATAGATTAGGTCCTAAGTAGGAAACCCTAGTCTTCCTTCACCATCCCTTCATAGAAACAATAATCCAATTCAACCAAGTTAGAAATGGGAACATTATAATAAACTTATGTAATATGAGCCATAATTTGATAATTTATAATGAAAAATAAAAAATTGGTGATGATGATGATATCGTTGAGGTAAATTAGATTGCAAGTGTTGTTAGGGAACCTAAGGAACATCATGGAATTATTAAAGGATGTTCTTGTCATGATGGGACTAATTTCCTTTGTTTATTTGAGTGGAATTTGTCTCCTTGGATTGACTTTATTTTAGGCAATTATTTTGATGATTTTTTAGGATCACCAATAAATGAAACCAGTGGAGATATAAAAAACATAGAGTCCATACCTATTCCGAACATAGATCTAGCCATTTTGGTGGATGAAATGTCTATTCAAAAGAAACCAATTCTTTTAATAATTTTGGAAAAAATGGGTTTTGTGTGAACTCGTATCCTTCTTTTGATAGTTTTAACCAATAAGATAATTAATTTTATATCCCTCCTTCATCAAACAAGTAGGAATTCTTAGGGGAAAATCAAACCTTCACTCTTTTCATTTCTTCCAATGTTGAATCCAATCAAGATAATTTTCTTCTGGATATCCTAATAAATCTTGAGAATTTAATCATATTTCCCTTATCTCATATTCCTATGATTAAAGAACTCACAGGAACTCATTGGATTATTCTAGAGTCTGTCACCAAACATATTCTTTAACTATATTTGATATCAATCCCAATTCCATGAATGTGGTAAATAAATAACTTATTATGTTTTTCAAAGGTAGCATCATCTATCCCATTGATGAGATTGAGTGGTTATTTCAATTTCAATTTGTTCCAAAGTAGGATGGAATCATTGTGATTCCAAAGGAGGATGGTGATATTCTCCCAATATGGGTGAGCAGTGGATGAAGAATGTGCATTGACTATAGGAAGGTAAATTCATGTACCCAGAAGACCATTTACATTTTACCTTAATTAAAAATCCTAGAGAGAGTGGTGGTTCATCAGTTCTACTACTTCCAAGATGGATTCTTAGTGTATAATCAAAT
Organism: Viscum album; assembly: GCA_963277665.1. Lineage (NCBI taxonomy): Eukaryota > Viridiplantae > Streptophyta > Magnoliopsida > Santalales > Viscaceae > Viscum > Viscum album. The sequence goes on from OY728166.1 coordinate 1,207,371,236, forward strand.
TTTTATCACCTTAGAGGATCTAGGATAAATGACCTTAACATTCCCATTTGGAACTTCTTCCTATAAGTTTATGCCCTTTGGGTTATGTAATTCTACTGGTACCTTCTAACAGTGCATTATGGGAAAATTATCTGATATGGTGGTTATGGTTTTGAAATCTTTATGGATGACTTCTCCATATCCAGGGACATATTTTCTAGATTCCTAATAACTATTGAAAGGGTTCTATCTTGATGTGATGAAAATAATCTCATCATAAAATAGGAAAAATTAAATTTTATTCTAAATAAGGACTTGTTCTATGTAGTTTGGTCACTGGTATATGGATTGATGTTGATAAAGATGAGTTTCATATCATTGGTCACCTTACCTATCAAAAATTGTCTAAGTAAGTGAGGTCCTTATTAAAAAATTTGCATTTCGGTAGAAGGTTAATTACAAATTTAATCTCAATTTCCGGACAACTTTTTTCTCTCTAGGTGAAAGATGGTCTATTTGGATGGATATAAATTTTTGAGGCATCATTATCAACACTCAAGTAATCTCATATATCTCCACCTACCATGAAACCTATAGTCCAGAAACTTACATTAAAACTCACATGTGATTAGAGTGAATTTACTGTAGGAGTTATGTTAAGAAAACATTGAGATAAAACTCCACGTGTCATTACTTATGCGATAAAATCATTAGATGATTCAACAATAAACTACACCAACACTAAGAAATAATTTGATTATACTTTCATTTCCTTAGAAAAATTTATGTCCCATCTCTTAGGATTCCCCATCATTTTCTTCATAGATAATTTAGTTCCAAAATAAATTTTCCAAAAACAAGATTCCAAGTCTAGATTGAGTAGGTGGGTCCTTCTTCTTCAAGAGATTGATATAACCATTAAGGATAAAAAAGATGTTGAAATTTTTTTAGTTGATCACCTATCAAGTATGGAATTCAAAAATAACTCACATCACCTTACCATGTCTTATTTATTTCTTGATAAACACCACTATTTTGTGATTGATTTTCGATGACATGCTGAAATAGAAAACCAATTTTTTAGGGGGTTTTATTCCAAATTTACTCAAGACCCATGTTAATATAACATTTCTTTCATTTATCAGACACGGTGTGTTTGATAATAAAATCCCCTTTATGTTATTTCCAAATAAATTCATTATGAGAGGTGTTATCAAGTTTGAGAAAGAGTTTATTCTTAAATTCCATCATGAATAAGCATAGAGAGGCCACTTTTATAAAAATAAAAAAAAACATCAAATTTCATATAACGTGGTTCCATTTGGCTTAACCAAGCTATTAATTACTACACATTCTTTCAATATTTACCACGATGTCAAAAATTGGGATTCATAACGAAAATAAATCAAATTCCACTTACACTTATTCTAGTTGTTGAAATATTTTATTATTGGGGAATTGATTTCAAAGGATACTTCCAAATATCTAGAGGATATATCTACAAAATCTTAACTATTGATTACATCACTAAATGGTTTGAGTCAATTCACACCATGTCAAATAACCATGACATTATGATTCAATTCATTAAATAACACATATTTTGTAGATTTAGAAATCTTAGTGCTACCATTAGTGATTGTGCAACCCATTTCTAAAATCATCCCTTATCATCACTCATTCCTTTATATGGGATTTCTTAAAATGTTTACACTTCCAAAAATCCTCAATCTAATGGACTATTTATGTTGTAAAATAGGTAAGTTGCGTAAATTTTGGAAAAAAACTCAATCCATTATATAAAAATTGGTATCAGAAACACTTTGATGTCCTTTCGGTATATAGTAATATATTCAAAACCATCCTATTAATGTAACCATTTATGTATATTTATGGTGAAACATTCAATTTACCTATTAAAATTGAAAATAATGCATTTTGGGAAATAAAAAAATGAAAAATGAAATTATTCGGCTGAAATAAAGAGGAAATTATATATTAACAAACATGAGGGACATATTAGGGAGGGTTATGAAAATTGAAGGATTAATAAAGATATATTTCAATACTAAGATTCTAGGAATCTTAAATTCAAAAACACTGATGATCGAAAAATAGTTCTCTTTTATAGTTCCAAATATCATTTACATCTAGGATTTTTAAGTTTGAGATGGTCGGGGCCTTACACAATGCATCATATATACCCCCATTGGGAGTATAGTTTGAGTACCCCACTAGTGGTCAGATCTTCAAATTTAATGGTCTTATTATAAACAATTTATTTAATTATTTAGTAAAAAAACCATAGGAATAGTTAACTAATCTGACATATGAACTAGAAAAGAATTATTAGATTTAGGGTCCATGTCAACATAATGACATTAAACAAATCAATTTTCACGAGTCAACATAGGTTTTACCAATAAATTGAATAAATGTTTTTAATTTCAAAATAAATTGGTATGTTTTTTTCTTCCTTTTACTTGGTACGAGAACCCCGTTGAGGTTTCCGATGTGATCTAATGTTTCTTGTATGTGGGAATTAGTGGATAAATAATTATTTTTATTTATAAATGTAACACATAACTTCTATAATTAAAACCTACCTTTAACAATCCTCAAATATTCTACTTGTTACATGAATCAAAAGAGATCAATTTCTTATTGATGGGTCATAAACTTCAAACCTAGTGATTTTGTTCCATGAATTCACTTCAAATAACATTATCAACCTCCTTATTCCCAATTCTAAACCCTCTCTTTTATTCTATTTCAATAATGTGGGAAGTGAAATTCTATGTTTGGGGTAGTGAAAATATGATAATTTATTAACAAATAAATTCATTATAATTTCATGTGTTAATATACATGGTGAAACATAAAAGAAAAATGTAATTTGATTTTGAATTCCTTGATTATGAATTTATTAAATTTTTATGATTATGAGAATATTTATTGGAAAGTGTGGTTGTCTAAATTTTTGTTCACTGCTAAAATTTTTATTCTTTTAATAAAAATTCCACAATGCTAGCTATTGAATTTTGTTTGTAAGTTTGAGTTCATGGGTCCCTTTCATCATAAAATAGTAGTTGGGGAAATAATTAGTTTAATACGAGTATCAAAAAAAAATATAAAATTAACCACATAGGGAAATGTTTCTTCCAAATGTGATGAATTCGACACTTCAATATCACGACTCTATAGTTTTATTTCTTATAGTTAGGCATTACATATCTATTGTTGAGCAGGGAATTGAAAAAAAATGTGCGACGTTTGGAACTTTTGGATTGTGACTTCAAGGTTTTCTTACCCATATTTCGTATTTTCATCTCTATTATGGTTCAAAAAAATTAATAAAAAATGTATTAAAAAATAAAAAATAATAAAAATTTGGATACTGATATTAAGGTTTAATATGATTCACACCAATGGCTTTAATGTTTTCCACATAAACCAAAATGGGCCCCATATCTATTTGATGCATAATAGATCCTCATACACAATTTAAATTGGGTGACATTTTTTAATTAATTTTAATAATTGAATGAATTTGGTATTGGTATATTCTGATGAATTCATTTTGAGTTAAATTAATTAGATAGGTTGCATGATTTTCTAGCATGATCTCTTTTACTGAGAATTGCGCGTTAATTTTTTTTTTCAGAAAAAGGGAATTCAATTTCATATTTTTGAGATACATTTATCTTATGTCTAGAAAAACAAATATTTGGGGTGTGATTAGAAAAATAAAATGGCTAATATTCATGGATTATATTCTAATATTCTTGTGTTTCAAAGTATATAAAAAAAAAATTAGTGCATTTTATAAATTGAACTACATTTCTCATCACATGTGAAATTAATGTTAGGAGTGTATAAATTTCAGCCCAATAAATCATAGGATTATGGATTATGTTATTTTAATTATTTTATTTTGATATTCTGGTATATGATTTAACAATTTTTATGGAAATTTTTTTCTTTTAAGATAAGGTGAATATTCATATTGGAAGATGTAATGTTTTGGAAATGAATGCATAAATTTATAGACAAAGAAGAATGTGCCTCATTCCCATGAAAGAAACGTATATCAATAAATTCATCACAATAAAGTTCAAATTTTAACATTATATATAAAAAAGTATTTTTAATATTTCATTTAGATGTGACTGGATAAAATCATGATGTTTTTATTGTGATCCAGGCAGCCCAAGTTGAAGTTTAAATTATGGGCTAGATTTCAGGTCCCATAAAACCATCCCACAATTTAGATAATAAAATCCGAATGGATGATCCAATTGAATGAAATTTTTATAGCAGATAGAGGAAAAATTTATGAATATATTTTTATTTTATGACCATCCCTGATTCTACCATCTTCAATGCTACATTGGAATGTCAAAAAGGGTTATGAATCTTGTCCAAAATTTGTGGTCAATATTGATAAGTCCAATTTAATTTTTTTAGCCCACACCTTTTGAATCTCCTAATTAACTGGGAAGGAATTTATTTAGGGGGTCTTGAACCTAGTATCCTAATATTCCAATTTAAGGTGGTTTTGGTGATGTAATTATGGGATTCATGTTTCTATTCAATTATATTGTTACGAATCCATTTTGTATTCATTCATTTGTTTTCACATGGAATATATTTGAATCAACTATGATTCTAAAAAAAGTTTTTCTTATTAAATTATTCTATTCTTATTGAAATAATGTGGATTGTGTTTTTTTAGGGTGTGAAGCTAATAAAATAATTAGTAGTGAAATTCTTCACACAATGGTGGAGTGATCATTTTTTCCATTGTATTTCTTCTTCAATTATTCTCTCATTAGTCTACATCATGATTTTATTGATATAATATCATAAATAGAGGGATAAAACTCTTATGTTTTGATAGAATGGAGTAGAAAGAGGATGAGGTGAATGTAATTTTTAAGCCCTAGTCTAATACCAACAATAGGGACATATACGTTTCTCAAATTAATGTTAAATTTTATTAGAAAAATATTAATTGCATAAAATTATGATATAATTCTAGAACCATACTGGTTTAGTGTATTTCAAAAATTGGAAACATAAAAAAAATTTCATAAAAGATATATGTTTTCTCATACTAAGTTATTTATAAATACCACCCTTCTCAGTCATGCCATAATTAAAAATGTTCTTCATATCCTAGAGAAAAGTAAAAATAAAAAAGGAGGAGTTTAGATGCTCTACAACAGTAAAAAAATTTGATATCAACTAAAATATAAATTTAAATGAGAATAATGGGTAGGATAACATTATCATAACATTTCAAAAATAATAATAATAGATTCATAGATAATAAAACCAAGTCATGGAATTATTCTTAGAGGTCCATGAGACTTGAATCATAATGTGATAGAAGATCCTGATCCTTGAAAACATAACACAAGTATAAGATTATGTTATAAACTTGTGGAATAAATTTTGGAATAATCATAATCATAGAAATATTATTTCAATCCTAACCACTAAGACATTCATGATATTTTTGGACTAGGATAACGACTTGTGTATTAGATTTTGGACTGGGATAATCTCCAATGTACCCTCTTTCATTAATTTAATAACATCATGTGTACCCTATTTCATGTTTATGATATCCTCCTATGTAAACATCAAGATCATAGAATATTAATATTTACCTAATGTATTAGAGGGATATATATTTCTAGGGACACTAATATCATAATACTAAATATATTCATATGTATACCACATGATATGAAACATTTCTTATAACTTTACCCATGTAACACCCCGAGCTTTCACGATACACTTCTCGTTCAATAATGAAATAGCTTGCATTATACGCAAGTTTGAGATTCTAACACACCACGACTAATCAATGTAGCCGTTATGAATAGTAATACCCACTTTTTAAAATTATAGAAATTTTATATTTCAAAATGGACTTCATTTTTGTATTCGGAATATCGAAATTATCCTAAGTTGAATTTTTTGTAATTTTCTGAGAACTTCCAATTTTCTATGAATAGTGAAAAATACTTAAAAACAAAATTTTTAATCAAAATTATTTATAGTGATAAATTATACTATTGAGTGGTTTTAAACTATAATTAGAATATATTTTCACGATTTTTTCCAATGGTGTTCATTATAATTAATTTCACTTTGAAATTAGACATAAATAATTGTCAATCTTTTGATATATATTGTTTCTTAAAAACACGCTATTTGTTGTGACAGCGGGAATTAATTATAAAATTAATTAATGAAACTTATATGTTTGGAATTTTGTAAAATAGACATCATTTTTGAATTCGGAATATCAATTACAGCTTAGGGTGAAATTTTGGCTTTGTTCTGAAAAACTTCAAATTTTGATGAATAGTAAAACCACTAAGTGGTGGCTAAAAAAACAGATTTTTTGTTTAAATGAAACATTACCACTTCTGTGATTTGATTTTCAAAAATCTGACATACATGTTTGTCATTAGTAATTAAAATGTGGTTCAATGGGATTAAAATAATTTTTTGTTGAATAGTAACTATTAAGTTTAATTAATCGCGATTAAAGGTAATTAGTGAAATTTAAGGTAAAAATGATATTATAAAAATAAGAAAATACCTTTATACTTGTCCCACCCCTATTGGATGTGTCATGGCCGACCAAGAAAATCCATGGGTCAACTTGGGGACCCCATGGAGCCACTTTGGTAGGAAAATTACACAAATAACTTTTTTTTAATGTTAAAATAAGAATGTCACAAACATGAGTTGTTTTACTAAAACAGTATGTAAATGGGGATATAAAAGTAATATTTTTTACTATAAAAATTCATTAGAAAGATAAAAATCTGTCCTACATCATGATTTTTTTTTATAATTTGTAGACATTAAATAAATTAAATTATTTATAACACCATGATGATGTCGCGATTACCTCATTAATTAACGATTTAAATAAAATGAAAGGATAATGTAAACTCTAAGGCTTACACTTGTCAAAAACCTATTGGATGAGAATATTTCGAACCCTTATCACCTTATCCTCTCAATATATCATTGTGGGACCTTTAGAATCTGAAAATCATTTCTTAATAAAGTAACATTTCATGAAATTCCAAGAGTGCCCTTCCTCTCCACTTATAAAAGGCCCCCACCACTACCACCTTACTCACACTTTCAAAGCCTTTTGGATCGGAAAAACTCTACCCAAATACTCTCCCAAATTCCCTCCCTTACTCCTAGAAGCATCAATTTGGGCATGATTCTTCCCAAGGAAGCCTTTGGCTCAAATCAAAAGAGTTACCCGATTTTAAGGTAATGTCTTCGCTTTTGTTATTTTGTTTTATTTTTCTTATCCAACCCCATAAACTCTTTTTATTTATTTCTTTTGTAACAACACCAGTATCCTAAATATACTATGATGTTTTTATAATAAGTATTCGAGCTAAAATTACACACACCTACATCTAATGGTTATAGAACATACTGTTTCTGTGGATGGTGAATTTCTGCCTCACGAAACGATGATTGTTCAACACTCATATAACACCTTCAAAGGTGGCCATTAAGATGTCAATATATTTATACATAATATATAATATGTTTATGTTTTACTTAAGGTTCTTTATTTATCATTTATGGCATACCTTTATTGTTTCCATTATGGGTAAACATGATATTTTCATTTTAGGAAGTGCGGACTACCGCCCCCTCAAAGTGATTTGAATCGTTAATGACATATGTGGGATGTATAAAGGATGGAGTAAATGATATTATATATGATATTATACTGGAATTATAATATACCTTTATATCATTATTATTTCATTAAATACGAAATAGAAATGAAAGTAGCATTCATGCGTACGTACGACTTGCCGTCTCCATGAACGGTGCATTTCATTTCTTACCACGAAACGTTATGGAATATTATAAATTAATGTATATATTGGATATATATGAGATATATGATATCTATATAATGAATATAATTCTGGATATAATAGATATTTCACCACATGAAAAACTTGTAATTATAAGAAGTTTATTTTTGACTCAAGTACCAACGATCGACAAAACGACCATTATTAACATAAATAATTACATAATGTTCATAACATGGTAATAAGTGATATAAAACTAATAAAAACCTTGAAAAAGGTTCTTCATCAATTATAAATTAACTGTAGTATATTATTCAAGAGGTTAAAGAATGGTCGAGTCAGGACAGGACGCAGGGTAAGGGAACTTCTTAACCCAATTTCTATTCTTTGGGTTAATCTTCTACTTTCAAATTATGTCATGATATTATTATGTCCTATATTGTATTTGTACTTTATTTATGTGTACTTATATTGAATAAACATAATATATCTACATTATTTTAAAAAAATGATCTTTGTAAGGGTCTTCGTCTCAATCTCCTTTCAGTGAGGCATATTTTGTTTTATACACAACTTTCTTTTATACGGTGTATAAACCCATTTGACTTTGAATTTTATTAAAAAAGGAATCTTTTTTTACAAATCATTTTACTAAATGAAAAAATTATTTTTTTTGTCTTATGTATGCAGCGACAACGACTTCTCTGCCGCCGTGACCATTATTTCTGTTTCGGCTTCCTCTACAAGCCATAACATTTTTTTAAAATGAAAAATAAATATCATGTTTTAATTTTCTTTTATTTTGGTATTGAAAATAGTTTTGAAAGTATTTTTATTATATCAATGTGTTGTATTTATATCTTGTTATTGAAATGTGGAAATGTTATGTTTCCTTTATGCATAATTTATGTGATATGATTATGTTATGGTTTATGATATTTTTAAACCTATTCTTATGAGGAATTCATTGGACTTAATAAGTGACGTGTGGAGCCCGTTATAGCTCCTCGATGCATCGTTAGGTCTCATGAGACAAACTAGTGTCTTGGCACGAGGCCTTGACAAAATCTTATTTGTGGTCTTGGCACGAGGCCTTGGCTACGTAGTTATGATAGTCTGACATTATGCATTCCATCATTATGAAAGTGGTTATTGATATTTCATGTGATTATTCGACTAGTAGAATATCCATGTGAGTAAGTAAATGGCATTATTTCATTTTACTTTTTCCATATTATGCTAAAGTTCAAGTTTAAAAGGCTTTTGTTTTAGTTATACATTTCCTTAAATGTTAATGTTCGTTTATGAAAGCTTCTGCAATATTGTTATCCTTACTGAGCATCTGAGCTCACCCCTTTCAATGTTTTAATATTTTCCAGGTTGTGAAGAAGTATTTTATGAATGACTTGCAGGGATAGTCAGAAGAGGATATGAGTGTGGACTATGAATACTTTGTTATTAGTTTTTCTCTTTATGATGTAATGTAACATTTATGAATGTATCTAGTGTTTCCAAGGATACTAAACTAATCGGTCTTTTGAGACTTGATCTTTTGTGATCATGCCAATGCTACGCAATAATGCACCGACTCTGGGTAACTGGGGTCGGGGCGTTACAGTTGGTATCATAGGTAGTTTAGTACTAACCTTGGAAGCTAGATTTAGATAAACTCTGATTAGAGCACACAGCCCAAAGATAGACTTTAAGGATTAGTATATAAGAACTTACTAGAATTTTGGTATTATAGAGATTTTTTGAGTTTTCCGAGCAATACATCCCTTTCTGGATACGAGCAGGTAGAGGTGGCTCTGGCATAGATGTACCGAGGGGTAAAACCTGAAAACACCGCTTTGAGCTAGACTCGAACGGGAACTGGTGCACGACAACGGGCCTTGCTGCACTCTTGGTTATGACACTCATGGGGGATATGCTTAGGATAATTCTCATTTTCTTTACAAACCATTATGAAGGTTTTATGAGTATATACTTCCTCAATGAAAACATTTCTTTTTATGATTATGGATTATATCCATAAATAGTTCAATTTATGTTAAGTGTTTTGCAAGTTTGTTATTATGTATTTCGATTCATAAACTAACCCAGTTTAGGCCATTGTATAGAAATGGCGCCATGTAGAAGGAATGTGAACTCCATCAATACGTATGATCCAAAGAGTAAGAAGGATCATATCTTTCACAGTATCAAGACAACATTTAGAAGGGAAATAGCCTCACATGTGTTCTCAACATATGAAGAAATAATATCATGTGTTAATAAGATAAGTAGAGGATTCTCTAAGTCTTATGGATTTGAAGGGATGAAAGAGAAGAAAAGGATGGAAGAGAGAATGATGGATAAAGGGACGAGGGAAATGAAGAATTTTACAATATTTGATAACTGTGGAGAGAAACACCTTAGAACTTGCCTGAAGGGAATGGGAGTTTGTTATAAGTGTAGAGAAAAAGGACACCAAGTGTGTGGCTACAAGGGTAAGATAAAGGTTTCAAATGTATAATGCTTCATATGCAAGGAGTGGGGACACTACGCAAACCAATGTCCAAATCATCAGAGTATGCCCCAAATGATGTTATTGGATAATAATCAAGTCATGATAATACCACAGATGAGGAGGAATGATTAGAGGTCTTATGTTGTTATTAAATAATTTTGTCATTTGAGTGTTGTATCAATGATGTACTGGTTATAATAATTAAGGAGTATATAAGGATTGTACTACAGTACTATTTCATCAAGGACATGAGATTGTGTGGAACCATGAAAAGTGACTCCACAACAAGTTAAAGTTTTGGAAAATATATGGTTGAGAGAAAGATAAACCATAATATGGTTCTGATACCGAGATAGTGATTTTAGAATAATACATGATTGATTTGGATAAATTATATTGGATATTCTTAACTTCCTTGAAATTGATTAATGATTTGTATACATTTTTGGATAGAAGGAGTATATCTAGTATTCTATAAGGAATAAGGGATCATGAATGTAATCAATAAGGATTTATGGTAATTCAGTATGTTGCAGTGTTTTAAAAGAATACATGGTGAAGGTTTTCACATGTTGTTACGTGGAAAAAAGGATCTTCATTATGTTTTCCTTCCTTATAAAATTTGGACTGTGAGTTGGAAAGAAGTATTTTGGATAAATATAAAGGTTGGAATGGATTAAGTTTATCTTTGGATAGTATTGTTTAAGGTTAAATCATTTTGAAGATTATTTTTGGAATATTATAATACTATATTTTTAGGAAAAGGACAACCTGCAGGGTGGGGCATAACCCGTCGCGTCGGACAAAGCTGCAGTAATCGAACCCACAACCATAGTGCGGCATGCCTTTATTACTTGCCACTAGCCTACATGAAGTCCCTGGTTATTAAAAAATAGTTTTCCTAATCTAAATGGTATGTGTTAATATTTTGAACCTTGTACGATTAGGATAAATATAATATTTTTGAGTTCTATTATCTTTTTGAGTGAAAGATGAGTTTGTGGTAGAAATTAGTTGAAGTTTGAAACTCTACTTGTCAAGAATAAATATATATATACCTGTCACTTATTCTATGAATAAATTAATTCTTAAACATTAGTAAAGGGATATTAAAACAAAAAATGTGTTATCCTAATACCTTATGTCTTGTTGAACAGATAATATTTTAAATAATCAAAGATTGAAGGCTTTGAGGCCCTCAATTTTACAATATTTTGTGATTGATGACCTCAATAACTCCATACAAATATTTACATTTTTCCTCCAATTATATGTCTCTAATTTCCACCAATGTTCTCCTTATCAAAATCATAATTTGGTGGTGACTGTTTCATTTTCCTTTCCCTCTTATTAAGGGTAAATTTTATTAAACTTATTTCCGATGTGGGTTTTCTACAAAGGTATTTTCTATTTTCAACATTTTATTTTTAAAGAAAATTTTCAAATTTCGAGGACGCAATTTATTGAAGTAGGGGAGAATGTAACACCCCGAGCTTTCACGACACGCTTCTCTTTCAATAATGCAATAGCTTGCATTGTACCCAAGTTCAAGATTCTAACACACCATGACTAATCAATGTAGCCATTATTAATAGTAATACCCACTTTTTAAAATTATATAAATTTTATATTTCAAAATGGACTTCATTTTTGTATTTTGAATTTCGAAATTATCCTAAGCTGAAATTTTTTGTAATTTTCTGAGAACTTCCAATTTTCTATGAATAGTGAAAAATACTTAAAAACAACTTTTTGTAATCAAAATAATTTATAGTGATAAATTATACTATTGAGTGGTTTTAAACTATAATTTGAATATATTTTTACCATTTTATCCAATGTTGTTCATTAGAATTAATTTCACTTTGAAATTGGACATAAACAATTGTCAATCTTTTGATATATATTGTTTCTTAAAAACACAATATTTGTTGTGATAGCGGGAATTAATTATAAAATTAATTAATGAAACATATGTGTTTGTAATTTTTTAAAATAGACATCATTTTTGAATTTGGAATATCAATTATATCTTAGGGTGAAATTTTGTCTTTGTTCTGAAAAACGTCAAATTTTGATGAATAGTGAAACCACTAAGTGGTGGTTAAAAAAATTGATTTTTCGTTTAAATGAAACATTACCACTTCTGTGATTTGATTTTCAAAAATCCAACAAACATGGTTGTCATCAAGAATGAAAATGTGGTTCAATGGGATTAAAATAATTTTTTTTGGTGAATAGTAACTTTTAAGTTTAATTAATCGCGATTAAAGGTAATTAGTGATATTTAAGGTAAAAATGATATTATAAAAATATGAAAATACCTTTACACTTGTCCTACCCCTATTTTATGTGTCATGGACGACCAAGACAATCCATGAGTCAACTTGGGGACCCACTGGATCCACTTTGGTAGGAAAATGACATAAATAACTTTTTATTTAATGTTAAAATAAAAATGTCACAAACATGAGTTGTTTTACTAAAACAATTTGTAAATGGGGATATACAAGTCATATTTTTAACTATAAATATTCATTAGAAAGATAAAACTATTTCCTACATAATGATAATTTTTTTATAATTTTTAGACATTAAATAAATTAAATTATTTATGACACCATGATGATGTCGCGATTACCTCATTAATTAACGATTTAAATAAAATGAAAGGATAATGTAAAATCTAAGGCATAAACTTGTCAAAAACCTATTGGATGATGATATTTCGAACCCTTATCACCTTAGCCTCGAAATATATCATTGTGGGACCTTTATGATCCGAAAATAATTTCATAATAAAGTAAAATTTAATGACATTCCAAGAGTGCCCCTCCTCTCCACTTATAAACGGCCCCCACCACTACCACCTTACTCACACTTTAAAAGCCTTTTGGCTTGGCCAAACTCTACCCAAATACTCTCCCAACTTCCCTCCCTTACTCCTAGAAGCCTCACTTTGGGCATAATTCTTCCCAAGGAAGCCTTTGTCTCAAATCAATAGAGTTACCCGATTTTAAGGTAATGTCGTCGCTTATGTTATTTTGTTTTATTTTGCTTATCCAACCCCATAAACTCTTTTTATTCATTTATTTTGTAACAAAAACAGTATCCTCAATATACTAAGATGATGTTATAATATTTATTCGAGCTACACTTACACACACCTACATCTAGTGGTTAAAGAACAAACTGTTTCTGTGGATGGTGAATTTCTGCCTCACGAAACGATGATTGTTCAACACTCATATAACACCTTCAAAGGTGGCCATTAAGATTTCACTCTATTTATAAATAATATATAATATGTATATGTTTTACTTAAGTTTATGTATTTTTCATTTATGGCATACCTTTATTGTTTCCATTATGGGTAAACGCGATATTTTTATTTTAGGAAGTGCAGACTACCCCCCCCCCCCCTCAATGTGATTTGAATCGTTAATTCCATATGTGGGATGTATAAAGGATGGAGGAAATGATATTATATATGATATTATACTGGAATTATAATATACCTTTATATCATTATTATTTCATTAAATACGAAATAGAAATGAAAGTAGCGTTCATGCGTACGTACGGCTTACCGTCTCCATGAACGGTGCATTTCATTTCTTACCTATAAACATTATGGAATATTATAAATGCATGTATATACTGGATATATATGAGATATATTATATCTATATCATGAATAAAATTCTGGATATAATGTATATTTCACCACATGAACATCTTGTAATTATAAGAAGTTTATTTTTGACTCAAGTACCAACGATCGACAAAACGACCATTATAAACTTAAATAATTACATAATGTTAATAACATGTTAATAAGTGATATAAAAGGAATAAAAAACTTGAAAAATGTTCTTAAGAAATTATAAATTAACTCTAGTTTATTAGTCAGGAGGTTAAAGAACGGTCGAGTCAACACAGGACGCAAGGTAAGGGAACTTCTTAACCAAATTTCAATTCTTTGGGTTAATCTTCTACTTTCAAATTATGTCAGGATATTATTATCTCCTATATTGTATTTGTACATTATTTATGTGTACTTATAGTTAATAAACATAATAGATATACTTTATTTTAAAAAAATGATCTTTGTAAGGGTCTTCGTCTCAATCTCCTTTCATTGAGGCATATTTTGTTTTATACCCAACTTTTTTTTATACGGTGTATAAACCCCTTTGACTTTGACTTTTATTCAAAAAGGAATATTTTTTTACAAAGAGTTTTACTAAACAACAAAATGAATGTTTTTGTCTTACATATGAGATGACAATGACTTCTCCACCTTCGTGACCATTATTTCTGTTTCGGCTTCCTCTACAAGCCATAACTTTTTTTAAATGAAAAATAAATATCAAGTTTTAATTTTCTTTTATTTTGGTATAGAAAATGGTTTTGACAGTCTTTTTATTATATCAATGTGTTGTATTTATATCTTGTGATTGAAATGTGGAAATTTTATGTTTCCTTTATGCATATTTTATGTGATATGATTATGTTATGGTTTATGATATGTTTAAAACTATTCATATGAGGAATGCATTGGACTTAATAAGTGATGGGTGGAGCCCGCTATATCTCCTCGATGCATCGGTAGGTCTCATGAGACAAACTAGTGTCTTGGCACGAGGCCTTGACAAAATATTATTTGTGGTCTTGGAAGAAGGCCTTGGCTACGTGGTTATGATAGTCTGGCATTATGCATTCCATCATTATGAAAGTGGTTATTGATATTTCATGTGATTATTCGACTAGTAGAATATCTATGTGAGTAAGTAAATGAAATTATTTCATTTTAATTTTTCCATATTATGCTAAAGTTTAATTTTAAAAGTCTTTTGTTTTAGTTATAGATTTCCTTAAATGTTAATGTTAATTTATAAAAGCTTCGGAAATATTGTTATCCTTTCTGAGCATCTGATCTCACCCCTTTCAATGTTTTAATATTTTCCAGGATGTGAAGAAGTATTTTATGAATGATCTGCAGGGATAGTCAGAAGAGGATATGAGTGTGGACTATGAAGGCTTTGTTATTAGTTTTTCACTTTATGATGTAATGTAACATTTATGAATGTATCTAGTGTTTCCAAGGCTACTCAACTAATAGGTCTTTCGAGACATGATCTTTTGTGATCATTCCAATGCAACGAAATAATGCACCGACTCTAGGCAACTGGGGTCGGGGCGTTACAACCCATATACTAGAAAATGTATTCTATCAATATATCATCATTATAAATGTAAACCATCCTAATAAAATATAAACATGGTTTTATTGCATCTATTTCCCATTAAATCCAATGTAACATCAATATATGTTGTCACAGATGAAACATTACTTTAAAATACCACATGAATGTTTCATGAAAAAAATAAACTTATAATTTTTAAATGAAATATTGAAATCTAACAAAATTCACTAATATTATGGAAAATGTTTTCATCTAATAGAACCTTGGAAACCTAAAAAGTATTCTTCAAGTCATTGAGAAGTCATACTGATGGACAATTATGTTCATAACATGTATGTTAAATCATAGATTTTATTCACATTTTGGATAAATTATCAAATAAAATCTTTCATAAAATAACAATAAGATACATTTTAAACAATTTTTTTAAAAAATAAATCATGGATAAAAATCTCTTTAAAAAGTCATTTTAAAATATAAAAAAATTGTAATATGTTTTAGAAAACCTAGATATGGATGAAAATTACTTTTGATTGAAGAAAGAAATAATGTCATATTTCCCTAAAAACATTAATCTAGTCAGATGAGAACATAAAGTGAGGAATATAAAAGGATAAAATATCTTCTCAAGAAATAATAAGTGGGGGGGGGGATGAAATAAATTTATCATAAAAGGATCAGGTAATTTCATTAAATGAAATTCAAGAGTAAACAATATGAATTAAAAGTATATTAATAAATAAATCCCGTATCATTTTTTATGACATTAAAATTTAATCCTAATAAAAGAGATAAAACTATATGGATAAATATATATCCCCATAATTTTACAGAAAGGCATCATAAAATAAATTCATAGGAAGTTCATAACCTATATAAAAGATGAAAGTGGGGGGATATGGAATGTGTCTAATAGAAGTAAAAGTAAGATGAAAATATCTAACTTAATGTTTAAACTAAATAAAAGGTTCTATAACCTATTTGTTAATAAATTTAAATTCATTAGTATTATATACTAGAGTCAATTATATACTTAAAATATCATAAATAATCTAGTTATAATATCTTGAACACTGTTTTCACTTTTCAATGATAGGGATGAATGAAAGGTAAATAATAATTCACCTTTCATGAATCATTATTATATTATATATTTCATATATATTCATTAAATATATACTTATTAATATCCATTATAATCTGATCTAAAAAAATGAATCACATCATTTTGTGGGGGTGTACTCTTCACATATTCCCGAGTGACATTATCGTTTTCTAATGGATAGGGGTGCATCAAGCTATATATGATATTATATGTAATTAAGGACAGTTAAATCATAAATATCATATATTAATTTTAAATCCAACATCATAACCAACAATATAATATGGTTATAAAAATGAATTATATCACTATGTGTAGGCGGTTGCCCATACAAACACACAAGATATACCTTCACCTCTCATTGAATGGAAAAGTTAGTGGATAAAGGTATTTCCTTAATTATAATAACATTCATGTATAATTATTTTCTTTTGAATTTATTATTTTATGATAAATTCCATAGACCTAGAGGAGGTAAAATAATAAATAAATCAAAATAGGTCAATTTAGAAGATTACCAGTTATTTGGTTAGACTCCATTAGATACCTTGTAAAGGACCGTTTGAATTGTATTTTAAGAAGACAAAAACCTCTAATTCATGAAAATATATGATGATAATATAATTGGTCAATATTTTGGTTGAGATAAAAGGTTCAATTTATGGAAATTAAAAGGTAGAGGGGGTTCCCTTTTATAAGGTAGAGATGGAACACACTAATAATTACCAAAAATATTTAGATATAATAAATTTTTTGTCAATAAAAATGATTCAAAATGGAGATATATTTGAAGAAAAAGATGATATATTCTAAATATAATGATTAAATTAATTTTTTTACATGTGTTTGTGCCATTTTTAAACCTTATCTTTTTACATAACCCCATTGGTTAACCAATTTAAATCTTAACTATGGTATCATTTTTTTAACATTAAAGGGATATAATTTTACTAATAATTTAATAATTATTTCATAAATTTCCAATGGATGTAATTTTAGATGATTTTTGATCCCTATTATCCTATTGAAATATTTTTATGATTTTTAAATTATTTAATGAAGTATTATTTTACTAAAAATTTTATTATTGTCAATTTTGGCACTTAATTTAATTTTAATTTATAGACATCTACATATTTATGGAATTCAAATATAAAATTTGACACATCTATAAAAGTTTATATATATCTATAAAGTTATTGGTGAAATATAATTCACCCAAATTGAAATAATTTTAATATTTGGAAAATTATTTATATTACATTTATATTAATTTAATTAATACTCCGTCAACATCCTGTAAGGATTTAGTGGATTTATCCATAAACTTAAAATTATAAAAAAATTATATAAAAAAATTAATTCTTATTTTAAATATTCATTTATAGCCAACCATATCCCATTTTTATTCTTATGTAAAATTTTTAGAGATATTATATTCCAGAGAGTGGTATTTTGGAATTTTAAATACTTAAAATATTAAAAACATTACTATTAATGGGAAATTGAACAAAAAAGAAAATTATTCAAATTTTGGAATTATATGTTTGATTTTATTAATTAAAATTACATAAATTCATTTTTTTGTTTGATTTGATGCCAAATCTATGGGTTTAACCCTATTATACAAACAATACTTGTACTGAGGTGTAAAATATTTATCACTTTTACTATTCTTTATGAAAAAAAATAAAAGGTACCCAAATAACAAATTTTAACATCATAATAAAAAACAAGGTATCCATTTGCTAAAATTCAATATATATATGTGGATAAAATATATTTTCATATAAATTCATAAAATGAATAAAAAACGATTTTTAGAAAATTACATTTGTAACTATAAAATTAAAAATTTATAAAAAATATATATATTTATTATTCAAATGGAATAAATTATATTATTAAAATATACAATTATTTACTTTAAGATACATTACATAATATATTTTTATATTTGAATTATTTAATTTAATGAAAAGAAAAGGAATTAATTTAAATATTGGAATTTTTATCTATTCAATGATAAATAAATCATTTCAAAAAAATTAAAAATTTCACATTAAGTAAATTTTGATATGATGATTCTATAAATAATTTTAATATTTAAAAATTCAACTCTACACTTTTTAAAAATTGATCATATTTTCTATAGGATAAATTTTAAAAAATAACTTTTGAAAAAATGTATTTTTTCAGAATGAAATGACTTCACTAAAAAGAAGTACTTCTTTACTAAGAATTAATAAATAATTTTTAATAGAGTAGGACCACACAAAATGTATTTCATATTTCATTTACAAATATTTATTCCCTCTAATTGAATAATAGAAACAACTAAACAGTAATATTTTGTTAATTTATAAACAATTTCATAATGCTTGGCATTGTGTGCTATGTAATCTATCAAGAATATTATTATTTTAAAAAATATTTTTTTTTGGATTTTTATAGGTACATATCATTCTATAGGTCCATAATAACCTTTAAAATAACATATTAAATTTATTTACGCTTACGCCGCTATGGGGAAAATCATATTACATTTATGCATCCTACAAGAACACATCCATACCCATACACAACTCAAGGAATATAAATTTATGACTACACAACTCTTAAAAACGATCCTATATAATATTATCATCTACATACCATTACATAACCCCTATACCATATGTATTGGTGATAACAAACACATTATTGATTAATGTTTCCAACAAAAGGATTCAAAAATTAAACTAAAAAATCGATTTTAATTACCAATATACATGATGGTACACAAAATTAATGAATAATAAAATTAATTTTGTTATATAACATCTTAGGAACCTTATTATTCTATATTTAAATCAAAATTATCCATTTATTATAATTATAATTTTATTAGTTATATTGTTTGAACTTATGGAAGTTAAAATGCTTAATATGTGTGGTTTTATTTTATAAATTTCATTATTCAAAGATAATATACTACCAATATGTTAAATAATAAATAAAACCATTCCAAAACTATAAAAACATAATTTTATAATTAATATTTAATGATATATTTATTTTCATTCCCATGTCTAACCATGATAAACTTTTATAACATTTTTCAAGTAGGTTATTAATTTATCCCCAAACCATTACATGTTACATCTATATCAATGTGTATGGATAATAATGTGTATAATATCATCATAATATTAAAATAATTATATTATTTATATTATTTTATTATTTTGATTTTTATTTTAAATTTTATATATAAATAAATAAAATTAAAATGAAAAAAATTAATTCGTGGAGGTGGAAGTCCATACAATGCAGGATTAATGTACTTTTGTTTTTCAAAGTAGATGGAAATGAAAAATATGATTTTTTGAATAAATATAACATAAAATTTTTATAATAATTATTTAAATGTTACTGTATTAAAATAGTTATAATAGGTTTTTATGAAATAGATAACAAACTTTTTTTAGGATTTCATAATACTCACTTAGAAACTTTGAACATTCTCTAGAATTTCTCCGAGGAAATGAAGAACATCTCATAAATTATTCACAACAATGTTGAACAAGAAGTTGGATGTTAATTGGATAAATATGTAGTATTTTTAAAAAGTAATTATGTGTAATGTATTTACCATGATGGGGTTTAAGTACCCCCTTTTATGAGTGAGGAGAAGATAAATTGGTTGAACACCTCTGTACTATTCAATGATATTATTACTCTATTCAACACATAGAGACTCCCAATATTTGAATTAATTGAGTTTGGGATGATATTAAATTGAGAAATCCTCAACAATGTACTTACACAAGTTTTCAAATCATGTTTTAAATCAATTGGTTTTACATTTTTACCCTTACCTTTTTTTTACCTTAGTAACATGGTTTTAACTTCATAATTTCCTTTTTTTAATAAAATATAAAATAACAAATATTAAAAAATTATTGTTTCCTGGTTAAAACTTTATTAAAAATTTAATATCACTCAATTTAGATATTATAGAACATTAACTTTCAAAATAAACATTTCATATATTGAAAAAAAATCTAGGAAAATGTTTTGTCGAAAATTATGTTGTCATAATATTATTGACAACTAATTATCAATTATATGGGTGTTCATATAATTTTATATGTTTTTGAACATCATATTTATGTCATCTTTTATAATATAATAATTTAATCAATTTAAAAAAAGTATACAAAATTAAAAGTACTATTCTTTGAAGATAACAACATACGATTATCAAGGTCAACAATTTTCATCATAGTAGTAATAAATTTCATTAAAAAATTGAAATTAAAATTATTAAATAATCTGATAATTTAAGTATAATATAAAAAGATATTTTTTGTATATTTTATTTCTATATGTGAGGAATGTAAATTTTAATATAAACGATTCAATAATGTTTTTAGAAAAAAATACTAATTATGTTTCTAAAGCGATGTAAATAGGATTTATAAAATTATCACATTAATTTTAAATGATTTATTTTACTAAAAAGTATATATTTAAATAAATTAGCACAAATTTCATTTAATTTGATCTTGAATAATGATAATTTCATGAAAGTCATTATTTTTTTGTGAAATCGGCAATATTTCACTATTCACTTAAGAACCAATTTTTTCTTAAAAATAAAAAAAATAATATTAAGATATTATTTTTATAATAAACAAAAAAATTAATTTATAATATAAAATTAAAAATCATAAATTTATAAATAATTTCTTTGAATGAAATCATAAAATTTAACAACAAATGTTTTAATTGTTAACTGAAAATTTAAAATACTTACTATAATAAATATTTTTTAATATCATTTAGAAACTAAATTGGTGTTAAAAAATGTTTAATATCAAACATGATTTGTCAAGATTAATCGAGTATTTCATTAAATTGAAGTCCATGTTAGTTAAAAAGGAAATTTTGTAAAAACAAATTCTACAAAATTAATGATCTCATTATTCATTTGAGGTAAAATAATAAAATTAAAATCATATTAAAAGTAGACTTTATTTTATTTGAAAAATGTTATTATAAATTGGATATTCATATTAATTTCATTTAATTTAATGTTTACGTTTTAACATTCAATAAAAAATATTTATATTTTTATTAAAATAACACAGTTTTGTTTTTTTATTATTGCATTTGGAGAAATATGTCAAATATATTTCTATATTATAAATGAATTAATGTGTAAAAATTATTAGGTTTTTTAAATAATGTAATGGGATCTCCGTAAATCTCCCACAAACATAATATTTGTTTTGAAATAATTTTCCTAACCATCTCGTAGATTCCTTTTTTACTCTTACTCTAAGATTTTACACATCATAATTAATGTCCCAACTACATGATGTAAAAAATAATAGTATCTGATTTATTTTTAATTCCTTAGATGACCATGATCCAAATTCATTGTTTAAATAATTAAAAAATAATGAAATTATCTATAAAACCACAAACCTTTTTATTATGTCAAATTCCACTAGAATTTGAATGTATTGATTTGGTTAAGGGTTTATTTTTATAATTAGGACATAAACTGAGATTAAAAGAGTCTTAACACCCTGAAACGTTTCTTATATGTTCTCTAAGGGTTATAGAGTTTCTCAAGTGTTCAATAGGATGTTGGAGGGGGTGAAAAAATAGATTTAAAACTAAAAAATTGTAGTGTAAGGCCTTTGTTTTAAAAAAAAAGGTTCATGTGAAGAATGGATGATGTGGGAAAGTATTTAGGGGGTAAAGGGATGGATGGATGATAGGGATGTCTAAAAATTGATGATTTTAAGGTGTGATCCTCATGTGAACATCATTAATGGTTTATGGGGTGTTGTTTTATCAAGGGAAGTTTTTTCTTTTAATAGTGGGACTGTTGTTGTTTTTAACAGGGTTTAGCATCATGTGAAGGCCGTTACTGGTCATTCTACCCATCTATTTACATTCCATCTATCCTATATTAATATTATTTTTTTAGGAAATTATAAATTGAAATGATATCTGTTTTCCATTTCATCATCTATCCTATGTTTACTTCATTGTCACAAATCATTGGCTATTTTTTTTAGAATCTTAGTTCTGATGATGTCAGATCATCCTATAATAGTATGACTATAACAAAATATATGGATTTTTTAGATTAGGAACATATGTTATTCATTCACATAGCAACATGCCATTATGGGAATTGTATTTTTATATAAATATTTTCAAATTTTTTTGTCCCTAAATTATTTGTTCTTTCAATTAGAACTGTAACATCCATTATTTCCAAGGTATGTTGTTATTTATATTTGGATCCCAAGGTCTCCATTCATTAGTTATGGAATTATATAATAGGTATTTATGGAATGATATCAATATTAATTAATGTAATTTTATGGACCTACAAAATTTAATCTACTTGATGAACACCAGTTAGTAAGTCCGTCACCACAAAATAGTTGGTGTCCTATCGTGGAGATCTACAATTCTTTCGATCCCATTGGTTTGTTGGTGGAACTTCTTGTAGATTCTTAATTAATTAGAGTCCACTAACATGATTATCATAATCCATTATCTTAATATTGGATGTAAAATATTCTCTAGGATCTTCACAGAACAAACAACTACCCAGCTGGCCCACTGACCATATGGAAGAGTCACCGACACATCAGTGCACCCAACAGGTGTGCCCCAAAAGCCCACAGGTCATTCTTAAGAGGCCTATTCAATAAGGGTACCCTCATAATTTATCTCCAATGATAATTTTTATAATTATTATTCATAGGTATTACCACCATTCACCCATGATATCTCATTGAGTTTTTATCTTATTCATTTGGACCTCCCTTTATCTACTCTTCAGTGATTCGAGTGTAGAATAATTTGTTAACTCCCAAATGGAATTATTACTCTATTATAGCCTAAATCTTCTCATTATGTTGATATAAATCAATGAGATGTTCTATTTTGGATAAATATTTGGTTTCTTTCATTATCTAATAATTGTTTTGGATGAATATTCATTAGATATTATATATATAGAATTTACATACAACCATTGAATGGATCTAGATCCACAATTGTAGAGATATCTCATTGCATAAGTTTATTTTCCTTGAATACCATGTGACATTGTCTTTATTGAATTTTGATTCTAGTGTTATGGTTATGATGAATTGGGATTATTTTTAGGAATCAGTGATGAACTGACGTGGTTCGGTGGTTGCTCTAAGTATTTCATGTATCAAACATGTGGTAGGATGTGTGTGTGTGAATATTTAGGTATTATATGCATGTGTGGGTGTTTTTGGATGTGATACCATTTCATCATATGACATTAATGTTGAGAAATATGTGACCATGTGACCCATTTGTGATACAAACTTCTGAATTATTAGGTTTTTAATTATATGTTGATATGGGTAGAACATGTGGTAACTCTAATGCATATGTTATGATAAAAAAGATGATATTTTTTGGATTATTAGATATATTGAGGTGGTGAATGTGTAACATGATTAATATATCATGGATTTGAGTGTAATGATGGTTAGATTCATAACATGGCATGTTCCACTAATGTGTGTGTGACCAGTCATAGTTAGATGTGCTTCATGATTCAAAATATTCAGTACATTATACTGATGGTGAAAAAAATTTCAGATTAAAATCATTCAAATGATTATGTTTTTCAGCTGCATATATCATCGTTTTCAAAAGAAATAACAATTAAGGGTGTTAGATTACTACTCCTAAAAGGTGGATTGTGTGACCTTCCCTTGATGGATGTTATTTAAATGTTCCTTTAGGGAATAATATGGGTTTTGGGTAGTATAATTAATTTTAACTTCTAATATGATTCTAATGAAAGTGGAACTAGGGTATGTTGTTGCTTGGATAACACATAATTCCATGAAAAATATTTTTTATTTTTCATTTAACTAATTATCGTGGCCTAAATATTTTATATAGTGGTTCACTTATGTTAATGATGATTTGGTGTTGTCCCGATGGGTTCATACTAATAGCCTATAGGGAAATCACGATGCACATATATAACTCATGATCAGGTATCCAACTAAGGGCAATGGCCCAATGTTGAGGTGCTGAGTAGGTGGAGTTTAGAGCATGGAGGAAATTTTAAAGGAGACTCCACACTGTTGCTGTAGTGTTTTTAGTTCCATTTCATTATCTATCACAATATGTTAATATATAACATTGAGGTTCTTTTTGATTATTTTTTATGACCTTTATTCCATTTATTAATGTATGATGATATTATATTACATTTAGATGTGTTTTTTAGATTTTTTACACATTTTTTGTGGATCCTTATTAAGTCTATTATTACTAATAGTATAGTCTCCCATTGAAACTATTTAGGACCTTATCACAATTCATAAGACTCTTGCCTATGGAATTTCATGTATGAGGTTATATATCTTTCCAAAATAGATCTGGTAATTCAGGATGGGGTGATATAATATTTTATAAAAAGTTTTTTCTTTTATATAGTGTATCTTAGTAGAACAAAGGTCTATTATATCAAAATCAAGTAAGGGATTACAATGTATTCTTATCATTATCTACTGAAATGGACCTCCACATTACTATTTATGGAATTTATTTTTTCATTTTTATTTTTAATGTTCATCAATTTCACGTCATGTGATAAATATGAGTGTTTCATTTTTATTTTTGGGATTTCGGTGCATTTTTTGCATCACAAATATTCATGTTGGTTCTCATGTCATGAATATTATTTCTAGTCATACATACTAATTAAAATAACTATATTTAATTTGAAATATATTATTTATACTTTTATGATATATCTTTACTAAATATATAAATAATTTAATTGACTATGCTAGCTTTTAAATATTTATATGATGGCGGCTAACATGCTTGTATAATTGTTTTCAGTAAGTCCCTAGGTAGTGCTATTAGGAATTTTACATGTGTAAATGGGTATCTTCATAGGTTGAGTCTTCAATTAGTGATATTTTATTTTTTCCAATAATTTCTTCAGTGTTTTATAGCTACCCATAATGTTTTACGTAAATATTACATCTTATTATATGAATATTCATTACATAAAATCATGAACCACGAAAAAACTATAATGATTTAGTGTTTTTGGAATCAAGGATTAAAAAAATTTATATTGAAGTTCTATATCATATCCCACTTATTTCATCACAACTTTTATCCTTCTTAGACATGTCACTATATCATGGAGAAACATAAACATAAAAATGGTTGAATAAGATGCTTTGTAAGGGTAAGAAAGGGAGATATCAATGATCGTTTATGTATAACATGAGAATAAAAATACGAGATCATGTGATTTAACATTAAAAACAATACCAATAATTTCATTGATAATAATCATATGTAATGGAAGAAATCTTGGTAGATCATAAGACATGAATCATAAAGGAATCAAAGATAATGTGACATGAGAGCATAAAATTTCTATAATATCATGTCATAAAAGAATGTAATAAATTATATTATAATAATAATTAGAGAAATATTATTTCAAGGATACCCACGAATACATTAATCTAATTATAGGATTAGATTACCACTTATTTATCTACATCGTTCTTGGGATAACCTCCCGTACAACCTATATCGGGATCCAGATTACATCCCATGCACCATCATTCATTATTTTATTTAACCTGATGTTTACACTCTTCTAGGATTTGGATAACTTAATATGTATAATTTTATATCATAAAACATTAATCATTACATAATTTTTTTTGAGAGATGTATAATTTTTTACACACCCAACTCATATTCAAAAATCAAATCATATATAAGAAACAAGATTATAAAAAAATTCATCATATTATCACAATATAACCCATATAAAATAAATGGTTTTCATTAACATATTATCATCATCATATTAAACCATATAAAGTAGTAATATTGATGGTTTCGTTGAATCATATCCTGAGTAAATCATATGTAATATCAAATGATGTTATCATAGATGAAAAATTAGATTAAAATATACTACTAATATTTATAGAGGAAAATACACTTCTCATTTTGAAATAGCTTACATAAAATTTGAAAATTTAAAAAATATATAGTAGCATGTTTTATAGAATGTTATTTTCATAATTTAAAGCTACGATTAAATTCATTGAGTCGTCATGACAAAAGGAAATTCCATTTATGAAGAGTATGTTAAAATATTGATTCTTCTCACATTTTATATAAAATGTAAAAATAAATTACTCAATAAAATTATAAGTAGATTCCACTGAGACAATTTTATTTAATTTTAAAAAGTGCAGAAATAAATTTCAAAAATCATAGGAGAATAATATAATTTTTTCTATAAAATATAAATAATGAAATCGACATTGATTCAAATTCATCCAAAACAAGGAGGGAAAAAAGTTAGTTTTTATTTGAAACATTATTTCGGACTCATGAGTATATAAAAAGGAAAAAATGACAGGAAGAAATTAAATATATTAAAATAATAGGAGTATAATAAAATTAATGATATTTAGTGGAGGCATAATATATAATTTCTTCATCACATATATATGAATTAAAAATACTGATAAAAATGTGATTGTCACAACCCATCCCCAGGGGCCTATACTTTGACTACCCCAAGCCCGCCTTCCATAGGCCAGGGGTTGGTGACTTGTACCAAAGGTATAAATCCCTAAAACTTGGAAGTAATTTCCCTTATAACCTGAAAACGCACACAATAGAGTACAAGCTGGAAGCAAAAAACTATGTCAAATTGTATAACAAAAGACTGCTGAAAAGTAAAAGGGGCCAGAAATACAATCCCAGCTGTAAAGTACAAGAAAATGAATGTACAAGTACTGGAAAAAAGGAAAAAAACTCACGGATCGTCCACTATTAAATCCTATCTGAAGGGTAGGTATAGATAGCCTACACGCACTGCACGTCCATCCGTCTCCTCCGTGTACCGTCACGTTGTGTGGTCTATCTTCAGGTACCGTCCAGTCCTAGTACACTTAGCCTCGGTCAGCACTGTCTGTCGTCTGCATCCAATACAATGAGGTGCAGGCATAGATTGTGTAGGGATGAGTATAACGATACTCAGTAGGGACCCCAGGACCCTCAAGGTCTCACAAAATCCAACAAGTATAAACACCAAGTATGAAAAAAAACAAATAAGCACACTTAGGTATATTCCCATTCATATACCTAAGTTATCAAGTAATCCATCTTAATCATCAGTAAAATACAAAAGATACTAACTCCGCTCACACAGGTGAGAAACTCACGTAGAGTTTTAGATATGATTAGATGTAGCCACTAAATTATATATTCAGTCAAACCCACACAGGATCCAGGAACAAAAATTGGAACTGTTGAACCCAATATGATCTAGGAACAGTCGTCAGTGCTGTTCAAACCCACAAAGGATTCAGGAATAGTAGTCGGAGCAGTCGAACCCACACAGGATCTAGGAACAGTCTTCAGTGCTATCGAACCCACACAGGATCCAGGAACAGTTGTCACTGCTGTTGAACCCACACAGGATCCAGGAAAAGTCGTCAAAGCACAGCCATGCATAGGGTTTCGTCACAAGCATGCTAACTTCTGGGAGGGTCCACTCCTCAAGCCAAGTGTCGATACATCAACTTCAATGATTTCCCAAGAAAAAATATCCCAAAGGTCCACCTTGTCATAGGAGTATCAACACAATAGACGACGTGTCAATCGGACACCCGGTCTGAGAGTTATTATCCCTTAGTCTCGGGGGCCTAGTTTGATTCGTCCATGATCCAACCTAACTGTAACTAAACTATACCACAAAATCCAGGGGGTTATACTAAAAGGGAGAATCACTCTCCTGGATTACCAGTTCCGATGAAGGTTTGTCAAACGGATGTCTGATGCCAATGATATGACCAAAAGAATGTAGGGGGGGGGGGCAGCGAGCCTGGGTCCGGTCCAACCCAGCCCGACTTAGTCTGGGCCGACCCACTGGGTTCATCCCAACTTGCTGGGCTCGTCCCAGGAGGCTGCGAAGGCTTCCAGTAGTGCAGGGGTGTAGACTGGTCGCGAGGGCGTCGACTGGCTACACATCGATGTAAGGGCAGTTCGACCTAGAGGCGCCACGAGGGGTGTGGAAGGCCGACTCAGACAGGCGCTTGTGAGGCACAGCTCGACATCTCGGCTCGAACGGTTCGTCCGGGCGCACGAGAGGGGGCGGGGCCAGCTGGCGGGCAGGCCAGCAGGATGCGGCCAGGCCGGCAGGCGGGCCGGAGGGCGGTCGGGCAGGGCATGGCCAGGACAACCGGCATCCGGGTACGACAGCAGGCGGCCGGGCAGGCCGGTAAGCGGGCCTATGGGTGTCCGTGCAGGGAGAGGCCAGGTCGGCCGGCAAGCGGGCCAGTGGGTGGCCGGGCTAGGTGTGGCAATGAAGGCCGGTGGGGCGCGGGCCTGCACAGGGCGGCGGCTCCACTCGGTGAGTAGTGCGGCCGACAGGGGGATTGTCCGTGGGAGGTTTGTCCGGTGGCAGTGCAGGACGCCACGAGGTTGGCTTAGATCATAGAGGCTTCAGGTAGCACAACCTTTGTCTTCGCCTCCTTCATTGCCTTGTTGCTTCGTCTTCATGCTGAAGATCATTATAAAAGAGATTGATGGAGGGAGTCGGGCCATGTTATTTTTGCCCGCACCCTCCACGATTAGGGTGATAAAAATCTTTTCATCAAGTTATGAGAACGATGAAAAACAACTCACCCGTCAAAGGAAACATATATTCATTCTTCATTTTGAAAGAAAAGAAGAACATGGCACAAAAAGAAAACAACCCCTACCTTTGTTCATTGATCTCCGATGAGGTCACGGGAAGAAGACGAAGGTGATCATCATTCGTCATGTCTGTCGCACACTTCCAATCCTGAGCTCATGCATCGGATTATTGACGGCGATGCAGAGGGAAGGTCGGTTGAAGACATTCCACGTAGGTAGGATCTGAGGATGAAGGTCGAAGGAGATCGTTGTCGGCGTTCTTCATTGGAAGAACGCGTTCTTCATTCTTTGATGGCGAGAGCTTTTCTCTCTTCTCCAAAGTTTCCACAAAAATGAATATGCCAAGCCAAATAATAGATTAAATTAATCTATTATTTAATTTTTTGGCACAAAATTCAAAATGGGGGAATTAATTAACTTGGCTCCCCTGAATTAATTGAAGAGGTTGGGAAAAAATTCAAATAGAGTATTTGGCACCATAAATACTGTGCGTTGGATCCATTAAGGTGGAGGGGTGGTGGCACCATTAAGTGGGGATCTCCAGATGTTTCTCCCCACTTAATGGGGAGTTCAAGAGGTTTTAACCTCGGGTGGTACCCACCATATCAAACTTGAAGAGGATGTTAGGTTTGGGTGGGCCCCACCACCATAACCTCTCATGGGAGGTTAAGGTGTGGTGGTCCCACCTCCAACTTCCATGTGGAGGTTTTAACCAAAAAATAAAAATAAATCCACACTTAATTTTTATTTAAATCATTCTCTAACAACAAAAAAACTAACTTTTCTTCTCGACCAACTACCGTCATGGTTAAAGTCTTATTAAGAAAGTACTGGCACTGCGAGTTAAACAGTGCCCTCAGATTTCAATTCCGAGCACTACTTCTAATGTTATAAAAACCCACTCATACATTTACTGAACGTACACGAAAAAAACTTCAAAAATTTATTCTGGGCACACCGGCCCTCAGAATCACGCGCTGTCAGTTTTTTGTGGACTCCTAAAATTCCCATGTATTTAAGAAAAAAAATTCCACAGAAATTCTGGGTCTTTAAATTCTCCCCACCTCATGGATTTTTTCTCCCATAATCTAAAACTAGAACTAAGGGAACAAGTGGGGGTAATAAGCATGCATCTGAGCCTCCCACTCCCATGTTCTCTCTTGGAAGTTCACGTGCTGCCAGTGAATGCGCACCAGAGGTATCGACCATCCATGTAGGACCCACTGTTATCGATCCTTAATCTCCTCTGGGACCTCCGTAAAAGTCTCCCCATCATCGACATCCATCTCTCCATGGTCGATGATGTGGGAAGGGTCATGCACGTATCTCCTCAGATGAGATACGTGGAAAACATCATGCACCCGGTGCAACTGAGGTAGAAGATCCAGGCAGTAAGCCACCTCGCCTACTCTGCTAAGGACCTGGAAAGGTCCGATGAATCTCGGAGATAACTTACTTCCTCGGAAAAATCTCTGTAAACCTCATCGAGTTGAGACACATAGAAAGACGTGGTTTCCATCCTCGAATTCTAGTGGTCTCTGTCTCCTATCAGCATACAACTTCTGTATGCTCTATGTAGTCTGCATCCTCTCCTGGATGATCTGCACCTTTTCTGTGGTAGCTCGTATAATCCTTGGTCCCACTAGTGTTGACTCCGTAGGGACAGTCCAACACAAGGGCGATCTACAAGCTCGCTCGTATATTGTCTCAAAAGGTGCCATCCCAATGGTGGAGTGATGGCTGTTATTGTATGAAAACTCCACCAAAGGTAAGTGATCCCCCCAGCTGCAACCAAAGTCGAGGACACAAGAACACATCATGTTCTCAAGGGTCTGAATGGTCCGCTCAGTCTAACCATCTTTCTGAGGATGGAATGTGGTGCTCAGATGAAGTTGTGTCTCGAAAGCCTCCTACAACCCCTTCCATAGCGGGGAAGTAAATCATGAATCATGATCCGAGATAATCATTGAGGGTACTCCATGTAGGTGCATATTCTCCTGCACATAGAGGCGTCCCATTCTCTCAACAGAACCATGCCCTCTTATCGGTAGGAAGTGGGCCGACTTGATGAGTCAGTCAACAATCATCCAAATCGAGTCAAGACCCCTATATTTATGTGGAAGCCCTGTCATGAAGTCCATGGATATCCCATCGCACTTCCACTCCGAGACCTATAAAGGCTGAACCAGGCCTACTGATACCTAGTTCTCTTCCTTCACTTGCTGACAAGTGAGGCATTGAGAGACAAACTCTACAACTACCTTCTTCATCCCCAGCCAGCAATGATGTTGCCGAAGATCCTGGTATATCTTTTCCACTCCTAGATATACCACTAGAGGGGATGTGTTGATCTCCCTCAACACTTCCTCCTGAAGTGATACTGGAACCATAGTATGTCCTCTGAAGAGAATTAAGTGCTCCCCACCTTCTAAAAATCCATTAGGTGCATGCCCTGTGGATATCTGAGCACGTCGTGTCTCACAGTTAGCGTATCCATGCTGCACCTCCTTGACTCACTGAAGAAGTGGAGGAGTGACTGTAAGAGACTAAAGAAAAGCTGCTCCATCTCAGTCAACAAACAAAATCTATAAAGTAGCAAGCTGCTCTATCTCCTCTCCTAGCAGTTGAATACCTGATCTCCTGTTGAGATTATATGGTACAATGTTACCCTTCCCAGGATTATAGACTATCTCGAAGTCATAGTCTTGGAGAAACTCAAGCCATCGCCGCTGTCTCAGGTTCAGGTCCTTTTGAGGGATGATAAACCTAAGACTCCGATGGTCAGAGTAGACTGTGAAATTCTCACCCATCATATAGTGCCGCCACCTATTCTAGGTGAAGACCACTACTGCTAACTCCAGGTCATGGGTGGCATAGTTCTGATCATGTTTTCTCAACTAACGAGAACCATAAGTGATCATTGCTTACTCCTTCATCATGACATAGTCGATTCCAGTTCCTGATGCATCACAGTAGACTAAATACCCAATTCCCTCATCTGGAAGCCACAAGATGGGGGAACTAGTCAGCCTCTACCTCAGCTCCTAAAAGCTCTGCTAGAATCTCTCCGACCACACGAAGGGTTACCCTTTATTTGTCAAGGATGATAGTGGTGCTGCAACTCTGGAGAAGTCTGAAATGAATCTCCGGTAGTAACAAACAAAACACAGGAAACTCCGTACCTCTGTCACACTCCTGGGTGGCTCCCAAGAAAGTACTGTCTCAATCTTTACTGGATCTCTTACAACTCCAGCCTCCGAGATGACATGTCCTAGGATGTGAACCTCTCGGATCTAGAATTGGAACTTTGAGAGCTTACCATAAAAATGGTGATCTCAAAGTGTGTCAAGTACTAACCGCAAATGGATGGTATGCTCCTCCTCATTAGTCGAGTAGATCAGAATGTCATCAATGAAGACTACGAAAAAGTGATGGAGGAATGACTGCAATATCCTGTTCATGAGTCCCATGAATACTGCTGGAGCATTGGTTATGCTGAATGGCATAACCAAGAACTCGTAGTGGCTATAGAGACACCTAAAGACCGTCTTCTACACATCCTCATCTCGAACTCTGAGCTGGTGATAGCCTGACCAGAGGTCTATCTTGGAGAACCACCGTTTTCTATTTAGCTGATCAAAGAGGTCTTTAATCCTCAAGAGTGGGTACTTGTTCCTCATGGTCACCTAGTTTAGGCAATGGTAGTTGACACAAATCCTTAAGCTTCCATCCACCTTCTTGGCGAATAGAATCGGGGCTGCCCTGGGAGAAACACTGGGCCGGATGAATCCCTTCCCCTGCAAGTCCTCCAGCTGTACCCGCAGCTCATGAAGCTCAGTGGGATCCATATGATATGCTGGTGTAGATATCGGTGTCATCCTGGGGTACAGGTCAATGTATAATTCCACCTCTCTCCAAGGTGGTAGACCTGGGACATCATTAAGGAAAACATCTACATACTGGTCCATCACAACAGGGTAAGTCAAACT
This sequence comes from Viscum album, assembly GCA_963277665.1. Classification (NCBI taxonomy): domain Eukaryota; kingdom Viridiplantae; phylum Streptophyta; class Magnoliopsida; order Santalales; family Viscaceae; genus Viscum; species Viscum album. Next base: position 1,207,404,682 of record OY728166.1, read on the forward strand.
CTCCACATCAACGGCCCCGAGGGTAAGGCTAGCCAACTAATGAGTGATTGGTTGCACCCTCCTCTGAGTAAGTCCTTCCTGTGCTGCAAAGGCTCCCTTATCTTCAGTGAAGGTGAACCTGGTCCCATTCGTGCGAACACAACACACTTTGCGCCTAATACAATCAATCTGAGAATGGACTATTGATAACTAGTTCATACCCAAGATGACATCGTAAGGCCTCTATGCCACTACGAGGAGATCCTAACCGAAGATATCACCTCCTAGAGAAATCTCACACTACCGGCACCAGTGCGTAATCATCAAGTCTGCTTGCATAGGAGTCTATAGCCGTAAGCATCGAGCCAACGGCTCTGTTGGAATCTCCGAGCTCCGAACAAGGGTTGTGGAAATGAAAGAGTGACTAACACCTATTTCTTTAAGAACTGTAGCTATGGTAGAGTATACACAGATCGTACCTCAAATAATCTCTAGATCGTTGTGACCATTAGCCTCGGCTACTTGGAGTTGAACTCTCACATGTCCACTTACTCCCTGTTGTCGGGGTGGACCTCCTAGTGGTGGTGGTGGTGGTAACATCTCAAAACATTGTCCATCGCTAGCTGCATAGCTAGATCCTCTGCCACGTCCAACTGATCCCTGTGGACTACCTCGATCGAACTTCTACCTCTGCCTGGGCGGTCCCTCAACTGTCTGATGATCATCCGAATAGTGGGTCAAACAGTCAAGATCCATGTGACCCTGCCTGCCGCATGTGAAACACTGCATGTTCTTAGAATGAATATCTCTATCTCGTGTGTCTCGCACAACAAAACCATAGTCTTGAGGTCGCCCACCAGATGGTCTGGTCCGCTTGGGCCTCTGCGAAATCTGTCTGCTGCTAGCTGGAGAAGACTCCGCTACGTGATTCCCGGTGGTGGTTCTCACTACCGGTGACTTCTCAGCAAGGAAACTCTCCACTAAGAGGGCATGCTCCAACACCGCCTCCTGCTTTGGGATGCTGGGGGAGATCATCGACACCCTGATCTCTCACCTGAGCCCCTTCTCGAAGGTCTGGGCCTTAAAGAATGGGTGTCGCACCATATCTGTGGAGTAGTGTGAGATGTCGGTGAACCTCGCTGAGTATTTTGCCACTGCCATGCTACCCTACTGTTGATGCAGTAATTCCTATATTTTTACTCCACGTAGGGTGGCTAGGATAAAATTGGCCCTAAATAAGCTCTCGAAGTCTTCCCAGAGAAGTGTCGCCTCGTCATGCACCTGGAGCATCAGGCTCCACAATCTGCCTACTGCTGCCTGAAGGAGACTCGTGGCAAGGATCCCCATAAGGTTTTATGGTGTCCCTACCAGTCTAAAGACTCTCACCACAGCCTCCATCCAATCTTCAGCTTCCTGCAGTTCTGTCTCTCCCCTATAATTGGGTGGCCTCTGGTGATGGAACTCATGCAACACACTCAGGCGGCGTGCACTCTCTGCTGATGGGGCTGGTGGCATCAGTGGACCAATTGGTAGTGGAACCACTAGTTCCTCCGTAGTGATAGGGACCTGAAATAAGGTCTTGTCGCTCGGTGGGATTCCATCTCGTACAATGCCTGGAACCCTGGCAGACTGTCTGTGTGGAGGCATCCTATAAAGAAACAGGTGCACCATGGTCAAAAAGTTATACCTGGTGAGCCAACTCAAAGAGATCACAAATAAAACTCTTCAAAACACACATGCAATTATTGTTTTCATGCACTGAGTCAGAAATCAGAAGTCAGGGTCCTAGGGTATGGATACGTCAGCCGCCGCACCAACACTAGACTCCCTGAACTAAAAACCACACTCAGTACCCTTAGCACTATTGCTTCACAAAAAATAACAGAGTCCGATGTTTTGTGGTAGAATCAACTCCTGTGATACCAATTTTTTATGACCCGTCCACTGGGGCCCATACCTTGACTACCCCAAGACCGCATTCCATAGGCCAGGGTCTGGAAACTAGCACCAAAGGCATAAATCTCTAAAAATGGGAAGGCATTGCCTTTATTACATGAAAATTCACAGAACAGAGGACAAGATGGAATAAAAACACTAAGTTAAACTGTATAATAAAAGAGTGATGAAAAGTAAAAGGGGCCAGAAATACAAGCCCAACTATAAAGTACAAGAAACTGAAAGTATAAGTGCTGGAAAAAGGAAAAAAAGCTCCTCGATCATCCACTGGGAAATCCTACCTCAAGGGTAGGTACATATAGCCTCCATAACACTCCACTTCTGTCCGTCTCCTCCGTGTGCCATCAAGCTGTGTGGTCCAGCTCCAGGTACCGTCCTGTCCTAGTACACTCAGCCTTGGTCAGCATTGTCTGTTGTCTGCATCCAACACAATGAGGTGCGGGCATAGCTCATGCATGTGAGAGTATAGATATACCTTTTAGGGACCCTGATATCACCAAGGTCTCACAAAATCCAACAAGTATGATCACCAAGTATGAAATAAATAAATAACCCCACTTAGGTATATGCACATACAAATACCTAAGTTATCAAGTAATCAATCTTAATCATGAGGAAAACACAAAAGTTACAGACTCAACTCACACATGTATACAACTCACGTACAGTGTTAGAGATGATTAGATGTAGCCACTAAATCATCAATTCTATCAAACCCCAACAGGATCCAGGAACAGAAATCAGAACTGTCAAACCCACACAGGATCCAAGAACAGTCGTTAGTGCTGTCGAACCCACATTAGGTCCAGGAATAGTTTTCAGAGTTGTCGAAGACACACAAGATCCAAGAATAGTCATCAGTGCTGTTGAACCCACATAGGATCCAGGAATAGTCGTCAATGTTGTCGAACCCATACAGGATTCAGGAAAAATCATTAGAGCGCAGCCAGCCACATGGTTTCCATACAACAATGTTTGATTCCAGGAGGGTCCACTCCTCAAGCCAAGTGTTGATACATCAAATTCCAAGAAGTCCCACGAAGAAATATCCGGAGGGTCCTCCTCATCATAGGAGTCTCAACGCAACAGACGATGCTTCAATCGGATGCCTGGTCTGAGAGTTATTAGCCCTTTAGTCTTGGGGGCCCGGTTGGATTCGTGCATGATCCAACCTGACCGTAACACAACTATACCCCGAACTCCAGTGAGGTATACTCAAAGGGAGTGTCACACTCCAAGATTACCATCGCTGCTGATGTTTCATTAAAAAGATGTATGGTGCCAAAGATATGGACAAAAGAAGGTAAAGGGGGGTCACAGCGGGCCCGGGTCCGGTCCAACCCGGTCGGACTGACCCTGTCCAACTTAGTCTCGGCTGACCCATTGGGTTTGGCCCAGCAGGCCGCAAAGGCCGTGAGTAACATGGGGGCACGAACCGATCGCGAGGGTGCGGACCGGCTGTGCGTCGGTGTAAGTGCGGTTCTTCCTGGAGAAGCCATGAGGTGCGTGGAAGGCTGTCTCGGCCAAGCTCGCATGGTGCGCGACTCGGCGTCTCAGCCCAAATGGCCAAGGCCGGTTCGGCCAGCACTGCGAGGGGTGCAGCATGGGCGGCATAGGGCGCGTGGGGCACACGGGTAGTGCAGACCGGTGTGGTTTGGCCTGGAACATGGGAGGCGACCGGGCATGCTGGCTGGGGGGCCGGCAGGTGGCCGGGCAGGTCGGCAGGTGGTCGTTTAGGGCGCGGTTAGGCCGTCTAGCAGGGCACGGGCCGGCTCGAGGCAACGACTCAGCTTGGTGTGCGGCGTGGCCGGCGGGGGGTTCCGCTGGGGCCGGTTCGGCCGGTGGTTGTGCGTAATGCCGTGGGGGCGGCGCGGATCACGGAGGCCACAGGTAGCATGGCCTTTTTCTTCGCCGCCTTCGTCGCCTCGTTGCTTCGTCGCCATGCCGAAGATCATTATAAAAGTGATCGATGGAGGGATTCAGGCCATGTTAGTTTGGCCTGCACCCTCCGTGATTAGGGTGATAACAATCGGTTCGTCAAGGTAGGATAACGATGAACAACAACTCACCCATCAAAGGAAACATATCCTCATTCTTCATTTTGAAAGAAAAGAAAAAAATGGTACAAAAAAGAAAAAACCCGCTACATTTGTTCATTGATCGTCGATAAAGTCGCGGGAAGAAGACAAAGGTTATCGTCGTTCATCGCGTCCACCGCACACTTCAATCCTGAGCTCGTGCGTCGGCTTGTTGACGATGATGCGAAGGGAAGGTCGGTTGAAAATGTTCCACATTGGTAGGATCCAAGGATGAAGGTTGAAGGAGTTCATTGTCGGCGTTCTTTGTTGGAAGAACGTGTTCTTCGTTATTGTATGGTAAGAGATTTTCTATCTTTTCCGAAGTTTCCACCAAAATGAATATGCCAAGACAAATAATTGATTATGTTAATCTATTATATAATTTTTTGGCACAAAATTCAAAATGGGCGAATTAATTAACCTGGCTCCCCTTAATTAATTAAAGAGGTTTGTACAAAATTAAAATGGAGGATTTGGCACCATAAATGTTGTTTGTTGGCTCCATTAAGGTGGAGGGGTTGTGGCTCCATTAAGTGGGGAGCTCAAGAGATTTCTCCCAACTTAATGGGGAGTTCAAGAGGTTTCAACCTCAGGTTATCCCCACCATATCAAACTTGAAGTGAAGGTTAGGTTTGGGTGGGACCAACCACCATAGCCTCTCATGGGAGGTTAAGGTGTGGTGGTCTCACCTCCGACTTCTATGTTTAAGTTTTAACCAACTAATAAAAATAAATCCACACACATTATTTTTATTTAAATCATTTTCTAAAAACCCAAAAACTATTTTTTATTCTCGACCAACTACTATCGAGGTGAAAGTCTTTCTAAGCGAATATCGACACTGTGAGTTCAACAATGCCCTCTCATTTCAATTCTGAGCACCAGTTCTAAAGTTATAAAAACCCGCTCATACGTTTACTGAATGTACCCGAACAAAATTTCAGAAATTGATTCAGGGCACACTGGGCCTCGGAATCATGTGCCGTCAATTTTTGTGTACTCGTAAATTCCCATGTATTTAAGAAAAAAATTCCCATGGGAATTCCATGTTTTACAGTGATTATAACATAAAATCCTCATATCAAATTTGACTTTATACATACGAATTATAATTCATGTATAATAATTTTATTTTTATTATAAATATACCAAAATAATTTAAAATAATAATAATATCATATATGGTTCACTTAAAACATTTCAACACTGAATTATTAACAACTCTTTCTTAAAATAGACATTTTCTGGTGTTAACTACTTTATTATTCATAATTATTTCTATTTGAAAGTTTGATTTATTTTTTTACATTGATCATGGTTCAATTATCCCAAAAATATTAATCTTTTTATAAATATCATATGTATTCTATATATTAAAAGTTTTAGTCACCCATAAATTTTTTATTTAAACAAAATTAGTTACAACATTCATGCAGGAATAACCAACCATGAGGAATTTCATTTGAAAATTATTTATATCAATATATGGTTGTGGTAGTCTGCACATATTCACAAGAGATACTTTTATTTTTAATTTTATGGTGAAGATGGTGGATAACTGTTGTTTCATAATAATAATAATAATATAATATTATTATATTTAGGAGAGTTAAGTTATTATTTTACAATTAATGCAATGTATTTATAGGAGTAGAATAATATATAAATTGAAATAGGTTGGGTAGGATGATTACCGATTCTTTGATAGACCATATTTAGATCCCTTAACAAAGACTATTGGAATAGTATATTATTTATAACATCTCTTATAAATAATTTATAGGGATGTTGAGAATATAATTAGATTGGTTCTGGTCAACCTATGTGGCTCATTGTTTTTTAATTAAAATAGTGGAGGGGTGTCAATTTATAAGGCTGGGAGATGACACACATGGATGTTTACAAAATATTAAAATATAATAAAATATTATATAGGAAAATTTATTTAAGGAGACTCATATTTGAATTGGGGATGATGAAAAGTAGAAATACGGACAACCAATAGGATTTATACATGTTTAGATGACAATATCACCACTATCTTTGTTAAATACCCGATAAACATGTTTTAACCTTAACCTAGGTTACAAAATTTTACAATGATTAATATTAATTATAACAAAAAATAAGTATTACAAAAAAAATATATTAATTACGATGATTAAAATTATAAAATCTATTTTAAAAGGATTAATTTTTACGAGGGTTTGATGTTAAATTTAAAATAATCCAACAATATTTGTGAAAAAATGGTTTTAAAAACAATTATTTTTCAAAAATAAAAATGTATTTATTCTATAATTATGTATAATAGTGATTCCAATGATATTTATTCGATTTTTTGGAATCAAAATTAATAAATGAAATTTTAAAATCAACTCAAATTAGTATCAAACTCCATAAATAATTCAATATAAAATATTACTTTCTATATAATCATAATTTTTTTTTCTTTTCACTAAGAAATTAAACATTTCAGGGAACTCCCAAAATTTATCTTGATGATAATTTTCATATGTTGATTTTAGAAATTATATCACTTTTATAAAATTTAATTTTTATAATTGGAATAAAATAATTAAAATACCCATTCATAAAATGTAATAAATCCCATTTTTGATGAAACTATAATTTTGAAGCCTAAAATGAAATTATTAAATATTTATATTTATTTGTTATAAATTAGTGAATTTGTTATTATAAAATAATTTTTAATTATTTTTCATAATTTTTAATCTGATTCAAACCCTACTATCCAACTACTATGTTTTAATGTTGTACTATATCACAATACATTTTAACTCAGGATTCATTTTGAAAAAGAAATTGAAGACTTAATTTTTATTTCAAAGGAAATACATATAAGATCTTGGGTTGTGAAATTCTACTTCACCTAAAATTAATTTCACACTCAAAATTTCACCAGTATGATAAAAAAATGTTGATATCCCTATTTTATCACATCCTATGGTTCACATGTATTATATTAAAATTTCTAATTTCAGTAAAGAACTTCTTATAGGTGATTAGTCTTATTCTATGGTACTTAAACTCTAAAATCAATGATTTTTTGGGTTAATCTTCCTAGGAAAGGTCATTCCCTTATAATAAAACCTCTCAGTTAGAATATATTAATGATCATATAAATGTATCCTTAGGATAGATACATGAAACACATTTTGAACTTAGGAGTGGTTCTATGGATGCTGTAAGTGATAATATACAATCCCTAATCGATCAAGAATCACAAATGGTCCAATGTACCAATGGTTATCATTTCGTTTTATTGTGAATCTCGTAACTTTAGTAGATGAATTAATTACCATGTATATATTTTCTCTATATTTCAAATCCATATTTCACCCATGATTGTCATCATAACACTTATGTTGACTCTGTGATTCCAGGATTTTCTATTGAATGGATCCAGAATTCTCGGGTGGTTCTTTAGTGATCCGAGATCCTAAGAGATTTTTTTCTCTAACTTCATCCAAACATGCCAGGGTTATGAACGTCCTTCCATAAAGGTCTTCATAAGGATCAATCAGAATTCAATAGTGAATGATGTTTTTATATGAGTATTTAAAAATTGTAAGGTGTTGATCCAGACCACCATGTAAATCCATTGAAAATGTTTTAAACCTATCATCTATTGGTTGAATATTCTCCTTAAACAACACATTTTTATGTGTATGACAAATAAAAATGAAAGAAAACTCTATTACCATATATTTCTAATGAATTCATCATTACTCAATGGTAAACAATGAATATTGATCACATATAAAAGAAAAATATAACCTATAAAACCTTACCACTTTATATATATATATTCCAAAAAACTGATATAAAATGAAATATTCACTCATAGTACTTTAGTATATTGAATTTTTATGGTGATTGAAAGTAACATAAATTTGATTATTTCTACCAGTTGTTTTGGGAAGTTAGAAGATGAAATCCATGGTAATTTTTTCTAATTTCAATTCTAGTATATCTAACATTTTTATCATTTCCTTACACATTTGTAACTTTTCCTTAACTTGATTGTATACCAATTACATAGATACATATTATGCAATATCTCACTTAATTTTTCCCAATAGAAAAACACGTTTTTCTCTATATATCTTCATACATTTGATATGAATGGAGAATGAGAACAGTGAGATTTATCCAACATCTCCTTCAAATAATGGATTTATCAGACACATACATTGTTTATGTAAAATTTAATTCCTTCAAAATAAAGGGTGAACTCATGAACATTTCTCAATTTTTTTTACATATCAATATCATTAGTCTAGTCTTCAATAATCAAAACAGGTTAAGATGGTTGAAAATTTATTTGAAAAAGATAATATATCCCCTTTTTTCAAGATTTTATGGCCTATCCATTGAAAATGATGAAATATTTTGTCTTTTTAACTATATCATAGATAATCTAACCTGATATTTTTGAATTAATGTGTCTTCCACTATTTTCTCTTAACTAGGATGGTAATTTAATGAATATTAATAGTCAATAATCAAATCCATCAATTCTTTAATACAAAGTAGATTTTTATTGAATGAATATATATATTTTTATATTTTAATTATTATATATGTCACACATTTCTCTATAAATATAATTCCCTCATGTCATTAATTCAATGCTTAACATTTCTAACTCCTAGTCATAAGTTTTGATTTTTTTTCAAAAAACTTAAATGGGTGTAAATAATAAGATATCACTATATAATTCTTCATGATGATTGATACCAACCGTTTATTTGATGCATAACTATAGATCACAATACATTATCTACATTAGGTTAGTGTGATCATTATTGAATTAACTAAATTAGTCCGTTGAAAATTTATTTAAATTATTATATCTAATAGAACCTAAATACCCTTTGAGTCATCTTATCGAGTGGATTATATAGAAGGGAAAAATTATTCACAATGCATAGTTAATATATAGAGAGACCAAGGAAACTATGGATCTCAGTCACTCTGTTGGGTCTCGGTCAATGTTAAATAAATTTATATTTGATGGATCCATTGATATAAACTAATACGAGATTATATGACCCAAAAAATGAATATTTCTACTACAAAAATTAACATGTATTATATTTTTTATAAAACTTATCATTTATAAGTGTCATCACTATAATTATTTACTAATTTTCATAAAAAACATTACTCAATGAATATATAAGGAAAATCATCTATAAACAGAATCCCAAACAGATCATACTAATATATAAATTCTCTATTCATTAAATCAATGGTGATAGTGTGGGAATTAGTAAATCCAAATGTAATTACTATGAAGTCATAGTGTCCATACATTATATAAGAGTCTATCATGATATCAAATTCACTTTTCAACCTCAATTGATAATATGCATATTGAAGATGAATCATTGAAAAAAATTGTTCTCCTTGTAGGATCGAAAAAATGATGTAGATGCTCAAAATACAATAGGGGGGGGGGGTGAATTGTATACTTTAAAAATTCCTTTGGAACATCTAAAGTTAGTTATGAATAACTATGGTTTCCTTAAGCAAAGGAAATGGCTATGTTTAACAATGTTAAACTTAAGAAAATTCACAACACCTCTAACACCAAATGAAAACTTGGAAAGAGATTCCGAAAGTAGGTTCCGGAAATATGGTTCCAGAAAATGAACCTTAAAAAAAGATTACAATACGAGATTCTACCATAAAGCGTATAGAATCTAAATGAAACAGAGTACAAGTAAGGAAGTATAAGAAAGTTATACTTTCCTTATAATACGAAATGCAGCAGAAATAAACAAGTAGTAAAACTACAAGTAACAAGATATAAGTCTTTTAACCCAAAGTGATGGGTATCCAACAACCTTGGATAAAGGTCCCTTGATTTATACTTTCAAGCAAGTATGTCTTACCCACACCAGGGTAAGACCTCGATACGAAGATCGGAGTCTCTGTCTTTCTATCCCCGTAAGCCCTCAAATTCAAGGTAATTGGAAACCTCTGTCTTCCTCAGCAAGGAAGACCTCAAATTCAAGGTGTTGGAAACCTTTGTCTTCATATCCCCGGAAGTCCTAGAATGTAATCACCAACATTCGGAGTCGCACAAATCTTTGAGAGTTAATAATAGCCTCTCTCTATATAAATCACTTCAACAGCATGTATGCACAATGTTGAAGAAGTTATGCATTGTTCAGCATTGAGCTCTTTCAAATGAGCTCCTATTTATAGGTTCGGTCGGCCTCCTTTCCAACGGTCAAATTTTCCTTAAAAATAGGAGGGACCTATACACGTGTAACTTAAACAAAAGTTTGTTTATAACAGAACAGACGACATCTTTTTATATCAAGTGTAACAGAATGTACGACATCGTTTTAAGTCTAATTGAAAAGTTCAGAGTGAAAGTTCGGAGTGTAACAAAAATATAAAAGTTTAGAAAAATTATAAAATTGTAAGCAAAAATAAAGTTCAGAGTCTAACCAAAACTAATTTTCGGAGTCTAAATAAATTCGGAGTGTATAAAACAAAGATGATCAGTTTCTGTTTAATAGGTGAATTCGGAATGAGAATTTGGAATGAGAATTCGTCATCAGAATTCGTAATGAGAATTCATCATCAGAATTCATAATGATAATTCGATGTCGAACTTCATAAGGATTCGTATCCTGAATTCGGAGTAGAACTTAATCAGAGTTCATATCCGGAATTCGGAATGAAATTTTATCACAGTTCTCATCTGGAATTCGGAGTGAAACTTTAATACAGTTCTCATCCAGAATTCGGATCCTAGAACAGAATTCTTCATATCAATGTTTCAAAAAATTCCAAGAATATAGAAATGAATTCGAATCTTATACTTAAGAAAAATATGGATGAAAATATGATAAGGATAATTTTTCTTTCAAAAGTGATTTTCCTTATAAAAGAAATTTTCCTTATAAAAGCGATTTTCCTTATAAAAGCAATTTTCCTTAATGATAAGGTGTTTGTGATTTTCAAAATAAGAAGGAATGGAAAATTCATAAGGAAAACCTTATTGACTCAACAATCTCCCCCTTTTTGGAAAGCACAAACATCCTTACGAAAAAGAAATTATAAGAAGAACGAAAACATTAAGGTTTATCTCCCTTTGCTTATGGTTGTAGGTGAATACGACTAACTCCCCCTTAGGCTTTGAAACTCTAAGGATCGTATTCTAGATTTATGGAATGATATTTCATTACGAATAATAATGTCTTCTTTAATGAGAAACTCCCCCTTAGATAAACTCTTATTAGAGTTTTTTTCTTTCTCACCCATTGTTAAGATTCTTTTTCCCTTTAATTAGAGTTCTTTTCCTTCTCCCCCTTTGTGATTTTCAAAAAGAATTCGAGGGAATTGAAAATATAACAAGGTACCTGAAAAATTATTAGTAATAAGAAAATAAATGAGCAATCACAAATTTTCATTAATATTGAAATGCTCAACAAAAAAGAAATTTAGATACAACAAAAGATCGGATATGTCTATTTAGAATCTTTCTCCTTCGCCATGAGACCCTTTAGAATAGTCTTTATCTTCTTTAAGTCTTTATGATCTTCTTCAGCTTGCTTCTCTTACAAAACAATTCTTGCACTTGGGGATTCAATCTTTTCTTCCTGGGCTTGAAGCTTTTTTTCCTGAGATTTATGCTTTTCTTCCCGAGCCTTCAACTTTTCTTCAAACTCAATCCGATGATCCCTTTCATACTTCCAATTTTGAGAGACAGAATTTAGCTTCCCATTCAGATATCTGACATCTTGAATCCAGAAATTCTTTTCATTTGTCAATTTCTCTTCAAAGTAAGAAGTTAGCTCATTTATCTTCCTGTCCTCAGTCTCAAAAGAATCCTTCAAATTATCTTGGAATTCATCAAAGAGCATCATTTCTTCTACAGTCTTTATCGACCAACTGGTCATCCTCTTGAAAGATCTTTTGTGGGATTCATAGCCGACAAAGAAAGATTTGAATTGAGCTTCTATCTCAACACACTTATCCATGACCATGAATACGGAGTCTGATTTCTGATTCAAAGCATGTTGGAGAATATGACATCTTGAATCAATGCTTGAGAAGGTCTGAATAGAACCTACCAACTTCTTTAAAGACTGAACAACAAAGTCATGCCCCAATGAAGATGACTCTGAATCCGAGACTCTGCTTGAATAATTTTTTTCTTCAACTAGGTCAAGCTTTCTCTTTGAAGAACTACCAACTTCCTTTCTCTTCACCACTACTGAGCTCGGAGTATTAGCAAGAATTTTCTTTCCCTTGTCTCTTTTCGAAATAGAATCATGTTCCGGAGTTCTTTTTTCACTATCAGACACTTGAATAATATTGTCTTCAACATCAACAACTTTTTGAGCTACATCCTCTACGTTCTCCATTTGAGCAACATAATGTAGAAGTTTTTCTTCTTATTCATGATATAATACTTCTTCTTCTACTTGCTGCTCATCATTTCTAGGAGTGACTAATTTCGAAGATTTGGCTTCTGAAGTTCGGAGCAATAGATGTTCCGAATGAGTCCCCTTATAATCTTCTACTTGTTTCAAAACATCTCCAGTTTCACCACTGCCTTCAGCTACAGCTTTTTCCTCTTCCACTCGCTCAATTTGTTCTACTTCCTCAGCAGTCTTAGCAACATCTTCTTCCGGAGCGATGAAATTTCTTCTTGGAGTCTCTGTAAGAGAGTCCAAGTAAAAAGATCTCGGAACAAGAATATTTGATGAAACACTCTCATTGAACTTCAACAATGCTTGAGCTACCTCTGCTTTAGACAACTTCTTCTTAAGATTCTTTTCTTGGACTTTTTTTTTCTAGCTCATCTGCAGTTCTTTCCTTCAAGGCCTTAGCCTCCGCAGGATCCAAGCCAAACTGAGGCTCCCCTTGTACTATTTTTTCTTTGATCTCCCTCCATTTAGAAACTACCTCATCTGGGTAATCTTTCTTCTTCTTTGGTTTTGGAGGTGTGGAAAGAACTTCCTTAGACGTGGGATTCTCTGCTTCAACTTCCACTTCTTTAAACTTTCTCTTCCTTACTGGCTTAGATGATTCCGGATCAGCAACTTTCAGAACTACTTCTTCTTGATCAGGTAAATCAATAAACTGACCAGTCTTCTTGTCAAAGGCTACATCCATCCTTTTGAGTGTACCATCACTCACCAGAATAATTTTGCAAACTCTTGGCTTAGACTTGCATGCCTCCTTGAATGACTCAAGGCATAAAACTATCAATTTTGAGAGGATTGCTGGGTACATTATGATATGAGCTCTCAGATTTCCTTTCTTAACATTCTCAAGAGTAATGAGAATGTGCTTCATTAGGTTAAACTTCCTCAGATTTATTAGAAAATCTAGGATGTAGATCTCACTCTTCTTTAAGCGATCATTGTCACCCTTCCTCGGTATGATAAGGCCTTTTAGCCACAACTCTAGGATCCGAAAATTTGTAGACAGAGAAGCAATCTTCGGAGCCTTATCATCTTCCAGTCCAAAAGTTTCTAATTCTTTTTCCTTGTCGAAGCTACCCTTTGAATCCGGCAACACATGAGATATTAATTCAGCTTCTCCATCATTATTCAGCCCTACCATGCTAGCTGCCTTGGCATATGAAAGCTTATAAGTCTTACCATAAGACTTAAAAGACAACTTTTCTCTTCCATCTTCCTTAAGAAAGGATAGTGTCTCTTAAAACTCTATAAGCAAATCTGAATAGACTTCATCTTGATTCTCATGTTTCGACACAACAACATCTTCCCATCCATTAATCTTAATATTCTTGGATATAAGAGAGTCATACTTGTTGAAGAAATTGGGATGAACCAGCCTCTCTCTATATACTAACCACTTCGAAATCGGCTTAGAGGAAGACATGTCTTGAGAAGCTACTACCACAGACATTCGGATCTGAAGACCTCTGAGAAGTTCGGAATGGAGAAATCTGATGTTCGGAACAACTTTAAAATGGAGAGGCAGAGCTTCGGGACGCTGGATCTTGAAAACCAATGTGGGACAACCATTTGGGGTCCCCTTTAAATAGGCAACGAGAAAACGGTTCAACTTACACGGTTGATCGAACGGTTGTGACAAGCTGAGATCAGATCTGACGGTCGAAAACCAATTCTCATGAAAACTTGAATCCGATCTTTTGAGGTTTTCTTAAAACAATGATTTAAGAAAAATATAATCTGAAAACAAAATATAAGAAAATGCCAGAAAGTAAAGTATGACCATGAAAACTTGAGTAAGGAAATGATACCTTTCGGATTGGCTTAGGAGGATTATTCGTAATGGGTAATATTTGAAGAAAAATTAACTATGGAAAAAAAATGAAAAACTCACTACGAAAAACAAACTCAGTACGTAAAACATAGTATGAGAAAAAATAATATAAGAATTCTAGTACGATTTTTTTAAAAAAAAAAATTAAATATGAAATACTCATTATGAAAGACTCGGTACGAAGATTTCTTTATGGATATACTAGTACGAAATTTTCCATTCCAGAAGTTTTCAATACAAAAATTTCCATTCCAGAAGTTTTCTATATGAAAATATCCATTCTGGAAAATTTTAGTTCTGTAAATTTCCATTCCGTAATTTTAGTTCTGAAATGTTTGAAAAACTAACATTGAAAAAAAATTAGTTACTCTAACAATCAAATGTACCCCCCCTATGAAAAGGAGTTTATTACTGTAAGGAGACTTTTTTCAGCAGAAAGTTAATTAAGAAAGATTACCTTATGGTTATCATTCCTAACTTCTGTTTAATTTATTCAAATCTATCAGAAGGAAAAGATTCTGTGAAAATATCAGCAAGTTGATCTTGTGTTCTGATAAACTGAAGAATAATATCTCCTTTTTTGTGTGATCCCTAAGAAAGTGATGCCTAATATCTATGTGTTTTTCATGAGAGTGATGTGCAGGGTTCTTACTAAGGGCAATGACACATGTGTTATCACACAAAATATGAGTTTTTGTATAACTCAAGCCATAGTCTGTGAGTGTGTGTTGCATCCACAACACTTGATCACAACAACTTCCAGCTGCTACATATTCAGCTCCAGCAGTGGAGAGTGCTACAGAATGTTGCTTTTTACAAGACCAAGAAACTAACGAATCTCTTAATAAATGAAAAGTTCCGTATGTACTTTTTCTATCCATTCTACATCCACCAAAATCAGCATCAGAAAAGCTTTTTAGAACAAAATCATTTCTAGAAGTATAAAATAATCCTAAATCCATGGTTCCCTTAAGGTAGTGAAAAATTCTTTTTACTGCCTTTAAGTGAGATTCCTTAGGATTTTATTGATATCTTGAACATAAGCATACTAAAAACATTAAGTTTAGTCGACTAGCTATTAAGTAAAGTAGAATTCCTATCATACCTCTAAAAGATGTTTGATCTACTGGTTTCCCAGCTTCATCAAGATCTAAAGAGTTTGAGGTACCAATGGGAGTACTTATACTCTTAGTGTTGTCATTACCATACTTTTTGTGAAGATCTTTAATATACTTATGTTGAGATATATAGATTCCTTCTGGTTTTTGAGAATTTTGAAAACCCTGGAAAAAAGTTAACTCACCCATCATACTCATTTCAAACTCAGATTTCATTAGACATGAAAAGGAGTCGGTTAAAGATTGCTGAGTTGAGCCAAATATGATGTCATCAACATAAATTTGAACAATCAATACATTTTTCTTATCTTTCTTTATAAAGAGGGTTGGATCGGTATTTCCCTTAACATAGTTATTTTGAAGAAAAAATCCAGTAAGTCTATCATACCATGCTCGTGGGGCTTGTTTAACACCATACAAAGCTTTGGTAAGTCTAAAAACATGATCAGGATGTTTTGTATCTTCAAAGCCAGGAGGTTGTTCAACAAAAACTTCCTCTTGAACATAACCGTTAAGAAAAGAACATTTCATATCCATTTGAAAAAGTTTAAAATTAAAGAATGCTGCAAAGGCAAGTAGAATACGGATAGATTCAAGTCTAGCTACTGGAGCATAGGTTTCTTCATAGTCTATTACCTCTTGCTGATTATAGCCTTTAGCAACAAGTCTATCTTTATTTCTTACTATGACTCCATTTTCATCAAATTTATTTTTGAAAACCCATTTTACTCCAATTAAAGAAGTTTCCTTAGGTATTTCAACTAAGTTCCAGACTTAATTCCTTTTGAATTCATTTAGTTCATCTTGCATGGCTTTGATCCAATCATCATCACCTAAAGCATCATCAGTGCTTTTAGGTTCTAATTGGGAAAGAAATGCTAGATGTTCTACTTCATTTCTTAAGGAAATTCTAGTCCTTACAGGTTGATTTACATCACCAATGATACTATCACTGGGATGATTCTTAAGAAACACCTGATTTGGGTTTTGAAAAGCCTGTCCATCAACATAGGGTAGAAAGTCTTCTGGGGTAAATGTTTCAGAAGTATCTCCTAGAACATTTTCCTTATCAGAAGGTTCATCTATCAAAGGTTGATAATCACTTTTTGAAAACACATCTGAGGATGTAGATTGGGATGGTTTAAAAACAAAAGGATCAGACTTATCAAATTTTACATGCACTGTTTCTTCAACAGTAAAAGTATTTTTATTGAAAACTCTATAAGCCTTAGATGTTGTGGAATAACCTAAGAAAATTCCTTCATCAGATTTTTGTGCGAATTTATGTAAATTATCTTTAGTATTAAAAATGAATACATTGAAACAAAAAAACTTGAAGTAGGATAGTCTTGGTTTTCTATCATTCCATAACTCATAAGGAGTTTTATTAAGAAAAGGTCTAATTAAAACTCAATTTATAGTATAACAAGCAGTACTTACAGCTTCAGCCCAGAAATGTCTAGCTATAGAATATTCACTCAACATGGTTCTTGTTATCTCTTGAAGAATTCTATTTATTCTCTCAACTACACCATTTTTTTGAGGAGTTCTAGGTGCTGAAAAATTGTGAGTAATACCTTTTTTACTACAAAAAGTTTCAAAATCAGAATTTTGGAATTCTCCTCCATGATCACTATGAATCGTTTTCAAAGGAAGGTTTTTCTCATTTCTAACTTGAGCTCTAAAACTTTTGAAATAAGAAAAAGAATCAGACTTCTTTTCTAGAAAATATACCCAAGTAAATATAGTGTAATCATCAACTAGAAAAAACACATAGTATTTGCTTCCAATACATCCAGTTTGTGTTGGACCAAAAAGATCCATGTGCACTAACTGTAATGCATCGGTTGTCGAGACTTCACTGATTGATTTAAAACTAGATTTATGTTTCTTTCCATATTGACAAGGATCACAAACTTTAGAAGAATCAAATCTAAGCTCCGGTAGATCCTTAACTAGTTTCTTCTTAGAAATTTTACATAGGTTCCTAAGGTTATAGTGACCTAGTCTTCTATGCCATATCCAGTTTGATCTTCCATTGCACTTAGGCAAGGTAAATCTTGGCTTCTAAGGTCTTTTAAGTTCAAAGTGTAAACATTCTCTTGCCTATTGGCTGAGAGAATAAATTCTTCCTTGGAATTGTGAACTAAGCACTTATCATTCCTAAAATTCACAAGGTAACCTTCATCACATTACTGACTTATGCTAATGAGGTTGTGATTAAGACCCTTAACAAAAAGAACATTTGAAATTAAGGTTTTACCTAAAAGAACAATATTACCAATACCAACAATCTCTCCCTTAGCATTATCTCCAAAATTTACCTTTCCTCCTTTCATTTTGATAATATTTTTAAAATAGCTTTTGTTACCAGTCATGTGTCGGGAACATCCACTATCCACATACCATGTATTGTTGCTGATACTCTCTTTATTTTTCCGAAATCAAGAATAAAATTAGACTTTCGGTATCCAAACTTGTTTGGATCCGAGATTTCCAGATAATAAAATTTTAGGAATCCACATCTTCTAAGAAAAGTAAGCTTTATGAAAACCTAAGGATTGGGATTTGTTTAAGGAACAATTCTTTGCCCAGTGACCACCACATTGAAACTTGGTACAAAATGGAGCACTTTGAGGAACAAAATAATTGTTACTAAAAATTGGTTTTGCATGGGTATAACCAAATCCGGATTTATTTCTTAAAGGCCGTATTTGGGAATACATTTTATCTAAATTTTCCTTACCATGGGTAAAGTTTGATAAACACTTCTTTAAGGAAAAAATTTCAGACATGAGTTTTATAACCAAGTTTTTATCCTCAAAATCATTAGTTTTAGAACTGGAGCTAGTCTCGAAAGCATTTTTCTTAGAAATTACTTTTTCTAATTCTTTAGAAAGTTTGTTCTTTTTAGAACTTATTTCCTCAAGATTTTTTAAATACATTCAAAATCAGCATTTTTTCTATCAAGATCTTTAGAAAGATCTGATATCGCTTTTGTAAGAATAGAATTACTAGAGTTTTCCTTATCAAGTTTCTTATTGAGTTTAGAATTCTCAATCTCAAGAAGTTCAGCAAACCTAGAGACTTCTTCATAAGTAGGTAAAGTATTTTCTTCATCAGAAGAGGATTCTTCATCAGAAGAGTTATAATACTTACTATCATTATAATTTAAAGAAACATTGGTCAATGATTCAGCATTTCGTACCTTAGCCATAAAACAATGATTATCAATAGGTAATCTGTCTATAAGACCAAGATTTTTCTGTCCTGAAGATTCGTAATCAGAAGATTCATCTGAAGAATCACCACCATTGGAACTCCAGGTGTCACTAGCTTTCAGGAATTTCTTAGATTTTTCTTTGTAATACTTTTTTCTGTTCCTGTCTGAATGCCTTTCTTTCCTTTCTTTCTTTTTGAGAAAAGGGAAATCTGGTCTAATATGTCCAGATCTCTTACATTCATAACAAGTAACTTCTACATCTTTCTTATCTTTCCTTTCATTTTTCTTATACTTGGTTTGGAAACTTTTTTGGCCAGCTATCTTGTTCATCCTTCGAGCAAGATTTGCTAACTAATTTTCAGATATTTCACTCTCACTAGATTCAGATTGGAAAGTAACTTTCTTAGACTTGGATCTGGTTACTCTTTCAGGAGTCTTAGCTTTCATCTGATTTGATGTTGTTGTAAAAGCAACAGTACCATTTCCATTTTTCTTTTTGATGTTGTTAGCATCTCTCTTCATTCTGGTTTCATGTTGGAGAAGAGTTCCAAATAACTTGTCAAGAGAAATTTGAGTTACCTTCCTATTCTCATCTATAGCAGTTCTTTTGGATTCCCACTCATTAGGCATCATATCAATTATCTTACCCACAAGTGCTTCATCATCTAATCCTTTTTCTCCCATATATTTTAAACTGTTGAAAATAGTCATAAATCTCTATTGAACTTTACAGATTGGTTCACCATAAGAATAATTGAATCCATGATATACATATTTAAGCATAGCTCTACTAGTCTCGATCACTTTAGATGTTCCAAAGTGTGTAACCTCTAACTTCTTCCAGATACAATTAGCCTCTTCACAAGAAGAAATTTGGCTATATATATTTCTAGTCATAGAACAAAGTAGGGTGTTGTGTACCTTATAATTGAGTTGATACTCTTTCTTTTCCTGGTTAGTAAAAGTTCTAACTTTCTTATCAGGAATTTTATAATCACCAGTAAGCATAACAAAGTTGTCTACTCCAGTATTGATAAAAAAAGTCTTCATTCGATCTATCCAGTACTCATAATCATTACCATCAATGATTGGTGGTCTTGTAGGATTTAGATTATCAATATACCCAAAATTAATTCCAGTCATACTTAAAAACATTCGACACACAAACTTGTTAGTAGAAAAGATTCGTAATAACAATGTTCGGAATGAGAAAGTTCAGAATGTAAAAGTTCGGAATGATAAAGTGAGCAAGAAAAACTTATACGTGAGTACAAGTATTCCATATACCTCCTCTGATACCAATTGTAGGATCGAAAAAATGATGTAGATGCTCAATATACAAGAGGGCGGGGGGAATTGTATACTTTAAAAATTCCTTTGGAACCTTAAAATTAGTTATGAATAACTATGTTTTCCTTAAGAAAAGGAAAGGGAAAAGTTTAACAAAGTTAAACATAAGCAAATTCACAACACCTCTAACACCAAATGAAAACATGGAAAGAAATTCCGAAAGTAGGTTCCAGAAATATGGTTCCGGAAAATGAACCTTAACAAAAGATTACAATACGAGATTATACCATAAAGCATATAGAATCTAAATGAAACAGAGTACAAGTAAGGAAGTATAAGAAAGTTATACTTTCCTTATAATATGAAATGCATCGGAAATAAACAAGTAGTAAAACTACAAGTAATAATATATAAGTCTTTTAACCCAAAGAGAAGGGTATCCAACAACCTTGGATAAAGGTCCCTTGATTTATACTTTCAAGCAAGTCTGTCTTACCCACACCAGGGTAAGACCTCGATACGAATATTGGAGTCTCTGTCTTGCTATCCCCGCAAGCCCTCAACTTCAAGGTAATTGACAACCTCTGTCTTCCTCAGCAAGGAATCCCTCAACTTCAAGGTGTTGGAAACCTCTGTCTTCCTATCCCTGGAAGTCCTCAAATGTAATCACCAACATTCAGAGTCACACGAAGATTTGAGAGTTAATAAGAGCCTCTCTCTCTAGAAATCACTTCAACAGCATGTATGGACAATGTTGAAGAAGTTATTCATTGGTCAGCATTGAGCTCTTTCAAATGATATCCTATTTCTAGGTTCAGTCGGCCTCCTTCTCAACGGTCAAATTTTCCTTAAAAATCAGAGGGACCTGTACACGTGTAACATAAACAACGGTTTGTTTATAACAGAATAGACGACATCGTTTTATAACAAGTGTAACAGAATGTACGACATCGTTTTAAGTCTAATTGAAAAGTTCGGAGTGAAAGTTCGGAGTATAAAAAAAATATCAAAGTTTAGACAAATTATAAAAGTGTAAGAAAAAATAAAGTTCGGAGTCTAACCAAAAATAATTTTCGGAGTCTAAATAAATTCGGAGTGTATAAAACAATGATGATCAGGTTCTTTTTAATAGGTGAATTCAGAATGAGAATTCGGAATGAGAATTCGTCATCAGAATTCATAATGAGAATTCGTCATTAGAATTCATAATGAGAATTCCATGTCGAACTTCATAAGGATTCGTATCCTGAATTCGGAGTAGAACTTAATCAGAGTTCGTATCCAGAATTCGGAATAAACTTTTATCACAGTTCTCATCTGGAATTTGGAGTGAAACGTTATTACAGTTCTCATCCAGAATTCGGATCCTAAGATAGAATTCTTTATATAAAAGTTTCAAACAATTCCGAGAATATAGAAATGAATCTGAATCTTATACTTAAGAAAAATATGGATGAAAATATGATAAGGATAATTTTTCTTACAAAAGCGATTTTCCTTATAAAAGCAATTTTCCTTATAAAAGCAATTTTCCTTATAAAAGACATTTTCATTAAAGATAAGGTTTTTGTGATTTTCAAAATAAGAAGGAATGGAAAAGTCATAAGGAAAAGCTTATTGACTCAACACTCCTTATAATTAGTAAAAAAAATCATTATGTGTTAGAGGATATTTATTATTGGTTTTGGTATTTTTAAGTAACTCATAATAAATGTAGGGTCGTATTTATTTATTTATCTTCCTCATAGAAGGATTTAGAGCCCATCACGATGTTTCATTTGGTTGAAGGAATTCTTTAACAACATTATATTATACATTATTCTTTAGTTATTATAAAGTGAATTAGGTCCAATATATATAGAGTCTTTAAAATAGGTATAGAACTAGGTTGTGTTATATTAAAAATCAACTTCATGATTAAGTGTAAGACTATGAAATTCTAATTATAAAGACTTTAGAAAACTCAAATGGCTTGGGAATATCATCAGTGTTCATTTTATACCCAACCATATGAGATAAACACACCCTTTGAATTTGAATCAATCCCATACAACTGATTTAATTTTCAATGTAATTTTATATTAATCTTTTCACTGATAGAAAATCCTAGGCTGGTTTTGAATATCCAATGTGACTTCCCTTTCGAGAAAATTTATATATCCTTTATATAAAGAAAGTAAATATGTGATCTAAATAACATCAAATACAACAAGAGAAATAATAATGGAATTTATAGGGAGTACATTCCCACATTCCTCAATCAGAGAGGTATTAAAGACATGATATGTGATCATTATACCATTAAGATTTTTCAATAGCAATTTAACATCAAATCATTTAGTTGGTATTATGAAATAATTTGTAAATTCATTAGAGTTAAAGTAGTGGGTTGATATTTAATAAAATAATACATTGGGAGTCATAGTGTAGAAGTTAAGTGTACCTTTCACAATGTCATTATCATACACCACATTGGTAATAATGATCACATGAGATTTCCATTTAGTCATTAGGATTAAGAGAACCCAAATATTGTCACGATAATTAATCCTCGCATTCAAGAACTTTATATCATAATTATAATAATTTTTGTATTTGAAACACCAGTTTGTGGATCATGAATTATATAGTTCTTTCTATTCATTACTTAATTATATAACATTTTCTCATAAATTTAGAATTATATTTCCCAATGACCTTTATTTATACATATGGAGTATTTATTTTTCTACTAAAGGGATTTTCATCTTTTCTTCCTTCAACACTTTTGGAAGTAAGGAAGAATTATATTTTCTCCTTCATTGTATTTATTATTATAATTACCTTAAAATTTTATCTTTCATTTCTTATCTAAACAAAAAAATTGATGGGTAACTAAAATATCAATTTTTTTGTTGGTATTATATCATATGATTTATTCATAGAAACTACAGTCACATATAGATAATTTCCTCTAGTGTCTTTGTTTTAAGCATCCAATTGCATGAAAAATCATACATTCTATTTGAATGATAATAACATAAGAATACTTTGTAAGACTTGAAATTGTTTCCTCCTTGGTAATAAAGGATTCATCATCCTTATGTTGTAGCTCATGGAATTTGTTTTCCATTTTATTCGGAATAATATGATGAGTGAATATGTTTGAAATATATCCTTATAAACTCATCTCACTCTATAGAGGTAATTACTTCATGTAGCCTTGAGTTCCTGATAAGAGATGACCATTATTTTACATCACATTATAGTTTATAAATACCCAAAAATATATTTTCCAAGGTCAAAACACTTTGGAATGGAATATATATTTTTCATTGTTCTCATCCATCACTAAATAACTTTTGGGTAAGAATACCAACTAAAATAAGGTAGGTGTTTCCTCATGAATGAATCAATATAATTGTGTTCCTTTATTTGGTAATTTGAAATCACAGTATGATTAAATTCATAAGAAATTTTCATAAAAATAAAATTTCAATTTTACATTATATCGTTGAAAAAATTTTCATTTTCAGAAAAAACATATCTTTATATTCCATAAAATTCAACATTAACATGTTTCATACATTTTCCATCAACTAAGTAAAACAAAAAAACACAGTTTGAAAAACAATACTCATATTTGAAAACCTTATAATCTGGAAAAATAAATCAATTTATATCCAGAACATGAATCAAAATTTTCAATCCTAGAAACATTACATTTAATATAGGTCATCCATGGTTATTATCTATTCAAAAATTCATAACATTTCATAAATTAAATATATATTAACCCAAGAATATCAAAATAGTGTGTAAATCCATAGACACGGTAAGGGCACATTCATCATGCACTTGAATGATGGCTGTATTTCACTCGACCAACTATTTTTGGGGTTATTACCTCTAGATGATTCTCTTAAAAAATCATGTCCATCTTTATTACCAAGAAATGTTTTTATTATTAGAAAAATTATACTCTTTCCTTCACCATGACATTTTATGTTCTCCTATACTTATGCTTATCCTAAAGATTCTCACCAATGATTTGTCATCATAGTTTTCAAAAATAACAAAACCATTATCTTATTCCAACTATAACATTGCATAATTTTCATATATAAATATTACATATTATTAGTTAAATAATAATTATATAGTGTTTTGATCCCTGAAAATTCCATAAATGTTTATACTATTTGGAAATATGGAAAAAATGGCATATAAATGTTATACATCATCACCCACTTAGTTTTTCACAATAAGAATCCTTCTTATATATGCCACACATAAAACCTTTGATCATATCATGGGGAAGAGGAAATATAATAGATGGTGAGGTAAGATGCATAGAAATATTAAGTACGAGAGATATCAATAATAATTTATATATATAATGAGAATAATTGTATAGGAACATGATATAAACCATTCAATCGAATACCCAATAAATCATATATCAAAATACGTGCTCATGAAATAACTCTTTTCTATTTATAATACATGAATAATAAGGTAATAAAAGAACACGATCCATGAGAGAAAAAAATTAGAATATGTTCATGTTATAAAGGAAATTCGTAAATTATGGCATAAACACAATCATAGAAATATTGTGTCAGTAAAACCAAAAAATACATTTATAACTGTTGGGATTGGGGTAATATCCTATGTATCTTCTATGGTACTGGGATAAAATCATGTTCATCATCTTCCAGTCTTGGGATAATCTCATATATTCCCCATTTAGGGATTGAGAGGACCTCCCACTCACCCTATTTCTTTATTGTATTAAACTTTCATGTAACTTTTTTATTTCAATACATTAATATTAACCAATTGATTAGAGGGATATATAATTCTCGGCCCACTCAACACATTATCATGAATTCATTCATATATATTCCACAAAATAATAAAATATCCCCCATATCATCATATCATAGGTCATTAAAAATAAACGAGTTTCATGGAAATATCTTCATCACACTCACAAACAATCTATAGAATGTATAAGGAAGGTATTATTGGAATATATCCCTATTAAATAATATTTAACATCAATACCTGTTATCATAGATGATAATTTTAATTAAAATTCCATTAGAATATAAAATGAATAAAATACCATTTTCATTTTGATATAATTTTATTAAAAGTTTAAAAAATTAAAATTTTAATGAAATTGTTTTCATATAAAATATCATTGGAAACATTTAATCGAAGCTTTGAATCATTATTCTTTCATCATGGCATAAAATTCAGTTCATGATGATTATATTTAAAAACAATATTTTAAAAATTTTGGTAAAAACACAAAAGTAATTATATTAGGGAATGAAAATTATATTTCATTGAAACATATATAAAGATAGTAAAATATGGGTAAAAATGAATTTATAAATTCATCGGATAATAATAAATATATTATTCAAAACATTTTATTTAAAACTTGCACATGGAGGAAAAATATTCCTAACCAAATATGAAAATATTGTTAGTTTTTTTTAATCCATTATTTATATATCTGATGTACATAATGAAAGAAAAAATAAAGGTAAAACAATTCATACATTGATGTAACTAATGGAAATAAAATTAATAATATTCTTGTGAGATATATCACATAATTTCATCATTACAAATTTAAGCATCAACGATCTTGATAAAAATTAAATTGTAATATAAAACCCACACATCAAGTTTGACCAGCTTCATAATCAATATAAAACAATTTATAATAAATTTTACTTTATTATAATTATATAAATGAATAATTATCATACCTTTAATATCATATATGATCACCTTATATTATTTCAAAACCAATTTATTAATAATTCTATTTTATAATCACTATTTTTGGGAGCTAGTTGTTTAGTTTTGGTTCAGCAAATCTGATCATAGTAAATAGATCATAGACCCATTATATATATAATATTAATAATGATATAAATATCATACATATTTATTATATTAATATTTTTAGTCATCAATTAATGGTAGATATAGAAAAATGTATTATTCCATTCATGGATACGATCGTACGTATGAACACATGAATTATATTTACATTTTCAAACAAAAATATAATGATAAATAATATTTTATATTTCCAAAAACTAATTACATCATAAATATCATATAGAAACACTAAATCAATTATAATAACCAAGAATAAATTATTATGATTGATTTCACCCAAATTTACCGATGTTTTTAGGGTTAAGCGGTCACTTGTAGTTTAGCTTGGGTTATCGAATCTTGAGAGACCTAAGAAGTAACCTACAAACACGTATATTAGACGGATTGAATTTGGAAATGAATTGGAAAACGTGGGTTCATTTTAGATGTGTTTTAGTGAAATCTAAGAGACTTATGTGAATTCAATTAAAAATAATTATTTGATCCTTGGTTATCACTTGGGGTGGATTGGATGCATTCCTTTTTCAACTATTTAATATTATTATATTTGATATGGGTTCATTTAAGAAGAACAAAAAACATCATCACTTTACTATTTAATACCCACACACCATAATAATAATCACCAATACACTTGTAGGATCAATGTTTTAATCACTCCAAGGTAATGGTTTGTATTGGTACTTGAAGTGTGCAGCCTTAAAATTCAAAAAGGACAAAGAAGTTTTAAAATCATCAAATGAAATTCTCAATTAAAAGAATTGATTATAAATTAATAGGGTGAGAAATAAAATACAATAAAAACCCTTGATACTCCCTTGGATAAACCCATAAGAGTATTATCTCTCCATCTATTCTATGGTTTCAATGGAAGCAGGATGTAGACTCATGAGGGAGGAATTTAAGAAGTAAACAAAAACAATAAAAATGAAATGATCACTCCACTGTTGTTTGAATAATTTCACAAGGTTTGGTGTGAATAAACTCACACAATGAGTAAACAATATCACAATGATATAGAGAATAACAGAATAATAGGATAATAAGAAATTTTATTAAGAAACTAAGATGAATTTGAAAAACTTACATGTGAAAGACAAACTTAAGACCACAAAATCAAAGCATAACATTACAGTGAAAGAAAGAACCAAAGATGATAAAATCATCCTCCACCAACAACTTAAATAATAATTTAAAGATGTGTGGGTAGATCCCCCAATAGTCCATGTCTTCCCACTTGAGTATGGATGGCCTAGGCTTGTGGAATGTTTGGGGAATTTAGACTTTTCCACCCTTGACATGAAATGACATCCAGCTTGCATCCACAAAACAGATGCACCTAAAGGAGATTATAGATGGACAAATTGGAGAGGGTCATAGAATAATAAAATGAATCTACATATTTACTCTAACTTTCGGTAGAGTTTCATCTTAAAATAGTTTATGGTTTATGAGATATGAGATATGTGTAAAATGGTGGGAAGTTTTTCTAGGCCGTAGAATTTGGCCCTGAATTTTATCTCCAACATGGGATTCCTAGAACTCCATTAAAAATCTGAATTAGATATTTTCACTATTTTATTAAATATTTCCATTGATTTCCTATATCATTAGTTCAATTTTCAGAATTATTGGGCTTGGATATTGGCCGTTATAGTCTCTTTATTGGGCTATTGGCCAGTTTGCACATAATGTGTTAGCATGAAGGCCCATTATGGGTTTCTTTCAATGTGAATCTTCAAGTACTCAAAGAGAATGAATTGTTACCTATAGAATGATATACCTGAAAATAAAATATAAAAACACAATCAAAAATATTTTATGTTTTTGGTTGTGTTCAAATATGTACAATGTAGTAGTGCACATTAACAAAGAATTTCAATCATAATGTGAAATAATGTTCAAATTTTAAAACGCACTAAAAATTGTGTTTATGAATAATTAAGATCATGGATATGATAAATATAAATAGTGAATATTAGCCTATTTTAGTGGCTAATCACACCACCAAAATTGTGTTTTTCTAGTCCCAAGAAAAATATATCGCAAAAATATTAATTTTAAGTCCTTTTTCCAAAAATATTTTATTACACAATGATCACCAAAAACCCTTATACCAAAAAATCATGCAACCATCAAAAAATTTAAACACAAGATATTTTCATTAGAATATCCCAATCCCAATCCCATTCCATTGTTCAAATTCTTCTCCATATTTCATCCAATATCAATTAAGCATGATGATGTGTTGTGTATCACAATAGACATGTGGGTTCATCTTTGTTCAATGGAGAAATAATGGAAGCACTAGGTGGAATCACATTTAAATATTAAGATGATTATTCAATATATATATATATATTCAAATATTCTATGGTAATTATAATTGCACTCAATTGAGTCAACCCATGTAGCGAAACTTTGCAGATAACTCCCAGTCTCAAAGACCTTAGGGAACCAAGTGAAGCACACATACTTGGCCATCATGTCAAGTTAACAAAGTAAAATTACCATAAATACAGATAAAAATACTATCTCTGGGCTTGAAAACTATGGATTCACAATCCCCAAGTGTCGAAATCCATGCATGTTGTCATTTCATTTCTCTACGCACGAATTTATTGTTTTTTTATTTTGTTCTTGAATACTCATATTAAAACTAAAATTATAACCAAACCTATGATATTTATTTGGGGGACCTCATGAACTCAAATTGATACCCCACTATCCAAAGGATGTGTGTTATGATCTTTTTATGTTTATGAAAATAACAATGATGGAATATGACATTAGACAACAACACTTTCGAAAACCTATTATCATAAAATTATAAATGGATTAAAATCATAATTAGTGCATGAGAAATTAATTGATATTCAGTTTCAAAGTATTCAATTTTGATTATCATATTCAAAGTTAAAGAAACTTTTCCTTCCATTTACACACATTTTTTTATTTCACAATGTTTTTTTCTTTTCACCCCCAACATATAATAGCATTGTCCCCAATGTTTAATGAAAATAAAACTTAAAAGGGGGTATAGGAGAGGAGTTAATAGAGGAAATTGAAAATGAGAATTATGTAATGAAGTCACCAGGTGGTTGAAGTTGATGTTCATGTTGCTCCAATTTAATCCATCGATATCCATGTCACTCAGAGAGTTCTATAGCAGAACAAGGATAAACAAAAAAAAGACAAAAAAACAATATATATATATAATAATAATAATAATGTAAAATATAAGTATATATAAAAAAATCATAGAATAATGAATCACTGTAAGGCGTCGGTTAGTGTAATGCGCATTCCCCTGTCTCCATTCAGTCCCGAGTTCGAGTCCACATGACTTCACCAGTTGTGATGGGGTTTTCCCCACGACCTACAACATGTCCTTTTATTTTTTTAATAATAATAAAAATAATAATATTTTCTTTTTATTTTAACCTAAAAACAAATAAAAATAAAATAAAATAAAATGATGATACATTGTCTTATTTTTAAATTTCTTGGTAAGGTATTACTCATGGATCACACCACATGACACAGATGAATACAGTACTCCCCTTTCATACCCATCAAAATTCATAAAAAAATAAGTGGTCAATAGTATAAGGAAATATCATATATTTTTTTGTTTTAAATATCAAAATTATTCTATAATACTATTTAAAAAATGATTCATAGTGATTGGAAATATGAAAACCACAGGCTACCTCCAATGCAGCACTTTTGTTTAACGTCGTTAGCTCGACATGAACCCCCTAACATACCCAATACCAATTTTCATCATTTTAAGGAATAAATGTTTCTCCAATACTAATATATTGAGATTACTTCTAAGTTTATAATTTGTTTCATGAACAAACCTATGTTCTAAAATGAGTGGGAAAATCCAAGGAATATCAGAAATGGTTGATCCACATTCCTCTGTAGTCTTTCCTAGGACAATAATGATCATTATAACTTTTTTGGTTTCAATAAAAGAATGAATTACAACTAAAATGTCATGGTTATAACATAAGAATAGATACTTTAGTGGGTATGGAAGGATAATAATTTTGGCCTCAGGTTGGATAGGACATTCTGACACAGGTTGTTATTTTAAATCCAACTCAGTTTCTTTTTCTAAATTTGTCAACAGAATTGGTTCTTTTTTAAAAGAGTATTTAATACAAAAATTGGAAAGATCACTGTTAGAAATGGTTATGGATTCAATTTTTGTGATTTATATTAATGGTTAAGTGATTTTTAAAAAACAAAATCATAAATGATGTCATACTTAGGATACTCAATCCACGATGTCAAATTTTCCTCTTTTAAATCCAAAAACTCAATTTCCTCTTAATTTAAAGACCCTTCAAAATTTCCTTGATCCTCTTCATCTATACCAAATCCAAAGGTTGTTTCTTTAGTAAATTAATGTGGGGGTTTTGGGAAACAAGAAACATTAAATAAGTTTATGGAAGGTAAAGTCAGTGTAGGGTTGGGTTCATCACACGTTTCAATGCTTCGTAGTTCTAATCTCAATGGTCAAACATCCAAATTCATTTTATTCTTCTATTCACAAATTTTTTCAAGAAATTTTTGGAAATTGGGTTGGATAGAAGCTTGGCATCATGTAATTACTTAATATTGATCTCTTCAAACATCGTTTAGAGGGATAGAAATTTATCCTTTGAATATTCATTATCCCAATGATTGAACATGTCACTAGGTGTGTGGTATTTTATCAAGGGTTGATGAAATAAATTTACAAATTTAGGGGCTTCCCAATATTTATTTTCCATTTTATTACATCATGGGTTTGTGACATGGTAATTTAGAAGATACACCATTATAGAATACTAAATATTAAATTCTAGATTATCAGGACACACACAAACAGGAAGGGGTAAAGATAAGAGATATGGTGATTAAAATAGTGAAAGTGGGTGAGAAAAGGATTCTAGTATCTAATATAAATTACTTAGGTCCCCGAAAATGATGTCAAAATTTTTCCTCTCTCAAATTTACCCAAGTTTTTAGGGTTATGTTGTCCCTTGTAGATTAACATTGGTTGTCGAAACCTTAGAGACAAATGAAGTAACCTAAAAACATGTACATTATATTGATTTTTATTACTATGAATTGGCCAACATGGGTTGATTTTAGATGGTTTTAAGTGAATTCTAATATAATTAAGTAAATTCAATTTAAAAGAACATGTGTTTCCAAGGTTAACACTTTGGGTGGATTGGATGCATTCCCTTTTCAACTATTTCAAATTCTTATATTTGAGATGGGTTCATTTAAAAAGATGAAACAATATCATAACTTACTCTATGAATACATAAAAACCCTAATACTAATCAACTGTTCTCTTGGAGGATCAATGTTTTTATCACTCCAAGGTAAAGGTTTGTATTATAACTTGAAGTGTGAGGCCTTAACATTCAAAAAGGATGAAGAAGTTTTAAAATCATCAAATGAAATTCTCAATTAAAAGAATTTCAATGAAATTAATAGAGTGAGAAATAACATCCAATATATCTCCTTTAAAATTCCTTGGATCATCCCGTAAGAGTATTATCCATCCACTAATGTTATGGTTTCAATGGAAGCGTGACGTAGACTCATAGGGGAGGAATTGAAGAAGTAATAAAACAATTAAAAGAAAATGATCACTCCACCGTTGTGTGAATAATTTTACAAGTTTTGGTGTAAATAAATTCACACCTTAAGGAAATTGTATCAACTTGATATGGATTAGAATAGAATAATAGGATAAGACGAACGTTTATAAATACTTTAAGATGAATTAGAACAACTTACATGTGAAAGAAATACTTAATGCAACAAAATTGCAACATAAAATTACAATGAAAGAAAGCACCAATGATTATAAAATACTCCTCCAACATTAAATTAAATATGAATTTCAAGAGGCTTGGGTAGAGCCCCCAATAGTACAAGTCTTTCCAATTGAGTATGGTAGGCCTAGGGTGGTGGAAGGTTTGTGCAATTTATTCTTTTCCACCTTTGACCCGAAATGACATCCAACTTGAATCCACAAAAAAGAAGGGATTAATTGAGCATCTAGATAGACTAATTGGACTGGGTCATAAAAGAAGAAAATTAATATCCGAATGTCCCAAAACGTTTTTTAAAGTTTCATAGAAAAATAATTTATGTTTTACGAGATATATGTAAAATGGGGTGCTGTTTTTTTGGGTTGCAGAATCTGGCCCATAATTTTTTCCCCAAATTAGGCTTCTTGGAAATTAATTATCTCTTTTAACCATTGTATTAACAATTCACATTGATTTCCTCTATCTTCAGTTAAATATTCATGATTATTGGGCATTGATATTGGCCTCTATAGTATCTTTATTGGGATGCTGTCCAATTTACTTTTCCCAGAATGTGTTGCCATGAAAGCCCATTTTGGTGGTCTTCCAAAGTGAATCTTCATGTAATCCAAAATCTTGAATTGTTACTTATATAATGAGATACCTGAAAATAAAATATAAAAATAAAATCAAGACTATTTTTGGTTTTATGATGTGTTCAAATATGTACCAAGTAATAGTTCACTTTAATAAAGAATTACAATCAAAATGTGAAATAATGTCCAAATTGTAAAATGCACTAAAAATGGTGTTTATGAATAATTAAGATCATGAATATTATAAATATTAAAAATGAATATTATCTTATTTCAGTGGTTAATCAATGATGCAAAATGATTTATATCCCTATGTGGAGGTGGTAGTCCACACACATGCACAAACAACACATTATTTTATCATTTGATGGAAAATATCATTTATAATAGTTGTTAAATAATCATATTAATATTTTCATATATTTAATATTCTAAAGTAATTACTTTATGTTGACTTCCATATATTTATATGATGGAAAAGATGAAATAAATTGAAAGAGGTCATGAAAGTTGACTAACCCATATTTAATAGACCTCTTTTTTACCCATTCAAGATGACCCTTGGAATGGTATTTTAACAATACTAGAAACTCCAAATACTTTATAATAATTTCATAGGTGTTTTCCAAGCTAGGTTACATAAAGTGGTGTAATTAAGAAAGAGGAGAGGTTTTTTTTATATGGGATATAGAGGACACAATGCCATTTTTTAAAAATATTAAAACATAATAATGTCATACCAATGAAAAATTATACAAAATTACATATCTTAAAATAGGATATCATATGGGTTTATAATCTAACCAACCTACAATATTTAGACATTTTTAAATTAGAATATCACCCTTTTTTATGAGTTTAACAATAAGGACCACACCATAAAAATTCTATAAATTGAATCATTAGACATGAATTATTCTAACTACATTATCAAATAACTTTTAGGTTTATTGTTTTACGTAATTATTTCATCGCAGAAAAAAAATTACATCCTAACATGGTAACTTCCACTTAGAATTAAATTTTTTTTTAAAATTATTTTATGATATAACATCATTTATTTTCATGAAATATATTCACACTTTTTATGTTAACCACGTACTTGTCCCCATTTATACATAACACCCTATGAAAAATAATTTAGAATGTTTTATGTGAAGAAAATAAATATAAAGGACATATAAAAAGAAAAAATAAACATTTTAATCATTGAATACAAAAAATAAAAATTTTATTATTTTGTATCAATCTTTCATCTCAAAATAACACTTTTATTAACAATGAAAACTACACAACATTCCAAATATTTTTAAAATTATTTTAAAAGATTTATTATTGGTAAAATAAAAACGAATAATTATTTTTGTAAAATAATAAAATAAAGAAGAATTATTTTTTATAATTTTATACATTTAATCCTTATGAAGTAGTGTAAATATTTTATTACACTTAACCACATTAGGTTACATTTTTAAATCCTAATATTTCTATAAAAACCAATATTAAGCCTAGAAAAATAATTTAGGAAATATGAGACACCATTTTTGTATAACTTATTTATAAAGAGTTATAAATTTAATAATATAATGGGTAAATTTCATAATTCGATTTGGAGAAATATATAACCAGTGTACTCTATCCCATAAACCAATTCATTATAGAGTTATATCAGGCTCAATTATCATAATTATATATATCACGATCACCATTAATCATAAATAATTGCCAATAACCATAAAATCATTATAGATGCATGTTTTCATCTACACTATATACGCGTAGAAATAGTATTTGCACCGATTAGAACTTTTTTTGGACATCAAAATATCTATTCCAAATAAAACTAATTTTGAAAATATCTAGTGTAAATGGAAGAAAGGGTTTTCTCAAAATAAAACATATAATCTTATAAATGAATGTAAATTTCATATAATAGTAATGTTGGTGGGAAAATCCATTTATGGTGTATAAATTAAGTTAAATTATTATTTTTTCTTAATTATCAAAACATTCAGCATGAAATATATAAAATGTTTTATTGTAAAATAATTGATTTAATTTAAATAAAAAAATATATTTTACTTTATAATTAATTTTCACTTATATAAAAAGATTCGTAGACTAATTTTATGAATATGTATGTGGAGGAAATGATTTATAAAATAAATCATTAAAACACATAAGATTTTATTTTAAAGTCAAGCTTCCCTTACATTGAGTCCAACATGTAGCATATGTTCATTATCTACAATATGATAAAAATTTATAATTTATTTATTTAATTTATTTATGTTTTAAAATTAATTATGACTTTTTTTTTTACTTTTTACTGTGTTATATTCAATTAATAAATCAAGCAAGTTCATGTAGGATTTTTTGAGGTTTTTTATCACAAAAATGATATTTCAATTTGAATGTTTTCAAAGTTGGCATTGTTTCGTCTTCTCAAGAATAATAATAATAACAAAATTATCAGTTTTAAAGATAAATTATACTTTTAGAACCATCCATCCCTTTCTATTTTGAAAACATAATTTTATGTTACAATCATAAAGATGGTTTCTCATTAATGTGCATGAGTAATGTTTCGATTTTTCAA
This sequence comes from Viscum album, assembly GCA_963277665.1. NCBI lineage: Eukaryota > Viridiplantae > Streptophyta > Magnoliopsida > Santalales > Viscaceae > Viscum > Viscum album. The sequence continues at coordinate 1,207,439,567 of OY728166.1, forward strand.
TTAATAAGTGAGAATGAAAGCATGAATCACATTAAATTTACATATTGATGATTATATCATAAATATCATATTTTATTTTGAAATAATTTTATATATACCATCTATGTGATGTGGTGATGTAAAATGAACACATCGCTTCATAGAGTTGGTAATACACATGTACACACGAAGGACATCATCATTTTTTCGAGGATGGAATGGTAATATAATAAATGATTTTGTATCATTACATAATAATTATTATGTTATAAAAATTATATATACATTAAATCCATTATTGTTTTCATGAACCCCGACCACCAATGATGCCTCTAAGAAGGGAGAGAGATAGTGACTTCTGGAATCCCACCTCCACTAGGCCCCAGAATTGTGTCCGACAATAATGCATTAAAAATCACATATAATGGGATCAAATACCCTATTTAAATGTAATAATATCAAGAGATATGATAAAAATATCCAAAAAACTATTTTATATAATATAAAGGGAAACCGAAAACCATTCCAAAGTGCATTTATAACATAAAACTAATACAGAAAAAGTCTCCAAAGTCAATAAAAAATGAAATGTCTACAAAAATGATTCAACAGTAGCTATAAACAAGCTATTAATGTCTGGATTAGTCCTAAAATTAAACTATAAACCAATAGTAAAATTTAAATATTTTGGGTTATCATAATAGGTATACTCAGTAGGCACATAACTGAGGCCACAAGTGCACATGTGAAAAGATAATGCTAATGTTCTAGTGATAAAACATTAGAAACATCAATAAATAATATCAATCAAAAAAAATTCTATCCTCACATCGAACTGTCACCAAATAATGCACCAAATATAATATTATAGCATTTATATCATAATAATTCAAGGTTCCACACTTAGACTTCCCCACAAATTTATAAAACTCACTCCCCAATGTCGAACATTTGATGTTCTTATCCCCCAAACACATACCACACCACATCACATCACATCCTGCCCACAGTCACTTGAGCCATCACATAACCTCTCATCCCACCTGAAGACACCATGTCTATGACATCAAATCACATCCTAAACACAAACCTTATGGACATCATATCACTTCCCAACCAAAAATATAAAAGTGGGGTATGACGAACATCCTGGACATAAACCTCCTTCCCTCATATAACCATGCATGGAATCCACCACATATTTAATCAAACCACATTACGTATCGCTTGTAGAAAGCTGGGTGAAGACATCATATCCTTCCCAAAGAAAAAAAGACCATCGCATCACTGATGGGTAATATCCAACACCATTAACTTCAACAACATTGGGTAATCTAAAACACCAACCCATATCACTACTACCAAATTAAGAGGTGGTGGGAGTAAGGAAATTCTACTACACGTATCACCCCATCCTGGAAGTTAGTGAAATCTCTGAAGAACCAGAAACTATGATCATTAGTATGGTTGGGGAATGTATAAAATAATGTACATGATATATTTATAGAACACAATACCCATCCTATGGGTTAACATCAACCTCACTATATAATACCACATTATCACCACAATACTTTACATCAATCATCATAACCAATTACACCACTATATGGAACATACTATGTAACCAACATAAAATAAAAAAACATTCCACTTTCCACATATATGTTTTTCCACATTTTTTCATTTTCTATTTCATTTCAAAAAAAAAATAACTTATTCTTTATTCAAACCAGTAAATCAATTTATCGCATATATTTTTATTGTCTATCTTGTTTATTTACCATCCTATTTTGTATATTTACTCATAAAAGTTCATCCCATGGTTAATAAGACATAAAATACAACAGTAACACTCATTATCTCTCCCAACTCACACACCAACTACAAAAATACCACATATCCTCTATCATCACTACACATCACCAATGTCATATCACCTTAAGAAGAACTCAACAAAGCCTTGATGAAACACTATCACCGCAAACCATAACAAAATAAACAGTGGTACAACCTCTATTTCATAACCACTCTTCCAGAACAGTTATGACACAATAACTATTCTAGTACCTAATCAAAACACATTTCATAACTACCCACACCATATCCATGATAACAAACCACCACATCATTCCTCTACAAACTAAAGAACACATCTCTTCCGAATAACCACTGCACAACACCCCAAACCATATAGGTTAACAAAACAAGAACAAGTATACACAAAAACACAAAAATCGACTATAATTATTATTTAGGGGCATTATCTACTTAAATATTTATTTAGAATGGGTATCATCACACAAACCATAATCCTAGGGAAACCAGTTTGTTACCCAAATATACATTTTTTATTTATTTATTCAGGGTGAGTCCAAACAAAATAACTAAATGGTTTATCATATCAATAAAACAATAAAACAAAATATTCTCCATTTAGACGTTATTTACATTATTGTAAATAGGCATGGATAAAAATCTCAATAGCCTAAGACAAATTTATAAAGCATATGATGACTTCTCATTCCGATTAGTTTTAATTTTTAAATTTTATATATGATTACACTAACAATTACTATCCCAAAAAAGGTAAGAAAAGGCATGAATATCTCACACCTAACAAGTAAAAGAGTTATGATGGGGATCCCTAAACTCAAATCATCTTTCTGATCTCTCTACACATCATAGGATGAAGAATAAAAAACACGAAAACCATAACCACACACATAAACCATGGATCTACCTACACCACACAGAAGGGTTATCCAAAATGAATCTCAAACACAACCCAAAATAAAAACCAAACCATCACCCTAGAGAATAATGAATGGAAAAACACATGAATGAGAGTGGAACTCCCCAAAAATTTTAAAAAATAATCAACCATAACCTAATTATCAATGAAAGGGATATATGTGATATAAAGGTTTCCTAAAGGTAAATAGGGTTTACTAGGAACAAGATAGAGGGGGTATTTATAAATGAAATGAAATCAAAGAAATGTGATTTAAAATAACATGGAACCCTACAATTTGACATTATGTAACCCATTCCCAACATGAATTCACATTTTTCAAACTTCTATAAAATTTAATGTCTCCTAGGACTTTATTTATTACACATTAGCAGTTTGAAATTCATGATGAGAATCTATTTAACACTGCACAACTCAACCAAATGAAATCTATTAATTCATAGGCCAAAAAAACCATGAATTACTATCTTGCAATGTGACTCTATTTTATGTCGTAAAACACAACATGTAGTTATAACTCCACTGATCTATCTAGACCACATCTAAACACCTCTAATAACCCAAACAACAATATAATGGCCCAATAAGGAATAAAAAAATTGTATTAAATGACAATAAAATTATTCTCAACCTCAAGAATAAAACATTATCCTAATGAATGAATGGGGTCCAAACAACGGCCTGATGAGATAACTCGAAAGGATCTTGTTACAATGTAAACCCTACCACTGACCAAACACACCCAACTGAAATGCCCAAAAATATATAATGCAACCAAATCACCACACAACTTCATCAATAACTCTAATGGGGAACAAAAACACATCCCTAGTCAACATAAACATACCAAATATATTCCATATAACCACACCAACCTCCTTACATACCAAAAAAATGCCATAGCCAACTCAAAGCACTACACCAAGTATAAAAATCAGGGAAATCCAACCTCCATATCAGGATACTATCTTCCCTAGGAATAACTGACTGACTCACACAATTTTAATCAACTCTAAGTATAATACATCTCTATTAGGATTGATATCCCCACTTTTCATATGTAATGTATGTTTTTTCACATCACACACCAAGGGGAAAAAGATCTCATAACATAGAAAGATCCAAACAACACATCATCAGTGAAACATAGAAAATAAAATATAAAGACATCTTAAGGTATTGAGAATGAATATGAATATCTCACTCCAATTAATTATCCCCTAGGCCACCATTATTCCATAATAGGTGAACCAATGGAATGGTCTTACCACACTGTATATTCTATCGATGATCTAGGATCTGTACCGGCTACTCCATGAACATCATTTTTTCCTTGATATTCAACTATCCACAATCAACAATGTGAGTGTAATAGTGATAATACCAATGAAGATAATAAATTTGGAAGATATATAGGATCCTCTCAAATTTCAGTGTAAATTACAACCGAAACACCACCTCTCAAACATGACTAACACCTCAAAGGGCCTAAAACAAGGAAAAATATTAGACCCCCCTAATATTCCTCCACTATGAACATTGAGTAGAGACTATCAAGAAATCATGGTGTCCAAAATAAAACTGTATGGGGCTCAACTTTGATCAAAATATGCCTTATAATGTCTCTATTTCCCTCATATCCTCACTCGAAAAAACTTGATCTTATTTTTCATGATCCATAACACATGAGGACAAAAACATTCATACTCTATAACATTCATCCAATATATCAGAGAATGAAATAGTTTCCCATACAATGCCTAAAATGTATCCATGAAAATGTACTAGTGATAAATATTGTTTCATTTAATATCAATAAAAGGTATATGTCATTCCCAAGATCCACTAAATTCCATGACTTTATCACACAACATAACTTCCAGCATCTATATGATTCACTCTATCAGATCATTTATCTCTGGGTGGAAAGCAGTGTTGAGGAGTAATTTGGAGCCAATTTTTTTTACAGTCCCCTCTAGATCCATGAGGTAAATTTAGGATCCTGAATAAATATTATATTCCTCGATACCCCATGAATCATAACCAAATCATCAACATATTTCCTTTCTAAAACTACCATTATACTCAATATATGGATTTCTAGAATTTGAGATGATTTTGTCAGCTGGTCTACTACCATAAAAAATGAATCACAACCTATATAGGAAAAGGGTAACCCATTGATGAAATCAATTTATTTTTTATCCCTTTTATAATTAATAACATCTAATGACTACAAAATAACCTTTTGTAACATGTGGTTCCTCTTTTACCTTCGAAAAATAAGAATGTTTTCCAAAAACACCAACATTGACCATTTCATCCTCAAAGATAATAGTTATATCATCATGCCATAATAATTATTTTTCACACTAGTATATAGAACTAACGTTGAGTTGTGAAACTTATAAATAAATCCCTTTCATGACACCTGTAAGAAGTAAACCTTCCCAGAAATAGCACTTGATTCCAATCATATTCTAATCATCCCACAAGAATTCACCATGACCGACATGATCACATATCACCTCTGGATCTAAGTATCCCTAGTGAGACTCATCCACATATTGAATTAACTTTTACTCTATGATCATATAATAAATAAAAACATGGATAATACTCTCTCCCATGTCAACATTAATAACCACTTTCTCCTTCATCCCTTTGAAAACATTTCCATACTTCGGAACCAAATCTATTTTAGAATTCTAACTCAAAAATCAGAAGATCCATTTCCTTTCACTATGGAGTAATTTATATCAAAATTATTATCTTGAAGAAAATCCATCCACCACAACAGGAAAAAATTCAGATTACACTATGAAAATATATATTCAATATCTTATGATAATTATGCAAAACAAAGATATTTCTAATGTGGTAGTGTAACCAAAACATAAGTTAAAATTAATCTACCATAAAGTCCAAATATTTGGTAGAATAGTTATTCTCATGAGTATATAACTACATATACCCATATTAGATCACTTCTCACCACTACATCAACCCATATCCCATGAAAAGACATGATACATCACAAAAAACCTCAAAAATTACACAATCATTCGGAAATAGAAGAACTATAGATCAAATAAAATTATCCTTCTGGTTTCTAAATTCTTCCTAACACTGATCATTTCACAAAAAACCTTATTCCTTCTTGGAAAATGCTATTAGTAGGGAATCAACTCGAGATAAATCAGGTAGAAACCTCTGAAAATACCCTACAAGACCAAATAAATTATGAACCTATTTCAAGTTATTGAGTTCTTCATAAGAAACAAAACTACCATAACATTTGATGGGGAAATTTCCACACCATACTAAGAGTCCACATATATAAGGAAATATGTTGATCACATCCCAAACCCACACTGGGACAACATTATGTAAATCTAGTGGTGTCAAAGGGCCTATAAAGTAGTTATAAGATTATTAGTAAACTTATCCAATAACATTATGTTGATCGAGACATCATTGATGAATATGATGAGGAAATATTTTTGGAACACATTGAAAAATGATTTCATAATCCCAAGGAAAATGAACGGTGTGTTCATAACACCAACTTGTATCACTTCAAATTAAAAGTAGATGTACCTGAATCTAAAGGTAGGGTTCAGGGTATCCCTATCTTTAACCTTCAACTAATGATATCTATAGAATATATTGATCACATAGAACTTGTTAGCTCCTACAAAATAGTCAAAACAATCACTGTTCTTTGAAAACCCTCTATATTAGATCATCTACCTAGATCCTCGACTCATGAAACTTTTTAGTTGTCATTAAAGAGGGATCCATCAAAATCTGAGATGCACCCAACTATAACTCTATCCCAAACTCAACATCCTGTCGAGGTGCTAGTTTCATAACATACTCTTGAAAAACATCAAGGAACTCTTCTATACCAATGGGAACACTCTCATCCCAATACTCTAGAGAAACATCATCCAACTAAAAAATAAGAGGATCCGAATTTCTACTACATAAATAATAACCTCACTTCCCAATGAAGGCCACTCACTGGCCCTCCACATTGAAAACAAACTCTTATATAATTTCAATAAAATTATTAATTCATGGAATAAAAACAAACTATATTGAGGATAATATTATGTAGTTCCATATAGAATAAAAATAAGTCCCCACTGACTGGTCTAACCACATCACCATTCTACATCCAAGAACATGTCAACTAAGGTGCCCGAGCTCCTATTTATGTGGATAACACTAGGAAAACTGGAAGTATCTCCTCATCATGTCCCAAATAATTAAATAATGAAGGATCAAAAAATGAGTTTGAATCCAAAAATATATAGTGATGCAAATAATGGTATCACTTCCCTTACTGATTGGTACCCCAACGGCCTAAACACTTTCACCCCACAACCTAATTCTTTGATAACAGAAATACACTATTGTCCACACTCTTGAGGTAGAAATCCCAAGTAAAGAATCTTCATGATAACATCAACATTTTTCTATCCATCTAGATATGTCAAGATTTTAAATAGAGTGACCACATACCTGTTTAATGGGTGAAAAGACTCTTCTTGATTCCACTCCATAGGCTTCACATCAAGAATAACATCTAGGGAATAATGTAGGATGTACACAAACCTAATACCAAGCTCCCACATCCACAAATTTCTATATTGAAGGGAATATAGATCTTAACTTGGGGATAATCTCTTCTTGATGAATGGAAATCCTAGTGAAATTTTGGATACTAAACTTCTACCTCTTTATAGTCACAAAAAAAAACAGCTTCCACTACTAACGCATAGCCACCCACATTTAACTAACTACAAAGGGAACCCAAAACAAAAAAGGAACTTTGATTATACCAAATGTGGTCCAATTATCTTCCAACCAGAACTCATTTTGTAGATTATAACTAATCCCCTCATACTTACCCAAAAACTACCACTGAGAGCAACATAAATCCCAAAACCACACCTCACCCTCCTTTTCCAATTAAACCCTCCGATGATCAATTGAGTTTGACTATTAAAACTCAAAATCCTAAGCAACTTGCGAATGAATAACATGATCCATTCATAAAAATCATGGAGAACACCCTAAGATATGTAGCATATAATTTTTTTAGTACTTAGTTACTTATTATTTTTATATTCTAAAAAACCCATTTTAAAAATGAACAAAAACAAAAATGATGAATGTACCTCTCCAAGGTATTTAACTAATTATAGGTCAAAATCACCTGGCCGTTCAATAAGCTCAGTGTCAGTAAAGTGGATCATGGGGGGGGGGTGCTAAATTCATATGTCCCATCTAGTATCCTTGGAATATATCACAAAAAATCCCAACTAGTACCATTTCTATACCAACCTGTAAAAACCTCATAGTTACTAACTACAAAATTAATCTTATCTCTAAAATGAAACCTCTCATAACACTCTATCATGACCCCTTAATAAAAATTTACCAAAATGAATAAAGAGAGGTAATGATCCCTGAGTCCCACCTCCAGTAGTCCCCAAGTTGAAAACATGCAGTGAGGGTTAAAAAACATCTTAGTATGGGAATCATTACCCTATATTAATGAAACCAAAATGTGTGATATGAGAAGAAATATTAATGAAAATCCAGTAGATAATATAATGGTAAGACAAAAAATATAATAATGGATGAATAATGTAGAACTAATACATATAAATGTATCCAAAGTAAATATAAAAAAACAATTATATAGCAGCGACTCAATATCCACTCATATAGAGCTAGTGATTTCAATATCAGTCTACAATTTCCCCTAGGAAACCTAAAAACATTTAATAATTAGGGTGAGAAGAACATGTATACTCAGTATGTAAATAACCAATGCTTCACGTGGAAATGGGGAAAGATAATTCTAATTAACCATAAAAAAAAACAGAACAAAAAATCATATATGTAGTTCATCAAAAATCATATCCTCACATGGATTAGTCAAACATTCATACATCCAATACAATGATATTGCATCACGATCATTACAAATCATGGAACCCTGATATCGCTTCCCTTGCCGATTTACCTCGATCATATCCCAATTTCAAATGTCATATTCTCTCATCCCTCCCACATATAACATATCACATCACATCACAACCTTTTCACATTCACATTTTCCATCATATCATTTTAGATATCACTCACAAACAATTGTACCATCACATCACATCCGAACCAAAACTAAAGAATTATAGTGTCATGAACATAGAGGACATAAAAGTCATACTATCCTCCGACCACACATGGCCCAAACTAGATATCACATTACACTAAATCACATATTTATCAAATATTTATGGGCCAACACAGTGTATCCCACTCGAGGTCATCTAGGTCATCACTTCACTACTGGGTAATCTCTAACACCGACCCATATCACCACCAAACGGTAATATATAATAACATAACGTTCCACTAATATTGAAGGAATAGCTGGGGATATGGGGTATCCAACCATCTGTGTCACCACCATCCAAGACTTCAAGGAAAACACTCTGAACTATGTGCCTTTGAGAATTGGTAATGCTATACAACTGTAGTGGGGCATATGTAATGTAATATAAACATATGTGGTATATATATATAACACAATACCCAAGATTTGGGTTAAAATTAATCACCCTAGACCACACCAAAGAAACACCACCATTCCACACATCTACCTTCAAAACCACTTCCACTAAAATATAAAAAAACATAAACCAACACACAATACACAAAATATTCCACTGTCCACTTACATGTTTCTCTGTATTTATTTTTTATCCATTTCATTTAACATAACACTGATCATTTTTCATTCAAATCATTTAATCCATTTATATAATTAATTTTTTCAGTCAGCATTGTTTATTCACAAACCTACTTTGTTTTTTTATCACCACAACTGATCCCATGGCTGACCAGGAAACTAAAACAACAATTACACACTATAACTATCAAAACTCACAAAAATAACACCACACCACCACAAATCCAGTATCTTTACTGAACCATATCTCTCAAGTATTCTCAACATATAAACCACTACCCAAAACCATAATGATAATATATCAGCTTATACCTAAAAAATATCCACTATTCCACAGCCACTGTGTCGTAACTCGAATGAAAAAATCTCTATTCCATAATTACTACACCATAACCTCATTGAATCAAAATGTACAACTACTCACATTACATCCATTATTACCTACCACTTTATCACTAGCCTAAATAAAACATAACCCACAAAGTCATTATCATTAAACAAAAATATCCCTAACCATGAAGGAAAACACAAGAATAAAAATCATACACAACAACATACAAACCATTTACTCTTATTATTCATGGGTACTATCACATCAAATAATAAATAATATGCATATTATCAAAAAATAATAATCTATGGTAATTTTATTTTAATAAAAATATAACTTCTTTAATATTTTATAAATTATGATATAACACAACAATATATCAAGGGTCATCACATCATACCAACTATAGTGAAAATAAGGCTCCAAACAGATGTACATTTTAGAATAGGAAAGAAGAATGTATAAAAATATCAAATATATACAAAACAACATCACAGAATGTGACCTCTTCCCATTCAAATCAATTTCATAATTCCAAATTATTATATTTTTAAAACGACCCATACTATTCACCCAAAGGTAAGATAAATCATGAAGACCCCACACATAAGACATAAACGATTCAAAATGAGGATATACTAACTCAAATAATCTTTATGATTTATCTATTTTGTACATGATGAAAAATAAATAGCCGGTAAAACACAATCTCAGAAGGAATCCCTAGATTGTCCTATAACACACCAATGTGTTTCCAAAAATGAATTCCATATACACTAGAAACAAAAACAAAACCACTATAGTGGATCTTCGAAGAAGAGTATAAGGAAAACCATAAGAATGTGAGGATAATACACCATGAATCACCAAATAGAATCTAACATAACCTAAGGATATAAGAAAGGGGTAATTGATCTAGAAATTCTCTTTAGGATTATAGGGTTCACCCAAAATGAGAGGGAGGGAGTTGTAGAGGAATGAAATTAAATCATCCAAAATGGATATATAATTACCTAGAACCCAATACCCCCATTTTAGGTATCCCATTAATGACATGAATTCAATTATTTATAACTTCATTACAAAATTTAGTCACCTTAGACGTTATTTATAGGATATAAAAAATTCAACATTCATGAGTTGAATCTATTTCTTGCTATATAGCTCAACCGAATAGAAGCCATTAACTCTCTGAATACACATGACATGAATCATTATATCATGAAATGAGTCTAATTTTGGTCATTAACACCCTCCTATAATACTCTTGTAACTACATCTCCACTAAGCCCTCTAGACCACATCTAAATGCCTCCAACTTCAAAAAAAAAATTCAATCCAGGAAGGAATATACCCTATAATTATAACCATTCATGGGATCTATTGATTGAATATAAATTTTATTTTTTGGTAGGAGGCAGTTCTCTATACACACAAACGCTGGTTTCATCTCCCATGTGCTGAAAATAAGAAAGATTAAATTAAGAAATAAATGAATTAAATTGATGTAATGGGATATATTAAATTTATTTTATCACATTTGTTTGAAGATTGTTTATTGAGTTAACAAAATTAATAAAACTAAAACATTCCACTGCTATATATTTATCTAAATTAGAGAACCTCTTTTTCATTACTCCTTAATCCCTAAAAATATTTTACTCCCACATAAATTATGACTTATTAGATATTTTGACTAATATTAAGAAAGTATTTTGTTGGATATTGACCATTCAAAATGTCCCTTAATGTGTAGAGAGGAGACGAGGGTGGGTGTCCCTTTATAAGTGGGGGAGATGAAACACATGGAATGTTTCAAAAGATTAAAACATATTAAGTTGTCACTTAATCTGAATATCTTCAAAATGGAAAATTTCTAAATACATGATAACGTAGGGTCATAATATTTCCATAAAATAGGATTTAGAAATTTTTTTATGCCTTTTTACTAATTTCACTTCAGTTTAACCCTGGGTATATCAGTTTTAACCTTAACTTTAGTTATAGTTTTTTACTGTTTTTAAAATTCATTGAAAATTAAAATTAACTCAGAGGTAAAGCCACTCTATATGAATATAATCCAATATTATCAAGAACTTTTTAATTTCTCATTATATGTTTACTTAAAATTCGTATTTTTACTAAATTAATAACATATATAAATGGAGATATATTTTGAAACTCATTTTATCCTTCCTAAAATTAATGATATTGCAACCATTTATTTGCAAAAAAAATTCAATCCAAATTGATCCATCCTCATATAAAACTAATTCATATTCCCCATACTAACCATTTCAATAGGAATTATGGACACAATAACTTTATTATAATAAATTAATCCAAAAAACACAGCTTATGAAATTAATTTCAATATATTTCTAAATAAAGGGCCATTTTTTACTCAAATGGAAATTATTTGTGTAAGATAACTCATCCAAAGTTAAGATGATGGTCCCAATTCCTATGATAATCCATTTAATAAGCTCGATTCATATCCACCAAGGTATCAATATGTCAATCTATAAGGAGCTGACCCTAGTTGCATAGAGTTGGTGCCTTATTTGATTACATTGGCATACAATGAAGGAACAAGCATCCCAAAGGAATGAGTAGTATAGTATTATTGGAAACAAGATACATACATAAGTTCAACGTTACAACATGAAATGAAAAACAACATAGAATCTTATTAGACACTTCCATAACTCCTAGGTTATCTCAGAATGTCATTCATAATAAAATTCTCCATGTGTTGTGAAATTGAAACATAAGAAAGGGGTGAGATCAAACGCTCAGTAAGGGTAATAAATACAATGTAAGATAACATAAACTTTAGACGTGGTGAATAATTGAAAACACATGCCTTCAAAAATAAACTTGATCAAAATATGGAAGAATTATGAGTTGAGTAATTATTGACATAACATAATATAATCATGGGTATTCTACTAATTAAATAACCACATGAACCATCAATACCATTTTCATAATGAGGTAATTCATAATTCGGGACAACATAATCATACCGTCAAGGCCTCATGCCGAGACAATAATTAATATTTCTGTCAAGGCCTTACGCCGAGACCGTAGTTTGTCTCATGAGACCTACGGATGCCCAGAGGGGCTATATCGGACCCCACCTGACACTTTCTATGTCCAATTCATTCCTCATATGAATAGGTACAAACATAAACAACATATACATTCATATTGAAATAAATATATGAAATGAAAATAACATTCCCCCAACATTAAGCATAAACACTGACCCTTCAGAGTAAATTGGTGAATGGTTTTAAGATTGAACATAAATATCCAAAATAATAATAAACCATTAAATTAAATATTCTAGATGATAACAAGGTATAATAATCCCAATAATACATAATAATCAATAAGGGTGTTGAAATATATGAAGATACTCTTATAAAATCTTCGAGTACATCTAGAGATAAATACTATTTTAATTTGAAAAAAGAGTCATTTTAGAAAAATATTTTTGAAAAACAATAAGTGAAATAAGATAGTATTTTCATTAGAAAATGGTTTACAAAAACAGATTATACAGTGCCCTTGAAAATAGGTATGAATTAGAGAAATTCCCTTGGATCAGGCTTGTATTTACGAAACAATTTCATAAGTTCCTTTTAAAATGTTTAACCATCCATAAAATAAGGAATGATATTGGTTGGTAAAAATATATATAACCCACACACATTATTTTTTAAGAGTACATAATAATTAACAATAGTTTCATTAGGGTAATTAGACAATAAAAGTAACCCGAATGAAAATGGAAGTTTATATAGAAAAACCCTTACCTTAAGTCTGAATGTGTTCCGCTCATGAAATCAAGATCCTGTAATATGAAACTATACTTATTAATAAATTATTTCAGAACCAATTATACATTTATTTAGTTTATCTTAATTATATTTAGTCCATCTCTGTTATTATTGATAAGTTATCATATAGAATTTCGTCATTCCGGAGTGTTTGTTTTCTTGATTTTCATCATCAGTTATCTTGTTTTTATGTAATGGAATTCATGTGGGATGGTTGTAAATCTCCTGAATTGAAATTAAATTTTATTTATGAACATCCATAATTTTTAATGTTCATTTCTATCATTTGGTTACATAGAAATAGGATGAATCATTAGATTATAACCACTTTGATTATTTGTATTATGATTATTATGAACTAGTTTTGTCTTATAAATTAATAATATGTACGTATACTGGTTATTGAATATTAATTAGGTTATAATAAATATATTATAGTCTGGTTCAACAATCTAAATGGTTTCATGAGTACTAGTAAAAGAGAAAATTAAGAATGAAACTTCGCCATCCCCAAAGGTTATAAATTGAAACCTCGTGGACATTGATTTCATTTATAAAAATAAAAGGTAGGGAGTAAGAATATTGATGAAGGTTCTTCTATTCACATGATATAATTACATTATATAGATGATACTTGAGTTATCATGGTAATTTTGATAGAGTAGGTTAGGAGAGAAAAAAGAAAAGAGACGAACTTGAAAATAAAAGAAAAATTGAGAGATTCCTTATGAAAATTCGACAGCCTAACGACGTCACTTAAAAATTCATAAAATCAATTGATGAGTGAAAGATGGAATCTAATCATATGGAAATAAAAATTATAGTAAGATGAATACATAATATCAAACCCATCATATGAAAATGTAAATTTAATGAGATAACATAAAAGAAGTGTCGACTAAAAGAAGAGGGTGAAGGATTCCCTTACCTTATTGAGTAACTCCTAGAACATGATGGTTGGGACATTGGGAGCTTAAGGACGCCTTGGGAGGACTCATAGGGAGGTAAAACCACCAGAGACTTGAGGATGAGTGATTTGTAATGAACACAAATGAATGGTTTAGTGGGTATTTATAGTAAAGGGGAGAGAATTTTTTATGAATTTAAAAAGACACCTCAATAGAGGTTTTTGAAAAAACATGGGCTTTCCCATGGTATTAGCCACATGGGACACCTCATATCTTATTTTACTATAAAAAATTTGACTAGACCTTTTATTTTAATTATTATTTCATTATTATGTCATTAAATTGCCGAAAACTCAAAACTGTATTTTTACTATTCACGAAAACTTCATGTCTTTAAGAAAAATCCCAAAAATTCACCCCTAGCTCCTATCGATGTGGATAACACTAGGGGAACCGGAAGTCTCTACTCATCATGTCCCAAATAATTAACTATTTAAGGATCAAAAAATGAGTGTGAATCCAAAAATAGATAGTAATGAAAATAAATGCATCAGTTCCCCAACTAATTGGTGCCCCAATTGCCTAAACACTTTCATCCCACAACCTAAAGCTCTAATAACACAAATAACCTATTGGCCACACTCTTTATTCAGAAATACCTTTTCAAGAATCTTCATGATAACATCAACATTTTTCTATACATCTAGATATGTCATGATTTTAAATGGAGTGACCACATACATGATCAATGGGTGAAAAGACTACTCTTGATTCCACTCCATAGGCTTCACATCAAGAATAACATCTAGGGAATAGTGTAGGATGTCCAAAAACCTAATACCAATTTCCCACATCCACAGATTTCTATATTGAAAGGACTATATATCTTAACTTGGGGAAAACCTCTTCTTGATGAATGGAACTCCTAGTGAAATTTGAGCTACAACACTTCTACCTCTTTATAGTCACCAAGAAATAGCTTCCACTACTGACACATAGACCCACATTTAACTAACTTCCGAGGGAACCCAAAAAAAAGGAACTTTGATTATACCAAATGTGGTCCAATTATCCTCCAATCAGAACTCCTTTTGTAGATTATAACTACTCCCCTCATACATACCCAAAAACTACCACTGAGAGGAACATAAATCCCAAAACCACCCCTCACCATCCTTTTCCAATTAAACCCTCTGATGATCAATTGAATTTTACTATTAAAACTCAAAATCCTAAGAAAATTGTGAATGAAGAACATGATCCATTCCTAAAAATCATGGAGAACACCCTTAGATAGGTAGCATATTATTTTATTAGCACTTATTTACTTATTCTTTTTATATTCTTACTTATTGTTTTTATATTCTAAAAAACCCCATTTTAGACATGAACGAAAACAATCATGATGAATGTACCTATCCAAGGTATTTAACTAATTTCAGGTCCACCTCACCTGACCGTTCAATAAGCTCGGTGTCAGTGTAGTGGATCATGGGGGGGGGGGTGTTAAATTCTTATATCCCATCTTATATCCTTGGACTATATCACAAAAAATTCCAACCATTACCATTTCAATACGAACCCATAATAACATCATAGTTACTCCAAAATGAATCTTATATCTCAAATGAAACCTTTGATACCACTCTATAATGACCCCTTAACAATGAGTTACCAAAATAAATAAAGAGAGATAATGATCCCTGAGTCCCACCTCCTGTAGGCTCCATGTTGGAAACATGCATTGAGGGTTAAAAAATATCTTAGTATGGGAATCATTACCCAATATAAATGAAACTAGAATGTGTGATATGAGAATAAATCTTAATGAAAATCCAGTTGATAATATAATGGTAAGACAAAAAACCTCTAATAATCGATTAATAAATTAGAACTAATACATATAAATGTCTCCAAAGTAAATATAAAAAACAATTATATAGTAGAGACTCAATAGCCACTCATATAAAGGTATCGATGTCAATATCACTCCTCAATTTCCCCTAGGAAACCTAAAAAACATTTAATACTTAGGGTGGGAAGAACATGTATACTAAGTATGGAAATAACTAATTCTTCAAGTGGAAATGGGGAAAGTAAATTCAAATTAACCATCGAAAAAAACAGAACCAAAAAGCATATATGTTGTTCATCAAAAATCATATCCTCACATGGATCAATCAAAAATTCACACACCCAATATAATAACATTGCATCATGATCATTACAAGTCATGTCACCCTGTTACCGCTTCCGTTGTTGATTTACCTCGATCGTATCCCAATTTAAAATGTCATATTCTCTCATCCCTCCCACATATAACATATCACATCATATCACATCCTTTTCACATTCACCTTTTCCATCATATCACATTAGATCTCACTCACAAACAACTGTACCATCACATCACATCTGAACCAAAACGGAAGCATTACAGTGTCATGAACATGGAGGACATCAATGTCATACCATCCTCCAACCACGCATGACCCAAACTAGTTATCACATTACACTAAATCACATATTTACAAAATATTTATGGGCCAACATAGTGTATCCCACTCGAGGTCGTATGGGCCATCACTTCACTACTAGGTAATCTCTAACACTGACCCATATCACCACCACTAGGTAATATATAATACCATCACATACCACTACTATTGAAGTAATGGTAGGGGATATGGGGTATCTAACCATCTGTATCACAACCATCTAGCACTTCTAGGAAAACAATCTGAACTATGTGACTTTGGGAATTGGTATGGTTATACTACTCTAGTGGGGAATATGTAATGTAATTGAAAAATCTTTTGTATATACATATAACACAATACCCATGCTTTGGGTTAAAATTAATCACCCTAGATCACACCAAAGAAACACCACCATACCAAACATCTACCTTCACAACCACTTCCACTACTATAGAAAAAAACATAAACCACTACACAATACACAAAATATTCCACTGTCCACTTACATGTTTGTCCATATATATTCGTTATGCATTTAATTTAACATAACACTTATCATTTTTCATTCAAATAATTTAATCCATTTATACAATTTATTTTTTCATTCAGCATTTTTTATTCACCAACCTACTTTTTTTTATCATCACAACTCATCCCATGGCTGACCAGGAAACTAAAACAACAATTAGACACTATAACAATCACAACTCACACAAATACCACCACACCACCATAAATCCAATATCATTGCAGAACCATATCTTTCAAGTATTCTCAACATATAAACCAATACGCAGAACCATCAGGATAATCTATCAGATTATACATAAAAAACAATCCACTATTCCAAAACCACTATGTCATAACCCCTATGAAAAAATCTCTATTCCATAATAACTACACCATAACCTCATTGCATCAAAGAGCACAACAACTCACATCACATCCATTATTACCAACCACTTTATCACTAACCTAAATAAAACAGAACCCACAAAGTCGCTAACATTAAATCAAAACATCCCTAATCATGCAGGAAAACACAAGAAGAAAAATCATACACAACAACATACAAACAATTTTCAATGATTATTCAGTGGTAATATCACATTAAATCATTAATTAATATGTATATTATCAAAAAATAATAATCTATTGTAAAAAATTTTATTATAAAAATATAACTTCTTTAATATTTTGTACATGATGATATCACACAACAATATAGAAAGGGTCGTCACAACATACTAACTATAGTGAAAATGAGGCTCCAAAATAATGTAAATTTTAGAATAGAAAAGAAGAATGTATAAAAAATGTCAAATATATACAAAAAAACATAAATGAATGTGACCTATTCCCATTCACATCAATTTCATAATTATAATTTATTATATTCTTAAACTGACCCTTACTATTCACCCAAAGGTAAGATAAATCATGCAGATCCCACACATAAGACATAAATGATTGAAAATGAAGATATCCTGACTCAAATAATCCTTATGATTTATCTATTTTGTACATGATGAATAAGAAACAGCCTGTAAAACACAATATCACATGGAAACCCTAGATTGTCATATAACACTCTAATGGGTTTCCTAAAATGAATCCCATATACACTAGAAACAAAAACAAAACCACCATAGTGGATCTTCGAAGAAGAGTATAAGGAAAACCATAATAATGTGAGGATAAGACCCCATGAATCACCAACTAGAATCTAATAGAACCTAAGGATATAAGAAAGGGGAAATAGATCTAGAAATTCTCCTTAGGAACATAGGGTTCACCCAGAATGAGAGAGAGGGAGTTTTAGTTGAATGATATTAAATCATCCAAAATGGTTATATAATTACCTACTACCCAATACTCCCATGTTAGGTATCCCATTCATGACATGAATTCCATTATTTGTAACCTCATACAAATTGTTAGTTTCCTTAGATGTTATTTATAACATATAGAAAATTAAACATTCATGAATTGAGTCTATTTCTTACTACAAAGCTCAACCGAAGAGAATCCATAAATTCTCCGAATACACATTACATGAATCATTATATCATGAAATGAATCAGATTTTGGTCATTAACACCCTCCTATAATACTATTGTAACTCCAGCTCCACTAAGCCCTCTAGACCACATCTGAATGCCTCTTGTAACGCCCCGACCCAAGATACCCAGAGTCGGTGCATTATTACATAACATTGGCATGATCACAAGAAAGATCAAGTCTCGAAAGACCGATTAGTTTAGTAGACTTGGAATAACTAGATACATTAATAAAATTTACATTACATCATAAAATGAAAACTACAACAATATAGTCTCCATAGTCCACACTCTTATCCCCTCATACTCTCCCTACAGGTCATTCATAAGTTACTTCTTCATATCCTGGGAAAAATAAAACATAGAAAAGGGGTGAGATCAAATGGCCAATAAGGATAACAATATAGCAGAAACTTTCAAAAATAATAATAAACCTTTAAGGCAATGTATAACTAAAACAAAAGACTTTTAAACATGAACTTCAACATAGTATGGCAAAAATAAAATGAAATAATTCCATTTTCTTATTCACATGGATATTATACTAATCGAATAATCACATGCAATATCAATAACCACTTTCATAATGATGGAATGCATAATGTAAGACTATCATAACCACATAGCCAAGGCCTCGTGCCAGGACTACAAATAGATTTTGTCAAGGCCTTGTGCCAAGACACTAGTTTGTCTCATTAGACCTACCGATTCATCGAGGAGCTATAGCGGGCTCCACCCGTCACTTATTAAGTCCAATGCATTCCTTATATGAACAGGTTTAAACATAACATAAACATTCGTATTAAAACTAGCATATGAAATGTCAATAATTTCTCCATAAACCATGAATGGTATAAAAATAACACATCCACAGTCAAACATATCACAAAACCTTCAATAAAATATGGTAGTTTTGTATCATAATAAATCAACTTCAAATAAGCTTAAAATCCATCAAAGGATGTTGACATAGATGAAATCAAAACTATTTGAGAGAAATATATATTTTTTTAAACAATTTAAAAGTCACATTATTATAAAATAAATCATTTACTTTGAAAATATCATTATAATATTGTAAGGGAAGCTTCTAAGATTTTATAACGGCAGAAAATAGCCGCACCCGCCGTATAAGTTACAAAAAGACATTCTTACCTTAATTCTGTAAAAAAGTTTAAAAAGAACCCTGTTTGGAAAATGACAGAAATATTCCTTTATAAACTTCTTATAAAAAGTCAAACAAGGGTATAAATTACTTTAACCCATATTATGTAAAATATTAATAATTTTTTGAAACACATTTTTAAGAAACATGTATGTGGATGATAAAGAGGTCCCAGTAGATAATTACGTATAAACAACCTCAGATAATGAAGAGATTGTGAAATAAACCCTTACATTGTACT
Organism: Viscum album; assembly: GCA_963277665.1. Lineage (NCBI taxonomy): Eukaryota > Viridiplantae > Streptophyta > Magnoliopsida > Santalales > Viscaceae > Viscum > Viscum album. Next base: position 1,207,460,106 of record OY728166.1, read on the forward strand.
TTTACTTGGTTAAGGGTAGGTTAAAAACTTGTATAATGGTGAAATAATTGTTATTAAATTATAGAAGAATAATATACATTAATATGATATCATATATTATCTTTTAACATTTCTTTGTTAATAATATCTTATAATTATCGTCGTTTCGGCTGTTAAATTACTTGTTTTATTTTATATGTTTTGTTACATAAGCCATGTTTGTTATGGATAGGTTGTATCTTATTCGTATCTAGAATTATATCAAGTCCTTAAACATTATTTTTATTCAGAAAATGCGAATTATACTTGAATGGATACGATGGAGAATTAATCTCATCGCGTTCGTGGAGACGGTAGTCCGTACGTACGCACGAGCGACAATATCATTCTTTTGATATTAAAATAATATAAAATTGGATGGTATATAATATATAAATAATAATTATAATGTTATATTTATTATTTACATGAATTATACATCATTATTATACGCATCAAAATAATAATTTATTGAATAACAATTACACAACGACGTGGAGACGGTAAGCCGTACGTACGCACGTATGGTGACATGTCATTAAAAGGATGGATAGAATAATTAATATGGTTGTAAAATATTTATAATAACATCACAGTATTTATAAGATACTTGATTTATTATTTTAGAATGGTAATAACAAATAAAGAAGAAGTTGAAATAGAATGGAACTTGAAAGAGGGTGGTGAAAACATTACCTCTTCTTCGAGTTCTTCCTTTTGATTTGATCAAAAGGACACCATTGGTTGGATTTCTGATCAAACTAATGCCTCTAGGTTGAAGTGAGGGAAGTTGAGAGAGTATTTGGGCAGGGTTTGGCCGATCCAAAAGGCTTTGAATGTGTGAATTAGTGAGAAGGGAGAGTTCCCTTTTATAAGAGGGGTGAGGGGACCCTTTGGAAAAGCTAGAAATATTATTTTATAATAAATTCATATTCTATTTTTAATGGCTCCAAAGTAGATTATTTAAAGTTTAAGGTGGGTATGGGTCTCAAACCACTAAACCAATATAATTTAGACAGGTTTATGTCATTATATTAACCTTATCGTTTAGTTTTAACACTTAGTTAATTAGTTTGACACTTACCATGTCACTTTGTATTTTTATATTATATAGTTAATAAACATACTATATACCTCCAAGATACCCCAAAGTGGTCCCTTAATGATAAAACTATAATGATATAAGTCTCTTGGGAGGACCATAGATTTTTAAAAATTGAATATAAATTAATAATATAATTTTTTTTTTAAAAACTCATTAATGTCAATTTTGACACTATTTGGAAAATTGATTTTTGTGAAAATCATAACAGAATGATTACTTCAAAAAAAGTTAATTAAATCAATCCTAACATGTCATATTAACCTATAAAATTATTTTAATTCATAAAAAGTCTCAAATTACATTTATTTTTATATTTATAATATCAATTATTTCAATATTTCATTAATTAGGTAATTACCATATCAACATTGTTTCATAAATAATTTAAATTATATAATGTCTAAAAATTATAAATAAAATACTATTATGTAGGAAATCTTTTTATATTGAAAATGAATATTTACAATTGAATTTATCTTATGTATTACCATATATTAAAAAAAATTTAGTAAATAAACATTGATTTTAACTCTTTTAACTCTTCTTTGAATTAAATAATAATAAATGTCCTAATCTAATCAAAGTGGACCTAAATGATAATATTTTATTACTAAGGATGTTTCTGGTCGAGATACACTTGTCCAATAGAATATGGACATGTGTTAGGGTAATATTAATATCATTTTTCCCTTAATTACCCTATTTACTTTTAACCGTGGTAAATAAAAGCAAACAGTTACTATTCACCAAAAAATATTTTCATCTCATTGAACCACATTTTACTCCTTGATATTAATCGTGTCTCTCAGATTTTCGAAATTCCACTCACAGAAGCGGTAAAATTAAGTTTTATGAAAAATTCAGTTTTTTAACTACCACTTAGTGGTTTCACTATTCATCAAAAAATGACGTTTTTTAGAAAAATACCAAAAATTCACTCTAGGATAATTTCAATATTCCGAATCCAAAAATGAATTCCATTTTGAAAAATAAAATTTATAAATTTCAAAAAGTGGGTATTACTATTCATAACGGCTAGTTTGATTGGTTGTGGTGTGTTAGAACTCGATGTTGCGTACAACACATGCTGTTGCATTATTCAAAGAGAAGTGTACCGTAGAAGCTTGGGGTGTTACATTCTCCCCTCCTTCAAATAATCTCATCCTTGAAATTTCTAGAATACTACCGCATGAAAAGACTCGGGTGGTTCTTCATCATAAGTTCCTTGGGTTCCCACGATGCCTCTTCTATCTTATGGTTTCTCCACAAGACTTTTACCAGACGAGTCGTCTGATTTCTTAGTACCTGATCTCTTGTATCAAGAATCTTGACATGCTCTTTGCAATAAGACAGATCGAGTTCCAGTTCTAATTCCTCATAGGTGAGTACATGCGTTGGGTCAGGTATGTATTTCCTCAACAGAGATACGTGGAACACATCGTGAACTTTGGAGAGACCTGACGGAATTTCCAATCAGTAAGCAACAACCCCAATTCGTTCTAGAATCTTGAAAGGTACGATGTACCTGAGACTCAATTTACCTTTCTTACCAAATTGTATGAATCCCTTCCATGGAGATACCTTCAGGAAAACATGATCACCGACTTGAAATTCCAAATCCTTCCTTCGATTATCGGCATATCTCTTCTACCAACTTTGAGCTGCTTTGATATGGTTTTGGATTACCTTCACCTTTTCCATCATTTCCTCCACTAGTTCTGGGCCTAAAATTTTTCTTTCACCAACGTCATCCCAACAGGTTGGTGTGCGACATCTCTTTACGTATAACGCTTCAAATGGTGCCATATGAATACTCGAATGGAATCTATTGTTGTAGGAAAATTGTACCAGAGGTAAATATTGATCCCACATACCGTGAAAGTCAAGTGAGCAGGATCTCAACATGTCTTCTAAGGTTTTAATAGTTCGTTCTAATTGTCCATCTTTTTGAGGGTGGTAGGCAGTGCTCAAATGAAGTTCAGTATCCAAGGCCTTCTGAAGACTCTTCCAGAATCTTGAAGTAAAATGGGGATCACGATCAGAAACAATTGATAGGGGTACTCCATGAAGTCTCACAACTTCATTAATATATAGTCTTGCTAGCCGTTCAAGTGGTAAATCATCCCTTATAGCAAGAAAATCTGCCAAATTGGTAAGACGATCAACAATAACCCATATTTCATCGTTCCTTCTAGTTGTCTTTGGTATCCCCCTGACTAAGTCCATCATGATATTGTCCCATTTCCACTCTTGTATGGGAATAGGTTGCATGAATCTTCTAGGCCGTTGGATTCTAGCTTTCACTTGTTGACAAATCATACATCTTGACACAAAATCAGCAATCTCCATCTTCATGTTGTCCCACAAAAATGTTCCTTCAAATCTCTATACATTTTGGTGCTCCCAGGGTGTATAGAGAAATTGGAACTATTAGCATCTTCCAACAATTCCCTTTTTAAATCAGGTATATCAGGAACATAGAGTTTCCTCCCAAATTTCAAAATTCCATCTTCATGCACAAATTCACTCAATCTCCCATCATTCACAGCTTTAATCTTCTTTTGAAATTCTTCATCATCGGTCTGAGAACTCTTTATCCTTTCTAGTAAGGATGGTTTGGAAACCATTTGAAAAATCATTGATGTTTCACCTTCCCTTGTTATCCCCATGTCCATATTCACTATATCTATGAAAATTATATCCCTTTCAATTCTCATATTTTTCAAAACTCCATGATCTTTTCTACTCAAAGCATCTGCCACCTTATTTGCTTTCCCTGGGTGGTAGTGTATCGTACGATCATAATCCTTGAGTAATTCACGCCATCTCCTTTTCCTCATGTTGAGTTCTTTTTGTGACAAAATATACTTCAAACTCTTGTGATCAGTATAAATATCACATTTTTCACCACAGAGGCAGTGCCTCCATATCTTCAAAACAAGGATCACAGATTCTAACTCGAGATCATGAGTAGGATAGTTTTGTTCATGAATTTTCAACTGTCGTGATGCATAGGCAATAACCCTATCATTCTGCATAAGGACACAACCAAGTCCTTTCTTCGATAAATCACTATAAATAATGAACCCATCATTCCCCGATGGTAGAGTCAATATAGGAGCATTGACTAATATTCTCTTCAGTTCTTCGAAACAATCTTCACACTCTTTTGTCCAAACAAATTTAACCCCTTTACGTGTGAGCTTTGTTAATGGGTTAGCCAACCGGGAAAAATTCTGGACGAAACGTCGATAATAACCTGCTAAACCAATAAAACTACATACCCTAGTTATACTCCTCGGTGCAGTCCATTCTTGGATTGCCTTGATCTTAGAAGGATCAACAGAGATTCCATTTTAGAGACAATATGGCCAAGAAAAGAAATCTCATGAACCCAGAATTCACACATGCTAAACTTCCCATATAATTCATGTCTTCTCAGAGTCTTCAGGATAATGCGCAAGTGATTTTCATGATCTTTGTAGCTTTTGGAGTATACCAACATATCATCAATAAATACCACTATATAGTCATCAAGATATTACTTGAAAACTCTGTTCATTAGATCAATAAAAATAGAGGGTGCATTAGTCAATCCAAAAGGCATTACTGTAAACTCGTAATGCCCGTACCTGGTTCGAAATGTTGTCTTCAGAATGTCGTCCTTCTTCACACACAACTGATGGTATCCAGATCGAAGATCAATCTTTGAAAATTATTGATCTCCATGCAGTTGGTCAAATAAATCATCAATGCAAGGTAGGGGATACGTGTTCTTTATTGTTATAGCATTGATCTCCCTGTAGTCGATACATAACCTCATAGATCCATCTTTATTTTTAACAAAAAGAATAGGGGATCCCCATGGAGAAACACCAGGGAGAATAAATCCCTTATTACTCAATTCCTCTAGTTGTTTCTTTAGATCAAATAATTCTATAGTGGCCATTCTATAAGGGGTCTTTGATATAGACCTTGATCCAAGAATTAAATCAATGGAAAACTCAACTTCTCGTTATGGAGAATATCCAGGTAAATCTTCTGGAAACATATCTAAAATTCTTTCACAAAAGGTACATACTCTATTTTAACATTCCTTTCCTCACCCACTGTAATTTCATTCTCTTCCTACCCAATTATTGAATTTAGATGATCTATTGGGGGTGGATCTAGATAATAATTAGGTGGTGACGATTCTGATCTTAGATAAGTTGTTCCTTATCATCATCATAAAAAATCATAACCTCCTTCTTCTTACAATAAATATTTACATCATAGTCTGAAAGCCAATCCATACTGTGGATTATATCAAATTCAATCATAGGTATGAAGATGAGATCAGCAGATAAAGAACATTTATGTGCTCTAATGGGGACTGATTCACAAAACTTTGTTGCACTGATACTTCCCTTAAGAGTTTAAACTGACAACACCCTTGTTAAATCAAATTGGAAATATCTAATTTTCTTAGAAAACTGGGAAGATATGAAACAATGCGATGATCTAGAATCAAATAATGCATTTTCTAAATTTGAGGAAACCATTAAATTACCTGCCACCACGTCTTTCGGAGCTTTTACCTCAGCAGTAGTGTTAGAATAAGCTTTCCCTTGATCCCTTCACCTTTTATAAGGTTAGTTCCCCTGACACTTAGTACATTCATTTGAATAATGTCCCATATCCCTGTAATTATAGCATTGGACATCAGTAGCTTCTTTCTTCCCCTTGAAATCACGAGCTTGGTGGCCTTTTTCACCACACTTGTAATAGACTCCCATTCCCTTCAAGAAAGTACCAGGGTGTTTCTTCCCACATTTACTACAGGATAGATATTCAACTTTTCCCTTCTTCCCCTTATTTCCAGTCCCAGATTGATCAGCAGATCTCTTCTTATCTTGCTTTGATTTAATGTCATAAGACTTAGAGAATTCCTTTTCTGTCTTGATAGCACATGAGACAATGTCTTCGTACGACGAGAAGGATTGTGAGACTAATTCTTGAAGGAGAAATGGTTTTAACCCATAAAATAAACGATCAATCTTACTTCTTGGGTTACTTATATAATCTCCAGCATACCTTGATAACCTCATAAAGTTAGCCTCTTACTTTGCGACATTATCATCCTCCTTTTGTCTCAGACTCATAAATTGCCTTTCCATATCTGCTCGATGGTCACAGGGAAATTATTTTTCTAAAAACAGATATTTGAACTCCCTCCATTCCATATTTGATACTTAATCATCTTCCTTTGTGTTTTTAATCAATGACCACCATTGATGAACATCTCCAGTGAGGAAATAAATTTCCATGACAACTTTTTCCCTTTCACTACTCCCCAAAGCCTCAAATATATTTTCTAGGGAACTTATCCATTTCTCAGTTACTAATGGATTTGTACTCCCATTGAATGTTGGTAGTTTCTTCCTCATGAAGCGATCTAACATTGATCCTCCATGATGTGGATCAGGGTGCTCCATACGGGTAAGGTTATTATGGATAACATGAGTGAGTTGTCCCAGTATGGTGATTAGCTTATCAACACCAGTTGCATCACCAGCTCCACTATATTTATCTTGAGCAGGAGGGAAATCCCTACATGGAGTGCGTGAATTGATACAGTTTCCATTTCTTCCACTAGGTGCCATTTCTAAACAATGGCATAAACTAGATCAGTTTATGAATCAAAATACATAATTTCATACTTATAAAAAACTTAATATAAATTGAACTATTTATGGATATAATCCATAATAATAATAATGTTTTATTTGAGGAAGTATATACTAATAAACCATTCATAATTATTTGTAAAGGAAATGAGAGTTATCCTAAGCATATCCCCCGGGAGTGTCGTAACCAAGAGTGCAGCAAGGCCCGTTGTCGTGCACTAGTTCCCGTTCGAGTCTAGCTCAAAGTGGAGTTTTTGGGTTTTACCCCTAGGTACATCTATGCCAGATCTGCCTCTACCTGCTCGTATCTAGACAAGGATGTATTCCCCGGAAAACTCACAAAATCTCTACAATACCAAAATTCTAGGAAATTCTTCTATACTAATCCTCAAAGTCCATCTTAAATCTATGTTCTCTAATAAGATTTTATCTAAATATATCTTCCAAGGTTTGTACTAAACTTCCTCTGATACCAACTGTAACGCCCCGACCTTAGACAACCAGAGTTGGTGCATTATCACATAACATTGGCATGATCACAAGAAAGATCAAGTCTAAAAAGACCGATTAGTTTAGTAGCCTTGGAATAAGTAGATACATTAATAAATTTTACATTACATCATAAAAAGAAAATTAAAAAAATATAGTCTCCATAGTCCACACTCTTATCCCCTCATACTATCCCTACAGGTCATTCATAAGTTACTTCTTCAAATCCTGGGAAAAATAAAACCTATAAAAGGGGTGATCTCAAATGCCCAGTAAGGATAACAATATATAAAAAACTTTCATATATAAGAATAAACATTTAAGGCAATGTATAACTAAAAAAAATCCTTTTAAAATTGAAATTCAACATAGTATGGAAAAAATAAAATTAAATAATTCCATTTACTTATTCACATGGATATTATACTAATCGAATAATCACATGCAATATCAATAACCACTTTCATAATGATGGAATGCATAATTCCAGACTATCATAACCACACAGTGAATGTCTCGTGCCAAGACTACAGATAAGATTTTTTCAAGGCCTTGTGGAAAGAAACTAGTTTGTCTCATGAGACCTACCAATGATCGAGGAGTTATAGCGGGCTCCACCCGTCACTTATTAAGTCCAATACATTCCTGATATGAACAGGTTTAAACATAACATAAACATTCGTATTAAAACTAGTATACAAAATGTCAATACTTTCTCCATAAAACTTGATTGGTATAAAAATAACACATCCACAGTCAAATGTATCACAAAACCTTCAATAAAATATGGTAGTTTTGTATCACAATAAATCAACTTCAAATAAGCTTAAAATCCATCAAAGGATATTGACATATATGAAACCAAAACTATTTGAGAGAAAAATCTATTTTTTAAATCATTTAAAAGTCATATTATTATAAAATAAAACATTTAATTTGAAAATATCCTTATAATATTGTAAGGGAATCTTCTAAGATTTTATAACGGCAGAAAAAATCCGCACCCAACGTATAAGTTAAAAAAATACATTCTTACCTTAATTATGTCGAAATGGTTAAAAAGGACCTTGTTTGGAAAATGACGAAAAGATTCGTTTATAAAATTATTATAAAAAGTAAAACAAGGGAATAAATGACTTTAACCCATATTTTTTAAAATAGTAAGAATGTTTTGAAACACAATTTTAAAAAACATGGATGTGGATGATAAAGAGGTCCCAGTAGATAATTATGTATAAACAACCTCAGATAATGAAGAGATTTTGAAATAAACCATTACCTTGTACTTTTCCTTGGTTGAGGGTAGGTTAACCTCCTGTATAATGGTGAAATAATTGTTATTAAATTATACAATAATCATATACATTAATATGATATCATATATTATCTTTTAACATTGCTTCGTTAATAATATCATAGAATTATCATCGTTTTGGGTGTTAACTTACTCGTTTTCTTTTATATATTTTGTTACATAAGCTGTGTTTGTTATGGATAGGTTGTATATTATTCATATCCAGAATTATATCAAGTCCTTAAACATTATTTTTAGTCAGAAAATCAGAATTATACTTGAATGGATACGATGGAGAATGAATCTCATCGCTTTCATGGAGACGGTAGTCCGTACGTAGGCACGAGCGACAATATCATTCTTTTGATATTAAAATAATATAAATTGTATGGTATATTATATATATAGAATCATTATCATGTTATATTTATTATTTACATGAATTACACATCATTATTAGACCCATCCAAATAATAATTTATTGAATAACAATTACACCACGCCATGGAGACGGTAAGTCGTACGTATCCACATATGGTGACATGTCATTCAAAGGATGGATAAAATAATGAAAATGGTTGTACCATATTTATAATAAAATCATAGTATATATAAGATACTTTAGTTATTATTTTATAATTGGAATAACAAATAAATAAGAAGTTGAAGAAGAAAGGAACTTGAGAGAGGGTGGTGAAAACATTACCTCTTCTTCGGGTTCTTCCTTTTGATTTGATCAAAATGGCACCATAGGTTGGCTTTCTGATCAAACTAAGGCCTATAGGTTGAGGATAAGGAAGTTGAGAGAGTATTTGGGTATGGTTTGGCCGATCCAAAGGGATTTGAATGTGTTAATTAGTGAGAAGGGGGAGTGCCCTTTTATAAGAGGGGTGAGGGGAACCTTTGGAAAATCTAGAAATATTATTTTATAATAAATTTATATTCAATATCTAATGGCTCAAAAGTAGATTATTTAAAGTTTAAGGTGGTTATGGGTCGACAAAAACTCAACCAATAGAATTTAGACAGGTTTAGGTTTTTATATTAACCTTATCTTTTAGTTTTAACACTTAGTTAATTAGTTTGACACTTACCATGTCACTTTGTATTTTTATATTATATAGCTAATAAACTTACTATATACCTCCAAGTGACCCCCAAGTGATCCATTAATGATACACATATCATGATATAAGACTCTTGGCCAAACCTAAGATTTTTAGGAATTGAATATCAATTAATAATATAATATTTGTTTTAAAAACTCTTTTATGTCAATTTTGACACTATTTGGAAAATTGATTTTTGTGAAAATCATTATAGAATGATTACTTAGAAAATTTTAATTAAATAAATCCTAACATTGCATATTAACCTAAAAAATTATTTTAATTCCTAAAAAGTCTCAAAATACATTTATTTTTATATTTATAATATCAATTATTTTAATATTTCATTAATTAGGTAATTACTGGATCACCATTGTGTCATAACTAAATTACATTATTTAATGTCTAAAAATTATAAATAAAATACCATTATGTAGGATATCTTTTCATATTTCTAATGAATATTTATAATCGAATTTATATAATGTATAACCCTATATTAAAAATGTTTTAGTAAATAAAATTTGATTTTAACTCTTTTAACTCTTCTTTGATTTAAATAATAATAAATGTTCTAATCTAATCCAAGTCGACCTAAATGATAATATTTTACTCCAAAAGTTGTTTTTGGTCGAGATACACTTGTATAATAAAATTTGGACATGTTTTAGGGTAATATTAATATCATTTTCACCCTTAATTACCCTATTTACTTTTAACCGTGGTAAATAAAAGTAAAAAGTTACTATTCACCGAAAAATATTTTCATCTCATTGAACCAAATTTTACTCCTTGATATTAATCATGTCTCTCGGATTTTTGAAATTACACTCATATAAGTGGTAAAATTATGTTTTATGAAAAATTTAGTTTTTTACTACCACTTAGTGGTTTCGCTATTTATCAAAAAATGAAGTTTTTCAGAAAAATACCAAAAATTCACCCTAGGATAATTTTATATTCTGAATCCAAAAATTAAGTCCATTATGAAAAATAAAATTTATTAATTTCAAAAAGTGGGTATTACTATTCATAACGGCTAGTTTGATTGGTTGTGGTGTGTTAAAACTCGATGTTGCGTACAACACACACTATTGCATTATTTAAAGGGAAGCGTACCGTAGAAGTTTGGGGTGTTACACCTCCAACTTCCAAAAAAATGTTAAAATCCAGGAAGGAATATACCCTATAATTATAACCATTCATGAAATTTATTTATTGAAAATAAATTTTATTTTTTGGAAGGTGGTGGTTCTCTATACACACAAACGATGGTTTCATCTCCCATTTGGTGAAAATAAGAAGGATTAAATTTAAAAATAAATATATTGAATTGATGTACATGGGATATATTTATTTTATTTTGTCACATTTGTTTGCGGATTTTTTATTGAGTTAACTAAATTAATAAAACAAAAAAAATCCACTGAAATATATTCATCTAAATCAGAGAACCTCTTTTTCATTACTCTTTAATCTGTAAAAATATTTTACTCCCACATAAATTATGACTTATTAGATATTGTGAATAATATTACGAAAGTATTTTGGAAAATATTGACCAGTCCAAATGTCCCTTAATGTGTAGAGAGGAGACGAGGGTGGGGGTCCCTTTATAAGTGGTGGAGATGACACACATGGAATGTTTCATAAGATTAGAACATATTAAGTTGTCACTTAAACCAAATGTCTTCAAAATAAAATTTTTCCAAATACATTATAACATAGAGTCATAATAATTCCATAAAATAGGATTTAGAAATTTTTTATATCTTTTTACCATTTTCACTTTAGTTTAACCCTTGGTATATCGATTTTAACCTTAACTTTATTTAAATTTTTTATTGTTTCTAAAATCCATTGATAATTAAAATTAACTGAGAGGTAAGGCCACTCTATATAAATATAATCCAATATTATCAAGAATTTTTTGATTTCTCATTATTTTTTAACTTAAAATTCCTATTTCTACAAAATTAATAACATAAATAAATAGAGGTATATTTTGAAAATCATTTTCTCCTTCCTAAAATAAATGATATTTCCCCCAATTATTTATTTAAATTTTCAATCCAAATTGATTCATCCTCAAATAAAACTAATTCATATTCACCATCTTAACAATTTCTATAGGAATTATGGAAACAATAATATTATTAACCTAAATTAATCCAAAACATAAAGCTTATGAAATTACTTTCAATATAGTTCTAAATAAAGTTCCATTTTTTACTCAAATGGAATTTTTTTGTGTAAGATAATTCAACCAAAGTAATATGATGGTCCCAATTCCTATGCTAATCCATTTAATAAGCTCGATTCATATCCACCAAGGTATGAATATGTCAATCTGTAAGGACACCACCCTAATTGCCTAGAGTCGGTGCCTTATTTGATTACATTGGCATACAAAGAAGTTACAAGCATCACAAAGGAAAGAGTAGTTTAGTATTATTGGAAACAAGATACATACATAAGTTCAACGTTACAAATTGAAATGAAAAACAACATAGAAACTTCTTAGACACCTCCATAACTCCTAGGTTATCTCAGAATGTCATTCATAATAAAATTATTCATGTGCTGAGAAATTGAAACACAAGAAAGGGGTGAGCTCAATGCACAGTAAGGGTAAGAAATACAATGGAAGATAACATAAACGTTATATGTGGTGAATAATTGAAAACACATGCCTTTAAAAATAAACATGAACATAATATGGATGAAATATGAGTTGAGTAATTATTGACATAACATAATAAAATAATGGGTATTCTACTAGTCAAATAACCACATGAACCATCAATACCATTTTCATAATGAGTGAATTCATAATTCGGGAAAACATAATCATACCGTCAAGTCCTCGTACTGAGAAAATAATTAATATTTTTGTCAAGGCCTTGTGCCAAGACCTTAGTTTGTCTCATGAGACATACTAATTCCCTGAGAGACAATATCAGACCCCACCTGACACTTTATAAGTTCAATTCATTCCTCATATGAATAGATACAAACATAAACAACATATACATTCATATTTAAATTATAATATGAAATGAAAATAACATTCCCCCAACATTAAGCATAAACACTATCCATCCAGATTAAATTGGTGAATGGTTTTAAGATAGAACATCCATATCCAAAATAATTATAAACCCTTATATTAAATATTGTAGATGATAACAAGGAATACTAATCCAAATAATACATAAGAATCGACAAGAGTGTTGAAATAGATGAAGACACTCTTATAAAATCTTCGAGTAAATCTGGAGATAAATACTATTTTAATTTGAAAAGAAGAGTTATTTTATAAAATTATTTGTATCAAACAAGAAGTGAAGTAAAATAGTATTTTCATTAGAAAATGGTTTAAAAAAACAGATTATAGAATTCCCTTGAAAATAGGTAAGAATTAGAGAAATTCCCTTGGACCAGGCTTGTATTTCCGAAATAATTTCATAAGTTCCTTTTAAAATATGTAACCATCCACAACACAAGGAACGATTATGGTAGGTAAAAATATATATAACCCACACACATAAATTTTTAATATTACATAATAATAAAAAATTGTTTCTTTGGGGTAATTAGACAATAAAAGTAACCCGAATGAAAATGAATGTATGCATGGAAAAACCCTTACTTTATGTCTGAATGAGTTCCACTCAGGAAATTAATATCCTGGAATATGAAAATAGACTTATTAATAATTTTTTTCAGAACCTATTATACATTTATTTAGTTTATCATAATTATGTTTATTCCATCTTCATTCTTATTGATAAGTTATTATATTGAATTTCGTCATTCCGGAGTGTTTGTTTTCTTGATTTGCATCATCAGTCCACTTGTTTTTATGTAATGGAATTCATGTGGGATGGTTGTAAATAGCCAGAATTGAAATTAAATATTATTTAGGAACATAAATAATTTTTAATAGTCATTTATATCATTTGGTTACATGAAAAGACGATGAATCAATAGATGATAACCACTTTGATTATTTTATATTAAGATTATTATGAACTAGTTTTGTCATATAAATTAATAATATGTATGTATACTAGTTCCCGAATATTAATTAGGTTATAATATATATATTATAGTCTGGTTCAACAACCTAAATGGTTTCATGAGTAGTAATAAAAGATAAAATGGAGAACGAAACTTCGTCATCCCCAAAGGTCATAAATTGGAACCTCATGGACATTGATTTCGTTTATAAAAATAAAAGGTAGGGAGTAAGAATATAGATTATGGTTCTTCTATTAACATGATATAATTATAGTATATAGATGATACTGGAGTTATCATGGTAATTTTGACAAAGGAGGTTAGGAGAGAAAAAAGAAAAGAGATGAACTTGAAAATAAAAGAAAAGTTGAGCGATTCCTTATGAATATTCGGCAGCCTAACGACGTCGCTTAAAAATTAATAAAATTATTTGATAAGCGAAAAAGGGTATCTAATCATATGGAAATCAAAATTACAGTAAGAGGAATACATAATATCAAACCCATCATATGATAATGTAAATTCAAAGAGATAACATAAAATAAGTGTCGACTAAAAGAGGAGGGTGAACGATTCCCTTACCTTGTAGATTAACTCCTAGAACATTATTGTTGGGTCATTGGGGGCTTAAGGATGCCTTGGGAGGACTCATAGAGAGGTAATACCACCAAGGATTCTAGTATGAGTGATTTTTAATAAAAACAAATGGTTGAGTTGGTACTTATAGTAAAGGAGAGAGAATTTTTTATTAATTTAAAAAGACTCCTCATTAGTGGTTTTTGTAAAAACATGGGCTTGACCGTGGTATTTTCCAATGGTATTAGCCACATGGGACACCTTATATCTTATTTTACTGTAAAAAACATGACCATCCCTTTTATTTTAATTATTATGTCATTATGATTTCATTAAATTACCGAAAACTCAAAATTGTATTTTTACTATTCACGAAAAATTCAAGTTCTTTTAGAAGAATCCCAAAAATTCACCCCTTACATTTTTTAAAGTTTAGAATTCAAAAATGATCTTCATTTTAAAAAAATATTTATTTGAATATTATTAGATTAATTTAAAATAAAATCATAGTTAATTCAAAAAATAACAATTTTAATGTATATTTTCTTATCGCATTGAAAAATTAATTAAGATATCATTATCTTATTACCTTAAGAAAATAAAATAATATCATTATTTACTATTCATAAGGTTCATATTAATATTCCTATTACTATTTATAATGGTATGTTACTATTCACTAAAAATAAAGTTTATTTTATCAAACTCCAAATGGCTTTTTGGTCACAGCTTTAGATGACCATTTTTACAAATTCAAAACATAGTAGAGGAAAAATTGTGTTAAATGGATGGATTATAAAATGCATTTATTTTCCAAACCTTGGGGTGTTACATTATCCCCTCCTTAAAAAAATTTCATCCTCAAAATTCACAAAATTTTACCTATAAATATTCTGGTATGTCTTCAACATAAGCTCCCCAGGCTCCCACGTTTCTTCCTCTATCTTATGGTTCCTCCAAAGAACCTTTACCAGAGGATTCGTACAATTTCTCAATACTTGTTCTCTGGTATTAAAAATCCAGATTGGCACTTCACAAAAAGGCAGATCAATCTCAAGTTCTATTTCTTCATAGGTGAGTACATGTGTTGGGTCTAGCATGCATTTCCTTAACATTGATACGCGAAACACATTGTGAACTTTAGAGCGACATGGCAGCATTTCCAAATGGTAAGCTACGACTCCAATTCGATCCAAAATATAAAGAGGTCCAATGTACCTGGGACTTAATTTTCCCTTCTTACGAAATCATATAATACACTTCCATGGAGATACCTTTAAGAGAACATGATCTCCTTCTTGAAATCCCAAATCCTTCATTCGATTATCAGCATAGCTCTTTTGCCTACATTTAGCTATTTTGATATGGGTTTTGATAATCTTCACATTTTCTGTTGTTTCCTCAACAAGTCCTGGGCCTATAATATTTCTTTCACAAACATCATCCCAGTAAGTTGGTGTATGAAATCTCTTTCCATACAACACTTCATATGGTGCCATCAGAATACATTTTTGGAAGTTATTGTTATAAGAAAATTATATGAGAGGTAAATACTGATCCCACATGACATGAAAGTAAAGTGAGAAAGACCTCAATAGGTCTTTCATAGTTTGACTAGTGCATTATTATTTTCCATCATTTTGTGGGTGGTAAGAAGTGCTCAAATGAAGATCAGTATCGAGGGCCTTCCAAAGACTCTTCGGGAATTGTGATGTAAAATGGGGATCACGATGAGAAATAATTGATAAGGTTACACCATGAAGTATTACAACTTCATTAATATATATTCTTGCTAAACGTTCAAGTGGTAAATCTTCTCTTATAACACAAAAATGGTCTGATTTTGTAAGACAATCAACACTGACCCATATTTCATGTTTCTTTCTTAGAGTCTTTGGTTTCCCCATGACAAAGTCCATCGTAATATCATCCCATTTACACATTGGAATAGGTAGGGGTTTCATGACTCCTATAAGACGTTGTCTTCTAGCCTTCACCTATTCAGACACAAAACATCTCAACACATAATCAGAAATATCCCTCTTCATGTTTTCCCATAAAAAAATGTTCCTTTATATCTCTATAGATCTTTTTGATACCATGGTGTATAGATAAATTAGAGCTATGATCATCATTCAATAGTTCCCACTTAAGCTCATGAATAGCGGGAACAAAAATCCTCTTTTCGAATTTCAAAATGACACCTTAATATATGAAGTCAACCAACATCCCATTATTTACATATTTAATTTTCTTTTAAAACTCTTCATCATCAGCCTGAGAAATTTTTATTTTTTCTGGTAAAGAAGGTTGGGAAACCATTTGAAAACGTAGTGATGTGTTACCTTCCTTGAAAATTCCTATATCTATCTTTACTATATCCATAAACAAAGAATCCCTTTCAGCTCTCATGTTGTTCAAAATTTCGTGGTCCTTTCAACTCAAAGTGTCTTCCACCCTATTTCCCTTCCCCAGGTGGTAGTTTATTGTGCAATAAAAATATTTGAGTAGCTCAATCCATCTCTTTTGCCTCATGTTGAGTTCTTTACATGATTTTTTTTAAACTCATATGATCTGTATATATCTCAAAATTTTCACCATATAGTTAATGTCTCCAAATATTTAGAGCAAAGATTACCAGTTATAACTCAAAATCATGAGTTGGATAGTTTTTTTCATGAATTTTTAGCTTCCTAGATGCATAGTAAATCACTCTATCATTCTAGAAAAGGCACTACAAAGTCCTTTCCTTGATGAATTGTTATAGATAACAAACCCATCATTCTCCGATGGTAGGGTTAGGATAGGATAATTCACTCAACTCATCTTAAATTCTTCAAAAAATTATTTACATTACTTTTCCCATATGAACTTAACCCCTTTTAGGGTGAGATTGGTTATTGGGATGGCTAAATGGGAAAAGTTCTGAACGAAACGTCGATAATAACATGCTTAACTAATTAATCTACATTATTCAATTATGCTCATTGAAGTAAGACATTATTTCACAGCCTTCTTCATTATATGATCGATATATATTCCATCCTTTAAGCCAACATGGACTATAAAATAAACTGATTGAATCCAAAAATCACACTTTCCAAACTTCCCATATAATTCATTTCTTCTATGAGTCTTCAGAATAGTGCGCAAGTGATTTTCATGATCTTCATAGCTTTTAGATTATACCAGGATATCATCAATAAACACCACTACAATTTCATCAAGATATTCCTTGAAAACTCTATTCATTAGATCCATGAAAAAATATGGTGCATTAGTCTATCCAAAAGGCATTAATGCAAAATCGTAATGCTCATACCTCGTTCGAAATACTGTTTCTGGAATGTCTTCCTTCCTCACAAGAACCGATAAATCCGGAACAAAGATAAATCATAAAAAAATATTGGACTCCTTGAAGTTTATCAAATAAATCATCAATTAGTGGAAGAGGATACTTTTTCTTTATTGTAATAGCATTTATTTTCCTATAATCAATGCATAACCTCATGGATACATATTTATTCATGACAAAGAGGACAGGGGCTCCCCATGGAGAAACACAAGGCCGAATAAATACATTATCACTCAATTACTTTAGTTGTTTATTTAGTTCCACTAACTTAGTAGTGTCCATTCTACAAGGGTTCTTTGATATGGGCCTTTAACTATGAATTAGGTAAATTGAAAACTCAATTTCCCACTTTGGAGGATGCCCAGGTAAATCCTCTAAGAAGACGTCAATACATTCTTGCACAATATGTACATATTCAATTTGTACATTCTTTTCCTCACCCATAGTTATTGCATTATCTTTCTCCCCAATAATTGAATTCATTATAGAAACTGGGGGTGCATCTAGATGAGAATCAGATGGTGAGGTTTCTTCCCTAAAGATAAGGGATTCCACACCATTCTAAAAAGTTGTAACTTCATTCTTCTTGCATTAGATCATCGCATCATAATTTTACATCCATTTCATATTGAGAATTATATCAAATTCATTCATTGGTATGATGATAAGGTCAAAAACTATAGCTCATTTATGTGTCACGAAGGGGACTAATTGACACACCTTTGTTGTAATGATACATCCATAGGGGGTTTTGACTAACAACTCCTTTATTAAATAAAATTTGTCATATCTAATTTTAGTGGAAAATTGGGATGATATAAATGAATGTGATGATCAAGAATCAAATAAAGTACTGGTTAAGTTTGATGAGACGATCAATGTACCTTCCACCACATCGTTGGGAACTTCAACCTATGTGGTTGTGACCGCATAATCATATCCCTTCTCCCTTGGCCTTCTTTGGGGAACACATCCCTTCCATTTAGGAAATTCATGTGCATAATGTCTCATATCTTAGCAATTGTATTACAAAAAATTTTTAGTTCTCTCTTCACCTTACAATCCCAAGATAGGTGGCCTTTTTCTCCGCACTTTTAACAGACTCCCATTCCCTTTAGGTAGGTTCCAGGGTGTTTCTTCCCATAATTACAACATAATGGAAATTAAATTCTTCCCTTCTTCCCCATTTCAATATTTCCTATCCCATAGTTTTTAGTAGCCCTCTTATTCTCTTTCATTCCCTTAAACTCATAATACATATAGAATTCCTTTTCTTTCTTGATAGCACATGAAACTATATCTTTATATGATGATAAATTATAGGAGACAAGATCCCTTTGTAGGAATGGTTTCTACCCATCCAGAATCATTCAATTTTCACCACGTATTTCATATATAGTCCAAAAAATGCCTTGATAACCTTGTGAAGTTCGCTTCATACTTTGAAATATCATCGTCTTCCTTTTTCTTCAAATCCATAAAATTCATTTCTATATCTTCTCGCTATTCATGAGGACAATATTTCTCTAGGAATATTTCCTTAAAGTCCCTCCATTCCATCTCTTCCATCTCTTCCTCATAATTTGTGATTTGGATTAATGACCACCATGGATCTGCATCTCCTAATAGACAATAAACTTCCATGACGAACATATCTCTGTTGTTACATCCCAAAGGGATAAATATCTTCTCTAGGGAACTTATCCACTTCTCAACTACAAATGGGTATGTATTCCTATTGAATAATGTAATTTGTTGCATAAGGTGATCTAACATAGCTCCTCCACATGTTGGATCCGAATGCTCCATATGGGTAAGGTTATTATTTATAACTTGAGTAAATTGTCCCAGTATATTTATAAGTTGTTCAGCACTAGTCAAAACACCAAATCAAACATCATTATCATGAATCAGAGGGAAATCCCTATAGGGGTCACGTGCGTTCTTGCGGTTTCTATTCCTTCAACTACACACCATTTCTAAAAATGGTATACACTAGATTAGGGTATGAATAATAATGTATAATCTCAATGTTGAAAAATACATTGCATAAATCAGATTTCTATGCATAGCTATTTTCATAATCATAAACATGATATCTTTGAGGAAACATTTACATTTAAATCCTTCATCATGTATTGTAAATAAAATGTGATTTATCCTAAGAATATACCCCACGAGTGTCATAACATAGAGTGCATCAAGGACCATTGTCATGTACCCGGATACCCTGAGTCAAGCCCAAAACTCCTTGTCGAAGATTTCACTCCACTGTACATCATTTCTAGAGCCATCCCTACCTCCTCATATCTAGACAGGGTTGTATTGCTTGAAATATCCAAAAAATAATTCCATACCAAAATAACAGGACTTTCTTGTATGTTTTCCCTCAAATACATTCTTAAGGACTCTTCCCTAATCTATTTTTTCAAAATCTAGTTTCCAAATTTTCCACTAAACATCCTTTGATACCAACTTTAAGGACCCGACCCCAATTTCCTGATTTCGGTGCCTTATTTGATTACATTGGCATAAAAAGAAATAATAAGTATCCCAAAGGACTGAGTTGTTTAGTTTTATTGGAAACCAGATACATACATAATTTCAACATTACAACTTGAAATGAAAAACAACATAGAAACAACTTAGAACCTTCCATAACTCCTAGGTTATTTCTGCATGTCATTAATAATAAAATTCTTCATGTCCTAATAAATTTAATCATAAGAAAGAGGTGAGCTCAAAGGCTCAGTAAGGGAAATCATTACAATGGAAGATAACACAAACATTAGACCTGGTGGATAATTGAAAACACATACCTTTAAAAATAAACTTGATCATAATATGGAAGAAATATAAGATGAGTTAATATTTTGATAACATGAATTAATCATGGGTATTATACTAGTCAAATAACCACATGAATCATCAACACTATTTTCATAATGAGGGAATTTGTAATGCGGGACAACATAACCATACCATCTCGGCCTCGTCCCTAGACCATAAATAATATTTTTTTCAATGCCTTGTTCCAAGACCGTAGTTTTTCTAATGATACCTACCGATGAATCGAGGGGATATAGAGGGACCAACCCAACACTTTCTATGTCCAACAAATTACTTATATGAACAAGAATAAATATAAACAACATATACATTCATATTGAAATTAAGATATGAAATAAAAATAACCTTCCCCGAACATTAAGCATAAACACTAACCATTAAAATTTAATTTTTGGAATGGTTTTAAGATAGAACATCCAAAGAAAAAAGAAACCATTAAATTAAATATTTTATATGATAACATCAAATAATAATCCCAATAATACATAAGAATCAACAAGAGTGATGAAATAGATGCAGATACTCTTATAAGATCTTTGAGTAAATCTTGAGATAAAAACTCTTTTACTTTGAAAAGAATAGTTATTTTTTAAACATATTTATATAAAACCATAAGTGAATTAAAATAGTATTTTCATAAGATAATGGTTTACGAAAACAGATTATAGAGTGCCCTTGAAAATAGTAAGAATTTTAGAAATTCTCTTGGACCAGGCTTGTATTTCAGCAACAATTTCATAAGTTCCTTTTACAACATGTAACCATTCATAAAATAAGGAAAGATTATATTAGGTAAACATATATATAATCCACACACACAATTTTTTAAGAGTATATGATAATACATAAGAGTTTAATTGGGGTAATTAGGCAATAAAAGTAACCCGAATGAAAATGGATGTTCGGGTGGAAAAACCTTTACCTTAAGTCTGAACGTGTTCCGCTCATGAAATTAAGCTCCTAAAATATTAAATTAGACTTATTAATAACATATTTCAGAACCTATTTGAAATTTATTCAGTATATCATAATTTTTTTTGGTTCATTTATGTTCTTACTGATAAGTTATTATATTGAATTCTGTCGTTCCGGATTGCTTGTTTTCTTGATTTTCATAAAAATTTCACTTGTTTTTAAGTAATGGATTTAATTTGGAATAGTTGTAAATCTTCATAATTGAATTTAAATATTATTTATAAAGATTCAGAATTGTTAATTTTCATTTATATCATTTGGTTACATGGAAAGGGGATGAATCATTTGATGATAACCACTTTCATTATTTAACGGTATTAGGATTATTATGAACTGGTTTTGTTATATTAATTAATAATGGGTTCATATACTGGTTCTTGAATATTAATTGGGTTATAATACATATATTAATTTCTTTTTAAACCATATAAATGGTTTCATAACCTGTACTGAAGGAGAAAATAATGAACAAAACTTCGCGTCCACAAAGGTTATAAATTAGAACCTCATGGACGTTGATTTCGTTTATAAAAATAAAAGGGAGGGAGTAAAAGTATTGATGATGATTCTTCCATTAACATGATATAATTACAGTATATAGATTATAATATAGTTATCATTGTCATTTTTATAGAGGAGGTTAGTGGAGAAAAAATAAAAGAGATGAACTTGAAAATAAATTTGTTTTGAGAGATTCCTTATGAAAATTCGACACCCTAACGATGTCGCTAAAATATTCATAAAATTAATTGATGAGAGAAAAAGGGTATCTCATCATATGGAAATAAAAATTACAGTAATATTAATACATAATATCATCCCAAACATATGAGAATTGAAATTAAAATAGATAATATAAAAGAAGTGTCGACTAAAAGAGGAGGGTGATGGATTCTCCTATCTTGTAGAGTAACTCCTAGAACTTGAGGATGGGACCATGGGGGGATTAAGGACACCATGGGAGGACTCATATGGAGGTAAAAACATCAAATATTTGAGGACATGGTTTTTGGACGGAAATAAAATGAATGGATGAGTGGGTATTTATAGTAAAAGAGAGAGAGTTTTTTATTAATATAAAAGGACACCTCATTAGTGGTTTTTGTGAAACAATGGGCTTTCCCAGGGTATTTGCGCATGGTATTAGCCTATTGGGACACCTAATATCTTATGTTACTATATAAAAGTCTAATATCCCTTTTATTTTAATTATTATGTCATTAAATTACCAAAAACTCAAATATGTATTTTTACTATTCACGGGAAATTCAAGTATTTTAGAAAAATCTGAAAACATTCACCCCTACAATTTTTTGATGTGTAGAATTTAAAAATGAAATCCATTTTTGAAAAATAATTTTCTAAATATTATTAGTTTCATTTTTTAATAAATACATATTAATTCAAAATATAAAAATTTTAAGTTTTAATTAGTTTTATATCACATTAAAAAATTAATTAAGATCTCATTATCTTATTAACATAAGAAAATATAAATAATATCATTATTTACTATTCATAAGGGTTATATTAATATTCATATTACTATTCATAAGTTATGTTACTATTTATCAAAAAATAAAGTTTTTTATTAGACTCCAAACGACTTACTAGTCACAACTCTAGATGACCATTTTTTGAAATTCCAAACATAGTAAAGGAAAAATTGTGTTTAATGGATAGATTATAAAATGAATTTATTTTCAAAACATTGGGTTGTTACAAAATCTAACTATCCATAAGATTGAGGATAAATAGAATTACTAAAATTTAATTTAGTACCTAATAATTTTTGAGGTCCTTTACAGAAATTATAAGTGAATATTAGATCATAAATTGATAAAATAGAAATAGTGAATCCATGTAATCTTCTTAACTCTTAAACAAAGATTCTATAATAATTATATAATTAAAACTATATTTTATGGCAAATAAATGGGATTATTTAGTTAATTGATTAAAAATTATCCAAATTTCATTTTTTACATCATGATGTCTTCAGTAATCCCACTGTAAATTCTATGGAAATATTCCCCCATTTATTTTTTATTAATTGAAATGGATGACGAATACCCTATAGTAATTTACTAAAACGTTATCTTTTTACATGTCAACAATTCAAAGTAAAATCGTCAATATATTCCTTCATTGCTTCCCCAAAAAACGATCCCAAAAATATCTACACGTTTTTTCATCCTAGATGAGTCAAAAATGGAGAGGTATGAGCCTTAGTCAAAAGTTCATTATTCTAATGGGAATCATAATTCACACATAATCTCAATAAAAACATGATAACATCATCTTAATCAACATAAAACTCTAGGATCTTATACAATATGACTAATTCTTCCATTTCACATATAACAAGATCCTCCTTCTGAGCATTCTTAATTGTGTCTAAGAAGGATTACTACACTGAATACTGATAAGAAATGGAAGAAATTACAATATACATACCTTCTAGAATAATATTTCAGAACTCATTTAACAAATTATCATGATCAATGAATAACATAGTAAATAATGCATTATCATTCTGACATCAATCATCAAATAATATGTTTTCTTTTCCTAGATAGTAATGATTCATGTTTTCATAATCCTTAATCTGTCCTCACCGTCTTCTCCATACCATTATCAATTATTTTTATGTGAGTATATACGTAAAAATATAATGATCAGTATATAGATCACACATTTCTCCACAAAAATTATGTTACCAAATTCTTAAATCAAACACTACAACTACCCATCCATGGTGATTTGTATGATAGTTTAGTTCATGAGGATTCATTTTTTTGGATACATACTAATTTAATAGCTCATTATTTACTAGAAGTAAAATTGATTCCCTTAATTAATCATCTCTTTATATAACAATGTAACCATTTAAATATTATAGTTCCAAATATTTAGTATTAGCTAATCTTATTTTCAATTCCAGGAAATGTTCATCACATTATTTTTTCTTGATAAATATAGTTATTTTTCAAAATATCATAGTTTGTGGGCTAGATTACTCTAAAAGGTTTTCAACAAAACATTGGTAGTAACCCACTAATCCTAGAAATCTATTCTTCTCTATGACACTTATTAGGGTTGTCCATTCTTTTTAAAAAATTATGTTTATTAGATCAAAATTTATTTTATAGTTATTTAATTTATTTCCAAGGAATGAAACTTGTTATAAACATAAATTAAATTTAATAATAAATACATATAACATTATTTCATTTAATATTTCATTAGAACAAGATTTTTTTTTCATGGTTCTCATTGTTTTTAGAGTAATCGAAAATATCATCAATAAATAAAACCAAATATTTATAAACAATATCATAGAATAATATATTTATAATATATATATATATATTGATATAATTCATCAACTCAATGAGTGAAAAAAAAAATCATAATACCCATAAAATTTATAAAACACTTTCTTAAGGATATTAACCTCATGAACCATCAGTTGTTGGAAGTAGGACATAAAATCAAACACTGAAAAATATAGGGCTCCCTAGAGATGAATAAAAAATTCATCAATGTTAGGAATCGTGTAATTAATCTTAAAAGTGATGAAATTAAATGATCAAAAGTCAATTAAAATTCTCATTAAACAATATTTATTTTAATAATATAAAAAAGTATAACCATATAGTGATGTTCTAGGATGAATGAAAACATTATAAAGTAATTATTGTAACAAATTAATAAATATTAGAATTTGTAATTATGTTATTAAATAATTTGATTATGAAATTACCTCAACATTAGGAACTAATTCATTAGTAAATTCCACTTCTTAATAATGTATAACAAAAGGGTTACCTTTCAAAAAACATCCATACATTATTATTCTACCTACACATCATTAATATGGATAGTTCACTTAATTTTATTTTTAATAGATAGAAAAAATTTATTTAAATCTTTTAACAGAATATGAGCTTGTTTTTATGATATTATTGGTATTAAATCATTATTATATAAAAGATGAAATTAATTTTATAAATAAACATATTTACCTCTACAATATATATTAATAAGATAAAAATAAATCCAATTCACACATAGAATAACATCAATCTCTATAAGTTGAAATGGAACAAGGTTTTAACATAAATCATTACCATAAAAAATAGAAAGATTCTTATAATTTCAATTTTTTTTCTTTAATAGTACCCCTAATGTTTTTTACAAAATGATTTGCCTTTATTTATTGAGGTGAAATTTTTCATTTACTAAAGAAAATCATGGAAGTGAATGAATTTTTGGACCATAAATCCAATAATACATTTATGTAATATGAATAAACATGCAACACACCCATTTTCACTTCATTCGATAACCCAAAATATGTCCAAATAGTTTCACGGCATTTGACCACATACTTATTCTTATATTATTCGTAATTACGATTATTTGTTCCTTTATTTAGGCACACATCAGAATAATGACATGTTATATCTAATTTAAAAACCATTACTACCTACATAGAAAAAGTGGTCTTTCAACTAAAAATATCTTTTTATTTGAAATCACAATCCATATTCCCAAAACATGACACACGAGAATAACTTATTAGATTTCATTAGAAATTTACAATGGTAATTTTCTAAAAACCATCTCAAACTCAAAAGATTATTATCTTTCCTTCAAATTTATTTAATGGATTGATCATATTTTTCTAACACCTGGGCCTCATTTTTTTCATAGGATACATTATCTTTATAAAACTCATTTTATAAATTCCTAGAATAATGAAAATGTTTATTATAACATTTAAATTTTTGGAGTCCCATAATATTTCGTATATTTACATTAATATAATGTAAAAACAATTAAATTTTATATAAATATCTATGATATGTTATGTTTTTTAACTTCCCAATTGGGTGATGTTTTCTTCAAAACCTTCCACTGAATCTTTCATTTTATACCTCAATTTCAACAAATTTATTTTTCATCCTATATTGAATAACATTATCATTATACTTCATAAGGAAAATAGTCACAAATATATACCATTCAATATCATGAATATCTTTTATTTCTATATAATACATAACCATTGACATTGAATGATATCACATTCAATAAAATAAAACATAAGTGCTACCTTCAGATGCATCAAAAAACCCATGATTTATAATATCATTTAAAGAGTTTAAATCCATATCTCATTTACCACTAGTCCAAAATACCCATGAAATGATGGAGGGTTAAATCTCATAAAATAACCCACTATTTCCAAGTTCCACTATGGTATATTTTATTTCTCTCTAGCTTAGTGGCCACCATCATTTAAAGCATATGTACAATGATCCAGAAAAACAACAAACTGCTTATTTCCAAATCAAACTAGCTCAGGTTGTTCATTTAGAAGGATAATTTTCTCTTGGTGACTTCATACATTAAGTTTTCATGTTTCCTCTACTGAAACATTTAAAAATAGACTTTTTTATAAAGAAACACTATAATCGTAAAATGAAATATCATGATAACCATAAATTATAATATTTTAATGGTACATACATTCATTATCATTTCCACTAAAATTATGTAAACCATAACATTAATGGTCTTGAAAAAAAATAAATTTTCATATATTCTAAAAGACATTTTAGGTTTAGTGTTTTAGATAATTATTTTACCACCCCTATAAATTGAAATATTACATCACATAGTATGAAATTAAACTCCGTATAAATTTCCCCCAAAGTAGATAACTTTTAATATGTATCAATTTATATCTTCATGATATAAATTTCAAATTTAATTATTGACATCATTCCTTTCCTTACTCATCCATAAAATCATATAAAAAATTGATAATGTTGGATAACCAAAAATCATTAGTAAGGGGAATATGAAAAGAAATAATGAAACCTCTTATTCTATTAATAAATAGAATTAATTGTTTTTATTTTTTAAAAAAACAATTGAGGTAAAAAAAATTTCATACCAATGAAATAAACATCCATCAGTGAATGAATTCATAAATCATGTCATATGAAATATTAAAGGTAAAAAAACTCGTAACATCTTCCCTATAATCATGGAAAGCAAAGGAAATCTTTTTAAAAAAGTTATAATATTCACCATTTGTTGATTTATAGACATTACTTTAAACATAGGCACATTAACTTACCTCAATGAATAATAGAATTTCAGTAAAAACCAATATAAAAAATAGATTAATCATATAGGTAATTTGGTGAATAATTTTCATATTTTTCTTATAATCAAACATAAAACTAAAATATCCTACATAGTAAAATTCAAAAAATATCATAGAAAAAATCTATAAATAGTGAATTTTATCCCATTACCCAATGCATGGGAGATTTATATTGGGATCACCTATCATAATGAGATATAACAAGATCACCCCTTACCATGAGCTATACCAGGCTCACCAATAACTTCTGAAAATTTCCAATAACCAAATAAAATCAATACATATGAAATATTTAATTTTCATCATCATACTCATAAAAATATTATTTTATCTAGAATGAAATTAATTTCTGGATATGAAAATATAAATTTAATTTGAAACCACTTTTGAAGATATCTAGAAATATGTGATAAGAGTATTTATTTAAATATTATGGAGAATATTTTAAAGGAATTTAAATATCAAATAATGTTAATAGTGTTGGGAAAATCCATTTATGTCATATACATTATAATATAATTTACTTTTTTCCCACATTATCAAAACAGATGTATAAAACACATAAAAGGAGTCTTTTTGAAAACCTTTAAAATAAAGTATAAATAAAAATAAAATGTCTTTTATAATTAATTTATGTCCATAAAAATACATTAATAATATCAATTTTATAATATATAAAAAACAAAATTATATAGAAAATTATTATATAAAAAAATTTAAAACATGATTTTTAGCATAGTGTTCCTCTTATATTGGGTGATGCTGTTCAAAGACATTATTTATATCTTGTATAATTAAATTGAATAAATTATTTAAATTTTTAAAAACCATTTCCATATTTTTTACTTCTTTTATTTTATTTATTTCAATTTTATATCTAGTAACTTAATCAATTTTATTCACATTATATGGTTTGAGGATGTTATGTTCATAATCCCAATGAATTTTCAGTATAATGAATATTGTCGAAGATTTCATTATTCAAAAATCATGATAATAATAATTGAGAAATAATTATTATTTTAAAAAAATAATTATTATTTGAAAACCAAATATGTAATTTGGTTATGATAAATGAATTCTATTACAATCATGGAGATAATAGGTTGTATATAAAAATGTGTAACATTTCCAATTTTCAATGAACATGAAGTAATGAAGGTAAGATTCATGTTATCATTAAATATTGGTTATTATATCATAAATATATTCGTATATATATACATAAATAAACATATATAAATACACTATCCATATCAGTCGGTGATGATAAATGAATCACATCACGTCATGAAGGTGGTTATCCAAACGTGTGAAAAAATGTCATTACTATTTTTCAATCGATGGAATGGTAGGGAAATAAAAGATATATAATAATTAAAAAATAATAATGTCATTAATATATTATATAAACTTTAAATTGATCCATATAACTATTTTTGAGGGGTGGTGGTGAACAAGTAATTATATTTGTTTATGATGTGGTAGTCCTCTATTAAAATGAATGATTCTTTCATTTATAATAAGTTCAAAATGGAAATGGAATATAGTTTTGAAAAACAAAACACTTATTTAAATTCTAGATAATCGTTTTTATGTCATTACGTTTAGAAATGTATTAAAGGATATTGAAGAAGAAATTAAACTCTAACATTTGTTGAAAATATTTACCTCTTCTTCAGAAAAAAATCCTTTAATTACATCTTAAGAATAATAAGGTTTGCATTATAAAACAAATCAAACATCTAAGATATATTTAAGGATTTTAAGAATGATCTTAGATAGATATTGATTGAAACAAAGGGATTGTTATGTATGGAGAGGATATGAGAGGGGAGTTCTTTTATAAGTGAGGAGAGGACACACTTAGAATGATTCAAAATATTAAAATATTTTAAGATATTATTGAAGAAAAATTACTCCATAATATTCTATTTTTCATGATTAAATATTATATGGACAAAATAAGTCCATAAAATAGGATTTACGAGAGTTAATTTGGTTATTTTAATCATCTTCACTTTTAATTAAACTTAGTTAAAACTATTTTATCTTTAACTATTGTAATCAATTTTCATTGTTTTTCCTATTAATTTTGAAAAAGTGAAATTATTAAATAATAAATATTATTATCATTACATATATAGAATATATTTTATAAACTTAAATCTATATAACCAGTGGAATTTATTTTAAAATTAAACCGCTATAACATGATGAAAAATAGTTTTCTATAAAAAATGTTTTCTAATTAATTTGATGTTTTTTACAAAAAGCATGAATAAAATTTATTTGATTTAGCATTATTAGATTTTTAATAATATAAATAAAATACATCACCTATTAAACCATTTTTATATAAAATGGATGTTTGTAAATTCATGAAATAAATAATACATTTTTCAATAAAAATTATTATTATTTCACAATTAATTTGAAAAAATACTTCTCATAGAATTTTAAAAAATTCAACCTTATATAATTTCTTGAAAATATATTAAAAATGTCATCCTCGTTTTATATTCATATTGTAAAATTTATAAATTATATTTTTAGCAAAAGTCATATAATGTGTTAGGACTCAATTTAATGGGAAATAAATATTTTTTCCTTTTAAATAAAAAATTAAAAATATTCATTTAATGAATATAAATATATATATTCTTATTTATGAATATTAATAAAAAAATTTAAAATGATTTATATTTACATTAACTAGGATTTCATCTGATCCCCCTTCTTGGTAAACTTGTTTTAACTTTATTCGATGTAACAAAAATTTATATTTTTTATGATTAATTATAGCCAAAAATTAAGTTGACTTTTTTTAAATTGGATTGATAAAAACGAATCTAAATATAGAATAGATTTTCAAATATAATATTTCAATATGTTTTAGAAATTAATTGTAAAAATAATATGTAAAATATGTTGAAAAACAATTTTCTATAAAAAATAACTTATTATATATAAAAATATTTATTTACCAAAATTAGGAATAAATTTTATTCTAATGAAATTGATTATATTAATTTTAATTATTTAGAAAAAATAAAAGTTTCAAATAATTTAAAATTATAGTTTCTGTTTTTAAATACATAAAGGGAATGATAAATTTTCTATTAATTTGGTATTTTATAATATTGACTACAAAATTTATCATTTTAGAAAAATCCAAAAATGTACCCTTAATATAATATTTGTATTTTTATTCAAAAAATGATATAATATTTATGAAATTCGATGTATTAAGTAGGTATAAATAAATTATAATATGCATTCACCAATCAAAATAAATTGTTTTTTCAAGAAATAATAATTTTTAAGAAAAAAAGTACTTTATGGAAAATTGAGTACTTATTTATTACAAATTATGAATTAAATTTTCATTAATTAAATTATTTGTATATATTTTTAAAGAATTATTTAATTATATTATTACATACCAATCCATCTACTAGGTTATAATGGTTTACTATATCATGGTTTATTTAGACTCAAGGATTTTATGTAAATAAATCTATCAAATAGAACACATTTAGCTAAACAAAAATACATATAAAATCCCATAGTGTTACATTCTGAACTCATATTTATTTTTTATGTAATTTATATGATTATTTTCTACGTTTTAGAAAATTATTCTAAGATATCATCTTATAAGAAAACATAGAGAATCTCTTTCAGATTCTCTTATAGTGGTGGAAGATCATGTAGTGCCTTCAGATGTGTAGTGAGGTATAGCTGAGCATGCTCTAATATATTTTCCGGTGGTTTATACAATGAAACTGCATCATCTTAGAGTATTTTTTATTGTTCCATTTAAAGGTGGAGGATCACATGGGGTTATAGATAAATTTGATCGATATTTCCAACATCAACATACCATATGCTTGCAGGGTCCTAGGGGACCCGATGATATTTTTGATTGGATCAATACCAATAAGTTAATATTTGATCTAGGGGATAATAAAGATGATCTATTGGTTAATATATCTACTTTAATGCTTTAGGTAATAGTGATGTGATAGTGGGGTGATATGAACAAGTTGGGAGATGTGAGAGTCTGACATGGGAGACCATAAAAAATATATTCCTTATTTTTTTCCCTGAAACACTACAGATAGTCTAAGAATTGGATCTGATGAGGCTTCTATAGGGGTTTATTTTAGTATCATCCTATTATTTGAATTCCAAGGAGTTTCATTGTTTTTCTCCACATTTGGTTGATATTATATATAGAAGGAAATTTTTTTTGAGATATGCCTTCACTTAGATCTGAGGTTGTAGGTCAAGAATCTCAACCATAGGACATATTCTAAAGTTGTTCAAAAGGTCCTTAAAATTAAAAAGGTTCTAGATAACGACAATGTAGCATTAATCCTTCAATCATTAAGTTGACTATTGACAATAATCATTATGGGTGTTGTGTGTGCTTTTTCTTATAGTTTAAATAGCAATTCAGATGTCATTCTCTATGGTGGTGAGCGAGAAACAAAGATAAATATGGGATCATAATCTCTAACTGACAGTGGATGTTAAGGTGTTATAACTCTAGGTGAAGATGAAATTATAGTAATTACATCTTGGAACTGCACAAGTAGTTCCATAATTATATAAATACATCCCATCTTTGGCATTTCTATTCAGAGCTGCCACATAATCTCTTAGGGAGGCCAGTACATGTTTGTCATAGGGACCCTGTGATCCAGATGTTGGCTCTGAAGAATTAAATAAACCATTAAAGACTCTTATCTAAAATATATGAGTACTAAATAGTGTAATAATATCCATCAAATTTTTTGGGACCTTATTAGTTATATATATAGTTCTAATTCCCTCTACACTTTCTATAACATTGTTTGATACATGATTACTCTAGTTTTATATGTCTACAAAGTTCATTATTGGGTTACACTTTTTGAATAAGTATCATTTGGTATTCTATTCTCAAGATACACAATTAAAGAAAATGGTGGACTATCTCAAAATATAACCAGAGTGTCCTATAGTCAGTAATAGTTTTTAACATTAATGAGGTTTAATGATCATAAAGATTATTAGACTTGATGTGATTTTTTTATTTACTATTTGAACATTTATCAAGAACACAACAAATAATTTAATATAGGAGTAACCATTACTATACCAAAATGGGATATTTTTTTCTTATAGGTTAATGAGATGTTTAATAAGACTGAAAGAAACAATTCCTGATTCAGTTATAAGCTATTATAACATAGAGAGAATGCATGGTTCTTGTGGTAGATCAGGAAGTCCCTCCATCATATTTTACTATAGTGGTGGAACATTACCACCAATATCTTCCAAATTAATTCTAAATAATTCATCCTAATAAAGTAATTTATTTCAAGAAATTACTTAGTCCCAGATTTCAACTATATTGATCAATATATATCATTTCATGCTAGATATTTTGAAATACCTCAAAGTATATCTTGAGTATTTTTAGGAAAAAAAATTATCTCACTAAGAACTTAACCTTTGGGTTCTCTATATTTGTTTAATACATGTTATAAATGATACTTAGATTTTTTATAAATAATATAAATATTAATCAGGTCATAATAAATAAAAACTACCCATTTATAAAGATCAGTGATATGATTGATTAGTTGATGAGAGTATGGTTGTTCACTATTGTCAGCATATGATTCAGAAACCACTAACATTGGGTTATATAAGAGTAAATAAATTTGAAAAAACTTAAGAGTATGTATAGAATACACAAGTATTTTGATATGAATTTAAAAATGATGAATTCTCTAATAGTTTTCAAGGATCTCATTAATAGGATCTTCCATCATTATCATGGTAAATTTTTCATTGTTTTTATGAATGATATACTGATACACTCATAGTATATGGGGATAAATACTATAATACATTAGATGATGTTATGTATTTTACTCATTGATTGAAATAACATCATTTCAAATTTTCAATGATTAAAATTTGGATCTTGTAGATTCACACTTTGGGTATGTTATTTTTGAGATGGGAATAACAATGAATATATAAAATGTAGATATACTGATGTATTGGAAATTACCTATAAACATTTCCATGAATACGAGATCTATAGTTTTAATTAAGTACACAGGATTAATTAATCCAGAATTATTGTATTTATAATTCCTTATAACTCTAATTAATTATAAAGGGGTATTGTATTTGTGGATAATTAAATGTGAAGAGGACATACTATAGTAGAAGATAATATTTATATCAACAAGGATTTTGATCTTCCCAAAACCTGGGGTTGGGTATATGGTGTAATTTCATGTCTTTGAAGTTTTATTGGGAGAACATTGATGAGAATATATTAGGTATTTTATCATGGGCCTCAATGGATATGACCTCACAAGTTAAACTACACTACTCATGTCCTAGTGTTGTCATTACTACTCTATGATCTAATGTTTTCGAATAACTTTACCATTATTTAGGGGTATTTCATTTAAATGGAAAATAAAGTCTTATAATATATTTTCTCTCAGAAAGACTTGAATATCCAACATTTGATTTGGGTTTGTTGTATTCAAAATATTCACTTTGGGATGTCATATTATCCTTTAAAAGGGTGATGTTTTGAATACTGTCTTGGTAGAGAGATAAAAAACATATCTATACACCTTTAGAGGTGGAAGGCCAATTAATGGTATTTCTAGATGAATTGTTTAAGGATGCTTCTGATAATCAATGGAGATGACATGTCATCACTTCATCACATCATCCTAGGTAGACTAAGTGAAATCAAGTCAGGAGTTAGATTCCATTTTCATAAGGATACAGTTATGGTTGGCTAGAAAGGATGAAGTCCTATGATAGTCTCTAGATGGATGCAACATGATACATGTTCATGGGAAATTTATATTCCCTAAATCAAGTTGGGAAGTGATAAAATTGGATTTTCATGCTTTATAATAGGTATTTCACTCATGATCGAGAATGTTATATCATGATATTAGATGATGGTTCTGGTGCAGAATTGAGAAGAAGGATATCACCAGTTTTAATCCTAATTGACTTATGTTTCAGATATTGATTGTTGAGAATCAGTGTATAGGTATTTTTCATCACCACTTCCCATTCCCACGTATACATAGAATGAGATGATGATGGATTTTTTGATGGGGATTACTAGGGCCCTATGAGGTTTAAAGCTATATAGGTTATGGTTTATGCATCAATGAAAGTGGAATATTTCTGGTCAATCCAAGATACCCATCCCATATATGATGTAGGAAAATTTTATGTTCTAGAGATCATATGGATTTAGTGAGTGAAATTCTTCCTACTATCTAATCAATATTATTTTTTAATATGATGGATTCAGAAATCCTTATGGAAAGTAACATGGAATCAATTAAAGTTTAGTATAATGTATCAACCATACACCAATTGGGAGTCAGAGAGGATGATCCAAATTTTGGTTAATATTCACCGCGCAAGAATCGTCAATTTAAGTTGATATTGGGATGATCATCTATCCTTGACAGAGTTTGCCTATAAAAATATTTACCAATATTCTATTCATATGTCACCGCTTGAGGATTTATATGATCTTTCATGTCGTTCACTGGTGTAAGGATATGTGGTAAGAGAGGTATCCATTTTTAGGATTAGTATGTTGAAAAAAAGATAAAAGTAGGCTTAGTTGATTCAATAAATATGGTTACCATTTATAAAAGGTAGTGACATTCTTTCCAATGGATGATATGATATTTGGACTTCACTATGGGTGATTGGGTATTATAGAGGGTATCACCTTATTTGGATAATCAATGTTTATAAATATTAGGTAAGTTAGTTCCAAAAATTATGTAACTATTTTAGACCGTAATGAACATTAGAATGATGGAAAACTACTTACACCATCCTACAGAGTATCGAGGAATTAATAATGGGTTCCTTGTGTCTCATCATCAAAGGCAGTAGATTGAAATTTTACATGTAATCGAAGGTGATGGAATTGAGTTGGAACATGATAAGTCATTTATGCATTAACTGATATTGATTTTAGACTATATTGAGAAAATATTTAGGTGGTTGGGGATACCAATTATTCAAGTTATTTAGTAGTTTGGATGAACCCATGAAGAGACTTTTGTATGAGAGTTTTATTTTTAGGCACGATGGCCCTTGTAATTCATACAAGACCGCTAGAGACACTTATTAAGTATGAGAATCCATTATCGGGGTATTTTTTTAATATAATATACTTTCAATTTATTTTTTCCTTAGTTTTTTTATTCCTTAGTCACTCTTTTGTTAATGTTTATTAGTTTATTAGAAGTGTAAATGACTAGGTGTCAAAATTATGAGAAGGATATGCCCATACCAGCAGTATCAAAATTATTTTAGGGAAATAAGATACATGTTCCATCACTACTAACTAGATAGTGGTATTTATATGAGATATTCAATTCATTATTGCCCATCATCCATCCAATGGGATGTCACTAGCATGCCTGTAACCTCTAAAAAAGCTAAAGATTTTACAGAAACCAACATATAGTTAGTTTGATGATACTCTAAAATAGATAACTAATGGAAAATATCTAATATAAAATGAAAATATGATTATCCCCCAGTTACCGTCTAGTTGATCCTTCAACTACCTTGTGGGGTCGATTAGCTAGACCGTGATGCTTAGAAAACGCGATCATTAAAGTCACTATAAAAATTTCAGTCTGATGTATCTTTTTTATTTCTACATAGGATTGACCAAATTTATTTTAAATGATTCTTAATGAACTAATTATAAGATTTGGAATTTTTCTACCCAAACCTTTTTTTTAAATCCTTGATCGATTCATTAACTCTCAAATGGAATGTATCAACCATTCTATCCGGAATCTTATTTTTGTCTTGAAAAGAATAATAAAAATACTTGATACTACATTGAAATATAGATTCTATGATGATCTAATAAATATTTACTTATTAATTGATTGTTAGAAGCTAGATCTAGGAAATTATCATCTATATCTTGAATGGATCTAGATCTACCATTTCTATAAATATAACTGGATATGTCAATAAATATCTATAACATTTCACATTCTCCTTTTTTTAATTTGATTCAATAATATCAATTTTCATTAATTGGAATTTGTTTATGAAATTTTGGGTACATGGACATGTTTTAATGAGGAATCTAGGTTTTCTAGTACGGGACAGTTGATGAAAAGGTTTTTATTATTTTATTCCTTTATATGAACTATTTTTTGTGAAATATATGGGGGTATTTATGCATGTGGGTCAGCGTGTGATGAGATTACATTCCATGATGTTACATGATAATGACTTATTATTCTACATATTACATGTTCATGGGTTCATAGCATACGGTAACTCTAATTCAGATTTAATGGTGACTAAGATTATCTAGGTTAGATTATTGGACCCTTAATGGAAGAGAATGGATTATGTGGGAAATATAGAATTGTTTTTTATGGGATAATATTTAGTGCTAAAAAATGAATCATTTATCTTATATGGGTTAGACCATAAACCATTGGATCATGTCCATGATTCATAATGTTTAGTATGTTTTTCCAATAGGGAATAACCTTGTGCAAGAGTAGAGCTTGAATGATCTTATCTTGTCATGTCTTTTTACCATCATTTAGAATGGGAATTTATCATAGGAAAATCATATTATTACTTCATAAATGTGTAACTTGTAATATTCCCTTGAAATTTGGAGGGGAATTGTTCCTCATGTGTGGTTAATTGTTTTTGGAACTTCACTGAATTAATTCGTATAATATGGTTTCAAATAAAGTAGTGTTAGTGTTTGAGGAATCTTGGTTTTCACATGAAGAATAGAAATAATTTTTTTTATTATAAATTTTCATTTTTTTATATAAAGGATTTATTATTGTAATCATTCTGGGTTTATACTCAAAAAAATGCATGGAAATATTAATGCATTTTCATATTTTATGGTTGGGGATCCAACAAAGGGAATGATTCCTCTCTCTTGAAGATGAAGAGGTGGAACATGGGGTTGGATGAAATTTTCGGATAGACTCAGGACCATAATCGTATTATTTCTAGTTCATTTTCATTGGTTTTCATATTGGGTTGATTTAATACAATGAGAGATTTTGGATTATTGTGTATGACTGTAATGCCATTTTTTATTTCTTAACGATATTTTTAGAACTATATTATTCTATATTGGGTGGTTTATTACTCATTGATTAGGTTTTTTGGATGTTATTTTTTACAAAATGTATTTTATCCCAACTATACCATTCAATCCCATGCCATTAGTCACAATCCTCTTCAATATATGGAGACTCACTTGAGGTTTTGTAGCTCGGAAACCCATTTTAGGTGACTCAAGATGATATATTATATTAATTAGTTTCCAAACTGGTTCATTTAATGTCTTAGGCTTAGGGGAGTGCAATGAGTAGTGCACACACTTTTTATCAATGATTTAGTGAGTGATTATGGATTAGTCAGTATTTAGGCGTTATTACTAATTAAATATTTTTTGTAATTTAATTATATGTAGTTTAATTAAGTCGAAATATTTATTATAAATGTATTCTAATTATGTGTTGGATATTTTGGCATGAGTTAGGGCCTCACGGTGATGTATGGTGGCTTGATAGACTTGAATGTCCTATGATGAGTTTTCAATCAGTGGATCAAAGAGGAATAACTATGAATTAGTTAGGTGGTACCTTATGTATATCTAATTTGGTTTATATACGGTTATTATTTCCTAGAATATATGATCTCATCATGAGTTAAAATTACCCCTTTTTATAAAATTTGAATTTCATAATTAAAATTAAATCCCTATGCCAAATAAAGTTACAAGGGTCACAATAAATAGTTTTAAATAACATGATTTCATAGAACACAGATGGATGGTGACTCAATGTTGAAAATGTAATGTTATGTCTATAATATATTGAAATTTTATAGTTGACTATGTGAATATAAAGGTCCTTAATGAAGGTTCCTAAGGAAACCACCTTTTAGGGAAGAACACTTGATTATGAGGAAATTCCAGAGTAGGATATGTGAGAACCATGAGACTTATTTGGTCCTTCTGGAAAAAATAAATGATCTTCATGTGAGTGTTACTCACCTTTTAATATGTTATTACATGATAGGGTATACTCTAGGCAGATGCCTTTTAGGTTGGATTAATATATTGGCCTCAAATGAAATTAAATCTGAGGTACACACTATAACTTCTCATGAGAGTAATTCGAGGGAGGCATGACATTTATGGACATATGAAAATTAAAATAGAGCTTGTGGTATGTTATTCCCTCTAGGATACAGTGATGTCTGAAAGAATTAATTTGGATATAATAGAACCCACATGGGGTTCCTATGAAATGACGTGACATACGAAAGGTAGGTGGGTTCCTCAATGAGACATTAACTATAAATAGATCTAGTAAAGAGTATTGATGTTTGAAGGTGGTGTCTTAGAACCCATTTCAATGTGGAAATCATAATATAGGCATACAAACAATGATAAGTTTTTTTCTACAGAGACCATCCTAAAAACATGTACAGGGTTCAGGAAGGAATCCTACCCATGTGTTGTGGGAAGATATTTTCTAGGAAGATCGTATTCCATATGTGAATTAATATATATATATATATATATGAATATATTATTACAATGTTTCTATAGTGGGAACCCCAGGTACATTATATATTTAGCCCTCAAGTTATCTATAACCCCCAGTATATAAGTCTTATATATATGTATACTGGGTTGTGAAAGATAGTTTAGGAACTAGGGGTGGGATATGAAACTTGGGAAATGGGTAATAGATACTTGGTTTTGTTTAGTTGAGAAGATCCACTTGTTGTACATTTTTATGGTTGAGGGATGGTTATATCATCCCCGTGTGGTGTCTTCTGTTCTAGTATTGGTATATTTCCCTATATTGATCATCATTCTATTGAATGGGTATATTTACCATGGGTGGTTTCATATGTTTTAGGCTGGTTTTTTTATATGGTGATTTCTTATGTTTCATGTTGGTTATTTTTCTATAAAATGATTCTAATTTTCATGGGATGATTATATTTACAAAGGGTACATACTAATACTTATAGACATGTAAACACCAGTTCAAGAATATATAGTTGATCCTAGGTGTAACATTTTAAATAGGGGATCCAAAAAATTTATTTAATTATTCATTCACCATATATTTATTTATAGAGATGAGAATATGAAACATACACACTACATTTAATGGAAAATTTAGGATGATGTTGGTGGATCCATGAGGAGTTGTACTCACAATATTCCTATATGGTTATGATAGTCGGTTCCCCAAATAGATGTAACTATTTAAATGTTCATGATGGGAAGATTCTCAATGAATCTTGATCAAGAAGGATATATTGGATGAGACTGGACACTGGGATGAGTTGAAGATTGAGGTGAGGAATGGAGACTCCCATTTTATTTTCATATGTTTATATTGTACATTTAATCATCCTAGTGGGTGTCTTTATGATAATATAATATCTGTGGATATGATTTTTTAATATTATATACTTCAAAATTTAAATATTATTGTTGTATATGATCATTTATTTTCTATACTCTAAAGGATGTTATTATTTTCAGATGATTCTTAGTTATTATTTATTATTTACCACTCTTGAAGGGGGAAATCTTCCACACAATGTTATAGAATAGACCTCCACTATTAGTCATTATTCTCTGCCATATAGGGAGGTATTTATGTGTTTTTTTAGTGACATGGACTAGTTACTATTCCATGTGTACTATGGTGGGAATATCATATAGTTGTATTAGTGATTTTATGTGACTGATATCATACATTATATCAGATATTTCTATTTGTCTCTATAATTGTAGAGATATTGGACATTATTCATAGGAATGTTTCAAAGAATATGATATATGTTATATATACACATCATGAGAACATTTTCTATATGAATTCTAGGATACCAATATTTTAGAATTTCTGTCCATGATTTTTGGTTATACAATTTCATGGTTACACCTAGTACGATACACATGAGTTATGAGGTTTGTGATTTAATTTTTATTTTTGGATATTTTCCTAATGGTTGGAGTCCAATTTAATAAATCATATTTTCCTTGTTGGATCCAAATGAAATTCACATTTTTATTTGCGATTAGTTTCACTGAAGATCAGGGGTTTTTTCTATTTACTATATCAACAACAAGATATATTGTTTTTTTCATATTACTCATGGGTGTAATTGTAGTCATATGTACCATAGTATATTATTATTTATGGGATAAAATAGGTAGATCAATAAAAATATTCATGATTATGAGGATGAATATATATTACATTAGTTAATAGGAGTTATATTTACTGTAGAATGTTAGTACATGTAATTGATGCCTTTGTGAGGGAGCCCTAACAGTTGATGGGAAAATATGTTTTGTTGTTTAATGTTTTAGTAATGACCTATATGGTGTTTTAAAATATATATTTTTAGAATCATTGATTTTTTATGGAATATATGATCATGGTATAATCGACACATATCATGGATAGTAGATTTTGTTACATACATACATGATGATAGATGATAATGTGATCATTGAGGAGGTTGGTTCCCATACATAGAGGCCTTGTTAGGGTTAACATGAGATTTTGGATTCTCTAGGTGGTTTCCCTATATGTGCATGTCTAGTGAGAGGAATTTCAATACTATGATAATGACATGGAATGTGATGAATAATTTGTGTGAGACACTAGAGTGGTTAGTTTTTCATATGAGTTTTCATGTGGCTTTCGATATGGGAGAGTGGGATGTTCTCCTTGAGTTATGTCTATCATGATAAATTATTTATAGGTAGGAGAGATCCTATTGTTTTTACATATAAGTCATTATACTGATGATCCTAATATTAGGGAAATAATGATCTGTGATCCATTCAAGGGTACACAAATAGAGGTGTCAGCCTGGAATTCTGAAAGCTATATAGATGATAATAATTGCTAGATGAATTTTGTAAAAAAAATATGTGACTTGGGAAAAGAGATTCCATATAATCTACGAATGTGAAAGGAAC
Organism: Viscum album; assembly: GCA_963277665.1. Classification (NCBI taxonomy): domain Eukaryota; kingdom Viridiplantae; phylum Streptophyta; class Magnoliopsida; order Santalales; family Viscaceae; genus Viscum; species Viscum album. Next base: position 1,207,501,863 of record OY728166.1, read on the forward strand.
AGTTATAGTCATTGTCTTGAAATCAGTTCATAGAAGGTGATGTTATAAAAGATATAAGAATTATTATACCTTATATATTACTAATGATATAATTCAATGATAGTTCTTTTTTGGGTGGGGCTAGTTGAGTGCATGACACTAAAAAGTCACTATATATTTTCAATATAATGATTAGAGTATTGGTAGATGACTATGATTGTTACAATTAGTAGTTTGATAGTGATTTCATAATAGATACTATAGTGTGTGAAATTATAGGTTACAATGAACCAATATGGTTCAACCTGAAACATAACCTGAGATGGCCCCTATAAGTCTTCAAACAATCTATAAATCCCCATAGGATAGTTTCATTTACCAGGTTATCAATATTGGTATGAATGGGTATAATTAGACCCTAAACATACCAAAGACATGTCTCATCTATCGATGGATATCTATATATATAAACTAATGTATAAATTAGATTTCTGAAAAACATTACTCTTAAAATAAAATAATCCCAATGGTACAGGAAAAATGGTAACCACAAGAAAATATTCCATCTCCATGTGACCCTGGGCAAAACCATCGATGACCACCCAAATGAGACATTCACTAAGATGATCCTAAAAGACACATGAAACCTTTAAATTCTACTATGAAGATAAAAATTATGCATATATAAACCTAAATTCACATATTTTGTGTGAGAAAATTCCCGGTAGAGTAACAAAATGATTCTATTAAAAGTTATTCACTATATAACCATTGGTTATATATTTTTTTAAAAAATATTTTCATATAACTACACAATTAAAAAAACACAAAATATCTATTTGTTTTCCATTCATAAACAATGAATATCTCATGCTTCAAGAAAATTGAAACAAATTATGTTTTATTAAAAAGGTTCAGTTAAAATAAGATCTATCCCTATTAAAAATTGGTCATGTAAAGTTGAACAATAGAAGTAATGTATACTAGTAATGCACAAGTTTGTATCAACATATGTTATATGATACTAGAATATAACGTTTACTCTCTTCAATATTTTAAATCATAGTCCACTACAAACCAAGTACCCCAATGCCATCCCCAAGTGGCAATGTATAATATTACATAAAAGGGAATCCAAATCAAAATATTTAAAATTATATTTGATGAAATTAATCAAATGTTTAAAGTTCATAAAAAGGATTTATAAAAGAAAACAACATTTTAAAAACATATTTGTCACTATAAAAGATCATGTATGATTCCTTGATTTTAATTTATCCCCTAAAAAATCCAAATAATTTTAATAAGAACATTTGGTTGTTATACATGGATAAATAAATTTTATGGAGATGAAAACTTCACCGATGAAGGAAATCTATATGCCTATGAATTTGGTTATGGAAGATAAATAAAAATATCCCTCATGATATGAGATATACAAAGTGAACGATTAAGGATAATTGAGTCACCCTAATCCACTAATCCAAGAAACTTGAACACCCCAAATCCATTTCTTGGAATCATCCAAATAAAAACCCAAGCCAGAGATGATGGAAAAACGAATTAATATAGGCAAAAAATTGTTTGATTCATATTAATCACCCATGATTTATAATCGTAAAAACTATCATCAAGGGGTTGTAAATACCCTATAATATAAGTAGCTGAAGTGTGTAATTTATAAACAAAAATAACTTATTCCATAGCCTCTTACATCCCACTACATTGAGGTTCCCTCACCATACCAATCCACAACATCCAAAAAATGGCTCCCCTTATGATATCATGTCATAACCCTGGTTATTTTGAACCCCAAATTCCATCTAACATGGAATTTTAGTTTCCATACAATTCATTTTCAATCGAATGATCCATATTGTACCACGCTAGAGGCCATGCTTTTCCAAGGGTGTTTTGACCCTACCCATCTCACATAGGCGTTCTCCAAGTTTAAAATTTCTCAGTCTATGTTGTGGTCTATGAAATTCTTAATTTGTAATGTATAAAACCAATTTTTTATCCATCATGTACCTCTAACAATTCCAAAAAAAATTCAACCAAATTATCACCCCAAAAAAAACATTCATGTGGCCTTGATGGAGTCACACTAATTATAAATACAATTGGGAATGGTTCTTGGGATTGATGAGATTGTCATGTGAGTGGTGAACAATCAATTATTTATGTATATGAGCCTAGTTTTAGTGATATGTAAATCAATTGATGATGAGTTGGTTTCTATGTTTGGGGTTGTATTGGAGTGTGTAACCATTCATTTAGATGGTATTTAAACATCATGTACTATTTACACATTATGAATATTTGTAATTAACATGGATTAGTGAGAGGCCATGTGCCATTCAAGAACTCATGAATTTAATGGAATGTGAAGGTACATGATTTCCCATGGGTTTGGATGAAATGAGAAATAACCCTTTATAGTGAAATTTGAGAAAATAAATATATTTGGATTCTTTTTTAAGGATGAATAGATTCAGATTCATGGTTTGAGATGAATGATGCTTGTTTGATGTTTTGGAACCTATGAAGGTTTCATTAGAGGATCATTTTTAGTGGATATATATTGTGTGGAGTGCACCATTGTCTATTAAAGGTGTAAACCTTGTTGCTTGTAGAATTATAGAAAATCTATAGGATAACCTTCCTAGTGAGTATTGATTTCATAGTGATTAATGTTTTAGGTTTGAGTTTTAGTATGAGTTATATGTCCATTTACAGTAATCATGAGTATTAATAGATAGAGAAAGAGATGTAGAGGAATGAACTTGTGTGGGAAGGGTTGTGGTTGTGATGGGACTAGTCATTTTATAGTTGATATAGATTTTCAATTTTATTATGTGTACAAATATGATTTTATATGGTCCCATGTCAAATAAATGGTATTGAATTTTGATATTTTTTTGGAGGTAGTATTTACATTGGGTTCAGGCCCCAAAAGTTTTGATACTATCAAAAAATTGGTTAGAACAGTGGTGAATTAGGTATTGGGATGAGATCTTACACATATGGTTCGTTGAAAGTCCAGCCATGGAATTACATTAGATTTCAGGTCCAATCAAAAGTTTGAGTTCTGTAATGATCCCATGATTCTTATGTTTATGTTATAATCACAATGTGTTAGTTTTCTATGTGTCAGATGGTGATACCAATTATTTTTTGGGAAAGGAAGCCCAATGGTGGTTTGACCCCTTCATTTGTAAATAAATGGACGTGGATGGTTTAAATTCTCATCATGTAAAACATTTGTGTATGAAGATCATTCTTTCATAATTAGTTTCTTATAAAATCTAGTGAGTATTTTCCTTGTGTATGGATGATGGTTAATCATTTATTTTAGTTCAAAATTTTATGTGAGTTGATGTTAAAATTATAACTTGTGATTTCTCATGGGAGTCGGTGCGATGTTTTAGATTCCAAATGAAACAGGTCATTGGATCCGTACCATTTGTGTTTTGGTATTCAATTGTGATGGTGCATAGAACTATGGGATGGAATTAGAATATTTTGGTAGAGCTTTATTCATGGGAGTTTTTTTATCTAGATGATGTATTTTTAAAATATGACATGGTATGGGATAGTTGTGTTATGGCCACTGCTATCTTAATGCTATGTTGATAATGACACTGATGAGTGGTGAAAATGGTTTTGATGGATAATGCCCCTCATGTTTACCATTTTATAGTGGTATCTATTAAAATGTTCTGAGGTAGAACATGCAACCTTGAGTGCGAATTTGAATATGGGATAAGTGAAGTTAAATTATTTAAAGAACACTAAGGATTATTGAGGTTGAAATTTTATATAGGGGGGATGTTATGAAACCTCATATCGTTTATGGTTTTGGAAATCCAATTGAATTTGAAATTTTAGATTTTGTACTAGGGTTTTTTTTGTATGAGGAATTGAAATGAGATTATAAATGTTTAAACTACTTTAAATGGTGTTTTTGGATGGGTTATGTGTCTTATAGATTATCTCGATTGTTTGAGAGGACATTTTTTTGGGGTTAATGGGGACCTTCAATAGAAAAATCGATCATACAATCCTTTTGTTATGTTAATTATCGCTCATGTTGGGAATGAATTTCATGGGGTGTGATCAAGGACAAAATGGGGAGGTGGCCAGGAATTAGGGATACAGCCAAAGGATTTTCAGAAATGAAAATCATGTTTATATTGTGGAAGGTTTATTGGAGGGGTTTTTATCTGTTGATGTCTCTTCATGATGCGGTTGTGGTGTTACAATTTATAACGGGATTTTCCATTAAGAGAAGTCTATTTTTTATCATTCTGCCTCCCCCATACCTACATATTAGACCCTTCGTGTGGATCCATTTTTGGTCAAATTTTGTCGAAGATATGATGTCATATGTGTTTTTTATCCTCCTTCTAGAACACTCCAATATTTTTATGAAATATTTTCTTTAAATAATTTTAATTCTTCAATTTCTTGCACTGTACAAAATCGTGATTTAAAGTTAACAGAGAGAGGAAATTGGTATAAAAAACCCCATATAATCTATATATTATGTTATCAGGAATAAATATAACTAACATATGAAATTGTATGGTGAATTATTTGGCTACCAATTACATATGAAAAACATAAACCATTGAAATATAAATTAAATATTTTTATTTTTATATTAATAAATTTAGTGAATTATAATTTCTATATGAACTTAATGAAATATACATTTAATATATTTAATAATTTTTTTATATTCATCCAAAAGATATTTTAGTCATTGGGTATGAATCAACCATATTTGATGTATAAAAACCTATATTATTTAAAAATGAATTTTTACCACCTTTTAATGAAGAACCTGTTATAAATTATATGTTTTCTGCATTAATAATTTTTATAGGACAACATAAATTTACTATTTAAAAGAATGATATAATAATTTACTTTGGAAGAATTTTTTATATTTTTCTGATAAATTTTAAGTTTTGATGAATAGTAAAATATACTAAATTTCAATTCAAAACCACTTTTTTCATCGAAATAATTTATATGGTTAAATTATATTATTGAATAACTTTAATGTATAAATAGAATATATTTTTATCATTTAATATAATTTAAGTCATTGATAATAATTTTACATTCAGTTTAGATATAAAAACATTTAAAACCCATTTTCTCATTCTGACATCAAGATTAATTTTAATTTAATTATTAAAACTTATAAATTTAGAATTTTGAAAAATGGATTACATATTTGGAATATATAGGTCATATTATGTAAATATATTAATTATATTTTTTGGATTTATGAATAATAACTTTGGTAATATTTTAATAATACGGTGAAAAGTTAAATCGGGTAATTAAGATTAAACATAATTTTATAAATTTACACTAAAACTTTTAATAATATAATTATCTGATCAGGTTTCGACCGAAATCATTCTTGGGTTAAAATAGTATCCCTTGGAAGGCACATTGATGACATTAGGATATTTATTTTATGTTATTTAATGAAAAGTTAAATGTCTTACTCAATTTTCAATAACTATATCATTTTTAATATAATTTTTTTACAAAAGATAAATTCAATTATAAATAAAATTTTGAAATCTACTATGTTTTTTTATCATGGTAATTTATTTTTAATTTTTAGGAAATAAATATTTACGTTAATGGATAATAAATTAATGATGGAAAAATTATTTAATTGATGAGAAATCAGTAAAATAATTTATATAAAAAATACAATAACCAATAAAATATCCAAACACTTGACCAAATATTATTGTTCAGGTATAACATTACCATAATCTTCCATGGGTATATTTATTGACAATTTTATGCCACACGGAAAATATTATGACACTTATAATACTTTATTTTAGCTCATGCTAAAGTTGCAACATTCATGTTTTAATGAATATAACATTTTTAATGTTAGTTTTCCAGAAGATATATTTAAAAAAATATATTCTACTTAATTATAGAGTATTTATATTCAACTTTGTATTTTATTTTTAATTTTTACTCAAAAAATAAATATATTAAATAACTATAAAAAACTGACGTAGTAATTATTTTATTAACGCATATAACAATTAAATTCTATTAAAAATATTAAAATTAATATAATTTTGTATAATTAATATATCAATTTAATTTTCTAGATGAAATTAAACTCTTAGGAATATAAATATAAATTTTTTTAGTTAAATTTTTATCTTAATATTTTTAAATTTTAATGAATTGAATGTTATAAAAATTGACATTATTGATTGTTTATAATAATTATGTTTTATTAAATTAATTAAAAAAAATAATTATTTTAAAAAATATATAATAATTATTATATGGTTTAAAATATTCTAATTTATTTTTTATTTTCTAATATACATTGAATAATTATATATTTTACAAGTTTAATATTGAAATTTTTGTTACATTAGTTAATAATTAAATAGAATAACTAAGTATTAATTAAAAAGATAATGATTAAATTGACAGAATATCATGTCTAAAATTTATTGGTTTATGATGTTACAACATTATCACATAAAATAGTCAATATTAGTAAATTGTGTAGGTTTTTTGAGGTTGTTTTATTTTATTATAAATTAATATTTTTGGAGATTCCATAAGTACCCCTCACCTCAATTATAAAAGGGAACCTACTCCCTCTATTATTTACCGAATTTTTAAGATTCAACATCGACCATACACTTCCAATTTCCCTTTTTAACATCAATAGAAATATTATATAGGTTATGGTCCTCTCCAAATATAATCCATTGTGTTTTAATAGGCGATCTAAAGGGATCTTGTCAAAGAAGAGGTAATATCCTCTACCGATTATTTCATACTTCTTTTTTCTTAAAAATCTTCTTAATGAATTGTTCCCATTTCAATGTAATAACTCTAGTATAAATTATATAATAAGTAGTTATTATTATTATGGAACCACCATATTCTACCTTCCATCCATCCTATGAAATATGAAATCACCGTGCGTGCGTTCGTACGACTTACACTCTCCACGTCGTGGTGTAATCTGTTTTTCACCACCACCATACATGGATGGGTATAATGGTTTAAATAATAACTATATATGATCATTATAATATTATTATGGAATATAATTCCATGTACATCCATTCCATTTCACAATTATGGGGATGATATCTTTGCTCGTGCATACATATGACTTACCATCTCTACGATGCGATGCGATTCATTCTACATGATATACATTAAATAATTATTATATAAATGTATATAATGAATAAATATGTAATATATTATGTTAATATATTTTTATAATTATATAACTATGTCCTATGAAGGAAAAATGAACTTATTTGACAAAACATTCATAAGAAAATGAAGCCGTCAATACCCAAATAATGAGTAATAATAAAATATTATTAACAAACGAATGGTAATATGATCATATATGATATCATAAAAATGACTATGATTCATTAATTAGTCAATGACATTATTTATATCATTATAAATGAGGTTTAGAGACATACAAATGATATGATACCTATGGTAAGGGATAAATTTTCTATCTCATTATTATCTGAGATTATTTATATGTAAGTATTTACTGTGGTATAGTTAGCATCCATATACATGTTTCCTAAATATGTATTCAAAAATATTCTTTCTATCCTTATATATTTATTTAATTAAATTTTACCCATTTTTTAATCTTTATTAAATTATATGGATGGAATATTTCGTTTTTGATACAAGGTAATTTTTGACTTTCTTACAAAAGTATGAGAATAATGTTTTCTTCGAACTTATATGACATGGACAAGTTTTTATGTTCCCATAAATCCTTACTTACATGAATCTTCCTTTATAAGACTTCATTTTTATTTACAAATATTTTTTTTAAATGTCACTGCATTTTGAGAAAATAAAACGTTTTTTAAAAAGAAAGAATATTTTCCTCCACAATTCATTTCAAGTGTTATATCAAAATTATTTTCCATATAAATGGAATTTTATAATAGGGATATGTTTCAAGTATGATATACCAATTTTTCATTTTTTTTTTCATATGATGGAATTTTACTTATTAAATACATTCATTATACATGGATTATGTTACGGTGGAATGATGATTAATGAAACCCATTCTCTTCTATGCATTATGATGATTCATGTATGTTTCTGTGGAAAATGTAATAATTATTTCATTATGAGATAGGTGGGACCTATAGCTCCCTCCAATTCATTGGGTAATTATTTATTTCTCATGAGATAGAAAGGGATAGAATGGGAAATGATCACAGTTTAGTAATATAGGATTAGAATAAGGAGAAAACTCAGTTTAGTAATGGATGTTATACACTATGACAGTCTTGGAAATTAGCCTTGACTAATATGAAATAATTTTCAATGCATAAGTGTATGCCACAAAATTTTATTTTTTCTGATATGACTTTTGGTATTTCGTTCATTGATTCTTATGAGCATTTTTTATTTATCTGATGACATGATATTAAGATCTTTCATATGTAAGATAAGATTTTCAAATGTTATGTTATTATGTCTTATGATTATAATATGATTGATATTTCATTGGTTTTACCTTTTTGAGAATATGAGATCACATTTTTATATTTTTCCTTTCCTTAGATCATGAAGAAGGTTATTATGTATGATATAAAAAAGGGGTATAGTTTTGAATAAATAAGCGTGAGACAATCTATAGGTTTTTTGAACATATTTTTTACGTTTCCCAGTTTCTAAAGACACTAAGACTACATGTTCCTAGTGTAGTTTTTTTTAACATTTTCAATGAACATTAATCAAATTTTAAGTAATATCAATGTATTTAAAGTATGTGTTGTTATAGTTGGTATCAGAGCAACAGTAATGTTATGCATTGGAAACTAGGGAGAGAAAACCATAGTAAGAACCCTAAGGATATATCGGAGTATAGGTAACAATACTACTATTTTAGAAATGATAATGAATAACCTAGGATAAAATATATATTGTCTTAAATTGACATTTTATTCTTTATTATATGGTTCATTCCATTATTATTAGTGTTTTTCATATTATGATTCTTTGTTTTAGTAAATGGATGGAACCCGAAGCAATCGCGTTAATGCTAAATGTGAGGGGAAAAGAAATGATTGTCCTCTTGATGAAACCAAATGTTTTGGGAACTAGAATGAAAAATCTTAAAGATATGCTCACATAACTTTCTAAAACAATGAATCGTGTAGGGATTCCAAACAAGAAAAGGAGGAAACAAAATTCTGTTGAGTCCTTAATGAGGTAGCATCCACTTTCACTCAGTGCGTCTATTGATACACTAGTAGCGAACAATGGATTAGTACCACTAAAATGATATTTTTTGTTCTCAAATGTTTATAACATGATGAAGTCATCTTTTTAGACTATTGTTTGGAAGGTGAATGCGATACGTGGTTTATCCTTATAAAGAATACAAGGCAATGAGATGAGATTGAATCCATGGAATGAGAAAAGTTCAAGAACTTACTTTTCAATAAGATATTTCTTAGTATTATTTGAAAAAATAAGGAGAATGAGTTCCTTGAGCTTAAGAAAAAGGATGATAAATCAATTGGTACAAATGATGAAAATTTTACTAGACTTGGATGGTACGATTCGGGAATTATTATCCAACCTGAGAGTAAAATTGATTGATTATTTAGTGTATTAAACCCAATTATCGAAAGTGAATTACCCATGAGGGACTTAAATAGCTATGAGGAAATTGTTTGATTTGATATTGAGGTTGATATAGATATTGGAGTAATCCATCAGTCCTACAGCTTCGATAAGAAGAGAAAATTGGAATTCAAAGGAAAATCTGAAGACCACATTGAAAAGAAGATGAGTTTTCCATTTATCCTCAAAGTGTGGAAAGAAACATGGATTAAATTGTATTAATGGAAATAGAAAATGTTTTATTCATAGGAGAGAAAGTCATTATGCATTTAAATGCTTATGTGATTTGAAAAGGATTTATAATTATGCGAATAGAGAAAAATATACACAGAATGCACTTGTTAAACTTCAATTCTATATGTTCAAGGAAATGGGGAATTATTACAACCAATTCTCTAATCCAAGGTCCATCGATGATGATCGACGTTAAAAAAACTCTCAAGGCCAAAGACGATGGAATGACACAAGAAATCACTATCAGTGATGTGGAATATGATAATGAAGTGTAGAAAGGTATGGTTACCCTGAACTCTAAATTAGAAAAATGTTTTATTTGATTCTATATTCACCCAAACATTTTATTTTCAGTGGAATTTTCTAAGGGTATCACTATGTGACCTCAATAATTAAATATTCAGTTCACTGTGACAACTCTTAATGGACCAATGGGTGCATCAAAAGTTTTTTATTCTTCTCTAGTTGACGATCATGGGAAAGTACTTCCTGTAAATCATTTTATCATTTATATAGTGGAATTGGATTTTATTCATAGAATGGATTGGATTTCTCTATATGGAGCTCATATCAATTTCCACAGAAGGGAAGTCACATTTCAATTTCTGTTTTAATATATGATCATCTACTTATGAAAGGATGTGTATGAACATCTAGGGGAAATTTCAACCATCTTTTGGGTCTTTATTATTTTAAAGTAATGTTATCTATCTCAAATGTCTAGGGAGAAAATCACCATTAATAATACACCTATTATACTAGAATTTATTGATGTCTTTCTAGAAGAATTACCGGTTCTTCCACAAAATTTTGATGTTGAGTTTTAAATATAACTCACACCGGGTGATATAAATATTTTAAAATCACTATATAAAATGGACCCAATTTAGATTTTGTAATTTAATAAGAAACTCCAATATTACCTTGATAAGGGATTCATATGCCATAGTGTGTCACCTTGGGGTGCACATGTTCTATTTGTTATGAAGAAGGATAGAACAATGAGACTCCGTATTGAATATTGAGAATTTAAAAAGATCAATATCATGAAAAAATATCCTCTTACACACATTTATGACTCATTCGACCAACTATACAGAGCTCAATACTTTCCCAACAATGATCTTTTTTAGGATATAGTCAATCAATGGTTAAGAAGGAGGATATACCAGATAAGGAATTCCATACAAGATATGGAGACAAAGAATTAATAGTGATGTCATTTGGTCTTACTAATTCCCCCACCATCTTCATGGATCTAATTAATAGAGTCTTTAGAAACTATCTTGATCAATTTTTGGTAGACTTTATAGATGATATCCCGGTTTATTCAAAGAAAAATGAATACCATGAACAATAATTTATAATTATAATGAAGACCCTAAGAAATGATAAGACTTATGAAAAATTTACCAATTGTGAAATTATCATAAGAAAGTTTCATTTTTGGTTCACATAATCACAAGAGATGGAATATCTATGGATCCAGAAAAAATAGAATTTATTGAATGTTTCCAAATAAATACAACATTGACTAAGATCTTATGTTTTCTCTGTTTAGATGGATATTAGCGACGTTTTGGGAATAATTTTTCATGACTATCTAATACACTCACCAATTTGACTAAGAAAGGTGTTATGTTTATTTGGATAGAGGAATATGAAGTGAATTTCAATGATCTAAAAATAAGGTTAACCATTTCACCTGTGGTCACACCACCTTGTAGTGGAGAAAGGTTTGTGGTCTATAGTGATGAATCAAATAAGGGGTTGGGATATGTTCTCATGTAAAATGATATGGTCTGAGATTATACCTCACAACAATTGAAAATCAGTGATAGAAAAATTAACCAACAGCTGATTTGGAGTTATTCATAGTAATATATTCATTAATGACATGGAGGAATTATCTTTATGGTGAAAGGTGTGATATTTATTCTGATTATAAAAGTTGAAAGTATATTTTCACCCATAAATAGAGGAATATGTTCCTAAGAATATGGTTGTATTTTATTAATGATTATGATATCTCAAAACATTACCAACCAAGCTTGGGAAACAAGGTGGCTGATTATTTAAGTTGAAAAGATAATGATATCATATCCTTGATGAGGATCACAACAGATCTAATGTTTATGGATTTGTGAAGGATGAATATTGAAATTTTTAAGGAAGTGGATAAATATCATCTTTCCAAAATGAATGTTCAACCATCTATACAATTGAATCTTAATGAGGAGCAAAAGGAATATGTGGAGATGTAAAATAATATGATAAATTTTCCTGAATTCAACAATGATCAGGATGGAATAATAAGATTTAGGAATCATGTTTATATTCCTTACCATACCATAATCAATTAATGAGATATTGTATGAGTCTAATAGTTCTTTATTCTATATTCATCATGTAAGAAACAAGCTGTATAGGGACCTGAATGAGAATTTCTGGTGTGATGGTATAAATAGAGATGTTGCGGAATATGTCTCTCGGTGTATGGTATGTCATCATGTTAAGAATGAGATATAGAATTCTAAGGGGTTGTTACAACCATTACCCATACTAGAATGGAAATGTGAAAGAATCAGTATGTTCTTTGACTTCAGTTAATCTAAACCTCAAAATCCCATAATTCAATATGGGTTACATTTGATCACCTTATGAATTCATCATAATTCATTGATATTAGAGAGGATATCCCTCTTTATCATATTTCTTGGATATATATAAAATAATTTTTTATATTTCATGGAGTAACACTTTCCATTATATCAGATTGGGATCTGAGGTTTATATCAATGTTTTGGTGAAGTAAATTGTAGGATCTGGATAAAGAGTTAAGTTTCAGCACAGCTTATCATCCCCAGAGATACGGTCAGTCTAAGAGGAAAATTATAACTCTAGAGGACTTTTTGAGAGCTTTATCTGTGGATTTAAAATTTGGTTAGGATTAACACCTAACTTTGGTGGAATTTTCATTCAACAATAACTTTTACTCTAGTATTTAGATGGCGCCTTATGAAGCTCTCTATGGAAAGAAGTGTCAAACTCCAACTTTCTAGGATGAATTTAGGAAAAGAAATATTTTATGACCTTATCTTTTTGATGAAATGGTAGAGAAGGTCAGATCTATTAAACAACACATAAGAAAAGCTCCGAGTCAACAAAAAAATTATTTAAACAACTAAAGAAAAGGCCTAAAGTTCAAAGTGGGTGACAATGTGTTTTTATAAATATCTCCCTGGAAGAAGTTAATGGGATTTAGAAAGAAGGGAATGTTGATCCCAAGGTATATTAGTCCTTTTGAAATTATGGATCATGTAAGAAATGTAGCTTAATGATTAGAGCTACCATCAAATCTCCCTCAAGTTCATGAGGTGTTCAATATATCTCTTGTGATAAAGTAAAACCCGATACTTCACATATATTGAACTCTGAAGTCATACCATTGGATAAATACCATTCTTATCAAGAACAACCGATTGAGATTCTGGATCATTGCAAACAAGTTCAGTGGAAGAAGACCACTTTATTGGTTAATGTTTTGTGGTGGAACTACCAATTTGTGGAATCTATATAGGATCTATAAGATGTGACGTAGAGGTATCCTCATATGTTTGTAACCAAGTTAATAATTTCAAGGAAAAAATCTAGTTTTAACGGGGTAGATTGTAACACGAGGATGTTTTTATGAAATATTTCTTTTAAATAATTTAAATTCTCTAATCGACTACATTGCACGTAATCGTGATTTTAACCAAACTGTGAGATTCCCTTGAAATAAAATTACCATTATAACCTATATGTCATGTTGGAAGGAAGAAATATATCTAAAATATGAAAATGTGAGGTGAATTATTTCACTGTAAATTATTTATAAAAAATATAAACCGGGTAAATATAAAGAAAATATTTGTATTTTTTAATAAATAAAGTGAATAATAGTTATTAAATGAAATTAATGAAATATATATTTTATATATTTAGTAAAATAATATTCATATTAAACCAATGGTTATTTTAGTCCTAGGGTTTGAATAAATCCTATTTGATGTATACAAACATATATTTTTCAAAATGGTAATTTTACCAACTTTTAATGGAGAACCCATTTGAAATTAATTTTTTTTCATAATAATAATTTTTATATAAAAACATAAACATCTTCTTTGGAAGTGGGATATAATAATTTTATTTGGATGACTTTTTGATATTTTTTATAACATTCCTATTTTGATGAATAGTAAAAATACACTAAATTTTATGTGCAAATAAATTTTCGTTAAAATAATTTATATGGATAAATTATATTATTGAATTATTTTAATGTATAAATAGACTAAATTTTTATAATTTAATAAAATTTATGTCATTATTAATAATTTTACATTGAATTTAGATATAAAATCATTAAAATCTATTAAAATTTTTTAACTTTTAAAACCCATTTTCTCATTCTAAAAACTAGATTAATTTTAATTTAATTACTGATAGTTCTACGCTTTGAATTTATAAAAATAGATTCAATATTTTTAATCATCAGGTCCAAATTATGTAAATATCATTATTTAATTTTTGGGCATTATGAATAGAAACTTGTGTAATTTTTTATTGATAATATAAAAGGGTACATTGGGTTGTTAAGGGTAAAAATAATATTGTAAATTTACCATAACACTTTTCATAGTATCATTTCATAATTTTTTTTCGACCTAAATCATCCTTAGGTCAAAAAAAATGGAAGCAACTTATATGATATTATGACATTTAATTTATTTTATTTAAGGAAAAGTTTAATATGGCTTACAAAAATTTTAATAAAAATATAATTTTTAATATGTTATTATGTAGAAGATAAATTCAGTTATATTTTCTATTTGAAATTAATTTTTTTTCCTTTATCATGATAATTTATTTGTAATTTTTTTGGAAATAAATATTTACCATAAAGGCAAATACGTTAATGATGGGAACATTATTTAATTGGTGAGAAGTAAATAAAATAATTTTTATAAAAATGATAATAATAATACTTAGAATATGAAAATACTTGAAAAAATCATATTTTTCGAGTATATCTCAACCATAATCATCAATGTGTTTAGGTATTGATGATTTGGTGCCCCATGTAAATGATTAAGACACTTATAATATCTTATTTAAAGTGATTTTAAAATTCTCCCATTCATGTTATAATAAATATGACATTTATAATGTTGAATTTTACATGATATATATTAGACTAAAATTATTTTTATGAAATATAAAGGATTTATATTCATCTTAGTATTTTATTTTTAATGTTTATTCAATAAATAAGAATAATAAATAATTACACAATATTTATTTAGTAACTATTTTATTAATGGTAATAACAAATAAATGTTATTAAAAATATTAAAAAATTATAATTTCAGGTAATTAAAATATCCAATGAATTTTATATATTACATTGACCTATTTATAATATAATAAAATATTTTTTTATGTTATGTCGATATATTTATATTTTCGAAAATCAATGAGTTGAATAGTATAAAAATTTACACTATTGATCGTTTAACAAAATAAAATTTTATTAAATTAATTAGAAATAATTTGAAATTTTCTAAAAATTTAGAATAATTATGATGTAGTCTAAAATGTTCTAATTTATTTATTTATGGTCTAATGTAAATCAAATAAGTTAATGATTAACACCTTTAATAATTAAATACTTGTTACCTTAGTTTAAAATTAAATATAATAACTAAGTTTTAATTAAAATGATAAGGTTTAAGTTGAATGAAAAGAATTCTCTATACTTTATTGGTTGATGACATTAAAACCTTATCTCATCTCATATTCTAAATTAATACATTTTGAAGGTTTTATGTGGTTTAATTTTCTTATAAATTAATATTTTTGGAGATTCAATAAGTGTCCCTCACCTCAATTATAAAAGGGAACCTCCTAACACACTTCTCAAGTTCAATTTGAAACATAAATCATGGATATCACCTAATAATTTCCCTTATAAACAGTCCTAGTAATATTCTATAGGTTCTTGTCTTCTCCAAACACCAACCCTAGTGGATTAAGAGGTGATCTAAAGGGAGATCATCGAAGAAGATATAATATCCTCTAGTGATTCGTTCAAACTTCATTATTATTATAAATCCCCTCCATTGATTATTTCAATTATAAATTAATAACTAAAGTATAAATTTTATACTGAAATGTTATTATGATTATAGAACAACCATATTCCACAATCTATCTGTCATGACCCGACCCTACCGGTCCCGAGCCGCAACTACCTCAAGCCCCCCTCTATAGGCTAGAGGCTGGCGACCAGCGCCGAAGGCGTAACAATATCCGGGAGGCCTTCGCCTAGGTACCTGTGCTCACCCATAGACAACCCACAAGACATAGTAGTGAAAAGAAGAAAGGAAGCCAAAAGACAGGAAACTATATCCCAACCACAGTTATACACCAACAACTGAAAAGATGAAGTAACGTGCTGGAAGTACTGACAAGTAATCTGAAAAGTAAACTGGGAAAACACGCGCCCAAACACAAAGATGCCACAACCCGGATACAGGTGAACAAAAGAAGACAACTGGATAGACTCCCACCTTAAAGCTCTGGCATGACCGCGGTATGCTGCTCCAACTGTCGTGACCTCTACGCCCCTCCGTAGTCACGATCGATCTGTCCGTCGTCTGCAAGGGCACACCAGGTACGGGCAATGCCCATGCAGTGGTGAGTATAAGGATACTCAGTAGGATGCCCTGAAAGGTCAAGGGAGAAATAAGAAGGCACTAAAGAGGTGACTAGTAAACTAATCAAGAACAGAAGAAAAGTTTAGTAAGGAGAGTGCAACTCAACCCAACAGAAATATGTAGGCACTGACCCTAGAGGGAGGAAACAGAAGTAGGGACCAATTTGTATCTATATGTATATATATATGCTCAAAAGGAACCCCAAACGAGTGCGTAAGGGGATATCTGCCTCCAAGATCAGCCCATGGCAAGTCTCCATTAGCTCCAAAGACTCCATCCTCAACCCAGCATTCCATCCCGTCCACCTAGGAAACCCAAGTCAGAGGGGTTCGATCACCACACTTCAATACTGTCCGCTTTAGGCAGCACTAACTCGCCTGCACTGTTTTTAGGCCGCGTCTCAGTGGTGAAAATGACCCCTCTTCCTTGTGGGTCCCTAGGTAATGTTATAACTGTCACACCGCTGATCCGTACAATCAGGATCCCGCTCCGGTAATCACGGAGGAAAGAGTCACCGACTAGCCTCGTGAGAAGGGCCAAGTCCGAAACGTCAACAGGTGACCCACTGCCCGGCCCTGCTAGAGGGTAAACCCTAATACATTAGCCGGAGACCCACTACCCAGCCTCGCTGGAGGGTAGACCTGGATTAAATCAACAGGTGACCCACTGCCCAGCCCTACTGGAGGGTAGACCCGGAACACTTCGACAGGTGACCCACTGCCCAGCTTTTCTAGAGGGTAGACCTGGAATAAATCAACGGGTGACCCACTACCTAGCCCCGCTGGAGGGTAGACCTGGAACATGTCGACAGGTAACCCAATGCCCAGGCCTAAAAGAGGGTAGACCTGGAATAAATCAACGGGTGACCCACTGCCCAGCCCCGCTGGAGGGTAGACCCGGAACACGTCGACAGGTGACCCACTGCCCAGCCCTACAAGAGGGTAGACCTGGAATCAGACGACGGGCGACCCACTGCCCAGCCCCGCTAGAGGGTAGACCCTAAGGGGTTGTCGGGCGACACACTACCCATCCATACAAGAGGGTAGACCCTGAATCAAACGGATAGCTCCACACTACCACTGACATCACCAGGTGACACTAACAACACCACCGTGCATTGGTTCAGGGCTCGTAAAAGAAGACCTCCACTTCACATTAGTACAATCACAAAGGAGGTTCCACATGCCCCAATGGGTTGCACCACTACAGTTATCACGAAAAAACACGCGAAATAGACTACTCACTTGCCCGATACAGAAAACTGGTGGATATGGTACTATTCACCATAGTCGGCCCGTGAGGGCCCGCACCCTGGCTCCGATACCCGTCGGGAGAACGCGCCATTGCGATGCCCTCGGAAAGAAACACATAATTGACTACTCATGTGCCCTGAATGGACATCCGGTGAAAATGCTGCAAAACGCTGCACGCAGCTCGAAGGTGGCTCGTGGGGCCCCCGTCTCAATTACCACTTCAACGCCCGAAAAAAACTAGAAACCTCCACCTCGACGCCAGGGTCGTATTGCCGTTGACGGCGCTCAAATCGGACATTGGGTGTGTTTGAGCCAACCCAAAAAAGAATTTCCGTTGTAGCACTTGACGCGCGTGACGCGCCACCGAGCTTCTGTTATGGAGATTAAAATTCTCCGAAGCCACCCCAGAATCTACTCCTCGAGACGAGGATCGTCCTGCCGTAGAAGGCGGGTAAAACGGACACCCGTAGTGATATTTACGGGTGTCCGAAGCCGGAAGGGACAACCCCTGGGGCTGGACCGGCCAGGGCCGGCCCGCGGCTTTGCCGCCTGGGCCGGCCGCGGACCTGCAGTCCCCTCGCGGTTCCCGCTTCAGCCGAACAGCCGTGAGGCCGGTCTTCGGTCATAGAGGAGACCCGCAGGAAGCGGGTCTCGGTTCCCCATGAGGGGTCGCGCCGTGACTCCTGTCTTCCCGGACGACCACGCCCCACCACCCGTCTGAAGCGCCGTACTGCCACCTGCATGCCGCACCACCTCCTAGAGCCGGAGCCACCACCTAGAACCGAAAAGGTGGGGTATTTGGCCGGAAAAATTCACGAGGCCACCCTGGGCGCCCCATGACACCAAAAAAATTGATCCGAAAGGATCGTTGTGAAGAAAAATTCAAGCCCTACGAAACCAGAGGCTTCGCTCGAAGATCAGACGACAAATTCGACGCGAAGAATACTAAATTGAAGAAATTTGCGAGAAAGGAAAATATAAAACACGAGCCTACCTCGAGGGCTTTGCTTGACGCTTCACTATCGGGAAACCGGAGCCGCCTTGCCTTGCCGAAGTGATAGAGGGGAGGGTGGAAGCTTGTTGAGAGCCCTTGCAGCAGGGAGGAATGTACAAGGAGGTTTAATAGGGTGGTTAGTGTGTTTAAATAGAAAAACACACTTAATCACCCGCACATCGGCCCGTTCCCAAACTTTTGTCGGGGCCGGGATTAAGCCTCCCTTAGGGCAAACACCATGCCCCGAACGCAATGCCGTCCTCGAAAGTTTAATCTGAGCCTTCATTCAAGAGTTATAAAAATTTGACGCCCGCGACCGCCATATTACAAAAATGCCCCCATGGCGTTTTTCACAGTTGGTCTGCGCCTGTGAAAAACATACCCCTCCTCGGGTAAATGGCTAGTTCTGGACTCAAAGGTGCCCTCAGTTTTCCCGTCCGAGCTACCGTTCAGGAGTTATTAAATTTATTTATCCCGCCCAGTGTGAACGCACGTCAAAACTAATTTCTTTCCACACCGGGGCCCAGTTTCGTACGCCATCATAACTCCCTGCTCTAGAATTATATCAAGAGAATTTCAAAGTCTCACAGGCTCAAAATCGAGGGGTCTTACATCATTCCCTCCTTCACATTTTTTATCCCTGAAAAACAAAAATACAAAAAAAGCTCGGGGTACTGGGCCCGCATATGGCTCCCACGCTCTGAGGTGCTCTCCTACACCATCTCATGCTGCCACAACACATGAACTAGAGGAATGGCCCATCCGCACAGAGTCCGCTCCTGCTGGTCCTCAATCGCCACTGGGTGCTCCGCAAAGGTGGCTCCGTCCTCAATGTCCAGCTCTCCCCAGTCGATGACGTGCGTAGGGTCGTGCACATATTTCCTCAGCTGCAGCACGTGGAAGACATCATGCACTCTCTCCAACTGCATGGGTAGAGCGAGACGGTAGGCGACCTCACCAACCCGACGCACGATCTCAAAGGGCCCAATGAACCTCGGGGACAGATTGCCTCCCCGGCCGAACCTCCATGTTCCACACCGTGGGGAGACTCTCAAAAAGACATGGTATCCCTGCTGAAACTCCAAGGGCCTGAGACGTCGGTCTACATAGAACTTTTGTCTGCTCTGAGCCGTCCTCATCCGCTCACGAATGACCTGCACCTTCTTCGTCATTGCCTGCACTAATTCTGGGCCCACAAGGGAGGTATCCCCAACCTCCGTCCAGCATAAGGGTGACCTGAAGGGCCTCCCGTAGAGGGCCTCGAAAGGTGCCATGTCAATAGTAGAGTGGTAACTGTTGTTATAGGCAAACTCTACCAAGGGCAGGTAATCCTCCCAGCTTCGTCCAAAGTCTAACACGCATGCCCTGAGCATATCCTCCAACACCTGGATAGTGCGCTCAGTCTGCCCATCAGTCTGGGGGTGGAAAGCTGTACTCTTCCGCAACTGAGTCCCAAATTCCTCCTGCAGGCCTCACCATAACCGTGATGTAAACCGTGTGTCACGGTCGGAGATGATCGTCGAGGGTACTCCATGAAGACGGACGATCTCCCGAACATATAACTGTCCCAGACTCTCCACCGAGCCATGCTCCCTGATAGAAAGGAAGTGCGCCGACTTTGTGAGCCGGTCCACTATCACCCAAATGGAGTCATGGCCCTTCGCTGTGCGTGGAAGCCCCGTGAAGAAATCCATAGATACGCCATCCCACTTCCACTCCAGGATATCAAGGGGCTGCAACAACCCTACTGGAACCTGGTGCTCTACCTTCACCTGCTGACAGGTAAGACCCCGAGAAATGAACTCAGCTACGATCCACCTCATGCCAGACCACCAAAACTGCCACTGAAGGTCTTGGTAAATGTTTCCCACATTGGGATGTGCGGCCAAGGGAGAAGTGTGGAACTCCCGCATCACCTCCTCACGCATCTCCACCGGTACTACAACTCGCCCCTGAAACAGAATCTCGTGATTCCCTCCTTCAGAGTACCCATCGGGTGCGTTGCCCGTGAATATCTGATCACGCAATACCTCGCTATCAACATATCCCAGCTGCGAATCTTTCACACGATCAAGGAGCGAAGGAGTCAACACTATCGACTGTAGAAAAATTGTACCCTCCTGTTCCACCAAGGTCAGCCGAATGAAAGCCAACTGCCCTGAAGCTTCCTGCACTAGGTGAGCCTGGGACTTCCTGCTAAGGGAATCTGCTACTACGTTTCCCTTCCCTGGAGTGTAGACTATCTCGAATTCATAGTCCTGTAGAAACTCCAGCCAGCGCCTCTACCTCAAGTTCAAATCCCTCTGAGTGAAGATATACTTGAGGCTCTGGTGATATGAGTAGACTACAAAACTCTCACCCAAAAGGTAATGTCTCCATATCCTCAAGGTAAAGACTACCGCTGCTAGCTCCAAATCATGAGTCGCATAATTCTTCTCTTGGGGCCTCAACTGTCTCGAACCATATGCAATTACTGCCCGCCGCTGCATCAGCACACACCCGAGCCCAGCTCCTGAAGCATCACAATATACGACGAACTCAACACCCTCCTCTGGAAGCCACAACACCATCGCACTAGTCAGTCTCTACCTCAACTCATCAAAGGCCTTCTGGAACTAATCAGTCCAGGTAAACGGTCTCCCCTTCCATGTCAAAGTGGTCAAAGGGGTGGCGATCATGGAGACGTCTTCCACAAACCTCATATAGTACCCTGCCAACCCAAGAAAACATTGCACCTCGGACTCGTTCTTGGGTGGCTCCCATGAAAGCATTGCTTCTATCTTTGCGGGATCTACAGCCAACCCATGTTCCATAATGACGTGTCCCAAAAAGTGAACTTCGTGAATCAAGAACTGGCACTTCGAGAGCTTCCCGTATAGCTGGTGCTCTCGAAGTAAGTCTATGACCATCCTCAAATGCTCTGCGTGTTCCTCCTCTTTCAATGAGTAAATGAGTATGTCGTCAATAAAGACAACCACAAACCGGTCCAAATACGGTTGGAAAATCCGGTTCATCAAAGACATGAAGATGGTAGGGGCATTTGTCACACCAAAGGGCATCACCAGAAACTCGTAGTGCCCATATCGACAACGGAAGGCCAGCTTCGGAATATCAGCCTCACGAACCCGCAACTAATGGTAGCCAGATCGAAGGTCGATCTTTGAGAACCACTTCGCACCTCGCAACTGGTTAAAGAGGTCGTCGATCCTCGGAAAAGGGTACTTGTTCTTTATCGTGGCCTGATTCAGGCGACAATAATCCACACAAAGCCGTAGACTCCCATCTTCCTTTTTCACAAACATGACTGGAGCCTCCCAAGGGACACACTGGGCCTGATGAATCCCTTCTCACGAAGTTCATCCAACTGAAGTCGTAGCTCCCGAAGCTTTGTGGGTGCCATTCGATATGATGCACAAGATATCGGAGCAGTACCCGGATGTAAGTCAATGCAGAAATCCATCTCCCGCCTCGGAGGTAGTCCCAGAACATCTTCGGGAAAGACGTCCATGTAATCCTCTACCACAGTAGGGATCCAGGTACCTGTAGAGTCCACTGCTCCGAGAACCACGCTCGCCAGCTGATGTGAAAAAGGTCGGGGTATCCTGCTTAGAGTACCCATCTGCTCTACCACGAGGTCTCGTTCACCAAGGATGTTGAACCTCGTCCCATCAAAAAACTCCCCTCTGACTTGTCTATGACGATAGTCGATCTGACTGTGAACCATAGAATTCCAATTCATTCCCAGGATGAATTTGTAAGGTTCTATCGTGATGACGAGTAGGTCCCACGTAAAACTCCTTCCCCCAAACGATAGTTTGCACTGTCTGTAGATAAAAGTCACCAACGAGGCACTTCCCGTAGGAACCTCAAGGCTAAGTGCAGGTGTCAACGCCTCTACTGGAAGCCCCAACTCTCGTACCAACAGCAGTGATAAAAAGGAATGGATGGTGCCCATGTCTACTAGTACTGAAGCAAGGGTGGAGTAAACACAAAGCATATCTCGAACCATCTCGTGCGCTGGAGGATCTCGAACTCCCATGGCCTGAAGCTTCCTGCAGCCCCTACCACTAGCTCCTTGAGCCTGGCGTCGGCCGCCTGGAGGTGGTGGGGGGGGGGGGATCTCGAAACTTCATCCCCCACCTCTTGGTCCTGCCGTTCTGCCTACGCCGCCTCCCTGAGGACCGCCGGGTCCTTTCCTCGGTGACCCCTGGTCACAGCACTGCCTCTGCCTCTGCGGTGCTCCCGCTGCCTGTCACGGCTGATCCACATGCCTGGTTGGGAAATCCCGTGCTAGGTGATCCATTCCTTCACAATCATAGCATCGGACCTCCCCTGTCTACCCCGGGGCCCTACGGCGCCACTGCGGTGTGCGACCCTATCCCTGGGTCTGCTCACGGAAGGGCCTCCTCGGCTGAGGCCCAGCCCTCTGTTGCCTGCCTGCTGAAGACTCTGCTCTAAAATGGCCACTTCTAGGTCCCGCTACCTGGCGCCCCTCGTCCAGGAAGCTCTCGGTTACAAGCGCCCTCTCCAACACCCCAGCATAAGTTGGGATGCACAAGGGAACCACGCTAGCTCGGATCTCCTTGCGAAGACCCTTCTCGAACTTCCGCACCCGAAAGTAGCTGTCGCAGATCATGTCCTGTGAGTAGCGCGTAAGATCAGTGAACCGGGCCAAGTACTGGGACACAGAAATCCCCCCTGCTTTAGCTCCATAAGCTCCTGGATTCGGACGGAGCGCAAACATGAGGGGGAGTACTCCTCCTGGGAGAGCTGCTGGAATCCATCCTATGTGAGGGACGACTCGTCATGGGTCTGCATCACCAGATCCCACCATCGCCCGACTATCCCCAGGAAAAGACTAGCGACTAGTGCCACCATCTGGTCCGCTGGGGTCTGTACTAGCCGGAAGATTCGTGCCACTGACTCAAGCCAATCCTCTGCCACTTGGGGGTTTGGGTCCCCACGGAACCTCAGCGGCCTTTTTCGCTGAAAGTCTCGAAGAGTGCTCAGTCTACACACGACCTCGGCCTGAACTGCTGGTACTAACTGCCGCTCCTTAGGTGCAGGGGCTACTGCTGAAGCGCTGGATGAGAGGGGATCACGGGAGGGTCCCTGAACCGATTCCTCGTCACTCGCCAGACCGTCATCACGAGCTGGAGAGGGTAACCTGGCTGGCTACCGTCGTGGGGGCATCCTGAAAATTATCAAGGGATACCACGATCAGATGAGAATATATATATATATACATAACAGTAATAACAAATAGGAGCTGACTCAAACAAAGGACGGTCAATGAATCATTCCTACGTGATGCATGTTTCAAAATTCGCTGCAACAAGTCTCAGCATGTCGAGTTGTCAAGATGGATATCAGGGTCCTAGTAAATGGATACGTCGGCCGCCCGTACCATTACTGGACTCCCTGGCCTAAAAGCCGCTCTCGAGACACATCAACATCATTTCCCTGAAAACCCAACCAGTTGCTTTTTTGGTAATTCCGAAAAACTTTCCATGTAACGAACCACCTCTGATTCCACTTTGTCACGACCCGACCTTACCGGTCCCGAGCCGCAACTACCTCAAGCCCGCCTCCATAGGCTAGAGGCTGGCGACCAGTGTCGAAGGCGTAACAATCTCAGGGAGGCCTTCTCCTAGGTACCTATGCTCACGCATACACAACCCACAAGACTTAGTAGTGAAAAGAAGAAAGGAAGCCAAAAGACAGGAAACTATATCCCAACCAGAGTCATACAACAACAACTAAAAAGAGGAAGTAACGTGATGGAAGTACTGATAAGTAATCTGAAAAGTAAACAGGGAAAACACATGCCCAAACACAAATATTCCACAACCCGGATACAGGTGAACAAAATAAGACAATTGGATAGACTACCACCTGAATGCTCTGGCATGACCGCAGAATGCTGCTCCAACTGTTGTGACCTCTACGCCCCTCCGTAGTCACGATCGACCTGTCCGTCATCTGCAAGGGCACACCAGGTACGGGAAAATCCCAAGCAGGGGTGAGTATAAGGATACTCAGTAGGATGCCCCGAAAGGTGGAGGGAGAAACAAGAAGGCACTAAAGAGGTGAGCAGTAAACTAATCAAGAACTTAAGAAAAGTTTAGTAAGGAGAGTTCAACTCAACCCAACAGAAATGTGTAGGCACTGACCCTAGAGGGCGGAAACAGAAGTAGGGACCAATTTTTATGTATATGTATATATATATTCTCAAAAGGAATCCCAAACGAGTGTGTAAGGGGATATCTTCCTCCATGCTCAGCCCAGGGTAAGTCTCCATCAGCTCCAAAGACTCCATCCTCAACCCAGCATTTCATTCCGTCCACCCAGGAAAACCCTAGTCAGAGGGGCTCGATCACCACACTTCAATCTGTCTGCTTTAGGTGACACTGACTTTCCCGCACGGTTTTTAGGCCGCGTCTCAAGGATGCGTCTCAGTGGGGAAAAGGACCCCTCTTCCTCATGGGTCCCTAGGTAACGTTAGAACTATCACACCGCTGATCCGTACAATCAGGATCCCATTCCGGTAATCACAGAGGAAAGAGTCACCGACTAGCCTCATGAGAAGGGCTATGTCCGAAACGTCAATGGGTGACCCACTTCCCAGCCCTGCTAGAGGGTAAACCCTAATACATCAGCTGGAGACCCACTGCACAGCCCCATTGGAGGGTAGACCTGGATTAAATCAATGGGTGACCCACTGCCTAGCCCTGCTGGAGGGTAGACCCGGAACACTTCGACAGGTGAACCACTGCCCAACTCTGCTGTAGGGTAGACCTGGAATAAATCAACAGGTGACCCACTTCCCAGCCCCACTGGAAGGTAGACTCGGAACATGTCGATAGGTAACCCACTGCCCGGCCCTGCTGGAGGGTAGACCTGGAATAAATCAACGAGTGACCCACTGCCCAGCCCCGCTAGAGGGTAGACCCGGAACACGTCGACAGGTGACCCACTGCCCAGCCCTGCTGGAGGGTAGACCTGGAATCAGACGATGGGTGACCCACTGCCCAGCCCTGTTGGAGGGTAGACCCTAAATCAAACTGATAGCTCTGCACTACCACTGACATCACTAGGTGACACTAACAACGCCACCATGCATTGGTTTGGGGAATGTAAAATAATACCTCCAAATCACATTAGTACAATCACAAAGGAGGTTCCACAGGCCCCAACAGGTTGCACCGCTGCAGTTATCGTGGAAAAACACGCGAAACAGACTACTCACATGCCCAATACGGACAACCGGTGGATATGGTACTATTCACCGTAGTCGACCCGTGAGGGCCCGTACCCCGGATACGATACTCGTCAGGCGAATGCACCATTGCGATTCCCTCAGAAAGAAACACAGAATCGACTACTCATGTGCCCTGAACAGACATATGGTGAAAATGCCGCAAAACCCTACACGCGGCTCGAAGGTGGCTCGTGGGGCCCCCATCTCAATTCCCACACCAAAGCCCGAAGATATATTGGAAACCTCCGCCTCGACGCTAGGGTCGTATCACCGCTGACGGCGCTCAAATCGGACATTGGGTGTGTCCGAGCCAACCCAAACAAGAATTTTCGGCGTAGCACTTGACACGCGTGACGTGCCACCGATCTTCTGTTCTAGGGATTAAAATTCCCCGAAGCCACCCCAGAATCTACTCCTCGAGACAAGGATCATCCTGCCACAGACGGCGTGTAAAACGGACACCCGCAGCGATATTTACGGATGTCCGAAGCCTGAAGGGACAACCCCTGGGGCTGGACCGGCTTAGCTGGCCGGTCGACCCGGCCCGAGCCGGCCGGCCCGGCTTGCTGCGCCGGCCCGCGGCTTCGCCACGTGGGCCGGACGCGTACCCTTGGTCCCCTCGCGGTTCCCGCTTTAGTCGACCGTCCGTGAGGCCGGTCTTCTGTCATCGAGGAGACCCGCAGGAAGCGGGTCTCGGTTCCCCACGAGGGGTCACGCCGCCACCCATGTCTTCCCGGATGACCACGCCCCACCGCCCGTCTGAAGCGCAGCGCCGCCGCCCGCACGTCCCGCCGCCGCCTGGACCCGGAGCCATCGCCTGGAACCGGAAAGGTGGGGTATTTGGCCGGAAAAATTCCCGAGGCCACCCCGGGCACCCCGTGACACTAAAAAAATTGATCTGAAAGGATCATTGTGAAGACAAATTCAAGCCCTACAAAACCAGAGGCTTCACTCGACAATCGGACGACAAATTCGACGTGAAGAAGGATAAATTGAAGAAATTCGCGAGAAAGGAAAATATAAAACACGAGCCTACCTCGAGGGCTTTTCCCAACGCTTCACGATCGGGAAACCGGAGTCGCCTTGCCTTGCCGGAGTGATAGAGGGGAGGGTGGAAGCTTCTTGAGAGCCCTTGCGCCAGGGAGGAATGTCCAAGGAGGGTGAAGAGGGTGGTTAGTGTGTTTAAATAGAAAAACACACTTAATCACCCGCACATCTGCCCGTTCCTGAACTTTTTTCGGGGCTGGGATTAATCCTCCCTTAGGGCAAACACCATTCCCCGAACGCAATGGCGTCCTCGAAATATTAATTTGAGCCTTCCTTCAAGAGTTATAAAAATTTGACGCCTGTGACCGACAAATTACGAAAATACCCCTAGGGGCATTTTTCACAGTTGGTCTGCGCCCGCGAAAAACATACCCCTCCTAGTTTAAACAGCTCGTTCTGGACTCAACGACGCCCTCAGTTTTTCCGTCCAAGCTACCGTTCATGAGTTATTAAATTTATTTAGCCCACCCAGTGTGAACGCACATCAAAACTAATTTCCGGCCACACCGGGACTCGGTTTCATACGCCGTCAGAATGCCCTGCTCTAGAATTATATCAAGATAATTTCAAAGTCTCACCGGCTCAAAATCAGGGTTCTTACACTATCCATCCTATGAAAAATATAATCACTAGACGTGTGTACGTACAGATTACCATCCTTACGCCATGTTGTAATCTGTTTTTCACCACAAGATTACATAGATGGATATAATGGTGGAAATAATAGATTTATTTTATTATTATAATATCAATTTGGAAACAAATATCATCCACATCCATAAAATTTCTCAAGTATGGGAATGATATCGTCACTTGTGTGTATGTACGACCTACCGTCTCCACGATGCGATGTGATTCATTCTACATGATATCAATTAAATAATGATTATATAAATTTATATAATTAATAAATATGGTATATATTATGTTAATATCATTTTATAATGATAAAACATTGAAATAAAAAATAGAACCAGAAATTATTCAACAAAACATGCATAAGGAAAAGAAGCCATTAATACCCGAATAAAGAGTAGTAATGAAATTTTATAAACAAATGGATGATAATATGATCATATATAAAATAATTAAAATGAATATGGTTTTGGAATAAGTAAATGACCTTATTTTAATAATTATAAAATTGGTTCTGATACATACAAAGATATCATAAATAATGTAACTGATAATTTTTCAATCTCATTATTATTTAAAATAGTTTATACGTAAGTATTTACTAGGGTATATTTGTCATCAATATCCATGTTTCAAAAATATGTATTCAAAAATATTATTTCTATCATTCTAATATTTTTTAAAGTGAATTTTACCCATTAGGAAGTCTTTATTAAACAACATTAAAGGAATATTTTATTCTTTTCGATATGAGGTATTTTTTGACGTTTTGACAAAAGTATGAGAAGAATGTTTTCTTCAAACTTATACATCATGAATATATTTTTAAATACTCATAATTACTTATTTAAATGAAGATTAATTTACATGATTTGACGTTTATTTTCAAATAAATTATTTTCTTTTAAAATTTCATGGCATTTTCAGAAAAGAAAATGATTTTGAAGAAGAAAGGATATTTTCATCTAGAATCCATTTCAAGTGTTCTATCAAAATAATTATCCATATAAGAAGGAATTATTTAATAGGTTTATGTTTCATGTATACTATACCTATTGTTCTTGTGGTATGATTATGTTTATGATGGAATGATACTTATGAAATCCATTTGTTTTACATGGATTATGTTGTGGTGGAATATTGTTTAAAAAAACCCATTTCATTCATTGGGTTATGATGAATGACTCATGTTTTTTGGGAACTTGTAGGAATTATTTAATTATTGGATGGGTGGGACCTATATCTTCCTCAAATGAATTTAGTTAATATTTATATCTAATGAGATAGATAGGGATAAAAATATAAAGGATCTCGGTTCAGTAATATAGGACTGGAATGAGGAGTGAACTTAGTTCAGTAATGTCATTTTTCTGATATGATGGTCTTGGAAATGAGCCTCGACCAATATCAATTAATTTTTTATGATTAAGTGTATGCTAAAAAAATTTATGCCTTATTTTATGACTTTTTGAATTATATTCATTGATTCTTATGAGCTTTTAGGATTTATCCCATGTTATAATATCATGATATTTCATATTAATGATAATATTTTAAAATGTTTTGTTCTTATGTCTTATGATTATTATATGTTTTATATCTCCCTTATTTACCTTACTGAGCATCTGAGATAACAATTTCATGAGTTTTATTTTCCAAGGCCATGAGGAAGGGTATTAGGTAGGATATGTCAAAAGGGGCATAGTTATGAAGAAATAATTTGGAGACAAATTATATGTCTTATGAACCAATAGTTTATGTTTCCCAATTTCTATAAATACTAAAACTATATAGCAATGGTGTTGTTTGGTTATATTTTTTAATGAATATTTTTTATATTTTGATATAATGTATATATATATGTAAAGTCTTGGTTGTTATACTATCCTTGATTTCATTCATTAAGGATGATATTTAGCTCATTTAAATTTATGAATTTGGGTGTAATTCTAGTAGATCAAGGAGGAATCCATATATTCATATCCATATTTCTTCCATTTTATTAGAGGAGTTCTAGATATGTTGCTTTCACACAATATCACCAAGTTTTGGTGAAGGTATTTTGATTTATATTTCATTTAAGGTTTTTGGGAATAATAAATAGTTTTATAAATTTTTATGGGAGTATAAATTGGTTCTTTAATATGTAAAAGGTTCAAGGGTGATATGAGAGTTGTATGAACCCCACTGATTGAAGTTTTGACAAGTGGTTATACATTAGTGAAAATCTATGAGTTATTAAAAATTCAATATAATAATAAACTAATTTTAAATCATTAATTATAAGTGCATGATTATTATTTATTAGATGTTTTGGTAAGATTTAGGGCCTAACGGTAAATTTTAGTGTCTAGATGGTCCCAGACAGGCAAAGAAAAAGCTTCCAAGAAGTGATTTGCAAGGTAATAACTCTGAATGAGGTCGGATATTCCTAATGTAACACCAATTTTTTTATATATTTCCATTGATTCCTATTATATGTGGTCTATGAATTAGGTTGATCATACCCTTTAGAATAAATTAACATGATTAAATAAAATAAAATTCATGAACAAAAAAAAGTACCAAGGTCCATGATCAACCCATATTCTCTGGCTTGATTGCCTCAACCCTTGATTATCAATTTTTATATTGTCATTAAATTCCATAAATTACAAAAACACAAGTGGGTTTTTATTGGACAAAGTGAACATAGAGGACCTGTGTCATGATTCCCTATAAAAACTCCATCTATAGGAAGATAATAGACTGTGATGATTTCCCACAATATGCCATATGAGAAACATGAGAAGACTTATAGCATTTGGTGTGGTGGATATGATCATGGAGAGTGTGTATAGATCCTATTGAGACATGATTACCTAGGTGGGTATACCCGAGTTAGAATAATGGTAGGTTGGGTGAGTAGATAATCCTTGGATTACATGTGATATGAGATGGGTACTATGTCTACTATTGAGGGTGATGTCTGAGAGGTTTAAATAGTAAGGTCATGTGATGATTATAATTAGATTGAGGATGTTATTACCTCCCACTAATTGACAAGACCAAATGATTTTTTAGATAAAAAAAACCCAAGCATGGTTCTAGTGCCTTGATAAGAGAAAGGGAACCTTATTGGGTTCCCTATTGATATGTTGACCCTATAAGTGGCTAATATAATATGATTATGGTTTCATGTCCTGTCATGGAACTTATAAAGATTATCCATCCCTAATCTATCATTATATGTGATTAAATGTTGTGTTCTCAAGAGACCACCCTAGTGAACGTTTTTCAGGTTTGGGTGGGAGGATAACCCATGTGTTTTGCGATGAGAGGGTCCATGAAGTGAGTATTCCTCAAAAACATATATATATATATATATATAATATTATGATATAATATAGGTAATAGGGTGGGTACTATAGGTACATGTGGTTTTTTCTTTCTAGGTTATCCGTAGACTCTAATTATATGTTTTTTATACTTTTCCATATAAGATTATGAATGAAAATCCTAGTACCAAGTGCAAGATATGACCTACATGCAGTAAGGAAATGAGAACTAGTTCTAATTAGTAGAGGGAAACCCATAGTTTTATGCTTATATATTCCATGTGTGGAAACATTTTCCCCAGTTTGTCTCTTATATTCAGGTATGAGTATATTTCCCTATACGTTTCCGTATGTTTCATGAATGGAATTTTTACCCCACATGGTTCCATATATGAAATTATTGGTATATCTCCCTAGGTGATTTCTTATTTTTTATAATTGCTATATTACCCCAGGTGAATACTTATATTAGAAGGATGGGTATACTTTTATATAATGGTTACAAATACATATAGACTCTCCAACAATGGCCCAAGAAAGTACAATTGCTGATGCATGTCACATTAGAACCCAAGGAACAATAAATATAATTTATTTATTTTTTCAATTTTTTTATTTATTTAGTAAATGATATAACAAGAATAAATTGTATTTTCTAGATATGATTGGGTTATAATTAGTGTCTCATTAATTTGTTTTACTCACACCTTGCTCAAGTGACTGTGTAACATGGGTACCTAAGTAAACATAACAATTTTTTGGTTTAGAATGGGTAGGGACCTAGGGTAGGTGGAAAATTAGGATAACATAGACGGTTTATGTGAGGATCCTGATTATTATGGGATCCTCAAATTTTATTTTCTATTTTTTTTATTGGCCTGGTAGAAATCAATAATTTTTTATAAAATTAATGTCCATGGGTATGTATGATGGTTTCTTATACATTTCAATATCTTTTTTGGATATGATAACTAATTTTTTGTACCTTGGTGGATGTTGTTATTATTGAATGATGTTAGCTTATTATTTTTTTATGTGAAACAATACTATTTTGTTATAGTCTCCACAAAACTACACCATAGACCCCAATTGTTATTCAGATTCCCTTAGTGCATGGGGAGTCTTGCTTCAGGTCATGTGGTCACCCAGACCATTTACTGTTATGTTTTTTCTATGGTGGGGATGTCACATCATCTATGATGCATGATCTAATTGTAAAAAAAATTCTTCACTCTATGAGAATTAATTGTATAGTCATGGTCCATATCCTAACAACCAAAACATCATGATGGATCGGTCCAAAAATGATGAATTTAAATTGAAATACTCACTAATCCTATTCTATATGAATTTAAAATACATTGAATTAATCCTTATTTATTGACAAAAATTTCTATAATGTTGATTCAACCATTAATGATGTTAAACAACTCAAAGTGACCCATCCTCTTGGCCTTATTCTTTAACAAGAGAGTTTGACCAACATAAACATTTATAGAGAATGTTTTATTTTAGGGGTTGATCTATACAAGGGAATGTTCACATTTACCTACATGAGAATGTGACCCAATAGTGATACCATATCATAAGAACAATGCCTAGTTGGATTCATTTTTATAAGAATTACTGTAACGTATGATGAATCCATAACGGGACTATAAAAAATACCTGTTACTATAAATACATTTATCCCCATATAATAGATAGATCCATATTGGAGCCATGATTCAAAAAATTTCCCTATCACCCAGATGACATGAAAGAAAAATTCACCGTATCCAACCAAGTAACAAAATTTTAAATAGAAAGGAATTTTGTGCATCATTGTATACTACATATATTGTCTTATGTCGTTTGTATTGATTTCCATACATGACAGACATATCCATATAATAATACATAGTTTATATATTCCAACTCATGTTAGGGTAATACAATGTAAAAAACTATCATTTCATAAAAGAAATTTTTGGCTTGATTCTTATTAATGTCAAATATGTATTGATGAAAAGATAATCTATCATAGTTAAACGAATGAATTTTCATCACTCTAAACCTATTCTCCATATGTTTGAGATAAATACAAATAAAAATTGTTCCTAAAATAATGTTGATAATTCACCCCATATATTCCCTATTATCCACTCTCATATGATTCATATAACCTCCAGATTTCCTGTTTTTTATCCCACCCAAATTATATCTCTTGAGCATAGTGGTCTCAGTGTGTCACTTGGAATAAAATTATTATGATGTGATATATTCGATGGTGGGAAATCCATTCATAGTCACATGAAATTAATCAAAAAAATGTGAACATTATAGTACCTTACATTTAAAAAAATTTGAGGTCACTAATTAATGAGGCCCTTTCACTTAAAAGACATATATATTCATGTACGATCTTTTTGATTCATTATTCTACAATTAGTTAAAATTCAATATTATACGAACAACATGTTTATTAATTCAAGTAATTTTGGTTTTTAGAAATATAGGGATATCTAATAATAGGCCGAATTAGAAATTATTTCTACTAAAATACCACTCTTAAATGTATGATCCAGATCCATGTTGGAATACACATCATAAAATTAATTATCATTGGGATAAGGCTAATGGCTCCTGTATTTGAGAACTATATGTTTCCTAATACTTATTATCATGTGATATATAATGACTCCTTGATTGTTTTTCTTAGTTCTAGATTCCAAACTCACCAATATTTTTCTTGGTAATATGGTCACTCTACATTCATATCAGTCTTCCTATAAATACTTAACTCTAGAGAAAGTCCAAAAACCCCTTTTTAATACCTCGGGATATATAAATTTGTCTATGTATAAGATGAAGTCCATTTTTATTTACTCGAATTATTGACAAATATATAGTGGCTACTAGATCATATCCCTTAGGCCCAACTATAGGTTCTAATTAGATCTCAATTTGTCCCA
Organism: Viscum album; assembly: GCA_963277665.1. Lineage (NCBI taxonomy): Eukaryota > Viridiplantae > Streptophyta > Magnoliopsida > Santalales > Viscaceae > Viscum > Viscum album. Next base: position 1,207,536,019 of record OY728166.1, read on the forward strand.
ATCAATGGGTTCAGTTTTTTGCACTTCATTTTATTTTTTTGTCATGTGGTAAATTTTTTTTATCATACATCAATATAGAAGGATTCGATTATATAGTATTTTAAAAAAAAACTATTACATTATAAAGGAACCCCCACATTTTATTATTTCATCATAGTTCCAAGACAATATTGATACTGAGCTAGGGAACGATCATTATGTTTTAGACATGAGATTGATCTACAAAAAAATTACAATATTTTTGTCCCCCCACATAATTTTAAATTGGGTAATGGAAGAACCCATCACATGACCATAAACTACATTAAATCAATGTCTTTGTCACATTATATTAAAATGCATGACATCTGAGTCCTTTCAACATGAAATTGAACTATATGGAATATGGTTCATCTTGCATTACTGAAAATATTTGAAATTAAATAATTCTATATGATGAAATAATCCAACATAAATGTTATATACATGTGGTAGTGCAAGATATGTGGGACCATGAACCATGAAAAAGTTCATATTAATTATCAATAATATAAAGTTTTGGGATTCCTCTATTCAAGGTGCTGATATGAAGAAATTATTTATTTTGGGAATGGCATGAAGAATTATAAAATAAAATTCCTAGTCCAATGTAAAACTTCCCACTCTTACACATGATTCAGATCTTTGTAGAAATTTTTTAAGAACTTTATGTGGATGGATTAATGTTATTTTATGAAATATACTGATGTATAGACCATATATTCTAGAATCATCCATATAACATCAACCACTCTAATTATATTCCAATGGTTCACAACATTCAAACAATGGTAAACTCATATATACAATATCACATCACATTTCTAGAAATTCTATACCACATATAAAACATATTGACTCAAGTGACTAAGGTGGACACAAATATCCCATGTTTATCAAGGGTAATTGTATTTGATTCCAAGGCATATTAATATTTAGATATGTATAAATTTCCATGATATAGATCAACATAAACTCTTCAAATATGGAATTATATCAGGTGGAATATTTTTATCCTAATGATATAATCTTATTATCAATGCATAACTAAATAGTATCAAAATTAAATAATTTATTTTAATGTTATTATTAGTCTCCCCTTATGTACTTATCCAATATCATCACTACTGATCCAAATATCTCTATTATCTATTTACGATATCAATATTCCCAATTCCAATTATATCATGGTTTCTTTTTTTCCTTCATCCCAAACTACGTTGATATTTTATACATACCAAATATACAATGTTCCATCCATCATGACCTCAATCATTTTGTTACCCTATTGAATAATGTCAATTTTTGAAAAGAACCATTCATTCACATTTTGTGTTTCACAAATTGTATTTTATAGTCCATATCATTGATTTTTGTAAATATATTACATATTTATGTAGCATCTATATTGGTATGGGTACTATGATGCTAAATAATGTTCTCCATAGTAAAAGATATTACTCCTTAAACTCAAAAGATGTTAGTGAAATCTATATGGACATATATATTATCACTCAATTTTCCAAATCACAATATCTTATAATTAAATTGAAATAGTCATAAATCCATTCAGGTATAAAAACTATAGAGTGAGACTGAGTTAAAATTTTACTCAATGTACTCTATACTTTCCTGTTTCATGTCATTGGATATTTTTTGGCAATTAATAGAAAATATGAAAATCTTGTGTGGCCCACTATATAACCCTCTAAAAGGAATGAAATTATCACAAGATTTAATATTTTAGAAAAAATAGTTATTAGTTACATATTATATATACACACCTTGTTCATGTTTCTAATAAATAAAATCTTAATATTTAGGGAACACGAATCCTCCTTGAATACCCTATTTTACTTCATCCTAATTCATTTCCTATGTTTTTGGATCCTCAAAAATATTCCATGGATATCAATAACAATATTATTCATCTTCAATGGACACATCAATTTCAATTTGCATAAATTAAAAGTTATGGATCTATATATTCACCTATAGTATGGATCAACAACCATATACATGAATTTATCCTAATTAAATGGTCCTATAATAATTGTATGCATTAATGATATTGTAGTAAAATTCATCATTTTTATATAGTTAGTGGTTATATTCAAAATATGTGTCCCATATAATTTTTCCAAATTAAAATTATTTTTAAAAGTATTAATATAACATAAAATCCCACTTTTCATGTGGATTTTCCCTTAGTGTTAAAAATACATTCATCATAATCTATTTCAACATGGATACATATAATATCATCCCTGATATTATGATTGGTCCACATCATGTGGCTCAAAACTGCATGACCAAATTATTATGGCTTCATGACCACAAATTGAATGCCCCTCATTTTGGGGGTAGTTTGTATTAGATATGGTCTCTTAATTATTTTTTACTCAGATTTCTATAAATAATACCCCACTAATTAGGTCTATGAATTATTATTTTCAATAACATAAATTTCCCCTCAAGCAACTATACGTATGTAATGATGGGCCCTCAACACACATTGAGATTTACTACACCCATGTTACTAAGTATTATAATTAAATTGGGTTTAATTTATTAAACTATAAATATAACCTCCCATAATGAAAATTTAGTTAACCATCAAACATAATCAACAAATAGTCCAAAATTCATAACACTAAACTATATGAACTTATTTGTTAGAAGATATATACTACTATCAATGCCCCTCAAGTCAAGTCATTTTTTTCTTTCAGATGTTCGATAAATCATATCACCTATTTGGAAAATATATATGACCTTAAACAATAATAATTTTTTTGAAATAAATATTTTAATTTATATACTAGTAATGAAATCCTCAATTGGTTTTCATCAAACATACCATATAAAAAAATAATAAATATCAAAACTTATAATAGCCCTAAAGAGAGTCCATGGAAATGTATAGAGGCTTTTCTAAATGGATGTGTGACTTTCATGGTTTAGACAAAACTGAGTACTTCAAAAGTTAAAATGGTAATGGAAAAGGTGAGGTTAAAAACACACAATTGATAGCTTGAGAAAAAATAATGTCCCAACCCACTTGGTCATCTATATATATGTATTATAAATATTTTATGGTTAAAAAAAGAGTTAAAAGTATTGTGAGGTCACCCTATGACCTTTGAAAAGTTCTCACAGTGCTAAATAGTTCCCATTCCCTAGGAATAAAATTAGATCAATCATATATTACAGAAATGTCAGTTTTGATATTCAAATAAGTCACTAGGTGAAAATTTTAAAGAGGAAGGATGTTTCCCTGGTCAATGGGAATGGATAGATTCACCTTGGTATACCCATGCATCTAGGTCTATGGATATTGACATTATGTTTTCCTATAACACAATTTATGTTTTTAGGTGTGTGTGAGTGACTAACATGGGTTTTGGTATTGTGGGAAGGATAATAATAACAAATACTATAATGATCAATTCATTTCATAATTAGATATTACATCTTTCTATGTGATATTAATTAAATTACACAAATACCAGCATGAATATTGTAAACGTATATTTCACATGGAAACATAGAAAAATAATCAACCCGTTCCTAATAGTTTTACATAGTATTCCACTTTGTTCTATATAAATAGAACCCATACAAGAAATATCACACAAAATACATTTCATTATATCATGGGGAAAAGAAATATAAAAAATGGTGAGCTCAAATGCTCAGTAAGGGTAAACAATAAATATACTAAAAAAAATGTGAGCAGAAGGTTATTATAACATGAGGATAACAAATGAAAAAAATACCCTAGACATCAGTAATCAGAATATTTAGTCATAAAATAATTATTGGAGGTTCATAATACATGAATAATAATGAAACAAAAGAAAACGATTTATGAGAGAATATCATTTTCCTAACATACTGATGTGTGGCATAAAATAAGCATAAAAAATAATTTTCTTAGTTATCAGGGATTTATACCAATACTATTAGAGTGGAATGAGTTCATTCATCAAACCATTATTGTAGTCAAGTTTCACTCCCAAGACTATTATAGTGGGAAATGTTCGTTATATAAATATGTTAACTTCTATTCTTGTGCTATTTATCTAATGAAATATCAATCTTTACTGAATTAATTAGAGTGAGATATTAGTCCCACCCATCCTTTGTTGTAACATGACCAACCTCCTTGGATATAATGGAAGAAACATATTTTCTTCTAACATAACGACAGTTACATATTGAAACTAATTCATATGTGTATGAAATGATCATAAAACATTAACCAGATGAGAACCCATTATAAAATTAGTTTTATATGAATTTCATTAGAGAATAACCTATGTAAAATAAAATGGATTCAAAATCATTACATCATTTATTCATTGAATAACCCATATAATAAGAAATAGGTTTCATAATAATTTCTTCATGGTACAACATATATAATAGAAATAGGTTTCATAAATATCTTTCATTTATAATAATAAACCATTTAGAGAATGAAAAATAACATTATCTATGTGTAATATCTCCATTAAATAATAATTATCACAAAATATTGCATCTTTGATGAAACATTATTTTAATATATCACACAAAACCTTTCACTAGGAAAATAAGTTTTCCTCTCCTGTATAAACCTTATAAAAAATAAAACATTTTAAAAATCAATTTATTTAAAAAGAAAATTGGATACATATAAAGGAAGATTTAATAATCATTTAAATCATTTATTGAGGAAAATTCAATTTCTATATTGAAAAAAACTATTTAAAATATAGAAAAATTTCGAAAACTATTTCCTTAAAAAACCATAGATCATGTAAATGAATCTTTAATGAAAATAATTTTCATGATGGTGCATATTCCTTTCATGTCGTACATGTTAAAACAATTATTCCTTTAACATTTTCTTTAAAAAACAAAAGGACCATGTTTATAAAAATACATGAATAATTCTTTTAATTTTTTTTCAAAGTTAAAAAAGTGTAAAAATTACATTAAACAACCATTTGAAATTAGTAAACAGATTTAAAAACACTTTTATAAAAATATGGTTATGGAGGAAAATTTTTTCAACCAAAGAGAGAAATAATGTCCTTATTTCCTAAAAACATTAATTTAGTATCAACAGAATGTAGAGAGAGGAAATAGATATGAAAATATTTTTTCTTATGAAATAAACTAAGGAAAAGAAAATTCATTTATTTATTGAGAGTTAGATAATATATTCACATCATTGGAATTATAATCATAACAATATAGATAAACAATGAAATTTTAACATCTAACCCTCACCACTCTAGTGATATTTTGAATTAAAGTCCCCATTAAAAAAATAAAATGAAACATTAAATATTATTAAATTATTTAAATTAATGAGATAACATGAAAAAAGTTTTGTAAATACACGTCATAAATGATGATAGGGGTATAAGATGACATATGTCCTAAAGAATAGATTTTTTTACGAAATTCCCTAACATTAATTATTTACATCCTTCATACATGTTTGATAATATAGAATAATAAATATATTCTTTTATAAATATATCAGAAAACCATATATATATATATAATATATCATATCCTATTTACTTATGAACTTTTTATATTCATTTACTAAAAAATCCGGGTTAAAACCACGTTATGGGTGATAAAAACTATGTTTTTCACATATATTTTAATTTTATTTTTCTGATAATTTTACATTTAACATGGTTTAAAAAACTAAAAAATAATAACCATGATAAAAATATCAAATATATTCAGTCTATATATAATTTTATTAATCCAAAAAATCCAGATAAAGAAAACAAAATACATTTTCTGGGATATGGTAGGGTGTACAACATATGAACGCTATTTCAATTTTTCCTGAAGGATGAAAAAATGAAATATAATTTTTATAAAACCATTAAATATTAATTATTATGTCATATATATCGCCCATATTGATTAAAAATATCCTTATTACCTTACTTTTAAAGTATATTAGAATAATAAATCACATCAATTTGTAAGGTTGTAGTCCTCCGTAAACATGAGAGACGTTATCGTATCCCCACATGGACTGAAAAGTAATAATGTATAGGTGGTATGATAATTTAAATAGAATAATAATGTTGGAAATATAATATGTATTAATTTAATATTTACCAATTACCTTCCATGTAAAACAAAAATGAAATACACATTACATGGGTTCACGAGGTGGTAGTCTTCTATAAACAAGAGAGTCATTATTGTTTTCCAATATGTTGGAAGGTTAGAAAGTAGATATAAAATTATAATTTATGAAGTTTAATAATATTATATTTATGTCATGTATAAATATTTAATGCATCATTATATCCAACCGTGAGAGGAGGGGATCAAAAATGAACAATATATGTTCACAAGGAGGTAGTCTAACATACACACAATCAATGATTTCATTCCCCATTCGACGGAAGAGGATGTAGATTTAGGTTTTTCCATCATGATAATAAAATTTAATTATATTTTGGATAATATTTCTTATTTAAATTATTATGAAATTAATTAAGGTGGTAATAGGTGGAGTAAAAAGAAATACCTTAGCGAAGACAATTACCTTCTCTTAGGACAACCTCCTTTCTATCTCTTATTGAAGACATAATTATTGGTATATTTTTATTAAATTAAGATCTAGAACTGACCTGAACCATCATTGAAGCATGTCAAAGAATAAAATTTTTAATCCTACTAAAAACAGTATCTGTGGAAAGCATGGTTGAACCCACAGGGATGGAAATTATAACCACTATTCTTCAAAAAATCCTTCAAAAACTCCACTTTTGTCTATAGTGGAGTGGATTCTCTATTTTTTATACTTTTTATATTTTTTCCTTTATGAAATTAATAATCACAAAACATACTACACCTGTTTTTGTGTTTTTGATCTAGATTGAGATGGAATTGACAACAAATTGAAATTGGAGAACATAAAAAAAATAGAGAGCTAATAATTGAACTATCAAAGTAATCGTCCAGGGGAAAAACACCCATTATACGGGTTTTAGAGGTATTTAAATTCAATTAAATGAATTTTCTAAGTTCCACCATAAGAGTATGAATTACCTCCCTCTCTAGAAGTTATGTCACATAAGCTAATCTATTCTATAATTCGCCACTCCCAAATAAATCAAATGTTAAAAGTTAGAAAATAACAATAGAACGAACTCACCATAAGTCCTGAAGTCTTATGAATTTATTATCATTTGAAATTTGTATCCATGATAAATCTCACCAACTTATTATAAATTTTTTTAAAATTAAGATCAGATGTTACAAGCAATTGGTTGAACTCAGCATTGAGCTATCCGATCAATACTAAAAACATCAAAATGGTTAAGTGAAAATAGAATTTATAGATAACCATTGGAACTTAAATTTTTCCTCAAACTATATGATTTAGATATAAAACATATTTATTATTGTTTCAGAAACTTGTACATACAAACCGGTTACTAATAATAGAATTAATAAAGAAGATAAACCCCCCGAGATGTAACTCTTCTCCTGAACTCCTCCTGCTCCAAGAAGTGGTTCCAGAGTCGCCCTCTGGACTCCCTCTTCTCGGACATGGATTATAGGATGTGTTGAAGGAATTTTTCCCTCACATGTCATCTCCTTCTTGTTATGATTTTGAATCCACCGTCATATGTTTCCTGTCACCACTCGGTTTCCACCGACATTATGTCTCCTTCATGTGTGCACCGCACACGTGCATTTTTCCACAACTAACATACTGCACTAGGTTTTCTCACGTTACTAACTCTAAATGAGTTCGGTAAGTGCAGCTGGATGATATCCCATCTCTTGAATGAACCTGTTTAAGAAAAATAATCAATACAGTTACAACATAAAGGAAATAAAAATTTATAATTTAAGAATATATATTGTTAAAAAGCCTTTTAAAATAATTAATAAACTTTTAAATATCATTGTTAAATAAATTACTTTACTAGTACAATTAAAAACTAGAAATTATATTTTAGAGATTATATTGAGAAGAAATAATAATGTAATAAAATTATTTAATTATATATTTAAATATACAATTTATTATATTGGTTAATGAAAACTCAATCAATTTTTATAAACATTTTAATTTGAGTATTTTAATTAATTATAAATTATTAAACATTAAGTAATTAAGTAATTTATTTATTTATTAATTTAAGTTGTAAATTAAGATATTTTTATTGGTTGATTTAATTAAGTTACTTTGTCTCAAATTTATTAGTTGTTAAAAACTTAAGTTCTAATTATTCAATTAAATAATAAAGTTGATATTTATGATTAATTATTGTTGTTAATGTCAAATATAACTAAAAAAATAATTATTACTTTGAACATTAAAATTTTAACTTATTAGATTGTTTATAAAAATTTAATTTATATTAATATTTAATTTATTGAAAAATTTTATTATTAAACTAATATACAACAATAAATGTAAATTAATTTTAATTTAAATTAGTATTTTATCTAATTTAGTAAAATAAAGAATAATTTAAGTTAATTAATGTAGTAATTATTTTAATTTAAAATTATTTATCTTATATGTTTTATATATTTATTAATGTTTAATATATTTAGTGAAGTTATTATATTTAATTATGTTTTTATTTTATTTTTATATTTATTTTTCTTTTCTTTTTTACGAATAATCTATCTCCCCACCAAATCTCCGCACACCGAAACTGAGAGAGGGTTTGCGATTCTGGTTATTCTCCTAGAAGCAGCGTCGTGGCTTCTTTGTCCTCCACCACTGAAAAAACCTCCTCGGATTGTCCTCCTCCTCAATGCGACGTAGGCCTTGGCTTCTCCAGATCTAGGATGTGGTAGTATTTTCTCTCTAGCGGTGGCGAAAAGGAGAGACCTGTGGACAAAGTGGCGAGTTGTCCCGACCTTATGCGATGCGACATCAGACCAAAGCAAGCTTCAATTTTGGGACTCGTTTGAGTCTTTGAATGTATTTTTGATTGAAATTGATGTGGGAGAGGTGAGAAATGGGTTTGAAAATCGAATAGTTGTGTGGTAGAAGAAACGAGTTTTGTGTCTCATGAGAAGGCTGGGGAAGATGCAGGGGAAGCAATGGTGAGAAGGAAAAGATGAAATATCAGTGAGGTGCAGGGGAATGGTGAGATGGGTAGCCACATAGGGTGACTGATAGAATAAAAAGACACCAATGAGTAAAAATCTCACTGATAGTTTAAAAGGGAAAGATCACTGTTAGTTGAAAAAAAATGAGGATTAGCAGCATGAGGGGTTATCGTTAGTTAAAAAACAAAGGGTCACTGATGGCTTTAAAATTAAAAGCTCGCCGTCATTTTAAAATAAAAAGGTTACTATTGGTTTATGAAAATATATGTCTACCGATAGTTATAAGATTAATGGCTCACCATTAGCAAAAAAAATATAAGTCACCAATGCACTAAAAATTAAGGCTACAAGTAGAAATAGGTCACTGTTGCGCTCATACAAAAGGTCACCGGTGCATTTAAAGATCACCGATGACAAAAGGTCACCGTTTGAAATGGTAATCCATGTCGGTGACATTAAAATAAAAACTAACAGTTCGACAAAATAAAATAACTAGACTAACAGAGATATAAAAATTAGAATTTCAAATATTAAACATAAAGTTAAAACTTAAATTAATTAAAATTAGAAATTAGAACAAAGACTAATCAATATAAATTAAAACCGGAATTATTAAACATAAAACATAAAAATTACTATTATTTTTTTAATTGATAACACATAAATTGAAGCTCAATTATTGTTAAACTAAATTGAAATAAGACTTAAATAAAAAATTAATTAAATAAAAAAATTATAGGGTAAAAGTGAGTGAAAATGGATAGCATCAGTGACCCAATAGGTCACCAATAACTCATATATGTATCAATGGTTGAATAAAATTAAAAATTAATGGCTTAATAATTTAACTGAATTTTTATATTTAAATAATTAGTGTTTTAAAATTTCTAAGTTAATTAATTAAACAACTAAGTTATTACTTAATGTTAAAAGAGCACTATTTTATTTAATTTAAAATCCTAATTTATAACTTAATTAAAAAGCAGGATGATTATACATATTAAAAAAAATTAATTTCATATAATTTAATGAAACTAAATTAAAGGATATAATATTTTAATAAAGTCTATGTAAATTAATACAAAAATAAGATTATTGAATGATTATTTATTACCAAATTCAAATTATTAAAAGGTGAGCTTATTTGAATGAACAAACTAATAAGAAAATAATTAAATCTGATATTAAAAGTAAGATTAAAATTATAAATTTAAACAATAAAAAAAACATCATTAATTATAAAAATTGTTTAATTAATAAATTTATTTATGAAAATACAAATGTACAAATATTTAGTAAAAAGTGATTAAATAATTAATTATGTCATTAAATATTAAGTAAAATGATGTGGAAAACTATGTAAAAATAGCGCCACATCAAAATCCCCCACACTTAACCATTTTTTTTCCTCAGACAATTTCCTTATTTATTATCATTTAAATACAGATTGTAGTGTTTATGATTTTACTCAATATGTAACATGTCCAACACTTAAAAAAAAGAGGAATGATGTGTCAAAAAGCTTTTATAAAATGGATTGCTCATATGAATCTTTCCTAAAAGTGTACCCAAAGGGTACACTTAAAAATTATGAATCATTAATCAATAAACATTTCATGCCTCATATGTGACTCTTCTTAGTAACCATTTCAATCCAAACTCATGTTCTAATATCATGAGTGATAAGAGCTAAATTTTATGTAGAATTTAAAACATAACCAGAGGAACTTAGTACTTTGACTTTTCAACTTAGTTCTATGAATAAATAATTTTTTTGTGAACCACCTTAATGAAACAACCTAAATGACACCCATATAAACCATTTGATCCATTCGTCATTTGGTGTTCTTCATTTCCCTCACCTTAATGAACTTTTTTTTGACCCTAGACACTTTATTTTATTTTTCCCTAGCCATGTATCATGTGCTAAGCACTGTGAAATTTCACTTATTCAAAGTGTACAGAGGGCTTATAGTAAACAGAAATGCACCCAGCATCTAGGGTCTCATAGATTCACTATGGGATCCCAGATGCCCAGACTAATTTAGTTCCAAAATATTTTTATAAAAACCATTTTCCTTGTCTCATTAAGGCAATTACATAAATTATTAAAAGGAAATGAGTTCCCTAGAATCGAGATCAAACATTCAGTTCCAAAAATTAAAATCATAACTCCACTAAAATGTTACCAAAATCACTCTCATAAGAAGTTCCTAATACATATTTCCATGAAACTACTATGCAAGACCACTGAGAAATCATTCAACCTCATTAATTTCAGACACAATGCACAACATAACTACTAATGAAATACTTTCCATAGACAAGACTATTCTAATTATAGTGTAAAGGCTAAAATTATGCAATAATTTTGAAAAAAGAATTAAGCATTTTTAACAAGATGATTTAAGTTTCAGTGAGAATTGATGGGTTCATATTAAAGCACAACTTAGCAAAGTCAATAATTGACCCCCTCCCCCACACGTAAAACCCAAATTTGTACCTGAAGTTCAATTCTAAATATGGAAAAGAAAAATTTAAAATTTAATGGTTCAAAATATATTTTCAATTAAATACATTGAATACATGTAAAAAGGGTCTCTTTGAAGTTCCAATGTATTTTTTTACAAAAAGATTAATTTATAGTAGGTTCACAATAAAATTCATGCATTTACATTTCTATCAAATGAATAATTTTAAATGAAGCTCAAAGAAAACATTTGAGGTGTAAGTGAACTAAGTATAAGGTGTAAATTTTTTTTTCAGATTGAGTTCAATAATATGTTCAATAGAGTAGAAAACATAATGCTAGAACACACCAATCTAAATCCAATTTAATAAAAAAAAATCAGCAGCATGTACCCCCTCCCCCCACACTACAGTTCAAGCAGTGAGAAGATTTTAATAACAATGAAATTCAGTTTTCAACAGTGAATTACATGCAGAACTTTTAAACATATCCAGAATGTTTTATTTCAATAGTAATAAATGTAGAAGAATTCCCAAAAAATATGTAGCATATTTTCTAAAAGAATCATATTTTTAAAGGTAACATCATTATCTCACCAATAGTAATAACCATGACTTAGTAGTGAATTTTATTAGAGTCAACATGGAGCTTAATAATGAATGGAAACTAAAGAATATAATACTTCCTTGTATAGGTTTATCATTAGTCCTCAACTCAGGAATTCGACTCCCTTGATGACAAAACAACAGCTTCTCGATAACTGTGAAGCAGAACTAAGATACCAAATTCAATAACAATAATTTCACAAAAACAGAGCACAAAAGAAGCACTTTATTCAAGGTTAAAAAGAAACAAAGAAAATAAAAAATTAACAATGGGGTGACTCCCATGCAGTGCTAAGTTTCAAAGTATTCATCTAGACTTTATTCATGATCTGTTTTCAAGAATTGTGAAGGCATCCAAGCCCTTTTGATGTCCCTCAAAATACAACTTCACCCTCTTCCCATTAACCAATATGGGTTTTTTATCTTCACCTATAATTTCTATAGCTTAATTCATAAGCACTGTTACTACAGTAAATGGTCCAGACTACTTAGAATTCAGCTTTCCAGGAAGAAGTTTATGTCTAGAGTTAAAGAGGAGGACCTACTATCCAGGTCAATACTCTTTGGTTTGTATGATAGAATAATGAATGATTCTAGTCCTTTCATTATAAATCCTTAAATTATCATAACTCTCTATCCTAATCTCATCCAGCTCACTCGGCTCAAGTAATATACTCTCTCCAGCATTCTTAAAATCAAATATTAGAGCCTTAACTGTTCAATAAGACTTATGTTGCAACTCTATAGGTAAATGAAACCATTTCCCAAAGAACAGCCTGTATGAAGACATAACAATTGGGGTCTTTAAAGCAGTTCTATATTCCCATATTGCTTCATCCAATTTAAGAGACCAGACTTTCCTAAAGGTCGACATAGTTTTCTTACGTATCTGTTTCAGTTCCCTATTTTAGATTTTCACTTATCTACAAGACTATGGATAATAAGGAGTAAAATTTCTATAAACACAACCATATTTCTACATTAATGATTTTTAATTTATATTTCTTAAAGAGTGTTCTATTAGCAATTATAAAATCATTGGGAACTTCAAATATCGTATAGATATTTTTTTTAAAAAAATTTATTATAGAGTTGGCTTGATTGTTGGGCAGTACCACTACCTCAACCCACTTAAACACATTAATCAACAGAAATAATAATATACTCATTCCCATGGGATAATAGAAATGGACCCCATAAATCTAAACCTCAGACATCAATATTTTCACCTTCTAGAATTATGTTTTGGGGTAACTCATACTTCCTTCCCACATTTCCTAGCCTCTTACACCGATCACAGCCAACCACAAAACATCTAGCATCCTTGAAAAGAGTAGGCCAATAGAAACTAGATTGTAAGACTTTTTGAGCAGTTCTTTCACCACCATGATGTCCACCCAAAGGTGAGGAATGAAAACTCTCTAAGATAGGAAGTATCTCTTCCTCAGGAACACATCTATTAAGGATACCATCATCACACCTCCTAAAAATTAGGGGGATCATCACATAGATAATACTTTAGCTTAGAAATGAATTTATTTCTTTGGTTATTGGAAAAAAAATTGGTAAAGACACCCACTGCTAGGAAGTTGGCAAAACCTACAAACCAAGATGATTTCCTGACTAACATAGTTAGAATCTTATCATCAGGGAAGGAAGATTTTATCTCCCTAGGATCTTCATATTGAGTAAGAGGAAGCCTAGAAAGGGGATCAATAAGTATATTTCTAGCTCTCTGCTTATCCACAATCTCTAAATCAAACTCTTATATCAACAAAATCCATCTAATCATCCAGGGATTAGTTTCTTTCTTAGATTGAATGTACTTTAATGAAGAATGATCAGTGAAAAAATTGAATTTTGATCCTAACAAATAATGTCTAAACTTCTCTAGAGAAAAAAGAACATCTAGAAATTCTTTTTCATAAGTAGTGTAATTCCTTTGTGACTCATTAAGCAGACTGCTAGAATAATACACCACATGTGACTTCTTATCATTCCTCTGTCCAAATTCAACACCTATGACCATATCACTAGCATAATACATAAGTTAAAAAGGTATTTTCTAGTTGGGTGTAGTGATAATGGGTGATGTAGTGAGTTTCACTTTCAACAGATTAAATGTTTTCAAGCAGTTTTCATCAAAATTGAAAGGTTCATCCTTGACCAGAAATGAACATAAGGACTTAGTTATTTTGGAAAAGTCTTTTATTAACCTTTGGTAGAAACTGACTTTCCCTAGGAAACTTTTAATACCTTTAACATTTTCAGGAGGTGGATGTTTTTGAATAACATCAATCTTAGCAGTATTAACTTCCAAACCTATATTTGAAACTTTATGACCAAGTACTATACCTTCTATGATCATGAATTGACACTTCAACCAATTAAGAACAAGGTTCGTTTAAATGTATCTCTCTAAGTTTAACTCAAGATCTCCAAGACATGTATCAAAAGTGCTAACCACAATGGGAAAGTCACCCATGAAAACCTTAATGATTCTTTCAATCGTATCTGAAAAAATATCCATTATACACATTTATAAGGTGGCTATATCTCCACACAACCGAAAGGGAATCCACCTATAAGAAAATGTCCAAAAGGGGCATGTGAAAGTGGTCTTTTCCTGATCTTCTGGAGCAACAGGAATCTGGTTGTAACTAGAATACCCATCCAAGAAACAGAAAAACTCATTTCTAGCAAGCCTTTCAAGCATTGGTCCAAGAAGGGAATTGGAAAATGGTCCTTCCTAGTGGCTAGAGTAAGCCTCTTATAATCAATACTGACCCTCCATTTTGTGGCTTTCCTAACATGGATATCATTATTCTTTTCATTTTTGACTATAGTGAAACCCCCCTTCTTGGGGAAAATGTGGACAAGGCTGACCTAAACACTCTCAGAAATGAGATAAATCATTCTAGTGTCCTACAATTTGTTCTCTTCCTCTATCACAGCATCCTTCATGTTGGTATTTAATCTTTTTTGACACTCTTCCCTAGTCTTATGGTCCGATTCCATAGTTATTTTATGCATAAAAATTAGGGACTAATACCCTTTATATCAGCTATTGTCAAGAATATGAAAGATTTAAAATTCTTTAACACATTCAACAATCATTCCTCTTGATTTTCATTAATTTCAGAAGAAATTATTACAGGAAAAGTGGAGTTCTCACCCAAAAATGAATATTTAAGATGGGAAGGGATTTTTTTCAGTTCAAGAGTAAGTGGTTCTATACTAGAAGGAAAAATATTAGGCCTGGGAGGTCCAAGATCTTAAATATATCACTTGTATGGAGTATTGAAAGATGAAAGATTTTTAATTTCATGTTCATAGTAAGACTTTACAGTGCTACTGTCCAAAGTGGTCATTATACTGTCAATGATTTCCAGATCATAATTCAACAAGTTTATCAAAGAAAAATCATATAATTGTCTTAAAATTTCTCCATCAACATCATCACAGTTTTCTGAAAGGTTGGTGTTAATAGAAACACCCTCATATTCACTCAAAAAGAACCTCTGTTCAGAAACAGAGGACCCTTCTACAGCAGAAAAGGAACATTTGTACAACTCTAGAAAATTTTCTAGATTAGGTGTTTGAGCAGAATTTTGAACATCTAAGATAAATTCAACAGAATTTTCAGCATCACAATTATTTTCTTCAGTGGAGAATTGATTTTCAGATTATTCAGAGTTTAAAATTGAGTTATAATTTTCCATTGACTCTACCATTGAACAGTTTTCAGAAAAATTTGGTCCTATACCATTTTTAAACACATTGAACTCTTCTTTTTGCTCTCCAATTTTGAAAATTAATTGACCCTTAGACACATCAACAACAACACCACCTGTGTACAAGAAGGGACTACCCAAGATGATGCGAACCTCTTGATCACACTTCATATCTAAGACTAAAAGGTCATCTGGCACAAACCGCTTCCCAACCCCAACTAGCAAGTCATCTACCATACCCATAGGATGAGTGAACTATTTATCAGCTAATTGTAGTACGATTGTTGTGGGTTGAAGGTCACCCAACCTAAACTACTGAAATAGTTAGTAAGGGAGTTAATTAATAATAAAGCCTAAATCCCACAAAATGTGAAGCTGATCTGAATTTCCGAGCATGCGAAGAATGAAAAAACTACCTGGCTTTTTCAGTTAATGTGGGATTTTCTTTTGAAGCAAAACACTACACCCTTCAGTGAGGCTGTAAGTAGAAAAATCTTCCATGGTCTTTTTTGTAGAAATAATTTATTAATAGATTTAAGATAAGATGGTATTTTAATTAAGGATTGAATGAAATGAATGTTTACATGATGTTTGGAAAGGAGAAAAGAACTAAAGAAGTTTATTCCTGGTATTAATTTGTGGTTTCAGATTTTCAGGGAAATGGATGGGAGGGGAAATTTTTTTAACGATAGTAGAAATATCCTTCACCACTTCCTCAAACTTTTTATGTTCATTGATTCATTTGTTTTTTATATGAAGTTTCAGCTTGAGTTTCAGATGATAAATTCATATTTTGATCATATTCATGACTTTTCTGTAAATTTACAGCATGCGTGCAAGGATGTTTTTATTTCTAGATTGAACTAGATTTTCATTTTGGGAAATTTTAAGGTCTTTTGCAGCAAACGTTTGGGTGTTAATCCCACTTCTTGTGAAAAAGCCCATTTAATTCTCTATATGGTTGATCTTAGTGGTACTTGGAAGTATACCATTTTCCATTGATGAAAAATCTCTAGAAAGTTGTCCAAGTTGTGTTTCCATGTTCTGCATCCTCACAAAAAAATTTATTTTATCCGAATCATATTGATTTTGATGTTTGGTTAGCTGATTCATGTATCTTTCTTCCTGAGAATTAATTCTGTTCAAAATTAGATCAATCTTAGTATACATTTGATTATCATTGGTTCCTTGTGAATTTCAAGACTCACCCCTTTTTTGATTTTCAATGTTTGGTCTTGGTTGATTAGAGTAATTAGGGATAGTAGATTTTTTGATTAAGCCTTGATATTTCCATGTTAAATTTGGATGGTTCTTGTAGCCTTTATTATAATTGTTTGAAAATGGATCTTCTTTAGGAGGCATTCTAGGACCATAGTTAACAAATTTTGAATTCTCCTGTTTTTTGGTAGGCATATCATAGTTAGGAAAAAAAATCAGTATTCCAAGACAAACCACACCACACACACTATTCCTTTAAAGATCGATTGGTGTTTTGAAATCCAAGATGGTTAACAATTTGTTTTGAATTCTAGTTCATTAAGGATTGAAGTTGGTTTGTGATTTCAATAAGTTGATCTTGAGTTTAATTCATTGAACCAATGTTTGAATTAACATTTCTATTGACTCTTTTACTTCTTGAATATTTATGTTGTGAACTCAGTGCAAGATTATTAAATTTTTTTCTATGTTTTTCATCAGTCTTATCATTGTAATTACCCTTAGCAGCTTGATCAACTAGATTCTTTCTAGAGGAGGAAATCCCTTTATAGATAGTATCCATGAGAAGGTGAGATGAGATTTGATGATGGGGACACTGCCGAAGTAGATCCCAAAATCTATCCCATGCTTCATTAAAAGCATCTCCATCCTCTTGATAAAAACGTGTTATTTTAGTTGTACATTCACATTTTAGAATTTGAGGATAAAATTTCATAATGAAAGAGTTATACACTTGATTCCAATTTTTTAAATAATTCTCATCTAGACTTAGTATCCAATTCCTAGCATTCTATTAAAGTAAAAAGGGAAATACTCTCATTGTATGTTCATTTTTTATGAGTCCTAAAAGATGTATTTATTGCAAATTATTGTAGAAATATGTAATGAAGGATAGATAGTCCTCATTAGAGAGTCCATTAAAAGTAGGAAATAGTGAAATGTGTGACTGTTTAAGTTCATAATTTTTGGACATAGGAGATAACCTAACAGAAGAAGGATTTCTTGAAACTTGAGGATGTTAGAACTCTCTCATCCCAGGACTATAATTTTCTATTTTCAAAGAGCAGTCAAATGTTTATCTATTTTAGGGTTCAAATGATCTCAAATAATAGTAGAGTGTATTGTTCTCATACAAATAGCAACAGATAGTAATCAATAGTAAAGAAAATAGTAACAATTAAACATGAAATGAAGCAGTTTTTTTTACAGTTTTCAATATTTCATTTTTTTTAAATTTTTATATATTTGAATTTATTTAGTTTTTTTAGAATAATAATGGCTCGTGCCCTTCCCAAAAATGGTTCCAAAATATTGACGTGAACCTTCATTGATGACGGTCAAAGTTTAAATTTTTTAATCTTAGTAACTATTGTATATGTGGCATGTTGGGTTGAACCCACAAGGAAGGCAATTCTGACCACTATTCTTCTAAAAAAACATTCAAAAACTCCATTGTTGTCTACAGTGGAGTAGATTATATGTTTTTTATACTTTTAATATTTTTCCACTTTGAAATTAATAATTATAAAATAAACTACACATCTTTTTGTGCTTTTGATCTAGAATAAAATATAATAGAAAACAAATTGAAAACTAAGAATAGTAAAAATATAAAGTGCTGATAATTGAACTATCAAAGTAATCAATCGGGGAAAAAACATCCACTCTACTGGTTTTAGTGGTATTTGAATTCAATTAAAATATTTTTCAAAGTCCCACCATAATATTATGAATTACCTCCCTCACCAGGAGTTAAGTCACACAATCCAATCTATTCTAGAATTCACCACTCCAAAATAAATTAATTGTGAATAGTTTGAAAATAACAACATGATGAACTCACTGTAAGTCCTGAAGTTTTAAGAATTTATTATTTTTTGAAAGGTGTATCCATGATCAATCTTTCCAATTGATTATTAAATTTTGAAAATTATGTTCTGAGGGTACAAGCAATTGGATGAACTCAACATTGATCTCTCCGATAAATACTGAAAACATCAAAATTCTTAAGTGAAAATGGAATTAAAAGATAACCAGTGGAACTTAAATTTATCTCCAAACTATATGATTTATCTATAAAACATATTTATTATTGTTTAGAAACTTTTACATACCAATAGAGTACTAATAATAGAATTAATAAAGAAGATAAACTCTTGAGATGATTCTCTACTCCTGAACTTCTCCAGCTCCAAGAAGTGGTTCTATAGTTGCCTTCTGGAATCCCTCTGCTCAGACCTGGATTATAGGATGTGTTGAATTAATGTATCCCTCTTCAAATCTCAGCGCACAGAATCTGGGGGGAGGGTTTTGTGATTCTGGTTCTTCTCCCAAAAGCATCACTGTGACAGCTTTGTCCTTCACCACTTGCAACACCTCCTCAGATCATCCTCCTACTTAATGCGACATAGGACTCTACTTCTCTAGATCCAGGAAGTGGTGGTGGTTTCTCTCCAGTAATAGAGAATAGGAGAGACTAGAGGAAAAATCAGAGAGCTATCCAGGCCTGGTGCGATGCGGCATTAGATCGAAGCAAGCTTCAATTTTGGGACTGGTTTGAGTGTGTGAATGTCTTGTTGATTCAAACAGAAGTGGGAGTGGTGAGACATGGGTATGAAAATAAAATTGTGGTGTGTTATATGAAATGGGTTCAGTGTCTTATGACAAGGCTAGGGAAGATGTAGGGGAAGCGATGGTGAGAAGGATAAGAAGAACTATTGGTGAGGTGTAGTGGAACGGTGAGATGGGTAGCCGTGCAGGGTGACTAATAGAAAAAAAAGTCACCGATGAGTAAAAATCTCATCGATAGTTTAATAGGGATGGGTCACCGTTAGTTAAAAAAACAAATGAGTAGAAGTGGCATGGGGGGTCACTATTAGTTTGAAAACATAGGTTCACTGGTGGCTTTAAAATTAAATGATCACCGTCAGTTTAAAATAAAAAGGTTACTATTGGTTTATAAAAATATAAGTCTACTAATAGTTATAAAAAAGGATAACTATTAGAAACAAAAATATAAGTTACCAATACAAAACAAATTAAGGTTACTGGTAGAAATAGGTCACCATTGCACTCAAAGAAAAGGTCACTGGGGCATTTAATGACCACCGATGACAAAAGGTCTCCGTTGAAAATGGTAATCCTCATCGGAGACATTAAAAAAACTAACAGTTAGACAACATAAAATAACTGGACTAATGGAGAGATAAAAATTAGAACTGCAACAATTAAACATAATATTAAAACCTAAATTAATTAAAATTATAAATTAGAACAAAGACTAAGAAACATAAATTAAATCCATAATTAATAAACATAAAACATAAAAATTACAATTAATTTATTAATTGATAACACATAAATTAAAAATAATTTATTGTTAAATTAATTTAAAGAAGACTTAAATGAAAAATTAGTTAAATAAATTAATTACAAGGTAAAAAGTGAGTGAAAATGGATATCATTAGTAACCCAATAGGTCACCAATAGCTCATATATGTCTCACTGGTAGACTAAAAACAAAAATCAGTGACTTAATAATTTAATAGAATTATTAGATTTAAATAATTAATGTTTTAAAATTTCATAATTAATTAATTAAACAACTAAGTGAATACTTGATGTCAAAAGCGCGCTATTTTATTTAATTTAAAACTCAAATTCTTAACATAATTAATAAGCAGGATGATTAAACACATTAAATGAAATGAAGTTCATATATTTCAATGAAACTAAATTAAAGGATAAAATATTATAAATAATACTATGTAAATTAATACACAAATAAGATTATTGAATGATTATTTATTACCAAAGTCAAATTATTAAAAGGTGAGAAGATTAGAATTAAGACAACTAATAAACAAATAATTAAATTAGATAAGAAAATTAAGATTAAAATAAGTAACTTAAAAATAAAAAATACATCATTAATTATAAAAATTGGTTAATTAACTAATTTAATTATGAAAATTCAAAAGTACAAATATTTAGTAAAAAGTGATTAAATAATTAATTAAATCATTAAAATTTAGTAAAAAAATGTGGAAAAACTTTGTAAAAATAGAGCTACATCAAGAACATGTATAAATATTTTAGGGAGGTATTTTATTGGGACCCTTCTTTTTATTAAATTACTGTTACATCATTTTAATGACAAACCACATAAAATCATTACAGAAAGGGAATCCAAATGTTTAGTGTCTAGGGAAAACAAGGACCATACATAACATTTGAAACATAAAAAATAAATATTTAGATAGTTTCTTCTTCTATAGCTTCTTATTAGCCCTTGAGTTATCCATATTACATCTAATCACCTGAGGATATAAATCAAAAATGGGTGAGATAAAATCCCAGTAAGAGGTTAAGAACACGAGACAATAAAACATGGGGTGAGCATAATCATTATCATCATAACATAGGAATCTTATCATAAACATGATTGGAATAATTAATAAAATTCATGAGAAGTGGAAATGTATAAAGATAGAACCTTATGTCTTAGTGGTTAACTACCAAAAATAGTTTTGAAAAAAGCTAGAATCACGTTGACACATATTTCAATTTAACTCTTTAGATTCATCAAATTACCCATTGCATTGGATCACTGTATAATTTGGGTCGCACTCGTCACATAAAAACATCAATATTGCACTATATAATTCCAGGTTCATTGGTCACATCATAATGTTAAAATTATCATGAATTCCACTTAGATCATATATGAATATGGAACATAAAACAACCCATGTAAACGAATGGGTTTCACTTTATAAATCATACATTCATAAAAATTGGGTAACCAAATGAAAGAGGGAATAATATACATGATACAAGCACCATCAACCTTGAGTGGGATGTGAAGGGTGTGTTTTTGAAAGAAGAGCTATTTTGGTAAATATTTTGTTTGACATAAAATATAGTGGAAAACATGTATATCCCATAATATTTAAGATATTTATGAATAAATAAGTTTTAATTAATAACCATATATAAAATGGAGTGAAAGAGGGAAAACCCGAAGAAAGAAAGTCGAGTTTTATCATTCCCCTTACCTTGTATCTGAATGCTTTCTTCAATTTAATTTCCTATATAATGACATTATATTATTTAATTAACAATTAAAGAACTTTTTATAAATGAATATGGTTCATTATGGTATCATTAAGTTATTTTTTGGACCATTTAGTGAGTTACATAGTTTGAATTCATTACTTGGGAGTGTTCGTTTTCATAGTTTTCATGAACAGTTCACTTCCACACATGAAGGAATGGTCATGTAGAACACAGATAAACATAAAAAACTAATATTACTTTTTATTAATGGTCATCCATTAGTTTAAATTATCTTATAATAATGTTGGTTATATATCAAAAGGATTAATCATTAGATAAAATTTAATGATGATCGTTTTAGGTTAATTTTGGTTAGTTTGGATCACAAAGAACAAGTTTTGTTTTATAATTTAGTATTATGTATAGAAGATGTATCCAGAAAATAAAAGAGGTTATAAAATATATATTAAAATATATTTTAAACCATTTAATGGTTATATTGATATCCTTGTAGGCGATGAAGGAAAATTAAGGTGCATCAACTATGATGATTGTAAATTAACCGATCACAGGAAATGATTTCATTTTTTTTAAAAAAATAAAAGAGGTAGATGGAGGATATTAATGAATAATATCTCATTATACGATTTAATAAAATTATATCACTCAAAATGTTGTAATATTGATGTTTGGATAAGATATGTTGAGGATAAGATAAGATAAAAATGAAATATGAAAGGAAATTGAAAGAAAAGTGAGATAGGAATTATTTATTGAATTATCCTCTTGAGATCCTCCTCAAGGAACCTAGGCTTGGTATTTTGAGGATATAATACATCCCATACATGGGGTTGGGGATAAAGAATATATTAGGGTATAATTTGGAAAATGATTGAAGCTTGGTATGTGTAAGGAAATTAGGTTGTGAGGGGTGGTATTTATAGTGGAGGGGAGATGGGTTTTCTTAATATTATAATCATTAATTTATTATTTCTTGAGAAGAAAAGAAATAGTGATGATTAAATGAATAACTAAAGTATCTTGATCATGTTATTTATAGATAATGTCCATTTACAACATCCATTACTCAAGCAAGATGCATAAATTCATTTATTTATCATATTTCATAGATTATTGAATTTCAATTTTCACCAAAAATTAAAGTATTTCAGAAATATACAAAAAATTCACCATAGCCATTTTCCAACATATAGATTCCCAAAATTAACTCAATTTTATGAAAATAATTTTATAAATATGTGAGATAAATCTTTAAATAAAATGATCATTTACATGGAAAATTCACATTTTGAAACTAAATGGATTTTGTAACACATCGAAATTTTTTTATGGTATCATTAAATTATCCTAAAATGATTAGAAAAATATATTTATTTATGAATAAATTTAATGAATATTAATATTATTTTAAATATATTTATTTATTTAAAATTATAATTAAATATTTATTACACATAAAAATACCAACACTTAATATTAATTTTTTAAAATACCCCCCTCATTTATAAGGTTCCTTAATTTTATTTATACATCCATGGGAAATAATACTAATCATTTTTCCTGTTTACTACTCATAAGGGTAATAATACTACTCTTGAGGGTAACTTTACTATTTATAAGGTTATGTTACTATTCACAAAAACATTATGTTTGTTCTATCAGACTACCAACATATTAATGATCACAGCCGCGTATGTTAGATATTTTAAATTCAATTTACAGAAGTGGAAAAATTATGTTTAAAGGTCTCATAGAACATAGAAGTTCATTAAATAATTATGTGAGATTTTTTTCCTAATTGGATTTTTTGTGACATAATCATAAGATGGTAATTTATATTCATAAAACATTGGGTCATTAAATTCTCCCCCCTTTTGATATTTTGTGATCAAAATTTTATTTTACCTTAATAGGTGTGGGTACTTCTCCCTCATTTCCTCCTTTAGTTCCCAAGTTTATTCTTCAAACATATAGTTCCTCCACAATACTTTGAAAAAGTGTGTTGTCTTGTTGCATATAACCTTATCACCTCGAGTCAATATTCTTTATTGGTTTCCTCTCATAAGAGAAATCATATTCCTACTGTACTACCTCTGAGTTTAGTACATGCAAGGGATTTTATATGCACTTCCTCATGAGTGAAATGTGGAAGAGATCATAAACAAGAGCCATATTCAGTGGATGTTCAAGCTCATAGGCCTCAACTCATACTTGACCAAGGATCTCAAAGGGGACAATGTACCTTGGGCATAACTTCCATTTCTTTCCAAACTGTATGAATATCTTCTATGGTGGTATTAGATGGAATACTTTATCTTCTTTGTCGACCTCCAAGTCCCTTCTATGGTTGTCAACATAGCTATTTTTCTGACTCTAAGGAGATTTTATAGGTTACTAGAATGGTTGAACCATTTCTTTCATCTCTTGTATGATGTCTGGTCCATGTAGCCTTGTTTCTCCAACCTTATCCCAATAGGTTGGAGATCTACATTTCTTTCCCTATAGATCTTTATATGGATCCATCTGTATACTCTAGTGGAAGCTATTATTGTGTGGGAACTCAAACAATGGGAAATGTTGATCCCATACACCTTTTAATTCTAAATAGTAGGCTATGATCATATCTTCGAGCTTCTAAATAGTATTTTCAGAGTGTCCATCAGTTTGGGGGTGATAGGCTGTGCTGCATTTCAATTCAATATTCAAGGCATGTTGAAGACTCCACCAAGCTATTGAAGTGAACCTATGATCGTTATCAGATACAATCAAGAGTGGAACCTCCAGTAGTCTCACCACATCCTTCACATATACCGTTGCAAGTTGTTCAGTCAATAGGTCTTCCCGAATAGTGATAAAGTGGGTAGTCTTGTTGGGTCAGTCCACCACAACCCATATCACATTATTTCTAGTGGATATATTCAAGAGACCTGTGACAAAGTCTATAGTGACATTCCCCCATTTTGATATGGGTATAGGTGGTGGTTTCATAATCCCTTTGCAGTTATGTCTCTCTTCTTTAACTTGATGACATATCAAGAACCTTGATATATAATCAGGAATATCCTTCTTCATTTTTCACACAAGATGTTTTCTCAGAGATGGAAATACATTTAGTGATTCTAGGATGGATAGATAAAATTGATCTATGTGCATTTTCCAATAGATCCTTATTTATCTCGGGTGATAAAGGGGCACCGATCCTCATTCCAAAATGAATCACACTATCATCATTGATATGTAATTATTTTATCTTTGATTCCAATATTTTATTCACCTTATTTTTTAACTTTCGATAATCCCTTTGTGCCTCCTTAATCTTCTCTTGGATAGATGGTTGAATAATTATTTTGGAAAGATATAATTTATTCCTTTCCCTTATGATTTCCAAATCCATCCTTTTCATATCCATTAAGAGAGGGTATTTCTCAATATGCCCCATGGATAGTGCAACATGTTCATTTTGGCTTAGAGCATCATCTACCTTGTTTACCTTTCCACGATGATAGTGAATAGAGAAATCATAGTCTTTCATTAGCTCTAACGATCACCATTGAAGCATGTTGAGATATTTCTGCGTGAACATATACTTTAGGATCTTGTGATCAGTATATATAACAATCTTCTAACCATAGAAGTAATGACGCCAGATTTTCAAGGTAAAAATCACATCTGGTAGCTCCAGATCATGTATCGGGTAGTTCTAATCATTGATCTTCACCTTTCGTGAGCCATAGAATATCACATTATAATTTTTATGAGTACACAAACCAATAAAAATATTTAAGCATCAATTTATATCACAAAACATTATCCACTTTTTAGTAATGTGAGCACAGGTGTAGTGATCGGCCTTGTCCTTAGCTCCGTAAAGGTTTCCTCACATTCTTCTATCCAAACATACTTTATCCCAATACTTTTTAACATAGTTAGAGGGCTATATAATCGTGATAAATTTCTCAAAAAATGTTGGTACTACTAACCTAATCCATGAAAATTATATTTTTCTATGACAATAGAGGGTCTGGTCCATTCCTCAATTGCCTTTTTTAGAATGGTCCATAGAAATTCCCTCGGTTGTGATCACATGACCAATTAATGTGACTTGTTGCATCCAAAAGTCACACTTAATGAACTTGGCTTAAAAATTGACCTTTCTGAATTTCTACAAAACAAGTCTTATATGTTCTTCATACACCTCCTTTTTCTCGGAGTATATGATAATTTCATCGATAAACACTACCATGAATTTTTCGAGGTAATGGCTAAAGATTATATTCATCAATTCCATGAAGATTGCAGGGGAATTAGTACGTCTGAAGGGGATCACCAAAAACTCATAGTGCCCATACCATATATGAATGAAAGTCTTCTGAATATATTACGTCTACACCATTAAATTATTATATCCAAAATAATGATCAGACTTTGATATGTATTGAGCTCCTCACAACTGATCGAACAAGACGCAAGTCCTCAAAATAGGATACTTGTTCTTTATGGTGGTATAATTGAGTTTTCATAATTGATACAAAACTGCATTGATCCATCCTTCTTATTTATAAATAGAATTGGCACACCCCATAGTGATGCATATGGGAATTTCAACCCTTTATACAAATTCTTCTACAGCTGCTTCGTTAACTCCTCTAGTTTGATAGGAGACATCCTATAGGGACACTTTGAGAAAGGAGTAGCCTCGAGTTTTAG
Organism: Viscum album; assembly: GCA_963277665.1. NCBI lineage: Eukaryota > Viridiplantae > Streptophyta > Magnoliopsida > Santalales > Viscaceae > Viscum > Viscum album. Next base: position 1,207,562,964 of record OY728166.1, read on the forward strand.
TTCTATTGAGAACTCTACCTCACGATCCAGGGGTATTCTGGGTAACTATTTAGGAAATACATCACTATATTCCCTGAAGATAGGCATTTCCTCTAGGTGGATAACTTCCTTCGACATAGCTAGTTGGCCGAGGTATTCTTCATTATAGGGAATCAGCATCCACACTCTAAAAGGATTTTTTAGGAGATTCATGATCTTCCTTGCATTTTTAGAGGATCAAGGGATGGTTTATAATATGAATTTATATTTCATTTTACTGATATTTGATGTGTGCTCTATTTAATGAGAGCTAATCCATCCACATTATATCATCGAATTCCACCATGGAAAGTATTACGTGATTCACTAGAAGAATCTTCCCTCATATGCCAATAGGAGAAGATTCAAACATTTGGGTGGCAATGATTGCACCACTAGTTGTTTTTATAGATATTTATACTTTATGGTTTTGAGTCTTAGATTCAATAGTTCGAGAAAACTTGCGTGGTATAAAGGATGGTGTAGAACCATAATCATATAAGAATTTTTCCATTCTTGAGTGAATAGGATGTTTACCTTATATGACTTAATTTTCATAATTCACTTCAACAGTAGTCATGGAATAAGCCTTCCCTTGTTCCTTTGGGTTTGGTGGATACTAATCCTGATTACCCTTAAGGACTCAATTTTTAGTAAACATTCTTCCATAGTTCCCTCTCTCCCTACAGTTGTAGCATTGGACCATGGGTGGTACTCTCCTTTCCTCCACCACATTATCCTGAATTCTCAAGTATTTTCAATATTCAAGAGCGTCTTGGCCTTATTTCACACACATGAAACATTCCCCCATCCCTTTGAGGTATTCCACATGATGTTTCTTCCAACATTATTGACATGTGGGTGGTTAAGTTTTCTTTCAACCATTCTCATTAGATCCTCTAGCATGAAACTCCAACTTTAATTTCATATCACCGTAGACATGAGAAAATTATCCAAACTCCATTTCCACTATTAGAGCACATCAAAAAACTTCTTCATAACCCCTAATTCTCTAATTTCATGAGCCTTTCGAAGGTGTGGTTTTAAACCACTAAAGAATCTATCGAATTTGGTATCATTATTGATTACTAAACCCAAAGCGTACCTTTTGGGCCTTGTGAAATTCACTTCATCATTCATGAATGATTATCTATCCTTTTTCATTATCTCTATGAATTCTATCTCTATCATCATATTAAGAGATCATGGGAAATACTTATTATGAAAAATTATCTTAATGTCTTCCCACTAAATCTCTTTAATTTTATCTCTCTACTTGGTGTTCTTAATCCAAGCCCACCATTGGTCAGCCTCTCCATAGAGATGATAAACTTCCAGAGTCACCATCTATATCTTAAAATAGTGAAGCACAGAATATGTAATGCCCTGAACCCAGTTACCCAGAGTTGGTGCATTATTACATAACATTGGCAGGATCACAAAAGATCAAGTCTCGAAAGACCGATTAGTTTAGTAGCCTTGGAAACACTAGGTACAGTCATAAGGTTTACATTACATCATAAAATAAAAAACTACAACAACATTGTTTTCATATAATACACTCATATCCCCTCAGATTATCCCAGAAGGTTAGTCATAAAATAATTTTCACATCCTGGGATAAATAAACCATATAAATGGGTGAGAACAGATGCTCAGTAAGGATAACAATATAGCAGGAACTTTCATAAAAAAGCATAAACATTTAAGGAAATGTATAAGACTAAAAAAGCCTTTTTAAACTTGAACTTCAGCATAATATGGAAAAGTCAAAATTAAATAATTCCATTTACTTACTCACATGGATATTTTACATGTCTAATAATCACATGAAATATCAATAGCCACTTTCACAATGATGGAATGCATAATGCCAAAATTTCATAACCACATTGTCAAGGCCTTGTGCCAAGACTACAAATAAGATTTTTTCAAGGACTTGTGTCAAGACACTAGTTTGTCACATGAGACCTACCGATTCATCGAGGAGCTATATCAGGCTCCACTAGTCACTAACTAAGTCCAATGAATTCCTTATATTAACAGGTTTAAACATAACATAAACATTTGTATTAAAACTAGCACATGAAATGTCAATACTTTCTCTATAAACCATGAATGGTATAAAAATAACACATCCACATTAAAACATATCAAAAAACCTTCAATATAATATGGAAGTTTTGTAGCATAATAAATCAACTTCAAATAAGCTTAAAATCCATCAATGGATGTTGACATAGATGAAATCAAAACAATTTGAGAGAAATATCTCTTTTGAAAAATCATTTAAAAGTCATATAATTATAAAAGAAAACATTTTCTTTGAAAATATTATTATAATATTTTAAGGAAATCATTGATGATGTTATAACGACAGAAAATAGCTGTACCCACCGTATAAGTTAAAAAAATACATTCTTACCTTAATTTTGTCAAAAAGGTTATAAAGGACCTTGCTTGGAAAATAACGAAAATATTCCTTTATAAAAATCTTATAAAAGTAAAAAAAGCTTATAAATGACTTTACCCCATAGTCTATAAAAATGAAAAAATGTTTTGGAATAAATTTTTAAGGAACATGGATGTGGATGATGAAGAAGTCCCAGTAGACAATTACTTATAAACAACCTCGGATAATGAAGAGATTGTGAAATAAACCCTTACCTTGTAATTTTACTCGGTAGAGGGTAGGTTAAAATCATTTATAATGGTGAAATAATTTTTATTAAATTATACAATAATCATGTAAATTAATATGATATCTAATAAGATCTTTTAATATTGCTTTGTTAATAATATCTTAGTATTATCGTCGTTTTGGGTGTTAACGAATTCATTTTCCTTCATATTATTTGTTATGTGAGTTATATTTGTTATGAATGGGATGTATCTTATTCATATACTGAATTATATCTTGTATTTAAACTTTATTTTTAATCATCAAATGAAAATTATTCTTCAATGGATACGATGGGGAATGAGTATCATCGCGTTCGTGGAGACAGTAATCCGTATATACCCACGGGCGACAATATAATTCTTTTTAAAATAAAATAAAATATAATTGGATGTTATATCGTATATAAATAATAATTACCATGTTATATTTATTATTTAAATCAATTACACATCATTATTATACCCATCCAAATAATAATGCATTGAATAACAATTACACAATGACATGGAGAAAGTAAGTCATTCGTACACACGTATGGTGACAGGTCATTCAAAGGATTGATAAAATAATGAATTTGGTTGTACCATATTTATAATAAAATTATAGTATATATAATATACTATAGTTATAATTTTAGAATAAAAACAACAAAGAAAAAGGATGTGGAATAAAAAAGTAACTTGAAAGAGGTGGTGAGATATTTACCTCTTCTCCGGGTTCATGCTTTTGATTTGATCAAAAGGGCTCTGTAGGTTGGATTTATGACTAAAGGAAGGACTCTATGATTAAGGTAGGACAGATTAGAGGGTATTTGGGAAGGGGTTGGTGGATCCAAATGGCTTTGAAGGTGTGAATTTGAGAGAAGGGGGACTACCCTTTTATAAGAGGGGTGGGGGGCACCTTAGGAAAAGCTAGAAATATTATTTTACAATAAAATCATTTTCGGTTTCTAATGGCTCAAAAATGGACTATATAAAAGATAAGGTAGGGATATTCCGAAAAAAACTCAACCAATAGGTTTTAGATAGGTTTGGATCACTATATTAACTTTATATGTTAGATTTAACTCTTAGTTAAATAGTTTGACATTTACTATGTCTCGTGGTATTTTTATATTATATGGTAAATAATCATACTATATACTTCCAATAAAACCCCAAGTTGTTAATTAATAATAAAACTATCATTATATAAGACCTTTTTCTGAACATTAGATTTTTAGGAATACAATATCAATTAATAATATAATATTTGTTTTTAAAACTCATTTAAGTCGATTATGACACTATTTGATATTTTGTTTTTGCTAAATTCATAACAACATTATTACATCGAAAAAAATTCATATAAGAAACTCTAATATGTAATATTAACCTTGAAAATTAGTGTAATTCATAAAAAGTCTCAAATTACATTTATTTGGATATTTATAATATCAATTATTTTAATATTTCATTAATTGGGTAATTACTGCATCATCGTTGTGTCATAAAAAAATTAAATTATTTAATATCTACAAAATATAAATAAAATAACATTATGTAGGAAATTTTTTTAGCATTATAATTAATATTTATAGTCGAATTTATCTTATTTTTAACCCTATATTAATAATATTTTATTTATTAAACTTTGATTTTAACACTTGTAACTCTTCTTTGAATTAAATAATAATAAATGTCTTAATCTAATCCAAGTGGATCAAAGAGGTTCATATTTTTTCCTAAGGTGTTTTTGTTCAAATTATACTTATCCAATAGAATTAGGATATGTGTTAGGATAATAATAATATCATTTTTACCCTCAATTTCCCTATTTAATTTTAACGGTGGTAAATAAAAGTAAAAGGTTACTATTCACCAAAAAATTATTTTTATCTTATTGAACCACATTTTTTTTACTGATATAAACCATGTCTCCCGAATTTTTCAAATTCCACTCACAGAAGCGGTAAAATTATGTTTTATGTGAATTCAAAAATTCTCCTAGGAGTTGGGTAAAAGACGGTGAAAAGTTCTATAATTTTTTATATATCTAAAATTATTATAAATTGGCTCCAATTAATTACATTGAACTTTTATAGGTATTATGTATCTCTTTTGGCCAAAAAAAAATTAAATAAAATAACTATTTAAATAAAAATTCAATTTTAAACTATAACTTAGTGTTTTTCAATATTCATAAAAAACTAAACGTTTTCAGAAAAATACCAAAAATTCACCCTAGGATAATTTAGATATTCAGAATACAAAAATGAAGTCCATTTTGATAGATAAAATTTATAAAATTTCTTAAAGTGGGTATTACTATTCATAATGGCTAGTTTTATTGGTTGTGGTGTGTGTTAGAACTCGAAGTTGCGTGCAACACACACTGTTGTATTATTCAAAGAGAAGCGTATCGTGGAAGCTTGGGGTGTTACATTCTCCCCTCCTTCATATAATTTCATCCTCTAAATTTCTAGAATATTACTGTATAAAATAACTCGGGTGGTACTTTATCATAAGTTCCTCAGGTTCCCACATTGCCTCTTCCATATTATGGTTTCTCCATGGAACTTTTACTAGATGAGTCGTCTGGTTTCTCAACACTTGTTCTATTGTATCAAGAATCTTGACAGGCTCTTCGCAATAAGACAGATCGGGTTCTAGTTCTAATTCTTCATAGCTGAGTACATGCGTTGGGTCAGGCATTTATTTTCTCAACAGTGATACGTGGAACACATCGTGAACTTTGGAGAGACTTGCTAGAATTTCCAAACGGTAGGCTACAGTCCCAATTCGTTCGAGAATTTCGAAAGGTCTGATGTACCTGGAACACAATTTACCCTTCTTATAGAAATGTATAACCTTCTACCATGGAGATACCATCAAGAAAACATGATCTCCCGCCTGAAATTCCAAATCCTTACTTCGGTTATTGGAATGGATCTTCTGCCTACTTTGAGCTACTTTGATGTGGGTTTGGATTACCTTCACATTTTCTATCATTTCCTCAATATGTTCTGGCCCTACAAGTTTTCTTTCACCAAAATCATCCCAAAAAGTTGGTGTGCGACATCTCTTTCCATATGACGCTTCATATGGTGCCATCTGAATACTTGAATGGAAGCAATTGTTATAAGAAAATTGTACCAAAGGTAAATATTTATCCCACATGCCTTGAAAATCAATTGAGCATGATCTCAACATGCCTTCTAAGGTTTGAATAGTCAGTTCTGATTGTCCATCAGTTTGGGGGTGGTAGGCAGTGCACAAACGAAGTTCAGTATCCAAGGCTTTCAAAAGACATTTCCAGAATCCTGATGTAAAACATGGATCATGATCAGAAAAAATCGATAGGGGTACTCCATGAAGTCTCACTACTTCATTAATATATATTTTTTCTAGACGTTCATGTGGTAAATCTTCTATTGTATAAAGAAAATGTGATGACTTGGTAAGATGATCAATAATGACCCATATTGCATTGTTCCTTCAAGGAGTCTTTGGTAGTCCCATGAAAAAGTCCATCAGGATATTATCCCATTTCCACTCAGGTATGGGAAGAGGTTTCAAGACTCCTCCAGGCTGTTGCCTTCCAGCTTTCACTTGTTGACAAACCATACATCTTGACACAAAATTAGTAATCTCCCTCTTCATTTTGTCCCACAAAAAATGTTCCATCATATCTCTATACATCTTAGTACTACCACGGTGTATAGATAAATTGGAACTATGATCATCATCCAACAATTCCCTTTTAAACTAGGTATACCGGGAACACAAAGCCTCTTCCCAAATTTCAAATTTTCATCTTCATACACAATTTCACTCAATCTACCATCATTCACATCATTAATCTACTTTTAAAACTCTTCATCACTCATCTGAGACCTCTTTATCCTTTCTAGTGAAGATGGTTTGGAAACCATTTTAAAAAGAATTGATGTTTCACCATCCATGGTTATTCCCATATCCATGTTTACTAGATCCATATATATATGATCCTTTTCAACTCTCATCTTGTTCAAAACACCATGATCTTTTCTACTCAAAGCATCTGCCACCTTATTTGCCTTCCCCGAGTGGTAGTGTATCATGCAATAATAATCATTGAGAAGTTCAAGCCATCTCCTTTTCCTCATGTTGAGTTATTTCTGTGAGAAAATATACATCAAATTCTTGTGATCAGTATAAATCTCACATTTTTTTCCCATAGAGATTGTGTCTCCAAGTATTCAAATCAATGATTACAACTGCTAACTCAAGATCATGAGTAGGATAGTTTTACTCATGAATTTTGAGCTATCGTGATGCATGGGCAATAACCCTATCATTCTTCAAAAGGACACAACCAAGTCCTTTCTTCGATGCATCACTATAAATAACAAAACCATCATTCCCCAATGGTAGATTCAATATAGAAGCATTGAATAATCTTCTCTTCAGTTCTTCAAAACATTCTTCACACTCTTTTTACTAAACAAATTTAACCCCTTTATGTGTGATCTTCGTTAATGGGTTAGCCAATCAGGCAAAATTCTGGATGAAACGTCGATAATAACCTACTAAACCAATAAAACTACGTACCTCAGTTATAATTGTCGGTGCTAGCCATTCTTGGATTTCCTTGGTCTTTGAAGCATCAACGAAAATTCTATCCTTATAGAAAATATGGCCAATAAAAGAAATCTCCTAAATCCAGAATTCAAACTTTCTAAACTTCCCATATAATTCATTTTTTCGAAGCGTCTTTAGGATAATGCGCATGGGATTTTCATGATCTTCGTTTCATTTGGAGTATAAAAGATATCGTCAATAAATACCACTAAAAATTCATCAAGATATTCCTTAAAAACTATGTTCATTAGATCCATGAAAACAGATGGTGCATTAGTCAACCCAACAGGCATTACTATAAACTCGCAATGCCCGTACCTATTTCAAAATAATGTTTTCAGAATGTCTTCCTTATTTACACACAATAGATGATATCCAGATTAGAGGTAAATATTTGAAAAATATTGAGCTCCATGATGTTGGTCAAATAAATCATCAATGAGGGATTGGGGATATTTTTTCTTTATTATTATATCCTTGATCTCCCTATAGTCAATCCACAAACTCATAGATCCATCTTTCTTCTTAAAAAAAGAATAGGGGATCCCCATGGAGAAACACTAGGGCAAATATATCCCTTATTACTCAATTCCTCTAGTTGTTTCATTAGTTCCACTAATTCCACGGTGGCCATTCTATAAGGGGTCTTTGATATGGGCCTTGAACCATGAATTAAATCAATGGAAAACATAATTTCTCATTCTGGAGGATGTCCAGGTAAATCTTCTGGAAACACATCAATATATTCTTTCACAATAGGTACATTCTCTTTTTGAACATTCCTTTCCTCACACATAGTTATTTCATTCTCTTCCTCCCAAATAATTGAATTTAGTTGAGCTACTGGGGGTGGATCTAGATAAGAATCAGGTGGTGACGATTTTGATTTAAAGATAAAGTGTTCTTTATCATCAAAACCTAAAATCGTAACCTCATTCTTCTTACAATAAATCTTCTCATCATGGTCTGAAATCCATTCCATACAAAGGATTTTATCAAATTCAGTCATAGGTATGATGACGATATCAGCAGATAAAGAACATTTATATGCTCTAATGGGAATGAATTCACAAAACTTTGTTGCGATGATACTTCCCTTAGGAGTTTTAACTGACAACTCCCTTGTTAAATCAAATTGTAAATATCTAATTTTCTTAGCAAACTGGGAATATATGAAACATTGCGATGATCCAGAATCAAATAAAGCATTTTCTAAACTTGAGGAAACCATTAAATTACCTGCCACAACGTCTTTCGAAGCTTCTGCCACAACAATAGTTATAGCATAAGCTTGGCCTTGATCCCTTGGCATTTTCTAAGGTAAGTTCCCATATCTCTTAGGACATTCATTTTCATAATGTTCCATCCCCCTTCAATTGTAGCATTGAACATCAGTAGCTTCTTTCTTCCCCTTGCAATCACGATCTTGGTGGCCATTTTCGCCACTCTTATAACAGACTCCCATTCCCTCGAAGCATGTACCGGGGAGTTTCTTCCCACATTTACCGTAGGATGGATATTCAAATTTTCCTATATTCCACTTATTTACATTTATAGATTGATAAGTAGATCTCTACTTCTATTTCTTTGCTTAAAAGTCTTAAGACTTAGAGAATTTCTTTTCTGCCTTGATAGCACATGAGACAATATCTTCATACAATGAGAAGGATAGTGAGATTAATGCTCGACAGAGAAACTGTTTTAAACCATCAAAGAAATGATCAATCTTACTTATTTGGTTTTGTATATAATCTGCAGCATGCCTCACTAACCACGTAAATCTAGCCTCATACTTTGCGACATTCTCATCCTCCTTTTGCCTTAGACTCAGAAATTGCCTTTCCATATCTGCTCGACGGTCACGAGGAAAGTATTTTTTTAAGAAAATATCTTTAAACTCCCTCCATTCCATATTTGATACTTCATCATATTCCTTTCAGTTTTGAATCAATGACCACCATTGATCAACATCTCTAGTGATGTTGTAAACTACCATGATAACTTTTTCCATTCCACTACTCCCCAAGGAATGTAATATTTTCTCTAAGGAATTTATAAATTGGTCAGCTAATAATGGATTTTTACCCCCATTGAATGTTGGAGATTGTTTCCTCATGAAGCGTTCTAACATTGATCCTCCACGATGTGGATTAGGGTTCTCCATACAGGTAAGGTTATTATTCATAACCTGTGTGAGTTGTCCTAGTATAGTGATAATCTTATCAGCAGTAGTTCTATCACCAACTCCACTATAATTATCTTGAGCTGGAGGGAAATCCCTACATGGAGATCATGAATTGGTTCAGTTTCCATTCCTTCCAATAGGTTCCATTTATAAAAAATGGCATAATCTAGATCAGTTTATGAATCGAAATACATAATTCCAAACTTGTAAAACAGTTAACATAAATTGAACTATTTAGGTATATAATCCTTAATCATGAAAAAAAATGTTTTCTTTGAGGATGTATATACTCATAAACCATTCCTAATGGTTTTTAATGAAAATGAGAATTATCCTAAGCATATCCCCTGGGAGTGTCGTAACCAAGAGTGAAATAAGGCCAGTTGTCGTGCAGCATTTCCCGTTCGAGTCTTGCTCAAAGCGGTGTTTTCGGTTTTTAACCATAGGTATATGTATTCTAGAGCCGCCTATATCTTCTCATATCCAGAAAGGGATGTATTAATTTGAAAACTCACAAAATATATACAATACCAAAATTATTAGAAGTTCTTATATACCAATCCTCAAATTGTATCTCAGGGCTATGTTCTCTAATCAGAGTTTACCTAAATCTAGCTTCCAAGGTTTGTAATAAAATTCTTCTGATACCAACTATAACGCCCTGACCCTAGTTACCCAGATTCGGTGCATTATTATATAACATTTTCATGATCGTAAAATATCAAGTCTCGACAGACCGATTAGTTTAGTAGCCTTGGAAACACTATATACATTCATAAGGTTTACATTACATCATAAAATGAAAAACTATAGCACCATTGTTTCCATAGACCACACTCATATACCCTCAGACTGTCCCTGTAGGACAGTTATAAAATACTTCTTCACATCCTGGGAAAAATAAAACTTAGAAAAGGGTGATATCAGATGCTCAGTAAGGATAAAAATATTGTGGGAACTTTCATAAATAAGGATATACATTTAGGGCAATGTAATAGACTAAATCAAAAGCCTTTTTAAACTTTTATTTCAGCATAATATTGAAAAGATAAAATCAAATAATGTCATTTACTTACTCATAGGGGTGTTCTACTAGTTGAATAATCACATGCAATATCAATAGCCATTTTCATAATGATGGAATGCATAATGCCAGACTTTTATAACCACATAGTCAAGTCCTTATGCCAAGACTAAAAATAATATTTTTTCAAGGCCTTGTTCCAAGACACTAGTTTGTCTCATGAGACCTACCGATGCATTGAGGAGCTATAGCGGCCTCCACCCGTCACTTACTAATTCTAATTCATTCCTCATATGAATAGGTTTAAACATAACATAAACATTCCTATTAAAACTAGTATACGAAATGTCAATACTTTATCCATAAACCATGAAGGGTATAAAAATCACACATCCATAGTCAAAAATATCACAAAACCTTCAATACAATATGGAAGTTTTTTATCATAATAAATCGATTTCAAATAAGCTTAAAATTCATCAAATTATGTTGACATATATGAAATAAAAACTATTTGAGAGAAATATCTGTTTTTTGAAATCCTTTAAAAGACACATAATTATAAAATAAAACATTTTATTTGAAAATATTCTTATAAGTTTGTAAGGTAATCTTTAATGATTTCATAACACTGGAAAATAGAAACACTCTCCATATATGTTTAAAAAAGACATTCTTACCTTAATTTTTTTCAAAAAGGTTATAAAGGACCTTGTTTGGAAAATGACGGAAATATTTCTTTATAAATATCTTATAAAAGTCAAAAAAAGGTATAAATGACTTTAAAATATAGTCTACAAAATATTAAAAATGTTTTGGAATACATTTTTAAGGAACATGGATGTGGATGATAAAGATCTCCCAATAGACAATTACATATAAACAACCTCAGATAATGAAGAGATTGTGAAATAAACCCTTACCTTGTAATTTTCCTTGGTCGATGGTAGGTTAAACTCATGTATAATGAAGAAATAATTGTTATTAAATTATACAATAATCATATACATTAATATGATATCATATATGATCTTTTAACATTGATCTTTTAATAATATCTTAGTATTATCGTTGTTTTGGGTGTTAACAGATTCGTTTTCCTTTATATTATTTTTATGTGAGTCATATTTTTTATGGATGGGATGTATCATATTCATATACATAATTATGTAATGTCTTTAAACATTATTTTTAATCATCAAATGAAAATTTCTGTTGAATGGATAAGATGGGGAATGAATCTCATCGCGTTCATAGAGACGGTAATCTGTACGTACACACGAGCGACAATATCATTATTTTGATATTAAAATAATATATAATTGGATGGTATATCATATATAAATAATCATTACCAAGTTATATTTAAGATTTACATCAATTACACATCATTATTATACGCATCAAAATAATAATGTATTGAATAACAATTACACCACGATGTGGAGACGGTAAGACGTACATATGCACGTATGGTGACATGTCATTCAAAGGATGGATATAATAATGAATTTGGTTGTACCATAGTTATAATAACATAGCAATATATATATGATACTGATGTTACTATTTTATAATGGAAATAACAAAGAAAAATGAAATGGAAGAAGAATGGAACTTGAAAGAGGTGGTGAGATATTTACCTCTTCTTTGGATTCTTCTTTTTGATTTGATCAAAAGGGATCCTTATGTTGGATTTATGACTAAAGGAAGGCCTATTGAATTATGGGAGGACCGTTTAAAGGGTATTTGGGCAGGTTTTGGCAGATCCAAATGGCATTGAAGGTGTTAATTAGAGGGAAGGGGAGTTCCGTTTGATAAGAGGGGTGAGGGGAACCATAGGAAAAGCTAGAAATATTATTTTATAATAAAATAATTATCGGCTTCTAATGGCTCAAAACTGTATTATTTAAATAATAATATGGGGATAGGTTGAAAAACAGTAAAACAATAGGTTTAAGGCAGGTTTGTATCACTATATTAACTTTATCTTTTAGATTTAACTCTTAGTTAAATAGTTTGACATTTACCACATGTCTTTGTATTTTTATATTATATTGTTAATAAACTTACTATATACTTCCAAGTGAACCCCAATTGGTTCATAAATTATTCACGTACCATTATATAATTCCTTTGGCGGATCCTTAGATTTTTAGGAATAGAACATAAATTAATAATATAATATTTTCTTTAAAAACTCTTTTATGTCAATTTTGACTCCATTTGGTATTTTCATTTTTCTAAATTAAAAACAATATTATTACTTCGAAAAAAATTCATATAACCAACCCTAATATGCCATATTAACCTATAAAATTAGTGGTATTTATAATAAGTCTCAAATTACATTTATTTGGATATTTATAATATCTATTATTTTAATATTTCATTAATTAGGTAATTACTGCATCATCATTGTGTCATAAATAAATTAAATTATTTAATGCCTAAAAAATATAAATAAAATAAAATTATTTTGGAAATTATTTTATCTTTCTAATGAATATTTACAGTATAATATATCTTATGTGTATCCTTATATTAATAATGTTTTATTTATTAAACATTGATTTTAACTCTTTTAACTATTCTTTGAAATAAATAATAATAAATGTCCTAATCTAATCCATGTGGGCCAAATAGGTTAATATTTTATTCCAAAGGTTGTTTTTGGTCGAATTATACTTATCTAATAGAATGAGGACATGTGTTAGGGTAATAATAATAATATCATTTTTACACTTAATTACCCAATTTACTTTCAACCATGGTAATTAAAAGTAAAAAGTTATTATTCACCAAAAAATATTTTTATCTTATTGAACAAAATTTTACTTAATGATATCAACCATTTCTCTCAGATTTTTGATATTCCACTCACAGAAGTGGTAAAAGTATGTTTTATGTGAATTCGTAAATTCTCCTAGGGGGTGGGTAAAAGACGGTGAAATGTTCTATAAAAAATTATATATATCTAAACTTTATATAAATTTACTCCAATGTATTAAATTAAAATTATATAGGTATTATGTATCTATTTTGACCTAAAATAAATTTAAATAAAGAAAATAATTATTTAAATTAAAATTTGGTTTTAAACTAGAACTCAGTGTTTTTTCACTATTCATAAAAAATTGAACGTTTTCAGAAAAATACCAAAATTCAACCAAGGATAATTTCGATATTCCAAATCCAAAAATGAAGTCCATTTTGAAAGATAAATTTTATAAAATTTCAAAAAGTGGGTATTACTATTCATAACGGCTAGTTTGATTGGATGTGGGGTGTGTTAGAACTCGAAGTTGCATGTAGCACACGCTATTGTATTATTCAAAGAGAAGCGTACAGTGGAAACTTGGGATGTTATAAAATAGATCTTTTCCATGTATTTGACCCAATTTTCTACAACTAGTGGATCAGAAGACCCACTAATCATTTGTGGTTGTTTCCAAGAAAAACACTCGATTGCATATTGCACCCTCTTAGGTGAAGGAAGAAATTCCACATTATTCAGGTTATTGTTCATTACCTGAGATAGTTGGTTAATCATCTCCATGAATTTTGGGAATCTTCCGCCTAAAGAATTGGGGTTGTCATTTGGGAAATCACTACATTATCCCTCTAATGGGTTGTTGGTCTGGTTTCTCCTGTTTTTCACCACATTCTAAAATAGAAAATTTTAGAAAACAAAATAAGTCAACAAGTCCTGAATAAATAATTTATTACATTGTGAAATTAACCCTAAAATAATATCTTATGGGACCTCTATGTTAATAAAATCTTCTTGTGTTCTTAAATATACTAAGCCTTATACTAGGGTTTTCACTAGGGTTCCCTAATCCAAATTCCCAAATTAACTAAACTATGCGTATGATACCAACTGTAGGGACCCTAATTTTTCTTACATTATAACTAAAAAATTTTATATATAAAAAACATAAAATAATTACACAAAAAGGATGCAAATCTCTAGTGTCTTGGGAAACTAGGACCATACATGACATTTACAACATAAAACATAAACATGTATTTAATTTCTTTTTTAGCTTCTTATTGGCCCTTGAGTTCTCCTTGGTACAAGATATAACCCGAGGATATACACAAAAAGGGGTGATATAAAATCACTATAAGAGGATAAGAACATGAAAATATACACCATGGGGTGAGCATAATCATTATCATCATAACATAGGAATAGTATTATAAACATGATAGGAAGAATTAATATAAGTCTTGAAAAATAGTAATGCATAAAAATGAAAACTTATATATTACTGGTTAAGTACCACACATAGTTGTGAAAAAAATATAGAATCATATTTTTGATTATTTCACATTAAATCATGAGATTAATTACATTAAAAAAATGAATTGTAGGATTTTATATTTTCTGGCACACTTGTCACATCATAACATCAATATTGCAATATAATTATGAGCGCACCTACCACATCATAATGTTAACATTATCATGCATGCCTCATAGAATCTATGTGAATCCTAGAAATAAATAAACCACATGGAAAGGAACCGGTTTTCATTAATAAATCATACATTGGTAAACATTGGTTTCCAAAATGAAATAGGTAACACCATATTTGATATAAGCACCATCAACCTTGAGTGGGATGTAAATGGTGTGCTTTTGAAAGAAGAGTTCTTTTTAAAACCATTATGATTGAAATAATCTCTAGTGGAAAAAATTTATATCCCAGAAAATGTTATATAATGAGTAAGAAATTATTTTTAAGGAATAACTATACTAGAAGTGGAGTGAAATAGGGAAAACCCAAAGAAGGAAATTTGGGTTCGAGAATTTCTCTTACCATGTATCTAAACACTTTCTTCACTTTAATCTCTTCAATAATGACATTAAATAAATTAATTAAAAAATCAAGAACCTTTTCTAAATGAATACAATTCATTAGGGTATCATTATATTCTTTTTTGGGCCTTTGTATGAGTTATAGTGTTTAAATTCATTGTTCGGGAGTGTTCTTTTTCTATGTTCTCATGAACGGTTCACGCGTACACATGAATGATAGTACATGCAGAACATGGATAAACATATAGAATTAATATTACATATTATTAATGATATTATAGGAGTTAATAATATCTTATCTGTAATTTTTTTATATACAATGAGGATGAATCATTTGATAAAATTTAATGATGATCATTTTAGCATAATTTGTACAGTTTTTTGACCAAAACGAACATGTTTTGTTTTATCATTTTGTATTATGTATAAAAGTTGATTACATTACGTAAAAGGGGTTAAAAAATAAATATTAAATTAATTTTTTCAACCATATAATGCTTCTATTGAAAGCCTTTAAGGTGTTGAAGGTAATTAAAGGTGCATCATCTACGCAGATGGAAAATTGACACATCACGGGAAACGATTTCATTTTAAAAAATAGGTAGTGGGAGGAGTTTAACGAATAATATTACATTAACATGATTTAATACCAGTATATAAAAAATGGAGTTTTTAAGATATTTTTATAAGATAATATTTTGATAAGATAACAAAGGAAATGAAAATTGAAAGGGAATTCAAAGAAGAGAGAGAGGGGAATCACTTCTTGAATTCTCCACTTGAGATCCTCCTCAATGCACCTAGTCTTGGTATTTTGATGAGACAAAGAGATAGTAGATGTGGGGGAGGGGATACGAAAGTGATTTGGGAATAATTTGGACAAGTCTTGAAGCTTTAGAGGTGTTAAAAAATTAGGTTGTGATGGAAGGTATTTATATTGGAGGGGAAAGGGGTTTTCTCAATATTATAATCACTAATTTAGTATTTCTCCACAAGATATGAAATAGTTTTGATTCCAGCAGTAATTATAGTAACTTGATCATGTGAGCTCTAACCAATGGGAATTTAAATCAAAAATTACTCAATCATGATGCATAAATTCATTTATTTATCATATTTCACTAATTAATGAATTTCACTATTCCCCAAGAATTAAAATATTTCATAAAAATACCAAAAAACCACCCTAAACATTTTTTGACATTAAGAATACAAAAATAAACTCTATTTTATTAAAAATATTTTATTAATATGTGAAATTTAATTTTTAAATAAAATCATTATTTACATGGAAAATATATATTTTATAATAAAAACTAATTTTATAACGCTTTGTAAAATTACTTAAGGTCTCATAATATTATCCTAAAATCATGGGACAAAACTATATTTTTTTTAAGAATAAATTTTATGAAATTTTATTTTATTTTAAATAAATTTATTAATTTAAAATAATAATAATATATTTATTAATCACAAAAATATGAACACTTAATTATTAATTTTTTAAAATATTACCTATCATTTATATGTTCCCTAAATTTTATTTATATATCCATGGGTGAGGTTTCTATTAATTCGGATGGTTTAATATTCATAAGGGTCATATTACTATTCATAATGGTTACATTACTAATCATAATGGTATGATACTATTCACCAAAAATTATTTTTGTCCAATCGGAATCAAGAATCTTACTAATTGAAACCGTTTATGTCAGATATTTGAAATCCAAATCATAGAACTAGAAAAATTAGGTTTAATGGTCTCATAGAATTTAGTGGTTAATTTAAGCATGGTTGTGGAATTGTGTTTCCAAATGTGATTTTATGTTACATAATTACAAGAAGGGAATTTATATTGATAGAACATTGGTTTGTTATATATAATTTGTGGGTTTTAGGAAGAAAAATGGTTTAATATGTGTGAATAAGTGGGGGAGAATGTGGCCTTTTATAATGGGGGAGGAGTGACATTTTTGTAAATACCAAAACTATTCAATAATTGGAAGTTAGTCACACCCCACGTTCCACAAAAATTGATAAATAAATAATTTTATAGATGATATGGTATATAAAAACCTAAAAAATGTTATAAACATGTTATTACATATCCTTTAGGTTTACCTAATTTTATCATATAATTTTTCACTATGGTAACTTCTATCTTTTTTATTTTATAGGGTAATTTTTCTTTTTAGAATAGAACTAAAATTATATTTGTTACATGTTTTTACCCACTTATTCTAAAAATAATAATAAAAATTATTAATTAAAAATCTTATAATATTGGATAATTTTTATTAACCCAAACACACATAATTTGGAAAACCCCAGTTTAAATATAACAATGATAGTTAATTTTTTATTTACATTATTAATAATTATGCCAATAAATTAATACGAAATTTTAATATATTAGGTGTTTTTATTATTCCAAATATGGAATTCATTTTTACTAATTCCACTCACCCAAGTGAATGAATTTAATTAAAAATAAAACCCATAGTTGTGAAAAAAACAATTTTTCCAAAGAAAACATTTTCAAAACCTTAAAATGTTTATATATTATAATTCACTATTAAATAGATTAAAATGAACTTAATTGTATTAATAAATATATAATTGAACTTATTTTACATAAAAAATAATTTAAAAAAAACTTAGAAAATAAATTCATTTAAAGAAAAATCTACATTTCATAAATACTTGTATTTTTTCACAATTCACTATAAAAAATACCTTTTCTGAAATTTTTTAAAAAATAAATCCAAAATAATTTTATAATTATTTATTCAAAAATAGATGTTGTTTTTCATAATATATTTTCTATGAATTTAAAAAATTTAATTTTAATATAAGGATAAAAAAACATCTTTTTATGATTGATTTAGTTTTATACATAAACTTTTATTTATTCTTATCTCAAGTCTGGAAAACCCATAAGATAAATTTTAAAAATTTGATTGAATATATAATATATAAATTAGATTAAAATTATTCAAAATAATTTTTTTTTTAATAACATTAGTTAAAATTAATATTTATGTAAAGAAATAGTTTATTAGAAAAGTATTTCCTTCATTTGTAATAGGTTATTTTTATCATGTATAATTTATCGATCACTAATGAATTCATTTGATATACATGTTTAAAAAATATATTAATTTTTTTAAATATTTTTCATACCCCCATTCCAATTACTTGGTGACAACTATCATATAAATCAATAGTATTTTTATAGTATATTGTGTTTCCTTAAAACGTAGTGTTGTGTTTAATTAAAACAATAGATTAAATTTAATGTTTTTGAAAAAATATTTCATAATAACTTAGGGTGTTACATTATACACCCCTAGAAATTAATTTCACCATAAAAAATAATCATTCTGATAAAAAAATTATGATACTTCTTCCACATTACATCATCAGGTTACCACATAGCTTCCTCTGTGTGGTGGTTTTTCTAAAAATCACCAACTAGATGAGAGGTATTGTTTCATAGAACTTTTTATGTATCATCCAGAGTCTCATTTAGTTTTTCTTCATTAGAATTATAATTCTCTAGAATTATTAACTCCTAGTTTAGAATATGTGAAGGATCAAGTATGTACTTTCTCAATACAGATACAATGAAAAAATACTAAACCAAAGAGGGATTCCAGGGAAGCACTACAAAATATACTATCATCAAGATATGATTAGAAATTTCAAAGGGTTTGATGTACATATGACATAGGTTTCTATTATATGATAATAAAATATTATAATTTGGTTTCACTTTAATAAATTTCCACTTCATCACTTACTCTAAGAAATGAAGATAAATTTTGTAGGCTAGAATAAAAAACATAACACAAGATCCATAATTAAATGTTAATCCATTATTTGTCTCTCTATTTACCAATATAAATAAATTGATAGCATATGTTATCTAATATGCATAATTCATAATATAGTGAATTAATACATTAATATATACTACCTCATCCAATGTCCAAGATAAAACATTCCATAAATTCTTAACATTATGAGCCTTATAAAAATAAAAATTCAAAACAAGCTCCCTAAATTTATTAAAATCTAAATAAAATTAATTTATAAAATATCATTAAGTAGTTCCTAACGTTCCCATACCAAAGATATGAATACCTTGGTCATATATTATCTTAATGTATCATATTAACCAAAATAACCATAAAACCATAAGGAAACATACATTCTCCCACATTCCATTAATAAATCCTCAAGTTATTGAATATATTCCATAAATCCATTAATGTTCGAAACTCCATAAATAAAAAATATAAACCTTATTTAACATATCATGGATTTTTTTGGGGTCATTAATAATATACAGTTTACATTTTATATATGAATCATCTCTTTATCCAAACTAAACACCATTTTATCAATTCCATGAACATATTAATGTTCATCCACCTTTAATCACGTGGTTTCCTTAAAATATTACATTTATATTAAATTTCTATTATAGATAATCTATACCATTCAACATATTCTTTATAATCCTTAATAAAAAACATATATAGAGGAATCCTTATATATTTCATTATTCATATAATATTATTATAGAAATCCCATAAAAAATACTTTAATCAATCCACTTCATTCCTAATCAATTATTGTAGAATCAAGTTCTTATTCCTTAATATGTCTTTCCATTAATATGAAATATTAATCAAGACTTAACATTAATTAACCTCAACATAATGATTCATATATCATTTAACAATAAAATAATGTTAAAATATCCCATACTTTTGATATGATGTTTATTATCCCTTTATCATTACTACTATAAACATTAATCAAACCTCCACGATGATTCTTTTCACGAGATTTACCCCTCAAACATTGATTTTTTCTACGATCTTTCATTTCACTATAATAAACTCTATCCATTTATTATGATATAAGTAAAACATTAATATCATCCATTAAATAACTTAAATTTCCATTTTCCTTGGAAATTGGTTACTTTGTGCCCTTGTTCTCCAAACATAATACATTATTTTTTTCTTTTGATCATTTGAGTTCTTCTTCTAACCTTCTCCGTATATTGGAAACTTATTCTTCCTTCTTTCATGGTATCCTCCACCCAAATCCTCAATGAACTCTTTCCTACTCTTCTTAGGTGAGTTAGATAATTAGTTAAGATGCAAGTTTTTAATCATATATCCTGACATTTGATTAGGAATAATAATAAACAAAATTCACTCTATTTGTATTTCCTTTTGTTTTCTCATACTCACATTGTTATTTATTTTCAACATTAAATTTATTCCATCTCATTAGTTCTATTAACTAAAAACAAAAGGTAGAGCATGAGAAAAAATATTCATAGTGTAAAAACCATGTAATCATTAAAAAAACTTATAGGATGTCTAAATAATGAAATATTATTTTCAATATATGACACCTAGGGTTTATCATAGGTCGTCGATGGTTATTATTTATGGATTTCAAGATGGTTCATAAGGTGTTTTGAAATTTCCATCACATATCCATCAAGAGTGTGAAACAAGGTTCTGAGTTCTGCCCATTTTTGTGAACCAGGTAACACACTAGTCTGTATTGACACACATTTTTATTGTTATTAACCCTATGTGAATCTATTTAAAACCAAGTACACCTATAGTATACATATAGGGATGAAATTGATTAAATACGACTCTCAATCCCTCTCTAATGTTATATGATATTTTCGAATATGTAGAATATTACTTATTCATATCTTTAGGAATATCCTCTGAAATATTTATAAAAACATCCCTATGGATATCAATAATGTTTTCTCATCCATGTTTACTAAAGTTAAATAAATAGATCCTCTCATACGAACTATAATGACCCAAGTATTTCCCATATAGAAAATAGATATTTTTATATGAAAATTCACTACATTAAACAAACACAAGATTGAGGATAGTAAAGGTATAGTGTATTTGGTAATAATTAATAATAAAATTGTAATTTATAATAGTTCTACATCATATCCACATAATTACTCAAAACGAATAAGCCTTCTCATATATATTGTTGGATCGAAAACTGTTCTTTGTTGTAAATGGAGTATGGTTTTTTTTGTTTTAAGTCCTCACAAGGAAGATCATGGAGCTTTCAAGGAAAGGTATCCTACAATCCATGAAAACAACAATATTTAGGGTGGAATCATTTCCTAGTATTTTACAATGTTTGGGGTCCAAAAATTAGAAAATGAAGACAAATGATTTTTTCAATGGGAGTAACGCGCAATATTGAAGGAGGTGTGGAAACTTGAGTGAAAGGAATGATTCGGTATCACTTCATTAAAATATAGAAAAGTAAAAGAGAATGTGAAATATGAGTTTGTGAAAAAGAGATTTACGCACCAAATGCGACATCAAAAGGATTTTTCATGCTCAGAGTGAAACTTATGCACACCGAAAAAGACATTTCAAAATCCTATGTGAAGGGTCATCAAGGACTATAGATAGGTAGTTACCCCCTCTCATGGATTATAACATTTCAATGAATATTGGCTTCATCTTCCATATGAAAGTCATGCATAGGGAAGAGAAGCAGAGAGAGAATCATGCACACAAAGTTTTGATTTAGTCAAAAAAGACCAAGTTACCCTTATGGTGAAGTTGGACGAATGTTTTGGGGTGCATGAAAAATAACTGCTTCACAAAAGGAAACATTGGAAATAATCCCAAATCTTGCATGCAAGTGTCGGTGGGTGTTTCTACTATGCTTTGAACATCCAAATTATTTTATCAGTGCTTTGAATGGATTCAATTTAGGAATTTGATTCAGGCATAGTCTCATTCTGGATATATATAAGGACTTCAATGAAAATATATTGAAGATAACTTCAATTTGATAAACTGAGTAATAATTATTCCATGTTAGTGAGATAGGGGGAGTCGACAGAAGGTTTCTAAGGGACATAGTGTTCTATCCCGGAAATATTATAAAGGCAGTGTGGTAGGTATAGAGTTACTATGTATATTGTTTTGTAATCCACAACTAGTGATGATTTTTATAAATTGGTTCACTTAACACACTATCGAAGTATGCTCCCTGGACTAGCACTTAGTGGTGATCCAAGTAAAATTTCTTTGGTGTTTCTCTCCATGTGAATGTTTTATTGCATATCGAATCCATCATACAAGTTTAAAGAGTTCCTACAAACATGAAAGCAAGATCTATCATATTAAAAGAAACATTTGAAACCCATATTCACCCCTCCTCTCCTAGTGTGCTATGAGTTCCTATAAATATCACATTTAATACCTATCATTGTGACCTAGGGAAATGAAATAAAACAAATAGTGAGATTAGATTTGTGGTAGTGGTAAACTAGATAAATACATTAATATAATGTAACAATAAGGATTTTCTAACATCAACATAACATTTGAAAACCATACACTATATATGAATGATAAAAAACCTGAGTAATATAAAAAATATTAGAAGTTAATAAAACATGAATCATAAGGCAACTAATTAACTTGTACCCTGACTGGATAAAATATAAATAAAACATAGATATTTGGTGTAAATATAAGAATATAAAATCATTTTAATAGTAGTGAATTATCATTTTCAAAACTATCATAGTACGATGGTTTCACTCCATAAACCATTTCAATAGTCAATGTTCACTCCCAAGTCGATAACAGTGGAAAAATTAAATTATTTCACTATTTTCAGCCCCCATTATTTCCCAATTCATTTAATTAGATATCAATAATTACACAATTCAATATAGAAAGATATAAGCCCCTCCCATCCTTGGTAATAATGTGATAACTATATTTTTTTTATAATATAAATACCATCTTGGATTATATCATTAACACCATCTCATAATGAAAATATTCTATATGTGTTCCAAAAGATCATAAATAACTCATCATATCAGACCCCATGATAAAAAATGGGTGTAATGATCATTTCATAACACAAGAACCAATGTAAAAGAATCATGTTTCATAATCTTTTCATAATTTCCTCATAACATATGTAGTGGAAAAAAGAAGAGGGTTTAACAATCATATTATCATGGTATCACCCAGAGAAGAGAAAAGGGTTTCATAAACACAGTTTCACCATATGAATAAACCATCAAGTATTGTATCCATGGATCATATCCCTATTAATGAATATGTAACATCAAAATCATTTTGTCTTTGATGGAAAATGACTTTGAAAGATCACATAGAATATTTGTTGATATAAAAATCCATTCCACTTCGGAAAACAAATTTTAAAACATAAACAAAATTCAATAAATTTTCATTGAAAATAACATTATAATCTTATAAAACAATATTTAATGATTATTTAGAACATTTCATGAGTAAAATCTACATTTAACTTTGAAAAATAGTTTTCAAATCATAATTTTTTTCAAAAAAAGTTTCTTTCAAAATATCCATTCAAATTTACAAAGGAACCATAAAATAAAATAATGGTAATGATGGTGTCAAAATTTTTCAAGTCTTACATGTTAAAATAATAATTTATTTCAAATTTATGGAAAAATACAAATAGGAATTTTTTAGAAAAATCAAGATGATTCATTTAAAAATCCTTTTTAAAAAGTAAAAAATGGGTAATAAGGACATCAAATAAAATTTGAGATTATTGAAGACATTTTTATAAGAATGTTGTTATAAAAAAATATTGATACAGAAGAAAAATATTCATGATTTAAGTAAGAAATACTGAAAATTTTTCTTCAAAACAATTTTTTAGAATCTTGAGTACATAAGGAGAGGTAATTTAGAGAAAAACATGTATTCTAAAAATATAATAAGAGTAAAGGAAATTTCATTTTTTTCATTATATATAGATCATAAGATCTCATCATTGTATGCATAATCCTAAATAACCCCTATAAACAATGAGAATGTTATATAAAACTCCTACAACTTTCGTAACTTTTTTAATTGAAATCACTGTTAAAGAATAATATCAAATAATAATATGAATATCATGATATTAATGAAACTCATGATATCACTTATGAAATGGTTTTTATATACACCTTATTAAATAAATAATGTGAATAACAAAACATATGACCTAAAGAAGGAAATTTGAGACAAAATTCTATTTTCTTAAGTCTTGAATTCCTTCATAAACATATGAATCTCCTCTCTATTAAATATTGGATTATTATTAATATATTACAATTCCATAAATATATTTCCTACTATATATGATTTAATTATTACAATTAATTACCCATTGATCATCAATTCCTTCCCAAAATCACATTTTAGGCACTAACGGTTTTTTTCAGGAATGTTTTGATTTCTTATTTTCAATCCTTTTTATTTTTTTAGGGGTATGTATTCTCCAGAATTTTTAAAATTATATATATAATATATATTATGTATATTTTTATTTATAGAAATATATAAAATAAATAGATATAAAATTAAATACATTGTTCATGGAGTGGTAGGTCGTACACATACAAGAACTCCATCTCAATTTTCCGAAAGGATGGAATAAGAAGAAGATAAACAATAGACCACCATTAAAGAGTCATTATGATTTCATATATACCAAATATATTAATTAAATTTATCCTCAATACCTTTTATGTAAATCATAAGTGAAAAAAATTATATTGTCGCACAAGGTGGTAGTCCACTATATACATGAGTGACATTACCATATCCCTCAAGGAATGTAAGGTAATTAACAAGGTAAATATGGTATAATAATTCAATGAAGTATAATTATGTTACATACATTATATATATCTATTTAATATATATCTATTACACTCCATGTAAAATAGGTATGAAAAACAAATCACATCGTTCGTGAGGCTGTATTCTACCATACACATGAGAGATGAAATTATTATGCAATATATTGGAAAGTAATAAGGTATATGTAATATTATAATTATAGAAGTGTAATACTATAAAAAATTTCATATAAAAATATTTCATAAATCATAATATCCTACCATGTGAGGTATTAATGTAAAATGAATTACATCGGTTCATGAGTCGATAGTCTACCATACACAGGATAGTGGTTTAGTTTCCCAATTAATGGAAGGGTAAATGGATATAGGTGCATAATCCTTAATTTAATATCACAATGTATCCCTCTTTCACTAAATAATTTAATGTTATTTTAGGGAGAAAATTTAAATTTCAAATACATGGGTTTATTAGGGATTTACAAAAGGGGAAAACCCTACTAACACATTAGAATATTATATAGATTATTATTGGAATTAGTAATTGAATTAGAACAGGATTATAAGGCCTATAATGCCTCAAAATTTATAGAACAAAAATATCAAATATATTTTATTTACACATGGATTATTTTTAAGAAAAACTGAATTATCTCCAAAATTTATTCATGTATGAGAAATACTATACCACCATCATATCCCAGATTAGTGGTTTACCCTATGCGTAATATGAAATTTTTTCTACTCATGTGTTCAGATACATTTCACAAAAGGACACATTATTTTATATTTCATTTCATTATTTCAGATAAATTAAATATCTCTCGAATGGTGTATCGTATCTGAAATTTGATACGACTGTTAGTTTTGTAATACATGTTTCACCCTAGTGACAATATATCATATTTTATTGAAGGTAGTTTGGTATGGTTTCACATAAGGGTAACGATAATTGGAATATAAATAGTATTTTGGGTATCTATATATAATTAAAATAATTTTACTTATTATGAATATTTTTTTGTGTTGAAGAAAAAAATTAATATATATATTAGTAAATTATAACTTTATTTAGGTTTAAATAATGAATAGACAATGAAATTAATGTGATATTATTAATTTTTCAAATTAAATGAAAATACATGGCTAATATTAATTTATTACCAGTTGTTGATATTTAATGGATGTTATTATTATCATATTTTTTGTTATAATAGTGAGTGAAATTTAGTAATAATAATAATAATTTATTTTTTATGGTTTTTATTTATTTATAAAGATAATATTTTAGTGTGTATATATGTAACATGTATAAATATGTATTAAATATATGGATATGTATATTTGTTCAGGTATATATATATATATATATATATATATGCTTAGATCTATATATATATATATTCGGGTGTCTATTTATGTATATATAATTGGTATATATATATATTTGATGACCAATTAAATATAATTAATTGATGACATAATATGTGTAAAAGATGAATTTAAAAAGAAATATCATATGATGGGGTGGAACTTGATTTAAGGGGATATAGAGAATAAATGAGGTGGAATAATGATATACATGGAAAAATAATTAATGAATATATATATATATATATAATGGGAAAAGGGGGAGTTTCCAAGGAGAGAATGGGAGACTATACACATATAGGAGCCCCACACCTCTCTCTCTTCCCCTCTCTCATGTTCATTTTATATATTATTTTTATTATGTTTCCGAATCCTCCATCCTCAATATCATCTCCGACATTGGTCAAATCTATGCACCATTAGCGTCATAGGATAAATCTCAACGAGAAAAAATTTAAAAATATGTTTTTTTTTTCTGGAGGTAGTGAGGATTCTATTGTGTAGTAGAATTTAGATGTCAAACAAAGTTTTCAATCATTGGTTCACCAAAAGTATGAATTATTTGACATTGGTTCATGATGTAAATATGTTATTGGCATGATTTTTTGTGTGCATGTGTAGAATAGTATGAACCTTATGTGAATGGAGACATTAATTTTTAGCATATATTTTAATACAATAATTTGGAATGACTATTTGGTCATCATTTGTAACCCATGGGATTGATATTTGATGCTTGATCATATATACTGTCTATGTAGGCCATGATATCTTCTTGTCTCTCTTGCATATTTATTATGATGATTATGTTCATTGGTTGACATGATGTGATATTTAAATTCCATTTAAATTATTTATCATATATGATGTACTTATGTATACTACTGCTGATCGTCAAGGCTTGACCAGTTGGGACAACATGTAAGATGTGACACAGGTATTCGTTGACATTTGATGACATGTGTGATATGCAACATGATTACTGGCATGTGAAATCTGATGTATGTTCGAGATTATCCTATGAGAGGGATATTCTATACTTAAATAAACACATATTTGAACTATTATAGTTAGTGGGATGTGTTACATTCTTGGGGTTATCCATATGGAATCAATGTTCTAGATTTTGTTGGCATGTTAGTTTTGATGCATGTTTGGGATATCTACATGTGACTGATGTGCTAGAAATATGTCATTATGTATTTGGAATATCCCTATAAAAATAATGTGTAAAATTAGTGGGGATATCAACTCATGGAGGATTTTTATGGCTGGATACTGAAGTTTCATCCCACATTGTACTGATGCAGGTATGTTTCTCCTAACATGGTGTAGAAGCAAGAAGAGATGGTCCCTAAGGAGCCATCACGATCTTGGTACTTGTGTGATATATTATTTTAATATTTTTAACTTATTTAAATTCATGGAATACACTTTTATATATTATGCACTGATATTAATAGTCATGGGTTGTTTCCTAATGAGTCTTGTACTCACACCCTACTCGGTCAAATTGATGCGCTTATAGATATCATGCATAGGGATTTGGTGAATGGTAAGAGCCTTGTGATGGACGACTGAGAATGTAAAAAAGGATTCTAATGATGATGGATATAGTTTTAATAGGATGTTAAATAATGTATTAATGTACTAGAGAACCCAATACCCTACAACCGTGTTTAGTATAGCTTTTTTATCATGTATTTTATATTTCCATTTTTTCATTTATTAGACTTTTTATTTATTTAATTAATATATTTATTCTATTATTTATCATACCAATGATAGGATAACAAGGCTATATACACACCACAGATGGATTTAGACTCTCACTAATAGCCAGTAGCCTCTTTCATATTGTGAGATATGCTTGAGGTCACCTAGTATCTAGTCCAGAACTGATGGTTCGGGTCGGGATTTTACAATGGTAACAACCGTTTCTTATTCTTTTCCTATATTTAAAATATTCATGTCAAAAAATTTAATTAAATAAAGAAATATAAAAAAATCATCTTTGATATAATGGGTTTTACCATATTCTTCATTGATAAATTCCATATATACACCCATTCAAATAGCTCCCATTATCTTTATATTTGGTCTTGGTGTTACCAATAAATCCATAAAATTCACATTTCATAAGGGGAATCATATTTTATAATTTTCTCATATTTATATAAAAATCATTAATAAAGAACCGTGGATGATTATTAATCCTCGAATATTGAGAATTATTTATAACTATCTGAACTCATTTGATATTAGATATCTCTATTTGTGAATCTATCATTACTGTATTTATAACAAAACAAACAACCTTTTTTACCCCTTGTTTTGAACATTCATATTTTCTATTTTAGTTTTCTTAGTTGCATGACTGTCTCTAGTTTTCCCCATGAAATTTTATCTTTATTTTTTTTTAAATTCACAACACCCACTGATCCTCACATAGCCCTTTGAAAAAAACATTCATATGTGAATCACCTGAACTAAATCATTTTCTTTGAATATATTGTTTTCACTTAAGATTGTAATTTATTTTACTAGGTGGCCAACTCTATATCATGAAATAAATTATTTCCCCACTTCTATATACAATCAGTATGATCATCAATCTCTTTATATTTCTCTTCAATTTTTATCTTGTGGTTCATTATATCTTCAGATTTTACCTGATAATGGTGGGATTTTATTCCCTCAAAGCATCTTTTATTATTACTTGATTATATTTTTTCTTATATAAATGTTTTTTATAACTTCATTATTATCTAACACATGATATTTGTATTTGATAGTGTCATGTTATTATAGGTTTCACTGATAGTCGAAGTAGTGTGCTAATATTATGGGATCCTAGAGGTTCCACAACATTATTCTTGAAACATGTTCTAGGGATTGATGATATTGTACAACTAGGCCTATAAAATACCTAATATTTCGGATAGGACAATCATAAAACATTGATACACCTTCTCATGGTTTTCTAGCTTGGATGTCTCAAATATGTAAGTGTATAAGAATATTTTTATTAAAAGAAAATACACATTCCTATGTGTTATTGGATGATACTATTTGGGAATGTGTGTATTAATACTTATAATTAAATGTTGACAATAATATATCATGAATTATGTACTTTGATGTATTGGAGAAAAAATTAGTGGAATATGCACCCAATGATGATTGATATGATGGGTACATCAAAAATAACACCGCATTAAGGAATAATGAGATAAATGATTTATCCCTTTTTGTATCATAAAAGAAATTGACAGCACTAGATCTTTGATGGGAATGGAACCATCAGAATAAATTTTTGGCCACAATGTTCAAGGTTCTTTTTCATTTCCAAAATGTATTATAAAGATAAATCTAGTATATAGGTTAACTACGCCATCATGCTACCTACTTTATTTTACGTATTGTGATAAAATGATTTTATTACACTGTAAATGTTTGTTGGACATTAGGCATTATTGAGAAGTCAAATTCTATATCTAGGGATTCCTTATAATTCTGTTAGATTATATCATTGCACATTATGAATTTGTTCCTAATGACACTAAGAAAGATGCTGAGAGGGTCACTCAATAATTTTATCTGAAATTGTGGTTAAATTTTATTATTGAATTTAACATGTTAGAATAAAAATTTTAAATTTGGGTTTGGTATATAACCATAAATTATTCACATGTATTTTCCAATAATAAGTGAGTGAGTTAATAATAATAAATATTTGTTTCCAATTTTTATGAATATAATAATTTTTTATTTATCATAGAACAATTATGTGACCTTTATTTATTAAATAGTCATTGTTCTAGGATCGGTAAATTACAAATAGTGAATGTATACTCTAATTAATGGTAAAATTAGAAATAATATAAATTATATTTACCTGTATTCTTAAATGAGATTCACATTTAATGTGATTAATAATATTATTATTATTAATTTCTATGAGGTAAAATAAGAATATTAATGTTGGAAAGGGTTTGGTATTAATGTTTTTAACGTTAAATCTTTCATAATAAAAATATAATTATACTACATTACTAAAGATAATTGGTGTTAAAAATTGATAGTTTGAGATCCTCTCAAGACATATAGAATGATAAAGAGATCTTACAGTGCTATCCTCCACTACTCTCTAATGCCAAAAATAGAACACCACGAGTTCTTACATACATTAGATGAATCCTACATTGATCAACCATAAACAACACAATTGAACAAGATCATCCATGCTAGCACCCACCAACTCAAAGATTTTATTTAGTGATTGTGGTTGAATTGTGGATCTCCATTCGATATATGTTGTTTTTTATCATATAGTTAAATGGTGGTGTGAAAATATTTATTCCATCAGATCATCAATAAAAGAAGAATTACAGGTTGAGTTAATTCTATAAGAGCTTATAAATTAATTATAAATTAGTTGTGAAGATCCTTTTCATTTGGTTCCAAAATTTTAATCAAGTCAATTAATATATTATTTTCAATGTAAATGAAATGTTATCATGTATATAAATGATAATATATGATTTATGACTAAAATCTAGGCTGGTCATTTTATCAAATAGTGATTCCTCTATTCCTAAAAACTACAAGTTTCACTAGTGCGGTCACATGATTAATTCGTAATTATTTATTTTTCATTTATTGGATTCATGTTTTCTTAAAAGGTTGGGATCAAAGACTCATTTATTATTAAAGCAAAGAAAATACCTCTTTAACTGGGTATAGGGAGGCCCATTACATATCCCAAAGTTCAAGTTGGAATTTAGCCCATTACATAGGTCGTAAGACCATTTTTTGGCCCGAAGCCCATTTTTTGAATAGTACTGCTACAGTAACCACACTGCTACTGTCCTGCATAGTACTCGCCACTGCTACAGTACCCTGCCTCTTCTATAGTGACCTACTACCACTCATCTATTTTAGTTTTATTTCACATAAAATTATTTATTTTAATAACATACATCATTGTCTCATCCCTTTATTCATTCTCAACAACAAAAAAAGTAATTGGATAAGAATTAAAATTGATTAAACCTCTGAAAAAATCATCTGAAGGTACCAATGATTCTTGATTGATAAAACTAGAGTACATAACCTGTACACCCCAAAAGCACATAATGTATTATGTTTTCTATCATTTTCTCCTTTATATTTTGAGAAATACAAAAACATATGGTTATAATATCAAAATATATTGGATCAAAAAGTACATCCACACATACCAGAACATGGAAAAAATAAATACATATATTATAACCAATGAATATGATGTTTAGTCCCTAATATTTTTTAGAAGAGTGGATGGGGTGTCTCAAGAAAGCTGATTATTGGATACACGACATGGGGAATAACATGTGATGAAAAATTGGGTCACCCACCTTATAAATTAGTCTACAGGACATGTACATCAAGGTTTTGAATGGTAATGGAACACACCTAGTCCCATGATGTGTGATTTGGACACAAGAAGAAGATAAGTACACAACTTGTAGTCTTCTATAGATTGTGTCCTCGAATTTTCATGAAAATAAGAATTGAATTTACAATTAAGTCTATTGATTATGTGTTCCATGTTCCTTTCAATCGATAGTACACATCGAATCAATATATTAAATATTATTTTATAATGTTATTTCCGTTTTAATTTCTTTTGTAAAATACATGTGGTTTCATCAAAGTACAGTTTTTTACTACCTTAATTATATATGAAGATAATTATTTTTAATTATAGATGATGGTTAATTAAGGATGGTTTGTTAATGTGATATATTGTTGCGATAATTGTATTAGTTTGTGGCACAGTATCTAAAAAAATATAAGAGAATATCAATTAATAAATTAGAATAAAAATACATGCTCAATGATCAATGTGTGTATTATAATGAAATTATAACATCCCCATTAAATGATTTATTTCATTAAATAATTATGGTTAAATTATTATTGATGGCTTGTGGGTCATCACATCTTATTTATTATGTAAGGTCCATTATGCTCATGATTTCTTTTTTTGAACTCCATTTATCCAATATATTGGATCCCCTCACAAATATATGTGTAAAATACTATGTATTTATGGGGTTACAAAGAGAGAGGAGGTTGTCCGTTTTAAAGAGAAAAGGAAATACTAATTGAGGTGATACATAATAGCCAAGGTGGAATAATGTAACATGAACCAAGGTATGATTCAATGTGTTTTATCCAAGGATAGAGTTTATGAATATCATCTACCAAATAAACTGTCCATTATAGAATCTCATGATCAAAAAACATATATTTTATTTCAATTAGTTATATGTAAAATTATAGATTTTTTTGAATGTTCCATGATGATATAATAAATGAATGGGAAATCATGGTAGATCGAATAAAAAATAATTATATTATGCTTAAATTATTTATCACAAATGGTTAATAACTTAATTATAATCCACCTAATATTAACGAGGAATGTAAAAGGTTAATGTAACACCCCAAGCTTCTACGGTACGCTTCTCTTTGAATAATACAATAGCGTGTGTTGTACGCAACATCGAGTTCTAACACACCATAACCAATCAAACTAACTATTATGAATATTAATACCCACTTTTTGAAATTTATAAATTTTATTTTTCAAAATGGACTTCTTTTTCGGATTCAGAATATCGAAATTATCCTAGGGTTAATTATTTGTATTTTTCTGAAAAACTTCATTTTTTATGAATAGTGAAACCACTAAGTGGTAGTTAAAAAACTGAATTTTTCATAAAACTTAATTTTACTGCTTCTGTGAGTGGAATTTTGAAAATCTGAGAGACACAGTTAATATCGAGGACTAAAATGTGGTTCATTGAGATGAAAATAATTTTTTGTGAATAGTAACTTTTTACTTTTATTAACCACGGTTAAAAGTAAATAGGGTAATTAAGGGTAAAAATAGTATTAATATAACCCTGACACATGTCCTAATTCTATTGGATAAGATTAATTCGATCAAAACAAAACCTTAGGAATAAAATATTATCATTTAGTTCCACTTGGATTAGATTAGGACATTTATTATTATTTAATTCAAAGTAGAGTAAAATGAGTTAAAATCATAGTTTATTTACTAAATCATTTTTAATATAAGGTTATACATAAGATAAATTAGATTTTAAATATTCATTAGAAATATAAAACTATTTTCTACATAATTGTATTTTATTTTTACATTTTAGACATTAAATCATTTAATTTATTTATGACCCAATGATGATGCAGTAATTACCATAATTGTGAAAAATTGAAATAATTGATATTATAAATACACAAATAAATATAATTTGAAACTTTTTATGAATTAAACTAATTTTATAGGTTAATAGGACATGTTAAGAATGATTTAAATTATTTTTTTCGAAGTAATCATTCTGTTATGATTTTCAAAAAAATCAATTTTCCAAATAGTGTCAAAATTGACATAAAAGAGTTTTTAAAACAAATATTATATTATTAATTGATATTCAATTTCTAAAAATCTAAGGTTCGGCCAAGAGACTTATATCATGATATTTGTATCATTAATGGACCACTTGGGGGTCGATTGGAGGTATATAGTATGTTTATTAACTATATAATATAAAAATACAAAGTGACATGGTAAGTGACAAACTAATTAACTAAAAGTTAAAACTAAAAGATAAGGTTAATATAGTGACCCAAACCTGCCTAAATTATATTGGTTGAGTTTTTTTCAACCCATCCCCAACATAACCTTTAAATAATCCACTTTATATCCAATAGAAACCGAATATGAATTTATTATAAAATAATATTTCTAGCTTTTCCAAAGGTTCCCCTCACCCCTCTTATAAAAGGCCACTCCCCCTTATCATTAATTCACACCTTGAAAGCTTTTTGTCTTGGCCAAAACCTTCCCAAATACTCTCTAAAATTCCCTCACTTCAACCTAGAGTCCATAGTTTGATCATAAAGCCAACCTAAGGATCCCTTTTGATCAAATCAAAAGGACGAACCCGAAGAAGAGGTAATGTTTTCACCACCCTTTTTCAAATTCATTTCTTCATCCACTTCTTCATTCTTTGTTATTCCCATTATAAAATAATGAATCCAGTATCTCCTATATAATGTAATATTATTATAAATATGGTACAACAATATTTAGTATTCTATCCATCCTTTGAATGGCATGTCACCATACGTGCGTATGTACGGCTTACCGTCTCCATGTCGTGGTGTAATTGTAATTCAATAAATTATTATTTGTATGGGTATAATAATGATGTGTAATTCATGTAAATAATTAATATAACATGATAATTATTCTGTATATATGATATACCATCCGATTATATATTATTTTAATATCAAAAGAATGATATTGTCGCTCGTGCGTACGTACGGACTACCGTCTCCACGAATGCGATGAGATTCATTCTCCATCGTATCCATTGAAGTATAATTCTCAATTTATGATTAATAATAGTATCTATGGACTTGATATCATTCTGGATAATATTAGGATACAACCTATTCATGACAAACACGTCTTACGTAACAAAACATATAAATGAAAACGAGTAAGTTAACACCCGAAACAACGATAATACTAAGATATTATAAACAAATCAATGTTAAAAGATCATATATGATATCATATTAATGTATATGATTCTTGTATAATTTAATAAAAATTATTCCACCATTATACATGAGGTTAACCTACCCTCAACCAAGGAAAAGTACAAGGTAAGGGTTTATTTTCCAATCTCTTCTTTATCCGAGGTTGTTTATACGTGATTATCTACTGGGACCGCTTTATCATCCACATCCATGTTTCTTAAAAATGTATTTCAAATCATTCATACTATTTTAAAGACTATGGGATAAATTCATTTATACCCTTGTAGACTTTTTATAAGAGGTTTGTAAAGGAATCATTCTGTTATTTTCCAAACAAGGTCCTTTTAACCTTTTCGACAGAATTAAGGTAAGAATGTTTTTTTAACTTATACGGCAAGTGCGGCTATTTTCCGCCGTTATAAAATCTTAGAATCTTACCTTACAAGATTATAAAAAAAATTCAATTTAAATATTTTATTTTATAATTATGTGACTTTTAAATGATTTAAAAAAGGGATATTTCTCCCAAATAGTTTTGATTTCATCTATGTCAAAATACTTTGATTGATTTTAAGATTATTTATAGTTGATTTATTATGATACAAAACATCCATATTATATTTAAGGTTTTGTGATTTGTTTGAATGTGGATGTGTTATTTTTATACCATTCATGGTTTATGGAGAAATTATTGACATTTCGTATGCTATTTTTAATAAGAATGTTTATGTTATGTTTAAACCTTTTCATATGGGAATGCATTGGACATAATATGTGACAGGTGGAGCTTGCTATAGATCCTCGATGCATCGGTAGGTCTTATGAGGAAAACTAGTGTCTTGGCACAAGGCCTTGGAAAAATATTATTTGTAGTCATGGCACGAGGCCTTGGCTATGTGGTTATCATAGTCTGGAATTATGCATTCCACCATTATGAAAGTGGTTATTGATATTGCATGTGATTATTCGATTAGTAGAATATCCATGTGAATAAGTAAATGGAATTATTTCATTTTATTTTTTTCCATACTATGTTGAATTTCAAGTTTAAAAGGATTTTTTCTTAGTTATACATTTCCTTAAATGTTTATTCCTATTTATGAATGTTTCCGCAATATTGTTATCCTTACTGGGCCTTTGAGCTCACCCCTTTTCTATGTTTTATTTTTCCCAGGATGTGAAGAAGTAATTTATGAATGACCTATAGGGATAGTATGAGGGGATAAGAGTGTAGACTATGGAAACTATATTGTTGTAGTTTTTATTTTATGATATAATGTAAAAGATTATGAATATATCTAGTGTTTCCAAGGCTACTAAACTAATCAGTCTTTCGAGATTTGATCATTCTTGTGATCATGCCAATGTTATGTAATAATGAACTGACTCTGGGTAACTGGGGTCGGGGCATTACATTTGGTATCATATGAAGTTTAGTACAAACCTTGGAAGCTAGATTTAAATAAACTCTGATTAGAGCACATAGATTTAAGATGGACTTTAAGGATTAGTATAGAATAACTTCCTAGAATTTTGGTATTGTAGAGATTTTGTGAGTTTTCTGAGAAATACATCATTGTCTGGATACGAGCAGGTAGAGGCGGCTCTTGCACAGATGTTCCTAGGGGTAAAACCCGAAAACACCACTTTGAGCTAGACTCGAACGGGAACTGGTGCATGACAATGGGCCGTGCTGCACTCTTGGTTACGACACTCCCGGGGGATATGCTTAGGATAACTATCATTTTCTTTACAAATCATTATGAAGGGTTTATGAGTATATAATTTCTCAAAGAAAACATTTATATGATTATGGATTATATCCATAAATAGTTCAATTTATGTTAAGTGCTTTATAAGTATGAAATTATGTATTTTGATTCATAAAATGATCTAGTTTAAGTCGTTGTTTATAAATGGCACCTAGTGGATGAAATGGAAACCGTATCAATGCACACACTCCATATAGGGATTTCCCTCCTACTCAAGATAATTATAGTGGATCGGGTGATGCAACTGGTGTCGATCAACTAATCACCATATTGGGATAACTCACTCAGGTTATGAATAATAACCTTACCCGTATGGAGTACCCTGATCCACAACGTGGAGGATCAATGTTAGATCGTTTCATGAGTCAAAAACAACAAACGTTCAATAGGATTACAAATCCCTTAGTAGCTATGCAATGGATAATTTCCCTAGATAAAATATTTCAGGCTTTGGGGAGTAGTGAAAGGGAAAAAGTTATCATGACAGTTTACCGCCTCACTGGAGAGCTGAGAAATGCTGGTCATTGATTCAAAACATGAAGGAACATGATGAAGTATCAAATATGGAATGGAGGGAGTTAAAATATATGTTTTTAGAAATATACTTTCCTCATGACCATCGAGATGATATGGAAAGCCAATTTCTGAGTCTGAGACAAAAGGAGGATGAGAATGTCTCAAATTATGAGGATAACTTTACAAGGTTAGAAAGGTATTCTGGAGATTATATACGTAACCCAAGAAGTAAGATTGGTTGTTTCTTTTATGGGTTAAAACCATTTCTCTGTCAAGCATTAGTCTCACAATCCTTCTCATCGTACGAAGACATTGTATCATGTGCTATCAAGACAGAAAAGGAATTCTCTAAGTCTTATGACTTTAATGAAAAGCAAGAGAAGAAGAGATCTACTAATAAATCTGGGAATGGAAATAAGGGGAATATGGGAGTGTTTGAATATCCATCTTTTGGTAAATGTGGGAAGAAACACCCTAGTACTTGCTTGAAGGGAATGGGTGTCTGTTACAAGTGTGGTGAAAAAGGCCACCAAGCTCGTGATTGCAAAGGGAAGAAGGAAGCTACCGATGTTCAGTGATATAATTGCAGGGAGATGGGACATTATGCAAATGAATGTCCTAAGCTTCAGGGGAACTTACCTTAGAAAAGGCCAAGGGATCAAGGCCAAGCTTATTCTATCACTACTGCTGAGGTAGAATCTCCGAAAGACGTGGTGGCAGGTAATTTAATGGTTTCCTCAAGTTTAGCAAATGCGTTATTTGATTTTGGATCATCGCATTGTTTCATATCTTCCCAGTTTTCTAGGAAAATTAGATATTTCCAATATGATTTAACAAGGGAGTTTTCAGTTAAAACTCTTAAGGGAAGTATCATTGCAACAATGTTTTTTGAATTGGTCCACATTAGAGCACATAAAGGTTCTTTATCCGCTGATCTGATCATCATACCTATGATTGAGTTTGATATAATCCTCGGTATGGATTGGATTTCGGACCATGATGCGAAGATTTATTGTAAGAAGAAGGATGTTATGATTTTTGATGATAATGATTAGGAACACCTTATCTTTAGAGCAGAATCACCACCACCTAATTCTTATCTAGATCCACCCCCAGTAGCTCAACTAAATTCAATTATTGGGGAGGAAGAGGATGAAATGACTGTGGGTGAGGAAAGGAATGTTCAAATAGAGGATGTACCTATTTTGAAAGAATATGTAGATGTGTTTCCGGAAGATTTACCTGGACATCCTCCAGAATGAGAAGTTGAGTTTTCCATTGATTTAATTCATGGATCAAGGCCTATATCGAAGACCCCTTATAGAATGGCCGTTGTAGAATTAGTTGAACTAAAGGAAAAACTAGAGGAATTGAGTAATAAGGGATTTATTTTCCATAGTGTTTTTCCATGGGGATCCCCTATTCTTTTTGTTAAAAAGAAAGATGGATCTATGAGTTTATGTATCGACTACAGGGAGATCAATGCTATAACAATAAAGAACAAGTATCCCCTTCCTCGCATTGATGATTTATTTAACCAACTTCATGGAGATCAATACTTTTAAAAGATTGACCTTCGATCTGGATGCCATCAGTTGTGTGTGAAGAAGGAAGACATTCCGAAGACAGCATTTCGAACTAAGTATGGGAAGTACGAGTTTATAGTAATGCCTTTTGGATTGACTAATGCACCCTCTGTATTCATGGATATGATGAATAGAATTTTCAAGGAATATCTCAATGAATTTGTGGTGGTATTTATTGATGATATCTTGGTATACTCCAAAAGCTACGAAGATCATGAAAACCACCTGTGCATTATCCTAAAGACTCTTAGAAGACATGAATTATATGGGATGTTTAGCAAGTGTGAATTATGGCTTCATGAGATTTTTTTTCTTGGCCATATTGTCTCTAATGATGGAATCTCTATTGATCCTACTAAGACCAAGGCAATCCAATAATGGCTAGCACCTATGAGTATAACTGAGGTATGAAGATTTATTGGTTTGGAAGGTTATTATCGACGTTTCGTCCAGAATTTTTCCCGACTGGCTAACCCATTAATGAAGCTCACACGTAAAGGGGTTAAATTTGTTTGGACAAAATAGTGTGAAGAATGTTTTGAAGAAATGAAGAGAACATTAGTCAATGCTCCTATATTGACTCTACCATCGAGGAATGATGGGTTCATTATTTACAGTGATGCATCGAAGAAAGGAATTGGTTGTGTTCTTATGCAGAATGATAGGGTTATTGCCTATGCATCACGACAGTTGAAAATTCATGAACAAAAATATCCTACTCATGATCTCGAGTTGGATGCGGTGACCTTTGCTTTGAAGATATGGAGGCACTACCTCTATGGTTAAAAATGTGAGACTTATACTGATCATAAGAGTTTGAAGTATATTTTCTCAAAAAAGGAACACAACATGAGGCAATGTCAGGTGGCTTGACTTACTCAAGGATTATGATTGCACGATACACTACCACCTGGGTAAATCAAACAAGGTGGTAGATGCTTTGATCAGAAAAGACCATGGAGTTTTGAACAATATGAGAATTAAAAGGGATCCAATTTTCATGGATCTAGTGAAGATATACATGGGAATAACCAGGGAAGGTGAAACATCAATGATTTTTCAAATGGTTTCCAAACCATCTTTACTAGAAAGGATTAAGAGTTCTCAAACCGATGATGATGAATTTAAAAAGAAGATTAAAGCTGTGAATGATGGGAGATTGAGAGACTTTTTGTATGAAGAAGGAATTTTCAAATTCAGGAAGAGGGTTTCTGTTCCCGATATACCTGATCTAAAAAGGGAATTACTGGATGATGCTCATAGTTCCAATTTTTCTATACACCCTGGGAGCACCAAAATGTATAGAGATTCGAAAGAACATTTTTGGTGGGACAACATGAAGAGGGAGATTGATGATTTTGTGTCAAGATGTATGGTTTGTCAACAAGTGAAAGCTGGAAGGAAACAGTCTGGAGGAGTCATGCAACCTCTTCCCATCCCTGAGTGGAAATGGGACAATATTACGATGGACATTGTCATGGGGCTACCAAATACTCCTAGAAGGAATGATGCAATATGGGTCATTGTTGATCGTCTTACCAAGTCAGTACATTTTCTTGCTATAAGGGAAGATTTATCACTTGAACGACTAGCAAGACTATATATTAATGAAGTTTTGAAACTTCATAGAGTACCCCTATCGATTGTTTCTGATCGTGATCCCCGTTTTACTTCAAGATTCTGGAAAAGTCTTCAGAAAGCCTTGGATACTGAACTTCATTTGAGAACTGCCTACCACCCTGAAACAAATGGACAATCCGAACGAACAATTCAAACCTTATAAGACATGTTGAGATCCTGCTCACTTGACTTTAAGGGTATGTGGGATCAATATTTACCTCTGGTAGAATTTTCCAATACAAATAGCTTCCATTCGAGTATTCATATGGCACCATATGAAGCGTTATATGGAAAGAGATGTCGCACACCAACATGTTGGGATGAAGTTGGTGAAAGAAAACTTGTTGGCCCAGAACTGGTGGAGGAAATGATAGAAAAGGTGAAGGTAATCCAAAACCATATCAAAGCAGCTCAAAGTAGGAAGAAGAGCTGTGCTGATAATTGAAGGAAGGATTTGAAATTTCAAGTCAGTGATCATGTTTTCCTGAAGGTATCTCCATGGAAGGGAGTCATACATTTTGGTAAAAAGGTAAATTGAGTCCCAGGTACATCGGACCTTTTGAAATTCTAGAACGAATTGGGGTTTTAGCTTACCGATTGGAAATGCTGCCAA
Organism: Viscum album; assembly: GCA_963277665.1. Classification (NCBI taxonomy): domain Eukaryota; kingdom Viridiplantae; phylum Streptophyta; class Magnoliopsida; order Santalales; family Viscaceae; genus Viscum; species Viscum album. The sequence continues at coordinate 1,207,604,151 of OY728166.1, forward strand.
GTCTCTCCAAAGTTCACGATGTGTTCCACATATCTCTATTGAATAAATATATGCCTGACCCAACGAATGTAGTCACCTATGAGGAATTAGAACCGCAACCCGATATGTCTTATTGCGAAGAGCACTTCAAGATTCTTGATATGAGAGAACAAGTACTAAGAAACCGGTTGACTCCTTTGGTAAAATTCTTGTGGAGAAACCATAAGATGGAAGAGGCAACGTGGGAACCCGAGGAACTTATGATGAAGAACCACCAGAGTCTTTTCATGCAGTAGTATTCTATAAATTTCAAGGTGGAAATTATTTGAAGGAGAGGAGAATGTAACACCCCAATCTTCTACAGTACATTTCTCTTTGAATAATGTAATAGCGTGTGTTGTACGCAACATCGAGTTCTAACACACCACAACCAATCAAACTAGCCGTTATGAATAGTAATACCCACTTTTTGAAATCTATAAATTTTATTTTTCAAAATGGAATTCATTTTTGGATTCAGAATATTGAAATTTTCCTTGGGTGAATTTTTGGTATTTTTCTGAAAAACTTCATTTTTTGATGAATAGTGAAACCACTAAGTGGTAGTTAAAAAATTGAATTTTTCATAAAAATTAAATTTTCTACTTCTGTGAGTGGAATTTCGAAAATCCGAGAGACACGGTTAATATTAATGACTAAAATTTGGTTCATTGAGATGAAATTAATTTTTGGTGAATAGTAACTTTTTACTTTTATTTACCACGGTTAAAAGTAAATGGGGTAATTAAGGGTAAAAATAATATTAATATAACCCTAAAACATGTCCTAATTGTATTGGATAAGCTTAATTCGACCAAAAACAACCTTAGGAATAAAATATTATCATTTAGGTCCACTTTAATTAGATTAGGACATTTATTATTATTTAATTCAAAGAAGAGTTAAAAGAGTTAAAATCAATGTTTATTTACTAAATAATTTTTAATATAGGGTTATGCATAAGATAAATTAGATTGTAAAAATTAATTAGAAAGATAAAACGATTTACTACATAATGGTATTTTATTTATAATTTTTGGACATTAAATAATTTAATTTATTTATTACCCAATGATGATGCAGTAATTACCATAATAGTGACTAATTAAAATAATTGATATTATAAATACTCAAATAAATATAATTTGAGACTTTTTATGAATTACACTAATTTTCTAGGTTAATATGACATGTTAGGAATGATTTAGTTAACTTTGTTCAAAGTAATCATTCGGTTATGATTTTCACAAAAATCAATTTTCCAAATAGTGTCAAAATTGACATAAAAGAGTTTTTAAAACAAATATTATATTATTAATTGATATTCAATTCCTAAAAATATAAGACTCGGCCAAGAGACTTATATCATGATAGGTGTATCATTAATGGACCACTTTGGGGTCTCCTGGAGGTATATATTATGTTTATTAACTATATAATATAAAAATACAAAGTGACATGGTAATTGTCAAACTAATTAATTAAGAGTTAAAACTAAAAGATAAGGTTAATACAGTGACCCAAACCTGTCTAAATTCTATTGGTTGAGTGGTTTTCGACACATCCCCTCCATAACCTTTAAATAATACACTTTGGAGCCATTATAAACCGAATATGAATTTATTATAAAATAATATTTCTAGCTTTTCCAAAGGTGCCCCTCGCCCCTCTTATAAAAGGGCACTCCCCCTTATCATTAATTCACACCTTAAAAGCCTTTTTTCTCGGCCAAACCCTGCCCAAATACTCTCTCAACTTCCCTCAATTCAACCTAGAGGCCTTAGTTTGATCAGAAAGCCAACCTAAGGAGCCCTTTTGATCAAATCAAAAGGTAGAACCCGAAGAAGAGGTAATGTTTTCACCACACCTTTTCAAATTCATTTCTTCTTCCACTTCTTCTTTCTTTGTTATTCCCATTCTAAAATAATAAATCCAGTATCTACTATATACTGTAATATTATAATAAATATGTTACAACCATATTCAGTATTCCATCCATCCTTTGAATGGCATGTCACCATACGTGCGTACGTACGACTTACCATCTCCACGTCGTAGTGTAATTGTTATTCAATAAATTATTATGTGGATGGTTATAATAATGATGTTTAATTCATGTAAATAATAAATATAACATGAAAATGATTCTGTATATATGATATACCATCCAATTAAATATTATTTTAATATCAAAATAATGATAATGTCACTCGTGCGTTCGTACGGACTACCATCTCCATGAACGCGATGAGATATATTCTCCATCGTATCCATTCAAGTATAATTCTAATTTGATGATTAATAATAGTATCTAAGGACTTGATATAATTCTGGATATGATTAAAATACAACCTATCCATGACAAACAAGGATTATGTATCAAAACATATAAAAGAAAACGAGTAAGTTAACACCCAAAACAACAATAATACTAAGATATTATTAACAAATCAATGTTAAAAGATCATATATGATATCATATTAATGAATATGATTCTTGTATAATTTAATAACAATTATTTCACCATTATATAGGAGGTTAACCTACCCTCAACCAAGGAAAAGTACAAGGTATGGGTTTATTTCACAATCTTTTCTTTATCTGAGGTTGTTTATACGTGATTATCTACTGGGACCTCCTTATCATCCACATCCTTGTTTCTTAAAACTGTATTTCAAATCATTATTAATATTTTAAATACTATGGGATAAATTCATTTATACTCTTATTGACTTTTTATAATAACCTTTTAAAGGAATCTTTCCGTCGTTTTCCAAACAAGGTCATTTTTAACCTTTTCGACAGAATTAAGGTAAGAATGTTTGTTTTAACCTATACGCAAGATGCGGCTATTTTCCGCCATTATAAAATCTTCAAAGATTCTCTTACAAGATTATAATAAAATTTTCAAAGTAAATATTTTATTTTATAATTATGTGACTTCTTAATGATTTAAAAAAGGGACATTTCTCTCAAATAGATTTGATTTCATCTATGTCAACATCCTTTGATGGATTTTAAGCTTATTTGAAGTTGATTTATTGTGATACAAAACTTCCATATTGTATTGATGGTTTTTTGATTTGTTTGACTCTGGATTTGTTATTTTTATACCATTCATGGTTTATGGAGAAAGTATTGACATTTTGTATGCTAGTTTTAATACGAATTTTTATGTTATGTTTAAACCATTTCATATGGGAGTGCATTGGACTTGATATGTGATGGGTGGAGCCCACTATAGCTCCTCGATGCATCGGTAGGTCTCATGATACAAACTAGTGTCTTGGAACAAGGCTTTGGAAAAATAGTTTTTGTAGTCTTGGCACGAGGCCTTGGCTATGTGGTTATGATAGTCTGGCATTATGCATTCCATCATTATGAAAGTGGTTATTGATATTTCATCTGATTATTCTATTAGTAGAATATCCATGTGAATATGTAAATGGCATTATTTCATTTTATTTTTTCCATACTATGTTGAAGTTCAAGTTTAAAAGGCTTTTGTTTTAGTTATACATTGGCTTAAATGTTTATTCTTATTTATGAATGTTTCTGCTATATTGTTATCCTTACTGGGCATTTGAGCTCACCCATTTTCTATGTTTTATTTTTCCCAGAATGTGAAGAAGTAATTTATGAATGACCTGCAGGGATTGTATGAGGGAATAAGAGTGTGGACTATGGAGAGTATATTGTTGTAGTTTTCATTTTATGATTTAATGTAAAACTTTATGAATATATCCAGTGTTTCCAAGGCTACTAAACTAATTAGTATTTCGATATTTGATCTTTCTTGTGATAATTCCAATGTTATGTAATAATGCACTGACTCTGGGTAACTGGGGTCAGGGTGTTACAGTTAAAATGGTATTATTTATAATTATCAATACCCATTAATTATAATATCAACTAAAATTATCTTTCCACTACGTATGTTAGAGTAGATCCCACTATTCAATGTAATGGACCAATCCAATATGGGGTGTATTCAATTATTGTGAAAATTTTAGCTTAATGATTTCTATTGACATAATATATTTTTCTTCAATGGATGAAAATATATAAAGTACTTGGTGTAACTAAGAGAAAATGTTTAAAGAAATATTTTAATGACATATCATGATCGGGGAGTCCACTGACCTGACCAAGGAAGTGTGATTTAATATAGATTTCGAGTTACACATACCTAAATTCCTTTATATTTCTTTTAAGGATCATCTCTAGATTATAATAGAGTGAATATGGATCATTACCTATAAAATTTATAGGAAATAATATGTTTTAAAAAATATGATGTAGGATAATGCGATTTGAAAAATAGTTTTTCATTAATAAGAATTTGATTAAAGATAAATTTATTTATATTTTTTGTAATAAAAAACAAGTACTAAGTATCTTCTACAAATTTATAGAAATGGAAAATAATATTACATAGACCAAATAACATTTATATATACATAATAAGGATAACATTATCACCAGTGTGAAATTATATGAATGGTATAGGGGTTTTCATGGTATACAATTCCATTAATGGAAATTATACATGAAGGAAGACCCACGTACAAAGTTTATTTTGAAAGAGGATAATGACAAAGAAGTATCTATATATTTTCAACATGCAAATGATTCAGTGTATGTTAAATGTTTTGTGTTATCCTATATATTTAATGAGAATCTAATGAAACATGAGGATATTTATGTGAAAAGCATCCATTCTTAGTATAATGAATGAAATCAAATGATGGTGAGACCATAGATATAAGATATATCTAATTCATAGTTTACATGTAATCTTGGATAGTTGAAGAAAAATAGGGAACATTTAGTTAATATACTTGGCTATATCGAGTTCCTGTACATATTGGGTTTTGAAATCCCTAATGATATGTGTATAGATATCATTTTCCCTCACAAACAAATAACTTCTCCAATTTTATTATAAATTATAATATGAGAAATAATTAGAATTCACTCCTATATCTTCATACAAATTTTTTCAATGATGAGATATACATTGGTTGTGACAACCCATCTATATGTAGTTTAAATAAGAATACGAGGAATATTGAAAAGGGTTCAAAGACTCATTGTAAATCTAAGGCACAAGAGCAGTTTCCCTATAAATCTATGGCACTAAAGCACCATACCTACAAGTATAATATTGAGAGGAAATGATTGAAATAGGAAATTTAACGTTTTTCATGTGGAAATCAATTCCAATAGAAGATGAATTTCACCCCACCAAATATACAAGAGAATGATTTTGGTTCATTATTTATCGAGTGTAATAATTATATATATGTACAATTTTGTTATTAAATACATTATGTGGGTCTAATGTTTGTATCCAAATATAAGAAACATATATATTTTTAATGGACTCTAGAGGTAAGGTGGTTTTATGGGATTCCAATGGAGTGAAACATGCTACACTATCCATTAGAGACAACCATCCTACATAGACAACAATATTTAATTTAGTTTTAATAAAATTTTATTTTTTTCCGATTGTTATCATGAACATTATATCCATTTAATATTTAGATATAGAGGTATTTATGTTCATCTTTGGAAAGATTGTTTGATACTTTTTTATAGTATCATATTTTATGTTTTGGGAAAATTGAATAATGGTCATTAACTCATAGCAGCAATCAAGAGGGATTGTTGTGGAGAGGACTATCAATTTCATCAGCCACAATTAGTCTGGGAGAATTCCTTGTTTTACTAGTTTCCTAGTTCATGAATTATTATTTCAGTAGTCCACCTCCATTCTTACCTTCACCCACGTTGTTTTGAACCCCACGCAACAAAATGTTCTCCAGAATATTGTTTTTTCGGATGAACCAGACATTCTAGTGTTCATAGAATCCCAGTCTCAGTCCATTTCTTCAAAGTATTATCATTGTGTTTTACAGTTCAATAACAACATGATTCATGGGAAGGGGATCTTTTGTGCAACGATATCCTGTCCAAGTTCAACTTCTTTTGGTTGCATTTTCATAATTAAATTCTTCCCTTGGCACATAGGGTTCATAATAATGGATTTTAGTTGGCTTTGATATGTTCCTATGATAATAGTCTCAGAGAAGATTCATTACTATACCACTTTTTAGAAAGTTACTAGCCTTCCCATTACGAAGATGACTTTAGTGTCCTCATGGGGTGACAGTTTCATATTTTAACATAGGACAATTACCTCTAATCATGGTTCCATGGCCTAGGGAGAAATGTTTAGGAGTACAGGGTGAGGTGTTCTCTTCTCTTTGACTGGGTGTTGGACACTTTAGTCCACATATAATAATTCAAGGCATGATAGAATTTATAGATCTCAGTTGATGGTGAAGGTGAGGTTGATGTCTCTAGCGATGGATCTGGCATCACTGTTCAAACATGGATATCATCCTCTTTACCTAGAGTGGTACTTAGTAGATAGGGTAATATCTATTCTTCCATATACCATGACACCATAAAGTAAATGGATTATTTTGATACCCCCATTAGATGGAATCAAATTATATTTTTATTTAATATGTATAAATGGTTTCAAGATGGGAGGGGGGTTTTCCATGAACATATGGGTTCTATTGTCCTTGATTCCAATTTGTGGTTGGGGAATGGGGACTATCTCATGGAGGTGTTAGAGACCATGTTTAATATATTGGAATTATGTCTATCCTAGGGAATCCTGGACCATTAGCTGGAAATAGATTATTTGATTATTAAAACCTAAATTCATGGTAGATGATCTACTCCTTTTGTTATGTCTTGTTTTTTTTTCAGAACTATAAGAGGCATATCCCGAATTTCATTAGTCTTACACACTCCCTGAGTGATGGTAAAAATTTGGTCAACTTCATAGAATCCTTATCCTCTCTTAACAACCCTTGATCATTTTTTAGAACTGAATCTCTTCTCCCAAGTGTGTTACATTGGTGCAGGATGATTCTTTGGTTTGTATTACAATAGACCTCATGGACTTATTTCAGGCCTGATTCCCCTTTTAGTATTTAGATAAAATTCATAATATTGGATGATGGAATAACTCTCATTATATTTCGAACTGTAAAAAAATATTGTAAATTGATAACAAAAATAATATGCATAACTAACATGACACTTGGTTTTTTCATCAACATATTGTTCATGTTAATGAAAATCATTTGTGAATGATATATCAAGATGGATATTTCAAATCTTTTGAGTTAAATCCACATGAAATATGTCATACTTGTTTTATTGGAAAGACGAAAAAACAAATATTAAGTGTTCATGGTAAAATGGTCATTGAGTTTCTAGATTTTGTACACACTAATGCTTTTAGAAATTTTCCAGTATAGTTTACAGTTGGATATTCATAAATTAATATTTTTTATGATGATCTAACTAGGAAAAGTTTTATCTATATGATTAGATCTAAGTATAAATCCTATAAAAAATTTAATGTTCTCAATAATGAGAATGAGAATCATCTTGGTTAGTTGATAAAGAATCATCTGTCAGATTTATGTGGTGAATATGTTTACCAATAGTTCATCTAATCTATATAGAAGTATGGGATTTTTCTCGACAAAAACCACCTTATAAATGAAAGTGTAATAGTTCAAGTTAAGGAAGGATTTGTATCCTATTGGACATGGTAGGGTCAGTGATGAGTTACACAAGCATTACATTATCTTTTTAGGGATATGCCTTAAATAAAATATTATAATTACTAAATTGGGTACCAAAAAAAGTGGATAATGTTATTCTATTTGAGTTATAGAGTGGAAAGAAACTATTTATTCACATGTTATTTAATGGGGTTATGAAGCCCTTATTACGTACAGAACATGAAAACGATTCACCCAGAGGAATGATGTCTGTCTTTATAGGGTATCCCAAGGAACAACTAGATACTATCTACATAACCTTATAAAAATAATTTAACTATTGTAGGAAATATGAATTTCATGATATTGAGAATATCTCCATGGAGTATTGTGGGAAAATTATTGACTTCAATGATGTTGATGAACAAGATAAACAAGAGTTGGTACATGATCTGATTCTATAGTTCCCCATGGATAATGTTCCTCCAAAAACATATGTACTGTATCATAGTGCTATATATTTAAGATAAATAGAGAGATATGGTTTTTTGAGAACTGATAATGGTTACTCAATATTCATTGAAAATGGTCCTATCACTTTTAATGAGGATGTAGATAGATCAAAATAAATAAAATTGAAAGAATCAATGAATTGTGAGATATATTCATTATATCAAAACCATGTCATTATTCTAATTGATCTTCTAATTTATGTAATTAATATTAGGATTAAATGGGTATTCAAGATAAAGGTCGACATGTAAGGTAATGAGAAAACATAAAAATAATGGATAAGGCTAAAGGGTTTATAAAACATAAAGGCATTGATTATGATGAATCATTTTCTCATGTTCTCATTTATAAATCCATTGTAATGTTGTTTTATAATAGCATCCCAAGAGTATGATATTTTCCAAATGGATGTAAAAACATCTTTTCTAAATTGGATCCCTAAAGTGGTTGTGTACCTGGAACAAATAGTAGGGATTATGACTCCTAGAATTGAAAAAGCTATAAAAGTTAAAAATATCCATTAACAGATTAAATAAAGCATCGAAGTCATAGACAATGAAATTCAATGAAGCCATAATAAAACTCTGTATCAGTTTTAATGATTATGATACTTTTTTTTTCAAATGATTTATTGGTATTATTTTTATTTTCATAGTACTATTTTTTCATGATATATTAAAAATTTTAAATGATGTAACATCCTTACATGATCTTAAGCAATGGTTGAGTAAGTGTTTTTACATAAAGTACATAGTTAATGCTACATACATTTTAGCGATCAAGGTCGTGGATGATATATCTAAGAGTCTTCATGGAATAATTCAAGGTATACACATTGAAAATATAATTACCAGGTTTAGTATATACAATCCCATGGGTAATTAGTTCAAGTGTGACATGATATACATCTTTCAAAGAAAACCTATCCTCGTACACAATAGGAAGGATATAGAATGATTAATATCCCATATAATTATGTGATAGGATCTATCAGGTATCCAAGTTGTGTTTATGGATTTATGTTATCTATGATTGGATCATGGTAGGTAGATATCAATACGATCTTGGTGAATAATATTAGACTAGTCATAAGGATATCATTATGTACATTTGGAATACTAATGAAATTTTAATGGTATATAGAGCAGATAAAGCACTATTAATCATTTAGAATAAAGATGGTTGTTTTCTGATAGTTCAAATTGCATTTTAATCATGGTCTTGATATATATTTTGTCTCAATAGTTGAGCTGTGATATGGAAGAGTAAAATGCATCATGTTTTCATTGATTCTATAGTAGCTCCTGAGTGTATTGTGGCTTATAATGTATCCAATAGAGCATCATGGATTTAAAATTACTCTAAGAGCAAGATGTGTAACCTAGAAATAAAGACACTATCACTATTTACTATTATAACAATTCAAAAGGTTATTTCTTCAAATATGTTGTGCCACACACCTGGACACAGAAAATACCTTGGAAGTATCTATCTTGGAGGATTTTTCTCAATAAGGTGATGTTGTGGTGAGAAGTGTATCTCAGGAGAAAAACATTATGGAACCCTTAATGAAGGCTTTCTCTCAACAGAACCATAAGTATCATGTAATATCAAGTAGATTGAAACTTTTTGTCAATTGAATGTTTTGAATGTGGGATCCTATTGGATTTGGTACCATAGAACCATATTTTCCTAATAATTTTTTATATTTTTTCATATTAGTTTATTTTTACACCAATATCTTGATTAATCTTCAATATGATATTTGTGGGTGATAATATCATATGAATATATGTTTAGGTTAAAGGTAATAGTTGTTCTCCACTATGATGGGTGCATAGATGTACCATAATAATATTATTTAATCCTGTTATATAGATAGATGAAATTTTCTTACAATAGATAGAGAAATGAAACCTATCATGTTTATTTTGATCATATGACATTGAGACACCTTCCCATGGTGATCTCCCAAGGTAATCTCCATTATATGGGGTTATGAGAACATGAAAATTAATAAGATATACATATTTCTAGGTGTCATTATATTTTCCTCTATTCTGATGTGTCTAATTATTCATGGACAATAATATTTTCATTAATAGATATAATTGAATCCATAAATTAATGTATTGATGAATTTCATGATGATATATACACATAGAAAATTATGATATCTTGTGTGCATATTGGATAATATTTCATCAATGGATAATGTGATAAATGATTAACTCCTCCTTTATCTTGATTGATGTTAATATCTGAGTCCCTTTTATGGGAATAGGACATGTAAAGACAATGTATTCTCAAACATAAATATTTTATCTTTTAGATCAATACTCATTACATTGTAAAAACCCACACCTAAGGAATGTAGTAGTTTAGTCTCTCTAGAGAATATGTATGCAATCTTATTATTCTATAGATGGTCTTAAACATCTACTTTCACGAACCAGGCCGGGTCGCCATCCGACCCGCCGCCCGACCCGGTCCGCGGCAAGGCTCGAAGGGCGTTCCCGATCTCCACAGGCTGGCACAAGTGCTTGGGTATCAACACTAACACATGGGAACGATTTTTCCCGAAATAAAAGACAGAAAGACAACTAACAAGATAGATAAACTGAAATTAGAAATAGACAACGAAACGTGCCTTTAAACTATGAACAAGTTTAAAGTCTACAAATCGAAACAATAACTAAAAGAAAAGACGACAGTGGAAACTAAAACTCATACTCAACCTCCCAGCAGAAGTGAGACCACATCAACACCATTCTGCATGAGAAGACCAACTATAACCTGAACCACCATCACTGAGCACAAAGTCACAACTTGGAATACACAAGAAACAAAGTCTACATACACCCAAAGGTGTATGTAGGGTGTGAGCCAAAAGCCCAATAGGACGTCACCCAATAAAAAGGTTCCATGCCACAACATCAAGAAGACAATTTAATGTGTTTATTCAAAATTTTAATTTAAAAATGCTTTTAAAGAAAACATTTACAAGATAAATGCTAAAAGAAAAACACTAAAAAGAACTCGTTTAACAAACATGATTTTAAAGAGGAAGAGAAAAGATCAATATGGGAACATACACACATACTCACTCACACACACACTCCCATACTCACACACACACACACACACATACTCATACACACACACACACACAAACATACTCACACCCAGGTGGTCCTCCATATGCTAACGGAAGGCACCACGTCATAGATGGTAGAGCACTATGGGTAAAACCCCTAAGGATCATCTAGCTCGAGTGGGACCCTAGAAACCTCGTGTCTCGGTGAAATGTGGCTTAGAAGGCCACGACCCTCAGAAAACGTGGCTTAGAAGGCCACGACCCTCAGAACACGTGTCTTAGAAGGCCAAAACCCTCATATATCATGTTTAGTTAGTGTTTCAATCGTCAATCCAGCTATGTGAAACAGGGACGATACCCATCCGGTTCACTAGCGCACTAGTTCTAGTCCTCCCACCTAGATACCCGGGGTTTTCCCTTGTGCTCAATCAAGTTTCACATTCACATGGTATATTGTTTTTCTCATATCACATACAAAACCATACATTACACACAAGTCACTATTTTCACACCCAAACAACATTTCAAAAACTCACGCACGCCAAAAATACCCTTTCCAAAAATATATTTGTCGTTACCTAATCATTTCGCAAAAACCCCATTTGGAAAACACTCAAACAAGAACATAAACAATTCGCACAACTTAGGAAGCATTATTTTAATAACACAATAAGGGCCGACACAAATAAACACACCAAATTACAAAGAAGGGATTCGTTCAAACCACTTGCTTAATAAATGGTCCTTAAAACTAGTTTCACACCAACTACACAATTATCTGAACCATCTGCACCTCTTATAAAACCCCAAAAAAACCGCTTTGAAGAAGCCACCATTTTTTTACAAGAAACCATTTAAAAAAAACAAATCAAAACCAAGACAGCATGCTTTAAATGATTGGATACATATTAAAAATCCACATTTAGACATACACAACTCAATTACCCTTAAAAACTAAGTTGCACCAACCAAACATCACCTAGAACCCAGCTTGAAAACATTTCACCAAATCAACACATATTTTATTTCGTGCAAAGACCACTCTAAAATCAATTTCACACTCAAATATTCTAAAACCACGTTTGCACCATACAAACAAGTGATTAAACAATTTTTGGACTTACCCCAATAAGGTCAAAATGAAGAAAACATGATCATTTCTTAAGAAAGTGAAATTTTCAGGACGCATACATGTCAAACAATTTTAAAATGCATTTCGCACAACTTATAAAGAACAACCAATAATTTATACGACAACACACATATAAACACCAAAAGCATACTATTTTGGAAATCCAATCTCATCATAAGAGCATGCTAGAACATTATAAACATGGATCACATTATGCAATTAAATCATAGAACATATTAAATTAATTAAACAACCAAACTAAATTATCTAAAAGATTTAAAGACATGGAACCACCTACCTCGACGTCAAATCTGTAAAATTGATGAGGAATCTCCAAATTCTAGCGCGAAACATCAATCGTGCTCCGTTTTCACTGCAAGGAACCTAGAGAGAACTAAAACACGTGAATTCGAACCCAAAAACCTCAAATTAAAACCCCAAAATAAACAATTAAACCACAAAATCGGACTCAAAACTCACTGTAAAACCAAAAGTCGAATATAGAAGGAGAAAAAGAAAAAGAAACTAAATAAGATGAGAGGGATAACCGGAGGGGTTGCACCCGCAAGGAGGAGCATCGCGCCAAGGAGGCGCTCGACCAAGGGGAGCAGCGCGCTGGGGAGGGTTCGCGCATAGAGAACAGAGGCGCGCTGGCCTTGGATCTCGCTGGACGAGAAAAAAAGTCGAGGAGTAGTTGGCCGGGAGGAGCGACGACATGGAGGGCAGGCCGGCTGGCTGGACGTGGGGCCGTTCGGGGCGGTGCGGAGGTGGTTCACCAGGGCTGCTCTCTGAGAGGAGGGAGGCATGGCTGGTTCGAAGGCTGGCCAAGAGAGGGAGGGTGGTCCGACGACTGGCCCTAATGGTGGCGCGACGGGGGCGTGCCGGGGAAGATCTGCGTGCTGGAGAAGGGCGTGCGGGTATGGTGGAGGCGTTTCGGGAGAGGAAGACGCAGCGGTGGCTGGTAGAAATCTGGGGTTAGGGGGAGGAGGGTGAGCCGTGACATGAGGGAGAGAAGGGGGAGGGAATCCGATGGAAATGAGAGAGAAAAAAAAGAGAGGTAAAGAAAAAAAAGAACAAGAACAATAACTAAATTAATAAAGATAGAGTAAAATAAAAATCAATACTCAAACCAAAAACAATAATAAGATTATTATTTATATTAATATTCTCAAACAAAAAAACACTGTGAGAATAATAAAATTATTATCATCAAAACAAAATATATTAAATCAACTCATTCCCATCATCCCTATCCACGAATTAATTTTATTTCATTATCATTATTAATTTATTTAGTTAATTAGTTGACCAATGAGAAGGGTCATACGACGGACCTAGCGAAGACGCACGACTTTGCAATTATGCCTCTTTTGTGCGTCACATGATGACAAGCCCCGAAAGAAGAAAAAAAACGTGTTTAACTGTATATTTTTTTATTATCAATTCCTTTTATTTAATTTTTTTCACACTAGAGGGTGAGAAGTGAACCGATCGGGGCCGCACGACGACCCAAGCGAGGTCGCGCCGCTTCGACCGTGTTGCATCGAATGCAAACAAGGCCAAAACAGAAAGAACTCGGAAAAAGAAAAAAAATAAAAATAAAATAGTTCGGGTTTGTACCCGAACTACCCGACGCAAAGAAATTTAATAAAATAAAATAAATAAATAAATTAGAAAAGATGGGTGTGACAATTCTCCCCACCATAAAGCTTTCCATCCCCGGAAAGCCACAACTAGGACCAAACCCCAAAACAGAAAACCACACTACCTTAAGGTTCAAAGAGGATCTCCACAACCATCCAGCAAGGAGAGGCAAAAGTATCGTCCTCAGAGAAGGTGACTCAAAGCCAACATCAAGAAACACATAAAAAGACTTTCTGATATGTGTCACCTGCCCCAATGAGTTAGAATGCCTCCAACTGATTGTTTTAGAAAACGAACTCTTGAACCCACAGGAACCAAATTCACAAGCCGAAACACCTCAAGCACTCTGAAACCGAAACCACACCACTTGGAAAAAATAAACAATTAAGGTCAAACCATGTCCATGGAACATTATTATCACTTCTCACCAAGTCATATTTAAAAAATAAAGAAAAATATCAACATGGGGGGCCGAGGGGCTCCCCACCATTAGGAAGTCACTGACGCTTGAAACAAGACTGGAAAACCGACACAGAGAAGTTTGAGCGGACTCCCCACCATTAAAGAAAGGTCTAGCGCCGGTTCATTCTAGAGACCTTTGTGCGAGATCCAATGTGGGTCTCCCCACCATTAGAACTAATAGCAGATACAAAACTTTGATAACATCACGATGGTGACCAATCACCCCACCACAAGGGGCGGGGAGGGAGGGGCCCGACTACCGGGGCGTCAAAAGCATGACCCAGGACAAACCATCATTTCCACACTCCTAGATGAGTATTATTCAAATTTGAGATAGATTTATACAATAAACTCCCATAAGGACCACTAAAACGATTGCATCCCAAGGGACACAATCCCCAAGACTTTTAATGCAACGAGACGAACACACCTCCCCATGGTTGCGAAAACCTTATGCAACCAGACTGCTCATTTGGAGCGGAACAAACTTTGAAACAATTTAAACTGCCTCTACTTTTAACACTGGTGATGGAAATAAAGATGGGGTCCCACACACTCTCGGGGTTCCTGACCACGCGCCAGCTTCACTCCGAGACCTACGACTGGAGCCCTAATGTTTGAAGCATCTTCTGCCTCGCAGTCAGGCATGGAAGACTCCCGAATGGAGCTTCTCATTTTGGTGTCACACGCAACCGCACTGCAACCGAGACAACACCAGCAACACAACACATTACGACATCTCATTGATCATATGCAGAATATTCACCAACACAAGAGCTGAAATGGTGCATGTGCATCACCCTTTGTCGCACTGAATGAGAACACAACACCACAAAACGTCACCGAGCACGATCATTGTTGTCGAGAGAAACACTACGTTGTGAAAGACTTTAAACCGTGTCTAAACAACACATGATTCCTGCAAATGACCATAGTATCCCCATGTGACTGGGTCTGCCACACTAGTGGCATAACGTAGACCCTTTCTTAAACGAAACCAACAAAGGACCAAAGGCCATTTAGAATAGTGGCCCGCACCGACCACTCTAGGATGCTTCCACCTCTCCCCACTGGAATCTCATTTACCACTTCCAAAGGGACCTCACACTGCAAGACGTCACCGAACATGACCCTTGCAACCGATGTGAATACTACAAGGCCCTTCAAGACACTGGTCAACACTGAAAATTCCGAACCGCCTTCACCCTTCCCTGCTGAAATTCCTTTCGTCATTTCCAGGGGGAACCTTTAAATGCAACGACGTCAAATTTCATATCTCACGACTCAGACAACCCAAAGAAACCAAAACTCTATTCAACTCCCCTCGCATTTCATCCCGTTGCGTGAGGATCCACTTAGTTGTAAAAAGGAGAGGTGGGTTCAATTGTAGAATTCAAAAAGAGAGTTCTTCAATCAACTGGAGTGTCGGCCAACGACGAATTACCTGTAGCCGTACTTCAATCACATGTCAACACTTTATGGGGGGCATACACTAGTCAAGAAGGAAAACCATGGACCCAACCAAACTGGTCTGATGGTCAAGACATACCACAACCGAACACCAAGCGTGCATGGGAAACCACTTCAAGGGCTCCCCGATGTACTTTTTCAAAAGAGACCATTAACCACATGCTTTCACACCATCTGACCAACAAAAATTAAAACTCAAGACACAAACTAGGCAGAAGGGATCCTCGGCTCAAAATGCCTTACATCCGACATTTCCAAAAACACAGGGACACACCACACAAACACCATTTACTAAAACACCAAACTTTTCCTTTAACAAAACGTTTTAAAAATAAGCAAAGCCAGTGGGTTGAACAAACACCAATGGTGTCCCATGGGCCTCGCACATGCATGTTCTCGTGCCGCACTAGCACCCACCTCATATTCATCCAAGCACTCATCCGCTCGTGCCGTTAACCATTTTTTTCCCATATACACTTATGCATGTGGTTTCCCACGAGAACAACAAGGGTCAAAAACAAACCATTCCATTTTTTTCAAAACCAAAACATCCAGCCCACACCTTTCAAACCTCATACCTCATTTTCTTTTTAAAGCGATTCATTTAAAAATCATTTTCTTCCAAGTCTAAAACATTTTTACTTAAAAAACAAATTCTCACGAATCCAAACCAAAGAGACGAGAAATGAAGGAAGAGAAAACTTGTGTCAGAGGGTGAATGGAATGTATGGTTGGCGGTCATACGCCAGTCATGCCACTGCCACAGAGGGTATTCTAGGACATCGTCCCTGGCTCCACATGGCTTGCCAGACCTTGCGAGCTCACTAAGACCACTGACCTTACCCCTTTTTCCATTTCCCATAGATAAGATTAACCGCAATGACCAAAAACACAGACAAACCTCAACACACTTTGGTAACTTGAGTTCTGCCACGAGGTGTGCTGGCCAGGCACCTTACTCGTAGCCAGGACGTCGAGTCCCGACAACCTTAACTCAAGTCTATCGTGACTCTAACCCAAAAGAACACGAACCAAGAGAGAAAACCTCCCTCTGATACCATTTTGTCACGAACCAGGCCGGGTTGCCATCCGACCCGCCGCCCGACCCGGTCCGCGGCAAGGCCCGAAGGGCGTTCCCGATCCCCACAGGCTGGCACAAGTGCCCGGGTATCAAAACTAACACATGGGAATGATTTTACCCAAAATAAAAGACAGAAAAACAACTAACAAGATAGATAAACTAAAATTAGAAATAGACAACGAAACGTGCCTTTAAACTATGAACAAGTTTAATGTATACAACTCGAAACAATAACTAAAAGAAAAGAAGGCAGCAGAAACTAAAACTCATACTCAACCTCCCGGCAGAAGTGAGACCACATCAACACCATTCTGCATGAGAAGACCAACTGCAACCTGAACCACCATCACTGAGCATGAAGTCACAACCTGGAATACACAAGAAACAAAGTCTACATACACCCAAAGGTGTATGTAGGGTGTGAGACAAAAGCCCAATAGGACGTCACCCAATAAAAAGGTTACATGCCACAACATCAAAAAGACAATTTAATGTGTTTATTAAACATTTTAATTTAAAAATGCTTTTAAAGAAAACATTTACAAGCTAAATTCTAAAATAAAAACACTAAAAAGAACTCGTTTAACAAACATGATTTTAAAGAGGAAGAGAAAAGTTCAATATGGGAACACACACACATACTCACTCACACACACACACCCATACTCACACACACACACACACATACTCACACACACACACACACACATACTCACACCCAAGTGTTCCTCCATATGCCGACGGAAGGCACCATGTCATAGATGGTAGAGCACTATGGGTAAAACCCCTAAGGATCATCTAGCTCGAGTGAGACCCTAGAAACCTCGTGTCTCGGTGAAACGTGGCTTAGTAGGCCACGACCCTCAGAAAACGTGGCTTAGAAGGCCACGACCCACAGAACATGTGGCTTAGAAAGCCACGACCCTCATATATCATGTTTAGTTAGTGTTGCAATCGTCAATCCAAGTAAGTGAAACAGGGACGATACCCATCCGGTTCACTAGCGCACTAGTTCTAGTCCTCCCACCTAGATACCCAGGGGTTTCCCTTATGCTCAATCAAGTTTCACATTCACATGGTATATTGTTTTTCTCATATCACATACCAAACCAGACATTACACACAAGTCACTATTTTCACACCCAAACAACATTTCAAAAACTCACGCACGCCAGAAATACCCTTTCCAAAAATATATTTTTCGTTACCTAATCATTTCGAAAAAACCCCATTTGGAAAACACTCAAAAAAGAACATAAACAATTCGCACAACTTAGGAAGAATTATTTTAATAACACAACAAGGGCCGACACAAATAAACACACCAAATTACAAAGAAGGGAGTCGTTCAAACCACTTTCTTAATAAATTGTCCTTAAAACTAGTTTCACACCAACTACAAAATTATCTGAACCATCTGCACCTCTTATAAAACCCAAAAAATATCGCTTTGAGGAAGCCACCATTTTTTTACAAGAAACCATTTAAAAAAACAAAAAAAAAACAAAGAAAGCACGCTTTAAATGATTGGATATATATTAAAAATACACATTTAGACATACACAACTCAATTACTCTTAAAAACTAAGTTCGCACCAACCAAACAGCACCTAGAACCCAGCTTGAAAACATTGCACCACATCAACACATATTTTTTTTCATGCAAAGACCACTTTAAAATCAATTTCACACTCACATATTCTAAAACCATGTTTGCACCATACAAACAAGTGATTAGAAATTTTTTGGACTTACCCCAATAAGGTCAAAATGAAGAAAACATGATCATTTCTAAAGAAAGTGAAATTTTCAGGATGCATACATGTCAAACAATTTTTAAAATTCATTTCACACAACTTATAAATAACAACCAATAATTTATACGACAACACACATATAAACAACAAAAGCATACTATTTTGAAAATCCAATCTCATCAGACGAGCATGCCAGAACATTATAAACATGGATCTCATTATGCAATTAAATCATAGAATATATTAAATTAATTAAACAACCAAAATAAATCTTCTAAAAGATGTAAAGACATGGAACCACCTACCTCGACGTCAAATATGGAAAATTGACGAGGAATCTCCAAATTCTAGCATGAAACATCTATCGCGCTCCGTTTTCACCTCAAGGAACCTAGAGCGAACTAAAACACATGAATTCGAACCCAAAAACCTCAAATTAAAACCCCAAAATAAACAATTAAACCACAAAATCGGACTCAAAACTCACTGTAAAACCAAAACTCAAATATAGAAGGAGAAAAAAAACTAAATAAGAGGAGAGGGCTAACCGGAGGGGTTGCACCCGCAAGGAGGAGCATCGCGCCAAGGAGGCGCTCGACCAAGGGGAGCAGCGCACCAGGGAGGGTTCACGCACAGAGAACAGAGGCACGCCGGCCTTGGATATCGTTGTACGGGAAAAAAAGTCAAGGAGTAGCTGGACGGGAGGAGCGACGACATGGAGGGCAGGCCGACTGGCTAGACATGGGGCCGTTCGGGGCGGTGCGGAGGTGGTTCGCCGGGGCTGCTCGCCGAGAGGAGGGAGGCGTGGCAGGTTCGAAGGCTGGTTGAGAGAGGGAGGGTGGTCCGACGACTGGCCCTAAGGGTGGCATGACGGGGGCATGCCGGGGAAGAGCTGCGCGCTGGAGAAGGGCGTGCTGGTATGGTGGAGGTGTTTCCAGAGAGGAAGATGCAGCGGTGGCCGGCGGAAATCTAGGGTTAGGGGAAGAGGGTGATCCGCGACACGAGGGAGAGAAGGGGGAGGGAATCCGACGGAAATGAGAGAGAAAAAAAGAGAGGGGAAGAAAAGAAGGGAAATAAAAAAAAGAACAAGAAAAATAACTAAATGAATAAAGATATAATAAAATAAAAATCAATACTCAAACCAAAAACAATAATAAGATTATTATTTATATTAATATTCTCAAACAAAAAAACACCATGAGAATAATAATATTATTATCATCAAAACACAATATATTAAATAAACTCATTCCCATAATCCCTATCCACGCATTAATTTTATTTCGTTATCATTATTAATTTATTTAGTTAATTAGTTGACCAACGAGAAGGGTCATACGACGGACCTGGAGAAGCCGCACGGCTTTGCAATTATGCTTCGCTTGTGCGTCGCATGATGAAAAGCCCCGAAAGAAGAAAAAAACGTGTTTAACTGTATATTTATTTATTATCAATTCCTTTTATTTAATTTTTTGCACACTGGCGGGTGAGAAGTGAACCGATCGGGGCCGCGCGGCGACCCAAGCGAGGCCGCGCCGCTTCGACCATGTTGCGTCGAATGCAAACAAGGCCAAAACATAAAGAACTCGAAAAAAGAAAAAAAATAAAAATAAAATAGTTCGGGTTTGGACTTGAACAACCCGACACAATGAAATTTAATAAAAGAAAATAAATAAATAAATTTGAAAAGATGGGTGTGACATCTACCATAATGATATTCCCCTTCATTACTACTTGTAAAAATACCCTACCTAAAATATTTCTTCATAACATGTGTAAAGAAAACATAATAGAGGGTGATCTCAGAAACTTATAAGGGTTAATATGTGAGATAAATAAACATAACATGAATATAAGGGTATGATAACATGATAATATCATTTTAAAACCCTGAACTACCTATAAAATATTATAATCTTGAGTCAAGGCCTAAAGATTGTTAGTACATAATACATAAATCCTAATGGAAGAAAAGAACATGATCCATGATAGTATAACATTTTCATAAGTCATCGAATTGTGAAATATCCATTATCTTAGAAACTATTATGTCAATGCTACACAAAAATACATTCATAACAAGCTAACCATGTTCCAACCACCATTGTACCTACTTCAATCTTGGGATGGCCTCTGGTGTACCCTTTAACATGATTTTGGTAACCTCCTGTGTACTCTCTTTTGGGCTTGGGATAACCTCCCATGTGCCCTACTTTAGACATGGTATAACCCCCCATGTACACTTTTATTTCATATAACGTTAATAAATATACAATGGATTGGAGGGAAATATATAAAAACAGATTTCAAATTATGGAATTCATACATACATGTTACGAAAGATCATATAACATTCATAATATCATAACCCCTAAAATTAAATGAGTTTCAGAATAATTTCATCATTTCCTCAATGAATAACTTATGGAACAAGAACCGGTTTTCAATATAATTTTATGATGGTGTATCCCATGGAATATAAATAGGTTCCCTAAATATATTTTCATTATAAATATAATCCATTATAAGAAATAATAATAATGTTTCCCTTCAATATTATCCCCACAAAATAATATTTTACATTAGTGGATGAAATCATAGATTAAAAATTGCATTGAAAGATCAAATGGAAAATTTCCTGAGGAATATATACTTTCCACTTTAAAAAATAATTTTTTCAACATAAAAAATTTTAATATAATTTTCATTTATTTAGCGATGGAAGCATATACTAGAAGATTTGTACTTAATTTTAATCATTATTTCCAAAACAAATACCTATTCCATATTAAAAAAAATTTTAAAACAAAAGAAATATTCAATGTAATTTTATTTGATAATAACATATGAAACATAAAAAAGAATAATTAAAACATTGAGTGGTATTGATATTGGAAAATGTTTTACATTTTTATACAACGATTCATTTCACATTTTCAATAAAATCTTAATTGGCCTTGTTTCGAAATTGAAAAAAGTGTTCATTAAGTAAAATTTATAAAAATTATAAATTTGGTCAAATTATATTATAAATAAATTAAATATTACTAAAAATATTTTCGAAATAATTTTTATAAAAAATGTTTTTAAATGAAAAAGGGTTATCAACCGAACATAAGAAAAATGAATTTTTTCTTTATAAAAATTATTTTGTAATATATATTACACAAGGAGAGTAATATTCTGGGATAACATGTGTTCTAATAAAATAACCAAATGGAAAAATTGATGAGCTTCCTGAGAGGTATATAATAATATACAATATTTTAAAGAATAATCTTAAACAGTATAGATAATTAATGAGATTATAACATAAAACTTATATGATAATGGTAAATTTTAATCTTAATTGACATGATAATTTAACATTAAGTGAGACATAAAATATCATGAAAATAATTATATTATTGATGCAAATTTTTTAAAGGGGAATTATATAACAATCATAGAAGAAGATAGGTGTATAACATAACTTCCCTCTTAAAGAAGGTAGTTTCATAAACAAATGTCGTACCTCTTTGAAATCTTTTGAAACATAAACTCCATGAAAGAGTGTTCCATAAATGTATACATAAAAACATAAATAATTATAGATAAATATCATAGAATTAATTTATGGAAATTATATACACCATATAAAATAAACATGTGATGAATATGGAATGTGTCTTGGAGAAAAATAAATTATAGAATGATATCACAGACCGCTATATTAATCTTTTGAATCATAATAAAAAATTATGAATAACATCAAATGAAACATTAAAATTGATGAAAATATGGATATTCACTATATAAAATGTCAAAGGGGTAGTATATATGTAACATCCCACATATTTATAGAATAATACATTTTTATATATATATTTTTTTGAATTTGATGTTAATTTTAGTTTAAAAGGGACACCATGTATGATAGAATACCAAACACACAAAAAAAGCTTTCTATAAAATCTTTCATTACAGACAGTAGTGAGATATACAGAAAAATAATACAAAAATAATATTATTTTTTAAAATGGTAGTTAATGCCTAAATGTTGTATTAAAGGTAATGGAAAATACTATCTATATTATGATTTTACATATTTGTTAAGTGTTTTTATATTTATCCAATTAATTTTATAGGATTAATTTGAAAATGAATCAAATTTTAAGGATAAAATACACTAATATTTTTAAAAGGCCGTTTTAATGTATTTTGAGTGATAGAAATTTTTAAAAATATTTTTTTTGTCTCTTTTATATTTTATATTTGATAAAATAAAATTCTCTTTAGAATCATGACATCAAAATTTACATCCATTAAAATTTTGGTATTTTTCTTATAAAATCCATATTTTAATGAATATAGAAAAAATACTGCATTTTAATTAAAATTTTCATTTTCTTCAAATTTATCCATATAGTGATATTTTCATTTTAATTCATTTTAAAGTGTATTTTGATTTTTTTTATCATTTAATCCAATGATGTTCATTTTAATTAATTTAACATTTAAATTGGACACAAACACATGTCAATATTTTGATAGTTTTAACTTCTTAAAAACCAGTTTTCAGGTATTGACAACAGGAATTAATTTTCAATTAATTTATAAAATTTCCGTGTTTTAAATTTGGAATAGTGAATTCCATATTTTTAATCATATGGTCCAATTTTTTTAAATAGTTACCTTTTATTTTTGTTCATTATAAATAGTAACTTCAGTAATTATTTTTATTTACCATCATTAAACGGTAAATCGGGTAAATAAGGGTAAACAAATAATACAATAATCATATAAAACTACCCAAAAACGTGTTCTAATAATATTGGATGATATATTTCATACCATTATCATCCTTGGGTCTATTTTAGGACCTCATGGCTCCACTTGTGTGTGATAATGACCTTTTATAATATTTATTTTAAAGAAAATGGAAATATAACATAAACATGTATCACCTAACTAAAAAATTCTAATTTTCTTTATATAAATTAAATATTAGACTGTAAATATTAATTATAATGATAAGAAGATTTTATAAATCATGGTAGTTTATTTATAATTAATAGAGATTAATTAAATAAATTTATTTACAACAAAATTATGATGTAGTGATTACCTTATAAATGAAAGATTCAAATATATGATATTATTAAAATTAAAATAAATGTAATTTGATCATTTTGATAACATAAATGAATATTTTGGACGACATTGATATGTTAGGGATGAGTTAATGCATTTGGTTCCAATGAATCATGTTTTTACAACTTCAAAAAACATCAATTACTAAAAAGTGTCAAAATAGACATAAATAATTTTTAAAAACGAATATTATTTTATTAAATTATAGAATAGTACTAAAAATATAAGTTTCTTCCAAATGAGTTATATAATGTTTAAAATGTCATTAATTATCCACTTGTGGTTTTATGGACATTTTATAGTAACTATAGTAACTATATATTATGAAAATATCAGAAGACATGGTAAGAGTTAATGTTTTTAACTAAGGGTTAAAGTTAATAGATAAGGTTAATTTTGTGACCTAAACATGTCTAATTTTTTTTTGTGAAGGTTTCAACCCATAATAACCTTATCATTGATATATATAACTTTAGAACTATTATAATTCTAAAATTAATTTATAATAAATTATTATTTGAAGACTTTCTTAAAGTGACCCGCCTACCTCTTATAAAAGGCCACGCCCTCTACCCACTTAGACACACATCTCAATCCAATTAGATATTACAAATTATAATAAAATAAAATACCAAAATACCTAATTTCCATTTATTATCCTTACGTTGGTCATAATTAAATTCATGAAATCCTTTTGGCTGAAATCAAAAATAGTTTCCTAATTTAGAGGTAGCATATTCTCTCAAGCTCCTTTCCTTTATTTTCCTTCTCCACTCTATATGATCTTATAATACTATTATTAAATTAAAAATTTTCCTCAATAGACTATATTATTTTATAAGAATTATTCTAAATACACTTACACACACATCCATCAAATGGATATGAACATACTGATCTTGTGTACACCGAACACCTGCCTCACAAAACATTGATTGTTCAATTTTCTTCTACCACCTATCATGGTGGAAATTATGATGGAATTATATTTATATATGAAATATATTATATTTATATTGTTTCTATTCTTCTATAATTTTTATTTACGGCATAACATTATACTTTCCATAATGTATAAATACGTTAATTTCATTTGTGGAAGTGTGGACTAATGCCCCCTCAACGTGATATAACTCATTCATGATATACATAAAACATTTAAAGGATGGTTTTTTTAAACCTATGAGACAATAATTAAATTAATATTACACTGGTTTTATAATATACATTTATATAATTTGATTATTATTCAATTAATATAACAATGAAACGAAAGTAGCGTTCATGCGTACGTATGACTTACCATCTCCAAGAATGGTGCATTTAATTCCATAGCTCCAAATATTATGGATATAATAAATATATATTATTTATATAAATAAAATTATAATCACGAATATTATTATCCTAGATAAGATGGACTTATGACCACATGGATAATTTTCATCAAAACAAGTTCATTTTTGACCCAATTATGGAATATCGACCAAATGGCCGATATAAACATAAATAATTATGTAATTTTTATAACATTTTAATAAGTGGTATAAAAGGAATAATAAAGTAGAAAAATTTTCTCAAGAAAGTATAAATTAATCTATGTTAATTCTTCAGGAACATAATGATTGTATGTGGCGAGTCAGACTCATGTTAAGAAACTTTATCTCAATCTCCTTTCATTAAGGCATATTTTAATTTATACACGACCTTCTAATATATAGGGTATAATAAAAAACTTTTACTTTTTTTAAGGGAATCATTTTTATAAGAATCATTTTACAAAATTTCACAACAGAATGTTATTATCAAATGTGGAGACAATGAATTCTCTGTCGTCGTAACCATTAGTTTATATTTGGTTTCCTCTATAAGCCTTAATGTTTTTCAAAAGAAAAGAAATCTCTTATTCCATTTTAAGTGTTTTTAGTATTGATTTGTTTTTAAAGTGTATTTACTATTTCAATATCTAGAAATGATTTCTTGGGATTAAAAATGAAATTTTATGAGTGAAATATTGAAAATTGAAATCTTTTATGTGTTATGATTGTATAATGGTACTTAAACATTTTAAGGGTGGTTACGTGATAAACCAAAGACTAGTGGTTATGCGATAAACCAAAGATAGGTGGTTCTATGATAAACCAAGGATGGGAGGTTATGTTATAACCTCCAATGCATTGGGTATATATGATGGTCCTATGGATATTACATTTAATGATATGTCTGGAAGTCGACCGTATGGTTATTCTATTTAAGTATGTTTATCACCCAAGTTACATTATATGTTATATATTGAGTTCTACGGGATTTATGGTAATCTTTTGATTACATAAAAGGCATGAAATGAGTTTATATTCAGTAAAGTATATTTACCCCTTCTTGAAGGTGAAAATTATTACTTTATGATAAATTATTAATTGTTTTAATGTTATCCCAAGACTAGTAGTTTTCCATTATTGTGTATCACTTTCTGATATTTTTATGCTCATCCCAAGATTTGAAATGTTTTCATAGGTCTTAATGATGAATAAGGGAAAGGATGGGGTTAAGGAAAAGTATTTCTGTTTAAACATGAAATGAACCATATTTCATTTTGAAACGTTTTGGTTTTTTGAAAAAAATGTTAGTAGGTATAAGGTTCTAATTGTAATATTTTTGTTTCTACGTATGAGTTATGAAATAATTCTCTAAGTCTCTAAACCTGAAAATATCCTTGATGTAAATTAAAGTCGAATTATTGAATTATATCTAGACTAAGTAATGTTTAAGCCCAAGGCCTTATAATGTATATCAGAGGCCGATTTAGATAACATTAGAGGATAGTGTTTTATTTAAGCATAAGTGACATGTTTTATATAACCACAATGGTTAACATATTAGAAATATTCGTAGTTATTTTTGATAAATTGAATGAGTTTGTGATAATATGAATAAGTATATCTTAGATTTTATCCTCCTCATATGTTATTAAATGGTGATTTTATTGATATACTCAGACTAACGCTTTTTGGTTTTTGTAAATAGTTGGATCTAATATGATCCAAAGTAACAATGTATGTAGAGGAAACTTTGGTCATTTTCGAAATAAGCAATATAATGAAATAGGATCTATAATGAGAACTGTTGTGGTTATTCTAAACCCACTATCTGGATTCATGCTTGACCACTTGATCCTTAGTGATTTTTAAGGTGTCACATATTAGGGAAACAAATCCCTATGTATGTTTAGGTAATAATAAAAAATGTAAGTATATTCCACAACTTATCTGTTAAGGATGTGGAATGAAACCCCTAATAATTTTTTAAGGGATGGTAAGAAGTTATAGATGGGGAAATGATGGTTATAAAGAAATATCCTACCAATGAAAAAGGAAACGTTCAGTGGACTCTAGGAAAGGGAAAGAATTTCATTCTTGTGTTATCAAGTGAATGTTTTAAATGTGGGGAGTATGGTCATTTTGAAAATTGATGTCTGACAAAGAGGGTTCTGGAATGGGATTACTATGACCATAAAAATATAGTTTCACCAATACCCATGGACATTCAAATTGATGATGAGGAAAATAAAAATGACCTATGTAGGGTATGGATTATTTATTAGCTGATTTTTTGACATTATTGAATCTTATGAAATTATGAATGATTTTTATAAAGGAATGAATTATTAAAGACTAATATGGAAAAGGATTAGGAACCACGATTAATGATTACAATGTCTATATTTTATGAATTGAAGAGTTATGTTGGATCTATGGATGATAATATGTTTAAATTTATTAATGATGTGATTACTTTTATAAGACTTCTAGTATTTGTAATCATTATGTTTTTTATATAAAAAATTTAATTGGGGAAGAATTATTTTTCCTTTTGTGGATATAGTTATAATGAAACATTAGGGTTTATATTATCCATGTATTTTAGGCAATTAAGGGTTATTAAATTTTGTGATGAAAAATGAAAGGCATAAGATAAACATGAGATTAAAACATATTATGGCTATTTTTGAAGATTTTATCTTATTTTTAGGAATGATAAAATATTATATAGTTTTTTAAAAAGGAAAACACACAAACTGTGTGACAACCCACCACGTCCAGTAATGCCATGGGAATCATACCCACACCCAAAGAGCAACAAGGGTGTATCACTTACCATTGGACTATGTGAAGTCCCTATTTAGTAGGACTTATTCACTTTTGTTAAATGATTTTATTGATTCATAATATGTTGATTTTAGGATCTTATGTTTTATCAAATGGATTTCCTTATTATAGGGAAATGGTTTGTTTATAATGTGATAAATGTTATTTTGAAATATGTTCCCTCTTTTGGGAACACTATATGCCTAAGGAAAATATAATACTATGGGTTTTCATTTGAGGAGTAATGTTGGAATTTTATTTTGGAGGATCCTATGTTTTTAGTGTTGAAATATGGTGATTTGGGTTATTTGTGGAAATTATTAACCTATCATGGAGAAATGTGGATAATTTATTTACTTTTATGTATGCGACTTTAATAGTAGTCGATGTTATTTGGAGATAAATGTTAAGATTTATCATGGAAGGCTATGTGATCCAATCCTTCTAAATTTTGGGCTTCATTCATAGTTTGGATTATTTTGAAGAGTTTTGACTACATTTTTTTATAGAATAGCAAATGTAGAACTTGGGTATAACTATTGAATTTCGGAGATTAAAATTACTCAATATTTTGATAATGGATTATTATTTTTGGGTGATTATCTAGTCTTGTACTTACCATTTTTTGTATAGGAAATTTTTAAATGTATGTGAAATCAATAGTTAACCTTTTTAGGATGATATGAGTTTTTATAAGTTGAATATAGTTCTTCATGACTGAACAAAAAAATCTGGAATACTCATTGTTGGAAGAAAAAGGTGAGTGTGTGGTGGAAATTTATTAAAGGATGATACTCTACCTTTCAAGTAAGTATCTTTCCTAATGTTATTATTATAAGAATTAAAATAATTCCTCAACATTATGAAAATGATATTGAAACAAAAATGTTTCTATGTAATTTTTTTACTATGAAATTAAAGACCATTTAACCCGTCACATGTTTTTAGTTTTCCAATTGATAAATTTCTCCTCATCATGTTTTCTATCACTCTCCATAAAAACAAGATGGTTAGTTTTTCTTCTATATCCATGTTTCCCTACATGTAATCCTAGTATGTGTTACCTTGGGTGACCTTTTTAATTCTATTTCATTATTTTAAAGTGGTAGTTTTATTTACTACTTTTCCAATGTGGTATTTTCAATGTAGTTTTCGAGCCCCATTTTAAAATTGTGATGACGCAATTTCCAATAGGGGGAATGATGTAACAAACCATGTATTTATAGAATAATACATTTTTATATCTATTAGTATTTTTTAATTTAATAACAATTTTAGTTTAAACGGGACACTATGTATGATAGAGTACTCGACACACAACAATGGGTTTCTGTAAAATATTACGTTACACACAACACTAAGTTATACCAGAAAATAATAAAACAATATTATTATTATATTAAATGGTAGTTAATGTCCAACTTTCGTATTTGAGAGTGTAGGATCGAAATAACGATGTAGATGCTCAATATACAAGAGGGGGGGGGGTTGAATTTCACACTTTAAAAAAATTCATTTAGAACCTTTAATGTTAGTTATGGATAACTGTGTTTTCCTTAGACAAGGAAAATCTAGGTTTAACAAAGTTAAACTATGCAAATTCACAACACCTCTAATCACCAACTGGAGTATTGGAACCTTGGTTTAAAATATAAGATTCTACTTAAATCGTATAGAATCTTAAACTAATCAAAGTACAAGTTTAAGGAAATAAAAGAAAGTTATACTTTCCTTACAATACAATATGCAGCGGAAAAACAAGTAGTAAAACTGCAGGTAACAAGATATGAATATTTTAACCCAAAGAGAAGGGTATCCAACAACCTTGGATAAAGGTCCGTTGATTTATACTTTCATGAAAGTCTGTCTTACCCACACCAGGGTAAGCCCTCGATATGAAGATCGGAACCTCTGTATTGCTATCCCCGCAAGCCCTCAACTTCAAGGTAGTTGGAACCTCTGTCTTCCTCAGCAAGGAATCCCTCAAAAATCAAGGTAGTCAGAACCTCTGTCTTCCTATCCCCGAAATCCCTCGAATGTAATCACCAACATCCAGAGTTTCACAATGAAATCTGAATGAGAGGTTTAGTACACACAAGACATGAACATCTTCTCTCTCTAGAAATCACCGTAACAGCGTGTGTTCTCTAGATCGATCAACTTGTTCATTTCTGTATTGATCGCTTTCAAATGAGCTTCTATTTATAGGCAAATTTCCAACAGTCGGCTCCCTCTTCCAATGGTCATATTTTCAATGAAATTCGGGGGGACCTGTACACGTGTAAATCAACCAACAGTTAATTAGAAATAGAATAGACGACATCGTTTTATAACAAACTATGTATAACTGAATGTACGACATCATTTTGAAACGAAGAATATGTAAGTAAAAACTAATCAATATTTTGGAGTGTATGAAAGTCAAAAGTTTGGAGTCTATCCAAAATGAAGTTCGAAGTCTATGTTAATAAATGTTCGGATTCTATTTTATAGGAATTAGGAGTCTGGTTTCTCCAGAGATTGGATTCTGAACTTGTAAAGTTTAGAGTCGAACTTCTTAAGAGTTCGGAGTCGAACTGCTTAAAAGTTCGGAGTTGAACTTCTTAAGAGTTCGGAGTCGAACTGCTTAGAAGTTCGGAGTCGAACTTCTTAAGAGTTCGGAGTCAAACTGCTTAAAAGTTCGGAGTCTAACTTATTCAGAGTTCGGAGTCGAACTACTAAAGAGTTCAGAGTCGAACTTCTTAAGAGTTTAGAGTTGAACTACTAAAGAGTTCGTAGTCGAACTGCTTAAGAGTTCGGAGTCGAAATCCTTAAGAGTTCGGAGTCGAACTACATAAGATTTTGGAGTCGAAATACTTAAGAGTTCAGAGTCCAGAATTCGAATTAGAACTACATTACAGATCACATCCAGAATTCAGACCCTAAAAACAGAATGTTCCAAATATTTTCATTATATGGCTCCAGAAATTTGGTTAGGAATCCAGTTTTTGAATTTAAGAATAATATTTCTATGTATAAGAAAATCTTGGTTAATGTAAATTTCCTTAATGAAGTAAATTTTCATTATATGGGTAAAAATAATATTTTTTTAAGTATAAGGTGTTTGTGATTTTCAAAACAAGAAGGAATGGAAAAGTCATAAGAAAAAAATTATTGACTCAAAAATCTCTCCCTTTTTGGAAAGCACAAAAATCCTTTCGAAAAAGCATATAAGGATTTTGAAAATTTTCATTAGACTTTAAAAATTAAGACGTATCTCTCTTTGTTCATAGATATAAGTGAATACAAATAACTCCCCCTTAGGCATTGAAACTCTAAATATTTTATTCTGAGTTTCCGGAGTAGAGTTTTCATTATTGTAAGAATGAAAAACATCGTAGTGGGAAACCCCTCCTTTATTTAAGGATATTTCTCTTAGAAAATTTTCCTTTATACTCTTTAGGAGTATTTATTTTTCCTTCTCCCAATTTGTGATTTTCAAAAAGAATTTAAGGGAATGGGAAACAAAGTATGGTACCTGAAACATTAGTATATAACACGATACAACCAACCAAATAACTATTTCATTTGAGTTGGGAAAAAAATTCACAAGGAAGGATAACTACAACAAAAGATCGGAGTGGGTTCATTTTTCTTCCTTTTCCTTCAGAATGAGTTGCTTCAACAAGGCTTTGAGTTTCTTCAAGTCTCTTTGATCTTCCTCTCATTCCCTCTCCAAGGCTTTTACCTTTTCTTCTTGATCTTTTAAGGCCTCTGCCTGAGCTTCCAAGGCTTCTTTCTGAAGCTTTATTATCTCATCTTGATTTTCCATCTTTTGTTGAAACTCCATCCATAAATCTCTTTCAATTTTACAATTTTGAGATACTGAGTTAAGCTTCCCATTCAGATCCCTGACCTGTTGATTCCGGAAATTTTTCTCCTGGGTCAACTTCTCACAAATCTCATTAACCCTTTTATCCTCCATTTCAAAAGCATTTTTTACTTTAGCTTGAAAATTCTCAAAGTGAACTAAATCTTCATCAAATCTCTTAGACCACTTTGTTACCTTACTGTAGGACTTCCTATTCACGTCATAATTGATCAAAAAACTTTTCTGTTCAGCTTCCAACTTCACAAAGTTATCCATGATCATGGATAAAGAATCAGATTTCTGATTCATAGATTGTTGCAGCAACTGGAATCTGGAATCTATTGTTGGACTAATCGGAATGGTGTCAACCAACTTCCTTAGAGATTGAACCACAAAATCATTCCCGTGAGATGATGATTCTGAATCAGAAAATTTTCTTGGAGACTGATCTTCTTCATCTTGCACCAACTTTCTTCTAGAGGTACCACCAACCTCTTTCCTCCTGAGGAGATCTTTTACAGGTGTCTCCATGAGAGCTTTCTTCCTCTTATCATATTTCGGAATGGGTTCCACATTAGGAGATACTTCCTAGGATTTAGAAACTTGAACAATCTGATCTTCATCTGGTTTCTGTTTTTCTTGACCTTCCTCAAGAAAATTCCTCTCATAGGACTCTTCTTCATCATACAACACATTTTCTTCTTCTTCTTCTTCTTCTTGATGTTTCTTGCTAGCTTCCTCATCTACTTTTCCCGAGGTAATTATCTTTTTGGATTCGGCCTTATCTTTGTAGTTCTGTACGTGCTTGATCAAAGTATCCAGATCTTCACTCTTCTCCTCTTCTACTTATTCAACTTCTTCCTCTACTACTTCAGCAACTTCCTTGTCAGCTTCTACAGAAATTCCTTTACCCTTTTCCTTTTCCGGAGTGACATAGTTTTTGGCTGGAGTTTCTGGTAAATAAGGTTCAACACCGAAAGTTTCCGGAACTGGAAGCCTTTCGGAAGGCAACTCTGTATCTTTTAGAAAATATTGCACTAGTTCATCTTCAGTCATTTTCTTTCTCAATTTATTTTTCTTCGCTTGTCTCTCTAGATCCTCAACAACTTTTTCCTTTAATGCTTTATCCTCAGCATGGTCTAGTCCGAATTGAGGATCCCCTTCATTCCTCATTTCTTTATCTTCCCTCCAGTTTGCTGCTACTTCATCTGTATAAGTTTTCTGCTTCTTCGGGTTAGGGGGAGCAGATTGGGTTTCCCTAGCCTGAGGAATTTCTTCATCAGTAACCACTTTCATAGCCTTCCACTTCTTCCTTTTCTTCTTTAATGGTTCTAGAGATTTTGTTTTTTTTCAGCTGCTTCAAACTCCTCCACAGATAAGGGGTAAAATTCTCCGGACTCACTGTAAAATCCCATCTTCATCCTCTTAAGAGTATCATCACTGACTAGCATGAGCTTGAAAATCTGGATCTTTGATTTCCAGGATACCTTGAAAGATTCTAAGCATCGATCTATCAACTTAGATAACAAGGCAGGAAACATAATAATCTGATCTCTCAGATGTAATTCTTTGATATTCTTGATCGTAACCAAGACATGCCTCATCAGATTTATCTTTCGTAGATTTACCAAAAAATCTATGACATAGATATCACTCTTCTTCAGATTGTCTTTATCTCCTCTTATCGGAACCAGAAAACCTTGCACCCATAGTTGAATAATTCTATTGTTCGGAGTGAGAAGTGAAATCTTTATTGTTGAATCATCCTTCAGCCCAAGACACTTCAGTGCCTTTTCCTAATTGAAACTCCCTTGCACATCTGGAAGTTTTTGAGAGCAGAATTCAGCCTCTCCTTCATATGATAGATCAACCAGGCTCGCTGGCTTAGTGAAATAAAGTTTATAAGTCTTCCCATAAGACTTGAAAGAAAACCTCTCTCTGCCATCTTCCACCATAAAGGAAACAGACTCATAAAACTCTATTAATAAATCAGTATAAACTGGATCCTGTTTCTCTGACTTGGATATGCAGACATCTTCCCATCCAATCAGTCTGATATTCTTTGAAATAAGAGAATCAAGATTATAAAAATCTGGGTGAACTAACCTTTCCATGAAAACTAACCACTTTGAGATAGGTTTCACAGTTGACATATCTTGATAAGTTGCTTCAACAGACATTCGGAGTGAAGTAAGCTGTAAGATCAGGATCGGCTTCACAAGGTTCGGAACTGGCCTTAAGAGGATCAACAGAGCTTTGAGACGCAAAAGATTGAAAGACCGATGTGGGACGAGTCTCAGGGTCCCCTTTATATTGGCAAAGAATTTGATCGTTGGTCTTCCAAAAGCCATCTAGCGGTTGAAAACGCTTTGATCAAATATGACGGTTGAGAATAATTCCCTAAGGAAAAAAATTTGACTCCAATCTTTTGAGGTTTTTAAAGAAAAAATTCGGATTTGAGGAAAAAAAACTAGAATCCGAACTTTTAAAAACAAGGAAAATACCAATAAGAAAAATTTGATTACAAAACTATAAGTAATAAAAACATAACTTACGGATTGACAAGAAATATTGTTCAAAATTGGTAATATTCTTCTTGAAGGAAAAAAACTTTATTACGAAAGTTCTAGTACGAAAACCTCGTTACAAAAACCCCAGTCCGAAAATCTCCATTCCGAAAACTATCAGTACGAAAATTCCATTCCGGAAGTTTTCAGTATGAAAACTTACATTCCGAAAGTTTTCATTCCGAGAATTTCAGTTCTGAAAATATTAGTTCTGGTAATTCCCATTCCGGAAAGTTTAGTTTCAGAAATTTCCATTCCGGAAGTGCAATTCCAAAATGTTTAAAAAAAGTTTAGTTACACTAACAATAAAATGTACTCCCCCTATAAAGAAGAGTTTGTTACTGTTAGGAGAATTGTTCAACAAGAAGTTAATGAAGAATGGTTACCTTATAGTTATCAATCCTAACTTTTGTTTAATATTTTCATATCTATCAGAGGGTAATGATTTTGTGAAAATATCAACAAGTTGATCTTGCGTTCCGATAAACTGAACAATGATATATCCTTTAAGTGTGTGATCCCTAAGAAAGTGATGCCTTTCTTTGCACGAGAGTGATGTGCAGAATTATTACTTAGGGAAATGGAACTTGTGTTGTCACACAATATTTGAGTCTTTGTAAAACTCAGTCCATAGTCTGTGAGTGTGTGTTGCATCCACAACACTTTATCACAACAACTTCTAGCTTCTACAAATTCAGCTTTAGCAGTGGAAAGTGCTATAGAATGTTGCTTTTTGCAGGACCAAGAAACTAATGAATCTCCTAAGAAATGACAAGTTCTGGATGTACTTTTTCTATCCATTCTATATCCACCAAAGTCAGCATCAGAAAATATTTTTAAAACAAAATCATTTCCAGAAGTATAAAATAATCCTAGATCCATGGTTACCTTTAGGTAGTGAAACATTCTTTTCACTACCTTTAAGTGAGATTCCTTAGGATTGGATTGATATCTTGCACAGAAGAATACATAAGACATTATGTCTGGTCAACTACCTGTTATGTAATGTAGACTTCCTATCATACCTCTAAAAGACGTTTTATCTACTGATTTCCCAGCTTCATCAAGATCTAATGAGTTTGAGTTACAAATGGGAGTACTTATACTCTTAGTGTTTTCATAACCATACTTTTTTAGAAAATATTTGATATACTTATGTTGAGATATATAATTTCCTTATGGTTTTGGACAAATTTGAAATCCAAGGAAAAAGTTAACTCACCCATCATACTCATTTCAATCTCAGAATTCATTAGACTTGCAAAAGAATCAGTTAAAGATTACTGAGTTGAACCAAATATAATTTCATCAATATAAATTTGAACAATCAAAAAATTTGTCATATCTTTCTTTATAAAAAGGGTTGGATCTGCATTTCCCTTAACATAGTTATTTTGAAGTAGAAATCGTGTGAGTCTATCATACCATGCTCGTGGGGCTTGTTTAAGACCATACAGATCTTTGGGAAGTCTAAAAACCTGACCAAGATGTTCTGTATCTTCAAAACCAGGAGGTTGTTCAAAACAAATTCCTCTTGAAGATAACCGTTAAGAAAAGAACATTTCACATCCATTTGAAAAAGTTTAAAATTTAAGAATGCTGCAAAGGCAAGTATTATTCGAATAGATTCAAGTCTAGCTACTAGAGCATTGGTTTCTTCATAGTCTATTCCCTCTTGATGATTATAGCCTTTAGCAATGATTCTAGATTTATTTATTACTATGACTCCATTTTCATCATATTTGTTTCTGAAATCCCATTTTACTCCAATAACAGATGTTTCCTTAGGTCTTTCAACCATGATCCTGAATTTATTCCTCTCAAATTCATTTAGTTCATCTTGCATGGCTTTGATCCAATCATTATCACCTAAAGCTTCATCAATGCTTTTTGGTTCTAATTGGGAAAGAAATGCTAGATGTTCTACTTCATTTCTTAAATAATTTCTAGTCCTTACAGGTTGATTTACAACACCAATGATACTATCACTGGGATGATTATTAAGAAACACCTGATTTGGGTTTTGTAAAACCTGTTCATCAACATAGGGTAGAATTTCTTCTGGGTTAAATATTTCAGAAGTATCTTCTTGAACAATTTCCTTATCAAAAGGATCTTCTATCAAAGTTTGACAATCGGTTTTTGAAAACACATCCAAGGATGTAGGTTGGGATTGTTTAAAAAAAAGGATCAGACTCATCAAATATTATATGCACTGTTTCTTCAACAGTACAAGTGTTTTTATTAAAAACCCTATAAGCCTTAGAAGTTGTGGAATAACCTAAGAAAATTCCTTCATCATATTTTGGTGCAAATTTATTTAATTTATCATTAGTATTCAGAATGAATACTTTCCAACCAAAAACCTTGAAGTAGGATAGTATTGGTTTTCTACCATTCCATAACTCATAAGGATTTTTATTAAGAAAAGGTCTAATCAAAACACGATTTATAGTATAACAAGCAGTACGTACAGCTTCATCCCAGAAATGTCTAGCTATAGAGTATTCGCTCAAAATGGTTCTAGTTATCTCTTGAAGAATTATATTTCTTCTCTCAACTACACCATTTTGTTGAGGAGTTCTCGGTGCTGAAAATTTTTGAGCAATACCTTTCCTACTACAAAAAGTTCCAAAATCAGAATTTTGAAATTCTCCTCCATGATCACTCGGAATAGTTTTCAGTGGAAGATTTTTCTCATTTTTAACTTGTGCTCTAAAAATTTTGAAATACGAAAAAGGTTCAGATTTATTTGCTATAAAATAGACCCAAGTAAATTTAGTGTAATCATCAACTAGAACAAACACATAGTATTTGCCTCCAATACTTGCAGTTTGTATTGGACCGAAAAGATCCATGTGCACTAACTGTAATGCATCAGTCATTGAGACTTCACCAGTTGATTTAAAACTAGATTTATGTTTCTTTCCATATTGGAAAGGATCACAAACTTTAGAAGAATCAAATCTAATCTCCGGTAGATCCTTAACTAGTTTCTTCTTAGAGAGTTTATATAAGTTTCTAAGGTTACAGTGTCCTAGTATTCTATGTCCCAGCCAGGAATGATCTTCCATTACACTTAGGAAAGGTAAATCTTGGCTCCTTATGTCTTCTATGTTCAATGTGTAAACATTCTCTTGCCTATTGGCTGAGAGAATAAATTCTTCCTTGGAATTTTGTACTGAGGACTTATCATTCCTGAAATTCACAAGGTACCCTTCATCACATAACTGACTTATACTAATGAGGTTGTGCTTAAGACCTTTAACAAATAAAACATTTCAAATCAATGTTTTACCTAGAAGAACAATATTACCAATACCAACAATTTCTCCCTGTGCATTATCTTCAAAACGTACCTTTCCTCATTTCGTTTTGATAATATTTTCAAAATAGATTTTGTTACCAGTCATGTGCCAGGAACATCCACTATCCATGTACCATGTATTTTTGTTGGTAATTCCTCTATCTTCCTGAAAATAAGTAAATAATTAGACTTTCAGAATCCAAACTTGCTTGGATCCGGTATTTACAGAAAACAAAATTTTAGGAACCCACACATTCTTAGAAAAATAGGCTTTATGAAAACCTAGATATTGGGTTTATTTAAAGAACAATTCTTTGCCCTGTGACTGCCACATTTACAATTGGTACAAAATGGGACACTTTGTGGAACAAAGTAGTTTTTACTAAAAATTTGTTTTGCATGGGTATAACCAAATCCAGATCTGTTTCTTAAAGGTCGTATTTGAGAATACATTTTATCAAGATTTTCCTTACCATGGGTAAAGTTTGATAAACACTTCTTTAAGGAAAAGATTTCAGACTTGAGTTTGATAACCAAGTTTTTATCTCCAAAATCATTGGATTTAGAACTAGAGCTTGGCTCAAAAACACTTTTCTTAGAAATTACTTTTTCTAACTCTTTAGAAATTATGTTCCTCTCAGAACTTACTTCCTCAAGATTTTTTGAAATACTTATAAAATCAACATTTTTCTTATCATGATCTTTAGAGAGATCTGATATCTCTTTTGTATGAATAGAATTCCTATAGTTTTATTTATCAAGATTCTTATTGAGTATATAATTCTCAATCTCAAGAAGTTCAGCAAACCTAGAGACTTATTCGTAGGTTGGTGAAGTATTTTCTTCATCAGAAGAGGATTCTTCATCTGAGGAATTTTAATACTTACTATCATTAGGATTTAAAGATACATTGGTCAATGATTCAGCATTTCGTACCTTAGCCATAAAACAATGATTGTCAATAGGTAATCTGGCTATAAGACCAAGATTCTTCTTTCCTGAAGATTCATAATCAGAAGATTCATCTGAAGAGTCACCACCACTGGAACTCCAGGTGTCATTTTATTTTAGAACTTTCTTATCTTTGGTTTTGTAATACTTCTTCTTACTCCTTTCAGAATGCCTTTCTTTCCTTTCCTTCTTTTTGAGTAGAGGGCAATCTGGTCTAATATGTCCAGCTCTCTTGCATTAGTAACAAGTAAATTCTCCATCCTTCCTTTCTTTCCTTTCCTTTTTCTTATACTTGGATTGGACGTTTCTCTGGCCGGCTATCTTGTTCATCCTTCGAGCAAGATTTTCTTACTCATTTTCTGAGATTTCTCTTTCACTAGAATATGACTGAACATCCACCTTCTTATACTTGGATCTGGTTACTCTCTCAGGAGTCTTAGCTTTCATATGATTTGATGTAGTTGTAAAAGCAACAGTACCATTCCCATTCTTCTTTTTTATGTTGTTATCATCTCTCTTCATTTTGGTTTCATATTGGAGAAGAGTTCTGAATAGCTCATCAAGAGAAATTTGAGTGACCTTCCTGTTCTCATCTATAGCTATTCTCTTTGATTCCCACTCATTGGTCATGATATCAATTATCTTATCTAGAAGGGCTTCATCATCTAATCCTGTTTCTCCCATAGACTGTAAGCTATTGACTATAGTCATAAACGTCTGTTGAAATTTTCATATTGGTTCACCATACGGAAAATTGATTCCATGATACTCAGATCTAAGCATAGCTCTCCTAGTTTCAATTACATTAGAAGTTCCAAAGTGTGTAACTTCTAACTTCTTCCAGATACAATTAGCTGCTTCACAAGAAAAAATTTGGCTATATATATTTCTATTCATTGAATATAGTAAAGTATTGCGTACCTTATAATTGAGTTGATACTCTTCCTTTTCCTGGTTAGTAAAAGTTTTAACGTCTTTATCAGAAATTTTATAATCACCAGTAAGCATAACAAAATTGTCCACTCCAGTATTGATGACAAAAGTCTTCATTTGATCTCTCCAGTATTCATAGTCATTACCATCAAAGATTAGTGGTCTTGTAGGATTTAGACTGTCTATAGAGCCAACATTCATTCCTGCCATACTAAAACAACTTGGTCAACCAAACTAGTTAGTAGAAAAAGTTTGTAACCACAATGTTCAGAATGAAAAAGTTCGGAATGACAAATTTCGGAATGACATCATTTGGAATGACAACGTAGGGAATGACAATGTTCGGAATGAGCAAGGAAAACTTATACGTGAGTACGTGTATTTCAAAGACCTCCTATGATACCAATTGTAGGATCGAAATAATGATGTAGATGCTCAATATACAAGAGGGGGGGGGGTGAATTGTACACTTAAAAAAATTCCTTTAGAACCTTTAAAGTTAGTTATGGATAACTATGTTTTCCTTAGACAAGTAAAATCTAGGTTTAACAAAGTTAAACTATGAAAATTCACAACACCTCTAATAAGCAACTGGAGTATTGGAACCGAGGTTTACAATATAAGATTTTACCATAAAGCATATAGAATATAAAACTAATCAGAGTAAAAGTGTAAGGAAATACAAGAAGGTTATACTTTCCTTACAATACAATATGTAGTGGAAAAACAAGTAGTAAAACTACAAGTAACAAGATATGAATCTTTTATCCCAAAAGGAAGGGTATCCAACAACCTTGGATAAAGGTCCCTTGATTTATACTTTCAAGAAAGTCTGTCTTACCCACACCAGGGTAAGCCCTCGATAAAAAGATCAGAACCTCTATCTTGCTATCCCCGTAAGATCTCAACTTCAAGGTAGTTGGAACCTCTATCTTCCTCAGCAATGAAGACCTCGAACTTCAAGGTAGTCGGCACCTCTGTCTTTCTATCCCCGGAAGTCCTCGAATATAATCAACAACATCTGGAGTTACACAAAGCAATCTGAATGAGCAGTTCAGTACACACAAGAGATGAAAATCTTCTCTCTCTAGAAATCACCTTAACAACATGTGTTCTCTAGATCGATCAACTTTTTTATTTCTGTATTGAGCTCTTTCAAATGAGATTCTATTTATAGGAAAATTCCCAATGGTCGGCTCCCTCTTCCAACGGTCATATTTTCCATGAAATTTGGAGGGACCTGTACACGTGTAACTCAACCAACGGTTAATTTGAAACCTAATAGACGACATCGTTTTATAACGAACTATGTATAGCTGAATGTACGACATCGTTTTGAAATGAAGCATATGTAAGTAAAAGCTAATCAATATTTCGGAGTGTAAGAAAGTCAAAAGTTAGGAGTCTAACCAAAATGAAGTTTGGAGTCTATGTTAAGAAATGTTTGGATTCTGTTTTATAGGAATTAGGAGTCTAGTTTCACCAGATATCAGATTCTGAACCTGTAGAGTTCGGAGTCGAACTTCTTAAGTGTTTGGAGTTGAACTGATTAAAAGTTCGGAGTCGAACTTCATAAGAGTTCGGAGTCGAACTTCTTAAAAGTTCAGAGTCGAACTTCTTAAGAGTTCAGAGTCATACTGCTTAAAATTTCAGAGTCCAACTTCTTCAGAGTTTGGAGTCAAACTACTAAAGAGTTCGGAGTCAAACTTCTTAAGAGTTCGAAGTCGAACTGCTTAAAAGTTCGGAGTCGAACTTCTTCAGAGTTCGGAGTCGAACTACTAAAGAGTTCGGAGTCGAACTGCTTAAGAGTTCGGAGTCGAACTGCTTAAGTGTTCAGAGTCGAACTACATAAGAGTTCGGAGTCCAGAATTCGGATTAGAACTACATTACAGATCACATCCAGAATTCAGATCCTAAAAACAGAATGTTCCAAATCTTTTCATTACATGGCTCTGGAAATTTTGTTATGAATCCAGTTTTTGAATTTAAGAATAATATTTCTATGTATAAGAAAATCTAGGTTAAGGTAAATTTCCTTAAAGAAGTAAATTTTCATTATGGGGGAAAAATAATATTTGTTTAAGTATAAGGTGTTTGTGATTTTCAAAACAAGAAGGAATGGAAAAGTCATAAGGAAAACCTTATTGACTCAACAGAGATAATGAAAAGAATTAACTATATTATGATTTTATATATTTTTAAATATTTTTTCATTTATCTAATTAATTTTAGAGTCTTAAAATGATAATTAATCCAATTTTAAGTATAAAATATGCTTATATTTTTTAACGGTCATTTTATAGCCTTTTGATGGGGAAAAATTTTTAAAAATAGTTTTTGTCACTTTTATATGTTATATATGATAAAATAACCTTCTTATTTAGAACCGGGACATCAAAATTTACTTATGTTGAAATTTTGGTATTTCTTTGATAAAATCTGATATATATATATATATATGAATAATGAAGACATACTGCATTTTAATTAAAAACTCCATTGTATTCTAATTTATTTATATAGTTAAATTTCTATTTTAATTGGTTTTAATGTGTAATTGTACTAAGATTTTATCATTTAATCCAATGATGTTCTTTGGAAGTAATTTCAAATTAAAATTGGACTTAAAAACATGTTAATCTTCTGACAGTTTTTACTTCTTTAAAAAATTCTTTTTGGTTTTGACAAGAGGAATTAATATTATATTAGTTATTAAAATTTATGTATTTTGAATTTGTAATAATGGATTCCATATTTGTAACCATATGATTCAATTTGTTTAAATAGGTAACATTTATTTTTGGACATTATGAAGAGTAAAATCAGTAATTAATTTTATTTACCATGGTTAAAGGGTAAATAAGGTAAATAAGGGTAAAATAATAATAATATAATAATATAAAAATATCATAGAACATGTCCTAATCTGATTGGATGAGTTATTTCCGACCTTGAAAATCCTCTCGTAGATTTTAGGACCCCATGGGGCCACTTGGGTGTGATAATTACATTAATAATATTTATTTTAATGAAAAGGGAAATATAACATAAACATGTATCACTTAACTAAAAACATTTAATTTTTTTTATATTAATGATATCTTAGTCTATAAATAGTAATCATAAATAGAAAAAATATTTCCTACATCATGGTATTTTATTTATAATTTTTAAAGATTAATTAAATAAATTTATTTATGAAAAGATGATGAAGCAGTAATTACCTTATTAATGAATGATTTAAAAAAAAGATTATATAAAAATTAAAATAAATTCAATTTTAACATTTTGATGCCATAAAATAATTTTTTAGAGGAAATTAACATGTGAGAGATGATTTAAGTTCTTTTTTTTTTGAAGGAATCAAGTTGTCATGACTTTAACAAAAATCAATTACAAAATTGTGTTAAAATTGACATAAATTATTTTTTAAAACAAATACTATTTTATTAAATGATATAATATTTATAGAAATATAATATTTGTCCAATTTAATCATATAATGTTAAAAATTTCATTCATGGTCCACTTGTGGTTTGATGGACATTTTATAGTAACTATAATAACCATGTATTATAAAAATAAAAGAAGTTGTGGTAAGAGTTAATGTTTTTAACTAAGGGGTAATGATAAAGGAAAAGTTTAATGTTGTGATAAGAACTTGTCTAAATCATATTAGTTGAGATTATTTCGACCAATAATCATA
Source organism: Viscum album (assembly GCA_963277665.1). Lineage (NCBI taxonomy): Eukaryota > Viridiplantae > Streptophyta > Magnoliopsida > Santalales > Viscaceae > Viscum > Viscum album. The sequence continues at coordinate 1,207,647,516 of OY728166.1, forward strand.
TTATCTTATAAATATATCACTTTTTAACTATCAAAAATCTAAAATAAATTTATAATAAAATAATATTTCAAGAAGTGCCCCTCATCCCTCTAATAAAATGCCACCACCTCTACCCACGTATACACACCTCTCAAGAACATAGTCTGGTTAAAGGTTTTATAAAATAAAAACCAAACATCCCTCTGTTACTCATAGAAGTAATACCTTGGGAAAAAGGAGATTTAAGAAGTCCTTTCGGATGAAATCATATAGAATTACCAGATTTATAGTTTATGTCTAATCTGAAGATCATTTCCTTTATTTTACATCTCCAATACTTATGCTCTTTTTATGATATGATTTCATAACAAAAAATTATCATCAATATAATATTATTTTTTTATGAGAAGGATTATAACTACACTTAAACACACCTCCATCTAATAGATACAAACATACTATTTCTGTATACGGTGAACTACTACCTCACGAACCAATGATTGTTCAATTTTATCCTACCACCGTGGATGGTGGCCAATATGATGGAACTATATTTATATATGAAATATATTATATTTATATTGTCTGTATGCTTCTGTAATTTTTATTGACAAATTACCTTTATTCTTTCCATAATGTGTTAATTCGATAATTTCATTTAAGAATGTGTGGACTACAACCTCCTCATAGTGAGGTGACTCATTCATGCTATACATGGAATGTATAAAGGATGTTTTTATTAAACCTATGATACATACATGAAATTAATATAATACTGGTATTATATTATACATTTATATCATTTGATTATTATTCTTTTAATATGACAAAGAAATGAAAGTCGCATTCATGGGTACGTATGACCTACCATCTCCATTCCTCCTCCAAATCATTTTTTTTCATAGATGCCAATTTATGGTAGTGGGAACCAACCGAATACACTGTTTAGCGGGATATTCAAAATTCAAAAACCACAAATCATGCAAATCAATGCCAAACCGCAAATCACAAGATCCTCCCAAGAATCCATGGCACCATCACGTCAACACCACCACCATCATCACATCACTGTCTTCCATAGTATGTCACCTATCATTGCCATCATCAATGAAGGAAACCATCGCCGAAATTACAACCCTTCACCTGAGAAAAAAAAATCTTCATACAACCATTATTGTCGTCAACCATCATTCGAAGGACCGTCGAAGACTATCGATACCATCTCCATGAACGGTGAATTTCATTTATTCTATCCAAATATTATGGATATAATAAATAAAAATATACTAGATATATATGATATTTATTCATGAATAATAATATTTTTTGGATATGGTGGACTTATTACCACGAGGATAATTTTCATCCAAACAAGTTCATTTTCAACGCAAGTACATAATATCGTCAAAACAACTGATATGAAGACAAATAATTATATAATTTTTATATCAGGGTAATAAGTGATATAAAAGGAATAAAAATCATGAAAAAGGTTATCAAGTGAGTAGAAATGAACTTATGTTTATTATTCTAGAACATAACGATTTTACATGATGAGTCAGAATCAAGGTAAGGGACTTCATCTCAATCTCCTTTCATTGAGTCATATTTCAATTTATACACAATCATATTATATATGGTGTATAATAAACCCCTTTGAATATTTTGAAAGGAAATATTTATTCTATGAAGTGTTTTACTAAACGAAAAAATGAATGTTTTTAATGTAGTTATAGACAATGAATTCTATTCCACCGTAACCATTAGTTGATATTTGGTTTCCTCCATAAGGCGTAATATTTTTAACAACAAAATAAATCCTTTATTTCACATTTTGGGTGTTTTGGAATTGAAAATGGTTTTGAATGTGGATTCACTATTTGAATATCTAGAAATGATTTCTTATGATTGAAAAGGAAATTTTATGTCTGAAATATTTATAATTGCAATCTTTTATGTGATATGATTATAAAATGGTACCAGAGATTTTATGGGTAGTTACGTGATAATCAAAAGAAAGGTGGTTGCGTGATAAACCAAAGACTGGTGGTTTCGTGATAAACAAAGGATGGGTGGTTATGTTATAACCTCCAACACATTGGGTATGGAAGTCTGCCATTTAGTTATTAAATTTTTTGATATGTGTGGAAGTCTACCATATGGTTATTCTAAGTATGATTATTTGTTAAGTTACCTTATATTTTTTATATTTATTTCTATGGGATTTTTGATGATCTTTTACTTAAAAAGGGTAGGAAATGAGTTTATATTCAATGAATTATATTTTACACTTTATAAAGGTGAAAAGTATCACTTTATGATAAAGTAATCATGGTTTTCATGTTATCCCAACACTAAAAATTGTTCTTCTTTGTATATCCCTTACTGATAGATTTTATGCACATCCAAAGTTTTGGAATGATTTTCACAGGACATAAAGAAGAATAAAGTCAAGTATGGGATCAAGGAAAAGTATTGTTGTTTAAACATGAAATGAACCATGTTTCTTTTTGAAAATATTTTGTTTTATGAAAACAGAATTGTCAGTGAGTAGAATGGTCTACTTGTAATATTTACATTTTTATGTACATGTTATGACCTAATTCTCTAAATATATAAACCTGAAAATATCCTCGATGTATATTAAAGCCAAATTATTGAATGATCTCAATATTAAGTATTGTTTATGGTCGGGTCATTATAGTTTGTACCAATAATTTCTTTGGATATATATATAGGTTAGGTTTTTATTTAAGCATAACTGATATGTTTTATATAAGCATTATGGTTAGCATATTATAAATAGTTATAGTTATTTTAGAAAAATTGAAGGAGTTTGAGATAACATGAAAGATTATATCTTAGTGTTTAAACTAATCATATGACAGTATATGATGATTTTAGTAATATACTTACACTCAAGATTTTTGGTTTTTGTAAATGGACTGATCTAGAAGGCACCTAAGTAACAATAGATGTGAATAAAACTATGGTGATTTTCGGAATAAGAAAATAAATGAAATGGGAGCTGCAATGAAAAATTTTCTAGTTATTCTAAACCAACTATCTGGAGTCATGATTGACCACTTAAACCTTGTTGATTTTTCTATGGAATAATATATGCATGAAACAAATACCTATTGATGTCAATGTAATAATCATAAAGGTAAGTATATTCATCAACATATTTGTCAAGGATGTTGAAATAATCACCTAAGAAAATGTTTCAAAGGTATGAGAAGATGTTATAGATGTGTAAACAATGGTCATAAAGAAATATCCTAATAAAGAAAAAATGAATCATTTAGTAAACTCTAGGAAAGGGAAAGAAGATCATTTAGAGTTATCAATTTAATGTGTTATATGTGGGGAGTATGGTCATTATGTAAATAGATGTCCGATGAAGAAGGTTATGGAGTTGGATCAGCAGGACCATACAAATATATGTTTACCAATACCTAATGTCATTCCAATTTAAGATGAGGAAACTTAAAATGACTTTTTAAAGGTATGGATTATATCTAGATGATGTTTTGACATTATTGAATCCTAGGACATTAGGTATGATTCAGTTTGTAAGAAAGAAGTATGAAATAATAATGCAGATAAGGATCATGAATAATGTTCAATGATTAATATGTCTAAATTTTAGGAACTAAATAAATATATTGTATCTAGGGATTATGATATGTTTAAATGTATTATTGATGGGATTACATTGGAATACTTCATTTATTTTCAACCCTTAAGTTTGATATATAAAAATGTTAATTGAGGTAGAATTATATTCTCTTTTGAGGATATAGTTATAAAGAACCTTTAGGGTTAATATCATCCTTGAATTTGTTGAAATTATGGGTTATTACATTTTGGGATGCAAAATTAAAGGCATGAGAAAAAATTGAGATTATAATATTTAATTTTTATTTTTGATAATTTTATCTCATTTTTGGGAATGTTATAAAATTATAACGTTTTTTGAAAAAGGAAAACATGCAGTCCATGTGACAACCCGCCGCATCTGGCAGGGCCATAGGAATCGAACCCACTACTGAAGAGAGAAAAGGGAATATCTCCTGCCATTGGCCTACATGAATTCCTTAGCTAGTATGGATTATTCTTTTTTGTTAAATGATTTTATGGATTTATAATAATTTTATTTTAGGAACCTATGTTTTATGAAATTGATATACTTAGTATTGGAAAATGACATAGTGATAATGTGATAAATGTAATTTTGGAAGAAGCTATCTCTATTGGGAACACTATATGCCTGAGGAAAATAGAATACTATGGGATTTCATTTGGGGATTAATGGTGGAATTTTATTATGGAAGTATCTATGTTTTTATTGTATACATATGGAGATTTTGGTTATTTTTGGGAATGATTAACCTAACTTGGAGAATATGTGATCCCATCCTTCTAAATTTTGGGTTAACATATTAGATTGGATTATTTTTAATAATTTTAAGGAATTTTTTTTATTGAATGATCAATGTATAACTTCAGTATTAATATTGAGTTTTGGAGTTTAAAAGTATCCCTCCTTATAAAGGATTATTATTTTGGGGTGATTATCTGATCTTTACTAAATATTTTGGGTTTTATTAATTTTTAAAGGTAGGAGAAATGGATAGTTAACATTATTATGAATGATATGAGTGTTTATATGTTTATTATATTGCTTCAGGCTTGAAAAGAAATCATCTTTAATACACATCTTTTCTAGAAAAATATGAGCATGTAGTTGAAATTGATTAATGGATGATACTCAACCTTTTAAGTAAGTATATTTCCTTATATTGTTATTATAAGTAGTAAAATAATTCCATAGAACTATGAAAATGATCTTAAATCTAAAAAGTTTTCTATTTAATTTTTCTACTATGAATCAAATACCATTTAACACATCAATTTATTTTGGTTTTTTGATTGTTATCTTTTTACTGGTCATTTTTATAACACCCTCCCTCAGAAACATATGGTTATTTTTTCAACTATATACATGTTTTTATACTTGGAATCCTAGTATGTGTTACCTTGGGTGAAATTTTTACTTCTCTTTCATTGTTTTAAAGTGGTATTTTTAATGACTATTTTTCGGATGTAGTATTTTTAATGAATTTTTCAAGAAAAATTTTAAATTTACAAAGACGTAATTTCCAAAAGGATGGAATAAGGAAACACACCAGGTATTTATGGAATTATACATTTTCATATCTACTAGTATTTTTGAAATTAATATTAATTTTATTTTAAAGGGGACATTATATACGAGAGCTTACTCGGCACATAATAATGGGTTTCTCTGAAATGTTATGTTGCACACAACGCTATGTTATACCAAAAAATAATACAACAATAATAATAATATTTTAAATTCTAGTTGAAACCTAGTAATTATATTTTAGGTAATTAAATGAATTAACTATATTATTATTTTACATATTTGTTAATTATTTTTACGTTTATCCAATAAATTTTAGAGGCTTAAAATGAGAATGAATCTAATTTTAAGCATAAAATACTCTAATATTATTAAAAGATTGGTTTACCACCTTTTAATAGAGTACCATTTTTTAAAAAATATTCTATCATGTTTATATGTTATAAATTATAAAATAATCTTCTCATTTTAAAGTGATAAATTAAAATTTACATCAGATGAATTTTTTTTATTTTTCTGATAAAATCCATAAATTTATGAAAAGTGAAAAATGCAGCATTTTAATTTAAAACTACCTCTTCATATGGTATATTTATATAGTTAGATTGTCTATTTAATTGGTTTTAAAGTTTAATTAGATTATGTTTTTTTCATTTAATTCTATTGTGTTAATTGGATTTAATTTCACATTTTAATTGCACATAAACACATGCCAATATTTTGATAGTTTTTATTTCATAAAAACCTTCATTCTAGTTTTAAACATAGGAATTGCTTTTAAATTAATTACCTTAAGTTCTCTATTTTTAATTTAGAAAAATGGATTGCGTATTTGAAATCACAAGGCCCAAATTGTATAAATAGGTATTTTTTTTATTTTTGGACATTATGAATAGTAACTTCAGTAATGATTTTTATTTACCACGGTTAAAAGGTAAATCAGGTAAATAAGGGTAAAACAATAATATTATAATAATATAATACTTTGATAAAAATGTCTTAATCCTATTGGTTGAGATATATTTGACCATGAGAATCATTGGGGTTATTTTAGGACCCCATGGAGCCACTTGGGTGTGATAATGACCTTTTATAATATTTATTTTAAAGAAAAGTTAAATGTAACACAAACATGTATCTCATAACTAAAAAAAATTTAATTTAGTTTATATAAATTCTCTATTAAACAATAAATATTTATTTTAAATATAAAAATATTTCCTAAATCATGGTATTTTATTTATATTTTTTACACCTTAAATATATAAACTTATTTTTGACACAATGATGATCAAGTAATTACATTTTTAATGAAACATTCAAATAAATGATATTATAAATATTAAAATAAAATAATTTTTTTAGAGGACATTGACATGTGAGGGATGAGTTAATATATTTGGTTTGAAGTAGACAATTTGTAATGACTTTAACAAATATCAATTACTTATAGTGTTGAAATTGACATAAATGAGTTTTAAAGAGAAATACTATTTTATTAAATGATATAGTGGTACTAAAAATATAATATTTGTCAAATTGGTTTATACAATATTAAAATGTCATTAATGAGCCACTTTTGGTACTATGTTCATTTTATGGTAAGTATTGTAACCATATATTATGAAGATACAAGAAGACATGGTAAGAGTTAATGTTTTTAACTAAGGGTTAACGCTAAAATAAATGGTGAATTTTGTGACCTAAACTTCTCATAAAACTAATGGTTCAGAGGATTTATAACCATAATCATATTATCCTCGAACATTATCACCATAAAAATATTATAATTTTTAAATTAATTTATAATAAAACAATATTTCAAGACATTCCTAAAGTGCTCATCCTCCCTCTTATAAAAGGCCACCACCTCTACCCACATACACACACCTTTCAAGCCCCACGGATCATCAAAAATATGATGAAATAAACTCCCAACATCCCTAATTCACTCCTATAATTTTTTACTTGGTATAAAGCCAATCCAAGAAAGCATTTTGGCTCAAATCAAAATGAGTTACCCGATTTAGAGGTAGCGTCTTCTCTCAAGCTCCTTTCATTTTATTTTCCTCCTCCACTCCTTATTATCATAATATTTTATGATTACATTACAAAACATGTATCCTGAATATACTAGGATTTTGTTATGAGAATGATTATAACTACACTTTCACACACCTTTATCTAATGGATAAGAAAATATTTTTTCTGTGTACGACGAACTATTGCCTCGTGAAATGAAGATTGTTCAATTTTTTTCTACCACCTCTCATGGAGTCCATTATGCTAGAACTATATTTATATATGATATATATAATATTTATGTTGTATCTATTATTCTGTAATTTTTATTTAGAACATACATTGATGATTTCCATAATGTGTAAATATGTTAATTTAATTTGAGTAAGTGTGGACTACCACACCCTAAAAGTGATAGGACTCATTCATGATATGCATAAAATGTATAGAGGATGGTTTTGTTAAACCTAAAATACATAAATAACATTAACAAAATATAGGTATTATAATATACATTTATATCATTTTATTATTATTCTTTCTATATGATAAAGAAATAAAAGTAACGTTCATGCATACGTATGGCTTACCGTCTCCACGAACAGTGTGATTCATTTTTATATAAAAATATTATGGATATAGTAAATACGTACATACTGAATATATATTATATTTATATCATTAATAATAATATTATGGAGATCATAGAATTATGACAAAATGGATAATTTTTATCAAAATGACTTCATTTTCAACTCAAGTACTGAATATTGACAAAACTAATGATTTGAACATAAATAATTATTTAATTTTGATAACATGATAATAAGTGATATAAAGTGAATGATAAAATTGAAAAATTTTCTATATAAAGTATCAATTAACATGATTTTATTATTCATGAACATAACAATTGTACGTGACAGGTCAGACTCAAGGTTTGGGATATCGTCTGAATCTACTTTCATTAAGGAATGTTTTAATTTATACATGTCCTTCTTATATACAGTGTATAATATACCCCTTTGAATTTTTTTCAAATGGAATATTTCTTATAAAAATAATTTTAATGAAATAAAAAAAGGAATTTTTTTAATGTATGTGGCAACAATGACTTCTGCCTCGCCATAAGAGTTAGTTGATATTTGGTTTCCTCTATAAGACTTAATGTTTTTAAAAATAAAATAAATACCTTATTCCATTTTGGTTGTTTTGGTATTAAAAATGGTTTTGAGTGTGGATTTACTATTTCAATATCTAAAAATGATTTTTTATGATTGAAAATGAAATTTTATGAAGGAAATATTGTTAATTGAAAATTTTAATGTTTTATGATTATATAATGGTAGATAGATATTTGACAGGTGGTTACATGATAAACAAAAGACTACTGGTTACATGATAAACCAAATATTAGTGTATCTATGATAAACCAAGTATGGATGGTTACGTTATAAACTTCAATGCATTAGGTATGGAAGTCACCTGTATGACTATTCTATTTTGTGATATGTGTGCAAGTTGACCGTATGGTTATTACATTTAAGTATGCTAATGTCCAATGATCCCGTAAATGTCATATGTTCATTTCTAAGGGCTTTCTAGTAATATTTCGGTTACAAAAGGGGTAATTAATTAGTTTTTATTAAGTAAAGTTTATATTTACTACTTCTTAAAGGTGAAAATTATTACATTATGATAATGTATTAATGGTTTTCATGTTTTCCAAAGACTAATAGTTTTCCATTATTTGAGTACCCCTTACTGAGATTTTTTACTCTTATCCCAAATTTTGAAATTTTTTCGCAGGACTTAATGAATAATAGAGTGATGTATGGGATCAAGTAAAATTCATTCTAGTTTAACATGAAAAGAACCATGTTTCTTTTTGAAAAGTTTTTGTTTTATGAAAAAAATCGACAATGAGTAGAAGGGTCTACTTGTAATATTTATGTTTCTATATATGAGTTATGACCTAAATATCTAATGATCTAAACCTCAAAAGATACTCGATGTAAATTAAAGTCAAATTATTGACCTATATCAAGATTAAGTAAAATTTAAGGTTGAGTCCTTAGAATATACACCACAAAAAACAAATATGTGGTGAATTTTCAAATATATCCCTGAATGAAAATTAAGAGTAGAAATCTCTTATAGTAAGAATCAATGTACATCAAAAACGTTAGAGAATAACATATAATATGTATATAACTATTATAACTTTTTTATAAAGACATTATTATATATACATACTTCCATATATGATTTACTTTGGACCTTTTATCTCTTGTTTATTAAGAATTCCATCTGAAATTTATAATTCGAGAATTTCTTTTTCATTTTTGTTTGGATTTTTTGTATTTTGGGATCTAACTTTTATCATGATTCCAAAATCTATATAATGTTAAATATTATAAAAATATAATATATATATATATATATAGAACTTATATATGTTTTTAGATTAGTCCATACATTTTAGAGATAGATAATAAAATATAACATTCAGGGAGACAGTCAGTCACACACACGCATGAACATTGTATCCATTTTCTTAAGTCATTTAAATAAATAGAGGTGAATAATATATTACCATTATAGAAACATTAATATGTTATATATAATTCATATTTTCATTTAAACCATAATTATTTCTATCCATGTAAAGTAATAAAAGATTGTATTTCTTAATGTGATGGTAGTCCTTTGTACACATGAAGGACATTTCCATATTCCCACAAAATGGAATGTGTGAACTTATAAATGATATAATAATTAATTTTTTAAAATAATATCATGAATATAAAAAATAAAATTTAATCCACAAGTATAGGATGTCGTGATAGTTGGTAATGGAAAAATAAACGGCATCGAGTCGGCAAGATGGTAGTATGTCGTACAGAAGAATGATGATCTCATAACCTAATTGATAAAAGTGGAGATAGTTGGTGGTAATTACATTAACATAAAAACAATGAAGTATATGGAATATATTATATATATTATTTTAGAATAATTTAATAATATTTTATGTAGATATAATAATAAATAAAATAAAAATTCTTGTTGATTAATGTTACCCCCTTTTCAGGTATCCTCCTTAGGTTTCCACAAAAGGCCTTACTAGGATTGATTTATATGGAAAATAAGGATTATTTGAATATATGTAGTATTTATTAATTTGAATTTGGTTGGAATTGGCCGAACCAATGGGTTTTGGATATTCTAAGTGGAGAGGAGGGTGGTATCCTTTTATAGGTTACATGAGTGGCACACTGGTAATTGTTTGATAGAAACAAGTGTACCCATGTTTTTCACATGACAAAAGACATAGAAAATTGGATGTATTAGAATCTATAAAAGATAAATACTACATAGTTCCATATAATGGGTGTTAGACCTGATTTAGGTTGTTATGACCCATATCTTATTATTAAAACCCTATTAAACCAACTTTTACTTTAATCAAAGTAAATAAGTTTTACTGTTTTTCTATTAATTACTGTGAAAAATCATGTTGAGGTAATTACATAATACAATTTTTTCTTATTCCATTTATTCATTAGAATTTTTTAAATTCCATTAACATTAGTAGAAAATGTTAATTTAAACTTATTCACAAAGATGTGAGGAGAAAGAAGGTAGTCAAAGAGAAAATGTTGAAATGTATAAAACGTTTTTATATAAAAAATAAATTTGAAAATGATTGAAATTATATAAATTGGATTAATATATATGTATATATATATATTATTATATGAAATTGTTTTTAGAATAAAATGGAAACAATTTGAATGTTTTTAAATTCATTAAAATAAATTATAGTTCTCAATAAAACCTATATTTCTTACTATTCATCAAAAACATCATATTCTTAGAAAACACTAAAAATTTCACCCTAAGATAATTTCACTTGATGATTTCATAATTAAAATTATTTTTCATATACATCTTCTAATTTTTCCAAAAATTATTTTTAAACTAATCATGCAAAAATATAATAAATGTTTTTTTGAAAAATATAGGTTATAAGCGCAAAGTTGAATTTATTCATATCTCATTACTAAAAATCATATAAGATGAATGATAAATAATTTGTGAATTTATTATAATTATATTTCATTAAAATAATTCAAAAAAGTTATTTGTTTTATTAATTTTGGTAAAGAATTTTTGAGTGCATAAAAATAGTTTTTGGAGAAAATGATTCGCATTATTTTCAAGTGGATTTTCTTATCAATTATAAATAATTTGTCATGATGAAAAAATTATATATAAATTCTAAAAAAAAAATTTAAAAAATTAATCCTATTAATACCTATAAATCCAAAGTCTTGGTGATAACTATCATGTTAAATAATAATTTCCCAATAGTAACTCATGTTTCTTTTGAAATCGGTGTTGCACATAACACAAGACAAACTTAGTTCTAAATATAGTGTAAGAAAAAGAATCAATTTTTGTCTGTAATTCAAAAAAATACTTCTTAATGGATGTAATGAAAAATATCAAAAATATTGGATTTATTTTTAAAAAATATTACAAAAAAATATATGGTTGTTACATTCTACCCCTCACAAATTGAATTTCACCCTAGAAAGTTTTCAATTTTTATAAAAACCCGTTGATAATTCTATGTCATTACATCTTTAGTTTCAAACATATCTTACTCAAGATGGATCTTTCACTATAATAATTTTATAGGTGAGTAGTCCTATAACATAGGAAAATCACTCAATGATCTAGAATCTTAACTAATTATTCCATATAATAATTATCGTGGTCTTGTTTTATGACCTATGAGTTCAGTACATATGGAAGATCAGTTGTATACATCCATAGGATTAGTACATGAAACACATTGTGAACCAAATAGATTTTATAGAAGTGAAAACTTGAAGGACAATATTTTAATACGATCATGAATTTCAGTGGGACTAATATACCTAGGGCTTAGTTAAACCTTCATTATTCCATGTATAAATTCAGAGAATCAAATAATCAAAAACATCAAATTCTAGATCAAATAAATGATTATCGGAAAACAATTTCAATTAATTTATTTTAAGAATTAATATTTATGAATGGATCTAATATTCTATGATATTTCATCATCTAACATAGGTCCAATTATCTTTAATTTTTTCATATTTATTCTAGTACATTAGAGTTTTGCACTTAATTCCATAAATGGATTAATTAGTATCCAAATGAATTATTCAGTGAAACAAATTGTCATAGGAAAGTTAAGGTATAGGAATGTGTTAATTCGAACCACCTTTGAAATCTATAGAATAAAATCATATTATACCCTATATGGTTTCAATTATTTTCTTAGGACATCAGTCTAAGGATAAAAAAATAGTTTTGAAACACAAATCCATATCACTATCTAGATAAATACATTCCCAAAACATCATGGTAAACAATATATCATGATAAAATACAATTTTATGTGGTTCACCATGAAACCTTAACACTTCCTAAAGATATATTATGGCTAGAAGATCCCAAGGGAAATATTCTGGGATAAAAATGATGTGTGTTGACTTCTTAAGTTTATTAAATAAAACCCATAATTATCTCATCATCCAAGATAAGATAAACCCTAAAGGTATCCAGTGCCATTAATCATATATTAGCATAGTGTAAATACATTCCACATCAAATGAAATTTTCAATATATTAAAATCCTAAGGTTTATATTTCAATAAATTTATTTGAAAACGTCAATAAAATTATGAAAATCCAATTAGAAAAAACCTCAAAATGTGTTCTAGTGACATTGGAAATTATGATAAACGATAATCTCATTAACCCATGATTGTAACCATAACTCTTATATTAATATTACATGCATACATATACACTTTAAAAAAGATAAATCACCCTTTATATTTTATATAAGCTCCTGTTTTATACAAAAAAAATTTCATTGGATGCTTGAGTTCATCATTGTAACAAAGGAATATAAAATTTGATTTTATTTTTATAGATTTTAGGTAGATGGAGATAATCATATCATAATTCAATAATGTATAGACAATAATATTTTCATTGGGGTCATTCATAGTAAATAAAACATGAAATTACGAAATAAGGAGGGGGGATTAATGGTCCCAAATTATCATGATTCACTTCAATTATCATTATTTCCCATCTATTCCCTTTGTACATTTCCTTCATTGGTTATTGTGTCTTATCATCCACATTATCCCTTGGATTGGGGAATTGATTTTCATATTTTCCAAACTCCTTTCACATGAATGTCTATAGTGTGGGTGGTGTATTATATGAATATTTATCTCTATTTCAATCAATTAATAACTTCTTCTCATCACTTATACATTTAGATAATCCATGACCTTCCATTCCACAAATAAATCATTTAGCAGTCCCATTATGAAAAATTACTCTATGTTTCCTTCCACACTTTGACTGTAAAGGGAAGATAATCTTCTAATCTCCATGTTTTTTAGTTTCCCTTGAATTTTGATAATCATTTCTTATCGAAACCATGTGATTGATCACTAACTACAATCTTCATTTATACCTTGATATCACAATGAATAATTTCATCGTATATTACAAAGACCATTATAGATAACACAATTTGGGGACATGGTTTTAAGACACTAAATAATAAATCAACCTCAAATTATGGATAGATGGTAATACTAGAATAATACATTGTAACTCTTCTAAAATTTTACTCATAGGGTCTAATAGATTTATCATATATATTTTCAGATTAATGAATTCATTTTTCATTTTTTTGGGAAGAATAAAAGGGAATAATTATTAAAAAAATAATATCTTAATGTCAACCCACTCCATGATTCCATTTCATATTATTGACTAATATTATTCATAATAGTCCATCATTGATCTCATGTACCTTAAAAATGATAGATAATGAAAATGAATTTTATTTTTCAATGATCACTGGAGAATGGAAAATAAATGTTCAATGATATCGATCCATTTATCAGCAATAAGTTGATCAGTAGAACCACTAAAATAAGGTGGATGGTGACTCATGATGGAATCAATAGAAAATTGGTACCAACTATTATGTTTTGTATTTTTTTCATGATTTAAATCCTGATATGGTGGTGTGACAATAAAAAATAATATTTTTCATTATGTATCCCATAAAATTTGGTTTCACATTAGAAAAACAATTTTATTTTATGTTGAATTCTGTATTATCATGGTTTATTTGGACCCTAGACATCGTTTAAACTAAAAATAATAGTGATAGAAATAGTAAAAATACTAGGGAACCACGAAATCAAGAAAATTTACTTTGGGATGTCTAAATCATGACACCTCTTTTTAATTCTATGAAACAGTTATATTAACCTTGGTTACCATTATTATTAGGAAAATAATTCACCACTGATTGTAAATTGTATTTTAATTTCAAAAGAATAACCAAAGGAATGTAAAAATGGGTGTTTAGTAAGGCTCATTATAATTCAACATGCGACTATCAAATCTCATTGGATATGACCATATGGAATTATTACTCCTATGTACCTCTGTGACAGGGCTGAATCCACTTATAATATCAATTACATCTCTTAGAAACCACATTTACTATAACATATAAATATTCCTAGACATTTTCCTATACTTTCAATCATGCTTAGACTTATCCTTATATTGATCCCTAGACATATACATTGAAATATGCCTATGTATCTCACAAATGTTTTCTCATCCTAGTTTACAAAGGCCCACTAAAACTTTCTTTTGATACCAAAAGTAAACACATAGGATTATAATATATAATAATTACGTCATTTTAAATGAATATTCATCAAATTACATAAAACACACCTAAGGAACATAATATTTTAGTGAATTTGAAGACTATGCACACAATTTTAATATTTCATGAATGATATTCGACTTATCCAAAAAATATATTCCTCTTTAGTACCCTTCACAAACAAACCCGACTTATAACCATTTTTCATAACCTGGGGAATTTAGACATAAGAATGGGTGAGTGGAGATGCTCAGTAAGTGTTGAAAATAGAAATTCAAATGATTAACATGAACATAAGGGTATTATAATATTATAATAATATTTAAATTCCATACCTTTCCTATCAAATATCATAATATTGAGTTATGATATAATGATTTGTTTTTTATAATACCTGAATCATAAGGTAGTCAATGAACTTGATAAATCAAATAATAAAATTAGAAAAAATGATGAAATAGTGTAATTTACATATTCCTAGAACACACTATATCTGTGATACACATCATGGAATTATTAACATTATAAGAGTTGGATAACCACTGGTGTACCTACTTTGTTCTTTATATAGCCTCATATTTACCATCTGTTGGGATTGGGATAACCTCTAATGTACCCTCTTTCAGTCATGTTATAACCTCCGGTGTTTCATATTTCATGAATGGGATAACCTACTATATACCCTTTAATCTCATATAACATGAATCATTAACAAATTAATTGGAGGATTATATTTCTTCCACACATCACATGGTGAAATTAAAACACATGTGTTCTAGAATATCATAAAACATTCATCATATTAAAACTTGTGAAAATAAATTGGTTTTATTACAATTTTACCATTTCCTCAAAGAATAATCCCTTGAAAAATTAACTGGTTTCATAAGACTTTTATCATGCTATAACCCATGGAAAATAAATTACTTTCGTATACATCATTTCTTTATAAACATAAACAATTCATAGAAAGATAAATAATGGGTTCTTTGGTTCTTATCACCAGTAAATCATAAGTTACATAAAATTATGTCATCGTTCTTGGAAAATGATATTAAATGATTACTTGAAATGTTTAATGAGGAAAATATCATTTCCACATTATGAAAGACGTTTTAAATAAAAAATAAATCATAATCATTATATTTGAAATTTACTATAAAAAAATATAAAAAAATAATTAAAAATCATTTAAAATAATTTTTAAGGAAAATATCCCACCCACATTGATTTTTTTTAAAATATTAAAAATTAATATCCTTTATATTGAAAATTTATCTTTATTCTTATAAATAATTCTATAAAACATTGAGTTTTCATGACGGTAGGAAATTTCAAGAACGATAAAGATAATGATTCATTTTACATTTTGGATAAAGTGTAATGAATCCCTATTTTTGGAAACAACATGAATATTTATTTAAAAATCATTTTAAAAAGTAAAAAAATTGTATAAGTTATTTAAAAATCATTTTAATCATTTTATATACATTTTTTTAATTTTTCTTCGAAAATATGGGTTTGGAAGGAATGTATTTTTCAACTGAAGAGATAAATAAGGGAGATTTTTTATTAAAATATCTATTTTGAAATATTGAGTATTTAGAAAGTGTAAAATGAATGGAAAAAATTTATTCTCCTGAGATAATATTTAGATAAGAAATTTCATAACTTTATTGATAGATGGATCATGAAATTTCATCATTAGGAGCATAATTATATACAATCCTGATAAATGATGAGATTATAACATTAAACAATTACCACATTGGTAACATTGAATCATAATAAACATGAAAAAATAACATTACGTGAAACTTATAATATCATAAATATAAATATATTAATGACATAACGTGTCAAAGAGGAATTATATACCCCTCATAGAATAATATGAGCGCATAACGGATCTTATGCCCCAAGGATGGAAATTTGAGATAAGCATCTCTTACAGCTTTGGTAACATTTGAATGTCAAAAAACATGGAAGATATATCCTAAAATTTATATTAAAATCCCCAAAAATATATATATAAATAAAATAAAATACATTTTTGGTATGTATATACACCACATAAAAGAAACACGCATTGAATATGACATTTGTGTCACAAAAAAATAAATTTACGATGAAAACCCATTACCACATTAGAAATATTTTGAATAGTCAGACCCAATAAAGAAGAAGATAAAATGGAAATATAAATATCATGAAAATAAGGAGATTTAGGATAAAAAAATTCATTTTTGTAGTATATGCACCTTAGAAATGAAACAGGTGGTGAATTTTTATATGCCTCTCTTAAATAAAAGTGGGCCTAAATATCCTATACCATAACTGTCAAATTATTTTATAAATGTATAATAATAATTTAAAATAAATATAATTTTATTGTATAATTATTATAGAACCATACCTATATATATATTTACACATATAATATACTTACGACATTGTATTACTCATTTATCAATAATTCCATGTCAAAGTTATATTTCACGAAAAAACAACATTAATTTTCATGTATGTTTTGATTTTTAGTTTTTTATCATTATAAAAATATAAGGGGTCTATATTATCTAGAATATAAATCATGATATAAATATAATATATATATATTAAATATATATGTTTTTATGGTAATACAATATATTTGGTGATAGAAAATGAAATACACTACTCATGGAGACGGAAGAATGTACATACTCATGGACGTCGTTTCTATTTTCATGAAGGATTGATTGAAAGAAAGATAAATAATATATTAAAATTGAAAAAAATTATTATATCATAAATATAATTTTTTTTCATTAAATATAACATTATTTTCTTAAATGTTAATCATGAACGAATCACATCGCTTCATGATGTTTTATTCTACCGTACACAGGGATGACAATATCGTATTCCCCCAAAATTTAAATTAAGAAGTTATATGGTATAAAATAAATAAATATGTATCATAATATCATAAATATCACATATAAATTTTTTTACCATCATTATATCTAGCTGTCAGAGGTGGTTATGGAAAAATGAACAACATTAGTTCCTGAGTCCGTAGTCTACCATACACACGAATGATGATTTGGTAACCAATTTTTATGTAAGTGGAAGTGTTATTAGGTCATTATATTAACATAAAAAATATATAATTATATGGATTACACTTGAGATATTATATCATAAATATTTAATAACAATTCAATGAGGCGGAAAAATAAAAAAATAAAATTTCTTGTTGAAGAACATTACCTTTTTTATGTAACATCCTTAGGTTTGCACCCACTGCCATCCAAGGTGGAATTTATTTGAAAAAAAATGATTATGGATTGAAATTACGTATTTAAGGATGTTATTTGGGAAGGTATTCTATTAAAAAATGTGTTTTGTAAGCCATTATATTAGAGGAGAGTGGGGAGGCCTTTTATTGATAAACTGAGTGATATACTTGAAATTTTTAAAAAGAAAATTGTGTACCAATATTTTTCACATTGAAAAAGGTAAAAAAATGGTCCATTATAGAACAGGAAAATATATGGTTTAAATATGTAATTAAAATGTATGTTGGACATTGGGTCATTTTTAACCCTACCCTTTATAGTTTAACCCCCTTAGTAAACCCCTTTTTATCTTAACCATGGTAAATAATTTTTACTTTTTTCTCTATTGATTATGGTAAAATAAATTGACTATATTATATAATAGAAATTATCATGACTCCAAATATATAATCCTATTTTCATTATTTAATTCAAAATATAGAAAATTTTAATTTAAAAATAATCCCACAAATGTGATGAGAATACGGGGTTTTAAAGAGAAAATGTTGGAAAATTCAAAAACATTTTATATAAACATTCCTTATAAAAATGATTCCAATTACCAAAATTGGATTCATAGAAATATAATTAAACTATTTTTTCATTCAAAACTTTTTAAATACAAATTTTAAGTTTTTAAAACTTTTAAATGAAATTAAAATTAAAAATCAAAACAAGTATTTTTCAGTACACATCTTAAAATTTAGTATAAGTTAATTTAAAAAAATTATTTCAAAATATTAATTTATTTTTTCAAATATTATTTCTTAATTTTTTAAAATAAAATTTTAAAATATGTTCAAAAATGGTTATAGAACAATTTTTTATAAAAATATTATTTTATGGGAAAAACCAGATTTACTCGAATCTATTATCTATAAAAAATATAAAATGAATTTTAAATATTTTATTGAACATATAATATATAAATTTCAATATAATAATTCAAAAGAGCTATTTATTTAATTTATTTATAGAAAACATGTTTTTGAACATAAAAACCATTTTTCCTAAAAATATTCTCTGTATTTTCAAATTGATTGTATTTTCTTATATAATTAATTTTTCAGTACATAATTTATTATATATGATATTGTAAACCATATATTATCATAATTTATTTTTTCATATTAGTAATCACTATTCCATTAGCTATGTGGTGAATATCACATTAAATAATAATATCTTATAGAAATCCAGGTTTCATTTAAATTTAGCATTGCATGTAATGCAAGTTAAACTCACTATTGAATTTAATGAAACTTAATCTCAGTTTATAATGTAATGAATAAAATAAATGGTCTTTCACGTAATTAATAATATCAAAAATATTAAATTTATTTTTAGAAATAATAACTCACAAAATCCCTAGGTGTTACAGAATAGTCGGAATAAATCTATAGCCGATGATTTCAATGGGTGTCTTCATTTCCAGAAATCTGAACAAAGAGACATTGACCATATAGGTTAAAGGAACTAGCATGAAACCTTAAATAATTTATATATTATGATAAAAGGATTATATTACCTATTAAACATCTGTATGATGTTTGACATCATTATGATGTTAACTGCATCTTTTGTGGATGCCCTATCGTATTGTGAGGTGTTAACCTAGTAATTTAGATAGTTATTCCTAATTACACTGAGAAATAGTCTTGGAGTGTGAAAAAATATTTTTATCCAAAATATTAGTTAAATTATAGTATTGAATTCAAACATCTTGAATAAATAATATTTATTCAGGTTTGACTGATTGATATAATTAAATAACAAGTTATTCGAATAATTATGTGAGTAAAATTATTATAATAATTTATCTATAATTTTAGAGAATTAAATATTTATTATATTTCTCTTAAAATAATTTAATGATCTTTATTTATTAAATAGTCATTATTCATGGTTAATTATTTCGATGAGGGAAGGTGTACTGAGTTTAATGGTTGACTTTTAATTAATATAAATGATATTTACATATATTCATACATATTATACACATTTCCGATGAATATTAATATTAATATTTATAATATAAATGGGTAAAAGTAATAATATTAATGTTTTAAATGGGTTTTTGTGAATTTTCCAACACTAAACCCACCATATTAAATATCCAATTATATGAATTTACTACTGGAAAATCGGTTTGTACAATTGGTAGACTGAGACTCTCATAAGACATGGAGAGAGATTAAGAGATATAAAATGATATAATCACATTATATTTCATCATAATAAGAAAAGTTCAAGTGTTATTCCTCTTTTGAGAATAATTCCCCGTCGATCAGGCATGAACAATATAAGTGATCGGCATTGGCCGTTATATCTCCTGAAGATTCTACAACATCATTCAAAGTTTTTAGAACATGTATTTATTATATCAAAAGGGATTATGTACATGGATATAATATTTAAATGGTTGTGCCACAATATATATTCAATTAGACCGCCACTAAAATAGTAACTATAATTTGAGATAAATAATTGTCTTCTTATCAGTTAATTATACATTACATGTTAGGATCATTTACTTTTTTTTGGTCATTTTAATCTAGTTAAATAATATTATATTTTATTTGGAGATGATATTTTAGGAATGTAGAGAAATTATAAGACACAACTAACCACTAAAATATGATTTGTGTATACCATTAATGGATGCTTCCATTAATCCCACAACCAAAACTACCTTTGACTCTACTTATTTTTATTTTCATTTAGATGATAAAAATATTTATAATATACATTTTCAATCCACCAATCTATCAATTTTTCTTCATTTGATGTGTGAATACATTAATATCTCCCTTATGGTCTTCCTAGAGATAAAAAACCATCTAGTTGGTTCACACCATCCATTTAAAATTATCCCTTATAAAATATTTCCATCATTGAATCTTATGTGTATGAATTAAACAAAATTTCCACTTTCTATAAGTAATATTCATTATCACCTTCTTTATTTCAAGTATATTGCTTCCATGGGAACCACATAATATAATAATTACTTGATTTGAAGTAATTTTTGAGGTGAAAATCCCTCTCGGTCCTACATATGACTTGTAATTCAATTTCCTCAATATAATTTTTTATTTGAGACCTTTCCAAAAAATATCAAAAATTATATCTTCAAAAGAATGAAAATAGTATCATTACTTAAAAAAACCCTTCCATGTTTTCTATTTTTTATCTATAAGTGATATAAATTCATCTACCATATCCTCTTCATCATCACTTAATTTAGTGATTTCATGGTTTTCAATAGCATTAATTTTAATTACCTTATTTGAGTTAATTGATGACTCATATGGAATTAAAAACATTTTATAAAAAACTAGACTACATTATAGATAATCTAATGATAGTTCAACCAAGTTCCATTCATTGTTGGTTGAATCCATTAGGTTAATATGTGTTCTATGTATTCACATGATCTGTATCACTTTTCCAACATCTTTTATCTCTTTACAATGCCCTTAATTGTCTCTAACAACCCTAATGTTTTTTTCAGAATCCATTAATATATTTTCCTATGAAAATTCTCAAATTATTGAATTTATTATCCAGTAATTGAGTCTTACCCACCATCACATTATTATCACCCTAATATATATTAGATAATTTATCTTACATGGTAATGTAATTATTTTCTCCCACCAACATCATACTGATATAATTTTAAGTAGAACTAAATAAATAATTTTGAGATTTAACATCTATTTCGATCATATTTATGTCCACATTAGTCATTTACATATCCAATACCTTAATAACATGTGTACCATGTATCATTTTCAATGAATATATGTACCCCTTAGTGACTCATTATTTTCTCCATAGTGATGAGATCTAATTAATAGATTCTACAATTTTAACCATGTATTATACCATTTTTTGTAACATGTGACTCCATGAGAGGGGAGGGGTGAATTAAGGTGTGAAATTTTTGTTTCATTATTCATATTTTGTTCCCACATTGGTAAAAAATTATTAAACCTATCACTATTAGATGTTTATTTACCATTGAATCCAATGAAGAAATTAAAACCTAGAATAATGATTTTACTTGGTTATATACTAAGGGATAGTCCAAGGAACATACATATGATGTCATATTAGAGTACCATAATCCAATGTTCTTTAATATTTTGTTGGATATAACATTTCATCCATGGTCAAAACCATTCAACACTCAATATATTTACATGTTGATTTAGGGAATAGCTTATTACCTCCCTTGGAACACTTATGTTGACTCCTATTATACAAACTACTTCAGATGAATGATTCCTCAGTTGATCAACATAAAGGGTATTTCAATATCATAACGAAAATGATCATTGATTAGAATCATGGATTTCATAGTATTTTTTTCTAACCTAATTATATGTCTCAATTATAATCAGAAAAAATACATTGAAAAAATAAATCCTTTCCCATAAGTAACATTATTCAAGGTTCATTGAAACAAAATTTCTCATATACATTTTTTTATATATGGATAACATATGTCCCTAGATGCATCCTAATTTTCTCAACTCCACTCATTCATGTGAGGTTAAAAAAAACTCCCTTCACTAAAGTATGTTATCCTAATAATGTCTCAAACAAATTTCTTCTCTCTACCTTATTCATGAAACAATTTCCTTTTAAATTACATCACTCATCCTCATATCACAAAACCCACTTTTGACAAAAATATTTCACTCACTAATGTTCGCTCAATCATTTCTCGTGGAATTATCATCCTACTTATCACTTTAACTACATATATACATTCATGTTTATGCATGGAAGCATGTTTTCTCAAATGAACCTTGAATGGAGATAGAGAATCAGATCCTTCTCTAGAAACATCATTAGTTCCAAATGAGGGGTTAACTGGGAATTTATTGTCACACCCAAACCATTATGAAACTTATCATGTATCGACATTCATGGAGATTTATTCATGTAACTCATCTTCTTTGAACCCTGACTAGTGTGAATCTTCAATCATGCATATAACTAACTAGAATGAAACTACTGGATTAACATGTTAGCTAACCAGCATGGATCAATGGACTAGGGTGAATCATGAGTAGCATAAATCACACTGAATAGCTCAACCATATAACACAATAGACATTATGATTAAAAATCCAAGAAGATTCAAAAGTTATGATTGATATACATCAACACCTATTATATGATTTATTTTATGACTAATTGTTACATAATCATCTATGATTTCACATATCATAATTTATGATACACATAGATATTTTAGTGGTGATACAAAACTATATTTTATATATATTATTCAATGAAATTATAGGATATTATAGAGACATGTTGAATGTGCTAGGAGCTGGGGAAGCTCTTATCAGGGGTAGACCCAACATATAAATTGCCTTATTCAATGGATTTTAAACAATTTTTTATTGCTTCAGTAAGTTCAGTTTTGAGAGAGGGCACTATATTTCATTATTCACAATTATTATCTAATAATATAGCATCTATAGAAAAATAGTCATAGTGGTATATTTATAACATTTTCTATCTAGGTAAAATATTATATAACTTCATAAGGGCTCTTATTAATTGGTTAAACTCTTTAATGAACTCATTATATGTAATAATAATTTTTTCATGTCATTTACTTACTAAAGCAATAATAAATATTATTTAACATTCTTTTACATTATTAATTTTCACGAGAAATTTTCTTGGTCCACTCACTCTCCACATTATTGATCGAATATGAGAATAAATATATGATTTATTATTTATTCAATAAATAAATTAATATTAAATATATTTTTTATTAAATAATTACATGGTGAAGAAATATTCATGTAATTTATGTGATTAATAAAACCTGAATTAAATTATTCCTCATCCATGAAAATACTATTTATTACATTAATTAATTCATTTAGAATTTAACTGATATTAACAAAAACACTTTTTCAATGATCCTATATGGTTATTCCTCAATATCATTAGGAAGAACATCCAAAACATAAGTACTTGTTTCTAGTAACAGGTCAAGGAACCCAATATGAATAAGTTAATTTACCATTGTCTTCAACCACAAAAAAGTGCCAATTGTGTAATATAATCCTTTGACCTTAATATATTATCATGCGGGATTTATAATTGTATCATCAACCATAATACATGATATATATTTCTTCTATTATATAGGATTCACATGTCTTAATCACAATTTCCATAGAATTTATTTTTACGGTTTCATTCCCATAAAAGGGACTAGGAAAAATATTTTTTCATTGGATGTGAAATATCCTTCCTCCACATACACATTAAAAACATACTGATTGTGATGTACCTAACATATCATACAAATCATGAAAATAGTTGACCAAATTTTTCACCAATAAATATATGTATATTATTCTTGAAATTTATTAATATTATCCCAAATTTTAAAGACCATTGATCATTTTAGTAGATAGAAATATCTGGTGACACAAAAAATGAAGAATTTCTATTGGTGGGTTGGTCCTCAAAATATATCATCTCAGTGATCACCATGTGTGATATTCATTAAATAAATCATCAATATCTTATAGGAAAATAAAACTTATAGATGAAAAATTATATGTCTTATCATAGTTCATCAACCTGATTGTTAGAAAAAATATTTAATAAATATAATCATAACATCTCAGTGTTGTCATCCTGATAATGAACTTTTATGTCCAATTTTGATTAGAAAAATACCAAAGAACATTATCACATTAAAATCATGTATAATAATGAAAATTATTTTATAATTTATATTTTATATTCACTTATTTAAATATATTTCGTAATATAAATTACAAACTGGTTTGTTTTAGGAAACCAACTAGATCAAACCTCAATATGGCCTTGATCCAATTACGAATGAATTTTATTTTACTATCTATCACATAAATGACATTTTTCTATTTAGAAATGTGGTTTTTATGGGATAATAAATTTTTTCATCCATGGAAGTGATTCTCCCTACAACTTCACCTCTTTGAGAAAAACCCCTTAATATATGATACTTTCAGAGTGTGTGATTTATTCAGTGATGCTATTTTCCCTGGTGAGAACCATTTTCTGTATAGTAATAATAAAATATTATAGGGTATTTAATAATAGTCACCATATCAAAATATTTAATGAAATTTCACATCCATGATACTTATTTAGTTGTCCCTGAATCGATAATATACTTCATCATCGTTGTATAATCAGCAACCACTAGTTCAATTATGCTCTTCCAACTCATGGATCCTCCATTGACGATGATGAATTTTCCCGACTATTATTTTTTACATCTTGATATATTTGGAAACTAGCATATTTAAATCCCATGATGATTATATATTTATATTCTCCATAAACCAGGAAAATATAATTATATTACCATTGATACATTAAGACAGTTTTTGGTATCCATCCATTAGAGGTATCCAAGATTTTAATGATAATTTCTTATAACATAGAAGGTGTAAGTAACATTTATCATGGTACACAACATGGAATAAGAGAATGACCTAATTATTGATGCATATAGATTCATTTACACTTTGTCTCTCCTCATGTACCTGAGGAAATATTTCCTTGGATTGATGAATTCTAAGTGGAATTATAAACAATCACGTATTGGGTTGTTCCGTATTGAATCCCCTTCAGTATATTTTCAATTTATGCACCTATAATTTGATTAAGAAATCTCTTCAGTATATCACATATGTTTTTTATCGAGAGAACATATGATTATTTCTTTGAGTCTTCTATGGAGACACACATATTCATATGTGTTATAGATGTCTATATGACTAGTATCTCATTTTGAATAAACAAAAATTAAATGGAATAAAATATTATGAAAATGAATGACCACCCACTAATACATTTTTCTACGGTAGAATAAAATTTATTTATAAAAAAAATATCATTATGTCTTACATGAAATGAATATTCCATGACCTTGATTTTTTATTTAATGAGTAAATTGATATCAAAAAAATTTATACACAATAGACAAAACCGAGAGTCACAAAACATTCTGGTTTTTTATATAGAAATCTTTCTGATGGTTCCCTTTATAAAATTTTATTTTTTAAACTATATTCTCAATATTATATAAATTTTATAATTATTTTACATGTATAATTCATATGGATTTAATCTTGCTAACATTTTGAAATTATTCATCATTGTCCTTATCTTGTAGATGTTTGTTCCCTTTTTCAACCAGTTATGCTTTTGATGGTAAGGAATTGATCATATATGTAAAATTTTCTCTTGGATATAAATTTATGGTGGTTAAAATAAAATAAATTATTTTTATTTGGTATATGGAATAAATGATTGAATTCTTTACATATATTCATCTGGAAGTATCTATTCCATTTAATGTTTCTTTGTACGTTATAGGATCATTTTTTCAACTGATAATGAGAATAATACTCAATGATTTTAAATCCATATAATTCATATTATCTATAATTTTATTTACTCATATGTGTTTTAGATGAATAGTTTCTTCCATGGATATTTTTTGAACATGTTACTATATAAACTTTTGTGTATAGTGATATTGGACTTCATTGAATTACATCTCACTATCTGTACTCTTTCAAAGATGTGATGCCACTCAGGAACATGGAATGTCTTGCAAGTATTACATTTTTACATAATGGGGTTTATAGGTAATATCTCCTTATTATGTCAGGTTATCCTATAAAGATTCACATTGGGACTCTACGTGAAAGTTTGTTTCATGAAGAGGCCCTAACAAATGATTCACATCACTAAAAATATTAGTTAAAAAATGGATTTTTTCCTTCCATAATTATTATGGTATATATTCTACAATTTTTTTAATACATGGTTTTGTATGTGCACTGACGTATATAATAAATAAATTACAAAATACTATAGAAGGTTTATATTTCATATCATTGATGTAACCACGTCCAACAAGGTGTGAATCCCCCATTCACTTAAACAATTTTAGTCAGGTGTATATAGAGGAGTGTGTTGGGATAAAATATCATTATATCATAAATATTCTATGAGTTCAATATTAAAATATTATCCACCATGGTCTAAGTAGAGTTTTATAATCTCATTTTAAATATAGTTCTTAACCTCATTTTTGAATTACTTGAATTTATCAAAGGAGTGAAGCTTTCACCTCATTATGTAGATTAATTGGAACCTTCTAAAGTCATTAGAAAATATTATATAGTCTGAGTAAACACCATTCACTTAAACTATTATTGGAAAACAGACATTATAGAAATAAAACTCTAGAAGTTCTATGGACCTATCAAATTTTACCCTAAATGAGGCTTCATGTTATTTTACATTATAATCAATATTGAAAAATTCATCGTAATTTTAAATCGAATGTATCAAAATATCCTTCTTGACTAATCTTAGTAAATCCTTTATCTTTAAAATGAATTAATACGTGATTTTATAATCGGGTGTGGAATGATTCATAAGATCAAGATTCATTATATATTTTATCATAATCTAATATATAAAGACCATTAGGTAAATGATTCCTATCATAACACATGAATTCATTATAATAGAAGAAAAATTCATTCTGAAGATAAAAATAAAATCTTACATAAGTAATTTAGATTCATAGATAATTATTTTTTATTTTTGATGACATAGTAATAATCATGAATAACCAAGTACATTCTGATCAAAATTGTGTGCTGGTAGTCAAAAATGGATATTGCTTCCAACTTAGATCCATTGGTTACCTACAATTCTACTTCACCTCAAGAAAGCCTTCACAATCCACTTGGATCCTATATTTTTTGTAAAATGTTTGGAACCATTTGTGATATCCAATTCAAATTCATATAATTTTAAAGGTTACACTAAATAATGAACATATATGAATTGTCACCTTTCTACATTACAATTGTGAAATTTCTCTTCCTGTGGAACTTCTTGCCACATAAGAAACAGTCAGCATAATGCTCCATCACTACCCCTTCAGTCTTCCTATTCTTGTAGTAAGATTAATAAAATCCATATACTTGATCATAATATTGGTGTGACTCTCATTTCATATCCCCATATTCTCCATAATGATAGGATATATTATATAATTCAGTTATCTTTTAGTATGAAAAATTAAGGTGAGGATATATTGGATTGACTTCTCTATATTGTTCATGTTGAAATTCAAAATATAAATATGAAGAATATCGGATGAATTAATGCGAGAATGTGATCAATGAACAAATAAATAGGTAGTTTGATCCAATATAATTTCAAGATACTCAAAGCTATAAAATCATTTTCACTAAGTTTGGTAAATATGTTATTCTTATCTAATCATGCATGTGAATAGTTCATTGTATATCTCAAACCATTATTGTCTTACACACTACTAATAATGATCACGTATATAACTGAAAATTTCATATGAATCCATTGTATCATATTATTTTTACAGTCACCTGAACCTGGAATATAGAATTAAATAGTCGACTTATATTTCATTAACCACATTTCTCTAAAACAAAATCAAATCTTCTTAACGTAACTCATAGGAGAGCACATTTGGAATTATAGAATCCATAATGTATATCTTCTATTCTGGTAATAGTATATTGTCTAAGAACCAATACCATTTATAGAAGGTTTTTTGTTAGGGATAATTTATTTATCGATGATAGTTTTTAGGAATAGTATTATGGTTATTGAAAATTCCATTTCATTCTATAAAAATTTATAAAAAATTATTATTACATTATCAAATAACCAAATATGAGATGAAATACATTTAATAATATGTGTCCAACTATTTTATGAAGTCCCGAACACCCTCACCATTGGACTCAAAATGCCTTGTATCTTGGAAATTATTGTGGAAATTATATATATACCAATTGTCATAACCCAATAAAAATATTATTCAATCTCAAAAGGTTATTTAGGTAGAAATGTCTCTTCCTAGAAAACCTTTATCCATTGAGCGGACTGCCCAATCCCAGAACTCTCACTCCAAATTCCTCAACACCTCCCTCCAAGTAAAATCATCTCTAGGAACTGACACTCCTCATGATGAAAAATGGTTAGTTTAACTAAAAAAATTCAAAATAACATCCTTATATAAGTAAGAGTCCCATAAATGTTTGGAAAACACATAGTTCTATTGTTTTATTCCTAACCAAATAAGGTAAGAGTTATTCTAACAAAATATTTTATTGAGAGATTTTATTTATTATAATTAAACTTTTCTAGGCTTTTTTACATTTAATTTATTATTAGTATTAATTGGATTTTACATTAGCTAATAACCATGTTCTTAATAAGAAATTTTCTCATAATCCATTTATTTTACATATATTGTTTTATAATAGACCATTTATTTATGTGATCATTGTCGATTATCAAAAATATTAGTCATGGATACACAATAAATAAATAAATAATGAAATAAAATGATTATGAGATTATCTTATAGTTTTTTATTTAATGGATAATAAATTAACCTTTTAACTAAGGGGAAAACTCATTTTGTTATTCACTGAAAAATATTCATCATTACACCTCTCCTACTACATTTGATGGGGTTCATTTTGTCTTGGTTCTTTCTGGAACTGCCTCACCCTAGACTCATCTATGAAATGACACCATGTGACATCAAGAAATCCCTTTATTACATATATAGTATAACTCACACACATGTTAGGGGAACGAAATTATTGGTTAATGATTATTAAATAAAATAACATTATATATGCAGGCTTCACTTATTAAAAATTGATGGGATGACATAAATATAATCAAATTTAATTTGATAAAAATAATTTCAAAAACAAACAATTAAATTTTAGTATATACAATCTTCACATATATTTCTGTAGTTAAATTTCATCCTTGATGATATAAAATCAATGATTATGAATTTAAAATAACTATATTAGATACATTTCAGCCTATTCTTAAATAGGATAAAACTCACAAGAATTATTATAGTTAATGATCATATTATTCATGTAATATTTTAAACTTATTTCACTAAGTAATCCTGAATATTACCTTACACATTGATTTTAAATAAAATAAAATATTTTACTTTATTTTTAACTTAATAAAAATGGTACACTTCTTCATACATGGAAGAAACTTGGGGATTACCTTTCAAAACATCTCAGTAATATCCTTATTAAATACAAAGAACCTAAGGATTTTGTGAATAACCACCAAATAAATTTTTTTGAAGGTAATAACCATGTAAAATTCTTAGAAAATTTTTTCTCAAGAGGGAAGAATGTTTTATCTTGTGATTTTAAGTGAACAATATGTTCAATAGCGTATACAACATGAAAAATTGAACATATATGAACCAAAAAATATTTTTATTTAAATATGAATTTTATAACCCAGTTGGTGAATTAGATGGTTTGAATCTGAATAAAAATCATATGAAATATTAATTCATTTCAAATTAAATTGAATCTTTTTTATAAATACTTAATAAATAAATTCAAAATTAATTATAATGTCATTTTATTCATAATTTTTTTTAAATGATTTTTATTGGTATTTGTGAGAAATTAATATGAATAAAATTTCCCTTTTTTAGAAAATGTAAATAATAAAATGAATTTATTTTTTCAAACCATAATATCAATATTATCTTATACTGATTTTGTTTTTTGGATTTTTCTAAAAGAATTAAGTTTCTAGTTATTAGTGAAGTACATTTCTTTTTATGAAAAATATATTTATGTTTAATGAATTTAAAAAGTTCCATTTAGTTTTAAAATTGTATAAAAGATGATTTTTGTTCATTTAAATTAATTTTTATCAAATTATAACATTTGGTATAAATCTTATACATTGATTGTTTATAGAAAACCTTAAATCATTTTAAGACATTTTTCTAAAAACACCCTTTTCCGTTGCATTTTTATGGATTAATATTAAACTAAATTCAACCAGTTCCATGAATTTAATCCATTAAAATGGATTCCATATTATGAATAATAATTATCAATAATATTTAATATGGTAAAAAAAATGTTTTTCTATAATTAATAGTAAAACTAGTATGAATTTGATACCATATTTAAGGTAAAAACATTTCTACTAGGGGTTAAACATAAGTGATAAAGGATAAAATGACATAAGAAATTTGTAAAAACCCGGGATTTTATGAGAATTATTCTATTTAATTTTTTTGATGTATTGTGTTATATGCTACACAAAAATTAGATTGTTCTATATGCAACACGGTATTAGCTTGTAGTATACGCAACACTATTGTTGGCTCGTGTTACACACAATTTCATATTTGTTTTGTAGAAATTATACTATACAACATTAAGTATAGATTTTGTTTAATGTATAAATGAAATAAGTTTTGATTATGTTATACGCTACACCAAACGAAGCTTTCACTACACGTAGCCCTGACCTGGCATGCATTACACGCAATCAAGAACTTCCTCGATAGCGTGTGTAGTACGCAATACCGAGTTTCACTAAATGAGATATTATTATAATATTATTATGAACTAGCCATTATGAATAGTAATACCCACTTTTTGAAATTTTATAAATTTTATCTTTCAAAATGGACTTCATTTTTGGATTCGGAATATCGAAATTATCCTAGGGTGAATTTTTGGTATTTTTCTGAAAACTTTCAATTTTTGAGGAATAGTGAAAACACTCGGTTACTATTTAAAAACCGACTTTTTATTTAAATAATTATTTATTTCATTTAAATTTATTTTAAGTCACAATTGATACATAATACCTATATAAGTTCAATTTAATTCATTGGAGTCATTTTATAATAATTTTAGATATATAAAAATTTTATTAAACTTTTCACCGTCTTTTACCCACCTCCTAAGAGAATTTGAAAATTTATATAAAACATAACTTTACCTCTTCTGTGAGTGTAATTTAAAAAATCTGAGAGACACAGTTAATATCAAGGAGTAAAATGTGGTTCAATAAGAAAAAAATAATTTTTGGTGAATAGTAACTTTTTACTTTTATTTACCACGGTAAAAAGTAAATACGGTAATTAAGGGTAAAAAATGATATTATTATTACCATAACACATGTCCTAATTCTATTGGATATGTGTAATTTGACCAAAAACAACCTTAGGAATAAAATATTATCCTTTAGGTCCACTTGGATTAGATTAGGACATTTATTATTATTTTATTTAAAGAAGAGTTAAAATAGTCAAAATTCATGTTTAATAACTAAAACCTTTTTAATATAGAGTTATACATAAGATAAATTCAACTATAAATATTCATTATAAAGATAAAACTATTTCCTACATAATTGTTTTTTATTTATAATTGTTAGACATTAAATAATTTAATTTATTTATGACACAATGATGATGCAGTAATTACCTTATTAATGAAATATTAACATAATTGATATTATAAATACCAAAATAAATGTAATTTGAGACTGTTTATGAGTTACATTAATTTTATAGGTTAATATGACATGTTATTATTGATTTAATTAACGTTTTCTATCTAATAATGCTCTTATGATTTTCACAAAAATCATGTACCAAATAGTGTCAAAATTGACATAAAATAGTTTTTAATACAAATATTATATTATTAATTGTTATTCTATTCCTAAAAATCTAAGATTTGGCCAAATTATTTAGATAATGTTATATATATTAATAATGAACACTTGGGGTTCTTTTTCTTTTTTATAGTAAGTTTATTAACCATATAGTGTAAGAATACAAAAAGACACGGTATAAGTTAAATTATATAACATAGATTTAAATCTAAATGATAAGGTTAAAATATTAACCTAAACATGTCTAAAACCTATTGGTTTAGAGGATTGAGAACCATCCACACTTTATCTTCAAAATAAGTCACTTTGGATCCATTATATACCGAATATGACTTTATTATAAAATAATATTTTATGTTTTTCCTAAGGTTCCCCTCTCATCCCTTATAAAAAGGGCACCACTTCCCTCTTCTCTTCACACACCTTTGAGCCTTGAAGCTTGTAAAACCCATAAAAATTTTTCTTTTCAACCTCTCTAGTTATATCATAGAGGTTCTGGTCTCCTCAAAAGACCAACTCTAGTGCCCGAAGAGGAAGCTTAAAAGAGGTGTGTCGAAGAAGAGGTAATCTCTTCTACTGATTCTTTGAAGTTTATTTCTTCTTAAACATATTCTTCTTTAGTTGTTTCATTATAAAGTAATAACATCAATATCACTTATATACTGATATGTTATTATAAATATTAAAAAACCCCATTTCACCTTCTATCCATCCTACGTAAAACGAAATCACAGCGCGTGCGTACATACAGAATATCGTCTCCACGACGTGGTGTAATTGGTTTTTCCACCACCACCTTACTTGGATGGGTATAATGGTGTAAAGAATAACTATATAAAGTTATTATAACATCATAATTATTCTATTATATTATATCATGCACTCAAATTCAATTTAATAATTATGGGAACGATATCATCGCTCGTGTGTACATACGGATTACCGTCTCCACGACACGATGAGATTCATTATCCATGATAACCATTCAAGAATAATTATAAAGTATATATAATTAATATTAATTAAATATATGACATGGTAAAGCTACTGGATTTATGTATATATATATATATATATATGTCATCTACTTACTTCCATTCAAGTCAATAAGGAAAGGATAACAGCGTTCATGCGTACGTACGGCCTACCGTCTCCATGAACGGTGTATTTCATTTCATTTATATATATCTATTATTTATATATACTGAATATATATATGATATATAAATAATGATTTACATTCTGGAAGTAAGTAAATCAAGATAAAAGTAATAATAATATCAAGAACAACAAGTCCAAAGACGTACGATAAATAACACGATTTTACCCAAAACGCTGCTTTGTCATGGAATTTACAAAAGAACGGGTAATATAAAGTCATAAGTGAACCATATATGATATCATAACAATGAATATGATTCTGTAATAAGTTAAAGACATTATTTAAATCATTATACAGGAGTTTCGAATACGTACGAAGCATATCAGACCTAAGGTAAGGGATAACTTTTCCAATCTCATTTTTATCTGAGATTGTATATTCGTAAGTATTTACTGGGGTAAAACTTATCATCCATGTCCCTATTTTATAAAAATGGTTTAATGTATTTTTAAAGTCATTTTACCAATTTTTTACTTTTACTACATGGTATGTAAGGGTTCTTTATTTTGTTTACCATATAAGGTACTTTTTGAATTTCCTGGAAAAAGTAAGAGAAGAATGTTTTTTTAAATTATACGTCATGAACGTATTTTTTACAGTTTCATAACGCCTAATTTTCATAAATATTAATCTACAATATTTAATTATTATTTTCAACAAAATCCTTTTCATTTAAAATTTCACGGAATTATGTGAAAAGAAAATGATTTTGAAGAAGAAGGGATATTTTCCTCAAGAATTCATTTCAAGTGTTTTATCAAAACTATTTCCCATATAAGATGACATTATTCAGTATGATTATGTTTCAACTGTAAAGTCTCTATTATTTACATGGTTTCACTTTTCTTATGATGAAATGATATCCATTTTTTTATATGGATTATGTTATGATGGGATGATGTTTATGAAACCCATTTTACTCTTTGGGTTATGATGAATTATTTATGTTTATGTTTTGGCACACGTAAGAATGATTTCATTATAAGATGGGTGGGACGTATATATCCCTCCAATGAATTGGTTAAATATTTGTATCTCATGATATAGACATGGATGGAACGGTAAGTTAATCCGGTTCAGAGTTATAGGACTGAAACGAGGAGTGAACTCGATTCAAAAAGGGACTTTGTCCACTAAGATGGTCTTGGAAGAAATGCCTTTGATACTATAGAAATAATATCATTTTCTTAATGGTTTTCCAAAATTACATGTTTTATTCTCATGAAATTTTATCATGATTGATGTTCCTTTGTGATATATGAATTACGTACTTCTAAGATTTATGTCTTTGATCAAGATTTTGATGTTTAGACTTTATGTTCATGTTTTTGCATTCAAATGTTTATGGATTGTTTTATGTTTTCTATATTTACCCTTACTGAGAATTTGAGCACACCCTTTATATCTTTTCTTTTCCCCAGGATATAATGAAAGGTTTTAGGTAAGAAAAAAAGGGGAAGATCTTTGTGGGAGATGTTGAAGATCTTTCACCATGATTTGAAGATTATGTTCCGAGTTTCCAAAGAGACTAAAATATTAAAGTCCTTGAGTGTTGGTTTTTGTTATGTATTAAGTATTCCGAAAATTTAATGTAATGTCCATGTACGTCATGTTTTGGGCCTCTACAGTTGGTATTAGAGGAAAGGATTAGTCATACATTGGAAACTAGGATGCGAAAACTTTAGTGAGATCCCTAGAGATATTTTTAAGGTATGTCTAGGGATGTCCCTAAGGATAAGTATAAGTATAGGTTATATTCCTAGAATTATGGTAACAATCTTATAATTTTACCTACGATGTTAGATATTGAAGTTACCCCCCCCCCCTATATTATGATTTTTCCTCTCACACCATTCTTTTTGGGTTTTAGAAAACGGTTGGAAACAGGAAGATTCACGATAGAGGATATGATAGACAATAGAATGATATTCTTCATGAGGAACCAAATGAAATTGGATCTAGAAGTACAAATATCGTTATTATGCCTAATCAGCAATCTCATAATATGATTAATAATCTCAACATTTGTATGTTTCTCGACTCAGCTAATAAGAGAAAGATGGAGTTTCATGATGATCATAGAGGAAAGAAATTTCAATTTCCCTCAAGTAAATCATGTGGGAAGCGGCATGAGGGAGAATGTTTCAAAGGAACTGGAAGATGCTTTGGGTGTGGAAAAGAGGGACACAGAGCTAGTAATTCTAAAGGAAAAGGTTAGGTTAACATCATGGGCAAGGATAATGGTATTACTAATAAATCAACAACGATTATGTGTTTTAAATGTGGAATGTATGGGCATTATGCAAACCAATTCCCTAAGGTAAAATATCATAAAGAGAATCAGCATGGTCATATGGGTAGTATTTATGTGGATGATGATGAAGAGACTAAAAATGATATATGAGATGAAAGAAATGATGAAGCTCAGTCAGTGGATTAAGAAGGTAGTGTAGTGATTGTATGTTTATCAATAATAATGTATGGTACTATGGAATAATGAAAATATAAGGATTGTTACACTGTTCCCTTTGCTTGAGTTTTTAATGTATATGATGAATGGTACTGGTAACCATGAAAGGTTATTCAAATAATTTTGGAAGGTAGATTATATGTGCATAATGAAAGGATAAGGAGATAATGAGATGTTTGATAGTATTAATGAGCTCATGACTGGTATAAGGACAAAGTGATTTCATGTTTTGAGTATACAGAATTTTGGGATTTTGTTATGTGGAAAGAGTTAACTTTTGAAAACATTCATGTTTTCACTAAGGTTCAATGAGTACTCATGTTTCAAGAGAATACATGATTAAGGAATTCACATGTTTGGAATGTGACCAACAATATATATATGTCTTATGATATACAAGCGAGAAATGATTGTATTCAATGCTTGGTAGATGACCTTTCAATTAATCGTTTTATTTATACTATGAGATTGTACAGAAGTATTTTGGATAAACCTAAAGATTGGAATTGATTAATTTAGACATCATATAGTATTTTTCAAGGCTAGAAATTTTTGTTATGTTATAATAGAATAGTTTTATAAAAAGGAAAACCCGTAGGATGGGCGACAACCCGCCATGTCAGACAAGGTTGCGGGAATCAAACCCACAACTGAAGTGCGACAAGCCTTTATCGCCTACCACTGGCCTACAAGAAGTCCCTGGTTAGTAGAAACTAGTTTTATTTTATTAATAGATATGATAGATGAAGTATAAGTATATTTTAGGAACCATATATGATTAATCTCAGCATAGATGGACTTAAGTATATTTAATAACTTGTGATAGAGGCAGATGGAATGACCTATCATTCTATCGCATGATCTGCTAACACTTCGAGAATGAAAAATTCAACTTTATTTCTTTAAATAAGAGATGATGTGGAAATTGTTCTTAGGATGACCAACAATGATATTACACTGAAATCAAGTAAGTATTTCTTCTAATTCAAAAATTTTAACTCTAGGGAAATTATATGGAAAACCAAAAATGTTGTCCTAATGTCCTTATATCTGATGAATCAGATAGTACCTTAAATAATCACAAATTTCTGTCTTTGTGATTGTTGGATTTTTCCTAGCCATGTCCTCTACCACTCTCCATCATGACTTGATGGTAAGATTTTTCTTCCATAACCATATTTACACATATGTTCTCCTATGTGGAAACCCAATGATGAGTTAATCTGGGTAATCATTACATTTAGTACTTTACTTTTTAAAATTATGATTTAGTATTCCTTTTACGATGTGGGTTTTTATGAACGAAACTTTCAAGTAGTAAATTATTTATAACCCCGACAAATTTCGAGGGCGAAATTCATTTTAAGGGGGGTAGAATGTAACAATCAGAGATTTTATGAGAATTATTCTTTTTAATTTCATTGATGTTTTGTGTTGTATGATACACCAAAATTATCTTGTGCTATAAACAACACCGTATTTGCTTGTAGTATATGCAACACTATTCTTGGCACGTGTTACACACAATTTCAAGTTCGTTTTGTAGAAATTTTTCTATGAAACATTAAGTATAGATTTTGTTTAATATATAAATGAAATAAGTTTTTATTATGTTATACAAAACACCAAATGAAGATTTCACTACATGCAGCCCTGACTTGGCTTGCAGTACACGTAATCAAGAACTTCCTTGATAGCGTGTGTAGTACGAAATATTGAGTTTCACTAAACGAGATATTATTAAAATATTATTATGAATTAGCCGTTATGAATAGTAATACCCACATTTTGAAATTTTATAAATTTTATCTTTCAAAATGGACTTAAATTTTGGATTCGGAATATCAAAATTAACATAGGGTGAATTTTTGGTATTTTTTTGAAAACATTCAATTTTTGATGAATAGTGAAAACACTGGGTTACTATTTAAAACCCAACTTTTTATTCAAATAATTATTTATTTTATTTAAATTTATTTTAAGTCCAAATTGATACATAATACCTATATAAGTTCAATTTTATTCTTTGGAGACATTTTATAATAATTTAACATATATAATAATTTTATTGACCTTTTCACTGCCTTTTACCCACCTCCTAGGAGAATTTGAAAATTTACATAAAACATACTTTTACTGCTTCTATGAGTGGAATTTCAAAAATCCGAGAGACATTGTTAATATCAAGGAGTAAAATGTGGTTCAATAAGATAAAAATAATTTTTGTTGAATAGTAACTTTTTACTTTTATTTACCACGGTAAAAAGTAAATAGGGTAATTAAGGGTAAAAATGATATTATTATTACCCTAACACATGTCCCAATTCTATTGGATAAGTGTAATTAGACCAAAAACAACCTTATGAATAAACTATTATCCTTTAGGTCCACTTGGATTAGATTAGGACATTTATTATTATTTTATTTAAAGAAGAGTTAAAATAGTTAAAATCAAAGTTTAATAACTAAAACATTTTTAATATTGGGTTATACATAAGACAAATTCGACTATAAATATTCATTAGAAATATAAAAATATTTCCTACATAATGATATTTTATTTATAATTTTTAGACATTAAATAATTTAATTTATTTATGACCCAATGATGATGCAGTAATTACCTTATTAATGAAAAATTAACATAATTGATATTATAAATACCCAAATAAATGTAATTTGAGACTTTTAATGAATTCAACTAATTTTCAAGGTTAATATGACATGTTAGTATTGATTTCATTAAATCTTTTCGAACTAATCATTCTGTTATGAGTTTTACAAAAATCAAGTACCAAATAGTGTCAAAATTGACATAAAATAGTTTTTAATACAAATATTATATTATTAATTTTTATTCTATTCCTAAAAATATACAGTTCGGAAAAATGACCTAGATAAGGTTATATATATTAACAATGAACCACTTGGGGTTATTTTTGCTTTTTATAGTATGTTTATTAACCATATAGTGTAAGAAATCAAAAAGACACCGTAAAAGCTAAATTATTTAACTTAGAGTTAAATCTAAATGATAAGGTTACAATATTAACCAAAACATGACTACAACCTATTGGTTGAGAGGATTTTGAACCATCCCCACTTTAGCTTCGAAATAAGTCACTTTGGATACATTATAAACCGAATATGACTTTATTATAAAATAATATTTTAAGTTTCTCCTAAGGTCCCCTCTCCTCCCTTATAAAAAGGGAACCCCTTCCCTCTTCTCTTCACACCCTTTTGAGCCTTGAAGCTCGTCCAACCCATGAAAATTAATCTTATAAACGTCTCTAGTTATATCATAGAGGTTCTGGTCTCCTCAAAAGTCCAACTCTAGTGCCATAAGAGGAATCTTAAAAGAGGTGTGTCGAAGAAGAGGTAATCTCTTCTACCGATTCTTTCAAGATTATTTCTAATTAATATTCTTCTTATTTAGTAGTTTCATTATAAATTAATGACATCAGTATCACTAATATACTTATATGTTATTATGAATATGAAAAAACCCCATTTCACCTTCTATCAATCTTACGAAAAACAAAATCATCGCGCGTGTGTACGTACAGAATACCATCTCCACACCGTGGTGTAATCTGTTTTTCAACCACCACCATACTTGGATGGGTATAATGGTGTAAAGAATAAATATATAAATTTATTATAACATAATATTGATTCTATGATATTATATCATCCACTCCAATTCAATTCAATAATTATGGGAATGATATCATCGCTCGTGCGTACGTACGGATTACTGTCTCCACGATGCGATGAGATTCATTCTCCATGTTAACCATTCAAGAATGATTATAAAGTATATATAATGAATATTAATGAAATATATGACATGGTAAAGCTACTGGATTTATGTATATATATATTTCATCTACTTAATTCCATTCAAGTCAATAAGGAAAGGAAAACCGCGTTCATGCGTACGTACGGCCTACCGTCTCCATGAATGGTGTATTTCATTTCATTTATATATATCTATTATATATATATATATATAATTAATATATATATGACATATAAATCCTGATATAAATTCTATAAGTAAGTAAATAAAGATATAATTAATAATAATATCATGAACATTATGTCCAAACACGTGCAATAAATAAAAATATTTTACCCAAAACGCTGCTTTATCATGGAATTTACAAAAGAATGTGTAATTTATTGTCATAAGGGAACCATATATGATATCATAACAATGAATATGATTCTGTAATAAGTAAATGGAATTATTTAAATCATTATATAGGAGGTTCAAATACATATTAAGCATATCAGACCTAAGGTAAGGGATAACTTTTCCAATCTCATTTTTATCCGAGATTTTTATTCGTAAGTATTTACTGGGGTAAAACTTATTAACCATGTCCCTGTTTTCTACGAATGGTTTCATGTATGTTTAAAGTCCTTTTTACCCATTTTTGAATTTTACTACATGGTATGAAAGGATTCTTTATTTTGTTTACCATACAAGGTACTTTTTGACTTTTCTAGAAAAAGTATGAGAAAAATGTTTTTTTAACTTATACGGCATGAACATATTTTTTATGGTTTCATAATGCCTAATTTTCATAAATATTCCTCTAAAATATTTCATTATTATTTTCAACAAAATCCTTTCCATTTAAAATTTCATGGCATTTGGTGAAAAGAAAATTATTTTTAAGAAGAAAGGATATTTTCCTCAAGAATTGATTTCAAGTGTTTTATCAAAACTATTTCCCTTCTAAGATCACATTATTCAGTATGATTATGTTTCAAGTATAATGTCTCTATGATTTACAAGTTTTCACATTTCTTATGATGAAATAATATCCATTTGTTTTACATGGATTATGTTATGATGGGATGATGTTTATGAAACCCATTTTACTCTTTAGGTTATGATGAATGATTTATGTTTATGTTGTGGCACACGTAAGAATTATTTCATTATGACATTAGTGAAACCTATATCTCCCTCCAATGCATTTTGTAAAGATTTATATCTCATGAGATAGACATGGCTATAATGGTACGCTATTCCGGTTCAGTGTTACAGGACTGGAACGAGGAATGAACTCGATTCAGAAAGGGACTTTGTCCACTAAGATGGTCTTGGCAGCAATGCCTTGGCTACTATGGAAATAATATCATTTGATTAATGGTTTGCCACAATCACATGTTTTATTCTCATGCAATTTTATCATGATTGTTGTTTCTTTGTGATATATTCCTTACGTACTTGTATGATTTATGTCTTTGCTCAAGATTTTAATGTTTAGACTTTATGTTCATGTTTTTGCATTCAAATGTTTATGGATTGTTTTATGTTCTCTATGTTTACCCTTACTGAGCATTTGAGCTCACCCTTTATATGTTTTCTTTTCTCCAGTATATAAATAAAGGTTTTAGGTAAGAAAACAAAATAGGATGATCTTTATGGGATGTGTTGAAGATCTTTCACCATGATTTGAAGATTAGGTTCCAAGTTTCCAAAGAGACTAAACTATTACGGTCCTTGAGTGTTGGTTTTTGTTATGTATTCAGTATTCCACAAATTTAATGTAATGTCCATGTACGTCAAGATTTGGGTCTCTACAAAATTTTTCTAATATATATTGTATGGAAATATTTAGACCATATATAATATAGGAGTTACTAATGTTGCATTTCATATCTATTTATCTTGATTAAAATATTAATTTATTTTATTCTTTTTAAAAAATCCATGTATTCTTTATCCCCCACTTATAAATGTACACCCACTTTTATATCCTCTATACACATCAAGAAAAATTTGGGGGATCCAATATCTACCAAAATATCATACATACAAGCTTGACCATTTCCTAGAGTCCTATTTTGATTATAAAATCATCATATTAAGGAATTAGATATAATACTAAAGAGGTTGTCTGAAGAAGAGTTATAGTTCTCAATAATAAATTTTAATTTAATTTATTTTTCAACATCCATGAAATATAAATCAACCATGATAAATTTATAAAAATATGATCTTCCATACACTGATACTTTGTTATGTCAATGAAATTCCAAATATCCTTATATACTTCAATAAAATAAGAAATAAAACGAGCATTCATGTGTATGTGACACTATCACCTTGGGAAACAATGTAATTAATTTTACATGACCAAGTGTTATGGATGGTTATAATAAAGTATTTAATATATATATATTAAATTAATGAAAATTTATTCATTTTTAATATTAATGTGTCATATATATCCTACTTATTTACATTCATTGAAAAATTCTAATATCTTTCATGTGTACATGTGGACTACCACCTCCACAAAGAAATGTAATTATGTTTTCAACATAGAATCACATGAATGAGAAATATATGTTTAATTAAAAAAATAATTTTATATTATTGATATAACTATCATAATGGAAAGAGAAATATATATTACCTCTTTCTATCATGATTTTTGAAAAATGTAAACATTACCCATGTTTATGTATGTACAACCATCTCCACGATTGTAATGTATATCATATTCAATAAACATAATTATTGTTTTTTTATAAAAGTAAAATTGATGTAGAAAATGAATTATTTTTCATTATTATTTGTTATATGTGATGAATAATTAGTTCTTTTATCATTGTCGTCCTATCAAAGTCATTTTGGATATATAGACAGAATGTTATCACAACATTAGATGTATAACTAACTAATTAATAAAATAAATATAACATGTTAGTTAATAAAATAAAATGTATAATAAACATGAAAAATTATCTAAATAATGTAAATAATTGACATAAGATTATTATTCAAGATGGTAATGAACAAATATGGTGATTCAGACCTATGGTAAGGGATTTAAACTCAATTTACAATTCATTTATCCATATTTGGTATTATTTATATTTTTTATTTTATT
Organism: Viscum album; assembly: GCA_963277665.1. Taxonomy (NCBI): domain Eukaryota; kingdom Viridiplantae; phylum Streptophyta; class Magnoliopsida; order Santalales; family Viscaceae; genus Viscum; species Viscum album. Next base: position 1,207,690,952 of record OY728166.1, read on the forward strand.
GTTTTATATAAAACCCCATTGAGGTATTTAATAGGAATATTTTTTTTTCTTAATAATTTATGATTTAATCTAAGGTAATATTTTGAGATGATTTTTGAAATGAAAATGTGTTTTTATTTCTCTTTTTGAAAATTTATACTTTTCTTCCGTATCCATATTTTTTGAAAATTTATATTAAAATAATTTTAATTAACCAAATTATTAATTCATCATAATATCTTAGAAATCTCCCTTGGGTTCAGAAAAATCTCCCAAAAAAAAATTAGCTCCATATATTAAAATCGTCCTTAATAATCTCTTTTTCTTGATAATATATTACCTAAATTGTTTTCTCAATTTTAACATAATATATTTTAATATGACATTCCTTAGAATATTTACTTTCAATTAATTAAATATATAATTCATTTTAATATACTTCCCGAGATAATTATTATTTATTCTCCTTGATAATCATAAAATTCTCCCCCAGATCACTATGTTATTAATCTTCTTAATAAAAACTTTTGTCACATTATTATTACGGTATCATAGAAACATAATTTGTTCATTTGAATATAGAAACCTATTTTTAACTTCCCTTATATGGAAACATAAAATTATCAAAAATATAAATAAACTAATTAGAGAGAGTCTATGAGGACACACCATCTTATAAACATTCATCCTCCTTTAAGGTTGGTAATTTTAAAGATAAATTTTAAATTATGCCACAATTGAATCACTTAAAATGTATTTTACGATGATAACTTCCATTAAATTTTTTCGTATTTATTAAAATAACTGAAAAAGATCATGTAAAAAGTTATACAAATATCTCTATACAAATTTTAATCCCAACCATAACAGTTTTATTATAGTTCAGGAGATAAGTGACATGATCTTGAAAAACATTACATCAATATCTCTTTGAAAATATGAATCTTGATATTTATCCAAAACATACATTGATGAATATTTATTATTCACATATTTAAAGGATATTAAATTCTCACAAGTAATTATGTTTTCAAAAGAATCATATTTTATCATTTTATTCACCATGGATATATTTTTTATGCTATCTAGTGGAAGTGAATTCAGATCGTTATTGTCAACAGATTATATTTTAACATCCATCCTCTTTGAAATGATATAAATTTTTTTACTATTAATTAATCATATTGAATTTTTAAAATATATTGTATGGATAAAAAAATATCATTTTATATACTAAATAAATCATTCATCAGTTCATCTTAATGAAAATTAGTTTTTTCAAATTACTCTCATACAATTTAAAGTTTATCCTATGATTCCTAAAATTCCATTCATTAATATTCTATATATTCTTGTTGATTTATTTTATTTCTGTGATCCACATGGTCTTTATAGAATCTTTCTCTAAATGATAGGTAATATAGATTTCCTTTCACATTGATTGATAATAACATTCATCTTTATTATATGGATATCATCGATGCACCTTCCATGACATGGAGAAAAATGATAGTTACAATTTCATGTACTACAATACCTAATGAGAGAAAGAAAAAAAGAATCCATTTCTTTTAAGAACTATAATTTTTCTTATGAAATTTGGAAACTCATTTACTATTGATTAAATTAATGTTACTGATGATAAAAAGAATTTAAAAATCCACATAAATAAAAAAATAGAGATATTTTCACACTTTTATCTTAAAATATCTTTGATGTCTTCAAAGAAAAGATATGTCCTTAATAATAAAATAGACATAATTTCCTCCAATATCAGTGAGGTCCCAAAAAGTTATTCACGGATAGGGTTAAATCAATTAATATAATTATTGAATGATTCATCTACTAATCAATCATCATAATTATTTAAGTTTAAAAAGAGTTCATTCAAAACCATTATTTATTAACATTGAAATATTTTGAAGATAATATATTGCTCAAGTTACATAATTTGTATATGCACACAACAATAGAATTAAATTATATTATATGGTCCACCCTCCATCTTTCATGTCTACATAATTGGCATTAAATGGTATAATTCATTTCAACTAGATCTAATAGGATATTAGAATGGATGACAATGATAATGGATTATCCTTGAAAATAATATTTGTAAAAAACATTCCGGATAAGTAAAATTTACCCCCTCACACAATATTGGTAAATATAAAATGAAATTGTAAATGGGATCTTCTATGGTCTATATGAGTCTCCAAACCCACTACCGAAATAGTGTTTCCTCATCTATTTGACATAATTAATTTAAACTATGAAATTTATCCACCAAATTATTCTTTAAAACAAAATAATATATTTTAAATTTATAAGAAAATATTATTATATAAATGAAATATTGTTCATATAATTAAAAAACACATTGAAACTTATATAATTAAATTTACCCAAATTAAAAAAATTAATTTTCACTACCTGATTATTCACCATACAGGAAAATATGAATATTAATTGATAAATATTTTTCTGGACGTCCTTTATTATTATGTATCTAAACATTATCGTTATATTTCACTCATTCATTTTGAGAAAAACACAAACTTCCGCTTTTATTAAAATTTTAATTTCTAATTCAAAAATCAGTTTCCATGGAAACTTCCCACATCACCATCATTAATATACTCCATTGGATTAATTCACCACCATAGGAATATTTTATATGATTTTGGTAATAAAATTATGATTTTGAATCATCCATGACCTAACCGCAAATCCATATAATAATAAAAACTACAATATGAATTTGATCAATGTTCATGACATGGTGAGGTTTAACCCCAGTGTAATACTTTTTATGTATTGAACCGTTCTAAACTAATGTAAATCCATGGCTTAATGGGAATAAAAATTTCACAATCATATTAGTTTTTTTACAATACGAACCATCATGACTATTGAAACTTGGTTTAAATAACCATTCCCACTATAATATCACAAATGATCATGACAGTTAAACCAAAAAAGTGGTAACTTTATATTTTTCCTTTCAATCAAAACCCATGATCAACTAATTGTTTTTTAATCACACTAAATATAAGACATGATAATTTTAGTATCCATACATTGACCACCAATACATGACCATGAAATTATATTCACTGTATTTTGATTCATATTTTAATGATCATAACCAAAAAATACCTAGAAAAACTATATTGTAGATTCTTTATGGTGAATTTTTATTTTAAAAAAACATCTAGAATCCATGACTTCAAAAATGGTCATTTTATAATTTTGACAAATAGATTTAAATAGAACATTTCACCACTAATCATATTCTAATCACTTTCTACCATACACCTCATATGAAATGCATTGATTAATAAAAATTAATTTCATTCATGAGTTTATAAATCTGTCGACAACAAAAGATAATAGTAATTTAATAAATCACATTCACTTCACTTTATCTTCAAATAAATTAAACTTATTGATTTTTTACCACAATAATTATTGTATACTATTGTCACACATCTTATAAACTTTAGAATTTACTATAAAACCAAAATAGAATAATTTTATAAAAACATCACTCATAATATCTATTGAAACCCCTATCTGTACGTTGAAATTATGACTTGAATTTTCCAAAATCGAATGACCCTCAACAGACCCCCAATCATTTAGGGACCATTTATTTACCCACAACAATTTCCTATCAAATACTCTTAATTCACCATATCTACCATCATAGACATAAAACTGATTTTATAGAATGAAAAACCACTAAATAAAATCATCATAACTATGTTTAAATAATATAATATTCTAATTATCCATAATTTAAACCAATATTCTGTCAGTTATTGAGTCAGTTTTTTCCTACAAAATGCACTATCCACTAAATTTTTATTTCCCCGTGTGTGTGTGAGATAAAAATAAATTGTTTCAAAATATTTCACCAACTTATTCTACCATAGTTTGAGATCATGTTATTAGTAAATATAATTTAAATTATTATAAATCAAATATAGTAAAAAAATTAACTTAAAATAATATTCATCGGACATATCAAAGGAAATTAGTCAACAACATATTGTAAGTCATCTTTCAGGTATTTCTTCTCATGATGTCCCATATTACAATACCTATATACCATAACATTACTTCCCATAATTGGAAAATATCCCACAAAATATCTCTATTCATAAAAATAAAGGTCATACACATCTCTTGATTTACTAAAAATCCAAATTTTGGATGAATATATCATCATTTTTAAACCCTTGAAATCCTCATAAAATTTCCCATTCTACTAGTGTTTATCATTATTCATGTCAAAACTACCATATACGATTCCATTTTAAAAAGTTCATATTTATATATACTAAAATCCATCCAATATCAAGAAACTAAAAATACAAAACTGTTATATTTATTATTCCCCATATATCACTACATTGACTTCATCTAGGTAAATAAAAATCCACCAGTTTTAAAAAACATAACTATGGAACTAAACCTTAGGAATCCCAAAATGTAATTTAAAGAAAATTTTGTATATATTATTCGAATATAGAGCCCATAAAATAATTCCTCACATTCTCCCAAAATCTCTATTTATTTATAAACAAATATGGATGTATTCTAATAATAGTATCACAAATGAATCCCATTATTTATAGATTCATCAAATCCATAAAGATAGTAGATAGTTGGAAACATTGAATGAAATGACAAAAAATATATAATTATTATATAAATAATAAAATAACATTTTAAAAATATCATATTCATTTAATCATATCTATTTATATACAGACTAAAGATTGGTTTCAAAAAATACCAATTTTCACATTAACTACCCAAAAAAAGCAATCAATTTGTGGAAAAGGGAATTTTTTACCATTAATGGTTTTAATTTTTGATATTAAATACATATCCATAAATTTCAAATGAATTTTTCAAAATAGAAAATTTTTCATAACCATAGTAAAACACGAGGTTGAGTAAACCCATTCTCCTGAAGCTCTTCCAGATGTGAACTCTATTCCCACAACTCCACTATTGTCATAAATATATATGGAATTGATAGAAGTCATGTACCTAAGACCATGTAAATGGTAAACACTATATATCTACCTTGTAGAGATCAAGAGAAATACGCTGGGTAATTTTATATATATTGATTGACCAAATTTATAAGGAAATAGAGATACTTCCCTTCCATATAATTCAGAAAAAGGTTTACTAATGAATATTATAAGTTCTCAAATTTTACCACCATGAATCCAAATATATAATCCTAAATGTATTATCCATCCTTGATAGTGTAAATAATTTCATCCAGTATTAACAATAGAAGTTTTCAAACATAAAAGTCATTTTTTGTTAAAATAGAATCAATTGGTGCATATTTGTTATTAAATAACAAAAAATCATCTAATGAACAAAAAAATCCCATGAAAATTCTACATTAGAAATCATGATCAATAATGATGGTTATTTGAATATGTTTTATGCTCTTCCACTAATAGAAGTATTGATTCTAATTGAATATGTCATCAAATTAACAGGAATTACCATTAGATCAACTGGTCACATAGAGATAAAGGAAGGAAATTCACTGGATTAAAATAATATAAAAATTATAATAGAGACTTTCAAAGTACTGCCATACATAATAAATAGATCTATATCAGCCTCAATTTCCATGGTTACAAATTTAAAAGAAGAAATTTTTCCTTCATTATTTTTAAGTGTTGAACTGACCTACTAAAAAGGATTTCCTTGTATATTATTAGTTATTAACCCATAATACAAATGTGAATCACCCTACATCCTTGATTCTTGCACTATGTTTTATACACCACTACTATTTATTTCTGAGAAATATATAAAATACCTTATCGGATAACCTTACATTCCAGATTAATGAAATGTGAGTTAATGATTAAAATAATTATACTTTGAGTACCACCACTTCTTTAAATTGTAAATACTATACTAATATATTTCTATGGGAACTCTAATAAGATACTATAGATAATTTTAACCATATGATTCTACACATCAACATCTGACTAGTCAATGAAAATAGTCCTCTACCCAACAATTTATGAATATCACTCACCATATATAGATCTTTTATATATCCCTATGTATAATTAATAATACTAAAAACCTATGTGTTAGTTTAAATCTTTTTAAGGTTAATCATAGTTTTAATATTTTGTCATAATGGAATCTAAAATCTATTTTTCATGATAATTCCATTCCTAAATAACTAGAGAATATGAAATAAATTATCATGAATCATTGATTCATATTTATATACTACAAATATAAGAACACTGAATATTTTACAATCATTAAATCTTATATATAGTAATAATCATTAGTGATATTTTGTAATCCCATTCATTAATGATTTTTTCACCCTTTAATTTCTTGATTTCTTCCCACCATTTCTGGGAAAATATTTCCATTAGATAAAATTCAAAAACAACACTCAAGGATTGTTTGGTTCATAAAACCAAAAATATGTTTCTCATCTTCTATAAAAACTCATATTCATACCCCTTCCGAATATCACCCCTAAATTATTGAATTTATTTCTTCATAAAATGTGAGGCCTTATACATCTCTCTTTAATTATCCTAATTTAAATGCATTCATATCCCTAGGATTATTTTCAAAATATTTTCCTCCAGCAAGATGGCTATAGGGAAGTACTATTTAATGAATTATCCTCATCCATGCCAGACCAGATCTATCCTTCGTGGAATATTCTTCATCCTGAAAAATTCTTCATCAAAACCATATATCACTTTAATCATTCAAAATAATTCAATTAATAATTTAATAATATTAATTGATGGATTCCAATTACCTTGGACAATTTTTCTCAACAAATTTATAATAATGTATTATCAAATTTAGTAGTAAAAAATTATTTATAAATATATATTTTGAAATATAAAAAATTATAGAGTCATTAGAAATACTTTTTATAAAATAAATCATACATTTTATATAAATACCATGTCATTTGATGATATGTTTACCATTCCTACCATGTTGTATTAACTAAATCCTTGGAAGATATGTTCAGTGTTAGTACGATAGAAATAAGATTCATATATGGTTATCACTAAATCTTCACCAATCTATATTTCTTAATAACATTGATATTTCCATAAAAGTTCATTTATATCATTTTTTGGAAAATTATCAGTTCAATCCATCCCAAATTTTATGTCACTATACTTCACATGGATTAACTAAAAACTAGTATTTGATTCAATTTTATAACACTCCCAAATAGAGAAAAAAATTATCATTCCATATGGGATGCCACAATGTCTAATGTGCATCCCCTGATCTCTAAAGGTGGTAAAAGAGTCACTACGTATAATAGAAACCATGAGAGGTGACATTAAGTCAATAAAATATAAAAAATTAATGATCATGAAAAAATCCATTGAATTAAATCCCATTGATAAAAATATTCATTATTTTTTAAAAAAAATAAAAAAAATAAAAAAAAATAAAAAATGAGTAAGTTAGATTTGGAAAATGATTATGAAAATAATAAAATACTTAACCATCATGACACTATATTCACCACTATAAATATAGTATAGGAAAAAACTAACTATTGATGAAGTATTATGCCATTCGTATACCTACATCATGTCTAATCATATCTCATGTCAAACTAAATTGAATATATTTAGGGTAATTATAATCATAGTATAATTTACCTAAGTATCTAATACACTTCCATTCATCGTAAATAAAAATATTCAATTCTAATCAACAATAAAAATAAGTTTTAAAACAAAAAAATTTTATTTATATCAGACTATAAAAACTAAGATTATTTTTTATTGAATCTAATAAATTAATAATCATATTTCATCCGAAAATAGAAATAATATAACATAATCCTGATTTATCAGAAAAATACCAATTTATAAAACATATATTTTCCACAAATCCATGAAAATTAACCATTCAGTTAAATTAATAGAAACCCCAACTTTAAAATTTTTAAAACTATATATACTTGTCAAATGATTCTAATGGATTCTCCCTATATCCTTAAAAAATATTCCTCATCGTAATTTTTCCTTGAGAATACCTAAATTAAAAATCATATTTTTATAGGGTTTAATTTTTAGCATGTTATACTAAGGTGTGAATATCAATTAATGAATACAAAACTCACAACAGAGTGTGTGTCATCTTCTTTCCGTAGTTTCACAAATTTTAATCATATCAATGAATTTTATTTATAATACCCATCCCCATGGATTAATTTTATAGGCATTGGAAATATGTTTAACAAAATATAATTTTTAACACACACACACACACTAAAAGTGATAAATACCAAAAACCATGAACTAAACTCATTTCACAATCCATCGCGTTTTGAAAAAATGTGAATCAAGAAAATAATATTATCAAAACAATTAAAATTTTTATTAAATGAAAATAACCTTGAAAATGAATTTTTCATTATTGAAAAACTATATTCTCAATTCCAAAATGACTTATCAATTTCTTCAAAAAACTTTATTTCCAATTTCATTATAATTTGAATCAAATTAATTAAAAATATATATTTTAAATTGATTATTTTTTTTAATAATTGTTTTCTGGAAACATTATATTTTATAAAAAAATTCAATTATTCCAAATTTTGTGTTTTCCTACATATATAAAAATTTCAATCAATTTAGGAAAAATCACTCTTGGGTAAACCGTAATCAATAATAATTATATATAAATTTAGTTAATTCAACAATGTGATCAAATCATACAACATATTCATATCAGTACATAGAAAATCACAAAATCCATGCTCTATAATCATTAGATAATTTAAATATTTGAATCGCTATCATGATCAAAAAATAATCTTAGTATTGGAAAGTAAAATTATAAAATTTGACATCTCGATTCATAGATTTTAAATATTAATCAAAATTATACAATATGTAGATGATAGCAAGGTTTTACTAGAAATTCAATGTCTTATCCATGATCTATTCTGACAGTCCATCAATTAGAGGAAACAAGATCACTAAAATAACCATAACACACCCATTCAATCAACTATTATTATAAATAAAAGAAATATGTTTCTCTTAGGAGAGTAATAGAATTTAAAATAATATTCCTTGTCATTAATTTTTTAAATCATGTTAATAATTCCATGTTAAAATTAGTTTTATCCTAATCAAGCCAAAAATATCTCACTTATTTTTCAGGATAAATGGTCAGATCATATGGTTATACTATCCATGAATCAAACACGGAATTTAATTTTAAAATAATATGACTACACATGGTTAACCAAAATAGGGTGGATAACCATTCACCTATCTATTATATTATACTTACATTACCAAAATTCCCAAATAAAATATTATACACTCCAAAAGGAATAAATACAATATCTATAGTATCTATATAATTACAAAATTCAGGGACACAAACATCGTTGTAAAATTTTGATCCATTTTGGAGAAGTTTTATGAGTTCCCTATGATCTTGGTAGAGAATGTTAAATTTTATAAATAATTATGAGAAGGTAAGAAGTGAAATTGGTTTCATATGTCTTTACATTTTCCTCAAAAATTAATTAATGTTTTTATTTATTGATATAATTGAATAATAGATTGATAATCCGGATGGATAATTCAATGGAAGTGTTTTTCAAATTATAACCAATTAAGTGATGTTGAATAAGTATTGCAATGTTATCAAATGGGAAATGAAAAATTGTGTATAGTTAAGTGGGAAAATTAAAAGGCCTGTATATGTTTAATATTTTTATACATTTGTGTGCATAAACTTTTCTAAGGAAATGTAACAATGAATTTTAATTTCACAATTTTTAAGCCACATAACGTAAACTACATGAGTGTGAATACATATAACTTGAGCAATGTAAGTAAAGAGTTGTGAATATGTTGTTTTCATTAATGAGAATCAATGAAATTGATTTTGACTAACTGGGGCCCTATGAATGAAAAAATTATCATAATATTTAGTAGGGTACAAGATATGGATTCAATAATGAAATACGGTTTTGTAAGTGTGAATGAATTTTTAATTTATTGTGTATATGAGAATTATAATCCTCATGCACTATATAGTGATGCATATAGGTTTTTAAGATATGTACAATTTTGTTTTAGAGGTGTTTAATTATTATGTTTGAAAACATATTCAACAATTTTTTTTCCAAATATTATTATATCAATTTTTGTTAGTTAAATATAATTAATTTTTGGATTTAAATAATTTATAAACCACCTTGTTCATGGGGAGTCAAACATGTATAATTTATTACCCATTTTTATGATGTATTTGAGATTTATTACAAATTAATTTATTACTAAAATTATATATCATGGTAGGGATAAATTGTGAATGAAATGAATGGATAAGATAAATCATATTCTATAGTGAAAAATTAATAGTAGGGAATTTTAAGAGAGAAAGAATTTTAAGAAGGTTAGGGGAAATAATATTAGTTTAAAATTTAAGAATGTTTAGAAAAATAAACGGTCAATAAAGATGATGATATTTTTGTTTATGGAATCTTAAATTGCTTCGGTAATAATTGATATTTAGTAATTGGTCATAATTACCTATAATTTATATCTTAATTATATCTATATATGTTATTTAATACTTTTGGCAATATTATAAATTATATTATTATATGGATAATATAATATTATTTTTTAATGTATGATAAAAACCACAACATTCAAGGATGAGATACTAACATTTACTGGTGAACATTATAAAAAACACATTTTCTGAACTCTGAGTGTCTAAATTAAACACAAGTGAGTAATGAGTGGGGGATATTTTTTTTATTAAGTGAAGAGGATAGAAAAATCTATTTTAATGTATAAATATTTATGATCCTTAATTTACAACCATTAATCTAAACCTTAATCCTTATCAAAACGGTTTCTAAAATGTGTTATCAGATAATTTTTTCATTATTTACAATATATCAGGTTTTTCTTCAACAATGAACGCTTATTATTCTATTGATTTCAATGGAATTATAATATTTTATGTAGAGAAATTATATACGAGGATGGATTATATAATTCCATATATTATTTCACTTGGTATTTCTATATTATAAATTCTATATAAACGTTTTTTTACTTATATAATCTATATAATATGGTTGGAAGAAATAACTTTGACTATGATGTATGTCTTATAAATACTTTTTTATCCTCATAATGTAAGGAAGAGTTAAAATTTTTTAGGGGATTTAGAATATCCTATGATATGTATAATAAATATTATATTATATATGAATGTAATATCAAACAATTATAAAACTAATCTATCTCTCTTTTATGAACTATTTAATGGTGTATTGACAATTGAAGAAGAGTTCATTGATGAATTCATTATAAGTTTTTACATGACTGCAAGTAATATATGGGTATATAGAGAATATTTGGAATAAAAAATTATCATAATGAATATAGGGAGGAATCTCCCTAATAGTATTTATGAATGTATCAACATAGAAATATTTGTATATGGATAATTAAAATATTGATGGAAATCATATTTTTTATGAGATTTATTAAATAAGAAGAAAATATAATTTGAATAAAAAGAAAAATATTAATCATTATCTTATATTTTAATATTTTTAATGGTTAAAAGTTTATTGTATAATGAGTGTAAATATAACTATGAATGATGATAGGAGTTATGTTAATGGGTATAATTAATTTATATCTGTATTCCCAAGGAACATTAGGAGAATCAATGGTAAGTATAAGTGTCAACTCTAATGAAAAAAGATTCAGTTATAGATTTGTTATAATTTTTTCTACCAATTGTAAATTGAAGGGAACCTAGAATGATAATACTGGGAATTAATTTTTGTATGCAGTAAATAAAAATAATATGGAATATTATTATAAGATAAGAAAATTTATATCCAAATGAATAGGAAAAATTATTTTTAGAATTAACTAATGAAACATTCTATAAATGTAAGTAGAAATTTCATATAATATGTAACATAATAAAGTATGAGTTAATCTCAATGTATTAGTGACTAATGGATCAGTTCCCTAAATTAAATAAATATAAAAATACATCTAATTATAAAAATAATTTTTCATTTGATGAGAATAATGATTTTATAGCTAAATACATTGTGATGAAAAAAAATATGTTCCAAAAATAGAAATAAATATTTTTTGGGTTTCTAAAGTTGATTTTATTAGTGTTTTATTTAATAAAAAGTCAAGATTGATTTATGGAAACTATTGTATGGTATCCTTGATTCATTTAACAGTTTCTGGATGGTGGATGTCTAAATGTTATCTAACAGTTATCTATTTCTTGAATTTTAAGCTTAAATCTATTTAAATAAAGCTATTTTGGGTTTATTGGGATGATCTAGAAACATTTATGTTTTTTTGGGTGCAAAAGTTTATAATAATTACTCTCTTTAAGGGAAACCTATTTTTAATGAATTACTACTACAATGAGTATATATTGTCATGAAAAGAATAGATATATTTTATTGGTTGATAGGAGAATGATTAAGGATTGGAAATTAAATGGAACAATGAACCAAACTATTGTGGTTGAAATTTTTTGAGTAGTTTAGAAACACACCATAGTGCAATGATGTTTCCCCCAGAAGTTTACCTATGTGAATCAGGGAGAATAAGTTTTTGAATTATCACATAAATGATTTATATTGAATACTTTTACTTCAAAAATGGATGTGTATGACACATTATATTTACATGTATGTGGTTATTACATTTTAATAAGAAAATTGGTAGGATTTACTTCTAAACAAAGGATTCATCCAATTATCATACATAGAATTGATTTGGTTGACAACCAGTGTTTGTAAGAATTATTTTCATAGAACGTAAGAGACATTTATATGAAATAATGGTTTCTTAAGTGTAATTTTATCATAATTCACATAATATAAGTGTTTTTAGATCTAATTTTAATTATTATAAGGTGATTCATTTGATTTTTCAATTGATTCATATAATTTATTTCTACATATAAATGGTGGATTATGTAAGAGTCATTAATTCATTTATAAGGCTAATTTTTATGAGCTATGGATAATGTATAGTTGTAATTTTTCAATATAAAATGCTTGTATAAGGTTAATTATCTTTATAATTCATAGATTATTTTTTCCACCCATTTTTCTATAAGAGTTTCAGTTTTAATTCAACATATATGTGTCTTTTTTATGGATAAAACGAGTCATCACTACCTGATATTCAATAACCCTACTCTATATGAAGGGAATCTAGGAATTTGGTGACTTACCTTGACATAGTTCTTTGTAAAATAATCATTTTTTAATGTTTCCCTATAATAAATTATGGGACATTCCTTGTGAAATAATAATGAATGCATGTTAGGCTGAGAAATGTATAAGTCCGAATAAAAGAGATCATGAGACCAAAAATAACGGATGATTACTATATATAAATATAGAACCTATATCATAGGGAATTGAAGGTTGGAATTTAACATCAAAATTATGAAAAAATTATGATATTCAATAAGGGAAATGGGAGATATTTCAATAAAATTATAGAGAATGATTTTTGGAAGGGTGGATATATTGATGTATTATCACCATATGTATTGAAGACCAATATTTTCTTTAAAATTATGGAATATAGATTTCATGATATTATAGAGCCCAATAAGAGAGATATTCCAAAACAAATGAAGATAAGGTAACTTGTAAAATGAAATAAGGTAATGACCACTTGCATTTTCAACACTGAATAACATTTTATAGTTTTGTGTTAGAATGAACTTTTAGGATAGTTTTATTACTCTATGAATATCCTTATAATAATGAATATGGTGGATTTTTCCATAATGACTATAGGAAAAGTAGGTATTCTATTAGAAGATGAGTTTATAGCTATCCTATGAATGAAATTACAATGTATAACAAAGAAGCCCAACCTATATCTAATGTGAACATCACAATGTAAATAATATTTTCATTGGAATACACAAAGTTTTTCCATTAATGGAGTACTGAATAGAGAGAGACTAGTATAGGGTGTGATTCCTAGGTTTTGGTGAGGAATTACAAATCCATGATTGTTGAGTGACCCTATTCATAGGTTTTACCAATCATAAACCCACCTAAAAATATTGAATTTATTTTTTTGTGGTGTATTGACACATTTTCTATTACAACCCCCTCTGAAAAGCCTAATGTGAGTGAATTGAGTGGAAATAACGTTCCACATATACATGATTTGTCTATAGTCACCATCAAATATATTAATGAAGGTGGTTGTTTTAATAATTAAAAACAATTGTGGGACAAATATGAGAGATTTCACATTTAAATCATCATTATTAAATGAATATCGAATGTTCGGCCTTTCAAAGTTTTAGTTCATAGTGATCTAAGTTAGTGAAATTTCATGAAAAAGTGTTAATATTATAAAATATGTTTGATCAGATTCACCCCCCTTTTAAGGTATATCTCACTGAATTATACTATAGATACATAAATATCAATATAATAGGGGGATCTTATAATTAGATAATTTTATAAATGGAATATAATAATACAGAAGGATAGGAATGATTAATTATCCAGGAAGTGATGTATCTTTGTATGTGTCATACTAACAAGTCATATACCCCAAGAAGTTTTAATATGGACTTTGAATATTATCTTATAATTTAATATAAGGATAATTTAGGGGATATTTATAAAATTTCATTGTTACTTATAGAAATATATATTCTTTTTATTCTATTTCATAGTTAGAGTAATATGCATTATTAACCAGAAAATTTGACCACTATTTAAAGGGGGAGTAGTAAAGGTTAATATGTAGAGTCATGATCACATTACGATGTATTATATTAATTATAGTATTTGATTCATGATAATGTTTCCAAAAAAATTGAAATTTGAAGATCATTGTAATCTAAATAGTGAAGTTGAGGTGTTAGATTTATTAGAAAAAACATAATGGATTTATTTGAAAACAAATTAATTTAGATTGGTTGGATATTTTATTGTATGGATGGTGAAATTATAGAATATTTTTTAAAGTGTTTTTTATATAATTTAAATCTATAAATTCATTCAACTGTGGAACATTTTGGTTTATTGTGGGGACCCAGAATTGGTGATGATGTTTTGAGAGTATATTTCCAAAATCAATTCTGCTTATGGAGATTGTTTAGAGGTTGTGGTGAAATTATATAAGGAGGATATATGACCATGAAAAGTCTAGAGAATTAATAAATGTATATAATGTAATGTTATATGATTGGAAATTCTATATAATAGAGAACTATTTCATGGAGGTTTCAAAATGGAGAGTACATTTCCACTATATAGGGGTTAATACTGATTTGCAATAGATGATTCCCTGTATAATATATTGAGAAATATTTTTGGAATTGTATAGGTAATGGTAATATTTGAAACATTTTATGGGGAAATGGAATGGTAGAGACCTTAAAAATATATATAATAGGTTCTTATTCATACACAAGGGGTTTTGTACGATTTCCTTTTATATATAAGAATCATCCTAACATCATGTATAAGAGTTACCAATATGAACACAAGTGTAATTAAGAACCCGCTACGATGAACATAAGTATCATTTATTATATAGAATAATTATTTAATATCCATATTGTAAATAATTTCATTATATAAAATTCAGCAGATCTGAATATAAGAGAAATCAAGTTATGTGTTTTATTAATTTTGGGAGATGAATTCAATTCATTTTTACTCTAAATGCCAGATTACATAGTTATCACTAAAACATATGTATGGTTCATTTATATGACCAATAATGAAAATGTATCTATGATTTCCTGAAATAAGATTCACGTGGAATGTTAATACCCCTTTTAATTTCTCTATGATCTTGTTTATTTACAAATTTTTATATAGACATGTTCAGGAATGTATAAGCTAGGTCAGCAATAGATAATATTTAAGAACCCTATTCTTCTAGAGAAAATTACTCTAATGAAATAATTTTCCCTAAATCATATTTCAGTAAGTGAATATTTTTATATTTATGGTGATTTCTTATTTTAATATTTGATACTTATATTAGGTAATAATGAATAAAACATGTCGGACTAGGAAATGTAAAAGCTTTAATAAAACTGATCACATGAACATGAATAGTGGAGGATTTCAATATTTAAAATAAATATGATATATAAAAATTATTTGAAAGAAGTATTATCCCATTATAATTTTTAATAAATGAATATATTATTGAAGGGAATGTGGAAAATCTATCTAAAATTAGAGAGGAGGATTTGTATAAGGCTAATTTTGTAGAGGTATCTATCTCCACAATCATTTGAGACCCATATTTTGAATAAAAAATGGGAATATAGATATATTGATATATTAATACTTTTTTAGAGAGATGTTTTATAATAGAATAAGAGAGGGGAGTCATTGTTTTGTATGATGTTGAGAATTATTAACATATCTGATAATGAATAAGAGTATTATATTTTTTTAAGGAATGTTGAGGAATTTTTTTCATTTATTGATGATCCCCTCAATGAATATATAGGTTTAGTTTTCCATGATGAATCAGGTAAACGTGGTGATTATTTATGAATAAAATGTTCATAACCAGCATGTGAAGGAGCACATCATTATGAAAAAATTGTAGTAAACCTTAGGTGGTAGTGATCCAACTGTAATCCTTTTATGTGGAGTGAGTTAGGAATATATGTGATCTAACATAACTCAGCCACTAAATATGGAATTTAGTTGATTCCAATGGATCGACAAGTTATTTATTTAATTCTATTTTTTAAACCATGTGTGGGTGAACAATTAAAAATAATTTTGTAATGTGTTCACAATGTTTTTATATTGTTTCTGATATAAATCAGTGATTGCGGGTGAGGAAATCATTGAATAAACTCTTTAAAGGTATAATTATAGGATATTATACAATTGGATCATCACCATTAAATAAATAACTAGTGTGATCCTACTAATAGTGGAGTCAATTTCACCAACTATAGTTTTAGCTTTAGTAAATATGTTAATGTAAAACATTTCCATACCACGATTCACCCCACATGGGTTGTCTCTCTCTAAAGTCCCTTGGGGACATAAAAATTAGTACTATATAATAGGATATATTTTTTTGGAATTTATTTTATTTAGAATTCATATAATTTATTTTTTAAGGAGAATCTTCATTTATATTATATTATTTTGAATTCATTGAAAAAGTAAATAGAAATGGAATTTTAATATTTTATGGAAATAACATTAAACTAAGGAATAATATTATTTAAAACTAATTATGATCATTGGGAATATATTTTGACATAGAATCCAATTATTTGATCTCAACTAGTGTTGAAAATGAATCCTTATTAGAGAGATTAAAGTGTTAAATTATTACACCAAATACATCAAAGCATTAGGATGGGCTATGACCAATAAAATATACATTAAGGTAATGTAATGTAACTCCCCACTCACTATATTAAAATATAGGGTCAATATCTATGAATTTGAATCAAATGTTTTGTAATCCAATATTCATATATTGTATATTTAGTATGAAGACGTAGGGATAAACCATAATTAATATATTAATATATTTTTTGATCAGGTGCATGTAATTAGAGGGGACATACATGGGATGAATGTATGCATTGATGACGTGAAGATATTATAGTATATATTAAGAATAATTCCATACTATTTTAATCAAATTTTTTTATATAATAATTATTTTAAGAAAATTACAGTGCAAGATATTTATAACACTCTTGTTCAGTATGAGATAATTAATTATGATAATAAGGGCTTCAAAAAATAAAATTGTCAAAATCTGTAATTCAAGGAATTAAAATAGATTTACCTAAAGATTATTTCATAATTATTAGAATTTTATGTGGTAATTTCATCTCCCCCCTCAAATATGAAATATATAAAAGGAATGGTTAATGGTAATCATAGTCATTCTTTCTTCTTATATAGAGTTATAGGAAACCTTATTGTGAAGGGTTCAATGTGATACCGGGATAAGGATTATGGTAATGAAAATTACTCAAAGAAATCTATTATGAAGTTTAAAATAAATAATATCATGTGGGGTTTCTTTAGGAGAAATAAGTTTATTTTAAAGTAAGATTATTTCCTAGAATAATGAAATGAGGAGGATGTTAAGGATTTAATGAACCTCAAAGAAGATTATTTTTTTACTCTTGTTGATGAGTTGTAAAAAATGATAGTGAGGAATTATATGTAAATGATAGAATTTATATTGAATTGTATTTAGTGGTTAGATTTGATGACATAGTTAATTAAATATATAGAATAATAATATCTAATAGAGTAGTTTATGATTGAAACTGCACATGAAATAAAAGGAAAGAGATATGTCTATAATCATAGTGGAAATTAGAATTCAAAAATCTAAACATCTTGAGAAATAAATAATTTAGTTGAGTATAAAATATAGATAAATGATAATACAAAGATAATTGATTATATTATATACATAGTGAATGATTGACAAAAATGTATTGAAGAGATTGAGGGAAATTTTATTTATCAATAGTGAAAATAAAATAATGTGACAACATTTTCACTGTTTGTATGAAATATAAAATATAAATAAATCCAGTAATAGAGAAACTCAAGGATATTCATGGAGGACCATAAATATAGTTAAATTATATTCCACATAAGAAAAAAAAATTATGAAATAGTAAATCTATTAAATGTATTAAATGTAAATTGAAAGTATAACATGTTTAGGGAATGTAAGAAGAGATAAATCCAAATATGAAATTTGATTTGTATATAACTCAGAATCAAAACAATTAAAACACCCAAAGATCTATAGAATAAACATAAAAAACAAGATTATACCTTATATTAGGTGTAATTATCATGGAAATATGCGGCATAATAAAATAGTGAATTCTAGATCCAATTGGTACTGGAATGAAGAAGATAAGACAAGGTAACCAAGTAGAATTATATATTTTAGTTTTTTTATACAATTTTTTTTGTTTGGTGGATATAGATATATTTATAGGTTTTTATCATTATTCTTGCAAAGAAATAATTCATGAAGGCTTATTTGTTGAACACATAATCTCAGGGAATCATCAATGGGGATGAAAAACAAGAATTTTTTTACCCATAGAAGATAAATGTAGACTATTATATTGTAATGAGGAAAAATAAAAAATCATTAGCAGGGATAAATAAAAATATGGTGGATAATAGTGTCTCACTATAATTCTCAACTTGAGAAATGTTAAATTTATGTCTCTTTATTTATTTCAATGTCATTAAATATCATTGAATTCATTTTGTTATTGGGAAGATATTATATATGGATATGTTTCATTGAATGGTCTAATTTTTATTATGACATACTTGGGATTTAATATTCCTAAATTGAATTAATATATGTGATATCATACTGGTTCTATAATTTCATGTACATTAACAAAATAAGAGGCATGAAGGAAATTCAAATTGGTTTGATAAGTGATATCAAGGACCAATTGAGGATTTTTTAAAGAAAACATATAATATATTGAAATCATATATTGATGATTTATGAGTATACATTGATGAAGAAAAAAGTAAATTTCATTTTTTTTATTTATCTATCATGTGGTTTCATGTTGATATTTTTATGATATCTGGAGATTATAAAACTGAAAAACATACATACAAAAATATTATTCTATATTCAGTTTCATAGTGTATATATTCATGGGGAGTTTGTATATACATACATAAAGGTGTTTTACCAACCAATAAGGGGGAGACACCAAGTAAAGAATGGTTTGAATTCGATTTATAATGAATTTGTATCAATATGAGTTTAACAATTTGTATTATATTTGTTGTTTAGATATTATATATAGAGGTGAATTTCTATATGACTCACACATTATATAAAAAATGGTTATTTTTTAATGGTTTAATAAATTTGGGGTTGAATTCACAGGAAGTGTTCCTTGGAAGAATTTAGGAATTATGACCACATGTAACTAGGGGAATTAGGGGAAGTGGAATGGATAGTACTGATGTTATTTTATTAATATATTTTTTCATACACAATGTTTTAGCATAATTGTTTAAACGTATTTATTGATGGATCTCTAAATGAGGTAGGTTCAGTCAATAAAATCATACGAGAATGAATCTATGGTTGGTATAGTTTCATAATCCTAAAACATAGATCTAGGATTATGGTTGGAAATTAATATTTATTGTTATTAAGTGGTTAATATGTGGAAGAATTGATTAAATTAGAAGAATGATTTTCATGTGATGAATAGTGAGACCTTTGGGAAATGAAGCCTTGAGGAAGTGGGTTAGTAAAAAACTGTAGTATAGAGATTTATGGGGACCTAATAGGTGGTATCAAAAAATAAAGGATATGTTTAAACCAACCCCTTATTCTATGATACCTTTTAATAAGTCATAAAATCACTATATACATGTTTTTAAACTATATATCTCATCCACCAATTATTTATTCCCCTAGGGCTCACTAACCATCAATATAAAATGCATCATTTAGGTGATAGAAACCATATTGTATTTATATGCTTCATTGAACCCACTCTCATCATTTATGAATTAGAATGTAGTGTCATAATAATTATTGTTATACTTAATACATTATTCATGAAATTTAGATTGGAGGGAAACTAATCCCATGTCATGAACATTATGGATATATATAATCTTACTTAGGGAAAATATGTATATCAAAAAATAAACTACAAGAGAGAATAAATGTTCTCACCTATTAAGACACTTGAAAGAAAAATGTAAGATGAAATGTTCATTCAGAAAAAATTAATATATCAAGGAGATGGGAGGAACCTAAGTCTTACATACTAGGAGAAAAAATTTGTTTGATGATAATAATTTTTCTATGTTATTTGATGATGGTGAGTTTGATAAATTATAATAAAATATGATAGACCTATAATTTTTAAAGTAAAATATTAATTTGGATTCTGAAAATTTTGTGTCAGTAGTTTATGAGAGTTCCGCGATAAATAAAAATTTTCTATGAATAAATAGAAGTGTAATAAGTTATTAAACCCAAATATAAATGTTTTATAGAAATACATGGTCTTTTTTTGGTATATATTAATCATTAAGATAAAAAAATCAACGGATGAAATTCTACAAAATCTATAATGTTGAAAAAATTAGATCATTTTATAAAGATAAAAATTATAAACAATTTAAACATGAAACATAGAATATAGGATAAATTTGTATGATTTTTATTCAGTAAAATATGGTTAAAAATGATATAAATATAGAAAAATAAATTTATTAAATATTTTCATATAGAATAAATTTTTGTGATAAAGTCCCAATGTTATTAGTATTATTAAGGAATTTATGGATAAAAATCCTCTATGTGTCAGTCTAGCATGGATGTATCCATATAGATAAGACATATAGAGATGAGGTGGGGATAATATAAAATGATAAAGAAGACATAACCACAAATGGCTTAGAGAATGAAATATTTGATGGGTTTTCAAATAAAATACAAATCCTCAATACATGAGAAGATCGATATTCTAGAGAGTGGTTATTTATCAACTACGAATAAATGATAAAAACATAACGAAATTTATAATAATAAAAAGGATCTATCCATTATAAAATAATATATTTTTAATGATCAATTATATTTGATATCCTTGTATGAATACGAAATGTTTAACATCTAAAAAGTACTAATTTTTTATTGTAAATAATGAAATCTATTTATTTTTGGCAACCATTTAATAGTGGGGATGGATTTGATTTGATAAAAAATAATTTTATATAAAATATATTAAAAATAATGAAACTTTTGATAAAATGATAAATAACCAATGAAAACTTATTTGATGTTATGATGAAAAAAATTCATGTTATTTTGAAATAAAGGATAATAATTCGATGTGGAATAAGAGACATGGAGACATCGGTCAAAATAATTTTATGAAGATAATTTTTGAATATTCCAATTTAAATGAAACTAATACGAATAGGGGAAAGTCGTGACAATTTTGACAAGCCAAAAAGTGATGAGGACTATACGTAACTATAAAGGGGTTTATATTACATCATGTATAAAGGTAGAAGAGTCGTATATCATATATTTTAACAATTATAATTTTTTATACTAAATTTAAAAAAGATTTTAGTATCCCATTATTGATTCATTTTTAACTCAACATATATTTTAAATTAATGTATAAAAATCATGCTTAACTTTTGTAACTACAGAATGGAACATTTTGATAATAGTCTATTTTTATTATCATAACATTATATACACTCATCAAAATATGGTATTTCATTTTTTGTAGAATCATATGATCATGGGGATTTGATTCATCTAACATGACCATATTCTAGATCTAACGATAAGAGACCCAAAAGGGGGCCCTAATGTGATGAAAATCTAGGTGATATAAATTGGACCTACATATAGTTATTGGTCCATAACTCAGGTATAAAAAATAAAATTTGGGTGATTTTAAAGGATGTGAATAGATAACTCAACATTGTAATATTCAAAGAAATATAATGTCAATTTCATGTGTTGAGATCATTCATCCAATAATATCAATTCACTGGAAAAATATATCATGAATACCTTAGCAGCACGTACCAACCATTGACATTTCCTGAATCAGTATTGCAGAATTTGTCTTTAAAAGATCTCCATTTGTCATTTTAATGGATATAATGACCTCGGGTAAGGGTGAGTCAAATTGGAGATATTTATTCAGACAATTTGATCCTCCTTTAAATAATGTACATCCAATCCACTTATTTATCATTTATGGGGATGTTATTCAATGTAATATCATGCTCCGCATTTTTAATCATTGGATGGTAATTGAATTTTCCTATTTTTTGTCTTTTTTTATTAATTTGTCATTATTGATTTTTTGTTTATACTAGTATTATCAAATACAAATCAAAGGAACAGAAGTCTTCATTCTATCATCCATAAAACCTAGTTTTGTTTTGAGTGAAGAATTTTTATCTTTTTTTCTCACCCCATATCTTTCTTGAGTGTGCTTATAGATTACATTAATTAATGAAATCTAGAATATATAAACAAAAATATTCAATTTTTGGGTTAAAATTTTTATCATAGAACCAAATTTGGTCAACTCGGCACCTTGTTTACGTGATTACATGATTCTGTTCGGTTCTTATATTAATATAATTTTATTGATTTTGGGTGGTCCCAAGTAATCACAATCATTGTTCATTCAAATACTTTGTGTAAGCCTAGTACGAAATATCATAAAATACTATTTTATGTAATTATAAATTAAGGTATGAATAGTCCTTCCACATCCCATGAGAGTGATGATAGTTTTAAATCATGGGACACACACTCAGGTTGATCATGATTTCTCCAAATAGTTTCTCTCATATAAAAACATTTTTCATTAATTTAAAATAATAAAACCAAAAAACTCTTAATAAAATTCTATGTTTCGTAAAAATATAATAAAAATAAATTAATTAACTAAGGATCGATTGATAGATGACCTAGGGTTCCTAGAATACGGTAGAAATTCTAGTAAAAATTATATCATTTAATTTTATGAACCCAAAAATTCAGTCACATATCATTATAAATTACCCATTCTCGTATATGTTATAAAATTGGAAATAATTCAAGAAATAGAATTAAGTATATCATATTTTTTATATATAAATTTATTCATGTGATATGTGTTATGTTCATTATGAGTAAAACTCAAGGAATTTTAATTTTTAAGAGTTACAAGAGATATTCTAAGATTGGAAAAATGATATATAATCCAAAAAGTAAGATATGATAATTGGAAAAAATAATCAATCGTGATTTTTCAAATAATTAATCGAATTCGTATATATTACATGAGATATGTTCACCATTAATCTAAAAAATAGATTAGATGAGTGAAAAAATTAGTGATTCAGTGTTATGTAAAAAAACACTGTTTAGTGAGTATAAAAAATCAAGGTATTTTTTAGGAAAGTTAATTCAAATACTCAACAATTTTATAATTAATTCATGATTGATACAAAAATCAAATATTTTACCCTATGAAATATTTTCTAAATAGAATCTAAAACTTAATTATTTATTAGTGTTTATAATAAATTTTTGATAAAGGTAAAGGGAATGAATCATGTATTGTTTAATGAGAATAAAGAGAGAGTGTACTTCATGGATACACAACAATGATGTTTCTGATCACTACTAGAATTAAATTTTTTAATGTTGAATGAGGTTAAGTTTGGTCATTAAAACTACTTCTGACTAATGTTGTAATTATAGAGTAAGATTCTATAATTTCTAAATAAAATGATGAATAAGTTGGATGGTAGGAAAAAAAATTAACTCTATTTAGATAGTGAAACTTTTATATATTCTATTAATAAAAAGGAGTTGAAACATACCATATAAAAACAATAAATAGAAAAAATCACTTAGATGAAAGAATGTTTATTCAATCTAATAAGGGGGATGCAAAAAAATCAATACAAAAATATGAATGTTGTAAAATCCAATTTTTACATATTGAACAAAACAATGATGAAGAATATTTTCATCAAGGATCGGGTGAATGTAACAAATGGGTATCTGAGACAAATTGAGAAGAATAATAATTGATATTCATTATAAGAAAAAAATGGAATAATGTAATTGTTACTAAATGGGTTTATTGTCAAATTATCAGTAGAAATGAGAAGTTATTTTGATCAATGTTTGAATTTTTTTAAAAGTGATGTTACAATGTTGAAGAATTATTATTATATTTGGAATAGTTTTCAATTTTTGGCCATAAAATCCTAAATATTTCTTTATATTATAGCCTTTATTAAAAAGTCAATTTTATAAATTGATGTCAAAAAAATTTTCATGAATCAATTACGTTGGGTGAAATATTATATTGATTATATTAAATGTTTTATTCTCGATAATGAAAGATAAAAATAAAGAAAAATTAAGAAGATTATTTATATAATGAAATAAGCCACTAGATCATGGTATTTTGGGAAATATTTCCATTTAGTGATCTTATATTTCAAAAATAAAATGTTGAAAACAATTTATAGAATAGTAATACAATCACTACATCACACATTGTACATGTTTTTTACAGAATATTATCTAAAAATTAATCAAGTGTTTGTGAATGTTATGTTTTTAAAAATAATGAATTGTTTTAGATATCAATCATTTTTAGATGATTTTTTATTTGGTTTATATGTTATATTAGCTAAAAAATTTATATTTTGTCACTAAATTAAATAATTCCCATGGATTTACACATATATGTTTCATATAATATTCAATGATGGTATCAATTTCAGTATCAATGTGAAATAAATTCAAAATTTATAGTGAATAATAATATATAAATGGAACAAATTTTAAAAGTAAGATTTCTAGACACTATAATTAATATTCTCAAGACCTGATGAATATATTTATTAGAGAATTAGTAAATGATTCCAATTTAATACATTTTAATATCATAATAGGGTGAATAAATAGAGTACTCTAGTATGTTAAAGGAAGAGTTACCAATTTTCTTATGTTTTAGAAATGTAGAAAATTAAAAATTCATAGATATATAGTTCTCAATATGTTAGGTAACAGTTATTATCATAAATCCTCTTTTGGAATTTATTTTTTTGCAGGGGGAATATGTGTTTCATGACTTATAAATAAAAAATATTCAGTTATAATAGAGATTATAAGGGATGAAAATGTTATTTATTTATAATAAAATACATAAATTAGGTAGATGAAGTCTCAGTTGGAAGATATGAAGTTTCATCTCAACTATCAATATGTTATATAATGTGTTAATGAAAGTACTATAAATATTTCAAAGTCTAAAATATAAATTTATATAGTAAAGAACATCAAAATCATTGGTCACTTCCCTAAGGAGAAGTTATATTCTGAAACATTTATTTTTGAATTAGTTTTTAACAAGGAATACAATTCAAAAAAATCAACAAATTCACTACCATAATAATTTTCATTTGAGATTTTGAAACATATGATGGTTGTTCAAACCATATTAACATAAGAATAAATAATTTTAATCAATTAAACATATTTTATCTTTATATTACTATCATTATAGGTTCGAAGAAATATACATTTTGTTTTCATGAATATGATGGAATGTACAAAAGAAGGAAATATGAGTTAAGTGTTGAAAAGAAGGTAAATAACTTATTAAAATTATTTGAAATGAAATATATATAAAAAATACGCTATAAAAAATTAATGGGAGAAAATAAATATGTATTAGAATTTTTTTATGTGTCTATTTGTATGTAATATGTTAGGAATTAGATATTATTTTTAAAAATCAATATTACTTTTTATGTGTTTTACCTAAATTTTAATTATGTTTCATGATTATAATAAATTTATATGAAACATGGAAAATCAGTTATAAAATAACTCTATGATTTAAGATAAAAATGTGATTATAGTAAGATATTTGAGTTGAAAACTAAGAAATGTATTATAAATTTACCAATATTATTCGCTATAATGATTTTTATCCTATATAATTAGATTTGATTTATTTATGTATCACAAATAAGAGAAATTTATTTCATAATTTTAGTTTATATTTTATTAGTTCTACATTATTTTATAATTTTTTAATGATTCTATCATTTAAAAAGGTATTTATTTAAATAGAATATATCAATTGTATTTATTGATTTTACAAAAAAAACATATAGGGAGGATTATTATGCCATTACGTTGATGTTTTATAAGTTGAAAATGAGCATGAGGAAATTTTAGAGTTCGATGTATGTTAATGAAATAGTGAGAAGTGAACTTGATGTTAGAAGGTGTTGTGTTTTATTATCAACATTAACAAATAATGTTTTCAATAGATATATATTTTTACAATATTGATGAGTATGATAGTTAAGTCCATGGAAGTGCTTAGATTAATGATAACCTATTATGCAATGTTGAGTAAGTGTTTTGAGTGGGATAAATTGTTGATGAAAAATTAAGTCATCTTTAAGGAGAAACTATAAACATGTACAACTGAAATTCTTCTCTATAAAAGTGATAATTTAAAATATGAAAGTATATATAATAAAAATTTGAATAGTTTCAGTTAAAATAGTATAACATGTACTATTTAAGTGAGAAGTGACAAAAGATGAGTTATATAATAGGGGGGTTATAAATATAATGTCAGTGAAAATGAGAATATGAAAACGTTATGTTTTGTATATGAGAATTTTTGAATATAATGGTCACATAACAATGAGTCATACACTTTTTTAGTGTTGTTATATATAAAATAGTAATAAAATTGATAATGATCCCTCAACATATTCTTCTACGCAAGAACAAAAAATTTAATTATCATGTAATGATGTAGAAAATGTTCTAATATATGTATTAGTTTGATCTAGAGATAAAATATATGATTTCTGAATTTCCCTTCAACATAAATTAAATAATATATACCAATATATTAATTCCTAATAATTTGGGAATTAATTTACTAATTTAAACAATAAATAACCTATCTTATTCATGGATAGAAAAGAAAATAGGTTCCATCATCCATTTTACCTAAGTATTTATATGTTTCTATAAATTAAATACAAACTATAATTTTGGAGTTTTGTATAAATAAGAGAGGAATAAGAAAAATTATAAGCCTTTATACGAAAATGTATGCAAATAGTATTGACATAAATTGGGAGAGATATAGAGAGAGATAAATTATATGAACAATATAAGAAAAAGGTAACATTTATATGTTTGTGTAAGTCTTATAGAATAAGAGATTTAATAATATGATGATATTTATTTATATGGAGTCCAAAACATTGTAAATTTTTACTTTCATTCCATATTAATTATCTCCTATATAAATTTGATAATAAATCTATATCTGAAAAAGTATAAAAATAATTTCACTATTGTGAGTAATTCTATAATGGTATGATGCCATATGATTTCCCTCTTAGTTTGGTATTTTTATCCAAATATTATTCATTAAATGTGGAATAAAAACCAAAACATGTTATGGTCTAGTTACTCACACCTAGTAGTAAACCATATATAAATATTATATGCTAAGGTATGAATATTTTAATTCATCCCAACTGATTTTTGAGATAACTATCATTGAAATTAAATAATGACTTGACAAAATTTATTCTAGAGTATAAATATTTAATATCACATATTAAACCCCACTAAGAAATACTTGATACTTATCAAAAAGAACATTATAATGTTTTAAAATTTTGGAGATATTGGGGCAGCTCTAGTATTTCACTCTAATAATATTATTTTTATAATTAAAAAAATCATTTTATTGTTTTTTATTTTTCTAATTAATGGATTTCTATATAAATATATTCATTAATATATTTTTAAATTCTCAATTACATTTTATTATTTTAATTTTATTTATAATTCACTTATTAGATGATTGAAATTCTTGAAAACTAAATCATTCATATGATGATTTTTTTTATTTTGAAAAAATTATATAAACCATTTTATTTTTGAAGTTAACCTTATAATGTGTTTGTTTGAACCTTTTGAAGTCTATTTTTGAAAAATGAAATAAGCTAAACAAACTATAAAATTAACCTTACAAACATAAATGAGACACATGAAAAGGAACATTACAATGTGTGAAAAGAACCTCATGATGTTTGAAATGAAACACATGAAGTGATGAAATTACCTTATGAATTAATAACTCAACCTTACAAAATTTGGAAAGTTTAAATTTTTGAAAAGGTAAGTTTCCTTAATAATATTTATATTAAAATTAATATTTTTAAGATTTAAAAAAAATTACCCATTAAATAAGTAATTTTAGATTTCATCTTATGATATCTATTCGACTCTTACAGAGTTTAATAATGATTCTAATGAAATATTATATTTCGAAGTGTTTTGTATTTTAGATATGTAAATATCATAAGATAATATTGAATTTTATCATATGATATAAGTTTCCAACCTAGGATTATTTTACATAATATATATATATATATATATTTAATTCGTTTTTATTTTATTTTACATGGTTTAAATGAAGTCTTATTCAATGATTTATGTAAACTATTTAAAATCACTAATGAAAAAAAATCCTATTTTGGAATCCTTGAATATATAGAAATAATAAATAGAATTATAAAGCATCATGGAATAACCATTGAAGAATTAATCTATAAATACAGATACAAGGAACCAGATGAATCATTTTTTAATATCATTATAATTTTTATAACTCGCAAACTACATTATTAATGACCATCGAATTGATGTGTTCAATCAAAAAGATAAATTGTAGAAAAACACATTGCTCAACATTATAAAGTTGTGACAACTATTTGATGTATCTATATTTTACATTTCATCTATTCATTGAGTTCTATTTTCTTTATTTATTTGTAATATTTATTAATTATATCACGTTTTCATGATTTCACATATAATAGAATGAATTATTTTGTTATACCTTCAATGTAGAAGGTATGATTCAATAGGTTGTGCCTTGAACTAAAATATTAATGTTTTATATGGTTGTCAATTCATATTAAGAGGATTTTTGTATTATGAGGGACAACATAGAGAATTTATATTGTTAATGGAACACCTCCATAAGAAAACTGTTGGAAAAAAATCTCTCAAGGTAACATTGCATCATTTTTGGGTTGATTGTGTTTGTTGAAAAAGCAGTTTTCCATGGTGAATTGTCAAGTTCTAGAGATTTTTTTGAAAATCGATGTTGACAAAGAACCAGAACAAAGGAATGGATGATCTGGAGGGGGTAAAAAAATAACATATACAAGGTGGCACCATTTTGCATGGTTTTCCAATTTTTCAGGGTCCAAAATTTGGATTTTGGTGAGCATCGAAAAATATGGATTTACTTGAAGATCTCATCAAAATATGGAAAAGGCATGAGTTTCACGATGATAGGCTTCATGGATTGGATTTCGTGAAGACAAGAAGAATGTTGATGGTGTTCTTCGTGATTTTGAGGAGCTTCATGAACGACAATGTTGAAGGGAAATGTGAGGTGGCTTCCCGGAGGTGGTGCGAAAAAATTGACAGAACGCTTCACCATTATGACAAGCTCCGCGATTAGAAAATTGCTGCGGTGCTTCATGACATTGAGAGAATTTTGGCATAAATTTTGGATCTTCGTGATTTTAGATGACGTGGAACTGACTTCACACTGAAGTTTTGAGGGTCGGTGGAATCTCCAATAAATAGGCCTCGACCCTCTTGAGAGAAGTAGAGAGTTTTCGAAGAAAATATTTTTGTCTCAGCTCATTAAGTTGGTTCGCTAAGGAAGTGTACTTCGCGAATCAAAGGAGCTTCGCGGCTGTTAATCTAGCTCCGAAAAAGTTGGGTTCTCTTCATTAGCTCATTCAGCTTCATGATGGAAGTCTCTCTCTGATGACTAGAGCCTCACGACGACCTAACTTATTTGAAATTGTGAGCTTCACGTAACGGCTAGAGCTTCCCGAAGGCTTGTTTGAGCATCACGAAATTGGGAGTTTCACAATGTAGGGTTATTTGTGAAGATATTTCCTAAAAGTTGTTGCCCAGTGGTCAGGGTAAATGGGGTATTGTAACACCCCCAAATGATAAAGGGTTAGATGACTAAATGATAAGACGCATGTCAACAAGGCACACCTTTCTTTTCAGGAGCCTGTCTGATTAGAACTCCACAGTTAAGTGTGATTGGCTTGGAGTAGTGATCCGGATGGGTGACCTTATGGGAAGTTTACCAGGGTGTGTGTGAGTGAGGAAAAATCACACTAGTAAGGACATGTGTTGGCTTGTGGGGACAGTAATTAGTCAGATAACCCATTCAGACATGTGGGTGGACCCTGGGGTGGGCCCCTGGTAGGCCAGGACCCGACAGCCATGTTAGGGCGGGGTAGTTGTGCTGTCACCGGGGCCCAGTTGTCACATTTGGTATCAGAGGTGGTACCCAGCCTTAAGTGATGTACACTGCCTGGTTTGAGATGTAGGGCCCACAATGACGACGTTGTGCTCTAAAATGGTTGGGGGTGATTGTAACACCCCCAAATGATAAAGGGTTAAATGAATAAATGATATGACTCATGTCAACAAGGTGCACCTTCCTTTTCGGGAGCCTGTCTGATTAGAACTCCATAGCTAAGCGTGTTTGGCATGGAGTAGTGATAAGGATGGGTGACCTTCTGGGAAGTTTCATAGGGTGTGTGTGAGTGAGGAAAATCACACTAGAAAGGACATGTGTTGGCATGTGGGGACCATCATTAGTCAGATTACCCATTTAGAAATGTGGGTGGACCCTGGGGTGGGCCCCGTGTGTCTGCGGGGTAACTGGTTGTACCTGGTAGGCCAGGACCCAACGACCATGTTAGGGTAGGGTAGCTGTGCTATCACCGGGGCCCAGTATTCATAGGTATTCATTAGTGTTTGATAGTTGGACATTAACATAGCATCTATCAACAGTTGAGGAATCTTGTATTCAAGAAAATGAAGAGACATGCAGGTCTATAAACTGTGATTGGATCACTTCCAAGTGATGTGAGCAGAGGGAGAGGAAGAAGGTTATACTTTATACTAGAAGTCATCCAGTGAGAGAGAAATAGTTAGTGACCCTTGTGAAAGTAGTGAGCTGGCCCTAGATATTTAAAAGGTGTTAAGCCTGGACATATAAGTGATCTAGCCCGAACATTATTGGTAGTGAGCATTAGTGGATTTTGTACAGTGGCACATTGCTGTTGTATGCTACTCAGATGTAGCCCAGTGAGGGTGAACCAAGTAAAAAAACGTTGTGTATGTCTGGTTGCTTCCCTGCATTGCATTTAAATCATCATCGTCAGATAAAGACAAAAATAATTGATCATCATAAACACACGAGTGCAAACAAAGTGACCCTCATAATAAATTGTTCATGATCCAGTGAGGCATGAATAATTTAGAAAAGAATATCCATACCCTGATTCACCCCCCCCCCCCACCACCCCTGTTAGGGTATATAAGCCCCTTTTGGTCCTAACAAAAATTTATTTGGTAATTAAGTTGTGACTCTCATAAAAAGTGTTGTTTAGTGGGAATAATTTATCACGAGGAGTATATATAAGGGAACAATACATGAATGATCCCTTTAATATTAAATAATATAATACATAGTCAGATAACCCGTTCAGGCATGTGGGTGGACCCTGGGGTGGGCCCCACGTGTCTGCAGGGCAACTGGTTGTACCTAGTAGGCCAGGACCCGACGACCATGTTAGGGCGGGGTAGCTGTGCTATCACCAGGGCCCAGTTGTCACATGTATTCAATAGATTTTGAAAATTGGACATTAACAGAGAATCTATCAATAGTTTAGGAAGCTTGTATTCAAGAAAATGAATAGCCCTGTAGGTCTATAAACTGTGATTGGATCCCTTCTAAGTGAAGTGAGCAGAGGGAGAGGAAGAAGGTTATCCTTTCTACTAGAAGTGAGACAGTGAGATAGAAATAGTGAGTGACCCTTGGGAAAGTAGTGAGCTGACCCTAGAAATTGAAAAGGCATTAAGCCTGGGTATATAAGTGATCTATCCTGAACATTATTGGTAGTGAGCGTTAGTGGATTAGGTACAGCGGCACATTACTGTTGTATGCTCCTCAGATGTAGCCCAGTGAGAGTGAACCAAGTAAAAAA
This sequence comes from Viscum album, assembly GCA_963277665.1. NCBI lineage: Eukaryota > Viridiplantae > Streptophyta > Magnoliopsida > Santalales > Viscaceae > Viscum > Viscum album. The sequence continues at coordinate 1,207,723,764 of OY728166.1, forward strand.
CATTGTGTATGTCTGGTTTCTTCCCTGCATTGCATTTAAAGCATCATCATCAGATAAAGACAAAAATAATTGATCATCATAAACACACGAGTGCAAACAAAGTGACCCTCATAATAAAGAGTTCATGATCCAGTGAGGCATGAATAATTTAGAAAAGAATATACATACCCTGATTCACTCCCCTCCCCCCCTCTTAGGGTATATAAGCCCCTTTTGGTCCTAAAAAAAATTATTTGGTAGTTAAGTTGTGACTCTCATAAAAAGTGTTTCTTAGTGGGAACCATTTATCACGAGGATTATAGATAGGGGAATAGTTCATGCTTGATCCCTTTAATATAAAATACTATAAAACATATATGTTCTTTTATTCTGTTTTTGGTAATTTTTTGTTTGAGATTGTTATTCTATATTTTTGAACAACAAAAACATGAGTGTGGTGGGATTATGTAAACGTTGATTTAAATTTTTTCTATCATTTAAACTGGTCAATTAAACCTCATCTGGATGACCATTTTTTCTCCTTCACTTTGTAAAATAATTGTTATAACATATATAAATATTTTCATCTAGTTAGTTTATTTGTTATATATTTTTTATCCTATATTTTATCTAGTCTATATAATGGAATGGAATGAAATTTTATGAGATGTTGTGACAAAAATGAAATTATAAATTGATTACTCAATGGAAACATTATATATATTGTAATAATTATTGATACTAAAAATATTTAATAGGATATTATATTATGAACATAAGTGTCATTAGTTAAAGTATCTTGATAAATCCTTACAAACTACATAAATTTAGCATTGATTCTATAGAAACTAATTAATAAGTAAAATATTTTATAAATTATATATTATAAATATTATATATTATTATATTAGTATATGGGGTTTTATTATTTTATTAGCTTTAAAATTGATCAAGATACATTTAGAGGATTTAAAGTCACATACGATGAATCATACTAGCTAAGGAGAATGAGACATGGAACGAATCATGTTGAAATTCAATATTTCAAGATGTTAGAAGAAGAATATATTAATTATATATTCCACACATTCATGAGTATTAGAACTAGATTGTGGGATTATGGTGAATCCGTGTGCACCAATGTTTTTCTTTTAATATTATTGAGACCCAAGCCAAAAAAGTGAATACATATAATGTTATCATTGATGAATGAAAAATATTTAATGATTATATTCATGATGCCCAAATGAGTTCCATACAATTTTATGAAATAAAACTTTAGAATATTATTTATGAGGGGACTATGAATTTTTTTTTTTCTTTTAAATAAATTTAAATGATTCGTTTGACTCTTCAGATTATGATATACTAGGAAGAAAAAATGATGAAGTATATTGTATTATGAAATTATCATATAAAATAATGAATTTAAATAATGTAATCAAAGAGAAATTTTATAATATTACTTCATGGATGTTAAAAAAACAAAAAAGTTAACTATAATTCATTTAATGATGTAAAAAAATTATATTTTCCGGAATATAAGCAATAAAGGATATAATATTAAAAATTTCCTAAAATTGAATCCTGATAGAAAACATAAAATGTAGAATAAAATGTGAAGAAGTGAATTAGTTTCCGGTAGGAGTTTCATTGATGATTAATATTCAAGAAATGAATCTAGAATAGAAAATGAAACAACTAATCAATTTCTTATATATATAAAAAATGAGGTTAGTATTGATTTTATTTTTATTTATGATTATTTTTCTAACTTAAAAATAAATATTATACTTGAGAAAAAATAAGAGATTAAAAAATTACATAGATATTAAATAAGAATATATGAGTGGTAAAAAACCAAGGGGAACAAAAAAACATTTTTAGGAAAACAAGAGTTCTACCCAATAAAATGAAAAGTATAAAAAAATATTCAAGGAAAAATTAAAAATATTATTATGATTAAGAAATTACATAAAAGGAAAATTAAAAACATAATAAGTAAATTCAGAAATTAAAAGATGAATTTTCTACTTTTATACAAGTTAGTGAAATTTATGAAAAATTATGTCTCTAAAAAATGAATAAAATTAAATATAGTGTTTGATATGATATAAAACTACCCAAAATGTATAAACAATTCCTTATAAAAGTTATAATTTAATTATTTAAACTATTACATGTTTTAGATTTTTAATATTAGGTAACTATCCTTGTGAATTTTATTTAATATATCCACAATAATTATTAAAGAATAAATATTTTATATTTTATCATCAATATTTTTTTGAAAGTTAATTATTAAAATGTTTTTGGCTTCAAAAAAATATTTTACTAGTCCAATGAGACCCACTGTTTCATGTTCCCGAAAACACTTTGCTAATTTATTATTTATAAAATATTCAATACATGCATTAATAAATATATATAATATATTTATTATTTATTCCATATAAATATGACTATAGAAACAAACAATTTATTATATCGTAATCAATCTAATGAGATGCTAAGAAAATAGGGGACAAATAAAAAAAGAAGATAAGTTATTATGTAGAGTTTTTATTTCTAACATTGTGATTATTTCTAAATAATTATTGTATTAAGGATTAAAATATATTATAATTTTTATTTCTCAATTACATTATTATGGAATATTTGTTAAATATTATAATGATAAATTCCTTATTTAAAAAAATTCTATTTTTTTATAATTTCAAAAAAGATAATATATATTATATTGATTTTACTAAGCTAAAAAATCAACATGTGAAATATATTGATTATATAATGATAGATGATATCTCCACTTATAGTATGCCTATAAATTAAAATATAGAATTATACACAAAATAGAAAAGAATCAATTATAACTACAGTTTCTTAAATTCAACGTCAACATATATCACATATGTAATTCATGCACAGAGGAAAAGAAATGAAAATAATGTTTTTGATATTTTAAAGATTTGAAATTGTAATATCATATATAAACGTTCATTTAAATCTATTTAGGAATATTAAAACTGCTAATCTATTAATATAAAAGCAATATTGTTTTTACCATTGTCAATGTTTTATATTTAATTAGATTTGTTTTATATTTTGTAAAAATGAAACATTATAAGTGAATTTTTATCTCTATAAAATAGATATAATTGAGAAAATTGATTTATTCATTTAATTTCTATGTAGTAGTTTCATGGACACATTTTCTAAATAATTTAAGAAATATTTTTAATAATATAATTATTTTAGTCCTTTTTTAACCTCTTGATCACCAAGAAAAATGGTTTAATAAAATTAAAGAGTAGAATTATACATAAAAAAGATAAATCAAGGAACAATGAATTTGGTATACATTTTTATTTTTGGTATGATGTATAAAATGACCCTTTTTATTCCCATAATAGTATTATTATTAAAACTAACCTTAAAAAATCCCATACAAATGATTGAAAGGGAAGAACCAAATAGTTTTATATTTTAGAGTTTTTGGTCAAAAATGTTTATAATGAATTCTAAATATTATCTTGATAAGTTTGATGATAAATTATATGAAGGAATATTTTGGTGTTATTTAAAAAATAGTAAAGATTATTTAGATCATTATAATAATTATATGATTGTTTAAGAATCCTTTCATGTTAAATTTTATGAGAATGGTTTAATTATAAACAATCAAAACTTTGAAAGAATTGAATACTGTTTAATAGAATTTAATTTTAGAGAATATATACCCCATGCTGATTTTATTAATCATTAACTATAGTATCACATTAGTTAAAGAAATTGTAAAACCCATATATACCATAGTATTGAATGATTTATTGGAAATGTTGATTCTATGTAAAGAACTAAAATTCATTATGGAATTTTTATGCCTCTTAGACATTTATTTTAGACTTTTTCTTAAATGATTTGTCAAAAGCATAACGATATAAAAATAGATATTATTAATAAAATAAGAACATATTTAATTTTCTAGAAATTAGGTTTATATTTTAGTCAGACCACCTAATAAATCCCATGTTATTGGATCTTAGAGGAATATCATAAATAAACTTGAAGAATTTTGAAAAATTAGAAGGAATAAAGATACACTAATTTCTCAAGGATTTTTTCAAGAAGAATAAATTAATTATGATGATGCTTTTGTTCATGTTCATAAATATGTAGATTATTTACCTTATTCTACTTTTAAAGGATAAAAAAATTATCAAATGAATGTGAACAAACATTTTTAAATGGATTATAATGAATTTATTTTAAACAAAAACTTATTTCTGAAACAAAGATGTTTTCTGATCATGGTTTTAAACATTTTACATTATGATATTGTCATATGAAAGAAACATGAGCTTGATATTAAGTATAGTCTCAATTTCAATTGAATAATTTTTTCATAGAATATAAATGTTGAACCAACTTTATCTATTAATATATATTCTAAAGATATTTTAACTACTATGATTTATATTTAAAATATTATTTTTGGATAATCTAGTGAATTATTATGCAAAGAATTTTTTTATTACATTACTATTAAATTTAACATTGTTATTATGGTATAATTGAGATTAATTTTAAGCCTTCCAATTTTTTCCAGGAAATTTTGGAAATTTTATTAATCAATGTAAGAATACAGAAGATTTAGTTAAAATATTTATTCATGACTCCATTAAAAGTTTAAAAATCTTAATAATTGTGAAATTTATGTTGGATTTTGAGGATTCTATAAATTAAATTCATGTTAATTATTTCTTTGGAAAGATAGGATGTTTTGTTTACCTTACCTCTATTAGACATGATATTCTATTTTGTGTTCAATTTTTTTAGATTTAATTATAACCCTACAGAATTCCACCAATAATATTTTAAATATATTATAAGATATATTAATTAAATATTTAATAATGGATTTTTTTATTAAAAAATAAATTTTTATTTAATTTTTGTATTCTCATTTTGGAGGATTCATAATGGATTGGAAAAGTACTTCTCATACGTTTAACTTTTAATCAAATAGTTTGATTTCTTAGAGTTTATAGATATAGTTATCAGTTACATTATATATAGGTAGAGATTAATATATTACATCTCAATGTTTTTTTCCTCATTATTTATAGATTAGATATATTTTATCAGAACACTATGTTAATTTTAGTATAACTTCATGATAATTCTTTTAATATTTATAATTCTTTTAACACATTAAAAAATTATATGACTACAGATTTTAAAGTGGTATATCATTTAATTTTATATAATATTAAAAACTTATATAGTAGTTTAGAATATATATATATATATATATGAAAAGTTGTAATATATAATTACTAAACATTTATATGGAATGATTTTTCAAATGATTAGGTATTAACATAGAATAAAATAAATTAAATCATGCATATGAAGGATTATTGTAATGAACCACCCGGATTCATTCTTTAGAAACTGGAATAGAGTTCCACGTTACCTCAAGAAAACCTCCCAATATGATGGAGGCTACAGAATAACAATGAATGTATTTGATGATATTTATGGGAGACTATACTTTCATATTAGTTTAATTAATGATAGTGCATATAACTATGTATAGTGTATAATAAAAATAAAATTACATAGAATAAATAGTACATACCTATTCTATAAATATAAAATACAGGATTATAGAGGTAAACATTACTAGTCACTTACTAGGATGAAAATATATATAAATTATAAAATTTGATAAAACATTATAAGTGGATCTATCTCTATTATCAATCCTCAAATCATCATTAACATCCTATATAGTTTTTCCTATACATATACATGTGTTTCTCTAACTAAGAAGTAACATCACATAGCGGCAGAACTCATCTAAAACATCCAAAGTCCAAACCAAAGAATCCAAACTTCAGCTAAACACTTGAAACCTCACCGAGAATTCAATCCAAAACCCAAAAAATCCTCTTTGAGATATGATAACTCTTATAATTCATAAATAAATCCTATTTATCAAAATATTACCTTCCCTAATATAGAAATTTAAAATCTCATTTAAACTGAAAACCAATAAATACACAAGGATTTACATGAATTTAGATTCTAATAATTATTATTAGTTATTATTTTAAATTATTTCATGGAACTTTTGTATATTGTTATTAAATGATTAGGGGATAAATTGGAATGACTAGATGATAGGCTATAATAACAACGTTAGGTAAAAAATGAAAATTTGAGGGAAGTTGTCTCTATTTTAGTATTTATCTATTTCATTCCTTATATCAATAACTATTTATATATTAATATTTCACTTTTTTCTTGATTTTTATTTTTTAGGGGGTTCTATATTACTAGTTTTTATTATACATTTTACTATTATAAGAATTATTTTATGTTTATTGTTTGATTCATTTAATTTAGAGTGAGAAAATTTGTTTCAAAAATTTATTTTACCAAATTTATAGTTTATTATTTTAGTATCTCTAATATATTTTGATTTTTCAAAAATGGGAAGATTATTTTTTTATATTATTGGTTAAACAATTAAAAAAAGGAAAATATTATAAGAGTTTGAGATTATTAGTGTTTTTATAGTGGCTCCTTTCATTCTCTCTTGTCCTTTCATTAGAATTCATGTTTGATCCTAATTATTATTACTATAATGGATTATTAATATAATATTAATACCTACATACATTTTTATTTAATTATTAATTACCATAATTTAAATTATTTTTTACGTACATCAATTTTAAAATGTTTAAAATAAAATTTTATTTAATAATTATTTATATTTTTTAAAAAATATTTTTGTCTTTTTTTAATGTTAAAATATCCTTTTTTTTGAAACCTATGTGGTGGTTTTTTGAAAAATAAAATAAAATAACATACATCAATTTTATCCTTGTGAATTTTAATGAACCTTGTGAAGTGTGAAAAGAATCATACGCAGTGATTAATGAACCCTATAATTTGAAAAAACAAACCATTTAATTATACACTGAACCATATGAAGTCATGGATACTTACATTATGGTAAAGTTATGTTATGTTATAATAATTTTTCTTAATGTAAAAAATATATGATTTTTTCACTTTCTATAAGAAATTTCAAATAGATTTTGAAGCTGAATCCTACAATTTCTATTTGTCTCTGATGAAATCTAACAATAAATATTTTCATGTTTTATATTGTTATGTGTTTGTTATTTTAATGAAGTAAATAATAAATAATATGACGTGAAGTTATCAATTGATCTAGTTTTCATTCCCTGAGTATAATATATAAATATATTTATATATTTATCGTTCCTTTTATTTTTTATTTCATATAGCTATAATTGAATACTCATTCTGATATTTATAGTAACTATTCGCATGTTCCATCAGATATATAATATTTTTTCAAAGATCAACCTGATTGAACCATTGAACTAGATTATGTATCATTGTGTAATTATAATTACGGATTTCATCAATAAATAATGTTCATAGAAATAAGATAAAGAATATATAAATATAGAAAAAAATTACGACATGTGAATTACTATGATCACGGAAATCTTGTTATTATGATAACTAAGAAATATTTATCATGGAGAAACATAATGATGAATGTGATTAAGGTAAATTTTTTTTTTAATTTTTCATTTATTCTAATTCTTCAATTTATTAAGATTAATTTTCATTATTATTTTTAGGGTATCATAACCATGATTGGATTAATTTACCCCCCATAAAAAAGAATGACTCATTAGGTTATACCTCAATTATAAGATGTATGTTCCTATTGGTATTTCATTAATCTATAAAATGATAGTCCATGGGGTTGTGATTTCCATGTAAAATAAATGTTTCTTTTGGGTTTTGATTATAAAGACATGTTAGATTGTTCATGATATACCTCTTCTAGAAAATTAATTCGACATGAATTTTTTTGACACTTTTTATATAAAGAAAAATAATAATTTATCGTGTTCATATTTACTTTTATAAGTTTTTTATTTATAAATCTTATTCTATAAATCCGATGTATTTAAACATTAAACTATTTTTATTACTTCAAATATTACATAATATTCTATCAAATTTTAAACTAGTTAATTAACCCCCAATCACTTAATCTTCATAGAATCACAACCTAGGAAAATAGAAATGGAATTATACGTAGATTAAATATATATATATCGATACATTAGTATATAAGGATTTGATAGTTATATATTTTTATTGGTTATTTAAAATGAGAATATATTATTTGGGATTCCAACATGATATATGATGTGATGATATGAATTATGAAATTTAAGAAAATATGAGATAAATCAAATGAATTTATGGGTGGTAAACCTTGAATAGAAATTCTTTTGAAGAATGTAGTGTATTTAATTTGTACAGATAATGAACTCAATTTTTTTTGAGCAAAACCTATGAAAATACAAAGTACCATACATTAAAATTCTATAATAAATTCTTATTTATTTAATATAGGTGCATCTATTTCACTATTATTTACATGATTAGTAGATAAATTAAATTTTTTATAAATTTAATATTATATGATATGATATGATAATGAGACATATCTATGGGGAAAATGTTGAACGAGGTTTTAATTACCCATTATATTTCATTATGAAATGAGATATAGAAATCTCTTAGGACATTAATATCCTTGGGATTAAAACTTTTTCTAAAATAATTGCAATGGATTAGTTAGTGTTGTTAAGTCTCAAAAGAAAATTTATGGTAGTTTTTCTCCCTTTTCATAGAAAAATAATATTATTTACTCATTATTTGAAGATTAGGATATTTATTTATCCCAGGACGGTCTTGTTCCTCATCAACATAGAATTTTTCATTATAGATAGCTATGTTAATTATTATATTTTATAAATTATAGTATGATATTAATTTTTCAATAAATATGAAATATTTCCATGTCTTTCTTCCTAAAGAATATTTCAGATTCCAAAAAAATAATACATGAAGTTACATATCGACTTTTTTACGTTGAAAATGTTTGATGTTAATTATAATATTTTGAACACAAAACTATAATAATTAGATGTTAAATTATCCATAAAGAGATCGAATTTATTCAATCAAGTATTTCAACATGAGTTTAACATGTTTTTATTACCAAGAATGATTATTTGGTATGTGGTTATACATTTATTAATAAATTTTGAGTATGTTGTGGTGGAGAATAAATACCTTCATCTTTTATCAATGGGTTGTTCAAATCATTCCGAGGGGTGATGTTTTATTTCCATATCAACCTAAAATTGACATGTAACTCACTGAGGGTAATGGAAAAATATATTTAAAATATTGCATTTGAGAGTAGGTACAAACACTAATAGTTCTTTGTAGTTCAATTTTAGGATACCCGTGCTCTTATTGTTTTTTTGTATTTCATGAATTACATAAATTTAAATACCTTAACATATTTTTAATATTGTTTAGAGATTAAATTTAATATTATTTGTGGAAAAATAATGATAAAAAAATATATTTCAATTAAATTTAAAGGTGTTTTAGGGGAAAAAATTATTTTTCTATTGACACCCTCCAAATGAAAATAAAAAAATATATAATTGAATAAATACCCAAAGCATGGGCATTAATTTCTCCAAAAAAAATAATGGGATGGAAGGGAGATCAATCATGATGTTCATGTGACATTCATAAGGAGACATGATCTCATATCCTTTGGAAGGTCTTGTGAATGGATCATGTTTGCTTTATATTCTTATGATCACATGAATCCCCTTTGAAAATCCTTCTTATTATTGAGATCACATCCTGAATATCAATGATGATCATGTAATGGTTTTCATATGAGGTCTTTTGATCATGTGACATGTCATCTTCCAGTCACTTAACAATCATCCAAATCCCCTTTTAAAATAATAGTGGGAAATGTTGGATCCCCGTGATATTTAGGGTTGTATTGAAATTCATGTGATGTGTTCATTTGATTCCAATGAAATCACAGTTCCCCTATAAAAATGATAAAATTTTCATCTAATATTATTTCCACCTCCCCATACAAGAGGAGGGATTAAATGTGACAACTCTTTCACACCATTCTGATTCCCAAAAATGATCATGCGATGAACCATTTATATGTAGAGTGTCTATGAATGAAAAAATTTACACACAGTCCCAAGATCCCAAGAACATATAAAATATGGGGAAAATAAAATGGGATAAGGTAAATGCCACTTACGAAGGGATGATATAATGATTTTATTTTGAATGGGTTTATGTTCCTCATAAAATGTGAGTTTATTTTTAAATTTAATCTTAATACCATGGAGTCCCACCTTGAAAATCTCCTTTAGTATCATGATGTACCCTAGAATAGTTGTATTTGTTCATGTGAAAAACTTTACATGGGAATCCTAACATTAATAATACTCCTAGACATGTCAGACTTATCTATTTTTGGATCTTTGATATGACATAATGATTATGATATATTTCTTTTATAGGATATGGAAGAGTAAAAATTGTGATGATATGGTGTTCTTCACATCATTATATATCATGTGGCACCTTATCTTAACTATGACAGATTCATGTGAATCATGTGATGATAAAAATAACTACACCGACCCTAGATCATATATGAATGATATGTCATTTGAAAGGAAGTGTAGAAAAGAGGTTTTGAGTTTAATAAATTAACCTCCTTGTCCTAGGATAATTATTGAGACAAGTACACATTGATAGTAGTTTACACACACAAAAGATGACAATTGTTCACTAATGTAGATGAGTGGATATCCCCGAATGGAATGTCATGTGATCACAAAGGTTTTCCACTAGGTAAAATCATGGGGACAACCAGGGGTATCATACTTCAAGAACATGTTATTTGTATGACTACTATATATATTATGTGAATGAATTATAATGTTTCATCCATATTTTTTGAAGAAGTTTCCACATATCAACTGGGTCACATGAAATACAAAACAATACCATTCTTGAAAAAATTATGGCACATAAGCAATAAATATTTGAAAAATATGGAAGAATTTTGTGGATTTTAATATGATAATCACCATTAAAAGGAAAAATAAACTTCTCATAGCTAATATCGGTCACACAGTTTCATCTATAAATTTCATCCATGTCTTATGATATCCTCTGAACATGTCAAAAAAATATTTCAATACCCATTAGACATGAAATGCTTGCATCATTATTCACTTTAGGCAAGCCAAAAAGTCAAGTGAATACCTACAAACATGTCATCCATGTCTTGTACCACCCTCCGAGCATGTCAAGCAAGTCATGTGCCATTTGGACATTTCATTCAAATCATTTTATTCCATCAGAACATGTCATCCAAGTCTTGCAACACACTCTGAACATGTAAACCATATCATGTAAAATCCATTAGACATATCAACCATTTAATTTGGAAATATTAGGTAATGTCACCCAAGAAACCCTATGGATATATCATTTAGATCATTCAATGTCCATCATGCATTTCATCCTTGTTATGACACCCTCTAGAAATGTAATCCAGATCACACAATGTCCTTCCAACAAGTCAGTAGGGTCAGGAGACACCCTCCAGACATGTCTGTATTAATCCTGTGACAACCACCATAATATGTCATGCATATCATGTGATATCTAGACAAAAATACAATCAAATCATGTGATTTTATCTAGAAATATTTTTTAGGAACCTTGGACATGTCCATACGACTTCATACATGTTCGAAAGATAACCCAGAAATCTCAGTTAGACAATTAGGACATGTTAAGTGGTCACCCTAACCAAGTCATGACAACCATGCCCACTAGAAATTATCATGTAGACCCAAAATTTAACTATAATACCTTTTATTCCTATTATAATCAAGATACTTATGACTTATTTCTAAGGCCTACCCTCAAACTGGTATTCACTATGGTATACGTCCCTCTATATCTCAGATATTCTAACACTTGGGAACTAATATCTCCCATGAGTTTATAATTATTCCTCATACGTTAGAATATTTATAATTAAAATGACCTACAAATGCTCTGATTCATTCAAAAAATAGCATACATCTGACACCTTCCAAGGATTTTTTTTGCAACATGATTATATAAAAAAATATTTAATTCGTTCTCATATTATGATAATGTCCTAAAAGGGATTATTTTTGCAACATTATTATTTTAAAACTATTTTCAAATTAATTAATCAATATCAGAAAAATAAGAAATATTAATATTAATATAATATTGAAATGTTAATTAAAAAATTTATATTTATCATAAAAAACTCAAAATCAAAAAATTTGATAATTTAAATTTAAAAAAAATCTATTATAAAATCTATTTTTATAAAAAAATCGATTTTTAGAATGTTAACCATTGTCATTCATATTTTCAATAATTTTATAAATAAATTATTATTACTGAATTATTAATATCAAATAAATTCTATCACCGTTAATTATAATTTTCTGTGAATATAAATTCATATCTCAATAAAAGAAAATATTTCAAAAAATATATTTCTATGTTTAAAATTATTTTATTAGTAATCTTTGTCATACCAACTTTATTTTATTAATATTAAAAGTACCAATATTTCATTCTATAAATATTTACAAAACTTATTAATTCTACTCATTCCTACTAATTCAAAATGATTGGTATTAATGGTCATAGTTTAATATTTATATGTTATCTAAATATTTCATTTTTTTCATTTTAGTTCATTGTTGTTTTTGGAGGAAGATATCAAACATACAATTTATATATGATTAATTTATATAAAAATATTATTTCATTACATTAGAGGTCCCACAGACATGATGTTTGGTTTTTATTTTGGGTTTCTTATTCTATTGTATCTGTATTATCCAGTTCATTCTTCTTTATATAGATCTTATTTATATTTTTTTTTATTTTCAAGTAGTTTGGTGTCTATTTTGGATATATTATATTAATATTGTTTTTTTATTTATTTCAATGATTGTGAATCTCATGTATATTTTTTCCATGATGGGATTACTAATATAATCCCATTATTATTATTTTTTGTTTGGATAAGTATTCCCAAATGATTGTTTTGTGATATCTAGGACACTTGTTGTCATCCCTTAAGGATTATGGATACCTCTATATTATTCCATAGAATGGATTTGTTTCCCATTTTAGTGGTTGTTTTGGGTTATTTCATGAAAACATCTTCCATGATATTAGGATGTGCCCATGGTGTTTCACCAAAATCCACATGTATTCCCAATTCCACTTGTTCGCCTAACATAAGTTTCAAGCATGATGTTTCCAATTCCACACGCACAGTGAACCCAACATGCTCATCCCAGCTACTCCTATGTCTATGTTTTTTCTATTAAATGGACCTATTCTATCCTCATTTGAATCCATTTCTAATGTGAACAAGTAATAAGTGTTCCCTTCACCATGGTCTCATTTCCACTCATGAGGTACCATTTGTTTTGCCTAAAACCAAATGGAATTAACAAATTAATAAGGTAATTTAGTCTTTTGATGATTGAAATTTTTTGATATACCATATCAATCTTAGTTATCCTATATACGGGTCAAGGACCCCTATAATCATTGACACAATATATCTATATGTCCAACCCCTTTATGGAGAACTGCATTAGGGATAGGCACACCCGATAACCTTATATATAGTACACCAACAAAAAAACATAACCCATCTCAAAAAGGTGAACCCCTTCCCCTTTTACTTTCCAAATAGAAAATATTCATCGTAACCCCACCTAGGGTGAATCATCCTCTATGAAATTATTTGTAAGATTCATCCTCTAGGCCCTTAATATGGTGAAGCCTCCTCTAGACCTTTACTCTAGTGAGGTCACTTCTTTGTGTAATGACCCAGATCAATATGAGTTATAATTTAAGAGTTAATTTTCTATTTTTTGTGGTTATATCATTCAAATGGATGAGTTTTAACATAAATTCTTTTTCGTTTAAAAATTTTATAGAGGTTTTTTTTTGAGACATAAAAGGTAGCATGATGGATTACTTGAGGCTCAGGTTACTTTCAAAGGAGGCCTGCAGATTCTTTCAATGTTGTTTCCATAATCAGATAGTCGATTCCCCCCACTAGATGGAATGTGGGATGGTATGTAGCCATAATACCCAATAGGACTCACTAGAAAACCAATGATCCTACACCACATGTATGGTGGCCCATATTCTATCTAGTTTTCTCCAACTATCTAGCTATTAGAGCATGCTTGGTGGATTTTTACAGGGGTGTTTTATCCATTTGGACATCGAGTGCTTCTAGGGATTATTAGGCCTTTATCTTATTTTTTAGAGAAATTCATATTTACTTCACACATCACTTCCTTCTATTACATCCCTTCAATGTGTGGGGGATCTAGGTGATATCTATTAGTTAATCTAGGTGAGGTCATATGTACTTCTTATATCTCAACTCCTTCATCCATGTACATTGGTAGGTCATTGATTCATTCATTATGGAGGATTATTATTGGTAATTTTTAACAAATGAAATCCCTAAATGTCCCAATTATATATTAAATATATTTCTCCAATTTTATCTTGATCAACTATTTAACTTTTTCATGTTTCTGATAAAGGAAAAGGGTGAAAAATTTGTGATATCTTGACATAATTTTCCAAGAGGTACTGGTCTTTTGAATGTCTTGGATAGAATTTAACATTTATAGATTAATTGTTTTTGTTGGTTGAAAATTAATCAATTTAAGGTACCTAAATATTTCTTATATGGTTTCATGATAATTTGGGTTTTATCTAACCTTATACACTGGAATTGAATTGGGGTGTTTTCTTGCCTTTGGATTGAGATTGTGTTTAGTGTTTCCCAAAATCTATTAGAAGATGTTGTGGCTAACGTACCATTCCTAATTAAATTATTCTGGTGATTTAAATTTTATTATAATAAACTCTCATTTTTTAGTTGATAGGTATTTTTCCTACAATGATGTCAGGGGAGTTTTGCAGAACTTTCAGGGATAGTTGGTCCTAGTTTCCAGCTAGGTTGTGATACATGGTGATTTTCCAGAAAGTATTTCATTCACTATTGATTTTATCATTTCATGAAATCATTTAATTAATTATTATTAGTTATAATTAACTAAATTTTAATGCTCAGGAATGAGTTATACCCTCATCAAAATTGATGTATTCTGAATGGACTTGGATGAATCAGAAAATGTTATTAGACATTGTCTGTATTGGAGTTGGATCCATCTTTAGGTCGGTAGTATTTCCTGCTCTACCCAATAGTATTACGCATGTTTTATTGGAATATTACATAAATTTTTAATTTTGTGAAAATTTCCCGTACATTATAATTTTGTTTTGAACATCATGTAACGATTAAATATTCATTGATATATAGGTCATAGTTCATCCTGATATTTTATAATGGAGACTGGGAAATGTCTATTTAAAATGGTGAACCTTCTAAACCATAGATTTGGCATCATTATCACTTTCACATTGCATAATTAAATCCTAAATGGTGGATTCTTCTCAAAAAATATTCCACGATAAAAGAAAAAGTTTTTTGGGAGATTGATAGAACTCCTCATGAAAGGGGGTATCCTTTGTTGGGGGGTTTCATGGAAATTCTAGAAATCCAAATATCACTCATAAAAAATGTCCAAAAACCTTATAGGATGGTACATTCTATGTAGTGGTGGATAAGGCCTCTCATAAACATTGTTTGTTTTTATGAAAATATTATATTCATAGAAACATATCTCTATTGAATGGGGATTTTCCCTGGAGATATGGTGATCTCAAGAATAGACAAAGTCACTACTAGAATTTAACAAATTGGAGGTTAACTCTGATTGGGAAAGAGTACTTTCACATAACTTTCAACTCTAAGGAAGACCTAAGAAATTCTTGGAATATTAGAAACATTACACTAAATCCATGCATATTAAAAATCTCAAAATGGAACTTGAATTTCTATCCCCTCACATAATGACAAACATCTATATAGGTTTGGATTAGACTAGTGGATTGAGATATGCATTTTGAAATCATTATATTCTTGTTGAATAAGAAGCCTATGTTGGTTTTCCTCTAAAACTAGATCAAAACACTCTCGAAGTGTAGCTTGGTTTATATGATATAACTATTGTGGAAATTGACATAGAATCAATGCCTCACATGGGGATTAATATTGTGGTCAATGAAAATAAATTGGAGGTTATGATGATATATGAATATAGAACATCATTTTTTTAGGTGTGAAAAATTATGGGAAATTACTTTTCCAACTGTAGGGTCATTATATGGAAGTTACAACATAATTTTATTGAGAAGAACTAAACATCGACGAATGTGGCGAAAACCATGAAAGGTAATTTCAGAACTATGGAAAAGGGTGATCACTTCGGAAGGGAATCTAATGATTTGCCTAAGACAATATCTATAGAAGGTATTTAAAAATAATTCATTGCGAATATAGTTAATAAGGGTTTACTATTGAATGATGATCCTTTAGTGAAAGTTGTTAACACTGAGTCATCAAAGCTAAATGTTGAAACTCCAACTTGTAATTGTGAACTTTCTGTAAAGAGTGATCATATTGCAGTTAACATAGAATCATCATTACTACTACCTATTGTCATTTTAATAGTAATTTCTTAAATAGAAGTGAATGAAATTCTTAATGTGGACATTGAAAACAATGATAGATAAAATATAGAGTAAGATACAATTCTACCATATGGAGAATTAGTTATGGATTATATTCCTTATGGGAAAAATTCTACTATAAAGGAAGTATCATTAAATGATAAAGAGATAGATATATCATACTGTAATAGAAATAGTATTAATGGTCTCCCAACACTGGATTAGTAAGTGGATGACACTACCAATTCATATGATAGAAACTATATGTGCCTCATAGTACGAAAAAATGTTTCGGATTCCCATTTTTCATAGAATGAAACTCCCTATGATATCCATTATTCTTTCAGTAGTTTATGGATCATAATAGTGGAGGAATATAAGGAAATGAAAGCTGCATCACCCCCTATTTCTTTGAGTGAAAAATTGGATGGTTCACCCATAGATAATTCAACTCGGTAATTGGTTACCATTATGAATACACCATTTAATACATAGTAAAATCCTGTTGAAGGCTCAATAAATATAATATATATGAGAAGAATGTCAAGGATTTCAGGTGGGACTAAGAGATACTTGATAAAAAAAATAAGGAAAGTCCTTGGGAATTAAGATCATTTTCAAATCAAAATCCTGTTCGAAATTAATGCTCTTTTTTTGGAATTGTCATGAAATTTACAATTCTAATATAGACAATTAATTACATAGATACCTCCACCCTTATAAACCCTTCATTTTTGGAATTTATGAACATAAGGCATCCCTCTATATTAATTATGTGTGTCTTAATAAAATTTTCTATAACATTGAATGTTATAACAGTGACTCCTCTCATGTTGAAACTCTCGGGTATTTACTCACACATCTTTCTAGGGTGACATAGTATATTCTGATGACTTGATTGTAACCTTCATGTCTCAACAGGGAATTTTATAGAATTATTTTCCATTTTTTATTCTAGGAAAATATTTATTGATATAATATTTTCATGGATCATTATTTTAAATTTGAAATCCATTATTGGTGATCCTTGGATCATCCTTGGAGACTTTAATATCATTATTTAATCTAGTGAAAAAGTTGGAACTACTCACTCTCCTATTTCATGTAGGCATTTAAAGTACTTTATAGATATTAATGAATTGGTTAATATTAATCTTGTGGGTGAAAAATATACCAGGTATAGATGATTCCTAAACAAAATGGTGGTAATTAAATTGGATCATGGTTTTACTAATGAGAGGGCATTGAAATGATGGAAGTTTATATAAATCATTAATATTCATAAAATCAACTCATATCATCCCCCAATTCTTGTTAGCTGCATGAACATGGAGATGAAATTTCATTTTCATTTCATATTTAACACTTCAAGGGTTGTTCATTGTGCATGAGACAGGTAAACATGGGGGTTTCAGAATACTATCTATTATGGGAAGGAGTATTTTTCTATCTATTTAAATCTGAAACTTCAAAAATTTAATCATATGGGATAGGTCAAAGAGGTAATAAGCCGAATTGATAAACAAATTTTATTTATATATAATTCTCTTTAGTAATATTATGAGGCCTCCACTCTTTCAGACATCAACTTGGATAAATCATATAAGGTTTACATATCTACCAAGTGGAATTCTATTATCTCTTTGAAATAAATATGTAAAAAAGAATCATTAAAAATAAAATTGATCATAGAGGGTGATAGAAATAAAAAAATACAACTCCTTATAATGATTTAGAAAAGTGATAAGTCAAATTTAATTCTTAATAGTTGATGAGAAAATTCTACCTGATACCGACCACATTGTTGTGAATATTTTATCCAATTACTCTAATATTTTCAATGGTCCTGCATTGGAGGGAGATTTGATGGATGGTATTATTCCAAAAATCATTTTTACTATAGATAATATCATTCTTACTATAATACCTATGGAATTTTAAATTAAGGATACACGTTGAAGCCTTAGCACAAGTCGTGTTCATGGTCCAGATGTTTTCCCTAATTACTTTTTTCTGAAGTATTGGTTTGTGGTTAGTGATTATGATTTCAATCTGTATGCCTCCTTTATCACTAGTGTTACCATTTCATGTGGTCTCAATGATCAGTTTATTTATTTGATTCCTAATATTGAAAATGATTTTGTATTCATATCATTATGATATTTATCTATTTAAAATAATTTACAAGGAGATTGTCAAAATTAAATCCAAGAGTATTTCTAATATTGGTAATAAAATTATTTTTTGCAACCAATTATGTTTTCTAAATGGAAGATGTATTCATATTGTATTAGAATGACCTCTAAATGAGTCAATTTTCTCATAAATTATTTAAGAGAGGGCATAATTACTATTAAACATGATATTAAGAAGTCTTTTTACATAATGGATTGGAATTTCATATATATGGTTCTATATCATTTTGGATTTTTTCAAAAAAAAATTAATATGGTCGTGAACTTATTCAGTTATTCTCACACATATTATCTCTTTAATATTACCCCTAATGGGTAATTATTATGATCTAGACGAGTGAGGCAGGTTGACCCCCATTCAGCTAATATTTTTTCTACTTTTGTATATCAACATTGAATATTACTCTCTCACATATCAGGGTAAAGTTGAACTGATTCAAGATTTCATGCCCCTTATTTCCCCTATGAATGTTCATTACACTAATAATATCATTCATTTTATACATGTTTTATAAATTGACATCAATTATCATAAAATCATGCTTCATTATTATGAATTCATATCTCAGAGATCCATTAGTGGGGACAAGTATTTTATTTATTTTGTACATAACATCCCACTTGATAGAAGAATATATATTTTTCCAGAATTGGGTATTATAGATGGATTTATGAATTTTACACACTTTAGAGGTCAATTGTTTTTGTGAAGTCCCAAATATTCTTACTTAAATGGTACTTTTGGTCAAATAAAAAGTCAAATTTTGACCTTGAATGGTAGGAATATTCTAATGGTGTGCATAATTTTCATCGTTAAATTCATAATTACATCTAAGTTTGTTTATTCTTCGAATATACACATGGCCTAAATGATTAGTGAGGAATCATAATTTTCACATAAATATTTTTATATGTTGTGGGATAATTTCAAATAAGAAAATGATCATAGTCCCATGGAAAATGTTTTTCCAATCTATTGAAAATGGGTGATTGGGAATCAAGAATTTTAATTGTCTTAATTTATCTCTCTTTTCTTGTTTTACATGGAATCAGATTAATAACTCATAAAATGCTCAAAAAAATCTATGACACTGATTAATGGAAATCATTAGGCATTAAAATAATTGATACATGGATTCTTCCATACAACCTTCTGTTAAATAATATTAAGATATTATAATTTCGTATTCTTACTATATTGTTCATTAGAACTCCTCTTTAAAATTTTGGACTGGAAATTGGATTAGGAACCCTATTTATGATTATTTTTAACCTTAGGATTCTATATCAGGATCTCAGATTCCAATTAGAGTGTTTTTTACAACATTGAATAGATTATTCAATATGTGGTAAAAAGAATCATCAGCTACTATCCTTTTACTCAATGTAATGATTTTATAGTTTGGTAACCTACTGGGAATACAATAATCATCATATGTCACTTCTATCAACATAGTCCCAATTATTCCTCTTCACTGATTGAAAACTTACATGCATCAATAACACCAAGATAAGGCCTTTTTGATTCATGATTATTTGGATACTGGCCCATAAGAAAATTCCAAATGATTTATTCCATCAATTTTATGTTTTTTAATTGTGCTCTATGTTCTCTTTGTGAAATCAACATTTGGAGGATTAATATCATTTGTTCCTCTATTTCCATATTTCATCAAAAGTTGGGAAGGATATATTTTATATTTTTGAGCTAAGGATAAATGTAGACTCATTTAAATATCTTTTTCAGATGTTAAACATAATCATATTTTCTACCCATATATGAAATCGTTTCCTAGTGGCAGTGGAAGATATTTTTCACATTATTTGGTTTTTCAAAAATTCATTTATCCATGAAGGTAATATATTTTTTATACACTCTCAACTTGTTTATGTCATAGCCTTAATAAAGGACTTAAAATCCTTGTTTCATTAATATTGTGACCATAGTGTAAAGGATTTCACGATACTGAGGTTACATGGAATTTTTATTAACTATAGAAGAATCAAAACAAATATTGAGGTATTTTGGAGAGATACCATTCCCAATTAGTCAAAAATTAATTCAGATAGTGTCTCAAAAGGAAACCCCATCCCCATAGGGTGTGGTTTGATTTTTTAGGACCACAATGTTGGAATTATTGGTGGTTTCTATGGATCTTGTGAAATTTATTCATCTCATGGAGATGAAATACAGGGTATATCAATGCTATCAGCTTCCCAAGGGATTAATGATAGAATAATTTATGTCTAGAAATTGATAAAACTATAATTTTACAATCCATTATAAGAAGAATATTATATATTTCAGGAAGTCTCACCGCTCGATGAATACAATATATAAAGTTTCTTTTAAGTCATAATTTAATTATTATGACTATATATTGGGAGTCTAATATGCTGGAAGATGGGTTAAAAAAGGGTCATAAGGGATCTCAATTAGTTCAATGAACTACCGACAGATCTGGCTTCACTTGATAAATATGATTATAAGAAACATAGTCTTTCATAATCCTACAACTTTTCCTATTTAATAATAAATACATCGGATTTTTCAGACCAAGTATCCTTAAAAAAATATCACTGAAACTATTAAAGGAATCATATCAAAGGTAAATAAACAATTTTCTAAGGGACATGATCATAATTGTGTTATTAATATTACATAATTCTTAATTTGTTAACGATATATATGTTTTATAATATTAAACGAACCAATACTAGTGTAAGTAAACAAATTTCTATGGGCCTTGATGGACCCTTACACATCTGATTATTTTCAACAACTAATGGGCATGCCGTGGTCACATGTGTTGTTTATATATATTCCATGAGATATATGATTGATGTTTCATCATATATGGTCAATGTGTGTGTTTACCAGAAGAATTTTTCTTTTTATATCATATGTGATGTGTGTGTTTCATGTGAGAAATATTCACAATGTTTCATCGCATGTGGTCTATGTGTATATAATGTGTGGCCTATTCTTGATGCTTGATCACATGTGGTTTGCATGTGTATTATGTGAGACCGATTCTTGATGATTGATCACATGTGTTTTGTGTGCATATCATGTGAGAACCATTCTTGATTTTTTTTCTCCCTTGATTATATGTTATATTTTTGACAACCACTTCACATAACCTAACATTTGATAAATCATCATGTATCATGTATTTAATTTGTTTTTCGTCAATATTTTTTAGTTGAACATGCTTGTTGAGTCATGTGGACTATATATTTGAGGGGGATCTTTCATAAGTTTTGTTGGTATGTGCATGTTTTATCCATTAGTGGTGGTGTTTCAAACATTTTTTTAGACTACACCATTAATGGGGTTGTCAATGGTGTCCATTTGACATTCTCTTTATAATGGTGTTGAATCAGGTATGATTAGGTTTATAGTGACTTAGTGTACGCATATTTACTTGACATGGGGGTTTCTATTGCTCAATTTTTAATTAGTGATTATATGTAATACATTATAAATTTTTTCATTTTTTGTTTTAATTTCTTTACGGATTATCACATTGATGTACACTTCATTTACCAATCATATACTGGATTGAATTGGTAGTTAACTACTAGGTTGCACTCACACTCTGCTCAGGGATCAATGGAACATTGGTACACAAAAATCCCCCAATTAATTTATGTATAGGTTGGGTTGAGGATCGGGTTTCATCATTGACCATGATAGCTCTCTATACATCAACTGACTGAAAGGGGGTGAATCGTGGAGTTGGTTGTTGATCCTATGATACATTTTTTCATTTTCTATCATGTATATATGAATGGTGTTATAGATTATTTGTGACCATTTATTCATTCTTATAATCTAAAGTATATTATTTTCACCATAATTTATTACAAATTGAAAATTTATTTCTTTCTATACAGATTTTAGGTATTTTTTACATTTATTTGTTATTAATCTCGTATTCTTTACTCTAATAGATGATAGAGTCTTACTACAATCTATGTTTTCCCTCTCTACTATTCAAAAGCCTCTAGTGTATGGGGATGCATTCATGATGACATGTTGAACTCTCAATTAGACCCAGTAATTCATGTCTCAGTGATACAAAAGGGTATCATAGGATGTATTTTCATCCAAATTTGGGGATTTGGAAGACATGTTACATAGGATTGTGTCTGATAATTTGATCAGACTTAGTCTGGTTAATTGGGATAACCTTCCACATCAAAAGTCCATGTTACCGGGCTATGGGATTGAATTTATTTCTTTCTGTTGTTATAACCAGATTATTTAACATAATGTGAATTGACCCTAAAAATAATGAAGGTGGATCTTTCTACCATTACATTAGCACAAGTTATAAGTAAACACAACTCAATGGACTAATCGATTTAGTAGTCCAAGCATACTAGATATATACATGAGTATTTTATTATAAATAAATACAAACATTATATAATAATTAAATTACTTTTATTATTTGAGAATATATTTATTCCATCTATATAGAAACCCTATCCATTTATATATATCATTACATGATGGTATTCAGAGTAAAGAATCATATTAGAAACCAAGGATTGTAAAGTCCAGTGCCTTGGAATACTAGGTACATTAAATTTAAAACACAAAACATTTATTTGTTTAATCCTCATAATGGGATCATTAATTCTGTTGTTACCATACATATTCATTGGATAACCTGGGAGTAACATGAACAATGGGATGAGCTACAAATCCCAAAATTGGAGTAAACATAAGAATAAAGCTTTAGCGCAGCGTTTAGAAGGCACGAAATAATGATATAAAAAGGCATGGAACCTATGGAATAATAAAAAATAGACATGGGAACATATGTAATCATAAAAAGATGGGATAATATAAAAATAGATTCATATTAATGTGGAATAAACCTAAATCATTACATTAGTTTGATTCAACGTTCATTTCACGTAGAGGATTATAGGTCAAGGATAACCACCAAGATCATTTCACATGGTAGCACGAGTCAAGGCTAAGCACCAAGACTGTTTCACATAAAGTCTCATGAAAAAAACATTACCCAATTCATTAGAGCACTATATGTGCACATCCATATTTAAATTCACAAGAATATATTTGGTACATAAGGAATCATACATAATTATTCATTCATAAACATAATGGTTCCCATGGAAAGAAATGAGTATCATAATCATGTCGTAAAGAATTATAGATGGGAGTATCATTAAAGTGTCCATGATTAAAAGAAATTAAAACATACATGGAAATTTATAAGGTAAAATAGGCATATATCATGGTATGTGATGTCAAACATAAGTGACAACAAGTTAGAATTGTATTTAATAAATTTTATCATTAAAAAATTTTTATGCGATTTTAAGGAAAATACTAGAGCGTTTAAAATAGAAAATGGAATAATCCGTTATATAAAACTAGAAGTGAAAAAATAAGGATTTCATAATAAAAATTCTGATTTATAATAACAATGGTTTCTTAAAACAGATGATTGAGTGCAAATGAAATTGGGTAAAAATTCATGAAGTTCCCTTAAAATGGGATTTCTTATTGGGATGTATTGAGGGGGAACAACATTAAAGAATGTATATCCATGAAATATAATGATGGATGGAACATGATACATTAGTTTTGAGCATATACATATAGTTTATAAGAGTTAAATAAAAATATGTAACTTCATTTGTGTTGAAATAATGATAGAGAAGCACGAAATAATTATGGTGGTTCAGGTAGAATCCCTTACATTAAGTACGATGGGGTCCATAAAATGATATTAATGTCTGTAATAAATAAAATAAAATTCCATAATTTATATAAATAGAACCTCTTACTTATGTAATTAATTTATTATAACCTTATTAAGTTCATTCATGACCTTTTTTTGGGTAAAGAGGTTCAATTTCACTTTTTCTTTCACTGGTTTTCATGATTGGTTTACTTATATAAATGTATGAATAGACATGTAAGATGAGAATGGATGACCAGAATTGGAGTTATATGTATTTACCGATCATATAGTATATTACTTGGTTATAAAATTTATTTTTTAATTGGGTGTGAAAATTAATCCGTATATAAAACTTTAATGACAACTGTTTTGGTTAATTGCCGTGTTTTTTATCACATCAAACACATTTTTCTTTAGATATTGATATCACATGTCAAAAAGATTTCAAAACCTCAAATTATAAATAATAAATATATTATAGTTTTTTTAAACTATAAAATAGTTTATTCACCAAAATTTAAGACATTGAAGGAAATTTAAAACTTTTCATCCTTGAATGTGATAAATTTACACACCTGAGATCGTGTTTTCATTTCTAGTAATACTGGGGAAATGAGAGATGATGATGAATAATTCCATTATAATAACAACATACTAGTACATGTATGGTACTAGACTTATCATATCATTTTTATGAAATTTGGTGAGGAAGTAAAAATAAAAGAATGTAACTTAAAAGAAAATAAACGAAATGAAAAGGGGAATTTACCTCTTGAATATATCTTCCTTGAGAACCTCTTTAAGGGAGAAGATATAGAATATTGAAGAGAAAAAGGCATTATAGAAGTTATATAGGGGCTGAGGTATATAATTGAGAAGAATTTTGACTAGGAACAAGGCTTGAGGGAGTGAACAGAAGAGGGTTGTGAGGGTGGTTTTTATAGAGGAGGCGAGGAGGATTCTCTCAAAATTTAATTCATTATTTTATTATTTTGTTCAAGAAAATAAATAGTATCAATTATTGTGAAAAACAGTAATATGATCATGTGAGTATGATCCCAAGGTGCTTACATCATCCATTACTGAATAAATAGTTTATTTAACATATAATATATATATACAGTAAATTAAAATATTTTACTATTAACAAAGAAATTCAAGTATTTCAAAAAAATCCCAAAAATTTACCCCAACAATTTTTCGGTGTTTAAAATTTGAAAATTAAGTCCATTTTATAAAAATAATATTATAAAAATTTGAAATTTATTTTTTACTTAAAATAATAATTTACTAGAAAAATACAAATTTTAAAATTAAAACCCCATTTCTCACACATTGAAAAATTAATTAAGGTCTCTTTAAATTATTATATAATCATAAGTCATCAAAATACATAACTATGAAAACATTTTATGAAAATAAAACATTTATTTTAAATTTTTAAATTAACCATAATTTTTTAAATATATATACATGTCTCCCAAAAAAACCAACACTATGATATTATTATATCATGTTGTCACTTATAAGATAGATAAATTTTATTTTCACATTCATCGATCAGGTTACATATTCACTTGGATGATTTAATATTCATAATGGTCATATTACTATTTATAAAGGTAACATTTCTATTCATAAGGGTAACATTACTATTCATAAGGGTCAGTTATTATTTAACAAAAAATTATGTTTGCCTTATCGGACTAAAAATATATTACTAATCGCAACCATGTATGTAAGATTTTAAAAATTCAAATCATATAATTGACAATATTATGTTTATTGGCCACATAGTACTTAGTATTTCATTTTTTTTGTGATTTCATGTGATTATACTATATGATATAATTATAAGAAGGAAATTTTCATTGATTAAACAT
The DNA here is from genome assembly GCA_963277665.1 of Viscum album. NCBI lineage: Eukaryota > Viridiplantae > Streptophyta > Magnoliopsida > Santalales > Viscaceae > Viscum > Viscum album. The sequence continues at coordinate 1,207,750,212 of OY728166.1, forward strand.
TGGGTCATTCCATTCTTCCACCCCTATGAAATTTATCCCTTGAAATTTCATTTTACATTATATGTTGTAATCAAGTGTGTTTCCATTTCCTTCATTTTCTCCTCCAGTTTCCATGTTTCTTCTTCGTACTTATGATTCCTCCATAGTACTTTGATGAGGTGAGTAGTCTTATTGTATCAAATTTTATCTCTATGATCCATGATCTTCACTGGATGATCCTCGCAAGAAAGATTATTCTCCAACTATACCACCTCTGAAGAAAATACATTTGAAGGAATTGGTATGTACTTCCTTAAGAAAGATACATGGAAGACATCATGTTATTTAGAAATGGTAGGTGGATGTTCTAGTCAATAGGCCACAACTCCAACCTGATCAAGAATCTAGAAGGGGATGATATACCTGGGAATTAGCTTTTATTTCATTCCAAGTCTCATGACCTTCTTCCAAAGAGATATTGGGAGGAATACCTTGTCTATAACATTAAACACAATGTATCGTTGATGATCTTCTGCATAATTATTTTTTCGACTTTGTGTTTTTTTGATATGGTGATGAATATTTATCACCTTCTCTACCAGTCCTTTTACCACTTCAGGTCCTAGAAAAATATTCTCACAAAATTCATCCCAATATTCTAGTGTTTCTTCACCTTTTCGAATAAAGGAATTGATATGGTGACATTTAAAAGATGGAGTGAAAACTATTGTTTTATGAGAATTAGACTAGTGGAAGATGTTGGTCCCATCCTCCTTTTAATTTCAAAGAACATGCTCTCTATATTTCTTCTATTGATTAAATTTTTTTCTCAGATTGGCCATCAGTTTGAGGATGACAGGTTGTATTGAAGTCATGTTTAGTGCTTAGAGAAAATTGGAGACTTTTGCAGAACATTGAGGTGAATCTTGGATCAATATTGGATAAAATATATTCAGGAACACCATGCATCCTTACCAACTCTTTGATATATGTCCATTAAATTTGATCCAATGAGAAGTCCTCTCGAATTGAGATAAAGTGAGCTGTCATTGTAAGACGATCCATAATGACCCATATAGCATTGTTTCCTCTCGATGTCCTTGGAAGTCCAGTGACAATTTCTATTGTGATGTTCTCCCACTTCTAGGCTGGTATGGGTAGTTATTTCATCATCCCTTTAGACTTCTATCTTTCAGACTATACTTATTGACATAACAGTCACTTTGATGAATATTCAGCAATCTACTTCTTCATATTGTCCCACCAAAATTTCTCTTGAAGATCTCGATTCATCTTTGTGTTCCCTGGGTGAATAGAGAAGGTTGATATATTTTTCCCCTTAAAAATCTCTTTTTTATCTATAAATTGAACTATATACATAATTGTGACCCAAATCAAACAACTACTTCCTCATAAATCATGAACTGAGAGGATTTCTTATTTCTAATAGCTTCCACCCTTTCCAGAATTGCCACATCATTTTTTGTATCACCCTTTATTTTATCCATGATGGATGGTTGAGAAACCATTTGAGAAAGGATTGATAATGTTCCTCCCTTAATGATTCACATGTTCATCTTATGAAAATATAATACTATTGTATCCTTTGTAAATCTCATTATTGATAAATATGTAGAAACTATTCTACTTAGAAATTCTGCCACCTTATTTTTTATACAGGGATAGTAGTGGATTGAGAAGTCATAATCCTTGATGAGCTCTAACCATCTTCACTGAGTCATATTAAGCTCCTTCTATTTGAAAATATATTTTAGACTCTTGTGTTCAATAAATATCTCAGACTTCTCCCAATAATGATAGTTCAGACATATTTTCAACACCAACATTATAGCTTCCAACTCCAGATCATGTGTGGGATAGTTTTTCTCATGAATTTTCAGCTTCCTTGAGGCATATGCTATCAATTTGTCATTATGCATCAGCATATAATCTAATCCCATCTTTTAAGAATCATTGTACACCACAAAAAGTTGTCTAATTATTGGGACTATGAGTATTAGGGAAATTATAAGCCTCTTTTTTGCTCCTTAACACTTTCCTCACATTATTGAGTCCAGAAAAACATGACCCACTTTTGTTTCATCTTGGTCATTGGGTTTGAAAATCATGATAAGATCTTAAAAATCATCCATAATACCCATATAGACCCAGAATGCTATGAATCTCCATTATAGATATTGGCATGGGAACTCTTCAATTGTTATTGTCTTAAAAGGGTCCAAAGATATCCGTTTGCTGGTGGTAACATGCCCCATGAATGATACTTCCTCCATCCAAAACTCAAATTTATTGTACATTGCACAAAGTTCTCCCTTCAAAAAGTAATCAAAAAAAGTATTAAAATGATCCTCATGTACCTCCTTGCTTTTGGAGTATATCAGAATATCATATATAAAGACTACAACATATTTTTCATGGTGATATCTAATGACTATATTCATTAAATCCATGAATATTTCCAAATACTTAGTGAGTCTGAAGGGAATCCCAATGAACTCATAGTTTCTATACCTCTTTTGAAATTCAGTCTTTGGAATATCTTCCTTCCTCACCTTTAATTGGTGATATCTTGACTGAATTTCCACCTTAGAGAAATAGCCGGCCCCATGTAGCAGATTGAACCAATCATCTACCCGAGTCAGGGGATAATTTTTCTTTATCATAATTTTATTGAGCTCACAATAATCAATATAGAGGCAGACTAATCCATCCTTCATTGTAATAATGTGGACCATTGTACCCCATGGTAAACTACTTGGTTTTATAAAGCACTTATCTATATTCTCCCTTTACTGCTTCTTCAGCTCATCAAAATCAATGGTGTCCATTCTATATGGTGTCTTTGATATAGGTAGAGATCCATGAATAAGATAAATTGTGAATTTAACCACTTGATTAGGTTTAAGTGCAGGAAATTCTTCTAGGAATACGTCAGTGTAATCCCTCATGATTTGAATATCTTCTAGAAGTATCATCTCCTTTTTCTCAATCATTTGATCTATACATGATTGCTCATTATGTAGTAATATCCAGACATGAGAAAATGATTCTAAAGGAGATTCATATTCCTCTAAAAACATTTAATGAATTGGATGATGATTTGGGATGTGAGGAGTTATCTCTCCTTCCTGACAGTTGAGGTTGAATTTATATAAAGAGAGACAATCCATGCTTCAGATAACATCAAACTCCATTAGAGGAATTATGATGAGATTTTTTGGGAGGTACAGTCCCCAAATGTTAATGATAGAGGATTTATACACTTTGGATCTAGTAATTTCCACATTTTCTGTTCTCCTAGATAAATCAACATCCAAATTTTGAGGTGGTGTTTCAATAGTTTAAATAAACATGCAATATATGAAAGAATGTGAAGACCCAAAATGAAATAGTACATTTTATATTCATAGATGAAATACTACATTACTTGTCACCACTTCATTCTCTATATATACCTTAGAAGTAGTTATAGAATAATCCCTTCTTTGTTTCTATCGAGATTGTTTTTGATTTCCTCTAACAACCCTTGGCATAGGGAAATTGTTTATATAATTCCCATGATCCTTGCAGTTGTAACAACACTACAGGATGAGAGTTGATCTAAACCTTCTTTTAATCTTCCAAATTAGTGGGATTTTTCATATTTTTTAGGAACATATTTACTATATGTCATATATTTCCACATTGGTTGAAATTCAAGGATCCCTTTAGATAGTTCACAAGAAGATTCTTCCCACAATTTTGACACGTGGGATGTTCGATCTTCTTTCCATTATGGGATTTATTTTCTAAACCCCCCATATTAAGATCCATATTTTGTTTTTTTTAACCAGGCCCATGATACCATTGAGAGTCTATGATATCCATTTCATCCTTGAGGAAAAAACGGACAATCGCCTCATAACTATCAATATCCCAAATTGACAACTCCTTTTATAGATTTTTCTTTAGTCAACTAAATAAGAGATCCATCTTGATTTTTGTGTTCATGATAAAGTCAAAGACATATCATGAAAACCTTGTGAAGTTTCCTTTATACACCCTGATGGAATCATCTTCCTTCATGTGAATCCAATGAACATTCTTTCTGTCTTGAGGTGAATGGTTTGTGGGAAATATTTATTGAAATTTTTTTATTGAATTCATCCAAATAAATTGAATCAATTTATTATAGGGAATTCATATTCTTGATCAGTTTCCACCACTGATCGTCTTCTCCATAAAAATGATATACTGACAACACAAAATTCAATTCTTCTGAGCACTGGAGGATAGAGAATATCATTTCAATGGACTTAATCCACTATTCCGTGAGGATGGGATTAGAAGATACACTATACATGGGAGGACATTGATACACGAAGGATTTGATAGCAACATTTTCTTTCCTTATAGAAGGAGAGAGTTACACATGACTCAAGTTATTATTCATAACTTGAGCCGGATGAACAAGTACTAACATAATGTTCTAAACACCCATTCCCTTCATATTAAGTATATCATTAACGAAATATTCACATTCTCTTTCACATTTATTATTGGAACGTGTGATTCTATTTCCCATAATTAACTTATAAAAATAATGTACAATTATAGGGCTTGAATGCATATATATGAAGTATAAAAAAGTAATCGTTAAACATAAAAGCATAAAATACTAAAGTAAAATCATATACTAGCTTGTGATTTGATAGGATAAAATATAGGCTATCTATGATCTGTTTCCTCAAATTTATTCTTAGGGGCTTCTTTTTTTGATCTCTTAATAATGGTTCATAGCATTCTTATGAATTTATGAAAGCGTATCCCCAAGGAGTGTCAAACAAGGAGTGTAGTAAGGCCTATAATCATGCACCAGTTACTTTGTGAGTCTATCATAAAGCAGTGTTTTTGGGTTTTCCTCCTATATATCTCTCTTATAGAGACATATCCACTTGTTCATATCCAGATAGGGACATATTTTATTGATAAACCACTTACTCTATACTTACCAAAAATTAGGGATGTTTTGTTATACAGAGTCTCAACCTTATGGTTGCACTAATGTGTTCAATTCCTGATCTCAAAAAATAACTAGATCATCCTCTTATACTAACTATATAAATTCTAACCTTTTACATATATCATTACAAGATTTTACGCATAGTAAAACATTATATTAAAAGACAAGGATCATAAATTCTAGTGTCTTGGAAGAATATGTACATAAAACATAAAACATAAAACATTTTTTTCTTTAATCATTATAAAGAGATTCTAACTTCCATTGTGATAATACATCTTCACAGTATAACTTGGGGATAACATGAACAAAGGGATGAGCTAAAAATCTTAGAAAGGGAGTAAACATAAGAATAAATATTTTTCACATTGTTAAGAAGGAATGACATAATGATATAAAATGGCATGGAACATATGGAATCATAACATATAAACATGGGATCATATCAGAATCGAGTAATAGTAATGTGAAATAAAAACAAAAAATCCCTTTAGTATGAGTCAAGGCTCCTTGAACATATAGAATCACTTGTAAAGCTTAACCACCAAGACTGTTGCACATATTAGAATGAGTCAAGGCTAACCACCAAGACCGTTGTAGATAACATATCATGAGACTCAACTTTACCAAATAAATTAGAGTTCTATCTAGGTTCACCCATATTAAAATGTTTATGAATATACTTTCCACATAAATAATCATACATATTCAATCATATATAAACATAACTATACCCATGGAATTAAATGGGTATCATAATCTTGTCACAAAGTATAATAGATGGGTGTATCATTCAAGTGTCAATAAAATAAAGGAATTAAAATGAATATTGAAATTTATAAGCTAAAATAGGGATATATCATGGTATATAATTTCAAATAGATGTGAAAATATGTAAGAAGTGTATTTAATAAATTTTAGCATTAAATAATTTTACTATAGTTTTAAGGAAAATACTAATGATACTTTAAAATAGAAAATGGAATAATATTTTATATAAAACTAGAAGTGAAAAAAGAGGTTTTAAAAATAAAAATAATTATTTTATCAAAACAATTGTGTCTTAAAACAGATGATTAAGTGCACTTGAAATTGGGTAAGAATTCGAGAATTTTCCTTAAAATGGTTTTTTATCGGGTAGTATTGAGGTGGGGAGCACTTAAAAAATGTATATACCCAAAGGATAATGATCGAGGTACCGTGATAAATTATTTTGGATAATATAGACAGAATTTATAAGAGGTATATAAAAATAGATAACTTCACTTGGGGAAAAAGAACGATAGAGCAACCTGAAGGAATAAAGGATGTTCGTGTAGAATCCCTTACCTTAAGTCTTATGGTGTACTTCAGTTGATCTTAATATCCTGGATTACCTAATTAAAGTAATTAATTGATATTTAAATAAACTATTATTTATGTAATTTATTTATTATAATATTATTAAGTTCGTTCATGACCTTTTTGACAGATTAAGAGGTTTAATTTCATTGTTTGTTTAATTGGATTTCATGATTGGTTTACTTATATACATGTAAGGATAAACATGTAAGATGAGAATGGTTATCCAAAATTGGAGTTATATGATTTTATTTATAAATAAATTGATTAATTGGTTATGAAATTCGTTTGGTTATTTGGATTTATGATAAATCATTATATATAACTTTAATGATAATTGTTTTGGTTAATTAGATGTTTTTTATCACATCACACACATTTTGCTTTATAAATTGATATCACGTGTAAAAAAGATTCCAGAACCTTAAATTAGATATAATACATATATTATAGTCTATTTAAACCATAGATAAGGTTTCATGACCAGAATTTAAGATGGTGGTAGAAATTCAAAACCCATCATCCTTGAATGTTATAAATTAACACGTCTCGGATGATGTATTCATATATAGTATATAAAGAGGGTAAATGAATGATTATGATGAATTATTCCATTATAATAACAAAATTATAGTACATGTAAGTTACTAGAGTTATCATAACATTTGGATGAAATGAGGCGAGGAAATAAATATAAAATAACGAAACTCAAATGAAAATTAAAGAAATGAAAAGAGGAATTTACCTCTAGAATATATCTTCCTTGATAACCTCTTAAAGAGAGAGGATTTGTTCTTTTGAAGACACCAAGGGATTTTGGAAGTGGTATAGTGGATTATAGTGGTATTTGATTAGAATTTGTGTTGGGAACAAGGATTGAGATTAATGAAGAGAAGAGGGGGGTGAGGGTGGTGTTTATAGTGGTGGAGAGGGGGGTTTTCTCAATATTGTATTCATTATTTTATTTTTTATAAATACACGAAATAGTACCAATTATTGTGACAAAAAACATAAATATAGGCATGTGATTTCAAACCCAAGCTACTTACATCATCCATGACCCATGAAATATGTACTTATCATATAATATATATAAAGCAAATTACAGTATTTTACTATTCACTAAAAATTCAAGTATTTAAGAAAAATCCCAAAACATTACCCCAACCAATTTTTAAAATGTAGATTTAGAAATTTAATTCCATTTTACGAAAATTATTTTATAGATATGTGACATTAAATTTTATATTAATACCAAATTTTACATGAAAATAAAAATTTTAAAATTAAAACTACTTTTCTAACAGTTTGAAAAATTGATTATGGATTCTTAAAATTATCATATAATCATAATTCATAAAACAAATATTTATGAATAAATTATATGAATATAAGTTTTATTTTAAATTATTAAATTAATCATAAAATTATAATTAAATAAACATGCCTCACAAAAATTCCAACACTATGATATAATTATATCATATTGTCTATTATAAGGTGGATATATTTTATTTATACTTTCATTGGTAAGGTTAGTTATTCACATGGACGATTCACTATTCATAAGGGTCATATTTCTATTCATAAGGGTAACATTACTATTCATAAGGTTCAGTTACTATTGACTAATAAAATCAAGTTTGTCTTATTGGACTCCAAACATCTTAATGATTTCAACCGTGTATGTTAGATTTTGGAAATTCAAAGCACAGAAGTGAAAATATTATTCTTAAAGGTTACATAGTACACAGTAGTTCATTGTGTGAGGATTTTATGTGATCTTAATATATAACATAATTATAAGAAGAGAATTTCCATTGATTAAAATTTGGGTTGTGATAATCAAGAAAATCATGGGATATCATTATTATTAAAAATCATGGAATCCATGAGAAAGGATAAAAAATTTAGTGATCTCAAATGGTCAGTAAGGGTTATATACAGTGGAAGAAATAAAAATTCAATTACTTTAATCAATATACAAAGGTAAATAACCAAGTACACAATATATTCAAATAACTTGATAGTTCTTAATCAATATAGAAATTTAAATAATTGAAAACACTTCTATTTAAAAATAGGATATGGAATAATTAATATAAAAAGGTAAATAACTAAAAACCATTCTATTTAATCAATAAATTATAAATTAAATTCATCCAAATATTTTTTTCGTCAAAATATTATGGATAACAACAACTAAATTTGAATAAAGGAAATGAATAATTATTGGATTACATTTACATGATACATTAATTCACGAGTGTCAAGACCTTTCACAAGAGGGTTTAATGGACATGAAATAACCTTTTTAATGATATCTTAATGGATTTATCTCATTTGGCCTACTGATTCATTGAGGGGAAATATTATACCAGGCCCCACCCACCACATTTGGTCTTAACCATTCCTCGCATATTGAATAATAGATTAAATTCATAAACAATGGGCTTAATTAAATATTCAGATCCTTAAAAGTACACATATTTATCAATATTTTCCCATTTAATAAAATAAATTTTAAGTAAACATCGTATGACAGAATGGTATATGGTTTAAGTAATAAAAAAATACATGATATATAATGTTTATATATAGGGGGAACATAGTGTTCAGTGGTCACTAGAAATTAAATAACTCATGGGTATGTTAGTGACTAAAAAATTAATCAAAGATGTGAATTTCAATACGATCCCTTTTAAAAATAATCATAATCCATCTAGAGGAATAATAATGATGGTATTAATACAAAATATACAAATTATTGTAAAAATAAGGATTGTTGTCCTTGATGAATAGAAATACAATAAAAATACCATTAGAAACATTCTTGGGGAAAATATCATTTTCATTTGGAGAAATGTTTTAAAATATCCATTTCATTAAAAATCACATTTAAAAACATCTTATTTAAAATTATCTTTTTAAAATTGAAAAGGAAGCTTCAAATAAATGATAATGATAATTTCCATACAAGGGAAAAAGAACCATTATTTTATATTTTCAACGGTTTATAAAAGTACCATTTTAATCCAGTGATAACAAAATTCCATTAAAAACATTAAATAAATAATTTTAAATCGTTAAAAACATTTTTGAAAACATTTTTAGAGAATATTTTTTTGGAATAAAACATAGTTCCGAGAGAAAAAAGAAATGGTATTGAATTTTCTTAAAAGCATTTTCTAAAACATTTTATCTACAAAAGAGTGGGAAACTGGTACTACTACAACAAAATATATTGAATAACCCTATTATACCAAAATTAAATTATATTTTAAACAATAATAATATATTTTATTTTAATATAAATGAAAAAATATATTGTTTTGATTAGAATGAGATTATGGAATAAACCCTTAAAATGATCATCATGTCAAATTTAAAATTAACTAATGAATTAATTATGTGAATCAAATATAAATAAACATAAAAAATATGTAAATACAACATATTATAATACAATAAATTATAAACATAATATTATAGTATTAATAACAATGATAAAGTAATATAACATAATAAAAAGAGATTGTGTTATGGAATTCTTAACCACCTCGTAAAATTTCATTAAAATACCCATACGTGATATAATTAAAATTCTAACATAAAATAGAATTAATAATTAATTATTTATTATTTTACATATCAAGGTGTAGTATATACACCATATAAAAGTAATTATGTGCATAACATTACAATATGGCTCAATAAAATGAAATTGTGATTAAATCACATACCATGTGCTTTCCTTTTGGTTGTACATGTTTGATTTTTATAGATATTTTCTTTGAAAAAGTTATTATGTTATAATAGAACAATATTAATACTTATTATTTCATATATTATACCTATATATATTATAACCCTTTCATTAATAATTATTTATTATTTTTATTGTTTAGGGTGTAAAATGCCTTGTTTTCCGAGTATGTTTGGACTTTGTTTTGTTCCTCTTAATTTTAAAATGATTTAATGATATCAATAATTTAAACCATGCTGAAAATATTATATATATTAATTATATATCTCTTTATTTTAATAAATAATATTTATATATATGAAATGGAACACATTATTCATTGAGACGACATGTTGTACGGACACATAAATGCCGCATCCATTTTATCTGCATATTAAATTAATAAAAAGTAAATGATAAATGCATATTATTATTCCTACAAAAATATTATTTCACAAATATCACTAATATTTATTAAAACTATCTTTAATTCGTTACATGTAATGGTGAATGAATCACATCGCTTCATATGGACGTACGTTTTCATACACACAAGCGTCAATATCATATTCGCACAGAATGAGAACCCTGAAATTATGTATTATGTATGAATTATAGAAGAAAAATAATATCATTAATATCATATATATCATTATTACACTATAATACCATCATTATAATTATTATTTAATTGTGGTAATGGAATAATAAATTGTATTTGTTCGCGTGGTGGTAGTACGCCATATATAAAAACGATGATTATGTATCCATTTGAAGGGAGTGTGTGATTTTTTAGGACATAATATTATAAGTAAAACATATAATTGCATTTAATATTCTATTTTTATTATATAATCATGAAATGTGGATAATTTAAGGGGTTGGAGAATGAAAAAAAAAATTCTGAATGATGAACGTAACATATACTATGGGTAACTTATTTTTGTTTATACAAAAATAAATCCATGGTTTTCTATCTGTCCTAACTAATTCTTTAAGTATGAAGGGAGTTATTTTTGGAGTTAATTTTTTTAGGGGTTTTAAGGGCCAAAAATCATGTAAGGCTTGTATAATAATAGATATTGACTGACATTTTATAATTTATGTGGGGTGACATTCATATAAATACAAAAATGTAAACATTGTTGGGAGGTGTATATTACATAATATGCTTAAAATAATTAAAAATATATGATAAAAGAGTTTATTTTGTCTAATAATTTCCATTAAATGGGTTATTGACAAGTTCCTAGGTATTTTGGACTCTATGAAAAATGTTTGGCCACTAAGTATCCTCATGTTTTACCTTAATCGCAGTAATTAATATTAATTTCATTCATTAATAAATTTAGTCAATTTTCTTTTGAAAATAATAGAAATTAAAAATTACAAGATTACAAATATGGAACCAATTTTTTTGAAAAATATAAAATCAGAAAATTTTCAAAAATTAATTTATAAGTAATATCGCATATAGGATATGAAAGTAGGTTAGTGAAAATGGTCAAAATTATTCTATGTTTTTATATCTAAATAAAATATTAAAATGTTTAAAATGATAAAAATTTTATTAATAGATTTATAAGGGATAAATTTTTAATTTGGATCCAATTAAAAATATAATTTGACATTATAATTTTTTTACATGAAAAGGGAGTTCGAAATTAAAATTTACTATTTTTTCACAATTCATTGAAAACCAAAACGTCTCATAAAAATATGAAAAATTTAACATAATAAAATTTTGACATTTTTTCAAAAATTATAAATTTAATTTTTAAAAAATAATTTATAGAATTGTAAAAAAATTATTATTAAAAAAAGATCTCCTTTAAAAGGGGGAAATCACATTAGAAAATACTACTTGTATGTGTAAAATTTCATATTTATTTCTTATCTTATTCTTATCAAATCTATTAGATTAATGTATAAAAATTTATTGATTATATAATATAAAAAATCATTTAGGTTCATTAATTATTTTTAATTAACTTAATTGATAGAGTTACATTTCTTTTTGGGGCATAAAAATAGTTCATTATAAAAACATTTCATTTTTATTCAATTGGTTATTGTTTTCATTCCAAATTAATAGGTAACAAATGAATTCAACCAGGATTTTATAAGTTATTTAATAATATTTATAAACACTTATTTAAATAATTCAATATAACTTTATTTTTAAATAAAAATATTAAAATTATTTAATAAAAATAATTATTACCTATAATGTAAGCTAACAAAGAAACTCATTTTTTTGTTCAATAAAATCTGATTCAGTATTTCATGCATTGAATTCTTGATAATTCATTAAATTTATTTAAAATAATAAATATATAATAATTTATTGAGATTTATTTTCTTTTCTATTAAAGGTATTTTATTTTATAGATTTTTTTGAATAAAATTTTACTCTATTATAATTTTTGAGGTGTTGTATTCTCCCCAACTTAAATAAATTGCATCCAAGAAAGTTAATCATGATATATATAATCAATTAATTGATATTTGAAAATTACATTGTTCAAATCCAACATCGTGTGAAGGGTTTGTAAAAATTGGATTTGAAAATATTGAATGGGGAGTGCCGAGGTCATATAGAACAACACATAACTAGGTTTCCAAGTAGGAGAAAGTTGGTGGAGTGTTAAGATATGAACTTAGAGAAAAAGTATAAATAATTATAGAGAGTGATTGAGTTCATTGATCACAAACAAGTAAAAAATACATGTAATTTGTAGTGTCTAAAAACCATTAATATTTTATTATTTAAAATAACATTGGCTCAATAAAAATTAAGGTATTTGGATGTCATTTTATTTCAAGATAATTTTCCTAATGTTGATTAATTGTTTTACTATAAAATATTATAGTAAAATATAATTACTTGATATATTTCTATAAACACAATTTCATATTTTGGTTTTTATTCAATAAATTTAAAATTCATCCATTAAATTAATAATTGAATATCATAAAATAATTTTTTATGATTTAAAGACTAAAATTAACTTTTTATTTTCATAATATCCATAAAACAAGTCTTTATATCTATCTCTAACTATTTTTGAAATCCAATATTATTTGTACGTAAATATATCAACAAAAAACAAGTAATACTATTGGTTTTTCATTAATATTTATTTTCCAAAAATTTTAAATAATAAAAACGACATATTAACTATGGAATTGTGTTGGGAAGTGGTTGGCATTAACACCTTATCGTCCTTCAGTTGTGGGATCAATCCTTATGTATTTTTCCTAATACGGTGGATTTTTATTAAGCATACATGATGTGCTTTTTGTAAATGATATTCTTGTAATGTTAAAAAAAATTATGACGGACATCATAGAGATGAAATTAATCCCAAAATAATATTTTTAATACTGTTTCCAATATAGAATATTTTTCTGAAAAATTTTAATAATCATATTTTTCAGTTATTTCAATTGTCTAAATAATCACACTAACCCTAAAGGTAATCAATAACTTTAAACATATATATATATAATGTAAATTCGTTATTCCTCCAATATATTTTTCCACAAAAACATATAATTTCAATAAATTTAATCAAAATCTCCACGGTCTTGGTATATACAGTCAATAGATATAACCTAAAAAGGGTGTTTAAGACATTAAACATACGATCAACCTTACCTCATAAACCCATGATTGTATTTTTCACTCTTATGTCAATAAATAAACATATGATTAAAAATGTTCACATAGTCCATATATTTTTCATGATACTTGTAACCAATATACTATTAGTAAAAATACATCTAAAATTTAATTACTGAATTCCAATACATAAATACTTCATCCAATTTATTTCCTCATATGTTCTTGTATATTCTAGGGTTTAACCTAGGTTATTCATTATCATAATCTATTCAAATAATTCATAATTTAAAATAAATAAATTGTAAATTATCCTAAGAATATCGCATGGGAGTGACAAACTATGAGTGCAATAATGCCCATTGTCATGTACCAATTTACACTAGATTCAATCCCACTATGACCTTTTTAGAATTATTACCCCGAGGTACATCTGTGTCAGAACCACATCAACTGGTAGTATCTATTCAGGGATGTATTGTGAGGTAAATAACATAATATCTATCTTATAAAAAAATTAGGATATTATTCTATAATTATCCTCAAATTATATCATCGGGTTGTGTACCCAAATGAATGTTTTCTTAAATTTGGTTTCATAGGTTTCTACTAAACATAATTGGATAAAATGAGTTGTGACCAGACACCTTTTAACCTTGAGTTAGTGTCTACTAAAATTTCATTGGAAAAATATTAAAGTAAATTCATCCCGAAGGACCAATTAGTTTAGTAGTCTTTGTAAACTAGATATATACATGTGTTTTGTATTATAACTGAATACAAAAATTATAATTGAATTTTTTTTCCCATTTAATTTTCAAGAATAATTCTATAAAATATATCACATACATTAATAAATTTATTAATATAATTCATAGAATACTGGAAAAATAAAAAAATAAGTGTGATTTAAAATACACCTTAAGGGTTTATTACAACAGATGAAATAATTAATCAATGATCTTAATCAATATGTAAAGGTAAATATTTTAGAACAGATGAATTTAAATATATGGATATATAAAAATCAATGTTTAGAGGTAAATAAATTAAAACCATGACATTAAAAACTATATTTCAAGTATTCAATATGGAAATGTAAATAATTGGAAGCCATGGTATTTAATCAATAAAAAGAATACCAAATACAACCCTTTGTTTTTTCCATGTGAATATATCATGGATAATAATTACTAAATAACAATGAAGATAATGCTTAATTGTTGGATTTGATGTATCTAGAACTTGAAACCACTACCATCAAGACCAATTATAATACAATATGATCCCTAGGTAATAACTAGTTTAATGCAATTATAACAACTTTGTCTCATGGGACCTACCATTGCATCATGGTGCGATATTATCCAGGACCCACCGATCACAATAGGTCCATCACATTACACATATATTTAATTACCAATTTAGTTCATTTAAAATTCTTCTTGTCATATATTAATAGTGAATAAGGATATGGGTTTATCAATAATCCTCATTTTAATAAAATAAAATTAAATATAAACACAATATGAAAAAATGATATACTGTTTAGGAAATAACCATATCCATGATAAATAATGTGGTTTGTAGGGGAATTATAATGTTCAATGGTCACTAGAAATTGAATATCTGAAAGTGTGGTTAATGATTACGAAATTTATTCATTTAAGTGAATTTAAATATTATCCTTGGTCAAAAAAATTGTGATAAATACATAAGAAGAATAATGAGGGTATCAATACAACATATACACATTAGAGTAAGAATATGGGTTTTTATAGTTGATGAATATAAATATAGTAAAAATATATTTATCAAATTAATGTGGAAAATTTACTTCACATTTTGAAAAAAAATTCTTTGAAAATAACCATTAAAAATATTATCTATAAAATGTTCTTTGTAAAATTTAAAAGGATTCATCAAAATAATTTGACTGGAAATTTTGTACAAGATAGAAATAACATTACTTTTTCATTGTGAAATGGTTTGAAAAGTACCATTTTTGGAATGTGATAAGAATATTAAATTGTAAAAATATTATATAAATAACATCAATAGATTCAAAAAAAATTCTGAAAACATTATTTTATAAGAAAACGGATTTCTAACTGAAGGGATAAATGAAGTTTTCTTTTCATAAAAACTTTGTATATAATATTTTAAGGACCAAATAGTGGATGATTGATAAAAATACATGGAATAATTTTTTATAACCAATGGATAATAAAATTATAGGGTTTATAATAAAATTATCATATAATTACTATCATTGGAAATTCAATAATAAACAGTGTTGATAAGAATGAGATTGTGAAATAAAGACATAAAATGATTGAAACATTTATGTAATAAGTAATTAATGAATAGATTATGTGTATTGTTTTTAAATCTAAATTATAAAATTCTAAATAAAAAATAATATAACAAATGAAATTATATACATAATCTAATCATTTTATTTAAAATGTGTATGTAATATAATACAATGAAATGAAATTGAGTCATCAAATTATTTACCACTTGGTAACATTTAATTCAAATAACCATAAGTGAAATAATTCAAATTGAATTTTAAAATACCATGTATTATATATTATTCAAGATATGAAATATTAATGGGAAGTAAATAAGCAATATAAAGGTAAATAGGTGAATAAAATTACAATATGCCTTATTAAAATGAAATAGAGACGAAATCCCTTAGCACAAAATTTATTTTTCATCATACGTACTTTAACATTATATATGGTGGTTTTAAACATGTTATTAAATTTTACTAGAACCATATTATTCTTTTTGATATCTTATATAATCCCTTTATAAAATATTATAAATTATTCAACAATAATCATTAATTATTTTCATTATTTTGGTTGTTAATTACCATGATTTTTAAGTATTTTTTTTCATGTTATTTTTTTTCCTTTTACATCGATCATGATTTCATCTTATATATAATCTAACCGATGATATAAATATCATATATAATTATTATATATGTATTTATAGTCATACATAAAATTTAGTGCTAGTAAATGGAATGCACCATTCATGGAGACTGTAGGTTGTACGTACTCTTGAACACAAGTTCCATTTTATTATTATATTAATATATATAAAAATTAATTATATATGTATATTATTATTACGGTATCATTTTTAGGTCAAATATCACGTATTTTTATTAAAATTATCCTTAATACATTCCATGTAGTACAGAATGAATCACAATGGTTCGCAAAGAGGTAATCTACCATACACACGAGCGATGTTATTGTATTCCCACAAAATGGAAAGCATGATGTATTGTGGTCTAAACTAATTAAATAATAATATAATAATAATAAATAAAATTTATACCAAAATTAATCTATAAATCAGAATTATTCCCAATATTGAAAGATATTAATCGAAGAAAGAACAACATTAGTTCCTGAGGCGGTAGTCCACCATACAAATAATCAATGATTGCAACTCCCATTTTATGGAAGTGTGTGAGGTTATAGGTTTTAATATTAGAATAAACATATATCAGAACATTCTATGTACTAGTTTTATTATATAATTATTATGTAAGGATAATTTAATGGGGTGTAGAAATAAATAATACAAAAGTACTTATTGATAAATGTTAGCTTTTCTTAGGGTAACTCTATTTGGTTTAAACCAAAAGACATTTTGGTTTTATTTTTTTAAAAAAAATGTTCTATTACGATGTGTGGGTTTTTATTAGTAAATTAATTAAGGGGTTTCACTATCCAAAATTCATTATATTTGTATAGAATGTGGGATAGTTAATACCATTTTATAAATCTAGACGAGTGTTATGCTTGTGAATACCAAAAAGTAAATTTTATTGAGAGCTCTCACATATTTTTTTCCTCCAATAAAGAAAAAAAATTACCCAAGAGGGTATATGGCCTATATATTCCCATAAAATGTATTTTTAGATAGTTTTCTAAGTCATTTATACCATTGAGATTAATGATTAACTAATAATTAACCATATTGCTACCTTATTCGCTGTAATTAATTTTAAATTCATTCACCAATATTTTTTTCCAAAATAAATGTTAACAATACAAAAAGTAATTAATTATGATGATTCAAATTATTTAATCTTTTTCTTCTAAATTTTAATCGAAATAATTGATGAAAATAAAATAAAATTGATCATATAGACGGGAGAATAAAGCAGGTTTTTTGTAAGTGAAAATGTTCAAAAGTTTACCAAGTGTTTATATATATAATCAATATAAAATATATTTTTATAACATAAATTGGATTAATATATTTATAATTTATATATATTTTACTTTATATCAAATTAAAAAAATAATTAATTTTTATTGATTATTTAGATGAAAAGTCTATTTTCAATTAAAATTATGTATTTTTCACTATTCTTAAGAAATGAAACATCTCATAAAAATACAAAAAATTAACCAAAAGATAATTTTGAAATTACCATTTTAAAAATGAATTTTAATTTTTAAAATGAAATTTTATAATGATTATAATTTGTTATAACTATTTCATCATTTAATGATGGAAAACTGTCTTTAGAAAAATATTTTTTTATGTGTTAAATTTTACATTTTATTTTATTATAACAATGAAATATATTTGAGTAATGTGAGTTTTTTTATTTAATACATAGTATATAAATTTATTTTTTATTCTTTATCTAGAAAAAAGTAATTTAATTTATTAATTTTTTTATTGGGTGCATAAAAATTATTCTTTATAAAAAAATTTCCATTATATTGAATTGGTTTTTATTTTCATTTATAATTAACTAGTATCCAATTAATTAAACCATATTTTAATAAGACAATTAATCAAATTTTCAACCGTTAATTTACTAGCTATAAGAAACTTTTAATTTTAAATATAAAATATTAAAATTATTTTCTAAAACATGGTGTTGCGTGTAACACATGCTATAAAAAACCGATTATTGCATGAAACACAAGATAATTCAGTGTTGTGTGAATTGAAACCTATAGAATAGATTAAACATATTAAATATATTAAATATATAATAATGTATGAAGACATTATATTAATTTATACTCTTGGTTTTTTATTTCACACACTTTATCAATGAAAATGTTATTCCTTCACAATTTTCATGGTGTTAGATAACCTCATGTGTATCACATGGATGTTGAGGTTCATGAATTCATGTAAAACGGACTACTGCGTGTATCTTTAAGATGTTTCACATGAGTCATTTTCAATACATAATATTCACATAACATATATTATTCCATTTTTAATTAACTGATGAAGAAATCCTTAATAACATTAGTGTCAATAACATTTACTATATCTCCACATTTGAGATCCTGATGACATTATATTCAAATGAACTCATATACATGTCTACTTCTGATAACAAGTCATGTTAAACTATAGTTTGGTAGATATTGATGATGGTGGTTATGATGGTGATGATGATGTAGTGTCTCTATACATTGATAGTATAGTAAACAATGTTATGTTATCATCTGGTGTGAATTTTAGTAATAAAGTATCATGTGTGAGAGGATATTAGATGTGTATAAATAGATGGATTTCTATTTAATTGAAAAAGTATTCCTTGACCTAGAAATGTATACTCTAAGGTAATATATATCCTGGAATGTTTTTACAGGTGTGAGAAGATGACATTTAGTGAGTTGTGACCCTTAATGAGACCCTACTATGGGTTCTGCAGAATATTTTTTTGGCCTTAGAGATGTGACTCTGGTTAATTTTGAGTCAATTTATCATGTAATGTGTGGGTAACTTGAGTGATAATTTTACTTATCGAGGGATAGTTTATGTTATTAGTTCCTAAGGGTAGGTTTCATTGACATGATTCCTAATGCATGTGAGTGACATTCAAAATTCCAAGTGTATAAACTTTCATGTTTCCTTGAAACTGTGGATAATGGTGAGCATTGAGTGCTACCACTCATAATGTGATGTTATGTTTTTGAGAATTTTTATTATTTTGGAAATGAGTGTGGGACTATGGGAATCATGGTTTTATATTTTAGTTGTTATACACACATTAAATTATGAGTGAAGATACTAGATGGTTATACCTTGGAGTGTTAGTGTGTGGTTGGATGCTTGATGCCTTAAACGGATGCCTTTACGACATGTGGTGTGTTATGAATCCTGAAAGTAAATAGATTCTACTATTGAAGAGGATTACTAATAAGATCATGTTTGGTTGAACTAGGAAATTTTATGTTGTTGTCAATTGAATATGTGTGTTAGTCTAGGTACAAAAGTCTATAAATAATTGTGAAAATAACTCTACTTAAAGTAATGAATGGTTTCACTATGAATGGAAGGTAGATACATAATGCATTATATTTCATTTGATAGTTTTAAATGAGGTCATATGAATCAGTATGAAAATGGTGGAGAAATAAATATTGACAATAATCTATGATTTTTAGATGAACATAGAACAATTATTGGTGGTAGGTTACAAATCAATTAGGATCACTCTCACCCAGAGATTTAATAACCAATGTGATTGACATGAAGAAATAGGGAATTCCATTCCATAGTTTAGTGTGTAAATAGAGGTCTCTATGGTGGGAAAAAAACTTTTGTAATGGTCATCTATCATGACCCGTCCCTCGGGGCCCGTATCGTGACTACCCCAAGCCCGCCTTCCATAGACCAGGGGCTGGTCACTAGCACCAAAGGTGTAGATCCCTAAATTGGGAAGGCATTGCCTTTAAAATGGTAAACAAACAAATCTGAGTACACAAATGGAAGTAAAACCCTAAGCAAAACTGTATAAAAAATAGAGTGTTAAAAGTAAAGTGGGATATAAATACAAGCCCAACAGTAATGTACAAGGAAACAGAAATATATAAGTACAACTAAAAGAAGAAGTAAGCTGCTACTGGGTCCTCCTCCGTGGTTCCTACCTGAAGGGTAGGTATAGATGGCCTCATCCGCATTCCACATCCATCAGTATACTTCGTGTACCGTCACGCCGAATGGTCCTCCTTTGGGTACCGTCTAGTCCTAGTACTCTCCGCCTAAGTAAGTGTTGTTCATCATCTGCAACCAACACAATAAGGTGCAGGCATAGCCCGTGCAGGGTAGAGTATAACAATACATAGTAGGGTCCCCGAGACCCTAATGGACTTACTAAATCCAACAAGTATATACCAAAAAACATGTATTCAATAGATAAATATTACTTAGGTATATGTCCATACATATACCTAAGTTATCTAGTAACCCATCTCAATCATGAGGAAAACTAAAAAGTCATTGAATCTGCTCAAAAAATGATTTTATTCTAGGGGTAATATCATGTAACAACCCCAGTCACATTGTCTGAACCTCGGTTGATGGTGTACTCCTCCTCTATCGAGTACTGTGGGTCTGCCACGTCACACAGAGGCGCTTCCTACTATCCTTGGACTATTGTGGTACTCCTCTAGTCGAGCACCGTGGGTCGGCTACGTCACACAGAGGTGCTCCCCACTGTGGGTCTGCAGCGTCACACAGAGGCACTCCCCCTCGTAGCTTGCTGATGTACTCCTCCTGTCGAGTACCATGGGTTTTCCGCGTCACACAGAGGTGCTCCCCAATGTGGGTCTGCCACATCACACAGAGGCGCTTCCCATTAGGCTAGTTGAAACACTCATAGTCGAAAGGTCAGCAGTCGTTAGGTCTCAACCAGCTATTAGGTCTCCGTACTCCGCTCAGTCGTCTCCGGGAGGATCTGCTCCACAAGCCACAGGTCAATTCTCCAACTGTCACGAAGTCCTAAGTAAAATTATCACAAAGGTGTACCTCATCATAGGGGTCTCAACGCAATAGACGGAATGTCAATCGGACGCCCGGTCTGTGAGTTATTGGCATTTCCGTCATAGGGGCCCAGTTGGATTTCAGGTTCAAATCAACCAGACCGTACCCCATCTGATTCCAAACCTCAAGTAGGATATTCCAAAAGAACCTTCTCTCTCCAATATTTCTGTCACCACATTCGTTTCGTCGATCGGACACCAGTAGAAAAATTTATGGGCGAATAGGTGTATTCGGGTCAAACGGGTTCAGAATGGGGTCTGACCCAGTCTGTGGGTCCAACCCGATCTGCGAGTTCGACCAGGTCCATGGGTCCGACCGAACCCAAGGGGGTGGTTCGGCCCGAGGGCGTCCAGACATGAGGGGCGACCCTGGTTGAGGGCGGCACGACCCGACGGGGTGGCTCGGCCCAAGGGCAGCCCGACCTGAGGGGGAGGCCCGGCTCGAGGGCGGCCCAACACGAGGGGGTGGCATGGAGGCCCACACTGGGTCCGTCTCGCGCCGGGTCCGTCCTACGCTAGGTCCGGGCTGCGCCGATTCTGGCCCATGCAGGGTCCAGCCTAAGGGCCCGGCGGCCCGGCTACCCGGCGTCTCGGAGGGTCCGCCTAAGCCACGTCTATGAGGGATACCGCGCGCCCCCTGGATATCCCGAACGGCCAAGCCATTCGGGTGGGAGCCAAATCGATTCCAGGTGGCACCGGTCCAGCACACGTAGGACCCAACGGGGTCCCGCTCCTCCCGACTGGCCGAGCAACCAGCCTCTCCGCACTACGGGTGGCCAGCCCGATGCCAGCCTTCTCGGCTCCTCCGCCACGGCGCGACAGCGCCACAGTTCTTCTCCTCTGCACGGCGCGATGGCGCAGTGCCCCTCTGTGGTGGCCCACCTTGGCCGCGGCTCTCCTCTTCCTTATGGCATTATGGAACCGTGCCTTTCCACCGCATCCCACCCTGGACGTGGTCCCCTTCTCCTCCACACTGTACGGTGGTGCCGCACCCTTTCGTCAACCCGGCAGCCTTGCGCCGTCGGTTTGTTCGCGGACGGCCCATTGCCGGCAGCCGTTGCTCCACCACGGACCGTAGGCCATGGCCCGCTCCTCCAGCGGCGTTGTTGCACCGTCATCATTGTCAACAAGCGAAGAAAAATAGATGGGGGGGTCAAGCTATGTCCGTTCCATCCGAGCCCTCCTCGTTATAGTGATATCAATTGGTAATTCACAATCCATAAATTGAACGAAATAGAATGGGGATATAATCAAATCAAATCCCCTACCTCATGTTCTTTATTCGATGACGATGTTTAGGAAAGGGCACACGTTGATTCATTGACATCGGAAATGAATAAGCCAAGGTTGGCATCATTGACGTTCATCAAGGACAGTGCTCCATCCTTTGTTCCTATTGAAGAAGGAAGAAGGTGTTCATCGTTCTTCGTTGGCAGAAGAGGCGTTCTTCGTTGATCTTCCAACTCCTCTTCCAAAAGCTCCACCAAATGAATATTCCAACAAAAATAATGGGTTAAGCTAACCCATTATTTAATTGTTGGCCAAAAAAATATTCAAAATATTTCAAATTAATTAATTAATGTTCCATAATGTAATTTGTGTGGTTTGGCACATTTATGAGGGAAGTTCAAGTGTTTCCCCCACTTATGGTGAGTTCAAGGGGTTTAAAGTTTGTGTGGTCCCCACCTCATTAATGGATAAGATATGTTTAGACCTCGGCTGGGCCCCACCACCATAACCTCTCATGGGAAGTTATGGTGTGGTGGCCCCCACCTATAAACTCCTCTTGGAGGTTTTAACCACCAAATAAATAAAAATAAGTTGTACGTTTAATTTTATTAAACTCTTAAAAACTGTAAGAACTAACATTCATTCTCAGCCAACTCCCATCGAGGTGAATGTCTTCTTCAGCGAATACTGGCACTAGGAGTTCAACGGTGCCTTTAGATTTCAATTCCGATAATTGGTTCAAAAGATATAAAATCCCACTCATATTTTTACTGAATGTACCCAAAAAAACTTCAAAAATTGATTTCCGGAATACCGGGCCATGGAATCAAGTGCCATAAATTTTTGCGGACTCGTAATAATACGATGTACTTAAGAAAAAAAATTCCATAAAATTTCTGGGTCTTTATATTCTCCCCACATCAGGGCTTTACGTCCTTGTAAGCTACAACTTGAACTAAGGGAACAAATGGGGGTACTGAGCACGCATCTGAGCCTCCCGCTCCGATGTGCTCTCCTAGAGGTTCCCATGCTACCAGTGAACATGAACCTCAGGTATCGACTGTCCACATAGGACCCGCTCCTGTCGATCCTCAATCTCTACTGGAACCTCCATGAAAGTCGCCCCGTAATCGATATCCAGCTATACATGGTCAATGATATGGGAAGGATCGTGCACGTATCTCCTCAGCTGAGATACGTGGAAGACATCGTGCACCCAGTGCAATTGAGGTGGAAGATCTAAGCAGTAATCCACCTCGTCTACTCTGCTGAGGACCTAGAAAGGTCAGATGAATCACAGAGATAACTTTCCACCTTGGTCAAATCTCTGTAGACCTCATCATGTTGAGACCCATATAAAAACATGGTCATCATCCTCGAACTCCAGAGCTCTCCTCCTCTTGTCAGCATACGAATTATGTCAGATCCCTGCAGTCTTCATCCACTCCTAGTTGATCTTCACCTTCTCATTGGTAGGCCGTACCATATCTAGTCTCACTAGTGTTGAATCCCCTAGGTCTATCCAGCACAGGCGCGATCTGCAAGTTTGACCATAAAAGGCCTCAAAAGGAGACATACTGATGGTGTAGTGATAGCTGTTCTTGTATGAAAACTCCACCAAGGGCAATTGATCCTCCCATCTATGACTGAAGTTGAGGAAACATGCATGGAGCATGTCCTCGAGGGTATGAATGGTCCTCTCAGTCTGACCATATGTCTGAAGATGGAAGGCGGTGCTCAAGCGAAGCTGTGTTCCGAAAGACTCATGCAACCCCTTCCATAGCCGGTAAGTAAACCATGCATCACATTTGGAGACAATAGAAGAAGTTACTCCATGTAAACGCATAATCACCTGTACATAGAGGCATCATAAGATCTCTATTGAGCCTTGCTCTCTGATCGGTAGGAAGTGGGCCAATTTGGTGAGTCAGTCAATGAACACCCATATCTAATCAGGACTCCTTGATGTATGTGGAAGAACCATCATGAATTCCATGGATATCCCATTCTACTTCCACTCTGGGACCTCTAAGGGCTGAACCAAGCCTGCAGGTACCTAGTGCTCCACCTTCAGTTGCTGACAAGTGAGGCATCGCGAGACAAACTCAGCTACTGCCTTCTTCATACTTGGCCACTAGTGTTGTCATCTGAGGTCCTGATACATCTTCGCCACTCCTGGATGTACTAATGGAGGGGAAGTGTGGAAATACCTCAACACTTCCTCCTGAAATGCCACAGGTACCATGTTATATCCTCTAAAGAGAATGATGTGCTCCCCACATTCATAAAAACCATCAGGTGCCTCCCATATGGATATCTAAGCACGCTGTGTCTCATAGTTAGTGTCCCCATGCTGCGTCTCCCTGACTTGCTAAATAAGTGGAGGAGTGACTGTAACAGACTGATGGAAAGCTTCTCCATCCTGGTCGAGAAAGGATATCTGTAAAGAAGCCTGCTACTTTGTCGCCTCTCCTAGAAGCGGTATACTAGATCTCTTACTTAGCACATTCACAACAACATTCCCCTTCCCAAGTGTATAGACTATCTCGAAGTCATAGTCCTGGAGGAACTCAATCCATCGTCGCTATCTCAGGTTCAAGTCCTTCTAAGAAAAGATATACCTAAGAATCTTCTGATCAGAGTACATGGTAAAACGTTTTCCCATCAGATAGTGTCGCCACATCTTCAAGGTGAATACCACTGCTACTAACCCAGGTCATGGATATCATAGCTCTTCTCATGTTGTCTCAGCTTCCGAGAACCATATGCGATCTATACTCGCTCCTGCATCAGGACACACCCAAGTCTGGTCCTTGATGCATCGCAGTATACTACGTATCATACGCCCTCCTCTATAAGCCTCATGATGGGGGCACTAGTCAACCTCTGCCTCAACTCTTAAAAGCTCTACTGGCATCTCTCTGACCACACAAAGGGTTTCCCCTTCTTTTTCAAGGAAGACAGTGGTCCTGTAACTCTGGAGAATTCTGGAACGAACCTCCGGTAGTACCCATCCAAGCCCAGAAAACTCTGTACCTCCATCACACTCCTGGGCAGCTCCCAAGCAAGTAATGCCTCAATCTTTTCAGGATCCAATCCAACTACGGCCTCTGAGATGACGTGTCCCAATAAGTGAACCTCTCGAATCCAAAATTTTCACTTTGACAGCTTACCATAAATATGGTTCTCTCGGAGTGTGTCCAGGACTACCTACAAATGGTGGGAATTCTCCTCATCAGTATTCGAGTATATTATAATGTCATTAATGAAGACTACGACAACACGATCGAGGTATGGCTGGAAGATCCTGTTCATGAGACACATGAACACTGCTGGAGCGTTGGTTATGCCGAAGGGCATATCCAAGAAGTCATATTGGCCATACCGACACCTGAAAGTCATCTTCTGCACATCCTTGTCTCAAACTCTGAGCAGGTGATAGCCTGATCTGAGGTCTGTCTTTGAGAACCATAATGCACCCTTGAACTGATCAAAGAGGTCATCAATCCTCGGGAGTGGGTACTTGTTCTTCACGGTCACCTTTTTCAGGCGACGGTAGTCGACACAAAGTCTCAAGCTCTCATCCTCCTTCTTGGAGAATAGAATCGAGGATGCCTATGGAGAAACACTAAGTCGGATGAATCCCTTCCCCTACAGGTCCTCTAGCTGTACCCTTAGCTCACGAAGCTCAGCGGGAGCCATCTAATATGCTGGAGTAGATATCGGGGCCGTCTCAGGGTATAGATCAATGTGTAAGTCCACCTCTCTGCGAGGAGGTAGTCCTGGAACATCGATAGAGAAAACATCTGCGTACTGGTCCACCACTACAGGATAAGTCGGACTCTCCACATCAACTGCTACGAGTTTAAGGAAATACAACTATTGAGTGATCGGCTACACCCTCCTCAGAGTAAGTGTGTCCTTTGCTGCAAAGGTTCCCTTATCGCCGATGAAGTTGAACCTGGTCCCATTTGTGTGGAAACACCACAGTTTTCATCTTATACAGTCAATATGAGTATGGACTGTAGATAACCAGTCCATACCCAAGATGACGTCATAAGGCCTCGACACCGCTACAAGGAAATCCCAGCCAAAGCTCTGTCCTCCTAGAGTAAGCTCACATGGCTGGCACTAGTGCGTAATCTTCGAGTCTTCTCCTGTTGGAGTCTCTAGCCATAAGGATCGAGCCAACGGCTCCGTTGGAATCTTTGAGCTCCGAACGAGGGTAGTGGCAATGAAAGAGTGACTGGAACCTGTGTCTATATGAACTACAACTAAGGTGGTGTAGAAAGAGATTGTACCTAGAATCATCTCTAGAGCGTCGGGGTCGTATGACTCAGCTTTCTGAAGCTGAGCTCTCCCCTGTCCACCTGCTCCCTGTGGTCGGGGTGGACCTCCTTGTGGTGGTGGTAGTGGTAGCACCTCATAATGTTGTCCACCGCCAGCTGCACGACCAGCTCCTCTACCACGTCCGCCTGCTCCCTACGGACCGCCTCAATCGAACCTCTGCCTCTTCCTATAAGGTCCCTCAAATGTCTATTAATCATTTTAACATCGGGTCTGATAGTTCTGAGCCATGTGACCCTGCTTTCCTCATGAGTAACACTATCTGCTCCTGGAATATATGTCACTGCCCTAGGTGCCCCGCACAATAGATCCTAAGTCCTACGATCGTCCACCTGTGGGTATGGTCCTCTTGGATCTCTACGTCATCTGCCTTCTGCCAGCTATAGAAGAATCCGTTGTAAGTCGACTAGTGGTGGGTCTCACTGCCGGAGACTGCTCAGTAAGGAAACTCTTCACTAGGAGGTCTCTCTTTAACACCCTTTCCTGTGTCGTGATGCTGAGGGAGATCATTGATGCCCTAATCTCTCACCCGAGCCCCTGCTCGAAGGTCTAGGCCCTATAGAATGGGTCTGGTACCATATCTGTGTAGTAGCGTGAGGGGTTAGTGAGACTCACAGAGTACTGTGCCACCATCATGGTACCCTGTTGTAGATGCAGTAGCTCCTGTATCCATACTGCACGTAGGGTCACTGGAACAAACTCTACCCAGAACAGGCTCTTGATGTTTTCCCAGAGAAGTGTCTCCTTGTCATGGACCTGGAGCATCAGGCTCCACCATATTCCTACTGCTTCCTGAAGGAGACTCACAGAAAGGATCACCATGAGGTTTTTTGGTGTCCTTACCAGCCTGAAGACTCTCACCACATCCTCCAGCCAATCCTCAGCCACATGTGGGTCCGTCTATCCCCGGAACCATGGTGGCCTCTGGCACTAGAACTCATGCAACGCGCTCAAGTGGCGTGCATCATATGCTATTGGGCTGGTGCCATCGGTGGCCCAACAGAAAGTGGTACCACTGGTGCCTCTACTAGTAAAGGGCCCTACACCGAGGCCTCGTCGCACAGTTGGCTATCAGAGCGTATGAATCTCGGGGGAATACGGGGAGTCATCTTGAAAGAAACAAATGCGACACTGTTAAAAGATTATACCTGGTGAGATGACCTGGTTGAGATAACTTAAGAAAACTTTTGAAAACACATACTCAATTAGTGTTTTCGTGCACTAAGTCTGAAATTAGTAGTCAGGGTCCTGGTGTATGGATACGTTAGCCACCCGCACCAACACTGGACTCCCTAAACTAAAAACCACACTTAGTACCCTTAAAACTATTACTTTAAATAAAATAATGATCAGAGTCCTATGTTCTGCTGTAGAACCGACTCCTCTGATACCGATTTGTCATGACCCGTCCCCCGGGGCCCGTATCGTGACTACCCCAAGCCTGCCTTCCATAGGCTAGGGCCCGGTGACTAGCATCAAAGCCGTAAATCCATAAACTGGGAAGTAATTTCCTTTAAAACTTTAACCAAACAAATCAGAGTACACAACTGGAAATATATCAGTAAGAAAAATTGAATACAAAAGAGAGTGATGAAAGTATAAGGGGCTAAAAATAAAAGCCCAACTATAAAGTACATGGAAATGGAAAAGTATAATTACAACTAAAAGAAGAAGTAAGCAGCTATTGGGTTGTCCTCCGGGGTTCCTACCTAAAGTGTAGGTACAGATGGCCTCCTCAGCACTCCACGTCTGTCTGTCTGCTCCGTGTACCATCACGCTAAGTGGTCCTCCTCCGGGAACTGTCCAGTACTGCTACTCTCTGCCTTAGTCCGCGTTGACCATCGTCTGAAATTAACACAACAAGGTGCGGGCATAGCCCATGTAGGGGTGAGTATAATGTTACTCAGTAGGGTACCCTAGACCCTCAAGATATTACTAAATCCAACAAGGATAAATCACAAAGCATGGATTCAATGGATAACCATTACTTTGGTATGTGCCCATACATATACCTAAGTTATCTAGTAACCCATCTCAATCATGAGGAAAACTCAAAATTCATTGACTCAGCTCAAACCAGGATTTTATTCTAGGGTTAGTATCAAGTAACAACCCCATTCAGACTGTCAGAACCTCAGCTGATGGTGTACTCCTCCTCTATCGAGTACTGTGGGCCTGCCGCGTCACACAGAGGTGCTTCCCACTATCCTTGTACTGCTGTGGTACTCTTCCTGTCGAGCACCGTGGGTCTTCCGTGTCACACAGTGGTGGTCCCCACTGTGGGTCTGCCGCGTCACATAGAGGCACTCCCCCACGTAGCCTGCTGAGGTACTCCTCCTGTCGAGTACCGTGGGTCTACTGTGTCACATTGAGGCACTCCCCACTATGGTTCTACCGTGTCACACAGAGGCGCTGCCGACTAGGCTAGTTTAAACACTCCGAGTCAAAAGGTCAGTAGTCGTCAGGTATCAGCTAGCTACTAGGTCTCCGTACTCTGCTCACTCGTCTTTGGGTGGATCCACTCCACGAGATACAGGTCGATTCCCCAACTATCATGAAGTCCCAAGTAGATGTATCAAAATGGTCTAACTCATCATAGGGGTATCAATGCAACAGACATCACGTCAATTGGACGCCCGGTCTGTGAGTTATTTTCATTTCTTTCTTAGGGGCTCGGTTGGATTTTAGGTTCAAACAAACCCAAATGTACCCCATATGAGTCCAATCCTCAAATAAGATATTCCAAAAGAGCTGTCTTGCTCCAAGTTTTTCGTCACCATAGACGGTTTTCCGATCGGACACCCATAGCCCCTGTTATGGGTGAATAGGTGTATTCGGGTCAAACAGGTTTGCACTAGGGTCCGACCCAGTCCATGAGTCCAACCCGATCCGCGGGTCCGACCAGGTCCATAGGTCCGAACCAGCCCGAGGGGGAGGCCCGACCCGAGGGTCGGCCTGGCCCGATGGTGTCTGGCCTGAGGGGGCGGCCCGACCCGAGGGTTTCCAGGCCTCAGGGGGTGCCCTGGCTTGAGGGAGGCCCGGTGGCCCGCGCGGGGTCCGGCCTACACCGGTGTCCAGCCCGTGCAGGGTTCGTCCTGGTGTCCTGGTAGCCCAAGGCTCGTGGGGTCCGCCTAAGCTGCGTCTAGGTGGGATACCGCGCACCCCCCTAGAGATCCCAAACTGAAAAGCCATTCGGGTGGGAGCGAAACTGGGGCTAGGTGGTGCCGGTCTAGCACACGCAGGACCATGCGGGGTCCCACTCCTCCTGGCTGGCCGAGCGGCCAGCCGCTCTGTACCAGCAACGGTCGGTCCGACGCCGGCCGTCTCGTCTCCTCCACCGTAGCCCGCCCTGGTCGTGGCCCCCTTCTCCATCGTACAGCTCGGAAGTGTCGCGCCCTTTCGGCGACCCGGCAGCCTTGCACCGTCGGTTTGTTTTTGGCCGGCCCGTCGTCGGCTGCTGTTGCTCCACCGCGGCCTGTCGGCTACGACCCTCTTCTCCGGCGGCATCATGGAACCATCATCGTCATCCACAAGCGAAGAAAAATAGAAGGGGGGACGGTTGGGACGTGTTCGTGTGATTTGATCCCTCCTTTTTATGGTGATATCAATTAGAAATTCACAATCCATATATTGAATGACGTAGAATGGGAACAGAATCAACTCAAATAACCTACCTCGGGTTCGTTACTCGATGAAAATGTCATGAAAAGGGCAGACGTTGATTCGTTAACGTCGGAAATGATGAAGCTGAGGTTGGGGTTCTCGGCATTCTTCAAGGATGGTGCTCCCTCCATTGTTTTGGTTGAAGAATGAAAGAGGTGTTCGTCGTTCTTCGTTGGTGGAAGGGGCATTCTTCATTTCTCTTCCAACTCCTCTAACCTCCTCTTGGAGGTTTTAACCACCAAATAAATAAAAATATGTTGCACACTTATTTTTATTTAACTCTTAAAAACACTATAAACTAACTTTCATTATCGACCAACTATCGTCGAGGTGATAGTCGTCCTAAGTGAATATCGGTGCTGTGAGTTCAACGGTGGCCTCATATTTCAATTCCAAGAACCAGTTCAAAAGATATAAAATCTTGCTCGTACATTTACTAAACGTACTCGAACAAAACCTCATAAATTGAATTTGGGAACACCGGGCCTCGGAATCAAGAACCATAAATTTTCACAGACTCGTAAAAATCCCATGTATTTAAAGAAAAAACATTTCCTTGGAATTTACAGTTCATTACATCATCATACTATTTTTTGGGTAACCCATGTTTTTCATTAGTATATATGTCGTGGTTTGGGGATGTATCATCCATGAAGGGATGATACTCGACTAGGTTAGTATTCAAAACCCACGTGTAGCCTATTTTTTTGATAAGGATCACTTAAAGAGTGGATGGGGGAATATAGTAAACTATTTTATAGTTAGTACATATTTTTTGTGCATGGTGTATCAATTGGAAAATAGGTATGAAAAAAAATTATGTTTGTTCATCACGTATAGTGAAATACTAGACATGGGAAATAGAAACTAGGGTACACCATGAATTTTTATGACATGGATACCTGTTGGAGGGGAGAATTGATCTGTCAGAGGTGAATGAATATCTTATGGATAATGAATTGGTTATGCGTATGTATAAATATTTATTAGTCATCCTATCTCTATAAGACTGATGTTTTATGTACTCAAAAGTATCTAGTTCTGTGATAAATTCACAATTTTTAATTCAGATGTTCCATTGTACAAATTCTAGATTTGGGATTTTATATTATATAAAAATTAGTATAATTCTAGAGTGGATCATATCATTGGTGAATTAGTTCAATACTATGATCATGTGGTTTGTGTTAGTTGTTATTTATATAACCAAGAATGATTTCCTTTGAATCTTGTTCATTTTTTAGTAAGGATGTCATATTGATTTAATGATTAATTTTATGCACATGGAATCTTGATTAATGACTTTGTGGAGCATTAACAATTTAGGTCAGTCACCTCTGTGGGAAGTTAGTCGATAAGAAACAGAATCGTTTTTATACACGAAGATGAATGTGGTTGGTTGGTACCAAATTAATCTTATCATATAAAGTATGACTAATGAATTTAAGGATTTTCCAAAATCCATTTTGGAAATGATGTCTTGTTCAATTCACATTAGTTCGTTGGTTTTATTTTTTTTATTCTGGAATTATATATGATGTTTTTTATTGAATTTGAACATGTTTTTTCATTTGATGGGGAATGATGGAACTAAACGAAACTAAGTGTGTTGTCGAACTATATGAATATTTTTCCTTATAGTGATTTATATAGGTGGGTATAAAACTTATTTAATATAAATTATTCAATGAGGATACTATGTATTGAGTAAAATGTATGTGGGTATTTTGGTCTCTAGTTTGGTTGAAAATGAGCATTTGGATCAGATTCTTGTGTTCATTCATGGAGGAATGCTTCAAGATTAGGATTATCATTTACTAATGAACATGAAATTTGGGTGATGAGTTGGGGTTCAAGGATGCAACATAGAAAAATCCTTGTTGATGATGATTGTAGGAGATTTAGATTTGTTATTTTCATTCTACCAAAACATCTCATTGATGAGAAGTGCTATGGTGGGGAGTCTGTAATGACCCACAATTTTATCAGTTTTGATTTTGGTGTAAATTTGATCCTTTCATCTCATGGACATTTTTTTTGTAGGAATGAGTATTAAACTGACATTATTCACATGTAAATATATTGAAGATGTTTTTTTAATATTCAATGTAATTGTGGTGCATGACTTGAGGCATTATAATTCTGTAGATGTTCCTTGGAGAAGATGAGGCTCCTGCTCTTGCCACCTGCATTCATGTGGGGTATAAGGGAGACATGCTACCTATTTGGAATAACTATCTAGCTGGCGAGTCTTCACTATGTGGTCAATTTCCCACAATATTTCTGGTGGACCCCGACTAAATAGTTGATGGGATGCATTAGGAAGCATTGGGCCAGAGTTTTTTTATCCATTTGAACACCAATCCCCCTTGAAATTATTAGACCATGATCATATTATCTAAGGAAATTCATATATAATCCCCACTTCCCATCCATCCATGATATACCTATAAATTCAGATTCATTCTTGTTATATATGTTGGTGAATTTGGGTGAGAACATCCATTTTTGTTCAATCATGATTATGTCTTTATTATATGGTGATGGATCAATATATCATTCTTCAAGGATGATTCATAATCGTATGTTAGTAACCTTATAATCACCCAGTGTCCCAATTATAATTATATTATCTATATCCATGATAATCTAGATCAAAAATTTGTCTTTATCTTATTTCAAAGTAGAGAATATGATTAAAAGTCCACCATAACTTGGTGGATGCTTTTAGAGATTTGGTGCTTTTGAAAACCATGGCTTGAAGATGTTCCATGATGAAAAATGAGTTTCATTAATGGATGATTTTTAAAGTTATTTCTTTTGGTGTTCCTTATCTGGTTTTTGGATTATTTAAGTTGGATCAAACATTAAAAATTATAATTTTATTGGGCATTTTTCATGGGTTATGACCTAGAGTGATTCATGAGAGGCCTAAACTCCATTAGATAATGCTACAGTTTATGTAAATTGATCAATTTAATTACTATATATATATATATAAATATAATAAATTCACCTATTTTGTTTTGTGATATGTATTTTACTAAAAATGATCTCATACCAATGTTACAACCCTTCCATTGATAGTTTGTCATCATTCTATATGGATGGTGATTCCTGATGTGTCGTTCAAAATGTATGAATTTTACTTTGGTCATTATTTTTCCTATAATAAATTTATTATTTATAATTAGCTTGATTGGAAATCCTAGTCATGATTTAGAATATTATGGGGAATCCTAGAGGCTAAATATACTTGGAATACTCTGAAAAAGAAGCTAGGGTTTTCTAGAATGGGTGTTCATTTCCTGTTGAGGTAAGTGGTCCTGCATTCTCTAACCTATAGTATTATGCATGGTTTAGTTGATTTTGATATTAGGTTTTATTTTTCATGTGCATGACCATTAAATTAAAATTATTTTATAAATTTCATTTAACACATAATTATTTAATGACATATAGGACTTAGCGAATTAATGAAACCATAAAAATTTAAGTGAAATTTTTTCAAAGGGACATCCTTACACATTTCATTGATATTAGTCATCGATGGTTTAATCTTGATCACATGCAGTCATTATGTGTATAATTTGACTTCTATTCGTGATTTTTGATCACATGGGGTGTTTCTATGTATCCCATGATACCTATGATGGATATTTATTCATATATGTTGTACTTGTGTATCATGTGACACTGATTCTTGATGTATGATCACATGTGGTGTGCATGTGTATATTTTGATACCTTTTAATGATGTGTGATCACATGTGGTTTTTGTGTATCCCATGAGACCTATGTTTGATAATTGATCACATATCGTGTGTGTGTATCTCATGAAATCTATGCATGATTTTTTCTCACCTGTAGATTTGTTATGGGAGTCACTCTTCCTTGAAATGATGTGAAGTTCAATCTATCATTTTTTATAGATTGTTTTATTGCTCTGACATCACTATTTGAGAATCTAGTTTTATTCTTATTGATTAACACATATAGGGGGATGTTTCAGATAATTGTAGATCATTTACATGGACTATACCTTAATTGGGAAATCTGTCAAACTTGTTTTTTGACTGGCCCATCAAGGTGGGTTTGTGAAGTGGATGATTGAAAATCTTTCTAGCAGGGAGCTGAAGTTGGTAAAGTCAAGGTTCATGGAATTTTAGTGATCACATTATTTAATAGAATATGGGTTTAGGATAATTACTTATTCATTAAAGATTATATGTCATCCTTTCATATTAAATCTATTATCTATATTCATTTTTACCTTATCACATGCACATACGCCTATTTTACCAATTAGGTACTAGACCACTATGGTGGTTCCCTACTATGTTGTACTCACAACCTTATCAGATAGTCTTGTCACTTTAATTCCCAATAAACCCCAACTTTTTGATGTTATTGGTTGTTATGTGGAAGTGGCTTGGTCATTTTTTTGATACATCACTATGATTTTTGGGACCAAGAGGAGTTTAGGCTTGGAGTTGGGTTCAAATCCAATTTTTAATACATTTTCTATCATGTATGTGTGATCGGCCTTGTGGGTAATTAGTTTCCTTTTATTCTAGAATGATTATTCATATTTTTTGTTTCTGTTTTCATTTAATAAATACATCATATATATTGGTTTTCATTCAGTATTTTTATATAATGATACATGTTTCATTATTTATATGAAATTATGATGTCTGATGCATGGTATTGTACCCCCAAAATAGACTTAGACCCTGTCTATTACTCAAAATACTATGATATATGGGGACTCACACCTAATGTCATGTGGCACTCTAAATCAAGCCAAATTATTTATATCAATGTGTTACATAAGGGCGGAGCATCATCTAAGACCATTCTAGGGCGAAGCCTTTACAAGGCCTCACTAGAGAGAAGCCTCCTCTGAGAAATATCTACTATTACACCTCTTATAAGACTCTCACCTGGTAAAATCCACCTCTAGGTCATAAATAGGGTATTTTCTCCTCTATGAACTCACTCTAGAAGAGCATCCTTTCGGATGACATCTTCAAAAAACCTCTTCCCTAATGTCAACTTGCAAAAATCACATTCATTTTCTCCCAATCTACGGTACTATTAATTTCCAATTATAAATGGTAATCCATATATTCTCCCAACTATCCTACCTAAAAATCTAGTTATCACATCTTTACACAAAACCATTGAATTCAAAATATCAAGGAATACACACTATTTTTCACCCCCATCATTCATATATTCCCTTTATTAAAGTATTATTTGTAATTTTCAATAAAAAACGTAGAAACATGAAGGGAGCATAATAATATACCCCCATGATAATCATAGTTCCTATCATTTTGATGTTGGTGTGGTATGTACTCGGCTTGGTTGTCTATTATGGATGATGAAATATCACGTTGGCTAACATGATTCTAATCAATATGTCATAAGTTAATAGGATTCCTCCAAAGGTTCAAGTGATACCCATTTTACCATTGAAAATATCATCACTATGAGACATCAATGTTCCAATAACACAAATATTTGGGAAACACATCTTCATCCCCAATATTGGATCATGTTGTCCTTGTTCATGAGAAGTTTCATGATATGTATTCTTAATGTAAAACTCTATCTCTTCTTCATGGGGGAATATCCCCCATTATTCCAGTTGTGTTTAATTTTTCAAACAAGAAAAGTTAGAATGTATACATTTATTATAGTACTATTTATAAATGTAATCCCCAATCACTTCTTTATTAGACTATATTCCCCATGATTCCTGTTATCCTTCACTTTCCAAAGACCAAATAGTTGGTTGTAAAAACCCATAATGAGCAATTTTCTTTCTGTAATCCTCTAATTATCTTAAAATCGAATCCCAATCATAATATATAAATCATCATTATATGTTCCTAACTATATAAAATATTCCTTGAATTTCCATATTCTCTATGAGATATAATCACTCAAAGGGGAATATTCAATGAGAATTTTTTATTTTTTCCATTTATTAGATATAATCCCCACCTAATTCATTAAAAGTTACATCTTGAAAAATAATCACATAAGGTGAAATACATACGTAATCCACACCCAATAATTTATTATTTTACATTTAATAATATAGATATTCTAGTTTCATGTCATAGAAAATTAGGAAAAATTATTTTTTTGTATACCTTTAAACAACATGGTTTGGTCCTATCACATGACTCGAAACAATGAATCTTGATCTATTTCAGATGTGATTCATATTATATAATATATATAGGACACTTATCTATTGTTTCAACCCCAATCTCCCAATCAAAATCATCATACATCAGTATTTCATATGAGACATAATTCCTTAGTAGGTCATATTACCTTTAAGAAGAATAATAAAAATCTACTCATGGATAAGTCCCACACCAATTAGTTCTAGGAACCATTCACTTAGATGTCCATTATATAAGAATTAAAACAGCATCAATGTGTTCATGGCTACCTGACCTTAAAAGGAACAAAAATTTCCTTGCAACATGATATTAAAAGGTAATATGTATCCTATAAAGATCCACCAGATTGTGTGGGATTAGATTCACTACATATGGATACATAGTAATACCTTTTAAGGATCTTTATACCAACAATACAGTAACTACTACATCCCAAGAATGATATATTCTCAAAATCACTCAACTATGTGTCCTTTTACTGTATTATCACTAAATAATTAGGGAAAGATATAGAACAACCAATTTATATAGATGGTAAAGATATAGAACAACCAATTTATATAGATGGTCACATTAAGGGGGAATATCGTATGCATAATTTTTTTTACATAAATCATGTGGTTTTGACTGAATCAAAATAATGGGTAACTAGTACCATAATAAAATTTGCTATGGATTCATGGAAACTTATTAAAACCATATTAGAGTCCTATAGTAGGAAATAATTCACCTTAAAAGGGTGTGATGAGCATGAATTTGAATGCCAGTGATCAATGTATATTTTATTTTATCCATGTAAATTGTCAAATAAAGAACATGTCATTGGAATATATGACTTTTATGTTATCATGGATGATGAATCCATAAGTGTTCCCATAAAAAAATGTTGAACCTAACATCATTTATTTAACATTGTGTGTGACTGATCAAGCATTCTTTTACTTTTGATACTGTACTAATAGGTTTTATAGTTTTTTAATCCTTTCTAACATGAAAAACATTTTCATAGACCCTTTTCATCTAATGTGATAGTGTCCCCATTAAGAAAATGTTATGATATTTCACCCTTTATAAATACTAAATCCTCAATGATTGGATAAACATTGAACCAAATGTAGATCATTAAACTGAAAGTGATAAATTTTCTACTTAGAGATATAATTTTCTTTGATGCCTTCCAGTACACCTTTCCAGTAGTAGTCCCGAATAAAGATTTTTGAACCCATTTCTACATCAATTAATTTTTATAGATTATTGGTTAAACATTATAATTATCTCTTACCATAAAATAGGTAGAGTAAGGCATCTACTAACACCTCCAATAGTATATCAGAGCTTCCATTAGGTATCATATAAACTTTCATAAATTCCATCATAATACACTTTTCTCTATTTATGAGATTGAAAATCAAACCACTTAGGAGATCCCAACCTGATTCACATAGAATAATCAATTCATGAGATCCTTTTAGGCAAGGCATGCCATATCGATTACAAAATAATATAATATTCCAATCCCCACCAGTTTAAATAGGTTACATGTATCATAAATTTCAATAGAAAGGCCTTTTATCCATATTCTACTTAGTAAATCATTCCCCTAGATAATGGTGTCACCATGGGGGAAAGACCATACTTATTCTCACACATTAGAAGTATGAATATATATTCTAGTGGTGAAAGGACAAAAGTAATGATCTCATAATCTCATCCCAACAGTATATACCTTTAAACATATTCTGGAGATAATGGAGATATATATATATATATATATATATTATTTCTCGTATTTCCAATAAATTTTAATATAACCTAGAAATCGTATCAGAGAACAACCAAAAACTTATCCGAACACCCCATAGGGGACATGAATATATTTATTCTCTCTCTATAATATCAGGTTCCAAGCATATCCCGTTGGAACCTCAAGAGAGGAACAAAAATACAATTTCTACTCAAAATTAAGATCATCAAATTTCGATGGGATCATAATAGAGTTCTCATATATGTCAATCCATTAATAGGATTCACTACTATACACTTACAAAAAAAATCCATGGGAAGTTTATTATCTCTAATCCTCTACAACCTAATGAAATCTGTTTGTATTCTTTAGTGGTAACTGAGCATCAAGAATATATCTTGGTGTAATTTAAATATTTTTATCAATGTATCCTATTAGAATACATGGTTTAACAAGGATTAATTTTAGTCATGATGTCCCCTACCTATAGTTCATGATCACAACCAATATTTAGGTTTGATCCCAAATTGCATGATGGAGAGTTCCTTAAAGAAAAATCACCATTGAACATAAAACATTTGAAAATTTCCATACTCTTATAAAAATCAATTCTGGTGTACTTAAATTCCTCACAAAACTCCTAGTACCATCCTAGTGATATTTATACCCTCATCATATGAAGACTAAAACCTTGTTAGTAGAGTTCCTCACTGAGGTTCCACCATCAACAGTTTTATAATCTCTCTCTATAGTATTCCTCATAAAATTAAACACTATAAAAATATGGAAATTGATCATGGGGACACCACTCATGAAAATATCTAGGATATTCACTAGTTAAGTGATGTTTCATCCTAATAATAATGTTACCCCTTACCATGTATACTCTATGATTGACATCATATCGAAAGGAACCCGAGATTCTATGTTTAATAATATTAAAAACTTCCTCACCAACAAGAAATATAACATATAAGTCATGGGATAATCCAAAATGAAAACCATCATCCAATCCTCCTTTGATTCCACCCATTTGTGAATTAAATAAAATCCTACATGAATTCCCACTATTTAACAATGTAATGGGAAATTGACCTTTTTCTAACAACCCATGTTTTGATCAAAGGTAAAATTCCAAGAGAATTTGAATTTAGTAATTTGGTGGATGGGCCATTCTTTGAACCGAGATTCAAAACATAATTCCAAGAGTAAAATGCCTTAAATTGTTATTTTT
This sequence comes from Viscum album, assembly GCA_963277665.1. Taxonomy (NCBI): domain Eukaryota; kingdom Viridiplantae; phylum Streptophyta; class Magnoliopsida; order Santalales; family Viscaceae; genus Viscum; species Viscum album. Next base: position 1,207,790,187 of record OY728166.1, read on the forward strand.
AGATTTGTTTAAAGGAAAGAGGTGTCCCCCAGGTGTTCAATTGAGTTTTGGGAGTGCAGGTCCCTAAAAACTCATGTTTTGGGGGACTACAAAAGTTGTATGGTCACTATGAAACTCTGCGGCCCACTAGTAAAAATTTTGTGACACATTCATGTGAGAATTGGTTATCTAAATAGGCGATGCATAGTTTCCCAATCCGGTCACCCAATCTGCTCCCTTAGATCCACTTAGGTAGTGTGTGTGCACCGTTTGGCACTTGGTTAGCACATGGCTTGTCAATCTATGTGGGGAATGGTTCATACTAAGTGGGCCTACCCTAATTTGTGTATGGTTTGTCCATCCATGTATCCAAACTGTGTGACCTAGTTTTGAGGCTGAAATTACCCTTTTAACATTAATGATCCTTTAAACCCTTTTCCCCTTTTTATTCTTCTCCAGCAGTGTGAGACTACTCCCTTAGGTCATGGGTTCCTCCTCCTCCATCTTCTAAGGATCGTGAAATCTCTATTATTCAATGTCAAATTTGAATGTAATTGTTCACATTTGATAAACATTGTAAATCTCTCAAATCCACTTTATTCCATTATATGATTCTCTTTTGATCTATTGTGTTATTTTTGTGTGAGCTCATTTTACCTATTTTTAGGGAGGATGTTTGCTTCTTCTATTTCTTCCAAAGCTAAAAAAATGATGACTAGAAATTTTATGAGTAGAGTTTCCTAATATTTAGGTAGATTGTGTAAGTAACACCCCAAGTTTCTACGATACGTTTCCCTTTGAATAATACAGTAGTTTGTATTGTACGCATCTTGGAGTTTTAACACACAACAACCAATCAAACTAGCAGTTATGAATAGTAATACACACCTTCTGAAATTATATAAATTTTATTTTTCAAAATGGACTTCATTTTGGAATTCAGAATATCGAAATTAGCATAGGGTGAATTTTTTGTACTTTTCTGAAAACATTCAATTTTTGATGAATGTTGAAAAATAATAAAATTAAATTAAAAACTACTTTTTTGATATAAATAATTTATTGTGTTAAATTATACATTTTAGTGGTTTTAATATTTCATTAGATTATATTTTTATCATTTAATATAATACAAGTCATTGGATGTAATTTCACATTTAAACTAGACAAAAACAAGTTTCAATCTTTTGAAAGTTATTATTTCCTAAAAACACGTTTTTTATTTTGAGAGTGGGAATTAATTTTAAATTAATTTCTTCTACTTCTGGATTTTGATTTTTGAAAAATAGATTCCATATTTAGAATTAGGATGTCCAAATTGTGTAAATAGGTAACTTTTATTTTTAGACATTATGAATAATAACTTCGGAAAATATTTTATTTACCATGGTTAAAGGGTAAATCCTGTAAATAATGGTAAATTTTTTTTGTAATAATAAAACAATTACCCTAAAATTTGTGATATTCCTATTTTCTGATACTTTTCCGACCATTGGCATCCTTGGTTCGATTTTGGGACCCCATGGAGCCACTTGGGAGTAATAATCACATTTTATATAAAATAATCTAAAGTAAAGACAAAAATATCAAAAACAATGTCTTTTAGTAAAACAATTTTTATATGAGGATATATAATATATCTAATTGACAATAAATAGTAATTAGAAAGATAACCAGATTTCCTAAATCAGGATATTTTATTTATAATTTTCAGACATAAAATAAATAAATTTATATATGACACATTATTGATGAATTATTTTCCTTATTAATGAAACAATCCAATACATGATATTATAAATATTAAAATAAATATAATTTGAACGTTTTGATGCCATCCACGGATTTTATAGGTGAATATGAGATGTTATGATTGATTTAATGTATTTGTTTAGAAGTAATCAAGTTTTTATGACTTTCACAAAAATCAAATACCAAATAGTATCAAAATTTACATAAATGTGTTTAAAAAATATTATATTATTAATTGATATAATATTAATAAAAATATAAAGTTCATCCAAAAGACTTATATAATGATTGGGGTTTTATTAATGAACTACGTGAGGTTCTTTTTTAAGTTTATTGTAAGTTTATTAAGCATATAATATAAAAATACAAAGAGACATATTAAATGTCAAACTATTTAACTAAGAGTCAAATCTAACAGATAAGGTTAATATAGTAACCAAAACCTGTCTAAAACCTATTGGTTGAGTAGTTTTAGACCCATAAAAACTTTATCCTCGAATGAAATCATTTTGGAGACATTATAAACCGAAAATGATTTTATTATAAAATAATATTTCAATCTTTTCCTAAGGTGCCCCTCACCCCTCTTATAAAAGGGAACTTCCCATTCTCTCAAATTCACACCTCCAAAGCTATTTGGGTTGGCCAACCCCTACCCAAATATCCTCCCAACTGTCCTACTTTCACCCTATAGGCCTTCCTTTAGTCATAAGGCCAATTTAAGGAGCCCTTTTGATAAAATCAAAAGGAAGAACCCTAAGAATAGGTAAATATTTCATCACCTCTTTCAAGTTCTTTTCTTATTCCACTTATTCGTTCCTTGTTCTTTCCATTTAAAAAATAATAAATCCAATATATTCTATATAATTTTATGTTATTATAAATATTTTACAACCATATTCATTATTTTATCCATCATATGAATGACATGTCACCATATGCGCGTACGTGCGGCTTACCGTCTCCATGTCATGGTGTAGTTGTTATTCAATACATTATTATTTGGATGGGTATAATAATGATGCATAATTGATGTAAATAATAAATATAAAATGTTAATGATTCTTTATATATGATATACCATCTATTTACATATTATTTTAAAACAAAATAATGATATTGTCGCCCGTGGGTACGTATAGATTATCGTCTCCACGAACGCGATGAGACTCATTTACCCCTCATAATAATTAAAGAATTATTTTCATTTTATGATCAAAAATAATGTTTAAGAACTAAATATAATTCTGGATATGAATCAAATACATCCTATCCATAAAAAACACATCTTATGTAACAAAACATATAAAGGAAAATGAATTAGTTAACACCCGATACGACGATAATACTAAAATATTATTATCAAAGCAATATTAGAATATAATATATGATATCATATTAATTAATATGGTTCTTGAATAATTTAATAACAAATATTTCACCATTATACAAGAGTTTAACCTACCCAAGACCAATGAAAAGTACCATGTAAGGGTTAATTCTACAATATCTTTTTTATCCATGGTTGTTATTTCGTCGGTATCTATTGGGACCTCTTTATCATCCACATCTGTGTTTTCATAAAAACATATTTCAAAACATTTTTAATATTTACTAGAAAATAGGATAAAGTCATTTATACCCTTATTTGACCATATATGTTTTGAATGGAATCTTTCAGTCGGTTTCCATACAAGGTACTTTATGACCTTTTCGACAAAATTAAGGTAAGAATGTTTTTTTAACTTATACTGCAGGTGTGGCTATTTTCTACCGTTATAACATCATCTAAGATTCCATTACAAGATTATAAGAATATTTACATAAATAAATGTTTTATTTTATAATTACTTGACTTTTTAATGATTTCAAAATAGAAAGAGATATTTCTATCAAATAGTTTTGATTCCATCTAGGTCAATATCCTTTGATGGATTTTAAGATTATTTGAAGTTGATTTATTATGATACCAAAAATAAATATTGTATTGAAGGTTTTGAGATATTTTTGACTATGGATGTGTTATTTTTATATAACAGACATGGTTTATGGTTAAATTATTGACATTGCATGAAAATTATCTTTTTTTATTTCAAACACTTTTACGGAAAAGTGAGAAACCATGCATTACAGAATACAAAACTTCAAATACCATAAGATATAGTTGTTCCATTGAAATCTAATTTAATCCTTTTAGACACTCTATTCCTAAATAATTTCCAATGGATACCATTTAACTTTAAGGTCAGATCATCTTTGATATTGTCTTCAAACCAATAGGCCATCTTGTCCCATGTCTGAATGTACTCCTCTGATATAATATTATCTGAATTGAAACCTATTATTAGAATGCGATATTGCTTGTCAATCCACTCTGACTGCATATTATTAGTGTCCACCTGAAGGAGTCACTCAGACATCCTAACCGCATCCTCTTTCAAGGCATTAATCAGAAACGAATCCTCCAACATTTATTCTTCGGATTGAATAATAATTTCTCACTACTCCCCATTGCCAACAGCTTCATCCCTTCCATAGTTCTCTCTAGGAGGTGGATTCAGCACCACTGAGAATTCCTTCATTAGCTTTAAATACACTGAGATAATTTTCCCTGCTCCTGCTCCTTATGGTCACCTGAAGTATGCAAGTTATTACAAATAACTTTGGGATCACAATCAATCACCTTGGTCTTCGCATATTTGGTGGATCTGGTCTCAATAGGTTGGGGTAAGTATGAGTAATCCTTGTGTCCCTTCGAATTGTGTCTTTTAATTGGGATACACCTCCCTGAGTCCTAATTCCCTCTTTGGCCCTTCCGTCTCCTCGGACTGTGTAGCCCTATGCACTGGATTTCAATTGCACTATCTTCTGAAAAATTAGAAGATCCATAACTATACTCTTCCATTTGAAGTCTCTGCTCTTCATTAAGGTTCTCTTCCCATGCTGTATCATGGTCCTGATCTAGCCCTTCACTGGCTAAACCTTCAAATCAGTTAGCAAGCTCGATATCTGGAATTTTCTTTAGCGTGATGTCCATCCCACCCCCTGTATTCAGTAATTACGGACCATTTCCGAATGTTTCTTCACCCTCCCTTGCCTCATAAGTAATCTTTTCATGACTAGGTCGCCCTGGCGTCATCTCCCGAGACCTCTCGCTTCCTGCACGCACAACCTCTGCATAAGACACAGCCTTGGAAGCAGCAGTATTCTGCTCAATGGTTCCTGAAATAAATACCCCATTAGGCACTTTGGACTCAGGAAGACCATTCTCATCAAGATTCATGTCACACAGTAGTCTTCCAAATACATCCACAATAGTCGGATTAAGATTCACTATGCAAACGTTACCTATAGGAGGATTTTCGGTGGATGCTCCACCTGGAACCATCACCTTCAAATCAACCTCTGAGGATGCACCACCAAGGGCCTACCCTTCTGGACCATTATCCATGACCACACTAGTACCCATTTCCATAACCGCTACCTCCCTCTGATGATAGTCCATGAGCCCATGTCAACACATTGATAGCCGATGACCCATTTTCTTGCAAACTGAACAAAAATCCACCCACGATTGGAAGATAACTGCTTTCTTATACCAGAATTATTTTTCAACTTCAATCCAAACAAAATAAATAGGAAGCCTTGAAACATCGATCTCAACACATATACGATGAGAAATAAGGTGACATATTACGTTAGTTCTACTATCTGAACAAGGAAAATGACTGATCATATTACCTATCATCCAGAATATCGCAAGGTTCTGGAATGGAAGAGGAAGCTCTAGCAAGTGGAACCATATCTCCGTTGTTGGAGAATCATGCTTCATGTGGAAATCATAGGACCACAGAAAAAGAAAGAAGTGGGATCCATTGCAGACATTTGGTGCGTTGGCCCAGGCATTGATGAAATACGACTTTAAAGAAAAATGAACCATAATATGGATGTTGTCGAGAATCCCTACTATAGCTCTTTCGGTTAAACCCCAAGCGTCAAAAAAACCTTTCGAATAAGTCCATTAAAGGTTGGTGATGCTTGAACTGAGTGACCAAGGTCAAATTTAGAAGGGACGAAGCATTGGTGAAATCTGAAGACAAAATCGAGAGCTGTGGGAGGCCTTCGAATAGATTTGGAACATTAGGGTAATGTGAAATTGGAGGAAAAGGAGGGAGAGAATCGGGGTCATAGAAGGGAAGGAAAGAGCGTGGAGCGGGAAATGAAGAGGGTCCATCTCCCGTATGGAGGGGAGGGACCGGAGAAGCACCCATCATCACCGAAGTCACGACGGCTGGGTAGCGGCGGCCATCGTCGCTGAGGTCGGGGCTCCTTCTCCTTCCATTGTACTCAAAACCTACCAAACCACACTTTGGATCCGTATTGACATTTAATATTATAGTTTTAATAAGAATGTTTATGTTATGTTTCAAAATTTTTATATGAGGAATTTATTGGACTTAGTATATGACGGGTGGAGCCCGCTATAGCTCCTCGATGCATCAGTAGGTCTCAGGAGACAATTAGACGTGAAATTAGATGAGGACTTTCTCAATTTTATATATGGTTTTGGCTGAGGCCTAAATCATTTTTAGACATCTTGGTTGAGGCCTTGACAAAAAATTTCAGAATTTCAAGCATTATACATTCCCTCATTTTGAAAATAATATTGATGGTTCTTATGGTTATTCAACTAGTAGAATACCCATGAATATTTTTTATTATGTAATTATTTACTCAGCTCATATTTTTGACATAAATTTGTTCATGTTTATTATTTTTAAAGGAATGTGTTTTCAATTATTCACCATGCCTAATATTTATGTAATATTCTACTGTATTACTTACCCTTACTGATTTTTTCATCTCACCCCTTTCTTATGTTTCATTTTCCTAGGATATGAAGAATTTAATTATCAGTGACTTGCATTCATAATCATGGAGGATTGGATGTTTCTTATAGAATAAATTAGTGTTGTATTTCTTTTCAAGCTGTAAAGTTGAACTTATGTATGAATTCTTTTTCCAATAATACTAAACTAATCGGTCTTTCAGGACATGATTTCCTCGTGATCATGCCAATGTTATGCAATAATGCACTGAATTTGTGTAACTGGGGTTGGGGTGTTACAGTTTTAATTAGAGGATGTTTAGTACAAACCATGGAAACTAGATTTAGATAAAATCTAATTCGAGCACATTACCCAAAGACAGACATTGAGGATTAGTATAGAAGAACTTCCTAAAATTTTGGTAATGTAGAGATTTTGTGAGTTTTCCAAGAAATACATCTCTGTTTGGATACGATCAGGTAGAGGTAGCTCTGGCACAGATGTACCTTGGGGTAAAACCCAAAAACACCACTTTGAGCTAGACTCGAATGAGAACTGGTGCACGACAACGGGCCTTGCAACACTATTGGTTTCGACACTCCCGGGGGATATGCTTAGGATAATTCTCATTTTCCTTACAAACCATTATGAAGGATTTATGATTATATACCTCCTTAAGAAAAATATTTTAATGATTATGGATTGTATCCATAAATTGTTCAATTTATGTTAAGTGCGTTACAAGTTTCGGATTATGTATTGTGATTCATAAACTAATCTAGTATATACCATTGTTTAGAAATGGAACCTAGTGGAAGGAATGGAAACCGTATCGACGCAGGTAATCCATGTAGGGATTTCCCTCCTACTAAAGATAAATATAGTAGAGCAGGGGATACAACTGGGGGTGATCAACTTATCACCATACTGGGAAAACTCACTCAGGTTATGAATAATAACCTTACCCGTATAGAGAACCCTAATCCATAATATGGAGGATCAATGATAGACCACTTCATGATGACACAACCACAAAAATTCAATGGGACTAAAAATTCATTTGTAGATGAGTAATGGATAAGTTCCTTAGAGAAACTATTTCATGCTTTGGGGAGTAGCGAAATAGAAAAAGTTGTCATGAAAGATTATCGCCTCATGGGAGATGCAGATCAATGGTGGTCATTAATCCAAAACATAAAGGAAGATGAAGAAGTATGAAACATAGAATGGAGGGATTTTAAATATATTTTCACAAAAAAATACTTTTCTCGTGACCATCAAGTGGATATGGAAAAAAAATTCTGGGTCTCAGGGAAAAGAAGGATGACAATGTTGCAAAGTATGAGGCTAACTTTACATGGTTTGGAAGACATGCTGAAGATTATATACATAACCCAAGGAGTAAGATTGATCGATTATTTAATGGTTCAAAATAATTTCTCCACTGATCATTAGTCTCACAATCCTTCTCATCATATGAATATATTGTCTCATGTGCTATGAAGACAGAAAAGGAAATAAAAGCAAGAGAAGAAGAGATCTATTAAACCCTAGAGGAAAGGAAATAAGGAAATAGGGAATAAGGGAATAGTTGAATTTCCACCCTATGATAATTGTGGAAGGATGTCCCTTGCTGCCTGTATAAAAGGAAAAGGATTATGCATCAAATGTGGACAGAAAGGAAATCATGCTAGTGATTATAATGGGAAAAATATTCTACCAATGTTCAATGATACAATAGTAGGGAGATGGGACATTATGAAAATGAATGTCTTAAGAAGTTGGGAAACATAACTCAAAAAAGGACAAGGGATCAAGGCCAAGATTATGCAATCACTACTATTGAGGTTGAAGCATTGAAAGACATGGTGGTAGGTAATTTAATGCTTTTCTCAAGTTTTGACAATGCTTTATTTGATTTTGGATGATCACATTGTTTCATATCTTCCCAATTTTCTATAAAAATTAGATATTTCCAATTTGATTTAACAAGAGAGTTGTCAGGTAAAACTCTTAAGGGAAGTATCATTGCAACAAAGTTTGTCAAATCAGTTCCCATTAAGGCACATAAATGTTATTTATTTGCTGATGTCATCATCATACCCATTATTGAATATGATATAAATCTCGGTATGGATTTTCTTTTGGGCCATGATGCAAAAATTTATTGTAAGAAGAATGATGTTATGTTTTTTTATGATGATGATAAATAACACCATCTCTTTAGAGAAAAAACATCACCATCTCATTCTTATCTAGATCCACCCCCAGTATCCTAACTAAATTCAATTATTGGGGACTAACAGAATGAAATAACTATGGGTGAGGAAAAGAAATTCCAAATAGAGGATGTACCTATTGGGAAAGATTATGTTGATGTATTTACCAAGGATTTACTTAGACATCCTCCAGAATAAGAAATTGAGTTTTCTATTTATTTAATTCCTGGTTCAAGGCCCATATCGAAGACCCCATATAGAATGGCCACTATGGAATTAGTGGAACTAAAGAAAAAATTAGAGGAATTGATTAAAAATGGATTTATTCACTCTAGTGTTTCCCCATGGGGATCCCCTGTCCTTTTTGTTAAAAAGGAAGAAGGATCTATGAGTTTGTGCATTGACTACATGGGGTTTAATGATATAACAATAAAGAACAAGTATCCCCTACCTTGCATTGATGATTTATTCGACCAACTTCATCGAGCTCAATATTTTTCAAAGATTGAAATTTGATCTGGATATCATCAGTTGAGTGTGAAGAAGGAAGACATTCTGAAAACAGCATTTCGAACCAGGTACGGGCATTACGAGTTTATGGAAATACCTTTTGGGCTAACTAATGAACCCTCTATTTCCATGGATCTAATGAAGATTTCAAGAACTGTTATGATTATACATGGGAGTTATGACTAAGAGACTGAGCTGAAGTACATGATTCTCATAGAGATTTACCTTGGGGATTTTGTTTCTTTTAATTATTTTTATACTGCAGTATATCATGTTTCATGTTGTATTTTTACCATTTTATTAATGTATCATCATTTGGAAATGCATTTTTTTTGTATATTGGCGTTTTCCATTTCCTATTTAGTTTATGTTATTCTTATACTTATCTTCCTTTCATTTATTATTGATTGCACTATTTTCTGGTAGTTATCTTATAATATGAAATCCTATAACTATGATCATTAGGGTATTGTCTCCCCATAATAACCTTCTTAGAACCTCATTGATAGTTGGTACCCTCTAGCATATGGGGAGGTTCAATGAGGCTAGATGTCTACTGGTTTGAATACCTGTTTAGTTGTAAGTCATACAGAGATGTTGCAAAGTGGTATTGGAGATTATTTTGAGCCTTTTCATACTCTTTGGGTTCTGGTAGATAGGAGACTATGAATGTGTAGACACATAGTAAATTGTCATGTTTGGGAGTGATCACCCCACCCATAGGGAATAGTAAAAGTGTCTAGGGATGGGATTTTTGTTCATGTTGTTTTCTATTAAAGGTGATCATGATTTCAACTTGAGTGAGTGCTATAATTTCTACTACTTATTGGTTAAGAAATTTTTTTGGCAGTTTCCCTTTCCCTTGTATGACATGGAATTAATATTATATTCATAATTATAGGAATACAAAGATTTACATGTCATGAATATTCCATGCCATGTAGTTTAATCTATAGGATGCCTACTAATTGTAATGATCTTCCTTTTGTCTTTTTTAGCTTGGATGTTATATACAATGTTAGATATTTTAGTTACATTCTTAGTTTTGTACCCATAGAGGTATTTCATAGCATTTCTATTGATATTACATGATTGGGTGATTTATTTTTCATGTTAATTTGTGTCCATGATTAGATAATTATATGTTATTTTCCAGATCTTTTAGCACATATTTCCTATGTAACATTCTTTTGTACTTATTATCATGTTTATATTTGTTAATTTCTTATTAAAACATTACTAGTTTTTTTGATATATAATTGGTTTCATAGGATAATGATATTGGTTGCAATTAATTGGTGGAAGATATTTATTGAAGGTTTTTTGGGTGCCTTATAAATTATTAAAATGTAACATGTGTCCCTGAGCCATCTTTTGATATTTTTTTATAACTCTAGACTATGGTTAAAATTTACATGGTCTTTGAGTTCATATTTTAATATAAATTGTGTTCGGTTAAATGGTATCTAGTCTATGGTGTATAAATTATATGTGTGCTTTATCAAATGAGAGATGAAAACCCATATCACAAAATAATTATACATTGCCATGATATAGTTTCAATTGGTAATATATGTAAATACTTTGAAAATTTTCATCATAATAAATTGGTTTCATTTATAAAGTCTTGTGAATATTTCATATGGGCATGGTGATCCATATGATTAACTTCTAAAATGAACAACTATAACCAAATAAATTATTTGGGGAATGTTTCTTTTGAGATAAACCTCTACAGGTGTTTTCAATATTTTATAGTTAAGTAGCTTCTATTGGATTACATTTTGATAAACATAGGTTTTCTTAACAGGTCCATCAAATATAACCTTATCTATTCGTACATAGAATTATTAAAATAAATCTGAATGGTAACTTGCCTTATTAAGACAAGATTTCAATAAATGATTAATTTCTAGAAGGGAATCATTATAAGACTTACCTATTTTTCCTTGACGTGTTAATTAAATTAGGTAACAAGTGATTTTGTCTTATAATTGGCACTTTATGTTCTGGTTTGAATATTTTAAATGTTTAAATATTGAATGTGAAATAATTTAATGACTTTAATAGAAAATTAGATTGTATACATTGTTTAAAACCACATGTAAGTGTAGTTTAAACATCTATTTGAGTTTAATATCAATGGAAATGTTAGTATTTTTCTTTTTTAAGGGGGTTAAATGATAGGTGTATAATCTAGTGAAGTCAGTTTGGAGTGATAAAGTGATGGGTTTGACACTTCTAATTTTTTTTGGGGATATCCTGAGGTAGGTATCTCCCTTAGAGCATAAATTATTTTCCAAATTTTGTGATAATTATTACATATAGTTTCATTTTCATATTTATTTCCAAAGATATGATGTTAGATTATAAATGAATTTTTTTGGGATGGGTTTCCATGGTATCCATGACCCTTTTTGGGCAATAGAATAAATTAATTCTTGGTTTTAGCATGTTATAAATTCCTAGGGAATGGTTGACCACTTAGCAGGTCACATGATTCTATCTTCTCCCTCACTAACAGACAAATTGGTACATCATCATCTAGGTTAATGGTCATAGGGAAAAATATGACTATTGGATAAATATATTGTATGAACCATCTGATAATTATATTCATAGGGAAGATATCCTATGAACAATATCAAGGGTGTTCCTTCATTCTACTAAACTCTTGAGGAAATGTTATTTCATCTACGTGGTACCCATCATGTTTCTAATTTATAAAATGAATTGGTTATGTTTGAAATAATCATTGAGTGTTATGATATTGAGTATGTTCTTGGGTCATATCCATAGCAGAGTGAAATGGGTGTTAAAGGAAAGAATTCATCCCAATTATAGAAATCATTTTCCAAGAGGATTGGGCATTTTGACATTCTGGTCTTGTTGTTTTTTATTTTCATTCCAAATAATGTGATGTTTCTGGAAATGACTTGGATACATGTCACATGTGTGTTTATGCTAAATATGACCTAGCATGCTTATTCATGTCTAGTCTATCACTTATTTTAATTAATATGATAATACTATACTGGGGAGTGTCACGTTAGTTCTAGTTAATTGTTTCCTTCTTTGTAGAAACTACAAAACTGAGAAATACCATTTAAAAATGGATAATGTTGTTTTTGAATTTAGGTGGGACTGGTGATTCATGTAAATGTCGATTATTTTTTGAAATCCTGATGATAGTGTGGTTGGCTGTGAATGAAGTCCTTGAGGAACACCATAGGTCATTTATGGAAATTAGTGTTAAATCAAGAGTAATTAAATGTTTCCTTGGCTGGTGAAAGATTCGTGGTTAGGTTAATAATGATTCATCAATATGTGAAGCTGAGTTCTATCAAAGAATACGACTAGTAGTGGTTCAACTTATCTTCTTTACAATAGTAGGGTTTGGTTGGTTGGGAAATGTACTAATCACATCGTCTTGCATATGATAAAAGTTCCTTGAATCTTCTTGGTGCCCTCTTAGTATACTCTTTCTTAGAGACAAGCATGTCCCCTATCCTAATTCTATCAGTGATGTTCTATGAGATCATCAGTTATATATTATTCTAAATTTAAAATTTTATAGGCTTGATAGTGGTCTTTATCAGAGTTATTTATGGAAGTTGGGTTTTTATCAAGTCAAGTTAGTCATGAGTAATACAAGGGATCATGTGTAGGGACGCCTTGGATGGACTATTGGACACCAGTAGAATTCTTATGACTTGACCACTAAACAGATTCTTCTTTGGGCTCCTTGAATGATTTTTTGTGGATGTCATGGCATTGTACCAACATCTCAATTGTAATCATAGATTATTTTCTACCCTAGGTTATTACTTGGACCAGAGTTTAATGAATATAATGTTATTTAGGACTTATTTTCATGATTAGTGGTGATGATTAAAGCATCACAATTCTAGTGGGATGGATCTGGGTTACACCCTTATTTGTGATGAGGAAAGACAAATTAAATGGTTAGGTGATGGTTAGATCTGGGAACGTTATTGGAATTTAGGTATAGGATTCCATTAACACGATCTTGGTAAACAAAATATTCCTTGGAAGAATGAGGTTTATTTTATTTTATAAAACACTGACCATCTAAGCTAGACCTTTTTGAGATATGTTAGTCAGAGTGTCTAGACTTGATTTCCCTTTGACATAAAGAAGGTGGTGGGTCAAGATCCATTTTTTGCTTGTTTTCAAGTAGAGATGATAATGGTATGTGTTGGACTTGGTATTTCATGAAAATCTATCTCGACCGGGCTAAATAAGGTCGGGGTGAATTGACTGTTTGGGTAATTTAAAATCATTCTAGGAGAATCGATAGAACACTTAGGGTTATTTTTGTAAGAAATATTGATGGTGTATTTACTATGGATTGTTATTGAACCCTATTTTCTGATAATAACTATAGTGGTGTGAACCATCTTGCATATTCACAAAAAGAAAATGATGTGATCATGTCTCTAAAAAACAAGCCTGAGTAAGCACCTTTTTTGAGTTGTAGTCAGAAAATGAGAGTTAACTCACGTTTAGATGACATAAGTGTCATGCACATGATTAATGATTGGAGGTGTGTTGGGCATTTGGAAACTCAACATGCCCTTTTTAACAAGACTTCATGTCCCTTTAAGGTTGGTTGTGGTTTTTTTATCTCTCAATGATTCTCAAGGATGATAAGTTATAATATTTAGAGGTTATAATGTCCCTTTTTTGTGACAAGTTATAATTTAAAGGTAAATGTTTTTTGGCCTTTGGTTGATGGTCCTTTATCTGAACTGAGGTTTAAAACATTATTATAAGAATTGTAATGTTCTAAAGTATTTTTTTTAGACATTGTTAAAGTCTCATGTGGTCCCTTGGGTGTTCTGTTGATCTTCACAAGTGTCGAGCCCTGAAAATCATGTTTTAGTGTAATGGTAAGGGTGCATAACTTATATAAAACCATACGGACCACTAGTGAAAATCATGTGAATCCAACAAGTGATCAAATGTGATCTACATGGGATACACATGGAATCAAAAACCGTGCACCTAGCCTACATGCTTAGTGTCACTTAGGTAGTTTGTATGCATTGTTTAGCACATGTTAGGTTCACAGTTTTTAAACTGTATGGGGAAACTATGTGGGCCATGGTTCTTAAGTAGTTGTCTTAACAATGATTGTACATGGTTTTCCCAACTATGTGACCTAGTTTTGAGGGGGAGATTACCCTTTTAAACTTAATTAACCTTTAAACCCTTTTAAATATTTTTTCTTCTTCTCCAGACGGGTGAGGCTCTTATATTGTGCCTTGGGTTCCTCCCCCACACTTCTCTATAGATCATGATATCTCCCTCATCTGAATTTAGATTAGAACATTGTCGGTCATGTTGGATTTTCATTACTATGCTCTCGAATTTTCTTGCAACCTTTCTAAGATTCGGTTCTAATCAATTGAGATATTTTGCTGTGAGATTAGTTTCCCTATATTCAGTTCGGATATATCCTTCATCAATTTCTCCCAAAGTGGACCAGAAAATTCCTCGATATTGGATTTTTATAGCATCCTAAGAATGATGTAGGAGGTCTATAAATTTTTCCTGTGTTTCTATTGATTTATAGATATTTCAGTTGTGCTACACATCGGCCTTTCCCACGAATTTCCTTAAAGTATATTTCTTCATTTTAGATTGGTACACATACCTTGATATACCAACATTAATCATTGTTTAATAATTTTATAATGTCAAACTTGATCCTACAAAACCCTTGGGTGAACCGTCTTGAATTACAACCTTTATAATTAATTAATTAAAATATTGTAATTCTTTTTAAGCATTCATCTTGTATTATACATTTAATTTCCCCTTTGTAGGTAATTTACCAATTGATTATAGCACCTCCTTGGTTCAATATTGACCCTTGTATTTTTTCTATGTTTGGTATATTTATAAAATGCTAATTTTTAGTGGACTGAGTTGTACCTTTTCATTATGATTCTTAATTGTGCCAAATGAATTTTTTGTAAAATAATGTCATGATTTATAATTAAACCCCTCAGATGAGGTTCATTTCCATATAAATTACAAAGAAGTTATTAGTGACATAGATTATTCTTGGCCTTTTAGAATTGGATTTTTCGTATGCCCTCATGTTATTTATTGATAAATGGTGTGATTAGTACAGAAAATTAAATGGTATACATAAATGGATTGAGTAAAATGGGTATACCCATACTTGTATTTAATTATTTCAATGAACAACCACATTCTATGTGTGTTGGAAACCCTTGATTACAATGATTTGATAAATGCGGTATCTTAATTAAATTGAATTGTTTGTATTTAATGTAATTGTATTGGGTGGTATCACCACACGACATCCTATATTTAAATAAACATATCTTATGTGAATTACAATAATTTAAATTCCCTTCATTATATTGGGATTATGGATTTTCAAAATAGGTAATAGACAATTATAATAATTTTTCTTCCTTTCAAATAGGATATGGAATTATTGTAAGCGCTCTATTGGGTATAAAGACTCAAACTACAATACATCAGGTGTTGATCTTGATGTCTCACACCATTGACTCTATTTAGAAGGTAGGCATGATGCAGTACATCCCTTAATTGGGTGTTGGAATAATGAAACACCCACCATCTAGATTGATGATCATTGTATCTTCCATTCACTATGATATGTAAGGAATGTACACTTTTTCATGATCTTACAAGCTTTTTTAGACTGGTTATAGATTTTTGAGTAATGCCTCAGCCCAACCAGCATATAATATTCCTTATATTTGGGTACTTACATCTGTACATACATGGAAAAATAGTTGGATGAAATATATAACTACAACATAAATATTATTATAATATACATAGTTACTAATGAGGAACTCATTAATACAATTATCCAATATAGGTAGAGTTTCTATATTACCTTTAGGAACATGATCATACTGTTATTTATTTATTATAATTTTTTTTGTAATGCTAAATACCTTCACACTTATTTACCTTATATTCACAGACTTGATTTATCTATAGAAACCATCGGTGTTGACCAACTAGGAATTTATCTCATACCCTAATTGGGCCTCCATTGCACTGGGGTGCCAAAGTATATCTCATATTCAAAATACCATGGGATATTTCTTATGTTTTTATACTTGTACATGGGATTTAGGGGAAATGGACTGAGCTGAATCTTGGGATTCTCTTGGATACCACCGTTGGGGATTTTATTTCTTTTCTTTATTCAAGTACTATACTATAATATGTTTCTTGCTTTATGTGTATCATATTAGTTTTATATCATTATCTTTATATACATTCATTGTTTTTTGTTTTCACTTACCATTTTATATTAAATTTATATTATCATTCCACTAATTGTTTCTTTAATTTAGTATTGTTTCCTCTTTTTTAGTTATTTATCATCTACTACCCCGTAGCGCTTCTATGATAATGATGTTATATTCTCTCTATTATCCCCTCCATAGACCCTCAATTCTAGTAATAATGCACTAACATACAAGGAGGTGTGATTGAGTCCACATGGAGACCGATCTGCCTACCAGTTTAATGTTCAGTTGATATGGGATGTTACACCATTATGCTTGGACCAATTGTATAGATATATCTTATAATATAAATAACATTTCATAGCAATGATGGAGGAATATGTTGTACTAAATATACTAATGATTTTTACCCTTATATACCTCTTAATATGATAATCCATAATTGTTAATGGATGATTTCATACCTTTACCACAAAAAATATTGTGGGTGATACTCCATAAACTCTAGAAAACCCATCTATGATATGTAAATTATCCTCATCACATTGAACTATAGAAAATAAATTTTCATCTGATTTATTTCATAGTATTCTTAGTATTCTAAATCCCTAAGGAAAAAATATATCATGTATATCTCCAATGAATTTTCATTATTATTAAAATATACTTGTTCTTGATAATTTTTGATCCTTCGCTAATTGTGTGAATCATGGGTTGGGCTGAATATAGAACATTTTATATCACACCACACATTAATCAACCTATTGAATCAGTGATTATGATTTGAAACATCATCACCTTGGGATAATTTATATTTCTAGGATCCAAATATGAAAATTTATATATTCAGTATTCATCAACCATTCATCAGTCCATCTTCCATTTATGACCTAATACCTTAGTTGTTCATATTCCTAAAAAGTAGAACCAAAAAGTGTATCACAAGAGAATGTACATAAATATAAATTTTAGGACTCCTCAAACATATTAGTATACTCAACATGACTTTAAACTATATGGAAAAGGTCTTGGCTATATGACCTTACAAGATACTACATGGTCTTTATCACAATACCATAAAAGATATAGAATGATAAGTTAAGTGAAACTAAATTGTGTGGGATCTATTCCCTTTTATAGGGGCCCATAAGAATCCCTTAACAGGGACATAATAAAATCCCCAAAACACATACCTCCATGGATGGTGTTTAATTTTATAGAACCCAACTATTTAACGTTAAAGAAAAGTGTCACTAAATAATAAGAGAAGGATGGAGAGCCATAAATACATACAAATGAACACATACATTTTCTTGATAAAATCACTATCATTTGGGTAAGCATCCACATACCATGATTTTAGAAAGATTCTTGAAGAAATCATAAATACATAAAAGGGTCTTAGGTGAGGAAATAATTCCCATCAAATAGGTGGGATGAGCCCAACCTTTCATCCTATTGAATATCACTCATTCTAGAGTATCATTGGGTAAGGGGACCCAATAATCACTAACCATTAGAATCATGGTCTGTAATGATGAAAAAACGTGGACACTATGGATGATCAAGTGGTAACATTTTCAATCGAAAGAGTAAAT
This sequence comes from Viscum album, assembly GCA_963277665.1. NCBI lineage: Eukaryota > Viridiplantae > Streptophyta > Magnoliopsida > Santalales > Viscaceae > Viscum > Viscum album. Next base: position 1,207,808,366 of record OY728166.1, read on the forward strand.
ATAATGTATAATTTTCATATTTTTTTGTTTTCTTGTATATTTAATTGCATGATAAATTTTAACTAATTATAATATGATTTTTTTTCAAAATATAGACTATGTTTAACATGTATATATAATTAAATATTAAATATATAATAATTAAGTAATAATAAAAAATATAAATGCAATTAGTCACAAGAAATGAAACATTTTTTTTCTTAATAAATTTTCTCTCTTTGTATTATAATTTTTTATTTAATGATAAAATTTCCAATATTTAGAGCATTAATTTTATGAAATGGAATTAATTTTTGGAATTAGTAACTAGAATTTATATTTTGTTTAGTTTATGTTATATTTATTGAAAATTATTATATTTTAGTACATTTTAAAAATAAAATTTTTACAACTATTTTAACTTTTATGAAATCATCTTTCTATAAGCATTACAAAGATTTTAAAAAATGTTATTGACAACATATGTATTTAATGATTAAAAAATCCTTTAAAAATAATAACTTATTTCAGAATCCAATATTTGACATTTTGGAACATAAATTTGAAATTATTATAATATAAACTATTTCTCATATTTTTTATTAAATTGAGTGATTGAATGGTTATATTCTACATTATCTTGATTTAAATTAAAAAAACCCTCAACTATTCAATGAAAATTCAATAAATTTTTTTATAGCAATTAAAATTCACTGAAAAAGGAATAAATGATAAAAAGTCAATATTTTTATCTAATACACCACTCTTCTACCCTTATGAATACCAACATAATCCACCTTACATATCATCCCACATTAATATTATAATCTTCCCCAAACTCATAAAAAATCCCTCTCAACACTCATAGTTATATCCTCTAGGTTCTAGTAATTCCATTATATCAATATATGAAGGATTAATGTGTATTCTAAAGGTGAAAAACCAAGGGTATATGTTATTATTCTAACAATGTTCTTCTATGTTTTTTCCTCTAACATCTCCTCTAAATATATTCATTAAATAGTGATATAGTGAAATAAATATCATATTTAAACTAAAATTATATTACACAATTATAATATAATTTATCCCACTCCCTCAAATTATTTCTAGAATGAAATCATCACCGTGTGTTGGTTGGTTCATCGCCTCCATGGATGAAATATTTCTTTTCTTCCAACATAGTATAAGATGGTTTTTGAAATGATTTTAATGAATAAATATAATATTACAGTCATTATTATGTTTTTTAATGAAAAATTAGCCACTATATTCATGATATTAACAATAAACCATCATAGTGATTTTAACCACACAAAAAAACGAATATCAAAACATTTTTCAAAATTTGAATATGTTTTGAAAAATATATTAAGATATATAAATTTTGTGATATTAAAATAATAAATATTTTATAAATATTTAATTATGGAGATTATAAAACTATTTTATATAAGATTTAATGATGTTAAATACCCAAAAGTAGATTTGAAAAACTAACTGAACAACCTGAAGAAGTCAAATAATTAAAAAAATATAAAAAATATTAATGGGAAATAAAAATATATAACCTCTAAAAAAATTAATTTATATGAATATTTTTAGATTTAAAGTATCTAGTAAACATAATTTGATTATTTAAGTGTCTACAATGTTTACTATGTCTAGTCTAGACTCGTGGTACAGTTTTTCATTCCAAGTCCTCATTCATTTCATTTGTTGTTCTTCCAGCTCATAAAATCTCATCTATATAACAAATAAATTATTCTAAAAATAACTATGAAATATTTTTCATTCGTTATTGATTAATTTATAAAATATTTACTTATTTTATGTACTTATAGTTCACACACTACATTGTTTGTAAGTGTTCTTTTCACACTGTTTCTTATTTTAGAAGATATGATCTTTAACCCTCCCAAACTATCTCTTCCATCATTTACACCTTTCATATAAACATAACTTATTTAATATATTATTTATTTATTTCCATTTATTCTACTTATATCCATGTATTAATGTTTACCTTTCAATAGTTATCTAAGCCAAACATCATTTTGTTTATAAGGGATGCCTTTCTTAATAATAAAAGCATCTTGATGTTTATTTAACTTACACCTTTTCTACTGTTAAAGGTATAATTATTGTGTCTATATATTATTAAAGTATTATTTTAAAATTAGTTTTTTGAAATATTGGAAATGGTTCTTGAAAGCGAATCATTAATGTATTTTCATTAAAACAGCAATCAAATTTCAGAAAATGCATTGAACAATAAAATTCAATTCTCCTGAATATTTTGATAAAGAAGATTTTTAAAAAAAATTACTAATATTTTTTTAGTAATATTTATTTTGATTTTAAGTATTTTACATTTATTTCATTCTTTAAATATGTATTTTTATTTTTATTTCAAATTCACTTAAATTAGGAGTAATTTTTTTAATTTAAAATCAATCACTTATCTTTCTCTAAATGGTTTTCATATTTTTTCAATACTACTTCTTTTTAAACCCATGATAAATTTATTATGTTAAATTTCAATGAATTGTTTCTTTCTAAGTGATATATACTATATTAAATTAATCATCAGATTATTAATGAATGTTCATGTGTATGTCTATTGTGGTAGATATGAAATCTCTATAAGAGAAATGATCCAAAAATATCTTTATATTTCTTTATGAACTACTATGCATTGCTAGATCCTTTTTTAAAATGTCTTATCATTGTGAAAACCATCAATTATTACTTGTCTATTAAGGGTTTTAACCTATATATCCATATATTCAATTTAATTTAAAAATTATTCACCTTATTGTATTACCATTGTCATATATAATATAAATACCTTATGCTTAATTATAACAACTCTTCACTTTATTTCATTCTTAAATATAATGTATTACATAAAACCTACACTTGATACAACATATAAAATTGAGATTTCTAGTTTATTGGGGGCTTTGGAACATTACATAACAACTTAAAACATGAAATACACATCTTTATTGAAAACTTCTTTTACATGACCACATACATTTCTTCATAATTATAATTGAGTGGGATAACCTGAGGACATTCATAAGAAAAGGGTGAGCTATAAAGCCTAGTAAGGGAGTAAATAATTAATAACATGAATAATATAGTACATATTATGAAATAGTCCTATCAATGGATCATAAGAGAAACATGAACATAAAGAAACGATATGACATGATTATCAAAACATGGAAATGTGGTAAGAACATGTGACATGATATTAGCATGATCCAAGGCTCATTGAAATTGAATCATGATTAAACTCTAATTTAACTTGAATTAGAATTAGTAAAACCTCATTTTGATTGACATATCATGATACTATTATTTTCCCAATGCATTTGAGTGCTATCCGGGTTCACCCTTGTTAATCATTTCATTTCATGCATAAGTGTGCCACATGGATCATATAACACGGCTTCATTAAACATCATAATTTATTCCACGATAATGTAATTTTTAATTCATACATGATAATATATAATAAATAAGTATATTTTCATAAATTTTAATACTCTTGATAGAGAAATTGACATGGTAATTACTACACAATGACTTTGTCTTGGAAAATCGTGGGGCAATTTTGGTAGCATAATGGTGTGACATAAGTATTCATAAAAACTTTTGATGGGAAAGAAATTGATGACTCATTATATTTAAATTAAATGGACAAAACTGGGGTCATATAGACAGATTTACCAACATATTTAATTAAATTTAGATTCCTAAAATAGAATAATTTCTTGAATATAAATGAGGAGAAAGAAATATCTTACGAAATTTTAGCATGGTAACAGGTGTACTTAGGAGAAATTAATGACATATAAATGGGTATTTAATCATTAGAAAATTAGTAGGGATTTATATGGGAGGTGAAAATTTATACCCAAATATTTTTAATTGAAAATACATGGGTATAGAAACATAAAGAAACATGGACAAAATTGAGAAAGGAAGAAATCCCTTACTTGGAAGTGTGATCCCAAAGGCTTGGGAGGGGCTTGATAGAGGATTATGGGGAGCTTGGGGAACCTTTAGTGGATTATAGAGAGAGGTTGGAAGAGTTTGGTTGAGCTCCAAAGGTTTTTAGTGAAGAGGAATTGGGAGCTCGGGTGGGATTAAATATGAAATATGAGGGAATTATTTATTATTTAGGTTTTGGACAACACACATTAAAATAATCAAAATCACAAACAAAACCATTGTTCATTCCAATTGTTTCTGACAAATGGAAGTGTAAAAAATTATTTTATATGTCCAATGACCTAAATTATTAAAATATTAGGCATTATTTTGTGGAGGTCAGTCACACTCTCAATGAAATCATTTTAAAAGATAAAATATTTAATAAGTCTTTGAGGGACCACTAAGGCACCATAAAATTAATCCAAAAAATATAAAATCACATTATATTAAATTTAAGACACATATTGGACTAAAAGACAATTTATAGTATTTTATTACATCACTATTGGGTCATTATGATGTCATAAAACACATAATATAATTAAAACAAGTATTTAATTTTTACCCAAAAAATTGAATGTCTAAAAAATTATGGAAAATTCACCATTGGATAATTTTAACGTCCTGGTTTCAAAAATAATTTTCATTTTATCAATATAATATTCTAAATATGTGAATTTTTACTCTTAAAATAAAAACCGACATTTATCTAAAATTCATGGGTTTTTTCAAAAACAGCTTTCAAAACCTAATAAAAATTACAATTGTGTTCATAAAAATTATATGATCATTCATATTTAATAAAAATAAATTTTTGTAATAATATTTTATTAAAATATGATTTACTTCAAAAATCTATTAATTCATCAAAATAGATTTTTTAATTGAATATTAACTAAAAATAGTATTCATGCTTTAAAAACTATTTACACAGTAAAAATATTAAAATTAATGTATAATCATTATTATATTGAGTAATAATTAACATAATAATATTGATGGGGTCTTGTTTTATAACCCCTTATAACACTCTCATATAACCTTATGGTAATGTGTGCGATGGTGATAGACTCTTGGGGTGGTTCAGATAACATCGCTCAGGTGGTAATCTCTAGTAACTTCAACTTCTCTCGTAGGAACTTCCCTTTGAGATTAATGTGTTGAAGCTCGGCTTGGGATTGGCAAAGAGTGAATCCTAATGAAGCCACCTCTATTCCATTATATGAGAATTGGGCTTCGTGCGGAGCAATTCTACTGGATGAGTCCATCACTTCCGTTGTCTAAGTAAATTGGAATTTTAAAGCCCTATATTTATACTAATCATGGGATCACTGTTCAATGGTTATATTAGTAATGGTAAAAATTCTTAACAGTATTTTGAAATCCAAAAACATAAAACCAAAGAAGTTTATATGTTATATAACCATTTAACAAACACTACATTTAATCAGATAAAGATGAATTTTAATTCATAAAATTTCGGGTCGTTACAATCTTCCCCCCTTAAGAAATTTCACCATCAAAATTTCCTTTTCACACACTAAAATAGATGAGGGTAACTCTTCTTCATTAGTTCCTCTTTTTCCCATGTTTCTTCTTCAAACTTATGGTTTCTCCACAACACCATGACAGGGGGCATTGTCTTATTTCGTAGAACCTTTTCCCAAGGATCTAAGATCCTCATCGGTATCTCCTCATAGGATAAGTCATTCTTCAATGGTACTACCTATAGATTGAGTACATGTGATGGGCCAAGAATTTACATTCTTAAGAGTGATACATGGTATACATCATGTACATGTGATAGGTTCTGTGGCAGAGATAGTTGATAGGCAACATCTCCAATGCGATCAATGATCTCAAAAGGACCATTTTACCTTAGACTAAAATTTCCCTTCTTCCCAAATCTCACAACTCTCTTCGACAGTGATATGCAGAGGAATTCCATGTCATCGACATAAAACTCTAGGTCACGACAACAATTATCAGCATATCTCTTTAGTCGACTCTGAGCAGCTTTAATGTACTGCTGGATGGTCTCAACCTTCTCCACCATTTTTTGACCATTTCTGGACATAGAAGTTTTATCTCCCCAAATTCAACCCAACACGCTGGTGTTATGCACCTCTTCCCCTAAAGGGGTTCATAAGGATCCATTTGGTTGAATGATTGGAAACTATCGTTGTAAGAGAACTCACCTAGAGGGATATGTTGATCAAATCCTCCTTTTAAGTCCATTGAGGATTCTCTCAACATGACCTCAAGTGATCTCCTACTACTGTGAAAAATTGTTTAATAGTATTAAATAACTGGATAGATATATATTTCCCATGTTAAATTGGAAATATAAAATACATAACACAAGAATGAATCTCTTATAATTGATATTATTCATAATAACATTCATTATATATTGGGTAATGGAAATAAATATGGCTTAGATCATATGATCAACATGAGTTACATACAATGGAAGCTATCAGGAGTATATAAGGCATAATAATAATGACAAGGTAAAAAACTACAAACGCTTTCCACTTGATCAATAAAATATAAAAAAACATCCATGGATAATATCAATATAGTAATATAATGGATCATAATAATATAATTCTCAATGATGTAAATTATTAATATTGGATTTCATGATCTCAGATATCATTATTTCTCTAATGTCAATGAATTTTCCAAATTTATTTTAAAACAATGGATGTGTGTACACTAGAACTGAATTTAATGCCAGCATACTGATTTGTCTCATGAAACCTATCAATGCATTGTGGGGATATAAAATTCTCACCCCACCCATCATGAGAGCTCTAACACATTCAAAAAAATATTGAATTATCAATTTAATTCGTTGAAACAAATCCTTATCAACAAATATCTATATTGAGTAAAAATATGAATTTATCAAGGTCTTATCCAGTTAACTAAATAAATTTAATTGTAAACCATCATATTTAGAAATTATTTTTTTTATGAAATAAGAATATTAATGATAAATAAAATATGGATATTTAATATAAATTAAATTTTTAGTTATCAAAATAAAGTTAATATTTCAAGAGGATGTAAATGATCACAAAATTAATCAATGTATTAGAGATGACCATAAAAAATTATATATTATAACCATTTTCATATGAAGATAAGAAATGAAAAGTGGATCGTTAAAAATATGTATTCATATAGTTTACATTAGAAAATAATTAAAATGTTATAGATTAATATACAATCGTAAAAGGTTTTTTCCAGATGGAATGTCCATTGACATCCAATATGATAAAAATGAAATATTCCTTTTGACTTTTTTTTCTTTAAAAAATGGACCTTTCAGGGAGAAGAATAGATATATCAATTCTTACTCATATGTAAAATCAAGGATAATTTTAAATTCCATTAATAAATAATTTGAGTAAATTTAAGGTCTTTTGTTAAAAAAATTGAAAAATATAGATAAGGAATAGTAATTGATCCATTCAGTAAAATAAATAAGATATGATTTTCTATTAAACATTACTCTTGAAGGAGAAACATTAATTGAATCATTTATCATCATGAATAACAATTTATTCATGTTAAACACCTCAAATGGGTAGTATATAAACCACATAAAATTATATGGGTTCATATGAACTATTATGTATTAATTTAGTAGAAATTGGAATGAAATCCCGTATAATTCATTAAAATTGTCCCACATAATATTTTCATCTCTTATATAATAAATTTATATTTATTATACATAAATATTAGAACTGAATTCATATCTATAATATCAAATATATTCCCATTATCATATTTTATCACCTCTATGTTAACATTCTTTTATTTCTTTTGCAGTTCCTAGATTAGTGTGAGATCATTGAGATGTAGATGGGGTGAATTTGTTGCCGATTTTATTTTTAAAATTTATTTATTTTTAATTCAACCTATTTGGATGGTAAAAAACATGATCCACTCCTATTTTGTCTACAAAACATAACTAAAATGATTATATAAATTAAACGCACAAAACAAAATGATTTAAAAGGTCCATTACAAAGTCCAACTCATTGTTTTGGTAGTTATCCCCCCCCCCCCATGTAAATGCTCAACTATATTAGAATAAGATTAAAAATAGTAATTTTTCATGCCACACAATTACTAGATGGTTAGGCCCCAAGATCCAATAAACCTTCATTAGATTATTATACTACCTAAAGGCACAAAATTCTCAAATAATTGGTGATATCCCATAATAAAAATCTTCCAATAATTGATTATACCTCCCCAACTACAACCATCCTTTTCAGATGTTAAGATCTACTATAGTTGGATCTTTATGATGACCATACTCCATGAGACTGATGGATCACACATTATCTTGTACAATTTATATACCTTTTAATTTATTATGTTCGTTATCAAACCATTTATGATAATATTATATAATTAACTTCCCCATTCTTATCAAATTCTTGGGAATGAATTGTTACTTCTGAATAATATAGACCCAACATCACTTACTATATTCATATAATGTACACAATTTCTCACTACCACTCCTTGCATGCGTTGTGTGGATTTATCATCCAAAAACCTAAAAAAATATATATGAAATTATACAATTATTATTTTATGTATCCTTATCGATTATTTTTAGGGTATCTTAATTGTTTTTTTATTCCATCAAGCATGCATACGTGAATGCTTATTCAAGTACTGTTCATATTTCATTTATTATTCATGCATACAAACTATCTAACATTTTATGATTTTTTTATGTATTATATGAAATATTCAATGAACTATCATTACATAAAACCATTTTGTACTTTATGGTAAAGAACATAGTGTATCTAAAATCATAACTCCAACCAAACATTAGTGCAAGCCTTATCCTTCATGAAAAATAGTTGGATTTTATTCACTAGTTTTTAGTGTCTCAACAAGATTGGTCTATTATATTATGAAAACCCGATTATTAATTAAAATCATGAGATTTTGATTAACACATCAGGAGGCTGTGGGATATCTCTTCATCTTGTAGAAAGAATACTTCTTTTGGGTAACTTCCCCTCATGAAATGTTCTTCAAAGATGCTCTTTCCTTCTCTCTAAGAAAACAATACTCAATATTGGAAAGATAAAAGTTAGGCATTAGTCCCATTATATTTATATGAGTGAAAAAAACTCATGAAACACCTTAATATTATGAAAAATAAGCCTCATATATCATCATTTTGAATTCCCAATGATATCAGCATTCATATTTCTATACACGGGTTACAGTATCTGAAGGCATTGAAATTCATGGTGTCTGTTCCATGGCCATTAAAATCCGATGTGCAAGCGCAAATACTCATGTGTAGATCCTAATTTTAATCATCGATCACATCATGTATCTAAATGGACTACTAAAACATTTTTTCAATGATCAATGTACAATTCTTTTTGTTATTTTCATCCATGCAAGATTCCGATTGTATTCATGGAGGTTCAAAGTATCTTCATCTCATAAACATTATAAAAAAAACCCCATGGATTCCATGGGTTAAGTCATTATACATTCTAAATGAACTCCAATATACTAGTACACTTAGATAATGCTACAAGTATCATTGGAGGAAGAAGACAACAAGCAGTGATGAATGAATGTCTTCGAATAGTCTCATCAAGTGGATATAATTATATGAATACGATTTTAAGAAGAGAAACACTGATATAAACATCCCATGTCTCAAATAAGGTTTAGTGATTTATCTATCCACACACTTATAATCATTCACTTCATCAAATTCATTTGATTTAGCACTCTGGTCAACACCTAGATACACTAGTTTACACAGGCTTACATAGGTCACGCCTACATGTACATGAATACGTGTCCAATCCCCATGGAATCACCTTATAACTCTCTTATATGTCCCTATACACTAGTACACTTGGGCTCCCATGTTTCCTCATACCTAGCTTATAGTCTGGCCTCTTCATGGTGATCCAGGCTCCTACAACTACAGTTGAACTAGACTATATTCTAGGTTGGGTTTGGGTAATTTTTTTATTAAAGGCCACTAAATCAAATTTCTTATTCAATATAATTACATATTCAGATATATAAGAGTAATTATCATGGAAGTAATAATGTAATACTCCTCATGTAAAATATATTAATATATAATTTTGTGGCCACCTTTAACTCTTCTTAATCATTGTTAAAAATAATTTTAATTCTCTAAGTCCTTTTTCAAATTTATTTGAAAATTAAAAACAGGTCAATAATGGTCATATTATTATGGATAACTGTAATTATACAAAATCATTACCTTAAACTCTTCTATTCTCCCTAAAACACATTCACCCTTATTTAAAAAATACAATCATACTCTATTGTTCATAGAAATCTCCCCCATTGCCAAATCCATTTTTTAATTTTTGATAATCCACTTTTGGAAAAGTGGTAACCTCACAACTTAAACAACCACCCTCAAACCACATTCAAACATTAAAAATTAAAATTTAAATATTCAAAATCGTGCAAATACCGGGTGAGATATCATGAAATGTCGACAGGCACCAGACCCCCAGCACAGCAGACCTCGATTCGAGCATCCCTATCACATCGATGTCCCCAGTCTGCACCTCCACATCTACGCGCAATTGCCTCCGGAAACATGACCCGCCGGATGAACGAAGAACTCCGAACTCTATAACATTCATCGTTGAAAACCCCACCAAACAACATAACCATCAAAACCAAAACGCCAAGATTTCCAGCAGTAGAATAACATCTACCGACGATAGGAACACATCACACTGCCGATCCAACCCACTAACATAGAACATATAACTCACCATCGTAGACAACGCCTGCGGCCCATCACTAGAGGAAAAAATGAAACAACCTAAAAAGCCTCACATGAGAAACCTGACGACAAGAAAACACCACCAGAGCCTCGGAATCCGTCTTGAACCCCGAAAGCTGCTCGAGATCACATCCCAGAGCTTCTTGCAAACCACCCCTCCAAACTGACTGGGAGTGTAGCGGTGGAAAGCTGAGGCCGGGAAAGATTGGAAGTTGTCGGGACCTCAACAACGAGCCACAACTATGCCAATGACTGATTACTGCACATCCCAAATCTTCCCTGAAACCATCTCCGCGGACCAACTCGGACAGAAACCAAGGATCCTGAAGCCATAGTAGCGAGAATCGGACAGGGCATCAACAGAGAAGCATATAAGCATATCCACAACCAAGATGCCATCCCCACTAACGAAGCCACCTCCATCTAAATACCACACCTGAAACAAGAATAAAGGAGAATCGCCACCAAGAAGAAATCAAGATGAGACTGGAAGGAAGGAGGAAAGGGGGGAGACGAAGTCAGAGGAGCGGCGCGCCTGCCTCCCCCCAACCGAGGAACCATCGAGAAACCATAGTGGAGGGTGTCGAGGGAGAGCATCCACTCAGAGACAACCTTTTCCCCTTATAGGGTGATGTGAATGTTAATTCTCCCCCATTGAATTAGTAGACAGTACCCTTAATAGTTAACCAAGTAAATATTAGATATCACTTCATTTTTCATCTCCCCTTATTGTAAATAAAAAAATTATTTATTGGCTATAATAATTGAATACACATACTTATTTATAAATTTAATAAAAACATCTCCTTAAAAATTGAACCATGTTATTTATTTAATTTTTAAGATTTTATTTAATAAACACTATGTACATGTGTTCTAACCTAGTGTAGAAAAACGAGTTATTTTTTAATGGAATCAAAGCTGTACTTAAATAATATTTATATATGATACCATTTTTAATGTCATTAATATTCTTAATTTTATGGGATATATAATCAATTTTGTTAAAATATATCCATTACAAATCCTAAAAAACACATCAAAACATTTAAACCCCATAAAATATTTCTCCCCCTTCATCTCATCATTCCTATGATCCATCCCTATACCTTAATATGTAGTTTCACATAATCAAAGATGATGTTCAAGTGTGATGATCATTCCCAAGATTCAATTATGATTCCCCTAATGGGATTAAAATCATTATTCATTTTCGATAAAGTTGTTCTCCATGTTGAAAAACTCTTTTCCTTCAATTCCAATCATCTATGTTCAAATAAAGAGTAAATAAATGAGGAGGTACCTAAAATATATTTAAAAGACACATTTAGAAAAAGAGTCTCCAATATATCTAGATAATGATTCATATCATATTATATATAATTTTTTATCCATTTTCCACATAATTTGAAACATTTTATATAGATATATTTTCTTATCTGTTATTAGAAGAATACATTTGTTCTTTCCACAACATCTTTAAGATTTCATTCTAGAATGGTAGAACATTATTAAAATGTTATTTATCATTCCTAGATTTATCACACCATTCACACTTCATAATTTTCAATTCATAATTTATGAATTACTTCTCATAATATTTAACTTCTTTAAACATCACCACTTTCATTCATAATGATTGTAAATCTTCTGATCCTTCTCTATTTTTTTAGCTTCTCACACACTTCACTGGTGATTTTAGCTTTATAAATTAACATTTAATTTACATTTTGAGGAATATCACAATGTAATTAAACTATTCATTAGTCATCATTGTGAAATTATTGACTACATCTACCAAAAACTTCATTTAATCACTCTTAGCTATTCGTGTTTATTGTATAGATGTGTATTGATCATAATATTCTCATTTTGATAATAATTTGTTATTTTATTTGTGATTACCCCTCTTGATTCATTATAAATTCTAGGTAGTAGCATGTTATACTATGTTGAATAATATTTACAACAAAACAATCTAAAACACTACCAATAAACTCTATAATTTGATCTTCTAAACTGATATTAGCTATTTTCTATAGATTATTGTTTTTTTCTTTTCACACATTGTGGATTATTCTTTTCAAGAGGAAAAGTTATCCCTAAATTAGTCCACACTTATTTTGTGGAATATATTTTCTTATTTATTCCATTACACTGGATTTTTTTAGTCTTTCCTCTCAAATGGTCACTATTAATGGCAATTGATATACATTTATATTGATTGGGAGTATAAAAAACATGTCTCATTTGATTATTGTCCTCAGTAGTTCAGGATAATTCACATTGAAATTCAACTTCTCAACATAATTCTTAAATCCTTTTCCTTAACTCATTTTGAGTTATAAGACACATTTATTATGTCCAAGATAATTATTCCTCATTCTCTAAAATATTTTCACCTAGTTCCTTCACCATATTCTATGATTCATATAAATTCTATTCGTATTTTCTATTCACTCCAATAAGTGATGATTCATTATAGTCAAACACTACATTTTTAGCTAGTTTTCTTCAAATATTTTCACCTTACCTTACAACTCAATTATATTCACGTAATATTAACTTTTCTCATTAGAATGTGTCTTTTATTTCTTGAGATGTTAATTATTTTCAAAGTTTATTTTTATCAATTAATGTAATCATATTTTTGTTTTAATTTTTGAGTTTATATTTATTAGAAGTATGGCTTCAATATTTTCTTCTAACAACTAATCCTATTCAATTCTCTCACCACCTTCATCGTGTTCAAATGTGTATTTATTTTTCTTATATTTTACTATATAAAACATTATATTGATAAAATATATTAAATATTAGGTCTCAATATATATTGATGAAATTTCATTCAGTTTTATTCCTATCATATTTTTATTCTTCGTCAAATTAATCCTCTTCATATATTTCATTAACATTCTTTTTTGGGACTTAATATAATATTTATCTGATTTTTGAGTCAATAGACTTCTTCTTTATATTGTTACATGAAAAAAATCATTATTTCATTTTCACTTAGAAAATTTTATTGATTGTTTAAATTTTCCTTTTTTTATTCCCCTTTTGATAATTCTTGTAAATATGATCTAAATTTGATTAAATACCTATTCACCTTACTCATCCATAAAATACCATGATTTTTATTCTTTTTCTATTTAACATTTATCCTGGAATAAAATTACATATAATTTCTTCCATTCTTCTTTAATTCTAGTACTTTACCAATTTCATATATTATGATAATTATATGAATTTCATCCAATGAATGGTCTTATCAATCATTGAAATATTAAATCATTAGAACAAATCCATGTGGGGAATTTTTCATTAGCATATTCAATGTTGGTATGTCATTCGGATTCTCAACAAAACGTCTCATTCTATAAGAAATCAAAATAAATATTATGTATTAGTCATTAAAACATTCATCAAAACCATTTTAATATCTTAGAACCTAATTATCAATATTTACAACATAGATTCTTTTACCTGGCGATTTCATTCATATATGCTAATTATTTTATCCTAGATATCCATATTAGTTTTGAAACCCATTATATTAGTATATACCATTCTTTATACGGCCATAAAAATATCATCTTGATCCTTTCCATTCACATCTAAGTTCCACTTATTTATAAGATTCATAGTATAATTCTCATCATAGGTTGGGAATCCCAACAAAGATACATATCTTATTTCTACCCCACGATATAACTGATTTGATGTCATCATATTCTACAAACCATGATAGTTCTCACTATTTAAAATAGGAACACCCAAGTTGTTTACTGAATTCATGTTCTCCATCCCCTATAGTTTTTTGGATCTTTTATAAGCGATTTTTTTCTCTTATACCATGTATAAATATTATATCAAAGTTAGATTAATAAGATGGGTATGGATGAATAAGTGATCCCTTTTGTCTTTACAAATAATACATTTCTAATTCATCCTCAATGATTGGTTAAATCCTCAATTAACACTTCCTTTATCTCAAAACCATACATAGAATAATGAAAGATATGAAAGGCACAAACACAATTATTTACATGGTTCTATATAGTGACATCCTCCTTTTCATGGTAGTTATTCACCCAACATGTATTTTACAATATATCATAATGAGATTAACAATAATAATTGGTAATTCTCCCCAAATATAATATTATGAAACCCCACATATCTAATAAACCTTAATAATTTTCTTATTCCTCCCCCCTACACCTTCGTCTCTAGAGGTTGTTTATACCCCCAATAAAAATATTTCATCAACTCGCTATAACCAAAAGATAAAAAAACCATTTTCCAGTGGTAAAATCCCCTTTAGAATAATATTTATGATCCTACTTCTCCATGAGATTTTTTGTAATGACCCAAAAATTTATTAATGGAAATCCCTCTTGATCTAATTAATTTTCATTATATGTTAAATGTTTATAGAAAAGGTCAAATTCTTTGGTTTCATGTTAATAATTGGGACTTTTTCTAATATAGTCGTTGAATAGTGATCATATTATTAGTATAAATATATGGCTTTAACAAATCCAATTTACTCAGACAAAGGAAGCAATGGCCTCATGCAGTAGACGTACCCCATACGAAGCCCATTTTTCAAAGCTTGGAAATGAGGTGGAATCAATGGGCTTTGCTCTGGACCAAGCCCAAGCCGAGATTTAATATTTTAAGCTCGAGTGGGACTACCTACGGGAGAAATGGACGTTGATGGAGATTACCACCCATGCAATGTTATCCGAGCCACCCCAAGAGTCTGTCACCATCGCACACCTTAATCTTCAGTCTTATGTGGGTGTTATATGGGTTTATGTAACAAAACCTTAGAACTATGGTTATGTACATTATTTTTGTATATAATAATTAATATACTTTCATTTTATTATTGTTAACTTTGTAAAAGTTTTCTTAAAGCACAAATAGTAGTTTTGTTTATGTTCAAATAAGAAATATATTTTGATGAATTAATAGATTTTTTAATTAAATAATAACTTAATGAAATATTATCATTGTTATTAAATTAATTATTATTAAATATAAATGATCATATAATTTTATGAATGCAATCATAATTTTTTAAGGTTTGAAATCCATTTTGTCAAAACCCGTGATTTTTCGATAAATGTTGGTTTTTATTTTAAAAGTGAAAATTAAAATACATAGAAAATTATTTAGATAAAATAAATATTATATCTAGAATCAGGACGTAGAAATTATCCAATGGTGAATTTTTCATAACTTTCTGAGACTATCAAATGTTTGGGTAAAAATTAAATAATGTTTAAATATATAATGTGTTTTATGACATCATAATGACCCAATAGTGATTTAATAAAATCCTATAAGCTTTATGTTCGACCAATATATGTTTTTCCATTAAAATAATGTGTTTTTGGGTCTGATTGACTTATTTTACAAAGCATTAATGGACCCTTCCAGACTTATTAAACATCTTGTCATTTTAAATTTTTTTCTTTGGGAGTGTGACTAACCTCCACATAGGCAACCCCGTTATTTTAGGAAGTTTAGACTTTGGACTTATAAAATATTTCTTTCCACTTCTCTTATACAAAAACCATGGGCAAAAACCATTTGGTGGTTTGTGGTTTGGATTAGTTTAATATGAGGTGTCCCAAACCTAAATAATAAAGAATTCCCTCACCTTTCGATATAAACTCACCCAAGCTACCACTTCCTCTTCACTCAAAGACTTTGGAGTTCATCCAACCTCTACACTAATCTCTATATAATCCTCCCAAGGTGCCCCAAGCTACCAATAAGCCTCTCTAATTCCTCTCTCAAGCCTTTGGAATCACACTTCCATGTAAGGGTTTTTTTCCTTTCTCATTTTTGTCCAATTTTCATAATAATTTTTCTCCCTTTGAAATTAAATTATAAATATTAGGGTATGGTTTCTATACTCCTACATACTTCCCTCTTTATGTTTGAATGATGGGAGAACCCTTTATCTCTCATTAAATGCCTCCGGTGTACACCCTTTTCTATAACGAAATTCCGAATGGAATTTCTCTCACCTCTTTTACATTCTAGAAATTATTTTATATCATGACTCTAAATTCCATTAAAATTGTTGGGACATGTATATATATGACCCATTACTGTAAATTACATGTACATATTATGAGACACCCCGTTCTATCTCATCAACCATTTTTATGAATTCTTACATCACGCCGTTACGCTGCCGAAATTACACCAATTTTCCAAGCCAATGTCATTGTGTAGTGAATACCACGCCCATTTATCTATCAAGGGTATTCACATTTATTCACATTTACTTATTGATTATAAAGTTTCATGTATTAATTAAAAATTCTTTTTTTGTGGAATAAATGATTGTGTTTTACAAATCCCTGTTATATGATCCATGTGGCACACTTATGCCTGAAATGAAATGTTTAAGAAGGGTGCGCCCTTATAGAACTCCAATGCATTGGGTAAAGTATAGTATCATGATACATCATGTGCAATGGGTTTTTACTCATTCTAATTAAAGTGCAATGATTTTTTTCTCGTGCTTCATGTACAATGAGGATTTTCTCATGCTCCATGTGCAATGAGCCCTGACTCATTTTAATTCCATGTTAAGTGTTGTTTCCACATTTCCATGTTATGATCATCATGATTTATCATGCCTTTATGTTTATTCTTCTCTTGTTATCTATTGATAAGCCTATTGTTAAACATGTATTGTATTCCTCATGTTATTCCATGATTATTCCCTTACTGGGCTTTATATCTCACTCTTTTCTTATGCATGTCCTCAGGTTATCCCACACAATGTCATGTACGAGGGAATGTAGTGGTCATGTAAAGGATGTTTCCAATAAAGATGTTGTATTTCTTGTTTTAAGTTGTTATATAATGATCCTATTCCCCAAAGACACTATACCTCTCTATCTTCTATATTGTATCAGGTGAAGTTTATGTAATAAATTATGGTTAATTGTGTAATAAAAAATCCGGGTTATCATAGTTGGTATCAGAGGACAGGTTTAGTTATTTTTGGGATTAGGATTAGAAAACCCTAGTAAATCCTTAGAGACAAGACTAAGTATAATTAAAACATTCCTAAATTATAGTGAGTATTGTGTAAGTGGTTTATCAAGAAAATGCATCCATGTCTGGATATGAGCAGGTAGAGGCGGCTTTGGCATAGATATATCCTAGGGATAAAACCCAAAAACACCTCTTTGAGATATACTTGAATGGGAACTGGTGCACAACAATGGTCCTTGATGCAATCTTTCTTACGACACTCCCGGGGGATATGGTTTGGTAAATTCACAAGCTTAGTATGAACCATTATTAAGGGACAAAAAATTCTCTAAGAATATATATTAGAAAGTAGATCATGGATAACATAGACTGAATCCAATGGATTCATATGTTAAAGAAATAAAATTTATTTATAAGTCATTAGTTTTGTCCTTGGGTTACCCTTTATGTGTTACCCCTAACTTTCCATTATTCTAGACAATGTCCGGTAATAGGAGGACTCAGGCTAACAACCGATGTGAAGATCAATGTGATGACTGTACTAATGAGATGCCCAATCCAATGGAGGTGGGAATCATGAAATTTTTCATGATTCTCTCTCAGATAACTCAAGATTTGAATAGAAACATGGGTCAAGAGGAATGTTCAACCCCCCCTATGAAAGAAAATGCCACTATCGATAGCTTCATGAGCCAAAGGCCTCCTACTATTAATGGATCATCCAAACCCTCAATCACTGAAAAATGGATCAACCCCATTGAAAAGATATTCTCCATCCCAATGTTCTGAATAAGAGAAGGTTCTCCTAGCTGCTTATCGTATGGAGGGTGAAGCTGATCAATGGTGTACGTTGATCAAAAATTCGAAGCCTGAGGAGGAGATTGAGGAAATGGAATAGAAGGATTTCCAGAAGATGTTTTTCGATAAATATTTTTCGCGCACCCTCCATCTTAAGAAGGAAAAGGGACTTTCTTTCTTTCAAGAAAAAAGACGAAGAATCTATCAATGTGTATGACAAAAAATTTAAAACGCTTGCACAATACGCTTCTGTATTTTTCATTACCCCTCAAATTCCAAGTTTACCGCATCGTTGGTGGGATGAAATGAAGCATATGGAATGTACTGGAGATCTGTGACTTCGACAGCTATAAGGAAATTGTACGATGTGCCCTCATGGTCGAAATGGAGATTGGATAATCTTCGGGTTATCATGGGGATAAGAATCATAAGGTGGAATTCAATGCTGGTGGTCCGACGGATAAATCCAACGGTGCTAAGAAGATCTAGCACCCCACTTTCCAAAGGTGTAGAAAGAAGAACCTCAAAAATTTCTTGAAGGGGATGAGGAAATTTTTTAGGTGTGGAAGAGAAGGGAACCTAGCAGTTACCTACCAACAAGAAAAACCCACAACTACAACATAGGAGAGGAATGCTTTGTTCGAACCTCAACGTGTTGTTCATTTCTACAAATTCAAAGAACCCAAGCATCTTGTAAATCAGTTCCCTAAGCCAAGTGTTTTTGGAGGCAACCAACAACCACCAAGGCAGTAAGGGCAAGCTTTTTCCATCACTACTGCCGAAGTGAACCCCTACAATGAAGTAGTGATAGGTATGCTAGTTATTCATTCAGCAATAGCGAACTAACTTTTTGATTCAGGTTCTACGCATTCTTTTATATCTCGAAAGTTTAGTATAATAATCCTAGCACCACAACAAATCATGGAAGTGAAGATGTCGGTGAGTACGAAAAAAGGAAAAATCATTGCATCCCTTGATTATTACTCCTCCCCTATCATAATCTGTGGATTGAACTACCCGGTGAACCTCATCATACTCCCTTTGGGAGAATTTGATGTAATTCTTTCCATGGATTGGCTTTCCTTATATAGAGCCAACGTAAATTTACGTGAGAGGGAAATCACTCTCCATGTAGAGAATCGACCCCGATTCATTACATGTGCAAGGAGAAAGATGAATCTTCTTTAGCTCCATCATCTCAAGCATAGATATTACTACCCTATGAGAATGAATATCTGGCTCAGATTATTGAGTCTAAGGGGGAAACAATCCTAAAAGACATGTCTATTGTGAGGGAATTCGCTGAAGTGTTTCCATAGGAATTTCCTAGTCTTCCTCTTAGAAGAGATGTTGAATTCTCAATTGATCTTATACCTAGGGAATTTCCAATATCCAAGACTCCATATATAATGGCTGTTTTAGAGCTTGAGGAGCTAAAGAAACAACTACATGAGAATCTGGATAAAGAGATTATACACCCAAGTGCATCACCATGGGGTGCACCAGTCCTCTTCGTCCAGAAGAAATATGGGTTAATGCACCTATGAATCGATTAGTGTGAGATTAACGAAATCACAATAAAGAACAAGTATCCTCTCCCATGAATTTATGACTTGTTAGATCAACTGCGTGGATAATTACAAGGTGGATTTGCGGTCGGGATATTATCAAGTAAGGGTGAAGAAAGAAGATATCCCCAAGACTGCTTTTTGTAAATGATATGGGCACTGTGAAATAATATTAATGGATTTCAGACTCACTAATTCTCTAGAAATCTTCATGGACATGATGAATAGAGTCCTTATAGATTACCTCGACCAATTTTCGGTATTCTTTATAGATGATATTCTGATATACTCCAAAACCAAGTAGGATCATGATGAGAATATAAGAACTATACTAGAGAACTTGCAGAAGGAGAAGCTCAATGAAAAGTACAAAAAGTGTGAGTTCTAGTTGAAGGATGTCTCATTCTTGGTCCATAACATCCCAAGAAAAGGGTATCTATGGATACCTCCAAAACAGATTCTTTTTAGGGATAGACAAGGCCAACATCAGTAATGGATATCTGTAGCTTCTTGGGGTTAGCGGAATATTGTCGACAATTTGTGAGAAATTTATCATGATTTTGAAACCCTCTTAACAAGATAACTCGGAAGGGATTAAAGTTTTCTTGGAGTGATGAATGCGAAGAATGATTTAAAGAGCTGAAAAAGAGGCTTATCACTACGCCCATGCTCACTTTACCCACAAGTGGAGAACTTTTTGTGGTATTCAGTGATGCTTCGAAGAAGGGCCTGGGATATCTGCTAATGAAAAATGACAAATTCATTGCCTATGATTCAAAGGAATTGAAATTTCATTAATAAAACTATCCAACACATGACCTCATGTGGGCTGTAGTGATATTACCATTGAAAATTTGGCATCATTATCTTTTTGGGGAGATGTGGGAAATATATATGGACCTCAAAAGCCTCAAGTGTATATTCACAAATAAAGAGTTGAACATGTGCCAATGAAGGTGGTTAGAGCTGATCAAAGACTATGACTTCTCAATACATTACCACCCTGGTAAAGCGAAGAAGGTGGCAGATTCCCTATGTAGAAAGGACCCAGCGATTCTGTCATTTATGAAAATTGAAAAGGATACAATCTTCTTAGATTTGATGAAGATGGACATGGGAATCATAAAGAAGGGAACATCATCAATCCTTTCACAAATTATTGCTCAAATGTAACTTTTTTAAAGGTTAAAGGATGCTCAAAAGGATGATGTGAGAATTCAGGAAAAAGATGAAGCTATCAGAAAAGTGAAATCCTCAAAGGTTAATGTTAATGAAGAAGGAATTGTGAGATTTGGGAAAATACTATGTGTTCTATCATGTACGGAACTGAAGAAGGAACTTTTGGATGACACACATAGTTCAAATTTCTCTATTCACCCCGGAAAAACAATGATGTATCGAGATCTCTGAGAGCATTATTGGTGGGATAATATGAAGAAAGAGATCACTGAATATACATCAAAGTGCCTGGTGTGTCAGAATGTGAAGGCAGAGAGGCAGAAGTTTAAGGGGATGTTACAACCATTTCCCATACCAGAATAGAAATGGGAGAACATCACCATGGACTTTTTCACTGGACTTCCGAAGACATCCAAAGTCAACAATGTAATTGGGGTTGTTGTAGATCATCTTACAAAGGCTACACACTTCATTTCTATTCAGGAGGATTTCTCATCGGATCAATTGACACCGATATATACCAGGGAAGTGGTAAGGCAGAATGGAGTACCACTATCTATTGTGTCCGATCGAGATCCAAGATTCACCTCTACGTTCTGGAAGAGTCTTCAACATGCTCTGAATACTGAACTAAACATCAGTACGGCCTATCATCCTCAAACTAAAGGACAATCTGAGCAGACTATTCAAAAACTTGAGGATATGTTGAGAGCGTGATCAATGGACTTTAAAGGAGGATGGGATCAACATCTATCTCTGGTTGAGTTCTCATATAATAAAAGTTTCCACTTGAGCATCCAAATGGCACCATATGAAGCCCTTTATGGGAAAATGGTGAAGAACATCGGTGTGTTGGGATTAGGTCGGTGAGCGTAAGCTGCTTGGACCAGAAATGGTCGAAGAAATGGTGGAGAAGGTGAAAATCATTCAATAGCATATCAAGGAAGCCCAGAGTCGACAGAAGAGTTATGCAGATAACCATCAATGAGACCTTGAGTTTAAAGTTGGAGACATGGTATTTCTACGCATATCTCCATGGAATAAGTTTATATGGTTTGGAAAGAAAGGGGAGTTAAGTCCAAGGTACTTCTACCCCTTCGAGAATCTTGATCGTGTCGGGGTTGTGGCCTATCAACTAGCTCTTCCACCTACCATGACCAAAGTACATGATTTATTTCATGTTTCCCTCTTAACGAAGTACATACCAGACCCTTCACATGTACTCTCTTCAGAGGTGGTACAATTAGAGTATGATCATTCTCATGAGGAGAAACCAGTGAAGATTATAGATCGTAGAGAAAAATTTCTATGAAATAACACAATTCCCCTCATCAAGGTGTTTTGATGAAACCAAAATTTTTAATAAACGACGTGGGAATCAGAGGAAATGATGAAGTAGAGTTACGCACATCAGTTTTAGTGTGAGAAAAGAAAATTTCGAGGGAGAAATTTTTTAAGAGGGGAAGATTGTAACGACCCAAAATTTAATTAATGGAAATCACTCTTGATAAAATTAAATGCCTCTTTAGGTAAAATATTTATATAAAATGTCAACTTATTTGGTTTTATGTTTTGAATTGTGACCACTACTAATATTTTCCTTGAATAGTGATCACATGATTAGTATAAGTAAAGGTATTTAACAAATCCAATTACTCAAACAAATGAAGCGATGGCCTCATCCAGTAGACGTGCCCCATAAGAAGCCCATTTGTCATAGCTCAGAAAGGAGGTGGTTTCATTGGGATTCTCTCTTGACCAATCCTAAGATGAGCTTGAAAATGTTAAGCTCGAGAAGGACTGCATAAGAGTTAAATGAAAGTTGATAGAGATTACCACCTAAGAAATGGTATCTGAGCCACCCTAAGAGTCATTCACAATTGCACACCATACTCTTCGGTCTTATGCATGTGTTATAAGGGGTTATGTGACAAGACATTAGCACTATGGTTATGTACATTATTTTTGTATATAATAATGAATATACTTTCATTTTATTATTATTACCTTGTAAATATTTTTTTAAAGTAAAAATAATGTTTTTATTTAATGTTCAACTAAGAAATATATTTTGATGGATTAATGGATTTTTGAATTAAATAATATTTTAATAAAATATTATTATTTTTGTTAAATTAATTTTTATTAAATATAAATGATTGTATAATTTTATGAATGCAATCTTATTTTTTATTAAGGTTTGAAATCCATTTTTTGTCAAAACCCGGGAACTTTTTATAAATGTCAGTTTTTATTTAAAAAGTGAAAATTAACATATTTTAAAAATTATTTAGATAAAATAAATATTATTTTTGGAATCAGGATGTCAAAATTATCCAACAGTAAATTTTGAATAATATTTTGAGACAGTCAAATTTTTGGGTAAAAATTAAATACTGTTTAAATATAAAATGTGTTTTTTGACATTATAATGACCCAATAGTGATGTAATAAAATACTATAAGATTTTTGTTCAGACAATATATGTTTTACCATTAAAATAATCTGGTTTTGGGATTGTTGGACTTAATTTACAACGTAATAATGGACCCTTCAAGACTTATTAAACATCCTGTCTTTTTAAATTGTTTTCCATGGGAGTGTGACTCACCTCCACATAAGCAACCCCATTATTTTAAGACCGTCACGACCTGTCCTCGGGGCCTGTGCCGTGACTACCCCAAGCCCTCCTTCCATTGGTCAAGGGCTGGCGACTAGCACCAAGGCGTAATTCCTGATAAAAAGGGAAGGCATTGCATTTATAAAGTAAACAAACACCACAGATCAAGCAAGCGGTAGAAGTAAACACTAAGTAAAGAAGGATAAAAAAGTAAGTGTGGAAAAGTAAGTGGGCTAGTATAAAAACCCAAACTGAAAGTAACGTACAACTGGAAATGGAAAAACAACAACTAAAAAGTAAGCCACAGCGTCGAGCTGTCCACTGGAAGTCCCACCTGAAGGGTGGGTACAGATAGCCTCCACAGCTCCTCGGGTCCAGCCATCCGTTCCGAGTACGCCCCGCCCAGTGGTCCACCTCCGGGTACCGACCTGCTCCTCGTGCCTCTACCACGATCAGTGTTGTCAGTCGTCTACAACCAACACAACGTAGTGCGGGCATAGCCCGTGCAGGGGTGAGTATAAGCTACTCAGTAGGGACCCCGAGACCCTGGAAGGTCTCCCAGAATCCTCAAAGGATAAAACAAAAGGAAAGATACAATCACGAAGTAACATCCGACATTGCTGAGGTATATTCCCATACATATTCCTAAGTCATCAATTCCAATTCGGCTCCAACATCCGAGCCCAAGTTCGATCACATCCACACAGGAAATGGCATCCCGATCCACACAGGAAAGCATAACATAATCCACATAGGAAAACAAGTCAAGATTCAGCTCACACAGGTATACTTCTTCGTATGAAAATAGAGATGATCAGATATAGCCACTGATTCATCTAAGCCGTCATACCCACAAAGGATCGATAGGTACTAACCCCCGCAATGACCCACATAGGATCTGACCCACATAGGATCGATAGGTAACAAACCCCAACAATGACCCACACAGGACCGGACCCACACAGGATCTGTAGGCGTTGGCCCACACAGGACCGCTGAGCGCTGACCCACATAGGATCTGACCCACATAGGATCGATAGCACTAATCCATGCAGGATCACTGAGTGATGTAGTCGTTGCCGTCGAATCCAAGGAGGATTTCTACACAGTCGTCGTCATCATCGTCGCAGTCGCAGCCAGCTCCAGGGTTCCCGTAAACAACAAGCTCGTTCGGGAGGGTCTGCTCCATGAGCCGAGGGCTGATACATCAACTGACACATATTCCGGAGTTGATGTATCCGAAAGATCCATATAGTCAATAGGAACTCAACGTCACAGATGGCGCGTCAATCGGACGTCCGGTCTGAGAGTTATTGGCCTTTTCGTTCGAGGGGCCCGGTTGGTTTTTAAGTCAAAACCAACCCGACCATACTCCACCTATGTCCAAACCTTGAGCGGAGTAATCCAAAAGGTCAGTCTCACTAAGAGGAATCCATCAAAGTCGTCGGCACGTCAATCGGACGTCCGGAACTCAAGTTATGAGCGTTTCCGCTCCGAGGGCTCGGTTGGTTTTGTGTACGAACCAACTCGGCCGAACCCAAAGTACTCCGAAACCTTGATTTTAAAATACCAAACCGACTGTCTCAATCCAAGGATCGCTACGCAACTGATGGTGCGTCGATCGGAGGTCTGCATCTCGAGTTATGGGCAACAGACCGAAAGAGGTTCGGTATTAAAGGGTTCGGGCCCGGTCCGGCCCGGCCCGATACCCCCAGGGTCGGCCCGAACCGGGTCGACCCGAACTGGGTCTAGGTCCGGCCTGTTTGGGCGCGGCCCGGCCCAGCCTGGGCGGCTCGGCCCGGCATGCTGATGCTGGCCGGGGTGGCCAAGCGGCCGGCGTGGCCATTACGGCCGAGCGAAGCGACGCGGGGGGCGCGCTGCCCCCACGTGGAGAAACCGCGGCCCCTTTATGGGGCCGCTCAGCTGGCCGGCCTGGGGTTTGTAACCCCCGGCTTTTCCCTTGTCCAACCGGCCCGCCCTGGCAGGCCGACTGTTGCCACCACGAGGCCGGCAAGGCCAGTCCCCCTACTCTGACGCCGGCGTCCCGGTACCGGCCGCCGGTTCCCCTGCTCCGCCGCGGCCCGGAACCGGCCGCGACCTTGGTTCGTCCAGCGTGGCGTGACGGCGTCGTGCCCCTCTTCCGCGGCCCCGCTCCGGCCGTGGTGCTTTAGTGGTCCTCCGGCACGGCGTGACGGCGCCGCGTCTTTGGTTCATCTTCTACGGCGCGGTGCGACGGCGCCACGCTTCTCTGCCCTTCCATTCACAATTTCCGCGCGGTGCTTCAGCACCGCATTACCTTGCTCATTCCGCATCAATATCAACAACCAAAAAGGGGAGGAGTGGCGGCCATGTTCGTGCGGTCTGACCTCCTCCCATTATTACGATAACAAGCGGTTCAATTTGAAAGGAAGAAAACAACGGAGGTATTCACGAAATAAACCCCTACCTCATCGTCGTCGTCGACCGAGACTTCGTTGCGGAAGAAGAGGATCATCGTGGAATAAAGCATCACTGAAGGAACGTCGTTGGTGTTAGGTGATCTCTGAGGGAGGTGTCTCTCGCCGTCGTCCGCCGTCGGAGGTCGGTGTTCTTCATCGGCGGCGGTGCGTTCTTCGCATTCTTCGTCGAAGAATGAAGAATCCTCAAGACCTCGCTTTTTCTCCAAAAGTCTTAACACAAAAAAAACCCAACCATAATAAAATAAGTCCTTACCTTATTTTATTATCATAACATAAGAATTTGAAATTCAAAAGAAAAGAAATGAACAATTAATTCAATGAATTAATTTTAACGATTTAACCGTCCAATTTAATGAAGTGTTTCTTAACCAGAATAAACGCACGGTTGACTTCATTAAAAAGGGGGGGGGGGTGCAGGTGTGTTACTTAGAATGAAAGAAATGGTGGGGCTCGTGCAGGCCCCACCTCAAAAATATCCTACCAAGCTGGTATGATATTATGGGTATGAACTTATCCACTTAACTTAGGTCAAGCCGCTTTAAGTAAAATAAAATAAATTGTCGCACCACCTTTATTTTATTTCTTAACTTATCCCCAAAAATTAAAAACCACACCCGAGAAAACGCAACTCCGGAAAAGGTGTTTTTAAGCAATTATCGGCACTGTGATTCCATTGGTGACCTCAGAATTCGATTCCAAGCACCGGTTCAAAAGTTAGAAAAACCCGCTCATTCGTTCACTGAACGTACCCGAGCTAAACTTCATAAAATGATTTCGGGCACACCGTGCCTCGAAATTAGGTGTCGTCAGAAACAGCGTTCTTTTAAAATTCCCAAGAAAATTATGAAAATATTTTCCTTGAATTTTTAGGGTCTTTACATCACTCTCACCTCAGTTCTTTATGTCCCCGTAAAGATACATCAAAAACTAGGGAAACAAATGTGGGTACTGAGCACGCATCTGAGCCTCCCGCTCCCAAGTGCTCTCCTAGAGGTTCTCGTGCTGCCATCAGATGCGCACTAGAGTAATCGACCATCCACGTAGGACCCGATACTGTTGATCCTCAATCTCCACCGGGACCTCCACAAAAGTCTCCCCAATATCAACGTCCAGCTCCCCATTTTCAATGATATGTGTCGGGTCGTGCACGTATCTCCTCAGCTGAGATATGTGGAAGACTTCGTGCACCTGGTGTAACTGAGGTGGTAGAGCCAGGTGATAAGCCACCTCACCAATCCTACTAAGGACCTGGAACGGTCTGATGAAGCGTGGAGACAACTTTCTGCCTCGACCAAATCTCTGTAATCCACATCGAGATGAGACCCGCAAGAAGATGTGGTCGCCATCCTCGAACTCCGGTGGCCTTCGCCTCCTGTCAGCAAAAGACTTATGCTGGCTCTGAGATATCCTCATTCGCTCCTGGATGATCTGGACCTTCTCTGTCATGGCCTGCACCATCTCCGGTCCCACAAGTGCTGACTCCCCAGTGTCTGTCCAGTACAACGGTGATCTGCAAGGTCGGTCGTACAACGCCTCGTATGGTGTCATCCCGATGGTGTAGTGGTAGTTTTTGTTGTATGAAAACTCCACCAAGGGTAGGTGGTCCTCCAAACTGTGACCAAAGTCGAGGAAACATGCGCGGAGCATGTCCTCGAGAGTCTGTATGGTCCTCTCCGCCTGACCATCTGTCTGAGGGTGAACGACGGTACTTAGACGTAGCTGTGTCCCGAATGCCTCCTACAACCCCTTCAAAGCCGGGAAGTAAATCAATCATCTTGATCGGAGATGATAGATGATGGCACTCCATGTAGTCGTACAATATCCTGAACGTAGAGACATCCCAAGCTCTCCACAGAGCCCTGGTCTCTAATGGGTAAGAAGTGAGCCGACTTGGTGAGTCGGTCAACAATCACCCAAATAGAGTCGTGACCTCTAGAAGGGCGTGGAATTCCAGTCACTAAGTCCATAGATATCCTGTCCCACTTCCACTCCGGGACCTCCAAGGGAGGTACCAAGCCTGCTGGTAACTGATGCTCTGCCTTCACCTGCTGGCAGGTGAGGCATCGAGAAACGAACTCTGCCACAGCCTTCTTCATGCCCGGCCACCAGTGCTGTCGTATAAGATCCTGGTACATCTTCGCCACTCCAGGATGTACCGCCAAAGGGGAAGTGTGAAACTCTCTCAGAACCTCATCTAATAAAGAAAATGGTACCAAGGTACGTCCTCTGAAAATGACTTCATGCTCTGCTCCAAAGGAGAAACCATCAGGTGTCTGTCCTGAGGATATCGGTGCACGTCGTGTCTCACAGTCGACATCCCCACGATGTGCCTCTCTGACCCGCTGCAATAGTGGAGGAGTGACTGTGAGTGACTGAAGGAAGGATGCTCCATCTCTATCCACAAAGGATATCTGCAAAGCGGCTAGCTTCTCTGTTGCCTCCCCAAGTAGCTGGATGCCTGTCCTCCTACTGAGAGCATCGGCTACTACGTTCCCCTTCCCAGGAGTATATACTATCTCAAAGTCATAGTCCTGGAGTAACTTGATCCATCGCCACTATCTCAGTTTCAGGTCCTTCTGAGAGAAGATGTACCTGAGACTCTGATGGTCAGAAAAGACTGTAATGTGCTCGCCCATCAGATAGTGTCTCCACATCTCCAGAGCGAAGACCACTGCTTCTAACTCCAGGTCAAGAGTAGTGTAGTTCTGCTCATGCGGCCTCAACTGGCATGATCCATAGGCAATAACGGCCCGCTCCTGCATCAGGACACATCCGAGTCCGGTCCCTGATGCATCGCAGTAAACCACGTATCCAACTCCCTCCTCTGGAAGCCTCAAGATAGGTGCGCTAGTCAATCTCTGTCTCAACTCTTGAAAGATCTGCTGACATCTGTTTGACCACACGAAGAGTTTCCCCTTTTTCATCAATGATGATAGTGGTGCCGCAACTCTAGAGAATTGTGGCACAAATCTCTGGTAGTACCCAGCTAGTCCCAAGAAACTCTGCACCTCCGTCACGCTCCTGGGTGGCTCCCAATATAGCACTTCCTCGATCTTCTTAGGATCCACTACAACTCCCACCTCAGAGATGACATGTCTCAAGAAATGGACCTCACATATCCATAACTGAAACTTCGAGAGATTTCCATAAAGCTGGTGCTCTCGGAGTTTTTCAAGTACAACCCGCAAGTGGTAGGCATGCTCCTCCTCAGTCGTCGAGTATATAAAAATGTCATCGATGAAGACCACAACAAATCGATCGAGTTATGGCTGAAATATCCTATTCATGAGGCCCATGAACACTTCCGGAGAATTGGTTATGCCGAAGGGCCTAACCAAGAACTCATAGTGACCATACCAACATCTGAAGGCCGTCTTCTGCACGTCCTAGTCCCGAACTCTGAGCTGATGATAGCCTGACCTGAGGTCTATCTTTGAGAACCACCATGCTTCATTGAGTTGATTGAAGAGGTCATCAATCCTCAGTAGCGGATACTTTTTCCTCACTATCACTTGGTTTAGGCGACAATAGTTGACACAATGTCATAAGCTCCCATCCGCCTTCTTGGCGAACAATATCGGGGAAGGCCAGGGTGAAACATTGGGTCAGATGAATCCCTTGCCCTGCAAGTCCTCCAACTGTACCCGTAGCCTTCGAAGGTCAGCGGGGGCCATCCGATATGCTGGAGTGGATATCGGGGCTGTCTCGGGGTACAGATCAATATAAATGTCTACCTCTCTGTGAGGAGGTAGTCATGGAACGTCTTCGGGAAAAACGTCTGCATACTGATCCACCACTGCAGGAAAACTAGGACTCCGCACGTCAACTGCTCCTAGGATGAGGCTAGCCAACTGATGAGTGATGGGTTGTCCTCTCCTCTGCGAGAGTCCATCCTATGCTGCGAAGGCTCCCTTCTCGCCGGTGAAGGTGAACCTGCTCCCGTCGGTGTGTACACATCGCACATTGCACCTAATACAGTAAATCTGAGCATTGTCTATAGATAACCAATCCATGCCCAAGATGACGTTGTAAGGCCTCTACACTGCTACAAGAAGATCCCAGCCGAAGCTCTCGCCTCCTAGAGTAAGCTCACACTGCCGGCACCAGTGCGTAATCATCGAGTCTGCTCCCGTAGGAGTCTCTAGCCGTAAGGATCCAGACAACGGCTCTGTCGGAATCTCCGATCTCCGAACAAGGGTAACAGCTATGAAGGAATGACTCACTCCTGTATCTATAAGAACTGCAGCAAGGGTGGAATAGACACAGATAGTACCTCGAATCATCTTGGGTGCGCCTTTGTCGTAGGCCTCCGCTGCCTGGAGCTATGAATGTCTCTGCCCGCTAGCCACCCTATGGCCGGGGTGGACCTCCTGGTGGTGGTGGTGGTAGACCTCAAAGCATCGCCCACCACCTACTGCTCGGCCATCTCATCTTCCTCGTCCACCTGCTCCCTACGGACCTCCACGGTCGACCCTCTGCCTCTGCCTGGGTGGTCCCTCAACCATCTGCTGCTCCTCTGCATGGTGGGTCGGGCAGTCACGAGCCATGTGACCCTGCCTGCCGCATGCATAGAACTTTCTACCTCTCGAAAGACTGGCTCCGCGCTGTGTGCCCCGCACTATTGAGCCAGTGTCCTAAGGCCGTCTGCCCGAGGGTCTGGTCTTCCTGGACCCATGAGTCATTCATCGACTGCCTACTGCAGATGACTCTTCTATGTGCCACCCTACGGTAGGTCATGCTGCTGATGTAGACTCAGAAAGAAAGCTCTCGATCAGAAGGACTCGCTCCAGTACCCCGGCCTGAGTCGGAATGCGGAGGGAGATCAATGATGCCCTGATCTCCCGCCTCAATCCCTGCTCAATGGTTCGGGCCCGGAAGAATTGGTCTCATACCATGTCTGTCGAGTAGCGCAAGAGATCGGTAAATCTCACTGAGTACTGGGTGACCGTCAAGATTTCATGTCGTAGTTGTAGAAGCTCCTGGATGCGCACCGCACGGAGGGTGGCTGGGACGAACTCCGAGCGGAAGAGGCTCTCAAATTCCTTCCAGAGAAGAGATGCCTCATCGTGCACCTAGAGCATCAAGCTCCACCATATGCATGCTGCCGCGTGCAGTAGGCTCACTAAGAGGATCACCATGAGGTCTGCTGGTGTCCTCACTAACCTGAAAACCTGTACAACTACCCCCAGCCAATCCTCATCTTCCTAGGGGTCCGTCTCCCCGCGGAACCTGAGTGGTCGCTGGTGATGAAACTCGTGCAGTGCAATAAGGTGGCGTGCATCGTCATCAGATGGGGCTGGTAGCATCGGTGGCTCGGCGGGTAGAGGTACCGCCGGTGCCTCTACTGTCAAAGGGACATGTACCAAGGCCTCTTCGCTCAGTGGGCTGTTGTCACGCAAAACTCTCGAAACCCTAGTTGGCTGCCTTCGTGAGGCCATCCGGAAAAGAGACAGGTGCGCCATGGTAAGAACAGTATACCCGGTGAGCTGACACAAAGTAATCATAAGTAAAACTTGAAACACACATGCAATCAATGTTTTCGTGTATTAAGTTGGAAATCAAAAGTCTGGGTCCTGGTGTACGGATACGTCAGCCGCCGCACCAACACTGGCCTCCCTGGACTGATAACCACACTCCATACTCTTAACACTATTGCTTCACATAGAAAAAGATCAGAGTCCTTAGTTCTGCAGTAGAACTGAACTGCTCTGATACCAATTTGTCATGACCCATTCTCGGGGCCCGTGTCGTGACTACCCCAAGCCCGCCTTCCATAGGCCAGGGGCTGGGAACTAGCACCAAGGCGTATTTCCTGATAAAAAGGGAAGGCATTGCCTTTGTAAAGTAAACAAACACTATAGAGAAAGCAAGCAGTAGAAGTAAACACTAAGTAAAAACTGATACAACAATAAGTGTAGAAAAGTAAGTGGGCCATTATACAAACCCAAAATGAAAGTAAAGTACAAATATAAAGGGGAAAACAGCAACTGAAATGTAAGTTGCAGCGTCGATCCGTCCACTGGAAGTCCCACATGAAGGGTGGGTACAAATAGCCTCCACAACTCCTCGGGTCCAGCCGTCCGCTCCGAGTACGCCCCGCCCTGTGGTCCACCTCCGGGTACTGACTTGATCCTCATTTCTCTACCACGATCAGTGTTTTCCGTCGTCTGCAACCAACACAACGTAGTGTGGGAATAGCCCGTGCAGGGTTGAGTATAAGCTACTTAGTAGGGACCCCGAGACCCCCGAAGGTCTCTCAGAATCAACAAAGGATAATCCACAAGGAAAAATACAATCACGAAGTAAAATCTGACACTGCTGAGGTATATGCCCATACATATACCTAAGTCATCAATTCCAGTTCGGATCCAACATCTGAGCCCAAGTTCGATCACATCCACACATGAAATCACAACCCGATCCACACAGGAAAGCATAACGTAATCCACATAGGAAAGAAAGTCAAGATTCAGCTCACAAAGGTATACTTCTTCATATGATGATAGAGATGATCAGATATAGCCACTTATTCATATATGTCGTCAGACCCACAAAGGATCGATATGTACTAAGCCCTACAATGACCCACACAGGATCTGACCCACACCAGATCGATAGGTAACTAACCTCCGCAATGACCCACACAGGATCGGACCCACACAGGATCTATAGGCGCTGGCCCACACAGGACCGTTGAGCGCTAACCCACATAGGATCTGACCCACACAGGATCAGTAGCACTGATCCACGTAGGATTTCTGAGTGTTGTAGTCGTCGCCGTCGAATCCACGGAGGATTTCTGCAAAGTCGTCGTCGTCGTCGTTGCAGTCGCAGCCAGCTCTAGGGTCCCCGCACATAGCAACCTCATTCGGGAGGGTCCTCTCCACGAGGCGATGTCTGATACATAAACTAACACATATTCCGGAGTTGATGTATCTGAAATTTCTGTATCGTCAACAGGAACTCAACGTCACAGACGGCGCGTCAATCAGACGCCCGGTCTGAGAGTTATTGGCTTTTTCGTCCTATGGGCCCGGTTGGTTTTTAAGTCAAAACCTACCCGACCATACTCCACCTGCATCCAAACCTCAAGAGGAGTAATCCATAAGGTCAGTCTCACTAAGAGGAATCCATCAAAGTCAACGTCACGTCAATCGGACGTCCAGAACTCAAGTTATGAGCGTTTCCACTCCGAGGGCCCAGTTGGTTTCGTGTACGAACCAACCCGGCCGAACCCAAAGTACTCTGAAACCTTGAGTGTAAAATACCGAAACGGCCATCTCGATCCAAGGATCGCTATGCAACTAACGGTGCATCGATCAAAGGTCCACAACTCATGTTATGGGAAATGGACCGAAAGAGGTTCGGTATTAAGGGGTTCGGGCCCGGTCCAACCCGACCTGATACCCCCAGGGTCGGCCCAAACTGGGTTGACTCGAACTGGGTCCGGGTCTGGCCCGTTTGGGCACGGCCCGGCCCAGCCTGGGCGGCTCGGCTCGGCCCGGCGCACTGGCGCTAGCTGGGTGGCCAGGTGGCCGGCTCGGCCGCTACGGCCGCGCGAAGCGACGCGGGGGGTGCGTTGCCCCCGTGTGGGGAAACCGCGGCCCCTTTACGGGGATGCTCAGCTGGCCGGTCGGGGGTTTGTAACCCCCGTATTTTCCCTTGTTCGGTCGACCTGCCCTGGCCGAGCAGCTGTTGCCGCCACAGGACCGGCAAGGTCGGTCCCCCTGCTCCGACGCCGGCGTCCCGGTACCGGCCACCGGTTCCCCTGCTACGCTGTGGCCCGGAACTAGCAGCGGCCTTGGTTCATCCAACACGGCGTGACTGTGCCTATCACCTCTGTCGCAGCCCCGCTTCGGCGGCAATGCTTTAGTGGTCCTTCGGCGCGGCGCGACGGCGCCACATATTTGGTTCGTCTTCTACGGCGCAGCGCGGCGGCACCGCGGATTAATTTGTTTCCAACGGCACGGTGCAACGGCGCCGCGCTTCTCCTCCCTTCCTTTAACAATTTCTCCGCGGTGCTACGGCACCGTGTTGCCTTGCTCGTGCCACATCAATATCAACAACCAAGAAGGGGAGGAGTGCCAGCTGTGTTCGTGCAGTCCGACCTCCTCCTGTTATTACGATAACAGGCGGTTCAATTTGAAAGGAAGAAAACGACGGAGGTATTCATGAAATAAACTCCTACCTCAACGTCGTGGTCGAACAAGAGTTCGTCGCGGAAGAAGAGGATCTTCGCAGAAGAAAGCATCATGGAAGGAACTTCGTTGGCTTAGGTGATCTCTGAGGGATGCGTCTCTCACCGTCGTCCGCTGTTGGAGGTCGGCGTTCTTCGTCGGCGTCGGTGCGTTCTTCGCGTTCTTCGTCGAAAAACGAAGAATCCTCAAGACCTCTCTTTTTCTACCAAAGTCTTAACACAACAAAAAACCAACCATAATAAAATAAGTCCTTCCCTTATTTTATTATCATAACATAATAATTTGAAATTTAAAATAATATAAATTAACAATTAATTTAATGAATTAATTGTAACGATTTAACCATCCAATTTAATGAAGCGTTTCTTAACCAGAAAAAACGCACGGTTGACTTCATTAAAAAGGGGGGTGCGGGTGCATTACATAGAAGGAAGGAAACAGTGGGGCTCATGTGGGCCCCACCTCACAAATATCCTACCAAGTGGGTAGGATATTGTGGGTCCCAACTTATCCGCATAACTTAGGTTAAGTCACTTTAAGTAAAATAAAATAAATTGTCGCACCACCTTTATTTTATTTCTTAACTTATCCCCAAAAATTAAAAACCACACCCGAGAAAACGAAACTCTAGAAAAGGTGTTTCTAGGCAATTATCGGCGCTGCGGTTCCATTGGTGCCCTCAGAATTCGATTCCGAGCACCTGTTCAAATGTTAGAAAAACCCGCTCGTTCGTTCACTGAACGTACCCGAGCTAAACTTCGGAAAATGATTCCAGGCACACCGGGCCTCGGAATCAGGTGCCGTCAGAAACAACGTTCTTGTAAAATTCCCAAAAAAATTAAGAAAAAAATTTCCTTGAAATTTTCGGGTCTTTACAAAGACGTTTGGAATTTGGAATTATAAAATGTTGTTTTCCACTTCTCACTTCCAAAAACCATGGGAAAAAACCCTGGTCTGGTTTTTGGTTTGAATTAGTTTAATGTGAGGTGTCCCAAACCGAAATAATAAATAATTCCCTCACCTTTCCTATATAAACCCACCCATTCTCCCACTTCCTCCTCAATCAAATCCTTTTTAGTTCGTCCAAACTCTTCCCAAATCTCTCTAGAATCATCCTATGGTTCCCTAAGCTCCCAAGAAGCCTCTATTGATCATCTCTCAAGCCTTTGGAAACACACTTTCACGTAAGGGTTTTTATTCCTTTCACATTTTTGTCCAATTTTCTTAATATTGTTATTCCATTTTAATTTCAATTATAAATGTTGGGTTTTGGTTTATAACCTCCCTCAAACTTCCCTCTTTATGTTTAAATGATGGGAGACCCCTTTATCTCTCATTAAATGCCTCCCATGTACACCCGTTACTATGCCAAAATTCTGAAAGAAATTTCTCTCTCCTCTTTTACATTCAAGCCATTATTTTTTATCATGACTCTAAATTCCATTGAAATTGTTGGGACATATATCTATATGAACCCTTTACTATCCATTTCATGTAAATATGAATAGACACCCCTTTAGCTCTCATCAAACATTTTTATGAATTCTTAAGTCACGCCGTTACGCTGCCGAAATTGCACCGATTTTACAAGACAATGCCATTGTGTAGTGAATACCATGCCCATTTCTCTATCAAGGGTATACACCATTATTCACATTTAATTATTGATTATAAATTTTCATGTATGAATTCCACATTACTTTATCTTTTAATAAATTATTGTGTTTTATGAATCCCTGTTATATGATCCATGGGGCACAATTATGCATGAAATGAAATATTTAAGAAGGGTGCACTCTTATAGTGATCCAATGCATTGGGTAAAGTATAGTATCATGATATATCATGTGCAATGGCTGTTTAATAATTCTAATTCAAGTGCAAAGAGGTTTTACTTGTGCTTCATGTGTAATAAGGATTTACTCATGTTCCATATGCAATGAGCCTTGGCTCACACTAATTCCATGTTAAGTGTTGTTGCCAAATTTCCATGTTATGATTATCATGCTTTATCATGCCTTTATGTTTATGATTCTCTTGTTCTCTATTGATATTCCTATTATCTAACATGTATGGTATTTCTCATGTTATTCCATTATTATTCCCTTACTGGGCTTTATAGATCACCCTTTTCTTATGCATATCCTTAGGTTATCCCATGCAATGCTATGTACGAGGGAATGTAGTGGTCATGTAAAGGAAGTTTTCAATAAAGATGTTTTATTTAATGTTTTAAGTTGTTAGGTAATGATCTTAATCCCCAAAGACACTATACCTCTTGATATTCTATATTGTATCAAGTGAAATTTATGTAATAAATTATGTTAAATTGAATAATAAATGATCAGGGTTGTCATATTTTTAGATCACATATTATTAATTACAATTTAATTTTTTTTTGCTTGGATACTAGTCTTACTCAAACAATTTCTGGTCACAATATATAATTATCTTCCTCAGTCCTGTAAAATTCTCAAAAAATAATTATTTCTTAAAATTAATTAATATTTGACCTCACATACTATAATAACCTGATATTTATTTAATAAAATTGAAATAAATATAATATTTTATACATTTTTTGTTATACGCAACACTAAGTTTGTTTTATGTTACACATAACTCCGAGATTAAATAAAACATGACATATTATGAAAATAATTTTATTAAATATGATAGTTATCAACATTCAAGTATAATGAATGATATGAATAATATTATATGAATTAAGAAAATATATTATTAATTATTTTGATACCAATTAATTATAAATGAAAATTAAATCCATTTGAAACCAAAGTAAATATTTATTAAAATACTATTTTTATGCATAGAAATGTGTTTTATTTCAATAAATTGACAATATCTCTTTTGGTGAATGATTATATTTAAATCTAAGTAATATATATTCAATAAAATATATAAAATTCATATTATTTACTTTTGCGACAAGATATAAGAATAAAACCAATTTTACTTTTACAACTGTACTATTTTCAAAAGTATTTCTGTCAAATTTTTCAGACTAATTTTAAAATTGTTTTTTCAAAATTTTAGAAGATTTATTTGAAAAAATAAATTTCATTTTTTAAATCTTAATTTAAAAATTAAATTAGGTTTAATTGAATATAATTTTATGAAATGATAAATTTTTTGATGAATACTGAAAATTATTGAATTTTAATTGAGAACTGACTTTTCATTTAAATTATTTATAAATTAAATTTATATATTCATTCTGTATTAAAGTAAAATTAGTAAAATTATATATCTTTTTCTATAAGTAAGTTAATTTTAATCAATTTAATATTTAATTTGGATATAAAAACATAGTAATTTTTTGAACATTTTTACTTTGAAAACTAACTTTCTCAACACTTCGGTGGGAGTAATTTCAAAATAGAATTTTCCAACTTTGTGAATTTAATTTGAAAAATTATGATTTTTTTTGAATCATCATAAATTATATTATCTTATATTTTCAACTAAAGTTTGACCAAAATTAATGGTGAAAAAATTAAAAAATAATTCTCGTGGTTAAGGTAAAAATGGGCTTACCATGGGTTAAACTAAAAAAAATGATGTCTAAAATAACTATAATGTTTCTAAATTTCCTATTGGAGGGAAATATTTCCATATTATCCTTCCAAATTTATAATATATGGACATTTAATATATTTTTTCTTTGTAATGCCCATATTATATTCGATTCTTTTTGAAAATTTCCATGTCGTTTACATGGTGGGTTCTTTTCCCCTACTTATAAAAGGCCACCACCACACTTGACTACATCACACATATCTATCCATATATTTTATTAAAATAATGAAAAACCCCTCATAAACATCCATATCCACGTAATATAGATTTTGGTCCTCCCAAAATACCAACACGAGGCTCCTTAATATGAGATCCAATGGAGGTTCTTCTAAGAAAAGTAATTATTTTCACGAAGATCCTTCTTTTCCATTCTTATTTTTATGAAATTAATTAATTATTAATACTTTTAATATAAAAAATAGTATAAAATTTATATTGTTATTTTATTATGTTAATTTAATAACCTATATCCTTCTAAACTTCAATCAAATGGGAAATTAAATCGTTGATCATGTGTACAACGGACTATAGCCTCACTAGCAAACATAATTATTTTTTCATGAGTACCTATCACTATTAGATTATAATTATGGATTTATTATATTTATATAAAATATTTTACATTATTTTACAAGTAAAATATAATATCACATTTACCCCATTTAATTTTCATTTTGTGGGATACACTCTTACAACACCTGTGGCTACATTAGACTAATACATCATTAAACAATGTGATATTTTCTCTTATGATGACATACATTGATGGTAATAAGGGTTATGTTAATAAAATATGTTATATATGTTTTAAATAATAATTTTTCTTTGAGATTTAATAATTATTTAATCTTATATCACTCCAATTATAGAAAGATGGAAACAATGTTCATGTGTATGTGAGGCATACCATCTCCCTAAACAGTGAATTTCATATTTCATTCTCTACATTTTTTAAATGAATCTAAATATTTATATTTTTAAATTATATTATATTTATGTCACATTTTACATTATTTATATTATGTAATAATTTTCAATGTAAAATAACTAGAATAGGTAAACCAAAACTTTTCAAAAAATAATAATGTTGTTAACTCCTAGATATATCGATATTATAAAGTATTTGTTAATGAATGGGTGTTGAAATGTTATAAGGTGATTAAATATTAAATTATTTTTAGGTTTAGTATTAGATAAAATAGTTATACATAAACATTATTTATTATATATTCTATTTTAATTTTTATGAAATAAGTCGACATCCGAGCAGTAAGGGATTTCTAATATTTCTTCTATTTTTGGGATATATATAAAAATTCACCACAAATTTATTTTTCTGGGGTATATAAATATTGGTTGACTAGATATTTGAGGAATATAAATATTTTTATGATATTTGTGGTCTCATTTAATTTTATTATTTATTTGTTATTATGTTTCAAAATATTACCAAATCGGTACAAAATTTCGATCTGACCATAATCTTATTTGAGACACATGCCAGACAGCATAAGTATTTCATTGATGTGATGTACATTTTACCTATGAATTTATCTTATCATGATTATTCTGAAAATTATTTGGATTTTATATCCTTTTTGATATCTAACTTTCATTGGTATTATGCTTCCAATGTTACTAAAGTTGTAATAGTTTTATGTCGTAATCTCACTATTTATCATGATTGTTTATGATTAAGTAACCAATGTTCAAATATTGTGATTTAACTCTTAATAAATCCCTGAATATTCCTATAATCATGTAATTAAAGATATTTATATGTAATATTAAAATTTTTCCACTATTTGGTATATTAAATAATATAGAAATGTTGTTAAGAAAATATAACTTTAGTTCTCACTGTGGTCAAAATCCCCTTTCCTTGAAAAACTATGTTTTATAAAATTGTTTCTATAGTTTTTTAGCATTATTAAATGAATTTTTTAAATTAATTTTCCGCATTTTTTTATTTTTAAAATAATATTTGGATCATCCTGTATTTTTTCAATCAATTCATGTTTGTATTTTACCAAACTTGTGAAAAGAATCTTTAGTTTAACTTGCATGACATGTATTGAATTTTCCACCATCACAACCTCAAATTTTTTGAATTATTAAAATATAAATTTTCAACCTTATTTTCAATGAAATAAATTTCCAATATATTTTATGATTTGTAGTTCTAAAAATTTATTATAAAAATGATATTTTCCTCAAGAAATGAACCAAATATCTCTTCAGTGTCATTTTTTATCTAAGAAGAAATCTTTTGATATAAATTTTTTAATGGGTATTTGATAAAATGATAACATTATTATTCTTTATGTGAATGGTTTATGTTTATTATAACCTGATGACATGATGTTTATGAAGCCCATTTATCTTCTATAGGTTATACCATGATAAAATTCTTATGAATCCCGCTTAATTTTTCACAGGTTATGCTGTGAAGAAATGATCAAATAATTATGAATCCTATAAATTTTCTTAATTTTATGATATTATGTTTATGAAACCCATTTAAATTATTGGGTAATGATATTATAAATTCATTTTTACATTGTGGCATGCATATATATGATTTTCATTATATGATGGGTGGGACCTATATCTGCCTCCAATGAATTAGATAAATATGGATAACTTATGAGTAAATATTTTATGTGTGAACCTAATTAAATGTTCACTATGTTATACATGAATCTATTACATGTTTAAAATGATTTTCCTAAACCTAATTACATTTACACAATGTTATTCATTTCCCTTTCTTTCATGTCCATATTGTTATGTGTGGACTTATATTTCATGTTCATAATTTTAGGAATGGACATGGTTGCATGACCTTAATTTTATATGGGGTCTTGATTACATTTTCATAACCGTAATAGTGAAATATTACCTATTTATACATGTTCACAATGTTACAATATTATGTTTATACAATGATTCCATGTCTTATTCCAATTTTATGCTCTTATGGAACATGTTATTTTATTTATTTATGATTCATTTGTTATAAAAAACAATTTGTATTCCATGTTTAATGATTGTACACATTAATGTTTTGGATATTATTATCAAATTATATGCTCATGTTCTCAGACCCTTGTGTTTATGTTATGCATATTTATCTCCATGTTTACCCTTACTGAGCACATAATCTCACATTTTATCATGTTATCTTTCCCCAGGTTGTGACAAAATGTTCTAAGTAGGGAATTTTTCTGAAGAGTACTAAAGTTAGTGATGTTTATGGGGTATATTGAATATCTTTAACACTATTATAATATTTTTTACCTATAATTCAAATACACTAAACTATTATATTCCTTATGATGTTTTTCAGTAATTTATTGAATATTCTACTATAAATATGTAATTTATATATATGTGATTCCTTGTTAGTTATAGTTGGTATCAAATGAATGTTTAAGGTAGCCATTAGAATCTAGGATGAGAAATTATCAGTTTCATCCATAGGTATATTTATATAGATATTTCTGGGGATGTATTTAAGGATATGTCAAAATATAGGAAATTTTCCTAGAATTTTGGTAAAGGAATGATTGAGTGGTTTCAAAGAAAACACATCATTTTTTGGATTTTATATGAAGACGTGGATATGGAATATACATACGTAAGGGGAATAAAACTAAAAATTGTGTATTTAAATGGACTTGATAATCACCTGATGCATGATAATTAGACTTGCATCAAATCTAGTTTGACAGAACTGGGGGATATTTTATGGAAATTCAATAACACTTTGATAACCATCATAAAGTTATCAAATAGATTATGAATATTAACTAACATGTATGTGCATCATAGATTAAAATGATGTTTCCATTTTTTGGAAATATTGTAAGTGTTATTTCATTCTTACGTGGTTACTCAACATATTTATTTTTTCTTTTACAATGATTTTCAATTTTAGCCAATGGGGTAAACTAGAAGAAAATTGTTTAATTTAAAATTTGATGGAAATATTTCTCACAATTTGTAAAATAGAATTATGGTTGGAATTAATGTGTTGGTCGGAGTAGAGTACTAAATAGGGGGGGTTAATTGATTATAAATTCAAAATTTCTGTTTAAAACATATTTCTAAAAGGTTTCCCAAATAAAGTTATCTACAACCTAGTTAATCAAAGTTATAGTGTTTTAAAAGTTTGACTATTTAAACATCTTCTTATAAGATTTATTATTTCTCAGTAATATTAATATTGGTTATTGACATTACTTTTGATGTTATTATAGTAATGCAAAAACAATTATAACTTCTTTCCAAGATTAAATATCAATGTAAATTTAGTGACTTCAGGATTATACTGTAAATAGAGAAAATCAAATTAAGAAGCACAACGGATATAACACAAGTGGTTCAGTCTCAAGATGAGACCTAATCTACTCCACATGGAGATCACCTGACACCAAGAATTTTATATAGATAAAATAGATCCACACCCTGGATAAGGTTTAACAACAGTACATAGGATTGTCCAAGTCACACAACCTGTTCCACCATTCTTCATGGGTACACACTACCAGGACACACAGGGACTTTTTTCACACTTATATGTGGGTATAAAGAAGTGTAAAAAGATGTTTGAGAAACGATATCTTGTATCCTTAAGTTTAATGTATGATATTGATTGTTTTGTTAAACAGATACACACACTTCTTGAAAGATAAGGAAAATGATACACAATAGAGCATAAATGATGAGATAGGTTTAGAAGCTCTCTGAGGGGTTGTCTATGCAGATATAGACTTCTAGGATGAAAAAGATGTAGAAATATAGTCCTCATATGGAAAATAGAGTATCACAAGTCAGCTGGATCTGGATAGTGTTTTTCATTGTTTGATAGTTTGATGGTTTCCTCCACTCTAGGATTTGAGTGTGCTTC
The DNA here is from genome assembly GCA_963277665.1 of Viscum album. Classification (NCBI taxonomy): domain Eukaryota; kingdom Viridiplantae; phylum Streptophyta; class Magnoliopsida; order Santalales; family Viscaceae; genus Viscum; species Viscum album. The sequence goes on from OY728166.1 coordinate 1,207,851,569, forward strand.
ATGTGTTCTTCAGTAGTGTCGAGTTTCATGTATCTATTCTCTCTTCGAAAAATATCTAATTGTTTTATTCATTGTCATGCTCACACACTTGCTTCATATTATTCCACACTTTTTTCTGGGCCGCACTTCTCTTTTATTCTTGGAGTTCATGTGTTGGAGGTAACATGATGCAGTTATTATGCAGCTCGTACCTCGTACTGTTAGACGATATGTCTTCAAATAAACATCAACTATGTCAGGGCATTTAAAACTTCAAATATTACCATTATAAATTAAATTGAAAAACGACAAAACAGATTAAGAAATTATGTCATAGTTTGTTTGTAAATGATATCTCTATGATCTGGTGCCTTCTTGAAGTGGTGTCTCATGGTCATAGTGTCTAGTTGGTCACAATATCTTGTCACGGTGTCTGGGTCACGATTTCTAGTCATAGTGTGTGGGTCATGGTGTCTAGTCACGATGTGTCTAGTCATGGTGTGTCTAGTCAGAGTGTGTCTGGTCACGGTGCATCTGGTAACTTTTCTAGAGAAACATAATCGGTGGTAGAATCATGGTGTCTCAGACTTAGCCAAGTATCTATATTAAAACATAAGTAGTGATATTCATAGAATGGATTAGACATAATCATTTATCAAATAAATTATAAAGTAAATTAAAGATAGTGTACAATAATCAAACTGAATGTATAACAATTAAGATATTTGGATAGCTTTACATAAAGCATAAGGATACTAATCATTTGAATATAATTTGAGACAGATTACAAGAGTACCATGCTTTACAGAATATATATGATTTGTGAGTATTAAAACATGATTAATACATGAGTAGTACAAAAATATACCCCTTTTTGATGATCACAAATCATGTGTATTTAGAGTGTATTTGGCTCCAATATAAACTACATATTTTTCTATTCATTCATTGGGGTGCATATTTCTCCCATTTTTGGTATTATAAAAAAGATTGAATAAGAAATAGTCAAAAAAGGTCAAAATGCATTAGAGAAAAAGAGTTTAAGTACAAATAGCATGTAACAAAATTTACAAAAAAACATCCCTATCAAAAGAGAGTAGGCACTTTTCTTCATCACTGGCTTATAATCTCTTTTCCCATTACAGTAGCATCAGAAGAAGAAGGCATAAGAGAAGAGGTTGTAGTAGAATAAGGGAGTGATATGGTTGATAGAGAAGGTAAAGTAAGACCTTAAAAGAGATAAGGGTCCAAGGTAGGGGTAGTAGAAGACCAAGGAAATTGTTAATCCAGGATTTTAGGCCTGATCTGACTCAGGGCCTAATCTGACTCAGGGCCTGACTGACAGACACAGAAGTGAAGGATAGGGAAGAGGTGAAGGTAGGAAAACTAGATCTTAGAGTTGAAGACACAAGAGCAACAATGATAGTTCTCTGAACATGAATATAATGTCTTAAAATATTGATGAAATCAGAAATGATATCTCCACCATACTGTATATCTTTTTCAATGTCATCCTTGTTCTCCATAAAATTGTCCAACAAATGAGTGAAATATCTGAGCTTTTGGACTGGAACATTAAAGGCTTGATTAATAGAATAAATCCTCAGATTATCCACAAGGTACTCGAAGTGATTTTTCATATTAGTCTAAGAGAAGATCTCATCGAAATAGATGAACACATTCTTGGAAATTTCTTGCTAAGAATCATTACCAATATTGGAATGGATTCTTACCAAATCAAGAACTCTATCACTATTCTTGATAAATTCGAATAGAGATTCTTTATTAAAACCATGAATCACAACATGAAGTTATTCTTTGACCACTATTCAAAACAAATCATTTTCTAAAGAAGGTTAAGAATATTTTCCAGAGGCATTAGAAGTAGTGACTGCCGAGGTAAGAGATTTATGCTGACTAAGTACTTTCTGAAGGCATACCTTATACTCATCAGTTAACTTGTTTAAGTCCAATTACAAGTTCACACATCTCTTGAACAATCTGTTTGTTTCATTCATACACTTTTTTAGATAATGAGGTTAGATGAGGTTGAATTATTAACGCTACCTCATGTGGGGTATGAGTAAAAATATTCTCAAAATGATGAGAAGAAGGTTTTTATCTTGAGTTCAGAACATTCAACATTTCTTCAACCGTACCTCCTAGATTCTTTACTTCGTAACTACATAGTTTTTTCTCAACTCTGACTTCTTGAATCTCATGAAGCATCTTGGGTTGAATCTGCCATATAATTTTCCCCAGCAACAGTGAAGCATCTCTTTCACTCAAATTTGTTACAGGAGCTGGTTGGGTATTTTGGAGATTTGCAACCCCATCCCAAAGGGTATCTCCAAATTCTTTCTGGTAATCATTATTCACCAAGGTTTGAGGTTCTGGTGATGGCTAAGAGATAGAAGCTAAGACAGGCTCAGGTTCCTTGGCAGAAATAGCATTAGGATAAGATGCCATTTTTAACTAAAATAGAGTAGTTAGATCAAGACCTAAGACTGAGACTTCCTATGAATCATTCACATCAAAATAACTAGAGAATTTATACCACGTGTCAACTGAGCTTGGATCAGTCATATTTGGCACTTCAATAGATTCCAGACTGGGGGGTTTCCCCCCCTCAACTGGTGAATATTTTTCAATATTGAGAGATTTATATCCTTGATCTATCTCCACGAACTCATCCCTTATTTCCTCAATCATTTCCTTTCAAGAGAATTTAAAGGCTTTCTCATCCTCTCTTCGGCAGAAAGAATAACTTCATGAACTGCTTGTTCCTCTGGGAGTTCTTCAAGTGCAGCTTCTTGCATAATAGGGGGATCTTCTTCTATATTTTCTTCCACATCATCCATTTTGGTTACCTTTGTGACAGATTATTCCTCTGCATGCTCTTCACTAACAGTTTCTCACACAAGAGACAGATTTTCCTCAATAAGCTCTTCCTCAAATTCCTTTTCTTTTTAAACAGCAACAGAATATCCTTCAATAGTGGGTTGTTCTTCCAAATCAGCAACCTCTTTAGAAACATGTATTATATTCTAAATTACGATTTGAGGAGCATGTGTACTATCCTCCTCATCAAGAATAGTTTCCCTCTGAGGTACAAAAACCTATCATTCTTCTTCCTAATCAGAATATCAAACAAGCTCATCTGGCTCCAATCCAGGATTAGAAATACCTTTATGTCGTTAAGGGTGTTCCACTATATTAAACTATTCATTGACTCTATCATTATCTTCCACCCATTCCTTTTTCCAAGGATACCAGCTGATTTTCATTCTCTTTATAATTAATTTTGAAGGACAGAATTCTCAATCCTTGATAACTTCTTCATTTGGTCCAAACAATCATTTGGTATGAAGCATAGCTGAGATAATCTGAGATTAAAATAGGGAGGTAGACAAAGATGTGGTTTTGATGAACTCACCCATATGGTGTATAATATAGTTGCAAAGATTGATCTTATGTCCATTCTTCAGGAGATGTATCAAAAATAAATCCTGATATTTGAGTACAGTGAAGTCACCTTTTCTGGGGCTAATCAAATTCTAAATAAACATGAATAGTAATCTAGATTCACCAACTAGATCGGTAGCGATGGATCTCCTCTTGGTTCCATTTCCATTTAAACTCCTCAAAGCATATTCCAACACATTGAATTCACAAGTAGGTGGAGGACCTCTCTGATAGTCCTCACAAATACCTTCATGAGGTATCCTAAGGCATGTAGCCCATAACCTTGAAGAAAATGTGTATCTATGGCCATTTTTTAAACTTCTTACAATATTACCATCTTCAGAATCAAAATAAACTTTGTACATACTAATTAAATTGTGCAACTAGCTTTGGGTAGATATGAATTTATTCCTTAGTAAACCAATGTAGCCATCCTTTCTTTATTATCACTTCCAACACCAAATACTTACTCGTCATAAGACACTTAGGGAATATCTCTTTCTCATGTACTACTATTCTGTTCACCAAGTTTGGATTCAGAGGACCCTCGGGTGCTAACTTTGGCTATATCTTCAACTTCTTCTTTGAACTACTTTTCCCAAGAGTCGACGACGAAGGGCGTTTTATCTAGGTCATTCACCGAAGGTTCAAGAGAGAGAAGGGTTGAATTGGGGTGATAATATGAGATAATAGAAGAGGGATTGAGTAAAGACCCAGTGGATATTCTTTTATTTTATCATTTATGGATACCAATCATCGGAAAAACAGAAACTCGGGAAAGTAAAATGGTAAAATAATGAAATACCGCGATATATATTATAATTTATAAATAAAACAATAAGGAATATTTATATTGAGACATGAACTGACTATCACGGTGAGATAGTAACTGAATCTCATGGTGATGAAGTAACATGCATTCATGGTGAGATCGTAATCAATTTTCATGGTGAGACCATAACTATGTAATTTCTAGACTATGAGACCGTATTGTTTGAGACAGTGAGTTTCAGAAAGTAACCAATAAATAGTAACTGTGAGATCCTAAACATGAAATAGTATGTCTTACGATAGTAAAAATTATAGAACTATTAATTTTGAACAATAGTCTCAAAGACAGTGATTTATGAAACCATAATGTGAGAAACAGTAAGATATCTACTTATGGTTTATCATACTCAATTCATGTATGATGTAATTTATTCTTTTAGAATTTAATGTTTTGGTGAATATATCAGCATACTGATATTCAGTTTCAATGAGTTCCAAAGTGATATCACATTGATGATAATGATATCTCAAAAATTGATGTATTATATCAATATTTGTTTTCATATATTGTGATGATTAATCCCGTTTGTGACCACACTCTGCTTTGAGCTCTTCCAGCTTACTTAACCTCCATTCAAAGTGATGATTAATCCCGTTTGTGACTTCATGTCATATTGATCAGCCTGGAAACCAGAATATGCATATCCTTTGATAAATAGTTCCTCGTCTCCTCCATAAACCAGGAACATATCTTTTGTATGCCTCAGATACTTTTGGATAGTCTTGACTTCCATACAATGTTAGTAATCTGGGTTATCTTGATTTCTGCCTACCACACTCAATGCATAGGCAACATCCAGCCTAGTAAAAAACATGGAATACATGAATGACCGAATATTTTATGTGTATGGATTCCTTTCCATTATCATTCTTTCCTCATGTGTCTGAGTACAAATTTTTGTTGGAAAGATGAATGACATGTGATGCTGGAAACAATCCCCTCTTGGATTGTTCCAAAATTAATCTCTTTAATATCTTATCAATTTATGTTCTTTGACTTAGTCCCAATAATCTCTTGGATCTATCAAGATGGATCTTGATCCCATGAATATATGTTTCCTCACCCAATTCTTTCATGGAGAAGCATTGATTCCACTATGCCTTAATAGACTATAAGACTAGTATCTCGTTTCCAATAAGTAATATTTCATTAATATATACTATTAAGAAAATGAATACACTCCCCCTAAACCGTTTGTAGACACAAGGATCACATTCGTTCTTGATAAAACCAAATTCCATTATGGCTTCATCATAATGAATTTTCCATGACCTCGATGCTTGCATCAATCCATAAATGGAATTCTGTAACTTGCATACCTTATTGGCATCATTTGGAGTTATAAACCCTTCAGGTTGTTTCATGTAGAAATCTTCTTCAAGGTTACTATTAAGGAAGGCTGTTTGGAAATCTATTATCCAAATCTCATAGTCATGGTAAGAAGAGATTTCCAATAGAATTCTGATGGATTTCATCATTTCAACTCATGAAAAGGTTTCATCCTAGTCAATGCATTAATGATGTTTGACCCATTTTTCAAGAAGTCGTGCCTTATATGTACTAACTGGTCCTTCCATGTCCAACTTTCTCTTGAATACCTATTTGAAACAAACATGATTTACATCAACAAGAGGATCTAGAAAAATCCATACGTGGTTTTGGTACATTGAATACATTTTAGAATTCATGGCTTCTTACCACTTGGAAACATTTGTGCACTTACTGCTTCCTAGTAGGTTATAGAATCATTATTATCAACTCATAATTAGTCAGCATCCTCGGTAACTAGAAAAACATGCCATTCTGGTTCTTTATCCTCTCATGCACTCCTACACATCTCTTATGTCTCTAGAACAGTTCTTTCGTCCAAGGGGCTTTGTGGACTCTGTTCTTGTGCCAACTCTTGTGTACCGTAAGCCTCAACTTCATCGAAGTCTATCTCTCTCCAACTATCTCTCTTGGAGGTGTTCTCCCCCTCAATGAATATTTAATATCTTTCCACTATAACATTTTTTAAGGGGTTGTATAAGTAATATCCCCTTGTTTCATTGGGGTATCCTATAAAGGTACACTTTGTTCCTCAAGGTGAAAGTTTGTTAAATGAAGAGGCCTTAATGAATGCATTACATCCCCACACATTTAAATTCAATAATATGGCTTTCTTTCGACTCTATAACTCATATGGAATACCATTTATTGATTTAGTTGGTACTTTGTATGGTATGTGTATTGTTTTTTGTAACGCATATCCCCTAAAGGATAGTGGAAGACTCGAATGACTCATCATTGATCTCACCATGTCAAATAGGGTGTGGTTCCTTCTTTGGCTCACACCATTCCACAAGGGCGTGGATGGAGGAGTGAGTTAGTATAGGACCCCAAACTCCCATAAGTAATCAATGAAATAATGATTAAGATATTCTCCACCTTTGTCTAAGTGGATTTTCATAATCTTCTTACCAATATAGTTCTCAAATTCATTCTTTTATTATTTGAACTTATCAAAAGAATCCTACTAATACCTTATTATGTAGATATATCCATATCTACTAAAATAATTTGTAAAAGTTATGAAGTATGAGTACCCTCCGCTTGCCTCAACTAGAAATAGTCCACACACATTATTATGAACCAATTCAAGATGTTCTTTAGCCCATTCACATTTTCTATTAAATGGGGCTTTGGTCGTTTTTCCTTGTAAACATGCATGACATATGCCATGTCTTTTTAGTTTGAAAGAATCTAAATATCCATCTTGATGTAACATTGTCAAGTGTTTCTCCTTTACATGACCTATCCGTTGATGACAAATTTGGGTGTGGTATAAGTCATGGGAAGTATCATTGTTATTGATTTCCATTACTTGGTATTTGTAATCCAACCCGTAAATATCTTTGTACAAATGTTCCCTACCAAAAAAATGCTATCTTTGTAAAAGAAACAACATTAATTTCCAAACCTGAAAAAAAATCCATCTATATCTAATTGGGGTACAGAAATAATGTTTTTAGTAACAGGCGATGTAACACCTCGAGATTTTATAAGATATATTCTTTTTTATATCTTCTACTGTACGCTACACCACGATTATCTTGCGCTATACGCAACACTGTATTAGCTTGCAGTGTATGCAACACTAATCTTGGATCGTGTTACACACAATTTCATGTTTTTTTATAGTAGTAATTCTATGAAACATTGAGTGTATATATATATATATTCAATGTATAAATTAAATATGGTTGGATTTTTTTTATATGCAACAACAGAGTCGTGCACTACATGCAACCATGACTTTGCTTGCATTACACGCAATCACGACCTTCCTCAATAGCGTGTGTTGTACGCAATACCAGGTTTCACTAAACGAGATATTATTATAATATTAGTATGAACTAGCCGTTATGAATATTAATACCCACTTATTGAAATTTTATAAATTTTATCTTTCAAAATGGACTTCATTTTTGGATTCGGAATATCGAAATTAGCCTACGGTGAATTTTTGCTATTTTTCTTAAAACATTAAATTTTTGATGAATAGTGAAAACACTGGGTTACTATTTAAAAACCGACTTTTTATTTAAATAATTATTTATTTTATTTAAATTTATTTTATGTCAGAATTGATACATAATACCTATATAACTTCAATTTAATTCATTGGAGTAATTTTATAATAATTTTAGATATATAAAATTTTTATTGAACTTTTCACCGTCTTTTACCCAACTCCTAAGAGAATTTGAAAATTTACATAAAACATAATTTAACCACTTCTTTGAGTGGAATTTCGAAAATCTAAGAGACACAGTTAATATGAAGGAGTAAAATGTGGTTCAATAAGATAAAAATAATTTTTGGTGAATAGTAAATTTTTTCTTTTATTTACCACGGTTAAAAGTAAATAGGGTAATTAAGGGTAAAAATCATATTATTATCACCCTAACACATGTCCTAATTATATTGGATAAGTTTAATTTGACCAAAAACAGCCTTATTAATAAAATATGACCATTTATCTCCACATGGATTAGATTAGGACATTTATTATTATTTTAGTTAAAGAATAGTTAAAATATTTGAAATCAAAGTTTAATAAATAATACATTTTTTATATAGGGTTATATATAAGATAAATTAGACTATAAATATTAATTATAAAGATAAAAATATTTCCTACATAATCGTATTTTATTTATAATTTTTAGACATTAAATAATTTAATTTTTAATGACACATTGATGATGCAGTAATTAACTTATTAATGGATAATTAACATGATTGATATTATAAATAATCAAATAAATAGAATGTGAGATTTTTTATGAATTCCACTAATTTTCTAGGTCAATATGGCATATTATTATTGATTTAATTAACTTTTTTTGAACTAATCATGTTGTTATGATTTTCACAAAAAACAATTCCCAAATAGTGTCAAAATTGACATAAAATAGATTTTAAAACAAATATTATATTATTAATTGTTATTCTATTCCTAAAAATCTAAGGTTCAGGAAAATGAAATATATAAGGATATATATATTAATACTTAACAACTTGGGGTTCGTTTTTCTTGTTATAGTATTATTATTAACCATACAGTGTAAGAAAACAAGAAGACATGGTAAAAGTTAAATTATATAACTTAGAGTTAAATCTAAATGATAGGGTTAAAATAGTAACCTAAACGTGTCTACAACCTTTTGGCTGAGAGTATTTCGACCCATCCTCACTTTATCTTAGATATAAATCAATTTTGAGCTATTATAAAATGAATATGACTTTATTATTAAATAATATTTTAAGTTTTTCCAAAGGTTCCCCTCTCCTCCCTTATAAAAAGGGCACCCCTTCCCTCTTCTCTTCACACACTTTTGAGCATTGAAGCTTGGAAAAACCCTGAAAATTACTCTTCCCAACCTCTATAGTTATATCATAGAGGTTCTGGTCTTCTCAAAAGACCAACTCTAGTGCCCAAAGAAGAAGTTTAAAGGAGGTGCATCGAGGAAGAGGTAATCTCTTCCACTGACTCTTTCAAGTTTCGTTCTTCTTCTACTTACTATTATTTAGTTGTTTCATTATAAAGTAATGACATAAGTATTAATTATATACTGATATGTTATTATAAATATGAAACAACCCTATTTCACCTCTATCCATCCTAGGGAAAACGAAATCACTGCGCGTGCGTACGTACGGAATACCATCTCCACGTCGTGGTGTAATCAGTTTTTCCACCACCACCTTACTTGGATGGATATAATGGTGTAAAGAATAACTATATATGATTATAATAACATCATACTAATTCTAATATATTATATCATCCACTCCAATTCCATTCAATAAATATGGCAACAAAATCATCACTCGTGCGTACGTACAGATTACCGTCTCCACGATGCGATGAGATTCATTTTCCATGTTAACAATTCATTAATGATTATAAAGTATATATAATAAGTAATCATGAAATATATGACATAATAATGCTACTGGATTTATCTTTATAAATATGTATTTAATCTACTTAATTCTAATCAATTCAATAAGGAAACGAAAAACAGCGTTCATGAGTACGTATGGCCTACCGTCTCCACGAACGATGTATTTATTTGAATTTATCGATCTATTATATATATGAATATTATGAATATATATTATATATAAATCCTGTTTTATATTCTGGAATTAAGTAATCATGATCTATTTATTCATATTAATAATTACAAGTCAAAACATGGATGATAAATGAAATGATTTTACCCAAAACGCTGCTTTAACATGGAATTGACGATTGAACGGATAATATAAAGTCGTTAGTGAATAATATATGATATCAAAAATATTATTATGGTTCTGTTAAAAGTTAATAATATTTTTAAACCCACTTTACAGGAGTCTCAGACACATACAGAAGAAATTGTACATAAGGTAAGGGATAATTTTGCAATCTCATTTTTATCCGAGATTGCTTATACGTAAGTATTTACTGTGGTTATATTTTTCATCCATTCCCATAAAAGGTTTTTAATAAAGTGTATAATATTATTTCATGTATGTTTAATGTCATATTTTCCCCTCTTTGACTTTTACTTTATGTTATGGAAGGAATCATTCTTTTGTTTACCATACGGGGAACTTTTTGACTTTTCTGACAAAATTACGAGGAGATTGATTTTTTTAAACTTATACAGTATGAACGGATTTTTACGGTTTCATAAATCCTTATTTTAAATAAGCTTAATCTATAATATTTCAAGACTACATTCAAAAAAATACTTTTCTTTTAAAATTTCATGGAATTTTGTGAAAAGAAAATGATTTTGAAGAAGAAAGGATATTTTCCTCAAGAATTCTTTTCAAGTGTTTTATCAAAACCATTTTCCATTTAAGATGAAATTATTTCATATGTGTATGTTTCAAGTATAATTCCACTATGTTTTACATTATTTCACTTCTATTATGATTAAATGATATCCATTTGTTTTATATGGATTATGTTATGATGGAATGATGTTTATGAAAACCATTTTATTCGTTGGGTTATTATTAATGATGTATGTTTATTTTGTGGCACACGAAAGAATGATTTAATTATGAGATGGGTGGGACCTATATCTCCCTCCAATGCATTGTGTAAAGGTTTATATCTCATGAGATATACATGGCTGGAACAGCAGGTTAATCCAGTTCAGTGATACAAAACTGGAATGAGGAGTGAACTCGATTCAGTAAGTGACTTTGTCCACTAAGATGGCCTTAGAAGCAATTCCTTGGCTAATATAGAAATAATATCAAGTGATTAATGGTTTTACACAATTAAATGTTATATTCCCATGCTATTTTATCATGATTTATGTTCCTTTATAATATATGCCTTATATACTGCCAAGATTTATTTCACAACTCAAGTTTTTGATGTTTAAACTTTATGTTCATGTTTTGAAGTTCAAATGTATATGGTTTGTTTTATTTTCTCCATGCTTACCCTTACTGAGAATTTGAGCTCAACCTTTATATGTTTTCTTTTCCCCAGGATTTAAAGAAAGGCTTTAGGTAATAAAACAAAAGGGGAATGATCTTTATAGGAGATGTTGAAGATATTTCACTACGATTAGAAGATTATATTCCGAGTTTCCAAAGACACTAAACTATTATGGTCCTTGTGTGTCTATTTTTGTTATGTATTAAGTATTCCACAAAATGTAATGTAATGTCTATGTACGTCAAGCTTTGGGTCTCTATAGTTGGTATTAGAGGAAAGTTTTAGTTAACCTTTGGAAACTAGGATGTGAAAACATTAGTGAAATACCTAGAGATATTTCTAAGGTATATCTAGGGATGTATCTAAGGTTAGGTATATGTATAGGTTATAGTCCTAGAATTATGATAACTATCATGAATAACCTAGGATTAAACCAATGATGTTAGATATTGAAAGTACTCCCCTTGATTATGTTGTTTTCCTATCATTATTTTTGCCTCTCACACTATTCTTTTTGGGTTTTAGAAAATGGATGGAAATCGTAAGATTCATGATAATGGAGAATATGATGGAAAATGGAATTATATTCTTCATGATCAAGAAAATGAAATGGGATTTAGAAGGAAAGACATCGTGATTATTCCTAATCATAAATTTCATAATATGATCAATAATCTCAACTTTTGTAAGTTTCCTGACTCAGTTAATAAGAGAAAGAAGGAGTTTCATGGTGATCATAGAGGAAAGAAAGGTCAATTTACCTCATATAAATCATGTGGGAAGAGGCATCAGGGAGAATGTTTCAAAGGAACTGGAAGATGCTTTGGGTGTGGAAAAGAAGGACACAAAGCTAGTAATTGTAAAGGAAAAGCTTTAGTTAACACCATGGACCAGGATAATGGTATTTCTAAGACATAAACAACATTTAAGTGTTTTAAACGTGGAGTGTACGGGAATTATGAAAACCAATTCCCTAACCGAAAATATCATAAATAGAATCAGCATGGTCATATGGGTAGTATTTTTGTGGATGATGATGAAGAGACTGCAAAAGATACATGAGATGAATGAAATGATGAAGCTCAGTCAGTGGTTTAAGAAGGTAGTGGAATGATTGTATGTGTATCAAGAATAATGTATAGTATTATGGAATAAAGAAAAATCTAAGGATTCTTACACTGTTGTATTTCCTAGAGTTTTTGAAAGTATATGATGAATGGTATCGGTAACCATGAAAGGTTATTAAAATATTTTTGGAAGGTACATGATATGTGCATAATGAAAGGATGAGGAGATAAGGAAATGTTTGATAGTATTAATGTGCTAATGATGGGTATAAGGACAATGTGATATCATGGTTTGAGTATACAGATTTTTGGGATTTTGGTATGTGGAAAGAGTTAACATTTGACAACATTCATGTTTTCACTACTGTTCAATGGGTATTCATTTTTCAAGAGAATACAAGATTAAGGTATTCAAATGATTGGAATGTGATCAACAAGATATATCTTGTGATATATGAGGGATAAATGATGGTATTCACGTTCTTGTTATATGACCATTTTAGTAATCGTTCTCTTTATACTATGAGTTTGGAAAGATGTATTTTGGGAAAGCCTAAATATTGGAATATATTATGTTTAACATAAGTTAGTACTATTTAAGGCTCTAAATGTTTTCGATATTAATGATAGAATGTTATAATAGTGTAGTTTAAGAAAAGGTACAACCTGCAGAACGGGAAAAAACCCTTCGTTTCGGACAAGGCTATGGGAATCGATCCCACAACCGAAGTGAGACAAGCCTTTATTGTATACCACTGGCCTATAGGAAGTCCCTGTTTTGATGAAATTAGTTTTATTTTATTAAGTGGTATGATAGATGAAGTATAAGTCCATTTTTGGAACCGTATACGATTAATCTCACCATAAATGGACTTATGTATATAATTATTTCTAACTTTATATTTGAGAAAGATGGAATGACCTATCATTCTATCGTGTGATCCGCTATCACTTCACGGAAGACAAATTGAACTTCATTTCATTAAGAGATGAAGTGGAAATTGTTCAAGGCACGAACAACAGTGAGATTATACCAAAATCAAGTAAGTATTTCTTTTAATTCAAAAATTCTTCAACATTAGGGAAATGATCTTGAAAAAAAATGTTGTCTTATTACCCTCATATTTGATGAATTAGATGGTACCTTAGATCATCACAAATTTATGGCTTTGTGATTGTTGGATTTTTCATAGCCATGTTCTCTACCACACTCCATCAGAACATGATGGTTAGATTTCTCTTCCATATCCATATTTTCACCTATGTTCTCCTATGTGGAAACCTAGTGATGAGTTAATTTGGGTAACCATTACGTTTCTTACTTCACTTTTTAAAATGATGTTTTATTATTCCATTTTACGATGTGGGTTTCTATGAATGAAACTTTCAGGTAGTAAACCATTTATAACCCCGACGAAATTCATTTTAAGGGGGGTAGAATGTAACACCCCAAGATTTTATAAGATATATTCTTTTTAATATCTTCTGTTGTACACTACGCCAAGATTATCTTTCACTATACACAACTCCATATTTGCTTTCAGTATACGCAACACTAATCTTGGTTCGTGTTACACACAATTTCATGTTTTTTATAGTAATTATTCTATGCAACATTGAGTGTGTATATATATATATATATATTCAATGTATAAATGAAATATGGTTAGATTTTGTTATATGAAACAACAATGGAGTCATGAACTACACGCAACCTTGACTTCTCTTGCATTACACGCAATCACGACCTTCCTCGACAACGTGTGTTGTACGCAATACCGGGTTTCACTAAATGAGATATTATTATAATATTATTATAAACTAGCCGTAATGAATAATAATACCCAATTTTTGAAATTTTATAAATTTTATCTTCCAAAATGGATTTCATTTTTGTATTCGGAATATCGAAATTAGCCTAGGGTGAATTTTTGGTATTTTTCTGAAAACATTCAATTTTAGATGAATAGTGAAAACACTGGGTTACTATATAAAAACCGACTTTTTATTTAAATAATTATTTATTTTATTTAAATTTATTTTATGTCAGAATTGATACATAATACCTATATATGTTCAATGTAATTCATTGAAGTCATTTTATAATAATTTTTGATAAATAAAAATTTTATTGAACTTTTCACCGTCTTTACCCACCTCCTAGGAGAATTTGAAAATTTAAAAAAACTTAATTTTACCTCTTCATTGAGTGGAATTTCAAAAATCTGAGAGACATGGTTAATATCAAGGAGTAAAATGTGGTTCAATAAGATAAAAATAATTTTTGTGAATAGTATCTTTTTACTTTTATTTACCACGGTTAAAAGTAAATAGGGTAATTATGGGTAAAAATGATATTATTATCACCCTAAAACATGTCCTAATTATATTGGATAATTTGAATTCGACCAAAAAAACTTTATGTATAAAATATGACCATTTAGTTCCACATGGATTCCCTTAGGACATTTATTAGTATTTTATTTCAAAAATAGTTAAAATAGTTAAAATCAATGTTTAATAACTAAAACATTTTTTATATAAGGTTATACATAAGTTAAATTTGAATATAAATATTAATTAGAAAGCTAAACATATTTCCTACATTATTGTATTTTATTTATAATTTTTAGACATGAAATAATTAAATTTATGTATGACACATTGATGATGTAGTAATTACCTTATTAATGAATAATTAACATAATTGATATTATAAATAACCAAATAAATGTAATTTGAGACTTTTTATAAATTAAACTAATTTTATATGTTAATATGACATGTTATTATTGATGTAAGTAACTTCTTTAGAACTAATCATGCAGTTATGATTTTCACAAAAATCAATTACCAAATAGTGTCAAAATTGACATAAAGTAGTTTTTTTTTAAAATATTATATTATTTATTATTATTCTATTCCTAAAAATATAAGGTTCATCAAAATGACTTATATAAGGTAATTTATATTAATAATGAACCACTTGGGGTTCGTTTATCTTGTTATAGTATGTTTATTAACAATATAGTGTAAGAAAACAAGAAGACACGGTAAAAGTAAAATTATTTAACATAGAGTTAAATCTAAATGATAAGGTTAAATTAGTAACCTAAACGTGTCTAAAACCTATTTGTTAAGAGTATTTCGACCCATCCTCACATTATATTATATTTAAACCAATTTGGAGCTATTATAAACCGAATATGACTTTATTATTATATAATATTTTAAGTTTTTCCAAAGGTGCCCCTCTCCTCCCTTATAAAAAGGGAACCCCTTCCCTCTTCTCTTCACACCCTTTTCAGCCTTGAAGCTCGGACAAACCCTGCCCATTACTCTTATAAACTTCTATAGTTATATCATAGTGGTCCTGTTCTTCTCAAAAGACCAACTCTAGTGCCCTAAGAAGAAGTTTAAAAGAGGTGCATCGAGGAAGAGGTAATCTCTTCTACCAACTCTTTTGAGTTTCTTTCTTCTTCTACTTCCTCTTCTTTAGTTGTTTCATTATAAAGTAATAACATCAGTATTAATTATATACTGATATGTTATTATAAATATGAAACAAACCTATTTCACCTTCTATCCATCCTATGGAAAATGAAATCACTACGCATGCGTACGTACGAAATACCGTCTGCACGCCGTGGTGTAATCCGTTTTTCCACCACCAACATACTTGGATGGGTATAATTGTGTAAATAATAACTAGATATTATTATTATAACATCATAATGATTCTAAGATATTATATCATCAACTACAATTCCATTAAATAAATATGGGAACGATGTCATCGCTCGTGCGTACGGACGGATTACCGTCTCCACAATGTGATGAGATTTATTTTCCATGTTAACAATTCAAGAATGATTATAAAGTATATATAATAAGTAATAATGAAATATATGACATAATAATTCTACTGGATTTATGTATATATATATGTATTTCATGTACTTAATTCCATTCAATTCAATAAGGAAATGAAAAACAGCATTCATGCGTACGTACGACCTACCATCTCCATGAATGGTGTATTTCTTTCCATTTATCGATATATTATATATATGTATATGCTGAATATATATTATATATAAATAATATTTTATATTCTGGAATTACGTAATCATGATCTAAGTAATCATATTAATAATTACAAGTCAAAACATGGACGATAAATGAAACGATTTTACCCAAAACACTACTTTAACATGGAATTGACAAATGAACGGATAATATAAAGTCGTAAGTGAATCATATATGATATCATAAATATTATTATGGTTTTGTTAAAAGTTAATATTATGTTTAAACCCACTATCCAGGAGTCTTGGACACATACGGAAGAAATTGGACATAAGGTAAGGGATAATTTTGAAATCTCATTTTTATCCCAGATTGCTTATATATAAGTATTTACTGGGGTTATATTATTCATCCATGCCCATAAAAGGTTTTTAAAAAAGTTTAAAATATTCTTCCATGTATTTTTAATGTCATATTTAACGCTCTTGGACTTTTAATTTGTGTTATGGAAGGAGTCGTTATTTTCCTTACCATACGGGGAACTTTTTGACTTTTCTGACAAAAGTAGGAGGAGAATGTTTTTTTAAACTTATACGGCATGAATGGTTTTTTACAGTTTCATAAATACTTATTTTAAAGAAGCTTACTCTACAATATTTCATAAATATTTTCAAAAAAATCCTTTTCTTTTAAAATTTCATGGCATTTTGTGAAAGGAAAATGATTTTGAAGAAGAAAGGATATTTTCCTCATGAATTCTTTTCAAGTGTTTTATCAAAACCATTTTCCATTTAAGATGAAATTATTTCATATGTGTATGTTTCAAGTATAATTTCTCTTTGATTTACATTATTTCACTACCCTTATGATGAAATGATATCCATTTGTTTTATATGGATTATGTTATGATGGAATGATGTTTATGAAACCCATTTTATTCATTGGGTTATTATGAATGATGTATGTTTATTTTGTGTCACACAAAAGAATTATTTAATTATGAGATGGTTGGGACCTATATCTCCCTCCAATACATTGGGTAAAGATTTATATCTCATGAGATAGACATGGCTGGAATGGCAGGTTAATCTGGTTCCGTGATACAGGACTAGAACGAGGAGTGAACTTGATTCAGTAAGGGACTTTGTCAACTAAGATGGTCTTGGTAGCAATGAATTGGATACTATGGAAATAATATCAAGTGCTTAATGGTTTTCCACTATTAAATGTTGTATTCCCATTCTATTTTATCATGATTGATGTATATTTATGATCTATGCCTTACGTACTGCCATGATTTATTTCACAACTCATGTTTTTGATGTTTAAACATTATGTTCATGTTTTGAAGTTCAAATGTATATGGTTTGTTTTATTTTCTCCATGCTTACCCTTACTGAGAATTTCAGCTCACCCTTTATATTTTTTCTTTTCCCCAAGATTTAAATAAAGGTTTTAGGTAAGAAAACAAAAGGGGAAGATATTTATGGGAGATTTTGAATATATTTCTCCACGATTAGAAGATTATATTCCGAGTTTCCAAAGACACTAAACTATTATGGTCCTTGTGTTTCTATTTTTGTTATGTATTAAGTATTCTGCAAAAAGTAATGTAATTTCTATGTACGTCATGCTTTGGGTCTCTACAGACGTCACATAATAATAACCCATTAACACCATGATTATCCTAGTGGGAAATGTGAGGTGCTAGTCCCCGAAATCTATAATAATAAGTATTGCTCTATTGGCTATTATTAGATCTACCTCTCCTCGGTCTATCTTCCTGAATATACTTGTTTCTTGTATTTGGATACATATGTGTGCACCACAAGCTATATCAAATACCAAATTTTTAGAAACAGATAGATTTCATTAGATAAAAAAATGCACCTGAAGCTTCCCCTTGCTTCTTAGACTCTGTGTATTTCTTTTTCTAGTGGACCTTATTGCCACATGTAAAAAAAATGACCGCTTGTTCCCTTTCCTCCCCATTGATCTTCTTTTTATGGGAAGGTTTTGAAGGATCTTTGGTCTTAAAGCACTTCGGCTTCCCTTTCCTCATATTCACCATAAGGACACAAGTCTTTTCATGCTTCATATCTTTGTACACATGGTGATTGAGGATAAGAATATTATATAGAGTCTTATCAATTTTGTTCATATTGAAATTGAAAACCAAGTTAGAGAGTATCTGAGGGAGTGATCCGAGAATGAGATAGGTGCCTAGTTCATTGGGGAGCTTAAACACTAAAACCTCTAGGCGCTCAATGTAGCCAATGTGATTGATTAAATGAGTCCCAGATGGGGAACCTTATCTAATATAAATCTGAAAGAGTGCCTTAGAGATATCAAACCTTTTTGGTCTTTCTCTCTCCTAGTAAATACCATGGAGGTTCTCGAGCATGTTATAAGAATCCATTTTTTCATGAGACATCATGAGATCTACAGGCATTCATGATAGCATCAAACATTGAATGTCTACTGCGTTGTTCATATGTTTGTCATAGACTAGGAAATTCTAATCACATGCCTCTTTGGTAGGTGGATCAGGTAATGATAACTCCAACACGTAAGACTTTCGTTCATGGTATAAGATAACCCGAAGGCATATAAACCATACTTGGAAGTTACTTTTGGTGAGGATGTTGTCTTTATTAAGAATTGATCATATGGATAATGTGGATGATGAGCTTGTAATTTTTATTCTACAATTAAAATATCAGATCATTAGTACTATCTTGATTACATTTTATGAGAATTAATAAATTTTATTAAGTCTCGCACTATTTTTTCAAGTCCCAATGGCCCTCACCATTGAACTCGGAATGTCCAGTTTCCATGACATTCTAGTGGATGAGATCCATATTAACCTTCTCATAACCCTAACAAGGGTTGGTCAAGATATTTGAAGGTATTTAGGTAGGCATGTATTTGAGAACTGTGGGCTTGCATCTCCTTGATCTGTTGAGTGGATTCTCTAATCCTGAAATCCTTACTTTGGATTTCCTCTACTCTTGCCTCTAACATTACACCAAGTATAGTAAGGGATACTCATCTTGATGTAATATGGTTAGGTAAATCTGAAACCATTCATAACGTCTTCCTATATAAAAGTAAGTGTCCTAACAAGGGTTGGTCAAAAATGTAGTTTTATTGAGTTTTTTCCTTAATCAAGTAACAGAATGCTTGGCCTGACTTAATATTTTATTTGAGGGATTTTTATCTCTTATGAGTAAATTTATTGTTATCATTATCTCATGTTTTTTAATAAGTGGAACTTACATTAGTGATTAACCATGTCTTGATAATATTTACGCATAAGTCTGGTTTATTTTAGTTCCATCTTGCATGCTTGTTTAATTCATTAATTATGCGATTGTAACAACACATCCTTAATGATAAACCACGAAACTGGCAGAAATAAAAAAAGTAAAGGTTATGATCATGATATTTTCTAATGGTTGGTTTATCTAGCAGTTGATAAACTATCCTTGACCAAGGGTAGAAACACATTGAAACTTTTGGGTTCGTGTTTACAGCTTTCCACCTGTCCTCATCTGTATCTCCTGAGATTGATTTCATCTCGGCTCCAAATTGAACCACCTCCACTAGCTTGATAGTTCCATCGATTACATATTCCTTTTTTAACTCACATGCAGGTGAGGGGTAAAAAGGGGTTTTACATAAAAGAAACCATGGGAACACAAGCCCTACATGTTAATGAGGACTAGGCTAGCAGGACAAAAAATATAATTTAAATAAATTAATTAAAAGAAACCATCCACATACAAAGGCTTTTTTTAGCTCATGATCATCCATACATGCAATGATATTTACACATAAATAAAACTAGAATTCAATTATTTAATTGTTATTGTTTAAGTTAAATCTTTCCCAAATCAATTAATTATCTTCTTTAATTAATCAATCCTTTTATCTTAAAACCTTTTCTAAAATTCCTTGAGATTCCCATCTATTATAATTTTAAACAAATAAATTAATTTTAAATTATCTTTGTACATAACATGAAACTTGAAGTAAATCTAGTGAATTCCTATTCATAACTACCTATTGATTAGAAATGAACATTACACAAATGATAAATTAAACAAATATTTTTAAAACACCTATCTTGTGGTGTGCCTCATCTTTACGCTCGCACGATGGTACACGTCTCAATGTCTTATATAATATAATTATAAATTTTAATAAATATTCAATGTTTGGATGAGTACATAGTGTGTAGTTAAAACTACACCGTTTTTACTATTTTTCACCATCCATATGAAGTACACGCCCAGGGAAATGGCGTGTGAGTGTACTTCATAAATCTTCGGAGTACACGATGTGTCTAGTGGGTCTCACGCCATATAGTTCCACATTACAAAGTCTCCAGTTGGACGAGCTGTGTATAGGGTACACGGTCTAATCCTAACCTAAAGGGACTACGCGAAGTGTCTAGTGGTCCAAATGATGTGTAATCCAGAAACCATGTGCCACATTTTCTTGGTCAACACACAGAATCATTAAGCCTGAGGAAAAATCCAATGAAACGTCTTGGTTTGGCAGACTAGACACGGTGAATTAAACCTTGGTTACACGGTGTGTACTTCTGAATACACGTCGTGTGCTCATTTATTTACGGCCAGGAACCTTTGGAACCTCCAGATGAGATCCTGTGTTTTATTTTAATCAAAATAAAAAGAAAAGATCGTTTCTGTAAGTTGAATGTGAAACGAAAGAGGATGAACATAACTAGAGATTAATAAATTTAGAAGGATTAACTTTAATTGAAAAAACTAAATTATTAAATGTGTAAATCATCAAATAAATATTTAAATAATTTTAAACTATGATGTAACTGCTTTGATACCACGTGAAGGTTCTAGGAGCAGCGGAAGCATGGTTGAGCTGACACCCAACTTTGATTTTTACCGTGATAAATGATTATTCCGAGATCAATACGATGATAAGCACCTGTCTCCACAGAATAGAATCAATGATTTAGATAAAGAAATAATTGGCCTGAAACCTTTAGAGAGGATCTTGCACATCATATTATAAATAATTTAATTAATTTCATAAAGAAAATAATACCTGGATCTTGGGTATTTTCTACATTAATGATGTTGATCATCTGGAATTACCCTTCCAGATTATTGTGTTGCGCTTGCAAGGATCCAAACTAGAATCACTCAAGTAGTGATCCACAAATGCTCTGATTACCTCCGATCGACACTACTTGTTCTCTATGTGCGAGTGCGGCAAAGCGAGTGTATTGTGTCGGTATTTCCCGATCACCTATTCTTCGACCTTGAAAAATGTCTCTCATTCTTGAGAGGGGTGGGAAGAGGATTATAGAGAGAAATATTTTAGCTCCACAATTCTCAATTCAATGGGTGTGCGGTTCGGTACATGGAACAATAGATGTACGTGTATATTAATTGACATGGGGCTTAAATTACAATATTTAATTTCATAATTGCAATTAAATACATTCATAACCTTAGAGAAAACCCATGATATTAAGAATAATGTCATGTCATTATTTTTGGTGCACTAACTTGTGAAAAATAGAATTATAAATAAAATTCGGCACCACAAAATAATATCAGCATTATTTTAATTTGTGCCAACTACTTAAATAATTATTTATCATGTTGAAAATAATTATTTTTTTACCGGACCGGCCTATATCCTCTCAAACTCCACTTTCATTTATTGAACACCAGAATGAATAAATAAAAAATTTATTCACTTAAATAAATATTTTATTTACAAACTAGTAAATAAATATTTATTAAATGTTCAATAAAATTAATAAATATATTTTACCAACAATCCAGGGAATAAATATTTATTTTATTTCTAAAATCATTTTAACTTGAATAAAATTATTCCATTGTCTTGACAATAATATTTATTAATCAAATTCATATAGAATTTAACTGTGACCACAAGAAACACTTAGTGTGTGACCCTCTAGGATTATTTCTCATTGGCACCAGGTGGGCTTGCATAAAGTCCAAGAGTACTCTCTAGAAACGGGTCAAGGAACCCAATAGAAAAATCTTAAATTCGAAAAAACGAAATCCACATATGAATGCTCACTGTGTAATATAATCCCTTTTTCACAATATCTCATCAAGTAGGATTCATGATAGTGTGATTAAATTTAATTCATGATAGGTCATTTTTTGACTACCTGAAATAAACTCATTGTTACCCCATGGACATCAAATTTAGTGTGACGGTTATATTTCAATAAAAGGGTGGAGATATCAACTTCCATAAATGGAATGGAAAAATCCTTCCTAGACTTATCCATTAATAACATGCCACTTATGATGCACCCAATGTACCCTACTTCTCAATAACTGCATGTGTGATAGTTTTCATCAGTAAATCAATGTGTGCAAGTCATGAAACAATTTAGTGATAATATTAAAGTATAAGGATCATTACACATGCTCACATATAGAAATATCTGATGACACCAAAACATTCATAATTTTTACTGGTGGGTCTATTCTCATAATCTCATGTCATGTAGATTACCTAGTGTGAACTTCATGAGAGGAAGTATCATCTTCTTACGAGTACTCACACTTGAAGGTTTGCATACTATGTGTCTCATCATAGTATGTCATAAAACCGTGGAACTATATTTAAGAATATTTTTGTTTAATTATAAGGTTTTCTTCATAATGAAGAACTTCTATGACCATATCAATGAAACAAATACTCTAGGAAATTATTACATCATAGACATTCATAACAATGAAAAACATGTAATAAGATGTTTAATGTTTAAATCCATTAAATATCCATGTAATAAAAGTACAACTAGTTGGTTCTAGGACACCAACTCTTACAAATTATTAAAGGTTCTTGGCGCAGTAGATGCATGGTTGATTCGGCACCCAACTTTGATTTTTACCATGATCAATGATTATTTCAGGATCCATAAAAAGATAAAAGTCAGTCTCCATGGAATAGAATCAAAGATTTTGATAAAAATTAAGAGGATCAAATACTTTAGAGAGGAGATTTCATATCATGTTTATAATTAATTTATTTAATTTCATAAAGAAAATAACACCTGTATCTTCTTTATTTTCTTTGTTGATGATATTGGTCATTCGGAATGGCCCTTCTAGATTATCTTTTAGTGATTATAAGGATCCAAAATAGAATCCCTCCAGTAGTGATCCACACGTGATCTCATGGACTCCTATCAACACTGCTTGTTCTCCGGGTGCTGGCACGGTGAAGTGAGTGTCATGTGACGGTCGTTCTTGATCATTCGCTATTTGGACTTGAATAACGTCTCTCGTTCTTGAGAGAGATGGAAGAGGATTCGAGAGAGAATTTTTTTCGCTGAATAATTATCAATTCACTGGGTGTGTGGTTCGGTACATGAAACAATAGACATATGCGCCTATTTATCGCCATAGCATTTTAGTTAAAATATTTAATTGTGTAACAGAAATTAAATACATTTATAACATTTGAGAAAACATATGATATTAATAATAATACCATTTCATTATTTATGGTGCCCCAACTTTCCCAAAACAGAATTATAAATAAAAATCTTTGTGAGATAATAATTGCAGCGTTATAATAATTTGTGACAACTAGTTAAATAATTATTTATGACATTGTAAATAATTATTTTACTACCGGACCATCCTTGGTCCTCTCAAACATCACTTCCATTTATTGAACACCCAAATAAATAAATAAATAATTTATTCTCTTAAATAAAAATTTTATTTACAAACTAGTAAATAAATATTTATTATATGTTCAATAAAATCAATAAATATATTTTACCCATAATATGGTGAAAAAATATTTATATAATTTATGAAATAATTTTAACATGAATAAAATTATTCCATTATCTTGAGAATAATGTTTTTTAATTAAATTAAAATATAATTTAATTGAGACCACTAGAAACACTTAGTATGTTACCCTCTAGAATTATTTCTCGTTGGCATCAAGAGAGCTTGCCTAAAGTCTAATAATACTGTCTAGAAATGGTTCAGGCACCCAAGAGAAAGAAATTAAAGTCGCAAAAATGAAATACACATATGAAATCTCACCGTGTAATATAATATCATTGTCACAATATCTCATTAATAAGGTTTCAGGATTGTGTCTTCAACTTTTATGTTTGATACGTTATTATTTGACTTCCTGAAACAAACCTGTCATTACACCATTGACATGTAATTTCACATGACGGTTCTATTTATATTTAAGGGATGAGATATCAAAACCCATAAATTTAAGGAGAAAATTCTTCCTCTACTTATCCATTAATAACATGCCACTCATGATTCACCCAACGAGCCCTACTTCCCGCCAACTGTCTGCATGACGGTTTTCATTAGTAAATCAAAGTGCATGAGTCGTGAAATGTATTAATGATAATCCTAAAGTCTATGGATCATTACACATGGTCTCATATAGAAATATTAGATGACACCAAAAATTGTGGAATTCATATTGGAAGGTCTTTCTCATAATCTCCTATATTTTAGATTACCATGTGCAAAATTCACGGGAGGAAGTCTCATCTATTTACGTGTACTCGCACCGGACAGTCTCCATGCCATGTGACCCATCATAGTATGTCATCCAACCATAGAACTATATTTAAGAATATTTGTATACCATTTCAAGGTTCTCATCATAGTGGTGAACTACCATGACCTTATCAATGTAACAAATACTCTAGGACATTATTACATAATAGTCATGAATAATAATAAACAATATGTAATAAGATGGTTAATATTAAAATGAATTAAATATCCTTGTAATCAAAGTAAAGAAGTTAGTTCTAGGAAACCAACTATTAAAAACTCCTACTTGGACTAGAGCCAACTATCTATGACTTTCAGTTCGCTAGACCTCACAAGGTGATCATGTTTCTAATGAGTCAAGCCTTCAGTCAATGGATCCTCCACGTTTCCTTCTATGAAAATACTGCTCACTGCAACTTGAAATCTGTGAGAAAAATCCCTGAAGATATGATACTTCTAAAGTTTGTGCTTTTTCTGGTGATGTGACCTTGGCTCTTTTGCATTAGCCATTGCTAATGTATTATCATAGTACAGTGTGATGGTATCTTTACTTCTAGGTATCACATCTAACTCATGGATGAAGATTTGAATCCAAACATCATCATTAGCTACCTTATCAGTTGTGATATACTCAGACTCTGCTATAGAATATGCAATGACAATTCTTCTTTGAGATCTTCCAGCGTACTACACCACCATTCAATGTGAAGATTTATCCCATTTTTGGATTCATGTCATCTTGATTAGTCTAGAAACTATAATATGCAAGTCCTCTGATGACTATATCATCATCTCCTCTATAAAACCGAAACATATCCTTAGTACACCATATATAATTTAGGATATTCTTGATAGTCATCCAATTTTTTTTACCTAGGTCACCTCGATATCTTCCTACCTCACTCAATGCATAGGCAACATCTAGACAAGTAAAAAGAATGAAATACATGACTGACCAAATCAATGATTCATATGAAGTTCATTCCATTATCATTCTTTCTCCATGTGTCTAAGGACACAGTTTCTTGGAAAGATGACTTCCATGTGATGAAGGAAACTATCCCCTCTTGGATTGTTCTATTATGAATCTATTCAGAATCATATCAATTTATGTACTTTTACAGATGCCCAAAAATCTCTTTGATCTATAATGATGGATCTTGATCCCAAGAATATATGTTGCCTCACCCAAGTCCTTCATGGAGAAGCATTGATTCAACCATTCCTTAACATACTATAAGACCGGTATCTTTTTTCCAATAAGTAATATGGAATCAACATATACTATTAGGAAAATAACTGCACTACCACTAAACATTTGTAGACGCATGGAAGAAATTTATTCTTGATAAAAACAAATTTCTTTATGGCTTCATCAAAATGAATTTTCCATGACCTGGATGCTTTCTTTAATCCATAAATGTATTTTTTAACTTTCATACCTTAATGGAATCCTTTGGAATCATACAACCTTTAGTTTGTGTCGTGAATATATATTCTTGAAGGTTCACATTAGGGAAGGCCGTTTTGACATCCACTTTAAAAATCTCACAGTCTTGGTAAGTGGCAATGTCCAATAGATTTATAATGGGTTTCAGCATTTCCACTGGTGAAAATGTTTTGTTGTAGTCAATGTGTTGATGTTGTTTGAACCCTTTTTCAACCAGGTATGCCCTATAGGTTCTGACTTGTCCTCCCCTATCCAGTTTTTTCTTGAATACCCATTTTCACCCAACATGCTTCATATCAATTAGAGGATCTACCAAAATCCATAAATGTTTTTTTACATGGAATCCATTTCAGAATTCATGGTTTCTTACCACTTGGTAACATCTGTTCCACTTATTGCCTCTTTGTAGGTTATATGATCATTATTATCAACTAATAATGAGTCACCATCCTCAGTAACTAGAAAACGGTACCATTTTGGCTCTCTAACCTCTCATGTACTCCTATGTAGCTCTTGTATCTCTGGAATAATTCTTTCTTTCCAATGGGATTTGTGGAATCTGTTAATGTTCCAACTCTTGTGTACATTTAGCATCAAATTAATTGAAGTATATCTCACTCCCGCTATCTCTTTTTGAGATGTGCTCCCTCTCAAGGAATATGGGTTGTCCTTCCACTATAATCTTTTTGGTCTAAGAGGTTTTATGTCTAATATCCCATTTTTTCTTTGGGGTATCCTATAAAGTTATCCATTGTACCTCGGGGTGCTTGTTTGTTACCTGAAGAGGCCTAAACAAGCACATCACTCCCCCACACATGTAAATTCAATAATATAGATTTCTTTCCACACCATAACTCTTATGGAATACCATTTATTGATTTATTTGGTACTTGGTTTTGT
Organism: Viscum album; assembly: GCA_963277665.1. Taxonomy (NCBI): domain Eukaryota; kingdom Viridiplantae; phylum Streptophyta; class Magnoliopsida; order Santalales; family Viscaceae; genus Viscum; species Viscum album. Next base: position 1,207,878,885 of record OY728166.1, read on the forward strand.
ATGTGTGTCATAGTTTGTAACACTTATCCCCAAAAGGATAAACAAAGACTTGCATGACTCATCATTGATATCACCATGTCCAATAGGATTTGGTTCCTCCTTTTTCTCACACCATTCAATTGGGGTGTGTATGGAGGAGTGATTTGGGATAGGATTCCAAACTCCAATAAGTAATCAATGAAGTCTTGATTAAGATATTCTCCACCTAGGTATGAGCATAGTTTCTTAATCTTCTTACCGATATGTTTCTCAACATCATTCTTGTATTCTTTGAAATTAGCAAAATAGTCCAACATATACCTCATTAATTAGATATATCAATATCTACTAAAATCATATGTAAAGGTTATGAAGTATGAGTACCCTCCCCTTATTTCTACTAGAAATGGTCCACAAACATTTGTATGGACCAATTAAGGAAGTTCTTTACACCTTTAACCTTTACCATTAAATGGGGATTTGGACATCTTTCCCTGTAAACATGCATGACATATGCGAAGTGGTTTTAGTTCGAAAAAATCTAAATATCCATCTTGATGTAAATTTTTCATGCATTTCTCAATTACAATACCTAGTCGGTGATGCCAAAGTTGGGTGTGGTATGAGTCATGTGAAATATATTTGTTATCGATTGTCATTAATTGGTCGGTGTAATCAAACTCATAAAAAACATTGTATAAAAGTTCCATACCAAAAAAATGATATCTTTGTAAAAGAATCAACTTTCATTTCCAAACATGAAAAAAAATCCATCTGTATATAATCTGGATATAGAAATAATGTTTTTAGTAAAAGAAATCATCTAATAATAACCCATTTACACCATGTTCTTCCCAGTTTGTAATATGAGGTGGTAGTCCCTGAAATCTATAATAGAAATTCTAGATCTATTGGCTGCTCATAGATCTACCACCCCTCTTTCAATCTTCTTGAATCTAAATGGTTCATGTATTTTGATACATATGTGAGCACCACAAGCTATATCTAATCTCAAATTTTTATAAATAGATATATTGGATTCAATAAAAAATGCACCTGAATATTCCCCTTACTTATTAGGATGTGTGCAGTTCTTCTTCTAGTGACCCTTATTTCTACATGTGAAACAAACAGCCTCATGTTCCCTTTCCTCCCCTTTGATCTCCCTTTGCTTGGAAGGTCGTGAAGATGCTTTGGGCTTAAATCTCTTCTCCTTCACTTTCCTATTATTCACCATATGGTCAAGAGGCTTTTTGTGCCTCATATCATTTTCCATATTGAAAAAGAGGATTACAAGATCAGATAGAGGCTTCTCAATGTTGTTCATATTGAAATTGAAAACAACGGTAGAGATGTTATGAGGGAGTGATCTGAGAATGAGATCGGTGCCTAGTTATTAGGGTTGTTTAAACCCTAGAACCTACAAGAGCTCAATGTAGGAAATGTGCTTAACTACATGAGGCACAACAGGGGCAACTTCTCCAAGAATACTCTAAAAGAGTGCCTTGGAGATCTCAAACCTTTCTTGTCATTCTCTCTCCTGGTAAATACCACAATGGTGATCGAGCATGCTATAAGAATCCCTGATTTCATGAGACTTCATGAGATCACTAGACATTGATGATAGCATCAAACAATCAATGTTGACCATGTCATTCATATGTTTCTCATTGACTAGGAAATTCTCATCACTCACCTCTTTAGTAGGTGGGTCAGGTAATGCTGACTTCAGCACGTAAGATTTCTGTTCATGGTGTAAGATAACATGAATGCGTCGAAACCATTTCAGGAAGTTACTGTAAGCGAGGATGTTGTCTTTATCCCGAATTGATGACATGGATAGTGTGCTTGATGATCTTGTCATTTTTATTCTACAATTAAAATAGTTGATCATTAGTACTTTCTTTATTACATTTTATGAGAAATAATAAATTCTATTTTGTCTCCCACTATTTTATCAAGTCCTAATGGCCCTCGCCATTAAACTCGGAATGTCTAGTTGCCACAAAATTATAGTGGCACAGATCCATATTCCCCTTCGTATAACCCCCAAAAGCGTCGGTCAAGATATTAGAAGGTATTTAGGTAGTCAGGTCTTTACCAACTGTAGGCTTGTAGCTCCTTGATCTATGGAGTGGACTCCTTGATCCTGAAATCATGACTTTGGATTTCCTCAAATCTTTCCTCTAATATTACACCATTTCTAGAAAGGTAAACTCCTCTTGATGTAATATGGTTAAGTAAATATGAAACATTTCATAAGGGATTCCTATATAAATGTATGTATTCAAACTAGTGTCCGTCAAAACAGATAGTTTTATGGAGTTTTTCCCTTAATCAAGTAATGGAAGTCTTGGTCTGACTTAATATTTTATTTGAGGAATTTTTGTCTCTTATACTTGAATTTCCTGTTATCATTATCACATTATAGTTAATATTAAGTGAAAGTAACTTAAGTTATTAATCATGTCTTGCTAATATTTACGCATACGTCTATTTAATTTTAGTTCCATCTTGCATTCTTGTTTATTTCATTAATTATGTTATCGCAAAAACTCATCCATAATGATTAACCATGAAAATTACAGAAATAAATTAATGTAAAAGTCATGATCATGCACTTTTCTAATGGTTAGTTTATCTAGTAGTTGATAAAATATTCCTGATCTAGGGGAGAAACAAATTGTACCTTTTGGGTTCGTGTTTACAACTTTCCACATGTCAACCTTTGTATCTCTTGGGAATGGTCTCATCTTGGCTCCATGTTGAACTGCCTCCACTAGATTGGGAGCTCCATCCATTACATATTCTTTTAAGTCACATGCAGGTGAGGGGGGAAATGGTTTTACATAAACGAAACCAAGGGAATTTAGGCCCTATATATTAATTAGGGGAGATGGCACACATGCCAACAGTTAATTTAACAAATAAATTAAAAGGAAAACCAATCACATATAATGTCTAGTCTAGATCATGATCATCCACATATATAAAATGAGTTACGCATTTAATAAAAATATAATTCAATGAGTTTATAGTTATTATTAAGATAAATAGCGCTCGAATCGATTAATTTTTATCACTAATTAATCAAACCTTTTATATTAATATTTTTCTAAATTTCATTGAGATTCTCACCCTTGTACGTAAATACACCTTGGAGGTAACCTGGTGAATACTATATTGAATCTACCAAACATGTATTATATTTCCATACTATTTTACTCTTATGACACATAGTCCCAGAATCCCACCATGTGGCTATAAGATCAAGGATAAAGAGGCCTCTTAATATACTCTACCATGGTAGTCCTACCCATGATGGTGTTCTAAATGAAATATCTCTCCACAGTAGTATTTCTCTTTGTTAGAATGGTCCTCCCCATGGAAATGTATTAATGATAAATACCTCCCACCATGAGGAACTTGGTAAAATAAGTCCCCTGATATGTGATTCTTTATAATTGAAAAGTGAAATCCTTTCTCAATTAGTATTCATCCCAAGGAAAGAGTCATTCTCAAAACACCCTTGTATCACCTTACATCCAATATAATAATGGAATTCCATACCAATCAGGTTGCATATGATAAATATCTAATAATGAATCCACTCCGGTGAAATCCAGTAGAGGGGACTCTTGAAAAAAATGAAGTTAACATACTAAAAATGAGGTAATAGATGGATAAAGATGACATACCAATCATGTTCTAAACATTAGACACCCCTCAATACATATTTCCATAGGCATTGTTGAAATATTGTGTGCATGACATCCTCCTAAATAAATGGAAAACTTTTCATCACATTAGTGAAAAATTATTACCCTATGATGGGAATCAAAGTCAATTCGAGGTAATAGAAGTGATCAAATGCCAAATTTTCTTGGCATCTCTGCTAGCTACATGACCTCTAAAGGAAAAGCAAGGATACCTTAATGAATCATGCCTCGACATGGTAAAAAGGTTGAGATAGTTAATCATTGATGGACCATATGGTGTTCATATCAGAGGATGGGATGGAATGGAAAATTAAATTTCCCTACACTCCCTAACCAAAAATTCTAGTTGAATGTGGTGTTATAAAATTTCATAGCATCATGTAATATCCATCAAATGGACTATGTTCACAACCTATCATATGATCAACAATAATTGGCCATGATTTACTATCATCATCATTAGTCTATAAGAGAGCGGATCATTGACAGACTATTTTGTCAAGAATCTAAAAATATAGACAAAGAATCATTTTTAGGGGAATTCATCCATCAGATATCCAAAATATTAGAAATAGTGGAATGGTATTTGGACATGGGTGATCCATGTGAGAATAAAATGATGCACTGAACCCATGATTAGATAACACTCCATATAATCCTAAAAGCAGTCATAGTGGTAGTAGTCACAGTAGTTCATAGTCAACCCCAGCTCCCTAGGCTAGGGGATTTCTTATCCCAACCATTGAGGACAAAAAAATAGGCTCGAGGAGTTTTGGAAGTGGAATAGGAGAAACCCAAGCAGTCAGGATGGGGGTTTCTCAACTCAGAAACCTCCCACTCAATAAAAATCAATCTTCTTTCAATAATGGGGAATGCCTCCAAATTGAACCTCCATGTTCATCTCATCCCTTGATATGCTACCCTTAATTGGAATTGGCACAAATGAATTATCTATAGATTATATAAGGATTATTATCCACGAAATAGTGCATAAAGAAAAAATAATGCAGTATATAAGGCCTCATGGAGGTCGTAAGTAAAAGTGAGTCTCGCAAAGGCATTGATAGAATGCCTTCCAGGAATTACACATTAGTGGTCATCATCAACACCCCCTTGTCGACTCTGTAGAACAAGATTTGAATTTAGAGGAGTAGTTTGTAAAGGAAGATCTAGTTCATAATGTTTTCTACACTGAAACAATTGAAGGAGGTGCATGTATATAGAACCAAAGTGTTTCCCTGAATCTGGGAATTCACTCAGATAATCAAGTATTACCTCCTGAAAAATAATCTATTAAGGAAAAGGGTAAGTGTTCTATTATAGCTCAACCACCTCTTTGAGAGGTTAATTCTCTTTCACTTGACAACTGTTTTTCTGAATAGGAAGAACATATGAAAGAATTGTGGAGACTTAATGCATAGCTACTCTGAGGAAACCTTTCTACAAGAATGGTCTACAACAAAATCCTTAACTCACACTCCCAACTATTTTACCACAACAAAGAGGGTTTATTGCAGTGACTAAAGTGGATCTGGAACACACACTCAACATGGTATACCAAACACAAATATATTTGAATACCATAGTAGAGAATCAGGAATTCCCCCAATTTGGTGCACAAATATAAAAGGAAAAGTGCATCCTTACAAGCCTCCCCCTATGGGATACCCATGGCCGATACCAGTAGTTCCACTACATAAGGATCTACCACATGCTACACCCTTTCAAGATATGGTTCAAACAAATATTCCTCAAGGAATCATGAACACTATTGAGTCACTAATCACTCATTTGGAATCTATGTAGGTACATAATATTCCAATACAACCCGAAATGAAGCCTTACCCTGAATGGGTATATTTGACTCTTCCCTATTAAACAATGGGAACCCTAAATTTCTAATTTTTAATGGAACACCAGATCTATTGTATGATTTTACATATTTCTTCTCTCATTGTGATCCCATGATGGGTACCCCTAAAAAATAGAAGGTAGTGAATCTCAGATTCTTCATGAAATCACTGGAGGGACCAGTCTTTATTTGGTACTACAGTTTTACAGCTCCATCAATTACATAGTAGGAAGACCTTTTTCAGGTGTTTCTCTTCTAGTTCAGCTTGAAATTGTAGAATACGAAATTCCTAGGCCTTTAAAATTGTAAATAGTGAGAGAATTAAAGGGAAATTTTTTTATTCTTGGTGTAAATCATTTAAATACTCATTAAACATTCCTCTTATTAAATAAAATGTATTTAGCCTCTATATTGCTAATCATCTCGATGAGTCGTGCATGCCACATATTACTAGGAATTTTACAGGAGGGTCTTGGGACCTTGTCATGATTTCACAGAGTGCAAGACTCACCAGAATAGAAAAAATATATTTCCTGATAAATCCCATCATCTCATGGAATGAGAAAGGGCAAAGCATTGGTTGCCACTATACACTTAAGCAATCCCTTGAACCTAATCCCTCTCTAATGCTTGTACTGAATCATGTGGTTTTTCCACCTAAGCATCATAAAAAATGAATGTATTCTCAAGAATATCAAAGAGAGTGCAGTTGGAAATAGTTTGATGAGATGAAAAAAATTTCTATTCTTACATAAATTACTAAGTCCCCAACTACATTATCATAGTAATGGAGAACAATCTAATGAAGTTAGAAAATCCCAAAAAACCCCACAAGGATGGTGAAGAATATATCCTAAACTCTTTCCCCTTCCATCAAGTTCTATAGAAAAAATTCAAGGATTATTTTGGTTTCAAATACATTATAAAAAAAGAATGTGCACTCCAGGAAAGAGAAGTAGGGAAAGCCACCTATGAAATTGACCTGTGTTTCCACCACGGATCTGGAGGAGGATAATTGTGGGACATTTTTAGAAAAGTTATATATATGTTTAGTGAATTAATGGTTAGAAATATTATTAAAAACTTATTCTGTCCTGCAAGAATAGTTTTAAATGCACATTATGCCCATGAATAATTCTATTACAACACAACTGACTTCACCAGTAGCTATTAGATCTGAAAAAGATGATTCCAAAAAATGACATGGATGAAAGAGAAAGAATCAATCACAATAAGAATAACATATAAGAAGGACAAAATTTGTTTTAACTTTAGTGTAATTAATGCTGACACTCTAAAAAACTTTGGTATTGCCCCTGCGAAACGGTAAAAAATGATTCATCCTATAATAAGATATATCCAGAAGATGAAGAGTTGATCTTTAGTTTCATTAATGTTATTCACTTAATGGTTCTACTCTTGGATGATGAGGTTGAATATGAACCCAAATTCCCTAAAATGTTTTTGGAAACCTATGGAAGAGGTTTTCATAGTAGAGGATAGAGGGGATAATGTGATAGTTCAGGTAGTTACTACCTTAACCACATACCTTCTCGAACTGTCTACGTCGAGGAAACTCTTGGGAGAGCTATCCAATAAGCTCAGCAGGATCAAGTTATTTCCCCCACATGTGATATGTTATTCCCTGACACAATCATTTGGGAATATTTGTTGTTGGATACATCATATCCTAATCAATATTGGAGTGTAGGAAGACCTAATCAAACTAATTCACTAATAGTATAATCCCGTATAACTCTTATTTTCAGGGCTGATCAATCCACATCTAGTACTTCAGTTCCAAAGGAACCTAAAAAAGAACATCCCCATGTAGTGAAGAACTGGACATTAGATCATATTTACATTGTTTGGAAGTAATTATCCATTGTTATGGATAATTTTTCAATCATGGATGACATGAGAGTAACAGAAGATATCTAGGAAGCACTCATCACGGAATTTTCATGCCCTTAAGAATTTCAAGTTGAGGTCACTGCTGCTAAAGTGTATTGTACAGAGAACATTCTAGAAGAATGATACCTAGTCATATTTTTTATAGACCAGAATGAGGATTCCATCATATAGGGACACATCATAACCTTGTGTATATCTAGAATGACAAATGAAATTTATATCTGATGATATTTCAAGGACCATGGGTCGAGGGTAAACATCATTCAAATTAGAACACTTTGACAATTGGGTTTCAATGAATCTCATGTGTATCCCTTCACATTAATTTTATTGTTTTATAGAAATAATGAGAAAATAAACTTAATGAAATCCATATCAGAACTCAATTAATCTATCTCATATCTGAATCAATATTTTTATGCAGGATTCAGCCTTAAATGTTCTGTTTAGAAGGTCGTAACAACATTAGTATGCAACTATCCCTTTGTCATAAAACCAATGAATTAAATATTTTATTAGTGAAAAAGTTAATAGATTTGATAGAGAGAAAACACCATCTATGTCTTGTGAATCATAGTAAATTGATGGAAGATTATACCATAAGCAATGGAAATAGTAAATGGTTGAAAATTTCGATCAAATCATTTTCTTGAAAGGTCTATAGATTATTCAGGCTTACCTTTTCAAACAAATCAGTTCAGAGTACGTTCTTCGTGGTAAATAAATCAATGATGTGAGTCTGAATTTGAGAACACATACTATGAAATTCCTAATGTAAATAATGAAAACTAACCTAGTAGCACTAGAGAAGTTTTCCACACTCCAGGAAGTAATGAAATCCCAATGGAAAATATCTTCATTCAATTACAAGAGCCTCATCAAATTCATATCATATCAGCTAATCTAGAATAATAATTCATGAAAATGATAGAAAAATAAGATTTGAAATATCAATACCTCATACGCCCCTAAAATAAACAAATATTATTTATACTAATAATAAATCATGAAAGGATATGTTTCATCTTTTGAATGTCCAAATGCTGACTCCTCCTACCACTTCGAGAAACATTATTCATCACCTAATTCCCCGGAATAGGAGAAAGAGGTATGTAAGGAGGTATAAGTAACAGAGTGTAAAGACCTGGAAATTCCGTGGAAAATATTTTTTTTAAATAAATGGGAATTTTATGAGTCCGTGAAAATTTACGGTGCTTGATTCCAAGGCTCGGTATGCCCAAAATCATTTTCTAAAGTTCTGTTCGGGTACGTTAAGTAAACGTGCGAGCATGATTTTATATCTTTTGAACCGGTGCTCGGAATTGATATCTGACGGCATGGTTGAACTCACATCGTCGTTATTCTCTAAAGAAGACTTTCACCTCGACGACAGTTGGTCGATAATGGAAGTTAGTTTTTGGGTTTTTAATAAAATAAAATTAATGTGTTAGATTATTTTCTATTTTTGGTTGTTAAAACCTCCAAGAGGTGGTTAGAGGTGGGGGTCACCACACCATAACCTCCCATGAGAGGTTATGGTGGTGGGGCCCACCCGCACATAACCTACCTTGGGAGGATATTTTTCAGTGGGGACCACCCAGGCTAGTAACTCCTTGGAATCCCCCAATTAAGTAGAGAAACCTTTAAACATCCCTCTGTTTAATTTTTTTTCAACTCCCTTCATTTAATTGAAGCTCTCCACCTCCCCTAATTTGGAATTTGAAGCAATTCCACCCCATTAATTAAATGAGTTGTCTCATTAAATTAAACACAAAAATTTGTATTCTGGTTCCACAAATAATAGAAATATTCTTCTATTATGTTTTCCTTGGAATTTTGGTGGAGCTTGGGAAGGAGAAGAACTCTCCAACAAATAATGTGAAGAACGCCGGTGACGCTTCTTCCTCGGTCTTCTACACTGAACACTTTTCAACGCACGAGATTGATATGGGAGTTTGTGAAAAATGCAATGAACAATGGAATGATATCCGCCTTACCGCAACATCATTAACGAACAACAATACGAGGTAGGGGTTATTTTATGGATTGTAAATTCCCGATTGATATCACCATAACGAGGAGGACTCGGACCACACAAAAATGGCCCGACCCTCCCCCTTTGTTCTACCTTGTTTGTTGACGACGGCGGTGGCGCAATAGCACCACCGGAAGAGTGGACTGCAGTGGAGTGACGACGGTCGGTGACAGGTTGACCATAAAGAAACCGGAGGTGCAAGGCCGCCTGGTCGCCAAAAGGGTGCGACACCATCATGCCGCGCAGAAGGAGAACTGTGGCTAGGGCGTGCCGCGGCGGAATGGGCATGGTTCCATCACTCCACGTGGCGTAGGAGGGACAGGGCTGGCCGCGATATAATGTGCAGCGACGTCGCGCCGCGCAAATGAGCAGGACTGCAGCTGGGGCGGGCCATGGCGGAGGAGCTACACGACCGGCGTCGGGCCGGCCGGCAGCGGTGTGGACTGGCTATCCAGTCGGCCATCTGGGAGGAGCGGGACCCATAAGGGTCCCGCGTGAGCTAGACCAACGTCATCTGGCACTAGTTTGGGTTCCCAACCATACGGTTCAACTGTTTGGGAGTCCAAGGGGCGCGTGTTTCCCCCTGTACGCGGCTTAGGCGAACCCCGCGAGCCTCCGGGCCGCCGGGCCGCTGGGCAAGGACACACTCGGGTCGGGCCGCCCCCTCGGGCCGGGCTGCGCACTCGGGTTGGGCCACCCTAAGGCCAGGCCACCCCCTCAGGCCAGGTCGGTTCCGCAGACCGGGTCGGCTTGACTGGGTCTGACCGGACCCAGACCCGCTATGGCCTATTTACACCTTTTTTCCCATATCTTAGTCTATGGGTGTTTGATTGATGAACCGTCTAAAGTGACAGGAAGCTTAGAGAAAGAAGGTTCTTTTTTAATATCCCACTTGAGTTTTGGACTTAGTTGGGGTATAGTCGGGTTGGTTTGAACTTAAAATCCAACCGGGCCTCGGGATGGAAATGCCAATAACTCACAGATCGGGCGTCCGATTGAAGCGTCATCTGCTGCATTGAGACCCCTATGAAGAGGCGGACCTTTGAGATACCACAACTTGGGACTTCGTGATAGTTGGGGAATTGAACTGTAGCTCATGGAGCGGATCCTCCCAGAGACAAGTCAGTGGAGTACAGAGACCTAGTAGCTAGGTGACACCTGGCGACTACTAACCTTTTGACTCAGAGTGTTTCGACTATACCATTGGGAAGAACCTCTGTGTAACGTGGCATACCCACAGTGGGGGGAACCTCTGTGTGACATGGTAGACCCATGAAACTCGACGGGAGGAGTACCTCAGCAGGCTATGAGGGGGAACGCCTCTGTGTGACGTCGCAGACCCACAGTGGGGAGCGCCTCTGTGTGACACAGCAAACCCATGGTGCTCAACATGAGGAGTACCCCAATAGTCCAAGGATAGTGGGAAGTTCCTCTGTGTGACGAGGTAGGCCCACAATACTCGATAGAGGAGGAGTACACCATCATCTGAGGTTCCAACAGTGTGAATGAGGTTGTTACTTCATATTACCACTAGAATAAAATCCTAGTTTGAGTTGAGTCAATGAATTTTGAGTTTTCCTAATGATTGAGATAGGTTACTAGATAAAATAGTTATATATATGGGAATATACCTAAGTAATGGTTGTTTGTGGTATCCATTCTTCTTGGTTTATCCTTATTGGATTTAGAATGACCTTGTGGGTCTCGGAGACCCTACTGAGTATCGTTATACTCACCCCTGCACGGGCTATGCCCGCACCTTGTTGTGTTGGTTGCAGATGACAGATAGCACTGACTGAGGCAGAGAGTAGCAGGACTGGATGGTACCTGGAGGAGGACCACTCAGTGTGACGGTACATGGAGTGGACGGACGGACGTGGAGTGCTGAGGAGGACATTTTTACCTACCCTTCAGGTAGGAACCACGGAGGACGACCCAATAGCTATTTTACTTTTCATCAATTGTACTTGCTTTTAGTTGTACCTGTACTTTACTGTTGGGATTGTATTTCCGGCCCCTTTTACTTTCCATCACTTCTTTTGTATATAGTTTGATTAGTGCTTTGCTTCCAGTTGTGTACTCTGATTGTGTGTGTTTACTTTTTATAAAGGAAATGTCGTTCCTTCTTAGGTATTTACGCCTTTGGTGCTAGTCTCTAGCCCCTGCCCTATGGTAGGCGGGCTTGGGGTAGTCGCGGAATGGGTCTTGAGGATGGGTCATGACAAATTGGAATTAAAGGTGTCGGTTCTACCGTAGAACTTAGGACTCTGATATTTCATTTCTATGAAGAAATAGTCTTAAGGGTACTAAGAGTGGTTTTCAGTTGAGTAAGTTCATTGTTGGTGTGGGAGAAAGCTATATCCATATACCAGGACCCTGACTACTAATTTACGACTTAGTGCACGAAAATAATGATTGCGTTCGTGTCTTTAATACTTTTCTAAAGTCAGCTCAACCAGGTCAGCTCACTAGGTATAAACTTTTGACCATGTTGAATTTTTTTCTTTCAGGATGTTTCCCTACAGAGCCCCAAGAGTCTTACGCTCTGACATCCCACCATGTGACGAGGCCTCGGTGTAGGTCCCTTTTCCGTCATAGGTACCATCGGTACCGCTTTCCTTTGGGAAACTGATGCCACCAACTCCAGCAGCAGACGATGCACGCCGCTTGAGCGCATTGCATGAGTTCCAACGCTAGAGGCCACCCAGGTTCCAGGGAGAGATGGACCCAAAGGCGAATGATAATTGGTTGGAGGCTGTGGTGAGAGTCTCCAGGCAGCTAGGGACACCAATAAACCATATGGTGATCCTTGCTGTGAGTCTCCTTCAGGCAGTAGCAGGAAGATGGTGGAGCCGGATGCTCCAGATGCATGACGAGGTGACACTACACTAGACAGACTTCGAGAGCCTTTTCAAGGCGGATTTTGTTCCTTGGACCCTACGAGTGGTATAGATATAGGAACTACTTCATCTAAAGTAGGGTAGCATGACGGTGGCTCAGTACTCAGTGAGGTTCACCGATCTCTCACGCTGCTCCACAGATATGGTGTGGGCCCATTCTTTAGGTCTCGAACCATCGAGCAGGGACTCAGGAGAGATATTAGGGCATCGATGATCTCCCTAAACATCCCGACACAGGTGGGGGTGTCAGAGAGATCCCTCCTACTATAGAGTTTCCTAGCTGAGTAGTTTCTGGTAGTGAGACCCACCACTAGTCGACTTGCAACGAAGTCTTCTACAACTGGCAGTATACAGATGACGCAGAGGTCCAAGAGGACCAGACCCATAGGTGGGAGACCTCAGGACTCAGGATCTGTTGTGTGGGGAACCCGAGGCAGTGACATATATGCTAAGAGCAGACAATGTTACTCATGTGGCTAGCAGGGTCACATGGCACGGGACTGTCTAACCAACCATTCAAATGATCAGCAGACAATTGAGTGACCTCCCAGGCAGCGGTAAAGGTTTGATCGTGGTGGTCTTCAGGGAGCTAGTGGACATGGCAGTGGAGTTGGTCGAGCAGATGGAGATGGACGACGTTACGAGGTGCTACCGGCACCACCACCAGAAGGTCCACCCCGACCATAGGGAGATTGTGGATAGGGGAGAGCTCTACTTTAGGCAGCTGAGGCATATGACCATGGTGCTCTAGAGATGATTATAGGTACTATCTGTTTCTACTCCACCTTATTTGTAGTTCTTATAGACACAGGTTCTAGTCACACTTTCATTACCTCTTCACTCATTCAAAGCTCGTAGATTCTGACGAAGCCATTGGCTCGATCCTTACAGCTAGAGACACCTACGGAAGAAGACTCGATGATTACACACGGGTGCTGGCAGTGTGAGCTTACTCTAGGTGGTGAGAGAATCGGCTGAGATCTCCTCGTAGCAGCGTTGAGGCCTTATGATGCTATCTTGGGTATGGATTGGTTATCTACAGTCCATGCTCAGATTGACTGTATTAGGAGAAAAGTACGGTGTGTCCGCATGGATGGGACCAGATTTACCTTCACCGATGAGAATGGAACCTTTTCATCATAGGTAAGACTTACGTGGAGGAGGGTGTAGCCGATCACTCCCATGTTGGCTTTCCTTACCCTCAGAGCAGTTTATGTAGAGAGTCTGACTTATCCTGTAGTGGTGGACCATTACGCGGATGTTTTCCCTAACGACCATTACGCGGATGTTTTCCCTAACGATGTTTCAGGGAAACCTCTTCGCAGAGAGGTGGACTTCCACATTGACCTGTACCCCGGGACAACACCAATATCTACTCCATCATATCGGATGACTCCCGCTGAGCTTAGTGAGCTGCGGGTGCAGCTGGAGGACTTGCAAGAGAAGGGATTCATCTGGCCCAGTCTTTCTCCCTGGGTAGCCCCTATTCTGTTAACCAAGAAGGCGGATGGGGGTCTGAGGCTTTGTGTTGACTACCTTCACCTGAACCATGGGACCGTGAAGAACAAGTAACCACTCTCGAGGACTGATGACCTCTTTGATCAGCTGAATGGAGCACAGTGGTTCTCGAAGATAGAAAAAAGATCATGCTATCATCATCTCAGATTTTGAGATGAGTATGTGAAGAAGATGGCCTTCCGATGTGGGTACGACCACTATGAGTTCTTGGTTATTCCCTTCAGCATAACCAATGCTCCAGCAGTGTTCATGTGCCTCATGAACAAGATCTTCCAGCCATACCTCGATCGCTTTGTCGTAGTCTTCATCGAAAACATTCTGATATACTCGACTACTGAGGAGGATCATTCCTACCATTTGTAGGTAGTACTGGATACACTCCAGAGCACCATCTTTATGGTAAGCTCCTGAAGTGCCAGTTTTGGATTAGGGAGGTTCACTTCTTGGGACATGTCATCTCAGAGGCTAAAGTTGGAGTAGATCCAGCGAAGATTGAGGCGGTACTTTCTTGGGATCCACCCAGGAGTGTGACAGAGGTACGATGTTTCCTGGTCTTTGATGGATACTATCGGAGATTCGTTCCATACTTCTCAAGAGTTACAACACCATTATCAGCCTTGACGAAGAACGGGCAACCCATCATGTGGTCAGAGAGATTCCAGCAGATCTTTCAGGATCAGAGGAAGAGGCTAACTAGTACGCCCATCTTGTGGATTTCAAAGGAAGTATTAGGGTATGTAGTCTACTATGATGCATCAAGGACCATACATGGGTGTGTCCTGATGTAGGAGCGAGCAGTTATCATGTATGGTTCTCAGGAGCTGAGACAACACGAGCAAAACTACGCTACCCATGACCTGGAGTTAGCAGTAGTGGTATTCTCCTTGAATATGTGGAGGAACTATCTGATGGAAAATTGTTTTACTGTGTACTCAGATCACAAGAGTCTCATGTATATCTTCTCTCATAAGGACCTAAACCTGAGGCAACGGTGTTGGATATAGTTCCTCCAGGAATATGACATTGAGATAGTCTATACTCCTAGGAAGGGGTACGTTGTTGCGGATTCTCTCAGCAAGAGATCCGGTATACAACTACTGGGTGAGGAAATAGAGAAGCTTGATGCTTTATAGATATCCTTTATTGATAGGGATGGAACAACCTATCTACAATCTATTACAGTCACTCCTCCACTTCTTTAGCGAGTTAGGGAGGCGCAACGTGGGGACGCTGACTGCGAGACACGACATGCTCAGATATCCACAGGGCAGGAACCTAATGGATTTTTAGAAGGTGGGGAGCATGTCATCCCCATCAGAGGACGTACCTTGGTACCAGTTGCACTTTAGGAGGAGGTGTTTAGGGAGTTTCACACTTTCCCTTTAGCAGTACATCCAGGAGTGTAAATGATGTACCAGGACCTCTGACGACAGCACTTGTGGCATGGTATGAAGAAGACGGTAGTAGATCTTGTCTCACGATGCCTCACTTGTCAGCATGCAAAGGTGGAGCACTAGGTACCAGTAGGCTTGGTTCTTCCCTTAGAGGCCCCATTGTGGAAGTGGGATGGTATATCCATGGGCTTCATGACGGGTCTTCCACGTATATCCAGGAGTCCTGATTCGATATGGTTGATCTTTGAACGACTCACCAAGTCGGCCAACTTCCTACTAATCAGAGAGTATAGATCAGTAGAGAGCTTGGGATGCCTCTATGTGCAGGAGATTGTGCGTTTAAATGGAGTACCTTCTTCTATTGTCTTCGACTGTGACACACAGTATACTTCCTGGCTCTGGAAGGGGTTATAGGTGGCTTTCGAGACACTACTTCACTTGAGCACCACCTTCCATCCTCAAACAGATGGTCAGACCGAGCAGAACATTCAGAACCTCGAGGACATGATATAAGCTTGAGTCCTTTACGTTGGTCGTAGCTAGGAGGATCACTTATCATCAGTAGTGTTTTCCTAAAATAACAGTTATCACTCTAACGTCGGTATGGAACCTTTTGAAGCCTTGAATGGTCGACTTTTCAGATCTCCATTGTGCTAGACAGACCCAGGGGAGTCAACACTAGTGGGACCAGAGATGGTACGGGCTAACCCAGAGAAGGTGTAGATCATCCAGGAGTAGATGAACACTACACAGAGCAGGTAGAAGTCATATGATGACAGGAGAGGGAGACCTCTAAAGTTTAAGGATGGCGATCACGTCTTATATGGTTCTCACCTCAACGAGGTCTATGGAGATTTGGCCAAGGCAGCAAGTTATCTCGGAATTTCATCAGACCTTTCCAAGACCTCGTCAGAGTAGTCAAGGTGGATTAATACTTAGCTCTTCCACCTCAGTTTCACCAAGTGGATGACATCTTTCACATATCTCAGCTGAGGAAATACGTGCACAACCCTTCCCACATCATCGACCATGGAGAGCTAGACGTTGACATTGGGGAGACATTCACAGAGGATTCTGTGGAGATTGAGGATCGACAAGAATGGGCCCTACGTGGATAGTCGATACCTCTGTTGTGCGTTTGATGGAAGCACAGGAACCTCTAGAAGAGCATATGGGAGTGGGAGGCTCATATACGTTCTCATTACCCCCATTTTTCCCAATAGTTCGAGTTGTATCTTATGGGGATGTAAATCCAGGAGGTGGGGAGATTGTAAAGACCTAGAAATTCTATGGAAATTGTTTTTAAATACATTGGAATTTTACAAGTCCGCAAAAATTTACGATGCTTGATTCTAAGGCCCAGTGTGCCCGGAATCAATTTCTGAAGTTTTGTTCATGTACGTTCAGTAAACGTGAAAGCAGAATTTTATATCTTTTCAACCAGTGCTTGGAATTGAAATCTGAGGGCACCGTTGAACTCGTAGCGCCAATATTCGCTAAAAAATATTTTCACCTCAATGGAAGTTGGTCGAGAATGGAAGATAGTTTTTGGTTTTTTAATAAAATAAAAATAATGTGTTAGCTTATATTTTTATTTTTGGTGGTTAAAACCTCCAAGAGGTGGTTAAAGGTGGGGACCACCACACCATAACTGCCCATGAGAGGTTATAGTGGTGGGGCTCACCCGTACATAACCTCCCATGGGAGGATATTTTTTAGTGGGGACCACCCGAGCTTGTAACTCCTTGGAACACCCAAATTAAGTGGAGAAACCTTTAAAATTCCCTTTGTTTAATTTTTTTTCGAACTCTTTTCATTTAATTGAAACTCTCCACCTCCCCTAAAATTGAATTTGAACCAATTCCACACAATTAGATAAATTAGTTGTCTCAATTAATTAAACACAACCATTTTTATTGTGGTTCCAACAAATAATAGGCATATTCTTCAATTATTTTTACCTTGGAATTGTGGTGGATCTTGGGAAGGAGGAGAACTCTCCAACGAAGAACGTGAAGAATGCTGGCGATGCTTCTTCCTCGGTCTTCTACCCCGAACACTTTTCGATGCACGAGCTTGATTTGGGAGTGCGTGATGAGCATGAAGAATAATGGAATGACCTCAGCCTTACAGCAACATCATCAATGAACAACAATACGAGGTAGGGGTTATTTTATGGATTGTAAATGGACGATTGATATCACCATTACGAGGAGGGATCAGACCGCACAAACATGGACCGACCCTCCCCCTTCATTCTACCTCGTTTTTTTATGATGGTGGTGGTGTAATGTCACCACTGGAAGAGTGGACCATAGCAAAGAAATGGCAGCCGGCGACGGGCTGACCGCAAAGAAACCGACGGCACAAGTCTGGAGGGTCACCAAAAGGGCATGGCACCGCCGTACCATGCGAAAGGAGAACCGAAGGCATTGAGGGCCACATCGAATGGGGCGCGACGCTGTCGCACAGTGCGAACGAGGAGGGTCACGGCCAGGACTGGCCATGATGGAAGGGAGTGGCACCGTCGCGCCACACGGAAGAGCTGGACCGTGGTCGGGGTGGGCCGCGGTGGAAGATCCAAGGTGGTCGGCCGCTGATGGGGCAGAGCGGCGGGCCGCTCAACCAGCTGGGAGGAGCAGGACCCCGTAGGGTCCCGCATGAGCTGGACCGGTGCCACCTGGCACCGGTTTGGGTTTCCACCAGAACGGTTCAACTGTTTGGGAGCCCAGGGGGCGCGCGCTTTCCACCTAGAAGTGGTTTATGTGGACCCTGTGAGCCGCTGGGCTGCCGAGTTGCCGGGTCGGGCCTCCCTCGGGCCGGCCGCCCACTCGGGTCAGGCCACCCCCTCGGGCCGAGCCACCCTCGAGGTGGGCCTCCCACTCAGGCTGGGCCACCCCTTCGGGCCAGGTCGGTCCTGCGGACCGGGTCAAACCCGTGGACCGGGTCGGTCGGAATGGGTCGGATGGGACCTGGACCCGCTATGGCCTGTTTACACCTTTTGCCCATATCATGGGCTACGGGTGTCCGATCGATGAACCATCTGTGGAAACGGGAAGTTTAGAGCGATTAGGTTATTTTGGAATATCCCACTTGAGTTTTGGGCTCTTTTGGGGTATGGTTGGGTTAGTTTAAACCTAAAATCCAATCGGGCCTCTAGGACGGAAATGCCAATAACTCACAGACCGGGCGTCTGATGGACGCACCGTCTATTGCGTTGAGACCCCTATGACAAGGTGGACCATTGCGATACTTTTAATTGGTAATTAGTGATAGTTGGGAATCGATCTGTTGCTCATGGAGTGGATCCTCCTGGAGACAAGTGAGTGGAGTATAGAGACCTAGTAGCTGGCTGAGACCAGACGACTGTTGACCTTTCAACTCGGAGTGTTTTGACTACCCCAGTGGGAAGTGCTTCTATGTGATGCGGAAGACCCATAGTGGGGAGAGCCTCTGTGTTACATGGCAGACCCACAATACTCGATAGGAAGAGTACCTCAGCATGCTATGATGGGGAGTGCCTCTGTGTGATGCGGTAGACCCATAGTGGGGAGTGCCTCTGTGTGATGCAATAGACCCATGGTGCTCGAAAGGAGGAGTACCACAGTAGTCCAAGGATAGTGGGAAGCGCCTCTGTGTGACGCGGCAGGCCCAGAGTACTCGATAGAGGAGGAGTACACCATCATCCAAGGTTGTGACAGTGTGACTGGGGTTTTTACTTCATACTACCCCTAGAATGAAATCTTGGGTGACCTGATCCAATGACTTTTGTGTTTTCCTCATGATTGAGATGGGTTACTATATAACTTAGGTATATGTATGGGAATATACCTAAGTAATGGTTATCCGTTGATTTCATACTTTGTGGTTTATCCTTGTTGGATTTTGTGAGACCTTGAGCATCTCGGGGTCCCTACTGAGTATCGTTATACTAACTCCTGCACTAGCTATGCCTGCACCTCGTTGTGTTTGATGCAGATGATGAACATCACCGACTGAGGCAGAGAGTAGCAGGACTGGACGGTACCTGGAGGTGGACCACTCAGTGTGACGGTACACAGTGGAGACAGATGGACGGGAGTGCTGAGGATACCATCTGTACCAACCATTCAGGTATGAACCCTGGAGGACGTCCCAGTAGCTGTTTTACTTTTCTTCAGTTGTACCTGTACTTTACTATTGGGCTCGTATTTCCAGCCCCTTTTACTTTCCAGAACATCTTCTGTATATATTTTTCTCGGTTTTTTTCTTCTAGTTGTGTTCTCTGATTGTGTGTGTTTTATTTTTATAAAGGCAATGCCTTCCCAGCTTAGGGATTTATGCCTTTGGTGCTTGTCACCAGCCCCTATCCTATGGAATGCCATCTTGGGGTAGTCACGACATGAGTCCCGAGGACGGGTCGTGACATAGAGGGTGACCTCAAGGATATCCGTACAGTATTTGAGGATGGTGTATCGACAATTATTCATGATCTCATGGAGATAAATCTTGGAATATAAAAAGATCCATGACCCACTTTTATCAATACAACCATCACTTATAAAGAAAAAAAGGTATATAACTCCTTCCTAAAGTATCACTAGGATGTATTCTCATGGAATTACACAGAGATGAAAGGAATAAATCTCAATGTGGCCACTCACCACTTGGGATGTAAAAATGACCACCATGGATTCAAACGGGTGTCAAGATGGACCCGTACAACCATGACACCAAAATTGAGGCCAAAGTAGACAAAATAATCAAGGGTGAATTAATTTTTGAATTTTAGTATCCAAAATTGAATGAAAATATCATCCCTATAAAGATTAAGATTGATAAAGTAATTTTTTTCATCAAAAACAAAGATCTCAATAAACACTATCTGAAAGATAAATTCATTGATCCAATCATAGAACACCTAATTGATGAAAAATGTGGTTACAAATCCCTCCCTGCCATGAATTGATATTTAGGGTTCAAAAAATTCTTATTTCTCTATGAGATAAAGGATCTATCACCTTCATGGAACTGAGGGAGTATTTTAATATCGGGTAATTCCCTTTGGCTTGATGAACTTTGGTTCCACCTACCAACCTGTCATGCAACGTATCGTCAAACACATTTGAGGGATGTTTCTTAAATGATACATTGATGATCTAGTTGTTATGTATTTACAACGTTCTAACCACTAGACAGACCTAGAGACCATCTCCAAAAAGATATGACAACATAGACTAAAAATGAACCCCATAAAAAAATTTCGGGGTAACCTCACAAATGATAATCATTTTGTTACATTCCACCGAGACATAGAATTCACCCCAGATAAGAAAAATGATATTCTTAACATATCACCTTTTAAAAAATTCATTGATTTAATGATGATTCAAGGACACCTAGCATATATCAGGAAACTTATATCCAACCTCGTTGCAAAATGATTTCCCATCACCAAATATACCAAGAAATGGGTTGGTTATTAGTAGAATGATTAATTTTAGGAAGCATTCTATAGACTCAATAATTATCTCTTCATTCCACAAGTATTAATTCCACCAGTTGAGGGAATTCTACTCAACCTATATGTGATAGCCCTAAAGAAATCAGTAGTTGTATTCCTTATGAAAAAAATGATTATTGGAATGAAAACATCTTTTATTATCTCAGTCTAACCATGATCCACGTAAGATTCATTATCATATATTGAAAAGAGATTTCAGGAAATAATCCTCATAGTTCAAAAACAAAGTCACTACCTGTAGCACCATGAGGTCCACTCGGTCTCTCGTAATAACATGATAAAATTTATCCTCAGTCATCCTAAGTGAATATGACATCTAGTATGGTGGTTGGTTATTCTATAGTAGTTCTATATAGAATTTATACTTCAATTTTTTGTAATTTAGTTGGATTGGATGATTTCCTTGTAGAACATATATCTACCAAAAAACATCCTTAAATAATAAATTTCTAGATGAGGAGATAATTTCTATTCTGAATAGCCTCCAAATGTGGGAAATGTATTTTAATAGTATATTCTAGACCCTAACAAGGATTAGAATATAATAACATAATCCCAAAATATTTGGGTGATGAATCCTACTCAATTCCCAAGAAAAAATAGTTTTAGATTACTCCTTTAGAATGTTACAAGGGTGTATAAATAATGAGGCAGAATATAAAGATCTCATTTCTGGACTAGAAATAGAAGTTCAAATACCAGTGCAACACCTAGAGGTGAAAGCATACTCAAATTTTGTGATCAAATAGATTAATGGGGATTACAACATCTGAAAATATGAGGTAATCACCCATATTGAAAATCCCTGAGATTTAATGGAATAATTTCCCTCATATCCAACACTGACTCACATCCCACGATCATAGAATTCCATGGAATATACATTGGTGAATGTAGAAAAAAATATTGCAGATCCAAACTGGGATGATATGTTCATTACTATTTTCCATCGTCGAATTGTCTCACCTTTTATTTAAGTAATAATGGAATAGATCAATGAAGTCATACCTATCCTCGAACTATATGGTCCTACCTCAAGATGGATGATTCAAAAATTTTAATTCCTCTATAATAGATTACTTCTATCAGATCGAGCTAAGAAAGAGAAAATATAGCAATGAGTAGTTGACTTCGCTAATTATGATGGCACAAATTAGGAACAAAATCCTCTATAAGTGAGGCCTTGATGGTGTTATTATGATATATATTGATGGATAAGAGACTAAGACACTTATGGAAGAATTAAACACATGGTCCTATAGTACCCACCAATTTGGGTACAAGCTTTTTCACCAAATATGATGTCTTTCATACTTCTGGTCTTTGATGACACATGATTGCACAACGTTTTCCAAGAAATGTCATTACTTCTAGGTGCACGATAATATCATCCATTAAGCCCCATTGATTCAATATATAGAAAAATTATTTTTTCAATTTTATATATGGGGAATAGATTTTGTGGGAACATACCATCTAGCTATTGACAAGCAGTTCACATTCATTATAACTACTAACAATTTATTATCCAATTGGGTTGAGGAAATACCCCTCAATGAACTCAGGCCAAAAAGCATCATCGGATTCATAACTTCCAAAATCATTGCCATATTTTGTGTTTGACATACTTTAGTGATGAAAAATTGAATGAATTTCTATTTTATTGACATGTAAAATCAATATCAGAAGTATAATATCAAATCCTACCCTTCCTCCCACTATCAAGCATCAGTTAACAGAAGGACCGAAACCTTAAACAAGACTATTTAAAAATACTTCAATAGATGTTGGATAATGATAAAAAATCTTGGACTGACAATATGTTTCATTTAATGTGTTCTTAAAATACAAAAACTTATACTACCACATGAGAAACCAAGTTCTCCCTTGTTTAAAAACATATGCAATCTTACCCATCGAGGTTCAGTACCATCACTTCATGTTCTCATAAATGAATTGGTGTCTATAAGTGAAAAATTCTAGAAACAAATGTTTGAATTATATTTGATTGATGAGAAATTATTTCAACCCTTTCATCTCTTGGAAGGTTATAAAAATCGGATAGTGTAAACCATTAACAAGATGGTCCGTCTCCATTCAATCCACCAAGAAGTATTGGTATTTGTCTTTAGTACTCAAATTATATCAGGAAAGAAACCTCTAATGCTTGAACCATAGTGGGACAAACCTTACTCAACACACAAGGTCCATTCTAATGGATAATATACTTTAATCTCAAAGGATGGAGGGATCATTTTGACCTTATCCAATGAATGGTTCTGGAAGAAATACCTCATGTAATTACATGAGGCTCATTTCAGCTGTGAGACATTAATGTTTTTAGTTGTTCTTGTTCATATGAACATAAAATAAATGAAATAATGTATGTGCAACATGATGTAAAACTACATGGCATCATCATCCTTATCGCACCATGATAAACTACAAGACATGTGGTCTTAGTCGTATGAACTGAACCTAAAAGGAACCACTATCCTCACAACATAAAATTAAATTGAATGGTCAAAATACCTTTAATTTGATGTTATCATAACACCTCAATACCCTCAGCTGAGACACTCCTCATGGTCCCTTAAATATGGGCCTCCACCTCAGGTGTAAGCCCAAATAACACCCCTTTAAACCCTCAGTGGGTCAAGATGCCATCGTGATAAAACATGAGGAAGAAAGAAAAGGTAACCCCCATGTGTAATCCCCACACACATCATTTTCGTTCTACAGACCCCCTTTGTAGGTATAATCCCCAACATTATAAAATCCTCATTTCATAATGATAATCTAAATGATATTTTCCAGAACTACGTATGGGTTTATTCTCCATACAATGAGATACATAGTGATGTCTATAAATAATTTCTTAGGCCTATCCGTAATTGTTGAAAATATCAATGCCATTTTCCCCACATAAAACCCGACTGATATGGGAAACTATTTTTAATAACTACATGTAGATTGATTCTTTCTCCCATAAGATACATAGTGATGCTTGGGTCTTATATAACGGTCAAGCTTCAACATTCCATTCCACAGCTAGTGACCCATGTCCATGTCGTATTATGTTAAACTCTGTGACCATTGTCCTCATTTCATGATGATAAACTATACAATTTTATAGAACTATGCGAATCTTGGTTCTAATTCCCATGAGATACATAGCGACATTCAGATATCTAATCTCAGGTCCATCCATATAAGGAAAATCCTTCACTCCCTATTTATGGTTCATACCTATATAGGGATCCTTTTGAGAACTATATATGGCTTGATTCTTAACATCATAGGGTATGTAGTAAATAATAGACTTCGTACATAGGCTCAACTAATATAGACACCTTCCTTCACATTGATTCATCTTTATCCTCACCGCATAAATATAAATTATAACACATTTAATGAACTATGTATGGCTTGATTCCTTCCATAGTAAGATACAAAGTGATTCTTAGATCCCCAATCCCGATCCCAGCAAAAACATAATATGAGTAATTATATCTATTTGTGTATGGTTCTCACCAGACTAAGTAGTCATTCAATAACTATTTGGGGATTTCTTCTTATTCTAATAAGATATGTGGTGACACCTAGATCATAGCTCTTGTCCCAACCAACTCAAGCATACAAATTTCCATGTCATTCACTTGAATTTCCTTAGTGTGGTAGAGAATCCTTTTCCACTCATTATTTCTCACACCAATAATAGCTCACGTGGAATTAAGTGTTTTGTTAAAAGAGTTCCCAACACATGTAAGGTGGATCAATTAATTTTTATTCTAACATGGTATTGGATGAAATACATTAAAATTAAAACTATATATCTTCAACACATGATAATAAAATTTATGATTTCTTTAAGATCTACATGTGGCATGATTCTCATTCCTTTGAGATATGTAATGATGTTCAGATCTTTAATAATGGTCC
Source organism: Viscum album (assembly GCA_963277665.1). Classification (NCBI taxonomy): domain Eukaryota; kingdom Viridiplantae; phylum Streptophyta; class Magnoliopsida; order Santalales; family Viscaceae; genus Viscum; species Viscum album. The sequence continues at coordinate 1,207,903,641 of OY728166.1, forward strand.
CAAATGCCACACAATACAGGGAATTAACCCACTCTCCTATATATGAGTCATATATACATGAGAGTATTCAATATTAGTTCACAACATATGCATGAGGCCATGTCAAAAGAAACCTGCTCTATCTCTAAATATTAATTCAATCAGTATGATGAATATTTTTTAGAAATACCAATGGAATGATGCTTGTTTAAACAAGATATGTAGTGATGCTCTGGTAATATACCCTAGTACATATACATTACACCATTATTTTTCACATCAATTCTCCATTTTTTAACCACATGATGTGAAATTATATGGGTAATGTCCCTGCCGCATGACATTAAAATGTGTGGTACCCACAGAACTATGTATGTATTGATTATCATCCCAGTGGGACACATAGTGGCACATAAGATTCATGTCCATGTCCCTGCCACAAGGTAAAGAAAAATACCCCCAGTCATGTGGACATTAAAAATATAGACATGAGCTATTAATTAGGTTCCCCACATTAGGTTGACCTTCAAGTAAATAATGACATCCCCATCTATATATTAGTCGCATATAGGAAAGGGACAATACAGTTTATGTATAATACTGACCCAAATGTTTCCATTGTTCGTGAACATATTTTTTCACATATCATAATCTTAATATTGGGCACTTTAAAATTTTATGAATCATTCTCTGGCTTCCGATGATAGAATGTATGATACCCAAGGACCCCTTTGTTTGACTATTCTATAACACACCATAGGAGGATTTTCAAAAATTATCCCACAATAATGGTTTTCCATCTAAATTATTCAACTATTTAACTAAATTGTAACAAAACCTAGTTGGAATTTCATAATGTAGAACATAAAATGGGTTTTTTCAACTAGTGGTAACTTCTCCCTTGAGAGAAGCCTCTTTTATCCTCAAAAGATTTGGTGACATTATATCGAAACCCATGATTCAAATCAGTTTGTTATCACCCCTGCTCATTTTTTTCTATATCCTTTTCCATGATCTATGAATCCCCTAGATAATGGTGTTCAATTTCCTCCATCATATCAGATGTATGATTGGAAAACCTTGTTCCAATTGGTCACATATCACCTATCATTTCCATAATGCTATGGTCCTAATCAAATGAAATAAAACTACAAGCATCATATTTCATGTCCTTAGTGTAGACCTAGATAGATAACCTATTCCATAAATTAATTAGTATTTTTTATTTTATATGATCCTTCTATACTTAGGGTATTTCCTTCCACAAAACCAAACTCTATACCTAGGGGAATCTGAATCCCCATAAAATTTACTTAACTATCCCTCATAGAATGTCATAATTCTTGAGAACTACTTTTCCTAACTATGTTGTAACATACCCTATTTGGATATTCATAATGTATCCCATAATATGGGTTTCCAACCAATGTATTCCACTATTCAACTGTATTGTAACATTCCCCAATTGGATTTTCATAATGTAACCCACAAAATAGGTTTTTCAACTAATGGTAACATCATCCTAAGGAGATACCTCCTATATCACTATAATATCATTCCCCATACCAATCTGCAGATCCGAATAACCCCATTTTATAGATTATAACACTCCCCTACACATATCTAAATGTGAAAGATAATTCTTAGACAAAATACCATGAAATGGTCAATTATTAACCATTCAGACATAGTTAAAGACCTTAAATTATATCCTCTAATGTTCTTTTTGTATGGATTTAAACTACATAGAATAACTTCCTCATTGTATGGGTTTAATATATATATTATAATGTCCAAATCATAATACATTAAACTATATGGAAAGGTCCTTCTAATAAGGTGTTGACCAATATGGTCAATGTCATATTCGCTTGACATTAAACTGTTCGATGCTTGAACCCTTTTCAAAAAGGGTCATTTCCCCATGACATTAGTAATTTATTAAAATGTACCCTAATTTTCACAATCTAATTACATGTATGATAATATTACCATTCATGGACTCTTCAAATATGTATAATCCCTTCATTCTCAAACAACTTAACTTGAAAAAACCACCCAACATGGTCTTAAGAAATCTGAATCTCCATAATGTTCCTTTTTTCAATCTTTAATATAATGTCAGAATTACTAAGGGTTCATTTACCTGAATCTGTTCTATCATTCCCTAGATGGATTTATATATGTCGTCCAAACTTTTCAGGGCCTTTCATCTAAATTATTCCATTATTTGACTATATAGTGACACACCCCTGTTGGGTTTTCATAACGTAGACCATAAAATAGTCTTGTCACCCAATGTTATCTTTGTCTGCAGGAGAGACCTCCTATATATCTTAATATATAATTTTTTATTTGGAAACCACGTAATTGTGGCTCAAATTTTCACATCATAAATCTGAATAATTTCATATCATTCTTGGCCAGAAAACCTTGTTTTGTTCATCATTTCAAAACATATGGCCAACGTTGTTTGATCAAACACTTTTCTTGTTAGTCTGGATTTCATGACATTAAGCTACCCATAAAAAGAGACATGGTACTCAGTATATTGAAAAAAAATGGAACATTGGAAAAAAAAATCTATTCTTAGCTCTCTATACCTTCACTCCATGTGGTTTAAGAAGAAATATATCAATGAAATGAAATAGTCCCAAAACTTTTTAGGATGAAAACCAAAAAAGGGAGGTCCAATAAAAATCCAAGTCCTGTCTCTATGTCTTCCTTACGCTGGACTTGGGGAAAAATTGGGGATATGATAAAAAAGACACAATTTTTTTGGGGTTGTCTATGTGATCTTAGAAACAGTGAAACTATGCTCATTAAGACACATCGATTAGAAATAAAAATCATATCACTCTTTTTCCATTGAAATTGTAATTATAAGATGATAAAATTTAATCAATTGAGTCATTATAAAGGTTTTATTTCAATTATATCGAGGGAAAAAATTCAATAATAAGTGATTGAAAATAAAAAGTCTTTTTCATTTATGTTCTAAAAATATGGAGAACTTCCACAAGCTAGATCCTCCATTATAATTTTTACATTTATTCCTCAACAAATGATTTGATATGTGGAACTATATCAAAACCAATTTCAATGGATTCCCATATCTCGTGAGATTATGTAGTAGCATCCTCCTCGTCTTTATAGATCTTCCCCTCCTCTACACCAACGTCACCTCCTCTTTGTGCCAAATCCCCTTCAAAAAATTGATAGAGTTGTATTATCTCTTCCTTTACATCATTTAATTCTTCATGAAGGCACACCATTTGCAGATACATCTTATCGAGGTGATCTTGGTACTCCTCCATCTTCATGGCATGGATGGTCTCATCTCAACCCATATCCGAACTAAGTTCCTCAAATAGGCCCACCAGCTATGCATCAGCTTGCTAAAATCATCACTCCTCTTCCATTTTTCGAATTATAGACATCATAGCTTAATTGATATCATGTTAATTAAATCCTGCATATCACAATATGTAATATATTGAAGAGAATTTTGTGATGTATCAAGGTTATTTCATCAAGAGTCTTTACACTAAGTATCTTCCTAATATCCCACATTACCTAATGACTTGTAGAGTGAAAAGCCACATTCATCTCCATATCAGACTCATAGTCACTCTCTGGGGGAGAAACATAATGTGGTATGAGTGTACTCAATAATACTCCTTGATCTGATCCCTCCAAATAGCCTTATGTCCACCTACCAATGTGGGTGTAACTAGCATGGAATCCCCCCTCTCATGACCAGTTGTCGATGTCAATGACTCTGAATAGCATGTGAAACTTCTAATCAACATCAAGAGATCAATTAAAAGAAAATGAAATGTGGTGACGAAAATTGTTGATAACAATCACCCATTGTTGGATGGACTATTGGAATTGGTACCTCTCCAGTGCCCCCAACCTCGAATATGAGAGAAAGAATTTCATGATGAGGAATATCCTCTTGAGTCTGCTCAACAGCTAGGATCGGAGTCTCTCAAGGATATCCAAATTCGGGATTCTCAACCTTCACTCCCTCAGCATCAAGAGTTTGGTGAACATTGATTCCTTCTTCGTGAAGTACATTAGAAATTTTCTCTATAGAAAATGTTACACAGTTAGATATTTGATGTAAAACAGCAAGTGAAAAAAAGTAAACTGTATTTGGGAAATTAAAGAATAATAAAACTCACATCAGTCTGATTCCCTATAAACATACATGAACTCCTTGAGGTAACTAGAGATACCAATTTATAGATTAATTATATCCATTATTTCATGATACATGGCCACAATTCTCACTGTATCCTCACTAGTAGGGGAATTCTATGTGCATTTCTCGAGAACCAAATTGGCTCATCTATTGATCCCTTATGCCAACTGCACAACAGGAACAAAATTTTCAATCCCCACTGAATCATGATCAACATCAACACCTTCATCATACTATCCAATATTCCTATCATCCCCTATTGAATGAACAATGGTACTAACATTGACTTCTGAAAGGTATTTCAGTGTAGGAAATTCATTTGAAATATAATGAGGAAAGAAAATTTAGAAACAAAACATGAAACCTAAGGGAGTTAACATAGAATTACTATAATCCTATCCCCTATCTAAAAAATTGGTGTAGACATAGATGAATCTCATGAATCATCATCCTTCAAAATTATAGATTCATTAGCTTGAGTATGTGCCCCCCAGTGAATCCTCCTAAATCCTTGAAGGACCAGTGTCAAATCCCATAATAAAGAAAATAGATGTAGATTCTATTTAAGGAAATCACACTCAAGATAGTATGTAAAGGAAGTAATGATATCAAATTAATACAAAAGGTAATACCACAGTGAATGTGCTAGGAAAAAAAATTCCTTCCTTTTATTCCATTAATGTTATGGAGAAGGGCCATATCAATTCTCTAAGAATCAGATACTTTAGGTGATAGTCGAGGAGTTCCCACAGTCATATCCTTCATAATGTTACTTGGGCTAGGGATATATATGGGGACCCAAGGGACATATCCAATACCCAAATGGGGGTAGCTATGGTACACACATCGACTATTCAATCGCCTCTTCAATCAGTTCTTCTTTTACTATTATCTACCATGTTAGAAAATTGAGTCCCAAAAAATCATTAATGGTAGGTGAAAGAGTTAGAAATGGAAGGGAGAAAAAGAATGAAACATTAACATAGTCAAGGTAGTAATCCCATTTTTATCCTAGATGACTAGTTACCCTCTCAAGATCTCTTTGGTCTACAATGTCAGGCACCTGATTTATGATTGATATCTGATCATCATTTTCATATATTGAAGCCTCTATATCTTGAATATACCTCCCCACCTCATCCAAAAAATTATCCGGGTGGAGATCATAGGGTGATCTGGTATCTCCTTGATTTTGGATACATATTCCATCTTGGATAAACACTCATCCATCCTTGACATATCATGTTAATCCATGTCAATATTAAATCCCTAAAGGTCACCTTTAATTTGGCTATGATGTGGCTAGAAATGATAAAAACTGGAAACCTTTTGATTTGGAAGCCTCTTCATGCATCTTTTCTCTTATAAAGGAATGTATGGATGTAATAAGTGTCTCCTATCGAAGGAGACAACCAGACCCCTTTGGAGTAAGGGGTGTGGTTTTCTCAATGCTATCCTACTCGGTCGTATTTTCCCGAGATCACCTCAAAGGCTCTGGAGATATAGTTTCATTACCTTCCATTCAAGAAATTCAAGCATGCATACCCTGACTAGTAGTTTTTGTATCCATCACCTGATAAATGACTTTCATCAATATCTCTTGAGGGTATGATGAGATCCACGCACTGTCATGGAGCTCTAGCCTAATTGATACATTAGATAGAGGCATCATAATTGAAATTTTAGAAACCTCTAGGGATATCAATATGTATAATTGTTTAGAATCCATTAGATTCTTCTCAAACCTAACATACATATGAGGAGGGGGTCTTGAATATTTTATACATTTTAATTGAAGATTAAATCTATATAGTGCATATGACTCAAATACAATTTCACTATCAATATGATCCTCCAATACACTTTCTTTTCATGATATCAATTTGACCTTAGTTTGTGATTATTTTCCTCATCATCATTAGTAACCATCCATATCAGTGGATTAAAGAATGTGAATAAGTTCAACTATCACGACAATTTCACTACCCTCAACACTTTATCATGCATCAGGCTTAAATGACAGAATCTAGAAATAACCTAAAATGAGAGAAATTGGTTTTATTGGACATTAAATGAGCTAAAAATTACATATGAACTGAATTTTACTATATTCCATCCCCACCACACTTTACATGGAATTGAAATACTTAAACAAGCCTTCCCACAATATGTATATTGCATGCACCGGTAAATCCTCACCAAAACATGGGCACCCAAACCTATGTGTCTCCCTTATGGTAGTTTTGTCGTGATGAAAAAATTAATTGGCCTCACAATACCATTGGATTCAAGGATTGAAAGTAGTTAAATGTTTATCCCTATTACAGGGAAGCCATCCATATGAGTTTTTATTGATAAATTGGGATTGATATTATAACCCCAATGGGTATCATGGCCCTTCTCTAGTGTAGGCTAGAATGTTCCAGGATCACCCCTATTCATTGATGTAGGGAATTGTCGAGGCCTCCTGAAAGTGAGACCATCTCAAGATAACTGTATAAAACTCTTCATCCATATTCTACGATTGGTATCACCATTTTGGAGATGATTTTTGTTCTAAAATTCATTCTCCACCTTAAAAAGCTCATGTTCCAAGGGTGATATCATTTTTGAATCATCCAATGTTGTCTTTAGTGGGATGAACACATCATAGATTCCACCTAGAATAGGAAACTGAACAATTTTGTAGACATCCCAAATGTTAATACCAACCTCAACATTTGTGAAATGGAATGAATTTTTATATGTACTCCATTAACTTAACAGATTGGGAAGGATCTTAGAGTTATTGTCAATATAATTTTCCCCTTAACAAATATACTTGTAGATATAGATATATTGAAACCCTTTTTCGTATTTTTTACAAGTACGTCACCACAAGAATGCCCACATAAACTTGATTCTGACTCCCCTTCCTTAACAAAAATCCAATTCCTCCTTTCAACCATGCATCTTATTTGTCTGTGAAGCATCGAAAGTCAAGTCAAAAAAATGTGGCCTTGATTTCTAGGTATGTGGATTCATATTTTGATTTCAACTATTGTGATGCATCAAATATCCAATGGGAACCATTATTTTCTTAACATAATCAACATTGGAGGAAATTTTGATAGAAGGGAATTTAGTGGTCTTCATAAACAAAGACTTCAAGAAGAAAATCGGAGTCCTATGAATAATAAAATCCACTTTTTTAGTAGCATCAACAACATATTTATTAAATATATTTAAACAAATGTATAGAGAAGTAAGATAATGTACCTATCCATTATAGGGGTCATAAAAAATGGATCCCAATGGTGTCAGCCGTAACAAAATCAGTACTCCCCAAGGGGAGGTACCCAAGAGTGAATAATTCCATGAGGGGATTCTTCAGGGTGGCCTATGTGGCCAGGAAGTCTGTAATATAATTAAAACCACACCATGAATTGAGTATCTCCCTATCAATAAATATGTGATCATTACATTCAATAAACATATAGATAATATTCTATAGGGTAGAGGAAATATGTTTGGGAGAGTTCGAGATAATTTTTGAGTTTGTCTCTACCGTTTCTAAAAAGATCAAACTTGTATTTACAAATTCAAAGACATTTATTATAGTAATAGATTAAACTTTAATGTATTTTTTCACAAGATAGAATCCACTAAAGTCATACAACATTGATCCCATATAGTTGTGGACCACTCCTCCCTCGTACATAGTTCCCTTCCTACACACACCATTAGTGTTTAACTTAAGGTCTTGAGAGGGAGGAGAGAAACACACCCAGATTACCAACTAATCAAATCTGGGTTCCTTGGTGTGGAGACATATAGCCATACAACATCTAAGGGAAGGAGCATCCCCTGGTGATTCATGAGGCACACAAATTCTACAACTGGACATTTGGTCTTAAAAAATTGAGTAGTTCCAAACCATGGGGTGTCATTGTGTTGAGAATGGTCATGATCTTGACAAATAGACTAAAACCATAAACAAGGAGGATATTATAAGACAAATCCTCAGAAATGTACCTGCTATATTTTCCAAAAGATCCTTGAAGGACCCCCCACAGTCTCCACCTCCCAAAAAGGATCTATGAATTCCCCAAATTCCCCCACATCCTGGTCACCCAACCTTCTTGAAAGAGAAGATGAAAAGTAGTTTTATCAATGATATCCAAACATCTATAACACTTTGAAGAAATAAGGACACATTTTCCTTTCACCGTTAAGTTCATAGGAATTTCATGGTAACAAACCCTTTAAGATAAAAAAGTATACATTGAAATGAAGTACATAAACCAGATCCTTTTCCCCTAATGGTCACATGAAGTTGTCATAAACACCATCATTTTGTACGCCTTGGACATGAAATGACATAATGGGGTTACCATAAAGATTCACCATTCATGCTTATTATCTAGTTTGATTCTATAAATACTAGTTTTTTGAGTGATATTGAGGATCACATGGATGAAGGAAAGGTGATTTTTGGCTTGCTTAAAGGTCAGGTCGAGCATGGGATAGACTAGGTATCCCAAAATATTTACTGTCCAATTACACTCCTTTAAGTTAATGTATCTATTTCCAATAATCCATCAACATCTATGATGGAGAGTGGGAATATTCTCCTATAAGGATATCCATAAGGGGGGTAACTTACCTATTTTATCTATAAAATAAGACCCGTATTGAACTCTCATAAACCAACTCTAGAGTGACATGACCTCAATGACATCCCACGTCAACTTACCCTAAACTGAGTACATAACATCCCCTACATTCCTTACATTAATGACCCCTTATTCAACCATATTGGACACTCTGAACTAGGAGGTCCAATGACATCTACCCACCCCATGGGCATCCCAGATAAAGGGGTATAATATATTTTCAATTTCATTTCTATTTTAATTGGGAACATTGATCATTGGGAGAATATTCATGGGGATGGATGATAACACATAATTGACCAGGGTGATTCTCCCACCAAATGAAAGAAACTAGTTCTTCAAATTGGCGATGTGGTTGGTGATTTTGTTGATCATTCCTTAAAGTGTCTAACTCGGTTTCTTTGTAGGATAAATGGGATCTCCTATGTATTAAATAGGAAATATCAATACTTGAATGCATAAATTTGATAAAGTGTTGCACCTTCTCCTGGTTGAGCATCTTGATGAAAACAAATCATAACGTTTTTCCCAATTAATAATTTTCCCACTCCATCTAGAATAGACCTCCATAATATTGTTGAATACATTTACCAAGGAACTATTTTTTTTACAAAAAATACGATGTAATCTTCATACAGAAGGTGGGATACCTCATGGAAGTTTCCTCTATAGTGTTAGGGGATGATAGGACCTTGATTCATATAGGATTCAACATATATACTTGGGAAATTTTGAATCATAATAATGATGGTGGGGGAATGTTACTCCCCTTCTTTGATATCCCTACCCGCTTTTAAAAAATCACAGTGCCTTGCCAGGAAAACAATGTTAAACCATGGGGAACTATAAAATTAGAACAAGAAATCAATGGTCCACTATGAGAACCCCATCCATCTAAAGTCCCAACTGTTAAACCTCCACTCTATGCGATTGTATGAACTATTCATTTCAACCTTGAAAAAATATTTGTGGTTTTCACTTTTCTGTTAATATCACCGATCATCACATGCATAATACATATAGCACCCTAAATTACCCACCTTAGGAAAACTTGTTTTGTGCCTATGGGACCTAATATTTGATGAAAATAGACAATCTTCTATTAAGGATGGATTCCATCATCTTATACTGAAATTGATCATTCTTGTAGGATGAAACAGGTTGATGGAGGATGGAAATTTAACCTTAGGTAGGAGGATCATCATAGTGGCATATAAATCACGAGGAAGAGACCCCCTAAAAAAATAATCCATGGATGGGTGGGACAAGATCCTTCTTGAAGTTACTCTTCCATATTATATAATATAAACCTGATCAACCATCATATCTTGGAACACTATCATATGTGAGTCAAAAAATCAAGTCCCACACCTACTTCTCATCTGAATTTTTATTAATCATAATGTTAGAATGGCTAGTGACCACTCATGGGATTGTGGAGAAAAGTTCTACTTGCCTTTAGGATACTCGTTATTCATGAATGGGTATATAGTGAATAATAATGAATAATAATGGGAATTAATCATACCACTAATATTATCCAATTCATTGTTATATGAACCATCATCACAAAAAATACTGGGGATATAGTTCCACTGTTTCTCATTCTCGATTGTGTGTAAGTGGGATGTGTTGCCTTAACATTAAATTTAAATTTTTATTCCAAATGAAACTTTTGAGGAAAAGTGAGAAACAAAAAGGATAACAAAGAAAGCTAAATAGTGTAATATATTACAAAATAATTAAAAAATGATGAGTTTATTGGATTATCTTACCTTGTTGAGCTTCTAGAAAATATAATGCACCTTCATGTTCGGGTCCTCTTAGATTAGATCTTCAATGTGACTAGCCATATTTTCCCTTGTGTGATAGTACTCTTCAACATTAATCCTCCCCAAATTGAAACCATGATCCATGAATTTATCTTGTTTTTTGATCCAAGCCTCTTGTTCCTCATTATATTTCACGTGTGGTAGTCTTTCCATGATTTTTTCCATCTCTTCCTCTTTGAAATGTGTTGCGGTAGCCTTCTTTAATCCATGCTTCTCGATGATTTTCATGAATACACCTCTCATGTGCCAAAATATTTTCATTAATATGTTTTTTAGGATGAGGGACATTAAGATATCATATTCTCATGCCTCCTTCAGACTTTACACATCATTTTAAATTTCCCTTTAAATATCATTCAACCTTTCCTGGGATGATGGAATGGAATTTTCCTATGACAAGAGGTCCTTTTTCAAAAATTGAAGAAAATTATGGAAACCATTCCACCCTTCTCTTTGTATAAAAGAGTCCCATTAGTGTTTCCCCATTGAGAGGATGTTAGGAAATTGTGTCCAATGATTGGAGATAATAAGGTGCTTGTCTCCCTCATTACCCTCCATCACGTGTAAGAGGTGTGGAAAATGATCTGAACAGGACCACACAAGATGAGTGACCTTTTCATTTATATATGATGAAATTTCTTGAAGGTTGATGAGACACTATTATAGTCTTCACTACATACATTTATTTATTGTTTGGTTATTACACCAGGTATACTTGTCTCCCATGTATAATTGGTCGATGGGTCCCTTCTATCCAGCAAAGTTAGAGAAGTCCAACATATCACTGTGAGGGGTAGGACCACACCCCTTCTACTCTAGTGACTCTATAATAGTATTGAAATCCCCTAATCTAATCCAATTTGAATATGATTTTTAGAAAGACTTCATATCAATAAATATCTACTCCTGAATTCTTGCTTCATATTTATCATTCAAAATATTAAAGGAATCAATGTTTGGTTGTTGCCTCCACCTTGACTGAAAGATGTTGATATGGTGCCACAAGTTTCTCCTCCACCAGAGTGGAGTTCCAGAACTCCCCAATATCATGGTTAATTGGTTATCTATTGGGAAAATTCCTCATCCCAATCCTATAACAATACAACTAAATTTTATCCAAGATTTTTTTTCGTCCGAAAAAAATCCATAATTTAAGAATTATTCTTGGATGCCTCACATGCATGGAATTTCATTTTAACTTGATAATGAAGGCCTCGTGCGTTATTTATGTCCATGTATATCAATAAAAATAAATTCACTTGGTCCTACCCCCAATAATTAAAATCCATTTTCCTTGCATTATAGAAGAGGAAATCACCCTTGGTTAAAAACGCATGCAAACCCCATTCATATAGGTTCTAGGGGTCTTAGAGAAACAACCATCCACTCCTGAAGCTTGTGATCTAGAGAGACCGCCCATGTGGGGTTCTAGTTGAGGGGAGGGATTTATAGTACAACTGATAAAATAATGTAGTTTTTGTAAATTTGAAGTGGGGAGGATGGGGTCTCTTTAACTTGATATCAAGATGGCTTTTGCAGAGAACCAAAATTTACGACCTCTTCCCCTTTTGAATTTTAGATGAAAGGGTTTTTCATTTTTTTATGAGTAGAATGTAGCATAGTATATTGAGGGATGGATCATACAATGGATATTCATGAGGAGGGTGTGGTGATACTAAACTTTATGGGATGGTTCAAGGAGAGATAGAGGGAAGATGAGGTCACTGCTGAAGGGAAGACATTCACATTCAATGAAATTAGAGCCATGTAGAATAATTGTGGGATGACAATATATTTTGAGGCCAAAAAATATTTTCTGAAGTGAGGATAAGATTGTATTCTAGATGATAAATGGGATGAATACTTTATATTGTATGAAATCATGTGGATATGAAGGCAAAAACATGTACAGAACCATAGATCTGATGGGTAAAACAACACCTCCTTACATTCAATGAAATGAAAAAAAATTAAAGAATCATTTGAGGTGAAGGAGGATATGATAGGTCCATTTTGAAAGATATCCACGAAGCCTCTGTGTCTTGATGTAGAAGGTTTCGAGGATACACATAGTGGAAATAACAAAGAGATTCACATATTTTCTCCAAAAAGGATTAATTTTGAAAGGATTGATGAAGCCCATGATGATTCACCCAAACCGCCATATTAGGGGAATCTCTACCCAAGTAAACTTCTATTTAACAATAGGAAAGATGGAAACACAACCGGTAGATTGAATGAGGATTTTGAGCCTAGGATTTCAAAAAGCCTTCTTTTGAATCAAAGATGATGATATATGATTTCCTACTAAGATCTGAAACACTAGTTTGGCTATTCGGATTCCAAGATAGTACAAAATCTTAGAAAAATATCTACTTAGGGTTTTCTAATCGAAATCATGAAACCAATGTAAGGACCTCATCTTGAAAAACCATAGTAGGCCCTTACAAATGTTGTGTATTTTTTTATAAAATAATCCTGAATAAATACATAGAATTAAATGAAATAGAGGATATTTTACCAGCCCGGGTTCTGAAGAATTATTATCTAATATAACATTTTGATAAAAAATTACAAATTCTAAAAACATTAAGCAAAGTATCATCAGATCAATTCTTCCACATTATAAATTCAATGTAGCACTTCCACTAAACCTATAAAAATAATTTAAATACATAGGGTGAGAACAGAAAGAACCACTAAGGGGTTTAAAAACAATACCATAATGAAATAATTTTTATATAAAACAATTCATTAAATACATGTTTTAAATCATGATATTAACTTTTCTCATAACATTTCATCATCGTTTTCTTGAGACATTCTGAAACAGGTTTTAGGATAAACTCATGCTCAAAAAAGCCAAAATTATTTAAGAGTTAAAAATAAAATACATTTGAAAATATGCATGTACTTGAACAGAAATGCATGAAATGTAACTTATAAGGTAGATAATGTCCATACTTAATTATGTATGACATTCCAGGTGTGCAGATACAGTTTGGCGCATAAAATGTTAGTAGTTTGTATTATTATAGAAAACAACATCAAAACACATATATAAAAACCATGAAATGATAGATAAGTTTTTAACCATTGTTTATGGATTATAAATGAACAATTTAACCTTCTTAATAAATTATATATTTAAGTATAAAAAATTGTTCCATGTGAACTTGAAAATCTACAACTAAATTATTACATGTTCATAAGGGAATGATTCTTAAGCATGGTTATTATGCTAGTCAAATAATCTCATCGAATTTCACTTACTAGATTCATACTGAAGGAATTCATAATGTAGGACATCATAATAATTCTATCAAAGCCTCATTCCATGACCATACATAAGAATTCTTTCAAGGCCTTGTGACAGAACATAGTTTATCACATGAGACCTATAGATGAAACGATAGGCTATAGTGGGACACACCTATCACATAATAAGTCTAATGAATGTGTGAATGAATAATGTTGAACAACATAATCATTCTATCAAGTCCTCATTCCAAGATTCTAGATTTTCCTGTGAGACATGCCGATGCACTGAGAGGCTATATCGGGCCTCACCCATCACATAAAATGTCTAATTTATTCCATATATATCTAATAAAAATATGTACTTAAATCAAACTATCCCATACCAAATTGATTTATTTAAATATTGAAATTAGATGAAAATAACTTCATTGATAAATTATTGAGGTACATATTATTTAAACAATCCAATGTGTCCCATACCACTTTGAAAATTTTAATTCTTAATCCATATAATATCATAATAAGATTAATCCCATACTATAAATAATTGTCATTATTTATAATCCATCAATAAATTGATTAATGAAATAAATGAAAATTTAATCAATAATTCATATATAGTTTGGTATTCAAAAAATAATCTTTTACTATAAATAAATATTTTTCACACATAAAATTATAAATATGGCATTTCAATTCAAGGAGAAATCTATGTGACTGATAATCTCAAAAAAATTATTTGAAACCTTGAGTTTATTAGGAATGAATGTTGTGTTAATTTTGTGCTTGACATATGGCCAAAATTATATTTAGATGAAACATCCATAATATGAAAATAACACGACGACATGTTTTGTATATTTTTCTGAAACATAGAAATATAAGATATAAACATGAACATTTAATCCTTATTTATACGTAAATTATATATGTAAACATATATGGGTACATCTTCGTGGAACAAAAATATTTTGTAAACTCAAACTCTTATGTTTTTAATTATATAAAAAATAATCAAATAGATATGAACATTTGTGTATGTAAACATATGCATAAATTAGTATATGTATTTAAAATTCCAATAGACAGTAAATAGTTTATCCTTAGAAACCATAAGCCTTGGAAATTATCATTTAATTCCAAATGATTGTCACACACACACCCACCCACACACACAAACACACATATATATATAAATGAGAAATCAACATTTCATATATATATAAATATATAAATACATGAGACCTTGACACCATCATTGCAGACTAAATTCAAATTTTAAAAAACCTTTGATAAATGAAAATATCCATCTGCAGAGTTAATATGGAATCCAATTTAAATCATAATGTTATATATATATATATATATCTAAGTGTAATAATTGTTCATAAATCATACATGTAGTTAGTGATCATTGATAAATAATTAGAGGTTTAATGGGAAAACCCATTACATTAAATTACACAAAATATAAACATTCCTTCATATAAATAATTAACCAATGGTTTGAAGATAATACCTGTGTATACGAATATATATGAATTTTTCTTGAAAACCTATAACAAGTTTTAAAATCACCAAAACACATGTTATTTAACTGTATATGATCTATTAATAAAATTAAACATCCATGTTGAAAAAAATCCCATTCAATAATTCTTGTTATACATTTTTTAAAATGTGTATCTTATGAAAATACATTGATCCTAAAATTTATTAATTAAATATATGCATAAGTTGATGAAAAGAAAATATGAACTCTCTGTATAGAAAAATTAAATTATATTTCGCATTATTTAATATTCTTAAGTAGTAATTATTTATAAACCAGAAACAAAATTTTCAGGATAACATTTAAAGAGAAGCAATCATTCTTTTTACATACGTTTAGATCAATGTATGATAACCCTTAATTATAAAATATGTATAATAAAATATTATGTGGGATATAACATGTGTATGTAGGATTAAAATCGTTTTATATGTTTGTAAAATTTTATTTTCCTCTATAATTAAAAATTAATTATCTTGAAATTCAAAAATCAGTGCACAAAAAATTGAAGAACATAAAACATGAAGATGCCTATATATACACACATAACAATAATCCCATTAAAATACTTACATAATATAGAAGTATATAATATTTATCATAACACTCACATATAAACACATAATTACATACATTAATGTATATAAATTGTGTATCCAAGATAATATAATCTTAGGACTTGTTTGAAATAAAATAACATCCCCTTACACAAACATAAATTAAAACATGAAAATAATTTCTCATAGTTAATGTCTGGACACTAATGGGTCGAAAATCAAATAATTATTCGGAAACAAATAAAAATAATTCTCTTATGAAAAACTCTAATACATAATTTATTGCAATATTTTACCAGAATAAAATATAAATTAGAGTTAATGATTAACTAAAAATAAAATTTCCCTTACAAAAAAAAGTATAAAAATAAAATCATAATTTAAAAATAACATTTTCACCACTACCAATGTTTTTGAAATTAAAGTATAAATCCCTAACTAAAAAATTGATTCATAATATTTGTAGAAGACACCTTCTCCCATTCATAGACACACAAGATTAATCATTTTATTTTTAGATAATAAGAATGGATTTCATATCCATTTACATTGTTGTTCAGACAATGATTGAAAAACATATAATTGTGTATTGTATTAATTGGTTAGATGCATTAGGGAAATTATCATTGTAGATTCGAGGATTTTAGAGCAATCTTGTTGAAATTTATGTCCTATAAATTCAATATCAAGACAACAACAAAAACAAATCTATATGCATTCAGTTCAATCCAAAGGATAAAGATGAAAAATATGATTGAAATAATAAAAAACAAGAGTTAACATCCATCAATTCATCTATTAAAATTGGAAGGACCGCAAAATACATAAAAACATTTGTAGTGGATTAATAAAGAAAAGAGGGAGAATAAGATAACTAACACACTAAAAATATTCTGTCACCTACCTACAATTCTACAAATATGAGAACATAAAGATGACACTGATGAGAACCCAAATCGGAAAGGGATTCAAAAAGTATACCTACCTCACTAGGTTCAAGAAAAACATAAATTGAGACTATAACCGCACCAAACCTAAGATATAGACAAAATGAAACCCTATCCTCAAACAATAGATGACCTCTATTAAACAAAACCTTAACCCCCATCCATATGGAGCAACGATGATGGTCACGGCTCAGCCTGCTTCCTCAGGTACTCCATAACTGCGAACTGCTACCAGTGAACCCCTTGCTTGACTTGACTTCTACCACGGCTTCCACCCAATTATAACCCTCCCCCAATCGAGATCCCCCTGGTGTTGTGGCTTCAAAATCACGAAACCCTCAGTCTCTTTCCCTTTCAAGATCCCTTTTTTTATTCAATTATTATTATTGGTATTATATCATTATTATTTTATAAACAATTTATTTAATATACTTAATATAAAGGTTAACATTTTATTAGTATAATATTATAAGTTTAATTTATAAATTTAAAATTTCTATAGCCTAATAATATTTTATATAAAAATAATATTCATTTTATGAATAAATTTATTAAAAACATTATATTTGAATAATAAAACATTTTATTATGAATATTAAATATTCATTTACTGAATTATACTATTTTTGAAAATTTAATAGATTGAAAATAGTGAGAATGCATTTTTTGACTTAAACTAGATTAAGATAACAATACTTAAATTTTTTGACATTTTTAATATTAAAACATATAATAATTTAAAATAATGATTTTAAATGGAATGAATAATCTAAATATCTAATTGAAATAAAATTATAATTTTATAGTTGTATTATTTTTAAACTATATTCATATATTAATATAATGATCATTTAAAATATTATATTAAATAAAAAATTTCATAAAAATAAATTATATTCAATAAAAATATTTCTTTTAAAATATTCTTTAAACAAAGTAAAATAATATTTTGTTTTAGAATAAATTTGAAAACATTACTTATAATTAAATACAACAATTAATTTTAATTATTATTTTAAAGAAAGTCGTTTTGAAAATGTTTAAATTAAAAAAAAAATCCATTTAGAATAATCATAATAAAACTAGGTTTAGAATATTTGGGTTGTTATATTATTCCCCCCTTAAAAGAATTGCATCCTTGCAATTTTTTTTGTCGGACTAAAAATATTCTGAATTGTTGTCTTCAGAATTAGAAAAACATGGACTACTAAACTTATAAAATCTACTACATAGATGAAAACATCTAATCTATAGAGTTGTATAGAACATTCCTCTACTACCAACTATAAGTAAATGAACCCGAGCAACCATAATCGGCTCTTAAAAATGCATTGTAAATTTTTTTATAAAAGAAACATGAATAAATACACAACATTTAATGAAACATAGGATATTTTACATGCCTAGGTTCTTGAGAATTAGAATCCAATATTATATTCAGATACAAAAGTAAAAATTATAATAAAAATTAAGAAAAGTAACTTGAGAGGAATTATTCCACATTAGAAAATCACAGTGGCACTTCTACTAAATCTGAAAGAATAATTTAAATATATTGGGTGAGAACAAAAATTCACAGTAAGAAGTTTTAAAAAAAATATTATAATAAAAAAAATTTGTTTAAAACATTTCATTCAATACTTGTTTTAAATCATGAAATTAACTTTTATCATAACATGTCATCATTATTTTTTTTGGAGATTCTGAAATAACATTTATGATAAATGAATTTTCAAAATATATAAACTGATTTACGTGTTACAAATAAAATAAATTATAAAATATGCATACACTAGAACAGAAATTCATGAAATGCCAATTATATGTTAGATAATGACCATACTTAATTATGTATGACATGTAGGGTGTAAAGATACAATTTTTCACATCAAATGTTACTTTATTGGATTTTCACATAAAATGACATCAACACGCATATATGCAAACAATGAAATGATATATAAATTATTAAACTTTTTTCATGGATTGAAAAAAAAACTAACCCTTATCTGTAAATGATGTATATAATTATAAAACATTATTTCATTTTCACTTAAAAATGTATAACTAATTAATAAATGTTTATAATAGAATGATTCTTATCCATGGATATTCTACTTTTCGAATAATTAGACAGACATTCACTTACTATATTCATAATGAGGGACATCATAAACATTCTATCGAGGCCTCGTGCCAAGACTATACGTAACCATTATTTCCAGGCCTCTCTCCAAGAAATATATTGTTTCATGAGACCTACTAATGCATCATTAGGATATAGCGGGCCTCAACCATCACAAACTAAGTTCGATACATATGTGAATGCATAATTCTAGAGAACACAATCATTCTATCAAGGCCTTGTGCCAATACCCAATTTGTTTTCATGAGACCTTCTCATGAAACGATAGGCTATAACGGGCCTCACCAGTCACATAATAAGTCCAATACATTCCTCATATGTCTAATAAAAATAATTATTTAAATCAAAGTGTCTCATACCACTTTGATTTTTTTAAATCATGATTATAGATAAAAATAAATTCACTGATTAATTATTGAGGTAAATATTCTTTAAACAATCCAAATTGTCCCATACCACTTCGAAAAGTTTAATTCGTAATCCATATAATATCATAAAAAGATTAATCCCATACTTGAAATAACTTCCTTTATTTTTAATCCATCAATAAATTGAGTATTGAGATAAAATATTATTTAATAAAAAATGCATATATAGTTTTTTCTTTTCAAAATAATCTTTTTCAATAAATAAATATGTTTTTCACATACAATTATAAATAATACAATTCAATAATTGAAGAAATCCATGTTCTTTATAATTTCAAAAAAATTATTTTAAACCATGAATTTTTTATGAATGAAAGATGTGTCGATGACGTGCTTGACATATGGACAAGATTTTTTGAAGATGTGAAATACTTAATTTTAAAATAACACAATGACATGTTATGAGAATTTTTCTCAAATAGGACAATATAAGATATAAACTTGAGCATTTAGTCCTTATTTATATGTAAAATATATATGTATACATATATATGTACATCTTCATGGAATGAAATTTTTTTGGTAAACACAAACTCATAAGTTTTTAATTCTAGAAAAAATCATCAAATATATAAGAATATTTTTGTATGTCTACATATGTATAAATAGGTATATTTTTATAAGATTATTATTTATTATAAATAGCTTATCCTTAAAAACCATAAGCCAAGAAAATTACCATTTAATTCAAAACTGTTTTCACCCATATATATATGTATATATATACGTATACACGAGAAATCAACATTTCATACTTTTATAAATATATAAACACATGTGACCTTGACGTCATCATTTCTAAATAAAATAATGTTTTAACAAAACATTGAAAAATAAAAATATCCATTTTAAGAGTTAATATGAAATAAAATTTAAAACATAAAATTATATATATTTATATATTTACATATATATAAGGAATAATGGTTTATAAATTATTCATGGAGTTAGTGATCCTTTTTATATAATTAGAGGTTTAATGAGACAACCCATTACTTTAAATTACACAAAATATAATCATTCCTGCAAATAAATGATTAACCCCTGGTTTGAAGATAAAACTTACGTATATATATACATATGAATTTTTATTGAAAACCTATAAAAAGTTTTAATATCACCAAAAAAAATGTTATTTAACATTACATGAACTGTTAATAACATTAAACATCTGTGTAAAACAAAACCCCATTCAATAATTCATGTAATACATTTTATAAAAATTTTATTCTATGAAAATACATTGATCATACAATTTCTTAATTAATTATATGAATAATTTGATGACATGAAAATATAAAATCTCTTCATAGAAAAAGTAAATTATCCTTCACATTTTATAATATTCTTAAGTAGTAATTATTTATATATCACACACAAAATTATCAGGATAACATTTTATGATAGAAATTCATCATTTGTGCATATGTTTACATGAACATATGATAACCTTTATTTATAAAATATTAATAAAAAGGATTATGTGGGATCCATAATGTTTTATTCATGAATGATATCCTATTACATGTTTGTAAAATTGGATTTACCTCAATAAGTTAAAATTAATTAGCTAGTCATTCAATAATTTGTTCACATAAAATTTAAGAACATAAAATATGAAGATAAATGTATATATATATAAATATAATAGTAATACTATGAAAAAACATTCATAATATATAAGTATAAAATATATTGCATAACACTCACATATAAACACAGAATAACATACATGCATGCATCTAAATTGTGTATCCAAGAAAATATAAACATAAGACTTGATTGAAATTAAATAACATCCCCTTAAACAAACATAAATTAAAACCAGAAAATAATTCATCACAGTTAAAATCTTAGCACTAAAGGCTTGACAATAAAATAATTATTCACAAACAAATCGAAATAATTCCCCTTATGCTGATCTATAATTCATATGTCATTGTAATATTTTACCAGAAGAAAATATAAACAAGAGTTAAAGATTAACTAAAAATAAATTTTACCTTATAAAACAAGTATAAAAATAAATTCATAATTTCATACTAACATTTTCACAGTTACAAACAAATTTTAAATTAATTTGTAAATCCCTTACTGAAAAACAGATTCATCGTATACATAAAAGACACCTTCTCCTATTCTTAGTTTCACAATTTTAAACGTTTTATTTTTAGACTAGAATATTTTCTTTTATATATATTACCTCAATATTCTAAAATTTATTGAAAAATATATAATTGTGTATTATATTAATTGGTCAGATGAAGTAGAGAAATTCTCAAGGGAGAGTCGGGGATTTTCACGCATGCTCATTAAAATTTGTGTCTTGGAAATTAAACATCCAGACAACAACAAAAATAGATTTATTTTCCTTCACTTAAATCTAAAGGATAAATAAGGAAAATATGATTGAAATTATAAAAAATAATAGTTAACATTTAGAAATTTTTCCGATCAAATTGGATGGACCAAAAAATACATAAATATAATTAGCAGTGGATTGATGAAAAACAGAGGGAAAAGACATGCACTAACACCCTAAAATGATTCGGTCACCTACCTACAGATGAGTAAATCCAAGAACTGGAAGAAGAAAATGATGATAACCTAAATAGGAACGATATTAGGAAAGAATAACTACCTCTCTAGGTTGTAGAAAAAAATAAATCGAGACTCTAACCTCATCAGACCATAGATCTAGAAAAAATGAAACCCTAACCTCAAACATTAGACAAACTCTTTTGAAAGAACCCAAAACCCCCATCCACACGGCATGATGTTGATGGTATCAGATCAGCATTATCTCTCAAACACTCCATGATTGCGACCCATGACCGGTGATCCCCTCGCTCAACTCGACTTTTTCCACGAATTCAACCTGACGACAACCCTCCTCTACTTGATATCCCCCCAATGTCGCGACGTCCAAATCATAAAACCATCAATCCCCCTCCATTCCATAATTTCTTTTTTTTATTCATTTATTATTATTATTATTATTACAATATCATTATTTTTATATAATTAATTTATCTATTATACTTAATATAAATGTAAACATTTTATATATATAATATTATAATTTTAATTTCTATATTCAAATATTTTATAACTTAAAATTATTTTATATAAAAATAATATTTATTTTATTAATATATTTATTAAAAAATATTATAATTGTATAATAAAAAATATTATTATGGAAATTAAATATTCATTTACTAAATTTTATAATTTTTAAAAATTTAATAGATTGAAAATATTAATAATAAATTTTTTTGTCTTATATTAGATTAAGATAACACAACTGAAAATATTTTACATTTTTAATATTACAACATGTAGCACTTTAAAATAATAATGTTAAATATCATGTATAATATCTATCTCTAATTAAAATTAAATTATAAATTTATAATAATATTTGTTGTATAATATATTCAAATATTAATATAATTATAATTTAAAATATTCTATTAAATAATAAAATAGAATAAAATTGAAAACTGTACTTATAATTAAATAAAAAATTAACTTCAATTATTATTTTATTTAAAATCATCTTGAAAATTTTTAAATCATAAATAAATCCATTTAATAAAATATTTTCAGAATAAAACTAGGTTTAGAATTTCTAATCTCTTATAACCAGAGTCCATATGAGGAGAGATGAAGCTTTCATTAAGTTATAAGATGTAAAATCAAGCACCAGGATCATGTTCAACATTCTCATATAAGAAGGTCCCAACTAAAATATCAGCAGTAGGAGAAGGTGGGGAGTCTATATAGAAGGACCACTATGTAGTGTGTCATTATTAGATAAGATCTAGGGAAGATAGGGGCCACCAGACTGAGCATAAGTAGTGGCAGCACAACAAGCACTGAAGGGATCGATCTGAGGGTTTCGATTCAACTAGAGGGGGTGTACTCCTTAAAATGTTCATATAGGTAGATAGTGGTGCGTGGAGAAAATTCTAATATAAAAAGTTTGAATCAAACCCCTTTAATTGATTTTTAATAAAAAGTCATGATAAATAAATCACTAAAAATTATATAATCATACAATGGAATGTATTAACTTCTTGTGTATTTGCATTGATATAGTGCCAAATAATTTTCTAGATTCTAAGGTGTCATCTCAATCATTTCATAGTATTCTATCCCAATTTCCATGTTTATCTTTGATGCATGGGAATCATCTTACTCGATAGAATCAATGAGATGGTCCATTGAAAACATACAAGAAAGCATCAAGTTCCCCCATTGAGTTAAAATGTATACATGGAAAAGTTAAATATATTACATGGAATAATCCATGATTTTGGAAAATAAAAGACTCACTTATTCCCTTTAACCTAGATCCATGTGTATGCCCTTTGACCAAGTGCCACACATATGCCATTATATAAGGTTCCACGCACAATCCTCCTGATTAGGTTCTTGGGAACAACTCTTTTTTCCACGTTCTCCCTATGTAGAATTTTCAATCAATTATTTTAGTCATAGGAAATTCATTGGGGGACCTCCATGAAGATATAATAATGGAAATGATGGGAATATAAAATTTGTGATTATAGAAAAAATTACAAACATCGAAGGTCAGAAATCGGAAAAGGGGGTAGTATTATTTATTGATGTTACTAGCTTGAGCATCAGACCTACGCTATGGACCTATGCACAGGTCTTGCAAACCTAGCCTATGGAACCAACCTCTGTGGAAGCCCTGCATGGTTGACCAATTAATCCTTCATAATATTTTCACTATTCAACCTCAGTATTTGACCCTCTTCCTTTAATTGGATCCAAACATGTGGGTGGATTTTTTTTTGACACTCTATTTTTTTAGGTAGTGTGAAAATATTATAAATAGTACCTAAAAAAAGTTTAATAGGTAAAAATACCCCATGATAACCAAAGGTAATATCACGTGTCAGCCTGCATGCACACCCCTTCCCATTAGAAGGCCAGTATATCCCCCTTGTGTAGCACCTAAAGGAAGACTATCCCTTCATGGGACACTTTCCCTGGGTACCTATTGTTGACACATGTGGGGTGAATCTCATTTGATAAGGGTTCCTTATTTTTCAATAAATTGGACCCTTGGGCTCTTCATTTATAGTATTGGAAAATCAGAAGAATACTACAATCTCAGGGTGCCCAACTACTTTTCCTAGTTCCTTTAAACATCCTTAGTTATCCCTGAAAACATAATAGATTATAGAACTAAATAGGATAAGTGAGGTCAAGGTCCCTTTAGGTTCATAAACAAAGACACATGTATGAGGAAACCTTCTCTCATAGTAGAAAATCACTAACATGAAGACCCAACCCTAACTAGGGACCTATGGAAGCCACAACTTGGAAATCATGAATAGATCCATGGTGACAAGGCTAAATCTTCACCCAACTGTTGTTTCCCATGTGGTTCATTGCACAAGGCATATCCAACTCCTGCAGGATTATTCCCCCAGTATGCGAAGAACTTCCCATTCCTCTAAGCCCCTGCCTGAACCCCCTTTAATCTGTAATACAATACATGTGAGAGCCCCCTTTGAGCCATATTCTAAGCCTCCAATTCTAGCGATCCTCTTCCCATGGATCCCTTGAACTAGGGGGCCAATTTGAAACCTCCATTAAAACCGCTATACTTAAAAACCATATAAATTGGAAACTCATTGTTTCTCCCATTTGGTTATGAATTATTATGGTCATAGGTTTCTAGAATTGTCCTATTTGGTAGTTAGGGTCCTTAGTTTCATGTGGATTAGAATTCCCATCTTGACAAGGACCTAGACCCTAGGGTGGTGTTATGTATCTCCTAGACTCATGTTCAAGGGTTATGACCATGTACTTCCATAATTGTATCTAAATCCCAGAACCTGCGGTTCTAGGTAGGGATTGTAAGGATCAAGATTTAATTTCCCTTTTATAGGGAATGATATCCCCCAATCATGATGTGAAACCAATTTTAGGGAATATATCCTCGAGTAATACCCTACAATTTATTATTTTAGGATTCAATATTGATCCTATTTACCACCTAGATTGTGTCTAGATATATATCATGATGTCACTATCCTAGATATACAAATGGAGATGGAATAGTTTCATTGAATCCTATTCTTCTTCTCCCATATCCATAGCCTCTTCTACCGGAGGAAGTGGTAGGTGTGTTGTTTACTATATCTTCTTTTTTCTATCATTTCTCACATTCGTGAATTACTCATCAGGAATAATGTGGCCTTAGAGGATAATTGTGGTCATAGAATCCACATAGTCAGATATGTTATTTAATAGAGAATCTTATTTCAGATCTATATCCCACCTTTATTCAGAGTGCCTCTATAGGTGTGGGTCCCCATTTCCATGTATCCAACCTCATGGAAAAGTGGATCATGTGGTTTTCCAAATCATCTTCTTACTCTTGATTATCGTGCGTGTCATATCTCACATGGCTTTAGAGGATGATGATGGTCATGACATCCAGATGATCCCAAGCCTTTTAGACCGATTCAAAGTGTAAGCCACAACCAATAAAGGGAATCCTCTTAAGGATTAATCCCTAAAATCAGATATATGGTCCTCATATTCAGTGTATTCCCCAACCATTAAAAAGATGGCATCCTACTTAGAAGTAATCCCTAACTTAATTCAATCATAGGGACATACATTCCTATGAGACAGACCTTCAAAGTTCTTCTATAGACACATGTCCTCACACTAGAACTATGTGGGATTTGATTTTTTTCCAAATGGGTTAGAATAGAGGCCTCCATGAGGTCAAAACCCAACACCCGAAATAAATTATATTCTCTTTTAGACACATTACCCACAACATATTATTCAACATGAGAATCCATTTCACTCTAGGTTCCCTAAGCCACATTGAAATATGTTCCACAACAAAAATTGACTCGGAAACTTTATCCTATATTTCCTTTTCTCAAGATGATAAATTTTACAGTTTGGTCCACATCACATGGCCTTAGAATGTATGATGTTCTCCATTTAGTAGCATAGAAATATGTGGGTTCTAATTCCATTAAAATGATACAAACGAATCACATATCAAGGTTCTGATCCCGACATCAAAACAACTCCCATCCCCCTAGATGATGATACAATTCATATCACCATAAGTGTGTATAAAAACCAGTATCATCATAATAAAGACTAAATAATCACAGGTTTGTACAAAAGAGGATACCATTGATGGAGAACCTTAGATACATACAACTATCTCTATTGATGAACAACCTCATATACAAAATGATTATTATAAATTCCGCACATGATAATAATTGATTATCAATTCAAGGGTGGACCACGTCATACATGGAAATTAATGAAGGATTCATGAACATATCATAAATATATAACTGAGTCTCGAGGTTGGAAATAACCCCCCCTCCCAAATGGTGTGATAATCCTGACCTCCCATCCTCTCAGCCAATATGAGTTCTTAAGCATTTTGGGTGAACAACACAATAAGAGACTTCATTTTGAGTGTAGATCTTTCATCGATATATAATCATTAGGCGTTTTCTATTCCATGAAGTGACTTGATGGAAAAAAATTTGTAAATAGTAAACCCAATGTGAATGATTTCCCAAAACTCAAGCCCCTGTAATCGAGTGTCGAGTGATGTTTTTCCATTAAAAAATTTGAAATATTGTCTATATATGATATATATGATATTCATTATGTTTTTATTATTTTTTAATAATAAAATTAGAAATAACTTCATGCATTCCATTTTTAGGGGTATGATAATGGTGTTCAAGTGTATAGTGGACTACCACCTCACAAAGCGATGTGATCTATTCATGATTTACATGGAATGTATCAAGGATGGGTTTAATAAACATATTTAATATATATAAAATAAAAATGATAAAATAATGATAAAATTTATATATATATATCATTTACTTTTATTTCATTCAATATGAAAGGAAAATTGAAACAACACACACGTGTATGTATGGCCTACTGTCTCCATTAACGGTGTATTTTATTTCAAATAACAAAATTTTATAAATAATTTTATACTGAAGATATATGATTTTTATATCATGGTTGTTATTATGTATATTATGAAATCCTGATCTAAGATAGAGGACCAATAACAAAAAGTCAAATAATATATGAAAAATGATGTGATTATTTCCCAAAACATAACATTAACATGGAATTGTTAATAAACAGGTTATATAAAGTTATAATAAAATCATCTATGGTATGAGATATAAGAATATTTTTCTTTTTTATATTTATAATAATTTTTTATATAAGAGGTTTGAACATGTATAAAGTAATTCAAGACTTATGGTAAGATATTTATATCATACTTTTTTACTTTCATGAGACATATGTAATATTCACCACCTATTTCTTTTAAGTGGTGTGTATACTACCCATGAATATATATTATGATGATTATAATGATAATTATTTTTATTTAAATATCCATATTATTATATCTCTTTAATGTGAATTATGGTTCAAAAGTTACCATATCATTAAGAGATATTTGTCTCAATTTTCCTTATTTGAGATATATGTTATATTATGTGCCAATATTCTTTCAATAGGGGTGTATACAATCCTTTTGATGTGTAATATCATTAATATATTAATTCTCATGAAATTGTATGTTTTATTTTATGTTATTCCATCATGGTACATAGTATTCCAGGTTTATAAGGTTGTAATAGTTTTATGTTACAATGTCACCATTTATCGAGATTGTTTATGATCAAGTATCCAATATTTAAATCCCATGAAATACCTCTCAATAATTATAATGGATTTTCTTATCCATATCTTTATTCATGACATATTCAAGTAAGGGTTCCTTTTTTCCATTATTTGTAAATATATATAATTAATAATTTTTTTAAGAAAAATAAAATTTTTTCTCTCATTGATCATAAATTTATTTTCTTCCAAAACCATGTTATTTAAAAATATATTCAATTTTTTAAAATTATATGGATTATTCAATATAAAAAATAATCTGATTTTGTTAATTCTTTTAAATTGTTTTTAAATATTCATTTATAATATTTCAAGTTTATTTTCCTAGAAAATGATTTTCAATTTGCTTTATATTTTAAAAGGTGTTTTCAATTGGGAAATAATATATTCCAAAAGAAATGATTTTAAAGATCATTTAAAAATTATTTTTCATATATGAGGAAATCTATTATTTTTATATATTCCATATTTGGATTATGATCCAAGTATAAAACTCATATTTTTTCTAAGAATGGTATATTTTGTGGTGGCATGATGTTTATAGAAACTTCTTTATCTTCCATGGGCTAATCATTTTTAAAAGATATTATTGTGGATCTAGTTTCATTTCCATATTTCAATCTTGTTTAAAAGTTATTTTCATGAAAAATATTTATTTTCACTTGGTTAATCAGGTTATAAAGGGTAAATTGTTGTTTTATGAGTTTAATGAACTCTCATTGTACTTTTGTTATATTCTGGTTCATGGGAATTACTTATATGATGGGTAAGCCTATATAGTTTAGTGTATGCCTATTATAGTTTCTACGATGGGGTTCCCTAGATACCACTCGGTTGAGCCTGTAATAGATTACATAACGGGTACCCCCTAACTGCACTTTAATTAATTGGTTGTTGATAAATGCTAAATGAACTTAGCGGGTACACGAGTGTTTATCCCAATCACAAGGAGGAGGATGCAAGGGTGATTTTATTAATCCCAATGCAAATGGTACATGGGTGATTTCCCAAGACTATAGAGGAAGGAACATGGGTGGAAAATCCAAGACCAAATATGAGGGTTTACGGGTGGTTATACTATACCAGAAAAGGAGGGTACACTGGTGGTCATCCCAAACCCCAACCAAGTATATAGGTGGTTATCCAATGCGAAAAAGGAGGGTACAAAGGTTGATATCCCAAAGACAATGTAAGTATATGTGTGGTTAGACCATTCCAAAAAATATGGGTACACAAGTGGTCAACCCGTACCCAAAGTAGGTACACATGTGGTTTTCCAAATCCAAATATGTTTTGAATGTCTTGGTGGGTATCCTTGACATATGATTTTCTATGCTCGTTTGTGTTCCAAAAATTCCTTCTCTTATTCTCTCTTGGATCACGTACTTTGATTTACTTATGACTCATGTCTTATGAACTACCATTATTTCTTCCATGACTTAGAATTATGATCTTTGATGTGCATGGTATAATTTTCAAATATTATTCACATGTTCTCATACCCTTCGGTTCCTATTATTATTACATATCCCCCTTGTTTATAATTAATTAAAATATGAGCTCATCCTTTATTATGTTTCCTTTACCCAAGTAATATTGATATTCATTATATATGATTTTTCTAGAAAGGTTTAATGTTATGAGGAATGTAATTAGAGATGACATAACTAACTTATTATCCAGAAATTATGTTTTCATGTTTTCCATATTAATAAACTATTATGATTCTTGGGCATGTAATTATGTAATGAAATATATATTCAACAAAACTAACGTAATATTTATGTATTAAATTCATGGGTTTTTATATTTGGTATTAGAGAAAAGGTTTAGTTAAACATTGGAAACTAGTATGGGAAACCCTTTGTGATATCCCTAAAGACATGTATAATAATAAGTCTAAGGATGAGTAAGTATAAGAAAATGTCATTAAATTTTGATAATGGATAGATTATGTGGTTACGAGGAATACATATCAATATGTATACTATAAGTAGATACTGTTTTGGAATATTAAGATCTACTTGATTGAGAACTGGTACATGAATGTAGGCCTTATTGCACACCTAGTTTGACACTCCTAGTGGATATGGTCTGGGAGTTTGGAATATCTTAACAAACAATTATGAAAGATTTAAATTTAATATTACTATGAATAAACTTGTATAAACCATAGTTTTCATTAATTAGAGAAGAAGGATCCATGATTTATACTTCCTATAAGTGTTTTTTCATGATTATGTCATTCCCCACTTTGATTAGTGTTTCCCAAACTATGTTTTTGGTTTTATTCAATGGTCAGATCATAGACGAAATGGGTTAATGTATAATTCAATGGACAATGAAATGATATTTTCCAAATAACCAAATGTTATGGGAGTTGAAATGAAAAACCATGTTTCTATGATCATAGAAATTTATCAAACTATGAATCATGGTTAACATATAAATAAAAAAATGATGGTAGGAACACTCAATTGAGTCCTTAATGAGGCATATCTCATCCTCTTTTAGTGATTCAATTAATCTGTTAGTTATTGAGAAATTGACATATTCCACGGAAAATATATTTTCTATACCCCAATTTTCAGAGAATAAAAATTTCACTTTTGATATGAACTATGTTTAATTTTAGGTAGATCAGAGGTGAAATCTTATCAAGAATATGAGTAACAAATATTAAATTGACTCCACTGATTTGTAAAATGTCAAGAACTTATTTTTTTTGTATGTACATTCCTCATATTATTAGTTTAAATATGCAGAAGTAATTAAAATAGCTTAAGAAGATAGAAGATGAATTAGTTCGTGCCTATAAAGAAATTTTTACAAGACATATGAGGTAATATTTGGGAATTAGCATTCATCCTAAAAGTAATAATGAATTATTGTTTAGTTTCTAAAAACCAGATCTCTAAAGAGTGTTTTCCATATAGGACATTAGTTTCTATGAAGAGATTATTTGATGTGATATAAATGTTAAAATTTAAGTTAGAGTTATGTATCAGTATCATGGTTATGGTAAGAAGATAATAATGGAATTCAAATCAAAATTTAATATCCATGGAGATAATAAGATGAGTTTTTACCTTTTCTCAATGTTTGGAATGAAACACGAAAGTAATTATATTAATGTGATTGGTAAATGTTTTATGTGCAGTAGGGAGGGTCATCGAGTGGTTGAATCGTAGAGTGATGGGAAAAATGTTAGTGAATGGTGTGAATAATGGGAAATAACTACATAAAAAACCTCAAATAATTAAATGTTTCAATTTCAAAGATATTGGAGATTAATCTAACAAGCTTCCCAATCAAAGGACTAATGAGGATGATTTTCCACAACCACCTCTCAGGATAAGGAACAAAAATAAATTTTATTCCATTATAATGGATAATTATAATAATGATAAATAGGGAACACTAATCATCCACTATTGGATTTGGAATTTCATGTTAGATTTTGTATGATTGATCCCCCTATAGATATATTATTGTTCATCCTTTAGTGAAATTTCATGTGACTACTTACATGGATTCTGAATTATGAGATCACATATTTTATTAGTATAAGGATGAAACAATTCTTCAAATGATTTTATATATATATATTAATGTAGATTATATATGGAAGAAATTGTGAATTAACATCTATAAGTTTATATGTATCTGTGTAAAATTAAATTAAATGTTATGGATTTCATCCTGTTTTGTTACGATTAACAATAATAATATTCTCAAAATCATAGAATCCCACCCTAAAGGTTTTACATGTTTGTATTTTATTAGGATTAAGCATATTTTAAGAGGAGTTGATGGTAATTTTGGTCATTTCCAAGATTTAAGAAAATATATGACCATGGTATTTACATATTATATATGTAATTATTAAAAACATCTAAACAATATTTTACGGATTATTGTTATGTTGAGTTTGGGAAAATATGTGACCTTATTTATAAATTCTAAATTTCATTTGTTCAATAAGGTTATCCATTTATGGAGAGTTTTAATTTGATATTCATACGAGGTTATATATATTAATGAATTACTTCACGATATGCATGTTTATGCATAACTTTGGTTAACTATTATATTATAATGATAACTAAAGATTGGAAGAACGACATATCATTTTATTTATGGGTATTATGTTCAGTTGGTTCTTTATGCATAAGAAAATAATGTTAATTTCATTGAGTAAGATATGATTTGTAAATTTATCAAGTAATAACAACATGGTGAGTGTTTCCTTATGAAATATAAAAAAAATTAACTATGTCATCCCTTGAAAATTATTCAACTTAATGAAAAGGGTTTTGAAATGAACTTTTTTACTATTATAATAATTTTTGGTGATATTAAATTCCATTTTAAATCCAATATGGATTATGGATTAGGGATTATTAACTTTATCCTAACTATGTTTTCTATCTCCCTCTATCAGTATTTGGGTGTTATTTTTCTATTCTATGTAAATTTCTTCACTTCACCCATATGCTCTCTAATTTGGAAGCTTAGTAAGTGTTATTCTAGAGGACCTTTACACATCACATTAAATTTTTAAATATGATGTTTTACTAACCCTTTTTAAGATGTGGGTTTTTTTGAAAGTAACTTTAAAGTATTAAACCTTTGATGATAAAGACAATCTTCTAGGGAGAAGTTCATTTTAAGGGGGGTTGAATGTAACACCATGATTTTTTTTGACATATTCTTAATTAAATTTAATATTTTTAATTATTTTCATTAAAAATATTGATGTTTTTAATTTATTTATATGGAAAAATTATTTTGGATTTATTTACACGGATTACCTAGTTTATATTCAGCTACATGTAACACCGATCATAGCTTATGTTACATAAAACACTCTGTTTAAAAGAAATATGACATATTGATAAAAATTATTGTGTTTATCACCTAGAAATTTTAATTTGGATTAGTAAAAGGTTAACATATGTTAAGAAAATATGGTTTATTAATTTTGATAAAATAACTTATTTGGTAACCAATTAATTAGAAATGAATTTTATAACTATTTCAAAATAAAAAAAATGCATTTTTTGAAAAAACTGTATTTCTAATTCACCAAAAAGATTCATCTCAATAAATTAAAAAAACTGAATAATGTTTAAATGGAATTTATATATTAAATATTGGATTAACTATTTTACATTCTTCTTATGTTTTCTCTAGGTAATAGATAAGAATAAATCCAATATTACACATAAAAGGATGCATTTTTCGAAATGATAGTTTTAACTCCATTTAGTAAAGAAAATTGATTTAAAAGTAATTTTGGAAACTTATAAATTATATATTAAAAAATAACAATCATTTTATAAATAATTAAATCAATATTATCTTAGGGTAGATATTTTGAATTTTTTTGAAAAGATTCATTTTGTATGAATAGTGAAAAATACTAAATTTTATTTGAATTATTCCATTATGATATAAATATTTATATTGTTAAATTATATTTTAAACTCATTTTATGTATAATATGATAAATTATAAATAAATTAATCAATTTTATTTCGTTGGAATCAATTTTAATTTTAAATTTTATATAAAATCTTTATAAAATTTTGATATTTTTTCTCTAAACCCACTTTTACATCGTGCCTGTAGGATTAATTTTCAGTTAACTACATAAAATTATGTGAATGTAATTTGGAAGAATTGATTCAATATTTAGATAAAGAATAATTTATTTTATATTAAAATTTAAAATTTCATTTTTACCTAAACTATTATTTAAAATACTAAAAATTAATCGCTTTTATTAAGATAAAAATGAGTTTACCATGAGAATAAACATTACTATTAAGGGAGTAAATGACCTAGACCCATTTAAAAAAATATTTTAATGGATATATACCTACCTTAACCCTATATTTATGTGACTTTCTTCATTATTTATTCTTTGATTATGTAAAAGTCATGGTACACCTAACTTCTTTTAAAAAATGTCCAATGTGTCCTCTCCCTCACATATAAAAGGTCATCCCCCTCTATCCCTCCATTCACACCTTCAAAACTAGTTGATTCAGACTATAAAAGTCCAAATAATTTCTCCACTTCCATCCTATCAAACTATAATCTTTATTTGGGGCATAAAACCTACCAAGGTTGTCCTTTTGTGCATACCAAAAGGAGAGAAAGCTGAAAAGTGGCAACGTTCATCAAAACCTATTTTTTATTTCATCCCCAAACCCCTTGAATTATGTTCATATCATGATTATATAATAATATAATTATAATAAATATATTTATATTTCATTAATTCACAGTTATTACCTAAAAGCACACCCACTTCCATCAAATGTATTATGAAATCATTATTCCTGTATACAACAGACTTCAGCCACGTGAACCGATGTCATTATTTATTCTATTTACACCATTAATGGTTGAGAGTAATGATGGAAATACTATTTATATATGATATATATGATATTTAAAATTACTTTATTATTCTGTAATTATTATATAACACACAACTTCATTCTTTACATTTGGTTGGAATACGATTACTTCGTTCTTGTGTACTAGAGACTATCGCCCCATGAAGCAAGGTGATTTGTTCAAGAATTAAATGGAGTATATTAATGATGGTTATAGTATAAATATGTAATATATATGAAATAAAAGGATACTTTATTGAAAATATATGTGTGTTATTTATTTTTCGTTTAATCAGAACAACAGGAAAATGGAAACAAAGTTCAGGTGTATGTACAACATACTGTCTCCATGAATGGTGTATTTTAGTTCCTACCACTGAATTTTATAAATACATATATAGTAAATATATATGAAATTTAAATAAATTTTATCATTCTTGATAATTTTAAATCATTATCTATGTAATAGTATAATGGATAACAATTCAAAACATGTATGAAAACAAACATGTTATTACCTGAAACATAAATAAAACATGGAATTGTTAATAAATAGTAATATAAGGTCATAATAAAATCGTATATGAAATTTTGAATTTGTATATGGTTCTGTGAAATATTTATAATAAACATATATTTATTATATCGTAGTTCTGAACATGTGTGAAGGAAATCATGATTTAATGTAATGGATTTTCTTACCAATTTTAACATTCATGAGACACATGTAATATTCACTGCCTATTTTAGTATGGTTTTTACATAATTACCATGAATTTATTTTATGATGAATAAATTTTAAATAATTTTTATTTAAATACCCTTTTTACGATCTCTTTTTCATGGGGATTATGGATCAAAATTTAAAAAATTGGTAATAAATTTTGGTGTCAATTTGCCTTCTTTGATACATATGTAATGTTATGCACTAATTTTCTTTAATGTTGTGTATATACTTCCCAATTTTCATGTCATACTGTCAATTTATTAATCCTCATAAAAATTTATGATTCATTTTATGTTATTCATTAATGATACATAGGATTCAATGTTACCAAATTGGTAAGAGTTTTATGTTATAATTTCACCTTTTATCAGGATTGTTTAGGATAAAGTTT
This sequence comes from Viscum album, assembly GCA_963277665.1. Lineage (NCBI taxonomy): Eukaryota > Viridiplantae > Streptophyta > Magnoliopsida > Santalales > Viscaceae > Viscum > Viscum album. The sequence continues at coordinate 1,207,939,496 of OY728166.1, forward strand.
CCAATATTGTAATACCATGATCTACATCTCATGAATTATCAGAGATTTTATTATCCTTTTATTATTCACTATATCTTAATGTGATGGGGTCATTTTTCACTCTTTTTTACCTATAATAATTCAGAAAATGTTTTTAATAAAATCTAACTCCATATCTCCCTTATTTTGGAAATCTGTTTTCAACCAAAATCATATTTTCTAAAAATAAATTCCAAATTTCAGTAAAATGATATTTTATGATAACTTATGTGGAAAATTATTTTTTAAAAATTTATGTCTTTTAAAATATTTTCAATTATTCCTCTATAAATTTTCATGTTTATTTTAAAAGAACGTTATTTTCAAAATGTTTTATATTTTAAAATCTTTTTTCAATGTGCGAATGGTGTTTTACTCATAAAAAGATTTAGATGACCCTTTATAAATTATTTTACATATATAATGACATTTTTTGGTGTTTTATATGTTTTAAAGGGGATATGATCCAAGGATACCATTCATTTTCGTTTTCTCAATGTTTTATTATTTAGTGTCATGTTGTTTATGGAAACCCATTTCTTTCCCACGTGTTTATCAAGTTTCAAATAGATTATTATGGAACCTATTCCATTTACATGGGTAAACCATACTTAAAATATTTTTTCATGGAACCCATTTCTTTACCATGGTTTAATAATATTATAAATGGAATAATGGCTAATTTTATGAATTTTATTCAAGATATCTATAGTTTATTCATGTTTTGGTTCTTGTATATTACATATACAATGGGTGGGACCATCTAGTGTTGGGTAAGCCTTCTATAGATCCTTTGATGGGGAATCTCATATTTCATTGTGTTACATTATGGGTTCACTCAGATATCACTTCAATGCATTATGTAATAAAAAATTCTATATAATATCAATGGGTATAGTGGTGTTTAGCTCAATCCCAAAGATAAAGGTTCATGTGTGATTGTTCGAAGCCCAAAGATGAGGGTACATGGGTGATTATACCAAGAAAAAATATGAGGGTACATGGGCTGATAGATTGAGACCAAAGATGATGGTATATGGTCGGTCAACCTTTACATGAAATGATTGTGTTGGGGTTGTCATCCAAAACCCAAACCAAGTACACATGTGGTCACTGTATGCTATAAATTGAGGGTACACTAGTGGTCAGACAAAAAAATTATACAGGTGGTCCTACCATGAAAAAAAATTTGGGTACCTCGGTGTTCATCACAGTCAGAAAGTAGGTACATATGTGGTTATCCCAATCCTATGATGTTATGAATGTATTGGTGGGTATCCATGAAATATAATTTTATATTCTTAAATATATATCATAAATTCCATGTCATATTCTCTCATGGGTCATATTTATTTATATCCTTATAAATCAGACCTTATTAACCTCCAATATTTATTCCATGATTCATTACTATGATTTTTGATATCTATGTTATGGTTTTCAAAAAATACACTTAGGTTCTCAAACCATTATTTTTATATTATGATTACAAATCTTCTTTTTTTTCCTAACTAAGCATTTGATCTCATCATTTATTAAGTATCCTTTCACCATGTTATGAGTATATATATTATATATTATTTGTAATGTAAGGGTACTATTTATGAATAAAATAATGAGAGATGTAATTGGTCACTTATGGTAAAGTATTTATGTTTCCAAGATTCCAAAGGCACTAAACTATTATAGTTCTCAGATGCGAAGTTATGTAATGAAATAAATACACCAAAAATGATGTAATGAAAATTTATGAAATTTCGAGGTATTTATAATTGGGAATTGATACAGTTAAGGAAATTAAGTATAATTTCATATCTATTTAGCATCACATCAAGGAATGTCAGTGTCAATAAAAAATGTTATACTCACAATCATTAGTGTTACATGGAATTTGAAGGTGGAGAGAATGTTTTTATGTGTGTATCACCATGTATTAATATTATGAGACTCGTAGGGAATAAAAATATAGTCCCTATATTTATTTTACTATTTTTTATTCTTGATTGATTAGGGAAGGTTGGTTATTTCTGGGTGCTTCAACTAAACCTCTCTCAAGTTCATAATGATTTTCCTATATCTTTGTTAATGAAGTAAATACATGATCTGTCACATGTTATAATCTCTAAGGTCATAAAATTTCATCTTTATATTTATTATGAAGAAAAAAAAGTATAAATATTGGATTATTATGGTAAGGTATCCCCGAATAAGACTACTCACCTTGTGAAGGTTCTCTAGATAAATTACAAATTTGAAGAAGTAACATGGGAACCAGAGGATGATTTGGAAAACATTTATCCTCATATTATTGTATCATGGTGATTTAATTAATTGGAAAATTGTGTTTTAAGTGGGGTTGATTATAAAACTCCCTGAGTTTTTGAATTTATTTTTGATTTTTATTTTTTAGATATCCTGAGTTTCATGAAACACATATTTCTTGCGATCCTCGAGATACAATTAAATTAATATTTTTTGATAGTTATCACATGTTCATTGAATTGGAAGGAATGAATATTAATAACTATTTTCAAAAACAAATTCTTGAAAAATTACTAATATAAATTAGTTGGTTTTTTATTAAATTGAAATGAATGAAAACATTATTTGAATGTAAGATTATTGTTTTTTTTTGAAAAGCCACTTTTGTTATGAGAACATGAATTTTTATCTTAATAAATAATTTTTTTTCATTAATTATTGTTATTAATTTTGTACATATATTTTATAGTGAAAAAAGTTTTTTTACAGTCATTTAATATTTTTATAGATGTGGGACAAGAATGAACAATGTTTTTTTCTTAAAAATGTATTTTTCTAAAATAAGATTTTCGTTGTTTATTACAGAGTTGATTTAATTTTTTTTTAATTATATGTATTGAAATTTAAAAAATGGATTCTATATTCAAAATTAATAAGTAAAATATTTTTAAATAGGGCCCTTTTATTTTTGGTCCATATGAATAGTAACCTTAGTAAAATGTATCGCCCTATCAAAGGGTAAATCTTGTAAACCTTGGTTAAAACTAAGTGATAAAGCTAAACAATACATCCTAATAATTATTCGATGATTATAATGTTAACTTTATAACTGTAGTTTTGAAATTTTATTTTGTAAATTACATCTTCCATGAAAATATCCAATATTATTTTTAATCAATGATTTTAACAAAATGTCACTATCTTAGTTTTCAATATTTCCAATGTATCTACATATGGAAAAAGAAAAAAATAAATTAAAATAAGAGAGTATTTTTAAATTAATGCAATATTTTTCATGTTATTGATTTATTTAAATTATTTAGTAATTATATAATTTCCTTAAATCCTTATGAAACAATGATGATTTATTTCTTCTAGTAATCAAAAATTATAATAAATAACATTATATATATTATGGGTTATATAATTTTACTAATTTAATGTGTTATAACAATTTTTTTAATTAATATTATGTACTCAAGTTATGTTAAATGATTATATTAGTGTTAAAAATTTATATTTATGTATTTTCAGTGAAATTAAATAAATAGTGTCTAATTTAAAAAGAATGATATTTTAGAAAAATAATTTTTTATTCAAGTACTCAAAAAAATAAAAATATTAAAATATAAATTAGGGGTTAAAATATGGTTGAATATTTCAACCCCTGAAAATTTATTGACCATTTTGAACAATTTTATTTGAGAATGAATTTACTATATTTTAATCTTTGAAGAATTTCTTGGAGTGCCCCTCCCATTAATTATCAAAGGGCTTATGTTTGTTCTCTTTATCACACCACAATGAGCCTTATATCTGAGCCATAATGTACCATGTTCTCTTTTACAAAAAAATAACCACATTAGAAAGCTTTTATTCGTAAAAATAGTCCAACTATAAAGACATTAAGTGGATATCTATAAGATGTTTTTCAAAGGAGTGGTAATCACTGTGACCAATCAGTTTATTTTTAATTATTTGTTTACCTCCAATAAATATCATATATTTTCCATAAAATAATAACTATGGTAACTCAAATATACTTAATTTTCATTGTTTTTATGAAACAACCTTTATTTTCATTCTTTTTTATCAAATTTTGTGTGAAATTATCGTTCGTGCGTATATACTACATATCGTCTCCACCTAGCGATGCAATTCATTTTGAATCACTATATTTCATAGATGGTTATTATGATGGGTTTTATGTTTATGTATTTTACTTATAAAATATTTATTCTTGTTTAATTATAATATAATATGTACCTTATTACCATCCAAACCATTGGAAAATGATAATGTCTGTCATGCGTACGTGTGGACTACCACAACCATAAAGCAATGTGATTTTTTAATTTAATGTTTATATGGATGGTAATAAGAATGGATATAGTTAACATATATTATAAGTATGATATAATAATTATTTTTAAATTTTTATTTATTATTTACCTTTTTTTACATTCCATTAGTCGAAAATTTAAAAATTATTCATGCGTACATACGGGCAACTATCTCAGTGAACGGTGCAATTCATTTTTATACCTATAAAAAATAGGGATGAATCAAAACATTTATATAACGAACATATATGATATATAAGTAATTATTAATATTATTTATAGGATTTAAACATGATAAATGTAAATTGAAAAAAAAAACAATCATAAAAACATGAAAATGAAGTAATTATCACCCCAAATAGTGATTTTTATAATGAATTGTTAATGAAGATATGATAAAAGGGTACAAGTAAATCATATATGGTATGATTTATATGATTTTAGTTCAATTATATATGTATTATAAGTATATATTTATTTTATAATAGGTTTTAAAATTTATGAAATAATTCAAACACGAGGTATGGTATTTTAGTATCACTATTATTACTAGGAGAACATGTCATATTCACTACTTATTTGTTGTGTGTGGTGTATAAACTACCCATGAATGTTTTATTGGATTATTAATATGAATGATTTTGATATTGATCTCTATATATTTTAGTTTCCTTCATGGGTCTTAGTATTTAGAAGTTATCAAAGTGGTAAAGGTTTTATATTACAATCCCAATTTTATCCGAATTTTTTGTGATTCATTTTTCAATGATTAATTATAATGATATACCTATTGAGAAAATGATGAATTTTCTACTCCTGTTATTATTTAAATATAATACAAATTTTCCTTTCAGTTTATTCACTTTAATAACTCAAGACACTAAAAATACATATTTATGGAAAACCATATTCATATCTCTCTTCAGTCGAAGATATTTTATATTATATCTCCAACATTTATAAAAAAAATTTTAAAAATGTTTTTATTAATCTCATATGATTTTTAGAGTGATTTTTACACATGTTTGAATTAAAAAATAACTTAAAATTAATATTTTTGTTTTTGATAATCATGGCGTGTTTTAACTTTTTGCCAAAAATGTGAAAGAAATGATTTTTAACATATACAATATGAAGTAAATTTTCAGCCATCAAGAAACCTCTATATATTGAATATTACATTACATTTTGTGAATTATATTTGAAATTATTAATTTTTCCATATTATTTTGGTAATATATTTATATGAAAATTTATTTTCAGAAGTGGAAGTATTATTTTCCTCAAGATATACTTCATTGATATTTTAAGGTAATATTCATATATGATAACATCCATTGATGTGAATTATATTTTAATTTACATGTTACCAAATGATAAAATTCTTATTATATATTTTTATTCCGAAGGGTTTTTCAATGAGATGTTTTCTAAACCCATTTTTTCAAATGGGTTTTTCTTTGATTAATTTTGGAAATGTTTATAAAACCCATTTTCTTTGCACGGATTATGATGTGATGATATAATTAATATTTTAGGATGTTGTTGAACACATATGTATTGTTTTGATTATATGATCATTGATTATATTATAAAATATTTATGGTGGTTAAGTTATAAATAAGGACATTGGTTATGTTATAATAAATGATGGTGGTAATGTTATGACCATTGATGGATGGTCCTAAAATTATATATCATTCTAATTCATTGGGTAATGATTGATATGTTAGGAGAAAAATAATATTGGAATGGAGTGGTAACCCATTTTTTAAGGGAAGTTATCGACTATGATAATATTGGGAGTGAACTTTTATTACTTTGATGAAATGGGGAGTTAACCAAATCCAATATGAATGACTTGGAAACCAGCCTTGATTGCTAAGGAAGTGATTTTATATTCTTATGAAATAATTCCATATCGTGTGACATTTTTATTCTCTCATGTCTCACGTTTTTTGATTGCATTATGACTATTTAACCCTCTTATCCCAAGAGATTTATTTATTTTTTATATATTTTTAATATATTAATCATTTGAATGAATATTTTTTTGTAAATATTGTTCTTACTTCTAAAATTAAAGTTTTATATAATATTTTTTATTATATTGTTATATTATTTATTATTTATTAATATTATTTTTATTTTTATTTTATTTATTATTTTTGTAATTTTGTAATTTTCTATTTTATTTATTGATTTTTTTAGATTTTTTTATTTTTTCAATCTTTTTCATTTTTGTTGTTATTTAGAATGGGAAACTAATTCCATCACTAAATGATTTAAAATTATTTGTGATGGGATTATTCGCCTATTATAAATAATATTTGAAATGGGAGTCATAATCCATTGAATATATGTATTTATATAAAACCTTTAGTAGTTTTTTCAACAGGAAAACCCCAATCGCAAAAAAAACTATACCGATCATAAAAAAATATTTTTTTACAGCTAACCATATCAAATAAAGAAAATTATGATGCATTTTCTTAGAAATGATCCTTTTTTGATGGGATACCATAAAAAATTAGCCATCAAAAATAAGGTATAGTCATGTAGAATTTCAATAATATCCCCCTTTGGGATTTTCAATTCAATAAGAGTCACATATCATCTCAAAATTTTAAATTCAAGATAAATCTGTCCCAAACTGTGGACGGATGCCAAGTATTGTTGAAGAGTTCTTCTATGACTCATAAATCAGTAACACTATTCTCATTTGAAATTATCTTAGTGTGAGAAACAATAGTAAATTAATGAGACATAATTATGATCTTCCAAAATACTCCCCAAAATATTTATTCAAAATATGCTCAACATGAGTGGTGCTTCCAATTTATCGATAATGAAAATATTCCAGCAACATTATCCCCTTGATCAGAGACACTTTATTTTTTTAATAATCCCAAAGATCACTTATTTTCCAATTTAAAAGTTGTGTTATAAATTAAAATAGGTAATTTGAGAGAGAAAAATATCATTCCCAAAATTCAATGTCCATAGGGGAGTTGGAATCTACATCTAGAGATTCATCGAGAGTAAAGGGTTTAATTGGATTCATAGATCCAACCGATTCTTTTCAAAAGACACCTAGGGTGGATTCTTGTTCATGATTTCATTAACATGAATTCTAGTATGAATATTCTATAAATTTAAAACATGTTACTCAAAATTATATATTAATAAATGATATTTGATATGATTGTGGTTTTTTCAACGATTTATAAATTTATTTTTTCTAATATTTATTAAACTTGAGTTTTTCACACATTCATAGAATTAGATATAAGAAATCAGTTTTAATTTCTTCAAAAAATTTCACATCCATATTAACTGATTAGATTCTTGATTCACTATAGTAAACTCTGAATTTGATGTTGTTAATGTTATGTAATTTCTAATTTTAAATTTTATTTGAAATGGAGGAGTTTACATGTAAAAAAAACCTCCGTAAGTAGACTTTGAATAATTATAAAAACCTAACCAAGACTCACTAGCAAATAAAAATATTTATATATGTAAATTTTTATAAAAAGATAAACCAAAATCCATTATTAATTATATATTAATATATTAATCTATAAATATTCTTATTACTTTAATCTGGATTAACATTATATTGGGTGACTTGATATATGGGAAATGAAATTTTCTGTCAAGTGGTAATAAATTAGAATAAAATACCAATTATAATTCTACATAGAGTCACATCAACCTCCTCATATTTTATCATTTTTTAAAACATTTTCCCCAAATTGCTATAAGAGTATCAATGAGTTTTGATTCATCTGTTTGAAACTTTTTTAGCACCTCTATCATTTTTTTGGAAATGAAGGCCTCATCATTATTTTGAATCGCCTACAAACCATATAAAAAATTATGGGTTACAAATTTGTGAAATATTTAAATTGGAATTCATTACATAGGAATAAATCTTTATTGGGTACCTCCAATACTACAATATTGATGATTTCAACATATATGATCACCAAGATCCTCTATCCTTACTCCATGTTGTATTAGTTATAATCAATCCATCCTCTGTGAAGACAATTACTCTATAAACATTGTTCATGTTGAGAGTACCATACCCCCATTCCTTCCTCAAACCATAAAAAGAATTATTCATCCATCACACATTTATTCAAAATTAATTAATGAGAAATTATTAATGTTTCTCAATATATAATTATACATTAAGGAATAAATTCAAGAATACTGATTTGAAAAACTTTTTATAATTTTTAATCCCCATTTTCACATCCATTTCCATGACTAGAGGAATATTCTCCAAACAATATATGAGTGAAAAATTCTTATATAGGTTGAATCAATCTATCTAAGAATACATCTTGCACACTACATGTTCCTCACTTCTTGTCACTTGATTATCTTCATTATGTTATTTGAAAATACAATTTGGTTTCAGTCATGTTTTAATATGTTTTCAATGGAATAATATCATAGTTTTTTTTTCAATTTTTTCTAGATATTCATGCATCTCTTGGAAAAAACAATCTCCTTTAAAGGATTTATCTAAATATTTTTGTTCCATGCATGATAAATATAATTTTATATTAATTATTTTAACCTTTTTATTTGAACTAGAGATGTCTTTTCACCAAAAAATTTATTTTTTATTTCTACACCACATGATCATTTTATAGACCCTTATATTATTTCTATATTTCCCCCATAATTAGAGTTTTCATTACAGTTTATATTTTCCCTGTAAACTCTCTATGATCCGGACACATCATCATCACTTTCTGCCTCAAATACTACTTGATTCATTCAAAATTATTCCATTATAAAAAAATATAATCCTCTAGTTTTGAATATCGTTCATTAATAGTTATGAATTAATCATTATATTCAATGATTTTTCCCATTTACTAGTTATAAAACCAATATGCCTTAAAATTGGATAAATTTCCCTCAAGGGTGCCTTTATCACCATATTCTTCAAAATTTTTATTCTTTTTAATATTTAGTGTAATTAACTTACTTAAAAACATATATATACTAGAGTTTTTGGCTTTATTCGTCAAGAAATTTCATATTGTGAATTTTCTATTTCTAGTAATAATAATTAGAAGTTAGAGATATAGAATATATTAATATTGTATTCTTTCAAAAACATCCCCCTTAATGATTTTTCATTGATAATAGACCGAACAGTGTTGTTGATCATGTGTTTCTTTCTTTCGACATCTACATTATATTGATTATTTTTCATGGGTGAAACATGATGTTTAATCTCATGTTTATTTAGGGGTTATTAGAATTAGGTATTTTTAAATTTTGTATTATTTGTAGTAATTTTTTAAAATTTTAAACCAAACAACCCCTCTTAGGTATCGATTGAAAATCCTGAATAACTCTATTTTTTGAGTGGTCACCATCTACCATTACATACTACTAAAATCATTAAGGCATGAAATATATTTTCATTTCATATAATAGGAATTAGTTATCAGTAGCCCCAAAATATTCTTATGAATGAGGTTAGGAATCCTTGGTGACTTCACCCTATTTGACATATTAGTCATCCAGAAGGGTATACCCTATTATAAAGAGTCACATGTCAGTGTGTTTTCACATGTGTGTTTTGGAAAATATTGTTCTCAAATATAATTTAAAATATTATATATATATTTTTTCTAATATTTTCATGTCACTTATGTTACAATATGTTTTCTTCCTCATTATAAAACTTGAACAAAGTTTCTACACTAATAGGGTAAATATTTCAATTTTAGTTTCTTCCTTGATGAACAACTAAACCATCTATAACCATGAAAAAAATCATTCATTTAAATCTACAAAATATATCCTAATTCATATAATTGTCTTACACTATGCATATTGTTTCTAAGACCTTCACCCTAATGTACAGTTATTTTTCTATGATTCTTTCCACCTAATTTAGCTTTCCTAAATACAATTGTTTTGAGTCCTCAACTATTACCAAATTAAACCACTCAATTTTTATTGTAATTGATACCACTAATAATATTATAATTTTTGGTCTTGTATAAGGAATATCGATTTTTCTTAACCCATAAGGCATACCTATGTTTTTATCTCAAAGTAATATCAATTGTGTATCCCATATAGTTACTTTTTTCTTTGCCCATGACAACTGGTCAGCATCTGTTTATGAAGTATAAGATATTTAAACTCTATATCTATGTTTTCTTCTCTATTTTAAAAATCTAGAAATATATTATTTATTTACATTCTCTTAATGTTACTAATAAATTATATTTTATGATTCCTTATTTCTCTTGGGTAATCTAATATTGTACCTCGAATAATAATTATCTTCCTTATCCCTAAAGAAATCACACTTAAATCATAATAAATACTAAAAACCTGATTTTTTATTCCTGATGTTGTATATTTTGGAAAAAAATTATTTTAAATAGAGGACACATATTCAATGTGACCCAATTCTTAATAGAAAAACCATCTAAATTTTGGTTTAACATTTTTCCCTTTAAGTGGCAGATTATAAATCATTTGGAAATCATTAAATTCCAATTGTATTTAGGTTATTGATTCTAACAACATAGAATCAATCATGGTTGTATTCTATTTATTATCATGATTCACCAAAGTCTTTCCGTTTTTTAAAGTTCTTCACTTGTGGGATGTGAATGTGCTTTTTGTGGGAACCTCCTGAGATTACATTTTGTGGAATCATTTAAAATTACTAATGTAATACAAATAGTGATGATTCATTCAATGTATTCGCACCATTCACACTATATAATGTCCTAACCTTCATGATATTTAATTAATTTAAATTTATGTTTTTTATATTTATGTAGGCTATCAATTATTCAGGTTTGTTATTCAATACTAATAATTATCTAAACTTATTTTTAATTATTTCCAGAAATTATAGATTTGAGTTTTTTAATGTATTCTTAAAATTATGAATTCACCTTTATTGTTGTTTCCTAAAAATATTAGGGTCAAGTATAATTGTATTTATTTATTTTTTTCATCCCTAGACACACCAATTTATTTATTGGTGTCCTCGGGTTCAACCAAAAGCTCAATTATTCCATCAACTTCCTCATTTTCAACATCATTTTCATTATCTTTTGATATTTCTATAAGACCTAGAAATAAATCCAAGAAATAACTTTAAATCCTTCGATATCTCTCAATTATGATTCATCTAAACTATCTCATTTATGATATAACAAGTTTATTCTTTTGAAAAATTCTTGTGTGGTTTTCTCAAATATTTCTCAACATCAAAATGATTCTTCATAGCTTCCTCAACTTCATTATCTTATAAATTCATAAGGTAGTTAGATAAATTATTACATACTTTTCCTAATTAAAAATAAGAATTTTAAATATTTACATTGAATTTTTAATTTCCTATTTTTAATGTTTGAGGAAATAAATAACATCACTTCGTTAACCACATATTTTTCAAGATAAAATTTTATGGAATGTTTCTTCATCAAATTGAAAGAAACTTTTAGTGGGTTCTCTGATGATCTTATTTAATTTTCATCTTTTCTTATATCAAAAAATGAAATATTAATATGTAATATATCTAGAGAAATAGCCTTAAAATATTATTCTTCAATAATAGATATCATTAAATTAAAACAAAGAGGTAGTCTCCTTATGATTTTATTCATGATTTTTAAGTCATCAATTTTTTTACTGAGGCATAATTTATGTTACACCAAAGATTTTATATGACCAAATAATTCATTGAATGTTCTATATTAGTTCATCATTAACTCTTAATTCTTCATATAAAACACTTACATTTTTTCCTCTCCACCATTAGAATCGTCGTTATGGATATTCAAAAAAACTTCCCACATTACATAAGTTGTTTTGAATAACATTTTATTATTATATATAGGGTTGTCTAGATCTCCCCTAGAGTATTGGTTTACTTTTAATACACATTTAATTCCTTGAAATTTAATTGTAATAAGGATCTATATTCCTTGTTAGCTCATATGTCATGAATGGATATTGTGTAAATTTATATCCCCAAAGACTCACAGAAGTGCTACATCTAGTTATTAAATAATATAAAATTATTCAATTAAAAAATAAGTGTTCCATTTTCATTAGTAACTACTATTTATAAAAATCTTCAGAGAGAAACAAAAAAGTCACCCCAAAACCATGATAAGATTCCAGTTGTTGGTCCTCTATGAAGGATAATACCATGAGAGGGGGTGAATTGGGTTAACACTATTTTATTACCTTATACCTTGATTTTAATCGTATCTTATCAATATAAGGGAAACTTATATACCTCCCTCACTTCCCATTGACTAATGAAATCAGTAAAAAACAAGATACCTGTTATGTGGTTCTCCCTAACCAATCTATACCAATGAGAACAAAAAAGAAAATGTTCTGACGAACCTATAACACCAAAGTTCCCTAATTTGAATTTTTTATATAATAGAGTGGTCTTGATAACACTCTAAATCACTATCCAAACCAGATAATAAATAACTCAAAACCTTTTTCTCACATATAAATATATATATAACTGCTTGTTCTTTTTTATCCTTATTGATTTGAATATATGTGTAGGAAAAGTACTCATACTATGGTGTATAAATTCTACATAGTCATATGTGATTACAGTGATATAGAGATCATGTAATTTCCATGTTCTTCATTAAATTCATGTTTCATGAAATATTGGAATTTCATTCTACTACTTTGTTTTCCCCACAACACATTAAAAATTCATGATACCGGTCATTATGTTCTATAATCTCTATATTTCAAAAATATTGTGTAAATATTTATGTAAATATAATAGTTTTTTCAATATAATGGATAAGATAAATTCTTCTTCGGCTAACTTCTTTGATGACCAGGACTTAAAGAAACCAAATTTAAAATAATGTGATAGAAACCAATTTAAGTCACTTTAATTGCCTTAAGGATTGATTTAAATACCGTGATGTTTTAATTTATACATTGTTAAGAACATTATTTCTATAAAATGGAAAACATTATACTTCATAGATTCATTAATCTAAAGATTCTATAAGTTGTATTCTCCTTCACTACATCATAGAAAAACTCATTCATGAAATTATATTGATGTCGTCTTATTCTCTATGGAATGAGTTACTAATTACCATATTTAGAAATCTCATGAATAAAGCTCATCCATGACCTTCCCATGATCATTACATAATATCATATATCATTCAACTCATTGAACTATCCATTATGAGACCAATTAATAGTAGAATAGTCATTTATAGTAATAGAGTGATGTCAATTAAATTTAAACTTCCCATTTCATACACTCTATTTCAGAATAATCTCATATGGAATAGATTTATCATCTTCAGTTGGAATATGGCGTAGTCATATCAAATTAGGAACTATAGACACTCCAGTGTCATAACAATCAGCTAGTCACCCCTATGGAATGGTCCCTTTATCTATAGGAAAAACGTTTTTCATTTACCCTTACACATCTCCTCATAGTACATCCTGATGTGTTATGTAATGACCAGCCTGAATCGTGAAAAGAGACTCCTAAATCAATGTAACATCCCCCACAAAGTTCCACATGCTAGTTCCCCAATCCGGTCAGTCACAAGACCTCAAGTGTTCCTCCTTATATGCTATAGGCTTCAACCTATTAGTGAGGGTTTAATATCAATCATGAGGAGATTATAACCTATATTATTTGAGTAAAACACCAGCTGAAAAATATTAAGAATAAAAAAATAACATAAAACTAGGAACACAAAAGTACCAACATCACAAGATAACCAAAATTAGAGATATTAGACAAATACAAATGAAAACATATCCAATTTCTATATACATTTAATGTTTCAAAATTTTAACCCAAAAGAAAAGAAGATAAAAACTACAAAGAAGGTACCAAACCATTTCTAGTTCCCTCAACCATACTCCATCCTGAGTCAGCCATCTATCATAGGACATTATCCCTTATCTTTTCCTAAATCCAAAAAATATATTCAAGTACTGATCTGGAAACCCGAGTAGGGTCTGAGTACAACTTAGTATGACACCACCAACGATGCCCAAATCAATATCATGTTAATAATATTTTATGTAGTTGTATAATTAAATATATAAACTTCTTTATTAAATATTTGTAACATTACCAATTATTCTTTATTTACCAATATAAACCCCTAAACTCCCGAGGACACTAAAACCCCAATAAATTCTTTGACCCATGTTAGAGTATAAACCATTTCACATTATAAATTCACAATTCATTTAACTAATAGTCTTTCATTATCCATTTCATTTCAATTCATGATTTTACTAATTGGAACCACAGTCAAATGATACTTTTGTATGTGTAGATCATAATGTCAACTGCACTATGAGAAATTGGAGAATCATTCCATGTCTCACACATCATGGGTATTGGGAGATTCATTCCCTATCCCATAATTGTTTTTGCAATAATTGGGTGTGGAACTCCATTTCTAGGACGTTGTGGGTATATGGTGTGTCATCCATATACCACACCCTATTTTATCAATAGATCACATATATCATAGGTATTACATATGTCACAAGTATCACATATTTTACATTAATTAATTGAATAATTAATTAATCATATCACCTCTATTTAATAATTCAAAAATTAATTAATCATAAAAAACACATCAGTACTTTCATCAATTAATTGGTCATATCAATTCCATTAATTAATTAAATTGTAAATTAATACAATTAAATCCATTTAGTATTCTAATAATTAATTAAATAATAACATTTCTTGGTTTTATAAGTTCAAAATCTATAAAATTAACTTCATTGTTAATTATACAGAATCAAAAAATTTATCAATTAATAAATTCTCATAATTTAATTCAATAATTAATTTATATAATTAAATTATCTTAATATTTAATAATTAATTCAAAAATAAATTATTAATAAAATACAAAAATTTCAATATTTCAATAATAAACACAATAATTAATTATTCAATCCAGGATTTTATAATCTCAACAATTTTTTTAAATTAATTCAAAAATTAATTTATACAGTTCATGGACCTTTAGTTAATTAATTCACTAAATTAATTAATTAAATTTGGAAAACTAATTGATAAAAAAACTCAAGAAATTATAAAATTCAATTCACATAATTTAAATAATTACTATTTGATTAGAATAACAGACCACCTACCTCGATTTTTTAATGAGAAATCGCCCAATTGAAATCACCAAAAATTCAGCGGAGTAATGGAGTAGAAAAAGATCTAGATCTATAAAATAAAATCAAGATCAAATAAATCAATATCCTTCAAATATATATCTATATTTACAATCCTATATCTAGATATAAATAAAATGGGAAGAAAATCCCTTCCATGAATGGGAGATGAATAGAAATGGAATGGGAAACAAACGGGATAAAATCCACTTACTAAGAGTCATGAAGATCTTCATTCCAGGGTTCGAATTATGAAAAATAGTGGTTAGGATGGAATTTACTATATTCAGAGAGCTCCAAAATCATGAAGTTGATACTAGGGTCTAATGGGGGTCTATTTGGGATTAAAATGGGGGGGTTTGGAAATAATTAAAACTCATTTTTATGTTAATTTAATTCTCGAGCGCGGTGTGCTGAGAAGGGGTGGATGCTTTCCCCTAAATGTGACCACACACTATGTGAATATTTTGCAGGGGTGAAAAATTACTCTTAATAGGGTGCATGTTTTGAAAAAACATGATCCAAATATGCAAAACCCCATTGTCCATGGTTTAAAGGTTTTCTGGGAGGGGTAGCATGGTTAAGGAACCTGTGGACTTCCCTATTTATTCTATTTTCCTGAATTTTTAATCAAGAAAATATTAATAGTAAATCCAAAACAAAAAGTACTCAACATAATGAAAAAGAGTACATATAAATGGTCCAAGAAAACTATAGAAAAGGTCAGGATCTTAAAAAATTCTAAATTTGTAATTGGTCATCCTCGATCTTCACTCCCAATCATCACTAAAATTCATAGTAAAAAAGATCAGGCCACTGAACCCTCATATCAAATTCCATTTCTAATTATTCCTCCTACACATTCCCATGTTCCCACAATACATGAACAATCATCACATTCATACAACACACCAATTTCTCACTATGATACAACACTCTTATCAGATGCTCCTCGAAGGACACATCTATCTCAAGCTCATCATCATCCACCTCGATCACATGAGATAGGTTTTTCTGAAAACACAAAAGTTTTGAAACATGGAAAATTTCATGAATAAAACTATATTATTATGGAATCTATAATCGGTATGCTACTAGTCTGATTCTTTCCAAAAACTCAAATGGTCGATCAAAAGTGGGTGCTTACATTTCATGCATCTTTATCATATGGTGACCCAATTTAGGAAACACATGAAGGAATACACAATAACCCTCTATAAACTACATGGTTCATCGCTGTAAATCATCATAAGACTAATATATATTCTGAGCTATAGTCATAATTTTTTTAATCAGAAAAATATATCTCGATATCTCCTGAATTATACTCTTTTCCAATAATTCTGACTCACTTTCCTCCATATAACATAGAGGTGATCTACATGGCCTACCAAAAAGTTCCTCATATGTTTCCATTTTTTTCATTTCTTGATAACTATTTTTATAAGAATAATCCTCCAATGATAGGTGATTCTCCAAATATCCCCCAAATTCAAGGAAACATGCTTTAAATAATTCCTCAAGAACATGTATAGTACATTTCAAATGTACATCTGTCTGTGGGTGGAAATTTTTATTCAAAAAAATAGCATACCATGTCCCTTCAATAAGGTCTTCCGAATGTGCATAGTAAATATTGAGTCACGGTCTAAAACTATTGACTGTGGCACCCCGTGTAGAAGGAATATCTCTCGTACATACAAATCTTTCAACTACTACACTGATAACTTTTCCCCTATTGGAAAGAAATGTTTTACTTTCATCAATTGATACACAATCACCCAAATATAATCATTATTCTAGGTCTTCCCTAAGAGACCTTCTAAAAATCACATGCTTGCATTTTTTCACATCAAATATAGAACAAGAAAAGGTTATAGTAAACCTCTAGGTCATTGATGTTCATCCTTCACCTACTAATAGGTGTATCGTCATATCGTGAACCTTGTTATCTCCTTTTTCATACTTGGCCACCAAAACTGTTGTCTTATATCTTAGTACATTTTTTCACACCAATATGTACCACTGAATTCAAGGCAGGAAATTATTGTATCGACATCTCTTGCAGGATCCTAATCAAAAAAACCTGGTTCCTAAAATAGATGATCTCATACTCATCAATGATCTAATCGAAAGGTGACACCCCATCTTCAAGGCTTTCCCACAAGGTCAAACACCCTAAATCCTCATTCCACCAATATTTGATCCACTACTAGAAATAAGCCCATTTGCGACGGGGCAGTTGCGACGGGATGCCGTCGCAAAAGCCTATTTGCGACGGGGGTCCGTCGCAAATGACCCGTTGCGGTAAATGGCATCGCAACTAACACCATTTGCAACAGGTCCGTCACTAAAAATATTATTTGTGATGATAATATATCCCATCGCAAAAACTAATCGATATATATATTAAAAAATTTATATAACACTTTTGCGACGGTCCCGTCGCAAATGTTATTTGCGACGGGCCACAAATACCGCCGTGAAAGTGTTAATTTCTTTTTCAAAAAAAAGGGAAATTAGTAATTGTGACGGGCCCATCGCAATAGGAAATTTAAAAAAAATTAAAAAATTAAATTGCGATGGGATACCGTCCCATCGCAATTACCTATTGCGACGGGATGATTATCCCGTCGCAAATATGTATAGAAAAATTAAAAAAAATTAAATTATTAATAAACTTTTTTAATTAATATTATAATGGTAATAATAAAATTATAATTCATTCAAATATTATAACAAAAAATCATACAAATATTTAAAAAATTATAATTAAATTAAAATATTAAAAAAATTAAATATATATAAAAAAAATTAATATTATAAAACATGAATAATATTATTATTCATATTAATATTGTAATATAAATAATATAATATTATATAAAAATAATAATATACCGAATTCATATTATTATAAATAATTAAAAAATTATAATTTTAATTAAAAATTTTGAAACTTTTTTTTTATTAAAAATACTGAATATAATGTTATTAAAATAATTAGAAAATAAAAATATGAAAATTATCAACATTTTCAAAAGGAAATATAAATAAATAATAAAATACTAAGTGTAGTATTATTATTAATAAAATAAACAAACATTAAAGTAAATACCAATAATAAATAATAAAGTATTAAAAATAAATAGAAATTAAATAATACAATATTGACACCAGAATAAGAGAGACAGAAACTCTGAATAGAAAAAATGTCATATTTTAAATTTACAAACTTTATAACATCTAAACAATAACTAATCTGAAGGAGGAGGGGGAGGGGGGGATCTGTTGGTGGAGGAAACTCCATCCTTAAGGCATTAGTGATTCAACGCATGTACTCCATCTGCTCCTGCTGTTGTTGCTGCCACCGACTCATCTGATCCTCGTACACCTGTTGTTGTCGTCGGCGCTCCTCTTCATGCTGCTGCTGCTGCTGACGCATCTCCACCTCCTCCTTTTAGAGACCCTCTATCAACTCAGTCTGAGATCGCAACCGATCCTCATACTTTGTAGCAGAATAAGATGCACGAGCTCCTCTCAAGCTGGACGCCGACATCACAACACTTCCATAATAATCTCCGGGAGTCAGTCGAGAGCCGATACCAACTACCCGGCCCTTCTCGAAGGCATATTGGGTCACCTGCATCCATGCCGCCTCATCAAACTGATGGAAACTGGTCTGATCTGATGCCTCGGCCTGACCCTCAGGCCGGGTCTGTGACGCTGCGGTCTCTTATGACTCCTGTTGTTTCAATTTAAAATTAAAATTGTGAATATATTATATTCAGTTAATTTTTAAACTTCAAAACAAATAATACTGACCATGATGTGACGCTGGCGATCACCTCTGAGCTCCCCAGTATCTAGATCACTGTACATCCACAGATATACGTCATACTCCGTAATATTGGGGTGCTCGACAGCCTATAAGAATATAAAATAAATTTTTAATATTTAAAGTTATATAAAATATGTATAAAAAATGTACATACCAAATGCTGTCTATGATTACTGAAAGTACGACTCCCAACTCGATGAGTCACCTCCTGTCTCCCTCGATTCTGCCTCCCCACCGATAATCTCCTCTGAAAGTCACCACTAAACTAGTGTTCACATAATTCATCTCATATGTGGGATGAAATGTACTCTGGTCGGTGTGCTCTACATGACTCATCAAAATCTGACACACGTGCTTTCTTCATGGTAGCTCTTCTTAAATTGTGCAAAAACTGACGAAAGCGATCACGCATGGCCACCTCCCATGCCTCGTGGATGACGTCATGCATGGTATCCTTGATCGGATACCATAAACCCAACAAATAATTCAAAAAATCAAGTTATAAATGAAATAAATTTCAAAATAAAAATTATTTATTTACGTACATACCAACCAATGACCGAACATGGCCTGCTGCACATCATCAGGAATATGCTCCCATGTTGTCCATGGATGAGAAAAATATTTGTGCAAAATAGCGCTGCCCTGTCTGACTGCTATATGTGGAAAACTATAAAAACAATAATCAAACATTTATTATGTAAATAGATTAATGAAATCTTAGTAAATTTCATAGGTTGTCACACCTCCAGGTGCATGGATCGAACCCAAGATGTGGACGTCACTCGAGGATGGGGTCAGGAATCATCAGTCGTGCAAGACTGTTCCCCCTCCGCGTACTCTATTAAGCACCTTCAGGCTGAGGGTCAGGTTCCAGCAACTCGTCCGCATCAAAAGATAGGTCAGCATCCGCCAACTCATGAAATGTGTCATCGTCCATCTGAAACAAAAAACGAATTTTGTTAGCAAATAATTGATAATTATTATTATATATACATATATATTAGTTATGATTATATATAACTACCATTGAATTGTATCAATGTTCAGCTTCATCGTCATCTCCATATCTGTCAATGTCATCTTCATATTCCTCCTCAATATCCTCTATATCCATTTGAGTTCCAGTTGCTTCATCTCTTACCATTTCAAATTTATTTGTGACGTCATTACCATCATCATCATCATCACTAACTCTTAATTGAGGGGTTTCATCATCGATACTCATGTCTCTTTGTAACAATGATTGATTTTCAGTACTCTCTTGAAAAACTTCAATTCCTTTCACTTCAGTGAAAGCACATTAACTTTGACTAAACTAATTGTCTCGAATTTTCATTTTTATTATGCTCCACCAATTAGTCAATTCTCTTGACGTAGCACAGTACATTGCATAATAAACTTGATGTGCTTGTTGAGCCAGTAAGAATGGTTCATTTAATGTAATAACACTTTTACATTTAATATCGATGATTCCATGAGTCGGGTGAACACGCACGCCTCTCTCAGTATCCAACCACCAACATTTGAACATCGTTATGTAATGGTGTCCTAGATAACAGAGTTCAATGATTTCATCAAGTATGCCATAAAAGTCAACTTCATTTTCTCTATGATGAGATCCTCTCAAGAAAACTCCTCTGTTCATTGTTTTTTTTAATTCCCCATATGCATGTGTATGAAATCGAAAACCATTCACCACATATGCATTATAAGATTTCACCATTTTGGATGGTGGGTTACTCAATATACAAAGTCAATTGTCAATTTTATTAGCATGTCAAGACAGCAGAATTTTTTTGAAATAATTATCAATATAGTAAACTATAAATTGAAGGAGATGTTAAAGTATGAAAAATTTATGTTACCAGTATTTGAAACCACTGAGAAAAAAAATTTCCCCGCGTTCTTCGAGAGTAGCTGCTGTAATTTGTGGAAGTTGCTTCTTGTTATGATTATCATACAATCTATAAAAAACAATGTTATTTATTATAACAGAAATATTAGAATAAGTAATAGAATCACTTACAGTACAAATGATGCCATCTCTTCACAGTTGAGTAGAACATACGTATGAGCTCTGTGATCTTCATCATCTGAAATCCATCGTTCATGAACTCCACCAAAACCAAGCTCTGAATAGTTAAAAACATATAATTGATTGTTGATTTCATCAATATTCCCCTCATTCCGTCTCATGCAGTTGTGTTTTGAAGGATACTCAGATTCAAAATAGTGGGATCAGAAAAAAGATATCTCATCCTGCAAATAAGATTCAACAATAAATCCATCAACAGATGATTTGTTACATACTTTTTTTTCAATTTTGGCATGCATATTTCGAATGGGTACATCCATCGAAATTGTATCGGACCTCCACATTTTGCTTCATATGGAAAATGTAATATCAAATGTTCCATTGAGTCGAAGAAAGACGACAGGAATATTTTTTCCAGTTTACATATAATTACAACAACATCTTCTTCATGTTTTCATAGAGCATCGTAATCTGTTGTCGCTGCACAAATGTCCTGAAAAAATATGTTACATCTATTATAGAATCCCATATCACATAATTCAACAGACCTCATAATCCAATGGGTATAAGTCTTTCCATTATAACATGACAATCATGACTTTTTAATCCGGTAATATGACCATTATTTACACATCTACCCAAATTGGATGCACATCCATCTAAAAGCCTCAAATCTGCAATCCATTGACAAAATAATAAGCGGCTTTCTTTGGACAATGTATAAGCTGATTTTGGTTTCATTAACCTTTCTGTTATGACATTCTCAAACAGTTCGAGTTCTGGACGCCTGCAAATTTGAGAAAGATCTAATCATGCATTTACATTATCTTGGCTCTTTCCTAGTGTATCCAAAACTGTATGAAACAAATTATCAAAATAGTTCTTCTCAATATTCATGACATCAAACATGTGGCGGACTAGCAAACCAGACCAATATGGAAAATCCCAAAATATGCTACGTTTTAGCCAATTGTGTTCTTTCCCAAAACCATAAATTTTCTGTTGGTTTATTGTGGGTCCAAATTTGATGGGAGGTAATGAATATACAACTCATTTTAACTCCGTACCTGATAGAATTTTTGGAGGTCCATCCCTTTTAATTGTTCCTTTTCTAAAATGGGATCTGTTTTTGCGAAAAGGATGATCAGCTGGAAGAAATCTGTGATGACAGTCAAAATAGCAAGGTTTTTTTTCCATGGACGAGCATAAATGCCTTGTTCTTTACCATAAAGTAAGGACATGATTTTGGCCCAAGTGTACTCTAGCCAGATAACATGACATAATCCGGGAAGTCACTGATTGTCCACATCAATGCTGCTCTTAGTATGAAATTCTGTTTCTTAGCAACATCATAAGTACTGACACCAGTACTCCAAAGTATATTTAATTCATCAATATATGGTTTCAAATAAACATCAATATTCTTCTTTGGATGTCTTGGGATTATTAAGGTCAAAACGATACAGGGTTCTTTCATCAACATC
The DNA here is from genome assembly GCA_963277665.1 of Viscum album. Lineage (NCBI taxonomy): Eukaryota > Viridiplantae > Streptophyta > Magnoliopsida > Santalales > Viscaceae > Viscum > Viscum album. The sequence continues at coordinate 1,207,962,446 of OY728166.1, forward strand.
CATGGAGGTAAATTGTATGGAGTTAAAAAGACAGGCCAACATGAATACTGACTACCATAAGATCCGAATGGACAGAAACCATCAGTGGAAAGACCCATTTGCACATTTCGGGATTCTAAAGAAAAGGATGGATGCACTCTATCAAAATGTTCCCATGAATCACCATCGTCTGGATGATTCATGCTTTTACCGGTTCAAATATTCGTTTTGTGCCATGACATCATTGTTTCTGTATTCTTAGACATGAATAAATGCTAAAGTATGAATGTAAGAGGAAAATATCTCAACTGTTTTATAGGAATCAAGCAAGACATCCCATGTTGAGCTACTTTATACCTCGATTGCCTACAAGTGGGACAACTATCCAACGAATCATTTTCCCCAAAATATAAAATGAAATCATTTGAACATGCATGAATCTTCTGACAACTAAGTCCTAAATTCTGAACCAGCCTCTTACACTCATAGTAATTTGCAGGAAAAACATTTCCTTCGGGTAACAGGGTTTTGACAAAAGAAAATATTTGATCAAAACACGTGTTTGACATTCCATTATCTGATTTGATAGCCATAAATTTTTCAACTACTTCTAATTTTCTTATCTTGCAACAAGGATATAACACATCCTCAGCAGACCTCAACAACTCATAAAATTCAGAGTGTGCCAACTCAAGAGTTGAATCAATATCATCTTGAGTTTCTGTATGGTGAATAGATGGACCTGCAATATCATGTACTAAATTTTGAAACCGGGATGTATCCGGATTCAAGTTAGTATCACCTTCTGTAGAACTGCGTTCACCATTTTGATACCAAAAAACATAATCCGGTTGAAAACCAAAACGCAAGAGATGTCCCCCAACTTTGTCAAACGTGTGAAATGTTCTAAGTGCACATTTTTTACAAGGACATTTTGTTGTTCCTTCTGAAACAAATTCTGTATTTGATGCCGCAAATGCTAAAAAAGCCTCCACACCCTCTATATAGACTGGATTTAAACCAGAACCATTTGGATTTCTATGTTGATTTATCCATATACGGTCATCTAATAATGACTATTGACGACCTCGTTGTTCCATATTTTTCTATAAAATATAAAAGCATAACTTGTTTTGAATAATTTGTTAGAAAAAACACTCAAGAAAGGATAATTATATAGTTTACATCAGACAAGACTGATGCAAACTTTTTATTGGGATAGACCTAAAAATTGACCCTTTAAGAAATGAACATGTTAAGAATAAAGAAAAACCTGTTACAAATATTGATAATATTAATATTTTATAAATAATTAATTATTTTAATAATACTAATATTATTTTTTCATAAATATTAATTATATAATAATAACATTATTACATTATTAGTATTTTTTATTATTAATATTAAAATAATATAATTTTCTATATTATGTTACAATTCTCATTTCATCTGTGTGTTTAACATTTTGTCTCCACATGTAATATTTTCATTCACTTTCACCTCTCTATTGGTGAGTAGGTTGATAATTTTGAAAAAAATGCAAATATTACATGTGGAGACAAAAGTTTTCTTAAAACCAATACAGAGATTAAAAGATAATTGAGAAAGATAATGATCAGGCTAGTTTTTTTCAATTATCTAATTATTACTAATTGTTCCTAATTATTATTAATTATTCTTAATTGTTACTAATTATTACTAATTATTGGTTATTATTACTAATTGTTGGTAATTATTCCTAATTATTGGTAATTATTCATAATTATTGGTAATTATTCATAATTATTGGTAATTATTCCTAATTATTGGTAATTATTCATAATTATTGGCAATTATTCCTAATTATTGGTATTTATTCCTAATTATTGATAATTATTCCTAATTATTGGTATATATTGAAAATTATTGGCAATTATTGGTAACTATTGGCAACTATTGGCAATTATTGGTAAATATTGGTAAATCTTGGTAATTATTACTAATTATTGTTAATTATTACTAATTAGTGGTAATTATTGGTAATTAGTGGTAATTATTACTAATTATTGGTAATTATTACTAATTATTGGTAATTATTCCTAATTATTGGTAATTATTCCTAATTATTGGTAATTATTCCTAATTATTGGTAATTATTCCTAATTATTGGTAATTATTCCAAATTATTGGTAATTATTCCTAATTATTGGTTATTATTCCTAATTATTGGTAATTATTCCAAATTATTGTTAATTATTCCTAATTATTGGTAATTATTCCTAATTATTGGTAATTATTCCTAATTATTCCTAATTATTTGTAATTATTGGTAATTATTCCTAATTATTGGTAATTATTGGTAATTATTCCAAATTATTGGTAAATATTGGTAAATATTGGTAATTATTGGTAATTATTCCTAATTATTGGTAATTATTCCAAATTATTGGTAATTATTCCAAATTATTGGAAATTATTGGTAATTATTATTAATTATTACTAATTATTCCTAATTATTGATAATTATTCTTAATTATTGGTAATTATTCCTAATTATTGGCAATTATTACTAATTATTGGTAATTATTGATAATTATTGGTAATTATTGGTAATTATTGGTAATTATTGGTAATTATTCCCAATTATTGGTAATTATTGGTAATTATTGGTAATTATTATTAATTATTGGTAATTATTATTAATTATTGGTAATTATTCCTAATTATGGTAAATTATTCCTAATTATTGGTAATTATTCCTAATTATTGGTAATTATTCCTAATTATTGGTAATTATTCCTAATTATTGGAAATTATTCTTAATTATTGGTCATTATTCCTAATTATTGGTAATTATTCCTAATTATTGGTAATTATTCCTAATTATTGGTAATTATTCCTAATTATTGGTAATTATTCCTAATTATTGGTAATTATACCTAATTATTCCTAATTATTGGTAATTATTGGTAATTATTCCTAAATATTGGTAATTATTGGTAATTATTGGTAATTATTCCAAATTATTGGTAATTATTCCTAATTAGTGGTAATTTTTCCTAATTATTGGTAATTATTGGTAATGATTATTAATTATTACTAATTATTTCTAATTATTGGTAATTATTCCTAATTATTGGTAATTATTCATAATTATTGGTAATTATTGGTATTAATGGTAATTATTGGTAATTATTGGTAATTATTCCTAATTATTGGTAATTATTGGTAATTATTGGTAATTATTATTAATTATTGGTAATTATTCCTAATTATTGGTAATTATTCCTAATTACTGGTAATTATTCCTAATTATTGGTAATTATTCCTAATTATTGGTAATTATTCCTAATTATTGGTAATTATTCCTAATTATTGGTAATTATTCATAATTATTGGTAATTATTCCTAATTATTGGTAAATATTGACAATTATTGACAATTATTGGTAAATTTTGGTAAATATTGGTAATTATTGGAAAATATTGACAATTATTGGCAATTATTGGTAAATATTGATAATTATTGATAATTATTTATAATTATTACTCATTATTACTCATTATTACTAATTACTGGTAATTATTGTTAATTATTACTAATTATTGGTAATTGTTGGTAATTATTGTTAATTATTATTAATTGTTACTAATTATTACTAATTAATGTTACTTGTTACTAATTATTGTTACTTTTTTCTAATTATTACTATTTTTTTTGAATTATTCCAATTATTAAAAATTATATTCATTAATTACTAATTACATTCATTAACTACAAATTACATTCATTAACTACTAATTACATTCATTAACTACTAATTACATTCATTAATTACTAATTACTATCTTTAATTAAAATTAAAGTTATTAATTACTAATTACACTCACTTAATTATTAAATATTGTTAATTACTAATAATTAAATCTAACAAATCAAATTTAATACCTTAATACAACATAATTATATATAATAAGAAATAATAAAAACTAATGTAAAAATATAAAACAAAAACATTAAATAAATATTAAATTAAAATTCAGAAAAATAACCTTAAACTGGTTTTCGAGCTTTGGATTTGTTGTACTTGTAGGATGATCTCCATAACCTCCTTGAAATCGACTTGCAAAACAAAATTCACTCAACACATATAAACTAGTAAAAAGTAGTTCAGATTCAGAAAACTTGTCAATGCTGGCTTTATTTATAGATTATATTTTTTTTGCGACGGGGTTTATTGCGACGGTATTCCCATCGCAATTGGTATTATTTGCTACGGGACCCTCGCAAATAACTCCGGCCGCATTTATTATGGGCGGCAATAAAAGGGATTATTTGCGACGGGGCTCGTCGCAAATAACCCATGCCGCTAGGTTATTAGCGACGAGAACCCCTTCCCGTCGCTAATAACCTGTTACCGCCGCCGGTTATTTGCGACGGGAAGGGGATCCCGTCGTAAATATCTTTCTTGCGATTTGGCGCGCAATCGCGCCAAACCATTTGCGATGGGTGAGAATATCCTGTCACAAATTACCTGTTACCATCGCCGGTTATTTGGGACGGGAAGGGGATCCCGTCGCAAATATCTTTCACGCGATTTGGCGCGCATTCGCGCCAAACCATTTGCGACGGGTGAGAATATCCCGTCGCAAATAACTCTTTATTTGCGACGGGACATATTCCCGTTGCAAATAACCCATCGCTAATACCACTTTTCCCGTAGTGATCCGTCTCTTGAGTGAACACTCCACCTAAATGTATACAAGATTCATCTTCATTGCATTCTCCTAAACCAAAACATTCATTTCATGTAGCAATTTCATTATCTTTCACTCAACAATAGAGGCTTAAACTACCTAAGTCTTATTTTTCTTGCTAAAAGCATCATCTGTACTATTTCCTTTCCTAGGAATATATGCTAAATCAAAATAAAATGACTCCATATAATCAATGCATTAGTGCTATCGAAGATTTAAATATTTATGTGAAAATATTTATTTCAAGATCTTTGGATCGATATACAATGTAAAACTCTCTCCTAGAAAATAATTTCGTAGACACATAAAATCATTTACAATTACTGCCAACTCAATGTCATATGTATGGTACTTATGTTCATGAGGCCTAAACTACTAAGACCTGTACACCATAAATGGATCTTTCTGCATGAACACTACTCTAAGTCCAATATTGGAAGCTTTACAATATATGATATACTCATCACCTAGATTAGGTAAGATCAAGATAAGTGCGGATGATAATCAGTTCTTAAAGTTCTACGAGGCCTTATCATTAGATTCCAACCATTTCATTGTATACCCTTTTTGTTCATAACTATAAGTTTTGCTTACAATCAGGAAGATTCCTAGATGAACCTCCGATAATATAAATCTAATCAAAAAATAGTTATAAAAACATTCTTGTGATTTTCGAAAGGCCACTTCATGATCATTCTCTAGTTATACTAACATACCTTCCTCTATGATGATGTGACCTAAATAGTGTACCTGGTCAATCCAAAATAGACACTTGGATGGCTTGACGTATTACTTATGGTCTATCTATATACTCAAAAAAAATTCAAGTTGTTGGGCATGATTTTCGTGAGTCTTTTAGTTCACCAAGATTTTATCCACAGACACTACGAAAAATTGATTCGAGTATAAATGGAAGATTCTGTTCATCAGGCCTATAAACACTACAATTGTGTTCCTCAACCCCAATAACATTTCAATGAACTCATAAATCCATACCTACTTATGATAAGAGTCTTCATTATATCATAAGTCTGAACTATCATCTAATGATACCCTTTTCTCATATTTATCTTTAAGGAGTCACAAGCTCCTCTAAACTGTTCAAATGCATCATCAATACCTAGAAAGAGGATATCAGTTCTTCACATTTATCTCTTTCAACATCTATTAAACAACAAAGAAGGGTAGATTCCCCTCAGAAATATTTTCAAACAACACTGGTTAACCCCATGGTGATGTACTTAGATGGATAACCCCCTTATCTTCCCACTCTTCTAGCAGAGTCTTGAGCTATTGATTTACTCTTTGTGTAATTCTATATGCTGGAATAGAAACCTGCTTAGCTCTAGGAATGATATCAATAGTAAACTCCACATCTATCTTAGGTGTTGTCCTTGATAAGTCTATGAGAAAAACATCTTGAAACATGTCCAATGTGGGTGTAAATACATCTTGTTTCATTTCCCCATCATCAAGCATTAGACTTAAAACTTGGGCTATGAGATCTCCAAGTTACTGAGAAGTTGGCTCTGCCTGGCCAACATGGATATCCCACTCTCCCTGTTGAATATAGTTTTGACCCTTAAGAGATGTAATATTCACTCTCATATGGTATTAATAAAAGTGGGCTCAATATAGGACTAACTAGTTCATTCCCTAAATTTGGTCAAATCCTGACATGTCAAGAATCGAAAGATCCCAAAGAAAACAATACTCCTCGATTTTGAGAGAACACCCCTAGCACAAACATATATCTCTATAAATTGCTCCATATGGTGTGTCTATCATCGACACCCCTCTCATGACCTCCACCACTAGGCTCAATCCATTAATAAGTTATATAGATATAAAGTAATGAGAGTCAGTAGTATTAAATAAGTCACTAGACAATGTAAAAGCTAAAAAAACAAAAGCTCAACCTATTAGTGATCCAACCTCACTATCCACAAGTTTAGGTTGAATGGAATGTAAAATTACTACCCCTCTTCCCTTTGATGCAGTCTGACACCACTGATTTGGTGCCACCCTATTGATACACATGCTCTTTACCTGAAGCACAACATCCACTACCTCCACCGCCTTGGAAGTAAAACTCTGACTACCATACTAATATGGTGCAGAAGACCCCCTTCCTACACTCTGGTACGTTATAGATCCTCCATCACTAACCATTTTTCTAGGTTTCCTACGAAAACCTATGTAGATCACACATCATGATATAGGCTTGGAACTCCATCGTTTGTCAGGTACAATGATACAGAAAGTGTATCGGCCTATAACACAGGTGGGAAAGAACTTGGGTAAGATCCTGAGTAACTAATCCCCCTGACATTTCACTATTCATTCCACAACTCTGGTTAAAGTTATCCTAATTAATCTTCCTGATCACAAAATTATTTCCTCCATATCATCTAGAACAAACCACTTTTCTACCAATGGAATCCTCCTTTAGGTTCCCATCTAAAATGAGGGCCTAGGTCACCACTTTTGAAAGATTCTTCTTCTTGAATAAATTCACCTAAGGCTTAATTTCACATTTATGTATATCTAGAAACCTCTTCGACATAGTAGCCTCATCTCCCACCAACACTAGAGAAAATTTTAATAAATCTATGAAGCATCCAACATAGTTCATCATGAGCATATTTTCCTAAGTCAGACTCATGAACTTAAATGACCTCTCTAGTCTTATTGGTTCAAGATAGAATTGATCTAGTAACATCTCATGAGATTTCTTCTATTCAATTATATCCAAAATTCCATCCTGAGTTTGGATGTACCACAATTGTTTCACCTGAACACATGACAAATAGGTACACAATATGTCTCTCTTTTTAGATGGAGTCTCCAAGTGGTCAAGTATAGTCTGTATAGACTCAATCAAGAACTGAACTCCCTAAAGTCCACCATCTTCAATAAAATTTAGAGGGTGTTGCAAATGAAACTCCCTCATCATACTGAACATGGTTTTCACAACCCTCTTGGGAATCTTTCCAGCAATTACATTTAGAGGGCGATGTTCTCTCTGAACTAAACCCCAACTTCCTCAACCGGAAATATCAGTGCCTCAGGTTCCACTACTAGTAGAGAATCTCTAGCCATATCCACTATTCATCCCCTAAAAAGTATTGTCATGGTGGAATACAAATAAAATTACAAACAAATGTCTTATTAAACATAACACAACATTATCACATTCATACAAGAGGAAAATAACAAGTCATAGTAAGTGTTTTCCCCAAACCTTGTCACATAGTTAAAAAAGAAGTATTATCACTCCCCTTAACCATACTACACCTAGGACATGGTTAACAAGTGTAAACACATTCTCATTATTCACATACCATTAGACACCCATTCATTTACATATTTTATTATTTTACAATTTTGAATTTCACATTCAATACAAACTAGTTGAAGTTCAACAACATACCCAAAAACTATTTCAATGTATGTTTTTAAAATTATTCATTCTATAATAATATTGAGTGCCTTGAATGGTACACGTAATTCATCTTTCAACCCATTATGATACACGAGTCAATTCTCACCAATTTTGAGAAATAATAATCACATAACATAATAAGAGTGACACTCAAGGTGAAATAATCTTCAACATTACTAATTAATGGAAATAATAACAATACCACCTTGGGTACGTGGGGTTTCCTCCCCCCCAATACATGGGTTTTTAATTCCTACACTTGAGATAGTTTTCCATCCCCAACTATTCCTAGTCACTTATTTCACATTCCTAAAAATTAATATAAAAGTAAAGGAAAAGAAAATTGGGTACTGATACCACATTGTAACAACTCGGCCTAGGTGCCACATGTCGGTTCCCCGATCTGGTCGATCACAAGGATTCAGGGGCACCTCCCCATATTCCAGATGTTGTAGACTAGCTGTGAGGGTTTAATATCGATCAAGGGGAGAATATACCTTATTTTATCATTGTAATACACCATGGGAAAATTATGATTAATAACTATATATCATATAAGTATAAGCAGAATAGTACCAAGATCACATGATGACCAAAATCAGAGATACAATATTAAAACTAAAGTAGAAAATATTCCTTGCCCACATATGTGTCAAGTGTCTAAAATGAAACCCAAAAGTAAATAAACTACTTATGCCTAAGTGGGTCAAGAACTACATCTTGATCCCTCAACCATGGTCCTTCCAAACTCATCCATCTAACATAGGTATTTTTTCCTTTTCCTTTCCTACATCTAGGAAATCTATTCAGGTACCAATTAGGGTTTGAGTATAATTCAGTATGCCACAACCAACATTGACTGAAACACTAACCAATCAATTATAGTGCATGTAGATGTATAAAGAAATATGTACAACGCATAAGTATCCAGTTGTCAAAGTATAAATTATTTTTTATTTAACCACATAACCCCCTATGATCTAGAGGATACTCTAACCCCAATATCTACATTAGCCCATTCTAGATTCTAAACCATTTCATTTTATCAATTCACAATTCATCTAACAAATGGGATTTTATTATCCATTACATTTCAGTTCATGATACAGCTAATTGGAACCACAGTAAAATGCAACTATTTTCGGCATATATTGTTATGTCTATCACCCTAGGAGTATTTGGATCACCAGTCCCTATCTCACACATCAAGGTTATTTGGAGAAATATTCCTTATCCCTCACAATTTTCATCCATTAATTAGATCTAGAATTCCATGTCTAGGACTCCATTTGTATTTAGAGCATCAGTGCATGTCCCACACCCCATTTTCTCAATCAATAACATATATCACAGGTGTAAAATATATCCCATGTATCACAAATATCACATCAATTAAGTCAATAATTAATTAGTCATACAATATCCATTAATTAATTCAACAATTAATTAATCATGAAACCCCCTTCAATAAATTCATCAAATAATTGGTTATATCAATTCTATTAATTAATTAACCAGTTAATTAATCCCATTACTTCCAATCAAGATTCTTAGAATTAATTCATCAATTAGTTATCCAATTTTTATAATTCCAAAATCTCAATTAAAAATTCATAAATTAATTATCCTGAATAATCAAATTTCACAAGTCAATAATTCTGATAAATTAATTCATCAGTTAATTTCTACAATTAAATAATCTCAATATTCCATAATTAATACATAAAATTTTTATTCCTAAACTCAAAAATTTAAATTTTTTAAAAATAAATTAAATTATTATTTACTCAACCCATAATTTTACAATCTCAATAAGTTTTATAAATTTATTGGACAATTACTTTATATAGTTCACAATCACTTAATCAATCAATTATCCAAATTAATTTATTCAATTTTGGAATCTAATTGCTAAAAAGCTATATAAATAATACAATTAAATTCATGTTAATAAAATCATGACTATGGTATTGTAATAATAGACCACCTACCTCAATCCGTTGATGAGAAATTTCCCAATAAAAATCCCCAAAAATTCTGGGGAGTAATGGCGTAGGATGAGATATAGATTTTTAAACTAAAATCAATATCGAATAAATCATGAAAGTTCAAATATAGATCTAGATATGTTACACTATATGTAGATATAATCAAAATAGGAATAACACTCCATTCCATGAATAGGAGGAGAACAATAAAGTAATGGGAAATAAACATGATAGAATTCACTTATAAGGAGGGGTGCAGATCTTCAATCTTGGCTTCGAATCACAAATAACAGAGGTTGAGAAGGCTTTAAAACTATTCAGGGAGCTCCAAAATACTGAATTTTATCCTAATGATGAATGGGGGTTTATTTCAGATTAAAATGGGGTTTGGGGATAATTTAAACAAAATTAATGGTAAATTTATTTCATATGCAAGGTTTACTAGGTAGGGGCACATGATTTCACCTAACTGTATACCTAAACTGTGCACAAATTTTGTAGGCTTGAATGGTTACTACTAAGAGGGTTCATAGTTGGACAAACTATGCACCAACTAGGTAAAACCTTATTGTCTAGGATTGCAAGGTTTACTGGGATGGGGTGCATGGTTTGGGAAAACTATGTACCAACCATTCACTTTACTATTTCTTTTATTTCTCTAAAATTTACACCTGAAAAACACGTCAATTTTAAACCAAAATAAAAAATAATGAACGCAATGAAATGGAGTACCTATAAAATATCATGATATAATTGAAAAAAGGTCAGGATCTTATAAACAAAAACCATTCCATGATACAGACTTATGTCTTAAAACATGAATTTTATCTTCCATACTAGTTTATATCAATATCTACGAACCTTATTGATTAAAATAATATTGAAAAATAATCTAACAATCACCTTTCATTAAGACCTCATTCATCATTAATACATAGATTTAGTTTTCAACAAATAAAATTGATGTAAAATACAAATGGAGTTTTTAACATTATGCATGATATGACTTGACAAGTTAGCACTGTGAATTAAACCAGATTAGATACCCTTATATGTGTGGATCATTTATGGATCATGGTAATGAGATCACTGCTATGATTCTGGTCAGAGCTTACACTTAGTGGGAGACCCGTATATGAATGTCTAAGTATTTTCTATTGGTAATTAAAGAGGGAATGAATAATAAACTCATAAATTATATGAACCAATGAGGATTTATTGGGAATTTTTCTACATTCTAGAACCATGATATTTATGGATCGATAAAGGGTCATAATAATTAAATAATCAATGATAACATTATCTAATCTTACACCTAATAGGATGATCTTATTTTCATTTCCTGTAATGTTCTGTTGGTAACTTGATAGTGAAGGAAGACTAAACTCATGGGTGATATGACCTGATGAGGGAGTTTTTGGATGATTATAAAATCAAAGATTTATGATATGTATGTATCATTAATGAGTCACAGGGATGAATTCACCAATTATATTATTCTAGAGTCTTACACCTATTTGTTGGACCATATATATTTCTAAACCTATTTTCTATTGGTAATTATACATGAAAAAATGAATCGAATCATGGGAGATTTGATGAAAATGGGGAGTCTTAGGGATTACACCATATTGGAGGACTACATATTTTTTTCCACATCATGTATATTGTTAACTAGATTATAGAGGAATACTAGGCTCATTAGTGGTATGACCGAGAAAGGATGTGTGGAGACATACATTGAATTAGAGGCTGATGATATGTATTGCTAATTTATAAGTCACATGGTTGACATCATTAATTTGAACATCATTAGGGATAACATATAGAAAAAGGCCCAAAAATATATTACCTCCTCTTGTATATTGGTAATGACTTCGGGAATGAAGAATATAATCATGGGAGCTATTTCCCAATGAATATGTGTTAGGACATAGACCATATTGGATGCCTATATATATATCTTCCTCTTATATGTTGGTTATCTGATAGAGATGGTTGACTAGACTCATGGGGGATAAGACCTAATGATGAAGTGTTGGGATTTACAATGGATTTGTGTCCCATATATATATATATATATATATATTCCATATAAATCAATCACTAGGAACTAAATGGATCCTTGAAATCTATTGATACCGGTTTGGGGAAGCCTAGATGTGGATTTGAGATTGTGGTAATTTCTATCATTTATTAAGGATTTGTACCCTTATTATCCAGGGAACACAGGATTGTAACATCCCTAAGTATCAAATTTTTTAGGGATGAAAACCAAGGTTGATCTATTATAAGATATCTAATACCCATTATCAAGGTAATAAATCAATTAATGGTGAAATGAAGATATGAATAGAAATATGATCATGTAAATTTCAAGGGTTTAGATAAATACAAGATATCATAGATTTTCAGGGTTTCAAAATTTTTTAAGGAAGAAATTAAGGCTCTTCAGGTTAATCCATCATAGGTAGATATCTTGGGTGAATGGAAGAGTGTAGAGAGGGATTAGGTATTCGTATAATGGATCCTATTGGTTGTGAATAACAATAGTATACACATTTCATAGTGGTATAACATTGTAAAAATTCCAAAATATACTTTTTAAATAAAAAATTATATATAATACTATATTTTTATTCATGTGTGTAAATTTTTTCCAATGTTATAATGTTGAAACATATTGATCACAATGGAATTATAGAAATATGCCTCTATGATGAATTTATAAGGGGGTTCTTAAAAATTGATCTATCATCAGGGGATCGATTAGGTTTTCAATGAAGGAATGGAATTACTCTGAAGGTATTATATAGTTTTCCTAGCCTTCCCCTAGGATTAGATTCAAAAGATACGTGATATATTTCACTGAATTATTTTAAAGAAAGATTACACAATATCAAACTTTTATACATTAGAAAGTAATTCTCATTTCCAAAGTACATATTGGGGTATTTATAAGATAGTTGCATAACCATTATCATCCTAATTATAGGATTATTTACCAAACAAATTATATGTGTGTATAGAACCCCCCCACATAAAATACAAAAATAAAACATGGATAATCGGATTGTTCTTCTATCACGAGTAATTTATTATAACATGGTCTAGTATATCTTGCATGATGATAAATTTGATAATACATGATTGTCAATTGAATATGAAATCATAAGGAATTTATTCAAACATGGAGAGAAATTTAATATTATGTAACCATGGATTTAATTTGATGTGATGGAGGATTTATTATGATTTATTGTGTAATTGAATCTTATGTAACCACAGATTGAACCTAATGTGACATATGATTATCCTAACATGATAAAAAATTAAATCTTACATGATGAAATATTATATCTAATGTGATAAAGGAATTATTATAACAGGGTGAGTATTTTAATTTGATATTAATGTGGATAAAATTTTGGATCATAATGTATATGTATATGTATATAATATGGAACAATACAAGAGGGGGTGAATTGTAGGTTTAAAAACTATGTATTAAAACACTTAAGAAAGAACTTAGTTTAAGAGGTCTTAAACTAATACAATTCACAATTAATACAATAGACCATATAGGTCTTGGATCTGATGGTAATAATATGATGTAATACTACATGTAATGTTAAACAATTATATTTTAATTCAATACAATGATCAGAGTAATACAAAAGTTAATGTTTCTACAATATAGCGTATAGATTCTCTTAAAACAATATGAATCGTAATCGAAACAATTACAACTGAATTGAATAAGAAAAGAAAGAGGAAATAATACAATTCCCTTTCTAATACAGATAACAGTGGAAAATTAAAAGTATTACAATTATTTTACCCCAAAGAGTATAGTATCCTTACACCTTGGATAATGGTCAGTCTTACCACCACCTTGGTAAGCCCTCAATACGATGATCGACATGAATGTCTTCCTATCCCCGAAATCCCTCGATTGAGAAGGTAATCAGAACCTCTTTCTTTCAAGTAATTCAAGGCCTTCAATAAGATGATTGGAAGCACGATTTCCTATCCCCGAAATCCCTCGATCGTTATCACAATGATCAATCTCACAATGTAGAAAGATATCACGTATACAAATAATATAACATGGAACAATATGTTCACTTCTTGTATCTTCAAGTATTTCGAATGAAGAAAGAGATAATTCACAACATCTCCCTCTAGAACTTGATATTAGAAAAGGTTGTGTATACTGGTTCCATTGACCTGGTATTTATAGGCTTCAGGTTCCAACGGTCATATTTCCTCCAACAGCCATATTTTTCCGAAAAATTCAGAGGGATATGGACACCTATTATTACAACTTAAAAAAAATAGAATACATGACATCATTTTGATTGGTAAATAACCAACTCAGAGAAATCATTTTAGTTATAAATTAGTAAGTACAAAAGTAAGAAAAAATGAGTATTATTAGCATGTAAATGAAATTGAAGTTATGATAAGTGTGTATTTTATTTCATAAGTACAATAACTAACTTTTTTTCAAGGCTTATCATGATAATAATGCATACTGAGTTTACTATTAATAACATAGTTATGGTCCTTAACATGGTTATGATGCATGACATTTAATCTAGGTACGATGCTTGAATATAATAAAAAATAATAATATGATACAAGACATGGTTATGATATATAACCAGGTTACGATTCATGATTATGATACAATTCTTAATCCGATTATGATGCATGATTACGATGTGGTACTTAACTTGGTTACGATACATAATTATGATGTGGTATTTAACCTGGTTACGATGCATATGGTTACGACGTATGTGGATACAATGCAAGTTCGGGTTACAATATATGTGATTACAATGAATGTGGATGTAATGCTTGTGAAATCTGTGCAGTGTATAATTTAGTTATGAATACTTATTACGATGCAATACACAATCTAGTTACTATTGTGAGACAACATAAAAAACAATTTGAGTAAATAATATACATGATTATGTTAAGAATGCAACATATAATAAATAGAATGTGAGTGATTACGAATGTGAATCAACTCACATGATAAACAGTATATATTATTATGATATGTGTGGCTTGTGATTTTCAAAACAAATGATTGAAGGGAAATTAGAAACATGTTTTGACTCAAAAATATCCCCTTTTCTGGAAATCACAAAACAAAACATAAAAAAACAAGAAAGAAATTATCTCCATTTGAGTTTAATAACTCATCTGAAAATAATAGTGAATACGAGTAATTCCACCCTTAGTTTAAAAACAACTGACAAGGGATCGTATTCTCTTTTATTATACTTAATTTTTTCCCCCATAAAAATGCATTCATAAAAGACATTATTTTCACAACCATTCTCCCCTTTTGTGATTTCCAAAAAGAATAAGGTAAAGAATTAGTTTCATGCAAAAGGTTAGAGAAACAGAGTATGAAACAATAATTATTACATGAATAAAAATTTTATTACAACAAGAGTTCAACAATAATTATTTTCCTTTTGTTTATTCAAAATATTAAAAATTAAGAGTTCCATATTCTTAAACTCTTTTCTACCCTCCATGATCTTTTCAAGATCTTCTTTTTGAGCCTTCATCTTGTCATCCTAATCAGAAATAATCTTTTTTTTGTTCTGGAGTTGATCTTCATGAAGCCAATTGATTGGTTCTTTGGATTTATGATTTACTTCCCGAGTTTTAAGCCTTGCTTCTAGGTTATTGAAATCATCCATCCTGATATTTTATGCTTTCACAAGGATAAAAAATCTATTTGAGAGTGAAATAATCTCATTAATCTCATCTTGAAACTTTTCCCTTAAAGTATCAAGCACTTATGAGACTACTCCTTTTGAGGTACGAGGTTTTTCAAATTCTTGATGTTTTTCATTCAAATCACCAATATGCTTTAGATAGAGAGATTTGAGTTTGTGTACCCGATGTACAAATTATTCATGCTTGTCCAAATGGTTCTTGAGGATTTCATCAACATTGTAAGACCACTTCAAAACCATATTTCAAGCCTTACTATGCTCTAAAGCACATTCCTTGGGGATCTTGAACTCAGCTTCAAGACATAGAAATTTTTCCATCAAAACCTTAACAGAATATCTTCTATCATTATGGGAATTATAAATAATTTCCAATCTAGATTCAACTTTTGGAATGAACAGTAGAAACATCTCCAATATATTCAAGGATTGTTCAATGTACTAAACCCCTTTCAATGTAATTATTCTTTCAGAATCTGTGCCTTTAGTATATTATGGGAGACCACCAAAATAAGTCTCAGTGCCAATCACTTGGGATGGCTGGTTCTGATTCTTATCGGATTCTTCATCTTATTTATCATAAATCTGAATGATTCTCTTAGAGGAAACCTTTTTAGATACTCTCTTGGAGAGATGAGGATCCATAGATGGATAAACAAAAGATGGTACTTCAGATGATGCTATGGTATGGCTTCTCTTGTTTGTATCTTCTTTTTCTTCAACTTCAATATCCTCTTATCCCTATTCTTCTCAATCACATTCCCCTTGGCCTTCTTCTTATTATTCTTATTCCTCTTCTTCCTGTTATTTACCAGGATATTTTGTATCCAATTGTTCATAAACTTGTTTCTCTTTTCCTTTCTCCACTATAATTGATTGAGTTTTACTGGATGTCTCCCTTATTTCAATTCTATATTTTAGTTGCTCAGCTATTTGAGAAGACAATCAATGTCAATAGCCTCAGCCTTTCTCTTCTTCAATATCTTCTTTATCTCTTCTTCTTTCAATGTTTTTTCTGACCTTACTTAAAATCCAAATCTTTAGGAGGATCCAATCGAACCTGACGATCCCCTTCATTCCATTCCTGTGTTTTCTATCTCCATTTAGTAGAAACTTTATCAGATATAGCCTGTTGTTTCTTTGAAGGCTTTGGAGTTGAATTCTTAACATCCTTTCTTTTATTTAAAGTATTTTTTGATGTCTTAGATGGTTTCTCACTACCATTAAAAACTTCCTTTTCTTTCTCACCATCTAGATCTTTCTCAAATTTTTTCGATTTAGGATTGAATCTTAAATTAATCCTCATTATCACATCCTTATTAATTAAGGGATCCTTGAAGGATGTTTGATCTGACTTAATTTTAATATTACACAAGCCCAAACATTCTTTCATAAACGTAATAATAATGTCGGGAAGTATGATCATCTGTTATTTTATACCACCAGATTTAATCTTCTTGATTGTTTGAAAGATGAACCTCATAAGGTTAAAATTTCTCATATTCACCATGTAATAAAGAACATACACATCTGAAACTTTTAAGGTTTCCTTATCAACCTTTCTTAGAACCAAAAAACCTTGTGTCAAGAGGGCTATGATTCAATTATATCCTGATAAATTACTTTCTTTTGTTTTGTCATCATGAATCTCAAAAAGTGTTTCTTAGGTTTTAGTATTATCAAAAGTTCCATCAGCTTTTGGTAACATATGAGAAGTATATAATGCATCTATCGAAAAAGGCACACTTATAAATGTATCTACCTATTTTGAAGAGGTTGTATATGTCTTGTCATAGATCATAAAAGAAATCATAAGATCATTTTCTATCTATACCGATTCATAAAATTGTAAAACCTCATCATGATAGACAAGATCCTAATCAGAACTTGGTCTTTCCACACAAATTTATTCCCAGCACTAAAAATTTGAAATTATTTTTAAAGACAAATCAAAAGACTCATAGAAGTCTCGAGACACAAAACATTCACCTCAAAAGGTCATAGAAGATAATTATTTTGGAGTCATTTCTTTTAGAGAAGAAGCAGTAGACTCAGTCATGAAAGTCTGTCTCTCACCCTGAAGATCCGACTGATTACGAAAGCTGAGTAGATCTCTAATTATGATAACTGAGGTTAAAACATATTTCAAACCATGATGACTACTTATAGAGAAACCGATCTTGATAGAAAAACAGATGAGTTCGATGTGGGATAAGTTCTTTTAAAAATAAATTAATTTTTAAGATTAGATCTGAGATATCCAATGGTCATAAATGATTTCAAACTCTTGAGGTTTTCCATAAAAGAAAAAAAAATTATTCCGACTGAAACAATTAGGAATTAAAAGAGATAAATAATCATTGATTAGAAATTATACCTTTCAGATTACCATGATATTGGTATTGGTTTTAATATATTATTCATTTTAAAACAATAAAAAAACAATAAAAAAAAATCCAAAACTGCTAAGGTCAAATAGGCAGGTACCAATTAATTAGAATTGATAGAATAATCCACAATTGATAGATCAGTACCGAAAAGATAATCCAACATTGATAATCTTGTACCGATAGAGTATTTTAATGCTGATAATTTAGTACTAATAATGTTTTATAATATCAATATTTTAATCTAGTATCAATAATTTTGAAACCAAAACATGAAACTAATATTAACCTAAAATTAATAATATTCTGAAACCGATAAAATCATTGAATTGATAAAACAAAAGTAACGATTAAGACTGATTATAGTGAAACTGATAATATTTAAAACAAAAAAATGAAATAAATAAACTGTAAAACCAATAAAATCTGAGGCTTACGGAAATGAAATGTATACTCCCCCTTCGAAAATGAGTAACGCAATGTAAGGAGATAGGTTAAAAAAAGTTGATGTGAATGGTTACTTTATAGTGATCATAATAGTTTCTATTTAATGTTTTCAAATCTATCATAATATACTCGTTTTTTGAAAATGTTAGAATGTTGTTCTTTCATTCCAAAAAATAGTAACACAATATCTTTTTTTTTTGTGATCCCTAAGAAAGTGATGCCTAATATCTATGTGTTTTTCACAAGAGTGGTGTGTAGGGTTTTTACTAAGAGAAATAGAACTATTATTGTCACATAGTATTTGATTATTGGAAAAACTCATGCCATAGTCAGAGAGTGTGTGTTTCATCTACAACACCTGAGCACAACAATTTCTATGTACTACATAATCAGCTTCAGTAGTAGAAAGTGCTAGTGAGTGTTTTTTCTTACATGACCAAAAAAATATATAATCTCTTAAGAAATTACATGTTCCATATGTACTCTTTCATCCCATTATACATCAACCAATTTCAGCATCTAAAAAACTTAAAAAAAAACATTTCCAGAAAAATAGAATAGTTCTAAATCCATAGTTTCCTTTAAGTAGTGAAACATTATTCTCACTTCTTTTAATAGAGATTCTTTTAGATTAGATTGGTATCCTAAAAATAATAATACCAAAAACATTATGTTTGGATGACTAGATATAAAGTATAAAAAGATTTTTATCATACCTCTAAAAGTTGTATGATCCACTAGTTTCCTAGCTTCATCAAGATCAAGTATATTTTACGAACTCATTGGAGTGCTAATACATTTTGTGTTGTCATATCCATACTTTTTTAGTAAGTATTTTCTATACTTATGTTGATATATAATGGTTAATTCTTGTTTTTAAGATATTTGTAAACTTAAAATGATTGTTAAGTCACACAATATACTCATTTCAAACTCAGATTTCATTAGATTCACAAAAGAATCAGTTAAGGATTGCTGAGTTGAACAAAATATAATGTCATCAACATAGATTTGGACAATCAAAATATTTTTTCCATTTTTATAGAAAATTATTTCAGCAGTACCTTTTTCAAAATTGTTTTTTAAATGAAATCATGTGAGTATATCATAACATGCTCCTGGGGATTGTTTAAGGCCATACAAAGCTTTGGTAAGTTTGAAAATATGATCAGGATGTTTTCAATCTATAAAAGTAGGGGTAGTTTTACAAAAACTTCTTCTTGTAAAAAACCATTAAGTAAAGATCATTTTACATCCATTTGAAAAAGAATGAAATTGAAGTATGCTGTAAAGGATAATAGAATTCGAATAGATTCAAGTATAGCTACCGGAGTATAGGCTTCTTCCTATTCTATTCCGTCTTGTTGATTATAGTCCTTAGTAACGAGTCTTTCTTAATTTCTTATGATGACTTCTCTTTCATCACACCTATTTCTAGAAACCAATTTAACACCAATTGCAGTTGTTTCTTTAGGACTTTAAACAAAAGTCTAGACATGATTCCATTCAAATTCATTTATTTCATCTTAAATTTCTTTAATCCAATATCCATAACCTAAGGATTAATTAAAATTTTTAGGCTTAATTATATGTTTTTGGTTCGAATAATATAATCACTGGGATGATTCCTAAGAAACAATTGATTTGGGTTTTGTAAAACCTGTTCATCAACATAAGAAAGAAAATACTCTTCGGTAAAATTTTCAGAAACATTCTCTTGAGTATTTTCCTTATCAAAAAAGTTTTCAATCAAAGGTTTTTAATTAGTTTCTGAAAATACATAAGTTGATGTCGGTAAGGATTGTTAAGAAACAAAGGGGTCCGTTTAATCAAAATTAACATGCACTATTTCTTCAATAATACACGAGTTTTAATTAAAAACTCTATAAGCATTAGAAGTTATGTAATAACCTTGAAATATTACTTCATCAGATTTTGGTGCAAATTTATGTAAATTCTCTTTTTGTATTCAATATGAATACTTTCAACCAAACACTCTGAAGTAAGAAACATTAGGTTTTTTTATAGTCTATAATTCATAAGGAGTTTTCTTTAATAAAGGTCTAATTAAAACACAATTTATAGTATAACATGTAGTACTAATAGAATCATCCCAGAAATTCATAGCAATTGAGTATTCAGTCAACATGGTTCTTTTCATTTCCTAAAGAATACGATTTCTTATGTCAACAACATCATTTTTCTAAGGGGTTCCTGGAGCTGAAATGTTATGAGTAATACCTTTCTTACAACAAAAGGTTTAAAATATGAATTTTGAAATTCATCCTCGTGATCACTATATATTTTTGTCAATGGTAGGTTTTTCTCATTTTTTACTTGGGATCTAAAATTCTTAAAATATAAATTTATTCATATTTCATTATTATAAAATAGACACATGTAAATCTAGTGTAGTCATCACCTAAAAAATGCGTAGTACTTTCTTCAAAATCTTCCAATTTGTGTAGGACCTAAGAGATCCATGTTCACTAACTGTAATGCATTAGAAGTTGAGACTTCATTGATTGACATAAATCTTGTTTTATGTTTCTTTCCATATTGAAATGGGTCAAAAACCTTTAATGAATCATACCTTAGATCTGGTAGATCCTTAACAAGTATTTTCTTTGAGAGTTTAAAAAGGCTCCTTAGATTAAGGTGTCCTAACCTTCTATGCCAAAACAATGATTGGTCTTCCATTGCAGTTAAGAAAGGTAAGTGTTTTCTCCTAAGTTCTTCTTTTTTTATTGTGTAAACATTCTCATGCCTATGGGAATAATGAATGGATTCATCCTTGGAATTGTTAACTAAACATTTATCATTCCTAAAATTTACAAGGTAGCCTTCATCAAATAATAGACTTATGCTAATAAGGTTGTTCTTAAGACCTTTGAAAAACAAAACATTTGAAATTAAAACATTTCCTAAAAGAACAATATTACTTATACCAATGACTTTTCCCTGAGCATTATATTTGAAGGTCACTCTTCCCCCTTTTATTTAAATAATATTTTCAAAGAAATATTTGTTTCCATTCATGGGTTGAGATCAACCAATATCTATTTACCAAATGTTCTTATTGTTGGTACACTTCTTTTTTCCCCCAATAATGAACAATTAGTTTTTCAGAACCCAAAATAGTTTGGATATGGAAATGTTAGAAAACAGAATTTAAAGAATCCATGTTTGTTTTAAAAAATAGGCTTTATGAAATCCTAATTATTGAGTTCTATTAAGAGAAAAATTTATTTCCTAATGTCCACCACATTGACATTTAGTATAGAATCATTCACTTTGAGGAACAAAATAGTTATGACTAAAAATAAGTATTGGGTGAGTGTGACCAATTTTAGAACTATTCATAAAAGGATGTATTAGACAATACATTTTATCAAATAATTTTCCTCCCAAAGTGAATTTTGATAAAAGTTTCATAATAGAATATATTTTACATTTTAGTATAATTACTAAATTATCATTCCACCAAGAAATTGGTTTGGAATTGTTTTTAGTGTCAAAAACATTTTTCTTTAAAACATATTGTTCAACGTCCTTAGAAAGATTATCCTTATTAGAACTTAATTCCTTAAGGGTTTTTGAAATATTTTCAAAATCAAGAGTTTTTATATTAATATTATTTGAAATATCTGACACTTATTTTGTAAGAATAGATATCCTTGAATTTTCCTTAAAAGGATTTTTCTTGAGTTTATAATTTTCATTCTCGAGCGACTTGGAAAATATGGAAACTTCTTTAAAGTAAGGTAAACTATTATCTACTGAGGAAGATTCTTCATCTGAAGGGTAAGAATCTTTCTCATTAGGGAAATTTTCTTTTAAAGTTACATTTTTAAGTGATTTTGTATTGTGGAGCTTATCCAAGAAAAAATGATTTTCTACCAGTATTCTGGCTTAAAGTCCTATATTCTTTTGACCAGAAGATTTTTATTCTGAGAATTTGTCTAATAAATCACCACCACATTCACTCTAAGTATCATTTTACTTCAAGAATTTCTTTATTCCTGACTTGTAATAAATTTTCTAGTTTCTTTTATAATGTTTATCCTTTCTAGATTTTCTTTTTAGTAAAGTAAAATCTGTTCCAATATGTCCTTCTCTTTTACATTCATAACATGTTACTTCTAATTATTTCTTTTCCTTCATATCGTTCATTTTAAATCTGTATTGAAAGTATTTCTTTACAAAAATCATGTTCATCCATTGAGAAAGATAGGCTAACTCATTCTCTAAGTGACCACTATCACTTGATTCTGAAATGACAACGGATTTCTTAGATTTGGATCTAGTTATCCTTTCTGATGTCTTAACTTTGGATATAGTAGTAAAAGATAAAAATGCCATTACAATTATTATTATTATTAAAATTAGAATATATTTTCATTCTTGTCACATGTTAAAGAAGAGTTCCAAATAACTCATCAAGATTAATTTGAGTAACTTTCATGTTTTCATCAATAGCTGTCTTTTTTGATTCCCATTCATTGGGCATTATATCAATTATCTTGTCCAAAAGTGCTTCATAATCAATCCCCTCTTCACCCATTTATTATAGACTATTGATGATTTTCATAAATCTTTATTTCACCTTGCATACTGGTTCTCCGTAAGGAAAAAATAAACACATGATATTCTTCTTGAAGCATTTATCTTCTGGTTTCTATAACTTTGGATGTAACAAAATGTTTGACTTCCAATTTCTTCCAGATACAATTGGCTACTTTAAATGATGATATTTGACTATATATATTCCTAGACATGGAACACAACAATGTGTTACGTACCATATAGTTCAATTTATATTCATATTTCTCTTGATCGGTGAAGGTATTGACTTCCTTGTCTGGGATTGTGTAACCTCTAGTAAAGATGATAAAGTTGTATAATCCAGTATTAATAAAAAAGTCTTCATTCGATCTATCCGGTACTCGTAATAATTTACATTAAAAATTAGTTGTCTTGTTGGATTCATAATGTCAATTTATCCAATATTAATTCCTATCATCTTATAAAACAATACTTATTCACTCCACACATTAGTGTATTCTATAGTTATAAAAAAAGGTTTGGAAAAGAAATATAATTTTAGTGCTTAAAAAATAAAGCAAGTAATAAAAAATAGTGGAAACCTCTTCTGATACCAATTGTTCGATCATAGTGTAGATGTATATTTATATTAGATAGCACAATACAAGAGGGGGTGAATTGTAATTTTAAAAACTATGTATTTAAACACATAATAAAGAACTTATTTTATGTTGTCTTAAACTAATACAATTCACAATCAATACAATAGACCATATAAGTATTGGATCTGATGGCAATACTATGATGTAATAATACAAGTAATGTAAAACAATTGTATTTGAATTGAATAAAATTATCAGAGTAATACAAATGTTAATGATTCTACTATATAACATATATAATCTCTTAAAAAATATGAATCCTAGTCGAAACAATTACAATTTTATTGAATATGAAACAAAAGAGGAAGAAATACAATTCTCTTTCTATTATAGATATATATGGAAATGTAAAAGAATTACAATTATTTTATCTTAATGAGTAGGGTGTCCTTTCACCTAGGATGAAGTTCTGTCTTACCACCACCTTGGTAAGCCCTAAATAAAATGATCGGCACGAATGTCTTCCTATCCCTGAAATCCCTTGATTAAGAAGTTAATCAACGTCTCTATCTTTCAAGAAATTGAAAGCCCTCGATACGATGATTGAAAACACGTCTTCCTATCCCCGGAAGCCCTCAATCATTATCACAATGATCAGTCAAACAAAGAATAGAAAAAGAACTTATAGAAATAAAATAACATAGAACAACATGTTCACTTCTGGTATCTTCAAGGATTTGGCAAGAAGTAAGAGAAAAGTCACAACATCTCTCTTTTGAACTTGATAGAAGAAAAAGTTTTTTATTCTCGTTCGAATGACCTCCTATTTATAAGCTTCAAGTTACAATGGTCACATTCCCTCCAACTATCATATTTCTCTAAAAAACACAGAGGGACATGGAAACCTTTTATTACAAGGGTCAAAGCAGCAGAATACATGACATCGTTTTGATTGGTAAATAACCAACTCAACGACATCATTTTAGTTAGAAAGTAGTACATACAAAAGTATGAAACAATGAGTATGAGTAGAATATAAGCAGGATTGAATTTATGATAAGAGGGTAATGCATTTCATAAGTACAATATGTAACTTGTTTTCTAGGATTATCATGATAACAATGTATATCAATTTTACAATTAATAACCTTTTTAGAGTTCTTACCATGGTTATGATGCACAAACATTAATCTGGTTGCGATGCTTGAATAAAATACAATATAAGAATATGATACATAATCTGGTTAAGATACATAACCTGGCTACAATTCATGATTATGATACAATTCTTAATCTGGTTATGATGGATCATTACGATGCAATACTTAACGTAGTTATGACACAAAATTATGATGTGGTACTTAACATGGTGATGATGCATATGGTTATGATGTATTTGGATACATTTAATGTCCTGGTTATGATATATGGGATTACAATGAATGTGGATGTAATGCTTGTGAAATCTATGTAGTATATAATCTTGTTGTGAATTCTGATTATGATTCAATACATAGTATGTTTATGATTTTGAAACAGTATAAAAAACAATGTGAGTGAATAATATACATGATTATGTTCAGAATGAAACATATAATAAAGACAATGTGAGTGATTACAATTGTGAATTGACTCGCATAATAAACAATATATTTGATTACGATATGTGTTGTTTGTGATTTCCAAAACAAATTATTAATGGGAAAGTCAAAACACATTTTTACTCAACATAAAATCTAATATGGTGAATGTATTCTCCTAACATAGCCAAAAAACACTATTATTGAGTATTATTTTACTATAATTATGGTCAAACAAATTTCCCACAACTACAAAGTGTGAAGACATCGTCTTCAAAAAATAGATTCTCTATACACAATAATGTTAATCATCCACCAATTATCTTATATATTTCATAGAATAGTGATTTTAAAAAACTAATAGTATCACATATCAACTAAGAATCACTACAATGATTTCACATATATATATTTGTAATGAAAAATATGCGCCTTCCAAGAATGATACATTTTTTTCAGGGAAATTATTCTTTTCGCATTATTTTCTATCCTTTTATACTTCTTTGCTATGTTGATCCACTTTTCTAGGGGTTAAAAAAATATCCCCCTAAAAATTGGATTTCATAAAAATAAATATTTTTTGATTATGAGGAATTAAAGGCACCTTATATAACACCTACATAGTTCACAAGTATACCCCCTATATACAGGTCCAGGGTCCACTCAATACTCAGAAATCATGTCAAATTTTCTCTTAGTCACAAATGATTCTCTTTGTTTTTACTCTTCAAATTAATCATCCCCATGGATTAATACCTTCATATAGAAAATATAAAGTTCAATGATAATAATGGTAACCATATAATATTTATATAAACCCCTTCTTCATGATTAACTAATAAAAATTCTGTTAATCTACATAGTTTTTTACGTATAATTCACTTCACATGACATCCTTGAAAGGTTTCTTAATATTCTATTTGTTTCTATTTTTCTTGTTCATAGAATATTTTGAATCATTTTCATCATTATTTTATATAGAGATAATGTCTTCTTGTTTATCTCAACTCTTGGACTCAATGAATGAAGTTAAAATTAAGAATAATTTCATTGAGAATATCTAGTTTTATCCTTAATACCATGTTACAACATAGAATGAGGCACTTAATATTATTCTAAAACTAGATATTTAGGTTTATATATTATCTGATTAGTTTCCCTTGTATAATATTTGGCTCTATCTTGAAATACCAATTCCCAAACTAGATCATAACCTATCATCAATGTGGTTCTTGTCTGGTCTTGAACATATCCAAATAAACATTTAAATTAATGGAAAACTTATCCTGAAAGAATATTTGGTTATAAAATATGTTCTAAATATTTCCTCACTATAAAATGAATTTCCAAATAAGATTCATAAAATATTCACTTAAGATTAGTCATCAATTTTCACCATTTCATTGAATGATTATAATAATGGATTGAGGCAATGTGTGATCAATGTCCTAGTAGATTTTTCTCTTATTAATGATCTAAGAATTTTTAGGTTCATCAAGGATGTTTATAACACTCCCAATAATTAAAAATATTTAATCTATAATAGTTATAGTCTATTTAAAAATTCATAATGTATCATAAAGTATACATCCATCCAGATTAATCAATGTTTTGTGTATAAATGCTAAAAATTGAATCTACCACATAGTGAAATAGATATTAACTTATGGGATGTAAAAAAAATGAGTAAAATTCCATTCCTTATGGGGATATATTTTATGTTCTTCCATAAAACTAATGTTTTCCGTGATTTAGAGAAGACTCATACATTAGTGAGGAACATGTTAATCAATGTAGAAAAAATATTAGAAACTGGACCTCAAAATCACTTGATTAGCACTTGGTGGAATATGTATAATTTTTTCTATAGCTTAATGGGTTGAGACCAGGATTTAGGAGTATATAGAACAATACATCTCAAAAAGATTTAAATTTTAATGGTTTATATTTGAATACCTTAGAATTTGGATCACAAACCACATAGAGATAATGGTTTAACTATGGAATAGATTCAAACAATCAATTGGAAGGATTTTTGGACATGTTTCTAAGTTGGTGGATCTTATCTTTTAGATATACTTTTTCATGTGTTAGATTCAATACAATGGTAAAATTTGTACTACTAGTTAAAGGACAACCAATCATCCTTTTTTGGATCATATGTTCCAAGGCATACAATATGTTATGTCACATATACTAGGGAAAAAAATATTGCATCAGTAAACCATTCTAATTCTATTAAGGTTATATGGAAGGCCATTTTGGATTATATGAGTTTCATAATACTATAACAATTCTCCATTACATGTACCACACTATACTACTGAACATTTATATCATTTGATCAATACCTCTATTTACAGATGATGTAATTGAAATATTATGCAATCCCTCAAAACTCAAACTTGTTCCTTATGATTCACCCTATGAGATGGTTATTAACAATGGAATTAGTACTCATAATGATCATTCATTTATCATTTCATTTAAGGAATGAATTGTTTAACTCAATTTGATGAGATGATGATATGTAACCCATAAAAACCATACACATTTGAGCACAAATTCAATTATTATAGATATTTTCTTCATTAATATTCACCATAATAGGAATGATAAAATATATTTAAATAATTCTATACTACTGGTTATTTCTAGTGTAAAACATACAAAATAATAAAGTCACATTAAATCACATTATTTATATAACTAACCCATCATGTAAAAATGCCTAATAATGGATAACGAGACGCCTTGATGGTGGGAAATGGAATTTGATCAGATTGGTGTGTAGAAAATTTGTTTCCCATTGTCTGATGCCTAAAATTATTTTGATATAAAACATTGAAATAGTGGTATTTTCTATCAGTCTCTCTAGAAAAAATTTTAAATTCTATAACACGTCCACTCATTATATTTATTTTGATGAAGACATAATTATTGTATTAAAAAAATATGTTACATCACAGTTCTCAATTACAATATGCCAACATTAATTGATCTATTAGTGAGGTTGATTTCACTGAGACAACCCCTAAAATAGATTAATGTTTTTTAGTTAAAAACATTATCTCTTACGTCTTAGTGGATAAATAAATCCTTCCATAAAATATTTATTCTCATATTAAAAAATAATGGTGATGATTGAATCATGTTTAAATGTTGGTCATACAATTGAAAGTCAGTCGTTGAAGAATTGGGACTTCCACTAAGTCCATGCAATTGTTACTGATACATAATCATAGTAGTCAAAAAATAATACAAAAAGATATTTTTAACTGTTCTATAGTATTTAAATAGTTTTTTAAATACTAAATAACACATATTATTATTTGACAACCCCCATTCGATATAAAGGATATTGGGAACCAATAAAAATTCATATATATATTTAAAACCACAAACCATCAATTTGTATCTATGGAGTGGTATTTTCAGGATCTGAATCCATAAACTGTCAAGGAATCAAGAATACACTACTATGTGTCAACTCATTCCATTAAAATATAACAATTAGTTCCTCATATATTAATGGTGATAACCTAATTTTTAAAATTGGTAGTTGGAATTGAGAAATCAAGAAGAAAAATCAAGAACTAGGAACATGAAACAAACATATATAACCATTAGATGAATCTAAATCTATCAATAGATTGGATTTCTAAAAATTATTTTATAATTCTTATTATACATTAATTAACATTCCTTGGTCTTCCAACTAGAGGGTATCATAACTCTTTTCATTGTTTTCCATTCATTTGAGGTAATTTTGTCACGAGAAGGCTCTATCTGGTAGATGTTCTTCTATCATTTCGAAAATAAAATAAAAAATTATTTATCATTTTTATCAATATCAATATATTTTTATTTTCATTGAACATTAATCTAAAATAATATATATAAATCGTGAATAGAAACATCATAACAATTGAATCCATAAGATCCAACTATAGATATGAATTAGGTAAAGAAAAATTCCAATGAAACTAGATTTGATTATCAAAAAAATAAATAAATACATTATGTGGAATTAATATTCTACTAGGTGTATAAATGAAATATAAATACTAAAGAATATAACATTACTAAATGTGAGGGATGTTTTGTGAACCAAAATGACTAAAAAATTATTTTTTTGTGAACTTATACTTTTAGATGGATATAGGCATGCCAGATAAGAGATTCATTTACCATCACCACAATATAAGGTCCATACATTGGGAAATGAGATAATTAATTAATTATAATAATAAAAATCATGAGGGGTGTGTGATTATTTCAAAGATAAAAAATTATCAATTACCATAAATTTATATCATCATTCCTCCATCATTAAACATATGAACCAATATGTGAGAATATAAAAAATAAACTCTATCTTTTTATCGGTTGATGAAACAAGCAAGAATAGAATTAAATTTTATAGGTCTAAATTTTGGTTTTTAATATATTTAAGTCTTTTTACATTAGTCATACATTATTTCAAATACATTAAAGGGATAAGCTCAATATGAAGGAATATAGAAATACAGGTTGCATGCCTAGAGAGATAAAACTTGTCTTTTTCTTCCTTGCATTCCCAATTAGTAATTTAAAACATTAATGTAACATGTCTACTTAATTTTTTATTTTGAGGTCCTATATATTAGACTTATTAAAAAATGTTTAAGGTTTAACAGCATTGACCAAATGTTTTTGGGTGTTTGAGGATAAATATTTTTTATTGAGTAAACGGTAATGTTGTGTGTTTGGTATAGAGGTGATATTTACTTGATGTAAATTATATATTCCCTCTATCAATATATAAAAACATTAAAATAAGATTCACGTGGTTAAATTACATAATTCCAAGACATATTAATAGTGAGGAATTCTATTTAGTGATTAGGGTAAGGTAACCACCCAATGTAAATGATTGTGGGTCATATTAGTGCATAAAATCTTAAGTATATTTTTCATAGTTTATGGTCATAATTAATAGATATATAGTGCGTTGGGTGTAAAAATGAAAATTTATTTTAATAACTATAAGTGTTTAATACATATAAATAAGTAATGATAATTATATATAACATAAATTTAGTTAATTGAACTGAGAAGTGATTAGATAAAACAAGAATTCCGAATATGTCTAATATGTAAATTCAAATAATAGGATTTATTGAAATAAAATCAAGGAAACATGTGGTTATGGGGTCTTCTCCTTAGGATGAAAAAAATACCATTGATTGGTTAGAGAGAGGACAAACATGAGGCTTATATAATGATACCAACATGGTGGATCCTTTTGGGTATCTGATATACTAATAAATAATAGATATGAAAGGTTTATGGTGGCATAAACACTTGTGGTAAAACATGTTTCATATGAGAAGAATATATCTCTTAAGTAATTGGAAAACTATTGTTTAAAAATGTATAAGGATAAGTTATTATGAATTGTTGAAGGGAAGTGGAAGAGGTTATTATTTTCAACTAAACCTAAGATTTATGGTTCAAACATAACTAAATATACTATAAAAATTTGTTTAATACACATATAGTTCTTATAAATATTATTTGTTGATATCTTGTTCATTTGTAGGGGAAATGATGATAACCCCAACCTAATATATGCATGTCGAAGAACTAGATGGGAAGGTGGAATCCTAAACCCTTGGATGGATATGAGAATTTATATTGATAAAAATATTCTATTCAATTACAAGGTTATGAGGAAATACCAAAAATAAATTCATAAATACATGTTTTTCGGTAGTAGGAAAATAATATTTTAATTGAATATGAAATTAGGTCCACGAAGGATGATTTGAATATCATTGTGTGTCTTGAAGTATGAAGATTCAATATTCACATAGTACTTGGGTGAAATATATTTTCCTAGTATATAGTCAATCATTTATGGAATTTATGTGAATAACATGATCATAAACATGGTAATCTTACATTTATCTATCTTGTACATAAGAATATCATGTTATTTAATCTTTTAGATCCTAGGTCTTGATTGAGAAGTTAGAGGGGGTAAATCATTGGTTTACTTTTTAAAAATTCTTTCTTATGAATTCAACCACTTGAACTTGTTGAGATTCTTGATCCAATCAGTGATATCACCCATCTCACTTCCTATGTAGTAGTAGTCATATATTATTAATCAAAAAATATTTATAGAGTTTGGAATAAAGATATACTGCATTCCATGTTTGTTATTCCTTATAGCATGGATTCATCACTAATAAACAAGTGATTATAATTTCCTGATAAACACAGTGATTACAATCCTCTCAACTGTAACTAAGAAAATTATAATCTGGATCCAACCTAGAAACTCCCTTTACTTGTTTTTAATTCCAAAATACGTCTTTCTCTATGTCTAACAAAAAGATTCCTTCCAATCCTAGCTCGAACCAGAAGACTTCACCTATTCCCTCCAAAAACTGGAAGTCTTCACCTTATATAACGGCATGATACATTGTACGATAGATTTGGATCTTCCTCTACATGTTTAAAGGGTATTAATTTATCATGTACTCCCTCAATAAATTCAGTAAAATTAAACTTGAGAATCCTTCTAGTCTTCATGAAATATAGAATTTATTCAATCATTGAATTCTTTATTACACAAGTTTCCTCTTCTTAAGATGTCTCATTGCTTCAACCTCGTTCTCTATTAAACATAATATTGCATTGAGAAAAAAAATTATTTCAATATTGTACATTCTTCATCACCTACATGCACATATTTATACAAAACAATTGGGCATGGGATCTGAATAATTCAATGACTTAAAATCATCACTAATTTCACATTTGAAACAATTAATTTAAATTTGTTATGTATAAACACATTTATTATTCTCCATCAACAAATGATAACACTATAATGATGTGGGTATTAATATTAATCATTTTAAATACCCCAATGACCATCAGTACTATTATTCTATGATCATTATGAAACACCCGAATGGTGGGTATTTCATTAATCATAATTGTGATCATTTTAATAGAAATTAATTATGTTCAGTATTTCAATTCTTAATGCATCTCAAATAGGATACATGTGCCTTCAGTTACAATAATTCTCCTCATGCGGCTATGTATTATGTCAGGTCCCACCCACTTCATGCAAGAATATTATGAGCCTCAAATAAAATTATCCAGAGTTCAATTATAATATAACATCATGAGGTATAAAGAAAAATACCACAACTCATTCTAAACATCCACTGATTTTGGGTCATTATTCATTAGGTTTCATATTAAGTGTTTGAGTATATGTGGCTTCACATCACACATTAATATTCAAATTTCAAAGACTCTAGATTGTTATATTCTTGTATACACCATGTTCATCCCATACAAGGGGCTTCCAATAATTTTAATTTATTATACATGCATTAATATGTAACTACATAGATTTCATCCGAGGTATTTGGATTCATCAATGGAAGAATAACAACTCTGGTATGACATTTCCGGAATTCCAATACATGAGTATTGTGTGTGGTATGTTCTTAGGACTTTGTTAGAATTTAATAGCTCATCATGGATTTTATTTTAATAGGGTTGCAGCCTTATGTTTGATGGAAATATTATTATGTCTCATCAATGGTTGAAGAAAAACTATCATATGACGCCTTCGATCATATATAGTGGAAGATGAAAAATGGTCTAATCAAATAATCTAGATCATACAGATACACTAATAAGCGTATCATTTTAAATGATGGAATATTTCCAATGATTTAATTTTCAAACATTCATTTCTCAAATGGTTGTGGTGTTCATAATTAATAATGTCCTCCATATATCACTTTGAGATGGGTATTAGGGATAACCACCCTTTCACCCTTCAAAGACCGTATGGGCTTTAGACCAGTAGGCCTCTAGCATATACTCATGCACCCTCCAAGCAAGTGCTCTCTACATGCTTTACAAAATAGCCCATGTAATCTCCTTTTATCCTTCTTAGCCTCGATCTATGCCACCATGTGGAGGTTATGTGGTCCAATTCCCCCTCATGGTTTAGGTACCCCTCCCACATGTGTGGGGTTGATTTAGACAATGTGGATCATATGGATGGCCTTCTTTTGACTAATAAAATAATTAAAATTTTTAATTAGAAGTATCTATTTTAAAAAATAAACATCATTCCATTATCACATATAATTACAAATCTAATCTTCATTTATTATCCTTATGAAAAATGTATGAAGACATGGTTATATAGAAACATTCAA
Source organism: Viscum album (assembly GCA_963277665.1). Classification (NCBI taxonomy): domain Eukaryota; kingdom Viridiplantae; phylum Streptophyta; class Magnoliopsida; order Santalales; family Viscaceae; genus Viscum; species Viscum album. The sequence continues at coordinate 1,207,996,166 of OY728166.1, forward strand.
TTCTATCCTCTTGTAATATATAATTTTTGTTTTTATAGACTTCTTTAATTCAACTTCTTCACTTAATATAAATAATAATTTTCATTGTATCTCAATTACTGTAGGAAATGTTCTCTATTAAGAATATATATTTGACCTTTTTTCACATCAACAATTTTCACAATTGTAAGGGTAATTTTCTAAATATAAGTTTCCAATGACATAAAAGTGAATCTGTAACAACTTTTTGAGCATCACTGCTTCATCCAAACTCACCAAACACATATTGGAAAATATTTGACAACAAATGTAACACTATGCCCAATAGTCTCCCCCTTTGTATTTTTTTCAATATATAATCACATGTTTAAAATTCAATACGTTTTCCTTCAAATATCTTCCACATTATTATCAAACTCAAGGGATAAGTGGGGGACTTCTCATCTCAAATGTTTCTCAAAAACATGACATTATCTCTTATATAAATTTTTCTGGACACTTCTAAGAGAGGGGAGATATCACATTGTTCTCTTAGAAAAGGTACATTAGTTAATCATCTCTATGTTTATATGGGATACCCCTATATAGAAAATAATATATATATATATATATATAACCAAGTTTTTCCATGTTGTCTATAAACTACCATGAATTTGAAATAATTCTAAAATGTATCAATTCTCATGGAAGGGATTATGATTAATCATTTTTTTTAAATAAAATGCTAAATCCTTCACATAATTAAAAAACACATTAGAATGTTCATCTGAAAATGGATATCTCCCATTTCTCTCATATTTACATCAATAAAAACCCTCCCTTAATTGATAAGATAATAAAATTAATAATAAGGGATTAATATGTGACCGTAATACCTTTTTCTTCATATTTGAATCTATCCCATGGTTTTCAAATTCATTCTCAAGGTTTATCCCCATTAAGAGATTATCATTTTTCATCCATTTCCTAAAAGTCAGTAGAATCCATAAAGTTCTATATATTCATTTTTTCCAATTCTAAAAGCCTCAAACATGTCCATAAATTCCATTAATTTTAGGTTAATTAATATAATATTATTATGAATATGGTGGAACCTTTTTTGTCCAGAGTAACACTCGGGTTTTGAACTACTTCTCAACCTAGGCTATTATTTCCTCCCAAAATCCTTATTTTCTTTATGATATGTATCCATTTACGTTATAATAAATAGATTTCATGAGATATAAGGTGATTTTATTTTAATATTAGGGATAATATTCATACATTTTTGTGAATCATTCCTAGATTTAGCACACCTTACATAGAAGTCGCTAGCTCTATATGGAATATATTTCTCTGCCTCAATTTTAGAATCACAATTTGAACTTGGAGGTGGTATAGTTTTCTTTTATTTTATCTTTTTGTTAGGATTTATAACACTTTTTTGAGGATTTCAATTATATTTATATATTAACATGTTTTTCCAATACACTAATTCCATATGCCTGAATTTCCAATAACACCAACAGTAGCCTTTGAGCCTTATTTTATTTTACTATGCTGCAATTTGATTAGTTTTTACATAATGTGATCCTTATTGATTTTTAGTAGAACCATAAAACTTTGGGACACTTATAAAGGAATATTTCATCACATTAAATTTCAAATATACACTTTATGTGGTAGATTTAATAGAATTTTTTACCATCCATATTTCCCCAGTGATTTTTTTAAAACTAGTACCCATACATTGAACATTATTTTGGGTTTTAGGATATATTGTTCATGGAGTATAATTACTTTTTATTATATTGTTATATTATGTTATTTATGGAATAATGATCCTTAATACAAACATGAGGGAGAGAATCACTACATACAGTTATTTTGGACTTTCCATCTTGTGGGGATTCCTAATTTTTATTCTAACATCCATTATTAAACACTTCATGTTGAGAACTTTTTTCTAATTATAAAATAATATCATTTGGTCTTTCCAATGCTTCTTCAATTTATTCATGTTTATTCAATCATATTTATTGACACATGAAAATAATTTTCAAACTATTTTATATTGATTATCCATATCTTCTAGTTGACCTACTTTGATGGCCATAGAGTAATTATGATATTTTTTCAATTGAATGGAAAACATCAAAAAAATAAAATATCTAAGAAATCCAACTCACAAATATTTATTTTCAATTCTTCAACTTATATTCCCTTATAAAGAGAAATTGATTCCTGATTTTTTTCCACAAGTTTTGTGAGAGTGTTGGATATAAAAAACTTTTTAACTAATGTTACTTCCATGGAATTTCCTTCTTCTTCCAATAATAATTTTTTATTCAAAAGAGACTTAAAAACATATTCCATAAAATTTAAAACATAATTGGGATTTATCTCCCTTGGTTATTTGAAGTCAAAAACATGATAAATAAGTGAAACATCATCTTAATATCTTGAGTAGGCCTCAATAGATATTTCATAATTGAAGGAATTATTTCTTGTTTTATTATTCATATTACCATTAATTGGAGGTGTGAAAGATCTCATGCTTTTTCCATGTATGAATCATTTAAATTTTTTTGGTGAAGATGCAGTGTCTTTTTCACACAAATTTTCTATCAGTGATATATTAAAAAATGTGTTAAAGGCCTTAAATTCAATTTAACATCAATGAATATTATACTAAATATTTATATAGTTCGGCATTGAGTTGGAGTGATATTATAAGGCCCATAATGTCTCAGTGAAGACTGAATAAAAATATTAAATATAATATATTAAGTGCACACTTTTCATTCAAAATAATTGAATAACCGAAAATGGGTCGTCGTATAGGAAATTCAAGAACACATTTGTGTCCGGAATAGGTTTTTTACCTTAGGTGGGGTAAACATTTCTATGAATCAGATGTTTGGAAATCTCCCTCACAAAAATAACCATTTTTATATTTAATTAATTTTTTTATATTTTTTCAGTATATTAAATAACTAATATCTCACAAATGGTTTATATTATATGAAATTTGAGACCATCATTGGGTTAAGAATGGGGGTTTGACATATTCAAGTTATTAATTTTATGCTCAATGGATGTTTCATTTTATTTAATTTTTAATATTAATTTATTTTCAAATTAATTGAGGTAATTAATTGATGAATTAAATAATAGGATTGATGAGATTAATTAATTGTAAAATTAATTAGTGAGGATTATTGATTAGATGCAATTGAGAGAATTTGATTAGTAATTGTAAAATTAATTACGTGATTTTTAGTTCATGGATACTTATTAATTAATTTATGGATTAATTACTGGGATTAATGTACATAATTAATTGAGGAGTTAATTAAGGGTATTGATGTGAAAATATTATTGTCGTCTGAAAACCATTTCAGTCAAAACTATTTTGAATGGTATCGGGTAGACACGACGTAAGTGGCATCATGACCCTACAATTAGGTTGGTCATTTCAAGACCAATGTTGAATATTTAATTTAGGCTCATGGTACAAGTCCATGAAATTCCAAAAATGACGATGGGTTGACACATTAAATAAATATGAGATATTAAAAAATAAATTATTCAATTAATAAATGTAGCTAAATGAATTGATAAAAAATTATTATAAATTGGATTTGGCATGGTGTAGATGGAATGGGTAGGAAGCCCATTATTTACGACATGCCCCTCTGTGCTCTCCAAATCTCTCCTTTCAGAATTAAATAATCAATATCTTTTTGGATATTGATCTGCTTGACATACTGTCAGTGGCATTAGATTTATCATGGTAAGGGAATAGTGTATATAAAAAATCATATAAAATAGAGTACTTTGTGTAGTTTTTTATTTAAAAATATATGATTATTTATTTAATTTCTCCTTCAATAGTCGTCAGAATAACATTTCATCAACAATGTTTGATTCATATATTTTGTTCATCACATTTGAGGTCGGGGTCTAAAATTCAAATCCCATAATCTTTATTATCAAATATGTCTTTGTTATTATAGATTTATTAGGTTTCCGTTTGAAATTAGAATTCAAAATTTAGTTATTTAATTTAGGAATGGTATATTTGAGAGAATAATTGAAATTATGGAATGAGGAAAATTAATTGTTAAAATTAATTATCAAATTATTTAATTACAAAAATGGGAATAACTAATTGTTTAATTAATTGCAGAATTATTGAGACCATTGAACATGATTAATTAATTATAGAATTAATTAATATGAATGGTGAGAATTATGAAAATATTATTTTGTATAATTAAATATTGAATTAATTATGGTGAGATAGATACTGTTGAAATTTATAATAAACTGTGTGGTTATTGAATTAAGTGATTTAGAATAATTAATTGGTGATTAATTATGTTGTTATTTAATTAAGTGAGTTAGATTAATTACTTAGTGGATTAATAATGGGGTTTTTTAAGTATGTTAGTGGGAACAATTATTTTAGGAATTAATTGGTGTTATTGAATTGATTAATGTGGAATAATTAATTATTTAATTAATTGTGGAGATTGAGTTTGGTTAATTAAATAAATAATTAAATAATGGAGTTTATATGAATAATTAATCACTGACTTAATTAAAAGGATTGAGTTAGATTAATTAATTGTAGAATTAATTAATAGTGTTGATGTAATCAATTAATCATTGAAATAATTGAAGGGGTTGAGTTAGATTAATTAATTTTACAATTATTTAATCTATTTGATGAGAACAATAAATTGTTTATTTAATTAAATGGATTGAATGAGATTAATTAACTATGATTTAATTAATGAGATTTGGCATGAACAATTAATTAGTTAATTAATTAAAGCTATTAAGTTAGATTAATTAACTGTGGAATTAATTAACATACATGATTTGGATTAATTAATTGGTATATTAATTTAGGTGGATTGTTGAGATATTTAATCGATATAATTAGATAATTAATTGTTGAATTATTATGTGATATAGAGATTTTAGAATTTATAAAATTAACTAAGGAATTTATTTTGAAATATTAAATTTCAGATTGATATAATTAATTGGTGAAATAATTACGTGATGTTGAGTTTGGTAATTGAGATAACTAATTGGTGAATTAATTATTATTAATCCATTAATTAATGGTTTTGTTAATTGAAGAGATTGATGTGATTAATTAGCTAAGGAATTAATTAAGGTGTTTTATGTGAAGACTAATTATTGAATTTTCAATGAGGTTGAGTGGATTAATTAAATGATAAATTAATGTGATATTTGGGTAAGATGTTTCATGTTGATTAATCCTTCTTGATGTGATGATGTTCTATAGGTGAAAATAGGGTTAATAATTGATTAACCGTAATCAATGGGACACATGTGATATGTGAAAATTGTTAATTTTGTATCATTAAATGGTGAATGGTAACATGCTCATTCGACCAACTATTAAGAATGGAAACATAGAAATTCATGGGTGTGTGAGTATGGAATGGTAACATGGAAATTCATGGGTGCGTTAGTATGTAATGGTAAAATGAACATTCATGAGTGCATGAGTATGGAAATGAAACATGGACATTCATTGGTGCGTGAGTATGGAATGGTAAGTTGGACATTCATGGGTGCATGAGTATGAATAGTAACATGTAAATTGATGGATGTGTGAGTAGGGAATGGCAACATGGAAATTTATGGGTGCATGAGAACAGAATGGTAACATGGAAATTCAAGTGTGTGTGAGTTATAGAATTGTAACATAGTTATTCAAATGGGTGGGAAATAATATTGGCAACATCCTACTTTAATTGTGGGGTCAAATAAAGAATTTAATTAATGTGATAAATAGTTTAATTATTCATTGTAATGAATTTATTTGTACTATTGAATACACATTCTATTGACTGGATGTGTTTTAGATAACATGTGTGGTGGCCTACTGAGTTTTACTCACACCCTATTTGAGATAAGTAATTAGTACCCGGATAGACTTTTTTGCTGCAGGATAGGGTAAGGGAAAATGCCCTAGATTAGATAGTTGATGTGGAATGGATCATGGATAAGGGAACCATACATGGTTTTGAATACTTTTGGGTCCTTATTTTCTAGGTATGAATTTTGATACTCCCTTTGCTAGGGCATGTTTTCCATTTAGTTGAGAATTATTTTTGTAGATTTGTTTACCTTGTGACATTAGTATTATTATGATTATATATGCTTCTGTTATTTCATTATTTACTTTCACTGGTTTTTTAATCTGATAAGAAAGGGTATAGTCTTTCCATGACCAACTTACCATACCCTCACTGCTATTCAGTAGCCTCTAGTTTATATGGAGGCAAACCTGAGGTCATGTGGTGAATTGGATCGGGCAATCAGTGTGTGGCACTTGGATTAGGACATCAAAAAGTGGTATCAGAGGTCCAGTTTTCTTTTCTTCTTCTTTTGTCTTACACATTTGGAATAGAAGACAAGAGACTAGAAATAGTCATGTCTTGGTTAGGAGCATGTGCATGGGAGTAGGTACCCTATGTATGGTGGAGACCCCAAGTACCGAGGGTGGGATAATTGTTATTAGTTTTTTGTTAATACAGTTTAATATTCTTGATCCTTGGGTGATACACTTGTTGTGTGATGTGATTATTTTTTAGATTATCAAATTTTTGAATATTCTCCCTAAATGGAATGAGATTTGAGTCAACATGCATCATTCAAGGCACACAAGAGAACTTTGTGATATGAATCATTGTACGTACACGTGGTAAAATGGGTTTTGGGTAAGTTATTGAACATGAACTATTTTTACTTGATTTTGAAGTTCAACTGAAAATTTTTTCTAACATAAAATTGATAATTATTATAAAATGATTCAAGATGAGGTTAAATGGGTGTCAAAATTATAAATATGAATAATTAGAATGTGTTTTCCCTTGAAAATTAGTACATTAGTGTAGGATGGTTAAAGTTAGTGATAGTACCTCTGTTTTTACCATGTGGAAGGAATAAGGGAGGAAACACTAGTAATAAAAGATTTTTTGGTGGTATTCATCAGAAAATTCTTAGAATACATTTAATTATTTATGATCATGACCCCCACCTTGACATCATCCTGAGTATACTGAGAATGTTATGGATTTATACCTAGCTAAATGAATGTGTTTTGGTTGGATATGGGGCCCCTTGGAGGATATTATTATGAAGTGGTATATATGTGGAGCTTGATAGAGTGACGAAATCCATCAAAAATTTAAGGATGAAGTTCTCTGGATTGACTGGAGGTCAATAAAAACTATGCTTGTTGAGCTACCTAACATGAGGGTTTAATGAGTCTCCAAAGGTTGGTAGATTTTATGAAACCAATTTATCTAAAATGTGGTTGGGAGTACAGCTCAAGGAAGAGATATTATGAGGTGGGGGAGAATGTAATATTCCATACATTTTCTAGTTATAACACTTTTAAAATTGTTGGTGAAGATGAGTTTTCATTTTTTTAATTCACAAAACTATTTTATTAGAAATTTTTTGATAAATCTGTTGGTATTAAATTCAAGTTAACATCATGGAATATTCAATTGAATATTTTTGGAGGTTGACACTAATTTAGTGTGAGATTATGAGCCCGTAATGTCTTAGTGAAGAATAAATATAAATATTAAATATAATATTTTATGTTCACAATTTTTATTCAAAATAATTGACTAACTCCAAAATGGTGTGTTTTATTGAAAATCAAAGACCACTGTTGTGTCCGAAATATGGTTCTTACATTATGTGGGGTATATCATTTGTAAACATCAGATGTTTGGATGTCTTGCTCTTGAAAATAAAATTTATTATATATAATTAAATTATTAATCCATTTTTTTAATATTAAATAATTAATATCTCTCAAAATGTGCATCATATAAGAAATACGAGGCCACTATTGGGTCCAGAATAAGGGGTTTACCCTAGACAGGGTATGACTTTTATAGACAACAGATGTTTGATGTTATTTAATTATTTTGATTAATTAATTTTTAAATTAATTAAGATAATTAATAGATGAATTAAATAATAGGATTGATGAGATTAATTAATTTTAAAATTAAGTAATAAGGATTTTTGTGTAGATGCAATTGAGAGTATTTGAGAATTAATTGTGGAATTAATTATGTGATTTTTAGAACATGGATATTGATTATTTAATTGATTGATTAATTACTTGGATTGACGTGATTAATTAATTATGAATTAATTAAGGGTATTCATGTGAAAAAATAATTAGTGTCAAAAAACTATTTCAGTCATAACTCTTTCAAATGGTTTCGGATATACAGGACCTCAGTGGCAGCGTAACCCTAAAATTAAGTAGTAATATTAAGACCAATGTTGAATATTTAATTCAAGTTCATGGTTTAGGTCCTTAAAATGAAAAAATGATGATGTGTTGATGCGTGAAATTAATAGCCGAGTTTAATAAATAAATGATTCAATTAATAAATGTAACTAAATTAATTGATGAACAAATATTATAAATTGGATTTTGGGTGGTGTGGATGGAATGTGTTGGAAGCACATTATTTATGAAATGCCTGTCTCTCCTCTCTATAACTCTTCTTTCAGACATCAATAATCAACATCTTTTTCAATGATGATCATATTGATGCACCGTCAGTGGCATTAGAATCATAATGATAATAGGATGGTGCGTATCAAATTCTTTTTCATAGAAAATAAAGTATTTTGATCCTATATTCATTAAACTATATATACTTCTTTATTTAATTTCTCCCTCAACAGTCATCAGAATAACGCATTGTCAGCGATGTTGGATTCATATCACATGTTCATCATATTTTAGGTAGGTGGACTAAAATTGGAATCCCATAGTATTTATTATCAACTAATTCTATGTTATTGTAGATTTACTTTAGTTATTTTAGAAATTGGAATTACAAATTGATTTAATTAATGTGGTAAATTAAATAATTTTGGAATTGGATATTTGAGTGAATAATGGAAATTAAGGAATGTGGATAATTAAATAGTAAAATTAATTATCAAAGTATTTAATTGGCAAATTGGGAATAATTAATGTTTGAATTAATTATAAAATTATTGAGACCATTGAACATGATTAATTAATTGTATAATTAATTAATATGAATGGTTAGAATAATGAAATTGTCATTTGGTATAATTAAATTTTGAATTAATTATGGAGAGATAAATATTGTTGAAATTTAAAAATTAACTATGCGGTTATTGAATTCAGAGAGATGGAATAATTAATTGGTGAATTAATTATGTGGTAATTAAATTAAGTGAATTAGAATAATTAGTTATTGAATTAATTAAGGGGTTATTTAATTAAATGAGTTTGAGTAATTAATTTAGGAATTAATTAGTGTTATTTAATTGATTATGATGAAACAATTAATTGTTTAATTAATTTATGATATTGAGTTAGATTAATTAATTAAATAATTAATTAATGGAGTTTATGTGACCAAATAATTAATAACTTAATTGAAGGGATTTAGTTAGATTAATTATTTTTAGAATTAATTAATGATGTTGATGTCAACAATTAATCAGTGATCTAATTGAAGGGATTGAGTAAGATTAATTAATTGTAGAATTAATCAATTGAGTTGATCTGAACAATTAATCAGTGATTTAATTGCATGGATTGAATGTGATTACTTAATTATGAATTAATTAATGAGATTTGGCATGATAAATTAATTGGGGAATTAATTGAAGAGAATTAAGTTAGATTAATTAATTTTAGAATTAATTAATAGAAATGATATGGATAAATTAATTAGTAAATTAATTTATGTGGATTGTTGAGATATTGAATCCATTGAATTGGATAATTAATTGATTAATTAATTATGAGATATTTAAATTTGATAATTATTATAATTAACTATGTAATTAATTATGAAAAAATAAATTTCAGATGGAGATAATTAATTGATGAATTAATTAGGAGATGTTGAGTTTTGTAATTTTGATAATTAATTGATGAATTAGTTATGAGTAAGCGATCAATTAATGGTCGGGTTAATTGAAGAGGTTCATGTGCTTAATTAATTGTGGAATTAATAAATGGTTTTATTTGAAGACTAATTGTTGAATTACCAATGAGGGTGAGTGGATTAATTAATTGATAAATTAATGTGATATTGGGGTAAGAGGTTTAATGTTGATTAATTCTACTTGATGTGATGATGTTCAATATGTGATAATGGGGTTAATAATTGATTAATCTTGTGTCACGACCCGCCCTCGGGGCCCGTGTCGTGACTACCCCAAGCCCGCCTTCCATAGGCCAGGGGCTGGCGACTAGCACCAAGACGTAATTCCCAGTAAAAGGGAAGGCATTGCCATTGAAAAGTAAACAAACACCACAGAGTAAGCAAGTGGAAAAGTAAACACAAAGTAAAAAAACAGAGTACAACAGAAAGTGAGGAAAAGTAAATGGGCCAGTATACAAACCCAAATTGAAAGTAAAGTACAACTCGAAAGGGAAGACAACAACTGTAAAGAAATAGCCGCTACACCGAGTTGTCCACTAGAATTCCCACCTGAAGGGTGGGTACAGATAGCTCCACTGCTCCACGGGTCCCACCGTCCTCTCCGAGTACGTCCCGCCCAGTGGTCCACCTCCAGGTATCGTCCTGCTCTGCAAGCCTCAACCACGATCAACGCTGTCCGTCGTCTGCAACCAACACAACGTAGTGCGGGCATAGCCCGTGCAGGGGTGAGTATAAGCTACTCAGTAGGGACCCCGAGACCCCCGAAGGTCTCCCAAAATCCACAAAGGATAAACCACAAAGGAAAGATACAAACATGAAGTAACAACCGACGCAGCTTAGGTATATGCCCATACATATACCTAAGTCATCAATTCCAATACGCTCCAACCTCCGAGCCCAAGTACAACTCAGTCCACACAGGAAAGTATACGTATTCCACACAGGAAAGCAAACGAAATCCACACAGGATAGCACAACACAATCCACACAGGAAAACAACAGGATTCAGCTCACACAGGTATACTACTTCGAAGGATGATAAAGATGATCTCTGATCCGTCTAAGTCGTCGGACCCACGAAGGATCGATAGGTAACTAACCCCTGCAAAGACCCACACAGGATCGGTCCCACACAGGACCTGTAGGCACTGGTTCACACAGGACCGCTGAGCGCAAGGACCCACACAGGATCGGACCCACACAGGATCGGGCCCACACAGGACCTGTAGCACTGATCCGTGTAGGATCGCTGAGTGTTGTAGTCGTCGTCGAATCCACCAAGGATCTCTGTACTGTCGTCGTCGCAGTCACAGTAGCAGTAGCTGTAGCAGTAGCAGTCACAGTTGCAGCCAGCTATAGGGTTCCCGCACACAGCAAGCTCGTTCAGGAGGGTCCGCTCCACGAGCCGAGAGGCTGATACATCAACTGTCACATAGTCCAGAGTTGATGTATCCAAAAGTTCTGTATCGTCAACAGGAACTCAACGCAACAGACGGCGCGTCGATCGGACGCCCGGTCTGAGAGTTATTGGCTTTTTCGTCCCAAGGGCCCGGTTGGTTTTTAAGGCAAAACCAACCCGACCGTACTCCACCTGCGTCCAAACCTTGGGCAGAGTATGCCAAAATATCCTTCTCACTAAGAGAAACACAACAAAGCTGACGGCATGTCAATCGGACGTCCGTAGCTCAAGATATGAGTGTTTCCACTCCGAGGGCCAGGTTGGTTTCGTGTATGAACCAACCCGGCCAAACTCAAAGTATTCCGAAACTTTGAGTGCGATATACCTAATTGACGGCCTCGATCCAAGGATCGCATCGCCACTGACGGTTCGTCAATCGGAGGTCCGTAGCTCAAGTTATGGGCAAAAGATCGAAGTAGATTCGAAAACGGGGGGTCCGGGTCCGGGCCGACCCGGCCCGGCCGACGGCGCAGCGGCGCGGTCTGGCACGGCGGAGTGGCCTGGGCGCCGCTCGGGTGCCACGCGCGGGGGGCAAAGCCCCCGCTTTCCTGCTGGTGGCGCGGCTGAAAGCCGCGCCTTTCTCCAACGGCCCCCCCACGTGGGGGCCTGCTTTTGAAAAAAACGGGGGGGAGCTGCCCCCCCTTGGTGTAACCGCGGCCCCCCCATTATGGGGGGCCGGTTTTGGCCAGCCGGGGGAATTAATTCTCCCGGCCATTCTCCCTTCCGGCCGGCACAACATGGTCGGCCGGTTCTTCCTCAACGGGACCACCAAGGCCGGTCCCCTTTCCGGCTTCCGACACCGGCGGCCCGGCTGGCCGCCGGTCTTCCCGTTCCTCCGCGGCCCCGCTTCGGCCGCGGCGCCTTTGGTTTCCTTCGACGCGGCGCGGCGGCGTCGCGTTCAAGATAATCTTTCCACGGCGCGGCGCGACGGCGCCGCGCAATATTTGCCGTGTGATTCCTGTTAGGTCGGAAGAAAACGGGAGTGAATTGCCTTTTAAAAAATTGATTAACAATTTAAAAATCAAAGTATAAATGCAGCGGAAAGTAAAGAGGCAATCACACAAGAAATTGATAACGGAGTTCGGCCAAAACCCGGCCTACGTCTCCGCTCCCAACTCAACCGTTGAGAGATTCCTACCGCTTGCTTTTCAATGGTTTTAGCAAGAAACCCACTAGGCTTTGAGGTAGCACTAGGACCTATTACAGCTTGCTTTTAGTGGTTAAGCAAGAACCCAATGCTTTTGATGGTTAAGCAATAACCCACTAGCCTTTTTACGGGTGAAGGCTAGCTCACCGATCTCAAGCCTTTTACAAGGTAAGGCTTGGAAACCTCTTCACACCTTAGTGGTGGTGTGAGAACCCAAAGAAAAGGGGGGATGAGAAAAGGTTGGGGTTTGTAGGCACAAACCCAATTTTAAAGCTCAAAATAAATAAAACAATAAAACCCGTATTTGGGAAGACTTGGGCGCCTTTGATTGGATGGAGATGTTGAAGGCCGCTTCCAAGCTTCTTTGAAGGAGCTCCTTGGATGTGGAAGTTGTTGGAGCTAGGTGGGTTCCTTTGAGGAAGTCCGCCGGAGGTTGGCCAATTGATGAGAATTTTGTACGTTGGCTTCACAAGTGTTCCGGTAGTGGTCCGGGGCTTCCTTGGCCTTTATTTATAGGCATGGAACCCTTGGGGAGGCTTCGGAGCCGTTGGAGAGGCTAAAAGAGCCGTTGGGAGCCAAGTGGGCCAGCCTGGTCAAACTGCAACGGCTAGTTTGACTGGCTCCACCGGCTGGCCGGTACAGTCCCACCGGCTGGCCGGTGCTTGAGGAAATTGGGAGATTTCGAGACTTGGCTCCACCGGCTGACCGGTGGATGGGCCACCGGTTGGCCGGTGCCTTTGATGTTGAGAAGGAGGTTGGTCTAGGCCCCACCGGCTGGCCGGTGGAAAGACAGTAGGTCTCACTATTTGTGCTGGGTGCCACAGGTCGACCGGTGGCAGAGCCACCGGTCGACCGGTGGGGAGGCAGTAGCTACCCCTTGAGTCTGGGTGCCACCGGCTGGCCGGTGGTGAAGCCACCGGTCGGCCGGTGGACTGAATTTCAGTCCATTTCTGCCTCTTCCTTGGTCAACTTCTTAGCAATCAAATGCCTATCAACACAAACACTTAAAACACAATGTTAGATAAAAATGAAAGTGATTGTGATCATGAAAATCAAACAACGAGAGGTTCGAGATGTACAACAATCTCCCCCTATTTTGATGATCACAATCACTTAAACAATTAAAGTAAAAACATGAATTGAAAGGAATGCTTAAATAAAATGAAATGTAAAGCAAAGCATGATCAAAAAATTTTCTCCCCCAATCAATCAAGAAATTCTCCCCCTTTGTGATTATCAAAATAGAGTGGGGCATAAAACTTGATTGAGGGAAGTGAGAGATTTTAAACCAATTGAAATTTTTGAAAAATGAATTGAAAGTTTTGAATCAAAAATAAATACCAACTGTTGGAAATTTAGAAATGAAATTTTAATAGAAAATTTTGAATTGAAAGAATTGAAACCAAGAGTTGAAATTGAAAGGAAAAATTTTGAATACACAAAAAAGCTTAAAAGATCCTAACTCCCCCTAAATAAAAACAAAAAGTCACCGGGGAGAGGGGTTTTGAAAAGAGATGATTTTAGGCCCGGAGAGACTCGCTAGAAGGGATTTTTCAATCCAAACTTGTCTCATAGCGGGTCTTCTCCTATAAAATTCATCTGAATAAAAAATCGATTTGGGTTGGCCGTACCGGGCGTTTTTACAATTACACTCATAAATGAGATGCCCGGTTTTCTTGCAATAATTACAAAATTTATAATCGGAGCTCCCCCTTACAAAAACAGTTTGAGCATGGGAGGAGGAGGCTCGGTTGGTATAGCCAAGTCCATTGGTGGTTCTAGAAACCCTTTGGGAACCAAGTATATTGTTCAAATTTTGTTCCCCTTTGGTGAATTTAGCAAGAGATTCCCTAAGGTCTTTAATGGTTGATTCCAAGGAATCAACATCGGGGAGGTTTTGGATTTTTAGGGTCAACTCCTCCTTCTCTTTGAGAAGTTGTTCTTTTTCGGAGGAAAGTTTTTTGAAATTCTTTTTCAAAGCGACAAATTTTGAAGAAAGTTCATGAAAACCATTTTCAAGTTGGTCCCTAACATGTTGGAGTTCTTCATAAGACAAATGATTGAAAGAATTTGAAGAACTAGAGGAGGAAGAGGAGGAAGAGGAGGAAGATACCTCATGTTTTGCCATTAGGCATTTTTTACCTTGGTCGCTCGAGGAAAAGGAGGAGAATGAAGAGGTGGAGCTATCGCTCCATGTTGCCTTTGAAGCCTTCTTCTTTCCCTTCTTTTTCTTGTCCCTTTTCTTGTGAAGTGGGCAAACGGGCTTGAACTTTTCGTCGGGTTCTTGCTTTTTGACGAGTTCTCGCTTTTGATCGGATTCTTGCTTTGGAGCCTCGCTAGTACCTTCATAGGTTAGTTCTAACAATTTCCAAATATCATAAGAGGTAGTGCAAGAAGAAATGCAATGAAAAACATTACGGTCAAGACCACAATGAAGAGCGTTCATGGCTTTGCCATCAAGCTCGAAATTTGCAATGTCAGCGGGGGTCCATTGAGATTCATCGGGAGAAGAAAGGGTGAAACCATGCATGACAATTTTAAAAATAGGATAACCAATGCTTTTAAGAAATGTGGTCATGCGGGTTTTCCAAAAAGAATAATCGGCTCCATCAAAGAATGGAGCACGATCCAAAGAAAAACCTTCGGGGGATTGAGAGGAAGAAGCGGTAGAAGCCATCAAAAAAATAGGATCTTTAATTTGAAACCGTTTAGGGAATTATTCAAAAACCTCCCTTTGATACCAATTGTTAGGTCGGAAGAAAACGGGAGTGAATTGCCTTTTAAAAAATTGATTAACAATTTAAAAATCAAAGTATAAATGCAGCGGAAAGTAAAGAGGCAATCACACAAGAAATTGATAACGGAGTTCGGCCAAAACCCGGCCTACGTCTCCGCTCCCAACTCAACCGTTGAGAGATTCCTACCGCTTGCTTTTCAATGGTTTTAGCAAGAAACCCACTAGGCTTTGAGGTAGCACTAGGACCTATTACAGCTTGCTTTTAGTGGTTAAGCAAGAACCCAATGCTTTTGATGGTTAAGCAATAACCCACTAGCCTTTTTACGGGTGAAGGCTAGCTCACCGATCTCAAGCCTTTTACAAGGTAAGGCTTGGAAACCTCTTCACACCTTAGTGGTGGTGTGAGAACCCAAAGAAAAGGGGGGATGAGAAAAGGTTGGGGTTTGTAGGCACAAACCCAATTTTAAAGCTCAAAATAAATAAAACAATAAAACCCGTATTTGGGAAGACTTGGGCGCCTTTGATTGGATGGAGATGTTGAAGGCCGCTTCCAAGCTTCTTTGAAGGAGCTCCTTGGATGTGGAAGTTGTTGGAGCTAGGTGGGTTCCTTTGAGGAAGTCCGCCGGAGGTTGGCCAATTGATGAGAATTTTGTACGTTGGCTTCACAAGTGTTCCGGTAGTGGTCCGGGGCTTCCTTGGCCTTTATTTATAGGCATGGAACCCTTGGGGAGGCTTCGGAGCCGTTGGAGAGGCTAAAAGAGCCGTTGGGAGCCAAGTGGGCCAGCCTGGTCAAACTGCAACGGCTAGTTTGACTGGCTCCACCGGCTGGCCGGTACAGTCCCACCGGCTGGCCGGTGCTTGAGGAAATTGGGAGATTTCGAGACTTGGCTCCACCGGCTGACCGGTGGATGGGCCACCGGTTGGCCGGTGCCTTTGATGTTGAGAAGGAGGTTGGTCTAGGCCCCACCGGCTGGCCGGTGGAAAGACAGTAGGTCTCACTATTTGTGCTGGGTGCCACAGGTCGACCGGTGGCAGAGCCACCGGTCGACCGGTGGGGAGGCAGTAGCTACCCCTTGAGTCTGGGTGCCACCGGCTGGCCGGTGGTGAAGCCACCGGTCGGCCGGTGGACTGAATTTCAGTCCATTTCTGCCTCTTCCTTGGTCAACTTCTTAGCAATCAAATGCCTATCAACACAAACACTTAAAACACAATGTTAGATAAAAATGAAAGTGATTGTGATCATGAAAATCAAACAACGAGAGGTTCGAGATGTACAACAATTCCCCCGTGGTGCGACGGCACCACGCCATCTCGTTCATCCTCAAGAAAAAAAAATAATAATCAAGAACAAAGGAGGGGGAATTCGGCCGTGTTTGTGTGGTCCGACCCCCCTCTCGTTAGATGATAACCCTTAAATATTTATCCACAAGATTATCATGCTAGAACCAAGAACGAGAGTAAATAAATAATCAACAACAAACCCCTACCTCGGTTTCATGAACGATGATCGTCAACGACCCGCGGAAGACGTGTCGTGGTGGTCGGCGTCACGGAAGAAGGATTTTGATATCGTGAAGCGAGGATTCAAAGTTATTTGACGACGATTTCGTCGCGGGAAATCGTCGCGGAAGAAATGACGCGGAAGGAGTACGTCGTCGGTGTCGCGGGTATGGCATCGCGGAAGACGATTCCTGAGAACGTGGCGTTCTTCGTCGATGCTCGAAGGTTCTTCGCGTTCTTCGTCAAAGTTTGAAGAAGAAGAAGAAGAAAGAGCTCTCCAATCCTCTCAAGAGCAAAGGAAACCAACCCAAAATAATAAAATAAGCTTAAGCTTATTTTATTACACAACCTTCCTCTTAGAATATCAAAGGTTTGAAATTCAAATTAACCATCCTCAATTAATTAAGCCAAGTTGTCAAACATTAAGTGAAATGGGTTAAAGGGGAGTTTTTGAGAGAAGTTGTGGAGTTGGGGTTAGTGTGGGCCCCACCACACTTAATCCTCCCAAGGGAGGTTAAGTGGTTGTGGGTCCCACCCCCAACTCCCTTTGGGAGGTTTAAAAAAAACAACAAATTAAAATAAAAAATTGTATTCCACAAATTTTATTTAACTTATTCTAAAAACCCAAAAAATAACTTTCAACCCGCAATAAATGCAACCTCGGAAAAGGTCCCCTTAAGCGAATATCGGCGCTGCGAGTTCATCGGTGTCCTCGGAATTTGATTCCGGGAACCGGTTCGAAAGTTAGAAATTCCCGCTCGTTCGTTCACTGAACGTACCCGAGCCAAACTTCGGAAAATTGATTCCAGGCACTCCGGGCCTCAGAATCAGGTGCCGTCAGAAACCGCGCTCTTGTAAAATTCCAAAAAAAATTAAGAAAAAATTTCCCTTGAATTTTACGGGTCTTTACATTACTCCCACCTCAGGGATTTACGTCCCCGTAAAGATACATCAAAAACTAGGGAAACAAATGAGGGTACTGAGCACGCATCTGAGCCTCCCGCTCCCATGTGCTCTCCTAGAGGTTCCCATGCTTCCATCTGATGCGCACAAGAGGTATCGATCGCCCACATAGGACCCGCTCCTGTCGATCCTCTATCTCCACCGGAACCTCCGTAAAAGTCGCCCCATCGCCAACGTCAAGCTCCCCTGGATCAATGATGTGCGTCGGGTCGTGCACGTATCTCCTCAGTTGAGACACGTGGAAGACGTCGTGCACCCGGTGCAACTGAGGTGGTAGAGCCAGGCGATAAGCCATCTCGCCAATCCTGCTGAGGACCTGGAAGGGTCCGATGAAGCGCGGAGATAACTTTCCACCTCGGCCAAATCTCCGTATACCACGTCGAGGTGAGACCCGCAAGAAGACGTGGTCGCTATCCTCGAACTCTAGTGGCCTCCGCCTCCTGTCAGTGTATGACTTCTGCCGGCTCTGAGCTGTCCTCATCCGCTCCTGGATGACCTGGACCTTCTCTGTCGTGGCCTGGACCATCTCTGGTCCCACAAGTGGTGACTCCCCAGGGTCTGTCCAGCACAAAGGAGATCTACAAGGTCGGCCGTACAACGCCTCGTACGGTGCCATCCCGATGGTGGAGTGGTAGCTGTTGTTGTACGAAAACTCCACCGAGGGTAGGTGGTCCTCCCAGCTACGACCAAAGTCGAGGACACATGCGCGGAGCATGTCCTCGAGAGTCTGAATGGTCCTCTCCGTCTGACCATCCGTCTGGGGGTGAAAGGCTGTGCTCAGACGTAGCTGCGTCCCGAACGCCACCTGTAACCTCTTCCAAAGCCGGGAAGTAAAGCAAGCATCTCGATCGGAGACGATAGATGATGGCACACCGTGGAGCCGCACAATCTCCTAAACGTAGAGACGCCCCAAGCTCTCCACTGAGCCCTGCTCTCTGATGGGTAAGAAGTGTGCTGACTTGGTGATTCGGTCAACAATCACCCAGATGGAGTCGTGACCTCTGGAGGTGCGTGGAAGTCCAGTCACGAAGTCCATAGATATGCCATCCCACTTCCACTCCGGGACCTCCAAGGGCTGTACCAAGCCTACTGGTACCTGATGCTCTGCCTTCACCTGCTGGCAGGTGAGGCATTGAGAAACGAACTCTCCTACAACCTTCTTCATGCCCGGGCACCAGTGTTGTCGTCTGAGGTCCTGGTACATCTTCGCCACTCCAGGATGTACCGCCAAAGGAGAAGTGTGAAACTCTCTCAGCACCTCCTCTCGCAAAGTGACTGGTACCATGGTATGTCCTCTGAAAAGGATGTCGTGCTCTGCTCCAAGGGAGAAACCATCAAGTGCCTGTACCGAGGATATCTGTGCACGCCGTGTCTCACAGTCAGCGTCCTCACGTTGTGCCTCTCTGACCCACTTCAGTAGTGGAGGGGTGACTGTGAGAGACTGGAGGAAGGCTATTCCATCTCTATCCACGAAGGATATCTGTAAAGAGGCTAGCTGCTCCGTCGCCTTCTCAAGTAGCTGAATGCCCGTCCTCCTGCTAAGGGAATCGGCTACTACGTTCCCCTTCCCAGGAGTATAGACTATCTCAAAGTCATAGTCCTGGAGGAACTCGAGCCATCGCCGCTGTCTCAGGTTCAGGTCCTTCTGCGATAAGATATACCTGAGACTCTGATGATCAGAAAAGAATGTAAAACACTCGCCCATCAGGTAATGTCGCCATGTCTTCAGAGCAAAGACCACTGCTGCTAACTCCAGGTCATGGGTAGTGTAGTTCTGCTCATGCGGCCTCAACTGACGTGATCCATAGGCGATCACTGCCCGCTCCTGCATCAGAACACATCTGATTCTGGTCCCTGATGCATCTCATTAAACTACTTACCCTACTCCCTCCTCAGTCGTAGAGTAAATCAGTATGTCGTCGATGAAGACCACGACAAACCGATCAAGGTATGGCTGAAAGATCCTGTTCATGAAGGCCATGAACACTGCTGGAGCATTGGTTATGCAGAAAGGCATAACCAAGAACTCATAGTGGCCATACCGACATCTGAAGGCCGTCTTCTTCACGTCCTCGTCTCTGACTCTGAGCTGATGATAGCCTGACCTGCGGTCTATCTTCGAGAACCACCGTGCTCCCTTGAGATGATCAAAGAGGTCATCAATCCTTGGTAGCGGATACTTGTTCCACACTGTCACCTGGTTCAGGCGACGATATTCAACACAATGTCGCAATCTCCCGTCCTCCTTCTTGGCAAACAATATCGGGGAATCCCAGGGTGAAACACTGGGTCGGATGAACCCCTTGCTCTGCAAGTCCTCCAACTGTACCCGTAGCTCTCGAAGCTCGGCAGGGGCCATCCGATATGCTGGAGTGGATATCGGGGCTGTCCCGGGGTACAAGTCAATATAAAAGTCTACCTCTTTGCGAGGAGGTAGCCCTGGAACGTCGTCGGGAAAAACGTCCACAAACTGATCCACCACTGCAGGAAAACCAGGACTGCGCACGTCAACTTCTCCAAGGATGAGGCTATCCAACTGATGAGTAATGGGCTGTCCTCTCCTCTGCAGAAGTCCATCCTGTGCTGCAAAGGCTCCCTTCTCGCCGGTGAAGATGAACCTGCTCCCGTCGGTGCGTACACATCGCACCTTGCACCTAAAACAGTCAATCTGTGCATGGACCGTAGATAGCCAATCCATGACCAAGATGACGTCGTAAGACCTCGACGCTGCTATAAGAAGATCCCAGCCGAAGCTCTCGCCTCCTAGAGTAAGCTCGCACTGCCGGCACCAGTGCGTAATCGTCGAGTCTTCTCCCGTAAGAGTCTCTAGCCGTAAGGATCGAGCCAACAGCTCTGTCGGAATCTCCGAGCTCCGAACAAGGGCAGTGGCTATGAAAGAGAGACTTTCTCTTGTGTCTATAAGTACTGCAGCAAGGGTGGAATAGACACAGATAGTACCTCGAATCATCTCGGGTGCGCCGTGGTCGTAGGCCTATGCTGCCTGGAGTTGTGCCTGTCTCTGCCTGCCTGCTCCCTGTGGTCGGGGTGGTCCTCCTGGTGGTGGTGGTGGCAGAGCCTCAAAGCGTCACCCACCACCTGCTGCTCGGCCAGCTCCTCTGCCTCGTCTGCCTCCTCCCTGCGGACCGCCACGGTTGACCCTCTGCCTCTGCCTCGGTGGTCCCTCAACCGTCTACTGCTCCTTGACACGGCGGGTCGGGCAGTCACGAGCCATGTGGCCCTGCCCGCCGCACGAGTAGCACTGCCTGCCTCTCGAAAGACTGGCTCCTTGCTCTGTGCCCCGCACTGCTGAGCCATTGTCCTGAGGTCGTCTGCCTGAAGGTCTGGTCTGCCTGGACCCCTGAGTCATCCGTCGACTGCCTGCTGCAGATGACTCTGCCACGTGCCGCCCTGCGGTGGGTCTCGGCACTGGTGTAGACTCAGCAAGGAAGCTCTCGATCAAAAGGGCCCGCTCCAGTACTCATGTCTGAGTCGGTATGCTGAGGGAGATCAGCGATGCCCTGATTTCGTGTCTCAAACCCTGCTCGAAGGTCCAGGCCCAGAAGAATGGGTCTCGTACCATGTCGGTCGAGTAGCGCGAGAGATCAGTAAATCTCGCCGAGTACTGATCGACCGTCATACTGCCCTTCCGCAGCTGAAGAAGCTCCTGGATACGCACCGCACGAAGGGTGGCTGGGACGAACTCCGAGCGGAAGAGGCTCTCAAAGTCCGTCCATAGTAGAGATGCCTCATCGTGCACCTGGAGCATCAAGATCCACCATCAGCCCGCTGCTGCGTGCAGTAGGCTCGCAGCGAGGATCACCATGAGGTCTGTAGGTGTCCTCACTAGCCTAAAAGCTCATACCACTGCCTCCATCCAGTCCTCTGCTGCCTGGGGGTCCGTCTCCCCACGGAACCTAGGCGGTCGCTGGCGCTGGAACTCGTGCAGAGCTCCAAGGCGACGTGCGGCGTCAGCGGCTGGTGCTGGAAGCATCGGTGGCTCGGCGGGTAGTGCTACCGCTGGTGCCACTGCTGACAAAGGGCCCTGCACCAAGGCCTCGTCGCTCGGTGGGCTGTCGTCATTCTCGACTCTCGGAACCCTAGCTGGCTGCCGTCGTGGGGCCATCCTGAAAAGGAAACAGGTGCGCCACGGTCATAACAGTATACCTGGTGAGCTAATATAAATTAATCACAAAGAAAACTTTGAAACACACACGCAATCAGTGTTTTCGTGCATTAAGTCAGAAATCAGAAGTCAGGGTCCTGGTGTACGGATACGTCGGCCGCCGCACCAACACTGGACTCCCTGGACTTATAACCACACTCAATACGCTAAACATTATTGCTTCACATAGAAAAGATCAGAGTTCGCGGTAGAACCGAACTCCTCTAATACCAATTTTTCATGACCCGCCCTCGGGGCCCGTGCCGTGACTATCCCAAGCACGCCTTCCATAGGCCAGGGGATGGCGACTAGCACCAAGGCGTAATTCCCAGTAAAAAGGGAAGGCATTGCCTTTGAAAAGAAAACAAACACCATAGAGTAAGCAAGTGGAAAAGTAAACACTAAGTAAAAACAGAGTACAACAGAAAGTGCGGAAAAGTAAATGGGCCAGTATACAAACCCAAACTGAAAGTGAAGTACAACTCAAAAGGGAAGACAACAACTGTAAAGTAAAAGCCGCTACACCGAGCTGTCTACTGGAATTCCCACCTAAAGGGTGGGTACAGATAGCTCCACTGCTCCACGGGTCCCACCGTCCTCTCCGAGTACGTCCCGCCCAGTGGTCCACCTCCAGGTACCGTCCTACTCAGCAAGCCTCAACCACGATCAACGTTGTCCATCGTCTGCAACCAACACAACGTAGTGCAGGAATAGCCCGTGCAGGGGTGAGTATAAGCTACTCAGTAGGGACCCCGAGACCCCCGAAGGTATCCCAAAATCCACAAAGGATAAACCACAAAGGAAAGATACAAACACGAAGTAACAACCGACACAGCTTAGGTATATGCCCATACATATACCTAAGTCATCAATTCCAATACGCTCCAACCTCCGAGCCCAAGTACAACTCAGTCCACACAGGAAAGTATACGTATTCCACACAGGAAAGAAAACGAAATCCACACAGGATAGCACAACACAATCCACACAGGAAAACAACAGGATTCAGCTCACACAGGTATACTACATCGAAGGACGATAAATATGATCTATGATCCATATAAGTCGTCGGACCCACGAAGGATCGATAGGTAACTAACCCCCGCAAAGACCCACACAGGATCGGGCCCACATAGGACCTGTAGGCGCTGGTTCACACAAGACCGCTGAGCGCAAGGACCCAGACAGGACCTGTAGCACTGATCCACGTAGGATTGCTGAGTGTTGTAGTCGTCGTCGAATCCACCAAGGATCTTTGTACTGTCGTCGTCGCAGTCACAGTAGCAGTAGCAGTAGCAGTAGCAGTCACAGTCGCAGACAGCACTAGGGTTCCCGCACACAGCAAGCTCGTTCGGGAGGGTCCGCTCCACGAGCCGAGAGGATGATACATCAACTGTCACATAGTCCATATTTTATGTATCCAAAAGTTCCGTATTGTCAACAGGAACTCAACGCAACAGACGGTACGTCGATCGGACGCCCGGTCTGAGAGTTATTGGCTTGTTCGTCCTAGGGGCCCGGTTGGTTCTTAAGGCAAAACCAACCCGACCATACTCCACCTGCGTCCAAACCTCGGGAGGAGTATTCCAAAATATCTGTCTCACTAAGAGGAACACAACAAAGCTGACGACATGTCAATCGGACGTCCGTAGCTCAAGATATGAGCGTTTCTGCTCCGAGGGCCCGGTTGGTTTCGTGTACGAACCAACCCGGCCGAACTCAAAGTATTCCGAAACTTTGAGTGCGATATACCTAATCTACCGCCTCGATCCAAGGATCACATCGCCGCTGGCGGTTCGTCAATCGGAGGTCCGTAGCTCAAGTTATGGGAAAAAGACCGAAGTCGATTCGAAAACGGGGGGTCCGGGTCCGGGTCGACCCGGGTCCGACCCGGCCCGGCCAGCAGTGCGGCGGCGCGGTCCGGCATGGCGGCGGGGCCTGGGCGCCGTTCGGGTGCCACGCGCGGGGGGAAAAGCCCCCGCTTTCCTGCTGGCGGCGCGGCTGAAAGCCGCGCCTTTGTCCAACGGCCCCCCCACGTGGGGGCCTGCTTTTGAAAAAAGAAACGGGGGGTCGCTGCCCCCCCTTGGTGTAACCGCAGCCCCCCCATTATGGGGGGCCGGTTTTGGCCAGCCGGGGGAATTAATTCCCTCGGTCCTTCTCCCTTCCGGCCGGCCCAACATGGCCGGCCGGTTCTTCCTCAATGGGACCAGCACGGCCGGTCCCCTTTCCGGCTTCCGACACCGGCGGCCCGGCTGGCCGCCGGTCTTCCCTTTCCGCTGCTGCCCAGAACCGGCCGCGTCCTTCTTCGTCTGGCGCGATGCGATGGCATCGCGCCCCTCCGTCGCGGCCCCGCTCCGGCCGCGACGCCTTTGGTTTCCTTCGACGCGGAGCGACGGCGTTGCGTTCAAGATAATCTTTCCACGGCGCGACACGACAGCGCCACGCAATATTTGCCATGTGATTCCCGTGTGGTGCGACGGCACCACACCATCTCGTTCATCCTCAAGAAAAAAAAAATAATAATCAAGAACAAAGGAGGGGGAATTCGGTCGTGTTTGTGCGGTCCGACCCCCCTCTCATTAGATGATAACCCTTAAATATTTATCCACAAGATTATCATGCTAGAACCAAGAACGAGAGTAAATAAATAATCAACAACAAACCCCTACCTCGGTTTCAAGAACGATGATCATCAATGACCCGCGGAAGACGCGTCGTGGTAGTCGGCGTCACGGAAGAAGGACGTCGATGTCGTGAAGTGAGGATTCAAAGTTCTTTGACGATGATTTCATCGCGGGAAATCGTCGTGGAAGAAATGACGCGGAAGGAGTACGTCGTCGGTGTCGCGGGTATGGCGTCGCGGAAGACGATTCCCGAGAATGTGGCATTCTTCGTCGATGCTCGAAGGTTCTTCGCGTTCTTCGTCAAAGTTTGAAGAAGAAGAAGAAAGATCTCTCCAATCCTCTCAAGAGCAAAGGAAACCAACCCAAAATAATAAAATAAGCTTAAGCTTATTTTATTACACAACCTTCCTCTTAGAATTTCAAAGGTTTGAAATTCAAATTAACCCTCCTCAATTAATTAAGCCAAGTTGTCAAACATTAATTGAAATGGGTTAAAGGGGAGTTTTTGAGAGAAGTTGAGGAGTTGGGGTTCGTGTGGGCCCCACCACACTTAATCCTCCCAAGGGAGGTTAAGTGGTTGTGGGTCCCACCCCCAACTCCCTTTGGGAGGTTTTAAAAAAAACAACAAGTTAAAATAAAAATTTGTATTCCACAAATTTTATTTAACTTATTCTAAAAACCCAAAAACTAACTTTCAACCCGCAATAAATGCAACCTTGGAAAAGGTCCCCTTAAGCGAATATCGGCGGTACGAGTTCATCGGTGTCCTCAGAATTTGATTCTGGGCACCGGTTCAAAAGTTAGAAATTCCCGCTCGTTCGTTCACTGAACGTACCCGATCCAAACTTCGTAAAATTGATTCCGGGCACTCCGGGCCTCGAAATCAGCTGCCTTTAGAAACCGCGCTCTTGTAAAATTCCAAAGAAAATTAAGAAAAAATTTCCCTTGAATTTTACGGGTCTTTACATCTTGATAAATTAGATACATGCGATATGTGTAAATGGTGAATTATGTATTTTTAAATGGTGAATGGAAACATGATCATTCATCTAACTATTAAGATTGGTAACATGGACATTCATGGGTGTGTGAGTAGGGAATGGTAATATATACATTCATGGAAGTGTGAGTATGGAATGGTAACATGGAAATTCATGGGTGTGTGAGTATGGAATGGTAACATGGAGATTCATGGGTTCCTGAGTATGGAATGGTAACATGGACATTCATGGGTGTGTGAGTTTTGAATGGTAACATAGACATTCATGGGTAAGTGAGTATGGAATGGTGACATGGACATTCATGGGTCTATGATTATGGAAATGTCACATAGACATTCATGGGTGCGTGATTATGGAATGGTAACTAGGACATTCATGGGTGTGTGAGTAGGCAATGGTAACATGGAAATTCATGGGTTTGTGAGTATGGAATGGTAACACAGACATTCATGTGTGGGGGAGTTATGGAATGGTAACTTAGTCATTCAAATGGGTGGATAATAAGAATGGTAACATGCTCATTCACTTTCTATTGACTGGATTTTTTTAGGCATTATTGGTGGTGGCCTACTGAGTTGAACTCACATGCTATTTGGGCTGCCTGATTGGTATCTAAATAGACTTTGTTGATGCAAGATAGGTTATGGGAAAAGGCACTATATTAGATAACTGATTGGGTATAAAGAATGGATGAGGGAAAAAAATGTGGTTTGGTACCCACTTGGGATTCATTGGATTCATTATTTTCTTGTTCCACATTTCAAAATGTGATTTGGCATATCATGTGTCCATTTCAATTGAGTACTATATATGTAGATTAATTTACCTTGTTACATTAGAATTGTTATGATTATATATGCTTCCTCTATTGCATTATTTATATCCGCTCATATTTTACTCTGACTAGAGAGGGTATAATCTCCCCATGACATAATTACACGACCCTGACTACTAGTTGATAGCCTCTAGTGCACGAGGTGGCACATCAAAGGTCATGTGCATAACCAGCTTGGGGCATCGGTGTGTGGAATCCGAGTCGAGACATATCAAGGTGTATTTCCATTTACAGAAATATTCTTCTTGAACTTGTTGAGAAATATTTTATTTAAATTCATATATGTCTTGGTATATTTCTAAACATAATGTACCTTACTCATTTTCTGAAATCTGAACTTCACAATAAATAATTTGGATCTTTAGTAGTGACCTACCCAGTAATGCTGCTTATAGATCCGCAGGCCGGATTGGCCTCTTAGAGGGGGTGAATCAGTGGTTAAATTTTTATAAATTTTTCATTTTAATTAAATCTATTAAACTTGTTAAGGATATAGATAAAATTAGTGATATCTCTCAATCTCAGATCATTTTCAAAGGTGGTAATAGATATTGTAGCACATAATGTTTATAAGGATCTTCATAAAGACCTACTCCTTTCCATGTTGGTTATTCCCCCTAAAATTTATTCTTCATTAATAATTAAGTAAATAAAATTTGACTATAAACATAGTGATTACAATTATCTAATGTCTAAATAAGATATATCTACTCTAGGTCCAACAAAGAGACTCCGTTTTCTTTTAGATCCAACCAAAAGACATCTTGATCTAACACTATCTCAGAGACACTTTCTACTCCTCGCTCCAACTAGAAGGCTTTACCTTCTCCAATATCCAACCAAAATAATTCATCATTCATAGAGGATTCATCCACTATAGCAAGATCGTTGATCATCCTACATGATATTATATGATCTTACATGCTTGTGTACTCCCTCAAGAACTTCAACCAAATAGTTTTCAAAACTCCTCCTAGATTTGGGTTAATATAGATTTTATAATATCATTGACTAGTGAAGAACACAAATTTCTTCTTCTAATGGATCCTGTATTTAATATCATTCTCGTTTCAATACATGAATGTATTGGGATCACAGATTATATTGAAATATTGTGAAGGCCTCATTAAATGCATGAACATATATATATATGTATATAAAATATGAATGGGATCTCAGTTATTATATGATTTAAACTCCTTATTAATTTCTCATTTTAAATAATTCATTTAAATGTTTCATGTATAATGTCATTTATTATTCTCTTTTAATATATTATAATACCATAAAGATGTGGGTATTAATATTAATTATTTTAAAAACCTCAATGTCCTTGGGTATTATTATTTTATTCACAAAATGGAATACCTGAATGATGGTTATTTCATTACTCTTCATGGATCTCATTTGATTTCCCATGAATTAGGTTGGCTATTTCCATTATTAATGCATATCAAATAGGATTCACATGGGTTGGGAACACTTATTCTTCACATGTGGCTAAGTTTCATGTCATGGATTTCCCTCTACATGCATGCATATTATTCACCTTAAATAAATATAATACCCATGTGTTCGGGTAAATTGTAACATCATGCGGTATAAAAACAAATATCATAGACCATTATAATAAATGGAAGGATTTTTATATTTATTCATCACATATTATTTTCCCATTTTGAGTTTCTATGGCTTCTTATCCCATAACGTATTAAAATTTCAATTACTTAGGCTCTTTAAACTCTAAGATACACCGTGTTCTTCCCTTTTAAGCAACAACCACCCACTATAATTCTATCTAAATTCATGTAAGTGAAACTACATAAATGTCCACTCATTTTAAACACACAAACCTTTTTTATCATCCTATACTTTCATTTGAATAATTTTTTCTTCATCAATGGAGGACTCACAAATTGGGTTATAACTGTTCATGCAGGGAAGTGCATGAATATCTTGTATGGTATGTTCTTTAGACTCACCAATAATTCAATTGATAATCAAGACTTTTTTTATATGAGGATGCCATTAGTATTGATAAAAATTTCATTACAGATCATCAATGTTGGTAGAACCTCTTCACTGGATATTCCATTGATTTCAGATAGATGACTAAAACATGTGGGTTTCCGAGGTCATCCTAGTTGAATGCCTATTTTTATACACATATCTTTTCAAACATTAGAACATTACCTACACTTTTACTAGCCCACATCGGTTTCTCCAATGGGTGAGTCCTACTTAATTACTCAATTCATCCCTCTACCACACTGAGATGGTAACGATGGATCAACACCCTTACTCCCTTGACACACCCAATGAGTTTCATCCTAGCATTCTTTTGGTCAATCTTCATGTTCCCTATCAGGCCTTCTCTCTCTTGGGACATTTCAAACTAGCCCATGTGTTTTAGTTCTGTACATATACACATTCACTCCATCAATATCATCCAAAATTAATAGTTTTTATAGGTGGATTCCCCTACATGGTTAAAAACAATCTCCCACTTGTTTGGGGTTGATTTTGACCATTTTGTTCACATGGTTAGTTGACTTTTTTCCTATTAATCCATTATAAATAAACATTAATGTATCTATCTATAAAAATAATCTTCAATACATTCTTATATATAATTAATTAACTAATAATTATGAAATTTGTTGTATGGACACCTTCAATTCTATCCTCATGAATGTATAATGTGATTCTATATGGACTTCATTAATGTTATCGCATTCATTTCATGAAAATAATCATTTTAATGGTCATACACTTATTGTTTTCCATGATCTATCAAAGGAACATGTATTTGAAATTTAATATCAATTCATTAAATCTTCAAATTTATCTTGTAAAATTTCATCATCCTAACATCCAATGATTTCTAGTGAATCCATAAATATTTTCTAAGATTTACTACTTCATCCAAAATCTCCTAAACCATATTAAAACATCCTTGAAAAAAATGAATCAATAGGACCAAAACATTTGAAAAATATATGTAAATTAAGGCCATATATGATGGAATATCATGTTATACAATTTATCTTCTTGTGAAAAGAAATAAATACTCAATGAGAATTTACTAACATGTGAATACTGACTTAAGTATTTTGATATCTTGGTGATGGGTTAATAGATAAAATCATAAGATGGACTATTAAATTCATATACATTGTGATGATGTGGGATAATGATATGAATAATATTCATGGCTAGTTCAATGATAAATAATATGTAAATCACATTATATTATTGGATACTAATAATTAATCCAAATACTATTCTGGATCAAAATTTGACATCCTGTTATAGATATAATCAAATAAATAATTTATGTGATTAAAAAATTTATACCCTAGGGTGGAGGTTTGATATTGATATAATATATGTTTGGGATAAGAATATAAATCCCATTCATAGTTTCATCATATAGAATTTTATTACCCTTGTGTTGGGGCCATTCTAGGGAACCAAATTTCAATATGGATAAATAAAACACTATGATAAATTTGAAGATAAATTAGGGATATGATCATATTATTTTATACATGTTGAGAGATTTGGGTGTCGCTATATATCCTTTGAGAATAGAATCAAATTCTCTAAAATTTATGGATAATTATTCATGCATATATTTCTGGCTCATGCGAAGGAAAAGAAGAAGTAAATATGTTTCCACCTTGGTGAAAGAAAATAGAATGAATACCAACATGAATTGGTAAATGTCTTTTTACTATGGTAGAATCATTAATGGAAATATAAATTACAATTTATCGAGGTATTAAAGATTCAAAATTCATTGCATGTTTTTGGTAATGAGAATAAATCCCAAAAAGTTAAAAAATAAATCTCAAAATAGATCTAATTAGTATTCATGGTGAAATGGGTTGCCTTTATTTTAGTGCCAACAAGTGGTGATAAATCCAATAGAAATTAGTGTAACATTCCAGGTAAATAAAGAATAAAGAATTTTCATATTTATTAATATTTACTAATTAAATATTAATTTTACTTTAAAGGGGTTGCTATGTTCGATAGCGTACCCGATACACAACAAAGAGTTTCATTGAAATCTTATGTTGCACACTAGTAATAAAGTAGTATTATTTTAAATGGTAGTTAACACATAGCCGTTGTATTGGTGGGAATGAATATAAATATCTAAAATATGATTATATATGTTTTTTAAATGTTTATACATTTATCCAATAATGGATAAAGGCTTACAATAAGAAAAAAATTCAATTTTAGGCATAGATACTCTAATATTCACTAAAGGTCCACTTATCACCTTTTGATGGAGAACCTTAATTAAATATAGTTTTGGTCACTCTTATACATTATATTGGACCAAATAAAATTCTTCTTTAGAATTGGGACATCAAAATTTACTTTGTGTAAATTTTTGGTATTTTTCCGATAAAGTTCATTTTTTAAGGAATAGAGAAAAATGTTGTATTTTAATTCAAAACCACTTTTTAATATAATTTATTTATATGATTAGATTATTGTTTGAATAAGTTTTAAAGTGAAATTAGAATATATTTTTACCATTTAATCCAATAGTGGTCTTTGTAATTAATTTCACTTTGAAATCAGACTTAAACTAGTGTCAATCTTTTGATACTTATTGTTTCATAAAAACATGCTATTTGCTCTGACAGCGGGATTTAATTATTAAACTAATTAATTCAACTTATATTTTTTGAATTTTTTAAAATAGACATCATTTTTGAATTCGGAATATCAAATATATCTTAGGGTGAAGTTTTGGTATTTTTCTGAAAAACTTCAATTTTTGATGAATAGTTAAACCACTAAATGGTACTTAAAAAAACTGATTTTTCGTTTAAATGAAATTTTACCACCTCTGTGTTTTGAATTTCAAAAATCCGACACACATGGTTTTCATTAAGAAGTAAAATGTGGTTCAATGGGATTAAAATAATTTTTTGGTGAATAGTAACTTTAAAGTTTTTAATCGCGATTAGAGGTAATTAGTGTAATTTAAGGTAAGAATAATGTTTTAATAAAATTAAATGACCTAGACACATGTCCTACCATTATTGGATATTTCATGTCCGACCAAGAAAATCCATGGGTAAACTTGGGGACCCCATGGAGCCACTTTGGTAGGAAAATGACATTTATAACTTTTTATTTAAAGTTAAAATAAAAATGTCACAAACATGAGTTGTTTTACTAAAAAAATTAAATGGGGTTATAAAAGTAAGATTTTTGACTATAAATATTAATTAGAAAGATAAAACGATTTCCTACATCATGATAGTTTTTTTCTAATTTTTAGACATTAAATAAGTTAAATTATTTATGACACCATGATGATGCAGCGATTAACTCATTATTTAACGATTTAAATAAAATGAAAAGATAATGTAAAATCTAAGACCTACACATGTCAAAAACCTATTGGATGAGTATATTTAGAACTCCTATCACCATATCCTAGAAATATATAATTTTGGTACCTTTTAAATCCGAAAAGCATTTTATGATAAAGTAACCTTTTAGAACTTTCCAAGAGTGCCCCTCCTCTCCTCTTATAAAAGGTCCCCACCTCTACCTCCTTACCCACACCTCTCAAACATTTGTTTCAGCCAATCTATGATATTTTTGTCTCTCCACATCCCTCTATTACTCCTAGAAGCCTCAATTTGGGCAGAAGTATTCCTAAGAAAGCCTTTGATCTCAAATCTAAGAGAGTTACCCGATTTTAAGGTAATGTCTTCACTTGTGTTCTTTTGTTTTATTTTGCTTCTCCAACCCCCTAAACTCTTTTTATTAATTTATTTTGTAACAACTATAGTATATTAAATATACTAGGATGTTTTTATAATAAGCATTAGATCTACACTTACACACACTTACATCTAATGGTTAAAGAACATACTGTTTCTGTGGATGGTGAATTTCGGCCTCACGAAATGCTGATTGTTAAATATCCTTCTAACAACTTTAATGGTGTCCATTAAGATGTCACTATATTTTTATATGATATATAATATGTTTATTTTCTCTTTAAGCTTCTGTATTTTTCATTTATGTCATACCTTTATGGCTTCCATTATGGGTATACGCGATATCATCATTTTAGGAAGTGCGGACTACCGCCCTCTCAAAGTGACTTGATTCGTTAATGCCATATGTGGGATGTATAAAGGATGTATTTAAAGTTATTATATATGATTTTATAATATAATTATAATATAACTTTATATAATTATTATTTCATTCCATTTAAGTATGAGATAGAAATGAAAGTAGCGTTCATGCGTACGTACGGCTTACCGTCTCCATGAACGGTGCATTTCATTTCTTATCCCCAAATGTAATATACTATTATAAGTACATATATATAATGGATATATATGATGTATGTTACATATAAATGATTAATATAATTCTTGAATTTAAATATACATATCTCTCATTTAGTTTTAATTCCATTAATATGACATAGAAATGAAAGTAGCGTTCATGCGTACGTAAGGCTTACCATCTCCATGAACGGTGCATTTCATTTCTTTCCTCTAAATGATTATTTAATATTATAAATACATGTATATACTGGATATATATGATATATATGATATACAAATCATGAATATCATTCTGGATATAATGAACCTTTGACCACACGAACAACATGTAATTGTAAGAAGTCCACTTTCGACTTAAGGACCAAATATCGACAAAACAAACATTATTAACATAAATGATTACATAATGTTTATAACATGGAAATAAGATATATAAAAGGAATAATGAACTTGAAAAAGGTTCTTAAGCAAGTATAAATTAACTCAAGTTTATTATTCAGGATGTTAAAGAACGATCGAGTCAAATCGGACCCGACGTAAGGGAACTTCTTAACCCAATTTCTGTCCTTTGGGTTAATCACCTACTTTCTAATTATGTCATGATATTATTATGTCATATCTTGTATTTATAATATCTTTATGTGTGTTTATATTGAATACACATAATAGATATATTTTATTTAGAAAATTATCTTTGTAAGGGACTTCGTCTCAATCTCCTTTCATTGAGGCATATTTTTGTTTTATACACCACTTTCTTTTATACGGTGTATAAACCCCTTTCAATTTTACATTTATTCAAAAGGAATATTTTTATACAAAGAGTTTTACTAAATGACAAAAGGGAATGTTTTTGTCGTACGTATGCGGTGACAACGACTTCTCCTCTGCCATGACCATTATTTGAGCTTCGGCTTCCTCTACAAGCCACAACTTTTTTAATGAAAAATAAATACCATGTTTTTCTTTTCTTTTATTTTGGTACAAAAAGTGGTTTTTATAATGTAATTTTTTATGTTAATATATTTAAGTGATATATTATGATCAATGTGTGGAAATGTTTTCTTTCCATTATATTTGTTTTATGTATTATGATTTTATATTGGTACTTGGACATTTGACGGGTGGCTACGTGGTAAACCATATGACGGGTGGTGCCGTGAATACCAGGACGGGTGGTTACGTTATAACCTCCAATGAATTGGGTATGGAAGTCGGCCGTATGGCTATTCCATTAAGTGATATGTGTGGAAGTCAACCGTATGGTTATTCCATTTAAGTATGTTTAAGTCCCAAGTTACCTTTATATGTTATGTGATCTTTATATGGGTTTTATGGTAATATTTTTGTTACAAAAGGGTAAGTAATGATCTTTTATTCAGTAAAGAGTTTTTACTACTTCATAAAGGTGAAAAGTATTACTTTGATAAAGTATACATGGTTTACTTGTTGTTTTGATAAACTAACAGTTTTCATTCTTTGTGTATCCCTTACTGAGCTTTTTATGCTCACCCCAACTTTTTGAAATGTTTTTCACATGACTTAATGTGGAATAGGGTCAAGGATGGGATCAAGGGAAATTCATGATATATAAAACATGGAACTAGATATGTTTCTTTTTAAGAGTTTTTATTTTATGGAAACTTAGTAGAACTGTCTACTTTGTAATATTTTGAGATGTAATAGTTATGTCCTAATTCTATAAAACTCTAAACCTGAAAAGATCCTCAATGTGAATTATTCATTTAATTTAATATTAAGTAAGGTTTAAGTTTGGGGCCTTCTAGTTGGTATCAGAGGTTGTTTTAGACTACTTTAGGAGTTAGAAAATTGTTAAATTATAAATTACTTAATGGTATGACTGAAATGATATATCATTTAAAGATTACCATGTTGCTTCGCCTAAGCTATTTCAGTGTTAAGAATGGTTTTTCATAGAGGAAACATAGAAGCTTTTTTGGGAAGGCATACTGAGGGAAATGACCTTCTAAATCAGCATACTGAGATTTTCAGAATCAGAATTGATCAGTTTACTGCAGTGATGGATCAGTTGAATTAGTTTTCTTGGTTTAGCAGGTTACTACCGAAGGAGTTGAATAGAATATTAGTGAATGCTCTAGTTTTGGCACTTCCTTCTAGGAATGGTGAGTCTGTTATCTACAGTGATGCTTCGTTGAAGGAACATGGTTGTGTCCTTATGCAGAATGATCAGGTAATTGCATATTCTTCACATCAGTTGAAAACTCATGAGGTAAATTACCCTACGCATGACTTGGAATTAACTACTATTGTTTTTGCTCTAAAAATTTGGAGGCATCATTTGTATGTAATAAAGTGTGAAATATATACTGATCACAAAAGTTTAAAGTATATATTCACTCAGAAATAATTAAACATGAGAAAGAGGAGATGGCTGGAATTAATAAAGGATTATGATTGTACAATTCATTACCATCCTAGAAAATCAAATAAAGTGGATGATGCTTTGAGTCGAAAAAGTAATGCTTCATTAACAATGTTGCATTTGGAACGTGGTCCTTTGGTTATGGATTTCATGAAATTTGGCATAGAAGTTGTTGGTGCAGGATGTCCTTCTGTTTTGTTTCAGGTATCTGTGAAATCTTCTCTATGAGACAGAATTAAGCAAGCACAGAAGAAAGACAGTGAGTTGCAGAAAAAGGAAGAGCTGAGTCAGAAGGGTAAGTTTCCTGAATTCAACATTGATAATGATTTCATTTTGATATTTGGGAAGATATTGTGTGTGTCATGTGATTCACAGTTGAAGAGAGATTTGTTATGTGAAGCTCATAGTTATTCGTTTTCAGTCCATCCTGGCAGTACGAAGATGTATAAAGATCTTCGAGAGTATTACTGGTACGACAGAATGAAAAGGGATATTTCTGATTTTACTATGAAGTGTTTGACTTGTCAACAGGTTAAAGCAGAGCGGCAGTTACCGAAAGGGATGCTTCAACCTTTACCAGTGTCAGAATGGAAATGGGAGAATATATCCATGGACTTCATTGTGGGATTGCCGAAGACACATCGAGGTTCATTTCTAACTTTTGGAAAGGCCTTCAGAAGTCGTTGGGTACTGAATTAAATTTTATTATAGTTTTTTATCCTCAGTCAAATGGGCAGTCAGAACGAACAATTCAGACTTTGGAGGATATGATACGTGCTTGTTCGATGGATTATCAGGGAAGTCGGGACCAACATCTTTCTTTGGTTGAATTTTCATATAATAACAGTTTTCATTCCAGTATACAGATGGAACCGTTTGAGGCATTATAGGGTAAGCAGTGTCGAACACCATCTTTTGGGATGAAGTGGGTGAAAGGAAGCTGATGGGACCAGAATTGGTAGATGAGATGGCAGAAAAAGTTCAGTTGATTCAGAAACACATGAGAACAGCTCAGAGTAGGCAGAATAGTTATGCGGATTACCAGAGGAAGGATCTATCTTTTGAGGTAGGTGATCATGTTTTTCTAAAAGTTTCACCATGGAAAAGTGTGATGCGATTTGGTAAGAAAGGAAAGCTGATTCCAAGGTTCATTGGACCATATGAAATTCTGGAGAGAGTTGGATAAGTTGCATACCGAGTGGCTTTACCTCTGAGCCTATCTCAGGTACACAATGTTTTTCATGTTTCGATTTTGAGAAAGTATATGTCAGATCCATCTCATGTTTTGAGCCCTGAGGTAGTTCAGTTGGAAGAGAATCTCTCTTATGAAGAACAACCAGTCCAGATTCTTGACCGAAGTGAGCAAGTGTTGCGAAATAAGGTAATTCACCAGGTAAAGGTTTTGTGGAAAACCCATATGGTTGAAGAGGCAACATGGGAATCTGAAAATGCTATGAGGGATAAATACCCGCACTTATTTTGATAAGTGAATAAAATTGCGAGGGCACAATTCCCGAAAGGGGGAAGGATGTAACATCGCAAGTAAATAAAGAATAAAGCATTTTCATATTTATTAATATTTACGAATTAAATATTAATTTTACTTTAAAGGGGTTGCTATGTTCGATAGCGTACCCGATACACAACAAAGAGTTTCGTTGAAATCTTACGTTGCACACTAGTAATAAAGTAATATTATTTTAAATTGTAGTTAACACATAGCCGTTGTATTGGCGTGAATGGATAGAAATAACTAAAATATGATTATATATGTTTTTTAAATGTTTTTACATTTATCCAATAATGGATAAAGGCTTAAAATAATAAAAGAATTCAATTTTAGGCATAGATACTCTAATATTCACTAAAGGTTCACTTATCACTTTTGATGGAGAACCTTCATTAAATATAGTTTGGGTCACTCTTATACATTTTATTAAGACAAATAAAATTCTTCTTTAGAATCGGGACATCAAAATTTATTTTTGTAAATTTTTGGCATTTTCCGATAAAGTTCATTTTTTAATGAATAGTGAAAAATGTTGTATTTTAATTCAAAACCACTTTTTAATATAATTTATTTATATGATTATATTATCTTTTGAATTGGTTTTAAAGTGAAATTAGAATATATTTTTACCATTTAATCCAATAGTGGTCATTGGAATTAATTTCACTTTGAAATTGGACATAAACTAGTGTCAATCTTTTGATACTTATTGGTTCATAAAAACACGCTATTTGCTCTGACAGCGGAAATTAATTATTAAATTAATTAATGAATCTTATATGTTTGGAATTTTTTAAAATAGACATCATTTTTGAATTCGGAATATCAAATATATCTTAGGGTGAATTTTTGGTATTTTTCTGAAAAACTTCAATTTTTGATGAATAGTGAAACCACTAAGTGGTACTTAAAAAAACAGATTTTTCGTTTAAATGAAATTTTACAACCTATGTGTTTTGAATTTCAAAAATCCAACATACATGGTTGTCATTAATAAGTATTATATGGTTCAATGGGATTAAAATAATTTTTTTTGTGAATAATAACTTTTATGTTTTTAATCGCGATTAGAGGTAATTAGTGTAATTTAAGGTAAGAATAATGTTTTAATAAACTAAAATGACCTATACACATGTCCTACCCTTATTTGATATGTCATGGACGACAAAGACAATCCATGGGTCAACTTGGGGACCCCATGGAGCCACTTTGGTAGGAAAATGAAATTTATAACTTTTTATTTAAAGTTAAAATAAAAATGTCACAAACATGAGTTGTTTTACTAAAACAATTTTTAAATGAAGTTATAAAAGTCAGATTTTTGACTATAAATATTAATTATAAAGATAAAACTATTTCCTACATCATGATATTTTTTTTTAAAAAAAATTAGACAATAATAAATTAAATTATTTATAACACCATGATGATGCAGCGATTACCTCATTATTTAATGATTTAAATAAAATGAAAATATAATATAAAATCTAAGACCTACACATGTCAAAAAACCTATTGGATGAGTATATTTAGAACTCCTATCACCTTATCCTAGAAATATATAATTTTGGGTCCTTTTAAATCCGAAAATCATTTTATGATAAAGTAACCTTTTATAACTTTCCAAGAGTGCCCCTCCTCTCCTCTTATAAAAGGCCCCTACCTCTACCTCCTTACCCATACCTCTCAAACCTTTGGTAAATCCAATATCTACTCTTTTTGTCTCTCAAAATCCCTATATTACTCCTAGAAGCCTCACTTTGGGCAGAAGTCTTCCCAAGGAAGCCTTTGAGCTCAAATCTAAGAGAGTTACCCGATTTTAAGGTAATGTCTTCACTTGTGTTCTTTTGGTTTATTTTGCTTCTCCAACCCCCTAAACTCATTTTATTCATTTATTTTGAAAAAAATACCATATATTCAATATACTAGTACGTTGTTATAATAATCATTCGATCTACACATACACACACCTACATCTAATGGTTAAAGAACATACTGTTTCGGTGGATGACGAATTTCTACCTCACGAAACAATGATTGTTCAATATTATTCTAACACCTTCAAAGGTGGCCATTAATATGTCACTATATTTATATATGATATATAATATGTTTATTTTCTCTTTAATCTTATATATTTTTCATGTATGGCATACATTTAGGGCTTCCATTATGGGTATACGCGATATCTTCATTTTTGGAAGTGTGGACTACCGCCCCCTCAAAGTGATTTGATTCGTTAATGCCATATGTGGGACGTATAAAGGATGGATTTGAAGTTATTATATATGATTTTATACTGGAATTATAATATACCTTTATATCATTATTATTTCTTTCGATTAATGTATGATATAGAAATGAAAGTTGCGTTCATGCGTACGTACGGCTTACCGTCTCCATGAACGGTGCATTTCATTTCTTATCCCCAAATGTAATGTACTATTATAAGTAAATATATATAATGGATATATATGATGTATGTTACATCTAAATGATTAATAAAATTCTGGAATTTAAATATACGTATCTCTCATTTAGTTTTAATTCCATTAATATGACATAGAAATGAAAGTAGTGTTCATGCGTATGTACGGCTTACCGTCTCCATGAACGGTGAATTTCATTTCATACCTCTAAACGATTATGTAATATTATAAATACATTTATATACTGGATATATATTATATATATGATATACAAATCATGAATATCATTTTGGATATAATTAACCTTTGACCACACAAACAACATGTAATTGTAAGAAGTCCACTTTCTACTTAAGGACCAAATATCGACAAAAAAAACATTATTAACTTAAATGATTAAATAATGTTTATAACATGGAAATAAGTGATATAAAATGAATAATGAACTTTAAAAAGGTTCTTAAGCAAGTAGAAATTAACTCAAGTTTATTATTCATGATTTTAAATAATGATCGAGTCAAATCGGAGCAGAGGTAAGGGAACTTCTTAACCCAATTTCTGTTCTTTGGGTTAATCACCTACTTTCTAATTATGTCATGATATTATTATATCATATCTTGTATTTATAGTTTTCATTATGTGTGTTTATATTTAATACACATAATAGATCTATTTTATTTATAAAATTATCTTTGTAAAGGACTTCGTCTCAATCTCCTTTCATTGAAGCATATTTTTGATTTATACACCACTTTCTTTTATACGGTGTATAAACCCCTTTTTACATTTATTCAAAAGGAATATTTTTATACGAAGTGTTTTACTAAATGAAAAAAGGGATTTTTTTCATACGTATGTGGCGACAATGACTTCTCCGCTGCCGTGACCATTATTTGAGCTTCGACTTCCCCTACAAGCCACAACTTTTTTAATGAAAAATAAATACCATGTTTTTCTTTTCTTTTATTTTGGTACTAAAAGTTGTTTTTATAATGGATTCATTTATATCAATATATTTAAGTGATATATTGTGATCAAAGTGTGGAAATGTTTTCTTTCCATTATATTTTTTTTATGTCTTATGATTTTATATTGGTACTTGGACATTTGACAGGTGGTTACGTGGTAAACCATATGACGGGTGGTGCCATGAATACCAGTACGGGTGGTTATGTTATAACCTCCAATGCATTGGGTATGGAAGTCGGTCGTATGGATATTCCATTAAGTGATATGTGTGGAAGTCGACCGTATGGTTATTCCATTTAAGTATGTTTATGTACCAAGTTACCTTTATATGTTATGTGATCTTTATATGGGTTTTATGGTAATCTTTTGGTTAAAAAAGGGTAAGTAATGATCTTTTATTCAGTAAATAGTTTTTACTACTTCATAAAGGTGAAAAGTATTACTTTGAAAAAGTATACATGGTTTACTTGTTGTTTTGATAAACTAAAAATTTTTATTCTTTGTGTATCCCTTACTGAGATTTTTATGCTCACCCCAAGTTTTTGAAATGTTTTTCACAAGACTTAATGTGGAATAGGGTCAAGGATGGGATCAAGGAAAAGTCATGCTACATAAAACATGGAACTAGACATTTTTCTTTTTAAGAGTTTTTATTTTATGGAAACTTAGTATAAGTGTATACTTTGTAATCTTTTGAGATGTAATAGTTATGTCCTAATTCTCTAAAACTCTAAACCTGAAAAGATCCTCAATGTGAATTATTAATTTAATTCAATATTAAGTAAGGTTTAAGGCCGAGGTCTTATAATAAGTAAGTCCCTAAACACTATAATTAAATAGGGTAAGATTCATGGATGGAGCAGGAATATGAATTTTATGCATCTCTATATATCCTAAAATAATAGCAATCATACCTCACATAGTTCATAATACAACTACTCCACGTAAAAGTCCTTGAATAGTGGAAAATATTTCATTTACTTTAACATCATGGGGAACGAAAAATCATGTATTAATTTTTATTTTCATATGGTGAGGAACATTTTAAAATAGTTTAAAATTAATAATTTTTGACTCTGAAACTCATCAAAGAGCTATAATAAGTATTTCTTATGAAACTTTTTCTTACTAACAAGCATGATATGCTCTCCACCAACAAAAATAAATTAGTAATATCTTCTAGAGTGGACCATATTTATGAAATAATATATATTAAACATTAGATCACGATTTAATATTATATTCCTTGATATCATTTGAGTACTTAGAGCTGAAATTAATTCACATTAGATGCACAAGTAGATATAATCCTTTTTATTTAATTACCATGAGAAAGGATTTTTCGAGATCTCAAGGTTTTATAGTATGTGTAACATTTTCTCATAAATCCCTTATAAATAAATAGGATATATCTAAAAAATATATTTAGTATGATTAATATAGATGGTAATATGGAGTGAGGTAAATTGAACCTCGAAGGGATGGACGACCCTTTTCCCATATAAAATCAAGTATATGGTATCATATTTAGTAGTATAGGATTTGTAATGGTAAACCTAAAAATAATGAGGAATTTTATACATCCAACACATCTTGTCTTTGTCTATATTACTTTCAATGATATTAAATAGAGTTCATTTAGGGGCCTCAGTTTAATTTTCTTTCACTAATTTATAGTAGTATGAATTATTAGACTTCATATTATTGAGTAGATTTGACATATTCAATTTAGAATAATATAAAGGGGTTATGTTTTATTTTATGATTTTGTGAGGGACTTCAGATATAGTGATTAAATTATACATCATTAAATTGATAACATCTTTTATTTTGATTTCCTTAAAGGTAACCCCGTATACCCATTTTGAGATGAAATTGGTGCCAATAATAATTAATTTAAATTTCCTTTCTATTACAGGAGAGTATGGAATGATTAAATCTATCCCTCATTTAAAAATGGACATGAGTATTTAAATTTTTACAAAAAATATAGATTGATGAATAAATTTAGAAATTATATTTAATGTATGGAATTTATTCACGAACTCCTTATAATCCTACCTTTTTTTATATATAATAATATTAATGAAATACAATTTTTTAGAAGATCTTATTTCATGAATAATGAAATATATCATTAAATTATTACAAAACAATTAGGTTCTCTCCTTATTTTATGCACCTTAGGAGGATTCCATCAAATCCTTTCATATAGAGGAACTCTATGGAATTTTTAGAATTCTAAAGGATGAATTTTATTTCCTGATGAATGTTCTATTCCTTCCTGAAATGATCTACTGGGAATATCCCACATTAGTGCTAGTATATTATTGGATGAATCAAACTAGTTTTAGAATTAATTTGTGAGGGTAAAGGCTCACCATGGTCATGGGTGATGTTAATTTCATTGATCTCTTCTATATCATTATTGACGAATTCTAAGACAACCTTGTGATGTGTGATGTGAATGAGAATCTCATCCTTGTCAAAATCCATCAAGTTTATAGTTTTTTTGTAAGGTGAATATTTATTGGTGTTTTTCAAACATGAAATGTTAGAGAGTGTTGGTTCATAGAGTAATTTAGTCACTAACCCTTTTACATATTCAAGAAATGTAATCAATTATTCCTTATTGATATAACATTCACCATTAATTATCTTGTTCACCAAATTTGAATATCCCTTGATGATCAGTCAGTATTCTGGTATTTATAGGGATAGTTCCAATCCAACAATGGAGGCCTAGTACTATACATCATTATTACTATGTCACTCTTATATTAGGGAGAAGTAATGAATAACCACTTTTCTGGAGAGATGAAGACATTCCCAAAAATTACCCTATTAAGATTCATATTTTACAACCTTCTACATGGTAGGATTATAGATTCACCATGAATGTATATCACCCATTACTAAGAGGCTTATTTGATGGATATTACGTAATCATTAGGGATCACCATGTCAAATTAATACATGTTTGGGATAAGGTGCACTATAAGAAATTTATAAAATTATTTCCCATTTTTCACCTTTAGAGATAGAAAATGGATGTTAATTTTTTAGAGAATAATTTTCCATCAAACTAGAAACCTAGTTGGAATTGAAAATATGATGATAAATTTGAGTTTGTAAATAAGAAAAAAAGAGTGGTCCTTATGGTTCTTAAAATAGTATCTTGGATTCTAT
The DNA here is from genome assembly GCA_963277665.1 of Viscum album. Lineage (NCBI taxonomy): Eukaryota > Viridiplantae > Streptophyta > Magnoliopsida > Santalales > Viscaceae > Viscum > Viscum album. The sequence goes on from OY728166.1 coordinate 1,208,039,419, forward strand.
ACCATGAAAACCAATAAAGGATTGTTCTTCATGATATCGTAATATAGGGTCCCAGTATCATATTTTGTCATACTAAGATAATAAATTTTCTATCTCTAATGGATCCATGTTTATGAGATTTATGAATGAATTAACCATAATTATTCACCATCATTTTATAGTTATTCATTTATGGGTTTCTGTGATTTAGACATTCTTCTTCTATAGAATGTATGGATCTTTCTCTGATGATAACTGGTCCTCAGTGTGACGTTTTGGTTTTTTTATTCCCTATTTTTTCTTTTTAATTTTTCTTTGTCATCATCTACCATTTCTGTATATCCCATCATGAAGTTACCATTTTTGTTAATTCTACTCTACTTTAATGTAGATTTGGGGTGGTTCTGGTGGCTAATAGGGTGGAATACATTATCTCAAGGTGTTTTTCTATGTTTTGGTTTCTTTGAATTACTTGGGTTCTACACCTATAGATTAAAATTTCCAGTTTACATTTCTTCCCTAAAATACTAATTTAATGGATTTACATGTTGGTTCCCCCTCATCCATATTAAAATGGGTTATTTGAAAAATAAAAAAAGGTATTTTATGAAACAATACATATTTTTATCCTTAATCCCATTTTTTATCAGCAAGGAGGGATCCAACCAATCATTCTGGGGTTTCCTCATAAAGTATTAGATGATCTCCTTCTATGGTCAAAATCAAATCCTATTTGTAAATAAGGTAGTGTCTAAGATTATTATTTCATACAATATTTATCCCACTAATAAGTGTATCCTTTCTTCATTAAATTTTTTAATGAAAATTGTTTATGGGGATTTATATAAATCACATTATCTATGTGAGACATCCCTAAACTCCTCTCAATTACTCAACATTTTTTAAGAGCTGATTTATCATGTACCACCTTGGCCCTTTCAACGTAGAAATAAATACCATGATTCCATTCTATGATTTTGAGTAAGTTTTAGGATGTTTCCTATAAATAAAATTTTTGTGGGTGTATTATAAATATGATTCAAAAATATTATTGAAAACATAGAAAATATTAGTGATATGATTAAGAAATTATTTTGACTTGTCCATAAGATCACCCATGTAACATTATAAAGAGTTCACTATAATATAAAAAAAATATTTCATGCAATGTTGGTATGTGATGTTATCATTCATTAATATAAAGAGAATTACTTAGTAACATTATACACCTTGGAGTTCCCTAAATGATGTAGACATTTCATTCATGGTGGCTTTCTAAATTTGATTAAAATTGGAGTTTACATCCATGTATCTGAGGTCATGGAATCTAAGGATTACATCAATTAATAGATTTATGATCGTGAATGGGAGACCATCCTTCGGTAAATAGAGATTGAGATCCCTAAAGATGGAAAAGACCTTAATGTTTCTATTATAATTCATAATAGAGAAAATTTAGGTTATCCACATTGTGTATTATATATCATTTTAGAATTTTTATTTGATTAAAAAAATTACTTTAGCTTCCTCCTTGTAAGTACGCATCAGATAAATTTTTCTTGGTACCATCAATTAGCTACAATTATTTTCTGGTATACCTAAATGGTGGGTATATACTTGGGAATCCTACCTCTAAATTTGTATGTAATTGAATGTAAATAATTCCTAGTCTTTATTCATTAAATATATATATGTTTCTATTTATTCATGATTCATAGTGGTTCTTATAATCGTAGGATATAAATCCTCTTATTTACCTGGATGTTTTCTATATGAGTTCATCAATGATGGTTAAGACACTATCATTGATAATTTTTTAAGGGTTCTTATTTTCATCCTCCTCCTCCTCACTATTTTCAAGAGGAGAGAGTAGAAAATATCCTTGAGATATAGGAGATAATTTGGGGGAATTATAACCTCAATCAATATCACATCCTTCATCAAAATTAATAGGTTCACCCAGTAAAATTGACATACTGAGAATAGAATAAATTTTTATTAAACCATATCATATTATTATCCTACAATGTATTTACTAGTAACAAAAAATCATTAGGGTTGTCACTGAAATATATCTTAAACCTTTACCAATATATAGTTGCTCAATTGTGAGATTTATTGTAATGTATTGAATGGTATTTTCTTCTTATATGGTTGGTTTTATAGTATTGGGAACATACTCTAATGCATAATATTATATGACTGAAATCACAGGGTAACATTCATTAATCAATATAACCCAATCATTTCGTAGATATGGATTTTCCACCTCAATTAATTTTATAGTAAACATGAAATCTTATTGAGTTTTCTCTAGGGACTAATAAGGGAGATTTAGAATCCATTAGGGTATGTATTATATATCAAATTATTTTATCTTTCAATTTACCTTCCCTTTTATAGTTTCATGTTCATATGTACTATGATTTACATTATTCAAAATGGGATATGTCAACATTCACAACACCAACATTAAAAATAAAAAATTATTTTTATTATTGGTGATACAACGAGGGAACAAATGTGTGTATACAGAACCAAAAAGGTCCCAAAAAGATGTGAAAAAACCCATATCTTTTTGAACAACCATGAATTTAGAGTTTGAAATGAGTTATACAAATTGGTTTATTAGTTTATTTATTTTTGAGTGGTATCCTCTCAAACATGTTGTATAAATAAATTGTTAGGTTGCATGGAGATAAGTCAACTCCACTATAGAACAAATGGAGAATATTCTAGATAGTATGATGTTGATTATATAATCACTATAAACTAATTATCAATATAAATCAATGTCACTTAACTTTAGAAATATGTAAAGAGCCTAGGTGTTCCCCTGTATGGAAGGTTCATAGTCTTTCATTTTAATAAATAATTGTATGGAACTCAGTGGGACCAGTATGTTAGTTATAAAACATGGATAAAATAAATTTAGTCTTGAACACTTGGGGGTATGAAAGAGAAACAATAAGGTGATCCCTAATTTAATTTGATAGATAAAATGCGTCTAATAATGAGATTCTATTCTATATGAAAATAAGAGGATTTAAAATATCAAACTTCTGAGATAAGGGCCTATATTTCCTATCATGAGGCTCATATCTGGTTGGAGGATTGGGGGATCAATATGAAAAAATCAGTAACACCTTTCCTTTATTGGAACTAGGGGACATATTTTCCATAATATTTTGGGTTCACCTAGACATTCTATGAATCCGTGTTTACTAGATAATATACTATATTTTAGTATATCATCCAATATATTATATAGATGAATGATCCATAACAAATTCTTGATCAAATCAATTTCCATAATAAAATCCTTTGAAGAACTGTGTCTAGGTATTGGTTATATATGTAGTCTCAGTGGAGATGAAATGTGACCTTCAATGTTTGACATGACCTTACTTTCCTCAGCCTCTATAACCTCATACCTAATTATGGATGGGGAAATATGTATTATATGATTCTAGTTCATTTTTAAAATGAATATTCATGTGTATTACATTTTCTAAATTATATTAAAACTAGTTTTCTAATGAAATTTTCATTTATAGGTGTATTACACATCCTTTAAAAAATGTGGTTATGAAATCCAAGAGAGTTTAGACTTTTTTAAGCCTACTTAATTCCTCCTTTTATTCTATCTTGTTCCACCAATGTTTGTTTCATATACTCTTATTGGACTAAGATAATGAAGAAGTTACCTCATAAATAATTGATGAAATTTGGGTCACGGCTAGTAGATTCAATTATCACATGAGTACATTGTGAAACTAAAAATACTATTTCTAGGATATCCATTCATTAATGTTTTTGGGGTTTTCTAATACATAGGTCGGCATTAAATATATTTTTGGTGGAGTGATAGAGGTACATGCCATCAACACTATGTTTTTCCTTGTTTTGATTATTTTTATTGACCACGTTCTAAACTATGTCCTTGAAGACAATTAATTCCTCAATACTATTCCCCAACATTGAATTTAAAATGATTTAATATAGTAAAAAACTCATAAAAACTTCAATAATGTTTATAATATCTAGAAAGTTAAACATGGTCTTCTTTATAATATTAATAAAATTTCTTATAATTGTTTCTTTTCAGTAGGAATAAATGGTTTGGTTCCAATATTCAAAATTTATGTGAATTTTCCCCTTTATCACAACCTGATTTGGTCCATGTTGCTACTACCGTTATTCATGAATAACCACATGATAGTTTGTAGGATCAAGGTTTATATTTGGAAGAAAAAATGGTTTTAATAATGGTAGAAATAGATTCTATTATGCAAATCTGCATCCCCTATTTCAAAAGCATCGGGAAAGATTTGGATTTGTAATATTGAATGAAATATTATACCCATTACACTGTTATTAATAATACGTAGAATATACTAGTGTAAATAATGGTTATGAATTTTTTTTGAAATTAAACTCAATGATTTTTAATTCATATCTCAATTATCCTCTCTTATATAAATTACACGTTTAGGGAATAAACTATGAATTTCCCCTAGTAATGATGTCTGAAAATATCTTATTTTCACATTTCTTAAAGTTCAAGAATTAGAGAATATTTTTATTTCTCCCCATGGAGTAGAATTAATATTTGAACTATCATTGAAAATCTTCCCAGATAAAAAATGACTTGCATGATAGGTTTTTGTACTATAAAAAAAGATCATTCCTATGTTTTCATGAAAATCTACGTTTCACCACCTCATAATCCACTAGTGTTTCTATCATGGGGCCACAATAGGATTTTAAGTTTATGAGGATTATCATAGTGATCATGAATACTATTAAATATCCGAAATTTATTTAATGAGAGTATAGTAGAGGAGGATTCAAAACCACAAACTCATGATACTGTTTCCTCTTAAGAATCATTACTGAACTTCACCCCTCCATGTATTTCATTAATGAATAAATAATTCAATTATGTTAAATATTTTTAGAATTACTACTACTAAAAATGATTCCAGAGTAGATGATCTAGGTAGATATTATTATAATTGGTTCATTTAGGTATACTTTTGATAAAAATATTGAGTTGACCGATGGAAACCTGTTGGAACGGTGGTAGTGTTTCCCCTCAAGGAGGAAAATATGGACATTACACTATTATCAAGGGAATGAAAACTGGGTTTGAAGGCCTTTGGTTGGTCATATGACTGGTTTCCTCACTTTTTGGTCTTGCATTACTATTTTGTCGAAAGGGATTCATCACATTAGAGAAGTTGGTCTCATCCTATGAGTTATATTATGTAATTATATTTCTTCTGAGAAATTTATCATTGAGTTTCTTTATCATCCCAAATCCAACTTCTTATTTCTATATCATATCCTTAGAATAAAGATCCTAAAATAATTTGGGTGATGGGTGGGATATAGATGTAACTACCACATTCCATTTATCCTAAATTGACATTTTATATGTATGTCACACCAAGATGTTTGGATGAGATCCTGAATCATGATTCATTCACTGAGGTCGAATGTTCATGCCCTCATCATTCATTTTTGTGGGCACCCCATTTTAAATGGATACCACTAAATTATGTTCTTCTGTAATTGTGTTATGGTCCATGTTATCTATAAGATTGACATAAATAATTTTCAATGACATTAATTTTGAAGTATTAATTAAATCCTCACCCATGTTAGAGTAGTTTTAAGATTCCCCTTCCAATGAATATCCATCAAGGGAAAAATCATAATCTTGCTTCTTATATATTCTTTGTCTAAACAATTTATACATTTATCCCTTGAGGTATTTTTCCACTCTCCTCAATGTTCCCCTACGAGAATAATATAATGTAATTCAAATGGATTTTCAAATATCATTCTCTAAACACACTAATGGTTGAATATATGAATATTGAAATTTTAATGTGATGAATCGAGGGGGTTATATTTTGAAAAGCTACACCTAGTCTAAAAAAGACTAACATCCTCTATTGAGGGGGGTAAAAATTCTCATATCCCTAGAGGATATGGTAAAATATTCGCTTCAACCATTATGGATGATATTTTCCATAGATATAATGATTCTTAGGGTAGTTATGGGGGTAACAATTCTACCCAAGCCTTCAAGTTGGGATACTTTTGAATTACCATTCAGAATTGTACTGTTTTTTTTTGTTTTTTTTTTGTTTTTTTAAGACATTAGATGGATAAAAATCCTTTTTGGTGATAGATGATCATAATAAATGGGTTTTCTAGGATAGTATGCTTTTCATTATTTAAATGGGAGGCCTATTTAACCTTCTTGGGTGTATGATATTGAATTATGTGTACAGATTACTAAATTTATGTACGTATTTTATGGTTTTTAGTGATGGTCGGAATTTATTAGACAATTAAGCTAAAATATATTTATTATAAACCCATGACCAAGATTGAGGTGATGATTTTTCTTGTTTATTTCAACAATGAGCCCTGTAGGTAAGTGGATGGAGGGAAATATCCATCTTCGTATTTGACTCACCATCTGATACATAAGTACGGTCTGAGTGCAAGTGATTATCTAATAGAGTGCCTTTATTATTTTTAGGAATTACTATTTCTTACAATCCCAATAATTTATGTATTTGGGTTTTTATGATACTTAAAAGGAATCTTGGAAAACATGATGAAAAAAATCATCCAGTATATTAATATTGTCAATGAACACTCCATAAGATAATTATCTGGATTTTAGATGATGGAGAGTACCCCATAGGTTATGATGGAAGTGAGGAATCAATTCCTTCTTTAGTGTATTTATAATTTTATACCGAGTAGTGGCCATTGTCAAAAATAAAACATGTGTTCTATCCTAAATTTATTCATTCCACATGACCAAGAAGTTTTATTTATCCTTATAAAGTTGTTATTAGATCTAATATATCCATAACTATAATTTATCCTCTCTTTTTAAGGTGATTATAGTAATTTAAAACATCCATATTATCCTCTTAGGGTGCACGGTTCAAAGGATTCATAAATTATGATCATTTTCATAGAGATCTCATTGATCAGGATGAGGTCTCACTAATAAACCATGAGGCATTTGGTATACCTACTCTCTGGTTTTTGACTTCATATCTGTATAAAGGATATTTTAGAGTATTATTGACATTGGTAGGAACATCATTCTAATAATATTTATCAATGTAAGGAAGGTAATTACAATGATCTCTATAGAGAATACCTTCATTACAGATTTTTTGTTTCACTATTATGGGGAAGACCTCTATTATAGTTTACATATCTATCATAGATAGGCCATGAAGAACATATTATCCAAGGTGTAATACTAGATTTTCTTTTTTGTTTACCACAGGGAGGGCCTCCAAGGATACTGATTTGTTAGATTCATTCATGGGGAGGACCTTTCTATGGTATTTTTACTATATTTTAGAGAGTATTTCCCAATCCCATAACCTAATGAGGATCTATAACGTCATTATCTATTGATGATTCTGAGTAGGGAGGACCACTTTACAAGTGAATTTTATATTTAAGGAAGTAAATCTATTATTGGAATCCTGAGGAATGACTTTTAATCAATATTTACATTACTCTTGGGTGGAAATCCATAGTTGGTTCTTTGAGGAAATAGTCTAGATTTTTTATTATGGTTTTGTGGGAAGGTCCTTCATAGATTATTCCTTAGGAGGACCTATAAAGAATTAAAATTTTATATTACTATAGAGATGGATTATGTTTCTGATGATATTCTATTATCAACCATGAGAGACACCTTCATAGTTGGAATGTTTCGTGTGACATGGGGTAGGGGGATTCATAGATGATTACTCTGAAGATGGAATCTAGAGTTTTATGGTATAAATCTATGGAAAGGAAATTTATATGGGATTCACTAGTATAGAACTATATAGTGTTATGTTATGGTGATTCAAGGAGGACCAATATAATAAATAATCTGGGGAGTGCCACTAGAGTTGTATGTTATGGTGTTATGGGGAGGGCCTTTCAAATAGATTATATAATTATGACCTACATGGTTATGTATCAATGTATAATATAATAATAATCATGGACATAGTTTCATTCATATATTGATGAAGTACTGATAGATCATTGTGTCACTATTGAAAGATGTCAATGAGGCTTATGCATATCAATAGCCAATGGTGCAAGGACCATCTCCTAAATTGTATGTTTATCTTGGAGACCCCACTTTGTAAATTATTTGAGTTGAGAGGATGGGGAAAGAACCTTAATTAAAATTTGGGCCATGTAATTCAGGATAAGGCCTTCAGGAGTGAGATCCCTTCTAGGAGAATCATAAATTAGCACTGGGATATGTTGATGGGCTTTATGAGTATTCATGGGAATCATTATATGAGCCTAATATTGATTTTTTATAGTTATTTATCCTTAGTAAGGCTCATTCTAGCTTCCCTAGATTATTGATCCATAGTTTAGATCGCTAATATGGATTTTTTAACATATTCTGATGGGTTTGGGGATGTGAATTGTTAGTGATGATAGTTTGTAGAGGGATCCAATATGAGAATATCTTGAAATGTCATGGGGATACAATATATATCCTCCTCCACCTTCATATGGTAAGGTAGTTGTGTCTTACTTCACTCTAAGTAAATAATACTAATGTTTTTTTTTTGAAATGGTCCCACCTACTTCCAAGGATCATCTCACCAGTTTGAAGGCCCATGGGGCTTCATCTCCTCATGGAATTTATAAGTTTTCTCCATTATACGGATGTAGCATTGATATGGTATTCTCATACAAGAACATCCACCAACTATCATTAGAGGAACTAGGTATGTGTGTGTGTCCTATGAGACAATAAGTCCATTACCTTCATTGAAACTAACATGTACTCATTGGGCATCAACCTGTGGTATTTGATATCCTATAGTATTGTTTTATGTTAACCAACCATTCATGAAAGAATTAGATGTGATAATTCATTTCATGGGGAAATTTAGATGTTAAAATAGTTCATAATAGGTAAAACTACAAATAAGAAACATATCAGGGTAGTGTGACAAAAAATTGTGTATGGTTAACTAAGATCATTTCAAGGTAATGGTTTTCACATCAGGTTCACCATTATTTCCATATCATGTTTATCACTCTTGGTTTGTGTCAGTTGGGGGCCTATAATATATAGGTGGGTTGTACATAGAACCAATTAGGGACACATATAATCATGAATTTATCAAGAGGATGGGATTTCTACTATTCTCTTAATGGGTATTATTACCTAGATTGAGACTCTCTTACAGATTTGAGGCATATTCATGAAATCCTTCCTAGTAAAAATACTAGTTTCTTTTCTCATTTGGGTGATTAATAAATACCATGCATAGAAGTGAACATATACATATCATAGGTTCTTTATCTCTCTCTTAGTTGTTAATTACATATTATTTAAATCCACATAGTTGGGTACTTTGGAATTTATCACTATATATGGAGGTAGTTGGAGTTATGCATTTGAGAAAATGCATGTGATATTGGATTCATATGTATACCAATGAAGCATATTAGAACCCAAACAAATAATTTTAGGGATATTTTTAAATAAATCTACATTATTCATCATTTGTTTTTCAAATTAAAAATATAATTCACTAATATTTGGATTTAACTTAATGTTGGTTGATTGAATTTTATTGTATACTTTTATAATATTATATTTAAATAAATTGACATATAATTCACATATAATAGAACATGATGTAATTATGATGGTGTGTGAAGTTTAACTCATCATATTTTATAGGATAAGGCAACATTCTTCACAATATTGTTTGTTTCATATGATATAGTTGGAATTTAACCATGAGATTTAAGATTTCTACCATTGGAATTAATTTAAAAAGTGTCAAAAAATTGAACTTAAGACTTCAACGAGCATGAGAAATAAAAAAAATTACTAATTTAATTTATATGAATTTTAATGTTTTCATCATCTTGATTCGTGAGAGAATCTGATTACAGTTTTACTTTTAGTGAGATCCCACTAAGGGAAACCTCCTGGTGAGGTATGAATTGTAAATCTATTGTAATTTCCCATGAATTTTTTTATTTTAAATCCTATGAGTTCAAGGTGTTATATCCTTGGAACATGTTATTTTTATCATTAATGAGATCGATGATATTTTTGGGATATATAGAACATGTATATTCTAATGGGTTTATTATTGAAAATTTCCTTATGTGAAATTTCTACCAATCCTTAAATGAAGGAGGAACTTTAGATTATAGATACTTACTACCAACCATGCTGTAAAATATGATTTTATAAGAATTTTACTTTCTTCCAATCATGATATTAATGGAAGTTATAGGGGTGGGACATGGATACCTAAGATTAGGATTATAGATCCTCCTACTTTTTTTCATGAAAGTTAAGGGTTTATTTGATTGGAATCATTCGAAAATAACATCTATTAGGGTTATTTGAATTGTTATCAAATAATATAATTTTTTAAATTTTTTTTATATTTAATTTCTATATTGTTTTATTTGGAGATTTATTATATTTGAATAATAAATTTTCCATAAAGATTTTATTCTTTTTAAATTGGATTCTATTATAATTTCTATCATTCAATAAACATATTAAATATAATGGGAGAAACATTAAAAGTCCATTTTAGGTTACAATTCACACCCCTCTTATAGAGTCCATAATTCTTATCCATTGGGAAAATAATGGGTATCTAATAAAAAATATTCATTGGCTCTAGAAGTGTTTTTTATACAATAAAGTGGAATAAAAACCTTATTATCCATTAATATTTTCAAACCGATGGTGATGGACTATTTATGGAAAGGATGTGAATGGATTTTGTAGTATTTTCCTACTAATATATTTTATTCTCACACCCTACTTATGTCTCTAAACATTGGTAGACATAGTTTATTTATCAGGTTTATGTTATAATTCATGCTTTATTTTGGTTTTCTCATAAATCTAGTTGGGTTTAATGGATACTGGATACCAAGTGGTCACATGGAGTTTGTGTCAGGTTCCGATTTGGTTTTATTTTTTGTTTTCTTATGTTTTATCTGGATCTGTATTATGTATTTATTAATGTTCATTAATTATTATATCCTTTAGGTTGTGTTGAAATATAATTTCTATTTTATGATTTATATTATGTGTTGATATTATACCCAATGATTTTTTATGATTCCATCATTCTATTAATCATCCCATGGGGATCGGGGAAAATCATCATGACAAGTCACAAGCTAGTTTAGGTTTCTAGTTAGCGGTATACCCGGGCTAGTTTATGAAAAAATTGTATCAAAGAAGCCCTTTGTTATTTCAGTTTTTAGGTATATTGGATATCAGATCATTGGGGAACATAGGGTTTATCATTGGAAGATTCCTAATCATAAATGAAATTAAATGTTATACTGCCTCAGTTTTGAGTTGATTTTTGGTTCGATGTTTATTTTATTTGTATTTTCATGGTATTTAGAGTATTCCTCCCCAAAAGGTCCCATGTGTTTCTAAGGAGTATATTTTAGTTGTTGGCTTACCTGGACTCCAAGTGGGTTGGTGGATAATAGTTCTTCATATTCTTTACAAATGATTCATGGTAATTGAGGTCTGATAGAGTTTGTGGAGTGGCTCAAGAATGGAGAACGTTTCAAATAAATTTGAGGCCTATAATTATTAAGGGTTTAGGTTGATTGGAGTTCGTTTGCAGGACCAGTATTGGATATATTGGAAGTGATAATTTTATCCCTTTTGTAAAAAGGGATCACTTTATTGATCTTTATAACCATTTTCTTCTATTATTTTATCCTTCAGCAATTGAATCTGATGAATGTGGAAGAGCACATATGAATTTATGAAGGTCAGTAGATGGAAAAGTGGTATACTGAATAATTCAAAGATCTGATTCCCTTTTCTTTATAAATAACAGCAAGTGGTATTTTGAAATATCCTCTCATAATTTGGGGTGTCTATATAGATATTAAAAATTATTTAATTTAATTTAGTAAGGTTTTGATCAGGATGTTGGTGGATCAGGTTATTATATTTGAGTTAGATTCCATTCAACAACCATTCATGGTGGTGAGTCTAGATTCTCTTGGTTCTTTAAAGGGTTCTCCGTCTAGTTAGGTGTGTCAACTTGAGGAACCTATTCAATAAGGGGTCTCTTTCATTAGTTCCCTCTTCTTGTTTAAAGGAAAACTAAATCATTTTCTTCCAGTGTGGTTAGTATAGACATTCTAAGCCATCTTTCCGTAATCCCCTGAAGACCTACCATCAGTGTTGAATATTTTGAATTCTTCATAAGTTCGGTGATGTGTTACATTGATAGAATAAAACTATTTACAAATAGTCTCATATTTTTTTATCGATTCCTCTCTGAGTTTTTTAGGTAACCCCATTTTATGTTTTATTCTATTTTTTCCCTCATCCCTTGTTTCTTACTTTGATTTTTCCACTTTTTGGGGTTGTTTCTTGATCATATCATGATATGTTTGTTATTTATTAAATATTTAATGTTTAAATATGCTTGGGTATTGTGGAATTGTGACTTTCGCCTTGTTATGGTTCTCATTTTCTGTTTCTATACTTGGTGTATTTTGTGTTGGGAGGTAGTTTTTTTGATCATTCTTCTTGGTTCAACTATAATCCTAGTCGACTCCATTATTATATGGGAGAACCACCATGGATATTGTTTTCCCATGATTGGTAAAGTTTTACTTATAAAAATATAGGTCATAATAGTGTCAGTTATTTCTCTTAATATCCTTCAATTTTGGGCTCTATTTAAAAGTTTCATTTCAAAAGTTCTTTTTTTGGTATTCAAGGTTATATTTTGTTTCTCAAATGAATTTGGTGGATTTTTGGGGGTGAATGTTTTTTGTTGGGTATAAATTTTACCCATATCCTCAGTTTTTACTTTTGTTTTTTTTTCAATACTACCGTGGGTTTTCAGGATGTGTTCATGGAGAGAAATTTTTTTGAGGAGTTTATAGAAGTTAGGTGGGAGGAATATGACTAACACATTGTAAAGGGAAACCATTCTTAAGACCATTTTAAAAAATGTATCCTATTCAAAGACACTACGGATCTCAAATGATTAGGCTAATAAGCAACATGACCTCCCCATTATGCAATGCTGCCTATTCTTTTTGAGAATGAACATCACACACACATGGTGAATGTTCTAGAAAAATAGTACGACCAGACCATGCAGATTTCCCAGGTCATCGAAAAATGGTTTTTATATAGAAACTCCCCTTTTTAGATAAGACCGTTACATCATTTTATGATAAACAACATAATAGAGATGAAAATTCAGGATCAAAAGCTACAGTGTACTGGGAAAATTAAGATCATAAATAATTTGAATATAATAAAAAATAAGCATTTATGTAAATCTTTCATCCTTTTCAAAAATACTCATTTTCTCCTTTTTAACAATAATCACCTAAGGATATACACCCAAAAAATGGGTGAGATAAAATCCCATTAAGTGGATGAATAAAGAACATGAATCAATATTACATGGGTGATAATATTCATCATCATCATGACATAATCATATGATCATAATAATTATCATGATTGGAATATTTATATGATTAAAGTTAATGTGTCGGTGTATAAAAATCAATCATCATGTCTTATTGGTCAAATACAACAAATATTTCTGGACAAAGATAGCATCATGTTCACATATAACACATGTGCATAATCCAAACATCATAATTGTGAAACAATATATCATCTTATTCATGCATAATACACATTATATCAATAGATATATAAAATTACCAAATTTATTAGAGGTCTATAAAATAATGGACCAACCCAGAATATCGAAACATTAACACAATCATGCATGCCAGAGAGAAATTATAACAACCGAAAACCTAAAATAACCCATGGAAAGTAATGGGGTTCATAAGAATTTAATAAATATTAAATTAATGAATAATATTTGGGGTTCCCAAATAAAATTGAAAAAATATACTATGTATAAGAATCATCAAACTAGAGTGATGAATATTCGATCTAAAGAGGAGTCAAGCTGTGTTTTGGGAATAAGAGATCCTTTGGAATATCTTTATATTTATTATAAACCATGATGGAAATATTTATATCCTAAGAAATAAAAGGGATGAACAATGAAATTATATTTAAGGAAAATTAATGTAATATCAACAATAAATGTCTTTCTGTTAGAGGTATAACCCATAGAATTAGAGTTGGGTTTGAGAATCCTCTAACCTTATATCTAAATGCATTCAACAATTATACTTAATATCCTTCATAATCAAATTAGATTCATTTATTAATATATTTAGAACCATATAGAAATATATTTTATTTATTATTATTAAATTAAGTTCAATTATGTTCATTTTGATGAGTTATAATGTTTAGTTTCATGGTCTCGGGAGCATTTGTTTCAGGTTTTTTTGTTCGGTTCTGTGGTGTATAATTTTGGGAGTTCTTGTAAAATTGAAATAAAACACTAAAATTATAATGAAATAGTATTAATTTAATTCAATTATTTTTAATGGCTCCATATATCAATTTGTTTTTGGATATGATAAGGACTAATACGATAAAATGTTAATGAAAATGTTTAATTTATATTGGTTGTTTTTACGACCATAATGAAATAATATTATTTTATTTAATATTATGGTTAGATATTGGTTAAAAATTATGATAAATTTTGAAATATGTATATTAATATCTGATCTTACTATAATAATGTTTTTATGACTAGCCTTGTAGGAGGTAATTCAAACAAAAACTTGTTGTCAATGAAGGCGGTGAATCGACACATCCCAGACGATGTTTTCATTTTTAGAATAAAAGGATAAGAGATAATATTTTATGATGTAGATTTCATTAAAATAATAAAATTATTGTATATATATATGATAATGGAGTTACAATTCTACTTTATATAGGGTAGGTGAGGAGAGAATAAAAAAATAAAAGCAATTAAACTAGAAAGGAGGATGATTTTAACAAGTGAATATATTCTCCTCAAGAACCTCATTAAAGCACTTGGGATTGATCTTTTTTTGATGCCATCATCTCTTGGACATGAAATAAGTGTCTTGGGAATATAATTATCAATAATTTAGACAAGCTAAAATGATTTAATGGTGTGAGGAGAAGATTTAGTGAGGGGTGATATTTATAGGGGAGGAGAGGGGTGTTTTATGACTATATTATTCAATTGTTTATTATTTTGGATCATGACTATCAATATTATTGATTACCATGATTGAATACTGTAAATAAGGAATTATTTTTCAAGATTATTGTTCTTACATCATCCTTTCATCATCCCTGAAATAAAATTTCATTTATTTGTTAACTACCATAAATTATCATATTTCACTATTCATAAAAAATCACTATTTGATAAACATCCCAAAACATTACCCCAACATTTTTTTGATGGGTAGATTTCAAAAATGGACTCCATTTTATGAAAAAATTTCCAAATAAAATAATTTTATTTTTAAAATAAAATCATAATTTATTAAAATAATACTAATTTTAATATTATAATCAATTTTTTTACTCATTCAAGAACTAATTAATGTCTTATAAAATTATCTGATAATTATGATAAAATAATAATAATTTATGAATATCTTTTATGGAATTAAATTTTTTAAATCATTATACTAATTATAAAATTTTAGATAATCAGTTACGTTTTATAAAAATAACAACACATATTTTACCATTTTTCAAACATTTATTTACTTATACCATTATTTAATTATGTAAAAAATTATTTTATAGGTTACCTCTGTATTATTTATACATTCATGTGTGAGGTTACTATTCTATTGGCTGGATTAATATTCCCAGTGGCTATGTTATTATTCCAATGGTCATGTTACTTTTCTATTAGAATAGGTTCCTTAATTTTTATAAACACCCCTTGTATAATTCTTAACATATGATAATAATATTTTTTATTGGGTTCTCTATATTATGTATGTGTTCTATAAAATATAAAATAATTATAATAATGAAAATTTCATTGATAAAATTATAGGTTCTTACAGTCTCTCCCCTTGTAATAACTCGTATTTCCCTGGGTCATGCATATGTGAAAGTCAAGTGTTTAGGGAGTTCTAGGAGGCAATGGTTTCTTATTTCAAGAGTTTTCAGAATTTACAGTTTTTTCATCGATGACGTAGGGCATCGGTGTGGGAATGCTAGTGAATTGGTGAGTTAGGGGCATCAGTATCAGTGGGTAAGGGGAATCAGTATTAGTAGGTATGGGGAGTCAACATCTGTGAGTCCGGGGAATCGGTATCGGTGATTCGAGGGTGTCAGTGTCAACGAGTTTGGGTGTCGGTGGGTGTATGCATTGGTAAGTCAGGGTTTCAAGTAGGTCATGGTGTAGGTAGGTCTGGGCGTTGGTAGGTTAGGGCATCGGTAGGTTGTTTCATCGGTAACTCAGCATCAGTGTCTTAGAGTTAGTAGGTCTTGTCGGTAGCTCTCCCATCAGTGGATCATTATCGGTGATTCACCCATCGGTGACTCATTTACAGTTTTTCTATTTTTCCCAGTTTTCTAGTTTCACCCCTCTTACATTTTAATTTACATTAACTGAGTTTATATCCTTATTTGGGTGTTTTTAAGAGTGTTTTTCTAATATTAATTATATCATTAATATCCTAATTGTTAGGGGACTTTAAGATATTCAAATTGCATAATCTTGACCTTGATACCATGATTGATGGTTTTTGAAATAGTTCATCCTTTAAAATAGGATTTGGCTATTCAAATCTATGATCCTCCCTACCTAGTGTGTTTTTGTTCCCTCTTGGTGCACCAAATGACTTACTCTCTAGAATATTCATGCACCTTTTCTAGAGCCCCTCCTGTTCAGTTATCTAGGAGTTTCCTACTTCTCACGCGAACCCCTTCTCTTGTCGTAAGGAGGAACTTCGATCCTTTGATAATCCAAGTAGGTATTTCATCTATCTATCTTTAATTTTGCATCATGTGGGGTGGTTTTAATAATGATTCCTTGAGAATAATAGGTGAATACTTATCTCTTAACAAGTAATAAATAAGAAGGGAATATGATCAAAAGATAACTAGGGTTACTAAAATAATGGGCAGGGAGTGGTTTGACGATTGATCGCCTCTTTTCTTTTATTATCCCTATTTGTTTTATGGATTTTCATGGATTTATACCTGATGAAAATCAAGTTCATTGGTGGTATTTTCTTTCACACCGGTTATGTTCTGTTTTATGTAGAAACTTGATAAATAGTTGTAACATTAAATCTTCTTAATCATGTACACTTGGTTAATTGAAATTGATATCTGATGATGAAAAACCTTGTGTGATCACCCTTGTTTATTTGGTGGACTTAAATAATAGTGTTTATAAAATCATAATATGTCTTGTTTGATAGGTTTGGATGAGTGTTGTGTTCTTTGAGGGTTTTTTGACCTTCTGTGAGTTATGTGGTGGTGATGATGAGAGCACAATTATGGGAACAAATGTGGATGGAGGACTTGGTTCTTTGGGAAGGGTGCGGGATGTGGGTGCGTTGATGCATTGGGAAAATGGTAGTTGTTGTGGACTTGGTGTGTGGGGAGGTACGTGTGGTGGTTTGGAGTCTTAGTTTGAGAGACTGATTGATTATGGAATGGATGGATTTGTTGTTAGTGAGACTGCCTTTCCTTATGTTGTGGTCATATGAGTGATGTTGAGCAGTGATCATGTAGGGTGGTTATGAACTTGTATGTAGTAGGACTGCATATGTAAATTGTTTGGGTAGCCGGGTTGCGGGATTGGGTTGTGAGAGAAGGATTGTGTGGTATAAATTTTAATAATGATAGTTGGGTGTGGTTGAATGGGGGAGTGTAGTGGGACTACAAATATGGTTATATTTTTTGTTTTGATATGGTTGTGGTTGGTAGTTTCTTGGTAGTGCTGGAATAAAAATATAGTGAACACCTTAATTAATAAATGGAAATTGGTTAAATGAAGTAGGGGTTGGGTTATGATTTGGTAGTGGATATTGTGTGATTGTGCATATAGGGGTAGCAAAAAAGGTAGTTATGGTTGTCTAGTTCGTTGTTTGGGGACCCGTAGGTTGGGAGGAGTGTTTGAATACTTATATGTATAGATTTCAGTTCCTTGTGAGTTTTATATGCACCCCATCCTTGTTGAGCACCATGTTCCAAAAACCCCCATTCATGGGGGATGATGTCATTCCCAACATCATGGTTGGAGGATGGTTGGATGGTTACTGACATTCTTCCCTGCACCCTATTCCATGTTTGTACCACTTGAGCGTATCCAGGTAGGATGTAATGTCTTGAGGCTTACCATCATCCCAGATCCTTTGGGCATGTTTTTTGTGAATGAAGGTATCAGGTGTTTACGTTCCAGGTTTGTTTTCCCATTATTCTTCGGGATGAGGCCAAAGTGTCTTCGGGAAAGAGGCATGGTTGAGGTGGCCCAGGTGCTTTCGGGTGATATGTGTGGTGATTTTGAGGCCCAGGTTCATGCGGGACTATTTTGGTAGTGGGAAAACAATTTGGAATATCGATAGCGTCAAGAAGTTATCCATTAGGAATGAGTAGTTAACCAGTGGGAAAGTGGTGTGGGGTACCCAAATGTTGAGGTTCTTATACTAGTAATTTAGTTGACTTGTGTTATTTGGAGAGTATACCTTGGTGAGTATAGGATGGTTAGTACTCCTTGGTAGGTTCTTTGAGGTTCCAATACTCTCTCATAGGTATATTCATATGTTCCCCCACTTGTGCATGAGTAGATACAGTTTTCCTCTGGGGTATACTTGTATACTGACCCAACGTCTGTAAACCTTTTTTCAGGATTCTAGGAGGACTATGAGGACTGTGTTAGACTTTACTAGATTGGGAATCAGAATTAGTTGTCATTACTGCTTAGTCTCTTTTCTATCAGTACTATACATTGGATTTTTTTTGTACTTTGTATCAAAATTACTTTTGAACATGCATATACGAATGGATTTTGTATTTACTTTTTCCTTTACTGTGGTGTTGTTTGGGATTTTACTGTCTTATCTCCTAATACTATTTTCATTAAAAGGAAAATTCCTTCCATTTGGTCTGAGATTCTAATCCCTTGGTGGTAGTGTCCTATCTAGGGCCTACTGATGGTGGGTATTAGGGGTCATTATCTCTTTTTCATCTTGAATAAGGAAGGGTATTGCACTCTGCCGCTTTGTCCCTCATCTGGAAGAAAGCTGGTTATGAAAAAATGGCATCAAAGGTTGGTTTGAGGGATATGATGGAGTTCTAAGTTAGGAACATTGATGATGGCACGAGATGGTAGGGAAATGGTGATAGGTAATGTTGGTACATGAAATAGTCCAAGGAAGGCCTCCTATGACATGGGATTTTCGAGCCTCTAGTGATCCGATGTAAGGACACTATGCGTATCTAATGACAAAGATAAGCAGGGCTGGTTGTAGGGTATATATCCTAGGAAAGGTACATGCATCATAATGACTTTTTTTCTTGTGTGTCTTGGGTGTTTTTGGAACATAAAATAAATGAATAGATATAATGAATTTAAAAGAAAATTTCAGTACTACCCAGGATTAGGAGTTCCTTGTTTCCTTTTTGAATATGGCACCTGGATGTCATCCATGTGTGGAATGAGGATTTGAGGCTCAGTAGGTTGACCTGGTTGACCAGCCGAGGGTTGATCGAGAGGAGGAAGATAACTTGTGGTAGGGGATGCTTCATTCCTTCCAGCAGAAGACTCTTGGAAAGTATGAGGGCAATGTCTCGTACATGTAGACAAAGAGTTGTATCGAGGATCTGGTGAATGATTTCATCTTAATCTTTGATGCGATGGAGTATTGTGTTCCTTTGGTAGTAATCTTTGATGCGATGGAGTATTGTGTTCCGAGATGAATTCCTTTCATCAAAAAATGAAGGCTGAGAAGAGGAAGGACATACTCACCCTTCTATAAGGGAGTATATTAGTAAGGGAACATGGGATCAAGTTCAAGGATCTCCTATTATTCACACTTTATCTCTTTCTTGATGAGGAGTCCCATGTGAGACACTTAGAGGTGGCACTCTGACCTTCTATTCAGTATGTTGTTACTCCCTTCACTCTATCAACATAATTAGTGGTTTATAAGAAGGCTGAGGTAGTCGAAAGGATGCACTCACTGCGAGGTTTTCCATGAGAGGATAGGAATCTGAGTTTGTCAAAGGGGAAAGTAGGTAGTGGATGGTATCTTGTGCCAGGGCCTTTATGGTTTCATCTGGTGGGGAGTAGACTTCAGCAGTTCCAGTTATCATCTCTTGTTCCTCTCCCTTTTCTCATGATCTCGGGATAGAGGTTATTTATCTGTGGAGTCCATTGACATCTTTGGAACCAATTCCTAGTCTGAGAGAAGTACGATGGGGGTGGGTGGGTTCAGCGCCCACCTCAATAGCAATTGCTGCCAGTATGGCCTTTCTAGTAGTAGGGGTAGTGGGCTCCTGCTCCACTAAGGGTAGACAGTGATGGAGGAGAATGAATTTAGGGTTCTACTAGGTACCTCAACCAGGGAATGGTTAGGGAGGCGTTCATCAATAGAGAGGTAGAAGATATGGGTTTGGTCAGTTGCACACCGTCGAGGTTGCAATTCCAGCGTGGCTGGAGGTTTTTTGTGGTATGATCAGTCTGTTTAGTACTCTTGTGTATGCTTTGTTTGATTCAGGAGCTTCACAATCCTTTATTTCACCTAGTCTATCCCATTCCATGGGACTATATGAGTAGATACTTTCCATACCCCAAGTGTTGAGTACACTTGTTCGAGGTCAAACCAATCTGTCTTATGTGGGCCGAGGATGTAGACTGATGATGGGATGACATCAGTCTAGTGGGGATCTTTTTCTGCTACAGATGTAGCCATACGATGTCATTATGGGAATAAAATGGTTTTTCTCTGTGTTCTCTATTATCTACTTCTTCTGTAGAAGTGTTTTTTTCTCAGATATGGGAGGCCAGTGCGTATCTTTCATTGGTGATCTGAGTTGTCAGGTGAGTAGCTAGCGTGTGGAACCTCTTCATTCTTTGTTAGCCGAGCTATTAGTGGGATCAACAGTCCCAAAAATGGTCGAGGTTATGATGTTTGTTAGTGATTTCCTAGATGTCTTCCCAGATAAGGTTGTGGCCCTACTCCCTCGACGTGAAATCAAGTTCGAACTAGACTTTCAACCTGGTGCCCATCAGATTTCGATGGATTCCTATCAGATGGTGCCTTTTTAGTTGCAGGAGTTGCAAATTCAGGCTGATTACCTAATGAAGAAGGGTTTTTTCCATCAGAGTTTATCACCATGGGGTGCTCCAATATTGATCACGAAGAAGGAAGATGATGGTCTAAGACTGTTCATAGAGTACCAGATACTAAATCAAGTGACATTCTAGAACTATTACCCTCTCCCGGGGATCGATTTTTTTTTTCAACCAGTTAAAGGGGTCAAGTTTATTTTCTAAGATTTATTTGTAGTATGGGTATCACCAATTGAGCGTAAAGTAGAGTGACATCCTAAATAATGCTTTCAAGTGTAGGTATGGGAACTCTGAGTTTTTTTATGTCGTTTAGTGTTACAAATGCACCAGCTGTGTTCAAGGGACTCATAAAATCTATCATCCTCAAGTTCCAAGACTAGTTCATTTTCATGTTCCTCAATGATATCCTCATATACTCAAGTTCAGAGGAGGAGCATGTCGAGTATCTATGTAATGTCTTGGGGGTCCATTGACACCAACAGATCTATATAAAATTGTCCAAGTGCAGGTTCTGGACACGATAGGAGCACTTCCTTGGACATGTGATGCCCTAACAGGGGATATTAGTGGAACCGTAAATGGTTGAGGTGATTGTTTCTTTGGCAGAACCCATGAACATGTAAGAGGTTTGTAGCTTCCTAGGTATGGAAGGATATTATCTAAGGTTCTTACCTTACTTCTCTCATTCTGTGGCTCCGTTAATGGTGTTGACTATAAAAGACAAGGACTTTGTATGGAGTGAGAGGTGTTAGGAAACTTTCATCTACCAGAAGGGGAAGTTAGTTAGTTCCCGAGTTCTTAGGTTTCTAGTGGAGGGATTGGCATTCAGGATGTTATATTATTCATCCGGCTTAGGATTGGGGTGTGTGTCAATGCAGCAGTGAGGATTAGTCTCTTATGGGTCTATGAAGTAACATCCAAACAAATGTAACTATTCTACCAATGATCTTGATCTTGCTGCAGTCATGTTTGCGATGAATTTTTGGTGACATTACTATATCGAGGAGTGATTTTTGGACTACACATATCACAAGAGTTTGAGGTATATCTTCTCCCAGTGAGACTTGAACCAATGACAACAAAGGTGGATGGAGTTTCTCCAAGACTACTACTTCAAGATCTATTACACCATAGGAAGGGGGATGTTGTGGCTGATTGTTTGAGATGAAATTCAAAAAAGGAGGTAATTCAGGATTACACATATGCATAGAAAGCAATGGAGGAGTTGGTCTTTTTTCACCTGGATGTTGGGGATGACCATGCTAGAGGCTATCTGTTTCAGATGATAGTGTAGTCTTCGTTTGTATGGTAGGTGGAGGAGTCTCAGTGGAGAGACTCTAAGGCTGAAGTGATGCATGATCGCACTGTCTAGGGTGATTCTCTAGAAGGATGGTTGGAGGATAGTTATAATCAAATGGTGTTCCATGGGAAGTTTTTTTCTTAGTGTAAATGTGTGCAGGAGTTCTCCATGAGTTTCATTTCACAATCTTGACAGTACACCAAGGATTTTCCAAGATGTATCAAGTCCTGAGGGAACAATTTTGGTGGCCCAGGGTGAAGCGGGTTGTGGTAGAGTTTATGGAAAGGTGCCTAGTGTGTTTACAAGTAAAGTCTAAGTATCATTTCCCTGGTAGTATTTTTCATCCCTTAGACATTCTTGAGTGGATGTGGGATGACATATAAACGGATTTCATCATAGGACTACCTAGGGATCAGGGAGGTTTTGATGTTATCTAGGAATTGGTGGATCGATTGAAAAAATTAGCTCACTTCCTAGTGGCCATGGATTGAAGCGCAGTGAATTCCTTATCATGGAGGTATGTGGATGAATTGGTGGAGCTACATAGAGTTACAAGATCCATCATCTCAGATCAAGACTCATGTTTTACCTCACGTGTCTGGAAGGCATTGTAGCATTATTTTGGCACCCAATTATGCCTCAATACTTCTTTCTACTCTTAAGTGGATGGGAAGATAGAGAGAACCATCCAGACAATGGAGGATATGTTGCAAGCGTGTGCTCTAGACTTCATAGGATCATGGGTAAGACACTTTCCTGTGGTAGATCTTTCTTATAAAAATAGCTATCACTCTTCTATTGGAATGGCTTCATTTAAATTTCTATAAAAGAGGTCGTGTCATTCAACCTTGTGTTTGATTGAAGTTAGGGATACATCCATTCTTGGTCTGAACATGGTGCATAGTATGTTGGAAAAGGTTAGACGTTTTTGTGAGATGATGAAGGCGGCTCAGGACTGGCAGAAGTCATATGTCGATCATAGAAGGAGGCCTTTGGAATTCAATGTTGGGGACCATGTTTTCTTAAATGTTTGTGGAGGTTTGGTAAAGGGGTAAAGCATTCTCAAAGGTTCATATGACCTTTATAGGTGTTTGTATGTGTTGGAGAGGTGGAATATCAGTTGGAATTTCCATCATAGTTGGATAGGATCCACGACGTCTTCCATGTCTCTCAGCTCTGTGGGCATATACATGATGACTCCCATATCATTGACTGGGGAGATTTGGATATCGAGGTTGATGTGATGCTTGTAGAGTGGCTGGTGGGAATCCAATATCATCGTGAGAAGGTTCTTCATGGATGGTACATTCCTTTAGTTTATGTGTTATGGAGGCATGGTGGCCTCAAGGAGATTACTTTGGAGCAGGGGGCATAGATGTGTTCCTAGTACAGAGATCTATTCTAAGTTTTTCTATTGTTTGTTTTCTTTGTTCCTTTCTTATGAGGTAATGCTTGACCTAAGTTTCTATGATATGAGATGTTTCCTTTTACTCAGAATGTGTGTGAGAAGTTTAGGCTATGGGGATGGGAGGACCTAATCTCTAATCAAGACGCATTAATGTAGATGCGATTAAACCCATACGTGGGAGTCAGTTCTACCCAATGAGGATAATATCTTGACATAGAGGAAGAAACTCCCTAATCCATGTGTCTGGATAGTGCGACCATTGGAGTTTGTGTGGTTATTTGAGAAAGTGGGGCCTTAGTGTTTTCATAGTTTTTCAGAAGATATATGTAAATGGGGTTTCCTTGGAAGTCAAGGTTTTCACTCCAGCTTTAGAATAACTCAAGCTGGTTTTCTTTTGAGAGGTATCTTAATGGGTACTTGTTCAAACCCCTTTCTTCTAGGAGAGTTTTGAATTCTTGGGGATGAGAATAGTTTGAGAGTTATCTATTGTAATAACCCAGATTTCTTCTAGCCATGGATTTTTGAAATTCTAGTGATTATGGTGTTCTAGGAGGAAATGGTGGATCATTTCAAGAGTTTTCTAAATTTCCAATTTTTTCATTGGCGACTCATGGAATTGGAATCAGCATGTCAGTGCATCGGTATCAGTGGGTCAGGGGCCTCAATATCGGTGGGTCCAAGGTATCGACAACAGTGAGTCAAGGGTGTCAGTGTCGGTGAGTCGAGGGTGTCGGTGTCGATGAGTCTGGGCATCGGTAGGTCGAGGCGTCGGTAAGTCAGGTCATTGGTAGGTTGAGGAGTCATTAGGTGAGGGCATTGGTAGTTAAAGGAATTGATAGATTGTTTCATTAGTAGCTTATCATCGGTGGCTTATCATTGGTAGGTCGTGTCGGTAGCATGCCTGTCGGTGGATCACTATTGGTGACTCACCCATTGGTGTCTCATTTACAGTTTTTCCAGTTTTCCCTATTTTCTAGTTTTGCCCCTCTTATGTTTTAATTAATGTAAACTGAGTTTAAAGTCCCATTTTGGTCTTTTAAGAGAATTTTTTAGGATATTAATTATATATTTAATATACTAATTCTCAAGGGACTTTTATATATTCAAATCATGTAATCTTGACCATGATCCCATGATTAATGGCTTCTGAAACCGTTCTTCCTTTATAATAGGATCTAGATCTTCAAATCTGGGATCTTCCCTATGAAATATTTTTTTTATTCCTTCTTGTTTCTTTTAATGTTTTCCTTTATAGATGATTCGTGTTCCTATGCTAGATCCCCTCCAGATCAGCTTTCTTGGAGTTTCATGCTTCTCACGCGATCACATATTCTTGGCGCAAGGAGGAACTTCGATCATTTGATCATCCAAGTAGGGATTTCATTGATCTCTCATTAATTATGCATCATGCGGGGTGGGTGTACTAAGGATTCCTTGATAAGAATAGGTGAATACTTTCCTCTTTCCTAGAAATAAATAATAAGGGAATATGATCAAGAGATAACTTGGGTAAATAAAATAACATGCATGGAGTAGTTTGAGGATAGATTAACTATATTATTTTGTTATACCTATTTCTTTTATGGATTGTCGTGGTTGTATAACTTCTGAAAATCATGGTCTTTGGTGGTCTTTTCTTGCACATAGGTGATGTTTTTTTATTGAAATGCTTGATGAATGGTTGTAACATGAAATCTTATTAATCACGTACACTTGGTTAATTGAAATGGATTCCACAGGATAAAAACCCTTGTGTGATCAGACCTATTTATTAGGTAGACATAATTAATAGTGTTTATCAAATCTGAATATTTCATGTTTGATAGGTGTGGCTGAGTGTTTTATTCTGTTAAGTTTTGTGACCTTGTATGAGTTTTTGTGGTGCTGTTATTGGGAGCATGGTTATGTGTACATTAGTGGATGGAGGAGTTGGTTCTGTGAGAAGGGTGTGTGAATTTTGTGTAGTGGGGATGTGTGTAAATGGTAGTTGTCGTTGGTTTGGTGTGTGGGGTGTTACATGTAGTGTGTTGGAGTCTCAGGTTGACAGGCTGATTGATTGTGGAATGGATGGACATGTAGGTAGTGAGACTGACTTTCCATGTGTTGTGGTCGTAAGAACGACGTTGAGAAGTGGGACTACGAGGTTGTTATGAACATGTATGTAGTGGGACTACATCTAGGAATTTTTTGGGCAGTGGGGCTGTAGGACTGGCTTGTGAGAGAAGGACTGGGTGGTATAACTTTGAAGAATGGTAGTTGGCAGTGGTTGAATGGGGGCATGCAGTGGGACTGAAAATCAAATGTTGGTTGTTGTTTTAATATGTTTGTGGTTGGTTGTTTCCCAGTATACCTGGAATAAACTAATGTGAACCCCTTAATTAATAAATTTCAAGTGGTTAAACTAATAAGGGGTTGGGTTATGCTTTTGTAGTGGCTGTAGTGTGATTGTGCATATAAGGGTAGCTACAAAGTTGGATCTAGTGGGTTGGTTGTTGGTTTTGGGGACCCATATGTTTGGATGAGTGTTTTAATACTTATATGTATGAATTTAATTTCGTTTTGATCTCTATATTCACCCCACCCTTATTGAGCACCATGTGTCAAACACCCCTAATCATGGGAGAGGATGTCCTTCCCAATATCCCAGTGTGAGGATGGATGGATGGTTTCTGAAT
Organism: Viscum album; assembly: GCA_963277665.1. NCBI lineage: Eukaryota > Viridiplantae > Streptophyta > Magnoliopsida > Santalales > Viscaceae > Viscum > Viscum album. The sequence goes on from OY728166.1 coordinate 1,208,066,095, forward strand.
TTCTTTCTCACACCCTCTTTTGGGTTCTTACCGCTTGATCATATCCAGGCAGGATGTAATGGCATGAGTCTTACCAAAGTATCGATCCTTTAAGCTGGTTTTTTGTGAACAAGGGGCTCAGTTGTTTTTGGGCGAGGTTTGTTTTCCCAAGTGACTTTGGTCTGAGGCACACGTGTCTTTAGGAGAGAGGCATGGTTGGGGTGGTCTAGGTGTGTGTAGGTGAGATGTGTGGTGTGGTTGTGGCCCAGGTGTGTGTGGGAAGGTTTTGGCAATTGGACTATGTTTTGGAAGGGTGGTATCATCAAGATTTTAGGCATTAGGAATGAGTAATTAACCATTGGGAACGTGGTGAGGGGTACCCAAATTTCTATGTGCTTATTCTACTACTTTACTTGATTTTCATAATTTGGTGAGTGTACCATGGTGAGGATGAGATAGTTTGTACTCCTTGGTAGGTACTTTGAGGTTCCACCATACTCTCATAGAGGAATTAATATGTTCCCCCACTTGTCGATGAGTAGATTTAGTTTTCCTACTGGGTATAGTTATATACTCACCCAACATCTGTAAAACTATTTTTCAGTTTCCAGGAGGATTTTAATGACCAGTCTGCAATTTACTAGCTTGGGTGTTTGGATTAGTTGTTTTTGATGCTTAGTATCGTTTTTTGGTACCTTACCTTATACTTCCATTGTACTTTGTATAATATTTACTTTTGAACGTGTATATAGGGATGGATTTTGGATTTACTTTTACCTTTACTTTGGTATTGTTTGGGATTTTACCATCTTATCTCCCGATCCAATTTTTATTAAAAGGGTGATGCCTTCTATTGGGTGTGAGATTATACACCCATTAGTTCTAGTCACCACTCTTGGTCCTGATGAAGGAGGGTCTCGAGATTCATTATCTCTTCATCATCTTGAAGGAGGACGTGTGTGGAACTCTACCACATCTTCCCTCATCTCAAAGAAGTCAGGTCATGACACCCCCCTGTAATTTCTCACCTGAAATTTCATTTTATATAGTAAAGATAAAATTGGTGATGGTATTTCTCCAGCAAATCTTCATTCGGTTCCCATGTCTCCTCTTCATACTTATTGATCCTCAACAACACTTTTACATGGTGGATTATCTTGTTTTGTAGGAATATTAAACTATGGTATAAGATCTTTTCCAGCTTCTCTTCATACGAGTGGTTATCTTCTAGTTATTCCACCTCCCAATTCAATACATGTGAGGGATCATGTATGTACATCCAATGGAGAGATACATGGAACATGTCATGAAATTGGGCCATATTTGGTGAAATTGAAAGCTGATAGGCCAATACTTTAATGTCATCAAGGATCTCAAAGGGGACATTATACCTTGGGCTAATAATCCCTTTCTTTCCAAACCATATGCATCTCCTCTATAGTGATATTCAAAGGAAGAATTTGTCTCCATCATCAAACTCCATGTCCTTTTGAAGATTATCACTATATATATTTTTCTGAATTTGGGTAGCTTTTATATCTTGTTGGATGGCTTGAGCCTCCTCTTTCATCTCTGGTACAATGTATACACTAATATTCCTCCATTTCAATGTGGGTATAGGTAAGGGTTTCATTATCCCATTAGAATTCTACCAATCTGAATTATCTTTTCCACATACCAAACACCTTATGATATAATCCCCAATATCCTTTCTCATGTCTTCCAACCAGAAGTATTCTTAATGATCATGGTATATCTTGGAGTTTCCACGATCGATGGAGAAATATGAGCTCTGTGAATTATCTAGTATATCAATCTTTATCTCAAGTGATAAAGGCACACAAATCCTAGTTACAATCCATATCACACCATCATCATCGATGTGGAACTCATGTAGATTCACTTAATTTACCAATTTCACATTCTATTGTATCTCAAGATCATCCCTTTGGCCCTTATTTATCATCTCTTAGAAAGAGGTTTGGGAAATAATTTGGGAATTGTATGATTTATTCTCTATCATTGTGATTTACAGATCCATAATTTTCATTTCAATAAAGATATTTTCTTTCTCAATCTACATCTTGGAATGAATAGTGGGTTCTTTTCTTCTACAAGCATTACCTCTATTATTTTCCTTCTGAAGACGATAGTGAATAGAACAGTCGCATCCCTTGATTACCTCTAACTGTCTCCGTTGATCCATTTTGAGCTCTATATCTATGATATATATATATTTTAGACTCTTGGGATTGGTATATATGTCACCATACACTCCAAGAGGTAGTTCTTCTTTTTTTGAAGAAAAACATAGCTTCTAGCTCTAAATCATGCTTCTGATAGTTCTTCTCTTGTATCTTTAACTTCCATGATATTTAGGATTTAAATTTATTATTTTTCAGGACTACACAACCCAATAAATTCTTTGAATAATCAATGTATATCACAAAACCTTTCTTGATTTTGTAGTGTCGGTAAAGTTGTAAGGATTAGTCACTTATTGAACTCTATGAGGCATTCCTCATATTCATCCGTCTAGACATACTCTACCCCCTTCCATGTTAACTTAGTTATTAGGTTAGGAAAGCATTAGAAATTGCTCAGGAAAAGTTAGTTGTATATATATAAGATAAGGAAACTACAGATTTCCATGACACTCTTATGTTTGAGGCATTCCTCAATTATCTTTTATTTGAATGGTCCACATAATTTCCGTCATTCGTGATAATGTTCCCCATGAATGTGACCTAATGAATCCAAATGTAACACTATATAAACTTCTAATGAAATTTCTCGTTCCTTAATGTTTCCATCACAATACTTAGTTGTTCTTCATGTTATTCCCGCCTCTTTGTGTATATGAGAATATCAACATTAAACACTACCAAACAATTTCCAAGGTAGTCACTAAAGACTCTATTAATATAATATATATTTATTGTGCGGGAATTAGTAAGTCTAAATCGAATCACTAGGAACTAATAATTCACATACCTTGTATGAAAATTTGTCTATCGATTATATTCTTTTTTCACATTCAGTTGATGATGTCCATAAAAAATATCCACCTTTGAGAAGTATTGAGATCCTCATAGTTTATTGAAAAAATAGTTTATACTTGGAAGAGGATAATTTTTCTTTGTATTGATCTTATTGGGATTTTTTAATCAATACATACCTTCATTTATCCATCATTTTTCATTAAAAATAGAACTAACATGCCCCAAGGTGATGCACTAGGGTGTATGAACCCTTTGTCCAAGCACTCATGAAGCTACTTCCTTGTCACCTACCATTAAATTGGGGCCATACTTTAGTGTAATTTTTAGATAGTAGTGGTACATGGTATAAGTTATATTAATAACTCTTCCTCATGGTTTTGGGGAAGTCTAGGTAAATTTTTCGGAAGTACATATGTGTATTCCTTAGAAATAGAAATATACTCTCGATTGATACCATCCTTTGACTCAATAATTTGAGTGTGGTAATCTTACTCATAGGTCATCAAAAACCCCTACATTGTTATATTTACAAAATGAGATTCATGGAATTCGTTGTATTTGTAGAGGTCTATGGGATGTTTTGAAATATTAAAATATATTTCATTTTCCCAATAGGTGATGTGTGATCTATATAGCCAATTACAATCAATGTATAGTATATTTTTTAATTCCACAAAGTGATTTATTTTGAGATTCTATTGAAGAATATTCCCACAAAATCCTATAGAATAATATTCCAACACATGTGTTTTAATGATGACACACCTAGGTGTTTTTACAAATATATATAGTTTGAGGTATCAGGTATTTAATTAAACTATTATAGAAAAGATGTGTCATATAATGGAATACGCGGAACTAGAAACAAATAACAATTTTACCATTATTGATTGGATAGTATGTGTACCTTGTACGACATTTTTCTTACTCCACTTCATCAGTAGTAATGTAATAAGCTTTCCCTCCCTCCTTTGGCTTTTCTGGCTGTGGATGATGATTACCCTCAATGAATCACAGTTTAGTGAACTTGTTTGCATAGTGACTATACTCCCTATAGTTGAAACATTGAACCATGGGTGGTTCTCTCCTTCCCTTCATCACTATTTCTATCTTCTTCATATCACTTCGAGATTCATAATCTTGGTGGCTATCTCTGTGACACATATAGTATTTTATTATCATTTTGATTAATTTCTAATGATGCTTCTTCCCACATTTTTGAAATGTGAGTGTTTTATATTTATTTCCACCATTTTTATTAGATCCACCATCATGAAACTAAATCTTTTGTTTCTTATCTCCATAGGAATAGTTTCATTATCCAAACACCATATTTACTTTTAAGAACATTGATCCCCTTATTTATAACTCCCAAATTATTGAATAGATTGAGCCATTCAGAGGCTAGTTTTAAAACCACTATAGGTTATATCTATTTTGTTGTCATTTTCCATATAATCCCTAAGTCATACCTTGAAATTCTTGTGAAATTTTCTTGATAACCTATGTCAGATTCAACTTCCTTTTGATTCGGTTCTATAGATTCACTCTCCATCTTTCTCTAAAGATTTTGAGGGAAAATTGGTTAAGAAATATTTAATTAATGTCATACCACTCCATCGATTCTATTTAATCCTTGTTCTTGGTTTTATTAAAAAAGTCCCACCATTGACTGGAATCTCCATCTACACGACATATGGATATATTCACCTTTTTCTTCAAACAGCAGTAGAGAAAAAAAAATACCCTCCATCATTTAACCCATAATCCCAAAATAAGTGGATTTGATAATCCACTAAATTTTGGTGGTTCTTTCTGCATAAAAAAATTCAATATCTTGTTCCTTCTTCTTAGGTGAAGGTGGATGTTCCACATAGTGTGGGATATTATTCATATCCTGAGACATCTAGTTAAGCTTCAGCATGATGTTTTTAAGTCCACCTTTGATGTCATTGGGGAAGCTATTTAGGAAATCATGGGGTTTTCCCTTACATGGGTTGTTAGATAAGTTTATTCTAGTTTCCACCATTTTCTAATATTGAATTTTTTTTAAAAAAATATATGTCAATATGCGTGAATAATTTATTCCTTTAAACAATGAACACTAATGTCATGTATTATTGGATCCATATGTAAATATTTTTTTTATAAAAAATATCCATTGATTTTTATTTATAAATAGTCTAATACTAAGGGTTTTCACTAATTTGTACTAATATAAATTCCCTAATTAACTAAAACGTGCTCTGATTCCAACTATGGACACCCGTATTTTTTTAAAGATATTATTAAATGATATTAAGATGAAAATAATTGAGATAGAAATATAGGATCAATAGGTTTAGAGGCTTGGAAAATTCATCTCATTCATAATTTGAACATAATAAAACATAAATATTAATTTAAAGCATTCACCTTTTTCCATAAAAGAACATGTTCTCCTTAGTACAAGTAATCACCTATGGATTTACATCAAGGAAATTGGTGAGATAGAATCCATGTAAGGGGGTGAATAAGGAACATCAATCAACAAAACATGGGAGAGAATAATAATCAACATCATAATGTAAGCCTAGGATCATTATCATTATCATGAGAGGAAACAATAAAAAAATGTGTAAAATATGGAAATGAATACAAATGAAACGTCATGTATTATAGGTCAAATACCACACATAGTCATGAACAAATCTAGAATCATGTTCATGAATAAAATATGTATATAATCATAACATCATAATTATGAAACAACATAACATCATTTTAATACATAATACACATTATCTGATGAGATACATCACATTTTCCAATGAATTAGAGGGATATCTAATTCCAGGAAAACCTATCACATCATTACATTTACATAATCATTCATGCTATAGAGATCATATAACAGTCATTGTCATAATGTAATCCATGGAAATAAATGTGTTTCATAAGAATTTCATAAATCATAAATTCATGAACAAACTGTGCAGTTACCAAATGAAATAGGGGAAAAATACGTGGTATTAGAATCATCAATCATGAGTGATTAATAAACAATATGAAGAGGAGTAAATATGTGTTTCTAGAAAGAAGATTTATTTTGGAAAATATTTATATCTTTCATAAAATAATAGGAAAAAAATTATATCTATGAAAATAAGAGTTAAGAACAATGAAAATATATTTATGGATCATTAAAGGAACATAAAAAATGATATTTGGCCTAAAAGAGGTATAACCCAAAGAAAGGGGGTTGGGTTGAAGAATCTACTTACCTTATGTCCAAATGTGTTATGCATTTGTACTCAATATCATGTATAATAAAATTATATTCATTAATTACTAATTTTAGAACTCTAACCATGTGTATTTTATTTATTACAGTCTTATTAGGTTCATTTATGTAAATTTAGATGAGTTATAATTTTTATTTTTGTTATCTCTGGAGCATTCATTTCATGGTATTATGGTCAGTTCCATCGAGTATAATTATAGGAGTTCCTTTAAATGGAAATGAAACTACAGAATTGGAATGAAATTGTATTAATATTCTTGCTTACTTATTTGTGGTCCCATATATCATTTTTTCTATATTATAATAAAAATTAAATTGAATTTTAATGAAAAAATTTAATTTATCATGGCTTTTATTAAAACCATGATGAACTAGTATTATTTTATTTAATATTATGTTTATATATTAGTTACAAAATAGGATAAAAGTTATAATATGTATATTAAAATCTGAATTAATAGTAATACTTATTTTATGACCAGCCTTGATAGAGGTAATGGAAAATGAAAATTCATCACCCATGAAGGAAGTGATTCGAAACATCATATATGATGTTTTTGAAGGACCCCAAAACACTATGAGGGGGTGGGGTGAATTAGTTTGTCAAAATTTTATACTTAAGTGATAGATCATGTTCCCATATTGGTAGAAACCTATTAAAAATGTCTAATCGTAAAGCATAGTAAATAGACAATCACTTTCAAAGAGACAACACATCAATTTTACATAGTTCACCAATAAGGGCTATTCGAAGGAGCATAAGCTGATAGTGTTTCACTCGTTCCTAAATCAATGAATCTTCTCAAGTTGTAGAATACAATATTCCAAACATGTGAACTACATTCCAAGAACATTACCTTTAAAATATTTAAGGGATAGATTACTATGTCACTCGGAACACTTCCATTGACTCCCCCTAGTTCACTATTTTGAGAGAAGTCTAACTCATTTTATTGAAATGAACGATGCTTCGATGGATTCTCCAAAATGGATTTTTATCTAACTAGTACAAGTTTATGCTTGAAACATTGACCTGAGTTGATTAACTATGAAATAAAAGTTCACTAAAAATTAATTTTCCAACACTTCCTTTCATGAAGCTCCTTTACGAAGCTAACTCCTTCATTAATCACCCCTACCTTCGCAGAACAAGCTCCTTAGAAATGCTCAATGAGTCAATATGAAATACCCCATCATCGTGAAGCAACCTTTAATAAAAATCATTTGCATAATTCAAGACTTATATTCTTTTCATGATGATCATGAGCACATAGAAATCCAGATTCATGAAGCTCCCATAACTTTGTGAAATCAGAGCACTTATGGATTTTCCTTGAATACATACTAAAAGGATGTGGGGGTTTCCTCATATATAAAGGATTATCAATTCGCAATGCTCTTCTACCTCTTTGAATATATTCCATACCATTAAAAATTATATTTGTGGTGATAAACTTGTCATAAAACACCATGTAAATTTACCATTCATGACTCTCATCATAATCATGGTTCTTTCCATTAAAACATCTTGCATCGCGATGCTCCAATTCTCATAATCACAGAGATCATCATCACTATTTGCACTGCACCAATTCATTGACTTTTTTGATGCTCATCATTGACGTGTAGATCATCATCAACATTCATTGGTCATTTTGTAAACATTATTCATGAATCCCTTCTTCATGAAACTCATTAATTTTACATATTTTCATAAGGCCTTCAAAGAAATATACATTTCGCATTGAAATCCATCATCCAAATTTTGGACGCAAAAAATATTGAAAGCACTGGGAAATGATGCCACCTTCAATACTATTGTCATATTGAACTATAGGATATCATTCTTTACAAACTCCGTAGTCTTTCATGTGAGTATTGAGAACAAACACAAACTATATGCTATTTCCAACAATGAACAACCTTTGCTCAAACAATTTTTATTTTTAGAGAAAAATAGGAGAAGACAAGAGATTTGTTGATGGATTTTACATGTACTGAATAACATTACATTATATATATATATATATATATGATACAGCAGTTATCATTCCACATTGGATAGTTTATGTGGGGATATAATAAGAAAATAAATGTAATTGAAAGGGAAATAAGGGGGATTCTACCTCTTAAATATCGTCACCTAGATAGCCTCTTTAAGGAATATATAATCAAACTTTTTTATAGACCATAAATACTTATACCTAGGGAATAGGATTTATAAGTGAATTGGGAGGAATTTATAAAATAAAAAATGCTTGGAAGTAGTGTGTAGAAGAGGTGGTATTTATAGGGAAATAGAGGGGTGTTTTATATTATTTTATTAGTATGTTTATTAATTTGAATAAATACTATGAAATTTGTTTTTAAAATGTCTAAATAAAGTAACTAGCGGTGGGGATTTTGAGATAATGGATCTTGGAACATCCATACATAATCCATGACTCAATAATTCATGTATTTTTTAAATACTGTTATTTACAATGCTACACTATTCTCCAAAAATTGAACTATTTTAGAAAAATAAATATAAAAAACCAATTATTTATCAATGTGTAGATTAAAAAAATGGAATACATTTTATGAAAATAATATTCTAAATATATGAATTTTAATTTTTAAATAAAAACATCATTTATTCAAAAAATGATTCTTTTCATATGGTAATGAATTTTTTGACCTTTTGAGTAATTAATTAAAGCCTCATAAAATTATCTTATAATTATGAAAATAAATATTATTACATTATTAATCTATTTTTGGAACATAAAATTTATTTTAATTCATTCTAACAATTATATAATTGTTAATAGTCATTTATGTCTTAAAAATACCAATACTTAATTTATCATTATTAAAATATTTATTTACCTATACCATGATTTAATTATATCATATTTTCCTTTATAAGATACCTAAATTTTATTTATACTTTTATAGGTGGAGTTATAATTTTATTTGGTGTATTACTATTCCTAATGGTCATGTTACTATTCAAATGGTCGGGTTACTATTCCATAGCTATAGATTCTTTAATTTATATAAATACCACCTAATTCATTATTCACATATGAGAATAATGTTTTTATTGGGTTCTCTGGGTTATATATTTTTTATACCATATAATATAGCTACAAAAAGGTAAATTTCACTTATAAAATTTTGAGTTGTTGTATTTTTTCAATTTTCCACTCTTGGTTTTAACCAAAATCCTCCCTAACTTCCCCCATTTATTTGAATGGAAACTTGGGAGTGTTGGGTGACCTCCTTCTATTCTCCACTTGGATTTTAGTTCTTTCTTTTTCTATATTTGTTAAGATTCATTGGAATTTGATACTCCATTCTCTTATACTCTTTCTCCTCTATTGTTTTGTGGCTATTTATTGGATTTAATATATTTTAGATGAAATTATTGTGAGGGTTAACTTATTTGGGTTCATTATTTTGATGATAGGTTGTTCAGGTTTCTTCTTGGGCCTTATATTTCCCTCTTCAGATTTTTTTTAGCATTTAAACACCATTAGGGTAGTTGTTTCCATCCATTTCTTCTTCAGAACATTCGATATGATTCTTGAGTTTCCTAACATTGATTTAAATTTTTTATACTTCCTTATGGTTTGTTAGAAATATTTTTTTATCATTTTCAATATTGGTAGTTTGTTGGGAGAAGGGGTTATTTAAAAGATTTACATTACTATGCATACATGTATCCAATGTATATGTACTGCAGATATCTGATAAAATTCAGATTTCCCTTTCTACTAGAATTGGGTGTTTTAAAATGGTTTTCATCATTTTATGACGTTTTGATATAGTTAGGTGACATTTTAAAGTGTTATTTTTATGGGTTTTGGTCCACTTTATGGTATTAGTTCTTATGTGGTAACCCGTATTCTTTGGAGTAATAATATTGTGTTTCAATGCTACCTATGTTTATTTGAATAGAATTTTAGGTATTCACATGGATGTTCATATATATTTCTGTATGGAATGTGTATCACTATTTATTCATGGTGTGTTCATATAGAGTTATGGATGCGTATAAATGGTTGATTCCATTGAATTCCATTTATTTAAAAAATTAAAATTATTTTCTAAAAAATAATTATATTTTCTAAATGACTTTTTGGAGTCTAAATGAATTCAATTGAGTTTTTGAAGTTTGATTTTAAAATCTCATCCCGGTGGGAACCTTTGGGGTGTGGTTCACTAAACACTTTTATTTGGAGAACCATTTAGAAAATTATAACTTTATTCATTCTAATAATTTTTAAAAATGTATATTTTTTATTTTGGTGAGTGTTATCCAAAAAAAATATTTAATGGACTATTTTTCAAATTGGAAATGTACTTGATTTTTTTACTTAGTTTTGGTATTTTTTTAGAATGAATAGAGTTTTCCTCAAAATGGTTTTGTATTTCAAACATTAACACTCATTTGGTAATTATAGTCTCTTATTTGGAAAATGGATTCAAACTCTCATTTTATATAGTCTCAATTGGGAATTTTGAAATGATTACTTGTCGTACAGTCACCCCAATATTTTTCCTCTTATTATCAGGGTCTTCACATAGTTGGTGTTAGGAAGTGGTAAAGACATGCACGTTGGCATATGTGTGTATGGTTTATGCCATGTATGTGATGAAATCCTCACATTACCTTATACTAATACCATGGTATCAAAAAATTCATCAAGATGGTTGAGATATGGTTACTATATAGCTCTTGATGAGAAAGACTATGACTTACATAGTAGGTTGATGTCTATGGTCGGTGTACTACTAATGTTAAGCTAGTGGATCAGCTAGATTTTTAATATACTATGGGCCACATCATACAGCAGTGTAAGGGTCTAAATCAAGTATATCTATGATATTCTCTATGGATATTTATCACATCCCATGTTTATATATATATATTTAAATTCCTATATTTATTTAGGGAGTGTTTGGAAAGTTTTTTATATATTTCTATTTATTCCTGTGATTCTTCCTTTACATTTTTAATTTCTCTTATGTACTCTCTAATAAAAAAGAATTAATTATATTTTTCTTATTTTTCATTCTATCTATATTGTGACTCCTTCTTCATATTGTTTTATTTTCAAAATTGGGTTTATAAAGAGAATTTTTGATTAATTGATATCCTTGATTTTTAGAGGGGTTACAAGAATTCTATGTTTTGGTTCATTAAATATTATAAAATGTATTTTATATTTTTATTTTCAAACAAGTGTTCCTAAATATTTTGGAAAATTACATGTATAGATTCTATAGTGTTTAAATATTAATTTGTTTTATTATAACACCATACTTATGACACTCAGAGTCAATAGACCTAAGCTATTTTATATGTTCAACTCTTGTTTTGGTCCTGGTTAGGATCTCTCATAAAGGGGGTTGGGTTTTATGAATGGTGGTGACTAAGAGGTCACTTGGAGTTTGTGTCAGGTTCCAGTTTGGTTATAGTTTTTATTTTGGTATGTTTGATCTTGATTTTGTTTATTTGTTTATTAATGTTCGTTGATTATTGTATCATCCTGGTTTTGGTTTGTACACTATTTTATTTTATATATGGCATGATTTGGGGAAATCCACTCCATAAAATTATCTTTTATTCCTTAGTTCTAGTCGTCAGCCTATAGGAAATAGGGATTCCCTTCAATCCTTATCACATTCTAGCTTGGGGGTCTCATTTCAGGTCGACCCAGGCTAGTTTGTGACACAAAAAGATATTATATTTTGATACACATATAGGGGATTAACAATAAGGGATAGGGGTTATGCCTAATCCTAACATGATTGGCCTACTATAAAGGGGATCACACACCATGGATGTTAAGAATATGATACCTAACCCAACCTAGTAAAAAATGAAATATGATTCAACCAATGTCCATATAGAGGGATATCTGACACTATCTAGAACAATCCCATTGATGGGATATCTCATCATATGATCAGGATGGGAAACCTCATTGGCCTCTCATAAGGATATAGTAAGGGAATTTACCTTCACTTATAAAGTTCATCGAATATCACCTAAGATCAATGAAAAGACGATCTGAGGAGAACATGGGATTTAACATTCCTAGAAATGATTACATAGTGTTTCCCGTGGGGTACACATAGTGACTCACTAAGTCATATAGTACCAATGCCTTTGAATTTCACATAGAAATGCATTTATCTAAATAAATTGTGTTTTATTAGTATTCTTAGAGTTTATGAGTCATAATAGTACTCAATGTGTGTTGTCTACTCATACACATGCACATTTCCAAGTACACATTGTCCCCACCACACAAGGTGTGTGGGGTAACTTAGTATCATATGCATGTACTTCACATACATGCTTAGTAGTAAGAATAATTTTCACATTGTATGTGGGTACCCTATACCACATTTGATATTTATATCACTAAAAAACCATAACCACCATATAGAGGGTTCAATACAACATGGGTTCTTTCAATGTAAAAATCATGTTACCCATTAATTCACAGAAACTTCATCTTGTTTGTGTATGTTCTCCTAATCCACTATTACCTTCACTCCAGCTGAAAATCATGGCCATAAATTCCTACATCCAATATGACCTAGCATTCAATTCCACAGGTGGCTGGTTCTATCCACCTATTGATCGGAAAATTCCTTTCACTAACTACCTAAAGACACCAATTTTCTTTGGATCATGAATCCACTACTAATAGAAATTTTATGGTTCCATCATCATCATCTGTGGATGGATTGAATCCATACTTTTCTTGGAAACACCAATTACTTATCTTTCATATATATCTACTAAATGCATGTCTAAAATTCTCTCTCACCTAAAACATCAGCATTGAGACTCCATCATGTCTCCAAAACCAAAAACCAAACTAGTTATCAAGATCCATTATTCCACATAGTAAATCCACAATGATATTTATTCCTAGGTTTCATCAAATCATTGGATAACTGAAATGGTGATTATGAGCATTGAATAACAATTGTGAATGGAAAAAAACCCAAAGAAACCATTAAAAACGTGATTTTGACTTATCCTTATTTAGGTGAGTCAAAATGACAATTATGTAACAGAAAAATCTACAAATAATAATCATAAAATCCAAAAATCGATGACTATATAATTGAACTTTGGACAAACCAATGAAATTTATTCATGGATTAATTCAGTAATAAATAACTTAATTTCATCTAAACTAAAAAATGGGGAAATGAACCATAGAAATTAGATTCACTACCTCATGTTTGGATTGATAATCTAAGATAAATGATTCTGTATTGATATAGTTTACAATATCCACTACAAATGATGTTGGCTCTAAAAATCTCTATGTTCATTCATTTTTGACCCATGATCCAAAACCCTTTGATCATCCACCAATAAACTCACCGATGAATCTCTCTCTATCCTCTCACCCCTTATAGTATTCTATAGATAACCCATGGGAATTAAATAATGAAATTTTTATATATGGATTTCCATTGGATTTTTTAATTAAAAGTCAATTATATTAGTAAATTAATTTATACTTTTAATCTTCCAATGACTACACCCTATCAAAGTTCCCAATAACAACATGGATTATGTCATGCTTTGTGTAAAACCCGTTCTCATGATTTAATGGCCCCATAATATTTATATATTAATGTAATCATTATGTGTTATTCTATTATTTATGAAATTACACACATACACATTGTATTATATTTAATAATTATAATTTATAAAAAATGAGGCATTAAATGCCCTAGAATCACACACTGAATCGACTCCCTACTTATACAATATATTAGAAATGTTCCAATGTGTTAAAAATAATTTTCAGAGGGTATATGTTCTATTATTGTACATTACATACATATTAAAGAATTTGTATTTGTAAAAATATCTCACAAATTAAATTATAAAAGGTCCCCTCCAATACCAACCCAAAAACCTAGATTACCATTGATTTTCTCCTTAATAAATCCATAAATTATATCCCAAACAATCATCTCATATTTTTTAAAACCTTTATTCAATTGGGGTCTCAACTCCATCATTTCCATGATGCTCTCATAGGAATGATCCATGTATTCAATGTCAGTGTGATCCTCTCCTTGATCATTTTTCATTATCATCATCATCCACCAAATCTTAAATAAATTTTACCACTTCAATAACCTATTTTTTAAAACCATTAATTTTATTTAAAAGTTTTGTTATTACTATTTAGAAACATTTTTTACTCTTTCATTTTCTATAACATATTCTTGTTTCGATCACTTTACCACATATAAAAACATTGTTATATTATTTATATAATGAATAATTAGGAAAAGTTGAATAACACTAAAATATTATAATAATAATTAATTTAAAATATTTTAAAAATTCTATAATTTAAAAATTCCAAATTATATTCACCAATTAATTCAATTATTCTGCTAATTAAACAATCACTGGTAATGTGTTTTTTTTTGTATGCATTAAAATATATCAACATAACATCTTTGACATGACCATGGTTTTATATAAATATATAAAAACATATATTAAATATCAATGATCATTATTAATTTCATGAACACATTATAAAGGATAATGGAACAAGACTGCCAAACGGAAGCATGCGTGGAAGAAAGATTACAATTAACACTCAAATATTAATTTTTAAAATAAAAAATTAATATTTTCATCATAAAAATGTTATAAATTAATGTTATTAAGTAAAATTAATATGACTAAATTTATTATAAACATTAATAATAACCATAAATTTATTTTACATGGAGTTAGAGTGTTCCCTACCAAGATGAAATATGAGGTATAGGTTTCTCATAACAATTTCCATTCACGGATATATATATTCAATATTAAAAATCAATCTTCTTTTATTTAGTTTATATAATAGTTTAGGGATATAAATAATCATATTTTTAATCTAATTCATTTTAATTAAATATATATATAATTCTCTCTCGTTTAATGGATTCAATTCTAGAATTAAAAAAGTCATAAGTCCTTCTTTTGTAATATCCCCTTGAAAAAATGATATATATGTATAAATATTATTCTTGGTATATTTTATGTTATTTAAATATAAAACTCCAAATATTTTTTTATTCTATAGATATTTATATGGATTTCATGTGTTCTTACCATTTCCCAGTAATTTGGTTCAACTTTAATTAATATGTTATTGCATGTGGAACATACTTCTTCTATTCTTTTTAGAAAATAATATTTTCCTTCCATGACATTTATTTTTATATTAATTTATGGGATGTACTTTTCCAAATACATATTTTTTATTATTTCAATTTTTTTATTTATTTTTTCTTTCTGAAAATGTTTTTGAATGAAATTATTTTTTATCATTTTCCACACTGTCAGTTTCATCCAACATTTTCTATAGTATTCTTTAAAAATATTCCTATCCATTTTCTTCTGATTCCTTAAAGTATTGTTTATTTAAATTCTTAATATTTTTTAAAACCATTTATTTCAAAATTATTAGTTTTTTTTTAATTTATAAAATTTATTGTATATTTATTATTATCTTTTCTGAAAAAAATAGTTCTCTTTAAAGGTGTTTTTAATTTTTATCAATATAATTTAATGTTTCTTATATTTCCCTAGGGATATATTTCAATGGGGTCATTCACTAAAATTTTGTATATAATTAATTTTTAAGTCATGAGAAAATAATTATAAAACTTATTTCATTATCATTGGTTAACTATTAAATGATGTAATTATAATGTTTCATATATTTTTTTGCACAAATATGTATGGTTTTTTATTATGCGGTATGTGGCCAAAAAATTATATAGCCCTCCAATGCATTGGGTTGTGATTTTCTTCTCATGATTTGACAAGTAACAAAATAGGGAGTGGAATAAACACACTATAATTATGGGAAATTGAGAGTTATCCCAATATAGTTTGTTATGGGACACTTTCTAGTTTGTGATGATGATCTTGGTGATAAGGCTCGACATAATAAATTGTTTTCTATAGTTATTTTTCTTGAATGTATATACGTTATGAAAAATTTATATGTTATGTTTTCATGGATCATGACTATTTTCTAATGTATCCATAGTCTAATTAATTATTTTTTAGGTAATTCAAAAATCCCTATGTATTGATTCTGGATTTATTCTTTATTGGGTATGATTTCTTTAAGATATTTTTTATATATTTAATTTTATATTATACTCATATCTATATATTTTGATTCCTTATGTTATTCAAGTGATGTATCTTATTTTTACCCTTAATAATAATTTGATATCACACTTTTCATATGTTTACATCCCCCAATTACATAATAGGAGTCTTATGTGTTGTTTTTGTATAAAGATATCATACTTAGAGTGTTTTATAGAAAATATTTAAGACTTTTTATAAAATAATTTGTTATTGGAGATATTCTCCAAATAAAATAAACTAATAGGATGTCGTGTGTGATTTTATATGAGATGTAAATGATTTTATTGTATAATGAATTATTTTATATGGTATGCTCATGTCCTCTCAACCTTGTATCTCAAAAAATAGACGGTTCCCTAAAATAATAATATAGGTATTGTCATTGATACCATTTGTAGCAATTGAACCTGTATATTAGCATATAATACCTCCAAATCCCATATAAACCCATGTTCAGATACAATAAAACACCATCAGTAAATCTAAAACACAATTCAACCCATCCATTAACCCACCAATATTCCAAAATACAATGTTATTGTAACTTACCATACAAAAAACATATATTATAGTCCATAACATGTTATTTCACTTTGATTTGTTCTTTCTCACACACACCATTATAAAATTCTTAGGAGTACATCCATATTATAATAACTCTAAAAAAAATTGTTCATAACATTGATGTACACTATAAGTAGTCTCTAATAATAAAATGTGTGCATTATTCATGGGAGTTTTACCAATTTCCCTTTTAAGTCATCTTTATCCTATTATATTATATAAATGAAAAATCAATGATATTTTTTAATTTATAAGGGTTATTTTAGAATAATTTTGAGGCTAATGAAATTAATTATGAAGAATCAATAAAAAAGTAAACAATATCTTTTGAGACTTATGTAAGCATAAATTTTTACCATATCTAATGTCTTACATGAAGTATATTTGACTGTCTCTTTAAAGAAGAAATGAAAAATTATTAAAATTTATAGATTTGGTATATTACATTGGATATTAAAATTATTGGTAATTTTTATTTGAATATATTCATGTTTTCTACTAGATACATATGAGATGTAGTGATCATATTTGATTTCTACTCAAAATAGGATGTTTAGACTCATCTTTCCAATATTGTATAAGTTTTTACCAAACAATTAAAAATTATTGTGTACTACTAAAACATTATAATTTCTATTTTATGTATTCTAAAGGCTATTTTTCCAATATATTTGTTATAATGACATATTAAAAGGTAAAGGAAATTAAATATATTAATAGAAAATTTGGGGAAGAATGAAATTCTAAATGCAGTATCTCTGAAGATACGACCAAAGAATTTTTTGAATTATTAAATTGAACAAATATAAGGTATTAAGAATATAATTAATCCAAAATATTATGACATTGTTTGATCTCAATTAATATATTTCATTACCTATGATCTCAAAAGAAAATAGAAATGTATTATACTCCATGAAATGATATTCATTGACAATTACAAGAGATTTCAGAGTGTTTCATTTTTCATTGAAGTGGTCATTTATTGGGTCAAGTTATTGTTTCACTCTTAGAAAAATTTTAATTCATTAACCATTTAGAGTAATATTATCCACATGAATAAAATAACATCTTAATGTTTATTAGTGTTCATTTTCATCTCAAAATATTTAAATTATACTAAATAAGGATCCAATGAGATTCTATTGTAGTGGTTTATAAATCATGTCATCACATTAGTATTTGTAATAAATATAATATATTATTTTATTATCTATGATATAAATGATGAAATCACAGGAAAGAAATATCACAAATATTTTGGGTGAACCTTGTAAATCTCAAGCACTTTTTTAATTTTATTTATTTTCATTTGCATTATGGGGTGATTAAAGAAGATGAGTGAATCCTTTAACTCTAACAAATCCTCAAAAAATAAATGATGATATTTTTAAAAGTGGGAAACATTGATCCCAACAATTCACCTTCTCAATGTCTCAATCTTTTCTTTTCTAAAAATGTCATGTAGTATTAGTAAAATCCATTTTCTCCTCTAATGTATCCTTATTAATAATTTATAACATGTTTTTTGAATATTATTTATCATTTCTTATTTCTGGAGTTAATATGGGAAATAAAAGATTGTCAAGAACCAATGAGCTCGGACATTTTATGGTTTAAATTTTCATTAATGGAAAGAAATTATATTTCCCTATTTATTATATCATCGATTAAATGTGCCTAATTATGTCACAATTGGATTTAATATAATTTTGAAAGATGTAAATATTTATAATATATAAATAATTAATTTTAAATAAAATGGGAAGAAAATAGATCTTATTTTACATTCTTTATATAATATAGTCTCTACAATGATATTAGGATGACAAATTCCAAATTAGACCAATAATAATATTAAAACATTCTATGAATCTAATAGTAATGTGAAGGAGGAAAATTTAAGAAAAAATCAATAATTATTAAATATGTTAAAAACATAATAAAGAGATAAACCACTAATTACTTGCTAATGAAATCTACAGAAGTATGAGATGATATATTGAAAATAATAAATATTTAACAGTATTGAAAAATTAATGGTATTATTTTATTTAATTGTTGATAAAGTTCCAACTCATGAATGTCGATATTTATGATGAGTTATCCACTGATGGCCTCATAATATTTAGATTTTTTTTGAAATAACGAAATATTTTTTAAAAAATATTAATAAATGTATAATAAAATTTAATTCAAAGTTATGAAATAAATATAAAATTTAATTAAAAATAGGAATACTATTTTACTCACTATAAATATAAATAAAATTAAATCCATGAATATATTGTGTCCATAATTTAAAAAATAAATATTTTAAATAAAAAATATTATTTTAGGTTTCTACTTAAATGATTCAATGTTAATACAATATGATATTTAAATAATATGTTTGAATTTGATAAAAAAGATTAATAAGATTATATATCATGAAGAATAATTAATAAAAAACTAATCTTTAATATGTGTAAGAAGATGGATAATGAGAATAAATGATTCTATAAAAAAATAAGGTATTCATATGTAAGGAAATTGAGAAATATCCACATACTAAATAAATAAATTATAATGGTAAAGACTATATTAAAAGAATAAATAGAACTTTTATGATGTATATTTAAATATAGGAATAAAATTCATGTCATAAACTAGATGAATTATCTTATAAAATCAACATGCTAAATGTAAAATTTATGATTTTATTCATCAAGGTTATAAATAGAAGAATAATTTCAAGAAGAATAAGAAAATATGTTGAAAAACATAAGTTTAATTAATGAATTTTTTTTTATTAGGGAGAAATATTTTTCAAATAAATTACAAATCCATGTGTTTAAACAATATAAAATCATATAATAGATTAAATTTTATGATACTGTTCAAAAATAAAATTAATAAAGGTTAAATTAATATATCTAAATGATTAATAATCAGTATATAACATGAATTATTATTTTGAAAATGTTTTCGAAGATAAAGATTAATAATAAAATTATTTTTTGAATCATTTTGATCCTACTAAATTGTTTGATTAGTGAATGAGTAATAAGATATAAAAAATAATCAGAATGATTGTTTTGAGATTATCTAAATTTTATTTTTATTCAAATAAAATTAAAAACTAATTCAATTTATTCTAGAGCATTCAAAATATTCAAAAATTTATCATTCTAAAATTATTATTTCAAAATCATTTTCATGGAATTTTTTTATAATAATTGAGACAACCAAAATTTTTGTTCTAATGAAGGTATAATGATTCTATTAGAATTTATTTCTTCAAGTAAAATATAATAGGTGACTCATTAGTATTAAAAATATAATCATTGTAAATCTATAGAAAATATATCATAAAATGAATTTTCTATTTTGAACTATAATAATTATTATTATTGTAATGTGTGTATATATATATATGTAACCATTATATACATTTAAAATTTTAATTTAAAAAGAGAAAATAAATATAATATTTTAGGGTGGCTGTTTTAATAAAATAAGATATCATAATGAGATAAAATATCCTAAAATCATGATAAATTCTGATATAAATTTTAAAAAATGTTTTTATTTTCATGAAAATATTTGAATGGAATATAAATTGTATCTTTATTAAAGATTCTAAAATCACTACCCCATATAAAATGAATTAAGAAAGGGGAATTAGGTATATTCAAGTATGAAGAATGTGACAAAGAGTTATTATAGAAGATGTTTAATTGAAAAAATTATATGATAGATAAGTCATGGATTCATTATAATGTATATTCCCCTCATGTGAAAAGAGTTTACAAAAATTTAAAGAATAGAAAAAATAATATTGATTTTTTAGTGACATTGTGAAATGATCGTGATTTAAAAATTAAATGAGTATGCACTGGTGAGATATAATCCAAAAAACCAAAATCAATAGAAGTATCATATATTTATAGTCAGAAACATACTTTCTTAAATTTTGACCAATTATATGATGTTGATAATGAATCCATTTTTGGTAAGAATTAAAGCATTATTATGATTTTCAAATGGGGATAAAAATTAAATAAAATAGTATATAGAATGATTCAATCTTCCTGAAATTGTAAATATAGATAATTCTTGCTATTTATGTAATAAAGTGGGAGATTATTAAGGAATGTAAGGATTTGGAATCTCATTCAAATAAGTATGATAATTATTTCTATTTAATAAGTTTTAATAAAACATCTTAAGCCAATTAGATAAAGAGAAATACTTTTTGAAATAAATTAAATGAAAAAATAATTTAAGGTGGCCATAAGAGATTGGAAATATAATAAAAAAGTAGTATAATTAATTCATATTGATATGAGTTGTTTTATGAGGCATAAATTATCAGAATAATAATAATAATTCATCACTTTCATTTAAGACAATGAAAGACTATAATTTTGGGGTTAATAAATGTAATATCCTATGTTTTTTAAAGGAAACACTATGTTTGATATCATACATGATATGCCACATTGATCTTAAGAAAAAAACTAAATAATTTTTAAATGTTACAGTTAAAACCTAGTCGATAGAATGAGATGAATGAATATTATTAAATGAATTATAAAAATATGGTATACACCTGTATATATAACTTATTCTTTGGCAAAAAATATTTATAAATTAATTTAAATACCTTTTTAAAATAAAAGGAAATGTTTTTCGAAAAAAAACCACTTAAATGTGCACAAGTATCTTTTATAACAATAAATTAACAAATAACTATTGTTGTATTGTATTAATTAAATATATATATATATATAATCTAATTTCATCTTTAACATTCATTTTATTTGTTTTCTATACTTTATATAAGAACAAATCAGATTTTATGAATAAAATTAGTATTTTCTAAAAAGGTTGTTTTGCCTCCTTTTGATGGAGCACTAATTTTAAATGTAGTTTCCGCACATTTATAAGTTATATTTTTAAAATTAATCTTATTATTTGAATTTATACTATCAAAATTTACATTGGTTTATTTTTTCGTATTTTTTGATAAGTTTCATGTTTTTAGGAATAGTTAAAAATAATGCATTTTTATTGAAAACTAATATTTAATGAAAATTTATTATAGTGTTAAATTAAATTTATAAATGTTCTAAAGTATAATTAGATATATAATTTATAATTTAATATAATTTATTTCATTCTAATCAATTTTATGTTGAAATTGGATATAAAAACTTTGTGAACTTTTTATAGTTTTTACTTTAAAAACTTGTTTTCTTGTTCCGTCAATAGGATTAATTTTTTATATAATTCCTAAAATTTAAATGGTTGTCATTTTGAAAAGTGGATTTTAAAATTCTAATGAAAAGGTAAAAATTTAATAAATAGGTCTATTTTATTTTTGAATAATATTAATTGTATCATTAGTAAATTTTTTATTACCACACTAATGGTAAATCTGGTAATTAATGATAATAATAATTTTATAAATATTAAACAATTTCCCTGAAACTTGTCATAATTTTATTAAATGATTATTTTTGGTCCCTAAAATTAATTTATTGGCTATGTGATCATTTACGGACATTTGGATGATAATATACCCTTAATAATATTATATTCCATGCAAAGTGAATTTTTTCATACTTTTGTTTTTAATAGAAGACATATTTTTAATTTGGGGTTATATAACATACATGTTTTACTATAAATATTATTTATAAAGATAAATATTTCCATAAATCATAGAAATTTATTTATAATTTTTAGTGGTAATATAGTTACCTTAAATTGAGACATAGTGATGATTTATAAATTGTTTAAATAATTGAAGAATTAATTAAATTATATTAAAAATATGAAAATAAATATAATTTAAAATAATCAATTATATCCACTAATATTATCATTTAATTTTATGTTATAGTGATGTTATAAGGTTTTTTTAAAATATATCATGTTTTTATGAAATTTCTGAAAAGGAATGTGATGAATATTGTCACAATTTACATTAATGATATTTTAAAATAAGTAATATTTTATTAAATGGTATAAAAATAATAAAAATATAAAATTCTAAAAAAAAATGGTTAATGTCTACAAATGTCATCAATGGCTTATTTATTGGACATTTTTCATTTTTTTATTTATTATATTAACCCTCAATGTGTATATTACATGATATGAGCATAAGAGTTAAAAATATTAAATATGGGTTAATAAAAAAAGATCAGGATTAAAAAAATTCCTAAAAAGTAATTTTTTTAGATTAAGGGATTGTGAATAAATATAATCATATCATAGAAATTAATAAATTTGGATTAATTTGGATTAAAATAATTTATAATAATTTAATATTTTGAAGATTTCCCTGAGTGCCCCTCCCCTCTCTTATAAAAGGGGACCTTTTCTCCTCAAATCCTAACAGTTAAAAACCAATTTGGTTCGAATCGTATATATCAAAATCACTTCTCAGAATCCCTCACATTATATATGCCTTATTTTTAGAATAATACACTCCATATAGGTGTTAAGTTGTCAATCAAATGTGTTCATCCTAATGAGATGTATCGTTTCTAATTAAGTGTTTCTGTTTTATTTCTTCTTCCACTTCATATAAATCATATTTAAATATGGTGAAATAATAATTACATTATCCTTAGTAATCATAAATGTTATTTAGTTAGTTTATTATCCTAAATCCATTTCCATTCCAATCAAATTTGAAAATAATTTATCATTCTTGCGTATGACGGACTACAACCTCACAACCTGATATAATACATTTTCCATAAACATCTATCAAGATGTGTTAAAATGATGGAATTAATGTTTATATATGATATTCATGAAATATCTATCATTATTAAATAATAACATATCATTTATTCTTCTACAATTCCATACACATAAAATTGATAATGTTGATCCTACGTACTTGTGAACTATCACCTCCACGAAGTGATGTGATTATTTTTTCTTAAACACATCATAAGGATGGTATATAAGTGTATTTGAATTATTAATATTATATTAAATATATTCTTAAAATTTTTTAATGACAAAAATTTTATTAAATTATTTCCCTAAAAATCATTGAAAAATGGAAATAAATATTCATGTGTAGCCTACCGTGTCCGTGATTATAACATTGTTCATTTTTCATAAACCAGATAAATGTTTTGATTTAAAATTACAATTGATATATAAAAGAGATTATTATTTAATTAATATCATTCTGGAGATGATGTACTAATGGAAACATTTACTACTAACATTATACCAAATTCATTTTGGACGCAAGCACCGAATGACATCAAAATGACCTAGAAGCACATACAATTTTGAGTAATTTTTATAATATTATAACATGGTAATATGTGATATAAAACTAATAATAACTGTAAAAAAAATATCAATAAAGTAAATGAATGACATATGTTTATTATTCAGGATGAAAAAGGACATACATGACGAATCAGACTCAAGGTACTAGACTCTTTAACTAAAACCATCGTTTTTAATGTTTTAAATATTTATTCTTCTAAATGCATATCATTCATATAATTTTTTTCAAAATGGGTTTATGAGTGTATTATTTTAGACATGAAAGTCTTAAAATTATAATTTTTTAGTTTCGTTCAAATGATTCTAAGTGGTGTGGTATAGTTTGATATAAAAATATCTTTTTTAATGTTTTAAATGGGTTTAAAAAAATTGATCTGTTTTTAAATAACAAGAAATGTGTTCTTATTAGTGAAAGTGAAATTTTATGAGTGAAAATTATAAATTGAAATATTTTATTTGTTATGATTATATAATGGTACTTTGAAATTTTATGTGTGTTTAGTTAATAAATCATGGATCTATTGTTATGTTATAACCTTCAATGAATTGGGTATGGAAGTTTGTTGTATGGATATTCCATTTGTAAGAGTGGCATGTATATTAGTCTAACATATAGATATTTCATTTTTAAAAGTGACACGTATCGATGTTGACCTTATAGTTATTCCATTTGTAAGAGGGACACATATCCAATTCAACCACATTGTTATTTCATTTTTTTAATTATTTCTCATGTTTCCAACTTATATTTTATATTCTTGGTTAAGATTTTTCAATTAAATAGTTAAATTTTTAAAAGTTTAAATAATTATCTACTTTAAATGATTATCAAATTTTCAGGGCAAAAGGAATATTTTTAAGTAGGTTTTTATGTTTTTCCACATGAATAATGGTTTCGTTTATTTCAAGACTCCTATTGAGATTTTGTGCTCAACCAAAGTTTTAAACTATTTTTCATTGGGTTTGTGGAAGAATTTTTTCAAGGATTTGATCAAGGAAAATGTTTTAAGATAAATCAACATAAGAAATCATTTTTTATTTTTAATATTTTTTTATGGGAGAAATTAATTCAGTGTACAAAATTACACTTATAATGTATGGGTTCACAATGTTTGATTTTGTCTTAATTAACTAATCATCTAAACCTTTAATATATCTGGGAAAAGAATGTGATTTCTTATTTCAAAATAACCAGAATATGTAATGTTTAATGTCAGGTACAAACATTTTGTATCTTAGTGGGGTTTATATAACTTTAGAGATTGGGATGTTTTATTATTTGTTAGGGATGTCATCATGGGTTTATAATTTTATGTTTATTCCTATATTAAATGTCTTTGAAATCCATTTTGAGGAATTAAGTTATGAAATTTTAAGGTGACTGACTATATTTATGGAGACATTAAATTTTGAGTAAATTATGACTTATTATATTAAGGATGAAAAATGGAAGTTGCAAGATAACCATTTAGTTTAAAACATGTTATTGTTATTTAAGTGGAATTTATCATAATTTGGGAATGTTATAAGAATTGTATATTTCTAGAAAAGGGGAAAATCATGGGATGAGGGACAACCCATCACATTTGGAAATGCCATCAGTTCAGAACCCATAATATAAGGGCGATAAGGGAGCTCACCTACCACTAGCCTACACGATGTCATGTATAATATGACATACTCTTTTTCAATTAATTAATTTTATCGATAAATAATAAGTTGATATTGGGAAAATATATATTATAAAACATATAATATTTGGAATGAAAAAATAATTTAGAGATTAAGTGATTACTATTTTTTCGGAAGAGATTAACTATTTTGGGAACATTATATGATTAAGGTCAATAAAATATTGTGGGATACTATTAGATAAATAAAGGTTGAATTATAATTTAGAGGAATATATCAATTTATGGTTATTTAGGTTATTTATGTAAATGGATAGAATACATCATGATTATTAAGGAAATAACTTTTTTTATAAGACTTCATCAGTAATTGAAATTATTTGATGATAAATGTTAAAATATATCATGGAAGACTATATGTCCAAATCCTTCTGAATTTTGGGTTTGAATATTAGTCAATGTATTTTTGAAGAATATTAAGGATAGTTGTTTTTTGAATATTATAGGTGTAACTTTTGGTATTACTTTTTAATTTTTGAGAATAAAGTAGTTTTTAATCATATAAAGGTTTATTCATTTAAGGGAATTATCTTGTCCTATACTAACCATTTTTGTTTTGGTTAATATCTAAAGATAAGAGAAATATAAGTATAATATTTTTGGGATTGTGTTATTCTCTAGAAGTTTATTCTAGTTCTTCAAGTAAGAAATATTCGTCATAAATACTCATCTTTTGGAGAAAAAGATGAGTTTGTGCTGTAAAATGAGTAAAGGATAGAACTCTACATGTCAAGTAAGTATATTTCCTTATGTTATAAGTCCAATTCGTAATGGAATTCCTCAAATATATGAAAAAAATATTAAAACAAAAATGTTACCCATTTACTTTTCATACTAAGAAATCAGTGAACTTTTAACCCATCACATATATATGGTTTTGTGACTACTAAGATTGTCATAACCATATTATCTATCACTCTCCATCAGAACATGTTAGTTAGTTTTTCTTACATATCCTTGTTTTCCATCATGGAACCCTCTTATGTGTTTTCTTAGGTGACCTTCATACTCACTTTCATTATTTAAAAGTGGAAGTTTAATTATTCATTTTTTCCAACGTGGGAATTCAACAAATTTATTTTGAAAATTTAAATGCCTAGTTTTCAATCCTTAGTTCAAATTATCATGTCATAATTTATAAAAGGGGTGGAGAATTTAATATCCTAGGTTATTAAAAGGAAACACTATGTTCAATAGTGAACATGATACACCACATCGAGCTTAAGAAAACTAAATAATATTTAGATTTTAACATCAAAACCTAGCCCTTAGATTCGATTAAATGAATAGTATTAACTATGTTATGGATATATAGTTTACACATGTATATATAATTAATTATTTTGTGAACAATTAATTATAAATTAATGTGAAACCTTTTTTATAATAAATGGAAATGTTTTCCTGAAAAACTATTTTATTGTGCACAAGTGTGTTTTATTTGAATAAATTAATAAATTAATCTTGATGAAATATATTAATTATATATATATATATATAATATTTAATTTAATATTTAACATTCTAATTATTTGTTTTCTAGGATTCATAAAAGGAAAAAAATCAAATTTTATGAATAAAATATGTTTTTTTCAAAAAAATCAGTTTTGTTATCTTTTGATTGAACACTTAATTTAAATCTAGTTTTTAACCCTTTTATAAGTTATAAGTGGAAAATAAACTTATTATTTTGATATTGGATTATGGAAATTACCTATTTTGTTTTTTTATATTTGTTTTGATAAGATTCATGTTTTGATGAATAGTCAAAACAAATAATGCATTTTAATTGAAAAGAACATTTTCATCAAATATATTTCTAATGTTAAATTGTATTTTTTAATGATTTTAAATTATAATTATATCATGTTTTTATCATTTATTATAATTTAGGTCATTATAACTAATTTCATATATCAATTTAATATAAAAACATTGTGATCATTTGAATGTGTTTACTTTAAAAACCGATATTCTTGTTCTGTCAATGAGATTAATTTTCTGTTAATTTATTAAATTTATGTGTTTTTAATTTTTAAAAATGGTTTTCTAATTTGGAATCAGAAGTTTAAATTGTATTAAATAGGTACCTTTTATTTTTGAACAATGTAGATTGTAACGCTAGTAATTTTTTTATTGCCGCGGATAAGGGTAAATTGATAAATTAAGCATAAACATATATTATAAATATTACAAAATTACGCTACAACTTCTCCAAAGATTATTTTATGAATATTATACATCCCTAAGAATTAAAGGATCTATTATTTGACCATTTATGGCCATATGGATGAGTATATAACCTTAATAATATTATAATCAAAGAAAAGTAAATTTTAATATACTTTTGTTTTTAACAATAAAAATATTTTTAATATGGTGTCATATAAGAGATATTTTCAATTATAAAAAATATTTGGAAAGATAGAAATTTTGTATACATCATCTTTATTTATTTATAATTTTTAGTGATAAAATTTTTATCTTTAATTATGACACAATGATGATGATGGAATTGTTTAATTGATGGATATATCAAATAAATTATATTAATAATATTAAAATAATTAAAATTTGATATAATTAATGATATACAAGAGTTTTATAGATGACTTTGATATTTTATTGATGTTTTAATGTAGTTATTTTGATTATATATTGTTATTACGATATTTTATAAAAGTCAAATGATGAATGGTGTCAAAATTTACATTAATGATATTTTAAAATAAATAATATTTTATGAAATTATATAAAATTCATAAAAAAATAAAATTTTGTCAACTAATTAGTATAAGTCTAAAAATTCCACAAATTACTCATTTATCGGTCTTTTTTCATTTTATTGTAATTATTTTAACCCTAAAATTATAAATTACGTGATATGAGAGTAAGAATTATAATGGTTAAATAGGGGTTAAAACAAAAACATAAGGATTCAAAAAAATAAAAACCTTTATAATTAAAATTTGATGATGTTATTTTGACTAAAAATCACCATTTATTTGAAATTAATATATTTGGATCCATTTGGATTATAAAATTAATTCATATTAATTTAATATTTTGAAGATTTCCCAGAGTACCCATCCCCTCTCTTATAAAAGGACACATTTTCTCATATATTCCTCATAATTCAAAACCTCTTTTGTTCCACAAATATCTACCAATATACCTCTATATAATCCCTTACGACATTCTAGTGGACTTATTGTATTCATAATACCCTCCTTAGAGGTGTTAAGATGTTAATCAAAGGAAGTCGTCCGGAGGAGGGGTATCATTTTAAATTTAGTGTTTCTATTTTATTTATTCTTCCAATTCATTAAAATTTTATTCAAACATGATAAAATAATAACTCCAGTATCCTAAATAAAATTAAAATTCATTTTGTTAATATTATCACCTAAATACATCTTCATTTCCATCTAATGGGAAAATAATTAGTCATATGTGCATACATAGGACTACCACCTCGCGAACCAATATAATTCATTTTCCATCACCATCACTCAAGATTGGTTATAATTATTGAATTAATATTTATATATGATATTAATTAAATTTTTATCTTAATAAAAGTAAAAACTATTTATTTTATTTTTATTCTATAAACATAAAAATTAAAACTTCGTTCGTGCATACGTGTAAATTATCACCTCTGTGAAGCGATGTGATTCAATTTTCATCACCACGTCACATTAATGATATATATAAGTATATTAAAAATATTAATATAATATTAATGATATTATAATAATTCTTGAAAGATAAAATTTTTATTATATTCATTCTATAAAGTTCATTTAAAAATGGAAATGTTACTCATGCGTACGTATGTCCTACCATCTTCATGATTATAACATTGTTCATTTTTCATAACCATACATAAATTATTGGATTTAAAAGAATAATTTTTGTATAAAATTTATTATTATATCATTAATATTATTCTATATTTGATTTTTTATTGAAAACTTGGACTATTTAAATCATACCAACCTCATTTTGTAGTCAAGAACCCAATGTCTTCAAAATATCCAACATGAACATAAATGATTAAGTAATTGTTATAAGAAGATAGCACGGTAACAATTGATATAAAAGGAATAATAAACATAGAAATTTTATAAATAAAGTAAATAAATAAAATATTTTTATTATTCAGGAAGAAAAAGGACATACGTGACAAATCATACTCAAGGTAAGAGACTCTTTATCTAAAAACATCATTTTAAATGTTTTAAATATTTATTCTTCTTAATAATCCTCTTTCATGTCTTTGTTTTGAAAATAGTTTTTATGAATTTATTTATATATACATGAATGGTTTAAATTTAAATTTTTTGTTTCTTCCAAATGATTCAAATTGGTATGGGACACTTTGAATGAAAAATATTTTTTAAATGTTTTGAATGGGGTTTGAAAATAGATTTGATATCCAATAAAATGAAATTATTTTTATGAGTGGAAATGAAATTCAATTATTTACATGTTTAAATTAAAATATTTTATGTGTTATGGTAATATAATTGTACATGGACATTTTATGGGTGGTTACATGATAAACCAAGGATGGGTTCTTACGTTATAAGATCCAATTCATTAGTTATGGAAGTTTTCCATATTTTTATTCATTATATATGAGTTACACATATTGAATTATTTAGTACAGATATACCAATTATAAGAGTGAAATTTCTGTAAGTTGTTCATATTTTCATTCCATTTGTATGGGTTACATGAATGGAATTCGGCCACATGGTTATTCTATTTTAGTTTAATTATTTCCCAAGTTACCAACATATCATTTATATGCTTACTTATGAGTTTTCATACAAATAGATTCATTTTAAAATGGAAAGATAATGATATTTTTGAAATTATGATATGTTTTCCAAGGTAAATATGTATTTTTTAGGAAATGTTTTATGGGCTTTCACTAGAATAATGGTTACCATTATTGTAGGAATCTTACTAATATTTTTTTTCTCATCCCATGTTTTAAAAAATTTCTCACATTATTTAAGGAAGAGTTTGTTCATGGATGAGAGCAATGTAAAATTGTGAAGATATATCAGAAAAAGAAATCATGTTTTATTTTAAATATTTTTTTTATTGATGAAATGGATACTATGTAAAAAATTTCAATTTTAATGTACGGGTTCACAATGTAAGAGTTTGTTCTAATTCTCTAAAACACTAAACTTATAATATCTTCCGGGAAAAACATTATTTATATTTTTATAATAACTAGAATATGTAATGTTTATGGATGGGTCCTTACAATAAAACCCATGTAATTTTCTATAAATAATTTTAAAACTTTTATAATAAATGTTAATAAGAAATCACATCTACCAATAAATAATACAATTCCCCAAAATAAAAGAGCATACATAATTTTGAAAATTATCCGAAAAAATGAATGATATATATATATATATAATTCTTCATATTATTATTAATAAAATACATTTTATGGAATAAAGAATTTAGTTCCTATAGATATTATAACACCTATATTTTGGATAACCATAAATTATTATTATTTAGATGGGATAAGATATTGGAATATGTATTATTGAGGTATTTTGAGGTGTTTGAGAGAGTTTGGAATTTTTTTAAGGAATGTGAAGTGTTTATGGGAGTTTATGAATTTTTTTTGGGTTCTTGGGTTTTGAATGGTTGATGGATGGGAAAAAATACCTTGCATGATGTTCTCATAAAATATTTCATGAGTTCTGTAATGTAAGGGGATGATAAATGGTTGATGTATAGTCACATAATACAATCCATTTAGGCAATTAATTCCTATTGCAGTATTATATTGATGGTGGACAAGCATAGGGAGACAAGATTAAATCATACTTCTTCTATTTTTCACCCCATAGTAAACCAGTATTTTAGATGTGTATAGTTAATGAAGTAAAAATGATTAAGTGAAACATTTTCTACTACACTTGTGGTGGTTTGTTTCCATGGTATGTGATATATATAGAGGAGGATTTATAGGTTAATTAAATGAGTAATTGATGTTTAAGAGTCATGGAGTGATAGTTATGGATCTGTACTAATGAGATTCATTGTGTAGACATATCATCCTTACTTTTTAATTGTATACACATATAAATCATAGTAGTTGTCTAAATAGTGATTTAATTTATATTTTTTATCTCATGTATTATGCCAGATTCCACATTGATTCTCAAAATAAAGAATCATTTATATGTTGATAAGGGTGGAAAACAATGAAATGGTTATTAATCTTGGATAATCAACTATGATCAGTACATTCAATAACTGACCATAGGGATCCTTCATGGAATGAACTTATGGAGTTATTGGTATTTGATATGTAGCTTTGAAATACTACCCCATCATGATCAAGTGAGGAAATATTCACTATCGTACTATAGATTATTGATTATTATAGACTCAATGATGGGTGGTTTGACCCCAATAGAATCTTCTAAAGTACAAATTTTATCATAGAATTTATTTCAAAATTATTTATTTTTCTATATCTAAATTGTAAGAAAACTATTACAGTTATTTCCTGATTTATGTTAGGAGTTTCAACGAGGTTGTAAAAACCTTAGTAAGAATATGACATAGTGCTTTTGGTAGTAAAATATAAATCAGTGGTTCAGATGTAAGTTTGTGGATGGCCTTTTTTATTGACATGTAATAGTAAAATATAAATAGATATAAAATTTCACAATCATTAAATATTTTAGCTGTAAAGTGGGTGTAGATTCAAAAGTATTACACAGTAAATCACCTTTAAGTGTGGTGATTTCTTTTGGTTCATTAAAAATTAATGTGATAATCCTCTTAATCTTATTCCAAATAAATAAAATGGATTCATCAGCTGACTTGAATATGATGATCGTGTAAAAAGTAGTTAAATTTAATATGGCTTTAGTAGTAATTATTTAGAACTTAGACCCTATGTATTTTTCAATAATCTATGAATACTTGGATAATGTATCTGAAATTTAATTAATTTCTAGTTTATATACCATACCTAAATTGATTTGAAATCCCATAATGTAGTTAAAATATCATACGTAATTCTTATTTCATATGTGATGAATGTTTGTGAGTTATATGTGGACTGTTTAATTTTATTATATTTTGGTATAATCAGATTTATTAGAGTACTATGGGTATGGACCCATTTATTTTATATTATGGGATTCCATTTCTCTGTCCATAATATTGAGAAGAAACATGAAAATATTCTTTAATTAAATCTCATATGATCTATGTGGAAATGGTGAAAATGTAGTATATTTGAATTAAAATAGTTATAGCAGAGGGAAAATTAATATGTTAACAATAATTCATAGTACTGGGAATTATATGTTCTAAAAAGGGTGTTCTAAAAGATATATCTATGTTTTTGAAAATTTGGTTTCATATATTGGTTTCCATAATGTTATATATTGAATGTTTTTAGTATAGGTAAATTCATTTTCAGATTTTCATGGTTTTCATTTTTTTCTCTCGTCAATATAATCCTAGATAAAAGTAGGGTGCATGGAATTTTATATATATATTACAAGGGGTATTGATTGAAAATTATCATCATAGGATATATATATATGGTATAGTTTATTTGGTTGGTTCAATCAACACTTTTAGTTTTGGATGAATGAGTAGGGTAAACACCATTGAGTATGGTGTGGTGGTGAATATATGTTATATATTCATCATTCATTTTAGTTTTCATGAATGATTAATTATACCATAGGGAATTTTATTTTAGTATTTTACAGTAATGTGGCATCAGAGTACATGATATTTTTTCTGTTCTATTGGGTTTGGGTACCATTGGATGTTCTTTGTTATTTTATGTTAATGTAATGATTGATGTTAATTTCAAAATAGTTAATGTGGATTCCTAATAGTGTGTAACTCATTGATGGGTTTCATTCCATTTTAAATGGTTACATGAAAAATATTTCCACCCCTTTGGGGGGAGGAAATCATTATGGTTGGGAGTGTTATAATACCCAGATTTTTATTCTTATTCTGTGAATTAAAATGCTCAAAAAAATTCCTAGAGGAATAAAATTTCATGATGGTAGAATTACAAGAATTAGATTTTGGATATAAATGAAATGATTTGGATTTTATTAGGTTAGACTATTTGTAGACATATTTTATGTTATTGTTATGTGTATAGTAGAATTTAGAATTCTTATGGAGTATAAGATGTGTCTGGGGAGGTTTAAAAGTTAATTTAGGAAATTTATTAGGGTTTTGTGTTGTGGGAATTTGATGCTTAGTCATAAGCACCATTCCAAAATTCATTATAAAATAGTGTATGATTTTTTAAATGGAATCAGGCTCTTCAGGGTAACTTGTTACCATGTAATTGGGTCATTATTACCTAGTATGATTAGGATAGTGGCCTTTATACAGCTGATGTATGGTCTCTGAGACCGTATAGCTGGATCATGTAGCCATATAAAAAAACAAGAAAAACTCATATTTTACTATGGTTCAAAAATAATAGTCACATTTTCAATCTCAGACATTATTGTTAGTATATGGATACCATATAGGATATTTTTGGTGTATTTATCTCCTAAAACATAGATTTTAGACTATAGTCGAATTTTATCAAGGGCGTGTCTCTTTAGATCTTCCCCATTTAACTATTTTTTTGTATTTATCTTAGTGAAATAATGACTAGGTATGATTTAGGAGAAATAAAGAGTTTTTGAGGAAATAATTTATTGATGTTTGTTCTAGGTATTATATAATTGTAAGGGTATATTGTATATCATGTTTTCTGAAGTCACTATATTTATGGAAGTGTCTCCTCAGTCAAACTAGTTTATTTTTATCTTATATGTTTAGTGTTCTATTTTATTAATTTTTTTAATGGGTTTAAAATTTTTAGTTATTGGAATGGTTTAAGGTTTCCAAACCAGTGTTTTTGTGTAAGTGTTTTGTCTGAACTCAAATAGGGGTTAATTTTTAGGTCCCTACTAGTTTTTTAAAAATCTAGAAAAATGATAAATTTGTTTTGATATTGTGGATAACTTACACATTGAATTACATGGTTCTATATATTATTGATATATTGTATTGATTTTAAATGGTATTGTTATTGATTTATATTTAGTGTGTGTTCATGTGGATATTATTGTGATTTTGTGAATTGGGTTTTCTGTGGTTGGTATTGTTTTTTCTAAATTATTCTATTTATTTCTCAGTTGGTGTATTGTGATTGGTTCTTGAATCACTGATATTTGTGATGATTTGTTTTAGTTGAGGGATTTGGCATGAGTTTTCTAAAAACCCCCCATTTAGGTGTGGTTATCTCATCAGTCATGATGAGATGAGGTTATAGATAACTCCCACATAGTTATTTGGGCCTTATTAGTAAGATTAATTTGCGCTTTGGAGGTAATGTTTTCAATCATGAGTTAAAGATGTTCAATGTTTAATGGTTACACATAGTTTAAGGGTCAAATGGGTTTTTGTTGCAACAAGGGTGTTTTGTATTAGTTTTGGGCTAATATATCAATGTAACAACAGAATTATTTTTCTTAAAAGTGTGATAGTTATGGTAGTTATTGAATTATTTATTATACATTAATAATAATTCATCAATGTTCATGTTTGATGAAACAAATTGATTGATTGATGGATTTTCACATGAATTTATTTCATGTGGATAAATAGAGAAATAATAATAGGTCTAGTACTCAACCATACTTTTCTACATTTCTAGATGTATTGATTTGAAGAATCTAGACATAGGTTTAGAAATGATGACATGCATCACTATAGTGGTTCATATACCTAGAAGAGGACCAACCAGGTGGGGGAGTTGTAGTTTTGTCAGATGATTCATAGATATTTGGGTGTCATGAAAGTATCATTAGGTCTATATTTTTGGTAAATCCATTTTTTAGTCTTTTTTACATACTTTGGAGTTGAATATTCTTTTTCATCAGGATTCCAATCAAAATGGTGTTTTGTTTAAACATTTTATATAATGTATCACATGAGATCATGGATAGTTTTTATTCCACTATATTGTTGTTCTATTTATCATTAAGTTGAGAATATTTTATATTGGAATAGTTTATACTGAAGTATTAGAATATTATTGGTGTGATAAGAGTATGGTGTAATGTTTTATTTCCCTAATATAGATTGAACACATAGATTGGGGTGAATTAAGGATAAAATTTTATGAATTATTGCTCTTTTTAATTAAATGTCAATAACTTATTAATGTTCAGGATCCACTCAATATTATCTCACAATCTTAACTCATATTAAATGTTAATGGATGTTAGATAGACAAGAAATATTTACAAGGTTTGGCATAAAATCCCACTCCTTTCCATGTAGGATTCATATGTCAACTTTGATTATACACTATATAAGAAAGAGAATATAACTAGTTAGAAACCCAAAATACAATTCTCTAAAAAATGAATATACATCACAGTTTCGATTCTATAGAAATATATTAGAAAATGCAATTAAAATCCTTTAGTGATTGGTTAGACACCCATGTCATAAGCATCCATTAAATGGTTAGGAAAAATAGTAACAAGTTTATTATTTAGACATTATCTTATTATAAAAATATATCCATCATCTTTAGTAATTATACAACACATCCTTTCATTGATCTTCCTATGAGAGTGAATATGACCTTGATCTCCCATGTATAACCCCTTAAATAAATTCATAAATATATAATAGTGAATGAAAAATTGGGTCTTAAAACACTTTCTCTCTAGTCTTAAATAATCTGGATCCTCATATTTGATAATACTCTGGAATATATATTGTAACGACCTATACCCCAGTAGCTCAGAGCCGATTCCTTACTTCATATCATTGGTAGAGATATGAAAAATAATATCCCAAATGAACTAATAGTTTAGCAGTTTTAGAGAACCAAATTACACACATGATACCCATTTAATATAATAAAAAAATAAAACCAAAAGTAATATCCCATCCCCCTTGAAAATCATTCCATGTATTCATATTCATATAATGGGGAATTAAAACAAAATGATAGTGAGATGAAATGCTTAGTAAGGGTAAATTATAGGTTAATACCTCATTAATCAAGAAGCATAATCAATATGAAATAGTAATTAAATAAATACACATTCCATTTAAATAAATTTACTACATGAATTTATAATTAAAAATCAATAAAGGAAGGTAAATAACTAAAAAACATGCCATTTAATCAATAAACTATGAATAAAATGTATCTATAGAAATTATCATATAGAAAATGTCAGGTATATTAATGATTGAATTATCAAAGAAGGAAAATCACAATATTTTGAAATCATATACGAGGCACATGAAAACCAATACTATACTGATCTCCCCTCAATCTGGTTTAAAAGTAATGGTAGAAACCAATTTAATTTGGACAAATTGTTTGTCTCATGAGACATGTTGATGCATAAAGCGGCTATATAATGTGTAGGAACCAAATATCACATCATTCCTAAGGAATTACTCATATATTGAATAATGTATCAAATTCATAAACAATATGTGATATCATCAAATATATTTATTGAATAAAGTATTCGTATTTTTCAATATTTCCATATTTTATCAAATAACATTAAAAGTAAAAATAAAATTTAACATGGAGTAAATTTTTTGAAATAATCATATCCATAGAAAAATAATATTTTTATTTAATAGAAATTTAATTTTCTGAGAAAAATGATAATAATAAAGTGATTGTTTCAACAGAATATGGACAATCACAGAAGAAAGTGAGATTTCACAATCACGTCATAATCTTCATGTTAAAACCCCATTGAGGAAGTAATTCAAATTCAAAGGTTAAATACCATTAATAATT
This sequence comes from Viscum album, assembly GCA_963277665.1. Lineage (NCBI taxonomy): Eukaryota > Viridiplantae > Streptophyta > Magnoliopsida > Santalales > Viscaceae > Viscum > Viscum album. The sequence goes on from OY728166.1 coordinate 1,208,104,019, forward strand.
ATTAATTAATTATGTTTCATGGAAAAATATAAGTATAAAAACTATATGAAAGTAATTAGGTGTATAACATTGCAATATTCCTCAATGAAATGAAATTGAGATGAAATCCCTTACCTATAATGTCTTTTTTCATGAACTTGATTTAACCTACCGTACTGGGGTTTTAAAATTTTTATTATCTTATTAGTTAAAAATATTAGTATTTATGATATATTATATGGTCATTTAATAACATTTTACCACATGTTCCTTACTACCCACTCTTTTCTTGCTTTGGTTCAAGTGTTAATTACCATATTTTCTTATGTGTGTTTTTTCATTAAATATATGGTTATTGCCCATATTATAGAGATTACTCATATAGAGAATACAAATCATTAAATACTTATCATATTATTACCAATATAGTTTTTTAAACCAATCATGAATGATGGTATTGAAAAATTAAGTATGTTATGATCATGAAGGTGGTTGGTCATACGTACACATTAGTAAGATTTCTTATTTCACACTGATCATTATGGAAATGTGTTAAGTAATAATTTACCTTTTAAAAATTATAAAAATATCATTAATATAATATTATATAGTTATTTATATCATCTATGTTGTTCGGTAATGAAAATAAAATCAAGTCGCTTTATGAATGTGGTAGTCCACACGAACATGAATAGTATTATCATCTTTATGTGAATGTCAAGAAAAGAATGAGAATGATGTATATTACCTTTAAAAAAAATATTTATGTTTTTAATATCATAATTTTATCATTTATATCAAAAATAATAATTTAAATTATTTTTATCACCTTATATGTGACACATTAGTTAGAGAAAAATCACATCGCTTCTTAAGGAACTAGACCTCCATACACACAAGTGATGTTATCGTGTCATAAACAAAATTAAAGGTAAACATAAATATGTGATACGGTGACACCATAGGTATATATATGTTATAAATATCATATATATTCCTAATATCCTTTATCATACCCAACTAATTGAGGTTGAAATGTAAAAAAGAGGGATATCGGTTCATGAGGAGGTTGTTTTCCATACACACAAATGATGACATCATAACCCATTTTATGGAAGTGGAGAAGGTTTTAGATCATGAAATTATTATGAAAATATCCCATTATATTTAATATAATTATTAATTATATTATCATGTTTTAAAAAAATTGTATGAGGTGGAGAAAGAGGTAATATAAAGACATTGATTGGAAAATGTGACCTCTAATTCAGCTTTCCTCCTTATGATTGAACTAAACACATAACAGGTTGTCTTAATAACCATGATAAGACTTATAAGTTGAGAGTAGGTATTTTTGGGAATTATTTCATCATGTATTTTCCTATTCAGAGTGGTTTCATGGTGTGAAGTGGAGAGGAGAGGGGTGGTCTTTTATAGGATGGGTGAGTGGAACATTGGAAATTTTTTGAAATAGTGAATTACACCCACATTGTTTCCATGTAATAAATCCCAAATAATGGTAAGTTCTTTATAATATATTGTATAACGTCTATATAGGTCCTTCAAATGGGTTTTGTACATGTTTGGGATTATTATTATACCTTATATTCTATGTTTACCCACTGCATAAACTCGTTTATTACTTAATATTTTAATTAATTTCAACTATTTATACTAATAATTGTGGTTAAAAATTAAGATTAATATAATATAAATTATAAATTATTTTGATCCCAATTTTGGAATCAATTTTTTCCAACTTAAACTCATGTAAGAATAAGAATTTATTTTAAAATTAATCTCATAGTCGTGATGAGAATGTCATATTTTGAAGTGAAGATGTTTGAAAGATTACAATGTTTTTATATCTAATTTCATTATGAAAATAATTCCAATAAATGAAATTGCATTAATATATTTACAATTAATAAAATTTTACATTAAAATATATTTAACATATAATTTAACATTATAAATTATTCAAACGAAAGGGTTGTTTTTTCAGTTAAATATTCAGTATTTTTCATTATTCATCAAAAATGAAAATTTTCATAAAAATACAAAAAAATAACCCTATGAAAATTTAATATTATAACTTAAAAAAATTAAGTTTATTTTTTCAACTAAATTTTCTAAAATGGTAAAAATTTAATAAGAAATTATTTTTTTCTATGTGTGACTAAACAATGTTTTCTTTAAACCTATTGTTGTGTGTATTGCAAGCTATCATCAAAATTAAATTTATTTTTAAATTAAAAGAAGATAAAGTCCTAGGGTTTTACATTATTCCATACTACAAAAATTTAATCCTCGAAATTTTAGGGATATTTCCATCTAAACATATTAGTTTAGTTCTTCATCATAATATCCTAAGGTCCCCATACTGCTTCCTGCATTTTGATATTCCTACAGGGTACCTTTACCAGATGAATTATTCAATTCCTCAATACATTCTCTATAATATCCCAAATTTGGATGGGTTCTTCATAATATGATATATTAGGTTCCAGCTCTATTTAATCAATGGTGAGAAAATTCATTGGTTCATGCATGTACTTCCTTTGAAATGATATATAGAATATGTCATTAACATTTGAGGGTTTGGACTATATTACCAAATTATAAGAAACAAATATTTAACATTAAATAATTTCAATGGGTATGATTTAAATGTGGCTTAGGTTCCATTTCTTAACAAACTATATAATAACCTTCCATGGAGATACTTTTAGGGAAACATGATCTCTCAATTAGTATTCCAAATCTTTCCTCCAATTATCAACATATTTTTTTTCCTAAATTGAGATGTTTTAATGTGGTCCTTAATATATTTTACATACATTTTTGTATCTTCAAAAAGTCCTCATCCTTTGAGTTCCCATTCACTAACATCATCCTCACCAGTTTTAGTATGAAACCTCTTTTCATATAATGCTTTATAAGATTCCATTTTAATACTTTAATGGAAACAATTGTTTTATGAAAACTATTTCAGATGGAAATAGTTATCCCCCAAAACTCTTAAAGTCTAGTAAAGATGACCTCAAAACGTCCTAAATTTTGTTAATTGTCATTTATGACTATCCATTAGCTCAAGGATGGTATGATGTACTCAAATAAATCTCAGTATCACATTCTTTGTGAATAATATTCTACAATTTTGATGTAAAAGAGGGATCATGATCAAAAAAATTGAAATAGGTTCTCCATGATGTCATAAAATATCATTAATATAGAGCCTTGTGATGTGGTCAAGAGGAAATTCTTCTCTTATAGTGAATAATTGTTAAAATTAATTTAGGCAGTCAATGATAACCCATGTCACATTATGCATTCTCTAATTCTCTCGAAGTACCATGAGAAATTTCATATCAATGTCATCCAAATTACATATAGGAATATTATGAGCTAGCATGACTCCCCTAGGATTCTACCTCACATATTTAACTTATTTAATACCAAGCATATGGACACATAATTAGAAATTTCCTGCTTCATGTTGTCCCACCAAAACTTTCCCTTCAAATCCTAAAATTTCTTTCTACTACAATTTTCTACAGAGAAGTTTGAGCTATGAGAATCATTTAGAAATTAACTTTTTATCTCAGTTATAGGTGCAACACATAATCTATTTCCAAATTTCAAAATAAAATATTCACAAATAAGTTCTTCAATTTTCCCATCATTGATAGAATTAATTAACTTTTAGAATTTCTTATCCTCTAGTTGATAATTATTTATCTTATATAATGAATAATGTTCTGTAATAATTTAAAAAATAACTGATTTCAACCCTTCATTATTAATTACCATATCCATGTTTACTAGATCCATGAACATATGATTCATTTCAATCATTATTTGGGTCAAAATTCCATGATATTTCTATCTCAATGGATATGATACTTTATTTTCCTTCCCTCGATGATATTATATTGAGAAATCATAACCTATAAGTAGCTAAATCCAATTAATTTGTCTCATATTGATATTTATCAGTAAAAGATATTATTTTAATTTTTTTATCTATGTATATCTCACATCATTCACCATATAGATAACTTCTCTATTTCATCAAAGTGAATATTATAACATCTAAATCAAGATCATGGGTTGGATTTTTCTATTCGTGAATATTCAATTACGTTCATGAAAATGAAATAACTTATCATTTTTAAATATTACACAACCAATTCCATTCCTTGATACATCACTATATATCAAAGACCCATTACTTCCAGATTGTATAGGAAAATCAGAGCATTAATGAATCTCTTCTTTAGTTCATCAAAACATTATTCACATTCCTTTGACAAAAAAACATAACCCATTTTTGACACTAAAAAATGTATTCCCCAAACATTTCCAAATAATTCATTTTATTATCCTCAATTAGACACAAAATGTTGAGTTGGAGTTGAAATTTATCATCATATAGAAAGAAGAACCTCATTGGATTTCTATGTACCACAAGATTTATCACACACCAACAAATGGAAATTAATTAAAAAAATTCCAATGTAATAGAACTATGGTGAGAACCTCCCTCTAATAGTTGGCCTTGGATTTGGAATGAGAGGTGGGGTCGTATGTGTCTCTACCAAAAATGTTATTGGCTTGTCTTGAAAATATTTTGGTGAGGCTCTATATTTTTCATGGGGGTTAGTGGCTGTGGATAAGGGAATGACCATGAGGGACAATACTATATCTAGATATAGATCCCAATCAGTGGGGTGGAGGTGTATCCCCACATGCGCACCACCTGTATGCCAAGAGGATCGCGCATTCCCTGACTACATGGCCTAAAAGTATCAACCACCCTTGCACGTAACACCTGTGTGCATCACTTGTGTTGGGAACCTTTGTGGGAGACCTCCAACAATTGAGGTCCCATGTTTCTCTATAAATAGGACTTTTTGGATCCCCATTTGAATAACTATAAAAAAAGGAAGAAGCTTTAAATCACCGGTCTCATAGGCATCCAAAAGTATTTCAGGTAGCCCCCTAAACCTCATGAGTATATAGAGTTTATTGGTATAGAGGGATAAATTTTTTTTCCAGGCTCTAAAACATTATATACCTACATGAGCCCCCACCCCTCTAGTTGAAAAGCACTAGCATGATGTTCCAGCCCTAAACATCATAACTTTCCGAGACCCTTATAGGGAGACAAGAGAAAACACTCTGTTTCTAGAGAATAGCATAACCCAAGTTTTTTTTCATAGGTCTTCCAATTCCCAAGTAATCTCAAGCTCACACAGGCCTACCCTACTTGAAGCAATTCTATTTCTTCATGTTCTACCTTGTGTGAAAAACCTTCTTCTCACCCAAGTCCATTCCACGAAGCACATTATTCTCACCCAGACTTTTCCTTTGTGAAACACCTTATAATACCTCTTTCATGCCACTAATCACAGGGATCCTCCTCCTTTGGAACCCTAATATAAGGGGGGCCAAATTGAATCCTCCTAACATGAAAACCCATGGTGAGTGACACACTATCATGTTTCCCATATGATTAATCAAACCTTCGGTAAGATTTTTCATTCAATTTTCCTACATGATGGGTAGGGTGATTCGAGTCCATGTAGTTATACATCACATAGGCCATGAGGACCCCACGCCTGGGGGAAGTATTAAGGACATCCTAGTCTCCAAAATGAGGGTTAGGGTTATCCCCTTCCCTCATCTTCTATAGGATCAGGGACCTTCAGTTCCATGATGGGATGGAGAGGATCACCCTTTCCTTTCCCTTTAATTGTTTGTGACCAATCCTCCTCTCTTCTTAAGAATCAAGATCTTGGAATCCATCAAAGAGTAATCCCCTGGCCATTTAATTTAGGTCATGGATAGGTGAGAAGTTATATGTTACTATCCTAGTGATGAAAATGAGAGAGGGGTACGTAATTCAAATCCCTATGTTCTTCTCCTATAGCCTCATCCTTGTCCATAATTAAAAGAAGGATATTGTGGTTCTTTTGGTCCTATGATTCCTATTGTTTCAAAAATTAGAGCATGAATCACTACGGGAAATGGAGGATATACCAACGGTTCTGAACCGTTGGTATAGGCTGGAAAACCGTTGGTATAGGCTGTAAAACCGTAGGTATATTCTATACCAACGGTTCTCCAAACCGTAGGGAAGTAAGGCGTGGGGAAAGATCTATACCAACGGTTTAAACTAAACCGTTGGAATAGCCCACTCTATGTATTGATTTGCCAACGGTTCTTATTGAACCGTTGGTATAGGTTTACCCAATGGTTTAGAACCGTTGGGAATTCTATGATTTTGATATTATACCAATGGTTTACAACCATTGGTATAGTTTTTTTCCCAACGGTTTCAATGAAACCGTTGTTATATATTCAATAAAAAATACTATACCAACGATTTTTAACCATTGGGATAGTTTTTTTTTTACCAGCGGTTTATTAAACCATTGGTATAATTCTTTCTCAAAGTATACCAATAGTTGTAAACCGTTGGTATTGTGTATTTCCAGAATTGTTGCACAGCAGCCCCTCCAGTGCATACACCTGCATACAAAACAGCACTTAAAACAGTGAAAAACTTAAAACAACAAAAAAAAGACCACCTCTTTGATTAGAGACATGGTGAATAATTCCCCATTTGAATATTAATATGACAAAAATCATCCAGTATAGTTGAATAATAGTTTCAATAACTCAAATATTATTTACACCCATTTTAATCTTCATATTACAACGAATTTTCTAATATATGGTGAAAAGGTATTTTCTTAGGAGTCTCATCACTTTTGACTCCATAAGTGCCGAACATGGCCTCATATTGAGGCGGGTTTGACTGGTACACGTCACATATGATCCATGAATCATTTTCCTAAAGTTTCAACACAATCAGAATCCGTTTGATTGGTTTGGTGTATGTACGTAAAATATTGTCCATTTTGATCAAAAGAGAGTCATTTTGGGTGGTCCCGGACCCACGGTGACTCTAATTGAGGCAGGGTTGACTCGTACACATCAAATATGACCCATGGATCGTTTTCCTAAAGTTTCAACAGAATCTGAAGGCGTTTGGTCTGTTTCCCGTATGTCAGTTGTTGATATCACTTACAATTTAGTCCATTTTAACAAAAGAGAGACAGTTTGAGTGGTCCCGGCCACACCACTACTCGGAATGAGGCGGAGTTGACTCTTACACATCAAATATGACCCATGGATCGTTTTCCTAAAGTTTCAATAGAATCCGAAGGTGTTTGGTTGGTTTGGCGTATGTCAGTTGTTGTTTTCACTTAAAATTTAGTCCATTTTATACAAAAGAGAGACACTTTGAGTGGTGACGGCCACACCGGGCCTCGTATTGAGGCAGGGTTGACTCGTACACATCACATATTATCCATGGATCATTTTCCTAATGTTTCAACACAATCATATTCTGTTTGATCGGTTTGGTGTATATACATAAAATATTGTCAATCTTTAACATAAGAGAGAAAGTTTGGGTGGTTTCGGCCACACCGCGCCTCGGATTAAGGCAGGATTGACTCGTGCACATCAAATATGACCCATGGATATTTTTCCTAAAGTGTCAATATAATCCGAAGGTTTTTGGTTGATTTCTCGTATGACAGTTGTTGATTTCATTTACAATTTAGTCCATTTTCAACAAAAGAGAGATAGTTTGAGTGGTCCCAGCCACACCGCGGCTTGGATTGAGGTGGAGTTGACTCGTACATGTCCCATATGACCCATGGATCGTTTTACTAAAGTTTCAATAGAATCTGAAGGTGTTTGGTCGGTTTGTGTAACGCCCCAACCCCAGCTTCCCAGAGTCGGTGCATTACTTCGTAACATTGGCATGATCAGAAAAGATCAAGTCTCGAAAGACCGATTAGTTTAGTAGAATTGGAAACACTAGATACATTCATAAATGTTACATTACATCATAAATTGAAAAACTAATAACAAAGTCTTCATAGTCCACACTCATATCCTCTTCTGACTATCCCTGCAGGTCATTCATAAAATACTTCTTCACATCCTGGAAAATATTAAAACATTGAAAGGGGTGAGCTCAGATGCTCAGTAAGGATAACAATATTGCGGAAGCTTTCATAAATAAACATAAAAATTTATGTCAATGTATAACTAAAACAAAATCCTTTTAAACTTGAATATCAACATAATATGGCAAAAGTAAAATGAGATAATGCCATTCACTTCTTCACATGGATATTCTACTGGTCGAATAATCACATGCAATATCAATAACCACTTTCATAATGAGGGAATGCATAATGCCAGACATTCTGAAACATTTTGTCAAGGCCTCGGCCAAGACGTCTAAAATGATTAAGGCCTCGGCCAAAACCATAAATCAAATTGGGAAAGGGTCTCGTCCAATTCCACGTCTAGTTGTCTCATGAGACCTATCGATGCATCGAGGAGCAATAGCGGGCTCCACCCATCACTTACTAAGTCCAATGCATTCCTTATATGAAAAATGGTATATAAACATTTAGGAATACCATTTTTTAAAAAATACCATTTGAAATTAATTGCAGTATCAAAATACCAGTTTAATTTTTTAGAAGATACTTACATTTAAAATTGCTCAAATATACTCCAGTGTTTTTCTGAAAACATTATGCAAGCTTCTGAAAACAAAATAACTAATTCTGAGACTGCTCAACTAATTGCAGGCCATGATGGGTCCACGCCCAATCCCTTCCTGTCTACCACACTCGAGAGTCAGGTTTTCTAACAACATTTTCAAGCTTGCGTTAAATATGTATACATTTTCACTGGATTTTCATACATTTGAGAGAAATATCTCTCTTTTTTTAAATCATTTAAAAACAGTTATGGCTTGTAGAGGAAGCCGGAACTCAAATAATGGACACGGCGGCGGAGAAGTCATTGTCGCCGCATATGTACGGAAAGAAAAACATTCTCTTTTTGTCGTTTAGTAAAACGCTTCGTATAAAAAAGATTCCTTTTGAATAAACGTAAAAGTCAAAGGGGTTTATACACCGTATAAAATAAAATTGTGTATAAAACAAAATATGCCTCAATGAAAGGAGATTGAGACGAAGTCCATAAAAAGATCATTTTTAAAATAAAATAGATCTGTTATGTGTATTCACTATAGGTACACATAAATAATGTAAAAAAATACAAAATAGGACATAATAATATCATGACATAATTTGAAAGTAGGAGATTAACCCAAAGAATGGAAATTGGGTTAAGAAGTTCCCTTACCTCATGTCTGACTTGAATAAACCGTTCTTTAACCTCCTGAATAATAAAATAGAGTTAATATATACCTTATTAAGAACCATTTTCAATTTCATTATCCTTTTTATATCACTTATTACAATGATATGAACATTATGTAATTATTTAGGTTAATAACGGTCGTTTTGTCGATCTTTGGTACTTGAGTCAACAATAAACTTCTTAAAATTACAAGTTGTTTATGTGGTAGAATATCCATTATCTCCAGAATTATATTCATGATTTAGATGTCATATATATCATATATATTCAGTATATACATTCATTTATAATATTACGTAACATTTAGAGGTATGAAATGAAATGCACCGTTCATGGAGACGGTAAGCCGTGCGTACGCATGAACGCTACTTTCATTTCTATTTCGTATTTAATGGAATGAAATCATAAAGATATAAATGTATAATATAATTCCAGTATAATATAGTGTATAATACCATTTACTCCATCTTTTATACATCCCACATATGGCATTAACGATTCAAATCACTTTGAGGGGGCGGTAGTCCGCACTTCCTAAAATGAAATTATCTCGTTTACCCATAATGGAAATCATAAAGTATGACATAAATGAGAAATACATAAGCATAAGTAAAACATAAACATATTATATATCATATATAAATATAGTGACATCTTAATGTCCACCTTTTAAGGTGTTATATGAGTTTTGAACAATCATCGTTTCGTGAGGCAGAAATTCGCCATCCACAGAAACCGTATGTTCTTTAGCAATTAGATGTAGGTGTGTGTAAGTGTAGCTTGAATAATTCTTATAAAAACATCCTAGTATATTGAGTATACTGGTGTTGTTACAAAATAAATGAATAAAAAGAGTTTAGGGGGTTGGAGAAGAAAAATAAAACAAAACAACATTAGAGAAGACATTACCTCAAAATCGGGTAACTCTTTTTGATTTGAGCCAAAGGCTTCCTTGGGAAGCGTTATGCCCAAAGTGAGGCTTCTAAGAGTAATAGGGGAAGTGGGAGAGTATTTGGGCAGAGGTTGGCCGAGGAAAATGGCTTGAAAGTGTCAATGAGGTGGTAGAGGTGGGGGCCTTTTATAAGAGGAGAGGAGGGGCACTCTTGGAAAGTAAGGAACTTTTACATTATTATACAGTGATTTTCGGATTCTAAAGGTCCCAAACTTATATAATTCGTGGATAAGGTGATAAGGGTTCTAAATATACCCATACAATAGTTTTTTGACAAGTGTAGGCCTTGTATTGTACATTATATTTTCATTTTATTAAAATCGTTAAATAATGAGGTCATCGCTGCATCATAATGATGTCATAAATAATTTAATTTATTTAATGTCTAAAAATTATAAAAAAATTACTATGATGTAGGAAATATTTTTATCTTTACAATTACTATTTATAGTAAATAATATGACTTGTATAACCCCATGTAAAAATTGTTTTAGTAAAACATTTCATGTTTGTGTCATTTTTTACTTTAACATTAAATAAAAGGTATTTATGTCATTTTCCAACTAATGTGACTCCATGGGGTCCCCAAGTTGACCCATGGATTGTATTGGTCGTACATGGAACATACAATGAGGGTAGGACATGTGTCAAGCTCATATCATATTATTAAAACATTATTTTTACTTTAAACTACACTAATTACCTCTAATCGCGATTAAGAACATAAAAGTTACTATTCACCAAAAAATTATTTTAATCTCATTGAACCACATTTTACTTCTTAATGACAACCATGTATGTTGGATTTTTGAAAATCAAATCACAGAGGTGGTAATGTTTCATTTAAATGAAAAATCAGTTATTTAACTACCACTTAGTGGTTTCACTATTCATCAAAAATTGAAGATTTTCAGAACAATGCCAAAATTTCACCCTAAGCTATAATTGATATTCTGATTTCAAAAATGATTTCTATTTTACAAAATTACAAAAATATAATTTGCATTAATTTATTTTATAATTAATTCCCGTTGTTACAACAAATAGCGTGTTTTTAAGAAACAATTTATATCAAAAGATTGGCAATTGTTTATGTCCAATTTCAATGTTAAATTAATTCTAATGACCACCATTGGATAAAATGGTAAAAATATATTCTAATTATACTTTAAAACCACTAAATAGTATAATTTATCACTATAAATTATTTTGAATAAAAATGTTGTTTTTAAGTATTTTTCACTATTCATAAAAAATTAGAAGTTCTCAGAAAAATACCAAAAATTCAACATAGGCTAATTTCGATATTCCGAATCCAAAAATGAAGTCCATTTTGAAATATAAAATTTCTATAATTTTAAAATGTGGTCATTACTATTCATAACGGCTACTATGATTAGTCGCGTTGTTTTAGAACTCAAAGTTGCGTACAATGCAAGCTATTGCATTATTGAATGAGAAGCGTATTGTGGAAGCTCAGGGTGTTACATTCTCCCCTCCTTCAATAAATTGTGTCCTCGCAATTTGAAATTTTTCTTGGAAAATAAAATGTTCAAAATAGAAAATACCTTTGTGGAAAACCCACATCGGAAATAAGATTAATAAAATTTAGCCTTAATAAGAGGGAAAGGGAAATGAAAAAGTCACCACCCAATTATGATCTCGATTAGGAGAACATTGGTGGAAATTAGAGACATATAATTGGAGAAAAAACGTAAATATTTGTAGGGAGTGATTGAGGTCATCAATCACAATCAACTATCAAATTGAGGGCCTCAAAGCCTTCAATCTATGTTGATTTAAAATATCATCAGTTCAACAAGACATAAGGTATTAGGATAACGCATTTTTTTGTTTTAATATCCCTTTACTAAAGTTTAAGAATTAATTCATTCATTTAATAAGAGATAGGTATATATATATTTATTCTTGACAATTAGAGTTTCAACCTTCAACTCATCTTTCACTCAAAAAGATAATAGAACTCAAAAATATTATACTTATCCTAATTGTATAAGGTTCCAAATGTTAACACATACCATTTAGATTAGTAAAATTATTTTGTAATAACCAGGGACTTCCTGTAGGCTAGTGGTAGGAAATAAAGGCCTTTCGCACTATGATTGTGGGTTCGATTCCTACATCTTTGTCCGACGCGACGGGTTATGCCCCACCCTGCAGGTTTTCCTTTTCCTAAAACTATAGTATTATAATATTCAAAAATAATCTTCAAAATTTTTTTAACCTTAAAAAATACTATCCAAAGATCAACTTAATCCACTCCAACCTTTATAGTTATCCAAAATACCTATGTCCAGACTTTCTCTAAAAGGTCTCTTAATTCCAAAATCAATTTATCAGATTCCCCAAACAAAGTAAAGTTTCTCTTATTGTCACATACTAAAAATATAATTACCTTCATCATATTAAAACCTTACTGAAATCAACAAGTACTGCAGTACAATCCTTATATATATATCACATTATTCTAATAACCATAATATAATCCATGAGTCCAAAAGCACCAATACATTAGTTATTCTGCTTCAACTGTAGTAACAACATAATATTGTCCTTGATCCCTTGGCCTTTTCTGAGGTAAGTTTCCCTGACACTTAGGACATTCATTTTCATAATGCCCCATTTCCCTACAATTGTAGCATTCAACATTGATAGCCTCTTTCTTTCCCTTGCAATCACGCGCCTGGTGACCTTTTTACCAACATTTATAACAAACTCCCATTCCTTTTAGGCAAGTACCAGGGTGATTCTTCCCACAATTATCACATAATGGAAAATCCTTCTTTCCCTTTTTCCCTTTATCTGTCTCTTGTTCCACTGTTCTCTTCTTCTCTTACTTTACTTTGTTGTCATAAGACTTAGAGAATTCGTTTTCTGTCTTGATAGCACATGAGACAATATCTTCGTATGTTGAGAACGATTGTGATACTAAAGCTCGACGGAGAAATGGTTTTAACCCATCAAAGAAACGATCAATATTACCTCTTGGGTTACGTATATAATCTGCAGCATACCTCGCTAACCTTGTAAATATGGCCTCATACTTTGCGACATTCTCATCCTCCTTTTGTCTCAGACTCAAAAATTGTCTTTCCATATCTGCTCGATGGTCACGAGGATAGTATTTCTCTAGGAAAATCTCTTTGAACTCCCTCCATTCCATATTCTATACGTCATCATCTTCCTTTGTGTTTTGAATCAATGACCACCACTGATCGGCATCTCCAGTGAGGCGGTAAACTGCCATGACAACCTTCTCCCTTTTTCTACACCCCAAGGCATGGAATATTTTCTCTAAGGAGTTTATCCCTTGCTTAGATACTAATGGATTTGTACCCCCATTAAATGTTGGCGGTTGTTACCCCATGATGCGGTCTAACATTGATCCTCCACGTTGTGGATCAGGGTGATCCATACGAGTAAGGTTATTATTCATAACTGGAGTGAGTTGTCCCAGTATGGTAATAAGTTGATCAGCACCAGTTGTATCTCCAGATCCACAATAATTATTTTGAGCAGGAGGGAAATCCCTACACGGAGTGCGTGCATTTATACGGTTTTCATTCATTCCACTAGGCGCCATTTCTATACAATGGCATAAACTAGATTAGTTTATGAATCAAAATACATAATTCCATACTTATAAAACACTTAACATAAATTGAACTATTTATGGATATAATCCATAATCATAAAAATGTTTTCTTTGAGGAAGTATATACTCATAACCCTTCATAGTGGTTTGTAATGAAAACTAGAATTATCCTAAGCATATCCTCCGGGAGTGTCGTAACCAAGAGTGCAGTAAGGCCCGTTGTCGTGCACCAGTTCCCGTTCGAGTCTAGCTCAAAGTGGTGTTTTCGGTTTTTACCCCTAGGTATATCTATGCCAAAGCCGCCTCTACCTACTCGTATCCAGAAAGGGATGTATTGCTCGGAAAATTCACAAAATCTCTACAATAACAAAATTCTAGGAAGTTCTTCTATACTAATCCTCAAAGTCTATCTTTGGGCTATGTGCTCTAATCAAGGTTTATCTTAATCTAGCTTCCAAGGTTAGTACTAAACTGCCTCTGATACCAACTGTAACACCCCAACCCCAGCTTCCCAGAGTCGGTGCATTACTTCGTAACATTTGCATGATCACAAAAGATCAAGTCTCGAAAGACCGATTAGTTTAGTAGCCTTGGAAACACTAGATACATTCATAAATGTTACATTACATCATAAAGTGAAAAACTAATAACAAAGTCTTCATAGTCCACACTCATATCCTCTTCTGACTATCCCTGCAGGTTATTCATAAAATACTTCTTCACATCCTGGAAAATATTAAAACATTGAAAGGGGTGAGCTCAGATGCTCAGTAAGGATAACAATATTGCGGAAGCTTTCATAAATAAACATAAAAGTTTAAGGCAATGTATAACTAAAACAAAATCCTATTAAACTTGAACATCAACATAATATGGAAAAAGTAAAATGAGATAATGCCATTCACTTTTTCACATGGATATTCTACTGTTCTAATAATCACATGCAATATCAATAACCACTTTCATAATGAGGGAATGCATAATTCCAGACATTTTGAAACATTTTGTTAAGGCCTCGTCCAAGACATCTAAAATGATTAAGGCCTCGGCCAAAACCATAAATCAAATTGGGAAAGGGCCTCGGCCAATTCCATGTCTAGTTGTCTCATGAGACCTACCGATGCATCGAGGAGCTATAGCGGGCTCCACCCGTCACTTACTAAGTCCAATGCATTCCTTATATGAAAAATGGTATATAAATATTTAGGAATACCATTTTTTTTAAAATACCATTTGAAATTAATTGCTGTATCAAAATACCAGTTTAATTTTTTAGAAGATACTTACATTTAAAATTGCTCAAATATACTCCAGTGTTTTTCTGAAAACATTATGCAAGCTTCTGAAAACAAAATAACTAATTCTGAGACTGCTCGACTAATTGCAGGCCATGATGGGTCCACGCCCAATCCATTCCTGTCTACCACACTCGAGAGTCAGGTTTTCTAACAACATTTTTAATCTTGTGTTAAATACGTATACATTTGCACTGGATTTTCATGCATTTGAGAGAAATATCTCTCTTTTTTTTAAATCATTTAAAAACAGTTATGGCTTGTAGAGGAAGCCGGAACTCAAATAATGGTCACGGCAGCGGAGAAGTCATTGTCACCGCATATGTATGGAAAGAAAAACATTCCCTTTTTTTCGTTTAGTAAAATGATTCGTATAAAAAAGATTCCTTTTGAATAAACGTAAAAGTCAAAGGGGTTTATACACCGTATAAAAGAAAATTGTGTATAAAACCAAATATGCCTCAATGAAAGGAGATTGAGACGAAGTCCATAAAAAGATCATTTTTAAAATAAAATAGATCTATTATGTGTATTCACTATAGGTACACATAAATAATGTAAAAAAAATACAAAATAGGACATAATAATATCATGACATAATTTGAAAGTAGGAGATTAACCCAATGAATGGAAATTGGGTTAAGAAGTTCCCTTACCTCGTGTCTGACTTGACTCAACCGTTCTTTAACCTCATGAATAATAAACTAGAGTTAATATATACCTTATTAAGAGCCATTTTCAATTTCATTGTCCTTTTTATATCACTTATTACAATGATATGAACATTATGTAATTATTTAGGTTAATAACGGTCGTTTTGTCGATCTTTGTTACTTGAGTCAACAATAAACTTCTTATAATTACAAGTTGTTTATGTGGTAGAATATCCATCATCTCCAGAATTATATTCATGATTTAGATTTCATATATATCATATATATCCATTATATACATTCATTTATAATATTACGTAACATTTAGAGGTAAGAAATGAAATGCACCGTTCATGGAGACGGTAAGCCGTACGTACGCATGAACGCTACTTTCATTTCTATTTTGTCTTTAATGGAATGAAATCATAATGATATAAATTTATAATATAATTACAGTATAATATAGTGTATAATACCATTTACTCCATCCTTTATACATCCCACATATGGCATTAACGATTCAAATCACTTTGAGGGGGCGGTAGTCCGCACTTCCTAAAATGAAATTATCGCGTTTACCCATAATGGAAATCATAAAGTATGCCATAAATGAGAAATACATAAGCATAAGTAAAACATAAACATATTATATATCATATATAAATATAGTGACATCTTAATGTCCACCTTTTAAGGTGTTATATGAGTGTTGAATAATCATCGTTTCGTGAGGCAGAAATTTTCCATCCACAGAAACTGTATGTTCTTTAACCATTAGATGTAGGTGTGTGTAAGTGTAGCTCGAATAATTATTATAACAACATCCTAGTATATTGAGGATACTGGTGTTGTTACAATAGAAATGAATAAAAAGATTTTAGGGGGTTGGAGAAGAAAAATAAAACAAAACAACATTAGAGAAGACATTACCTCAAAATCGGGAAACTCTTTTTGATTTGAGCCAAAGGATTCCTTGGGAAGCCTTCTGCCGAATGTGAGGCTTCTAGGAGTAAGAGGGGAAGTTGGGAGAGTATTTGGGCAGATGTTGGCCGAGCCAAATGGCTTGAAAGTGTCAATGAGGTGGTAGAGGTGGGGGCCTTTTATAAGAGGAGAGGAGGGGAACTCTTGGAAATTAAGGAAATTTTACATTATTATACAATGCTTTTCGGATTCTAAAAGTCCCACACTTATATAATTCGGGGATAAGGTGATAAGGGTTCGAAATATACCCATCCAATAGTCTTTGGACAAGTGTAAGCCTTGGACTGTACATTATCTTTTCATTTTATTAAAATCGTTAAATAATGAGGTCATCACTGAATCATAATGATGTCATAAATAATTTAATTTATTTTATGTCTAAAAATTATAAAAAAAATACTATGATGTAGGAAATCTTTTTAGATTTCCAATGACTACTTATAGTCAAAACTATGACTTGTATAACCCCATGTAAAAATTGTTTTAGTAAAACATTTCATGTTTGTGTCATTTTTTACTTTAACATCAAATAAAAGGTATTTATGTCATTTTCCAACTAAAGTGGCTCCATGGGGTCCCTAAGTTGACCCATGGATTGTCTTGGTCGGCCTTGGAACATCCAATGAGGGTAGGACATGTGTCAAGCTCATCTCATATTATTAAAACATTATTTTTACCTTAAACTACACTAATTACCTCTAATCGCGATTAAGAACTTAAAAGTTACTATTCACCAAAAAATTATTTTAATCTCATTGAACCACATTTTACTTCTTAATGACAACCATGTATGTCGGATTTTTGAAAATCAAATCACAGAGGTGGTAATATTTCATTTAAACGAAAAATCAGTTATTTAACTACCACTTAGTGGTTTCACTATTCATCAAAAATTGATGTTTTTCAGAACAATGCCAAAATTTCACCCAAAGCTATAATTGATATTCCGATTTCAAAAATGATGTCTATTTTACAAAATTCCAAAAATATAAGTTGCATTAATTTATTTTATAATTAATTCCCGCTGTCACAACAAATAGCGTGTTTTTAAGAAACAATTTATATCAAAAGATTGGCAATTGTTTATGTCCAATTTCAATGTTAAATTAATTCTAATGACCACCATTGGATAAAATGGTAAAAATATATTCTAATTATACTTTAAAACCACTAAATAGTATAATTTATCACTATAAATTATTTTCATTAAAAAAGTTGTTTTTAAGTATTTTTCACTATTCATAAAAAATTAGAAGTTCTTAGAAAAATACCAAAAATTCAACATAGGCTAATTTCGATATTCCGAATCCAAAAATGAAGTCCATTTTGAAATATAAAATTTATATAATTTTAAAAAGTGGTTATTACTATTCATAACGGCTACTATGATTAGTCGCGGTGTTTTAGAACTCGAAGTTGCGTACAATGCAAGCTATTGCATTATTGAATGAGAAGCGTATTGTGGAACCTCGGGGTGTTACAGTTTGGCTTATGTCAGTTGTTGTTTTCACTAAAAATTAAGTTCATTTTCAACAAAAGAGAGGCACTTTGAGTGGTGTCGGCCACACTGAGCCTCGGATTGGGGCGGGGTTGACTCATACACGTCACAAGTAATCCATAGATAATTTTCCTAAAGTTTCAACATAATGAGAATTTGTTCGATCGGTTTGGCGTATGTACGTAAAATATTGTCCATTTTGAACAAAAGAGAGGCAGTTTGGGCGGTCCCGGCCACACGGTGCCTTGGATTGAGGTGGTGTTGACTCGTACACATCACATATGACCCATGGATAGTTTTCCTAATGTTTCAACAGAATCCGAAGGCATTTGGTAGGTTTCTCTTATGTCATTTGTTGATATCACTTACAATTTAGTCCATTTTGAACAAAAGAGAGACAGTTTGAGTGGTCCCGACCACACTGCGGCTCAGATTGAGGCGGGGTTGACTCGTACACATCAAATATGACCCATGGATCGTTTTAAAAATGTTTCAACAGAATCCAAAGGCATTTGGTTGGTTTGGTGTATGTCAGTTGTTGTTTTCACTTAAAATGAAGTCCATTTTAAACAAAACAGAGGCACATTGAGTGGTGTCAGCCACAATGAGCCTCCGATTGAGGCAGGGTTGACACTTACACATCACATAAGACCCATGGATCGTTTTCCTAAAGTTTCAATAGAATCCGTAGGCGTTTGGTCGGTTTTCTGTATGTCAGTTGTTGTTTTCACTTAAAATTAAGTAAATTTTTTTAAAAGAAGAGGCACTTTGAGTGGCGTCGGCCACACCGGGCCTCGTATTGAGGCGGGGTTAACTCGTACACGTCACATATGAGCGATGGATCATTTTACTAGAGTTTCAACACAATCCGATTCCGTTTGATCTGTTTGGCCTATGTATGTAAAATATTGTCCATTTGGAACAAAAGAGAGGCATTTTGGGTGGTCCCAGCCCCACGGTGCCTAGGATTGAGGTGCGGTTGACTTTTACACGTTACATATGACCCATGGATCATTTTCAAAAAGTTTCAACAGAATCCGAAGGCGTTTGGTCGGTTTCACGTATGTCGGTTCTTGATTTCACTTACAATTTAGTCTATTTTGAACAAAAGAGATACATTTTGAGTTGTCTCGGTCACACCGCAACTCAGATTGAGGCGGGGTTGACTTGTACACGTCACATAAGGCCCATGGATTGTTTTCCTAAAGTTTCAACAGAATCAGAAGTCGTTTGGTTGGTTTGGCGTATGTCAGTTGTTGTTTTCACTTAAAATTATGTCCATTTTAAACAAAAGAGAGACAGTTTCAGTGGTCCCGTCGACACCGCGGCTTAGATTGGGGAAAGGTTGACTCTTACACGTCACATCTGACCCATGGATCATTTTCTTAAAGATTCAATAGAATATGAACCCATTTTGTTGGTTTGACATATGTCAGTTGTTGTTTTCACTTAAAATTAAGTCCATTTTAAACAAAAGAGAGCCACTTTGAGTGGTTTCGGCCACACCGGGCCTCATATTGAGGCGGGGCTGACTCGTACACGTCACATATGTGAAATGGATCATTTTCCTAAAGTTTCAACACAATCAGAATCCGTTTGATTGGTTTGGCGTATGTACGTAACATATTGTCCATTTTGAACAAAAGAGAGGCATTTTGGGTGGTACTGTCCACACGGTGCCTCGAATTGAGGCGGGGTTGACTCATACACATCACATGTGACCAATGAATCGTTGTCCTAAAGTTTTAAGAGAATCCTAAGGCGTTTGGTAGGTTTCTCTTATGTTAGTTGTTGATTTCACTTACAATTTAGTCCATTTTAAACAATAAGAGAGACCGTTTGAGTGGTCTCAGCCACATCGTGGCTCGGATTGAGGTAAGGTTGACTCGTACAGGTCACATTTGTCTCATGGATCGTTTTTCTGAAGTTTCAATATAATCCGAATGCGTTTGGTCGGTTTGGTGTATGTCAGTTGTTGTTTTTACTTAAAATTAAGTCCATTTTTAACAAAACAGAGGCACTTTGAGTGGTATCGGCCACACCGGGCCTCATATTGAGGCGAGGTTGACTCTTACACATCAAATTTGAGTCATGGATCGTTGTTCAAAAGTATCAACACAATTAGAATCCGTTTGATCGGTTTGATGTATGTACGTAAAATATTGTCCATTTTAAACATAAGAGAGAAATTTTGGGTGGTGTCGGCCACACTGCGCCTTGCATTGAGGAGGGATTGACTCTTAAACATCTCATATGACCCATAGATCGTTTTTCTAAAGTTTCAATTGATTTGGAACGCATTTGGTCAGTTTCCCCTATGACAGTTGTTGTTTTCACTTACAATTTAGTCCATTTTCAACAATAGATAGGTAATTTGGGTGGTCTCGGCCCCATGATGCCTCATATTGGGGTGGGATTGACTCTTACACATCACATATGACCCATGGATCGTTTTCCTAAAGTTTCAATAGAATCTGTAGGCGTTTGTT
The DNA here is from genome assembly GCA_963277665.1 of Viscum album. Lineage (NCBI taxonomy): Eukaryota > Viridiplantae > Streptophyta > Magnoliopsida > Santalales > Viscaceae > Viscum > Viscum album. The sequence goes on from OY728166.1 coordinate 1,208,124,749, forward strand.
CAGTTTTCCGTATGAAAGTTGTTGGTTTCACTTAAAACTAAGTACATTTATAAAAAAGAGGCACTTTGAGTGGTGTCGGCCACACTGGGCCTCTTATTGAGGCGGGGTTTACTCTTACACATAACATTTGACTCATGTATTGTTTTCCTTAAGTTTCAATATAATCCAAATGCGTTTGGTCGGTTTGTTGTATGTCAGTTGTTGATTTCACTGAAAATTAAGTCCATTTTTAACAAAAAAGAGGCACTTTGAGTGGTATCGGTCACACCGGGCCTCGAATTAAGGCGGGGTTGACTCGTACACATCAAATATTAGTCATGGATTGTTGTGAGAAATTATCAACACAATCAGAATCCATTTGATCTATTTGGCGTATGTACGTAAAATATTGTCCATTTTAAACAAAAGAGGGACAGTTTGGGTGGTTCCGGCCACACCGTGCCTTGGATTGAGGCGAGGCTAACTCATACACGTCGCATATGACCCATTTATCATTTTCCTAAAGTTTAAACAGATTTAGAATGCATTTTGTTGGTTTTCCGTATGTCAGTTTTTATTTTCACTTAAAATTAAAGTCATTTTGAACAAAAAAGATACATTTTAAATGGTACCGTCCACACCGCACCTTGGATTGAGGAGGGGTTGACTCGTACACGTCACGTATGACCCATTTATCATTTACCTATAGTATCAATAGAATCCAAATGCGTTTGGTTGGTTTACCATATGTCAGTTGATGATTTCACTTAAAATTGAGTCCATTTTTAACAAAATAGAGGCATTTTGAGTGGTGTCGGCCACACTGAGCCTTTTATTAATGCGGAGTTTACTCATACACGTCAAATTTGACTCATGGATCGTTTTCCTTAAGTTTCAACAGAATATGAATGTGTTTGGTCGGTTTTCCGTATGTCAGTTGTTGATTTCACTTAAAATTAAGACCATTTTTAACAAAACAGAGGCACTTTGAGTGGTATTAGCCACACCGAGCCTTGAATTGAGGCGGGGTTGACTCATACATGTCACATATGAGTCATGTATCATTGTTAAAAAGTATCAACACAATAAAAAGCTGTTTTATTGGATTGGTGTATGTATGTAAAATATTGTCCATTTTAAACAAAATACATACACTTGGAGTGATACCGGCCACACCATACATCATATTGAGGTGGAGTTGACTTTTACATGTCACATATGACCCAGGGATAGTTTTCCTAATGTGTCAACACAATCCTAAGGCGTTTGGTCAGTTTCCCATATGTTAGTTGTTGATTTCACTTAAAAATAAGTCAATTTTGAACAAAAGAGAGGCAGTTTGAGTGATCCTGGCCACACCGTGCCTTTTATTGAGGCGGGGTTGACATATACATGTCAAATTTGACCCATGTATTGTTTCCATTAAGTTTCAATAGAATCCGAATGTGTTTGGTCAGAGGGGAAGGGTCTAGTTGGGTACGCAGAGATGCTCGTCTACCTCTGGTACGAACCTCCCTCATACCATCGGCCTATGCACTGAAATAATGGAATAATGAAAAGTGCACATACTTATGTACCTGTAAAATCTACACATAGAAAGCACATAGCCACATCATGTCATAAAAAATAACACCAAGGATTAGACAAAACAGAAGCAGTCATGCAGAGTAATGACAAGTGCACATACAGATCAGAAGCAGCTAAAAAATTGTTGCATACATGCCATGTTTATTTCCTAAAACAAAGTAAAAAAAGGAAAATGATAAAACTCTAGAATATGGGTTGCCTCCCAAAAATATATAAGTTTTATGTCTTCAGCCAGATGGATGGAAACTGGTCAATAGTCTTGGTCCATCAGCTCAGAACTCCTATGCCTCTTAAAAGAACTGGTGGCCATGTCATCATGCTCACATGGATGCTTAGTGGGATTGATTACTTCAGGAGCGTAGCGGGCGTGAATTTGGTGTGGAAGTAAGATAATCTGGCTCTTGTCATCAGCCAGACGCTGAGTCACCAATCGTGCGAGGTCAGATGGAGACGGGACGTGCACATCGATGATCATTGAAGTGGTAGACAAGCTAGACATTGTTGGTTAAGCTGCATCCACAAATAGATTCATTTTGATATATTATAACCTTTATAAATTTTTGTCCCATTTTTACAAACAATTAATGTGTGAAAATTGTGAAAAATAACTTATCGTATATATAAAAATAGATTTACCCATGGACATGATGCATAATATCTCAAATTTTCCTCATTGGATCCCAATTTGAAATTTTAATCCATTATCAAATGTCTTATATCAATTTATTTTTATTTGGATCTTTAAGGTTGAATTCTTTTTGTAAAATATAGCCAAGTGAGGATAGACTAGTGAATTGGAATAAAATTGGATGGTATGTGGTGAAAACCACATTATAAGCATTGTTTAGGATATTATTGATGTGGTATGAGGATAAATCTATCTTTTTAGAGAAAATCCAGCATGTCCAAGTTTGGTGGTCAATTTTTTGAAGTGGGCGGGTATTTGGTGGTTGAGGAGGGGGGTGAGGGGGATGTCCAAGGTCTAGGAGGAGGGGTGGGGGCTTTCCAGGGTCCAGGAAGGGGGTTGGGGGCTTTCCAGGGTCAAGGAGAAGGGGAGAAGGGGCTGTCCATTGTCTAGGAAGGAGGGGGGTTGTCCAAGGTCCATCGAGGAGGGGGGATATCCAGGGTCCAGGATGGAGGGTGGGGGCTTCCTAGGGTCCAGGAAGGAGGGGGGACTATACAAGGTCCTGGGAGGAGGGTGGAGGGGGTTGTCCAGGGTCCAGGAGGGGGGATGTCCAAGTTTCAGGAAAGAGGGGGGCCATGCTATCCATGTTCCAGGAGGGGGGGACTGTCCAGGGTCTAAGAGGGGGGGTGTCCAGGGTCCGTGACGAGTGGGGGCTCTGTTAAAGGGAGGAAATACCCAAATAATTCATTGAAATTTAACTAAACATAATCCAGAAAACATCACAATTCCAATCCATCACCCAACCAACATCCAATTCATCCTCAATATCACTAACCTTCGCATGCCATAAACAACACAACCTAGTTTATACCAAATTAAAACAGAAAACAAAAATAATAGATGCAAACATTAAAACTAAGGTAGTACGTACATATTTAGAGTGTAGAACTACAAAATTGTTTGATTTAAGATGGATCTATGAGTGGAACGAGTTTCTGAGTCCTTGTATAGAGAGATCCTAGACTTTTAGGTCAAATCAAAATAGAAAATAAAAAAAATAGATGAAGAACATTAGAACTTACAGATTTGAAGTGTAGAAAAAAAAATTGTTTGATTGAAGAGGATGGATGGAGTTTCGGAGACTGGGAAACAAGAGTGCATCGGGAGTGCTTCAATTTAGGGCTGCAGTCGAGCAGAGGGGGACTACAATCGAGCGAAGGGGCTACTGGATTTAGGGGAAAACTTTCCCAACAGTTTTTAAAAACCGTTGGGAATGTATGTTTACCTAAGGACTATACCAACAGTTTGAGTAAACCATTGTTATAGATTCCAACATATACCAACAGTTAGTGTATAATCATTGGTAAAAGTGTCTTAATTTATTCCTATACCAATGGTTTTATACACTGTTGGTAAAAGTCTTCATAAAATCCTCTATACCAACGGTTTTCTTAAAACCTTTGGAATACATAACCATTCTGTTTCGCACGGAATCCGGGGATGACCTCCTGGACGGGATATTCAAACGTTCCGATCGGTTTCTAACGGGTTTGTTCGTAGAACCAGAAACATCCAATGATTCCACATCCGCTTGGACCTACTTTCCAAAGGCAGGCGCTCATTAGCTTGTGGGATAATGAGGCTTAGGAATTTGCATTGGTCGAGAGGATGGGAGGTCGGACTCATCACACCTTTTTTAGGGGAATTATTTTCTACTCTGGGACTCTCTTTATAGATTTAAGTTATGTTCTTGAATCCTTATTACATTACCAAGTATAAAATGAGCTTTCCTTTAGTTTTAACAATCAATGATTAAATATGCAAGAAATTTAGAGAATCTTTTATATGTATTCGTGGTTCATCATCAATAGAGAATCATCTATATCTGTTTAGAGATTCTTGGTCAATGGTATCCTTCAAAACATTTATATAAAAGTCTCTTTGGTCATTATGATGACCAGGCTGGTTTTAAAGCCACTCAGTGGGGCACTTGAAGTTTATCGTCATTCAGAAGGACAGAGATTATTTCAAAGTTGGGATCAAACCCATAAATGGGCTACCTACGTATCCTTTGTTTTGGAAAAGGAATCAGAACCCACGTAGTTTGAGTAATGGAGTATGATGTTTATGATTGATGGCTCAAATAAGAATGTCATAATTACTTTTACACTCTAAGCTCACATGAGTCATGCTCGGTGTGAGAAACAAGAGGTATTGGTAAAAATTAGACAATTGTGCCATGAAAGATGCAATCATAAGAAATTGTTTGGGGCTTATGTATGTATGACTGCCCAAAATAGATGAAGGTTTAGGATTTACTTTTAGGGAGAAAATCCAGGAACAGGGTCCATAAAGGTATATGTGCTTTATGGAGATTTGAATACTCTAATCTTGGGGCTTACTCCTAAGGAGGATTCCCAAGTTAGGAGGGGACTTATGATTGGGTTTTACTCCTGAAAAGGAAACCCAAATCAAAGGTAAATTATGACTGGTTAAGAGAATTTTAAGGGGGCTTGAGGTTTACTCCTAAAAAGGAAAACCCAAGATTATGACTAGGACTTACTCCTAAAAAAGGAGGCCCAGGTTATGACTGAGTCTTATTCCTGAAAAGGAGACCCAGGTTAGGGGACTTGGGGCTTACTCCTAAAAAGGAAGCCCAAGATTATGTCTGAGTCTTATTCCTGAAAAGGAGACCCAGGTTAGGGATTAAGGTTTGGGGCTTACTCCTGAAAAGGAAGCCCAAAATTAGAGGACTTGATTAGGGCTTACTCCTGAAAAGGATGCCCAAGTTAAGGAATTAAGGTTTGGGGCTTACTCCTGAGGAGGATGCCCAAAATAAGAGGATTTATAACTGGGGATTATTCCTGAAAAGGAGACCCAGGTTAGGATTCTCTCATCTTAAAGGATGAGGTTGAATGAATGAACTCTCCATATTTAATGACATAAGGATATTTAAATCACTAGACTTTGAGAGATATTCCACAGAATTCCTTTTAGATAAGGAAGTCAAATCAAGAAATCATGCCATAAATGGCTTTGAAGAGTGTCTTGAAGACTGAATCTTGAAAAGGAAAGGTGTGATGGCTTAAGAGGGGTAAAAAATGGGCAAGATGGGCACCCAAAAAGATAGGGGCGTGCATGTCTTGCAGGGCGCGCAAGTATTCTGTGGGCGCGCAAGTATGGTCGCGCAGGTATACCTGCGCGGCACATGGTGTACTTGCGTTATTTTCAACCAGCATTGAAATACTTGAGCGACTCTTTTTTAAACCCTTTAGAATTTTCTTGAGGTTCTTCCAGAAAAGGGACGCGCAAGTTATATTAAAGGAAATAAGTCGGCGCGCAAGTGTTTGATAAGTTTCAACACTTAGGCCTTCCTTCTTCTCTTTAGATCTTCCGTTCTAGGTAAGAAATTACCTTAGAAGTGTTCCGGAAGCTTTGAGAAGAGACTTGGGTGTCGGGAGCTTCAATCCGAGTTTCTGGAAAAAGATCCTCTCGAATGGGGGGCCCACAGGGTCTATTTATAGGCAAAAGAAGACCCCGGGCGGTTACCGGGCGATTACCACTTAGGTCGCGCAAGTCACTTGCGCGACCAAGAGTGTCGCGCAAGTGTACTTGCGCGGGAGTGGTATAACTTGCGCGGTGGATTTGTTGTTGATCCTTTGTTCATTCCTTTGTCGATTTTTGATGTTTTCTTCAAAGGATGAATCACTTTCAGCTAAGATATTCCCTTTTCCGATCTTTAGATTCTGTGACGAAAGGAGAGTCAACAAAAGTCCCCCCTCAGAGTTGGATCCGGAGAGAAATGAGGATTTGACTCTGAGGAAATCGAATCCCTCCAAAGGAAAAGGGAGGCACGCAAGTCTTCAGCGCACAGAGGGCGGCGCGCAAGTTTGCATCGCGCAGGCCTTAAGCGCTCTGGGTGCGGCGCGCAGATAGGCTTCCTGGCCTATAAAAACATGGCCTCACCTCCGTACAAGTATCCGGATTTCCGGACTTCATACCTTCTCGAGCTCTCGCCACGCAGGTCACTTAATCTGCGCAAGTTGCTCTGTTTTCTAGTGTTTTCCTTGATGTCGCGCTACTGTAAAGGTATTTGTACTTTCATTCTTTTCACTATCTGCTTCAAATTTACTTAAGCCAATGGGCCTAGTAAGCATAGTTTGATTTTTACTAGGATTATTACAAATAATCCTACAAACTTTGAACCTTTTAATTGCTCAATATTACCTAAATCATACAAAAAAATGTATATTTAGTGAGCTGGAACTTGACTTTTATTCAGAGTTCCTTTGTCTTTTGTGGGCAGTTTAAAGTCATGCATGCCGGACATAAAGGGTCTAATGTTTAAGGTCGAAATAGCTTTGACCAAAATGGATTAAAATTGATTCAATTCCTTGACAATTTATCTGAAAACAAATTACCAAACTCAAGTATGAGAGAAAATATGTAAACTATGGCTTAAGAATATTTGAATCTGAGGAATGATATGAAAAAGAGCTAAAAGGCATTAGAAGAAGTAGTTTCCAAGAATGAAGTTACTATTATTTAACAAAACCCGTTAGGGGGTTGAAATATGCAGGGCCACCTATGGGCATTGGCTGCATGGTTAAATAAATAGTATCTTTTGGCTGACAAGTCTGTTATGTGGACTGTTTATGCAAGTCCACCTATGGGCACGTGCTGCATAGTCAGGCGAAAGAACTCTTAGAAATTTACTTTCCTAGTGCTAAAAGCCAGTGAACGTTTATGGAGATTCAAATTTTCTAAAGTATAGAGTTTGTTGTATGGAAAGAGGTACTTGAATATGGAGAAGATATTTCCGAACAAGAATAGCGAAGAACTGGATGAATATCACTCCTACGAAGGTCTGACCCAAACATAGGGAAGAAGAATAAACCATAGACTTGAATACTTTCAGATCATGAAAAAGGATATGGGACAAATATATTAAGGATGGCTATTTTTTGAGGATCCCTACATACTGTCGTTTAAGACAAATAAGGACAAAAGAGGCATTCTTCCCAAGAATGAAGTTACCATTATTTAACAAACCCGTTAGGGGGTTGAAATATGCAGGGCCACCTAAGGGAATTGGCTGCATGGTCAAATAAATAGTATCTTTTGGCTGACAAGTCTGTTATGTGGACTGTTTATGCAAGGCCACCTATGGGCACGTGCTGCATAGTCAGGCAAAAGAATTCTCAGAAGTTTGACATTTTTGTGATTAGAAGTCATGAAAAGGGTTATGAAGATATGAAAATATTTAAGGTTAGGATTATAACACATAAAGATGGGTATTGTCCAATGTATATAGAGATACATAGGTCAATAATAACCATAATCATGTTGTGGCTGGGTCCTGAATTGAAATTCTGGACTTCACTACGTATCTCATAAGAATGAGAATCAAGCCATACGTAGTTCTTGAAATGCATTTTAACATCGTGCAGGACGAAAGTATGAGTGATCTTAGTTTAGGGTCATAGAATTCGGACCATAATAATGAATACACAATGTGTGTTTTCATGATGACTTTTCAGCCAAGGGACTGAAAGTGAAATTTGGGGTTAGGCCCAAAAGACTTGGGGACTGGATTCGAGGGACACTCGAATGTTCCTACGTATCCTATAAGGATGGGAATCAAGTCCACGTAGTTCTAGAAATGCCCTTTGTACAAATTTGGTTCGTACATGTGAAGGGTGAAAGGGGACTTTAGTGCAATGATGGTTTAACCTAAAAAAGTTTAGGCATTACCATGTATGCATGTAGTCTTTTGAAAATGAAAACCATGATTGAAAAATCAATGTCAATAATAGTTCTCTCTCAAATGAGGAAATCAAAGAATATTGTAGTTTATTGTCGTACCGAACAAAAGTGTTGTATAGTTTAACGTCATATAACAAGGACGAAAGTGAATCAATGTAAAGATATTGATTCCAGGGGTGGTTTCACAAATCAACATCATATGAGATGGTGGTGAACCGATGTGAAGAGATTGTTTTTGGGCTTGAACCCTGGGAGGTTGCCTACATACCCAGCCTAGAGGGCAAGGATCAAAGTCTGTGTAGTTCAATTAAAGAATGAATTAATGATCAAGTTGTTCTTGTGGACAATGATCTAATAAAAAATATTGTTGGGACTTACACATGGTTAGTGGCCCAAAGGGAGTGTTATGGTTGATGTTCGCTCTAAGCTCACGTGAGTCATACTCGGTGTGAGAAACAAGAGGTAATAACAACCTTAATGATGTACAGTTTAATGTCATGTAGGACATAAAAAGGGACTATGCAGTTTAAAGTCTTGCAGTTAGGACTATTGGTGCTGCACAGTTTAGTGTCATGTAGCACGGACAAAATACAGTTTAATGTCATGTAGGACCTATCAAGTATTTTCTGTATAGTTTAGCATCATGTAGTTAGGACGATGGGGATAAAATAGTTTAACGTCATATTGGATGAAAGGGGGACTGTGCAGTTTAATGTCATGCTGTAAGGACAAAATAACACACCATTTATGTCATGTTGGATGAAAGTGAGAATAGTTTAAGGTCATATGCATGGACCGTGGATGGTGCAGTTTAATGTCATGCTGGACCTTTGATGATTATATAGTTTAACGTCTTTCCGGACGTGAGGGACTTTTATACAGTTTAGCGTCATGTAGTTAGGACGTCACAGTTTAACATCTTGCTGGACATAAGGGATTTGCAAATAGTTTATGGTCATATACATGGACCAGGGATGATGCAGTTTAAGGTCATGTTGGACGGTTTATGGAACTTTTTCACAGTTTAATGTCATGTGGGACGAAGTTGCAGTTTAAAGTCATACTGGACCATTGCTGTATATTTTAATGTCATATAGCAAGGACGAACTGGTGCTGTACAGTTTAAAGTCATGTAGCTAGGACTAAGGTGAACCAATACGAGGATATCAGTTCTGGGGACTTTTTACAGTTTATCGTCATGCTGGACGTTGGAAGTGCCACACAGTTTAATGTCATGTTGCTAGGACATAATATAGTTTAATGTCATTTCGGACAAAATATAGTTTAATGTCATCTCGGACAAAATATGGAACTTCTGTACAGTTTAATGTCATGTAGATAGGACATAATACAGTTTAGTGTCATGTAGGACAAAATCATGAACCAATGTGATTGTTTTGGATCTGGGAACAATATTTTGTGTTTATACAAAATACTTCTTCAGAAATCTAGCATTAGTTGGAGTCGTGATGTGTTCTCCATCCATTGAGATTAGAGAATATGCTCCATTGGAGTAGACCTTATTTATTGAATAAGGTCCTTCCCATTTTGGTTCAATCTTGGGAGGCTTCTTTCCTAGTATCATTGGTGCTCTGAGAACCAATACCAATTCTCCCTGAATGAATGAACGAAGACGAACTTTTTTGTTAAAAGCTCGTGCTATTCGATTCTGATAGATTTCCAAGTGGTGCAAAGTGCACAATCTTTCTCATCTAACTATTCCAATTCATTCAACCGCTTTTGGGATTCCTCATCCGTAGATAATTGATCACAAATGTCTATTCTGAGTGAGGGAAATTGAACTTCAATTGGCAAGACTGCTTCTATTCCATATACTAATTAATATGGAGTTGACCGCGTTGCATTGCGAGTGGTAGTCCGATAAACCCATAGAGCATGAAAGAGTTTATCAGGCCATGACCTCTTATCCTTATCCACCATCTTTTGCAGTATATTTGAAAGAGTCTTGTTGAAGGCCTCTATCTGGCCATTAGCCGCTGCATGATATCGAGATGAATGGTTGGACTTAATGTTGTATTCTTGATACAATTTCTTTACCTCAGAAGAACAGAAGTTGGTGTCGTTGTCCGTCAATATGGTATGAGGGACACCAAATCTAGTAATGATGTTAGACTTGATGAAGCTAACAATGCATTTAGAACTGACTTATTTGAGAGGTACTGCCTCTTCCCATTTGGAATAGAAATCAGTAGCAGTAAGAATGTACTTAAACTGCTTGGCCGTTGCTGAAGGGTAAGGTCCCACCACATCCATTCCCCATGTGGAAAATGGCCATGAGTATTTAGCTGTATGAAGCAACTCTGGAGGTTTATGAATGAAGTTGGCATATACTTGGAATGAATGACACTTCTTTGTGAAATTAACACAATCTTGTATCATTGAAGGCCAAAAGTATCCAAGCCTTCGAATTTGATCAGACAGTCTATGTCCAGACTGGTGGGCACCACAAACTCCTGCATGCACTTCTTTTATGACAGCCATTGTCTCTTCACCATAAATACATCTGAAGAGAACTCCATCAAAACCACGTTTGTAGAGAATTTTCTCGAGGTGGTTTGGGCTATCATAAAGAGTAAAATTGACCACACGTCGCCAAATTTGTTCTTTCTCGGCTCTATCAGGTGCAAGTGTTCCATTTTGAAGGTATTCCCTGATAGGTGACATACATCCTTTAGTATGACCATATGGTTCAGGAATGGGACTAATTTCATTAATTTCCTCTGTTATGACTTGAACCTAAGGTGAAATTGCATGACGGTGGGCAATACAGATGGTTGTCTCGTCCCGATTTGGATCTGCTAAAGTTGTGGCTATATTAGCTAGTGCATCAGCTTGAGCATTTTGTGATCTTGGGACATAAGAAAATGTCGGTTCTGAAGGGAATTCCGACATTAACTCTCTGACATAATCATACAAAGGGATTAATTCATCTTTTCTGATGGCATAATCCCCATTGACTTGTTTGATTACCAGGTCTGAATCACCTTTCACCTTTAAGTGATTCAATTGTGCTTGAAGCGCTAATTCCAAGCCTGTAATGAGAGCTTGGTATTCAGCTTCATTATTGGTACCACCTTCCCACAACAAAAAGGAATAAGGTAACACTGCCTTATCTGGAGAAATGAGAACAATTCCTAAACCAACTTTGTTGAATTTAGGATTTTCCATTTTCTTCCCTGTTGGACTTCTAGAAGCACCATCAAAATACATTTCCCATGTTTGAGGAATCTCTTGAATAGAGAAAACTTCCTCATCAGGGAGTTCGATATCTGAATACATGTCTTCCACTGAAGGATGTTCATCCAGGAAATCAGCCAGAGCTTGGCCCTTAATTTCCTTTTGAGACACATACTGAATGTCGAACTGCTGTAGAATAACCGCCCACCTTGCCAGACATCCTGTAAGCATTGGACGACTAAGGATGAATTTTAGCGGATTATTACGAGACACCAATTGGACCTCATGATGTTGTAGGTAGTGTCTCAGTTTCTGAACTGCAAAGATTAATGCTTGGCAGCACTTTTCAATAAATGAATACCGGGTTTCTGCTTCAATCATAGTTCTACTGAGATAGTAGAGACTATTTTCATTCCCAGCATCATTCTTTTGAGCGAGAAAGGCACCCAATGATCGCTCTAAAGCTATAACATGGAGAATAAGCGGTCTACCCTCAACAGGTGGCATGAGTACTGGTGGACTTAAGAGGTATTTCTTGAGAACATCAAATTCTTCTTGACATTCTTTAGTCCATTGGTAAGTGACTCCTTTCTTCAATAATTTGGTAAAGGGTAAACTTTTGCCTGCCAAATTGGCGATGAAACGCCGAATATAGGCTAAGTGTCCTTGAAGTCCTCTTAATTCTTTCAAATTCTGAGGAGGTGACATACCAAGGATTGATTTGGTCTTCTCAGGATCAACTTCAATACCACGATGGCGTACAACAAAGCCAAGGAATTTTCCTGAGGTTACCCCAAAATCACATTTTAAGGGGTTTATCTTCAAACTATGTTGTTGAAGCTTGTGGAATATGACTTCCAAATAAGCCAAGTGAAGAGAACGTTGTTTGGATTTAACTACCAAATCATCTACATAGCATTCAACAAACTTCCCTAAAAGAGGTTTGAAGATACGATGCATGGCGCGTTGATATGTTGCACCTGCATTCTTTAAACCAAAGGGCATCACCCGGTAACAAAACACACCTTGAGGAGCTCTGAAGGCTGTATATTCCTCATCTTCTGGGGCCATTCGGATTTGATTATATCCATAATATCCATCCATGAAAGAAAGTACTTCATAGCCAGCCGTCGCATCAATTAAGAGTTCTGTAATCGGAACTGGGAAATCATCTTTAGGACAATACCGATTAAGATCTCTGAAATCGATGGAAACCCAAATTTGTCCGTTCTTCTTCTTTACAGGGACAATATTAGCCAACCACTTGGGATATTGAACTTCTCTGACGAAGTTATCTTTGATAAGCTTATCCACTTCAGCCTCAATTTTGGAAGAATAGGTTGGGTGTGTTCTTCTTGCGGCTTGCTTGAATCCTCGATGTTCTTTTGGTAAACCCAAATGATGAGTAGCAACATCAGGATCAAGCCAAGGAATTTCTGTATAATTCCAAGCAAAAATATCTTTATTTTTCTTTATAAAAGAAATATACATCTCTTTCTCTTCAAGGGTCATGGCTGCACTAATTAAAGTGGGGCGTGGATCTTTCTCTGTACCCAGATTTACTTCTCTGAGTTCATCTACAGTGGTAGAGATACCCTCTTCAAATGCTGGAGGAGCATCTCTAAGATATTCCTCTTCCTCTTCATCATGTGTTATTTCTTCCTTTTCTACTTGAAAAGTAGATGAAGAAATGAAATTCTCATGATCATAAGAGATGTCAAAATTTTCACATTTTGAAGAAGAAGCTTCCATTTCCGACCCTATTGATGATAAAGGTTCTTCTTTGGGAAATAAAGAGGAGATGATGGATTGAGAATCGACATCATTATTCACCTCTGGTGTTGCTATAACTTCTTCTGGCCTGATTAGCGAAGTATAGACTTGTTGGATTTCAGCAGACGAAATGAAAACGTCACCACTTATGCTTTCATCATTGCTTGGTAGGTTACCAATTTCTCCCATGTTGTCTGGATCGATCGCCGTAATTGACATTATGGATCTTTCCATAAGAGTATTTTGATTTGGGCCTATTTTGTCAATTTGACTGATAGGTAACACATAATCTGTACTCACATGTGAAAATGGATTTATTGGAATTTTTTCCAAACCATATAGAGCATTAACTTTGGTAATTTCCTTCATTGTAGATTTTTCTCTTCCCTTCATGTGATAAAATTCCGCCTCAATGTATTGAGACTCACATGTCTTGAATGGGGCCTTATCCCCATACAATGTTCCAACTTGACCATCAAAACAGTATTTGAGACATTGATGGTATGATGACGGAATAGCTGCATGCTGATGTAGCCAGGGTCTTCCAAGAAAGATATTGAAAGATGAGTCTTGATCAACAATCATGAAATCCGAATTGGAAACAAGATCTCCAAACTGAGTTCTGAGTGTAACTTCTCCCAGTGGTTCTTGTTCATTTTTATCATATCCTTGTAACATCATGGTAGAAGGAGATAAATCAGATTCCGTGAGGCCTAATCGACGAAGTGTACGAATGGGCATGAGATTGACTCCTGAACCATTGTCAATGAAAGCTCTTCGAACATCTATACCATTGACTTTTCCAGATAAGTACAAAGGTTTTATGTGCCCATGCACAACATCATCTTCATCTTTATCAGTAAAATATATCACTGCATGGCATTCTGCAGGATTATTCTCTATGTGATAGATTTCAGCTGCATCAATTTCAGCTTCAAACTCCTGAGGACTTGACAAAGCTTCGATGAGTGCTTCCTGAAGATCTTTTGACAGATTCAAAGCATCCAAAATTGATAACTTGGCTGGTACATGGGCCAAGTGTTTCAATATATCATACTTTTGATCTAGAGGTATGCGTTTCCCAATAGGAATATGCAGTTTAGCAGGTACCTTGGAAGCAGATGCTTTGGAAGCTAATGCATCTTGTATTGAAGCTGGAAACATCCTTGGTTTTGGCAGATTAGACTGATTAGATCCATTTACTTGCTGAGATAAAGAAGATGGAACTTTTAATCAGTCTTCCAAAATAACTGTTCCAAAACCGAGTTGGCCATTGGTAGAAGAACTTGCTTGTTCTTTTTGAGCTCGCTGAAGGGCTCTACCACGAGTTTCTGCTGCATATACAGTGCTAGAAGGGGTGAAATTAGATTAGTGGCTTTGGAAAGATCCACGTCTTCCCCTATATCCTGAACCTCTAGAACCTCTTCGGATTCCCTTATTTGATACATGGAATTCAGGCTCATCAAGGCTGGAATATGGATCTGTTAATTGAATCATATTAACAGAACCAAAGATTAACTCTTCGTCTGATAAAGACTCTGCCTGGTTAGCCTGTTTAGGCTGTGCCGTTTGGTGGGACGGTGCCCGTGGCTTTGAAGTAGATGGCATGAAATCTGCCAGAGTCAAAGACAATTTAGGCTTTGATACATACTCATCTTCTCATGATTCCTCTTTCTTCTTTGAATTGCGCTGCCCTTTTGAGGATTTGTCTTTTAATGGAGGCTTTACTGTAGCTTTTGTAGGAGACACAATTGGCTTCTTCAATTGTGTTCGAAAAATGGAATGGGTCCGATTGATTGTCTTTCTGACCATCCAATCATCATATTTTTTCGCAGTTTTTCTTTTGACTTCCTTCCACTCGCCTCCTTCCTCTGGATCTGTAGCAGTAATACACGCTACATGAGCTGAAGAACCCTTCAATTTGACTTGTCCCAAGTCGACCATCTTTTGAAGGAGGTCTTTAAAGACAAAACACTCCTGCATGGGATGCCCCAACATTTGATGAAAGGGACAATAATTGGGACGGTCTTCATCTCCTTCCTTGTTTGGCCTCTTGGGCACTGGTAATTGAACCAAATTATTTTCCAGAGCTGAAATGAAGTAACCAGGAATTTTCTCACTTCGGAAAGAGTATGTTTTACTCTTCATATCCTCAAATTTTTTTCGTCGTTGATATTTTTGATCATTTGGACGAAACAGCCTTTGTTGTTGGCGTTCAGGAGGTGGAGCCCTTCGAGAAGATGAAGGTTTTGAAGTAGAAATAGGTACAGGTGCTTGTTTAAGCATAACTGTAGTAGTTTCTACTTTACCCATTCTTCTTCCTGGAGCTGATGGAATTACACGAGATTTAACCTTAGCCTGTATAAGGGAATATTCAATCTGCTGAGCAATTGAAGTAAGGTCTCGAAACCCTCCTGTGTATTTCACAGGGATCAATGGCGTGCGTAATTCGTCACGCAAATTTGCCACACAGATTGGCAACAATTCCTCCTGAGGGAGTGCTAAACTCAGGGAATACGTTAATCCCTTCCAACGAGCAATGAAATCAGAGACTCTTTCATTCTCCCTTTGCTTGCAGTTTGTAAGATCGAAAACTGTCGTTTTTGGCAAAGTTGAGCTAAACTGAAGAAGGAATTTTTGACGAAGATCCTCCCATCCGATGACTGACCGGGATTGCAAGCTTGTATACCAGACAAAAGCTGGTCCTTGCAAGGTTCGCACGAAGCATCTGAGTTTCACTGCTTCTTGCTGCTCTGGAGTTCCCATCATAGGATCACAACAAGACACGTAATGCGTCAAATGTTGTTCAGGGTCGCCTGATCCATTGAAAGTAGGGAAAACGGGGTTTCCAAAACTGGATGGAGGAGAAATTGAATCTACCCATTCAGGGTAAACTTTCTTTTCAGGTTGAACTTGCGCCCGTTTCCCTTCCATAGTTTCTAACCGAGTTGTTAATGACTCAATAGTAGTTATTAACTTTTGAGAAACATCAGGTTGAACTTGGTTTTGGGTAGGTGCAATGAATGGAGCTTGGACAGACGTGATGGTTGGTGCTGTAACTGATGGTAGTGCTGCCAACCATTGTTGCGTTTGACCCGTAGGATTAGACCTCTAAGGGTGTACTGATAAAGGAGGATATTCCTGATCCATCTCAGTAGTTACAACAAATTACTTCATCTGTCGGACTTCATCATTCTTAAGAAGAAGACTACTCTGAAGTAGTTCTGCATTCAACCTTCTTAATTCTCTCATTTCTTCCTCCTGTTGTGCAAACCTTTGCTCTAATGAGAGCGATTGACCTCCTTCAGAGGAAGGGTGAGAAGTAACCTGATTCTTTCCTTTCCCCTTATTGGATCCTTTTCGGAGAGGGGGAAGTGGGTTACTTGAAGGAATACCCAGATTTTGGGTAAGCCTTTGATTACGTGTGCGCACACCTTCTCCATTTAGGTCTGTGTGTGCAACTTCTTGAGAAGGAACCTCTTCGTCTGATCCCTCTGATTGAGCCTCATCTGGTGAATCAGCAGCAACGACATTAATTACATTAATGGATGCATATTGCATGGAATCCTTTCTATCAGCATTTCTGTGATATTGTCTTCTTCCATGTTCATGATGAGACATGGAATTCCGTTGAATTGATCCCTCAGGAACTTCTTGGAGAACCGTCACTTGGAGAGAATCTCCTGATAGCTTGGCTCTTCGTTCCTCTTGAGGCTTATTCCCTAATCGAGAGAATACTGACTTTCTCTGAGGGAGGGATTGAGGATTTGAAAAAGTCCCCAGTCCGGTGGACTGGGGATGTTCCTGCTGCTTCCGCTCAACTTCTCGAATCCCATTTGTTGACTCTGAGGGTTGGGTTAGAGAAGTCCCCAGTCCGACAAGCTGGGGTGTCTCTTGACATGCTATGTCTGAGATCTTCTTAAAATCTCTCTTGATCTTGCGAATCTTAGTTCGAAAATTAGCTGGATGCATTAACCTATATCCACTTTTATCACCTGGTTCAACAGATCGTTGGAAGATTTCCGAAACTTCTGTCATTTGATGACGTGTTTGCTCCAGACGAGAGGCTTGTGCAATATTCTCACCTGCTTGATGTAGGAGCAATTCAACAACTTTTTATCTATATACTTGATTTTGAGAGGAACTAGTTGAATCATGTTCTTGAGCAAGCTTTTGATTATGAACAAAGCCCATTGACTGTGGCCGGCCATGGGCAATAACATTGCATGAGACCATTTTCGGCGGGCTTTGCTGACCGGAAAGCACTGTGAAATGTAGTGCTCCGTGAACACCCCATCCTCTGATATGAACATCAGATGGAGCATTGGCAATTAACTGACGCAATTTTCTTAGTGCGCCAAGGCATGAACGTTGAAGGGTTCTCTGTTTCTTTTCAGCCTTCGGATACCGAGAGACTGATAGAGATGCCAAATCAATCTGACGTTGTAGCCCTTCTATTATCTTAAGATGATTTTCATATTCATCGTAAGATAATACCTTCTTCTTTAATTGACAAAGAGTTTTCCATATGTTGAGACGAATATCATGGATTCCATCATCCGTCAACATCTTTGGAATGTCGTACTGGGAGTCAACCAAAGGCCAAAACATGACTGGTACTTCACCTTTTGCCATTTTTTTCCTCATGTTCAGCATTTCCTCTTTATCATTAAATGAAGATTATTCTACCTGTTTGGACCAGAGTTGGTGTTTCCTTGTTGCTTCATCGTATTCAACAAGATTGGTAGAGAGATCACTATTCATGCTGGAAGATGAATGACCTAGGGATGGTTTGGAGAATAACCTAAACCCCAGGCTATCTTCTGATGGAGAAAGAGTTTCACCTGCCAATAGTAAAGCATCAAACATGACTGGTTTTACGTTTTCAAGTGCCCTGAGATATGAGGGATTTCTCGTCACTACATTGCCTTCTGAAGAATTTTTGAGACAACGTGAAGCAAGTCTTCATGAGGAAGTGTCTGTTGAAGACCGAAAGAATTAATGTTCCCGTTATTGGGAACTGAGGGAGTAGAATCTTGAATTCCGATAGATAAATGTCTGAGGGCTTCAAGAACTCCAGCATCGATCAAGGCTTGGCTAGAGATTGGCCTTTGATCTCCTGACTGTGCTGGGCGGATCTTTTTCATAGATGCCTTCTTACTCACTTTAGAAACCACTTCATGACGAAAGTGATTGCTCTGAGCAGGTGTATGTGCCTGATCAGGAAAGATGTTCAGGTTAGGCTGACGATCTCCACTCAAATCAGGTGTATGTGCCTGACTTGGTTGTCCGTATGATATGGGGGAGTATGCCCCATAACCCTCTTGGACTGGAACAGATGTGTGTGTCTGTTCCGGAGTGCATCGTTGGTGTGTCACTCCATTGCTAGGGATAGATTTATGTGTCTATCCCTGTGATGATGCTGAAGCTGTTATAATATCCTGGCAAGCATCCAGAATATGAGCATGAATTTGCTTCTGCTCTTTCACCATTGACAAAATATGTTTGGTGACTTCAGCCGCCGGAACGGGGATATACGTCCATTCCGGGATTGTAGTAGGTGTATGTGCCTGCTCCTGTCCTCCTTTTCCTGTCAGTGAATCCTGACAGTACTCAAGTGTGGAGGCAGAGAGTTGAGTCTGCCACCTATTTGTCGTCGGGGCTTTCCGACTGACTTCTCCGTGCGCTACCAAGCGAGACTGTTGGTAGGCTTGATTAGTATTAGCAGGGGTATGTGCCTGCTGATTACACTTCGCCAAACACGGTTGACGAGATCCATCATATGTAGTCAGACGAGCCTGCTGACTAACTGGTGATGTATAAGCAGGTGTATGTTCCTGCCTATGGTACTCCGCCGGAATTGCCTGGCGGGATTGGCGTGATGCTGCCAGACGAGTCTGCTGGACAACGGAATTAAAACGGACATGTGTGTATGCCTGCTCGTTGTTTTCCACCAAGTTAGGTTGGTGGACTTCTCTGGAGATGGCAGGGATGACAACCTGCCTATTGTTAACCGGATTCCGTATCTGGCGGTTCATCTTGCCTTCTCGGGTTCGAGGAACCTGAGCTGAATGCCTGGAGTTGGTACCCTCATCATGTTGAGGGCGCACTACCGCACGAGTCTGGAGGTGATTGTTGATGGGAGCCCTCGGGAAGGACTCCTGTTTTTTTGAACTAAGTCCCTGAGGGACATGCTCATTCACTTCCTCAGAGTAAGGGAGTGAATGGAAATTGCGTTCCGGGGATAACGACCCGAAACGGTTGGAGACGGTAGTCAGCACCGCTTGCTTCTTGATTGCTGGCCGCCGTTGTCCAGACGACCAGGTAGATTTGTTAACTTGGAGGGCTTGACGAGCGGCCTCCAGAGTTGGGATAGTACCATTGCGACGGTACTCCTTAACCAGTTCATTGGAAACCCAGCGTTGAAGATGCTGAGTTGGTGATGTCATCCTCAGAGCGGATGACGTTCCAGCATGAGTAGTAGCATTGGTTTTCACAGCAGCAGACCTCACAGTAGAGGTGTTTACAGCAGCAGTATTCACAGGGGTGAATTTAGGGAAATCCATTTTGCAGAAGATCTTGAGAAAAGAGTGCCTATTCCATATAACAGACATAATCAAGATGAATCCAGCCACTGCATCTTTTGGATGAGCACATGTCAATGATTGCTTTGTTGGCCCAAGGGGCCTAACAAAAAAGAAGAACATCACTTTAACTTGGTTAAGGATTCACGTCGGGTTCACCATTTTTTGTTTCGCACGGAATCCGGGGATGACCTCCTGGACGGGAGATTCAAACGTTCCGATCGGTTTCTAACGGGTTTGTTCGTAGAACCGGAAACATCCAATGATTCCACATCCGTTTGGACCTACTTTCCAAAGGCAGGCGCTCATTAGCTTGTGGGCTAATGAGGCTTAGGAATTTTCATTGGTCGAGAGGATGGGAGGTCGGACTCATCACACCTTTTTTAGGGGAATTATTGTCTACTTAGGGACTCTCTTTATAGATTTAAGTTATGTTCGTGAATCCTTATTACATTACCAAGTATAAAATGAGCTTTCCTTTAGTTTTAACAATCAATGATTAAATATGCAAGAAATTTAGAGAATCTTTTATATGTATTCGAGGTTCTTCATCAATCGAGAATCATCTATATCTGTTTAGAGATTCTTGGTCAATGGTATCCTTCAAAACATTTATATAAAAGTCTCTTTGGTCATTATGATGACCAGGCTGGTTTTAAAGCCACTCAGTGGGGCACATGAAGTTTATCGTCATTCAGAAGGACATAGATTATTTCAAAGTTGGGATTGAACCCATAAATGGGCTACCTACGTATCCTTTGTTTTGGAAAAGGAATCAGAACCCACGTAGTTCGAGTAATGGAGTATGATGTTTATGATTGATGGATCAAAGAAGAATGTCATAATTACTTTTACACTCTAAGCTCACGTGAGTCATGCTCGGTGTGAGAAACAAGAGGTATTGGTAAAAATTAGGCAATTGTGCCATGAAAGATGCAATCATAAGAAATTGTTTGGGGCTTATGTATGTATGACTGCCCAAAATAGATGAAGGTTTAGGATTTACTTTTAGGGAGAAAATCCAGGAATAGGTTCCATAAAGGTATATGTGCTTTATGTAGATTTGAATACACTAATCTTGGGTCTTACTCCTAAGGAGGATGCCCAAGTTAGGAGGGGACTTATGATTGGGTTTTACTCCTGAAAAGGAAACCCAAATCAAAGGTAAATTATGACTGGTTAAGAGAATTTTAAGGGGGCTTGAGGTTTACTCCTAAAAAGGAAAACCCAAGATTATGACTGGGACTTACTCCTAAAAAAGGAGGCCCAGGTTATGACTGAGTCTTATTCCTGAAAAGGAGACCCAGGTTAGGGGACTTGGGGCTTACTCCTGAAAAGGAAGCCCAAGATTATGACTGAGTCTTATTCCTGAAAAGGAGACCCAGGTTAGGGATTAAGGTTTGGGGCATACTCCTGAAAAGGAATCCCAAAATTAGAGTACTTTATTGGGGCTTACTCCTGAAAAGGATGCCCAAGTTAAGGAATTAAGGTTTGGGGCTTACTCCTGAGGAGGATGCCCAAAATAAGAGGATTTATAACTGGGGATTATTCCTGAAAAGGAGACCCAGGTTAGGATTCTCTTAGCTTAAAGGATGAGGTTGAATGAATGAACTCTCCATATTTAATGACATAAGGATATTTAAATCACTATACTTTGAGAGATATTCCACAGAATTCCTTTTAGATAAGGAAGTCAAATCAAGAAATCATGCCATAAATGGCTTTGAAGAGTGTCTTGAAGACTGAATCTTGAAAAGGAAAGGTGTGATGGCTTAAGAGGGGTAAAAAATGGGCAAGATGGGCACCCAAAAAGATAGGGGCGCGCAAGTCTTGCAGGGCGCGCAAGTATGGTCGCGCAGGTATACCTGCGCGGCACATGGTGTACTTGCGTGATTTTCAACCAGCATTGAAATACTTGAGCGACTCTTTTTTAAACCCTTTAGAATTTTCTTGAGGTTCTTCCAGAAAAGGGACGCGCAAGTTATATTGAAGGAAATAAGTCAGCGCGCAAGTGTTTGATAAGTTTCAACACTTAGGCCTTCCTTCATCTCTTTAGATCTTCCGTTCTAGGTAAGAAATTACCTTAGAAGTGTTCCGGAAGCTTTGAGAAGAGACTTGGGCGTCGGGAGCTTCAATCCGAGTTTCTGGAAAATGATCATCTCGAATGGGGGGCCCACAGGGTCTATTTATAGGCAAAAGAAGACCCTGGGCAGTTACCGGGCGGTTACCACTTAGGTCGCGCAAGTCACTTGCGCGACAGTGGTATAACTTGCGCGGTGGATTTGTTGTTGATCCTTTGTTCAGGCCTTTGTCGATTTTTGATGTTTTCTTAAAAGGATGAATCACTTTCAGCTGAGGTATTCCCTTTTCCGATCTTTAGATTCTGTGACGAAAGGAGCGTCAACACATTCCCAACGGTTTGTCAAACTGTTGGGATATAAGCGTTGGTAAAAATGGGATTTATAGTAGTGAATCATGTGGGATTATAGGTTATCGATGATTATGAAATAAACATGATCATATGATTATCTTGGAAGAGAATATTTTCTGGATCTTCCTCTCACCATCCCAGAGGGCCTCCATATGTGTGGGTCCTTAAAGACATGTATCCAACCACTAGGGAATCCTACTATGTGGTGTATTCCCCAAGGTAATTTCTCAATCCTCTCAAAGGGCCACATTACTCATGATACAAAAACTTATAAATTATCCATAGGCAAGGGTCCTCCAAACCTAACTATGTGGGCTCTAATTCCCATCTGAATGGGATATATGGGATGACTGATTAAAGTCAAAACCCAACACCCCCAATCAACCCAAATTCACTGTGGTCCACACTCCTAGTATGTTTATATAAACATCTGATCACATATACCTTCCAAGTTTCTTTAGTTACTCCAACATAAGTCCGGCACCATACTTTGGTTATCCACCTTTCACCAAGAATTCCTCATTGCATAGTATTAAAATTCATGTTTTGGTCCTCATCATATCACCTTAAATGGTATGATGAGTCATGTTATATAGCATTGAACTAAATGGGTTTTGATTCATTTCATAAGGATATGTAAGAAACCCTTTTTATGGGATTAATAATTACATAAAATAATATCTTTATTCCTGGAAGATGATGAAATCCAAATCCCCCCATTGTCTGGATTAAAACAAGAATAATAATAAGGAATCAAAGAATAATTAATATTCTTGTAATAGGTTACCATCAATGTAGATCCTTATATAGATATATATGTCTCTATTTTTTAGGAAACATAGATACATACAAATGATTCTAATATTCATACATGCTAATAATTGAGTGTTACTTCAAGGGAAACCCCTATCATACTTGTTAATTAATGATGGATTCACAAATATTCCTTAAATATTCAATAGAGACCCAATATAGAAAATAGTCCCCCCAAGATATGATGAGTCTATCCTCCTGTAATATAGATTATTTCAGTTCTTAAGAATCATTGGAACAATTTCCTAATAACCACATACATTTGGAATGTGGGTTAATAAAATAACTCAAATATGGGAACTGTTGGGTGTCTCATTCTCTCTAAATTGAACCCATTAAAGGGCATTTGAAAAAAGTGAACAGGCATAGATGATTGTTAAACTATTAAAACTACTAAAATCAAATATTTTGGGAGATAACATGGTTTTAATTTTAAACAACCCTTTTCATGTATGATTTGTTAATGGTTTAGACAATCTGTAGCCACTCGGGATTTGGCCCTGTCAGACTTTGAAATATTCCTATGAATAATTTCAGAGCTAGGTGCGAAGATGTCGTGCGATTCCAAGACACAGTGTACCAAGAAATAATTTTATAAAAATGTTAAGTATTTTTAGACTATGAACATGGTGGGGGTGTGATATCTCATAAACGGTAGCTCAGAATGGGAATCTGAGGGCAGGGTCGCGTCCGGAGCATGTTGTTTACCCTAGGCGGGGTGTAAACATTGCGGGCATGGGCCTTATGTGGAAAACGTCATAGGGGGTGTTTTCGTAAATAAATAGAAAAGTTTAATTGCGAGTGTCGGCTCGAATAACTTCTGAACGGAGTCTCGGGTCAAAATTTGAGTCCTCTGTTGCATTTAGAAGGGTGTGTTTACCCTAGGGGTGACCTAATTTCCTCTGCGTTTGGAGGTCTGTTCGGGGGTGTTAAATGAAATGAAGTTTTTTTAAAATAAAAAAACAAATTCCTCATATTCTCCCTCCTCCTCCTATGCGCAGCCGAACGAAACCCACCCATCTCCCTCCGTTCTTCACCGATTCAAGCTGCAACCATCTATTTTTTGCGCCGATCATCAGCGGATCGAGTTTTCAGGCGTCGTGGGCGTCGTTCTGCACCCGAAGCATCGGTGTTTTGCCCGCGAGGTAGGCGAATTGAGTTTTAATTCCCTGATCCCATTTTTTCTTTGAATTGCTTCTTTTTTTTGTCGTAGCAGGGAAGTTCGGGTCCCGAGGGTCACGCAGGAAGTTGCAGATTGCAAAACGGACCACTGGGGTGCCCCCAGCGGTCCGCGGAAATTTAAACGGCGTGGCGGCGTCGATGCCGAGGGACCCGCAGCGGTCTGCGGCGACTAGCCGCCCGGGGCGGTGGCACGGGGCGCCGCGCTGCAGAGGGCTTCCGGCCAGGGCAAGCCGGCCAGTCCGGCCTTCTTTTAAATACACGGGGGTTTTAAAACCCTTATTTCTTGCTCCTTGGAAGTCAGTTTCGTGTGCCGCCTGCAGAGAAGTGACCATGGTGACGAGAAGAACCCTTCATTGTGAGTTTGGGAGTTTAATGTTTCGGAATCATGGCTCGGGAGCTTGAAAGGTCGAATAAAATAATAATATTTTATTATTATTTGACTTCAGGCCATTATATATTCTACCTGGAGTGTCCGATTGATGTCTCGTTAGAGGCGTTGAGGCCTTGATGGTACAGAGGACTTTTCTTGTTGGTTTTCAGGTGTTGGGGCCGAGTTCGAGGTGCGAGCCCCACGAGGCCGGGTTTTGGCATTTTTGGAGAAACACAACTTCCGCACCAGGAGTTCGATTTTGGCAGATGAATAGTTGATCCTGTGTGTTTTTTCAAGAGAATCTCATTGTTGTGATCCGTTCGATGAGTTTTGGGATCGAGGTGTGGGCCCCACCCGAGCTGGCTTTAGTGAGCAGTGGCTATTTCACTGGGGGGTTGTTCAGGATGAACAAGTAGTGGATCCCGTGTGTTTTTACGAGGGGATCGTAGTGGTGTGATCCTCTTGATGAGTTTTGGAATTGTTGTGTGGGCCCCTCATGGGCTGGCTTGTGTGAATAGTACCTTTTTCACCGGTTGTCCATTTCAGGTGAGTAAACAGCCTATCCTACTTGTTTTTCTGCGTGGATCATGATGGTGGCCGCGGTATCGTCCTTGGAGGTGCGCGAGGTGGCGTTGTGGTGGGTCGCTCGGGTTAGAAATGTTTGGACCAACTGTGGTTGAGGGTGCTCCCTTGGTTCGTTCCTATAGGGGTTTTCACGACATCACAACCTTAGTATATGTCTGTGATCCTCATGATGGGATGTTTAATCTGTTAGAGTTGTGACATCCCTTTGGTGGGCCCGGAGTGGGATCCTCTAGCATTGTTTCCCTAGATCGGGTTCGTGGTATCGTTGTGACCACTTATCCATGGCCGGCAATCCCCTATCTAACAGGTTTACCCCGTAGGGTTTTTGGCATCATCAGAAATATGATCCCCTACGTGGTGGGCCGTGCTCAGTAGGGTTGTGGCATAGTCGGGTATACAATCCCCTACTCATCATGAGGTTTATAGTAGGGTTGCGGTATCATTGGTTATACCATCCCCTACTTAGCGCGTGGTTTCTGTAGGGTTGTGGCATCATCATTTCGATCCCCTGTAGCGTGAGATATACCATATAGGGTTTCGGTATCGTCATGACCACCATGACACGGGTGATGATACTCTATCTAATTGACATGTTACTATAAGAATGCAAGATCGGGTTGTGGTATCCCCCAGTGGATCCTAGGAGTGATCCCCTATTTGCAAGTTCTATGAATGCCAGATCGGGTTGCGGTATCCCCCAGTAGAACCTGGGAGTGATCCCCTATCTGTGAGATCTCTGTATACTGGTGTGGGTTCTGGTATCCCCTAGAGGACCCTAGGAGTGATCCCCTATCTTATGAGTTGGGTGTTTTTGTTGTTTCAACCGGGTTTCCTCTGTGACGGTATCTGACGAGTGTGATCCCTCGGGTGAGCATCTAAGAAGTTTGTGTGGGACCCTATGGAGTGTATCTCTCAGACGAGTGTCCTATGGGATGACAGTGATCGTGGAGTGTGCTCTCCTGGTTGTGAACCGTTGCTGGTGATGAGGTCAGTACCTCATGTGGCTTGGTGCATGAGCTAAGTATATCTGGATTGTTAATGTTGTATGTATGGGAATACACCTTGTTTCAGCTGACTAGTTGTGTTTAGATGGGGATGGTCACAAGATCGGGTTTTTTTTCTCTTGTCCGGGTTCCCTCTGGGTGGGATGAGCGAATGGTTGCCTTTCATTTTTGCTTTTTTGTTTAGGGTTTTTGGGGTACCTACTGAGTGTTTTTATACTCACCCCTGCACGGGATTTTCCCTCACATGTTTGTGTCTTGTGCAGAAAACAGGCCTTTCGATGGAGTCTGAGGAGTACCTAGAGCAGGCAGAGCTTAGTGACTAGGTTTGACCGGGGTGTTTTCTGATGCTGTGCCGAGGAGCTTATTATTGGGTGTTTTGGCAGTGTTTTAAATCCTTCTGAGAAGGTTGGACACTTCTGTAGTTTTCTCTTAGTGGGCCCTGTTTTTCCCATTTTTTACTTTTGTTGTACTCTGGTTTGGGATAGATGTATGCATGCTTTTTCTTTTTAGATTTATATATCTCTACACTGTTTCATGGAGGTGTATGTGGGTGTGTGTGTGTATAGGTACCTTAGGCTAATGCCTCCCTTGTGTGTTATAGACTACTCAGTGCTAGACACCATCCCCTGGCCTATGGGACGTGGGCTTGGGGTCATGGCTTGGGCCCTATTGGGTCGTGTCATGACATAGTGGTATAAGAGGAGGTTCCACATTTGGGATCTTAAAGCATAGGTGGTCTAATTGTGAGCTTGGTTTGGGTTGCATAGCGGTAGTGTTATGATGTTTTGAGCTCGTGTTTCAGGACAGAGACTCCAGTGTTGGTGTGGCGGCCGATGTATCCCTACACCAGGACTCTGATAGCCAGACTTTCGACTCGGGACGTTTGGACAGTAGTCATAGGGGGAAAATGGTACATGCATCATATAGGATGAGGTTTTTGGGTTTCCCTTGTTCTCCATGAGTTAGATCACCAGATATACTCTTTGAATGTGGTGCGTCTTGAATGTATTTCAGGATTCCTCCATGACGATATCTTGCGAGGGTTCTGCAACGGGATTGTGGTGATGATCCACCCCATCTAGAGGTGGTGGACCAGGGCACATGTTCTGAGGCTAGACCACCAGGTGGTCTGCCAGTTGATCCACCACCTGTCGAGCAGCTGGTTGTGCCGGCAGTGTAGGATGAGGTTCCACACATATTGAGTGGGCTGAACGAGTTCTAGTGGCAGCAACCTCTGAGGTTCCGGGGTGATCCAGATCCTCAGGCAGCTGATGACTAGCTCGAAGAAGTCACCCGAGTTTTCCTCCTAGTGAGGACACCTCCAGATCAGATGGTGGTCCTAGCAGCAAGCCTTCTTCATGGTTTGGTTGGGTGATGGTGGATTTTGGTGAAGTAGTCCCACGACGAGGAGATGCTCACATGGATAGTGTTTGAGAGGCTCTTCGGGGTGGAGTTGTATCCGGTGACGCTAAGGTCAGTGTGGATTCAGGATCTTCTGCAGCTTTAGCAGGAGGACATGACTGTGTCAGAGTACTCAGCGAGGTTTACAGACCTGTCATGATACTCCCTATATATGGCTCGAGACCCATTATTTAGGGCTCAGACCATTGAGCAGGGCCGACACAGAGACATCTGGGTAGGTGTGGTTTCCTTGTGTCTGCCCACTTATGCTGGAGTGCTGAAGTGAGCGTTGGTGGTGGAGAGCTTTATGCATGAGCAGATCTTTCTGTTAGCACAGGGCATGCGAGAGCTGAGAATTATTCAGTCGGATAGGCATCTCGTAGCCGACGATAGACTCAGGGGCTCGGACGTGGGTGACATTTCTGGAGGCGAACCCAAGATGGAGGATCTGAGGCTCAGGGAACACAGGGCTTGCCAGCTATTTTTGGTCAGCTGCAGGACATGAGGTGTTATTCTTGCGATGGTCGGGGACACCTTGATAAATATTGTCTGACCTGTCATGCTGCTGAGAGGGAGATGGTCGACAGACCACCTTGGCAGAGGCACCGTCTCGAGCAGGGAGGTCCACTGGGCGGAGGACGTGGCGATGGAGCTGGTTCAGCAGCAGGAGGTGGTAGATGGTATCAATTTCCACCACCCCCAGCCCCAGGTGGTCCATGCCAAGCTTAGGGAGCTGGTGGCCAAGGTCGAGGTCAGTTGCATGCCCTGGAGGATGTTGACCCAGAGGCTCCATGGATTGTTAGATATACGCCTTGTGTCCTTTCTACTTTCTATAGTAGTTTTATAGACACTGTTTAGCGGTACTCTATCCTTTTCGTTGTTCAAGTTCTTTTCAGGGTGTTGGTAAGAATTAGTGTGGGTGTTGTTCAGAATGCTTCGAATGCATGAGGAAGAAAGATCCTTCCCCCACCGAGACACATTTTTGTGACGCGACGAAAACCATGCGGGCGAGGCAGTACCACCAAATGTGGATAGTGTTGAGGTGTGGTGGATGAGTCCCTCTAACTTATGCATTTGGGCATGGGTGTTTGTTGGAAAACTCACTGGCGTGGGAGACCCAGTTGAGATTCCAGTCACTTTCCTTGTGATTATGGCTTTTTGATGATGAAAAGTTCTAAAGGGGGAGGATGTATCAACTCGGGTTTTGGCCCTGTCATACTTTAGAATATTACTATGAATAATTCTAGAGCTAGGCGTGAAGACAACGTGCGATTATGAGGCTTGGTGTGCCCAGAATTAATTTTATAAAAATGTTAAGTATTTTTATACTATGCACGTGGTGGGGGTGTGATATCTCCTAAACGGTAGCTCAGAAAGGGAATTTGAGGGCACGGTTGTGTCCGGAGCATGCTGTTTACCCTAGGCGGGGTGTATACTTTGCGGGTGCAGGTCTTCTGTGGAAAATGCCACTAGTGACGTTTTCGTAAATAAATAGAAAAGTTTAATTACGAGTGTCATCTCGAATAGGTTCTGAACGGAGTATCTGATCAAAAATCTGAGTCCGTCTTTGCATTCAAAACGGTGTGTTTACCCTAGGGTGACCTAATTTCCTCCACGCCAGGAGTTCTGGTCAGGGGTGTTAAATGAAATGAAGTTTTTTTTAAATAAAAAAAATAGATTCCTCATCTTCTCCCCCCCCCCACCATCTACGCGTAGCTGGAATAAACACACCCCTCTCCTTCATTCTTCACTGATTCGTGCTACAACCTTCTTTTCTCTGCGTCGATTGTCAGCAGATTGAGCTTTAGGGCGTCGCGGGCGTCGTTCTGCACCCGAAGCATCGGCGTTTCACCCCATAGGTAGGCATTTTGTATCTTAATTACATGATCCTATTTTGATTTGAATTTATTTGTTTTGTTGTCATAGTAGAGAAGATCGAGTCCCAAGGGTCGTGCAAGAGGTTGCAGATCGCAAAACGGACCACCGGGGTGCCCCCGGCAGTCCACGGAAGTTCCGCCGGCTCTGCACCAGCGCGGCGGCGCCGGAGCTGGTGGACCCGCGGCGACCCGCGATGTTCCGTGGCAGAGCGTGGTGGCTGGAGGCCCAAGACGGAAGGGTGGGGGGCCACGCGGCGGAGGTTCACCGGCCTGGGCAGGCCGGTCGGGTCGGCCAGTTCTGGCCGGTCCGGCCTTCTTTTAAATACACCGGGTTTAAAACCCATGTATCTTGTTCCATGGAAGTCTATTTCACGTGCCGTTTGTGAAGACACGACCCTAAAGATGAAGTGAACCCTTTGGTGTGGGTTTGGGATTTTAAAGGTTCAGGACCGTGGCCTGAGAGATGTAAAGTTCAAATAAAATAATAATATTTTATTATTATTCGACTTTGGGTCGCTGTATCTTCTACCCAGAGCGTCTGATTGACGTTCCGTCAGAGGCATTGAGGCCCTGATCGTACGACATACTATTCTTCTTGGTTTTTGGGTGTTGGGGATGAATTTGGGGTGCAAACCCCATGAGGCCGGGTTTGGGCATTTTCAGAGAAACAAAACTTTCGTAACAGGAGTCCAATTTTGGCGGATGAATAGTGATCTTGTGTGTTTTTCTAAGAGGATCGCATTGGTGTGATCTGTTCGATGAGTTTTAGGATCGAGGTGTGGGCCCTGCCCGAGCTGGCTTTGGTGAATAGTGTCGTTTTCACTGGGGGTCCGTTTGGGACGAATGAGTGGTGGATCCTGTGTGTTTTTTCAATGGGATCTCAGTGGTGTGATCCACTTGATGAGTTTCAGAATCGTTGTGTGGGCCCCACATGGGTTGGATTCTATGAATATTACCTTTTTCCTTGGTTGTCCATTTCAGGCAAGTAAATAGCCTATCCTTCGTGTTTTTCCACGTGGATCGCGATGGTGGCCTCGGCATTGGCCTTAGAGGTGCGCGAGGTGGCGTTGTTGTGGGTCACTCGAGTTAGCGACGTTTGGACCAAAAATGGTTGTGTAACGCCCCAACCCTAGTTACCCAGAGTCGGTGCATTATTACATAACATTGGCATGATCACAAGAAAGATCAAATCTCGAAAGACCGATTGGTTTAGTAGCCTTGGAAACACTAGATATATTCATAAGTTTTACATTACATCATAAAGTGAAAAACTACTACGACAACATAATGTCTCCTTAGTCCACACTATTATCCCCTCATAATATCCTTGCAGGTCATTCATAACTTACTTCTTCACATCCTGGGAAAAATAAAACATAGAAAAGGGGTGAGCTCAAATGCCCAGTAAGGATAACAATATAGCGGAACATTCAAAAATAAGCATAAACATTTAAGGCAATGAATTACTAAAATAAAAGCCTTTTAAACTTGAACTTCAACATAGTATGGCAAAATTAAAATGAAATAATGACATTTAATTATTCACATGGATATTCTACTAATCGAATAATCACATGCAATATCAATAACCACTTTAATAATGTCGGAATGCATAATGCTGAACTTTAATTTCTTTGTCAAGGCCTCGTCCCAAGACCTAGGGGATAACTGTAACCGGAACCCAACCCGGAGTGCCTCTAATAACCGGACACCAACCCGGAGTGCCTCTAATAACCGGAAACCAACCCGGAGTTCCTCTAATAACCGGAGACCAAATCGGAGTTCCTCTAATAACCGGAGACCAAACCAGAGGGCTTACTTTTACCGGTCCCCAACCCGGAACATACTTGTCTAACACATTCATCTGAATGAAAGGTTGAAATATAACATAAACATTCATATTAAAAATAACTTATGAAATGTCAATACTTTAAACAAAAACCATGAGTGACATAAGAATAACTTATCCACAGTCAAAAATATCAGAAAACCTTCAATAAAATATACATGTTTTTGTAATATAATAAATCAACTTCAAATAAGCTTAAAATCCATCAAAGGATGTTGACATAGATGAAATCAAGAATATTTTAGAAAAATATCTCTTTCTATTTTTAAATCATTTAAGAGTCTTATATTTATGAAATAAAACATTTTTTTTGAAAATATTCTTATTATCTTGTAAGGGAAGCTTCGACGATTTTATCACGGCGGTAAATAGTCGCACCCGCCATATAAGTTAAAAAAACATTCTTACCTTAAATTTTTCGAAAATGTTAAAAGTGCCTTGTTTGGAAAATGACGGAAAGATTCCTTTAGAAACACATAAGGGTATAATTTACTTTAACCCATATTCTTGTAAATAGTAAAAATGTTTTGAAATACATTATTAAGAAACATGGATGCGGATGATAAAGAGATCCCAGTAGATTATTACGTATAAACAACCTCGGATAATGAAGAGATTGTGAAATACCCTTACCAATTTGGTAACTTATGAAACATACAACCTATGAAAGAGGTATCATACAATGAATATGTAAATACACATAAATTAGAGTGTATTACACAAATAATATAATTATGGGCAGTACATACACCACACAAAAGGTGATGGTGGCAATATGGCATGAATCTCACGGGAATAAGGAGTGAGATGAAAACCCCTTACCTTGTACTTTTCCTTGGTTGGGGTAGTTTAAACTCCTGTATAATGGTGAAATAATTGTTATTAAATTATACAAGAATCATATACATTAATATGATATCATATATGATCTTTTAATATTGATTTTATAATAATATCTTAGTATTATCGTTGTTTCGGGTGTTAACTTACTTGTTTTCTTTTATATGTTTTGTTACGTAAGACATGTTTGTAATGGATAGGTTGTATATTATTCATATCCAGAATGATATCAAGTCCTTAAACATTGTTTTTTAAATCATCAAATGATAATTATACTTTAATGGATATGATGGAGAATGAATCTCATCGCGTTCGTGGAGACGGTAGTCCGTACGTACGCACGAGCGACAATATCATTATTTTGAAATAATATATAAATGGTTGTTATATCATATATAAAGAATCATTAACATGTTATATTTATTATTTACATGAGTTTCATATCATTATTATACCCATCCAAATAATAATATATTGAATAACAATTACACCACGACGTGGAGACGGTAAGCCGTACGTACGCACGTATGGTGACATGTTATTCAAAGGGTGGATAGAATACTGAATATGGTTGTACCATATTTATAATAACATCACAGTATATATATGATACTTGAGTTATTATTTTATAATGGTAATAATAAAGGAAGAAGAAGTGGAAGAAGAAAGGAACTTGAAAAAGGGTGGTGAAATCATTACCTCTTCTTCAGGTTCTTCCTTTTGATTTGATCAAAAGGGCTACTTAGGTTGGCTTTATGATGCAAATAAGGCCTATAGGTTGTAGTGAGGGAAGTTGGGAGAGTATTTGGGCATAGTTTTGCCGAACCAAAAGGTTTTGAAGGTGTGAAGAAATGAGAAGGAGGAGTGCCCTTTTATAAGAGGGGTGAGGGGCACCTTTGGAAAAGCTAGAAATATTAGTTTATAATAAATTCATATTCGGTTTATAATGGATCCAAAGTTGATTATTTAAATGTTAAGGTGGGGATGGGTCGAAAAAAACTCAACCAATAGAATTTAGACAGGTTTGGGTACTTATATTAACCTTATCTTTAAGTATTAACTCTGAGTTAATTAGTTTCACTTTTACAATGTCTCTTTGTATTTTTATATAATATGGTTAATAAACATACTATATACATCCAAGAGACCCCCAAGTGGTCCATTAATGATACCCCTATCATGATATAAGTCTCTTGGCCGAACTGTAGATTTTTAGGAATTTAATATCAATTAATAATATAATATTTGTTTTAAAAACTCTTTTATGTGAATTTTGACACTATTCAATAGTTGATTTTTGTGAAACTCATAAAAGAATTATTACTTAGAAAAAAGTTAATTAAATAAATAATAATATGTCATATTATCCTATAAAATTAGTTTAATTCATTAAAAGTTTCATATTATATTTATTTGGGTATTTATAATATCAATTATTTTGATTTTTCACTATTATAGTAATTACTGCATCATCATTGTGGCATAAATAAATTAAATTATTTAATTTATAAAAATTATAAATAAAATATCATTATGTAATAAATCTTTCTATATTTCTAATTAATATTTATAATCTAAAATCCAACATATATAACCATATTTAAAAAAAATTTCTAAAAGATATATGCTTGTGTCATTTTTGTATTCATTTTAACTTAATTAAAATAAAGTGTCCCTATCACCTACAAGTGGCTCCATGGGGTCCCAAAATCGACCCAAAGATTCCTATGGTCGAACATGTATCAAAAAATAATGCTGGGACACGTTTTAGGGTAATTTAGTATTATTATAATATTATTTTTTAACCCTTATTTACCGGATTTACCCTTAACCATGGTAAATAAAATATTTACCGCAGTAATTATTCAAAATGTCTAAAAATAAAAGTTACCTATTTACACAATTTGAACATCCTGATTCCAAATATGGAATCCATTATTCTAAATTCAAAGCACAGAACTGGCAGAAATTAATTTAAAATTAATTCCCGCTGTCAAAACAAAAAGCGTGTTTTTAAGATATCATAACTATCAAAAGATTGACACTTGTTTATGTTCGGTTTAATTGTAAAATTATGTACAATGACCAACATTATATTAAATGGTAAAAATATATTCTAAATATACTTTAAAACCACTCAAATTCATAATTTATCACTATTAATTATTTTGATTAAAAAAGTTGTTTTTAATTAAAATTTAGTAATTTTCACTATTCATCAAAATATGAAAGTTATCCGAAAAGTACCAAAATTTCATCTTAGGCTAAATTTGATACTCCGAATCCAAAAATGAAGTCCATTTTAAAAAATAAAATATATATAATTTCAAAAATTAGGTATTACTATTCATAACGGCTAGTTTGATCGGTTGTGGTGTGTGTTAAAACTCGAAGTTGCGTACAACACACGCTACTGTATTATTAAAAGGAAAGCGTACCGTGGAAGATTGGGATGTTTCATTTTAATTTTTTTTTTGATGTCCACGTTTATTCAAAAAGTTTAAAATATTGTATTTAAAAAGGGTTCACAATTAAAAGTTGGTAAAAGTGCAATACTGAAAATGAATTGTTTCTTACATTATGTCTAAGAAACTCATAATATGGATTCTAAAATTATAAGGATTATATAAAGTTTAAAATTTAGTTAATACTATTCATAATCTCTTTTTAACGGCTTGTTTGGTAAGTCATGGTGTGCTTGAACTCGGTGTTGTGTGTAGTGCAAGTTATTGAATTATTTTGAAGAAATAACACACTATGAAATCATGGGGTGTTACATTCTCCCCTCCTTCAATAAATTGTGTCCTCGCAATTTGAAATTGTTTTTCGAAAATAAAAGGTTGAAAATAAAAAAATATCTTTGTGGGAAAACCCACATCGGAAATTTGGTTACTAAAATTTAGCCTTAAAATGAGGAAAAGAGAAATGAAAGGGTCACCACCAAATTATGATCTCAATTAGGAGAACATTGGTGGAAATTAGAGACATATAATTGGAGGAAAAACGTAAATATTTATAGGTAGTGATTGAGGTCATCAATCACAAAAAAGTATAAAATTGAGGTCCTTAAACTCATCAGTCTATGATGATTTGAAATACCATCGGTTCAAAAAAACATAGGGTATTGGGATAACACATTTTTGACGTTTCAAAATATCTTAGTTGAAATCCCACATCGAAAAATGAATTAATGAGGCCTCTATTTAAAATAAAGAGTGGAAAGTATGAAGATTACCGAAAATAACAAATACTAGGTTTCCATGTAGGAAAATATGGATATGGAAGAGAAATATAACCATCAATTATCTGATGGAGAGTGGTAGAGAACATGGCTATGAAAAGGACAACAATCCCAA
This sequence comes from Viscum album, assembly GCA_963277665.1. Classification (NCBI taxonomy): domain Eukaryota; kingdom Viridiplantae; phylum Streptophyta; class Magnoliopsida; order Santalales; family Viscaceae; genus Viscum; species Viscum album. The sequence continues at coordinate 1,208,159,969 of OY728166.1, forward strand.
AGCCATAAATTAGTGATGATTTAAGGTACCATCTAGGACAACATTTTTGTTCAAAGTTCCTTTTCTTAATGTTGAGGAATTTATTTATGAGATTGGCTAAGATCATAAAGAGATATACTTACTTTATAATTATAGTTTTATCCATTAATAAATTTCTACCACAAACTCATCTTTCACTCTAAAAGATAATAAAACGTAAAAAAATTCTATTTATACTATTTGTATAGGGTTCCAAAATAAATGAATTTATAATTCATCTATGAGATCTTTTAAAAAAACTAGATTATTTAATCCAGGACATCTCGTGGACCAGTGGTAGGTGATACACCCTTGTCACCCTTCAGTTGCAGGTTCAAGTCTCGCAGCCTTGTCGGACGCGACGGGTTGCCGCCCGACCTCCGGGTTGTCCTTTTATGGAAATCCAAAATAATCCATACTAGAACTATCCAAAATACTTCTTTCCAAAATCACAGTCCAACATTTATAAGGAAGGTAAACATAATGTAGATCCTTTTTACCCCGTAATAGCATATGAATACCTTCATCATGTATTCTTTTAATACAATGAAACATCCTGAATTACCATATTCCTTATTGATTACATTCATGCTCCCTTATTCCATATAGAATGGTGGATATACTTCATCAATCCAAAAATGTTTTAAACCCCAAAAATGATGGAATACACAAATCATTAATCAACTTCAAGGTAGTCAAGAATATCCAATATATTTATCCAAATCAATCATGTATTATTCTAAAATCACTACCTCAGTATTAGAACTATATTATGGTTTATCATTCTCTCAACCATATATTTTCCAAAAATTTATCCTGCTATTGAGTCACTTTTCTTTGTTCCACACAATCTCAAGTCCTTAATGAAATAGTACTGCAGTACAATCCTTATATACTCCATAATTATTATAACAAGTACATTGTTGATACAACACTCAAATGACATAATCAACATAAGAACTCTAATCATTCCTCTTCATCTGTGGTAGTATCATAACTTGATTATTATCCAATAGAATCATTTGCGGCATAGTCTGATAACTGGGACATAGGTTTGCGTAGTGTCCAATCTCCTTGAAAATAAAGCATTGTACATTTGAAACCATTTTCTTACCCTTGCAGTCACGTACTTTGTGCCCTTTTCCTCCACACTTATAACAAACTCACATTCCTTTCAGACAAGTTCCCGGGTGTTTATTCCCACAGTTATCACATATGGGAAAATTCATCTTTTTCCTCTTCCCTTTATCCATCTTTCTCTCTTCCATCCTTTTCTTCTCTTTCTTCCCTTCAAATCCATAGGACTCAGTAAACTCTTTACTTATATTATCAACACATGATATTATTTCTTCATATGATGATATTACATGCGAAACCATTTATCTTATAAATTCTGGCATAAGACCATGAAATATATGATCCTTCTTTCTCATTGTAACATGTGCATTACTAGAGTTCTCATTCCTTCTACTGGGCACCATTTCTAAACAATGGAATACATTAGATTAGTTTATGAATAACAATACCTAATCCAAAACTTGTAAAACACATAACATAAATTAAATAGTTTATGGATATAATCCATAATCATAAAAATGTATCCTTTGAGGAAGTATATACTCATAAACCCTTCATAATGATTTGTAAAGAAAATGAGAGTTATCCTAAGCATATCCCCCGGGAGTGTCACAACCAAGAGTACAGCAAGGCCTGTTGTCGTGCACCAGTTCCCGTTCGATTCTAGCTCAAAGAGGTGTTTTTGGGTTTTACCCCTAGGTACATCTGTGCCAGAGCCGCCTCTACCTGCTCGTATCCAGACAGGGATGTATTTCTCGGAAAACTCACAAAATCTCTACAATACCAAAATTCTAGGAAGTTCATCTATACTAATCCTCAAAATTCATCTTAAATATATGTTCTCTAATCAGAGTTTATCAAATCTAGCTTCCAAGGTTTGTACTAAACCTCCCTCTGATACCAAATGTAATGCCCCGGCCCTAGTTACCTAGAGTCGGTGCATTATTACATAACATTGGCATGATCAAAAGAAAGATCAAATCTTGAAAGACCGATTGGTTTAGTAGCCTTGGAAACACTAGATATATTCATAAGTTTTACATTACATCATAAATTGAAAAACTACTACGACAACATAATGTCTCCATAGTCCACACTATTATCCCCTCATAATATCCCTGCAGGTCATTCATAACTTACTTCTTCACATCCTGGGAAAAATAAAACATAGAAAAGGGGTGATCTCAAATGCCCAGTAAGGATAACAATATAGCGGAACATTCAAAAATAAGCATAAACATTTAAGGAAACGAATTACTAAAACAAAAGCCTTTTAAACTTGAACTTCAACATAGTATGGAAAAAGTAAAATGAAATAATGCCATTTACTTATTCACATGGATATTCTACTAATCGAATAATCACATGCAATATCGATAACCACTTTCATAATGTCGGAATGCATAATGCTGAACTTTAATTTCTTTATCAAGGCCTCGTCCCAAGACCTAGGGGCTAACTGTAACCGGAACCCAACCCGGAGTGCCTCTAATAACCGGACACCAACTCGGAGTGCCTCTAATAACCGGACACCAACCCGGAGTTCCTCTAATAACCAGAGACCAAACCGGAGTTCCTTTAATAACCGGAGACCAAACCAGAGGGCTTACTTTTACCGGTCCCCAACCCGGAACATACTTGTCTAACACATTCATCTGAATGAAAGGTTGAAATATAACATAAACATTCAGATTACAAATAACTTATGAAATGCCAATACTTTAAACAAAAACCATGAGTGACATAAGAATAACTTATCCACAGTCAAAAATATCACAAAACCTTCAATAAAATATGGATGTTTTTGTATTTTAATAAATCAACTTCAAATAATCTTAAAATCCATCAAAGGATGTTGAGATAGATGAAATCAAGACTATTTTAGAAAAATATCTCTTTCTATTTTGAAATCATTAAGAGTCTTATATTTATGAAATAAAACATTTTTTTGAAAATATTCTTATTATCTTGTAAGGGAAGCTTCGACGATTTTATAACGGCGGTAAATAGCCGCACCCACCATATAAGTTAAAAAAACATTCTTACCTTAAATTTGTCGAAAAGGTTAAAAGTGCCTTGTTTGGAAAATGATGGAAAGATTCCTTTCGAAACACATAAGGGTATAAATGAATTTAACCCATATTCTTGTAAATAGTAAATTTTTTTTGAAATACATTATTAAGAAACATGGATGTAGACGATAAAGAGATCCCAGTAGATTATTACGTATAAACAACCTCGGATAATGAAGAGATTGTGAAATAACCCTTACCAATTTTGGTAACTTATGAAAAATACAACCTATGAAAGAGGTATCATACAATGAATATGAAAATACACATAAATTATAGTGTATTACACAAAGAATATAATTATGGACAGTACATACACCACACAAAAGGTGATGGTGGCAATATGGCATGAATCTCACGGGAATAAAGAGTGAGATGAAAACCCCTTACCTTGTACTTTTCCTTGGTTGGGGTAGGTTAACCTCCTGTATAATGGTGAAATAATTGTTATTAAATTATACAAGAATCATATACATTAATATGATATGATATATGATCTTTTAATATTGATTTGATAATAATATCGTAGTATTATCGTGGTTTCGGGTGTTAACTTACTTGTTTTCTTTTATATGTTTTGTTACGTAATCCATGTTTGTAATGGATAGGTTGTATATTATTCATATCCAGAATGATATAAAGTCCTTAAACATCATTTTTAAATCATCAAATGATAATTAAACTTTAATGGATACGATGGAGAATGAATCTCATCGCGTTCGTGGAGACGGTAGTCCGTACGTACGCACAAGCGACAATATCATTCATTTGAAATAATATATAAATGGTTGTTATATCATATATAAATAATCATTAACATGTTATATTTATTATTTACATGAGTTCCTTATCATTATTATAACCATCCAAATAATAATATATTGAATAATAATTACACCACGACGTGGAGACGGTAAGCCGTACTTACGCACGTATGGTGACATGTTATTCAAAGGGTGGATAGAATACTGGATATGGTTGTACCATATTTATAATAACATCACAGTATATATATGATACTGGATTTATTATTTTAGAATGGTAATAACAAAGGAAGAAGAAGTGGAAGAAGAAAGGAACTTGAAAAAGGGTGGTGAAATCATTACCTCTTCTTCGGGTTCTTCCTTTTGATTTGATCAAAAGGGCTCCTTAGGTTGTCTTTCTGATCAAACTAAGGCCTCTAGGTTGTAGTGAGAGAAGTTGGGAGGGTATTTGGGAAGAGTTTTGCCGAACCAAAAGGGTTTGAAGGTGTGAAGAAATGAGAAGGAGGAGTTCCCTTTTATAAGAGGGGTGAGGGGCACCTTTGGAAAAGCTAGAAATATTAGTTTATAATAAATTCATATTCGGTTTCTAATGGCTCCAAAGTTGATTATTTAAATTTTACGGTGGGGATGGGTCAAAAAAAACTCAACCAATATAATTTAGATAGGTTTGGGTACTTATATTAACCTTATATTTAAGTATTAACTCTAAGTTAATTAGTTTCACTTTTACAATGTCTCTTTGTATTTTTATATAATATGGTTAATAAACTTACTATATACATCCAAGAAACCCCCAAGTGGTCCATTAATGATACACCTATCATGATATAAGTCTCTTGGCCGAACCTTAGATTTTTAGGAATTTAATATCAATTAATAATATAATATTTGTTTTAATAACTCTTTTATGTCAATTTTGACACTATTCAATAGTTGATTTTTGTGAAACTCATAACAGAATTATTACTTCGAAAAAAGTTATTTAAATAAATAATAATATGTCATATTATCCTAGAAAATTAGTTTAATTCATTAAAAGTTTCATATTATATTTATTTGGGTATTTATAATATCAATTATTTTGATTTTTCACTATTATAGTAATTAATGCATCATCATTGTGTCATAAATAAATTAAATTATTTAACGTCTAAAAATTATAAATAAATTATGTTGGAAAGCTTTTTATCTTTCTAATGAATACTTATAATCTAAAATCCAACATATATAACCCTATTTAATTTTTTTTTTGCTAAAAGATATATGCTTGTGTCATTTTTGTATCCATTTTAACTTAATTAAAATAAAGTGTCCCTATCACCTACAAGTGGCTCCATGGGGTCCTGAAATCGACCCAAAGATGCCTATGGTCTAACATTTATCAACCAATAAGGCTAGGACACGTTTTAGGGTAATTTATTATTATTATAATATTATTTTTTAACCCTTATTTACGGGATTTACCCTTAACCATGGTAAATAATATATTTACCGCAGTAATTATTCAAAATGTCTCAAAATAAAAGTTACCTATTTACAAAATTTGAATATCCTGATTCCAAATATGGAATCAATTTTTCTAAATTCAAAACACAGAAGTGGCAGAAATTAATTTAAAATTAATTCCCGCTGTCAAAACAAAAAGCATGTTTTTAAGAGATAATAACTATCAAAAGATTGACACTTGTTTATGTTCGGTTTAATTGTAAAATTATGTCCAATGACCAACATTATATTAAATGGTAAAAATATATTCTAAATATACATTAAAACCACTCAAATTCATAATTTATCACTATTAATTATTTTGATTAAAAAGTTGTTTTTAATTAAAATTTAGTAATTTTCACTATTCATCAAAATATGAAAGTTATCCGAAAAGTACCAAAATTTCACCTTAGGCTAAATTCGATACTCCGAATCCAAAAATGAAGTCCATTTTAAAAAATAAAATATATATAATTTCAAAAAGTAGGTATTACTATTCATAACGGCTAGTTTGATCGGTTGTAGTGTGTGTTAAAACTCGAAGTTGCGTACAACACATGCTACTGTATTATTCAAAAGAAAGTGTACCGTGGAATCTTGGGATATTTCCTTTTAATTTTTTTTATGTCCCAGTTTAGTCAAAAAGTTTAAAATATTTTATTTAAAAAGGGTTCACTATTAAAAGTTGGTAAAAGTGCAATACTGAAAATGAATTGTTTCTTACATTATGTCTAAGAAACTCATAATATGGATTCTAAAATTATAAGGATTATATAAAGTTTAAAATTTAGTTAATACTATTCATAACCTCTTTTTAACGGCTTGTTTGGTAAGTCATGGTGTGCTTGAACTCGGTGTTGCGTGTAGTGCAAGTTATTGAATTAATTTGAAGAAATAACACACTATGAAATCTTCGGGTGTTACAGGTTGAGGGTACTCCCTTGGTTCATTCCTACAGGAGTTCGTGCGGCATCACAACCTTAGTATAGGTTTGTGATCCTCTCGATGGGATGTTCAATCTATTAGAGTTTTGGAATCTCTCTAGTTGTCCTTGAGTGGGATCCTCTAGCATTGTTTCCCTAGATCGTGTTCGTGGTATCGCGGTGACTGCTTATCCACGGGCGGAGATCCCCTATCTAGTAGGTTAACCCTATAGGGTTTGTGGCATCATTGGGTATATGACCCCCTACGTGGTGGGCCATGCTCAGTAGGGTTGTGGCATCGTCGGGTATACGACCCTCTACTCAGCATTAGGTTTATAGTAGGGTTGCGGTATCGTTGGTTATACGATCCCCTACCTAGCGAGTGGTTTTTGTAGGGTTGCAGCATCGTCAGTTCGATCCCCTACAGCGTAAGATGTACCAGATAGTGTTTCGGTATCATCAAGACCGTCCTGACATGGGTGAAGATCCTCTATCTATGTGACGTTTTACTGTATGAATGCCAGATTGGGTTGTGGTATCCCCTATTGTATCTTGAGAGTGATCCCCTATCTGCGAGGTCTACGAATGCCAGATCGGGTTGCGGTATCCCCCATCGGACCCTCGGAGTGATCCCCTATCGGTGAGATCTCTGTACACCGGTGTGGGTTCTGGTATCCTATAGAGGACCCTAGGAGTGATCCCATCTCCATGGGGTTGGGTGTTTTTGTTGTTTCAACGGGGTTTCCTCAGCGATGGTATCTGACGAGCGTGATCTCTTAGGTGAGCATCTGAGATGTTTGTGTGGGACCATATGGAGTGTATCTCTTAGATTAGTGTCATATGGGATGACAGTGATCATCGAGTGTGATCTCCTAGTTGTGAACCATTGCTGGTGATGAGGTCGGTACCTCATGTGTCTTGGTGCGTGAGCTGAGTATATCTGGATTGTTCATGGTGTATGAATGGGAATACACTTGGTTTAAGCTGACTAGTTGTGTTTACCCGAGGATGGTCACGAGATGGAGTTTTTTTCTCTTGTCTGGGTTCCCTCTGACTGGGATGAGCAGACTGTTTCCTTTCAGTTGCTCTCTTTTTTTTGGGTTTTTGGGGTGCCTACTGAGTATTGTTGTACTCACCCTTGCATGGGCTTTGCCCGCACATATTTGTGTCTTATGCAGACCACATGCCTTTTGATGGAGTCCTAGGATGACCCAGACCAGTTGGAGCTTAGTGAAAGGGTTCGACATGGGTGTTTACCGGAGCTCTTTCGAGGAGATTACCGGCAGGTGTATTGGCAGTGTTTTCCCTCCTTCTGAGCAGGTTGGACACTTTTGTAGTTTTCTTTTAGTGGGCATTATTTTTCCCTTTTGTACTTTTTTTGTACTATGGTTTGGGATATATGTATGCATTCTTTTTCTTTTCAGTTGTATATATCTCTACACTGTTTCATGGAGGTGTATGTGGGTGCGTTTGTACATGTACCTTAGGCTAATGCCTCCATTATGTGTGATATCATACTCAGTGCTAGACACTAGCCCCTGGCCTATAGGAGGTGGGCTTGAGGAGTCGTGGATTGGGCCCCATTGGGTCGAGTCGTGACACAATCGGTCAAAAATTTGACTGAATCATTGATTGTGACCTACCAAACCAATAAAAAAATATACATCAGTTTTGTTCATTATTGTAGGGAATTCTCTAACATCCATTATCATTGTATAATCTACTATGATTCCATTTTTGGATTTAGTATTGCCAAGAAAACAATATTTTTGATTCCATAAATTACACTTACATGGTTTCGCATATAACTATTTAAAAATAAGAGACTCTCTGATGATCCACAAGTGATTCTCATGGTCTTTACTACTTTTTGAATACACCATAATATAAAAAATGAATACCATAAGAAATTTTTAATTTATTCCTAGAATACGTTGTTCATTATATACATAAAAACAATTGGTTTAGTAGTCAGTACAATTAGAATTACTGTAAAATTGAATTTTCAATACCTCATACGAAATGATATATTCAGAATGTCATCCTTTTTTACTCGCAATTATTGATACCCAAAACATAGATCAATTATTGAGAATTATTGGTCTACTTAAAATTGATAAAATAATTCCAAAATGGAAGGTATATGATAAAATTTATTAATTAAAATAGAATTTATTTCCCTATAATCAATTCATATACTCATGGATGAGAAGAAAATAGAAGAAATCCATGGTGTAGCACTATGGTGAATTAATCCCTTATCACATAACTCCTATAGTTGTTTCTTTTGCCCCACTAATTCCATAATGGATAATCTATAGGTATTATTTGATATTTGTCTTGAATAAAGGATTTTATCAACATAAAAATCAACTTCACACTCTAGGGGATGTTTTTATAATTCCTCATAAAATACATCAATCTATTTTTTACAATTGGTGCATCCTCAATTGGATGTTTACTTTATTCATCCATAGATTTCGTTTTTCATTCATACCCAAGAGCCAAATTTTGTAAAACTATTAGGGATAGATCTAGATATATCTTAGATACTAAATTACCTTCTCTGAAGATATGGACTTCAAAATATTCCTCAGAAATCATAATGTCCTTCTTCTTTAAAATTTTTTTAGCATCATATTATGAAATCCAATCCATATCTAGGGTTATATACAAGTTAACAATAGTTATTATAATAATTTCATCAAATTAATAACATTTAAATGTCATAATTGTAAATTCCCAACACATCATTACTTAAATGAGACATAACTAAGGAGTTTCAACTAATAAAAACCCTTATTAAATCAAAAGAAAAATATCTAATTTTCTAATAAAACAAGGCACATAAAAAATGGTGAGATGATGTAGAGTCAAATATATCATTGAAAAAAATTAAATTTTTGATTAATTTACTTATGCCAACATTTTTTGGTACTTATAACACAACTGTAGTGATCACATTATTTTAGCCATCTCCCCTTGGACACTATTGTGGTACTTTCCTTTCACTCTTAGGGAATTAATTTTCATTGTGCCCCATCTACCTACAATTGAAACAAAAAAATATTATTTTTTTCTTATCATTTCATTCATTTTTAGTGTAATTTCTCTACTCACTTATAACATACTTCAAATACATTCAACCATTTCCCAGGGCGCTTCTTTCTATAGTTTTCACATAGTGGAAAATGTTTCTTTTCATTATTCTTCATTGATAAATTCTATTTTTTATGGTTCTCATATAGCATTGTCATCTCTTAAAACCCCTTGAATATGTATTATTTAGAGAATATCTTCTCCATTTTGATGGAACATAAAACTAGTTCAACATATGTTGAAAATTTTTGGGTGACCAGCACCCTTTAAAAACATTGAAAAAGGAATTCAAAGAAATGGTCAATCTTTCTCTCCATGTTGCATATTAAATCAAAAGAATAACTCTCTTTACTTGTTAAGTTACATTCATAATCTATGACACTTTCTTCTTCCATTTTATTTTTTATCTATGGACATTTATCTTCTTCTCATTTTTTTTATCATGAGAGAAGTATTTATGGAACAATTTTTCCTTTAAATTATTCCATTCCATGAGTTATATTTCCTCTTACTATTACACCCAAAAATCATATAATGTATTTCTTTTGCAATAAATTTAATTTCCTCAATGGATTAAGATACACACATTGTTTATGTAAACAAATTTTAGTTACACATTGTACATTAAAATTTAAAATTAAATTTAACACTATGAAAAATTATTTGAAAAAATAAAAAACGTTTTTTAAATTGGAATATAGAAATTATATTAGGGTGAAAATTTTGAATTTTTATGAAAAGTTCCATTTTTTGGTGAATAATAAAAAATAATAAATTTTAATTGAAAACTAAATTTTAATTAAAAATTTTATATTTTTATTATATATTTATGTTAATTTAAAGTAAAAATAGATAAATTTTATATAAATTAATAAAATTTATTTCATTGTAGATATTTTCACAATGAATTTAGATTTTAAAACCTTGTATACCTTTAAACATTTTCACTTTTAAAAATACCATTTTATGTGACATCCTCTGGATTAGTTTTAAATTAAATCCCACCACTTATTTGAGATTAATTTAAGAAAATTTATTCTATATCCATATTTTTAATAATTTATAAAAATAAATACTTAAATTTTGACCAGTTTGATTAGTGAAAGTAGTTAATATTAATTATAGTGAATTAGGTAAAAATGAGTTTACTTAGTAGCTAAACATAGAATATAAGGTGTATGAATGAGCCAAAAAAATCCAAACCCTATTGGATGAAAATATTTTGACCTTAACCCTTTTATGATCAATAATTGAACATTATTAGGTCCTGGTAACATGAATAAACAATGGTGTAATTCAGTCTTTAAAAAATTACAATTATGTGACTCACCCCATATATAAAAGGCCTCTCCCTCTCATCTCCATTTCACAACATAAAAACACTTTGGTTTAGAAAATATATTCCAAAATAACTTCTCAAAAATACTACCAAAATCCTAGAATATGTATCTTTTGTCTAAATACAACCTATTAATTATTTAGTGCAATGATAATGAGGATTTCCAAAAAAATAGGTATTGTTCTTCGACAAATGTATATATTTTACTTCTTTTTCCACCTCCATATATTTTTTGAAACTATTAGGATATAATAACATCATTATAATACATATACATTTATGTTTTCATAATGATGTAATTAACTAAAACTATCTCCACTTCCATCAAAAGGGTTTTGAAATCATCATTTGTGTGTCTGGTTGACTACTGCCGCATGAAATGATGTCGTTCATTTTTTAACTTCCACCAATCAAGGATGGGAATAATTAAGGATCTAAAAAAATATGATATATATAACATATTTATACCTCTGGATTCATTATGTCATTTATATCTTTTTACCTTCTATTCTATATGAGATACGATAACGTTTCTCATGTATCCGGTGGATTACCACCTTGTAAATCGACATGATCTGTCTTACACTAATGCTTGAAATGAACAGTGAAAAGGATAAATTTAATTTTAATATATGATATATATATATATATAATTATTATTATATTCATGAAATATTATAATTATTTAATGATATTATATATAAATTTACTTATTTCCTTTTCACTAAATTAAAGATGATAACAGTTTTCTTGTATATGATGACAACCTCTTTCACAAAGAGATGAAACTCTTTTCTCATCACCATAGATCTTGGATGAAATATATAAGTTTATAATATGTTATTTATGATATCATGATAATTTTGGATAAGTAGTATATTACATACCTACTTTCCATAATGATCATCCACTAATAGTGGTGTTTTACATGTGTATGTCTGGCACATAGTCTTCATGATCATAACATGATTCATTTATCATAAATATAATTAAGGATTGGTTTTAAAATTATAATTAATTTAAATATATGATAATTATTTCATTATTAATATCTAGTATATTATGAAACTCTATAATATGTACAAGAACCAGATCTGTAATGACAAAAAAGACATAGGAAAAAGGAAATTAACAAATGAAGCCATAAAAATAATGAATGATTATTAATTAATGGTTGATAAGATGTTATAAGAGGATCATATAAGATATTATAAATATTAATATGGTTATTTTTTAATTATATTACATTTTTAGTACTACAATACATGATGTTGAATCCCATTCATCAAAAAGGAAGCATGAGGTAAGATATTTCATCTCAATTTCATTTCATTAAGGAATATTTTAATTTTATTCACATAATTACTTTTATATGGTGTATATACTACACATTTTAAATTTAATATCATGAATACATCATTATACATCGTATTTTATCTTCTAGATTGAATTATTTAATACATTCATATTTAACTTGAAAATTACAAAATGGTAAAAGATCATGTGAAATCTCACTTTATTTTATTTGTTATTAACATTCTCATGAAAAAATCATTGCATTATAAGAATTTTTCATTTTAAATTATATTTCACTCATATATAAATATTATTTTACTATGTACTTTATTTTTTCTTATACCATATACCATTTTTACAAATGATGTTTAATTTGAAAATTATTTGACCAAATGGGGAAATATTTCTAAATTCATATCCTTTACTGAATACAGATATTTGGTGATAAGGGAAAAAAATTATGAATTAAATTGATTATTGGATATATGGTTAATTCAATGGACATCCAATACATGGGGTGGGAACCATTTAACCTAAGGTCGTTAATGCATTAGTAGTCTCACAAGATGAATCTGTAGTCCAAATCAGATGTGTTTTTACCCAATATATTTTAAACTTTCTTGAGGATTAATCATCATAGTAAAGGTATCACACTCCTAGAAAATAGGACATCCAATAATTAGTCATTTCCATCATTCAAAATTCAGTTATTAAAATCCAAAATAATTTCACTGTGGAATTATCTTGTGATCCATTTCATTATCAGTTATTGATTAAATTTCATGTATTTTCAGTTATTTACATTTCCATATTTATTATATTCATGTATTAATGTAGTAAAGTTATTAAAATGGAATGTGTGTCAAATTATTTACCTTTACAATTTTATTTTTCTTATGGAATCATAGTATATTCAACTATAATTATCTCTTACTAAGAATTTGAGCTCACCCTTATTTTGATTCTTTTCCCTAGGATATGGAGATAAATTATAAGAATGAGTTTCATATATTTTGATCCTTTAATTATCTTGTGCTTTATGTTATTTTCCCAATGTAAAATTGGTATCATATATGTATCTAGATTTCCAAATATTATAAAATAATCAATCCTTTGGGATTAGAATATTATATATAGGCTAATGTAATAAAGTGAGGTAGTAGCTCTAGGATACTGGGGTTGGGGTTTTTATAGTCTACATTAAAGAAATATTAGTATAATCTTTGGAAACTAGATTTAGGAAAACATTAATAAGGTAATATAACCCTATGATAGAGTTCAAGGATAATTATATAAGAAAATCCAAATTTTTTGTAAGGACGAGATTATGTTAGCCTTCCTAGAATTATATCCCTATTTGGATACTATATGTGGATATGGTTTAAGAACATAGGTACCTAGTGTAAATAACACTGAAAAAGTAATGTTGACATGACTTGAAGATTAACTGGTGCCTGACAATGGGCCTTACTATGAACTTAGATTGAAACTATTAGGGGATATTCTTTGGATAATTCACATTTTATTTAAATACCATTATAATTGATTTAAAAGTAATTATATCCACAAAGAAATAAATGTTTTCTTTTATAAGATTAATAATTCATATATTTTTAATTGATGTTAATAATTTCATCACGTTTGTAATTATTAATTATGATTTGAAATTCAAAATTTTATGAGATAATAAATTATATACCATTGATTAGAAATGGTGGTTTGAATGAAAAAGGGTATCAAAACTTGTATTCAATGTCAATATTTCCCTACACCAGAATCTAATACAGCTAGTATTGGAAAAAAGAATATTTTGTGATATTTGGGTAGCTTAATGTGGTTATAACAAATAACCTCTCTCAGATGGAGCAACCTATTCTATAGTGGGATTCTCATTTACTAAATCACTTAATGTGATATAATCCCCCATGATTAATTGGTACTATTAATCTAATTATATTCAATAAATGAATTATTTAACTAGAGAAATATTTCATGCTCTATGATTTAGTGAATAGGAAAAGGAAAAATGTTTGGTATGTTATCTCAAATATGATTTTAATCAATCTGTTTCATTGATCAAAAACACTAGGATTGAAGTTGAAATAGATCTCATGGAATGGAATTATTTTAATAAGCCATTATTCGATAAATATTTCACACTTGAGAAACAAATTGAGATGAAGAGAAAGTTCCTTATCTTAAATAAAAAGTAAGAAGAATGTTACATGGTTTATGAACCCATATATAAAAGGATATCTAGGTATTCTATGGATTACATACACAAGATAGAGTTCAATATTTATCACTTTTCTAAAGGGATTAATCCATGTTTCCAAAGGGAACTGGTCTACCAAAGGTTTTCATCATATGATGAACTAGATTTTTATTACATACAAATGATAAGGAATTTTCATGAATAAATATATTCAAGGGGTATTAAAAGAAGAATAAGTCATATAAACACTGTAAGAAATGGAATGTGTCAAAGAAGAAGATGATTAAATTTCTATCTTGTGAGAACTGTGGAAATAATCACAATAGGAAATTCCTAAAATTCATTATAGTTTTTTATATATATAGAGAAAGGTGTCATCATGTTATATAATGGAAGTGAAATAAGTAAAAAACATCTATTAATTGCTTCAAATATACTGATATGGGGAACTATGCAATCAAAATGAAAAAATATCAAGTGATCCTACCATAGAAGAGTCCAAGTGAAGGCCAAACTTTTTTGATCACTACATCTGCAGTGGAAGTACCCAATAATGTGGTGGTTTGTAAATTAATCATATCATCGAATTTTTATAATTCTCTATTTTATTCTTGATATTATCAATCCTTAATATGTACAATGTTTTCTATGAAAATTATACTTTTACATTTTAATTTAATAATTGATTTTTCAGGAAAAAAATCCTAAAGGAAGTCTAATTGAAACAATGATGTGTCTAGTAGTCCCCATTATGACACATAGACATGATTTATTTTTTGAGTATTTTTATCATACCTATGGTTGAATTTGATATAATATTTATAATATACTTTATTTAAAAATATGATGAAAAAAATTATTTTAAGTAGAGGAAAATTAAAATTTTTGAGGATGATGTAGAATTCCCTGTCTTTAGAGAAGAAACTTCATCACCTGAATCAGATCTAGATCCACCCATAGTAGCTCTTCTGAATAAGATTATTTGTGAAGAATAAAAAATAAAATCTAGTGATGAAGAATCTAATCCTCAAATTTAAGATGTACCTATTTTATAGGAATACATTGCTGTATTTATTTAAAAATTACTAGGATGTCCCCTAGAGTGTGAATTTTAGTTTTCCATTGATTTAATCACTGGTACACGACTAATATCAATCAATACCTAAATAAAGACTACTGTAGAATTTGTAGATCTAAAGAAAAAACTATATAAGTTAACTATAATAAATTTAGACACCCCTTTATTTCACTATGGGGAAAGCCTATTCTCGTTTTTAAGAAGAAAGATGGATCCATGAGGTTGTGCATTGATTATAGGAAAATCAATGTTATTACGATAAATAACAAGTATACCCTACCCCCCCCCCCATTGATTAATTATTTAATCAACCTCATAGAGCCAAATATTTTTCAAATATTGATATTTTTATTATTATATCCAATTTCAAGTAATGAAGGATAAAATTATAAATATATCTTTTTGAATGAGGTATTCACATTAAGAGTTTACAGTAATTCCATTTGGATTGACTATTTATCCCATTTTCTTATGGTTCTAGCGATTACAGTATTCAAGAAATATTATTAGGATTTTGTATAGTCATCATTGAAGGTATTATAGTGTATTATAAAATCAATAAGGACCATGAAAATCACTTACGGATCATTATTGACACTCTTAAAAGGAAATAATTACATTGGAAATTTAGTAACTATGATTTATAGCCATAGGAAGTTTTTTTTCTTAGACATGTTTTTTCAAATCTTGGAAACTCATTTGATCTTACAAAGACAAAGGAAATCTGATAATATCTTATACCATTGTACATCAATTAGGTACATACATTCATTGGTTTGTTAGGTTATTATTGGAGATTTGTTCATAATGTTTCCCAACTGGATAACCCATTAACAAACCTTAAAAGTAAATGGGTTATGTACATTTAGACAATGGAATATGGGTAATGTTATGAACTAAATAATATATTAGTCAATTCTCTTATTCTAACCATGAAATCTATATGTGAAGGGTTTGTGATATATAGTTAGTCATCAAAGAAGTGACTTCATTATGTCCAAATGAAAAATGATAATGTTATTACATATACATCAAGGAAATTAAAGACTCGTGAATAGAACTATCCAACCAATAGTCTTGAGTTTGTAGTAGTAATATTTTCTTTAAATATCTAGAGAAATTATATCTGTAATAAAATATGTGAGATATACATAGATCATAAAATCTTGAAATACATAAATTCACCCAAGTATCTAAATATGAGAGAAATATAATGGATTTATCTTCTCAAGGATTATTATTTCTCTATACAATTCTACCGAGGGAAATATAAAAAGGTAGTAGATACATTTAGTAGGAAATATCATGAAATTATAACCCTAATGGGGATTAATAGGGATTATATATTAATGGATATAATATATAAGTTTATGTAAATTACTATGGAAGTGGAAACAAATATCATTTTCAATTGACTAAAATATCATATTTATTAGATATAATAAAGAATTTTCAATCTAACGATGAAAACATTCATAAAAAAAAATTAAATCTATGAATAATGGGAAATTTACAGCATTTTTTTATGAATATAGTTTTTAAAAATGTGTAAAGAGATTATGTGATAGATTTATAATGGAGGAAAAATGTAATTTTTGGATTATCCTCAATGATAAAATTTATCTATACACCTTCGTAGTACAATAATGTATAGGTATTTGAAGGATCATTTTTTGTGGCATAACATTAAGTGGACAAATATAGATTATGTTCCCATAAGATTTGTTTGTCAATAAGTGAATGTTGTGAGGAAAAATACTAGAGGAATCATGAAATCTATTCCTACTCATATATGAAAATGGGATGACATTACTATGGACTTTGTCATGGTACTACCAAATATTCCTATAAGGACTGATGTAATAAGGTTTATCATTGATCACAAAACCAAGTCCAAAATTTCCTTCTCCACAAGAGACGATTTTCCTCATGAGAACCTCACAAGGATCATAATTAATGATGTTGCAGAACATCATGCTTCACCATTAAAAATTGATTCTAATTGAGATCCCCATATTAAATCAATCATCTAGAAGAGTCTTTATAAATCTCTTGATATTGTGCTTCATTTGAGAACTGTCTACCAACATTAGACTGATGGATAGTCTAAAATAACTATCCAAACAATGGAATACATATTGAAGTTTTACTTTCTAGGCTTTCAAGGAATATTTTATCAGTATGTACATTTTTTATAGATTTTCTATTACAATAGTTTCAATTCATTTTTTGAAATATCATCATATGTAGCATTATATGGAAATAGATTTTGTACTCCAACTGGTTGGGATGAAGTTGGTGAAAGGAAACTCATAGACCCATAACTTTTTGAAGAAAAAACAAAAATGATAAAGTCTACTCGAACGTATATTAAATCATCTCAAAGTAAGAAAAACTGATATGCTGATAATTAGATGAATGATTTAGTATTCAAAGTTGGAGATCATGTTTTCCAGTAAGAATCTCCAAGGAAGGGTGTTATAAGGTTCAGTAATAAGGGGATACTGATCCCCAGGTACATTGGACACTTTTAAATTTTTTAATGAATCTCAAGTTTTATAATCCTTTTCTAAATCTAAAAAACACTAAAAATTATATGATGTGTTCCACATATCATTTCAATGGAAGTACATACCATACCCAATGAATCTACATACATTTGATGAAATATAGTTGGAACCTGGTCTATTATAATTTGAATAACTTTTCTAGATTCTTGAAACTAGAGATCAAGTATTAAAGAACAACATGGCTCTTATGGTAAAGGTACTTTGGGGAAATACCGAAATGGAGAAAGTAACATCAGAACCAGATAATAATATGAATATGAATCGACTTCATCTTGTTAGATGGTAATATCCATGAAATTTCAAATATGAATTTTTTGTATGAGGGATGAATGTACCACCCTAAAATTTAAAAATATTTTTTTATAGGAAATTTAATTTCCTCGATGAAATTTTATACACAATAGGTTTAAACAAAACACTATTTAGTCACTCTTTATACAGTTAATTTAAAATTAAATATTAACACTTTTAGAAAATTTATTTGAAAAAAAATATTCCTTTTTTTAAAACATAATATCAAAAATATCTTAAGGATAATTTTTTAAATTTTTTTAAACTGTTTCACGTTTTTATGTTTATTATAAATATTGAATTTTAATTAAAATTTGTATTTTCGTTAAAATAATTTATAATGAAAATTTATATTTTTTACTTTTTTAAAGTAATATTGATTCAATTTTAAAAATATTAATCCAATTTGGTTTATTGGAATTATTTTTATATTGAATCTAGATATAAAAACATTGTAAACTATTGAACATTTTCACTTTAAAACCTGCTTTATCATCACGTCCACATGATTAATTTTATATTACCTTTTCCACTTATATTAGTTGAGATTAGAAAAATGGATTCAATATTTTTAATTAGAATAATTTATAATATGTTAAAATTAATTTTTTACCATAATGATTAGTGAAAAGTGTTAAAATAAATTATAGTGAAAATGGTAAAAATGAGATTTCTTAGTGTTTAATCATAGAATATAATGTTCAAGAATGATCCAAAACTTTTCTAAAACATATTTTCTATATATATTGTGATCTTATCCCTTCTATAATCATGAATGGAACATTATTGGGGCTTATTGATAGGAAACAAATGTGGTTGGAATTCACTATTTAAAAAAATTGCATGTGTGCCACTCACCCCACTTATAAAGGCCTATCACTCTTCTATCTAGTTAAAAACATCAAACCACATTGAATCACACAAGAGGAACCCAAATCACATACCAAATCCCCTATCCTCATACTATAATCCTTAAGAGAAAATCCAATCTGGGATGGATTTAGTGAAAACCTAAGGAGGATACCTGAGGAATATGCAACGTTCTTCAACTACCATATTTATTATATTTATTTCTAAAACTCATTAAATTTTTATTTAATTATTATGATATAATAAAAAATAAAATATTTAATATATTTTGTTGTTTATATAATATTTCTATGGCCTAATACCATCTCCACTTCTATAAAATGGGTCACAAAATCATTGTTTATGTGTATGGCGGACGACCTTCTCATGAACTGATGTTGTTTTGTTTTCTATTTCCACCTATCAAGGTTATGTATAATGATGGATATATAGAATATATATGATATTTATCACATAATAATATATATGGTGACATTATATCATATATATATACCTTCCATTTTGTCGGAGATAGGATAACGCCACTCATGTGTACGGTGGACTACCGCCTCGTGAAACGGTGTGGTTCATCATTCACAAACGCTTCACATGGAAGGTGATAAAGATAAAATTAATGTCTATATATAATATTAATGAAATTATTATTTTATTTATTAAATATTTATCATTATTCTAAGATAATATATATCATTTTATTTCATTCCATTTCACTCACTTAGAGATGATAACATCATTTGTGTACGTGTGGAATTATTCCTCCACAAAGTAATGTGACTCTCTTTTCATCACCACACCTCAAGGATGAAATATATAATTATATAATATGGTATTTTTGATGTCCGGATCATTTATTAAAATTTATATATTAATTACCACCTTTCCATAATTATGGTTGAAATATGGAGGCATTACTCATGTATACGTACAACCTACCGTCTCGATGATCATGACATAATTCATTTTCCATAACCAACATTAATAATTAGCATTTAAAGTATAATTAATATATAAATATGATATTTATTTAATGATTAATATTAATTATATGATCATACCCTGCAATATATGAACGAAATACATTTTAATGACAAAACACACCTTCAAAACATGGTAATTAACTCTTGAAACAATGAAAATAATGAATTGTTATTATTTAAAGGGATATAAGATGTTATAAAAGCATCAAATGTGATATAATAAATATTAATCTGGATATTTTTTATTTTAATTATATTTTTAAAACCACTATATAGGAGGTTAAATCATGTTCAACCAAAAGGGGGAAAGAGGTAAGGGATAATGTATAAATTTTATCTCATTAAGGCATAATGTAATATTAGTCCCCTAATTATTTTTATATGGTGTATATAATTCCACTTTTACAAGTTATCTCATAAATACTTTAATATTCATGATATTTTAAATTTGAATTATTTTATCCAATAGAATTTTGGCTGAAAATTACAATATTGTAAAAGTTATTATGCAATCTCATATTCTTTTGTAAATGTTAACTTTCTCTTAAACAAATAACTTTATTGTAATAATTTTTCATTGGATATTAAATTTATCTCAAATATAAATATTTTTAAATTATTTATATTATAATTTCCTATAATATATACCATTTTAATTATGGTGTTTAATTTGAAAATTATTTGGTTAACTTGGTAAATATTTATCAATCATTATTCGTTTCTCAAAATTGATATTTAATGATAAAGAAAGTTGTTCCTAAATTAAATAAATTATTATATATATTATTAAGGATTTTGAAAATAAATACATGGGTTGGGAACCAGTTAATGTTATCCCCTCAATGCATTGGCAGTCTCATGAGATAAATCAGTTGGACAAATTATATGGGTTTGTAATGAGTATGTCTCAAACTATCATGAGGATATATATTGATAGTAAAGATATCATTTTCCTAGTAAAAAAGATGTCAAATAATTAAAAACATCCTTTATCTAGTATTAAGACATTACTATCTAGAATATTTTTACTATGATATTAATTTTTATGTATATAAATATCATTTACTAGTTAATGGATTTTTTTCATTTATTTTTTTCATATTGATTATTATCTATATATTCTAGTAGTCAAGTTATTTAAATGTAATGTGTGTTTGTTTTTTTACCTTACCATGTTTATTTCGATTATTTATTTATGATAGATTGCAATGTACTTAACCCTTACTATGCATTTGGGATCACCCTTATTTTCCCCTAAGATATAATGATGGATTCTTGGAATCAATTTCAAGGATGTTGAGATTTTACATTTCAATTATTCTTTTATTTTCCCAAAGTAAAATTGGTATAATGTTTGTATATTGTCTTATAAAATTTCAAAACTAATTAATCCTTTGGAATTCTAATTTTGTATCAATTCTAATGTAATAAAGGAAGGCATTATCTCTGGGATATTGGGGTTAATTCATTACACATCCTCCCTAGTAATCTTCATCAATACCACCATTGATTATCATCTCTTATGATATAGTACAATGTGTGTGTAACCTTTTAGTTTTCACCACATCCCATGGCCATAAATCGCTTCTCGAGAGACTTAATCCATTTATTGATTATAGTCGGATTTGTAGTCCCACTAAATAATAGGGTCTTTTGTCGCATAAATTGATCCGTCATTGGATAATATTGATGAGTAATAGGTTGGTCCATCGGGGAAATATAATTTGTCATAACCTGACTAATCTATCCAAATATAACCATAATTTTATATTCTCTAATACTAGCTATATTGGTTTCCTAGGCATAGAGAACACTACATTTTCAACAAGTATCGATTTCTAGTTTCCTTATAGGGTCCATTTCTAAACAATAGAATGTAATGTATTAGCACATAAAATTATGAATTATAAATGATATTTTATAATTCCAAATATATTTCTACTCATAACATAAATGATAAATTTCTGTATTTTTAGTCTTAGAATCATTAAAAATTGTTTCTTTTGGGATAACATTACTTTCAAGTCCTCCATAGTGGTTTATAAAGAAAACGTAAATTATACTATGAATATACACTAGCAGTTTAAGACTAGGAGTGTAGTAAGGCCCATTTTGATGTACCAAGTAACATTTGATTTAAGCCCGATATACATTTTTAAATTTTACTACGACTAGGTACATTTTCTCTATAACCACGTCCAACTATCGTATTCAAAGGGGGATGTATTGCTAGGAGAACAGGAATAATTTATACCTTAACAATAATATAAGAATTTTTACTATATATAACCAAAAAGTATATCTTATGGTTATGTTCCCAAATCATTGTTTTCCTAAATCTAGTTCCCAAATTATCTATTATACATTCTCTGATTCCAACAGTAATGACATCAACACCAGTAGCCCAGAACTGGTGCCTAACTTTATTATATTAGAACAGATACAAGAATTTACATCCCAAAGGACTGAATGGATTATAATTTTTACAGAAATAAATTACATAAATTATATTAATTTTAAATAGAAACTAATTCATAAAAAAATATTAAAATCTCCACATCCTTAAAACTCATTCAAATAATTCTTCTTCATATCCTGGGGGAAGAAGATAAAATAATGGTGAGATAAAATGCTAAGTAAGGGTTATGAAGAGTGGAAGAAAATGTGAATCAACAAGAAAAATAAATAAAGAGGGGTAAATAATAGAACAAAAATTGAATTTAAATAACTTTACTCAATAATAGATAAGTAAGAACTAACACAGAAAGGTAAATAACTGAAAACACATTCCATTTAATTAATATACTGAGAATAATATGCAACCATAAATATTATCATTGATAAAATCTCATGGATAATAATTTTTGAATTATAAATTATGGAAGTGATTAATTATTGGACTTATTATCTTGTGCACATGAAAACCTCTACTAACAAGATCAATATTCTATATAGTTTTAAACTACTAGTTGAAACCAGATTAATTTGGACAATGGATTCGTCTCATGAGACGTGTCGACGCATCTATGGGGTATATAAATTCTAGTCCCCACCCATTACGGTATTTCAAAATCATTCCTCATATATAAAATAATCTATTTAATTAATTGAAAATATTGCTTATCATGAAATATCTATATTTATTAAAGGATATAGATTCATAAATATTTCCCCTATTAATCATATAATGTTAAAAATAAGAACTATATGTAGAAATAGAAAAAGGTTTAGGAAATAATAATATCCATAACATAATAATATGTTCATTTAATATAAATTTAATATTTGATGAAAATTTATTAAAATAATGTGATTTTTTTCAGGAGAAAACTAGCAGTTAAAAAAGAAAGTGACATTTCACAATAACTGTTATCAATTGAACATCCTAAAATAAAATCCAATTGGATGAAATAATTGGAATTAAATCATAAAATACAATTAATAATCAATTATTCATGATATTACATGTCAAAGGTGATCTATATACACTATATAATAAAAATTAGGTTTAAAACACTATAATATGCCTCGACGAAATGAAATTAAGACGAAATCCATTACATGTCGTGTCCTTTCTATGGAATGTACAATAACCACATTTATAGGTGTTTGAAACATGTTATTAACGTATAATTGAATCATATTAGTATTTATTATATCATAAATGGTCCTTTTATAACATTTCACCACCCATTCGTTAATATTGAATCATTATTTTCATTGTTTCCTGTGTTAATTGCCTTGTTTTCTTATGGTTGTTTAATCATTAAGGATCAGGTTACTACACTTATTATAGAGATTTATCATATCTCAAATAATAATAATTAATTAATTAAAATATATTTGCATCAAAAATTCTTTTAAAACCAATCATTAATGATTGTTATGGGAAATGAATCATGTTATGATCTTAGAGATTGTAGATCGTACGGACACATGAGTAACGTTTCCATTTCCCACTAATCATTATGGAAATTATAAAGTAATATATTAATATGTTTAATGATTATAACATCATTAACATAATATTATATCATTATTTATATCTTCTATGTGGTGTGATGATACAAAGAGAGTCACGTTGCTTCGTGAAGACGGTATCCCACTAACACGTGAACAATGTTCAATTCATTACGTGAGTGAAATGGGAAGAAAGAAAATGATTTATATTATCATCAAATAATGGTAAAAATATAATTATTGTAATAATTATTTCATTTTTATCACACATAATCTTTAAATTTGTCTTTATTATATTTCATGTGAAGAGTTAGTGAGAGATGAATTATAATGCTTCCTGAGGCGGTATTCTATCGTACACACGAGCGACGTTATCACGTCTCATACGGAATGAAATGTTAAAACATATTTGTGATATAGTGAATTAGAGGTATAAATGTGTTATAAATATCATATATATATATATATGTACTTTGTATCCATCATCATACCCAACCATGATAAGTGGGAAATGGAAAATTGAATGATATTGGTTCACGAGGTAGTAGTCTGCTAAACATAATAATGATGATTTCATAACACATTAGATGGAAGTGGAGAATGTTTTATGTCATGAATTTATTTTAAAAAAAACCAATTTTTGGGAATATAATATTCTCATTATATAATCATGTTATAATAAAAATTGAACTAGGTGGAGAAATAAGTAAAATTTGGATTCTAATTGGATTATGTTACCTCTTCATCATGTATTATTAATTGGTTTACACTAAAACCTTCCTAGGTTGGATTTTGGACTAATATAAGGCCTATAGTATGCGTTTATGGAATTTTGGTACTTAATTTAGTACTTATTGGATAAAACAAATTGGTTTGAATGTGTGTATTGTATAGGAGAGGGGAGGCCTTTTATAAGTGAAGTGAGTGGCACACTTGTAATTTTTTGAAAGAGTGAATTCCACCAAATTTATTTCATGTAAATAGGAACCAATAATGTTCCATTATCTATAATAGAAGGTATAGGGTCTAAATATGTCCATCCTATGGGTTTTGGAAATTTATTGGATCAATTTTACACCTAATATGCTCTGTTTAACAACAATGTAAACTTTTGTTTTTCCTTAATTCTTGTAATTGATTTTAGTTGATTCAATAATCATGATTCTCAAAAATTAAAATTATATTATTAGAAATTATAAATTATTCAGATACAAAATATGAAACAATTTTTCGGAATTCAATTCACAAAATTGGAATAATTCATATTGAAATCAATCCCGTAAACGTGATGAGAAAGCGTGGTTTTAAAGTGAAAATGTTCAAATGTTTAGAAAGTTTTTAAATCAAAATTTAATATGAAAATTATTAAAACGAACTAAATTTTATAAATATATGTAAAATTGAAATAATTTTACTTTAAAATTTATTCAAAACATAATTTATGATTATAAATTATTTGACTGAAATAGCTGTTTTCAGTAAAAAATTTAGAATATTTCCATTTTCATAGAAAAATGAAAATATTTAGTAAAATAAAAAAAATAACATTATGATAATATATATATTAATATTTAAAAAATGAAGTTTATTTTTTCAAATAAATTTTATGGAAGGGTTAAAATTTAATTATAAATTAAGTGTGAAAACTGTAATTAAAAAGTGCTTTGTTTAATCATGATGCTGCATGCATTTCATACTATCAACAAACCTAAATTTATTCTAAAAGGAAAATATAATAAAAGATTTTGGTGTTATATAATTTTACTTTGATATTAGAAAATATCTATATCTCAAAAATTCCTTACATAATGATTCATAGGTTCTCAATATTTTATTTTACAAGTTTCCTTATTGCATACAACATATATTTATATTATCAAAAATAATATCCTGAATGAGATGTTCCATATTCAAATATAGAAACACCATGATCATCTAATGAAACCCATATCTTTATTTAAATCATTCAAAGAAATTCCTATAGTATTTACTCAATTAAACACTTTTGAATTATTCTTTAATATTCATTTTAATTATATTGAAGACTAAGGATATTTCTTTCTATTAATTATGAAAGAAAATACAATTCATTAGATCGTCCCAAATATAAATGTTCATGGAATCATGAATCTATTCATTTTGGACTTGAATCAAAGTTTTGGAACATATCCCACTCTATGGCCTCTCCCTCAGCTAGATCTCATTCATTGTAATATATAATCAAGACCCTTTAGTTATTCATGATAATTTAATTTCATGGATATACTATCTATAACAACATCTTATTTTCACTTCATCGTAATATCTAATATCTAGACACTCATATTTTTAGCCAGTAGACTCATGAGAAAATTCTCTAAGTTCATAATAGACCATGAGGCAGACAAGCATCCATGAATGTCAATTATGAGGCAATTTATTGTTTAAAGTGACCACATATACAATCATCTAACTGTAAGGTGTGATCATGTGAAAATCACTAGTGACCATATGGTAAAAGTATCAACAACATGAATATGTTTAAATTCATCATATATAAAACTCAATGTCCAAGTAAAACTATAGATCAATATCCTAAAAAGGTATCAACTATGAAAATCATAAAAAAGTTCCATATCCATGGATCAACTATGTGAATTGATCAGTCTTTTAATTTCATACATTCATTACATCACATTTTGGACTTCTCTAATAATATATATACCTTATCAAGTGAAATAAACCCACTTCCATGATGTTATAGAATGTGTCTCTATATCCACAAATACATTATTATATTTACATTGAGGATCATCACAAAAAATATCACATTTTATGTTAGTACTTTTATACTATCCAAACATGGTCTTCAAGAAGAAGAAAAAATGTGTTTTCCCATTTATCATAGAAGCATATCAGTCAAATAATTGAATTATTAGTATTTTCATGCATAAGATCTACTGTTAATCCTCAAAGGATCCACACAACTTTCATAAGACACATATTGAAATATTTATAATAAATAAAACACATCCAATTGGTACTTCAATATTGCCTTTGATTTTTATTTCCAATACCATAACACACCTATTATGTCAATTTATTTTCCTTTATTTCAACACCACATTGACATGATATATGAAGACAGTGTGGAGTATTCTATTTTCACATATCTCTGTTATATTACATTAGTACATACTCATATATATTATTAATTTAAGGCCATATACTTACCCACTTGTGAGATAAGGATGCTATCACATTATGTTTCCTTGAAAAATCCTTTATTTAGGTCACTTTATGTCAACATGGGATCACCCAAAGTAAAAAAAGAGTGATTTAAACAAGGTTTTCAATGTTACCCATTAAAACCCAATATGTGATATCATTATCAAAACAAATGTTAGGGTTTTTTTACAAAAAATTTGCAAAAATAAATAAATAACCTACACACAGCTCAACTAACTTTCATTACAATTCTTGTATAGTCTTTACAACATTCACTTTATCTCATCCTTATTTGAACCAACACACTGATATAATATATTTTCGATAAAATAAATAATGATGATTTTGAGTGTGATTAGTATATCATTTTCTTCATATTTCATTGGGCTATCTATGAATTATTTATTTTATATAATACCTTATTTTACTAGATTTTCCAAATTTTCATCCACAAGACGATTGAATTGCTCTTCTTATCTATATTATAGTTTGAATATGAAATACATAATTCCTTATTTTTTACCCAATATGTAAATTACTCAACATGGATACTTTAACACTTTTTAGGATAGCATAAATAGAATAAAATAATGGGGAATAATAAGGGGTCTCAAATTTTTTTATAAGAATAATTTAAAATGATAGTTCTCTTTTAAAATAGTCTTTTTATTCTTTCATTTATTAACACTTTTACTCATTCAAAATTATCAACATCTTACTTTCTCATCTTTCTATTTCCTTGATCTTTAATGTTTTGTGTAGTTTTTTACTTCACATAAGAAGTCAAGTAATGTTAATTCAATTGATCTTGACTCATATTTCTCATTATCTATTCTTGTATTGGTAAGATTTTAATATAATATTTTGTGTTATACTCAAACTGACAACACCATTCACATAATTTTTCTTGAACATTCAAATGTAGATTTATAGACTGTATCTCATGAATAAAAATGTGTTCATGTCATACCACATGTTTTTCATTATCTTCAACGTCAATTTATTATTTCTCTAATCTCAGGACCTTCTCCAATGGGTTTTACTAGATTTTTAAGAACCTTTTATTAACATGCCCATATTTATTTGGCGTCTCACATGGAGGTTTAGTCTTGTACTCCTTAACATTGTGACCACATTTTTACAACCTTTCACATGTCTCTTAAAAATTTTTAATTCTTCTCTAAGTGAAAGGATTCTATAATTTTCTATTCATAACATGTTTCCTTTTGGAACTATATCTCATTTTTCCACAAATTCTCCCCCTTGTATCTCACATTATTCTTATAAATGACATATGATACCAACCTGAATAGTCATTGTGTCTATACCTTTCAAAACACAAAAAAAAATCTATGAATTTTGATTTTATGAATTAATAGCACATATATCCATATTTTTATATTGGTTTCCATTCATTAGTATTTTCAATTTATTCTAGGTAGAAGTGTTCTCCTAGGGAAATTATTTAATTTATTATATGTGCACTATTTCTACTGAGATTCCTTGGTCTAAACCTCCTAAAAATTTTGTTTTTTACACCTGTACTATTTGAAATACCATATAAATATATATATTGTAACTTATTAGGAACTTAATTAAATCATTCCCTTATACCCCTCTTCTCACCGGCTTAAGGATAAATTTTTTAATATTAATTAAATTAATGATATATTCATTGAAAATATTCTTTTCATCTTTGATGATGATACACCTTAATTGTGTCTCGTATAACTATTCCTCCATTCTTGTTATCTTATATTAATGTACATTTACCATCTTCTAAAGTTCTACCACCTTCAATATATTATTATTCATATCATCAACAATGATTTTCTCTTTTTTATCATATTCCTCATTTTTAGTGTCCAATATATTATTTTTTTATCTAATTTTCTCTTTTTAGTCTTCATATTTGTATTATTATAAAGAGTTACCTAAAAATACTCTATCAATATTCAATCAAGTTAAATTATTTCTTCAATATCACCATTACTAATTTATGAGTCAAACCCTTCTTAAAATTATTAATATTATTAATCATGTCATATAAAGAGTTACATGATCATTAGTTGGATTTCTTATGTTATCAAATGAAATCTATCTTCCTAATCTTGAAAATATTATTCTTCTTCTTATCATTTTTTTTTAATAATTTATATTTTCCTCATCATATTTGGAATTAGAATATATGTTATTTTACAATAATTGGAAAAGTGTCCAAGGATGTCCCAATTCGAATATTTTTGTTATCATTTTTTTCCACTCAACTTATAATTTTTGAATGTTTTTTATATAATTAAAATTATCTCACTAAGATTTCAACCTCCCGTTATATCTGAATAACATTGCTCTAAAATCACTTTTTCTTAAAATATTTTACTTTTAATACAAATTAAAAACCCTTAACATTATCTTCATTCCTCTTGAATAATATAGGTTTCCTCATTTCATAACCAATGAGTATGTTTTGTATCTCATGTAGTGATAAATCTTCTCTTTATTCAAAGGTAGATACTTTTAAATGAATTTGGTCTATAAAATTACTCATTAGTTATTTAATAATAATATATTCCCTTATATTCTCACCAAAACCCTAGTTTTTCACAATCCCATTAAGCCCTATAAAGTAGTCATCAATTGTTTTATTATATGACATCTTTATATATTAAAATTTTCTCTTATATAATTTTATTTTGTCTTATTTGATTTTGATATTATATTAATATATACTTCTCAATGTTTCCTAAACATCCTTGGTAGTCTTTAGATCGATGATATTTAAATAGACCTTTTATAATATATACAACAAGGTGGACTTTTGTTCTTTTCCATCTAATTCCAAATTTCTCATATTAGCTTAAGGAATGTAATAATCATATTTATTGGGTGGAAATACCACTATTGTAGCATCTCCCAATTATAAGATACATTATAATAGGTATGGTTACATCCTAGTCCTTTATCAATGAAAATTAGTTCCACATAAATTTGGAACACCAATCTTATTAAAAAAAATTAAGATTCCCCCTTCCTCAAAAAATTCCATTTAATCATCAAAGGGAACCCTAGATCTGATATAACTATTATTTTCATTGGATAGTTTGACCATCGGGATGGGGAATTAATTAGTTTTTCTATTTTATGAATTTCTCATCAATTAAAATAAACCTCTTATTCATGTTAACATTATGGATCATCTCGATATTATCTCAAAACCTTACCTCATGTGTAGTGGTAATGGAAGATATAGTTTCACAAAATATTTAAAAGTTTTTCCGATAAAATCATTATACTTTCCAAGTTTCTTAGACACCCCAACATGAATTATAATCTATAAAAATAAGTGGAAACAACTGTTTAGATACCCTATTTTAAATTCTCTGATGACCAGTTAGGCACCCTAATTAAAATCCTATGATGATTGGTTGTATACCCCAATTAAAATATTCCAATAACTATTTATGCACCATAGTGACAATATTATTCATCAATTTTTATCTATTTTAAAATATATCCCCTTCTTATTCAGGTCTTCTTCAATAACACGTCATTATGATCTTCCACTCTAAGTGAATAGGTTCTTATTCACCTATGTATATTAAATTCAAGAACATTATTAGACAAAAATTGGGATAAGAAATTCTAGTCTCAAAACTATTTCTCTATATGTATTGAATTATCTATATCATGATATTTCTAAATACTCTGGGATGTAATTATTCTTCTCTATTAAGAAACATTTTAGATTTAGACTTGATCCTTATATTCTTTACTGTAAAGTATGTGGCTCTCAATAAATACTTACATAATGCTTTAAGGCTTCACAAATTCCCCTCTATTTATCTTTCATAGCTACCCCATATATTTAAATTTTAAAAAAAGTATTATGAATTATATTTTCCATATTTAAAAAATGATAACTCTATAATATTCAGATGTAGGTGATCAAGTCATTTAAACTCTATAATGATATTCAATATTTATTTTCCCAGAAAAAAATATTTTTAATTAAAAACCAATATTCTTTTAAAATCTACTAAATTCATAGGTTATATCCTTATTTTAATTCCACTAAACAATATTATTCTCTAAACCATTCAAATTACCCACATGCATGGATGCATGCATCTCTTCCACATGGACATCTAACTAGTCCACGGAACTGAACTCATTATCTATATTCTCCCTCAACTGGACCTCATTCTTTCTCAGTTAGAGTCGTAATAATTGAGTTGATCATTATATTTAATTTACATGGGGAACACCTATATAGTTTCATATGAACTTCCCTTATTTATAATATGAAGAATAAAAAAACATGGATTTTTATCCTGCAGGATAACTCAAAAATTCTCTAAGTACATGGCTGACTATGAGGAAAACAAGAGTCCATGAAGTTTTACCATCATGCAATTGATTGAATTAAGTGATTGTATGTATAACCTTCTAACAGTGAGTATTAACAATTTCAAAATAATAAGTGGCCTTATGGGAAAAGGATTAACTATATATCTCATTCTAGATTGACCACTTTTACAAATAAATTTTAAAGAGACTATATAGATAGACCTAATAAAAAAGTATAAATTTTGAATGATGAACCATGAGAATAATATATATTTATTGTTCCTTTGGTTTAACCATGTGAATAGAAAATTGTCCAAAAATTACATACTTTCTTTATTTTTAACCAGGTCCTTGTCAAAACATCATATCCCTTCTCATGTAATTTAAAACATCATTGAAGATATTCTAAAAGGGATCACTACATCAACCAACACTTTTCATTAGTTTTTTAAATAATAATTCATCAATCATCACATATGAAATTTTAAAGAAATGTTGATTATGGAATATCAAATATTCAAGGTTCTGATGCTCTGCTAATGTGTATAGAATCACTCAGATCGAATCCTCGGTGGTGATATTTTTAAAAGTTAATTGTTTTTAGTTGATTGAATTTCGATTAGGGGGTTTATTTGATGAGTTTAATTGAAATTATTGATTAATTTAAATTTTTTATAAATATTTGGGTAAGTTAATTATTAGGGAGTTAAGCTAGTTATATCCTTGTAATTTACTTTATATTTCATTAAATTAACACTCACTTCACAAGATGATGTTGATCAGAATTCCAAAGTGTTAAGTCTTTAATCCAAGCCTTAACATAACTAGGATTATAATCTCAATCAATACTTTATTGTTGTACTGTATGTATGGATACAATAATCCTAGGAATCAATATGTTAAACAAAATAGGTTATTAATCCAAAACATGTTAAGTAATACATACACAATGTAAAATTAATGAATACTCATCGATCAAAATCTCTCAATTTCTTAACATCTCTAAATTTTGACTCACCCCAATGAAAGATTTAATTAGCCATTGAAATGATTAGTAGTATAGTTTATTATGTTTATAATGATGAATTAATAATATAACAGAAGAAAATGATAAGAAAATATTGGTGCACAGAACACGCCCACGTGCAATGAAGATAATTAAACACAGGCTTTTGATTGAATGAGAAAGAAAAAAAGAAAAGATTTATTTTTAACAGAATTTAAAATTTTTAAATAACATTAATATTTCAAAACAGAGGGTATAAGATAATAAGATTTAATGGGATATTTACTTGAATTAAAACAGAATTACAAAACAAATAGTTATAAGATTAAAACAAAGAAGAACACAAAAGTAAATGAAAAAAAGAGAGTAGGAAGGGTCTCTCAAGTGAAAACTTGAGTATGGCAGGTCCTACCATGCCTTTGTCAATGCTTTAGTCATGCCAATGTATTCTAATATTTTATGAAATTACAACTAACACATGTCCAGAACATCAAGAGGATCCTTATGATTCATCAAGACCGATGTAGCTCAATGTAGAATATGCTCAGAGGAACACCAACCCTCAATAATCAGGTCAGTTCATTAGAAATTTTAACCAACCCCACTCTGAGACCTTTTCTTCTACCTTCAACCAAGTCTTGAGGTATGGTAATCCCATTTATCATCCCCCTAAATTCCCACCTAAAAATCCTTATTCAATTATTCATAACTTTTTATTTAATCTCTTTACTAATTTTAAATGTAAAGTTCATAATTGGTGTGAAATACACATGTTTTAATATTAAATGTTATTTTTTAGCATTATTTGAATTAATAAAATCAAGTTAGTTTACCTTTTTAATTATAAATATCACTCTTTTTATCCACATTACATTATTCATTCTTTTTAGGGTTCCTTTCTCAAATTAAAAAAACATTAGAAGGGACCATTGTCTAAATCGTCCATTTGGAGGGTTATATGGTCTACACAATAAGACACAAAGAATATGTAAAGAAACTGGACTAGCCATGATGATTGAGTTAATTAACTAAATCCCTAAGACCGCATTTTAATAAATTCCACCATCTTTTCTTGATTCACCAAAATAATCATGGATAAAAATTTAAATGTCAAACTACAACACCAATGCGCCCAACTAATGCTTTGAAGTCAAGCCCACCATTGTGGATGAGAATTAAAATCAGGACACTATTCCTAAATTTTCTCCTGATATACTCATCAAATTAGGCTGGTATTTTTCATTTTTAAATCTATGATATTGGTGGAAAACTTTTTAGAATAAATATTTCTTTGATTGTATCTTCTTATTAAAAAAAACCATTCACATTTCATCCTTTGAAAAACTGTAGATTGAAATGGGCATATTACAATTGCTTATTAAAACCTCTATAACTTTGGATAATTAAGTACAGTGTTAGATAAATCTTCAGAGTATACATAATAAATTCATATATACAACTTTTTAGAAGAAAATATTTTGTGATGCAGCTGTCTAGATGTCCAAATCATCGATCCAAGTGGAGGGGTAGTTTTGGAATGCAAATAGTCCTCATCCTTGGGCTATATATACATCCCCATATTATCTATTGAATGGGTTGTAATTTCCAAATATAGTATCATTAATTGGAACCATTAAATCATTTCCAAAGTCTTTTTAGGACTTTCCATACTCAATTTTGTACTTGAGAGACAATTCCTCCTCTCTGAGTTTTCATTTACTTTTGTGTTCTTCTTTGTTGTAATCTTGTATGTCTTTGTTTTTTAATTATGTTTTAATGCATGTACATTTCCCATTAACTCTTATTATCATCTACCCTATATTTTTAAATATTAATTTTATTTAAATTTCTTAAATCATGTTAAAAATTAATCTCTTCGTTTTCTTTCTCATTCAATAAAAAGCTTGTGTTTAATTCTCTTCGCTGCTCGTGTGTGTGTTATGCGCACCACTCTTTTCTTATCCCTTTATTTTTATTCTCTTCCTAATTATTCATCATAAAATTAAGAACTGATATTAATAATTATTTTAATGTATGAGTAACTATTTCATTGGGGTGAGTCAAAATTTAGAGATGTTAAGCGATTGAGAGCTTTTCGTCGATGAGTATTCATTAATTTAACTTTGTGTATGTTAGAAATAACATGTCATGGATTAATGTAATATTTTTTTTAACATATGAATTCCATTTATTATTGGAACCATGAATAAACGTTCCAAAAAAATTACTCTCTTTACTTATTTTCAATGAAAACTGCATAATTGGTGTTAAATACTCATGTTTTAATATTAAATGTAATTTTTGAACATTATTTGAATTAATCAGATAGAGTTAGTTTACTATTTTATTTATAACTCTTACCCTACATATCCATATTTCATTATTATTTCTTTTTAGGGTTCCTAACTCAAATTAAAACATTTCATTAGAAGGGACCTTTGGCCAAATCGTTCATTTGGGGGTCATATAGTCCACACAAGAAGACCCAAAAAATTTGTAATAAAATTGGACCAGCCAGGGTGATTGAGTTACTGGCCTAAATCCCGAAGCCCATATTTTATGAAAATCCACCATATGTTCGTGATTACAAAAAAAGAATCATGGATAAAAATTTTATGATCCAACTATAACAAAAAGGGGCCCTACTGACGCTCTGAAGTCCATCCCACCATTCTGGCCGGGAACTGAAATCATGTCACCATTTTTAAATTTTCTTCTGATCTACTCATAAAATTAGGTGGGGATTTGTTTAGTGTGAAAAATATATATGTGAGGCCAAATTTTTAGAATAAATTATTTTTATTTTATGGAATCTACCTTTTCAAAAAAACCATTCACATTTCAGCCTTCGAAAAGTGTAGATTTAAATGGATATATTACAATTGTTTATTCATACCACCATAACTGTGTATCCTTAATTCCAATGGCTGCAAAATTTTCAGAGTAGATATAAGACATTAATATTTACAACTTTGAAGCAAACAATATTTCTTGATTCAGCTTTTTGGATGTCTAAATCATCTAGATAAGTGGAGGGGTAGTTTTGGAATGCAAACAGTCCACCTCCTTGGGCTATATATACATCCCATTCTTATCCATTCAAGGGGTTAGAATTTTAGAAGATAGAATCATACTTTAGAAAGACCAAATCTTTTACAAAGGCTTGGGAGGACCTTCCGTAATCTTTTTTTCTCTTGAGAGACCCTTCCTCCTCTCTTTGTTTTCATTTACTTTTGTGTTCTTATTTGTTACAATCTTGTTAGTATTTGTTTTGTAATTATATTTTAATTAAATTACCTTTCCCATTTATGTTTATTATCATCTAACCTCTATTGTGAAATATTAGTGTTCTTTAAATTTCATAAATCATGTTAAAAATAAATCTCTTCTTTTTCTTTCTCATTCAATCAAAAGCATGTGTTTAATTCTGTTCATCACTAGTGTGTGTGTTCAGAACACCACTCCTTTCGTATACCTTTATATTTATTCTATTATTAATTCATCATCACAAACCTAATAAACTATATTAATAATCATTTTAATGGTTGATTAAATCTTTCAATGGGGTGAGTCAAAATTTAGAGATGTTAAGCGACAGAGAGCTTTTGCACAATGAGTATTCATTAATTTAACATTGTATATGTTGGACTTAACATGTCATGGATTAATGACAATTTTGTTTAACGTATGGATTCCATGAATTATTGGAACCATAAATACACTACCAAAATCAAGTACTTATTGATATTATAATCCTAGTTATGTTAAGGCTTGGATTAAAGACATAACACTTGGGAATTCGGATCAACGTCATCTTATGAAGTGGGTGTTAATTTAATGAAATATAAAGCAAAGTTCAAGGATAACACAAGATTAACTCCAAAATAATTAACTCACGAGAATATTTATTAAAATTTTCAATCAATCAATCATTTCAATTAAGCTCTAAAAACAAACCCCCTAATCAAAATTCAATCAACTAAAAACAATCAACTATTAAAAAGTATTATCTCCGAGGATTCGACCTGAGTGTTGCTATGCACATTAGCAAATCATCAGAACCATGAACAGTTTATAGGTGACAATCGGCCGCACTTTCAAATGGCTTCGTTACCAGGGATGGTGAATTAATTAGTCCTTAGTATTTAGTTATTTTAAAAAACAATAAAAAAACTAAATTTTAAAAAACAATTGGCAAAAAAAACAAAGAAAAACCCACCTTCTCATAAAAAATCATAAACAAAAAAACACAAAGAAACCCCCATATTCCTATTTTTTCCAAAATCTCGCTGAATGCCCCGTAGCCTCCCAAAAAACCCCTAGGATTTGTTTGACCCTGGAATTGAGAGAACACTTCACCAAGTTAGGAGGACCATTAAGGATAATAAAAACCTTGTCTGACTAATTGAATTAGATATGGATAATCCTAGGGAACAAACCCTTAATGAACTTGCTTCCCATGATATGAATTACCAACCCCTCAGTATTCAATATCCAAACATAGAGGCTGACTTTGAACTCAAATCAGGTTTGATTCATCTTCTGCCTCATTTCCACAGGCAAGCCAGTGAGGATTCACATCTCTACCTTAAATAGTTCCATGTGGTGTGCTCTACCATGAAGCCTCAATGGGTTTATGAGGAACAAATCGAACTCTATGAATTACATTTTTCACTAGATGACACTACTAAGTCATGGATTTAATACCTACCTCCTGGTTCCATAACCACATGGAATGACATGTAGTGACTTTTCTTATAGAAATGTTTTCCTGCTTCTCGTACTACTTCCATCCAAAAGGAAATTAGTTGTATCCATCAATTCCTCAATGAATCACTCCATGAGTATTGGTATGGGTTCATAAATCTTGTGGAAACCTGTCCACACCACCAAATACTTGACCAACTCTTGATCCAATACTTCTATGAGGGGTTATTGTCTATGGAGATAACTCTCATTGACGTCGCTAGTGGTGGTTCCCTGGTTGATAAAAATCTTACATCTACAAGAGATCTCATAAGAATAATTGCTGAAAACACACAACAATTCCCTACTCGAACACATTATGAAGTCAAAGAAGACCAATATATTTAGTCGATACAACCGAACAAGATGACAGAGTGGATGAGTGAACTTACCGGTCTTCTGTGATAACAAGATGTGGCTACTAAAGCCCCAACATCATCTTCTCCACAATCTTTGTTCCTTGGACCAATCAAGAACTAAGGAATCTCTAGCTCCTCATCTCATCCAACTGGAAAATGTCCACAACATCAAGAGGATCCCTATGATTAATCTAGACCAATGGAGCTCAATGCAGCATAAGCTCAAAGGAACACCGACCCTCAACAGTCTGGTCAGTTCATTAGAAACTTCAACCAACCCCACTCTAAGCCCTTTTCATCTACCTTCCACCAAGGATTGAGGTATGGTAATCCCATTACTCATCCCCCTCAATTACCTCCTCAAAACCCAAACCAATTCAAATATGGTAACAGTGTTGGTAACTTCCAACAACCATACCATTTTGTTCCTTAACCTCAATGTATCAATCCTTCTCTCCATCCTCCTAGATTCCACTTTCCTAGTGAGCCTTACCAATTCAAAAACCAAAACAACAGCTTTCCTAAAAAACAAAATCAAGGTAATCTTAATCCAAGACAAGACTCTTCTTCCAAGAAACCATGGGAAAGTGCAGTGGAAGATCTTGCCTCAATCACTCGTTCCAGCATCAAAAACATTAAAACCCAAATTGGTCAACTTGCATCCCACCTGAGCCAGAAACAACAATAAAATTTATCCCAACTCCCATCTCAACCATTACCCAACCCCAAGGGTAATGTATGTGCAGTTGCGCTTAGATCATGAAATAAAATTTTATTCCAAAAGATATGTCCTTAAACCCCCTTTAAATGTGGACCTATAAAATGAAATGAAAAATAAACATGAAAATGAATCTGAATCCATTCCTTCACCTCTTTTCATTCCACTTATAAACCCAATTCCTTTTCCTCAAGCCATTTCTAAGCTAAGGAACTCCTTTGAACCTGATCCTAAAATGCTCGACATTTTTAGACATGTTAAAGAAAACATTCCCCACTTTTCACCATTAAACAAATCCCTAAGTACGCCAAGTTTATTAAATAATTATTCACCCATGAGAGGAAAATTAGGACCTTAAAAAATGTTTCCACCTAGTAGTCTATTCCCATATTGTGAAAAGATCCCAGGACCTTTACGGTTTCATGCCAAATTGGATGTTCTAACTTTTATGATGAACTCATAAACCTAAGATCCTCAATTAATTTCATGCCAAAATAAATCTTCTCCAACCTTGGTCTAGGTCTCTTACATCCAATGTGTGTTTTCATTAAATTATCCAATCAAATCAGTGATAGTCCTGGGGGTGTAATTGAGGATATCCTTGTTCGAGTCAATGATCATAACTTCCCTTAATATTTATATGTCCCTGAAATAGAAGGTGAGACAAAATCTTCTCGATATACCTTAATTATATGAATACCATTCCTAATGAGAGAGGTAAAAAAGACTGATGTCCATTTGGGCATCGTATCCATGGAATTTGGTGACCATCTGGTCATGTTCAACATTTTCCAAGCCATGCGATACCCATCTGAGGATCAATCTACATTCTCAATCTAGGCTTTTGAGGACTCTTCTGAGAGTCAATTGAACCTCAATCCATCATGTTCTTCTTGTTCTAATGATAATGGTGATTGTGAATTTTGAATAATCATTAACCAAGTCTTAAATGGGGAAGTTGATGTGGTCCTACGGTTCATAGACTCCATTAATCTAGAGGAACTTGAAAACTCTCTTGAATCCCACATTAACTCTAATCTCTACTGATCCACCATGAATAGTATAAGGAAAATGAATCTAAAGAAACTAAATTCCCTTCCTCTATTCTTGATTTGTCTATTCCACAAATGAAATATGAGACTGATTAGAAACCTCCTCCTGAACACCTAAAATATGCATTCCTTTTCCATGATCACTCTTATCCTATCATTATCTCTTCTTCACTTACTGAAACCGATTATTCCAAACGTTATTAGGAGTTGGAGTAAAACAAAAATGCCTTAGTTTGACCTAGATGAAATAACAGGAATCAACCCTGCTCTTTTCATGCATCACATCAATCTTGAGGAATCATCCAAACCAATTTGACAACCACAAAGAAGACTCAATCCACTCATACTTGAGGATGTTAGGGAAGAGATCACTGAGCTTATTCAAGCTGGTATTATCAACCCAATTTCTGATAGTGAATGGGTTAGACCAATTCAAGTTGTAGCTAATAAGGGTGGGATAACATTTGTCACAAATGAACATGGAGAGGCAGTATAAACTTGAGAGAATAAAAAATGGCTTGTGTGCATTGATTACCTAAAATTGAATGTAGAAACACGAAAAGATCACTACCATTATCCATTCCTTGATCAAATTCTAGAATGATTAGCTGGAAAGTCACAATATTGCTTTCTTGGTGGATACACCAACAACTTTCAAATCCCAATCGCACCTCAGGGAAAATAAAAGACTACATTCACTTGCCCCTTTGGAACATATGCATATAGGACAATGCCTTATGGCCTTTTCAATGATCCTAAAACATTCCAGAGGTGTAAGATGAGTATCTTTTTTGAAATTAATGAACGCTTCACGGAAGTCTTCATGGACGACATTACCATTTATGGTGAGTAATTTGAATCATTCTTGAATTTACTCTCTTTAGTCCTTAAAAATTGGTTCAAGTATAACCTTGTGTTATATTTTGAAAAAATTCACATCATGGTTTTAAATGGTGTTTTTATAGGGAAAAAAGTTTCAAAATATGGTATTGAAGTCAATCCTGCAAAAATTGAAGTGATGCAATCACATCCTGAACCCATATCTGTTTGAGATATCCATTCATTCCACAGTCATGCCGGTTTCTATTGGAAATTCATCCATATCTTCAGTAGGATTTCCATCTCACTCAATCAGTTTCTCCAAAATGACATCACATTCTATTTCGATGAGGTTTGTAAGAGATCCATCGTTGAACTCAAAACCACTTTCACATTTTCCCCGATAGTCTAACCTCTGGATTGGTCTTTACCCTTTGAGTTGATGTGTGATACTTTCGATAGAACTTTTAGGGATTTTCTTGGTCAATTATTAGAAAATTTTTCTTATGTCATCTAATAAGCCTAAAAAACATTGGATGAAACTCAATATCACAACACTGTGACTGAAAAGGAACTTTTACCAATGGTTTTTTACTTATAAAAATTTCGGTCTTATCTCTTAGCTACCAAAATCATCATCTTCACAGAACATTCGGCTATAAAGTTCTTACTCATGAAAATTTATTCCAAACCGAGGATAATAATATAGATCTTAATGCTCTAGGAGTTTTACATTTAAATCAAAGATAGACCAGGAAACGAAAACACTATGGCTGATCAACTCAGTAGAATTTTTAATTCTTCTCATTCAAAAATAAATGATCCTAAAGTACCCATAGAGCACCTTTCATATCTCACTCCCAATTCACCATTGTACGCCCCAATTTTAAAATACTTGGTTTCTAGTTTTTGCAATGAAATTTTTTTGAATGAACAAAAAATGAAGTTGAAAAGATATTCAAAATACTATTTTGGGAAGAAAATAATCTTTGGAAAACTAGGGTTGACATCGTCATTATGAGATGTGTCGATGAAGATGAACATTCCTCCATCTGGAAATTTTGTCACTCACTTACCGAAGGTGGCCACATTGGACCACAAAGTACCTCCCAAAAGGTCATAGACTCTAGATTCCTCTAGACTTCACTCTTCAAGGACTCACATGAGTTCTTTCAATCATGTCCCACTATCCAATAGTTCGTCACAATTTCAAAAATAAATGAAATATCCTAAAATCCATTAATCTTATGTGAGATCTTTGATGTCTGGGGCATCGATTTCATTGGACCATTCCCCCTTCCAATGGATTCTTGTAAATTCTTCTTGGGGTTGAATATGTTTCTAGATGGGTCGAGGCAAAACCCACTATAAATGATGATTCACATACTATTATTGAGTTCCCAAAAACCCACATCTTCCACTAATTAAGCACTCCCTATGCCTTGATTAGTTACTTAGGAACCCATTTTTCTAATAGAACCATGAAATCTCTTTTGAAAAATATTGTGGTTGTACATTAAACATAAACTACCTATCACCCCCAAACAAATGGAATGGTTGAAATTTCTAATAGAGAAGTAAAAAGAGTGCTTGAGGGAATTGTTAAGCCCACAAGAAAAGACTATCTTGAGAGAAATGGTGAAGCACTTTGGGCTTATCAAACTTCCTATAAAACACCCATTGGGATGTCTCCATTTAGTCTAGTATTTGGTATATCATGTAATTTACTAGTTGAAATCCAACATAATTATTTTTATGCTGTGAAAACCTGTAATTTTGATTGTGATGGATTTGGTGAAGAGAGAATGTACCAGTTGACTGAACTAGTGGAGCTTCGACTTGATTCCTATGAGAATTACAATCTGTACAAAGAAAAGGCTAAGGTATTCCATGAAAAACAAATCCTAATAAAGGTATTATGTGAAGGTGAAAAAGTATTTCTTTTTAACTCTCGATTTCTTCTTCACCCTAGTAAGCTTAATTTTCATTGGGAAGGTCATTTTATTGTTTCTCATGTTTTCCCATTTGGTGTAGTGAAATTCCAAGAACTATCTTCCAAAAATACATTCACAGTCAACATACATCGGTTAAAGAATCACCATGAGAGGAAAAACATCCCCAGAACCACCTTGACTTCCATCAGATCTACAACATCCACTAACCCACCATCGAATGGAGATGGAAACCTGCCAAATCCAAACTAGAGGGCACCTCTTTCCAATTTAACCCCTCTTTCTCTCTTCTTCATCCTTCTCTCTCTCTCCCTTTTTTCTTCTTCCTCTCTTTTTCATTTTTTACAACTTTCCTCATCACACTTTTTATTTACTCTTTCTTATTTGTGTGGGTGTGTCTTTATAAAAAAAATATAAAAACATAAAAAAAATGAAAAAAAAAATAAAAATCACTTAAAAATTATATAAAACCCAGAGTCATAATTACCCACCTACAACATTTGAAATTTTTTCTAACCATTTTTTTGAGTAAAAAAGACATGGTTTCATCTCAATTTTTTTCATCATATATTTGGATAAATAATAATGTTTCACAACCAAAAAAAATTGAATGCTCAATTTTGTATTTGGAAAATAATTTTTTCCAAATTGTGAGGAACAACATTAGCTTTCATGCCAGGTCCACCTATGGATATCTTTTCAAAATGTGTGTTTTTACCCCCATTTTTGAGTCTTGAGTTTGTGGACCTTTGAGTTGAATTTCTTACTTCGGTGTGCATTAATATGATAGAGGAATTTTTGAACCTCATGAGAATCACAATATCCAAATAGCCTCACATTACCCTTACATTAATCATACTTTTGAAAACCCCTTTGATCCTATAAAAATCATTTCATTGATAGCCACATTAAAATACTAATACCTAATCCCACCCAACATATACAAGGAATTACATTTCATAGTTTTTTAAAATTTAAGTGTGGGGGATGGATTTAATTTTTTGGTTCCCTTTTATTGATTTTCAATGTGTTATCATATGATTTAGGGAAAGAATCCATTTTAGTGTGGGGGAAAGGTTTTCATTGAGTGAGTCTTGGGGAATGTATTTTCATTTATGTAATCTTGTAAATGTTAATGAAAAGTGTTCTAAAATTGAAAAACTAAAAAATTGGGTTGAGTCCTGGGTGAGTCAAAAGTCGCTCTTTCTCAGCCTTTGATCTTGTTATAACTATTATAATTAGTGTAGTGAGGAGATAAAATATAGGTTGGGATATTAGTGTGATATTTGTTTCAAGTTTAACTTTAAACAAAATCAGAAAATAATAAATGAAAAAAATAAATAAAAAAGAACACTTCTGTCATTGGGGGAAGTTTTGTGTTATGTAAATATGTCATCTTCTCATCCCCTTCAATATTCCCACACCCTTATGTATTTCTTCACACAAATTTGCCCTTGTAAATATGTGTTTCTATTTCCCTCCATGTTTCGTTTCACAAAAAAAATTCATTGGTTTGCCCATGCTGATTTTTTACCACTCTTCTATTTTCCCTTGGACATTATATTCCTACCATCCCATAGCCACATAAAAACCCCTTAAAATACCTCTTGATTCTTGTGAACTTTATGATAGGGAATGTAATATTATGGATCTTTCAAACTCTATGATTTTCACTTTTGGTTGTTTAAAAATTGTTCCTCTACA
Source organism: Viscum album (assembly GCA_963277665.1). Taxonomy (NCBI): domain Eukaryota; kingdom Viridiplantae; phylum Streptophyta; class Magnoliopsida; order Santalales; family Viscaceae; genus Viscum; species Viscum album. The sequence continues at coordinate 1,208,203,916 of OY728166.1, forward strand.
AATGAATTTTATCATCTTGAGAGGAGTGAGTTTTGGGTGCCCACATTTTCCATTTCCAAATTTGAGCATGAAAAAAATGTTGTTTTTAAAACATTTTTTCTATAAAAATTTGAGGTGGAATTAAATATAGATGAGTGGAATAGTATAAACATCCCCTGAGTGGGGAAAACAAAATTTTAAAATTAGTTGATGAGTGAAAATGATTTTGTAATGTTTTTTATATTTGTTTAACATGAGGAAATGAACAAGCCTATGTGTGGGTATGTTGATGTTTTCACTTATTAAGAACTTTTTATTTACTCTCTTTACTAATTTTCAATTAAAAGTGAATAATTGGTGTGAAATACTCATGTTTTAATATTAAATGTAATTTTTGAGCATTATTTGAATTAATCAAATCGAGTCAGGTTTCTATTTTACTTATAAATCCCACCTTACTTATCCAAATTGCATTATTCTTGATTTTTAGGGTTTCTTACTAAAATTAAAACATTTAATTAGAAGGTAACTTTGTCCATATCGTCTATTTGGAGGCTCATATGGTCCACACAAGAATACCTAAAGAATCTGTGAAGAAACTGGACCAGCCATGACGATTGAGTTTCTAGCCTAAATCTTGAAGCCCAAATTTTATGAAACTCCACCATATGTTCATGATTACACAGAAGAATAATTTATAAATAAATTAAGGTAAAAATACAAAAACAATGGTCCAAACTGATGATTTTAAGTCCATCCCACTATTCTTGATGGGAATTAAAATCATGACACTATTCCTAATTTTTCTCCTCATGGACGGTAGGAATATAATGTCCAAGAGAGAGGAGTAGAGAGGTAAAACACCATCATGGGTAAAAAGACCTCTTAATTATTGTGCACTTTATGATAGGTAATGGATGCTAAGAGCTCTTTAAAACTCTTAGAGTTTCAATTTTGGTTGGTGAAGGAGTGAACCTCCATAAATGAATTTTATCATCTTGATAGGAGTGAGTTTTGAGTGCCCACATTTTCCATTTCAAAATTTGAGCATGAAAAAAGAGTTGTTTGTTGAACATTTTTTCTATAACAATTTATGGTGGAATTTAATATGGATGAGTGGAATAGTCTAAACCTCCCCTGAGTGGGGAAAATTATATTTTAATATTTTTTGGTGAGTGAAAATGATTTTGTAATGTGTTTTTATATTTGTTGAACATGAGTACATGAACAAGACTATGTGTGGGGAGTTGATGTTATTCACTTATTCAAAACATTTTATTTATTCTTTTTACTTATTTTCAATGAAAAATGCATAATTGGTGTTGAATAGTCATGTTTTAATATCAAATTTAATTATTGAACATTATTTTAATTAATCAAATAGAGTTAGATTACGATTTTACTTATAACTCTCACCCTGATTATGTAAATTAAATAATTATTGATTTTTAGAGTTCCTTAATCAAATTAAAACATTTCATTAGAAGGGAATTTTGTACAAATTGTCCATTTTGTGGGTCATATAGTCAACAAAAGAATACCCATGAAATCTGTGAAGAACTAAACTAGCCATCATGTTGAGTTATTGGCTGAAATCCTAAAACCTAAACAAATTCAATATGGTCACTATGTTGGTAACTTCCAAAAATCATACACTTTTGTTCCTCAACCTCAAATGATCAATTATGCTCTTCATCGTTCTAGATTCAAGAATCCTAGTGTGCCTTTCTAATTCAAAAACCAACACAATCGCTTTCCCAAGAAAAAAAATCAATTCAATCCCAATCTAGGACAAGCCTCTTCTTCCAAGAAACCATCAGATAGTGTAGTTTAAGATCTTTCCTCATTCACCTGTTATAGACTCAAAAAAATTGAAACCCCAATGGTTCAACTTTTATCCCACTTGAGCCAGCAACAATAATCAAATTCTTCCAAACTCCCTGCTCAACCATTACCCAAACCCAAGGATAATGAAAGAGTAATTGCACTTAGATCTGGAAATCAAATTTATATGCCTCAAAATAAGTCCTCAAACCCCCCCCCTAAATATCAACCTAGAAAATTAAAAGAAAAAAGAAACTTGAAAAGGAATCTGAATACATTCCTTCACATATTTCCATTCTACTTAGGAACTGAATTCCTTTTCCTGAATCCATTTCTAAGCCAAAGAAGTCCTTTGAACCCGATCTTAAAATTCTCAAAAAAAATAGACATGTTGAAGTCAATATTCCCCTCGTAGACTCCATAAAACAAATCCCTAATTATACTAAGTTTCTTAAGGAATTGTGAACTCATAAGAGGCAACTTAGGATCTTCGAAAATGTTTCCACCCAGCTATCTATTCTCATAATGTGTAATGATCAAGGGACGATTACAGTTCCATTCCAAATTGGAAGATCCAACTTTGATGATGCACCCATAGACCTAGGATAGTAAATTAATGTCATTCCTAAATCCATATTCTCAAACCTTTGTCTAGGTCCCTTACATCCAACAGTTGTTATCATTCAATTGTCCAATCAATGCATGGCTAGTCCTGAGGTATAATCGAGGATGTCCTTGTTCATGTCAATTGTCATATCTTCCCTACTGATTTCTATGTCCATGACATGGAAGGTGAGATAAAATATTCTCAGTATCCACTAATTCTAGGAATACCATTATTAATGAGAGTGATAACCAAGATTTATTTCCATTTAGACATCTTATCCATGTAATTTGGTGACTAAATGGTCAAGTTCAACATTTTCCAAGCCATGCGATACCCATCTAAGGATCACTCTGCATTCTCAATCCATGCTTCTGAGGTCACTTTTGAGAGTCAATTGAATATAAATCCATCATTTTCTTCATGTTCAAATGATAAAGGAGATTGTGAATTTTTTATCCACATTAACCAAGTCTTAAATGTGGACGTTTACGTTGACCTATCATTCATAGACTCCATTAATCTAGAGGAACCTGAAAACTCTCTCGAATCCCACATCAAATATGATTTCTACTGCTCCACCATGGATAGTATTAAGGAAAATTAATCTAAAGTTGCTTAATTCCCTTCCTCTATTCTTGAGTTTTCTATCCCATAATTCAAATATGATAATGATCTAAAACCTCTTCCTGAACACTGTAAATATTCTTTCCTTTTACATGATTACAATTATCATGTCATTATATGTTCTTCACTTACTGAATCTAGGGAGTCCAAACTTGTTCAGTTGTTAGAGGAAAAAAGAATCCCTTAGTTTGGACCCTAGATGGCATACAAGGAATAAACCCTGCTCTTTGCATGTATCATGTCCATCTTGAGGAATCATCCAAACAAATTAGACAACCACAAAGAAGACTCAATCCACTCATACTTGAGGTAGTTAGGGAATATATCACCAAGCTTCTTCAAGATGGTATTATCTACCCAATTTCTAATAGTGAATGGGTTAACCCAATTCTTGTTATACCTAAGAAGGGTGTGATAACCATTGTCACAAATGAACATGGAGAGGTAGTCACAACTCGAGTGAAGAACAAATGGCGTGATTACATTGATTACTGAATATTAAATGTTTAAAAACAAAAAATATCACTACCCTATTCCATTCCATAATCAAATTATAGAATGATTATCCAGAAATTCCCACTATTTCTTTCTTGATGGATACACCGTATACTTACAAATTCCAATCACACCTCCGGACCAATAAAATACTGTATTCACTTTCCCCTTTGAAACTTATGCATATAGGAGAATGCCTTTTGGCCTTTTCAATTCTACTGAAAGATTCTAGTGGTTTATGATGTGTATTGTTTCTGAATTCATTGAACATTTCATGGAAGTATTCAAGGATGAATTTACCATTTATGGTGATTCATTTTAATCTTGGTTGATTTCACTCTCTCTAGTCCTTAAAAAGAATTTCTAGTGTAACCTTGTGTTAAATTTTGAAAAATTTCACTTCATGGTTTCAAATGGGATTTTCTTAGGGAATATAGTTTGAAAAGAAGTTATTGAAGTCGGTCATGAAAAATTTCAAGTGATCCAATCACTTATTGAAGCCACTTCTGTTTGAGACATCAATTCATTCCTCATTCATGTCTGTTTCTATCGATTATTCATCCATAACTTCAATAGGATTTCCCTCCCACTCACTTGGTTTCTCTAAAATGAGGTCACTTTCCATTTCCAGGAGGTTTTTAAGAGACAATTCATTGAACTCAAAACTTCACTTACATATTCCTCGATAATCCAACCTCCGGATTGGTCTTAACCATTGATTTAATGTGTGATGCTTCTAATAGAGTTGTTGGTGTAATTCTTGGTCAAAGAGAAGAAACAATTCCTCATGTCATCTATTATACCTCAAAAACATTGGATGAAACTAAATCTCACCACACAATGACTGAAAAGTAATTTTTATCAGTGGTTTTTTTTCTTAGAAAAATTTCATCCTTATATATTAGCTTCTAATATCATCATCTTCCCAAACTATTCTTCTATAAATTTCTTTCTCAAGAATAGTTATTCGAAACTGAGGCTAATAAGATGGATCCTAATGTTCCAATAGTGTGAACTTAAAATCAAAGATAGACCACGAAAATAAAATCATGTGGCTAATCACCTTAGTAGAATTTCTAATTATTCTCATTTAGAAATCATTGATCCTGAATTCTCCACTGAGAACCTTTCATCTCTCACTCCAAAGTCACCATGGGACGCCCTAATTGTAAATTACTTTTTTTGTGTGTTTTTCCTGAAATTTTTTCAAAAGAAAATAAAATGAATTTGAAAAGTGATTGAAAATGCTATTTTTTGGAAGAAAATAAACTTTGGATAACTAGGGTTGACATGGTCATTAGGAGATGTGTCTATGAAGGTGAAAATTCCTCAATATTGGATTTTTTTCACTCACTTCTCTAAGCTAGACACTTTGGACCACAAAGTACCTTCAAAAATTTCTTAAACTCTATAGTATTTTGGCCTTAACTATTCAAGGACTCACCTGATTTCTTTCAATCATGTCCCACTTGCCAAAAGTTTGGCACAATTTCAAAAGAAAATGAAATGCCCCAAAATCCATTAATCTTCTATGAGATCTTTGATGATTGGGGCATCGATTTCATGGGATCATTCCCCCCTTCCAATGGATTCTCATAAATTCTACTTGCGATTGATTATGATTTTAGGTGGGTCCAGTCCAACCCCACTAGAAAGGATGATTTACATACTATTAGTGAGTTCCTAAGACCCTCAGCTTCCAATGATTTGGCACTCCCCATTCCTTGATTAGTGAATTAAGAACCCTTTTTTGTAATAGAACCATGCAATATCTTTTGAAAAATAATTGTTTTATACATAAAAATTCAACTATGTATCACCCCAAAACAAATAGAATGCCTGAACTTTGTAATAGAGAAGTGAAAATAGTGCTTGAGAGAATTGTTAATCCCACTAGAAAAGAATAGCTTGAGAGACTTGGTAAACCATTTTGGGCTTATATAACATCCAATAAAACACCCATTGGGATGTATCTATTTAGGCTAGTATTTGGTAACTCATTTAATTTAGCAGATCAAATCCCACATAAGTCTTTTTGGTCTGTGAAAACCTATAATTTTGATTGTGAAAAATATGGTGAAGAGAGATTCTTGCAGTTGACTGAACTGGAGGATCTTTGACTTGATTATAATGAGAATTACAATCTGTACAAAGGAAAGGTTAAGTTACTCCCTAAAAAAAGCATCCTGGGAGTGGTATTCCAAGAAGGTGAAAAGGTATTTCTTTTCAACTCTCAATTTTGTATTCACCTTGTAAAGCTTAATTCTCGGTGGGAAGGTCCTTTTATTGTTTCTCATGTTTACCCATTTGGTGCTATAAGAGTCAAGACCCATCTTCCAAAAGTACATTCATGGTTAACAGAAATCAGTTAAAGAATCACCATGATAGGACACACATCCCCGAAAACAAATCCATTTGAAAGCACGGTCGATTGTTGCCTATCGACCATTCAAGGTTCCGATGCTATTCTAATGTGTATAGAAACACTCAGGTCGAATCCCCAGTGATGATACTTTTTAATAGTCGATTGTTCTTATCTAATTGAATTTTGATTTGGGGGATTATTATTAGATCTCAATTAAAAATATTGATTGAGTTAACAATTTACCAAATATTGGGGTGAGTTTATTATTAGGGAGTTAAGATTGTGATATCCTTGAACTTTTCTTTATATAGAATTAAATTAACACCCACTTCACAATATGACATTGATCACAATTCCCAATTGTTAAGGTTTTTGAGGAGGGAATTGAGGGGGTGATAAATGGGATTACAATACCTCAATCCTTGGTTGAAGTTAGAAGAAAAGGGCTCAGAGTGGGGTTGGATGAAGTTTCTAATGAACTGACCGGATTGTTGAGGTTTGGTGTTCCTATGAGAATATATTGCATTGAGATCTATTGGGCTGTTGAATTTGAGGGATCCTCTTTAAGTTGTGTAAATGTGTCATTTGGATGAGATGGGGTGATATAAATTCGATTATTCTAGATAGGTCTAGGGAATAGAGATTGTGGAGAAGATGAGGTTGGGGCTTTGGTATCCACACCTAGTTGTCACACAATACTTCTAAGTTCACACATCCACTCTGTCATCTTGTTGGGCGCTATCAACTGACTATCGTGGGCTTATTTGACTCGGGCATGTGTTCGAGTATGTAATTGTTGTGTGTTTGTATCCATGTTGCTTGTGAGATCTCTTATAGCTGCAGGGGTTTTATCCACAAGAGCACCGCCACATGAGGCATCAATGAGAGTTTTCACTATAGCCAATAAACCCTAATAGAAATATTAGATCAATAGTTGGTTAGGGATTTAGTGGTGTGTATAGGTTTCCACAAGATTTTTCAACCATTACCAATACTCATTGAGTGATTCATTGGGTTTACAGATACAACTAATTTCCTTTTGAATGGAAGCAGTACGAGAAGTAGGAAAATATTTCTCTAAGAAAAGTCACATCATGTCATTACATGTGGTTATGGAACCAGGATGGGGGTAGTAAATCCATGACTTAGTAGTGTCATCTAGAGAGAAAAAGAATTCTCAGAGTTTTATTTGTTCCTTAGAAACTCCTTGAGGCTTCATGGTATAGTACACCACTTGGAACTCTTTAAGGTGTCGATGTGGATCCTCACCATCTAGCCAGTGGAAATGATGTACAAGATGAATCAAACCCAATTTAAGTTTGAATTCAGCCTCTATTTTTGGATATTTAATACCAAGGAGTTGATAATTTATATCAGGGGAAGCATGTTCTTTAAGGGTTTGTTCCCTAGGATTATCCATATCTAATTCAATTGGTTGGACAAGGTTTTGATTATCCCTAATAATCCACCAATGTTGGTGAAGTTTTCTCTCAATTTCAGGTTCAAAAAAATATAAGGGATTTCTTAGGAGGCTACGGGGCATTCAGAGAGATTTTGGAAGAAAGGGTAAGATGGGGTTTTCTTTGTGTTCTTTATGTTTCTTATTTTTATGAGGAGGGTTTTTCATTATGTTTTTTTTCAAAAAAATTTAAAATTTCGTTTCTCTTACAATAACCAAAAACTAAAGTCTACTTAATGCACCATCCCCGGAAATAGCACAATTTGAATGTGAGGCTGATTGTTGTCTATCAACTGTTCAAGGTTCTGATGCTCTGCTAATGTGTATAGTATCACTCGGGTCGAATCCTCGACAATGATACTTTTAAATAGTTGATTGTTTTGAGTTGATTGAATTTTGATTGGGGGTTTGTTTTCAGAGCTTATTTCAAATGATTTATTGATTTTACAATTTAATAAATATTTGGGTGAGTTCATTATTAGGGAGTTAATCTTGTGATATCCTTGAACTTTACATTATATTGCATTAAATTAACACCCACTTCAAAAGATGTTGTTGATCGAAATTCCCAAGTGTTAAGGATTTTGAAAAGGGAATTGAGGGTTATGGGAATTGGGATTACCATAACTCAAGCCATGGTTGGAGGTAGAAGAAAATGGATTAGAGTGGGGTTGCTTGAAGTTTCTAATGAATTAACCTAATTATTGAGGGTTGGTGTTCCTCTGACCATATGTTGCATTGATCTCCATTGGTCTGGATGAATCAGAGGGATCCTCTTGAATTTGTGGATATGTGTCAGTTGGATGATATGGGAAGCTACATATTCGCATGACTAAAGCTTTTTCAAAGGCTTGGGAGGACCTTCCATACACAAGTTTTCACTTGAGAGACCCTTCCTCCCCTCTTTTATTCCATTTACTTTTGTGTAATTCTTCATTGTAATATTGTAAGTATTTGTTTTTTAATTTATTTTAATGCAATTATGATTCCCATTAACGCTTATTATCATTTAACATCTAGTTTGAAATATTATTGTTCTTTAACTTTATTAAATAGTTTTAAAAATCAGTCTCTGCTATTTCTTTCTTATTCAATCAAAATCATGTGTTTAATTATCTTCGTTGCTCATATGTGTGTTTGATGCAACAATCTTTTATTATCCCCTTATTTTTCTTCTCTTCTTAATTCATCATCAAAAACATAATAAACTATATTACTAATTATTTCAACGGATGAGTAAATATTTCATTTGGGTGAGTCAAAATTTAGAGATGTTAAGCTATAGAGATATTTTTCTCGATGAGTTTTCATTAATTTAACATTGTGTATGTTGAACATAATATGTCATGGATTAACGACATATTTTGTTAACATATGGAATTCATGGATTATTGGAACCATACATACACTATAACAATCAAGTACTGATTTAGATTAGAATCTTAGTTAAGTTAAGTCTTGGATTAAAGCCTTAACACTTGGGAATTCTGATCAACATCGTCTTGTGAAGTGGGTGTTAATTTAATGAAATATAATGAAAAGTTCAACGATATAACAAGCTTAATTCCCTAATAATGAACACATACCAATATTTATTAAATTTTAAAATCAATCAATCATTTCAACTAAGCTCTACAATCCCCCCCAATCAAAATTCAATCAACTAAAGACAATAAACTATTAAAAATTATCATCATTGAGGATTCGACCTTAGTGTTGTTATACACACTAAAAGAGCATCAGAACCTTGAATGGTCAATAGGATACAATCAACTGTGCTTTTAAATTTCACCATTGTTGGGGATCTATTTCCTCTCATGGTGATTCTTTAACCGATGTCCGTTAACTGTGAATTTCCATTTGGAAGATGGGTCTTGGACTTGCACTTCACCAAATGGGTAAACCTGAGAAACAATAAAAGGACATTTCCAATGAGAATTAAGCCTACCTATATGAAGAGGAAATAAAGAGTTGAAAAGAAATACCATTTCACCTGTATGGAATACCTTTCTCAGGATGTGTTTGTCATGGAGTACCTTAGCCTTTTCTTTGTGCAGATTGGAATTCTCATAGGAATTAAGTTGAAGCTCCTCTAGTTCAGTCAGCTAAACCCATTGATGGAAGATGTGGGTTTTTTGGAACTCACTAATAGTATGTGAATCATTCTTTCTAGTGGGATTGGCCTCAACACACTAAAAAACATAATCCGCTACAAAAAGAATGTTTGAGAATCCATTGGATGGTGGAATGGTCCCATGAAATCAATTCCACAAACATCAAAGATTTCACAGAAGATTTAATGCTTTTGGGGAATTTCATTTATTTTTGAAATTGTGCCAAACTTTTGGAAAGTGGGACATGATTGAAAGAACTCATGTAAGCCCTTGATGAGTGAAGGCCAGAAGAATCTAGAGTCTAGGACCCTTTGGGATGTTCTTTGTGGTCCAAAGTGTCCACCTCCGGGAAGTGAGTGAAACAATTCCAAGATTGAGGATTGTTCAACTTCATCAACAAATCTCCTAATAACAATGTCATCCCTAGTTTTCCAAATTTTATTTTATTCTAAGATATAGTATTTTGAATCACTTTTCAACTTAATTTTTAGTTATTTTTAAAATGTTTCAGGAAAAACACATGAAACCAAGTAATTTACAATTGTGGTGAACCATGGTGACTTTGGAGTGAGAGATTAAAGGTTCTTAGTGGAGAATTAAAGATCAATAATTATTTAATGATAATAATTTGAATTTATACAAAGGTTATAATCAATAACGTTTTCTCTTATTGTTCTATCTTTGATTTCAAGGTTAAAATCTTCGAGAATTAGGATCCATCTTATTAGCCTCGGTTTGGAATCACTTTTCTTGAGTAAAAACTTTATAGAAGAATGGTCTGTGAGGATGAAGATTTTGAAACCAAAGAGATAGGGCTAGAATTTAACTAAGGAAAAAACCAATGCTAAAAGTTCCTTTTTAGTAACAGTTTAGTGGGATTGAGTTTCATCCATTGTTTTTGTGGCATAATAGTGGACATTAGGATATATTTCCTTTCATTGACCAAGAACAGCCCCAACAGCTCTATCGCAAGTATCACACATCAACTCAAAGGGTAAGGACCAATACAGAGGATGGATTATTGGGGTAGATGTGAGAGCATTTTTGAGTTCAACAAAGTCTCTCTTACAAACCTCATCAAAATGGAATGCGACATAATTTTGTAGAAACTGAGTGAGTGTGAGAGAAATCCTATTAAATTTATAGATGAATCACCAATAAAAACTAGCATGATTGAGGATTTAATGGATGTCTTGAATAGAAGTGGGTTCAGGAAGTGACTGGATCACTTCAATTTTGGCAGGATCAACTTCAATACCCTCTTTTAAAACTATGTTACCTAGAACAATTCCATTTTAAACCATGAAGTGACATTTTTCAAAATTTAAAAAAAGGCTACACTTGACACACTTTTGAGGGACTAGATAGAGTGAATTAAATCAAGATTCAAATGACTAACCATAAATGGTAAAGTCATCCACAAATAATTCCATGCAGTGTTTAGTTAATTAAGAAAGGATACTCATTATACACCTCTAGAATGTTGTATCATCATTTCAAAGGCCAAAACCAATTCTTCTATATGCATATGTTCCAAATGGTCAAGTGAATGTAGTCTTTTCTAAGTCCTGAGGTGCGATTGGGATTTGGAAGTAGCCAATGTGTCCATAAAAAATGAAATAGTTTGCCTTTCTAGGTAATCATTATAGAATTTAATCAAGTAATGGAAGAGGGTAGTGATCTTTGTTTTTTCTCAGCATTCAATTTTTGGTAATCAATGCACAAACAACATTTGTTCTTCACTCGAGTTGTGACTACATCTCCATGTTCATTTGTGACAGCAGTTATCGTACCCTTCTTAGGTAAAACTTGAATTCGGATAACCCATTCACTATCAGAAATTGGGTAGATAATACCAACTTGAAGAAGCATGGTGATCTCTTCCCTAACTACCTCAAGTATTAGTGGATTGAGTCTTATTTGTGGTTGTATAATTGGTTTGGATGATTTGTCAAGATAGATATGATGCATGAAAATAATTGGTTTTATTCTCTATATATCATATAGGGTCCAACCTAAGGCCTTTTTGTTTTCCGTTAACACCTGAAAAAGTTTGGAATCCTTATTTTTAGTAAGTGAAGCAGAGATAATGATAGTATAAGAGTGATCATGGAAACGAAATTCATATTTTAGGTGTTCAGGAGGAGTATTTAGATCAGTCTAATCTTTCATTTGTGGGATAGACGAATCTAGAATAGAGTAAGGGACTTCAGCTGCTTTAGATTCATTTTCCTTAATGCTGTCTAATGTGGATCAGTAGAGATCGGAGTTGATGTGGGATTCAAGAGATTTTTCGAATTCCTCTAGATTAATGAAGTCTATGAATGATTAGTCCACATAAAAATCCCCATTTAAGACTTAGTTAATGAAGATGAAAAATTGAAAATCTCCTTTATCATTTGAACATGAAGATCATAATGTATTGAGGTTAAATTGACTCTCAGAAGTTTCCTCAAAATCATGGATTGAGAATGAGGAGTGATTTTTATATGGGTATCGCATGTCTTGGAAAATGTTGAACTTGGCCAATTGTTCACAGAATTCCATGGATAAAGTGCCTGAATGGACATCAATCTTGGTTCTCACTATCATTAGGACTGTTCTTCCTAGAATTAGGGAATATCAAGCAGAGTTCATCTCACCTTCCATGTCAAGGACATATAAATCAACAGGGAAGATAATATCATTGAAACGAACAAGGAAATCCCCAATTATACCCTCAGGACTAGTAGTGCTTCGATTGGTCAATTGAATGACAACACACATTGGATTTGAGGTACCTAGACCATGGTTAGAGAATATGGATTTGGGCATCACATTAATTGAGGCTCCTATGTCTATGAGTGCATCATCGAAGTTGGAACGTTCAATTTGGCATGGAACTGTAATGGTCCCTAGATTTTTGCACTTTATGGGAATAGACTGTTGGGTGGAAACATTTTCGAAGCTCTTAAGTTGCCTATTATGGGTACACAATTCCTTAAGAAACTGGGCATAATTAGGTATTTGTTTTATGGAATCTAATAGGGGAATGTTGACTTCAACACATATAAATTTGTCAAACATTTTGAGATCGGGTTCAAAAGACTTATTTGGATTAAAATGTCTTGAGGAAAAGGAATTGGGTTCCTAAGTGAAATAAAAAGAGGTGAGGGAATGGACTCATATTCCTTTTAAAGTTTATTTTTCTTTTAATTTTCTAGGTCAAAATTTAATGGTTGTTTTAGGACTTATCTTGAGGAATAAAAATTTTCATTCCGGATCAAAGTGCAATTGAGCTTACATTAACCTTGGGGTTGGGTAATGGTTGAGATGGGAGTTGGGAAGAATTTTATTATTTTTGCTGGATCATGTGGTATGTAAGTTGACCAATTTGTATTTTAATGTTTTTGAGGCCATAACGGGTGAATGAGGAAATGTCTTACACTACACTTTCCCATGGTTTAATGGAAGAAGAGGCTTGTCCCTGATTGGGATTCCCTTGATTTTTGTTATTGGTAAAGTGATTGTATTGGTTTTGGAATTGGTAAGGTTCAGTAGGATAGTGGAATCCCGGAGGAGGAAGAGGAGGATTGATCCTTTGAGGTTGAGGAAAACAAGGGTATAGTTTTTGGAAGTTACCAACACCTTGACCATATTGTAATTTGTTTGGGTTTTTTGAGAATTTTGGCCAGTAACTCAATCATCCTGGCTGGTCAAGTTTCTCCATAGATTCTTTGGGTCTTCTTGTGTAGACCATATGACCCTTCAAATAGATGATTTGGTCAAGGGACCCTTCTAATTAAATTCTTTAATTTGAGTAAGGTGCCCTACAAAGAAATAATCATACAATTTGGATAAGTAGGGGAGCTTTATAGGTAAAATAGTAAACTGAATCGATTTGATTAATTTAAATAATTCTCAAAAATTACATTTAATATTAAAACATGAGTATTTCACATGAATTATGAACTTTTCATTGAAAATCAGTAAAGAGGGTAAATATAAATTTCTGAATAATTGAATAACATCAACATTGTATGTTGATTTTTTTTGGCCAAGGACTTCAAGAAGTTACAAAAAATATCTTTTTCCATTTATCATGATCGTAACTCAATAAATATATTGAATTGGTTTTATTATAAGGAATTAAATTCATTATCATTACCCATAGCATTAAAACTTATTTTTTAAAGCATATATTTAATTATTGAGAGTAAATAAAACTCACTCGATTATCAATTTAGTTAGGGTTAATTTTCAATAAATGTTATTATATAAATACTGGGAATTTATTTCCAAGCATTATTGATCTGGGGGATACACCTAATTCATTGTAACATTTTTATTAGTTTTAGTTGAGCTTTTGAGGTGATGCATTGGAGTGGTATTTTATAGATATGGTAAGAACAATGCTAGAAAAAAATATACCTCAAAATATTTTTTTGATAAATGTGATCTATAATTAAGTATATAAAAACAATTTTTTTAATACCTTATTTAAATATTAATTATAAGATTTTTTTTAAAAATATAACTTTATCAATGTATTTAAATGTTTTTAGTGTTTCATGTATGATCAATAATAATGATTAAAATGTGGTAATGTCTGATGAAAAGGATAATAAAGGTACATTGGTGTCATATATATCGAATATAAGATAATTTAGTTAATATATAAAAAATAAAATAAATGGTTTTCTATCATAATGTTAATATCATTAAAAATTATAACAGCGCAAAATATGTATGTCTATTAATTGTGATAAAAAGACATTAAATTTATGAAATTGATATTTATAAATGTGTCCTAATGTTTTCCAATAAAACTTATACCATCAAAATGAAATATTGGATCACAAACATTACCAATGGTATCTTAGGTTTAGAGTTTTAGAGATTTAGGAAAAGCTCTTAATAAATTGGGAACAAAAACAATTAGCTCACAAAGTTCAACATTATATATAACTATAACCAAAATTCATAATATTTCATCAACATAATCCATGTGGAATAATTCTAGAAACAGTTCATCTAACATATTACATTATAACCTAGGGGAAAATATATAAGACAGGTGAGCTCAAATGATCAATAAGGTTAAGCAAGGGTAATATGTATGAGTAATATGAGAAAAAGGGTATGATAACATGAGTATAAAATTTTAAAATCATACCCTTCATATCAAAGATCGTAATATTGAATCAAAAGATTGGAAGATGATAATATATAAACCAAAATATAAATAATGAAAATAAATCATGAGAGTTTAAAAATGGAATAAGATAATAAATTTTTGGAATACACATAAGATTAAAATATTTTATGTCAATTATACCCACCAGGACATTTATAGTATGTCAGGCTTGTAATAATCAATAGTGTACCTACTTCAAGCTTAGGATTACCACCCATTTACCTTATATTTTTAGGCTTTTTATGAACTCATATGTACCCTCTTTTGGTATGCTTAGGATGACCTACCATGTACCCTCTTATTGTGGGATAAGGATGACCTCATGTGTGCCATCTTGTTGTGGTATTAGAATGACCTTCCATATACCCTTTGATCTCATGGAACATTTTTCATTACCCAATGAATTGAAGGAAGCCAAAGGTACCACCCATCACATTATTAAAACCACACATATGATTTCCATAAGAATATAAATCATATAAGACCCTACAAAGTGAAATAGGTTTCAAAAACATTTCTTTATAGTATAACTAATAATAAAGAAATAAATTTCATAAATATAAACATTAACCAAACAAAAAAGAATAATGATAATTTCTATGAAATATATCCACAGTAAAGAATATGTAACATAAAATAATGTTAGCATAGAATGAAATAACACTACTACCAAACTGGTCTTATGAAATACTAGGGAAGTAAAAGTGATAGCTAAAAGTATTGTTTACCACCCCCTTTGTAAGCACTAAAAAATTTTCGTTAAAGGGGTTCTTTAATAACGCTAAGAAATCACGGATAAATGGGGTGTTTATCAATGCTTTTTTAGAATCATTAATAAAGACCCCCTATTAATAATTTTTTAGTCACACAGATAAGGGTATACTTAATGAAAGTTATATTTCATTAGAAATAATATATTAATATATAAATATATTGATATTGATATAAATATAATATATATATTTTAAATATGTTTTACATAAGATAAATAGGCATTTACACTTAATATATAAGATATTTAGTGAAAATGGATTATAAAATCATTAAAAATATTTTTAATTAATAATTACATTATTATTAATAAGTAATAGTAATTTAATATCAATTTGAGGATAAAAAATCAAAAATTTAACAAAAGATCCAAAATAATTTGAAAACGTAACGTAAACTTTAAATGGCCATAACTTTTGATTCGGGGCTCTATTTGTGATCTTCCACATATCAAATCAATTATTATGGTGCGATTTATGCCATTAATGTCATAGGTGAACCTATATAACATTTTTACATGCCAAAAAATAGCCCAAAAGGACTCAAAAACAAGGTTTTTATTTGGGGTAACCCATATTTTTAACATTCGATGGATTTTCAATCTCGTTTAAGGGGGTTTTATTGCCTTTTTGGATGAAGAATGAATTTATTTCCATTCCATACACTCATATTGTAACACCCCGAGATTTTATGAAAAATATTCTTTTTAATTTCATTAATTTCTTGTGTTATACGCTACACCAAAATGAGCTTTCACAACACACATCTCTGACCTGGCTTTAATTCCACGCAATCGTGACCTTCCACGATAGCGTGTGTTGTACACAACACCAAGTTTCGCTAAACAACGATATGCTATTAAAATATTATTAAAACTAGACGTTATGAATAGTAATAACAACTTTTTGAAATTTTGTAAATTCTATTTTTCAAAATGGACTTCATTTTTGGATTCGAAATATCAAAATTATATTAGGGTGAAATTTTGGTGATTTTCGGATAACTTTCATATTTTGATGAATAGTGAAAATTACTAAATTTTAATTAAATTTTTTTTTTCAATCGAAATAATTAATAGTGATAAATTATTAATTTTAGTGGTCTTAAAGTATATTTAAAATATATTTTTACAATTTAATACAATGTTGGTCATTGGATGTAATTTCACATTTAAACCAGTTATAAACAAGTGTCAATCTTTTGATAGCTATTATCTCTTAAAACACGCCTTTTGTTTTGACGACGGGAATTAATTTTTAAATTAATTAATGCAACTAATATGTTTTTAATTTGGTAAAATAGAAATCATTTTTGAGTTCATAATATCAAATATAGCTTAGGCCTAATTTTTGGTATTTTTCTGAAAACATTAAATTTTTGATGAATAGTGAAACCACTAAGTGGTAGTTAAAAAAACTGAATTTTTCATAAAACTTAATTTTACCTCTTCTCTGAGTGGAATTTAAAAAATCCTAGAGACACGGTTGATTTCAGTAAGTAAAATGTGGTTCAATGAGATGAAAATAATTTTTTGTGAATAGTAACATTTTACTTTTATTTACCACGGTTAAAAGTAAATAGGGTAATTAAGGGTAAAAATGATATTATTATTACCCTAAAACATGTTCTAATTCTATTGGATAAGTTTAATTCGACCAAAAACAAACTTAGGAATAAAATATGACCATTTAGGCCCACTTGGATTAGATTAGGACATTTATTATTAATTTATTTAAAGAAGTGTTAAAAGAGTTAAAATCAAAGTTTATTTACTAAAACATTTTTAATATGGGGTTATACATACTATAAATTCGACTATAAATATTCATTAGAAATATAAAACGATTTACTACATAATGGTATTTTATTTGTAATTTTTAGACATTAAATAATTTAATTTATTTATGACACAACGATGATGCAGTAATTATCTTATTAATGAAATATTGACATAATTGATGTTATAAATACAAAATAAATATAATTTAAGACTTTTTATGAATTCCACTAATTTTATAGGTTAATATGACATGTTATTATTTCTTTAATTAACTTTTTTAGAACATATCATTCTGTTATGAGTTTCACAAAAATCAATTACTAAGTAGTGTCAAAATTGACATAAAATAGTTTTAAAAAAACGATTATATTATTAATTGTTATTTTATTCCTAAAAATCTAAGGTTAGGCCAAATGACTTAGATAAGGTTATATATATTAATAATAAACAAATTGGGGTTCGTTTGTCTTCTTATAGTAAGTTTATTAACCTTATAGTGTAAGAACACAAGAACACACGGTAAAAGTAAAATTATTTAACTTAATGTTAAATCAAAATGATAAGGTTAAAATAGGAACCTAAACTTTTCTAAATTCTATTGGATGAGAGGATTTCGACTCATCCCCACCTTATCCTGAAAATAAATCAATTTGGAGATATTTAAAACCGAACTTGACTTTATAATAAAATAATATATTTAGGTATTCCAAAGGTGCCCCTCTCCTCCCTTATAAAAGGGCACCTCCTCCCTCTCTTCCTCACACAACTTTGAGCATTCAAGATCGGCCAAACCCTGCCAAATTCTCTTCTCCACTTCCCTAGAAACATCCTAGAGGTTCTGGTATTCCTCAAAGACCAATTTTAGTGCCCTAAGAGGAGGTCTCAAAGAGGCGCTTCAAAGAAGAGGTAATTTCCGTTACCGATTCTTTCACCTTTATTTCTTCTTCCACTTCTTCTTATTAGGTTGTTTTATTATGAAGTAATAACATCAGTATCACTCATATACTTATATGTTATTATAAGTATTAAACAATCCTATTTCACCATCTATCCATCCTACGGAAAACGAAATCACCGCGCGTGCGTACGTACGGAATACCGTCTCCACGCCCTGGTGAAATCTATTTTCCACCACCACCTTACATGGATGGGTATAATGGTGTAAATAATAACTATATATTATTATTTTAAAGTGATATTGATTCTGAAATAGTATAAATACACTTCAATACAGTCCCATGATCATGAGAACGATATCATCGCTCGTGCGTACGTACGGACTACCGTCTCCACGACGCGATGAGATTCATTCTCCACTTTAACCATTCATGAATGATTATAAAGTATATATAATAAGTAATCATGAAATATATGACATAATAATACTGGATTTATGTGTATATATATGAATGTCATCTACTTAATTCCGTTCAACTCAATAAGGAAACGAAAACAGCGTTCATGCGTACGTACGGCCTACCGTCTCCATGAACGGTGTATTTGTTTCCATTTACTGATTTATTATATATATGTATATTCTGAATATATCTATATAAATAATGTTTTATATTCGGTAATTAAGTAATAATGATCTAAGTAATCATATGAATAATTACAAGTCAAAACATGGACGACAAATGAAACAATTTTACCCAAAACGATCTTTAACATGGAATTTACAAAAGAACGGGTAATATAAAGTCATAAGTGAACCATATATGATATCATAACAATGAATATGATTCTGTAATAAGTCAATGAAATTATTTAAATCATTATACAGGAGGTTTGGACACTTACGAAGAAAATCAGACCTAAGATAAGGGAAATATCACAATCTCATTTTTATCAGAGATTGTTTATACTTTAGTATTTACTGGGGTGTATTTTATCATCCACATCCATGTTTCCTCAATATGTAATATTATTTCCATTCACCTACAATTTTTTAAATTCTATTTTACCATTTGGTGAGTTTTTAGTAAAATATATGAAAGGAATCTTTTGTCTTTTTTCATACGAGGTACTTTTTTGTCTTTTCCGACAAAAGTACGAAAATAATGTTTTTTTTAACTTATACGGCATGTATGGATTTTTAAAAACATTATTTCCAAGAAGATTCCTTTACAAGTTTTCAAGTTTATTTTTAATCAACTCCTTTTAGTTTAAAATTGTATGACATGTTAAGAAAGGAAAAGTATTTTTGAAGTAGAAAGGATATTTTCCTCAAGAATGAAGTTCAAGTGTTTTATCAAAATTATTTTCCATCTAAGATAATAATGGGTTATGTTTTTATCCATATTATTACATTGATTTGATTATGTTGTGATGGAAATATTTTTATGAATTCATTTATCTTATATGAATTTTTTTTGATGTCACGATGTTTAAGATTCCCATTTTTATTACATGGGTTATGCAATGATGTATGGTTTATGATTTTGTGGCAGACATAAGAATGGTATCATTATGAGATGGGTGGGAACTATATCTCCCTCCAATGCATTGGTTAAAGATTTTATATCTCATGAGATAGACATGGCTGGAATGGTAGGTTATACCGGTTCAGTGAAACAGGACTGAAACAAGGGTGACTCGGTTCAGAAAGGGACTTTTTCCACTAAGATAGTCTTGGAAATGAGTCTTGACTAACAAGAAATGATTCTCTAAGATTGTGTGTGTATGCCCCAAAGTTTGATGTTTTAAGTTATGATTATTGTGATTTCATTTCACTACGATGATTTATCCCATGTTATGAAATTATGCACTCTTTTGCAGGTTAAGATTTCCAAAATGTTTTGTTCTTATGAATATGATGTGATTGATATTTATTTTGTTTACCCTTACTGAGCATTTGAGCTCACCCTTTTATGTTTTCTTTTCCCCAGGATATAAATAAAGGTTTTCGGTTAAAAAAGAAGAGGAAGATCTTTATGGGAGATGTTAAAGATCTTTCACCACGATTAGAAGAGTATATTCCGAGTTTCCGAAGACACTAAACTATTACGATCCTTGTGTGTGTGTTTTTGTTATATACTAAGTATTCCTAAAAAGTAATGTAATGTCCATGTACGTCAAGCTTAAGGTCTCTACATTTGGTATTAGAGGAAAGGTTTAGTCAACCTTTGGAAACTAGGATGCGAAAATGTTAGTGAGATCCCTAGAGATATTTTTAAGGTATGTCTAAGGATGTCCCTAAGGATAAGTATACGTATAGGATATAGTCCTAGAACTACGGTAACGATATTAGAATTTAACCTAAGATGTTAGATATTAAGGTTACTCCCCCTTTACTATGTTTTTTCCCTAGCATGATTTTTTCCTCTCACACTATTCATTTTGGGTTTTAGACGATGGCTGGAACCCGAAGGAAACGTGTTGATCACTGTAATGGACAATGCAATGATTGTCCTCCTGAACAAACAAATCTTATGGGAGATGGAGTGAAAAATATTATTGCTATACTTACACAAGCTATGAATCATTCTGGACTTCCCAATGAGCAGAGAAGGGAACAATATTCTATTGAGTCCCTCATGAGGCAATGTCCACCTTATTTCAGTGGGACTTCCGATCCACTTGTTGCTGAACAATGGATCAGTACCACTGAAAAGATATTTTTAGTTCTTCAATGTTTTGAACATGATAAAGTCATCTTAGCAGTATATTGTTTGGAAGGTGAAGTTGATCAATGGTGGAATCTTATCAAGAATACAAGGCCAAGATATGAAATTGAGTCCATGGAATGGGACGAGTTCAAGAACTTGTTTTTCAGTAAGTACTTCCCTCGTATTCTTCGAACAAAGATGGAAAAGGAGTTTCTTGAGCTGAAGCAGAAGGATGATGAATCTGTTGGTATATACGAAGCGAATTTTACAAGACTTACAAGGTATGCATCTGGCATTATCATCCAACCTGAAAGTAAAGTTGATCGATTGTTCAGTGGCTTAAAACCAAGTCTTCGAAGGGCATTAGCTATAAGAGACTTCAGTAGCTATGAAGAAATTTTTCATTGTGCTATCAAGGTAGAAATGGAAGTTGGTGTTACATATCCATCTCATGGTTTTGACAAGAAACGAAAGATAGAGTTCAAGGAGAAATCTCAGAATAATGGTGAAAAGAAGATGAATGTTTCCTTATGCAAAAAGTGTGGAAAGAAGCATGGTGGAGATTGTCTTAAAGGGACTAGAAAATGTTTTAAGTGTGGAAAAGAAGGTCATCGAGCAGTTGTGTGTCGAAGTAATGGAAAAAGGGTTTCTAATGATGTGAATAAAGCAAACACTACCGAGAACGCACCACCAACACTTCAATGCTTCAAGTTCAAGGAAATGGGGAATTATGCTAATAAATGACCTAATCCAAGGGTTAGTGATGATCGACATGAGAAACCGCTTAAGGCAAAGGACAAAGGGAAGTCACATGCGATCACTATTGGCGATGTTGAATATGACAACGATGTGGTGGAATGATTAAGTGTTTATGTAATGGGATTCCAAAATAATGTTGTATCATGGAGTATTGGAATATTTATGTATTGGTCTAATGTGGTATTCAAAGTGATTGAGATATTTTTGGAAATAAGATGATATGCGCATAATGAAGGGAAAACGAGAAAATGAAATGTTTAACAGTATTCATGAGCTCATGATTGATATAAGGACTAAGTGATATCATGGTTTGAGTATATAGAATTTTGAGGATTTTGGTATGTGGAAAGTGTTAACTTTTAACTGCATTCATGTTTTCACTAAGGTTCAATGGGTATTAATTCTTCAAGAGAATACATGATTAAGGTATTCACATGTTTGTAATTTGACCAACAAGATATATCTTATGATATATGGGGGATAAATGATGGAATTCATGTGATTGTTCTGTGACATTTTAAGTAATCATTTTCTTTATACTATGAGCTTGGACTGAAGTATTTTAGATAAGCCTAAAGATTAGAATGGATTATGTTGGAAATAAGTTAGGATAAAACGTTTTTCGATATTATTGATGGGATGTTATAGTAATATAGCTTTAGAAAAAGGACAACCTGCAGGACGGGCAACAGCCCATCGCGTCGGACAATGCTGTGGGAATCGAACCCACAACCGAAGTGTGACTGGCCTTTATCTCATACTACTGGACTACAGGAAGTCCCTGGTTAGTAGAAACTAGTTTTATTATATTAAGCAGTATGATATATGAAGTATAAGTCCATTTTAGGAACCATATATGATTAATCTCACTATAGAATGACTTATGTATATTTAATAACTTTTGCTAACCTTTTGTTTGAGACAGATGGAATGACCCGTCATTCTATCACATGATCTGCTAACACTTCACGAATAAAAAATTCAACTTAATTTATTTAAGAGATGAAGTGGAAATTGTTCAAGGCACAAACAACAGTGAGATTGTACCAAAATAAAGTAAGTATTTATTCTAATTCAAATTCTTCAACTTTAGGGAAACGATCTTGAAAACCAAAAATGTTGTCCTAGTGCTCTTATATCTGATTAATCAGATGGTACCTTAGATCGTCAAAAATTTATGGATTTGTGATTGTTGGATTTTCCATAGCCATGTCCTCTACCACTCTCCATCAGAACATGATGGTTAGATTTTTCTTCCATATCCATATTTTCAGCTATGTGGAAACCTAGTGATTAGTTTATTTGGGTAACCGTTAAGTTTCATACTTTTGTTTTTAAATATTGGTTTTGGTATTCCTTTTTACGATGTGTGTTTCTATTGAAGAAACTTTCGAGTAGTAAACCATTTTTAACCCCGACGAATTTCGAGGGCGAAATTCATTTTAAGGGGGGTAGAATGTAACACCCCGAGATTTTATGAAAAATATTCATTTTAATTTCATTAATGTCTTGTGTTATACGCTACACCAAAAGGAGCATTCACAACACACATCTCTGACCTGGCTTTAATTACATGCAATCGCAACCTTCCACGATAGCGCGTGTTGTACGCAACACCAAGTTTCGCTAAACAACGATATGTTATTAAAATATTATTAAAACTAGACGTTATGAATAGTAATAACCACTTTTTGAAATTTTGTAAATTATATTTTTCAAAATGGACTTCATTTTTGGATTCAGAATATCGAAATTATCTTAGGGTGAAATTTTGGTGATTTTCGGATAACTTTCATATTTTGATGAATAGTGAAAATTACTAAATTTTAATTAAAAACAACTTTTTCAATCGAAATAATAATAGTGATAAATTATTAATTTGAGTGGTTTTAAAGTATATTTAGAATATATTTTTACAATTTAATACAATTTTGTTCGTTGGATGTAATTTCACATTTAAACCAGTTATAAACAAGTGTCAATCTTTTGATAATTATTATCTCTTAAAAACACGCCTTTTGTTTTGACGACAGGAATTAATTTTTAAATTAATTAATGCAACTGATATGTTTTGAATTTGGTAAAATAGAAATCATTTTTGAGTTCATAATATCAAATATATCTTAGGCCTAATTTTTGGTATTTTTCTGAAAACATTCAATTTTTGATGAATAGTGAAACCACTAAGTGGTAGTTAAAAAACTAAATTTTTCATAAAACATAATTTTACCGCTTCTGTGAGTGGAATTTAAAAAATCAGAGAGATACGGTTGATTTCAGTAAGTAAAATGTGGTTCAATGAGATGAAAATAATTTTTGGTGAATAGTAACGTTTTACTTTTATTTACCACGGTTAAAAGTAAATAGGGTAATTAAGGTTAAAAATGATATTATTATTACCCTAACACATGTCCTAATTCTATTGAATAAGTGTAATTCGACCAAAAACAAACTTAGGAATAAAATATGACCATTTAGGCCCACTTGGATTAGATTAGGACATTTATTATTAATTTATATAAAGAAGGGTTAAAAGAGTTAAAATCAATGTTTATTTACTAAACCTTTTTTAATATGGGGCTATACGTAAGATAAATTCGACTATAAATATTCATTATAAAGCTAAAACGATTTCCTACATAATGGTATTTTATTTTTAATTTTTATACATTAAATAATTTAATTTATTTATGACACAACGATGATGCAGTAATTATCTTATTAATGAAATATTGACATAATTGATGTTATAAATACAAAATAAATATAATTTAAGACTTTTTATGAATTACACTAATTTTCTAGGTTAATATGACATGTTATTATTTCTTTAATTAACGTTTTTCGAAAATATCATTCTGTTATGAGTTTCACAAAAATCAATTACAAAATAGTGTCAAAATTGACATAAAATAGTTTTTAAAACAAATATTATATTATTAATTGTTATTTTATTCCTAAAAATCTATGGTTCGGCCAAATGACTTAGATAAGGTTATATATATTAATAATAAACAGATTGGGGTTCGTTTGGCTTCTTATAGTAAGTTTATTAACCTTATAGTGTAAGAACACAAGAGGACACGGTAAAAGTAAAATTATTTAACTTAATGTTAAATCTAAATGATAAGGTTAAAATAGGAACCTAAACTTGTCTAAATTCTATTGGATGAGATTATTTCGACCCATCCCGACCTTATCCTAGAAATAAATCAATTTGGAGCTATTTAAAACCGAACTTGACTTTATAATAAAATAATATTTTTAGTTATTCCAAAGGTGCCCCTCTCCTCCCTTATAAAAGGGCACCTCCTCCCTCTCTTCCTCACACAACTTTGAGCCTTCAAGCTCGGACAAACCCTGCCAAATTCTCTTCTCCACTTCCCTAGAAACATCCTAGAGGTTCTGGTATTCCTCAAAGACCAATTTTAGTGCCGTAAGAGAAGGTCTCAAAGAGGCGCTTCAAAGAAGAGGTAATTTCCGTTACCGATTCTTTCACCTTTATTTCTTCTTCCACTTCTTCTTCTTAGGTTGTTTCATTATGAAGTAATAACATCAGTGTCACTCATATACTGATATGTTATTATATGTATGAAACAATCCTATTTCACCATCTATCCATCCTACGGAAAACGAAATCACCGCGTGTGCGTACGTAAGCAATACCGTCTTCACGCCGTGGTGAAATCTATTTTCCACCACCACCTTACTTGGATGGGTATAATGGTGTAAATAATAACTATATATTATTATTTTAAAGTGATATTGATTCTGAAATAGTATACATACACTTCAATACAGTCCCACGATCATGAGAACGATATCATCGCTTGTGCGTACGTACGGACTACCGTCTCCACGACGCGATGAGATTCATTCTCCACTTTAACCATTCATGAATGATTATAAAGTATATATAATAATTAATCATGAAATATATGACATAATAATACTGGATTTATGTGTATATATATGAATGTCATCTACTTAATTCCGTTCAACTCAATAAGGAAACGAAAACAGCGTTCATGCGTACGTACGACCTACCGTCTCCATGAACAGTGTATTTCTTTCCATTTACTGATTAATTATATATATGTATATTCTGAATATATAGGAATATAAATCATGTTTTATATTCTGTAATTAAGTAATCGTGATCTAAGTAATCATATGAATAATTACAAGTCAAAACACGGACGACAAATGAAACAATTTTACCCAAAACGCTCTTTAACATGGAATTTACAAAAGAACGGGTAATATAAAGTCATAAGTGAACCATATATGATATCATAACAATGAATATGATTCTGTAATAAGTCAATGACATTATTTAAATCATTATACAGGAGGTTCGGACACTTACGAAGCAAATCGGACCTAAGGTAAGGGAAATATCACAATCTCATTTTTATCCGAGATTGTTTATACTTTAGTATTTACTGGGGTGTATTTTATCATCCACATCCATGTTTCCTAAATATGTAATATTATTTCCATTCACCTACAATTTTTTAAATCCTATTTTACCATTCGTTGAGTTTTTAGTAAAAGATATGAAAGGAATCTTTTGTCTTTTTTCATACGAGATACTTTTTTTGACTTTTCCGACAAAAGTACGAAAGAATGTTTTTTTAACTTATACGACATGTATGGATTTTTAAAAACATTATTTCCAAGAATCTTACTTTACAAGTTTTCAAATTTATTTTTAATCAACTTCTTTTAGTTGAAAATTGTATGACATGTCAAGAAAGGAAAAGTATTTTTGAAGTAGAAAGGATATTTTCCTCAAGAATGAAGTTCAAGTGTTTTATCAAAAAAAATTCCATCTAAGATAATAATGGGTTCTGTTTTTATCCCTATTATTACATTGATTTGACTATGTTGTGATGGAAATATTTTTATGAATTCCTTTATCTTATATGAATTTTTTTATGATGTCACGATGTTTAAGATTCCCATTTTTATTACATGGGTTATGCAATGATGTATGGTTTAGGATTTTGTGGAACACATAAGAATGGTATCATTATGAGATGTGTGGGACCTATATCTCCCACCAATGCATTGGGTAAAGATTTTATATCTCATGAGATAGACATGGCTGGAATGGTAGGTTATACCGATTCAGTGAAACAAGACTGAAACGAGGGTGACTCGGTTCAGAAAGGGACTTTGTCTACTAAGATAGTCTTGGAAATGAGTCTTGACTAACAAGAAATGATTCTATAATATTGTGTGTGTATTCCACAAAGTTTAATGTTTTAAGTTATGATTATTGTGATTTCATTTCACTACTATGATTTATCCCATGTTATGAAATTATTCTCTCTTTTGCAGGTTAAGATTTCCAAAATGTTATGTTCTTATGAATATGATGTGATTGATATTTATTTTGTTTACCCTTACTGAGCATTTGAGCTCACCCTTTTATGTTTTCTTTTCCCCAGGATATAAAGAAGGGTTTTAGGTTAAAAAAAAGAGGCAGATCTTTATGGGAGATGTTGAAGATATTTCACCACGATTAGAAGATTATATTCCGAGTTTCCAAAGATACTAAACTATTACGATCCTTGTGTGTGTGTTTTTGTTATATACTAACTTTTCCTCAAAAGTAATGTAATGTCCATGTACATCAAGCTTCGGGTCTCTACACATATTGATATTATGGTTTTGAAATTTTTTCATTTTTCACAACATAATTTTATTTTGAATTAAATATATTCATGTTTTCTTATATTTACATATAATAAATCAGACATATAAATACATATATCATCATATTTTAGTAAAATTGTATATTTTAATATTTGTAAATAAATAAATTTTTGAAAAATGTATTGAAAACAATATCAACCAATTTTTGACATTGTACAGATATATTTATAATGTTTATATATACATATATGCATCTATTAATAAACAGATACATATTTATATTATATTCTAATATATATAAATGAATATAATATATAATATATTTAAATAAATATAAGTATATATACATCACACACACATATTTTTTAAAATTTATTTAAAAATACATATATAGATATATAAATAATATATATACATATATATAGAAATATCAATAAACAGACAACAAAAGAACATGGTGTGGTGGTAATGGTGTTATATCTTAGAAGGAGAGGTATAGGTTTTGAATCCCGACAGGTGCACATAAAAATAGAAATTCACAAATCATTTATAAAAGGGATGGTGTGGTGAAAAGTGTTGATAAAGGTGGGGGATCCCTGTTAAACGTGTTGTGGAAGTACTGATAAAGGGGTAGGGCTCATCTACGTCTGAAAACATATAATTTTACTCATTTAAAATCACTTTTTAGCACTGATAAATGATTTTTTATTTTAACTACACTATGATTTTCAATGGGTTTTTAGTGCTAATAGAGGCATATTCTAGTTCTGTTAAAGGCCACTTTTGTAGTAGTGTAATTTTGAGACATCGTATGAAATAATTCCTGATGGAAATATCCTTTTTTATTATGAACAATGATTTTTAAACCATAAAAAATTTTGAAAAATTTTTTATTGAATATATCCTGGATAACATATAATGGATTATTTCAAAACCCATTTTAAACATATTTGAAATAATTTTACTTGGATATGATTAAAATGTCCTTTAAAAATATTTTTAAGAAACACATTTTTTTAATAAAAAAATATCAATCGAAGAGAAAATAAAAATACATAAAACATATACTATCCTTAAAAGAAGTATATTCAACATAAAACAAGTCAATGGTAAGAATAAACACCTTATAAAATAAGATAGGTTCGTAAAAAACATATTTCTCAATGAAGGAAAATTTAGACAAAATTACATTTCTGATTTGGTAACTTTTAAAATGTAAAC
The DNA here is from genome assembly GCA_963277665.1 of Viscum album. Classification (NCBI taxonomy): domain Eukaryota; kingdom Viridiplantae; phylum Streptophyta; class Magnoliopsida; order Santalales; family Viscaceae; genus Viscum; species Viscum album. The sequence continues at coordinate 1,208,232,362 of OY728166.1, forward strand.
CACATGAACGATAGATCATCAAATGGATATGTAAATAGACATAAATTTATGGATAATTATGATATATTACCTTCATAGTAAATATAAACACCACATAAATAAAATATTTGTGAATATGGAAACAGTCTCAAAGAAATATAAGTGATAATAGAAACCCCCTTATAAATATCATATCATTGAAGTAAAGATTAATCAAAATGAATAGATTATATATATTTACTATAAATCTACTTGAAATAAATTTAAATATGACATAATATAATAAAAAATAATTTCACATAAAATCATATAATGATATAATCATGGAAATAATAGTTTAACCCAATGAATAGAAATTTAATTAAGAACTCCCTTACCACTTTGTAATCTGTCAGATCATATGCCCCATGAAAGTAATTATTATAAAATGAAATATTGAATAAAATCCTGATAATTATATTTATTATATTATATTTCAAAGGTTAGTATATACACCAGAAACAATGAGTAAGTGGTGAATAAGGTACATATCTTAGAGAGGAAAAGTAAGATGAGAAATCCATACCTCACGCTTCCCTATATTTTTTCATACTTCAAACTCATGTATAATTTTTTAATTAATGTAATTAATCCATTAAAGAAACATATTTTTATTTATAATATCATATATTATATTTTTATAATATATTTCCACCCATTCATTAATAATTTTCATGATTTCCATTGTTTCAGGTCAGTTTGTTTCATATTTTTCATGATCGGTCTATTTGTGGATAATTATGGACATATATATTGAATGGAAATAAAACTATATTAGTATAATGAAATGTTATTAATTTAATTTTATAAGCTCAAATGGTCACACTTATTTTTTCTAACATGAGGATGACTAATTTGAAAAAACGTTAATGATAAATGATCAGTTTGTTTTCGTTGTTTTTCCGAACATCATGAACTAGTTTCTTTTTAGTTATTGTTATGAGTGTATATTACATCCAGAACATGAAATATGATATGATATACTTATTAAAATTTTATTTTCCCATTATAGTATTTTTATGACCCTCCATGAAGGTGGTAAGGGAAAAAAATAGTATTCAAGGAGGAGATTAGCAGGCCTAACATGAACAAATATTTCATTTATTTGAGTAATATGAGGTCATAAAAGGGATATATATAATAAATTAAAATATGATCATAATATTCTGGTATTTAAAAGATTCTATAATTATTAATTCTAAATGGATGAACAATATCTTCACTAAGATATGTACTTTGGGAAAATTCCCTCTTAAATATAACCTCCTTGAGAGAACCTTAAGGACCTTTTATTTGGTCTTTTGGTGATAAATACATAAATTAGACATAGATAGAGTGATGAGGATAGTTTTTTTAATATATTTTTTGATATTTAAGGATTTTTTGTCAAAATGGGTTCGTGAGGGGTGGTATTTATACATGTGGAGAGGAGGGTTTTTTATTAAAATAAAGATATCTTTATATATAAATAAAACCAGATTTAGGTGGAATTAATTTACACTAATTTGGATGTAAATTAATATATTAGTGGCCATTTAGTATTGATAAATACTATAAATAACCATTAAATATTCTAATTTTTAGGTATGTTATGATTTAACCTTTTAACATTAACCCTCACCAATACTTTATCTATACTTTGGTAAATAATTTCATTACCATGGTTTGTATTTTATATATAAAAAGAAAATTGACCATAAAAATTTTGAACATTCAAAATATAAATATTTAATCCATTTTATTAAATTCTATTCAGGAAATTTTCAAATTTAAATTTAAATTTAATCCCATTGGCAAAATGAAAAAGCAAGTTCTAAAAATGAAATGTTCAAAAGATTGAATTTTTTTAATCAAATTTCATAATAAAATTGATTATAATGACATAAATTGTATTTATTGATGTATAAATGAACTAAGTATCCAATAAAACCAATTTAAAATAAAATTTAAACATATTATAAAATTTTAAAAATTGTAGTTTTCAAATAAAATGTAGTATTTTTCCCTATTCACCAAAAATTGAAAATTATCATAATGATTCCAAAAAAATCACTTTGAGTTAATTTTGAAATGATTATTAAAAAAATTTATTTATTTTTTGAAAATATATATATATGTGTCGAAATATGGATTTAAGATAGGTTCTCTATAAATTGTGGAAAATTTTTCTTTTTGGAAAAGTATATCTTTTATTCTCAAAATTGAATTTATTGTTTTCTTAATCATATAAAAATTATTGGATTAATTTTAACATATTTTCATATATATATTTCATTATGATCATTCACTAATATTTGTTAATTTTATTTTTAATTAAAACTTCATTTATAGGCATAAACATAGGTTTTTTATAAAAACACTTTCTTTAGGTTTAGTTGGATTATATTTTCATTTCAAATTAATTTTTTTCTAATGATTTTATTTTGTAAACATGTGAAAATATAGTTTATTAATTTATTTAATCTAATTAATTACCCATATTCCAATGTCTAGGTGACAATGGTTATTTTAAAATGATAATATTTTCAAGCCCATTTAATCTTTTTGTTTTTTACAAAGTAAGTTGTGAAAGAGAATATATTTATTTTTAAAAATAAAATGACATAGTGATAAATCTTTTTGTTTTAAATTCTACCCCCATGATGCTGGTATTTTTTTCCTGAAACTCCAGTCAATAATTTCCCCTTAAAATTTTGCACTGTGGTGACCATAGGGTTGTCTCACGAGGAGGTCGCAAGCTATGTTATTAAACTATCAATTTTTTAATTTGTTTTTGTTAATGTCTAAATTAGAACTGGGGATTTGAAATGTGTTAAAAAATGTTAAATTATATAAAATAATAATTCCACTATAAATATACGTTAGGGATTGAAAATCATAATCAAACTAGAGTGACAAAAACAAACAAAATAAGGTAGTGGTGGAAAAACATCGATCCTCAAATACTCCCTCTATCCTTGTTTAATTTAATTATCAAATTATATTACTCAATGACCACTAAAATAACTCCATGTGAACACATATATTTCCTATAAACCATATAGAGACATCAAATATGGGTGTTTTTCCTCTTAATAAAGTTATTTGATTACCCAAATACCTCTGAGAAATCCAAACTAATTAAATTTGTTGTGCTCAATGGGGAGACCTCTCCCAATGAAGTTTAAACAACAAGGAAATTATTTTACATTCATAAGTTGATAAACAGTCTATATAAAAATAGAATCAATTGAATTCATGAAAGAAAAGATACCTCAATCATTCATGAAAACCATATCACGAAATATCTAATAAGAATACATTGAAGTACCAAACTCAAAATGGAAAAATATTTGGATCTATACTGCCCACCACCACTAGGAGATTATCCATTCACATCATGATTATAATCAATTGAAATCCTCTTCTCCATCATATATCATCCATAAAATATCACTCTCTTGATCCAACCCCCCTTTAAAATAAATGGATGTAGAAAATATAAAGGAGTAGGGGTGGCCAGGGTGATGTCCAGAATGTGTACCCCGAAAGATTCATCGAATTTGGACCTTGACTCAGCATAATAAAGCTGATGTGTCTTCATAAATTTTGTTCCAAAAAACATACTCTATATACATAAAAAGAACAAAATATTTGGACATGTGTAGATAATGTTAAGAATTAATTACTCAATGGATCTTGTTCTGCTCGAGGTCACACTTCATCTTCCACTTGTGTAACTCATTCAAATAGTTAAATAATGATCAAGTTTCTCCTTTAAAATCAGAATGAAAGTGAGTATATTAGTATTATTTAATTAACCATTGGAATAAATTATTTGGGACATCTGTAATTGGAGTTATGACTCTTTGAATTAGGTGGGGTCGACACAGCCGACCATAAAATGTTTTCACAAAGAATGATTTATTTGAGACTCTAGATGGACAATTTTGAACTTGGTCTAGTTGAAAAAGATGAATCCAATATTCCATGGGTTCCTAAAAAATAGTAATTTTAATTTTATATGTATTTAAAAGGATATTCTCAAAACATAAAACTAATGAAAGATGTTAAAAATCCAGAATTATGACATTTTTACAATTTAGCATAAAATACATCAAAAAATGATGCAATTTCACATATAACAACACATTGGTGAGGATTAAATCAATAAAATTTAAATAAAATATATTAAAAATATCATCTCTATCAATTCCCCGACACTTAGAACCTAGTCTCCTGGACAATAAAGCACTTCAAAAAACATCCAATGAAAATTAAAAATATATGTCAATAAAATTAACAAGCTTAAAATCAATCCAAAAAAAATTATCATGCCACTTAAACAGCTTCAATTAATAATTTATTCATCGTGTTTATTCATTCCATTATCGTTTTATTCATTCTTTCGTTCATAGTTATGGATTCCTCACTTTTTTCAACACATGATTTGGATTTTGAACAAAGCTTTTCACCTCCAAATGCTTTCAAGGGTCACCATAGACTTGGAAAATATCTAAATATCCACCCAATTGAGTCAAATATTTGTATCCATCTTAAGTTCTTAGAATGGTTTGATTTTAGGTTGGATTGTTGGTGGGTTTTTATATATGAAAACAATATTTTGTGGCAGGAAAAGTTGGATTGGATCTTTAATGATGTAAAATTACCTGATTCATGTTTTCACTAAAGCACGGTCTCCTCCTTACTCTCCTCTAAACAAAATAAGATCTAATAATATCAAAGAATCTCCTTTCCATCAATATTTCAGTGTCAAAAGAAATATTTTTCATCCCCCATTCAATTTGGAATTCTCTAGATGGGGCACAAATTTCTTCTATTGAGTGCTCCATAAAGGCGCAACTCTATTTCATTTGAGAGATCCAGATGGGAACACCTCTCAGTAAATTATTTTCCAGCAATAAAATCATCTATTAAAAGTATCAATTTCCACCCAATATACCACCAAATAAGGTATCACACCACAAACAATATCTCCCACCCTTAATATTTACTAAGATCATGTGATGTACTTCAATACAAGGTGGTAAAGGGAAAATGACATGTAATGAGGATTAACTAATAGGAAGTACATGGCTACTAAGGGATCAAGAAAAAAAATGTAAAAGGTGGGCCAGAATAAAAAGTATTATCTGAAATATGGGGAATTCAATCCTAAAAAAACTTCCACAATCATTTGATCACAACTTCTTTAAAGATCCTAGGTTTTGAAAGAAAAAAGAATGTTATAGTTCAAACATTCATTCTTTGGTTCACTTAAGAAGTGGGATGAATGTGAAGAAGATGAAAAATTGGTTCATAATCCTCATAGGAAAGTGGTTTTCATTATTGGAAAAAAATTCATGGCATAGAATTCAAAATTCAATGTTCTTTTCATGAATTTATACAACTTGAACCTAGAACATAGCACATTCCAACAATCATTAAAATTAAGATCGATGAATCAAGTTGGTTCCTTCTATTGAAAAAAAATTCCAATTTACAAAGAATATTTCATTAAAGCTCACAAGTTTTTAAAACTCAAAATTTGAAATAAAACACACAAAATTTGAAAACACACAAAATATTATTCTATCAAGGATGATCCTCCCCCCACACTTATTTTGTAAAATGTATACATTGTTAATATATTATATGATAAATGAAATTCAAAACAATATGAAATTACAAAAAAAGTGGGAATGAAAGACATGACTTGGTGTTTATTGAATAGCAGCAGAATTGAGCTAACATCCTAAAAGCTGCAACATGGAATCCTACATTAAAAAAAACAAAAACATAGCATCTTTTATTTACAATGAAAGTAAATAAAAATTAAATAAATAAATAGAATGGAAAAGATCATTAGTATGAACCCCCAAGTGCGTGCTAGAATTTCACTACCCCTAGTCAGGCAATTCCAGCTAGTCATCCCAAATCTGAAGTTGGGTGATGTTTTTTCCACATGAACCACAAAAATGAAATCTCTAGAATATTCTTCAGAACACACATCTTGTAGAATCTCCCAAAAACATATTTCTTCAGCTTCCCCTCCATTAATTTTATGTTTTGATGATATAGTTAAAGTGGCAAGAAAATGTAAAAGAAACCTCCCATGACATTATCTTCATAATAGACCTCTATTGGATGATGAATTTTAAACTCGGTATGCATTTCATCATCACATTCATCTTAGAAAATGATTTCTACATTGAAAATCAGCTCGACATCATCATCCTTACGTGTACTAATGTACTGAAATAGACACACCATACATTCCAAAGTTTCAGCCTTTAAATCATCATCACCAAAAACCTAAATTCACTCAGAAGAAACATGAACTAAATTTGCATAGGGAGAATCAATTATAAAATTATTATCAAAATAATCACGAAAATAAAGATTAAAATTTGAGACATCTACCTGTGGATTCTCAGGTTTCATCTCCTTCTGTGAGTCAAAAACAGTGGCATTGAAAGTGTGAAGTAGCTCTGGTTCTTCCATATGCTCTTCAAAAATGAATGAATCATGTTTATCTTCATTTTTTCTATATATTAATGCAATGTATCTAAACATATAATTTAAAAAATGGTGTTTTAAATGAAATTTTACTTTCAACAAATTCATCCTAATTGTTTTCAAAAGAGTTTTCATTTCCAAAAGATACATCTGTTGGTGAATCACTCAAAATTTCTTCATTAAAATTTAAAAAATATGGTTGAAAATCAGTTTTACACACATACACACAAGTTTCATAAACATAAAAAATGAGTGGGATGTGATTTTCCATTTCTTGAGCATCCTTTTGAGCTTTCAGTCCTTTCAATTATTTTATTTCTTTAGAAAGAATTCACATTTTTTATTACTTATTGAATATTTTGTTGAATCACAAAATTATTTTGTTGTATTTCTAGAGTATTTTTTTTGTAATTTTAAAATTTTATCATGACAAGGCTCCTCATATTGTTTCTAATTAGGAAAAATATTGGAGTAGTCACTGTGAAAATCCATTTTCTTGGGGTATTTATTGAAAACTCTAAATTAGTGGTCAAAAAGACTAGAAAACGTAAAATAAAATCAGAAAAAACCTAGGATTCCCCCATAGCTGCGGTAGAAAATTCATGTTTTTATTTTTTTTAGTGAAACTACTATCAATATTTTCCCCTTAAAATGTAGCATAGTGGGGACAACGGGGCTGTCTCAGGAGGAGGTCACATGCTAAGTTATCAAATTGCCACTTTGTTAATTTTTTGTAAATGTATGAATTAGAAATAGGGATTTTAAATGAGTTAAACAATTTTAAATGATTTCAAATCATAATTCAACTATAAATATACATCAGGGATTGAAAATTAATAGCAAACAAGACTGGAGAAAACAAAAAAAATAAGGCAGCGGTGGACAAACATCGATCCTCGGATACTCCCTCTATCCTTGTTTAATTGAATTATCAAATTAAATTTCTCAATGATCACTAAAATAAATATATGTGAACACATCCTATATTACCTATACAATATATATATCTCTCAAATATGGGTGTTTAACCTCTTATTAAAGTTATTTGATTACCTAAAGACCTTCGAGCAATCAAAACTAATTAAACTCATTGTGCTCAATAGGGAGACCTCTCCCAAAGAAGTTTAAACAAAAAAGAAATTATTTTACATTAATAATTTTATAAATAGTATTGATCAAAATAGAATAAAGTGAATTCATGAATGAAAAGAGACCTCCATCATTCATGAAAACCATTTCCAGAAAAATATAATAATAATACATTTAAGTACCGAACTCAAAAAGGAAGAATCTTTGGATCTCTGCTGCCTACCACCACATGGAGATTAACCCTTAACATCATTATTATCATAAATTGAAATCCTCTTTTCCAGAATATATCCTCTAGAAAAAATCAATCCCTTGATCAAACATCCCTTGAAATTAAAGATAATTAGAAAATATAAAGGAGTAGGGGTTTCTAGGGTGTTGTCCAGAATGTGTACCCCAAAAGCTTCATTGAATTTGGACCTTCTCTCTACATAATAAAGCGGATGAGCCTTAATAAATGTTTTTCTAAAAATATTCCTCTATATCCCTACAAAATCCCATAATATTTTGATATTTTTAGATATATTTATGAATTAATTACTCAATGGATCTTGTTCTAATGAAGGTGAATCTTCATCTTCCACAAGTTTAACTCGCTCAAAGAGTTCTATAATGATAAAATTTCTCCTTGAAACTCATAATGAACATGATTATATGAGTTTTCTTACATTAAAAATTATAATAAATGAATTTTTACATTTTTATTCCATGTTATGCTTCTTGGAATGAGGTGGGGTCCACACAGCCGACCATAAAAAAATTTCACAAATAATGATTTATTTGAGCCTCTAGATGGAAGATATAGAACACGGTCTAGTTGACAAAGATGAATCCCATATTCCAGGGGTTCCTAAAAAATAATTCCAAATGGATATGTATTTAAAATGATATTCCTAAAACATCAAACTAATGAAAAATTATTAAAAATCAAGAATTAGGGCATTTTCACAATTTAGCCCAAAATATAATAAAATTAAAAAAATGATGCAAGTTCACATATAATGTTACATTGGTGAGGATTAAATAATTGACATTTAGATAAAAATATTTAAAATATCATCTCTATCAATTCCCCCACACCTATTACTTGGTCTCATGGAAAAATGAGCACTTCAAAATAAACATCCAATGAAAATTAAAAACATATTTAAATGAAATTCAAAATCCCTATATCAATGTAAAAAAATTATAATTCCTCTTAAACATATTAAATTATTGATGTATTCATCATGGTCATTAATTCCATTCCCATTTCATTCATTCCTCCATTCACAGTTATCCCTACCTTTTTCAATACATGATTTGGATTTTGAACAAATCTTTTCTCATCCAAATGCTTGCAAGGGTCACAATAGGCTTGAGAAATTTATAAATATCCACCAAATTGAGTAAAATATTTGTATACATCAGGAGGTATTTGAATGGTTTGTCCTGAGGTTTGATGTTTTTTGGGTTTTTATATATGAAAAAAATATAAGGTAGAAAAAGATGGCTTGGCTATTTATTGAAGTAAAATTACCTTATTCCAGTTTTCACTTAAGCATGGTATCCTTATTACTCAACTACAGATAAAATAAGTTCTAAGAATCTCTAATAATCTACATTACACAATATTTCAGTATTAATAGTAACATTTTCCCTCCCCCTTTCATTTTGGAAATCTTCAGATAGGGCACATCTTTGTTCCATTGAGAGCTCCTGACAAGTAGAAGTCTATTTCATTTGAGAGTTCCAGATGGGCACAGCTCTCAGCGAAGTATTTTCCAACAGAAAAATCATCTCATTAGAGTATCAATTTCCACCCAACATACCACCAAATAAGGTACCACACCACAAATAAACTCCCCCACACTTAATCATTACTAAAATTAGGATATGTACTTCAAGATCAGGTGAGAAAGGGAAAATGGATAGTAATGCAGCTAACCTAACTAGCAGTATATGGCTACTAAGGGATCAAGAAAAATCAAATGTACAAGGTGGGCTAGAATAAAAAAATTTAACTGAAAACTGGGGCTTTCAATCATAAAAAAACTACCTCAATAATTTTTAACACAACTTCATTAAAGTTCATAGGTTTTCATTGAAAAAAAGGCAAGATCTAGTTCAAACTTGAATTCTTTGGTTCACTCAAGAAGTGGGATGAATGTGGAGAAGATGAAACTCAAAATTTTGTTCTTAACACAAAATTTTAAATAACACACAAAAAATTTGAAAACACAGAAAATATTATTCTACCAAGGATGATCCTCCCCTAACACTTATTTTGTAAAATCTCTGCATTGTGCATATATTATATAAGAAATGAAAATCAAAATGATATGGCATGAAACAAAAATTGGGAAGGAAATAAATGACTTGGTTTTTATTGAACAGCAGCAGCATTGAGCTAGCCTCCTAAAATTTATAGTATGGAAAACTACATGAAAAATAAACCAAAACATAGAACCATTATTTTTTTAATAAATGTAATGAAAAATAAAATAAATAAAGATAATAGAAAAGATCCTTGGTATAAACCCCCAAGTGGGTGCAAAGATTTCACTGCCGCTAGTCAGGTAGTTCCAGTTAGTCATCCCCAATCTAAAGGCGGGTGATGTTTTTTCCACATGAACCACCAAAATGAAATCTCTCTAATCTTCTTCAGCTCACACATCTTGTAGAAGATCCCAAAATAAGATTTCTTCATCTTACCCTCCATGGATTTTATGTTTGGATGATATCATGGAAGTGGGAACTAAATGTAAAAGAAACCACCCAAGACATTATCTTCACAAAATACCTCCACTGATTGTTGAATTTTAAATTTATTATGTGGCTAAACATCATATTCATCTTCAAAAATGATTTCTACATTTCAAATCAGCTCGACATCACTGCCATCACGTGTACCAATTTACTGAAACAGACATACCATACTTTCCATAGTTTCAGCCTTGACACCGTCATCATATGAAAAATCAATCCACTGAGAAGCCACATGAACTAAATCTGCACAGGGATAAGCACTTACAAAATTATTATCAAAATAATCAGGATGATACAAATAAAAAATTGAGACATCTCCCTATGGATTCTCAGGTTCCATATCTTTCTATGAGTAATAAATAGTGGCATTGAATGTGGGAAGCAACTTCGGTTCTTCCATATGATCTTCAAAAATGAATAACTCATGTTTATATTCTTTTTTATCTATATATTTAGGAAATGTATATAAATTATCAATTTCAAAAATAGTGGCTTCAAATGAAATTTTACTTTCAAAAAATTCATCCCAATTATTGTACAAAGAGGTTTGATTTTCAAAAGAAACAACTGTGGGTGAATCACTGAAAATTTATTCCTTAAAATTTGAAAGAGATAGTTACAAATCAGTTTTCAATACATCCACAAAAGGTTCATCAGAATAAAAAACTTAGTGGGATGTTATTTTCCATTTCTTTAGAATCTTTTTGAGATTAGAGTTCTTTTAATTCTTTTAATTCATTGAAAATAATTCCCATTTGTTTTATTACTTCTTGAATATTTTTTTGAATCACAAAATTATTTTGTTGTATTTCAAGAGTATTTTGTTGAAATTTTAAAAATTCAGCATGAAAAGTCTCCTCATATTGTTGATAATCAATCCAAATATATGAGTAGTAAATGTAAAAATAAATTTTTTCGGTTTGGTTTTGAAAACTCTAGATTAGTCCTTAAAAATCCTAAGAAATTTAAAAATAAATCAGAAACAACATAAGAAACCTCCCTGGAAATGGCTCCTAATTGACACTGGAATTTTTTTTTCATGAATCTCCAATCAATAATTTCCCTTTAAAATGTAGCATAGTGGGGACCACAGGGTTGTCCCATGAAGAAGTCATAGGATAAGTTATCAAACTGTCACTTTGTTAATTTGTTTTTGTTAATGTAAGAATTAGAAATTGGAATTTTAAATGATTTAAACAATGTTAAATGATATAAAATCATAATTAAACTATAAATATACATTAGTGATTGAAAATCAAAAGCAAACCGGATAGAAGAAAACAAAAGAAATAAGGCAGCGGTGGACAAACATCGATACGTGGATACTCCCTATATCCTTGTTTAATTTAATTATCAAATTATATTTATCAATTATCACTGAAATAACTCAAATTTAACACCTATATTTCCAAGAAACCATATAGAGACCTCAAATATGGGTGTTTATCCTCTTATGAAAATGATTCAATTACCCAAAGTCCTTCGAGTAATCAAAACTAATTAAACTTGGTGTGCTCAATAGGGAGACCTCACCCAAAAAAAATTAAACAACAAGTAAATTATTTTACATTAATAAGTTGATAAAAAGTTTATCTCAAAATATAATAAAGTGAATTCATGAAAAAAAAATAGATTTCTATTGTTCTTGAAAACCATTTCCTGAAAAATATAATAACAATACATTGAAGTACCAAACTCAATAGGGGAGAATCTTCAGATCTCTACTTCCCACCACCACATAGAGAGTATCCCTTCATGTCTTGATTATCATCAATTTAACTTATCTTTTATATCATATCTCCTCCATAAAATGTCAATCCCCTGATCCAACCCCCAATGAATTGAAAAAGATGTAGAAAATATAAAAGAGTCGGGGTGGCCAGGGTGCTTTCGAGAATGTGTACCCCAAAAGATTCCTCAACTTTATACCCTATATCTACCTAATAAAGATGATGTTTCTTCATAAATGTTGTTCTAAAAAATACTTATCTCTCCCTAAAGAATACCCAAATATTTTTACATGTGTAGATAATTTTATGAATTAATGAATCAATGGATCTTGTTCTGATTGAGGTGACTCTTCATCTTCCACTTGTTTAAATGGCTCAAATATTGTCATACTGATGAAATTTCTCCTTGAAACTCCACATGAACACGATTATATGAGTCTTATTTCATTACCAATTTGAATAAATGACTTTTAACACAAGTAGTCGTAGTTATGACTCTTTGAATGAGGTGTTGTCCACACAACCAACCATAAAAGTTTTCACAAAGAATGATTTATTTGAGCCTCTAGATGGATGATTTAGAACTTGGTCTAGTTGAAAAAGATGAATCCCATATTCCATGGTTTCCAAAATAAGAATTATTATAATTGAATAAACATTTAATAGGATATGAAAAAAACATTAAAATAATGAAAAACTATTAAAAATACTGAATTTGGGCATTTTCACAATTTAAATCAAAATACAATACAATCCCCAAAATGATGCAATTTCACATATAATGCCACATTGGTGAGGATTAAATCATTGAAATTTAGATAAAATATATTTCAAATATCATATCTATTATCCCCCCCAAATGAATTTCCTCCTTGCAATTCATTTTCTTAAGTATAAAAAGGTGAGGATACCTCTTCCTCATCACATCCTTAGGTTCCTACATAGATTCCTAATACTAGTGGTATCGCCCAGAAAAAATTAACTAGGTGAGTATTATTTTTTTGTAGAATATTATATCTATGATCCAGAATCTCTCCTAGTTGTTCATTATAAGAAAGATCTTTCTCTAGTGGTATGACCTCTAATTTTATTTCATGTATAGGATAAGCTATGTACTTTCACAGGTGATATACATGGAACACATAATGAGTTCAAGAGATATTCGGTGAAACTGTCAGTTGATAAGCTACCATCCCTATATGATCATGATTTTCATGAAATTTCATCCTCAAAATTTGAAATTTCATTATGAAATTCAAAGATGGATGTTGGAAAATATCCTTTTTTGGAAACCCACATCAGAAAAAGGGTCAATAAAACTTCCTCTTAAAAAGAGGGAATGTAAAGGGAGAAGGTCACCACATAACAAGGATTTTTATTAGGATATCATTAGTGTGAAGTGAAAATTAGGAGATGGGAGAGAAATAAAAAATATAATGTTTTGATGGAGATTTATAGTGAATTATGTCATCATAAATTATTCCATCATAAAATCATAAATTTGTGTTGGTTGAAAGAGTCCATAGACTTCCCAGTATTAAAATAAAATGGATGAAATTTTTGTTTCAAGATAATTTTCAAATAGTTCAATAATTACATTAATTCATGATATAATAACATGAGTAAATATACTTATTTTACAAGTATAGTTTCTTCCTTTAATATATTTTCACAAAAAAAACTCATATTTTTTTTCAAAATGATGAGGATGAAATTTTGTTATGCCTAAAGAACTAAAGTCAACATATTCAAGTTAGTAAATGGAAAAAAACATAAAAATCTATAATTCATTTCTTTAGGCATTAACCAAACCAAAATGGTTATTATAAGATATAATCTTCCAAAAATAATAAACTATTACATGAAGAAAAAATAATTTAATCACTAAAATTCCGAAGAAATACCCATATTTAAACATAGATCGTTTGATAAATAACTATCCCTAAAATTCCTAATAACTATTATAGAGTAATATTAAAACATAAAATTAGAAGGATTTCATCACATAGTTTTCCCAGAAAAATTATAATATTTATCCTCATATATAATCATTCACTTCTAATATTTCATACCAGAAATGTAATTTCCTAAATAAAATAATATTTGACATATTCTAAACATTTACATAAATAACCCCACTGACCATAAAGTCACAATAAAATCATATATGCTTAAAAAATATAAATCTACCTTTCCTCATGAAATAAGATTCCATAATATTCTATTTACCATAATAATATATGATTTCCAAAATTTTGATCATCTTCTAGAAAAACATTGATCACTTAATCAACTAATTATTTCACATATCATGGTTATCTATAAAACAAATTGCAAAAAATGATCAAAAACTTTTTCCATAATATATTTTAAATAAAATAAAATAAATATATACTAACTAGGAAATCACATAGTTCAGTGGTTGGTGATGCACCCTTGTTAGCCTTCGGTTGTGGGTTCAATTCCTACGGCCATACTGGATGTGAAAGGTTGTCACCCATCCAGCAGGTCATCCTTTTCCCTAAACTATATTACTATTATCATTATAAAATTCAATAAATTTTATAGTATTTCTGAAAAAATATAATAATATTATTTAGTCTCAAATTTTATCTCACAGCTTTCATTTTTCATCCATAAATGTAATAACCCATACTTACCTCAAAAATGAATGTCTCCAAAAATACAATTAGTTACTATAAAATTTCATAACTTAAATCCTTGAGAGGGGTTTCTAAGATACTAAACTTATGATTAACCTGAAAATTATAAATCCATGATGATATTCATAACTCATAATAATGCCACAAAATAAAACATCATAATCTCTATATTTGTCTAAAATCTTCTTTGATACAATCTACAACTTTCTAGAATCTGGCCTTCTGGTTCCAATTCTTAAAACATAAAAATTATATTTCTGACATTGATACTTATAATTGTGAACCAATTCTTTTCAACTAAATGTACAACATCTAAAGGAAATATTGGATCACATACATTCCCAATAGTGTTTTAGGTTTTGAGTTTTAAATATTTAGGACAAACTCTTAACGAGTTGGGCTTATAAACAATGGACTCATAAAGATCAAAATAATCTCCCAATACACCCAACATTAAAAATAGGTCATAAACATAATCCATGTGAAATTTTTTATAGAAATAATTCATTTAAAATTTTTCATTATAACCAGGGTAAAAGAAAATATTTGAAGGGTGAGCTTAGATGCTTAGTAAGGGTATGTATGGGAGATACGTAAGAATAATATTACCATAACTATATGGTAACACGAGAATAACTTCTGAAACGAATTAACTACGAATAAAATATTTTAATCCTGAATTAAAATATTTGTATATCATAAGACATGAATCATAATATAATCAAATAACATGTGCCATGAGAGTCTTATAATGGCACAAGAAATAGAATTTTTTCCACACACAAAAGTTTAAAATTTCTTATGTCAATGATACCTATCAAAGAATTTATAGAATGTTAGGCTTGCGATAATCACCCATGAAACTGCATAATTATTAAGATGACCTCCCATATAATTTCTAGTTTTGGTCATAGGATGACCACATGTGTACCCTCTTATTATGGGATGAAGATGACCACCTGTTTACCCTCTTCTTATGGGCTTAGGATGACCTCCCATGTACCCTATTGTTTTGGGCTTAGGATGACTTCTAGTGTACCCTTTAAAATCATATAACTTTTATCATTACCCAATTCATTAGGCGTATATATATGTCCCACATTTTACATAATGAAATCCATATATATGTGTTCCATAAAAACATAAATCATATCAGAACCTATAAAAAGAGATAGGTTTCAGAAACATTTATTTATAGCATAACCCATGTGAAAGAAATAGTTTTTAAAAATATAATCATAAAACAACCACAAAAAATGAGGATAATTTACTTGAATAATATAACCATTAAAATATATATAACAACAAACATTGTTATCTTAGATGGGAAATAATTTTTAGAGATCACATGAAATAATTCCTGAGAAAAATATATTTTATATTTTAAAAAATGGGTTTTAAATGAATCAATTTAGAATTTTTTTTGAATGTGACCTATAAAAATTATAAAGGAAGTTTTTAAAACCCATTTTATTCATTATTGAAATCATTTTTTATGAATATTACTAAAAGATAATTTAAAAACATTTTTTATACCATTTCTAGGAAACATGGTTTTTGAGTAAAATAATTATGATAGAAGAGATAATAACATTACATTGAACATATAATATCCTGAAAATAATTAGATTCATGGTAAAACATTTAAAATGGAATTATATACACCTTATAAAATAATATACATTAACAACACAATATGTGTCTGAAAAATGGAAAATGGAGACAAAATTACCCTACCGATTTGGTAACTTTTGAAATGTAAACCTAATGAAAGATATATAATATAATGGATATGTAAATACCCATAATTTTAAGGATAAGTATGATATATTAAATTCATGTTAGTATTTTCACCACAAAAAATAAATGAGTAGTGAATATGCCAATAGTCTCACAGAAATATAAGTGAGACTATAAATACCCTTATAAAGATCATATGATTAATGTGATGATTAATCAAAAGAATCAATTATGTTTAATATATGTAAATACAAATTATATAATTTGAAATAAAAAATAATCTATTAAATTTTCATTTCACACATAAATGTATAATGACATAATCAATGCAATAATAGATAAACCGAACAAATGGAAATTGAGTTAAGAGTAACATTACAAATTTTTAATCTATATTATCATATTCCCCATAAAAGTAATAATTATAAAATTAAAAATTTAATAAAATTAAAATAATTAGATTTATGATATTATATATCAAAGTTCAGTATATACACCACAAATAAAGAGTAAATATGAATAAGGCTCATATTTCCCAGAGGAAAAAAGTGAGACGAAAAATCCTTACCACACCCTTACCTTTAGTTTTTCCTAACTAAACCTCATGTAAAATAGTTTAAATAATTTTATTAGTTCATTAAATAACCATATTTATATTTATAATACCTTATATTATATTTCTATAACACCATACTACTAATTCATTAATAATGATTCATGATTTCAATTTTTTCAGATGAGTTCGTTTCACGATTTTCATGATCGATTTATTTTTGTATAATTATCTATTTCCATGTAAAATGGAAATAATAAAATATAAGTGGAATAAAATAGTATTAATGTAGTATTAGACATTTAAATGTTCCCATTTATATTTTTTTACACGAGTTTGATTCATTTGATAAAATGTTAATGATTAATAATTTGATTATTTTTCCTGTTTTTATGAATATCATGAAGTAGTTTTATTTTATTTACTATTATGGTTATTTATAGGTTCCATAAAATTAAATATGATACACTGTACTTATTAAAATATTATATAACAAGAGTAAAATTGTTATGACCAGTAATGAAGGTGTTAATGTAAAATAAACAAAACATTGTTCATGGAAGAGATTAAATGACTTAACTTGAACAACAGTTTTGTTTCTATGAATAAGGAAAGGTAATAAAAGGGATGGATGTAAGATTATACAATATAAAACAAAATCCATCATGTACAAGATTCTAAAATTATTATGTAATTATGGATGAAGGATGTGGTGATAAAATAGAATAAAAGAAATTAAGAGAGTTATTTTAAGAAAATTACCTCTTAAATATCACCTCCTTGAGGGACCCTTGACGACCCTGGATATGGTATTTTTAAGAGACCTGTAGCACTTGAATATTGGGAGAGTTATAAGGAGCGTTTTTGGAAGATTGTTTTTGATATTAATGTCTTGTGATTCAAAATTGGGTGGTGGTGGATGGTATTTATACTTGAAGAGTGCTTGGTTTAACATATTAAAATAATTATTTTTTTAAGTCAACCACATTGAGGTGGAATTAATTTCCATGAATCTGGATCAAATTTAATATTTTAGAGGTTATTTATGTTTGATAAATATCTCAACCAAAAAATATATTTTTTATTTTTAGATATATTAAAATTTTATATTTTAACTTTAAATATTGTCACTATTTGACCTATAATATGGTGAATAAGGTTTTTACCATAGTAAATGTTTTATACCTAAAAATTAAATTAAACATAAATACTAATTTGGATATTATGATTGAAAATATTGAATTCAAATTAACAAATTAAATTCACATAATTTTTAAAATATATTGAAAATTAATCACGCAAACACAACAAAAAAGTGGGTTGTTAAAAAGAAAAGTTCCAATTTTTGAAATATTTTATATCCAATTTCAAGGTGAAATTAATTCCAATGACCTAAATTGTATTTATTAATGTATAAATTAACTAATTATACATTGAAAAAATTTAAAATATTATTTAACTGTATAAATTAATTTGATGAAAAGGCAGTCATCAAATTAAATAGAGTATTTTTCAATATGAATTAAAAATGGAAACTTATCAGAAAAATAAAAAAACTAACTCGAAGATAACCATGAAATTATGATTTAAAAATTGAATATTATTTTTTCAAAATAAATTTATAAAAGTTTAAAATTGTATATTTGATATAGGAGCGCCATTAAAATATGACAAAATTGTCCTTTTTAAAAAGTGTAGAATTTTATGTTCAAAATTTAATTTATTCTAATATTAAATCATTAAAAATTAATTGATAAATTTTAAAAAAATATTAAATTTAAATTCAATTAAAATATTTCACTGATATTTACTAATTTGATTTGTAAATACAAAATTCCATTATAAGCATAAAAATAGTTTTTAAAAAAAATATTTCCTTTAGGTTTAATTGGATTTCATTTTCATTTATAATTAATTAGTAACCAATGAGTTTATTTTAAAAACATGTAAAAAATATTTTCATAATTTAGTTTATATAATTCATTCCCACTATTCCAATTTCTAGTTGATATCATTTTTGTTAAAATAATAATATTTTGGAGTTTGTGTAATCTTAGTGTTTTGTGAAAAGAAAGTTATCAAATAGATTAAATTTATTAAAAAAAATAAATCACATAAAATCATGGGTTGTTAGAAAATTAACCCCATGTTGAGTCAAAATTGGGATAATTTTTATTAGAATAAAGAGTATAAATACATAAAAAACATTGAACCCATGCCAATAATAGCATCTAAAGATGAGAAAGTTATTTAATAAATTGATTATGATAATATTAGTGGTGAAAATGTAAAATATGTTGATTAAAAATTTTATTTTATAATATTTAAGATGTATTTTGAATCTATAAATGTTATGGTTAGTCAATATTAATCAATTTTAAACTAAATAAATTTTAAAATATAATACAAAAAACACTAATTTCAATATTTTATAAAAACTATGTTGATAAATTAATTCCTCGTAAAAATGAGTGAATGTATTGAATGTAGATCTAACATATATTGATAATAATGTTACATTATATCATTTTCTAAGGAATAAATAGTAAATAATAATTATAAAAAATTAAAAAATTATTATCTAATAAAGTTATAAAGGTAGTGTTGTTTGAAAAAATGAATATTTGGTATGAGAGACTATTTTGAAGTTAATAAAATTTATTTTAAAGAGGAATTTACTTATATTTAAATATTCAAGACCATAATAATGTTCTCAATTTTTTTTATGAAGTAAATTAAAATGTGTATTAATTAAATTTTAAGGATTTTTTCTTAACTGTGGAGTAGAATATAAGGTTTTTAGGGAACAACATTAGTGTTTTTTCATTATAAATATAGTAAATGATTAAAAGATATTTATAGGAATATATATAATAAAATAAACTGCATGGGAAAGATATTGTATTTTAGATAATTTTTTCACTACATTAAATTCAAAAAATAAAACTTCTAAAACTTCCACTTTCTAAAAGGAAAAAATAAGTACTATAATTGTAATTTTTTGTTTAAATGGTAAGAGTTTTTATAATATATGGGGTATATATATTTGGATTCTATTGATCAAATGAAGATCATTTTAGATATTTTTATGTTGGGTATTTTCCAAATTCTATTAGGATATAAACTCAAGAAAATATATTATTATATTTTTATATCTGAAGAAAAACATGGAATGCAACTTTTTAATGTGTTTTTTATTTAATATTACAAATACTAATCAACAATAGTGAATTTTATGTGATGTTGTGAAAGTATTATAATGGAAGAAGTTTCCATAAAATTGAAATTTATTTATCCAATAATTCCATGTAACGCACAAAATCCAAAAAATTTAAATAAAATATCATTTTATTAAAAAACATTAGTTGCAACTATAAAAATTTATTTTTCACCAGAAAATGGTCATATTGTTGAAATATTACATGAATGATCATTAAAAAAATATTTTGAAATAGGGAGTGAAAGTATATGTGTAAGCATCCCCTCACAACACTTGAGGTATGATAAAATTTCTTATTTCCTTTTTTAATTTTAATTTTTTAAACTAATACGTATTAAAATGTAATATAAATATTTATTTAAGTGAACATTATGTATGGATATAGGTATGAAATATAGAGAGAGAATATTATTTGAGTCGGATATTTTCATACTTTATAGTGATTTGGATTATATTGTCGGTGAGGGGGTGTATATAAATAATATACTTATATGACATAATGAGATATGGATTGGAGAGAGGAGGAATAATTACTAATGGGTATCTAAAGAGAGAAGTGATAAAAATAATGGGTATGTCTATTTACTTCAATAGTTTTCTAAAATCTATAAATTTTTCACAATATTAATATAGTGATTTTGAAACAATATCACTCAATATAGTGATTTGGTTATACCATTTCTCAATGGATAATAATTAATATAATTAGTTTAATTTAAATAAATAATTTCATTTTATATATATGTAAGATAATTCAGTTGAATATTGATCATTGAGATTTATTTTATTAACAAACATCCAATGATGGGTTGAAATATTAATGGAATTGTGTAGATTATATTTTTTGAATTCTTTCTTGAGAACTAAGTCATGAAATGGGTGATTTTTTACACATGTTGAATGTTGAAGGGATTAAATATTATATTTTTTTTTATTATTTCATTAAATAACCCATCAAATGTTAAAATATAAATGTAATTTTAATTGAAGTTTTTTATAACCACTGTTTGTGTGTGTGTGTTTTAGGTCTTTAAAATTATGTTAATGAACATTCTAAACCTTACTAATTTTTTGGGGTTTTGGAATTACCAATTATTCATGGATTTTCTATTGTATGAGATACATGTGAAATTATATTTAGATCTTTTTTTTATTTATGAAATTACATTCATGTTGGGAATAGGTTTTTTATTATTGCATGTAGATTATGGGTGGTTTTTTTATTCATTTGATTTATGAGGGTAATGCATCTTAAATATTTTTTAACATGCCCTTAGTGGTAATCACCAAACCAAGGTGTAACTTCCCTAACCTAGAATCCACTAAACTATTTCCCCATACTGAGTCACCACATGACCACAATTGCACCTCACCATATGTCAGAGATTACCAACATGCAGCAAGGGTCTAAAGGGTCACGTGGGGAGACTATACCTTATTTACCAGATTAAGACACAAAAATTTACATATGAAATAATCTAAACAATAATTTAATAACTATAAACATCCATTAACAGACATTTCCTAATTGTATTATATCCACATCTAAATGATAAATATGTAATATCAAGATAACAGTTGAAATAGTGAATAAAATAAAAAATAAATACCAAAAGCTTAATCACCCAAATGGGTCCTGACACCAATTCAAGATCCTCAAGAATTCACATCCCAACCCAACTGAACTCCCCATCACAGGTCATTTTCCCTTGTCCAGAATTGCAACCATGAAATCTACTCGAGTACCCAATGGTGGCCCTAGTAGGGTGGGTGTACAACTCTGTAGGCCACCACCAATGGTGTCTACAAAATAACTAGTCTAAAAAGATAGTGCATGAAATTATTATGAGAATGAAAAGATAAACAGAAGAATACTCTTTTTCTATTAATTAACAATGTTTTCTTTAAACATTTCCATCCTCATTTCCATTCTCATCAATCATACCATCTTCATTACTAATATTGATTTCATCACATGGTCCATGGGTTATGAATTTACATAATTTACAAAAATGAATATATCAGTCAATTACTAATAATAAGGGAATAAATCAAGTTCTATATCTCTCTAGGGATAAACATATCATTAAGATTTACATCACACTTACCATGAAGCCTCATTCCAGATATTTTCATCAAATGCATCTTTTTGGGGCAAAAATCCTCAGTCCCCTTCCCTAACCCATGAATTATGGGGTGGGTTTTAGAGCCACGTTCTAATCTAACCCATGTCTATATACTCTCAATTCCAATACCCCACAACAACCAAGACATGTTCACATAATTAAGTATCCTTTTACCACATATACCATATCATAAACCATACACAATCAATTAACATAACATTCACATATCATAATTATTCATCATGTGAATTTAACATCATTCCTTAACATCTTAGCACATTTACCATTTACATTGTATAACCCATTTCACCAATTTCCCTTTCCCATGCCTTAACCCATTATTTATTATTAACAATTACCATATATTGGGGAATTTAACATATTTATCATTTCATATTTCTTAATCTATTAACTCATTTCCATTACTGGTTCCTAAACCATTCTAACACATTCACATTAACCCATTTAATATGTTTTCACATTCTTCCATACAACCCCTTATGACGTTTCTATAAATTAGAGACCACCACTATTTTTTACTATATATAAGTTAACCTAACATAAAAATATTGTTTTTAAGGGCTCTACTTTGACGCAAGTCAATTTATTACTTAAATTACCATGTTCCACATTCGGGAATGTTGGTGCACCCCATGGGTGGCCCTAAACTAGTCAAATAATCCTCAAAACATCCCATGGAGATCATGAAGAGTTAATTTTATCATTTATCCAAACATTTTACCAAATACTATCAAATGAATCAAATTATCAATAAGATAGAACCAAAACCATGATTTTACATGTACAAATTTACAATAAAATTGTGGGCTATTACATGTAGAACGACTACCTAGATTTCAAAGATGAACACACCCTTAACCTTAGATTTAGATCCATATTAAAGAACCCATTAAATCCCTAGCCTATGATCCACTAGAAAAAGATGTGTCTGAGGTTCAAAAGAATAAGAATGAAACACCAATCCCTAATCTAGAAATGAGAATCATGAGTAGAATTAGACATACTCGGGGCTTCGGTCTACAAAAAACGGTAATCCAAATGGCCTAGAATCAATAGTGATCAAACCATGGGAATATTGGGAGAGTATGGTTCATACCTAGTGTGGGAGGTGGAAGAAATGGGGGGTATTGGTATGAAACATAAAATCCTTATAGTTAATTTGGTAATTTTTCACTTTTTAATGGGCCACATGATTGGCAGAATAGTTTGTAAAACTATGTGCAAACTATATGAAAACCTCAGTCTAAGAGGGGTAAATGTAAAATTCTTACGATGGTTTTCCATATGGTTTGAAAAAATACGCACCAATAGTGAAAAATTCCTCTATCCATGGTCACAAAATTTGGATTTCCCCCTTGCAAGGTTTACTCTAACTATGTGCCAACTGTACAACATGCACTGGATCACATGAATTCCCTTTATTTAGTGTCCTGAACCACCAAAACACACTTGATCTTCCTCAAACACCTGATAAACATTCCATTGATCAAAATTAATATTATTAAATAAAAATTTAAACAATTACATACCTCCATGAAGTCTGAAAACTTATAACATACCCCACCATATAATAGCTATTGATCAAGTTGTTCTTATGATGCATAACTGAGAATATGAAGTAGGCACTGTAGCAGGTATTGTTCGGTACTGTAGCAGCCAGAACTATTCACCCGATTTGGGCTTTCAGGCCACCGATTTGGGCCTACGTGTCTCAAGGGCCTTCGGGCCATCAAAGGCCTTAGGGCCATAGGGCCTTTGGTCCATTGAAGACCATGAAGTATCCCATATCACATAGAGCCGGCCCCAGAAGAGGATCAGAGCACCAGTAGCAGTCACCAGACGCAGAGCTAACCAGATTTGAAGAATGAGAGTGTATGGAAACCGCCATCGGGACCAGGCACCATGCAGCTTTGTATGGGGCAATTATATCCGATCAGAAATGCAGGTGGGGAGCTAAAGGTGATCAATGATGTATAAGCTGGGGAGGGGAAGTTCTTGTGGGCTGGGCCTACGGGTGATGTTATGGGCATGGTATGACACTGGGCCTTCGGTTCATGTATTTCGGGTCATGTCGGGCCTTGTTCATTGGGCCTACGGGTCTTGTATGGGTTCCCCTTATACCCTTAAAAGGGGGATTATCTATAATAAAATAAAAAAGAAGGCCTTCAGGACATTCGGAGTACAGAGAATATGAAGAAAATAGGTTGGGACACTAAGCCCCCATATCATACTCTCTATACCATGTTTCTTCTTGAACATTACCATGCTTCCATAGAATGTGAACAAGAGGCACAGTCTTCAATTGTAATACTTTCTCACTGTAGACCAAAATATTAACCAATTTCTCCTCAAATGACACAACATTCTCAACATCAATCACATGAGATGGGTCTGGGTGACACTGCCAAATATTTGACACATAAAAAACAACATGCACACTACTATACCACTATAGAGGATCCAATAGGTTCACCAATAGTATGATCCTCTCTCCAATCTCAAACATCCTAAGGTAACTGGGAACCTAATTACCTTAATTTCGAATCCAAAGGTGACTCAACATTGGAAAAACTAGAAGAAACATATGATCGCCCACCATATTCTCAAGGTTGATGCCTATCTTCATATAATTTGTTCCTATTTTGAAAATTTTTAATACGTTTACAAATCAACTGGATCAGCCTCAACGTCTCCGGCACGAGACTCAATCCTAGTAGCTTGGTTTCTTGAGCCTCTAACCAACATAATAGGGATCTGCATAGCCTTCCATAGTGTGCTTCATACGTTACCATCTGAATTATATCTGGGTAACTATTATTTTAGTAAAACTCATCTAGAAATATATTCTTTTCCAAAAATCCATCAAAGTCTAGGACAAAAAAACTTAACATGCCCTTTAGTACTTGAATAGTATACTCTGATTTTCCATCTTTCTGCTAGTGGAAATCTATACTCAAAAACTTATGGGTACCAAGAACTACCTGTAACACCTTTTAGAATAGTGGTGTGAATATTGGATCACTATCTAAAACTATAGTTCAGGGTACCCCATGCGAATGCACTACCTCTTAAGAAAACAGACCACCCAACTAATCCATAATGAAATTCTCTCTAATTTTCATTAAATGAGAAAAATTCTTCAACCAATACACAACTACCCATTTATCATAATTATTCAGATGCATCCTCAGAAATAATAAAAAAATTCCATCACCACATCATCCCACTTCCATTTTAAAATGGGAAATGTTTGTAACAAACCACATAATTGTATACAATGCCTTCACCTAAGGGAATGTAAGGAATCACACCACAAAATATTAAACCTATTTCTTCATTCCTGTCCAAAAATACTACCTACAAATATCATGGTATATTTTGGTCAAACCAGGATGCAGTGAACACTTCTATGCAAGAAACTCTCATATATACATGTTGTCAAAACCTCACAACCATGAACATAAAAAATCCCACCATCTCCAACGGTCCACCCAAAATATAACACACCACCTTTATGACATTAACTAAATACAAAACATTTTAGATACTCATACTAACTTTCTTTAATATTTTTTAGAAGCATGGAATCAACTTCCAAGGACTAAAGGTTCATTATACCTTGGATATCTTGAACATCAAGATCCATATCTGAAAATAGTTCCATCAAAATATACTTCGAACATGATTCCTAAACATACTAATTTTGAACCTTTCGACTCAAATAATCTACAACATTGTTTCCCTTTACTTGTATATAAATTAATACAAAGTCAAAGGATTACTTATTATCAACCCATATTCACTGAATAATATTAAAATGATGTTGAGAGAAGATATATTTATGGATTTTATGAACACTATAAATAGTAAACCATTCTCCAAACAATTAATTCCACAAAAATTTAAGGGAGTAAACCACTATGTCTAATTAAAGATTATGTGTAGGGTAATTTCATTCATGAGGACTAAAATTTCATGAGCCAGATTCCATAACCCAATCATCCTATACCAAAACCACCCTAATCCCAACACTATAAACATCACAAAAAATTTATACTTATTATATGGAATAGGTAAGATCAGAATAGATGTTGTCATCAATCACCTCTTTAACTCTATGAAAACATTCCCACATGCATCTGACCATTCAAACATGATGCCCTTCTTGGTAAAACCTAAAAGTGGTGATTCCAAATTATAAGTCTTTAATCTACCTTCATTAATATTCATCCAATATAAGAAAACTTTAGATATTAGAAACATTCGTGGGCTAATCCCTTGAAACAATGACATCCACCTTCTTAGGGTCCACTTCCATGCCTTTCTCCATAACGACATGGCCAATATGTGCACCATATTAATATAGAAATGACATATGGATATATTAGTGTATATCCTATGCTCTCTTAGTTTACTCAAGATGATGTAAAGATGTTTGGAATGATCATCATGAGTCTTAGAGTACATAAAGATGTAATCATTAAAGATGACTATGAACTGATCTAGGTAAGGGTGAAAGATTTAGTTAATCAGGGCCATAAACACTTCCAGAGCATTGCTCAACCAAAATGGTTCCATAAAAACTCATAAAACATGTACCCTCTATTAAAATATGCTTATGGTATATCTTAAAGTTTCTACCTCACCTGATGATACCCTGATCTCAATTCAATCATGGAGAACACTGATGCATCTCTCAATTTGTCGAAAAGGTCATTGATTCTATGAAAAGGGTTTATGTTATTAACTATAATTTGATTCATCTTCCTTTAATCAACACATTACTTAATAAATCCATTGGCCATATTGGAAACTATACTAGGGATCCTCGAGGTTATGTACTCGGTCAAATGAACCCCTTTTTCTACATTTCCTCCAATTCAGTTTTGATCTCCTATAGTTCTACTAGTGCCATTCTATATGGATGAATGGAAACAGGTTCTGATCCTAGTATTATCTCTATCATGAACTCAATATCACTCTTTGGTTATAGGCCTAATAATTTCTTAAGAAACATATCTTAGAACTGATACAAAACCGGAGGAAATAATTGCCACTCTACCCCCCCCCCCCCCCATCAAGCATAAGAAAAGACACATGGGTTGTGAGTTCACCCATCTACTGACAAACCAGTCCTACAAAACCTTTATGGACATCCCATTAACCATTATGGAAATTATTGTCTCCCTCAAGAGATTTAAATGTTACACTATGGTGTTAATAGTAAACATGATCTTTCTACAATGTTATCTAGTCTATTCCCAAAATCAAATCAAAACCTGACATCACAAGCACAAACAAGTCCATAGGAAACTATACCCACAAATCTTGAGAACTCACCCCTTACACTGTCTAATATTCTTTTTTCAAACACCTAATAGTGTATTTATCTATATAAGCCCACATTATTTTCCATTGAAAATCACAACACAACCATAAACTAAAAATAAATAGAAGAATTTAAGGAACCTATGTCAAATAAAGAACAAGAGTGTGTGTAAGGTACATGGATCGAGATAGAATAGTCAATGGTACAGCCTCTCCACCTCCCAGAGTAGACTAAACTTCATGAAGCTAATGTTCCCCTCAAACCTAGGACCCAGTATGAGTTCTTGGTGCGACAATACCCTATTGATATGGATTCTCATCTTGGGAGTACCATGTCTACCACCTCTACTGATACAGATAGTCAAACATCAAATTCCTATATCATATGGGGTAATGGATCAACTTTATTCAATAATAATTATCCCCAATTCTCTATCAGTGCACATTTGTCGATGATTAAAACATAACCTATACAAATTCCCCATTCTATCGCATGATTTGTACTCAACTACCGGTTAAGGGAATCGACCAAGAATGTTCGTCAGCCTACCACACAAATAGAAGAACACATGTTCACCACTTTGAGAGGTTGGTATTCTATTCAGACCACTCTCCACACTTCAACCATGGTGTAGAATTCTGAAATGATGATTCCTAACCTCAAAAGCCACACCACTGGTTCTTCCAACTAGAACCACAATTCCCCTTCCCCATTATTACTTTAAGTTACCTTCTCAAATAAGGTCTTGATCCACCACTTCGTAAAAAATAATTAATCATAATATGTTCACCTGGGACCTAATCTCATGTCTAGTCCCATCCTAGAAATGTCTTTTTTTCATGGCCTCATCCCATGTCAATGATAAAAAAAGAATTATATGTCTGTGAAATGGATTACATAATCCATCACTAGGATCATTCCCTAGGCCATCCTCATAAATTATACAACCCTCTCCCATAGTATGGTCTCTGAATATAAATTATCCTTAAACATTTCATGAATGTATTTCCACAATATACCATCAGCCTACTGATTTTGAACAAAAATACGCCACATGTGCTTTGTTGATCCCTGCAACATGTGTGTTGCCAAATTGACTCTCTTCTCTGTAGAAGTATCCAAATGATCCATGGTCGTCTTGATAGAAAATTTCCAAATGTCTTTTTCCTCGAGTCCACCATCTCCTTCAAATGTTGGAGGGTGTTGTAACTAAAACTCTCTAGTTATATCAAACATACTCAGCACATCCCACTAGGGGTACCTTTCCCTTTTCAGGAAAAAATGAGAAAATTTCTTGTAGAACTACTCCTATCCAAGGTTATCTTGGACCCAAATATTTCCATGCTCCACTACTGGTATATCATTCTCAAAAATATCCTATTATCTCCCAACCTATACATGTTGTCATGGAGGAATTTTTATATAATTCCAAAAACTATTCATAGTATATATTATATTTAGGGTTCATAGTTTTTGTAAAGAAGACTTTCTATAATCCATAAACATTCCGTTTTGCATACACTATCCCAACAGACATCATCATATTTAGAACACTACTCTTTACCATCCCCACCATAGTTCATGGTCAATACAAGGTAAAACCACCTACATAGTCACAATACATTTATTAGATACCTTTTAAAAACTATTTCCACACTAATAATGTTAATATTTCATATTAGAAACACTTCCCATTTAAAAATTTATTACAACCGACATTTTAACTCATTTATAACCTTTAATTAAGCCCAATTCTTTAACCATTGTTTAATATTACTTCCATCTACCCATTTTCATCATCTTTATTATAAACCATTTTCTTTATGATTTTAAAGAATGTGAAATTAATTCAACCCTTCATGTCTCACACATCCATCCTATGTGTGCCTACTATAATGTGTGACACCTATTTCTCTAGGTTTCTACCATAATGCATGAATGAAAAACCCCATTCTCTTTCATACATGAGAAAAATAAAATAAAATAGTCACATCACATAATAATTTCATCACCCAATGGTGAAATATCATTCAATTATAACAACACATATTAAAAAAAATTCCCACCCTTGACACATGGTTTTCCCCCGTACATGGGTTAGTTACTCTTATTCATGAGCTCGTTTACAAGGCTCGACACTTCCTAATCTCCCTTCTACCATCCCAAATAACAAGACCCCAGAAATGAACATGGATCTAATATATCATTGTAACATCCCTGACCTATAAACTAGTAAACTAGTTCCCCGATCAGAGTTAACACATAAACTCAAGCACGCCTCCCCATACACTAGATGTTTCATACAAGTAGAGAGGGTTTAAAGGGTCATGTGGGGATATTCTACCATCTTTACTAAAGTAAAATATATTATATAACATATGAAATTAAATAAATTATAATAAAATGACCCGTACCATGCATTACCAATCATTTCCCAAATGGGGTACAACCACAACTAAAAGATAAATATGCTATGTCATACTAACAATGCTAAAAATAACGAAAACCCAAAATAAAGACCAACATGTGAATCCAAAAAATGGGTACTGACTCAAATGATTTATCCTTTACCATGAACATACCAATCCCAACTTAAATCCCTAGAATAACAATATTTCCCTTACTCGGACCTGCAAACATGTAATCTACTCAGATACCCAACAGCGGCCCAAATATCAAGTGTGTACAACTTAGTAAGCCACCAAAAATGGTGTCTACAAAATATCATGCCTAAAAAAATTATATCAAATTATTAAATGAATGAAAATATAAAGAAAATACAGCTTATGTGTAGTTAATTAACAGTATTCACTTTAACCACTTCAATCATTATTTACATTCTCAATTCTTATATTTTCTTCGTTACTAAGTTCATTTTCATCACATGTTCCATGGGTTAGTCATTTACATCATTTAAAAAATAGCCTAAGTCATTAAATTACTAATAATAATGTAATAAATAATGTTCCCTATCTCTCTATGCATAAAAATTTCATAAAAATTTACATCATACCTATCTCGGAGCCTTATTCCAGGTAGTTTCATCAAATCCATCTGTTATGGGCATAGAGCCTTGGTCCCCTTCCCTAACTCATGCATTATTGGGCAGGGTTTAGAACCTTATTCTAACCCAGCCCTTGGGAAATTATCCTCAAGTCCAAAACCCCAAAATATCTGAGGCATGTGCACATACTTATTTTTCTATTTACCACATATATAATAGCATCATCCATACACAATCAATAAACATAACATTCACATCTAATAATAATTCAACTTGTGAATTTAACATCATGTCTTAATCTATTTTCACATTTTCTAATTAGATTATAAGACACATTTAACCCATTTCACATTCCCATGCCTTAACCCATTGTATATTTTCAACAATTCCCATACATTGGAAAATATAACACATTTATGATTTTATATTCCTTAATCCTTTAACGCATTTCCATTAGAATTTCATAAGAAATTTGACACATTCACATTAACCAATTTAACCGATTTTCAAATTATTCCAAAAAATCTCTTTTTCCATTTACAAAAACTAGACCCAACTACAATTTTTACCTCAATATAATTTAACCTAACATAATAATCAGTTCTTCATCATATCTACTTTGACGCAGTCAATTTCATACTTGACATTACTATGTTCCTTGTTTGGTAATATTGGTGAACCCCATGGGTGGACCTAAACATGTCAAACCATACACAATGCATCCTACAGGGATCAAAAGGGTTTAATTTTCTCATTTAACAAATGATTTTACCAAACCCTGTCAACGTAATCAAATGCACAAGAAGATATAAACAAGAACACAACTACACATACAAAAATCAATAACAAAACTATAAGATATAACATATAGACCACCTACCTAGAATCTAAAGATGACCATACCTTTAAAAATAGGTTTATATCTAGATTTAAGAACCTATTAATGCATAAAACTATGATCCACTAGAAAAAGTGGGTTTTAGGTCTCTGAAATAAGAAAAATGAAACCATAATCCGTAATTTGTAAAAGAGAATCAAAAGGAGAATTAGACTTACCCATTGATCGAATCAAAAACCAAAGGGACTCCATAATACATATAATTTAAAGAGATCAACACCTAGAAAGATTAAGGGAGTTTGGTTTTTCACTAGAGATGTAGGAGTAAGAAATTGGGATAAAATCAAGTGCGGGTCTTAAAATCCTAAGGGGGAAATTTGGTAATTTTTTACTTTTTAATGGGCGGAATGGTTTGGAAAACCATTCAGAAACCGTGCATCATACTATACCCAATAGGGGAAAGTCACTTGGTTACTTGAGTATTCTACATGGTTTTACAGGCTATTTGAAAACCATGTGAAATGGATCTATCCAAAGTCACATGCTTTGGCTTTCCCACTTACACAGTTTATACTAACCGTGTTCCAACCATGCAACATACACTGGATGGCCCAAATTCCATTTTATTCATGTATGAAACCTACAGAACACCCAGATCTTCCTCACACAGTTGGGAAAAATTTAATTGACCAAAATTGTAACACCCCGAGTTTCCACGATACGCTTCTCATTCAATAATGCAATAGCTTGCATTGTACGCAACTTCGAGTTCTAAAACACCGCGACTAATCAAAGTAGCCGTTATGAATAGTAATAACCACTTTTTAAAATTATAGAAATTTTATATTTCAAAATGGACTTCATTTTTGGATTCGGAATATCGAAATTAGCCTATGTTGAATTTTTGGTATTTTTCTGAGAACTTCTAATTTTTTATGAATAGTGAAAAATACTTAAAAACAACTTTTCTAATCAAAATAATTTATAGTGATAAATTATACTATTTATTGGTTTTAAAGTATAATTAGAATATATTTTTACCATTTTATCCAATGGTGTTCATTAGAATTAATTTCACTTTGAAATTGGACATAAACAATTGTTAATCTTTTGATATATATTGTTTCTTAAAAACACACTATTTGTTGTGACAGCGGGAATTAATTATAAAATTAATTAATGAAACTTATATGTTTGGAATTTTGTAAAATAGGAATCATTTTTGAATTCGGAATATCAATTATAGCTTAGGGTGAAATTTTGGCATTGTTCTGAAAAACTTCAATTTTTGATGAATAGTGAAACCACTAAGTGGTAGTTAAATAACTGATTTTTTCGTTTAAATGAAATATTACCACTTCTGTGTTTTGATTTTCAAAAATCCAACATACATGGTTTTCATTAAGAAGTAAAATGTGGTTAAATGAGATTAAAATAATTTTTGGTGAATAGTAACTTTTAAGTTCTTAATCGCGGTTAGAGGTAATTAGTGTAGTTTAAGGTAAAAATAATATTTTAATAATATGAGATGAGCATGACACATGTCCTACCCTCATTGGATGTTCTATGGCCGACCAAAACAATCCATGGGTCAACTTGGGGACTCCATGGAGCCACTTTAGTTGTAAAATGACATAAATACGTTTTATTTAATGTTAAAGTAAAAAATTAAACAAACATGAAATATTTTACTAAAACAATTTTTACATGGGGTTATACAAGTCATCTTTTTTACTATAAATATTCATTGGAAAGAGTAAACGATTTCATACATCATAGTATTTTTTTTATAATTTTTAGGCATTAAATAAATTAAATTATTTATGACATCATTATGATGCAGCGATGACCTCATTATTTAACGATTTTAATAAAATGAAAAGATAATGTACAATCCAAGGCTTAAACTTGTCCAAAGGCTATTGGATGGGTATATTTAGAACCCTTATCACCTTATCCACGAATTATATAATTTTTGGACCTTTAAAATCCGAAAAGCATTGTATAAAAATGAAAAAGTTCCTTACTTTCCAAGAGTGTCCCTCCTCTCCTCTTATAAAAGGCCCCCACCTCTACCACCTCATTCACACTTTCAAGCCATTTGGCTCGGCCAAACTATTCCCAAATACTCTCCCAACTTCACCCTCTTACTCCTAGAAGCCTCACTTTGGGCATAACTCTTCCCAAGGAAGCCTTTGGCTCAAATCAAAAAGAGTTACCCGATTTTAAGGTAATGTCTTCTCTAATGTTGTTTTGTTTTATTTTTCTTCTCCAACCCACTAAACTCTTTTTATTAATTTCTTTTGTAACAACACCAGTATCCTAAATATACTAGGATGTTGTTATAATAAGTATTCGAGCTACACTTACACACACCTACATCTAATGGTTAAAGAACATACGGTTTCTGTGGATGGCGAATTCCTGCCTCACGAAACGAT
The DNA here is from genome assembly GCA_963277665.1 of Viscum album. Taxonomy (NCBI): domain Eukaryota; kingdom Viridiplantae; phylum Streptophyta; class Magnoliopsida; order Santalales; family Viscaceae; genus Viscum; species Viscum album. The sequence goes on from OY728166.1 coordinate 1,208,266,380, forward strand.
GATTGTTCAACACTCATATAACATCTTCAAAGGTGGAAATTAAGATGTAACTATATTTATATATGATATATAATATGTTTATGTTTTACTTATTCTTCTGTATTTCTCATTTATGGCATACATTATGATTTCCATTATGGGTAAACGCGATAATTTCATTTTAGGAAGTGCGGACTACCGCCCCCTCAAAGTGATTTTAATCGTTAATGCCATATGTGGGATATATAAAGGATGGAGTAAATGATATTATACACTATAGTATACTGGAATTATATTATACATTTATATAATTATGATTTAATTCCATTAAATATTAAATAGAAATGAAAGTAGCATTCATGCGTACGTACGGCTTACCGTCTCCATGAACGGTGCATTTCATTTCTTACCTCTAAATGTTACGTAATATTATAAATAAATGTATATACTATATATATATGATATATATGATATCTACATCATGAATATAATTCTGTATATAATGGATATTTCACCACATGAACAACTTGTAATTATAAGAAGTTTATTTTTGACTCAAGTACCAAAGATCGACAAAACGACCGTTATTAACTTAAATAATTACATAATGTTCATAACATGGTAATAAGTGATATAAAAGGAATAATGAACAAGAAAAAGGTTCTTAAGTAAATAGAAATTAACTCTAGTTTATTATTCAGGAGGTTAAAGAACGGTCGAGTCAGGACAAGACGCAATGTAAGGGAACTTCTTAACCCAATTTCTATTCTTTGGGTTAATCTCCTACTTTCAAATTATGTCATGATATTATTATTTCCTATCTTGTATTTTTACATTATTTATGTGTACTTATAGTGAATACACATTATAGATGTACTTTATTTAAAAAAATGTTCTTTTTAAGGACTTCATCTCAATCCCCTTTCATTGAGGCATATTTGGTTTTATACACAACTTTCTTTTATACGGTGTATAAACCCCTTTAAATTTTACGTTTATTCAAAAGGAATTCTTTTTATACGAAGAGTTTTGATAAATGACAAAAGGGAATGTTTTTCTTTCCGTACTTATGCGGCGACAACGACTTCTCCGCCGCCGTGACCATTATTTGAGTTTCGGCTTCCTCTACAAGCCATCATTTTTTTAATGAAGAATAAATACAAAGTTTTAACTTTCTTTTATTTTGGTATTAAAAATGGTTTTGAAAGCGTTTTTATTATATCAATTTGTTGTATTGATATCTTGTGATTGAAATGTGGAAATTTTATGTTTCCTTTATGCCTGTTTTATGTGATACGATTGTGTTATGGTTTATGAAATGTTTAAACCTATTCATATGAGGAATGTATTGGACTTAATAAGTGACGGGTGGAGCCTGCTATAGCTCCTAGATGCATCGGTAGGTCTCATGAGACAACTAGATGTGGAATTGTCCGAGGCCCTTTCCCAATTTGATTTATGGTTTTGGCCGAGGCCTTAATCATTTGAGACGTCTTGGCCGAGGCCTTGACAAAATGTTTCAGAATGTCTGGAATTATACATTCCCTCATTATGAAAGTGGTTAATGATATTTCATGTGATTATTCGACCAGTAGAATATCCATGTGAAGAAGTAAATGGCATTATCTCATTTTACTTTTGCCATATTATGTTGATGTTCAAGTTTAAAAGGCTTTTGTTTTAGTTATACATTGCCTTAAATGTTTATGTTTATTTATGAAAGCTTCCGCAATATTTTTATCCTTACTGAGCATATGAGCTCACCCCTTTCAATGTTTTAATATTTTCCAGGATGTGAAGAATTATTTTAGGAATGACCTGCAGGGATAGTCAGAAGAGGATATGAGTGTGGACTATGAAGACTTTGTTACTGTAGTTTTTCACCTTATGTTGTAATGTAACATTTAGGAATATATCTAGTGTTTCCAAGGCTACTAAACTAATCGGTCTTTCGAGACTTGATCTTTTGTGATCATGCCAATGTTACGAAGTAATGCACCGACTCTGGGTAGCTGGGGTTGGGGTGTTACAGTTGGTATCAGATGCATTTTAGTACTAACCTTGGAAGCTATATTTAGATAAACTCTAATTAGAGCACATAGCCCAAAGATAGACTTTGAGGATTAGTATAGAAGAACTTCCTAGAATTTTGTTATTGTAGAGATTTTGTGAGTTTTCCAAGAAATACATCCCTGTCTGGATACGAGCAGGTAGAGGCGGCTCTGGCACAGATGTACCTAGGGGTAAAACCCGAAAACATCGCTTTGAGCTAGACTCGAACGGGAACTGGTGCACGACAACGGGCCCTGCTGCACTCTTGGTTACGACACTCCCGGGGGATATGCTTTGGATAATTCTCATTTTCTTTATAAACCAATATGAAGGGTTATGAGTATATACTTCCTCAAAGAAAACATTTTTATGGATTATATCCATAAATAGTTCAATTTATGTTAAGTATCTTACAAGTATGGAATTATGTATTTTGATTCATAAACTAATATAGTTTACGCCATTGTTTAGAAATAGAGCCTAGTGGAAAGAATGGAAACTGTATCAACGCACGCACTCCGTGTAGGGATCACCCTCCTGCTCAAGATAATTATTGTGGATCTGGAGATACAACTGGTGCTGATCAACTTATTACCATACTGGGGCAACTCACTCAGGTTATGAATAATAACCTTACTCGTATGGAGCACCCTGATCCTCAACGTGGAGGATCAATGTTAGACCGCTTCATGAGGCAACAACCGCCAACTTTTAATGGGGGTAAAAATCCATTAGTAACTGAGAAATGGATAAACTCCTTAGAGAAAATATTCCATGCCTTAGGGAGTAGCGAAAGGGAGAAGGTTGTCATGGAATTTTACCGCCTCACTGAAGATGCCGATCATTGGTGGTCGCTGATTCAAAACACAAAGGAAGATGATGACGTATCAAATATGGAATGGAGGGAGTTCAAAGTGATTTTCCTAGAAAAATACTTTCCTTATGACCATAGAGCAGATATGGAAAGGAAATTTCTGATTCTGAAACAAAAGGAGGATGAGAATGTCGCAAAGTATGAGGCCAACTTTACAAGGTTAGCAAGGTATGCTGTAGATTATATACGTAACCCAAGAAGTAAGATTGATCGTTTCTTTTATGGGTTAAAACCATTTCTCCGTCGAGCATTAGTCTCACAAACCTTCTCGTCATACGAAGATATTGTCTCGTGTTCTATCAAGACAGAAAATGAATTCTCTAAGTCTTATGACAAATAAGTAAATCAAGAGAAGAAGAGAACGGTGGAACAAGAGACAGATAAATGGAAAAAGGGAAAGAAGTATTTTCCATTATGTGATAATTGTGGGAAGAATCACCCTGGTACTTGCCTAAAAGGAATGGGAGTTTGTTATAAATGTGGAGAAAAAGGTCACCAGGCACGTGATTGCAAGGGAAAGAAAGAGGATATCAATGTTGAATGCTACAATTGTAGAGAAATGGGGAATTATACAAATGAATGTCCTAAGCGTCAAGGAAACATACCTCAGAAAAGGCCAAGGGATCAATGCCAATCTTATGCTGTGACTACAGTTGAAGCGGAATAATTAATGTATTGGTGCTTTTGGACTCAAGGATTATTTTCTGGTTATAAGAATAATGTGATATATATAAGGATTGTACTGCAGTACTTTTTGATTTCATTAAGGTTTTAATATGATGAAGGTAATTATATTTTTAGTATGTGACAATAAGAGAAACTTTTCTTTGTTTGGGGAATCTGATGTTACAATTGATTTTGGAATTTTGAGACCTTTTAGAAAAAGTCTGGACGGAGGTATTTTGGATAACTATAGAGGTTGGAATGGATTAAGTTGATCTTTTGATAGTATTGTTTAAGGTTAAAACATTTCTCAAGATTATTTTTGGAATATTATAATACTATATTTTTAGGAAAAGGACAACCTGCATGGTGGGGAATAACCCATCGCTTCAGACAAAGCTGCAGGAATCGAACCCACAACCATAGTGCGACAGGCCTTTATTTCCTACCACTAGCCTACAAGAAGTATATGGTTATTACAAAATAATTTTACTAATCTAAATGGTATGTGTTAATATTTGGAACCTTATACAATTAGGATAAGTATGATATTTTTGAGTTATATTATCTTTTTGAGTGAAAGATGAGTTGAAGGTTGAAACTCTAATTGTCAAGCATAAATATATATATACCTATCTATTATTCAATGAATAAATTAATTCTTAAACTTTAGTAAAGGTATATTAAAACAAAAAAATGTGTTATCCTAATACCACATGTGTTGTTGAACTGATGATATTTCAAATCAACATAGATTGAAGGCTTTGAGGCCCTCAATTTGACAGTTGATTGTGATTGATGACCTCAATCACTCCCCACAAATATTTACATTTTTCCTCCAATTATATGTCTCTAATTGCCACCAATGTTCTCCTAATCAAGATCATAATTGGGTGGTGACTTTTTCATTTCCCTTTCCCTCTTATTAAGGCTAAATTTTATTAATCTTATTTCTGATGTGGGTTTTCCACAAAGGTATTTTCTCTTTTCAACCTTTTATTTTCAACGAAAAAATTCAAATTGCGAGGATGCAATTTATTGAAGTAGGGGAGAATGTAACACCCCGAGCTTCCATGATACGCTTCTCATTCAATAATGCAATAGCTTGCATTGTACGCAACTTCGAGTTCTAAAACACCGCGACTAATCAAAGTACCTGTTATGAATAGTAATAACCACTTTTTAAAATTATAGAAATTTTATATTTCAAAATGGACTTCATTTTTGGATTTGGAATATCGAAATTAGTCTTTGTTGAATTTTTGGTCTTTTTCTGAGAACTTCTAATTTTTTATGAATAGTGAAAAATACTTAAAAACAACTTTTTTAATAAAAATAATTTATAGTGATAAATTATAATATTTAGTGGTTTTAAAGTATAATTAGAATATATTTTTACCATTTTATCCAATGGTGTTCATTAGAATTAATTTCACTTTGAAATTGGACATAAACAATTGTTAATCTTTTGATATATATTGTTTCTTAAAAACATGCTATTTGTTGTGACGGTGGGAATTAATTATAAAATTAATTAATGAAACTTATATGTTTGGAATTTTTTAAAATAGACATCATTTTTGAATTCGGAATATCAATTATCGCTTAGGGTGAAATTTTGGCATTATTCTGGAAAACTTCAAATTTTTATGAATAGTGAAACCACTAAGTGGTAGTTAAATAACTGATTTTTTCGTTTAAATGAAATATTACCAATTCTGTGTTTTGATTTTCAAAAATCTGACATATATGGTTTTCATTAAGAAGTAAAATGTGGTTCAATGAGATTAAAATAATTTTTGGTGAATAGTAACTTTTAAGTTCTTAATCGCGATTAGAGGTAATTAGTGTAGTTTAAGGTAAAAATAATGTTTTAATAATATGAGATGAGGTTGACACAAGTCCTACCCTCATTTGATGTGCCATGTCCGACCAAGACAATCCATGGGTCAACTTGGGGACCCCATGGAGCCACTTTAGTTGGAAAATGACATAAATACCTTTTATTTAATGTTAAAGTAAAAAATGACACAAACATGAAATGTTTTACTAAAACAATTTTTACATGGGGTTATACAAGTCATATTTTTGACTATAAATATTCATTGAAAAGCTAAAACTATTTCCTACATCATAGTATTTTTTTTTATAATTTTTAGACATTAAATAAATTTACTTATTTATGACATCCTTATGATGTAGCGATGACCTCATTATTTAACGATTTTAATAAAATGAAAAGATAATGTACAATCCAAGGATTAGACTTTTCCAAAGACTATTGGATGGGTATATTTCTAACCCTTATCACCTTATCCACGAATTACATAAGTTTGGTACCTTTAGAATCCGAAAATCATTGTATAAAAATGTAAAATTTCCTTACTTTCCAAGAGTGCCCCTCCTCTCCTCTTATAAAAGGCCCCCACCTCTACCACCTCATTCACACTTTAAAGCCATTTGGCTCGGCCACCCTATGCCCAAATAATCTCCCAACTTCCCCCTCTTACTCCTAGAAGCCTCACTTTGGGCATAACTCTTCCCAAGGAAGTATTTGGCTCAAATAAAAAAGAGTTACCCGATTTTGAGGTAATGTCTTCTCTAATGTTGTTTTGTTTTATTTTTCTTCTCCAACCCCCTAAACTCTTTTTATTAATTTCTTTTGTAACACCACCAGTATCCTCAATATACCAGGATTTGTTTATAAGAAGGATTCGAGCTACACTTACACACACCTACATCTAATGGTTAAAGAACATACGGTTTCTGTGGATGGTGAATTGCTGCCTCACGAAACGATGATTGTTCAACACTCATATAACACCTTCAAAGGTGGACATTAAGAGGTCACTATATTTATATATGATATATAATATGTTTATGTTTTACTTATGCTTCTGTATTTCTCATTTATGGAATAATTTATCATTTCCATTATGGGTAAACGCGATAATTTCATTTTAGGAAGTGCGGACTACCGCCCCCTCAAAGTGATTTGAATCGTTAATGCCATATGTGGGATGTATAAAGGATGGAGTAAATGGTATTATACACTATATTATACTGGAATTATATCATAAATTTATATCATTATGATTTCATTCCATTAAATACGAAATAGAAATGAAAGTAGCGTTCATGCGTACGTACGGCTTACCATCTCCATGAACGGTGCATTTCATTTCTTACCTCTAAATGTTACGTAATATTATAAATGAATTTATATAATGTATATATATGATATATATGATATCTACATCAGGAATATAATTCTGGATATAATGGATATTTCACTACATGAACAACTTGTAATTATAAGAAGTTTATTTTTGACTCAAGTACCAAAGATCGACAAAACGACCGTTATTAACTTAAATAATTACATAATGTTTATAACATGGTAATAAGTGATATAAAAGGAATAATGAACATGAAAAAGGTTCTTAAGTAAATATAAATTAACTCTATTTTATTATTCAGGAGGTTAAAGAACGGTCGAGTCAGGACAAGACGCAAGGTAAGGGAACTTCTTAACCCAATTTCTATTCTTTGGGTTAATCTCCTACTTTCAAATTATGTCATGATATTATTATGTCCTATCTTGTATTTTTACATTATTTATGTGTACTTATAGTGAATACACATTATAGATGTACTTAATTTAAAAAAATGATCTTTTTAAGGACTTCATCTCAAACCCCTTTCATTGAGGCATATTTGGTTTTATACACAACTTTCTTTTATACAGTGTATAAACCCCTTTGACTTTTACGTTTATTCAAAAGGAATCTTTTTTATACGAAGCATTTTGCTAAACGACAAAAGGGAATGTTTTTCTTTCCGTACTTATGTGGCGACAACGAATTCTTCGCCACCGTGACCATTATTTGAGTTTCGGCTTCCTCTACAAGCCATCATTTTTTTTAAAGAAGAATAAATACAAAGTTTTAACTTTCTTTTATTTTGGTATTGAAAATGGTTTTGAAAGCGTTTTCATTATATCAATGTGTTGTATTGATATCTTGTGATTGAAATGTGGAAATGGTATGTTTCCTTTATGCATGTTTTATGTGATACGATTGTGTTATGGTTTATGATATGTTTAAACCTATTCATATGAGGAATGTATTGGACTTAATAAGTGACGGGTGGAGCCCGCTATAGCTCCTCGATGCATCGGTAGGTCTCATGAGACAACTAGACGTGGAATTGGCTGAGGCCCTTTCCCAATTTGATTTATGGTTCTGGCCGAGGCCTTAATCATTTTAGACGTCTTGGCCGAGGCCTTGACAAAATGTTTCAGAATGTTCGGCATTATTCATTCCCTCATTATGAAAGTGGTTAATGATATTTCATGTGATTATTCGACCAGTAGAATATCCATGTGAAGAAGTAAATGGAATTATCTCATTTTACTTTTTCCGTATTATGTTGATGTTCAAGTTTAAAAGGCTTTTGTTTTAGTTATACATTGCCATAAATTTTTATGTTTATTTATGAAATCTTCTGCAATATTGTTATCCTTACTGAGCATCTGAGCTCACCACTTTCAATGTTTTAATATTTTCCAGGATGTGAAGAAGTATTTTAGGAATGACCTGCAGGGATAGTCAGAAGAGGATATGAGTGTGGACTATGAAGACTTTGTTATTGTAGTTTTTCACCTTATGTTGTAATGTAACATTTATGAATTTATCTAGTGTTTCCAAGGCTACTAAACTAATCGGTCTTTCAAGACTTGATCTTTTGTGATCATGCCAATGTTACAAAGTAATGCACCGACTCTGGGTAGCTGGGGTTGGGGCGTTACAAAAATTAGTATATTTAAACCAAAATATAAAAAAGGACATACCTCAAATAAGATAAGGATATTACAAAAATATTATTTATTAAAGAATTTTGGGGTCAGACTCATCTTCACTGGTGACCTTTAACGGGTTCCAGCGGGGGAAGGCCATTAAAGTGTTTGAATTTATAGTATTACATAAGGGAATATATAGTTAGTCACATCTGACTTCATAGTTAATCATATGATATTGTATATTGAAAAATAAGTGACTAAATATTTTAATTTAAAAAATATACTATGGAGTAAATAACTGATTATAGATGAGGAAGTAATAAATAAATGATTACATTTAATTTTCTACCACATGCTGTGAAATTCATGAATTACCATTGATAATGTAATAAATAAATTGATGAAAATTAACAAAAAATATGTTTTATGTTATAAATATTATGTTTTTATATAAGTGACTTTTTATATACTATATTCTTGTTTTATATAGGAAAAAAATGATATGTGGCCCACATATTTCAATACTACATAAACTATAAGTTCTTTATAGTATATATAAAATATGTTTATATAAAAAAAGATATATAAAAAAGTATTACCAACATAGTAGATTAATTTATTCAATGAAATATATTTGATTTATAATACCAATAAAATAAATATTTATATTAGATGTATTCTTTTGTACAATGTTTTCTCATATTTTTTTATTTTGAAAACTAATTCAATGGAGATAAAAACTAATGATATTAAAGAAATATTAAATTAAGTACATATAAAATTTTAAATATTTTATTCAATGTGTGCTAAATTATAAGAATTGAAAAATCAATAGAATAAAAGATGTTCAAATTTTGAGAAAGTCAATTTATTTCATGATTTATAGATCTTAATTTATGTAATGACTCGTAATGATGAATGTTATAATTTATAGGGGATACTTGAATGTTGAGTCTCAGAGTAAGGGAAATTTTGAAAATTTGGACTCTAATGGAAATTCAATGTTTTGATAAATTTATAGAATTATTTTAAGTTTTTTTTGAAAGTTTTTTTGATTTTTTAGAGAATTTTTGTGGAGTTAGCATTTCTTTTATAGGTAGGTCATATAGGATTGTTCTAAAATAATGTTCCTTAAAGAATTATGTTAGGGTTGTTCACTAGGTAATTATGTGTTATGCCATGGTTCTTCAGGTGTTACATAAGAGTATGATTTAGGGGAATTTCATGTCCTAATGAGGGGTATTGTTCCATTATAACATCCCAAAATTTTATATATGTTTAAATTTCATTTGAATAATATTTTTTGATATTTAGGAATATTATATAGATTAAACAAATGATACCAATAATGATTTACTTTTTTTTAATTGGGAGTCTTACATTTATATAATAAATATATCTATAAAAATGGAAACTATTTTAATATGACTGTATAAAAAAATAAGAACATTTGGAAATTGTGGATCACATTGATCTCTCGGAAATATTGCACTCTTGAACAGTCCTATAAAAAATATAAAAGACTATTAATCCTAATAAAATAGAAATGAAAAATGTAAAACCATTACTGTAATTTAATTTAATGATGAATGTGGGATTTAATGGGTATATATGAGAGATAATATGACTGTTTTAATATAATATGAACATTAGAAAACTAACCTGACCGTTAGGAATAGTAACCTGACCATTAAAAATAGTAACATGATCATTGAAATATTAAATTAACATAGTAAAATTTTATATAAACAAAATTTACACATATTTATTAAGGTAAATAAAAATATTTTATTACAATTAAATAAATAACAAGATTTAATACTTCGATAAGTTTAAGATCTTTATTTAAAAATTGTATTTTAATGTAATTTTCAAAAAAATATATTTTACTGTAATAACTAAAATTCACTATGATAGAAAATTATACTGATAAAATGAATTTCATTTTTAGAATCATCAAGTTCAATATATTGAAGGGTTATTTTTTGTAATTTTCAAAAAACGCTAATTTTTATGTGAATGGGAAAAATAGATTTTTTTTAATTATTGTGTTTCAAATTACATTATTAATTATGTAATAATGAAATGATAAATTAGAATAAAATTTAAATTAAATTAAATAATTAATAAAATTAAAATTATAAACCTTAAAATAATTTTCTAATGTCTAATGTCTAATTTATTCCATTTAAATAAAAATTTCTCATTTTTTTGACATTCCATTTTAATCAAATAATGAATTTATTTTATATGGTATTTAAAAGTCCCAAAAAATTTATTTTTAATCATATATAACTCATAATTTTTACAATAACACTAATACCATGTTTACATTGGAAATAATATTATATTCAATATTTTATCCTAAAAAACCTCTCCCCTCATCTATAAATACACCCTCTTCATCCCCTTGTAAACCCACTTCACAAAAACCTACCAAAGCCAAATATCTATACTATTAAAATATATTAATCCCCTTATAATAATTAGGTATGTTTTGGATTAACCAAAATCCTTGTTTTCAACAAGTTCATAGAATGATAATGTGTTTAAGGGAGAGATAATGTCCTTTTACCTTTTTTTATTCTCATTTTCTAATTCCCAATGCTGTTATTGTTTTCTATTTCGAAATATCATAAAAAATTAAACAAAATACTAAAATTTTCATGATAATGATAATATCATCTAAAAATATATTTATAATATTATCATATATTATAGATCTCACACCTCTAATTTGTGAAATGTTTCATCAATAGTTAGTTAACTGCTCATGAGGACATTTCCACCTCCCTACATATCACCACAGATATAGATAATGAAAGTAAATTATTTAATAAATATAAATTTATAAATTCATCTATTTATAAGTTCTTAATATTAATTTTATAAATATATAAATTTATATAATCAATACAATGAAATGAAAACAATACCTGTTAATATTAATGGAAACATAATATCAAAACCTAACACAATTAACAAAGAAAATTCAAAAAATATAACTAATTAATTATAATTGATCAGGATTGAAAATACTGAACATAATTATCTAAGGGTTTCATTTTTAATAAATTTATTAATAATATATAGGATATGGAAAAGTGAAGAAGTAACATAGGATCTAAAGTAAGGGGAATCTTGAACCCAAATACTGTTTTTAGGGGTTATTACTAATTTGTCATTATTAGATGTAATAAATCTCCAATGTTTCATTATATAATACATTTTAATATTATTTACGTTTATTTTATATGGTTATTCATGATTTTACCCCATTGATATGAATTATATGTTTCCTATTAAGATTTATTAAAAAACAATATTTCCCCAAACAACTGATTGCCTTCTATTGAGTTGATTCTTCTTCACTCAAAGAATAATGAGATTTTATTCCGAAATATGATCCCCTTTATTAATTTGGTAACCCCAAGTTATATTAGTTTTTTATTCATTCATAAATCCTAATAAAAACGCCTTTATTCCCATGCATTTATGTCATGGAAACGATTGTTATATGTTTCCTTTCAATGTAACATTCATGAATATGAGTATAATATAATGTGAATTTTGTGATTTAAATTATATAAGCCTCTAATGATTGGTTAATTTGATATATCATATGATATTATGTTTATTATTTTTCAACATTATTTTCTCATTATTCATAATTATGATGTTATGATTTAGGCACACTTGTTATGCATGAACATGATGATATCTTTGGTCACAATAACGTCTTGTATTTAAAAATTATGTTATAATGTTTCATTATTATTCATATTCCATATTCTATTCCATTTTAAAATCAGTCCCTTGTTATAATGATGATGAATATTATTCTCACCCATTTACTATTGATTCATGTCAATTATTCCATCCATGGTATTCTTACCCCTTTTGGGATTTTATATCACCCCATTATTTTATATATATAGTCAAGTGAATACAGGTACTAAGTATAACATGAGGGATTTTATTAACATTATAAAGAAGAATTGAAATATTTTTTTTGTTAAGTACCTATGAAGTATAAACCTAATTTTATAATTATGCTAAACCTTTTTAATAATTAAGGTATTAATATTATGTTTATTACGATATAATATGATGTAAGAATAATGTAAGATAATTTTGGGTCATTAAAGTTGGTATTAGAGAATAGATTACATTATTTGGGGATTTGGACTAGAAAATTTTAGTGAAATCCCTATGGATAATTCCTATAAAATTAAAATATCCTAAATTTTTATAAATCACAAATTGTTTGATATCTAACTAATGAAATGTGTGAATGGATATTATAAATATGTGAATTTATTATTTAGATACACATAGGGGTAATAAACCATAAATGGGATGTTTGGGTAATAATCAAATAATGACCCTAAGAATGAATAGTGGGACATACTACACACATTGTTTGACACTCCTAGGGGTATGTTTTGTTATGTTAACATTATTTTAACAAATCATTATGAAGGATATATAACTAATGAAATTATTCATCTTAATGTTTGAAATGGAATAATATATGTGGTCATAGAACCATTATTTGGGAATTAGGTTAAACATATAAATCCTATCATATATTACTTTAAAAATTATTTTCACATAAAAATAAATTATTTATCCATGTTTTTTTACTTATGTCTTAGTGAATTATTTGATAATTTTAAAAATGGTGGGAACCAGGAGGAACAAGACCAAAAATACATGTGATGGAAAATTCAATGATTTTCAAAACTATATTCCAAATGAAATGGGAGGAGTAGTTAAAAATATTTAGGATAGTACTTACCCTATTGTATTATGCTATGAAAAATAACATAAACCATGTGGAACGTTTTTCTTTACCAAATATGGAGTAAATTTCACAATGTTTTTTTTTACAAATGACCAATAATATTGTGTTGGTCTTCCAAACAAATTGTAAGATAATAGTAGGTTTCTTATATTGAAAGGATCTCTTATATGATCGATGATTCTGAGAATGATAACATGACTTTAGACAAGTAAAAATTTACTAAGAATATTATAAATTTGGGTAATTAATAATGAATTCAATTTCGAAAGATAAAATGGAATAAATTGAGTTGGAAGAAGTTAAAAATTATTTCATTAAAATTATTTCCCTCAAACTCATCAACAAATATAGAGAGATAATTTCTAGAGCTTAAGAAAAAGAAGACTGGTTCATTCATGGATTACGAGGAAAATTTCAAAATGATTTCACGGTACACCATTTGTTTGTTTTTAACAAAATTTATTGAAAAATACATAGTTTGATTATGGTTCTTAATAACATCTCTAAAAGGATCTAGATATATGAGATTTTTGGAGTTATGAATTTGTTTTGTAATTTTCTATCAAAGTGGATATTTAGTTTGGATAATTTTCTAAAGGATATAGAGATAAAAATAGAGGAAAATAGTCTAAATATGGGGGATTTAATTGTAAGGTATGAATAAATATATAATCAACAACATGTAATAGATATTGAATGAAAAATCATGGGAACTTCATCAATGGGGAAACAAAATGATTTATGTGTCCGATAGATGGACATCATTTTCATGACTTTTAAGATACATGAATAAATTTTATAACATGATAGATGAAAGTAAGGCACCACCAAATGACCCACCCATGGATAAATGCTTTTCCTATAATAAGAAAAGTAACTATGAATTCTAGAGTAATAAACCACTTTTTATTTTAGGGTAATAAATGATAATAACCACCGAATCCGAGGGAGAAGTGGAAATATTATTCCATAAAAACCATTAAGAGTGAGTATGAAAATGAATTAAAACAATTTAAACATCCTATTCACTAAAAAATTGAAACAAATTCACGTTATTATAGTTTTACACATTTATTTCCATTCTACATTTTTTATATAACTATTCAATCACATCCTTGATAAGTTTATGTTGATATATCAGTAAAAATACCTAGTACTGTGATCATTGTAACCCAATTGTTAGATTATATTCCTTATAGTTTTTTTTGAATATTATTCCAGTGAATCCCATAATCCTTACCCTTCTAGAATTTGATAATATATTAAGCATGTATTGGATCTCTTTATATATAGATCAAATAAAATATCAATAAAAATAATTCTTCTTCTATATTATAAATTGTCCCATAATATTTTATAAATGGAAGGAATGTATTGAATATCCTTTATAAAATCCATTAATGGAGAGGTTGTTAATACCGAGTGAATAATCACATATTTCCCAAATGGTTATGTCAAGGTAAATAATTAAATTTGGTGAAATACCCATTTTGTGGGAATATACAGATGTACTTTTAAAATATTTGTGTCGACATACCCTATATCATGAGGTAGGGTTCCAAACTAAACATATACCCTAGAGAAACTACTATCACTAAATTCACATATAGGATAGTAATTACTGAACTATAACAGTTTAATAAGTAGTTATAAGATAATTTAGAAAAAAGTCATATGACATATAGCATCACCTAAGAGTTCACTAATACACATTTTCAATAAAAAGGATGGATCAATGTGATTTTGAATTTATTTCTGGGAGATCAACAAGATGACCAAAGATAATTTGTAACATCTACCAAGGATTGATGACTTGTTTGATCAACTTCAAGGATCACAGTACTTATAAAAGGTGTATCTTCATTATAGATATCATCACCTAAATTCAAATAGTGATTATATCTAGAATTAAAAATTATATATGACATATGGACACTTTGGGTTCCTAGTGATTTGCCTTGGACATACCAATTCCTCTGAAATCTTTGGGGACATAAAGGATAGAGTATTTAGAGACTTTCTTGACAAATTTGTTGTTTCCTTTAGTAACTATATTCCCATATATATTAAAATAAATAAAAATCATTAAAATTATCTAAGGATGTTAGTGGTAGAATTAATAATGCTGAAAATGTATTATAAGTTAAAAGGGTGTTACTTTTGAATATAGCATGTCACATTCTTCCAGAACATGATCACTTGTGAAGGAATTTCTATTGAACCCTCAAATAAAAATTCATTTGAGGAATGTCATGGGCCCCCATTTATCATATAAATTCATAGATTTATTATAATACATGGTTATTAACAATGGTTTATAAAGAAATTATTAGGATTATTAGGCCCACTAAGTAATTTTACATGGAAAGGGGTAAAGTATTACTAGAAAAATTAATGCGAGGAAATATTTATGGAGCTCAAGACGAGGCTAATCAAAAAAACATTTAATTACACTACCCATAAGTGTACAGGGCTTTGTGATATATAGAAATGCTTAAAACATTCTTGGTATGTGTACATAGGAAGAATGATTAATTTAAATCCTATTATTCATGATAGTTGAGGATCCATGATAAGAACAACCCAACACATGTCCTAGAGTTAGTAGCTATGATCTTTGCTTTGATGATTAGGAGGCACTACCTCTATTGTAAGAAGTGTGGGATATATACATATCATAAGGCACTAAAGTATATATTTTAATATAAGGAAATCAACATGTTTCAACTAATATGGTTGGTGTTAATAAAGCACAATGATTTTTGTATTCACTACTATCCTAGAAGTATGAATAATTAAGATGATGCTCTTAGTAGAAAAGTACCTACTACATAATACATGATGCAGATGGAGAAAGACCCTATATTCATGGATATGTAAAATGATGGATCTATAAATTATAATCACAATTAATACATCCTATCTTTACCAAATTATTTACCAACTCTCTATCAAATAGAATATCAAGGTTATACAATGAAATGATTTGGAGTAATAAATGTATGTGATAATATGAATGGAAGTGAATTTTCATGAATTTAATATCAATATAGATGTTTTTATTTATTTTGGAACTCGAATTTGTGTACCTTTATCACTTGAGATAGATAAATATCTCTTCGAAAATATATATATCTCATCATTCTTCATTCATACTAGAAGTACCATGTTTTCTCGTTATCATCAAGAGAAATTATATTTTGATATCAGGAAGAGTGAGTTTTATGAGTAAACCTCAAAGTAACTGTTATTTCATAAAGTTAATTTAGAGAGAAAAAATTCAACACATATGTTTCAAAAATTACCCAATCCCATATTGAAATGTCAAAGAATCACCATAGACATTTTCATGGTTCTCATCAAGATATCTAAATGAAGTAATTAGATATTGGTTTTTGGGGATTTATGCACTTAGACTTCCCAATTCATCACTATTTGGGAAGATTTCACTCTAGAAAAAATTACAAATGTATATTTAAAATATTTTGTGTGTGTGTATGGAGAAAAAACTATTTCATCTGATCCAAATCCATGTTCCATTTCTAAATTTTGGGCAAGTCTTCAAAATGATCTTAATACTAAATTGAACTATTGTACAACCTATCACCCCCAAATGATGTAAAATATGTAATGACCATTTAAAAACTAATATACATGTTTAGATATGACTCAATAAAATTTAATGGAGGATTGGATCAATATATCCCCTAATTTTAGGTCTCATACATAAATATCTTCTACTTGGGTATTCAAATGGCCCCATACAAAGCTTTATATGTGCAGTGCTATATAAATTCTATGTATTTAGATGATATTGGTGAACGTAATATATTTGGGTTTTATGTTGTATGAAATATTTTATATAGGTTCTAATTCATTCAATTGCGTATAAAAGTGGCTCAAAGATGACAACAAAGCGATGCTAACAATAATTCAAGTGATCTTGAGTTCTATTTTGTATACATATTGTTCCTGTGAATATAATAATGGAAGTGATTCATGTATTTTGGAAAGATCGGAAAGATTAGGATTAGGTACATTATCCCCTTTAAAATCCTTGATCACAAATGTAATGTGTCTTATTTTCTAGAAATCCCACAAAACATGGATCAATTTCATGATGTGTTTCACATATCTCTCATAAAGAAGTATATACCTAATCCTTCACATCAACTGAATTTCAAGGGGGTAAAAATTTAGTAAAAACTCTCTTATGAGAAGCATGAAATGAAGATCATGGACTATATAAATAAATTTCTACAAAACAACATAGCTAAATGTGTTAAATTTCTTTGGTGAAATGACATGTATGAAGAAGAAACATGGGAATAAGAGGAGGAAAAGAAACATATGTACAATCATTTATTCCCAACAGAGGATATGAATTGAAATTTTAAGGATTTAATTTCTATAAAGGGAATCATGTAACATCCCAATCTTATATATGTATATGGAATATTTCTTTTGAATAAATTATTATATTCATATTTAGTAAAATAACATTGTTTATAAAATGCAACACATAAATATTTATTTCATTAATTGGTAACCATAAATTTAAATTGTAAATATTCCCATAAAAATGAAAACTATTACAATTTAAAATTAAATTGAATAAATAAAAAAATAAAAAAAAACTAGAAATTGTGGATCATGATTATCTCATATAATTATTTAAATTGCAAATTGAAATTTCAAAAAGAGATATAATATTAGTAATAAAACGAACATTTTAGAAATAAAAAAATGTACATCCATGACCGTAATTAATGTTAATGTTAAATTGTTGAATTAAATGTGTTTTTTGAAGGATATATGACCATTTAAATAGTAATATGTCTATTGGAATAGTGCCCCAGACATTAAGAATAGTAACATATTTATTAAAAATAATAATATGGCCATTTGAATTGTAAATTGGCTTAAATATAATAGAATTTCACATAAATAATATGTATCCAATGTAGTTTAATAAAATATAAATATAATAATTCCATAAATATTTATCAAAACTCAACGAAAGTAAACAAATTGTTTTTATAAATTTCACTTTAACATATAACTTAACAAAAATTATAATTAAATATGATATAAACTTTTTAAGATAAAATAATCATAATTTTTATAAATAGAGCATTAAAATATTTTATGGGTTATTTTTATGTTAATTCTCAGAAAAAACATCAAATTTTAGGTGAATAGTAAAAATAATATTTTTTTATAACTTGTATATTTTAAATTACATCCATCATGATTTCATAATGGCATAAAAATTTCTATAATTTGAGGATAAATTTTTTTTTAAAATGTTAAATAATTGATGAAAATTTAATTCCAAACCAAGTGAGTGTTTTCCAATGTTTGAAGTCTAATATATTTTATTTAAGAAAAAAAATCATTTTTACCACTTTCCATATTGAAAACCTTTTTAATTTTTTAGATTCGGTTTAAAAGTCATGTAAAATTAATTTTTAATCAAATATAATTCATAATGACAAAAATATCAATATTTTATGGTTTTACTTGGAAATTATATTTTATTTAATATTTCATCAATAAACCCCATCTTATCAACTATAAATACACTCTCTCACTCCGCTTGGAAAACCACTTCACCTCGACTAACCAAGTACAAATATCTTTATAAATATAAACTATTAATATCCTTCTAATTCATAGGGATTTTTTGGAGTAATCAAACTCCTTGGATTGGAATTGAGGTTCATATAAAGAAACAACTTAAGAAAGTGTTAATTTTCTTTCATATTTTTGTTTCATTTTCATTTTCCAATTCCATACCATCATGTTATTTTCTAATCCAAAACTTATTAAAACTGCTATGTAGTAGGATAAACTGATCTTGATATTTTTAATCTTCAATAACAAATTTATTTATAATAAATTCATTATAATATAGATCGGTCCACCTATTTTAACAATGTCCCATCAACGGCTAGTTAACCACCCCAATGGATGTTGAAAATTATTTTATTATCACCAATATTTTGGATGATTACTATAAATTGTATAAAATATATAAATATATAAATATATTTATTTCTAATATTTTGAAGATAATTTTATCAATGTATAAATTGAAATAATCAAAAATAGAAAATTAAATCACAGTGAGATAATTTTAATCAAAACGAAATATAAAAAAATTAAACATTTAGGAAAGAAAATTGAAAAATAAAATAAAATAATTATAATTTATCAGTATTGAAAAAAATTAACCTTATTAAATATAGGTTTCAAGTTTTAATAATTTTATGTTTATTATATAGGAGGATGAAAATTGATGACATCACAATAGATCAAATGTAATGGGAATCTTGAACCAAACACCATCTTTTTACATTTCTCACTTATTTCCCATTATATTCCATATAAAATCATATCAATTCCTTAAATAATCCATTTTAATCTTATTTACATCTCTTTTCTGAGGATATGAATTCTTCAACCACATTTAGATGTTTTATAATTATCTTATAAGGATTTTTCAAAAATAATATTGTCCAAAATATCACAATGAATCCTCTTGAATTTTTTCTTCTTCACTCAAATAGAAATGATCTTATTTTTCAAAAAAAAATCCCCAATATTCATTTGGGATCCCAAAATGTTTTTCATAATACCATTATTTATGAAATCTATAGGAAACGCATTCCTATATCTACATTTATTTCATGATTACTATTATTATATGTTTATTTTCAATGTGGCATGCATGATTATGAGTATAATATGATGTATCAGGTGGTAAAATAATTTTATTTTCCTCTAATATAATTTTAAATTTAATATATCTCATGAGATTATGTGTATTATGTATGAATATTATTCTAGATTTGACCACATTATGATTTTATGATTTTTATACATATGTTATGAGTTAAAATGATTCATGATTTGTTCACAACTATTTTTTATATTTGAACACTATTTTATTGTGTTTCATTATTTTAATTATGATGCATTACATTTATTTTTAAAATGATCACCTTATTCTTATGTTTATTATCATGTGCTTATGATATGATAATAATTATTATGATCACCAATTTAATATGGATTCATGTCTCTTATACCTTCCATATTATTCCTCTACTTATTGAGCTTCTATATCTCCCATGTATTTGATGTATATCTTCCGGTCAATACATACACTAAGGTGAACATGAGATAATTTAGTAAAACAATTAATACTTATTTAAATAATATTTATGTTTTATTATGTACTCATCATGTTTGAAGCTAATTTTTTTATGATACTAAAACCTTGTATTATTGAATATATTTATATTATAATTTTTGTCATAAATATGGTGTAATAGACAAGTAAGAAAAATTTAGGTCATTATATCTGTTATGTAGTACATGATATTATATTTTCTAGAATCAATCAAGATTATACAGTATTCAAGGATATTACACAGTGAGGGTTTCCCACAGATGAAATACTATGATACAACATATGAGGGGCTATGTCATGATTCTACCTATTTCATTTCTTTAGTTCTTCCCTAGGGAGTTTCATTTCATTTTGGACTATATAGTCACCTTGCAACATGTCCCCTAATAAGTTTGTTGTTTTGTAACGACCCTTGGTCACACCATAACTTTTTTGTGGTCAAGGTATTGCACCATTATATAAACGGTCTCTCTAAAACATTCCATAATACTATTTTTAGAAATAGGGCGAACTGTATCTTTTCTAGGTTTGCCCATCAAAATATTTAGATGGATAATGGTGCTCAAGGATGGTTATTTTGTCACCATCCCCTTGTTCTATAACTATTATAACTACTTCATGGGTGTTGGTTTGTGTGAAATATCATAAGTTTGTTGGAGGTTCAATCTCTCCTTATCCCCAGTTCTTATTCTCTTCATTGGTTAACTTATTCCTTATGATTTTAAGTTAGTGTTTTGATGTCAATTCCATTATATCATGGGGGAATCTTCTAGAACTATGGGTATTTTTATGAAATTGATAGAGTATATAAGGTATGGATGAAAACACACCATATTCTATCAATTTGGTTTAGATATATTATTTAGTGGGTTAAGTTTTGGGTTTTTAATGAAATTTGATAAAATTGGTGGATGATCAGGCATCAAATAATAGGAATTTTTCTAGTGGAGGTATCATGGGTGTCCCATGGACCATAAACATGTCTTTTTTCATGGATTTGATGACAAGTGATGGATAGATGACTTTTAGGGTCTAATGCATCCTTCTGTATGATTTTTTAATTAATTATAAATAGTTATATTATTTATTTGGTAATTATGGGTGTGATAGGGGCCTATGGAAATGATGGAGTTTGTTTCAAGCATAGAAAGGAATGGAGATCATGGATTGAGACTGGTAAATCCAATATGAAGATTAATGGTCCCTATAATGCTTTACCAAATACATATTGATGCATTATTTATTATTATTTATTGGGTATTTGGGTTTGGGTCGTTTAGTGTCTCTTTATTGCATCTCTATTTTTTTTTATTAATTATTTGATAATTTATTTTCACTCACTTAATTTCATTTATTTATTATTTTATTCAATTTTACTTAATTTTATGATATTTTATTCACTTTTTTAAGCTTATTTATTCTTTATTATTGTTTATTAATGTTTTTATTATACGTTAAATTATATTGTATTGTTTTCAATTTTGTGTTAAATTTTTTTTGACTAAGTACTAGGATCATTAAAATGGATTTATTCCCTTATGTTGGAAATTTTTCATAAGGGAATTATGTTTACAATGTAGGAAATGAATCATTTGTTAATTGATTCTGAAAAACTAAAGACTGACTCTAACAATATAATGATTCACTATTATAATATATAGATTTGGCTCTTATTATTTGATTTATTTTGAAAATATATCTATGTATATGAGTGTTATACATTCATGGATGACTTTAATTTGTAGTCTTGTAGTGAAGGGATATTACTATTATGATTTATAAATGCAATGATGAGTTCTATATTTGAAAAATTATTATAGAATTTACTTTTATGAATTCATAAATTGACTCTTATGTTGTATATAGTTGGAATTTAGTTTTATATTCTCATAATAATACATATATGTTTATCTAGGAGTTGGAAGACACTGATAATTTGGAAAAATGTTTAACTTACACATATTAAAGTTGAGATGTTTTAGAATTAGTCTTTCAGAAGTTAGGGAATTTTTATAAGTGTAGAAGACTTGAAGAACATGAATTTTATATTCCATAAAGACTTATTCAATCACATTAAGGTTATCTATATCATTTATTATTATTAAATAATATGTTTTAATTTTTATTTGTAAACTTAATTAAATTATTTCATGGATTTTTTTAATTCTAAAAACAATTATTAAAGATAACATTTGGATATTATTCAAAAGTATTAATAATATTAACTAAATATTTATTCAAATATTAAAATTATTGAAATTTAAATGAGTCCATAAAACTAATTATTATTAGGTTTTTATCATTGTTAAAATATATGGTATTATTTTTTCATTTATATTTTATTTATTCTATAAGTATTATTTCATATAGATTTATAGATTCAATTAAAAAGAAAAATTAGATGCATGCTATAAAGATTGATTTATATGACAAGTGGTATGATATATAAAAGGAGATACATTTCAAATAAATGAAAACCAGACCCAAATTCTATTTTACAATGACTACTATATCTAAACTATAATGAATGATAACAATTTTTCATATGGATTCATTATCAAAACCTTTTCAAACTTCTACAACTCTTTCACAACTTCTATCCTTGACTAGTTTTCCTTGTTTTCATTTTATTTTCTTATTTATTCAATGATCTATAATTATATATTGCTTTAGAATTTTACCTTACAAAATAAATTAAATAATGGTTATAACTTGATAAAATGTATAGGTTTGTATTTGGGTTTTTAAATCCCCTTCAAAATCCAAGTGTTTGTTTTTCCTGTTCTCCTACTCGAGAAGGTAGGGTGTAATTGGGTTGTGACCTCCATTAAAAATTCATGTAATTATAATGAGTACCATAGTTGATCATAAAATAATATGTTTATATTAATTATTTATTATTTATTATTTATTATTTCTGTGAATCAGTGTTCATTTACATCTATATTAGTTTATTTCACAGTTTGAACATCTCTACTCATCATGTCTGCAACATCTGCATAAAATTTTCAAATACTTGGTTCATTTTTCATCACTTTGTAAATCATCTAGTTATCTTTATTTTAATTTCATATTTTAGGATTAAGTTTCCCATTTTATTAATATTTTTTTTACTTATTATAGAAATAAGATATGAATTGGAGAAGAATATCATTTTCAATAATGAATATTGGAAATTCCAGATGATGTGAAGTAGACATCTGCCAATGAAAATTTCTGTAGGGCCATTATACAAGATAAATAAATATAAAATGTAATATTTAGATAGATTAAATCATTGAGAGTTTTTAATTAATATATGGATATATCAAACAATGAGTTTTAGAGGTGATCAACCCATGTTATGTTAAAGATGAAGTCCTAGGCTCGATTCCATGTCATAGAATGATAAACAATTCTTTTAATGATAACTTCCAGATGAATGATCAAATAGGAATAAAAAATTTCAATAATTTATATTAAATCAATGTAAATATTTTTATCCTCAATAATTAATTTTTATTTTTCTATCTATAAGATCATTTTTGTCTCACGTCAGGGAAAGTAAGTTGGCTTCGATTTTCTTCTCAAAGGCTGAAAATTTTGTTATCTATTTAATTGTATCCCACATATTCATACAAAAATTCATTTGTATTACATTGATAAATTTGGGCTGAACATGAGGATCTAATAATTCCTATTTAATTTAGTGGTGGTTGAGGATTTAGGGGAGTTGTTTTTTCAATTATAATGTTATGCTGCTGTTTTGGCTATTCAATTTTTTTCCTCTTTAATGTTGATTCATATAAATATACATTCATAATAAAATTTCATATTCTATTTATATTATAATATTATTTAAAAAAAATTATTTTCATGACCTGATCCACTAGGTTCCTCATATCTAGTGGTATGCTAAGAATTACCCCCAAGCATACCTGTAATTGGCCAGGGGCTAACGACTATCGCTGAGTAAGAATAACACTATCATGGGAGGCCTTCGCCTATACTGATACACATGAAACATATATAGACACGAATATAATGGTGTAAAATACAACAAAAAATAATATAAATTCATGATAAATGAATAATCCCACATCATAGTATAAAAATGTTTATTGAAAAAATCATCCAAATACAAGCCCATTAAAACTGTAAAAAATCCCATCTGATTACTAAAAAGAGGGATTTATATCAAAATGAAACTCCTATAACCATTTGAAGTTTTTCTAAAATTACTAAGATTCACCTTCTCCTAGTCCTCATAGAAAACCATCTATATTACCACTATCATTATAAGAAATGAAAAGTGTGGGAACTGCCAGTGTAGGGGTAAGTGTAAATATACCATATAGGATTCCCCCAAATCACAAACAGAAGGAATAAAAGAGGGTGTTGTCTCTAAACAACAAATCCAAAGGAATAAAAAATTAACCTAGTTATTATAAAAGGGAGACTCTAAATATCAAGGTCGGGTATGTCCTCACTACAATCCAAGTATTATACTATAGGTTCAAAGGTAAACATAATCTGGGAGAATTCACTCTTTCGGTCTCTCAAAGATGATTTAACTCATCCGAGAGGAAAAAATCATATGTTATTTCCATGAAGAAGAATATATAAATTGATAGAACTCATTTATAGTACTATCTCAATGAGACTACACCACATCAGTATAAATAGGGTTATAAACTATACTTGAAGGAGTACACAATGTATCTTGTGCATTTAGTGGTGTGTCACATTGAGCCTAGTACATCCCATTTCATTACCTATTAGACAAACATGTACTTATATGGTTAAATGTTGTGTTGTCCTAACACACACTATGTAGACGTCGTGTCAGAACTCAACATGTGTTTCCAGCCCAATACAATGAACTTTCCATAGTACATAGGGTGTGCCTAGTCACACATGATGCGTGGGGTCACATGGCCTCCTTGGAGTGTACTCCTGGTACACGATGAGCATCCCGGCTAAGGGTCATGTAGTGTGTGGGCCCACCACATGATGTGTGATATTTAACTCACCCTATAATCCCATGCTTCCACATAGAGGGCCCACATGTTGTGTTTTTTTAATGTACACATTATGAATCCCTAAATTTTATTGGAATTCTATCTTCTTCACATGTCATCACAAGTGAAGTTATTTCCTCCTCTTCCACCGTGATTCATGATTTAATTTCCCTTAATAATGTTGATCAGACCTGAATCATTGTCGTTGGAATGATTCCAACCACCCCTGGGTTATAAAATAATCATAGTTATGATCTTGATCCACTCATACAGCCTAGGTCATGAAAAATCCATCAACTGCTCTATATATAGCACTGTGGTTTACAGTATCCATATTACAGAAACATGTAGCTCGGAATCACCATTTTCACACCTCCAGAGACACCCACTCAATCTAGATCATGGATCAACTATCACCTGAACCACTATCAGATTATCTTCATTACTATTATTCCTCTTTTACATCTCCGAATTCCAAAACCAAACCCATAACCACTATTTTTTGATCCAAAGAATAATTGAACAATGATTGGTTCCTTGTTTATTATTGAATTGTCAATCAATTGAAATATTGATGATGAACATTGAATAACATATAGATTCTAGAAAAAATACATAAAGGTGATAATAAAATGAATTTAATGGTCATTTTTTACATTGTCATCAAAATCCAAAGAATGGGGTTGGTTATAAAATTAGAAAATTCAATGAAAAATAAGTATAAAATTCAAAAATCTTGTAATAGAAATAAAGAATTGGAAAAACCAGTAAAAAATGATCCCTAAAGAAGTTTATAATGAATTAATTCTTCTTGATCACAATAATAATGAAAGGGGAAACAAAACACCCAAGAACAAACTCTCATCCTTATGATGGAACTATCATTGAAGAAGAAAATTTTTATGCCTTTTTTGTTGGAGATATTAAATAACTCCATAGATTATAAAAATACTAAAGGTACTCTAGTCATAAATCCATAATTCTATGATCACATGCCAATGTAATCGACACCAAACTTTTTTTATATCTATCCTATCAACCATATATTTTAATGAGTTTAACCTGAAGGAATTCAACATCGGCGGTTAAAATATAGGATTCATTAGGTTTGGGTAGTTAAATGATGACTAAATTAATAAATTAACATAATTTCTCTAACCCACCAATTACTTCACTCTATTAAAATAATCTCATGTTGACATGAATTCTATCATGCCTTGGTTAAATGTCATAATCTAGATACAATGGTGGTCTTGGTTTTCCTATACAATAAACAATATATGAGTTATTCAGTTATTTCTAAAATAGTATGTGCATATTATATAAAATTTTTAATATTTTTAATATATCATCCCTGAGCCTGCATGGACCCATAATCCTATGCAGACACCATTCTTTGCTCTGAAATTTTTATTTGAAATATTAAAAAGTATAAAACCTAAATTTTGAATTCAATAAATTATACCCATTATTAATTATTTTCACACTAAGAATCGAAAACCTACTCATACATATGATGGATCTAAGATTGTATCTGGTTTTGCCACTCCCACTCACTCTCATGGAGTTTCCTGTGATACAAAAAAAACTTGCACCCATGGTAAAACATTCCTCAAAAAGGGGCTTCTCCTACCAAAACATGATAATCACCAGGTATGTAATGACCCATAAATTATGTATATTTTTTACTTATATGGAATTATTGTGAGACTATGAAATTTTACAGCACATGATTCTGAGGCCCATAAATCCCAGAACGGAATTTTTGAACTTTTTTAAGGTACGTTCAGTAAACGTGAAAGCAAGATTTTATATCTTTTGAACAAGTTCTCATATTGAAATATGTGGGCACCATTGAATTCACAGTACTAGGATTCGCATAGGAAAAGATTAACTTTTATCGACAAAGGTTGGATAGAAAAGTTAATTTTCTAACATTCGAAAAAAAATGAACTAACTATAAGTTATATTATTCTTTTCTTCCTCCATCTAAGATTCTATTAGCATAACCACAACATAACATATGGCATTAAATGAAGATCAATAAATGACATTTTACCTTTTTTGTGTAACTGAAACACTCATGTGATTAATTGGTTCATTAATTATGTTTCATTAATGAACCACATTAATAAACCTATCGTTAACTATTTAATTATTTATTTAATAAATATGTTGGTGGAACGATTTGACAACCATGGGGAAAGCTCTAACGAAATGCCGACAATGTCACCCTCCAACGAAGAATGGTGATCAAACAATGTCTGTTGGAGGATTCGATCTAGATGGCGACGAATGGCGATGAATGTCAACGAACATAGAATTCCTTCCATCATCCGCAGTGGATTCCACTGAATCCAGGTAGGGGATTTAATTTATTTTAAGGGAATAATGATATTATATTATCTCGTTCTTGCCAAATTATGTAGAACATGGATCAACTGACTAATGGGTTGATCTATGATTCGTACTTTATTGTGACGGGTTGTTGCGGGATTTTCTTGGGGATAATATTAAACTATTTGATGATTGATTCTTTACCCATGTTGAAAAACTAACGTGAAGGGCGTGGGAAAATATGAACAAGGCTTGGAACCCCCCATGGTTCTTGGTTTATGTGTGTTCTTTGTGTGCGACTAGGCAATGTGGTGGCAAGATAAATATAAGGGCTTTGGAGAGAAGGCAGTTACCCGGGAATCCCGTAGGCACAGACATGAAGGAAAACAGACAACTGGAGCTTCTTCAGTGGCTTGCAGAAAGAGATGTCAGCACGGCACCACTTGTGTGGCGGTGCCGGCGACCAGCAATGATGGTCATCCCATGTTATCTGCATGGGAAGGAAGTTCACGTAGGCGTTGTGGTCGCAAGAGCTACGGACAGATATTCGGGGTAGGTGGATAATGTGACGATGACGTGCCGCATAGGAGATAGTGTGGGCTTCTTGGACCAATCGACTGTATGTGCAATGGTCGGCTCCAGCTGGCCGTTTCGGGAGATGGGGTGGTGCCCCACTGGCACCGCCAGCTGAGGAAAAATAGACACCCATTGTTTGGTTCGGCGCGACTGACTCGCATTCGTGTGGGCTGGGTTCTCCAGGTGGGCTGGACCCTCCGGCCAGGCCAGACCTGCGAACCAGGCTAGACCTTCTAGCTAGGCCGGACCCCTACCGGACCCAGACATTACCGATCCCATTTCGATAAAACTAACGTTACTCACAGACTGGGTATTCGATTGATGCAACATTTATGGCGTGAGAACCCTTGGGATGAGGCGGTCCTTTTGAGATACTCCACGTTAGTTTTGGAAGAAGTTAGAGTGCAGCCGAGTTGGATCGGACTCGAATCCAACCTGGCCCTTTTTACCTTTTTGCCTATATATTACAGATCGGGCATCGGATTGATGTGCCGTCTAGCGTGTTGGAACCCTTACGACAAGACGGCCGTTTGAGTTACTTATTCATGGGACTTTTGTGGTTTATGAGGTATGAACTATGGTATGAGGATAATAATCTTCGAAACATAAGTGCACCAAGTACAGGAATCATGTGGATGGTTGTCAAAGGAAGAGAGACCCTTTGTGGTTCGGTGTGAGAATGTCTGTCCAGGGATCGGTAGCAGTGTGACCCTTCATGGATCTGCAATGGTGTGATGCTCCATGAATCAGCATGTGGGTGAACCTATATGCATTGACAGAAGTGAGACCCTTTGTGGATCACCAGTAGTGCGACCCTCTATGGATCAGTAGTAGCATGACCCAACGTGGACTGGCTGTAGAGAGACCCATTGAGGATCAGTGTTAGAGTGACCCTCTTTGGATCGGCAGTAGAGAAACCCTTCTTAGATCAGTAGTCTAGCCACCCAATAGAATAAAATGATCTAGCTTAAGAATAATCATATTTTTTTTCTCAAAGTTTTATTCCTGTTGTGAGCTATCTTTTACTTCATGCTTAGTAATTGAGATCATGATTTTTGGTTTTCCCTCTGTGGAATTCTGGGAGACCATCGGGGGTATCAGGGTCCCTAGTGGGTATTATTATACTCAAACCTACATGGGCTTCACTGGCACCTTGTTGTGTCTTGTGTAGATGATGGACAGCTTGACTGAGACTTAGGGGTCCAGGGCTAGATGGTTCTCAGTGGTGATTGATAGACGTGGTGAGCGGGCGTGATGATAGATGACGAGTTGTACCTAACCTTCAGGTAGGATCCTTGGTGGAAAACCTTTGGATCACATTTTTCCCCTTTTTATATGCTTATTTTTCAGTTGGTCTTGTATATTGGCACCTTTTTAATTTTAGTACTTACCTTTACTCTCAGTGGTGGTTTTTAGTAGTGGTTTCACTTTTCCTTTTCTTTTGTGTTTTACTTGTGTACAGTGTGCCATGTCTATGTGTGTAATGGTTTAAAGGAAATTCCTTATCATTTTTTTGGGTTACACCTTTCCAGTTTTTTTCACCATTCCATAGCCTATGGGAGGCGGGCTTGGGGTAGTCATTGCACGGTCACCGAGGTATAGTTCATGAAAAATTTGTATCAGATGCGCATTCGATTATACCAGAAGAACTATGAGTATGTGTTTTCAATGGTACAATAGTGTTGAATATCCTGAGTTCATATTAATACTTGGGGAGTCCATTATTGATGCATTGGCTGACGTATCCATACACCAGTCCCTGAATTCTGATTTTCGACTCGGTACACAAAAACACTGTTTGTGTGTGTTTTGGAATTTTTTTTATTTTGATCTCTTTTGAGTCATCTCACCAAGTATAAATTATTGACTGTGGCACATATGTTTCTTTACATTATGCCTCCATGTAGACAAATAGACATGATTCTAGTGATAGATCACAATTAAGGCCCACTATGTGATGAGGCATCGATGCAGGGCCCTCTTTTGGCAGTAGCACCTCCGAGTGGTGTACCAGCAACCCCACCACCTCTAGGGAATCAATTTCCACCAACCCCACCAGTGGACAGTGCAAGCTAATTGAGTGAATTTCACGAGTTCCAAAGATAGAGGCCTTAAATATTTCAAGTTAAGACAGATCTGAAGGCACCTAAGTACTAGATGGAGGCTGTGGAATGAGTTTTCCACTTGGTTAAGACACTACTAGACAAGACGGTGATCTTAGCTTCTCGTCTCTTTCAGGGAACAGCAGGGAGGTGGTGGAGCCTGATGCTCCAGACACATGTGAAGATGAATCATTCTTGGTTGGTATTCGAGAGCCTCTTTAGGGTGGATTTCATACAATAGAAATTATGCTCAGTGTGTTTGTAGGATTTACTGCACTTACATCTGGTCAGCCTGATAGTGGCCCAGTACTTGGTGAAATTCATTGACCACTCCTGCTACTCCACTGACATGGTATGATACCCTTTATTTAGGGACCAGGCCTTTGAGAAGGGGATTTTATGGGAGATTATAATGTCAATGATATCGCTCAACATTCTGACGTAGGCTGGAGTGCTAGAGAAAAAACTATTGTGGGAGAACTTCCTTGCTGAGCAAGCATCGATGGTGAGATCCACCATCAGATGACAGGTAGTCAAGTCATCTGTAGCAGGTAGTAGGCAGATGACGTAGAGGCCCAAGCGAGATGGACCTTCTGGAGGACTACCCTAGGATTTAAGGTCAGAAGTGAAGATCTCATGAGGAAGAGGAGTTCAGCAAAGGAGAAGACTGTGGTACCCGTGCAACGGGTAGGGTCACATGGCTCGTGACTACCCGACCCACCGTAGTAATGATCAATAGACAGTTGAGGGACCACCGAGATAGAGACAAAGGTTTGATCAAGGATGTCTACAGGGAGGAAGACATGGAAGAGGAGCAGGTCGGGCAGTAGGCACTGGGCGACTGTTTGAGGTACTACTACCACCACCTCCAGGTAGTCCACCCCGACCTCAGAGAGTAGTTGGATAGGGACGATCTCAGCTTTAGGAAGAATAGGCCCTTGACCATGGTGCTCCGGAGATGATTCAAGGTACGATGTAACACACCAAGCTTCCACGGTACATTTCCCTTTGAATAATGCAATGACGTGCATTGTACATATATTCGAGATTCTAACACACCACAACCAATGAAACTAGCCGTTATGAATAGTAATACCTAATTTTTGAAATTTTATAAATTTTATTTTTCGAAATGGACTTCATTTTTGGATTCGTAATATCGAAATTAGCTTCGGGGGAAATTTTGGTACTTTTCGGATAACATTCATATTTTGACGAATAGTGAAAATTACTAAATTTTAATTAAAAACAACTTTTTTAATCAAAATAATTAATAGTGATAAATTATTAATTTGAGTGGTTTTAAAGTATATTTAGAATATATTTTTACCATTTAATACAATGTTGATCATTGGATGTAATTTCACATTTAAACCAGACATAAACAAGTGTCAATCTTTTGATAGTTATTATCTCTTAAAAACATGCTATTTGTTTTGACGACGGGAATTAATTTTTAAATTAATTAATGAAACCGATAGGTTTTGAATTTGGTAAAATAGACATCATTTTTGAATTCATAATATCAAATATATCTTTGGCCTAATTTTTGTTATTTTTCTGGAAACTTTCATTTTTTGATTAATAGTGAAACCACTAAGTGGTAGTAAAAAAACAGAATTTTTCATAAAACTTAATTTTACCGCTTCTGTGAGTGGAATTTCAAAAATCCGAGAGACACGGTTAATATCAACGAGTAAAATGTGGTTCAATGAGATGAAAATAATTTTTGGTGAATAATAACTTTTTACTTTTATTTACCACGGTTAAAAGTAAATAGGGTAATTAAGGGTAAAAATGATATTAATATTACCCTAACACATGTCCTGATTCTATTGGAAAAGTGTATCTCGACCGAAAAAAACCTTAGGAGTAAAATATTATCATTTAGGTCCACTTGTATTAGATTAGAGGATTTATTATTATTTAATTCAAAGAAGAGTTAAAAGAGTTAAAATCAAAATTTATTTACTAAAACATTTTTAATATAGGGTTATAAATAATATAAATTCGATTGTAAATATTCATTAGAAATATAAAATGATTTCCTTCATAATGGTATTTTATTTATAATTTTTATACATTATATAATTTAATTTATTTATGACACAACGGTGATGCAGTAATTACCTAATTAATGAAATATTAAAATAATTGATATTATAAATATCAAAATAAATTTAATTTGAGACTTTTCATAAATTCCACTAATTTTATAGGTTAATATGAAATATTAGGATTGATGATATAAATTGTGTTCGAAGTAATAATGTTGTTATGAATTTATCAAAAACAAAATACCCAATGGTGTCAAAATTGACATAAAAGAGTTTTAAAAAAAATATTATATTATTAATTTATATTCAATTCCTAAAAATCTAAGGATTGGCCAAGAGACTTGTATAATGATAGGTGTATCATTAATGGACCATTTGGGGCTCTCTTGGATTTATATAGTAAGTTTATTAACCTTAGGACATAAAAATACAAAGAGACATTGTAAAAGTGAAACGAATTTACTAAGAGTTAAAACTTAAAGATAAGGTTAATATAATGACCCAAACCTGTCTAAATTCTATTGGTTCAGTCATTTTCAACCCATACCACCTTAACATTTAAATAATCCACTTTGGAGCCATTTGAAATCGAATATGAATTTATTATAAAATAATATTTTTTAGCATTTCCAAAGGTTCCCCTCACCCCTCTTATAAAAGGGCACTCCCCCTTCTCACTAATTCACACATTCAAAGCCTTTTGGCTCGGTCAAAACCGGCCTAAATACTCTATAAACTTCCCTCACTAAAACCTAGAGGCCTTAGTTTGATCAGAAATCCAACCTAAGGAGCCCTTTTGATCAAATCAAAAGGAAGAACCCGAAGAAGAGGTAATGTTTTCACCACCCTCTTTCATGTTCCTTTCTTCTTCAACTTCTTCTTTCTTTGTTATTTCTATTATAAAATAATAACTCCAGTATCTTCTATATACTGGGATGTTATTATAAATATGGTACAACCATATTCAGTATTCTATCAATCCTTTGAATGGAATTTCATCATACGTCCGTACGTACGGCTTACCGTCTCCACGTCGTGGTGTAATTGTCATTCAATAAATTATTATTTAGATGGGTATAATAATGGTGTGTAATTCATGTAAATAATAAATATAACATGATAATTATTCTGTTTATATGATATACCATCCAATTATATATTATTTTAACATCAAAATAATGATATTGTTGCTCGTGCATACGTACGGACTACCGTCTCCACGAACGCGATGAGATTCATTCTCCATCGTATCCATTCAAGTATAATTCTCCTTTGATGATTAAAAATAATTTTTAAGGACTTGATATAATAATGGATATGAATAAGAAAAAACCTTTCCATAACAAACACGACTTACATAAAAAAGAATATAAATGAAAACGAGTAAGTTAACACCTGAAATGACGATAATACTAAGATATTATTAACAAATCAATGTTAAAAGATCATATATGATATCATATTAATGTAAATGATTCTTGTATAATTCAATAACAATTATTTCACCATTATATAGGAGGTTAACCATAAAATCCCAGGTAAATGACAAATAAAAAATTTTCATATTTATTAATATTTACAAATTAAATATTAATTTTACTTTAAAGGGGTTTCTATGTTCGATAGTGTACCCGATAGGAAACAAATAGTTTCTTTGAAATCTTACGTTGCACTCTAATAATAAAATAATATTATTTTAAATGGTAGTTAACGCTTAGTCGTTGTAATGGCGGGAATGAAAAGAACTAACTACAAAATGATTATATATGTTTGTCAAAAAAATTTACTCTTTACAATAAATGTTAGAGGATTAAAAACGCAAATGAATACAGTTTTTAAGAGTAAACATTTTAATATTCTTTAAAAGGTCGATTAACCACCTTTTGATGGAGAACCCCTTTTAAATCCACTTTTGACAATTTTATAACCTCTATTTTTCAAAATAAACATATTATTTATGATTGGGACATTGAAATTTACCTTTGGTTAATTTTTGGTATTTTTCTGACAAAGTTCATTTTTCAATGAATAGTGAAAAATACTGCATTTTACATCAAAACAGCTTTTTCATATAATTTAATTATATGGTTATATTATCTTTTTAATTTGTTTTAAAGGGTAATTAGAACATATTTTCACCATGTAATTAAATAATGGTCATTGGGATTAATTTCACTTTGGAATTAGACATAAACAAGTGCCAAACTTTTCATAAATATTGTTTCTAAAAAACCCGCTATTTGTTTTGACAATGGAAAGATTTTTTAAATTAATTATTTCAATTTATGTGTTTGGAATTTGGTAAAATGAATTACATATTTGGAATCAGAAGGTCCAAATTATGTAATTAAGACTCTTTTGTTTTTGGAAATTATGAATAGTAATGACCGTAATTATCTTTAATTATCATGACTAATGAGTAATCGAGTAGTTAAAGATAATAAGATAATATCATAATAATAACAAAATACCACAAAGTGTGTCCTAAGGCTACTGGTTGTCTCATGGCCGACCATTGGATTCCTTGTGCCAAACATGGGGGCCCCATGGATTCACTTTGGTGAGAAAGTGACTTTTTATCTTTTTATTTTTAAAGAATGTTAAATGTAACAAAGAATGTATCACCTAAGTAAAATATTTTTAATTTTGTCTACATAAATGATATTTTGGACTATAAATATTCATTAGAAAGATAAAATTATTTCCTACATCATGATTTTTTTTATAATTTTTAGACATTAAATTTATTAAATTATTTATGACATCATGATGATGCAGCGATGACCTCATTATTTAATGATTTAAATAAAATGGAAAGATAATGTAATATCTAAGACCTACACATGTCAAAAACCTATTTTATGGGTGTATTTCGAACCCTTATCACCTTATCCTTGAAACACATCAATGTGGGACCATTAAAATCTGAAACGCATTCTAAAATAAAGTAACATTTCCTTAATTTCAAAGAGTTCCCCTCCTCTCCTCTTATAAAAGGCCCCCACCTCTACCTCCTTACCCACACTCCCAAAGCCTTTGGCTCAGCCCACCCCTGCCCATTTTGGCTATCCACATCCCTCTCTTACTCCTTGAATCCTCACATTGGGCATAAGTCTTCCCAAGGAAGCCTTTGAGCTCAAATCTAAGAGAGTTACCCGATTTTAAGGTGATGTCTTCACTTGTGTTCTTTTGTTTTATTTTTCTTCTCCAACCCCCTAAAATCTTTCTATTCATTTATTTTGTAACAACTCAAGTATATTAAATATACTATGATGTTTTTATAAGAATATTTCGATCTACACTTACACACATCTACATCTAATGGTTAAAGAACATATTGTTTCCGTGGATGGCGAATTTATGCCCCCCAAAATGATGATTGTTCAACATTCTTTTAACACCTTCAAAGGTGGACATTAAGATGAAACTATATTTATATATGATATATATTATGTTTATGTTTTCCTTATGCTTATTTATTTTTCATTTGTGGTTTACCTTTATGGTTTCCATTATGGGTAAACACGATAATTTCATTTTAGGAAGTGCGGACTACCGCCCCCTCAAAGTGATGTGATTCGTTAATTCCATATGTGGGACATGTAAAGGATGGATTTAAAGTTATTATATATGATTTTATACCTCAATTATAATATACCTCTATATAATTATTATTTATTTCCATTAAAGTGTGAGATAGAAATGAAAGTATCGTTCATGCGTACGTACGACTTACCGTCTCCATGAACGGTGCATTTCATTTCTTATCCCCAAATGTAATGTACTATTATAAGTACATGTATATAATAGATATATATGATGAATGATACATCTAAATGATGAATATAATTCTGGAATTAAAATATACATACCTCTCATTTAGTTTTAATTCCATTAATATGACAAAGAAATGAAAGTTGCGTTCATGCGTACGTACGGCTTACCGTCTCCATGAACGGTGCATTTCATTTCTTACCTCTAAATGATTATGTTATATTATAAATAAATGTATATTTTGGATATATATGATATATATGATATCCAAATCAGTAATGTCATTCTGGATATAAAGAACCTTTGACCACACGAACAACATGTAATTGTAAGAAGTCCACTTTCGACTTAAGAACCAAATGTCGAAAAAACAAAAATTATTAACTTAATGACAACATAATGTTTATAACATGGAAATAAGTGATATAAAAGGAATAATAATCTTGAAAAAGGTTCTTAAGCAAGTATAAATTAACTCATGTTTATTATTCAGGACGTTAAAGAACGATCGAGTCAAGTCGGACCCGAGGTAAGGGACTTCGTCTCAATCTCCTTTCATTGAGGAATATTTCGTTTTATACACAACTTTCTTTTATACGGTGTATAAACCCCTTTGAATTTTACTTTTATACAAAAGGAATCTTTTTCTATGAAGAATTTTACATAGCGACAAAAAGGAATGTTTCTTTTAACGTACGCGGTGACAAAGACCTTTTCAGCCGCCGCGAGTATTATTTGGTCTTTGGCTTCCTGAACAAGCCGTAATGTTTTTTTAAATGAAATTAATACCATATACTATTTTATGTATTTTTGTATTGAAAATAGTTTTTATAATGGATTTGTTATGTCAATATATTTAAGTGATATATTGTGATCAAAGTGTGGAATTGTTTTCTTTCCATTATATTTGCTTTATGTCTTATGATTTTTATAATGGTACTTGGACATTTGATGGGTGGTTACGTGATAAACCATATGACGGGTGGTGCCGTGAATACCAGGATGGGTGGTTACATTATAACCTCCAATGCATTGGGTATGGAAGTTGGCCATGTGGCTATTCCATTAAGTATGTATGGAAGTTGGCTGTATGGATATTCCATTAAGTGATATGTGTGGAAGTCGACCGTATGGTTATTGCACTTAAGTATGTTTATGTACCAAGTTACCTTTATATGTTATGTGTTCTTTATATGGGTTTTATGGTAATCTGTTGGTTACAAAAGGGTAAGTAATGATATTTTATTCAGTGAAGAGTTTTTACTACTTCATGAAGGTGAAGGTATTACTTTGATAAAGTATACATGGTTTACTTGATGTTTGAAAATCTAACAGTTTTCATTCTTTGTGTATCCCTTACTGAGATTTTTATGCTCACCCCAAGTTTTTTTTTGAAATGATTTTCACAGGACTTAATGTGGAATAGGGTCAAGGATAGGATCAAGGGAAAGTCATTCTATATAAAACATGGAACTAGACATGTTTCTTTTTAAGTGTTTTTTTATTCTATGGAAACTTAGTAGAAGTGTCTACTTTGTAATCTTTTGAGATGTAACAGTTATGTCCTAATTCTCTAAAACTCTAAACCTGAAAAGATACTCAATGTGAATTATTCATTTAATTCAATATTAAGTAATATTTAAGGTCGGGGCCTTATAGTTGGTATCAGAGGGAGGTTTAGAAAACTTTAGGAGTTAGAAAAATGTTAAATTATAAGTTAATTTATGGTATGACTGAAATGATATAGCATTTAAAGATTACCATGTTGCTTCGCCTAAGATATTTCAGTGTTAAGAATGGTTTTTCATAGAGGAAACAGAGAAGTTTTTTTTGGGAAGACATGCTGAGGGAAATGACCTTTCAAATCAGTATCCTGAGATGGTTAGAATCAGAACTAAACAGTTTGTTGCAGTGATGGCTCAGTTGACTCAGGTGAAAAATGTTGGTTGTTTTTATTGATGATATTTTAGTGTTTTATAAAAGTAAAGAGGAGCATGAAAGTCATTTAAGGGTTATCTTGCAAACCATAAAAGAAAAGAAAATATATGGAAAATTCAGAAAGTGTGAGTTTTGGTTACAACAAATTTCTTTCCTGGGTCACATTGTTTCAAAAGATGGCATAACTGTTGATCCTGCTAAAACAAAAGTTGTTGAAGAATGGCGAAGACCCACAGATGTTACCAAGATCCGTAGTTTTCTTGGTTCGGCAGGTTACTACCGAAGTTTTGTTGAAAATTTTTCACGGTTATCTAGTCCAATGACTGTGCTAACTTGGAAGGGTGTTATGTTCATCTGGACAAAAGAATGTGATGATTGTTTTCAGGAGTTGAAACGAAGATTGGTGAATGCTCCAGTTTTGGCACTACCTTCCAGTAATGGTGAGTTTGTTATCTACAGTGATGCTTCATTGAAAGGACTTGGTTGCGTCCTAATACAGAATGATCAGGTAATTGCTTATTCTTTACGATAGTTGAAAACTCATGTGGTAAATTACCCTACACATGATTTGGAATTAGCTGCTGTTTTTTTTGCTTTAAAAATTTGGAGGCATCATTTTTATGGAGTAAAGTGTGAAATATATACTAATCACAAAAGTTTAATGTATATATTCACTCAGAATGAATTAAGCATGAGATAGAGGATATGGCTGGAATTAATACAGGATTATTATTTTACAATTCATTACCATCCGGGAAAGCAAATAAAGTGGCTGATGCTTTGAGTCAAAAAAGTAATGCTTCATTAACCATGCTACGTTTGGAACGAGATCCTTTGGTTTTTGATTTGATGAACTTTGGCATAGAATTTGTTGGTATAGGAAGTTCTTCTATTTTGTTTCAGGTATCAGTGAAATCTTCTCTATCAGACAGAATCAAACAAGCACAGAAGCAAGATAGTGAGTTATAGAAAAAGGTAGAGTTGGTTCAGAAGGGTAAGTTACCTGAATTCAACATTGATAATGATTGTGTTTTGAGATTTGGGAAGAGATTGTGTGTTCCTTGTGATTCACAGTTGAATAAAGATTTGTTATGTGAAGCTCATAGTTCTCCGATTTCAGTTCATCCTGGCAGTACTAAGATGTATAGAGATCTGTGGGAGTATTACTGGTGGGATGGAATGAAAAGAGATATTGCTGATTTTACTGTGAAGTGTTTGACTTGTCAGCAGGTTAAAGTAGAGTGGCAGTTACCGAAAGGGATGCTTCAGCCTTTACCAGTGCCATAGTGGAAATGGGAAAATATATCCATGGCCTTTGTTGTGGGATTTCCGAAGTCCCCTCGAGGTAATAATGCAATCTGGGTTATTGTTGATCGCTTGACTAAATCTACTCATTTACTTGCTATACGAGATACTTTTTCTCTAGATCAAATTTCCCGTTTGTATCATAAAGAGATAGTCAGGTTACTTGGAGTTCCTCTCTCCATTGTATCTGACTGTGATCCCAGGATTACTTCTAACTTTTGGAAAGGATTTCAGAAGTCATTGGGTACTAAATTAAATTTTCGTACAGCTTTTCATCCTCAATCAGATGGGCAGTCAGAACGAACAACTCAGACCTTTGAGGATATGCTATGAGCTTGTTCGATGGATTATCAGGGAAGTTGGGACCAAAATATTTCTTTGGTTGAATTTTCATATAATAACAGTTTTCATTCCAGTATACAGATGGCACCATATGAGGCATTATATGGGAAGTAGTGTCGAACTCCAGAATTTTGGGATGAAGTGGGTGAAAGGAAGCTGATGGGATCAGAATTGGTAGAAGAGATGGTAGAAAATGTTCAATTGATTCAGAAACACATGAGAACATGTCAGAGCAGGCAGAAGAGTTATGCGGATAACCGGAGGAAGGATCTATCTTTCGAGGTAGGTGATCATGTTTTTCTCAAGGTTTTTCTCCATGGAAAAGTGTAATGCAATTTGGTAAGAAAGGAAAGCTGAGTCCAAGTTTCATTGGACCATATGAAATTATGGAGAGAGTTGGATCAGTTGCATACAGAGTAGATTTACCTCTGAGTTTATCTCAGGTACACATTGTTTTTCATGTTTCGATGTTGAGGAAGTATATGCCAGATTCATCTCATGTTTTGAGTCCATAGGTAGTTCAGCTGGAAGAGAACCTCTCTTATGAAGAACAACCAGTCCAGATTCTTGACCGAAGAGAGAAAGTGTTGCGAAATAAGGTAATCTACTAGGTAAAGGTTTTGTGGAAAAACCATATGGTTGAAGAGGCAACATGGGAATCTGAAAATGCTATGAGGGATAAATACCCCCACTTATTTTGATAAGTGAATAAAATTGCGAGAACACAATTCCCAAAAGGGGGGAAGGATGTAATATCCCAGGTAAATGAGGAATAAATAATTTTCATATTTATTAATATTTACAAATTAAATATTAATTTTACTTTAAAGGGGTTGCTATGTTCGATAGCGTACCAGATACGCAACAAAGAGTTTCTTTGAAATCTTACGTTGCACTCTAATAATAAAATAATATTATTTTAAATGGTAGTTAACGCCTAGCCGTTGTAATGGCGGGAATGAACAGAACAAACTAAAAAATGATTATACATGTTTGTCAAATATTTTTACTCTTTACAATAAATGTTAGAGGATTAAAAATGCAAATGAATCCAATTTTTAAGCATAAACATTTTAATATTCTTTAAAAGGTCGATTAACCGCCTTTTGAGGGCGAACCCCTTTTAAATCCACTTTTGACAATTTTATAAGCTCTATTTTTCAAAATAAACATATTATTTATGATTGGGACATTGAAATTTACCTTGGGTTAATTTTTGGTATTTTTCTGACAATGTTCATTTTTCAATGAATACTGAAAAATACTGCATTTTACATCAAAACTACTTTTTCATATAATTTAATTATATGGTTATATTATATTTTTAATTTGTTTCAAAGTTTAATTAGAATATATTTTTACCATTTAATTCAATGATGGTCATTGGGATTAATTTTACTTTGGAATTAGGCATAAACAAGTGCCAAACTTTTCATAAATATTGTTTCTAAAAAACCCGCTATTTGTTTTGACAACGGGATGTTTTTTTAAATTAATTATTTCAATTTATGTGTTTTGAATTTGGTAAAATGAATTACATATTTGGAATCATAAGTTCCAAATTATGTAATTAAGACTCTTTTGTTTTTGGACATTATGAATAGTAACAACGTTAATTATCTTTGATTATCTTGATTAATGAGTAATCGGGTAGTTAAAGATAATAAGATAATATCATTGTAAAGACCCGTAAATTTCAAGGAAATTTTTTTCTTAATTTTCTTTGAAATTTTACAAGAGCGCAGTTTCTGACGACACCTGATTCCGAGGTCCGGTGTGCCCGGAATCATTTTCCGAAGTTTGGCTCGGGTACGTTCAGCGAACGGACGAGCGGGTTTTTCTAACTTTTGAACCGGTGCCCGGAATCAAATTCTGAGGGCACCGATGAAATCGTAGCGCCGGTATTCGCTTAGAAACGCCCCTTCCGGAGTTGCGTTTTCTCGGGTGTGGTTTTTAATTTTCGGGCTTAAAGTTAAGAAATAAAATAATTTTGCGACAACTTTATTTTATTTCACTTAAGCCACTTGGAAGCCACTTGAAGCCACTTAAAGGCGGCTTGAACTGAGTTGAACTGGATAGGATGCTATCCAGAAATATCCTACCCCATTGGTAGGATATTTGTGAGGTGGGGCCCGCACGAGCCCCGCCTTTCCTTTCCGCTAGGAAACACACCCGTGAAAACCCGTCTTAATGAAAGTCAACCGACGCGTTTTCTAAATTCTTAATAGACCATTTAAATGGGCTGTTTCTTTCGTGAATTAAATGGCCTGTTTCTTTCGTT
This sequence comes from Viscum album, assembly GCA_963277665.1. Classification (NCBI taxonomy): domain Eukaryota; kingdom Viridiplantae; phylum Streptophyta; class Magnoliopsida; order Santalales; family Viscaceae; genus Viscum; species Viscum album. Next base: position 1,208,308,466 of record OY728166.1, read on the forward strand.
GAATTAATTCAGCGAATTAATTCAATCGTTTCTTAACCTGTTTTCGTGTGTTGGCATATTAATAAAATAAGACCAATCCAAAATCCTTTGAAAAGATTTGAGAGGATCCCTGTTTCTTCAGCTCCCTCGCGAAGAACGCGAAGAACGCGAAGAACGCGAAGAACGCGAAGAACGCGAAGAACGCCGAACCTGGAAATCGACGACGCCTTCGTCCGAGACGTTCTTCCGATCTCCGATCTCCGATCACCGACCATTTGAGGTGAGTGATTTCGGATTTCCGCTCAAGGTTCTTTTCTTTTGGTTTTAAACAAAGATTTAATTTATTATAATTTAAATCTGTTGTTCTTGGTTCGTTGAGTTCACCGACTCAACGCCGGTTTCCACGACGACGCGATGCCTCCCCGCGACGACACGACGATCCCTCTCTTCCGCGACGATCTCTTCCGCGAAGAACGCCCGCGCACGACGATCGACGAGGTAGGGATTTTATAATTTTGGAATACCCCTCTTGTTATTCCCGTGAGCATTCTTTAAAAAAATTAAAGAACTGGAATCAAAGAAACAATTTTATTTTATTAAAATTGTCGATTGATGTGTTGAACAATTTCTCCCGGTTGTTTATCTCTAACGCGGAGGGTGCGGGCCAAACGAACACGGCCCGACGACCCTCCGCCGTTCTTTGTTTTGTGCGGATTTGGCGGGTGATGACGGAACATGCTGCAACGGGTGTTTAACGATCCCGCAGTAAAGAACGGATCCCGGGAGGAGCAACGGCGCAGACGGGAAGGAAAACGGGCCACCGGAGCGACGCCGGCGGCCCGCGGAAGTTGCCGGAGGCGGCGGCGCCCCGGCGCACCGCCGGACGAGTTCGCCGTGGCTGAAGCCGCGGCAGCGGCGGCCAACGGACCCGCGGCCGCGCGGGTCCGGTTCGTCCAGGCGGGACGCGGCTCAGCCGCGTCCGCGGGTCGCGACTTCCTCAGGCCGCGGGTCAAAGCCCGCGGCGCTCGGCCACTCGGCCGAGCTGAGCCGGACCGGCCCTGGCCGGGCCGTGCCGGGCCACCCGGGTCGGACCCGGGTCGGGTCGACCCGGTTCGGGCCGACCCAGGGGGGTCGGGCCGGGTCGGCCCGGGCCCGTACCCCCCTTCTTCGGACGTTTTTGTTCAAACACCCGTAACTTGAGCTTCGTGCCTCCAAACGACTCGCCGTCAACGGCAACGCGATCCTTGGATCGAGACGGTCGTATCGGTATATTGCACTCAAGGTTTCAGAATACTTTGAGTTCGGCCGGGTTGGTTCGTACACGAGACCAACCGGGCCCTCGGAGCGGAAACGCTCATATCTTCAGCTACGGACGTCCGATTGACGTGCCGTCAGCTTTGTTGAATTACTCTAAGTGAGATGGATCTTTTGGCATACTCCGCCCGAGGTTTGGACGCAGGTGGAGTGCGGTCGGGTTGGTTTTGCCTTAAAAACCAACCGGGCCCCTGGGACGAAAATGCCAATAACTCTCAGACCGGGCGTCCGATTGACGCGCCGTCTGCGACGTTGAGTTCCTGTTGACGATACGGAACTTTTGGATACATCAACTTCAGACTTCGTGACAGTTGATGTATCAGCCTCTCGGCTCGTGGAGCGGACCCTCCCGAACGAGCTTACTGTGTGCGGGAAACCTAGTGCTGGCTGCGACTGCTCCCTCGACGGCGACGACCGTGCAGAGATCCTTCGTGGACTCCGACGACGACCGTGCAGAGATCCTCCGTGGACTGCGGCGACGACCGTGCAGAGATCCTCCGTGGACTGCGACGACGATTGTGCAGAGATCCTCAGCGGACTGCGACGACTACTGCACTCAGCGATCCTACGTGGATCAGTGCTACAGGTCCTGCGTGGGCCCGGTCCTGTGTGGGCCCGATCCTGTGTGGGTCCGATCCTGCGTGGGTCAGCGCTCAGCGGTTCTGTGTGAGCCATCGCCTACAGGTCCTGCGTGGGCCCGGTCCTGTGTGGACCCGATCCTGTGTGGGTCCGATCCTGTGTGGGTCATCTCTCAGCGGTTCTGTGTGAGCCAACTCCTACAGGTCCTGCGTGGGCCCGATCCTGTGTGGGTCATTGCAAGGTTAGTACCTATCGATCCTTCGTGGGTCCGACAACTTAGATGGTTCAATGATCATCTTTATCGTCATCCGAAGAAGTATACCTGTGTGAGCTGAATCTTGTGTTTCTCTCCTTTGTGGATTGTGTTGGGCTATCCTGTGTGGATTTACTGTTTTCTCTCCTTTTTGGATCGTGTTGAGCTATCCTGTGTGGATTTACTGTTTACTATCCTTTGTGGATTGTGTTGTTCTATCCTGCATGGGTATGCGTTTTTCTTTCCTGTGTGGACTGGGTTGTGCTAGGGCTCGGACGTTGGAGCCGATCGGGGAATTGATGACTTAGGTATATGTATGGGCATATACCTAAGCCGTGTCAGATGTTACTTCGTGATTGCATCTCTTCTTCGTGATTTATCCTTTGTGGATTTCGGGAGACCTTCGGGGGTCTCGGGGTCCCTACTGAGTAGCTTATACTCACCCCTGCACGGGCTATGCCCGCACTTCGTGGTGTTGGTTGCAGACGACGGACAGCGCTGATCGTGGAGGAGGCGTGCGGAGCAGGACAGTACCTGGAGGTGGACCACTGGGCGGGACGTACTCGGAGCGGTCAGGTGGACCCGAGGAGCAGTGGAGGCTATTTGTACCCACCCTTCAGGTGGGACTTCCAGAGGACAGCTCGACGCTGCGGCTTTTCTTTTCAGTTGCTATTTTTCCCTTTCAGTTGTACTTTACAGTTGGGCTTGTATTTCCGGCCCCTTTTACTTTCAGCACAGCTTGTACAGTTTTTACTTAGTGTTTACTTTTCCGCTTGCTTACTCTGTGGTGCTTGTTTACTTTTCAAAGGCAATGCCTTCCCTTTTTGTTGGGATTTACGCCTTGGTGCTAGTCGCCAGCCCCTGGCCTATGGAAGGCGGGCTTGGGGTAGTCACGGCACGAGCCCCGAGGATGGGTCGTGACAAATTGGTATCAGAGGGGTCGGTTCTACCGCAGACTCTGATCTTTCTCCTATGTGAAGAAATAGTGTTTAGCGTATTGAGTGTGGTTATCAGTCCAGGGAGTCCAGTGTTGGTGCGGCGGCCGACGTATCCATACACCAGGACCCTGACTTCTGATTTCCGACTAAATGCACGAAAACATTGATTGCATGTGTGTTTCAAGTTTTCTTTGTGATTACTTGTGTCAGCTCACCAGGTATACTGTTCTGACCGTGGCATACTTGTTTCCTTTTCAGGATGGCACGACGACAGCAGCCAGCTAGGGTTCCCAGAGTAGGGCGTGACGACAGCCCGCCGAGCGACGAGGCCTCGGTACAGGGCCCGTTGACAGTAGAGGCACCGGCGGTACCTTTACCCGCCGAGCCCCCGATGCTTCCAGCACTGGCAGCTGACGACGCACGACACCTTGGAGCTCTGCACGAGTTCCAGCACCAGCGACCACCCAGGTTCCGTGGGGAGTTGGACCCCCAGGCAGTCGAGGACTGGCTGGAGGCGGTCGTCCGAGTTTTCAGGCTAGTGAGGACGCCAGCAGACCTCATGGTGATACTTGCGGCGAGCCTACTGCACGCAGCAGCCGGACGCTGGTGGAGCCTGATGCTCCAGGTACACGATGAGGCCACCCTCATCTGGACGGACTTCGAGAGCCTCTTCCGCTCAGAGTTCGTCCCGGCCACCCTCCGTGCGGTGCGCATCCAGGAGCTTCTTCAGCTGCGGCAGGGCAGCTTGACGGTCGCTCAGTACGTGGCGAGGTTCACCGACCTATCTCGCTACTCGACAGACATGGTACGGGACCCCTTCTTCCGGGCCCCGACCTTCGAGCAGGTATTGAGACACGAGATCAGGGCATCGCTGATCTCCCTCAGCATCCCGACCCAGGCAGGAGTACTGGAGCGAGCCCTCCTGATCGAGAGCTTCCTGGCTGAGTCTACAGCGATACCTACCGCAGGGTGGTAGATAGCGGAGTCTTCGGCAGCTGGTAGCCGGCGGATGACTCAGGGTTCCAGGCGGACCAGACCTTCCGGCAGGCGACCTCGGGACACTGGCTCAGCGGTGCAGGGAACCCAGCCCGGAGCCAGTCTTCTGAGAGGCAGGCAGTGCTACGAGTGCGGCGGGCCGGGCCACATGGCTCGTGACTGCCCGACCCGTCGTACTGAGGGTCAGCAGACGGTGGAGGGGCCACCCAGGCAGAGGCAGAGGGTCGACCGTGGCGGTCCGCAGGGAGGAGGCAGACGAGGCAGAGGAGATGGCCGAGCAGCAGGTGGTGGGCGACGCTTTGAGGCTCTGCCACCACCTCCACCAGGAGGCCCGCCCCGACCACAGGGAGCTGGCGGGCAGAGACAGGCTCATCTCCAGGCAGCAGAGGCCTACGACCACGGCGCGCCAGAGATGATTCGAGGTACGATCTGTGTCTATTCCACCCTTCCTGCAGTTCTGATAGACATAGGAGTGAGTCACTCTTTCATAGCCACTGCCCTTGTTCGGAGCTCGGAGATTCCGACAGAGCCATTGGCTCGATCCTTACGGCTAGAGACTCCTACGGGAGCAGACTCGACGATTACGCACTGGTGCCGGCAGTGTGAGCTTACTCTAGGAGGCGAGAGTTTCGGCTGGGATCTTCTTGTAGCGGCGTCGAGGCCTTACGACGTCATCTTGGGCATGGATTGGTTATCTACGGTCCATGCTCAGATTGACTGCATTAGGCGCAAGGTGCGATGTGTGCGCACCGACGGGAGCAGGTTCACCTTCACCGGCGAGAAGGGAGCCTTAGCAGCACAAGATGGACTCACGCAGAGGAGAGGTCAGCCCATCACTCATCAGTTGGCTAGCCTCATCCTGGGAGCAGTTGACGTGCAGAGTCCCAGTTTTCCTGCAGTGGTGGATCAGTACGTGGATGTCTTTCCCAACGACATTCCTGGACTACCTCCTCGCAGAGAGGTAGACTATTATATGGACCTGTACCCCGGGACAACCCCGATATCCACTCCAGCATATCGGATGGCCCCCGCTGAGCTTCGAGAGCTGCGGGTACAGTTGGAGGACTTGCAGGGCAAGGGGTTCATCTGACCCAGTGTTTCGCCCTGGGCTTCCCTGATTTTGTTCGCCAAGAAGGCAGACGGGAGCTTGCGACTGTGTGTCGATTATCGTCGCCTGAACCAGGTGACAGTGAGGAACAAGTATCCGCTACCCAGGATTGATGACCTCTTCGACCAGCTCAAGGGAGCACGGTGGTTCTCGAAGAAAGACCTCAGGTCAGGCTATCATCAGCTTAGAGTTCGAGACGAGGATGTGAAGAAGACGGCCTTCAGGTGTCGGTATGGCCACTATGAGTTCTTGGTTATGCCTTTCGGCGTGACCAACGCTCCAGCAGTGTTCATGAGCCTCATGAACAGGATCTTCCAGCCATACCTTGATCGATTTGTCGTGGTCTTTATCGACGACATTTTGGTGTACTCGACGACGGAGGAGGAGCACGCCTACCACCTGCGTGTTGTACTAGACACACTCCGAGAACACTAGCTTTATGGAAAGCTCTCGAAGTGTCAGTTCTGGTTACGTGAGGTCCACTTCTTGGGGCACGTCATTTCTGAGGTGGGAGTTGCAGTGGATCCCGCGAAGATCGAGGCAGTTCTAGCTTGGGAGCCACCCAAGAGCGTGACAGAGGTGCGGAGTTTCTTGGGCCTAGCCGGATACTATCGGAGATTTGTGTCGGACTTCTCCAGAGTTTCGGCCCCACTATCAGCGTTGACGAAGAAGGGGAAACCCTTCGTGTGGTCAGACAGATGTCATCAGAGCTTCCAGGAGCTGAGGCAGAGGTTGACCAGCGCACCTATCTTGAGGTTGCCTGAGGAGGGAGTTGGATACGTAGTCTACTGCGATGCATCAGGGACCGGACTCGGGTGTGTCCTGATGCAGGAGCGGGCCGTGATTGCCTACGGATCACGTCAGTTGAGGCCTCATGAGCAGAACTACGCTACCCATGACTTGGAGTTGGCAGCAGTAGTCTTTTCCCTGAAGACATGGCGACACTATCTGATGGGCGAGCGCTTCACAGTCTTTTCTGACCACCAGAGTCTCAAGTACATCTTCTCTCAGAAGGACCTGAACCTGAGACAGCGGTGATGGCTCGAGTTCCTCCAGGACTATGACTTTGAGATAGTCTATACTCCTAGGAAGGGGAACGTGGTGGCTGATGCCCTCAGCAGGAGGACGGGCATCCATCTACTTGAGGAGGCGACAGAGCAGCTAGCCGCTTTGCAGATATCCTTCGTGGATAGAGACAGAGCAGCCTTCCTTTAGTCTCTCACAGTCTCTCCTCCACTTCTTCAGTGGGTCATAGAGGCACAGCGTGGGGACGTTGACTGTGAGACACGGTGTGCACAGATATCCTCGGGACAGGCACCTGATGGTTTCTCCCTTGGAGCAGAGCACGATGTCCTTTTCATAGGACGTACCTTGGTACCAGTCGCTTTACGAGAGGAGGTGCTGAGAGACTATCACAGTTCTCCTTTAGCGGTACATCCTGGAGTGGAGAAGATGTACCAGGATCTCAGACGACAACACTGGTGGCCGGGCATGAAGAAGGCTGTGGCAGAGTTCGTTTCACGGTGCCTCACCTGCCAGCAGGTGAAGGCAGAGCATCAGGTACCAGCAGGTTTGGTACAGCCCTTGGAGGTCCCGGAGTGGAAGTGGGACGGCATATCTATGGACTTCTTGACTGGACTTCCACACACTTCTATAGGTCACGACTCCATTTGGGTGATTGTTGACTGACTCACCAAGTCGGCACACTTCTTACCCATCAGAGAGCAGGGCTCAGTGGAGAGCTTGGGGCGTCTCTACGTTCAGGAGATTGTACGACTTCACGGTGTGCCATCGACTATCTTCTCCGATCGGGACGCTCGTTTTACTTCCCGGATTTGGAAGGGGTTGCAGGAGGCGTTCGGGACGCGACTACGTCTGAGCACCGCCTTTCACCCTCAGACGGATGGTCAGACGGAGAGGACCATTCAGACTCTCGAGGACATGCTCCGCGCATGTGTCCTCGACTTTGGTCGCATCTGGTAGGACCACCTACCCTTGGTAGAGTTTGCGTACAACAACAGCTACCACTCCACCATCGGGATGGCACCCTACGAGGCGTTGTACGGCAGGCCTTGCAGATCTCCTTTGTGCTGGACAGACCCTGGAGAGTCAGCACTTGTGGGACCAGAGATGGTCCGGGCCACGACAGAGAAGGTCCAGGTCATCCAGGAGCGGATGAGGACGGCACAGAGCCGGAAGAAGTCATATGCTGACAGGAGGCGGAGGCCACTAGAGTTCGAGGATGGCGACCACGTCTTCTTGCGGGTCTCACCTCGACGTGGTTTGAGGAGATTTGGCCGAGGCGGCAAGTTGTCTCCACGCTTCATCGGACCCTTCCAAGTCCTCAGCAGGGTTGGCGAGGTGGCTTATCGTCTGGCTCTACCACCTCAGTTGCACCGGGTGCACGACGTCTTCCACATATTCCAGCTGAGGAGATACGTGCACGACTCGACACACATCATTGACTATGGGGAGCTAGACATGGATGATGGGGCGACTTTTACGGAGGTCCCAGTGGAGATAGAGGATCGACAGGAGAGGGTCCTACGTGGGTGATCGATCCCTCTTGTGCGCATCAGATGGCAGCACGGGAACCTCCAGAAGAGCACTTGGGAGCGGGAGGCTCAGATGCGTGCTCAGTACCCACATTTGTTTCCCTAGTTTTTGATGTATCTTTACGGGGACGTAAAGTCCTGAGGTGGGAGTAATGTAAAGACCTGTAAATTTCAAGGAAATTTTTTTCTTAATTTTCTTTGGAATTTTACAAGAGCGCAGTTTCTGACGGCACCTGATTCCGAGGCCCGGTGTGCCCGGAATCATTTTCCGAAGTTTGGCTCGGGTACGTTCAACGAAAGGACGAGCGGGTTTTTCTAACTTTTGAACCGGTGCCCGGAATTGAATTCTGAGGGCACCGATGAAATCGCAGCGCCGGTATTCGCTTAGAAACGCCTCTTCCAGAGTTGCGTTTTCTCGGGTGTGGTTTTTAATTTTCGGGCTTAAAGTTAAGAAATAAAATAATTTTACGACAGCTTTATTTTATTTCACTTAAGCCACTTGGAAGCCACTTGAAGCCACTTAAAGGCGGCTTGAACTGAGTTGAACTGGATAGGATGCTATCCAGAAATATCCTACCCCCTTGGTAGGATATTTGTGATGTGGGGCCCGCACGAGCCCCGCCGTTCCTTTCAGCTAAGAAACGCACCCGTGAAAACCCGTCTTAATGAAATTCAACCGACGTGTTTTCTAAATTCTTAACAGACCATTTAAATGGGCTGTTTCTTTTGTAAATTAAATGGGCTGTTTCTTTCGTGAATTAAATGGCATGTTTCATTCGTTGAATTAATTCAACGAATTAATTCAATCGTTTCTTAACCTGTTTTTGTGTGTTGGCATATTAATAAAATAAGACCAACCCAAAATCCTTTGAAAAGATTTGAGAGGATCCTTGTTTCTTCAGCTCCCTCGCGAAGAACGCGAAGAATGCGAAGAACGCGAAGAACGCCGAACCCGGAAATCGACGACGCCTTCGTCCGAGACGTTCTTCCTATCTCTGATCTCCGATCTCCGATCACCGACCATTTGAGGTGAGTGATTTCAGATTTCCACTCAAGGTTCTTTTCTTTTGGTTTTAAACACAGATTTAATTTATTATAATTTAAATCTGTTGTTCTTGGTTCATTGAGTTCGCCGACTCAACGCCGGTTTCCGCGACGACGTGACGCCTCCCCGCGACGACGCGACGATCCCTCTCTTCTGCGACGATCTCTTCCGCGAAGAACGCCCGCGCACGACGATCGACGAGGTAGGGATTTTATAATTTTGGAATACCCCTCTTGTTATTCCCGTGAGCATTCTTTAAAAAATTAAAGAACTGGAACCAAAGAAACAATTTTATTTTATTAAAATTGTCGGTTCATGTGTTGAACAATTTCTCGCGGTTGTTTATCTCTAACGCGGAGGGTTCGGGCCAAACGAACACGGCCCGACGACCCTCCGCCGTTCTTCGTTTTGTGCGGATTTGGCGGGCGACAACGGAACATGCTGCAACGGGTGTTTAACGATCCCGCAGTAAAGAACGGATCCCGCAGTAAAGAACGGATCCCGGGAGGAGCAATGGCGCAGACGGGAAGGAAAACGGGCCACCTGAGCGACGCCGGCGGCCCGCAGAAGTTGCCCGCGGCGCGGGTCACCAGCGCGGCGCCCCGGTGCGCCGCCGGATGAGTCCGTCGCGGCTGAAGCCGCGGCGGCGGCGGCCAACGGACCCGCGGCCGCGCGGGTCCGGTTCGTCCAGGCGGGATGCGGCTCAGCCGCGTCCGCGGTTCGCCATCGCGGCCCACGCGGGCCGCGACTTCCTCAGGCCGCGGGTCAACGCCCGCGGCGCTCGGCCGCTCGGCCGAGCCGGACAGGCCCTGGCCGGGCCGGGCCGGGCCAACCGGGTCGGACCCGGGTCAGGTCGACCCGGTTCGGGCCGGGTCGGCCCGGGCCCGTACCCCCCTTCTTCGGACGTTTTCGTTCAAACGCCCGTAACTTGAGCTTCGTGCCTCCAAACGACTCGCCGTCAGCGGCAACGCGATCCTTGGATCGAGACGGCCGTTTCGGTATATCGCACTCAAGGTTTCGGAATACTTTGAGTTCGGCCGGGTTGGTTCGTACACGAGACCAACCGGGCACTCGGAGCGGAAACGCTCATATCTTCAGCTACGGACGTCCGATTGACGTGTCGTCAGCTTTGTTGAATTCCTCTAAGTGAGACGGATCTTTTGGCATACTCCGCCCGAGGTTTGGACGCAGGTGGAGTGCGGTCGGGTTGGTTTTGCCTTAAAAACCAACCGGGCCCCTGGGACGAAAATGCCAATAACTCTCAGACCGGGCGTCCGATTGACGCGCCGTCTGCGACGTTGAGTTCCTGTTGACGATATGGAACTTTTGGATACATCAACTTCGGACTTCGTGACAGTTGATATATCAGCCTCTCGGCTCGTGGAGCGGACCCTCCTGAACGAGCTTGCTGTGTGCGGGAACCCTAGTGCTGGCTGCGACTGCTCCCTCGACGGCGAGGACCGTGCAGAGATCCTCCGTGGACTCCGACAACGACCGTGCAGAGATCCTCCGTGGACTACGGCGACGACCGTGCAAAGATCCTCTGTGGACTGCGGCGACAATTGTGCAGAGATCCTCAGCGGACTACGACGACTACTGCACTCAGCGATCCTACGTGGATCAGTGCTACAGGTCCTGCGTGGGCCCGGTCCTGTGTGGGCCCGATCCTGTGTGGGTCCGATCCTGCGTGGGTCAGCGCTCAGCGGTTCTGTGTGAGCCACCGCCTACAGGTCCTGCGTGGGCCCGGTCCTGTGTGGGCCCGATCCTGTGTGGGTCCGATCCTGTGTGGGTCATCTCTCAGCGGTTCTGTGTGAGCCAACTCCTACAGGTCCTGCGTGGGCCCGATCCTGTGTGGGTCATTGCAAGGTTAGTACCTGTCGATCCTTCGTGGGTCCGACGACTTAGATGGTTCAATGATCATCTTTGTCGTCATCCGAAGAAGTATACCTGTGTGAGCTGAATCTTGTGTTTCTCTCCTTTGTGGATTGTGTTGGGCTATCCTGTGTGGATTTACTGTTTTCTCTCCTTTGTGGATTGTGTTGCGCTATCCTGTGTGGATTTACTGTTTACTCTCCTTTGTGGATTGTGTTGTTCTATCCTGCGTGGGTATGCGTTTTTCTTTCCTGTGTGGACTGGGTTGTGCTAGGGCTCGGACGTTGGAGCCGATCGGGGAATTGATGACTTAGGTATATGTATGGGCATATACCTAAGCCGTGTCAGATGTTACTTCGTGATTGCATCTCTTCTTCGTGATTTATCCTTTGTGGATTTCGGGAGACCTTCGGGGGTCTCGGGGTCCCTACTGAGTAGCTTATACTCACCCCTGCATGGGCTATGCCCGCACTTCGTGGTGTTGGTTGCAGACGACGGACAGCGCTGATCGTGGAGGAGGCGTGCGGAGCAGGACAGTACCTGGAGGTGGACCACTGGGCGGGACGTACTCGGAGCGGTCAGGTGGACCCGAGGAGAAGTGGAGGCTATCTGTACCCACCCTTCAGGTGGGACTTCCAGAGGACAGCTCGACACTGCGACTTTTCTTTTCAGTTGTTGTTTTTCCCTTTCAGTTGTACTTTACAGTTGGGCTTGTATTTCCGGCCCCTTTTACTTTCAGCACAGCTTGTACAGTTTTTACTTAGTGTTTACTTTTCTGCTTGCTTACTCTGTGGTGCTTGTTTACTTTTCAAAGGCAATGCCTTCCCTTTTTGTTGGGATTTACGCCTTGGTGCTAGTCGCCAGCCCCTGGCCTATGGAAGGCGGGCTTGGGGTAGTCACGGCACGAGCCCCGAGGACGGGTCGTGACAATCATAATAATAAAAAAATACAACAAAGTGTGTCTTAAGGCTACTGGTTGTCTCATGGCCGACCATGGGATTCCTTGTGCCAAACTTGGGGGCCCCATGGAATCACTTTTGTGAGAAAGTGACCTTTATCTTTTTATTTTTAAAGAATGTTAAATGTAACAAAAATGTATCACCTAAGTAAAATATTTTTAATTTTGTCTACATAAATGATATTTTGGAATATAAATATTCATTAGAAAACTAAAAATATTTCCTACATCATGATTTTTTTATAATTTTTAGACATTAAATTTATTAAATTATTTATGACATCAAGATGATGCAGCGATGACCTCATTATTTAACGATTTAAATAAAATGGAAATATAATGTGATATCTAAGACCTAAACATGTCCAAAACCTATTGGATGGGTGGATTTAGAACCCTTATCACCTTATCCTCGAAACACATCAATGTGGGACCATTAAAATCCGAAACACATTCTAAAATAAAGTAACATTTCCTTACTTTCCAAGAGTGCCCCTCCTCTCCTCTTATAAAAGGCCCCCACCTCTACCTCCTTACCCACACTCCAAAAGCCTTTGGCTCGGCCAACTCCTACCCATTTTGGCTCTCCACATCCCTCTATTACTCCTTGAAGCCTCACATTGGGCAGAAGTCTTCCCAAGGAAGCCTTTGAGCTCAAATCTAAGAGAGTTACCCGATTTTAAGGTGATGTCTTCACTTGTGTTCTTTTGTTTTATTTTTCTTCTCCAACCCCCTAAACTCTTTTTATTAATTTCTTTTGTAAAAAATCTAGTATATTCAATATACTAGGATGTTGTTATAAGAATATTTTGAGCTACACTTACACACATCTACATCTAATGGTTAAAGAACATACTATTTCCGTGGATGGCGAATTTCTGCCTCCCGAAACGATGAGTGTTCAACATTCTTTTAACACCTTCAAAGGTGGCCATTAAGATGACACTATATTTATATATGATATATATTATGTTTATTTTTTCCTTATTCTTCTTTATTTTTCTTTTGTGGTTTACCTTTATGGTTTCCATTATTGGTAAACACGATAATTTCATTTTAGGAAGTGCGGACTACCGCCCCCTCAAAGTGATGTGATTCGTTAATGCCATATGTGGGAAGTGTAAAGGATGGTTTTAAAGTTATTATAAATTATTTTATACTGGAATTATAATATACCTCTATATCATTATTATTTCATTCCATTAAAGTTTGAGATAGAAATAAAAGTAGCATTCATGCGTATGTACGGCTTACCGTCTCCATGAACGGTGCATTTCATTTCTTATCCCCAAATGTAATGTACTATTATAAGTACATGTATATAATGGATATATATGTTGAATAATACATATAAATGATGAATATAATTCTGTAATTAAAATATACATACCTCTTATTTAGTTTTAATTCCATTAATATGACAAAGAAATGAATGTAGCGTTCATGCGTACGTACGGCTTACCGTCTCCATGAACGGTGCATTTCATTTCATACCTCTAAATGATTATGTAATATTATAAATAAATGTATATGTTGGATATATATGATATATATGATATCCAAATCAGGAATGTCATTCTGTATATAAAAAACCTTTGACCACACGAACAACATGTAATTGTAAGAAGTCCACTTTCGACTTAAGAACCAAATATCGACAAAACAAAAATTATTTACTTAATGATTACATAATGTTTATAACATGGAAATAAGTGATATAAAGGAATAATAATCTTGAAAAATTTTCTTAAGAAAGTATAAATTAACTAAAGTTTATTATTCAGGACGTTAAAGAACGATCGAGTCAAGCCGGACCCGAGGTAAGGGACTTCGTCTCAATCTCCTTTCATTGAGGCATATTTCGTTTTATACACAACTTTCTTTTATACGGTGTATAAACCCCTTTGACTTGTACTTTTATACAAAATAAATATTTTTCTACGAATCATTTTACAAAAATAAAAAAAGTAATGTTTCTTTTAACGTACGCGGTGACAAAGACCTTTTCCACCACCGCGAGTATTATTTGGTCTTTGGCTTCCTGAACAAGCCGTAATGTTTTTTTTAAATGAAATAAATACCATATACTCTTTTATGTATTTTGGTATTGAAAATGGTTTTTATAATAAATTTTTTATGTCAATATATTTAAGTTATATATTTTGATCAAAGTGTGGAATTGTTTTCTTTCCATTATATTTGTTTTATGTCTGATGATTTTTATAATGGTACTTGGACATTTGACGGGTGGTTACGTGATAAACCATATGACGGGTGGTGCAATGAATACCAGGACAGGTGGTTACGTTATAACCTCCATTGTATTGGGTATGGAAGTCGGCCATGTGGATATTCCATTAAGTATGTATGGATGTTGGCTGTATGGCTATTCCATTAAGTGATATGTGTGGAAGTCGACCGTATGGTTATTCCACTTAAGTATGTTTATGTCCCAAGTTACCTTTTTATGTTATGTGTTCTTTATATGGGTTTTATGGTAATCCTTTGGTTAAAAAATGGTACATAATGATATTTTATTCAGTGAATAGTTTTTACTACTTCATGAAGGTGAAGGTATTACTTTGATAAAGTATACATGGTTTACTTGATGTTTGAAAATCTAACAGTTTTCATTCTTTGTGTATCCCTTACTGAGATTTTTATGATCACCCAAAGTTTTTTTTGAAATGTATTTCACAGGATTTAATGTGGAATAGGGTCAAGGATGGGATCAAGGGAAAGTCATTCTTTATAAAACATGGAACTGGACATGTTTCTTTTTAAGAGTTTTTTTATTCTATGGAATCTTAGTAGAAGTGTCTACTTTGTAATCTTTTGAGATGTAACAGTTATGTCCTAATTCTCTAAAACTCTAAACCTGAAAATATCCTCAATGTGAATTATACATTTAATTTAATATTAAGTAATATTTAATGTCGGGGCCTTATATTAACCTACCATCGACCAAAGAAAAAGTACAAAGTAATGGGTTTCTTATCTCACTCTTAATTTCATGATAATTCCATTGTTCGCCACTTATTTATTGCATGTGGTATATGTGTATTGCCCATGATTGTATTAATTGTGTAATATACTTTAATTTATGGGTATTTACATCATCATTTTATGATCCTTCTTTCATGGTTGTATGTTTCTTAAGTTACCTAATCGATAAGGGAATTCGAAATTTCAATTTTCACTCATTCGGCTTTAGGCATACTTCATTGATTATTTTACTCCAAAATTATGTGTAGAATCACTATTCATTTGATTATGTCATAATTTCCACTCCCCTTTCTATGGATATAATTTTTATACACATAATCACTCCATTGATAAATTTTCAAGTCATCGGTATGAACTTGATAAGAGTAATTTTAACTCAATCTCCATTTGTTGAGTTAAATATCCAATTCATTGGTGTTGGTTTTACAAGAATATGTGTGAATGTCATCTGATTGATTTACACTAAATATCCAATAATATTGACTGTATTTATATTTGTCGCACATAATTATGTCGTTGATTTATTCTTAACTTAAGGATATGTTCTTTATAAGAGAATTCATCTCAATTTACATTCCCTTGAGACTTCTTTGTTGTTATACACCAAATCACTTTTATATGGTGTATATAATGTACTTTGACAAAGTATATCATGAATCCATTTATTATCATAATATTATAAAGTTTTGATTACCTAAATTATATATATTCAAGTGTCTCTCTTTTGGTTATAAACTCTAACTAAAATACATTTTTAAGTGTTTTAAAGATTTATTCTTCTAAATATTTCTCATTAATGTCCATGTTTTAAAAATAGTTTTAAGAATTTATTTATATGGACATTAATGTTTTAAAATTAAAATTACTTTTAAAAGTTTCAAAGTGGTATGGGACACTTTGATTCAAAAACCTATTTTTAAATGGCTTCTTGATACATAGTGTGACTTTTAAATGATTTCAAGAAAAAGGTGGATATTTCTCTCTAATAGTTTTGACGATTATTTTCATCTGTTTCAATATCCTTCATTATTATTGATTGAGATTAATCTGATACAATATAATCTTCCATATTGTATCGAATGAGTTATGTTTGACTGTGGATGTGCTATTTTTATACAATTCATGGTTTTTCGATTAAGTATTGACATTTCGTATGCTAGTTTAATACGAATGTTTATGTCATATTTCAAACTTTTCATATGAGGAATGAATTGGACTTAGTAAGTGACGGGTGGAGCCTGCTATAGATCCTTGATGCATCGGTAGGTCTCATGAGACAAGCTAGTATCTTTGAAAAAGGCCTTGACAAAATCTTATTTGTAGTCTTGGTACGAGGCCTTGGCTACGTGGTTATGATAGTCTGGCATTATGCATTCCATCATTATGAAAGTGGTTATTAATATTTTCATGTGATTATTCGACTTGTAGAATATCCATGTGAATAAGTAAATGACATTATTTCATTTTATCCTTTCCATATTATGCTAAAGTTCAAGTTTAAAAGGCTCTTTTTTAGTTATACATTGCCTTAAATTTTTATGTTTATTTAAGAAAGTTTCCGCTATATTGTTATCCTTACTGAGCATCTGAGCTCACCCCTTTCAATGTTTTATTTTTCCCAGGATGAGAAGAAGTATTTTATGAATGACCTGCAGGGATAGTATGAGGGGATATGAATACAATATGTTTTTTAGTTATTCACTTATTGATGTAATGTAATCATTATGAATATATCTAGTGTTTCCAAGGATACAAAACAAATCAGTCTTTCGAGACTTGATCTTTCTTGTGATCATGCCAATGTTATGTAATAATGCACTGACTCTGGGTATCTAGGGTTGGGTAATTACATACTATTTGTGTCTACTCTACCTTAGCTACAATTATTATAAACACTGGTTCCAGTCACTCTATCATTTCCATGGCTCTCGTTCGGAGTTTAGAGATTCCAGATGAGCTGTTGGCTTGATCGTTATGATTAGACACTCCTAAGGGAGAGGATTCGATGATTACACAATGGTGTTGATTGTGTGAGATTACTCTAGGTGGCGATGTATTTGGCTTGGATCTCTTAGTAGTAGTGTCGAGGCCCTACGATGTCATCCTGGGTGTGGATTAGTTATCCACAGTCCATGATCAGATCGACTGTTTTAGGCATAATGTGCGGTTTGTTCCTAATGATGGGACTAGATTTACCTTCACCGATTAGAAGGGAACCTTTGCAGCACATGATGAAATTTCCCAGAGGAGGGTGTAGCCGATCAATCATCACTTGGATAGCCTTACCCTTGGTGTAGTGGATGATAGGAGTATGAGATATCCTTTTGTGGTGGACCAATATACTGATGTCTTTCTTGAGGATGTTCTGGGATTACCTCATTGTAGAGAGGTAGAATTATACAGTGGAATGTACCCTAGGATGACACCGATATCTATAACATCATATCATATGGCTCTCGTGGAGGTTCGTGAGCTGAGGGTATAGTTAGAGGGCTTATAGAGAATGGGGTTTGTAAGGCCTCATGTTTCTCCCTGGGAAGCCCCGATTTTTTTCACCCAGAAGACAGATGGGAGCTTGAGTATTTTCATGGACTATCAGAATTTGAACTATGTGATAGTAAAGAACAAGTATCCTATGCCGAGTATTGATTATATCTTCTATTAGTTGAAGGTATCATGGTGGTTTAAGAAGATAGATCTCATGTCAAGCTATCATCATCTTCAGGTACAGTATGAGGATATACCAAAGAAAACCTTCGGTTGCTGGTATGGACACTATGAGTTCTTGGTGATGCATTTTGGCATGTCCAACACCCCAAAAGTGTTCATGGGACTCATGAATAGGATCATCCATCATTACCTCTATCGCTTCATGGTGGTTTTCATTGATGACTTCTTGGTGTACTCAGCATTGGAGGAGGAGCATGCCACACCTATGAAGATAGTCCTTGATACTCTCCAAGAGCACCATCTTTATGGCATGCTCTCATAGTTCCAATTATAGATATGGGAATTCCACTTTCTAGGACATGTTATCTCAGAGGCTGGAGTTGTAGTGGATCTAGAAAAGATAGAGGCAGTTATTGCTTGGGAGCCATCTAGGAATGCGATCGAGGTGCAGAGTTTCTTGGGGTTGGTTGGGTACTACCAGAGATTTTTACCCAAATTTTATAGGGTAGTATCACCCCTTCCATCTTTGAAAAATAAGAGATAACCCTTTATATGGATGGAGAGATTCTAGCCGAGTTTCTTGGAGCAAATGTGGAGAGGGACGATTTCCCCCATCTTGAGGCTACCAGAAGAGGTTATTAGGTATGTAGTCTATTGCGATGGATTAGGGACTGAACCAGGGTGTGTCCTGATGCAAGATCGAGCAGTGGTTGCCTATGACTTGTGAAAGATGAGGAAACTTGAGAAGAACTATGCGAACCATGACTTGGATTTAGCAGTAGTGGTATTTGCGTTGAAGATGTGGCGGCATAGCTTGGGGATATTTAATGTGAGGCCTGACGTGCTCAGATATCCTTAGGGAAGGCTCTTGATAGAGTTTCGATTGGTGGGGGAGCATGTCATCCCTTTTAGAGGATTCACCATGGTACCAGTGACATTTTAGAAGGTGGTGTTGAAGGAGTTCCATACAGCCCCTTTGGCAGTACATCATATAGTGGTGAAGATGTATCAGGACCTCCGATGTCAGTACTGATGTCCAAGAATAAAGTAACCAATGGCAGAGTTCATTTCATGATGCCTCACTTGTCAGCATGTGAAGTCTAAGAATCATGTTCTAGAGGGCTTAGCATAGCCACTAGAGGTACCAGAATGGAAGTGGGATGGTATCTCCATGGACTTCATGAATAGGTTACTACACACACCTAGGGTCCACGACTCTATCTAGGTGATCATTGCCCGACTCACCAAGTCATCCCATATTATACCCATCTGAGAGTAGGGATCAGTAGATGGATTGGGATGACTTTATGTTCAAGAGATAGTACGGCTTCATGGGGTACCAAAGATAATCATTTCATATCATAACTCTCATTTTACATCCCGGTTATGTAAGGGATTAGAGGAAGCCTTCGGGACTCATCTACGCCTGAGCACCACCTTTCACCCTTAGACTAATGGACAAAAGGAGAAGACCATAAAAACACTTGGGGACATGCTTCATGCTTGCATCCTAGATTTCGGCTGCATTTCGGAGGACCACCTTCCATTGGTGGAGTTAACATAGAAAAATAGCTATCACTCCACCATCGGCATGGATGGTTCGAGGCCTTGTATAGCTGGAAATGAAAATCACCTATATGATGGATAGAACCATGGGATTCGGCACTTATGGGTCTAGATTTGGTATGAGCTACCACTGAGAATGTGAAGAATATCGAGGAGAAGATGAAGACTGCATAGAGTAGGTAGAAGTCTTATGCTTACAGGATACAGAGACCCTTGGAGTTCAAGGAGGAATAATATGTCTTCCTACGGGTCTCACCCCTGTGAGGATTTTGGAGATTTAGATGGGGAAGAAAGCTATCTTAGAGGTTCATCAGACCTTTACAGATTTTTAGCAGAGTCTGCGAGGTGGCGTACCGCCTAGATCTTTCCTTATAGATGCATCAGGTGCATGGAATTTTCCACATGTTGCAGTTGAGGAGATATGTGTATGATCTATCACACATCATCGACTGATCTGAGATGGACATTGACGATTGGCCAACTATTTAGGAGTACCTGATGTAGATAGAGGATCGAAAGAAGAAAATCCTTAATGGATGGTGAATCCCTCTAGTGTGGGTTCAGTGGTAGAACGGGAACCTCCAGGAGAGAATATGGGAGTGGGAGGCTCAGATTTGTGCTCTGTACCCCCATTTGTTTTCTTAGCCTTTTTTGTGACTTTTTGGGATGTAAATCCCAAAGGTGGGGACAATGTAAAGACCCAAAAATTCTGTATAATTTTCTTTAATTATATTGAATTATTGTGAGACTATAAAATTCGATGGCATGTGATTTAGAGGCCCAGAGAGCCAGAAATTGAATTTTTGATCTTTTTTTAAGGTATGTTTCGTAAATGTGTGAGCATGATTTTCTATTTTTTTAACCGATGCTCAGATTGAACATCTGAGTGCACCGTTGAACTTGCAGCGCAGGGATTCTCTTAGGTGAAGCTTAACATTGACTGGAAAAGGTCATATGGAAATGTTAATTTTAAAAATTTCGGGAAAAAAATTAAAATAACTTCATGTTATTTTATTCTTTTCTTCCACCGGTTAAGTGTTGGTTGGTGGAACCACAACACAACAGAAGGTATTAAATGAAGATCAATAAATGACATGTTACCTTTATTGGGTAACTATGATGCTCATGTGATTAATTGGATCATTAATTAAGTTTCATTAATGAACCACATTAATGAACCTATTGTTAACTCTTTAATTCCTTATTTAATCAATCCGTTGGCAGAATGATTTGGTAACTATGAGGAAAGCTCTAGCGAAGCGCAGACGATGTCACCATATAAGGAAGAATGGTGATCAAATGATGTCTATTGGGGGATTCGATCTGGAGGGCGATGAACGGTGAAGAACTTCACCGAACATGGAATTCATTCCTTCATCCTTAGCGGATTCCACTGAATAATGTTAGGGGATTTAATTTATTCTAATTGAATAATGATTTTATGTTATCTCGTTATTGGAAAATTATGTAGAACACAGATCAACTGACTAACGGGTAGATCCGCGATATGTACTTTACTACGGGTGGTTGTTGTGGGATTTGTTTTGGGGATAATCATAAACTATTTTAGTTAATTCTTTCCATTTGTTAAAACTATAACGCAGAGGGTGTGGGACAACCCGAACAAGGCCTTGAACCCCCCCCCCCCACTATTATTGGTTTATGTTCGTTCTTTGTGCATGACTGGGAAACATGGAAGCATGACTAATATAAGGGATTCACAGAGAAAAAAGCGACCTGTGAGTCCCATAGTCACAGATGGGATGGAAAAAAGGACCATCGAAGTATCTCTGGTGGCGAACAGAAAGACCCATCGGTGCGGCAGTGCCGGCGACTGGCGGTGGCAGTTGGTCTGTGTCGGCCGCATGATAAGGCGATGCTTGTAGGTGTCATGGCAGGTGGAGAATGTGGTGTCGATGCACCATGTGGGAGATGGAGCGACCCGCTCATGTCGCTCGGCATGACGTGCAACGGTCGGCTCTAGCCATCCATTTCGGGAGACGGGGTCGCACCACACTGGTGCCACCAGTTGCGGAAAACTAGATTCCCAACATTCAGTTCGGTGCGACCAGACCGCATCCACACGGGCTAGGTTCTCCATGTGGGCCAGACCTGCCGGTCAGGCCGAACCCATCTATTGGGTTGGACCCGCGAACCCGGCCGGACCCAGCAGTCGGGTCAGACCCCTTCCGGACCTGGACCCTACTGGTCCTGTTTCTCTACAACTGATGTAACTCAAAGACCAGACATCTGATTGAGATGTCTTCTATGGAGTGAGGACCCTTGTGATGAGGAGGTACTTTTGAGATATTCCACTTGTGTTTTGACATAAGTTGGAGTGAGGCTGGGTTGGATCGGGTTCAAATCCAATCATGCCCTTTTTACCTTTTTGCCAATATCTTACAGACCGGGCGTTCGATTGACGCATCGTCTGTCACATTGGAACCCTTACAATAAGACAGTTTTTGGGTTACTTCTTCCTAGGACTTCATAGTGGATGATGTGTGACCAATGGTATGAGGATTAGAATCTACAGAACTCAAGAGGACCAAGTGCGAGAATCCCTGGGCTGCCTGTCAAATGAAGAGCGACCCTCTGTGGATCATCATGACAGAGACCCTCCATGGATTAGAAGTAGTGCGACCATATATGTATCGGAAGGGGTGTGACCCTCCGTGGATTGGCATGAGGGTGACCCTACATGGATCGGAGGTAGTGCGACCCTCTGTGAATCAGCAGTAATATGATCCTCTCTAGATCAGTAGTAGTGCTACCTGACATGAACCAACCATAGAGCAACCCATCAAGGATCGGTGGCAGAGAGACCCTTTTTGGATCGGTAGCAAATAAACCCTTCTCTAATTAGTATCCAAGACACCCAATAGAATAAAATGATCTATATTAAGACTAATCATCTTTATTCCTATTCTCTATGTTCTATACCTAGTGTAAGCTATATTTTACTTTATGCTTTGTGATTGAGATCATACCTTATGGATTTTCCTTTGTAGAATTCTGGGAGACATTCTGGGGTCTCGGGGTCCCTATTGGGTATTGTTATAGTCACCCATACATAGGCTTTTCCCACACCTTGTTGTATCTTTGAAGATTATGGATAGCATGACTCAAACTTGGGGATCCAGTGCTAGATGGTGCTCATAGGTGATTGATATATGTGGTGAGCGGCAGTGATGATAGAGGATGAGTTGTACCTACCCTTTAAGTAGGATCCTTGGTGGATGATCTTTAGAACATGTTTTTTCCTTTTTTTTGTACTTTCTTTTTAGTTGGGCTTGTATACTAGCCCCTTTTTACTTTTAGTACTTACCTTTACTCTTAGTGGTGGTTTTTAGTATTGGTTGTACTTTTCCTTTTCCTTTGTGTTTTACTTATGCACAGTGTTCCCTATCTGTGTGCATATAGGTTTAAAGGTATTGTCTTCTCGTTTTTTTTGGGTTTTTCCTTTTCGGTGCTAGTCACCAGCTTCTGGACTATATAAGGTGGTATTGGGATAGTCACCCCATGGGCCACGGGGGATGGGTCGTTACAAGGTACTCAAAGAGGTTATGTAAACACCCCAACCTTATTATCCCAAGAAAGATATTTATTTTATTAAATTGGAATAATATATAAGAAATCACATCCCAAATGACTGAATAGTTTAGTAGTCTTGGTAAACTAGATACACACTTAAAAGTCACATTACATTTTTAATATTAAAATACAAAAAAAAATAGAAAAAAGTTATTCCATTTATAATATCCCTACATATCAATCATAAACCACTTCATGGAATCCTAGGAGAAGGAAACATAAGAAAATGGTGATTTCCAACTCTTAGTAAGTGTATGTATATAGTGGAAGTTATCATAAATAAATACAAAATAATAAATAATTAAAGATAAATAACTAAGTAGAATGTCATATAATCAATAACATGAACAACATCTGGTTGGAATAAATGATGATTAAATAATTTCACATACATAATCACGTCAACATAAAACTTTTCAATGGAAATTATAACTGATTGAATAACCACATGTACATAAATAACTAATTTCATAGTGATTAATTGACTAATTATAGGGATCTAAAACCTTTCTTGAATTCATTTTCAATGACATATATACAATAAAGGCCTTCTAATAAGACATATTCCATAAATGGGTAAGGCCTCAAGAAAAAAAAAACCAATCAATTTTGTCTCATAAGACCTACTGATGCATAAAGAGGATATAGTGGTCCCTTCCAAACACTTACCAAGTAAAATGCATTCCACCGATGAATTGGGTGAAAAAAAATCAACATAAACATTTATATTGGAAAAAATATAATAAAAATAGTTAATACGTTCCCATATCAATAAACATAATCATAAACCATTCAGAGTAATATGGATAATGGTATCAAAATATTATAACCTAGAAATCTGATCATAAACCATCCAAATAAAGAATAAGGATGATATCAATACAACATATCCCCAATTGATCTTAAAAAAATAAATTGATGATGTGTTTTATGAATATAAATACCATAAAATACCATTAAAACATTATTTAGGAAAATATCCTTTTCACATTGAAAATTTATTTTAAAAAAACCATCAAAAAAATTATAAATAATTTAATTTGTAAATAGTTATTGAAACATATAATATAATTCATAAAAAATTGAGTGTTCATAATGGTGGAAAATTATTTACTTTAAATACATGTTAAAATAATGATTCCTTTCAAATTTTTAGTAAAATTCAAACATTCCTTATTTGGAAAATCACAAGAAGATTCATTTAATAAAAATTAAAAAAACATTGGTAAATATATATTTAATATATAATTTTTAGAATTTTAAAAACATTTTATAAATCATTTTTAGAAAATTCAGTTTTTGTCGTAAAAGGATTTTTTGCTGAAGAGACAAATAATGTTGGATTTTCATGAAAATATTTTCACAATAATTTTAAGTACTAAAGTGAGGAAAATTTTAAAATTACATGAAACATTCAAGAGTAAACATAGGAGAACAAATTTCATGCAATTTTGAGTGATATATCATAATATTTAATCCTTGTAAATTTAATTATAAAAAATCTTCATATATGATGACATTGAAAAATAAAAAATTTCCACTGGTAACTTTTGTATCATAAGCCCCATGAATAACATAAACTCAAATAAATAATTTATTAATATTTTTATAAATGGATTCATCATATAACATATCGATGGGGCAGTATATACACCACATAAAATAACTAAGTGGTGAATATGTATTACATCTCAAAGAAATAAAATTGAGATGAGTAACCCATAACTTAGGTACGAATTCTTTTGTATATGTTCGAACCACTAGTATAATAAGTATAGTTTTATTAAAAATCTATTCAATAAACATAATATTATATCTCACAGAATATCTGATTTACTAATAGTTTTTTTGTCACCTATTTAATTATAATTCTTTGTTAAAATCACTGTTTTAAGAGATAATTTCTTTTTTCATGTATGTTTTAGATTGGTAATTTTTTACTTTTAGTTTTATCCTGGTTAAATCATATCCCAAATGTAAACCATGATATAAATATCATATATATTATTTATATATGTATTTATTGTAATCTATAACAACAAGAGATAAGAAAATGATTACCCCATTCATGGATACGTAATTTCATAGGTACTAATGAATGTTGTTCCCATTTTTTCTCAATGGATGTTACGAAAGGAAAATAATTATAAATTATACATTAAAAATTAATTTTTATTCATTAAATATCATGTATATTAATAAAATAAATCCTTTTATCATCCATGAAAAAATAAAATGAAAAATATTTCACATCACATGTAACACCCCAAGCTTCTACGGTACACTTCTTCTTGAATAATATAGTAGCGTGTGTTGTACGCAACTTCGAGATCTCACACACACCAGAACCAATCAAACTAGCCATTATGAATAGTAATACACACTTTTTGAAATTTTATAAATCTTATCTTTCAAAATGGACTTAATTTTTTATTCAGAATATCGAAATTAGCTTAGGGTGAATTTTTGGTATTTTTCTGAAAACTTTCAATTTTTGATGAATAGTGAAAACACCGAGTTATAGTTTAACACCGAATTTTTATTTAAATAATTAAATATTTTATTTAAATTTATTTTAGGTCAAAATAGATACATAATACCTATATAAGTTAAATTTAATTCATTGGAGTCAATTTATAATAATTTTAGATATATAAAAATTTTATTGAACTTTTCACCATCTTTTACCCGTCTCCTAGGAGAATTTGAAAATTCACATAAAATGTAATTTTACCACTTATATTAGTGTAATTTTTAAAATCCAAGAGACATGATTAATATCAAAGAGTAAAATTTGGTTCATTAAGATAAAAATAATTTTTGATGAATAGTAACTTTTTACTTTTATTTACCACGGTTAAAAGTAAATAGGGTAATTCAGGGTAAAAATGATATTATTATCATCCTAACACATGTCCTAATTCAATTGTATAAGTATAATTAGACCAAAAACAACCTTAGGAATAAAATATTAATCTCTTTGGTCCACTTGGATTAGATTAGGGCATTTATTATTATTTAATTCAAAGAAGAGTTAAAAGAGTTAAAATAAAAGTTTAATAACTACAAAAATTTAATATAGGGTTATAAATGAGCCAAATTCGATTAAAAATATTCATTAGAAAGATAAAAATATTTACTACATAATATTATTTTATTTATAGTTTTTAGACATTAAATAATTTAATTTATTTATGACACAATGGTGATGCCGTAATTACCAAATTAATGAAATATTAAAATAATTGATATTATAATTATCCAAATAAATGAAATTTGAGACTTTTCATGAATTACACTAATTTTCTAGGTTAATATGACATATTATGGTTGGTTATATGAATTTTCTTGTAAGTAATAATGATGTTATGAATTTATAAAAAACAAAATACCAAATAGTGTCCAAATTGACATAAAAGAGTTTTTAAAACAAATATTATATTATTAATTGATATTATATTCTTAAAAATCTAATGTTCGGTCAAAGGACTTATATAATGATATTGGTGTCATTAAGGAACCACTTGGGGTTTTCTTGGAAGTATATAGTGAGTTTATTGACCATATAATTTAAAAATACAAAGAGACATGGTAAATGTCAAACTATTTAACTAATAGTTAAATCTAAACAATAAAGTTAATATAGTGACCCAAACATGTCTAAAACCTATTGGTTTAGTGTTTGTCAACCCATCCCCACCTTATCCTTGAAATAATCCATTTTGAGCCATTAGAAACCGAAAATGTGTTTATTATAAAATAATATTTATAGCTTTTCCTAAGTTTCCCCAAACCCTCTTATAAAAGGGCACTCCCCCTTCTCTATAATTCACACCATCAAAGCCTTTTGGATCAGACAAACCATACCAAAATATCCTCCCAACTTCCCTAAGTTCATCCTAGAGGCAATACTTTAGTCATAAATCCAACTTAAGGAGCCCTTTTGATAAAATAAAAAGGAAGAACCCGAAGAAGAGGTAATAATTTCACCACCCTCTTTCAAGTTCTTTTCTTCTTCCACTTATTCTTTCTTTGTTATTTCCCTTATAAAATAATAACTCTAGTATATTATATATAATTTTATTTTATTATAAATATGGTACAGCCATATTCATTATTTTATCCATCCATTTAATGACATGTCACTATACGTGTGTACATACGGATTACCGTCTACACGTCGTGCTGTAATTGTTATTCAATACATTATTATTTGGATGGGTAGAATAATAATGTGTAATTCATGTAAATAATAAATATAACATGATAATTATTCATTATATATGATATATCATCAAATTATATAATATTTTAATATCAAAATAATGATATTGTCACTCGTGCGTACGTACGGATTACCGTCTCCACGAACGTGATGAGATTCATTCCCCATCGTATCCATTCAAGACTAATTTTCATTAGATGATTAAAAATAATGTTTAAATACTTAATATCATTCTTTATATGAATAAGATACATCCCATACATAGAAAATATGACTCACATAACAATGAATATAAAGGAAAACGAATTCGTTAACACCCGAAACGATAATAATACTAAGATATTATTAACCAAACAATGTTAAAAGATCATATATGATATCATATTAATGTATATGATTCTTGTATAATTTAATAACCATAATTTCTCCATTATACAGGAGGCTAAACTACACTGAACAAAGTAAAATTACAAGGTAAGGGTTTATTTCACAAACTCTTCATTATCCGAGGTTGTTTATACGTAATTATCTACTGGAACCTATTTATCATCCACATCCATGCTTCTTAAAAATGTATTTCAAAACATTCTTACTATTTTCATACTATGGGTTAAAGTAATTTATATCCTTTTTTGACTTATTATAAGATGCTTATAAAGGAATATTTCCGTCATTTTCTAAATAAGGTCCTTTTTAACCTTTTCGACAGAATTAAGGTAAGAATGTATTTTTTAACTTATATGGCGGGTGTAGCTATTTTCCTCCATTATAAAATCGTCGAAGCTTCCCTTACAAGCTTATAAGAATATTTTCCAAGTAAATGTTTTCTTTTATAATTATGTGACTTTTAAATGATTTCAAAAAAGAGATATTTCTCTCAAATAGTTTTGATTTAATCTATGTCAACATCCTTTGATGGATTTTAAGCTTATTTAAAGTTGATATATTATGTTACAAAACTTCCATATTGTATTGAAGGTTTTGTTATATGTTTTATTGTGGATGTGTTATTTTTATACCTTTCATGTTTTATGGAGAAAGTATTGACATTTTGTATTCTAGTTTTAATATGAATGTTTATGTTATGTTTAAACCTGTTCATATGAGAATTCATTGGACTTAGTAATTGATGGGTGGAGCCTGCTATAGCTCCTTGATGCATCGGTAGGTCTCATGAGACAAACTAGTGTCTTGGAACATGGTCTTGACAAAATCATATTTGTAGTCTTGGCACAAGGTCGTGACTATGTGGTTATGATAGTCTGGAATTATGCAGTCTATCATTATGAAAGTGGTTCTTGATATTGTATGTGATTATTAGACTAGTAGAATATCCATGTGAATAAGTAAATGGAATTATTTCATTTCATTTTTTCCATATTATTCAGAAGTTTAAGTTTAAAAGGCTTTTTTTATTTATACATTTCCTTAAATGTTTATTTATGAAAGTTTCCGCTATATTTTTATCCTTACAGAGCATCTGAGCTCACCCTTTTCTATGTTTTATTTTTCCCAGGATGTGAAGAAGTATTTTATGACTGACCTGCAGGGATAGTCTGAGGGGATACAAGTGTGGACTATGGAGACTATTTTTTTGTAGTTTTTCACTCTATTATGTAATGTAATACTTATGAATGTATCTAGTATTTCCAAGGCTACTAAACTAATTGGTCTATCGAGACTTGATCTTTTGTGATGATGCCAATGTTATGTAATAATGCACCAAATCTGGGTAATTGGGTTCAGGGCGTTACATTTGGTATCAGTGGAAGTTTAGTACAATCCTTGGAAGATATATTTAGATAAACTCTGATTAGAGCACATAGACCTAAGATGGACTTTGAGGATTAGTATAGAAGAACTTCCTAGAATTTTGGTATTGTAGAAATTTTGTGAGTTTTTCAAGAAATACATCCATGTCTGGATATGAGAAGGAAGAGGTAGCTCAGGTATAGATGTACATAGGGGTAAAACCTGAAAACACCTCTTTAAGCTAGACTTGAACGGGAACTGGTGCACGACAATGGGCCTTGCTGCACTCTTGGTTACGACAATCCTTGGGGATATTCTTAGGATAATTATCATTTCCTTTACAAACCATTATGAAGGATTTATGAGTATATACTTCCTCAAAGAAAACATTTTTATGATTATGGATTATATCCATAAAATTTTCAATTTATGTTATGTGTTTTAGAAGTTTGGAATTATGCATTTCGATTCATTAACTAATATAGTTTATGCCATTGTTTAGAAATGGCTCCTAGTGGAAGGAATGGAACTATATCAATGCACGCACTCCATTTAGGGATTTCCCTCCTACTCAAGATAATTATAGTGGAGCTGGTGATGAAACTGGTGCTAAACAGTTAATCATCATACTGGGACAACTCACTCAGGTTATGAATAATAACCTTACCTCTATGGAGCACCCTAATCCATAGTGTGGAGGATCAATGTTAGATCGCTTCATGAGGAAATAACCACCAACATTCAATGGGGGTACAAATCCACTAGTAGCTGAGAAATGCAAAACTTCCTTAGAGAAAATATTCCATTCCTTGGGGAGTAGAGAAAGGGAAACAGTTTTCATGGCAGTTTACCGCCTCACATGAGATGCTGATCAATGGTGGTCATTGATTCAAAAAACAAAGGAAGATCATGAAGCATCAAATATGTAATGGAGGGATTTTAAAGAGCTTTTCTTAGAAAAATAATTTCCTTGTGACCATCGAGCAGATATGGAAAGACAATTTTGGATTCTAAGGCAAAAGGAGGACAAGAATGTTGTAAAGTATGATTCTAAATTTACATGGATAGAAAGGCATGTTGCAGATTATATACGTAACCCAAGAAGTAAGATTGATCATTTCTTTGATGGGTGTAAACCATTTCTCCATTGAGCATTAGTCTCACAATCCTTCTCGTCGTACGAAGATATTGTCTCATGTGCTATCATGATAGAAAAGGAATTCTCTATGTCTTACATCTTTAAAGCAAAGAAAGAGAAAAAGAGATCTGATGATCACTCTAGAAATAGAAATAAAGGTAGGAAAGGAAAAGTTGAATATGCATCCTTTAGTAAATGTGGGATGAAACACCTCGGTACATGCTTGAAGGGAATGAGAGTCTATTACAAGTGTGGTGAAAAATTATACCGTGCTCGTGATTATAAGGGGAAGAAGGAAGCTACCGATGATCAATGCTACAATTCCAGAGAAATGGGCCATTATGCAAATGAATGTTCTAAGCATCAGGGAAACTTACCTCAAAAAAGTCCAAGGGATCAAGGCCAAGATTATGTTATCACTATTGATGAGGTTGTAGCTCCGAAAGACATGGTGGCAGGTAATTTAATGGTTTCCACAAGTTTACCAAATTCTTTATTTGATTCTGGATCATCGCATTGTTTCATATCTTCCCTGTTTTCTAAGAAAATTAGATATTTCCAATTTTATTTAATAAGTGAGTTGTCAGTCAAAACACTTAAGGAAAGTATCATTGCTATAAAGTTATGTGAATCAGTTCCCATTAGGGCATATAAATGTTCTTTATCTTCTGATCTCATCGCCATACCCATGATTGAATTTGATATAATCCTCGGTATGGATTGGCTTTAGGGCCATGATGCAAAAATTTATTGTAAGAAGAAGAAGGCTTCTATTTTTGATGACGATGACCAAGAACACCTTATCATTACAGCAGAATCGTCACCACCTAATTCTTATCTAGATCCACCCCTAGTCGCTCAAGTAAATTCAATTATTGGGGAGGAATAGAATGAACGGACTATGGGTGAGGAAAGGAATGTTAAAATAGAGGATGTACATATTGTGAGAGAATATATTGATGTGTTTCCAGAATATTTACCTGGACATCCTCCAGAATGATAAATTGAGTTTTCCATTGATTTAATTCCTGGTTCAAGGCCTATACCAAAGACCCCTTATAGAACGGACACCGTGGAATTAGTGGAACTAAAGAAAAAACTAGAGGAATTGAGTAATAAGGGATTTATTCTCCCTAGTGTTTCTCCATGGGGAGCCCCTGTTATTTTTGTTAAGAAGAAATATGGATCAATGAGGTTGTGCCTTGACTATAGGAAGATCAATGTTATAACAATAAGGAACAAGTATCCCCTACCTCGCATTGATGATTTATTTGACCAACTTCATGGAGCTCAATACTTTCCAAAAATTGACCTTCGATCTGGATACCATCAGTTGTGTGTGAAGAAGGAAGACATTCTGAAGACAACATTTTGAACCAGGTAAGGTCATTACGAGTTTATAGTAATGCCTTTTGGATTGACTAATGAATCCTTTATCTTCATGGATCTAATGAAAAGATTTTTCAAGGAATATCTTGATGACTTTGTAGTGGTATTTATTGATGATATCTTGGTATACTGCAAAATCTATAAAGATCATGAAAATCACTTGTGCATTATCCTAAAGACTCTGAGAATACATGAATTATATGGGATGTTTAGCAAGTTTGAATTCTGGCTTTAGGAGATTTATTTTCTTGGCCATATTGTCTCTAAGGATGGAATTTCCATTGATCCTTCTAAGACCAAGGAAATCCAAGAATGTTCAGTACCAATGATTATAACTGAGGTACACTGTTTTATTGGTTTAGCAGGTTATTATCACCATTTTGTCCAGAATTTTGCCCGATTGGCTAACCCATTAACGAAGCTCACACGTAAAGGGGTTAAATTTGTTTGGACAAAAGATTTTGAAAAATGTTTCAAATAACTGAAGAGAAGATTAGTCAATGCTCCTATATTGACTCTACCATCAGGGAATGATGGGTTTTTTATTTACAGGGATGTATTGAAGAAAGGACTTGGTTTAGTCCTTATGAAGAATGATAGAGTTATTGCCTATGCATCACAACAGCTAAAAATTCATGAGCAAAACTATCCTACTCATGATATTAAGTTAACTATTGTAATATTTTATTTGAAGATATATAGAAATTATCACTATGGTGAAAAATGTGAGATATATACCGATCACAAGAGTTTGAAGTATATTTTATCATAGAATGAACTCAACATGAGGAAAAGGCGATGTCTTGAACTATTCAACGATTATGATTGCATGATACACTACCATCCGGGGAAGGTAAATAAGGTGGCAGATGCTTTGAGCAGAAAGGATCATGGAGTTTTGAACAATATGAGAGTTGAAAGGGATCCTATTTTCATGGATCTAGTAAATATGGATATGGGGATAACCATGGAAGGTGAAACATCAATGCTTTTTCAAATTGTTGCCAAACTATCTTTACTAGAAAGGATAAAAAGTTCTCGGGCTGATGATGAAGAGTTTCAAAAGAAGATTAAAGTTGTGAATGATGGGAGATTGAGTGACTTTGTGTATGAAGATGGAATTTTGAAATTTGGGAAGAGACATTGTGGTCCCGATATACCTGATCTAAAGAGGGAATTATTGGATGATGCTCATAGTTCCACTTTCTCTATACACCCCAGGAGTACCAAAATATACAGAGATTTGAAGGAACATTTTTGGTGGGACAACTTGAAGAGGGAGATTGCTGATTTTGTGTCAAGATGTAAGGTTTGTCAACAAGTGAAAGCTGGAAGGCAACACCCTAGAGGAGTATTGAAACCTCTTCCCATACCTGAGTGGAAATGAGATAATATCACGATGGACTTTGTCATGGGACTACCAAAGAATCCTAGAAGGAACGATGCAATATAGGTCATTGTTGAACGTCTTACCAAGTCAACACATTTTCATGCTATAAGGGAGGATTTACCACTTGAACGTCTAGAAAGACTATGTATTAATGAAGTTGTGAGACTTCATGGAGTACCCCTATCAATTGTTTCTAATCATGATCCACTTTTTACATCAAGATTCTGGAAATGTCTTTAGAAAGCCCTGGATACTAAGCTTCGTTTGAGCACTGCTTACCACCCTCAAACAGATGGACAATCAGAATGAGCTATTCAAACCTTAGAAAACTTTTTGAGATCCATTTCACTTGAATTTAAGGGTATGTGGGATAAATATTTACCTTTGGTATAATTTTCCTATAACAATAGCTTCTATTCAAGTATTCAGATGGCACCATATAAAGCGTTATATGGAAAGAAATGTCGCACACCAACTTTTTGGGATGATGTTGTTGAAAGAAAACGTGTAGGCCCAGAACTTGTTGAGGAAATGATGGAAAAGGTTAAGGTTATCCAAAACCACATCAAAGCATCTCAAAGTAGGGAGAAGAGCTATGTCGATAACCAAAGGAAGGATTTTCAATTTCAGGTAGGTGATCATGTTTTCTTGAAAGTATCTCCATGGAAGGGAGTTATACGTTTCGGTAAGAAAGGTAAATTGAGTCCCAGGTACATAGGACCATTTGAAATTCTAGAACAAATTGGGGCTGTAGCTTATTGTTTGGAAATGCCGCCAAATCTCTCCAAAGTTCACGATGTGTTCCACGTATCACTGTTGAGAAAATATGTGCCTGATGCAACGTATGTACTCACCTTTGAGGAATTCGAACTAGAACCTGACATGTCTTATTACGAAGATCCTGTCAAGATTATTGATACAAGAGAACAAGTGATGAGAAACCGAACGACTCATTTGGTAAAAGATCTATGGAGAAACCATAAGATGGAAGAGGCAACGTGGGAACCCGGGGAACTTATGATGAAGAACCACCCGATTCTTTTTATGCAGTAATATTATATAAATTTTAAGGAAGAAATTATTTGAAGGAGGGGATAATGTAACACTCCAATCTTCCACGGTACGCTTCTTTTCGAAAAATACAGTAGCATGTGTTGTACGCAACTTCGAGTTCTCACACACACCACAACCAATCAAACTAGCTGTTATGAATAGTAATACCCACTTTTTTGAAATTTTATAAATTTTATCTTTCAAAATGGACTTCAATTTTGGATTCGGAATATCAAAATTAGCTTAGGGTTAATTATGGTATTTTTCTAAAAACATTTAATTTTTGATGAATAGTGAAAAACACTAAGTTATGGTTTAAAACCGAATTTTTATTTAAATAATTATTTATATTATTTAAATTTATTTTAGGTAAAAATAGATACATAATACCTATATAAGTTAAATTTAATTAATTGGATTCAGTTTATAATAATTTTAGATATATAAAATTTTTATTGAACTTTTCACCCTCTTTTACCCATCTCCTACGAGAATTTGAAAATTCACATAAAACTTAATTTTACCACTTCTATGAGTGGAATTTCTAAAATCTAAGAGACATGGTTAATATCATGGAGTAAAATGTGGTTCAATAAGTTAAAAATAATTTTTGGTGAATAGTAACTTTTTACTTTTATTTACCACTGTTAAAAGTAAATATGGTAATTAAGGGTAAAAATGATATTATTATCACCCTAAAACATGTACTAATTCTATTGGATAAGTATAATTCAACAAAAAACAACCTCAGGAATCAAATATAAACCTTTTTGGTCCACTTGGATTAGATTAGGACATTTATTATTATTTAATTCAAAGAAGTGTTAAAAGAGTTAAAATCAAAGATTAATAACTAAAACATTTTTAATATAGGTTTATACATAAGATAAATTCGATTATAAATATTAATTATAAATATAAAACTATTTCCTACATAATGATATTTTATTTAAAATTAATAGACAATAAATAAGTTAATTTATTTATGACACAATGGTCATGCAGTAATTACCTAATTAATGAAATATTAACATAATTGATATTATAATTATCCAAATAAATGTAATATGAGACTTTTTATGAATTATACTAATTTTCAAGGATAATATGACATATTATGGTTGGTTAGATGAATTGTTTTCAAAGTAATAATTCTATTATGAATTTAGAAAAAAATTACTAAATAATGTCAAAATTGACATAAAAGCATTTTTAAAAAAAAATTATATTATTAATTGATATTTTATTCCTAAATATCTAATGTTCATCCAAAACACTTATATAATGATATTTGTATCATTAATGAACCACTTGGGGTTCTCTTGAAAGTATATAGTAAGTTCATTAACCATATAATATAAAAATACAAAGATAATGGTAAATGTCAAACTATTTAACTAAGAGTTAAATCTAAAATATAAAGTTAATATAGTGACCCAAACCTGTCTAAAACCTATTGGTTGAATGGTTTTCGACCCATACCCACCTTATCCTTTAAAGAATCCATTTTGGAGCCATTAGAAACAGAAAATAATTTTATTATAAAATAATATTTCTACCTTTTCCAAAACTGCCCCTCGCCCCTCTTATAAAAGGGCACTCCCCCTTCTCTCAAATTCACACCTTCAATGACTTTTTCCTCCACCAAACCCTGACCAAATATCCACTAAAATTCCCTCACTTAATCCTAGAGGCATTCCTTTAGTCATAAATCCATCTTAAGGAGCCCTTTTGATCAAATCAAAATGAAGAACCCGAAGAAGAGATAATAATTTCACCACCCTCTTTCAAGTTATTTTCTTCTTCCACTTATTCTTTCTTTGTTATTTCCCTTATAAAATAATAACTCCATTATCTTATATATACTATGATGTTATTATAAATATGGTATAGCCATATTAATTATTATATCCATCATTTGAATGACATGTCACCATACGTGCGTACGTACGGATTACCGTCTCCACGTCGTGGTGTAAATGTTATTCAATACATTATTATTTGTATGGGTATAATAATGATGTGTAATTCATGTAAATAAAAATATAACATGATAATTATTCTATATATATGATATAACATCCAATTATATATTATTTTAATATCAAAAGATCGCTCATGCGTACGTACGGATTACCGTCTCTACAAACGCGATGAGATTCATTCCCCATCGTATCCATTCAAGAATAATGTTCATTAGATGATTAAAAATAATGTTTAAAGACTTAATATAATTATTTATATGAATAAGATACATCCCATCCATAAAAAATATGACCCACATAGCAAACAATACAAATGAAAATGAATCTGTTAACACCCGAAACGACAATAATACTAAGATATTATTAACAAAAAAATGTTAAAAGATCATATATGATATCATATTAATGTATATGATTATTGTATAATTTAATAAAAATTATTTGACCATTATAAAGGAGGTTAACCTACCCTAGACCATGGAAAAGTACAAGGTAAGGGTTTATTTCACAATCTCTTCATTATCTGAGGTTGTTTATACATAATTATCTATTAGAACCTCTTTATCATCCACATCCATGTTTCTAAAAAATGTATTTCAATACATTCTTACTATTTTATAAACTATGGGTTAAAGTCATTTATACACTTGTTTTACTTTTTATAAGATGGTTATAAAGGAATATTTCCCTCATTTTCCAAACAAGGTCCTTTTTAACCTTTTCGACAGAATTAAGGTAATATTTTCTTTTTTAACTTATACGGCAGGTGCAGATATTTTTTGCCATTATAAAATCGTCGAAGCTTCCCTTACAAGATTATAAGAATATTTTCAAAGTAAATGTTTTCTTATATAATTATGTGACTTTTAAATGATTTCAAAAAAGAGATATTTCTCTCAAATAGTTTTTATTTCATCTATGTTAACATCTTTTGATGGATTTTAAGATTATTTGAAGTTGATTTATTATGATACAAAACTTCCATATTGTATTGAAGGTTTTGTGATATGTTTGACTGTAGATGTGTTATTTTTATACCATTCCTGGTTTATGGAGAATGTATTGACATTTCTTATGCTAGTTTTAATATGAATTTTCATGTTATGTTTAAACCTATTCATATGAGGAATGCATTGGACTTAGTAAGTGACGGGTGGAGCCTGCTATATCTCCTCGATGCATCGGTAGGTCTCATGAGACAAACTAGTGTCTTGGCACAAGGCCTTGACAAAATCTCATTTTTAGTCTTACCACAAGGCCTTGACTTTGTGGTTATGATAGTCTGGCATTATGAATTCCATCATTATTAAAGTGGTTATTGATATTGCATGTGATTATTCGACTAGTATAATATCCATGTGAATAAGTAAATATAATTATTTCATTTCATTTTTTCCATATTATGCTGAAGTTCAAGTTTAAAAGGATTTTTTTTTAGTTATACATTTCCTTAAATGTTTATTTATGAAATTTTTTGCTATATTTTAATCCTTATTGAGCATCTAAGCTCAACCCTTTCTATGTTTTATTTTCCTATGATATGAAGAAGTATTTTATGACTGACCTGTAGGGATAGTCTGAGGGGATATGTGTGTGGACTATGGAGACTATGTTGTTGTATTTTTTCACTTTATGATGTAATGTAAAACTTATGAATGTATCTAGTGTTTCTAAGTATACTAAACTAATCGGTATTTCGAGACTTGATCTTTTGTGATCATGAAAATTTTATGTCATAATGCAGCGACTCTGGGTAACTGGATTCAGGGAGTTACATCACATCATGGAGGTGGTAGTCCAAACGTATGCACGAACTATGTTATTGTTTTCCAAATAATTTAATTCTAAGAATTTATATTTGATATTATATTTCCAAAAGAATTTTTTGGTCATTAATTTCACATATATTAATTAAATATGACCTTACTACCTTCCATTTATAACATTATACAAAAACGAATCACGTCAATTCGCAATGTGGTAGTTCCCCATACAGAGGATCAATGTTATCAAATCAACCCATAGATTTATAAGAAGGTCTTAATGATATTTAAATTATAGAGGAATAATAATGTAATATATATAATAATAAAAAATTAATACACCATTATATCCATCCTTGATATTTGATGGTGGAAAACGATCTATATTGGTTTGCGAGACGATAGTCCATTATACACATCATTGACAAATACATTTCCCATTTCATGTTAGTTGATATGGATATGGGTTATTACATTAAAATAATAACATCAAAATATATGGGAGATAATACTATTATTATATCAGCATCATTTAATGGTATTTTAAGGATGTGGAAGAAGAAATAAAATAAAATGTATGTTTAATAATGTTACCTATCCTTCAGAGAGACTCTTTAAATGTATACCTAAAGCTTTATTTGTTGATTTTAATAATAAAAAAATATCCTATTTAGTTAGGGGAGGTATTTAAGGAGGATATTTGATTAGTTCATGTCCCATCCAAATGGATATGTAATTTTGAAAAGGAGATAATTGTGGTGGGATTTTATAAGTGGGGGACAGGAGATGGTAGGATTCTTTTAAAAGAATTATTTGTACCCACAGTTTTCACATGCCTCGAGGAACCCATATGGGTCATTATATAACCATAGATATTATGTTTTGAAAATATATCCACAAAATATATGCTGTAAAAATATTATTTCACTTTTAACCATTATATTCTTAGTATAATCCCCCAAGTAAATTTGTTTTTATCTTAAGCGCGGTAATTAATTTTTATTGATTTAACTATTCATTATGGTCAAAAATTAATTTTAACTTATTAAATATTTTTAATTATACTGATTAAAAATATGGAATCCTATTTTCCAAATTCAATTCAAATTTTTTCAGGAATTTAATTTAAAATTAAACACATAGTTGCCTCAAAAAAACTATTTCCCCAAATAATTTTTTCTCATAATAATGGAAGGTTTTAATATTTAAATGAAAAATTAAATTGATAAAAATGACCTAAATTAGTTATATTTTAATATATTTACTCTAAAATTTCTTTAAAAAATTTAGAATATAATTTAACTTTTCTAATAATTTAAACGAAATTTTATTTTTTTAATAATCAGTGTTTTTCATAATACAACAAAAAAATTAACCTTTTTAGAAAATTATGAATAATTTACATAAGGATAATTTTGAAATTTTTTTTAAAAAAAATTCAATTTTCTATTTTCAAATAAATTATTAAAAAGTGGAAAATATTAATTTTTAATTTTTTTTACAAGGTGCGACTAAACTGGATTTTAGAAGAAAAAAAATCGGAAAACATTTTTTTTCTATTTTGAATGATTATTATTTTTATTTATAATAAATTTATAACAAATGTGTTTATTGTAAATATGTTTAGACAATATAATTTTCCTAATTTAGTTATTATTATTCATTCCCACTAATTTGATGTCAAGGTTGCAAAAATATACAATATTGGTGTTCATTTAATCTCAGAGAAGCATGTTCCACAAGCTATTAATTAGAATGGTGTTATTTAAAATGAAATATATCGTAATGTATCAAGGTGTTACATTACCATCTATGATCATTGTTGTGTGTCTTAAATGCTATCAAAAATTATGTTCATATTCTAAATTTTTGGGTATTATATTATACCCCTTAAATAAATTGCTTCTTCATAATTTAAAAATCATCTTGGTAATCAATGGGTTGAAATTTTAAAATACCTTTTTTATAAACCCACAGTGTGAAAAGGGTTAATAAAATTTCTTCTAAATAAGAGAGAAATATAATTATAAATGTCTTCGATACAAACACATTACTAGGTATCTAAGTAAGGGAATATTGCTTGGAAATGAAATCAGCAAAATGTTAGAGAATACTAATTCCCAAGGATTAATAGAGAGTGATAGGAATCATGGATGATAAAAAAGAGAATTATTAATATGAAGATAAGGACCTCAAAACCATAAATATTTGATGGGTTAAATGATCATTTGATTCATAGAAAATTGAAAAACTAGGGTGATTATTATATTCCCATATCCTATTCTTAAATATGGGGAATCACATTAACATCTAGATTGAGAACATAAGAAAATATATAGATTTGGTATCTTTCTATTTTATAGGAAAACATTTATCCTTTTGACGTTGATTAATCAACACTTACAACATATCACAGTATATGAAATGAATATCCTAAATGAATTACTTCTTCCTGAAGCACTAAAATTAATATTTAACAAATCATTATCTCAATAAATGAATTAAAATTCATTCCACAAGTATTTAAATATTTTTCTAGACTAAAATGGTTAGAAAAAGTTATCTAATAACCCCAAATATTTACAAAATCTATTCCAAAAATAGTAAACCTAAGGCTTATCCAAATATGTCTATCCAAATTCAGATTCCAAAAATTTAATAAGGTCTCTAAATTTCAAAAATCATGTTAACTTTAGATTCCATAAGAAAAGTGGCTCTTAATTTCACTAACAAAATATTTAAATACATGTTTAAACATAATAACTTATTGAAAAAATTCATTCCTCTATTAAATAATTTTCTCCTTATTCATTAAATAAAATATAAAATTTTCTAATTAATTTTCTAATTCCAAAAAAAATAGTAATCTCTAACAATGATAACCAAACCCATAAAATCACGAAAAAAATTCAATTTCACTAATAATATCCCATAAACATATCATTATCATTATTAACTCAACACCAAGCACAATAATAATTTTTTCCAAAAAGATAAACTTGAAACAAGATCACTTTTATTGATACCACTCAACATGTGTCTTCAAATAATTATAAAAACCCAATTATAGTGTAATCATTTTCTATTTTATGACTCTTATAATGATAATATTATTGATAAAATTATCCTATAATAAAATTCATGAATCCAAATACACACATCCATTAATTATTCCAGTTCATTATACAACTATTATCTACGATTTATTATCATATTTCTTAATTATTTCTTCATTTAATATATAATTTTTAGTCTCTTGACCATCATTAATATAAAAATTTACTCTTAAAACCATGTTGACTCCCTTTACAAGATTTACTCTAATTACAAAAATTTGAATAATTCCCATATATTCCACATTTAAACATTCAACTATCAATGATACCCTGTGATACCATTATTCTAATCCATTGTGTTAAACAAAATTTTCATTTTTCATTAGAAATTACCTTAGTTTTGTTCTTATTAACCAAATCCAAAACACATTCTCATTCCTCTAATACATTTATATGGATTTTTTTTTCACATTTGCAACTTATAGGAAACTAAATATTCTTTCCTCTATAGTCTCTACCAACCAATATCTCAATTAGCTATATCCTTCACTTCATTGCTGAGGCTGAGAGTTAGTTAAGGTGTAAG
The DNA here is from genome assembly GCA_963277665.1 of Viscum album. Classification (NCBI taxonomy): domain Eukaryota; kingdom Viridiplantae; phylum Streptophyta; class Magnoliopsida; order Santalales; family Viscaceae; genus Viscum; species Viscum album. Next base: position 1,208,349,236 of record OY728166.1, read on the forward strand.
TTAGTAATCATATATCATGATAATTGATTAATAAAAATCACAATATCTTAAACTCTAGTAATAAACCCATGTGGTTTCTAATCAATAGATTTTATGTTGTATTAAATGTTAACCCAGTTGCATCGGGCTCCTTCAATTGACTAAAACCCAAAATCATAGTGTAATAAAAAATAATAATAATGGGAAACATCATCATAATTAAAAAAATTATAAGATACCTAAATCATAACACTTTATTTTTAATCTAAGAAAATATATGTTTAATCCTAGGTCATTCATGGTCTTTATCTATTCAAATCCTTCATACTGGTTCATAAAGAAAATTTAAATTAACAAAATATAATACCACTAGTGTGTCAAAACAAGTGCATAGAATTTCTCATTGTCTTGTACTGGGTAACTATTTAGTCAATATAGACTTTCTTTTTTATTGTTATTACCCCTATGTACAAATTTTTAGTAATCATGTCTACTTACAATATCCATATAGAAATGTGTTTCTATGTAGACCACATAATCTCATCCTCACCAAATCATGAGAATGTTCTTATATAATTATCCTCAAATTCTATCATACAGTCATGTTTCCTAATCTATGTTTTCCTAAAATGTGTTTCCAATAATTTTACTAAACTTAATCAGATCCCAATTGTCAATACCCTAACCCCAGTATCCTATAACATGTAGTTATATTATAACATTGCCATGAGATATTAGAAATCACATCATAAAGAACCATAGAGTTTAATAGTCATAGTAAATTAAGTAAATACAATAAAGTCACATTTGATTTTAAGGCATAAAATATATAAAGTGTTTTCATTGAGTACACCACTATTTCATTTATCATATCCCTGTATATTAATCAAATATTACGTTCCAATATCCTAAGGAGAGGATACATAAGAAAATATAGGGCTCTAATGGTAAGTAAAGTTATGTGTAAAATAGAATATATCACGAATAAATAATCCATCAATAATATTGAAAGGTAAATATATAAAACTCATTACATTTAATAAACAAATTTATCATAATATGTCACGAATAATTGATTGTCAAATAATTTCATTTACATAATCACATGGTCTTGAAACATTACCGTGGAAATTATAACTAATAGAATAACCAGATGGAAATCAATAATTGATTTTATAATGATTTAATTCATAATGTATGAAATCTGAATCTTACCATAAATTAATTTTTCCCAGAAATAAATTCCATAATGGACTCATTATTTGACATCTAATATAAAAGGGTAAGTCCTCGGAAAAAATCCAAATCTAGTTTATCTTATGATACCTACCAATGCATCAGGGGATAAAGGGCCATGTTGGTCACTCACTATGCCCAATTAATTACCCATATGAAAGGGGTTAAATTTAATCAATTTCAGTTTTCATATTAGAAAAATATTCATACAAAATTTTAATATTAAACCAAATCAATAAACATAATCATAAACCATTTAGAGTAATATAGATAATGGTATCAAAATAGTAAATCACATACAATTAATCATAAACCATCCAAAGAAATAATTTGGATGAAATTAATACAATATATTTTCAATGTATAATAATTAAAATAAAGTTATTATGTATTTTATTAATATAAATACCCTTAAAATTCCATTAAAGACATTCTTCAAGGAAATATCCTTTTCACCTTGGAAATTTGTTTAAAAATAAATCTTCACAAAAAATTTTAAAAATATTTTTCATTGAAAATAAACTTTGAAAATTATTATTTTATAGTTAAAACATTGGGTTTTCATTATGGAAATATATTTCATACATGAAATACATGTTAAAATAATGATTCCTTTTACATTTTCGGTAAAATCCAAATGAGACTTATTTGGAAAATGAAATGAATATTACTTTATGATGTTTTCTAAAAATTAAAACATGGGTTAAAAAATATTTAATAAGTCATTTATATAATTTTAAAATAATTTTTTATATTGTTTTATTGAAACATGGTATTGTATGAAAAATGAATTTTTACTAAAGAGGGAAATAATATTAGATTTTCTTAAAAATAATATCACATCCATTTTAATTATCAAAGAGAGGAAAATGATACTATTACATGAAAGATTCCTCAATAACCATAGGATAATAATTTTTATAGGTTTTATGAGTGATATATCATAATATATCATTATCAAAAGTTTATTCATAAATAATCACAATAAATGATGATATTGTAAAACAAACCATTACCACTTCGGTAACTTTTGAATTATAAGCCCCAAGAAAAAAATAAATTCCATTGAAAATTAAATACCATGAATATAAATTTATTATATATATAACATATAAAATCGATTTTATATACATCACTAAAAATAACTATGTGTTGAATATGGAATATGTCTCATGGAAATAAAAGTGGGCCGAGAAACTCTTACCTTAGGCCCGACTTCCATTGTATGTGTTAAATATAAATTTTTGATAAATTTAAATTTATTATAAATATATGAAATAACCATACTCAAATATATAATACCATATTTTATTTAAATATTATCTTTTACCACCCATTAATTAACAATTCTTTCTTAAAATCATTGTCTTGTGTAATAATTACTTTGTTTTTTATGTATGTTTTGGTTTGGTGATTTTGGTCCTTTTAAATTGATCATTATTCCCTAAATTCCAAAACATAAAGTATGATATAAATAACAAATATAATAATTATATATGTATTTATAGTAATCTGTAAATGCAAGTTATAGGTAATGGATTATGTTGTTTATGCAGATGGTAGGACGCACGTACACATGAATGTAGATTATATTTTTTCTTGATTGATGGAACAAAAGGAAAATAAATCTTAAATAAAATTTATAGAATAATTATAATGTTATATATTTAATATATATTAATAAATTACATCTTTAATACCATCCATGAAAAAATAAAATGAAAAACATTTCACATCACCACATGGAGGCGGTAGAACACACGTATGCATTAATGATGTAATTATTTTCAAAAAATATTAAGGTAAGAAGTTAGGTGTGATATTTTATTTATAAAAGAAATTTTAATCCATAAATATCATATATATTAGTTAATTTTATCCTTAATACCTTCCATGTAAGTTGTAAGGTAAAAAATGAATCAACTACTTTCAGAAGGTTGTAGTTTTTCTTACACCCGAACAACATTATCATGGACCACAATGGAATGGTAAGTATTAATGTATATGTTATTTCATAATTAAAAAGTATAGTAATTTCTAAAATATCATAAAAATATTTAAAATCATTCATTATATCCATCCTTGAGTAATGGGGATGGAAAATGGGTTATATTGGTTTGCAAGGTGGTAGTTTGTCGTACACATGGTTGATGGTTTTATTTCCCATCTGATGGAAGTAGAGGTGGATGTAATTTATGAAATAAAAAAATTAAATTTCATTATATTAGAGTTAATTATTTTATTATATCTTCAAATTTTAATTATATTTTAATGTGGTGAAAGGATAAATAAAACAACACTCATTTCAAATAATTGTATCTATTCTTCATAGATCATCTTTTGATTTATCCCTAAAGAATTATTTGGAGGGGTTACTATTAAAAATAATTCATGGATTTAAGGAATATATTTTATTAGTTATTTTATAATTCAAATTTTTTGGTAACTATGAAGAGAATATGAGAGATGGTGGCCATTTATATGTGGGGGAGAGGACACATATCGAATTTTTGAAAAGAATTATTTATACCCAAGTTTTTCACATTCCACAAGTCTCCAAAATGGATAAATACACAACTTTAGAGATTATAGTGTATAAATATGGCCATAAAATTGGTTTTTCTCAAATTTTAGGTCATTTGTAACCCTTATTGTTTTATCTTAACCTCCCAGTTAGTCACTTTTTATCTTATCCATGGTATTTAATTTTTATTGTTTTCACAATTAATATTAGTCAAAAATTAAGTTCATATTTTTATAAAATATTAATTATTTTAACTAAAAATATGAACAACATTTTTTTTATTAAATTACTATAATTTTATTAATTTTATTTTAATTTAAAACTATATATGGATTGAGAAAATGTTTTTTCTAGAGAAAAGATCTCAAAGTTATAGAAATTTTTTATTTTGAAATAGAAAATAAAATTTATCCAAATGACAAAAATTATTAAAAATATAATAAAACATATCTAATATTCCTTTAAAAATAAATAAAAATATAATTTAATTTTATAAATAAGCTAAAAAATGGTAGCTATTAATGAAAATCAGTATTTTTCCCTACACATCAAAAAAATTATCCCAAATTCACACAAGGATACTTTTTAAAATAATATGTTAAAATTAAATTTTATATTTTTATATAAAAAGTTTAAATGTAGTACGCATTATTTTTAAATTATCTGAAAAATCATGATTAAACCACATTTTATAAAGATGTAGTTTTTGAGAAAATAATTATTTCTCATCAAATGATTTTTCTTTTAATTTCTAATAAATTTAATGCATGTGTTTATTTTATATATTTGTAAACAAAATAATTTTCATAATATAGTTATTACTATTAATACCCACTAATTTAACAGCTATGTTACAATGTTATAATATATTATGGTTCACTTAGACTCGGGATTATGTGTTCGACATGTTATCGAACAGAATGGATTCATTTAAAAGGAAATGTGTCATAAAGTCCCAGGGTATTTTGTTATCATCTAAACATGGTGTTTTATTTCTTATATACTATTAGTCATTATGTTTTTCTTTTAAAATCTTAGGTCTTTACAAGGTATCTCCCTCCCCAATTTCCTTCACACCCCACACTACTAGAAAATGGACCTATTCCCACGGTTTTGGGGAAAACCGTGGGCATACACTACCCTATCCCCACGGTTTTCTCCAAACCATGGGTATAGGGTCTCAAAAAATTCCTATACCGACAGTTTTTCCAAAACCATGGGGATAGGGTGCCCTATACCCATGGTTTTCCTAAAACCGTGGGTATAGTCATCGGATAAAAAAACATATACCCACGGTTTTGACAAACCGTGGGTATAGGTTTCCCTCCAGTGCGCAGAAAATTAATTTTTCCACAGGAACAAAAAAAATTGGCAGGAGTTATATACCCATAGTTTATTCCTCTATACCCATGGTTTAAATAAATATATTTAATAATATACATTCATATATGCGATGATGGGGTAGTGGTAAGGACGCTCGTTAGCGGAGAAGTGGTCACGAGATCGAATCTCGTGGGCCGCTATTTTGTAAAATATGTTATACCGACAGTTTCAAAACTGTGGGTATAGAGTTATGACACATTTGAAAAACCTATACACATGGTTGGGAAAAACTATGGGTATAGGTCATGGACCTATACCGACGCCACCAACAACCACGGTTCCCCAAACCGTGGGTATAGGATCATTTTCCAGTAGTGCCAATAAATAATTTGTGATGGGTAATGCACATATATCATTATAAATGTTACATAGAAACAATCATGCACTAGGTGCAGTTATAGTGGTAGGTCCAATAATTATACCACCTTTCCAACGAATCATTGTAACTTAAAAAGGACAAAAAATATTGGAGATAGCCTGCCACCTCGGTTAAATAATTTAATAAACATTAAGGTGAGATCTATTTGAACACATGATCACCTATTTGAACTCCAAATTCATATATCATTGGTCTTCAAAGGACTTATAAAGTCTCTATGAAGTCTCTATCCACTCCTGGATGATGTGCGCCATACCTAAATTTCTCACACCAACTCTAGTCTCTTGAGAATTTGTCTCTTATAGATCTAACTATATTGAAGGTTACCTATAGGTTTTCCCATATGAGGTCTCAAATAGTGCCTAACCAACTTTGTAATGGTAAATATTTTCACATAAAAACTGTACAAATGATAGATGATCCTCCCACCTAAGGCCAAAAACAATAATGAAAACTTGATGAATGTTATTCATAATTAGAATGCTCAACTTTGCATGGCCTCCTATCTAGAGTGGAACATCATTATCAATTGTGACGGAGTCCAAAATCCCCTTATAATCCTCCCCTTAATCATGACTAGAAGAGATTTCCACACCCAGAAACAATTGTCTAGGAAACTCCATGAAGCATGAATATCTCATACATGTACAGTCATCATAAACTCTAAACCAAACTATTATCTCTAATGGAAAATAAGTGGGATGACATTGATCATTGATCTATGATCACTGAGGTTTCATCATATACTCTCATTGATCATCGAATTCCTGTCATTGAAACCATAGAGACACCATTTCACATCGACCTCCATCCTAGAAAATCATCCTTCAAATTTTGGTAGGTGAGGAATTAATAGACAATATCAGTAAAACATAAAATTCTACTTAGTCATTGATACTAAGAGTATAGGACTAGGTAAATCCTTTCCAATTTTGAACATACCATTAAGATAAGTAAGAAACTCCATCATCACCTTCTGTCATAGTGTGAATGGAAACACTTTTAATCCTCATGAAAAGGATGGTGTTCTCCCCACATATAAAAAATCAATAAAGAGAATGTATAGTGGATATATAGTTATGGGAGATCTAACACAAGATAGTATTTCCATATATTTAGGATGAAATTCTACTAAGGAAAGATTTAAGCTATGGGTCATATACTTCTTCCCATGGGATCTCATCTATCAGGACCAATAAGCAATCACTATTTCCCTCTACATCAAAATACATCCAATCCATCTTATGAGGAAATAAATAATACTATCTACACAACACCCTAATAATGTAGTCTCAAGATGGAGGTATCATCAATAATTTTTGCATCTACTGGGATTTATTCTAATGTTACTTTTTCCACATGAAAGGCCACCCCCTTTAGATCAAAATAGTTGGAGGATTCATTATCTGGGATGAGTTAGTCAAAATCTCCAATTAAATTCTACTAACCTAATGAATCTCCAAACATTGTTCATGATATTGGGTGGATTCAAATATAACACTACCTTAAAATATTGATCGGTTCACCACAAATCCCTCTTCTAAGATAACATATCCCCAGATGTGGACCTCTTGAATCCAAAATTTACACTTCAAGAGCTTCCCATAAAGATGGTGCTTTTGAAGTATGTCCAAAACCATCCCCAAATGTATCACATGACCCTCCTATTATTTTTATTACATGATGGTTTTTAAATGAATAGTTTCATGAACCAGTATAATGAGGGTAAAATATTTAGTTCATGAGTCACCTGAACATTACAGGGGAATCCACCACATTTTCTGGAATCACCTAGAACTCATGAAACTATAAAATTACTAGAAATAAACATTTAGTACATCCTCCTATCCTACCTAAATCTAGTGATAATACATACTAAGGTAAAACGTTGAGAACTAATTCACCCCAAACCACTAGTATAAGATTTTATTGATTCATATAAGTGGATACTCATTCATTATAGTCACCATGTTTAGGAAATGATAATCCATGTATAACATCAAGGTCACATCCACTTCCTTGGTGAGAAAAAGCCGAGGCTTCCCTAGAGAATTCCTTGGGTCTATCAAATATATTCCTATATAAATAATTTAACTACACATTCATATCTCACAGCTCCATGGGGTTATTTTATATTTTGACATAGATATCATGTCATCTCTATGCATAGTTATATATAAAACATGATAATTCAATGGGAAGGTATTCTAAAAAATACTTAAGAAAACCACCCTCACAGTCTTTCACAATCACGGGAAAAATAAATATCATATCATCTTTAACTCCAAGGGTCATACTCTCTAATTTATAATAAATATAGTGGGACTTCCTGTATACAATACCATCATATATTCCTTGGGATCCTTTCTCTCTAATGAAGGAAAATTTCATCCCACCAACTTTCACACACTGAAACCCTAACTATGGATAATTAAATGGGTCGTGGATAGTTAGAAAATACTCAATACTAATGAAAACATATTAGTGCCTCAACTCTTTCGTGGAAAGATTCTACAAGAGGCTCACTACTCCCAGAATCAAGTCACACTTTATGGGTGGATTTCTATGATCACCAAATAATTCCTAGTATGAGCCTCCTAACACAAGTTTTGACCAAAAAGGATCAAATGGAATCACTATGCCTCATACAAGGGATGTTATCATGAAAAATTTTCAGGATACTATTTAATAATATTGAAGTTCAAGTTGATGAGATATATGTTTTACCTTGAAAGAAATTCGGAACCTCTGGGACACAAACCCCAAAAACCTAAATCTCTTATCCCGCCATGAAATAGTATTCTACTCAACCAAGGTTTACTATTACACCTTATCATATAAAAAATATCCTCCAACATACAAATAAAAGGATTTCATCCATTTCACATCGACACGATCCACTTTAGGAAGCACTGACTCACCCGTATGACATTAAAGAAAATCACAAGATAACATGTATCGGGGGATGAAGATTCCATATTATTTTCAATCCTGAATCCACATCAAACATCACAAGCATAGGGATCCACTAATTACCTATATATCCTTATATATTAATTCCAACAAGACAACTATCAAGAGGGTCCAAACAATATGGAACACCTTATCTACAGAATTTTCCTATCCCTCTATCACCTGAGGAGGGGGTTTGGATAACTCTAAAAACCTAGGATGTATTTATATCTAAAAATCACAAATCACTCTAAGAAAATCCACATCCACTTTTAGTACTACTAGAACTAACTGTTTCTCAAAAAGATATGAAAAATCCACAAGAACCCTCAGATGTAGGCTAGTATACTTCTCAATGGGAGGATGTACCACTCACAATCCTCCCCAAGGAACAACATATTACATGTATCAATAAAAGGAAGCATCATCACCAAGATGATCATAATCAGGATACTACAATGGAATACTATATTATGGTCATCATAAATGCATCCAGTGTTAGATGATCCAATCCAAGTTCAAAAGAGAATATCTAGGGAGTTTACTCAAGAAGTAAATAGAAACCAGAATACATTATTTTATGATAAATGTACCAATGTTCACCCTTTATCCAGTGCCTACATATTATAATTCAATAAGAATGTTATCAAATTTCTTTTGAATGGATGTTTTAGCCAGTAAGCCATCATTGGGTTCCCAATATTGAAATCTAATCTCAATAAACATTAACATTTTTCACCTAATTATCAAACAGAATATTCATAGCAAGACTTCCCACAAAATCTGGAACAAATACACCAACCTCTCATACCATTCTCTCACAACCTAGCCATCGAGGCCCTCCTGGATGGACATAAGCTAAGGATGACACACCAATACCACCTCTAATAGTCTAGGGGATGGAAACTAGCACCAATTGGGAATAGCACACATATGTGAGGCCTTAACCTAATGTTCCTACAAATATGCACACATCTACAAACACTCATATTATATGGAATGTAAAAAAAAATCATACAATAATTTCATGCATAAAATCTAATCTAACATAAGAGTACGGAAATGTGTATGAAAAATATAAAGATCCAAATACATGTACACCATAATTGTAAAATATTCTAAAATCCTACTAAAACGACAGGCTAATATCAATATGAAACTCCAAAATTAGTTTTTGGTCTATCTACCATGAATAAGCTCCACATTCTCCTGGTCCTACTAGGACTCAGTCCAAATTCCTATCATCTGTATATAACATGAAATTTATGGAAAGATACCATGTAGAGGTGGGTATAAAAATACCCATTAGGAAACATTGAAGTGATCAAAAACAATGCATCAAATAAAAAGTATACGCTAAACCAAAAATCCAAATGAATGAACAAGATAACCAAGGTATACTCAAAGCGATATACTCTAAGTCTCAATATGAGATCATTTCCTCATTGTCATCCTAGGATTCTACTAGAGACATGATAGTAATATTCTTCCAATAGAAGTTACTCATCGGGTCCCTCTAAGATAATAGAACTTATCTGGGAGGGAATACTTGACAAATAATTCTGTGAAGAAGAATGTAGGAACTAAGAGGAATCATATATAGGACTATCTCTATTGTACTACACCACACCAAAAAATAATAGATGCTGGTACATGGATAGGGGATCAAACCCATGGGGTATGGGGATACCTAACCCAAAGTGGATTAACCAATTATGATCCGGATCACACACCTAGATGTAAGAAATTGGATACATATTCATACATTGTGAATATATATAGATGGTAAAACCCTGACAGACACAAAGGGATACCTAACTCTATTTAAAATTAACCAATTGAGGGGATCACTTATCATGTACTAAGGATAGGATGGATCACTTTACCCTATTAAAGATAGAAAAATAAATGAATCTTCATTGATACAGTTTGAAGGAACTCACCTGATCTCATATTGATGCTAGTATGTGGATAATAATGGGTCTTAGCTACCCTAAAATTAATACACAGAATTTCACATGGGGTCCATGGTATGTCCCACTGATGCTGTTATATCATGTGTATTTCCATCTCACACGTAGTGTACCTCCCTAGTTACGTGACATGTTGTTATGATAGACGATGTATAGAGGTTGAGCATGTACTCATCATGTGTTGCCTACCAAAGCCTGTTATCCTTCCAATGTACATGGCACATGCCTCATCCTGCATATCATATGGGGTTACATGACCTCGTGGGTGGTTATTCCTTGTACATTTAATGATATATTAATAAATGTTACACATTGTTTGACTCAACCACATGTCATGTGATATCTAATGCATTATGTAAACCCTAGACCCCATACAAAGGCATCCACATAGTGTGTGTTCTTAGAATGTACACATTTTGTATCCTATATTTTCACATAAAATCCATCATGTTCATGTGTCATTTCCCATGATATAGGTTAATCCTCCTAATATGTAATGAACTATTGTAATGACTAAAATCAAGTTCAATAGGACTACATTTTCACTAGTGGTAGGATTCTAGAAAGACCTTGTTTTGAAAATTCCTATCTCCACCATCTTGAAGCACCTCTATAACCTAGGTCACGAATTCTCTATAAACCTCTATATCACTAGAATTAACATCCTTGAGGGATATATTTAGACTACTCTTAGATCAAAATCACACATTGTCATAAATCCAAATATACCCTTTAAATCTATCTTGTTCATCCACCATCACCCAAAAAACCATTAAATTACCATTTTCATCTCCACTCCATTGCAATTCATCCAAATTAAAAAATTTGATAGGTAATTATTATCCCTTGTTCCAAATAATAATTTCGCAGTGATCGCTTCCTCAGGTATCATTAAATCATAGGATAATCAAAATACTAATGATAAACATTTTTGAACGGGGGAAGAAAGACACATATCAAAATACTAATAATCAAATAAAGGGAATATTTTTTCTATCTTCATTAGGATTCAATGAATGGGGTCGATTATTAAATAATAAACTTCAATAAATAAAAAATCTACAATTTGTAAATTTAGGAAGAGAAAAAGAAAATTGATAAACCAATGAAGAATAATGTATTGTCTCGGCCCGGATCACCACTAAACTGGTGGCCGGACCGGTCGCCACATAACCTCAAGCGCGTCTCCCTATACGCCAATGGCTACCAACTAGTAGTGAGGGTCTATGGATTGTTAGTGGGGAGATTATACCATCATATTAGAGTTCAGTAATAGACAATGGTAATAAATAGTGGAATCAGTCTAATAAATGATAAATTAGTGGAAGACAAATAGTGATCATTTTATAAAAGTGGCCAACGCTAATTATACAGTAGATGCATGCATGACATGATGATGTTAAAAAAATGAAAAATATTGACAAAATAATCATTCTTTACATTCCAATATATAAATAAATAAACACTGACACAAAGCCCCGAGGGTGGTCTCCTCGAGCATCCCAAGCTTCTGCTCGGCCCTCTACTCATATCTCTCAAGTAAATGTAAACAGCAAAATCCGACAACCAAAGAGAATCTACTTGGGTAACCCAGGGAAATGGCAGCCCGAGTAGGGTGTGAGATATAAATATCAGTATGTCAGGACAACTGGTGTCTAACCCAAATAAAATTTTTTAATAAATAATTTAATTAGTCTGAAAGAATTCATAATTAAAGTAGTACAATGTAACTATACACCCAAGTACCTGCTTGAGCTCTCAACTGGTGTCTGAACCTAAATTATACATTTTTCATGAATACGTAATAGTCATCACACATTCAATTCCATTTATAATTTATTCAAACCTTGATAAATTACATAATTCTCGTGATCATGCCTAATCTCGACATCCCCTGTATAAGTCACTCACTACAGATGTCTCTAAAGACCTTCTAAGTAATCAAGGTAAAAAGATTGAATCTAAGCTTGTGATTTGGCTTGGATAATGCATAATATTCATTTTAATCTTCCATATACTATGTCTGATCCCACACACTAAAATTAGTGATTCAATCCTGGGTCAGTCCCCTAATAGTGATTTGCCTAATTCATTTAAAAGTCTAAACCCTTTGTTATATTCATTTACCAATAATCATGTCACAACAATTTTCATTAACCATTAATTCATTTCATGTATGACCAATTGGACCCACTATCCAATGTCAATTAATTGGAGTATAAAATCATGTCTAGCACCGTTGTGAATATTTTGAGTGTAATTCCTTGTCTCACAACCCATGGGTATTTGTAGCATTAGTCCCTGTCCCATAAAAGAATATTTGCATGCAAGATGGGTGTAGAAGGCCATGTCTAGCACCCCATGAGTATTTGGAGCATTAGTCATTGTCTCACAACCCGTTTATCAATCATACATAAATATTTATCATTGGTATAGAACACCATGTCTAACACCCCAAAACCATCCATTAATTAATTCGTAAATTAATTAATCCAATTCGTTAATTAATGCAACAACTAATTAACAACATAAATTTCTCTTCAAATAAGTCAACAATTAATTAACCATTCATATTTCCAACAGTTAATAATTAATCAAACATTAATTATTCTTAACAATCCAACTAAATAATTAACTCAACATTTAATAATTTACATTCATTAACAAGTCTGAACTTCTCCACTCAAAAAGTGATTCATCCAGGACTTTAGCAATTTATATGCAAATCATAATCATCTGAAAACATGCTGAATAAGGTGAAAATTTTTGGCAGCCATCTCACACAGCATATCATTTTTTTTAAAAACTCTATCCAAAAAAACTTAAGGCATGAAAAACAAACATGCATCAAAAGGTACCCTTGGACAATAGTCGTAACAAACAATCAATTCACAATCGTAATTTAATGCATGAAAATTAATTAATTCAACAATTAATTAATTAAATCAAATATATTAAACCATTAATCAATTAATTAACCATTTACCATTTAACATGTTATAATTAATCCATCTATTAATTATTACCAGTTTCCAATTTATATTCTGAACATGTCAAATATTCAATATCCTCAACAAATAGAAAAATCCATAATTTTATTCCAACTCCTGAATTGATAATTAATTCTACAATTAATTACCCTCTTACCCATTCTACCCCATTTAAATCATTTAACTATTTAATCATATAACTTTAACTGAATTTTCAAAACATTCTTAAAATCAACACTTTTTCAAGTCCTCATTTATCTCACATGGGTAGAATAATTTAATAACATCAAAAGTGTCATGCATTGACATATCATATATCAGCTCCAGCAAGAAGACATATGAAAACCCAAACCCCCAATTTATTACAATATCATTAATATGATAAAAACTCTGACCCATAACCCCTTATTTAATTTCCATAATAATAATAATAATAATTACCTCCGTAAAACTAAAATAATAATAATCACATTATTATTATTTTTCAAACCTTTGATAAACCCAAGACCTATATTTAATAACAATTCTTCATTAAATATGAAACCCCTCATTTAATTAAATGTTTCCTTGAGAAGCTCAAAAGCCACATTAAATTCTTATAAAATTTACTCTCCTTTAACCTATAATTAAAATCTCAAAGCATAAAAATAATTTATGAATCCATAATAATAATAATAAAATTATTATTATTAGCATATTCCTCTATTTAAACATGAAAAAGCCCATTTAATATTATTTAATTAAAATAAATAAAATATTAAACTGGGTTAGCTGAACGGGTTGAACCCAAACCGTGCGCAGCCCGTGCAGATCCATTAAAGATAACTTTTCTGAATTCGGTGCTCTTAATACTCATTGGGACACCAGCTAAAATTATCAGCTAATTAAAAAAGTTTAAAAACGACACCTTTAGGTGTTCCAAAACACTAAATATAGTTCCAAAACGCGGTTTAAAATACAACCTATTGATAAACCAAAAAAATTTTGGAAACCTTTGTATTTTAACCCAGTTGAAAAACACAGGAAATTACAGTCTATCCACCTTAAAATCTTCTAATCCATGAGAAGACATCAAGAAATACTAAAAACCCACCAAGGTCATTTAATCATGTTACAACTGTTGTGTTTCGTTCGCAATTCCAAACACACCTTTAACCCTTCACAACTCTAATGACTATAATTTTAAAACTAGAGCCAAAGATAACATTATAGATTAATCATCGAAATGAAGATTATATTTGAGGCCATTATAGTGACCTCATCAACAAAAATGGTTGAATCTTGATCAACCAATAGAACAGGTTGCACATGCTTCCCACAAAAGATGTTGTGGACCCAAAACCCACATTCTCCCTTTATCTGATGATGTTCCTTTAAAACTATTCCAAAACCATCCACTAGTATAATGAAGTCCTTACACGGCCTCTAGTGAAATTTATAATTCAAGGAATCACAAGGCTATTTTAAAAACAAACGTACCCCAACACGAAAAAAGGATTATCCCCAAGAAACCACTTCTCCCGCATACTGCCCCGATAACAACCACTCATCAGGCCCATCAACATCCAAACTGTAGCGTGGTGTAAGACCAATGCTATTTTAGTTTCTCCCTTGACAAGGTCAAGATAGGGTAAATGCTTTTCATATTCAGAAGGGCCCACTAAGAGAAACCATGGTCATTAAGAAGATTAGACGAACTACTTATAAATGACTTTGTTCAACAAAATATCAGCATCACCTACCGACACATTTTCTGAAATTGATGCAACAGTACCCACATTTTTATTGTCCATGACGTCAAAATAAAAGATCATCCACTCACCAACATGCTATTTCAGAACACCTTAATGCATGCATGTGGCGTTCCTTGAACCATGATCACCACGTTAAACATTGATCATAAAAACCATAACATAAACCTATCAGTGTTCCATAACACATGAGTACCAAGAAGGCCTCCTGAGTAGTGGGAATAGCTTACTTTAATGCCCTAGAACATTCTAAGGGTACTACCTACCACAGGTTAGCCACTTAGGAAACCTAAACGTTGACCCTCTCTCTTGGTCGCACAAAACTCAAATCATGAGGTTCAAAGCCCCTTTTTTCATTTTATCCATTTTAATTAATTTATTTCAACCTTTTAACATTTGAATGAATTTCTACAAACACAGAAGTACTTTTTCTTAACAAGTTACTTGGTTTTAAAAACAATTCCCTATGAAAAATATACATGCTATCACAAACATCCTATTTAAAAATTTAACATTTTGAGTTATTCAAATATAAATAGGAAATTTAGAATCTAAATTCCTTTTTCAGAAAATGAGACCTCCAAAGGTCCCATTTATTCGATCCGAGTTCTTCAAAAGAAACCCCACAATTGTTCATTACAATCAAAACTCAACAGTTTTACATACATAACCATTTTAAAACATAGTTTAGTTATGTGGGTGGCCATATACCAATCTATAAGGAACCCATACACCTTATCGCTGGCATTTGGCTCCCATTTATGACAATCAAAATTCATTTAACATTTTAACTTTAGCAGCCCTTTCACACATCAAAACATCTATAGCATGTTATCATAAGCAGTAACACACCAACATGCTATAACATAGAAGCATTGAAAAAAACAAAACATGATAATAAATGAGGAAGTATGGCATATAATCACCCAAACATGTTAAATATACCATTGAAACATGCTATTTACAGAGGCATGAAAAACCAGATCAAAACATGGCATTGCACCCAAGGCACACAATACAAATTAGCAGGCATCCTACTAATGAGACTATATTGAATGTTACATTCATGACATTTAAATCTATATGTTCCTACAATGATACATGTATGAAAATTCATTTCCCTATCAGGCCAAATTTTTTTTCAAAATTCTCAAAATCAATAAGTAGTGGAAAATACATGAGTCACTCAAGGTGAAATAATATCAACTGTAACCTCATATACTATAAACATTAATTCCCATCCCTGTCCACTTGGTCATTTCTTATACATGGGGTGATCAGTCACTAGCATGGCTATTAATCCAAGAACTGACACTTTCCTAGTCTACTTTCTACCAACCCAAAATAGAAATACTAAAGGAAAAGAACCCTTTGATACCACTTTGTAACATACCAACCCGGATCAGCACTAAACTGATGGATGGACTAGTCACCACGTAACCTCAAGCGCATATCCTCATATGCCAGAGGTTGCCGACTAGTAGTGAGGGTCTATTAATAGTCAGTGGGGAGACTATACCCTCATATCAGAGTTTCAGTAATAGAAAATGGTAATAAATAGTGGATGTAGTGTAATAAATGAAAAATTAGTGGAAGACACATAATACTCATTTTATAAAATTAGCCAACTCCAGTAATACAGTATATGCATGCATGACATGATAATGTTAAAAAATGAAAAATAGTGAACAAAACATCATGATTTAAATTCAAATATAAAAATAAATAAACAGCGACTCAAAGAACCAAGGGCGGTCTCCTCGAGCATCCTGAGCTTCTGCTCAGTCCTTTACTTTTATCTGCCAAGTAAATGCAAACAACACAATCCTGTAATCAAATAGAATCTACTTGGGTACCCCAATTCAATGGCGTCCTGAGTAGGGTGTGAGATATAAATATCAGTAGACCAGAACAACCAGTGTCTACCCCGAATCCAGATATTCAATAAATAATTTAAACATTGTGAAATAATGAAAAATTAAAGTAACTAGTAAAATGTAACAATATACCCAAATACCTACTTCATATCTCAGCTGGTGTCTGAACCTGCATTATAAATTTTTCATGTATACACGGTAGTCATCACACATTCATTTCCATTTATAATTTATTCAAACTTGATAAATTACATAATTCTCATTATCCTACCTAATCTTGACATCCCCCGTATAAGTCACTCACCACATATGTCTCTAAATACCTTCTAAGTAATCAAGGTAAAGACTGAATCTAAGCTCATGTTTTGGATTGAATAAAGAATCATATTCAATTTAATCTTTCATATACTATGTCTGTTCCCATCCACTAAAATTAGTGATTCGCTCCTGGGTCCATCCACTAACAGTGATTCACCCAATTCATTAATAAGTCGGAACCCTTTCTTATATTCAATTCACAATCATCGTGTCACAACAGTTTTCATTGAAAATTAATTCATTTCAGGTAGGAACAATTGGACCCACAGTCCAATGTCAATTAAAGGTAGTAGAACATCATGTATAACACCCTCGTGATTATTTATAGTGTCATTCCTTGTCTCACAACCCATGGATATTTGGAGCATTAGTCCATGTCCCATAAAAGAATATTTTTATGCATGTTGGGTGTATAAGGTCATGTCTAGCACCCCGTGAGTATTTGGAGAATCATTACCTATCTCACAACCCGTTTATCAATCAAACATAAATATTTATCATTGGTGTAGAAACCCATTTATAACACCCCAAAACCATCCATTAATTAATTTATAAATTAATTTATCCAATCCGTTAATTAATTCAACAACTAATTAATAACATAAATCACCCATCAAATAAGTCAAAAATTAATTAACCATTCAAATTTCCAATAAATAATAATTAATTAACAATTAATTATTATTAACAATGCAACTAAATAATTTACTCAACATCTAATTATCCAAATTATTTAACAAGTCTGAGCATGTCCACTCAAAC
Organism: Viscum album; assembly: GCA_963277665.1. Classification (NCBI taxonomy): domain Eukaryota; kingdom Viridiplantae; phylum Streptophyta; class Magnoliopsida; order Santalales; family Viscaceae; genus Viscum; species Viscum album. The sequence continues at coordinate 1,208,367,360 of OY728166.1, forward strand.
AGAGATTCACCCAAGACTTTAACAATTTACATGCACATCATAATCATCTTAAAACATGTGGAACAAGGCCGAGATAGTTAGAAACCATCTCACACATCATATCATATTTTTAAACAACTCTATCCAATAAAACATAAGGCATGGAAAACAATCATGCATCAAAAGATACTGTTAGACAACAGTCGTAACAAGAAATTAATTCACAATCATAATTTAATGCATGAAAATTAATTGATTCAACAATTAATTAATTAAATCATATCTCTTAAACCAGTCATCAATTAATTAACCATTTACCATTTAATATGTAATAATTAATATATCCATTAATTATTACCAGTTTCCAATTTATATTCCAAACACGTAAAATATTAAATATTCTCAATAAACAGTAAAAGCCACAATTTTATTCCAACTCATGAATTGATAATTAATTCTACAATTAATTACCCTATTACCCATTCTTCACCATTCAAATCATTTAACTGTTTAATCATATAAGTGTAACAAAATTAGAAAAACATGCTTAAAATCAACACATGTTCAACTTATCATTTATCTCACATTGATAGCATCATTTAATAACCTCAAAATTTTCATGCATTGACATATCATATATCAGATTTAGCAAGAATACATATGAAAACCCAAACCCCTAATTTATTATAATATCATTAATATGATAAAAACACCAACCCATGACCCATAATTTAATTATGCCATAATAATAATAATAATTACCTTTATGAAAATAAAATAATAATAATAACAATATTATTATTTTCAATCCTTTTATAAACCCAACACCACTATTTATTAACAATGCTTCATTAAATCTGAAACCCCTCATTTGATTAAACATTTCTTTGAGAAGATTAAAAGCCACATTAAATTCTCAAAAATGTTACACTCCTTTAACATGAAATTAAAATCTCAAAGCATCAAAATAATTTATGAAACTATAATAATAATAATAACATTATTATTATTAGCATATTCCTCTATTTAAACACAGCAAAAACCCATTTAATATTATTTAATTAAAGTAAATAAAATATTAAATTGGGTAAGTTATATGGGTTGGACCACAGCCATGTGCATCCCGTGAAGGTCCATTAAAGTGAACTTTTATGAATTCGGTGCTCTCGAGACTCATTGGGACACCAATTAAAATTATTGGGTAATTACAAAAGTCCAAAAATGACACCTTTAGGTGTTCCAACAATCGGAATAAAGTTTTTTTCTCGGTTTAAAAACCAACACGTTGATAAAATAAACAAAAAATTCTAAAACCTTTATATTTTAACCCGGTTCAAAAACATGGGATATTAAAAATGATCCATAAATTAATTGAGAATTAACCAATACAAATTTATCTTAATAATACAGAGTAGTGAAATAAAACCAAAAGAACAAACCCCCTAACTTGGGTTGGATCGATCACTAATGAAGAGGAATTGTTCATCATTTTCGTTTGTGAGATTTATGAACTCCATCGATGACAAAAAAACCCCACTATACTCTGATCATCAATATAGGATTTTGTGGTCTCTTGGAAACACACTAGCCACATGAGTTATCCCTCTCCATCCTCTCTATCCTATAAGGTTATCTGGATAGAAAAATAGATTACATTATATACGGGGTTAAATAGAGGACACATTAGGTTTTGTGAATTAAATGACTATTAAGATAATAAATTAATTTAATTTATTAAACATGTCTATGAATGCACTCTACCAAATCATTATTCACCCAAACATTGTGTTTTACTCTGAAAATATTTTTTCCAATGTTTCAATGTGTCGGATAAGTATTTTGGATTCATGAGATAAATACTATTTATTCAAGGTGTGAATTTATTCATACCAAAATATTTGATATTGTTCACACAATTGAGGAGTGAATGTTATTTACATGTGTTTACCTCTTAAATTCCACCCTCTCAGTCAACTTTTGTCTTACAATGGGTGCTTTGTATAATTATATGTGTGCCTATTATTTGTTAATCTATGCAAGTTTAAAGGGGATTGATTGAATATTATTTATCACTCAAAAACAGTTTATAATTTTTCTTAATTTAGTTTTTTATTTCAAAATTTATTTCTCCATCATAAATATTTAAAATTACGGAAAATTATTTTAAGTGGTAATATGATCATTTACATTATAATTCTCATAAAATTGTTCCTCCAATTTTATAAGAGATTATAATTATGATTTGTGGGTATTAAAATGGTGTTTGATGATGGTGGGTTGATTTTTTTGAATGAATCACTCGTAAATTTAAGAATTCAATTTAATTTAAAAATAAATTCATCTAATATAGAGATAGAAATAACCTAGGATCAACCCATTCTCATAATAAAACTCGCATTGTTCATTTAGTGTTATATTAATCTAATAAAAATCATCCCTATGATTGGTCACTTTATAGCCAAATCTACCCATGGGATGTTAAAGTGTCTTTAAATTACTTCATAAGTCTCTATGAATTAAACAAACCTAACAGAGTTGTTAGAGACCCCTTCAACCTACTTGATATATTTTGATGAGGATAAAACTTTTCACTATTTCAAAGGATCAAAGTAAATAATCTTAAATACTCATTCTATTCTCATCCAATTTATCTATTCTCACATTAATTTAACTTATATTTTTTCTTTCTATCCTTTGGTGTCATGGTAATCATATAATTAAGTAAATAAAACCAATTAGTTATGGAGGACAATTACGTGGTTGGGGATTCATGTGTAGATTGATGAATTTTCTATTAGGTCCTAATATGCATTAAATTTTCGATTATAAACTTTACTTCACTGTAATTTAGGTAATTCCATGTAATTAAATCATAAAATTGGTAGGGAAGAAAAATGAGAATTCAAATGAGGATGACCCTAACATTAGGAATGTGGATTAATAAAGTTATGATGGAGTACCTAACACCTACCCATATTATTGCACCAACTTGAATTAGACATGAAAACCTAGGACATTCCCACTATGTATTAAAAACTGATGTCATAAACTTCCTTCAAAACATTCATTGTTTGGAGTCAAAGATGTCATACAATCATTTCAAGGAGTTCAATAAAAATTTTGAGACCATGCCCCCCCACCCACATACACTTCATTCTTTTAATATGAGGATATTTCCATTTTACATAAAAGACTAATTAAATAGTTATGTAAAAATTGTGAGACCATCATACTTCTACTCTTATAGACATATTAAAATTTACTTTTACATTAAATAATTTCCCCACCACAATACAATTTTACTTAAATAGAGAATTTTTTTTGAAAAAATAGAGATTAATTTTATAAAACACGGAAATGGGTTAAATACATATTAAACAAGGTAAAAAATTATGTTTTTTCAATCCCAAAATAATTTTGAATATTTTAGTAAGGGTTAGGGCCAAAAAATAAATATTTCAATTACACGATGTGTAATGGGGCCTTCAAAAACAAAGCCTTGAATGATGGTTACATGTATTTAGATGATCTTTCAAAACAAAACCTAACATGGGTAACCTCACCCTACAATGATAAGACTCCAAAATATAGTGGGATAAAAAGTATTATGTTTAAACAAAACATTTTTCATAAAACTGTAGCCCAGATTAGGATATTTAAGGAGATCGATCTTATGAATGCATAATATATTTGAACCATCATCCTTTTCTAAAAAATATGTGACAATAATGAATATATGATTAAAAATTAACCAACTTTTCCATTAATAAAATATTTTACTATAGGAGGGTCTAAATTAGAGTTCAATTCCATAAAATTTTAAAATCAATAATACCAAAACAATTTCAATATAAGGTATAGTGTACGTCTAGGATTCCATTGGAATAATAATCAATAACCCAATAAATAGAATTTTCCAAATACGTACCCTCAAAAAAATATTCTAAATAATAATACGTTTCATCCCCAATATGTTTAATAATAACATCCCAAATTCTAAATAAAATAACAGGTTCAAAAACCCATCAAATGGGTAAAATATCCCCAGGGATAAACCAACTAGATCAAACCCTGGGCCAATCTATAACACTCTCATTATATGAAAAAAAATATATTCAGAAACAGATAATATGAATTTTGGTGTTCCATACCTAAATCATAAATTTAAAAATATTAAAAATGGAGCGACACCCATGAAAACTAATGATTTACTTCCCCAATAATTAAGAGAATAATAAAACACCACAAAATATTCAATCTAATAGCTAAAAGTTGTGACTATCAGGAGAAGTGTAAAATCAATTATCATGACAAATCCTAACTTTCCAAAAATATATAAAACATAAATCACTCAAAAAAGTAATGAATAATCACTTTTAAAATATGAAAAATATAAGGATCATTGGTAGGAATCACCAACTCCCTTAAAAATCCAGCAACCTACTCTATTCCCTAAAAGTATAATAAGAAAATAAAAACCTGATATTGATGAAACAATAACGAAATTATTCTCTGATTTTAATATTGATATTGCATTTCTTAATGAAATATATAACATATTTCATAAAAATGGTATATAAAAGAAATCAGTATATTCGAACGAAAATTACCATATAAAAAACAATCCATTTGGGTTGTTAATGTGACCACCAAAATCAAAGGAACCAGAACACATGGGTTGATAGACCACTATTTTCTATTCTTCAATGTGGAAATATGAGTTAAAACGTTTTTTAATGTATTATTTGATATAGGAGCCAGTGATAATCTCATTCTATGTTCTATTAATTTTTAGTAAGGAAATATGGATCTCCAACTCACTTTTGTGACTCTTTAATTTTTTTATAATAGTTTTAAAGTTCCTAAGTGTTTTGTAATGGATGTTCTAATAAGATTTTTAAACATCATCTACCCTAACAAAATTATTTTCTTTGAAAATCAACCAAATATTTGAACTATGGAATAAACACATATCAAAATTGGTCATCCTTTCCTTTGATTAATTATCTCAGTCAACTATGTAAGGAATTAGAATATAACTATAAACTTTGGGAATATGATCCTCAATATTACAATTTATAATAAAATGTCTCAAATATTGTATGATGAAGAGATTCACAAGAAAAATGTTTTAGGTAAATATGAATTCAAACATGAGGTGCATCAACAAAACTATTAAAGGATCTTTCAGCTAAGAAGAGACAGGTTTATATTTATGAAATAATAAAAATTTATCTTTTATATTTAATCTACTTCTAATGGAATCAATAATGATTTTATTAATATCACCAATTTGAAAACACCTTGTTGAAATCAAAATCATTGAGTCTTAACCCATTAAAAAACTAATATATCTAATTCAGTGGATAAATTATTTTATCTAAAATAACAAATTCTGTCTGGACTTTGGGAAAATGAATATAAGAAATATTCAAAATCTCAATCTACTTTTTGAAATTTTAACCATCTAGATCCTGAATTTTTGGTACTACCTACCTCAATCCTGTATTAATTTTTTGGTAAAAAATAAACACTAAATATTTTTATTCCTTCTTCTCTAAATTCCAATCAAGAGAGAATTCTTTTTTAATTCTTTATTAGTCATAAAAAATCCATTGGATAGACCTTCTATTATATTCCTAGGATTATCCAATTCATCTTAACCAATATGATTGTTCATTAAACCAATTAAACACCACGTCTCCAACCCTATTGGAGGCTTAATCTCAATATCATGTATGTTTTATGTAATAAATTCCTTATATTATTTAAATCTAGTATATTCTTTCACATTTAAAAGAGTTAGAGAGTAGGCTTTATAAAATTGGTCCAAAAGAATGATGGAATTTTCATGATTACCAAAGAAGATGTTGATCATATACATGTATGGGTGATTAGTGTATGGAGTTTGTGTATAAAATATTGGATATTGAACTCATTCACCAAAAAATAACATATCCATTTTCCATTCCCTGATATACCCTTTAAGTGTGTGGAAAATCAGGAGTTCTATTACCTTCTAAATGGGTATCAAGGTATAATCGAATTAATTTATCCTTAAAGGATCAAGGAAAAATATCCTAAATATATCCGTTTTTCACTTTTACCGTCAATGTTTTACCCTTATGGTTATTTAATTCCCATTTCTCCTTCCAATGGTGCATGATGGGAATAATCTATAATAGTGTGTTATATTTTTTAGAGGTATTTTGGGATGAATTATCCATATTTTAGGATTAATTTGTGGGATTTATAAGAAATATATAGAGTGTTCCTTCAATATTTTAGGATAATAATCATTTTTCAAAATCGGTTAAATTTTCAATTTATAGTAAATTAGTGACTAGTCCTTTGGAATTTTTCCTTTGGTAGATAGATCATGGTTGATAAGGCCAAGGATAACATCATTTTTCACCTTTACACTTCAAATAATATCATATAAGTAATTTCCTTATAAGGATATACTAGTTTTTTATATAAGGTTCATTAATAACTTAAACTACATTACATGATGACTTTTTTATTTTATTCTAAAATATGATTTATTAATACGGATAGAAAAATATGAGGAATCATTGTCAATAGTAAAGTAATATTATATCCCTCTTCCCATATTGTAATCTCCCAATGTTAAAATTCATTTTGAACTAATGTGTTATACAACTGAATTTAATGTTTGATTTATCATAGGAAAATGATTTTATTTTATTAGGATTGATAACCATTAAATGATGCACAAATTAACAACACCACTAAGAATTAATTATTTGCAATTGAATTTTCCTTAAAGAATTTTACACCTCATTTTTTAGGGTCCCACATCCCTATTTTAACTAATAATTTAACATCCTAATTATTTGTATAAAAATAGTATACCACATCATGATTAATTAGGTGGGTCTGTCTCTTAAAATAATTTTTCAGAATAATTAAGAAAAAAATAGGTCTTAAAATGTGGTATTTTATCACATTTCTATGTTAAAATTCGATGATAATTCATCAAATAATTTTGTTTTAGATTCATTCCCTAATTATCATCTCTATTCTCTTAGTAACTTTCTTATTGTATATTGATATGGAAAACAACTTGGTAATGATTGTCAATGAAATTTTTTTATTAAGATAAGTTATTGGGAAGTTATTTTTTGGTGCCATAAAATATTTATTCCATGATCCATACCTCCAAAAAATTTACCCTGAGTGGTTAATTAGAATATTTGTCCCAAAGGTCAATAATGAGGACATTCTCAAATTTTTCTTCATGAGAAATCATGTAAAGGACACTCAACATGAAGAAAATCACTGAAAAGTACTAATAAAGTGGTTTATTCAGGCCTCTCTACTCTATGTATTACCTCACATTCTAACAAAATTTTCCATGGTGTCAATAACTAGGGTCCAATACTAAATGGAATAAAATTCATGTTACTCAGATTATAACTATGGAAATATTTTACTATTTCATAGTTGTTTCATGGTACCCTTCCCAAAATTCTTGGAATGTATCTATATTCTAATAACTTTTTATTGTATACCCAAATGTGTTGAATTCATTCCCATTATATCAAATGATCATTAGTTTATTCACTACTTAAATTAAAACATAATTTCTAGATTTGTAATTCCTAGGGATATAACCAGTGACTACATAACCTATTTCTTAAATATCCCTTTCTTTTAATTAATGTTTGATTATTGGATCCCTCACAAAGTGTCCACTACCAAACACCCTCAAATAAATATTCTATATGATTTAAAGAAAGGGGAAAATAAAAATTATTGAAAAAACTATCAACACATCAATGAAAGATTGTTTTTTGAAACTCGTAGATTCTCTTTGGGAATATTAGACCAAATTTAAAACAATCATAAGAATTTTACCATTGAGGATTGTTTATATAAAATATTTTAATCTGCCTGTTGAAATTTAATAAAAAAAATTCTTAGAAATAGAGAAAATTAATTTTTATATTTACATATCTAGATAAAAAATGAAACTATTCCTTTATTAAGTTGAGGGAATTAGGATAGAGGTTTATAAAAATTAAAGGATCAACAAAGATAGAGCTATAACTTCCAATATAGAAATAATAAATTTAACAACATTGAACTAGAAGAATATGTGCTACTATGTAGTTTGAAACGTCATTTTCACATAGGAAATATATGTTTGGGATGGTCAAGGACTTATACTATGAATCATGTGTACCATCATATGGATATAAAGAATCATGATCCTAGTGGTGACTACATATTTAAAATAAATGATCAAAGGATAAAAAAATTTCATAGAATAAATTAATGAATGTAAATCTAAGAAGTATTTAAATTATATATCCAATTAACCATAGATCAAATAATAATTTAGGTGTTTGTGTCAAGAAAAATAATTTAGGCTAATTTAATTTTAAGAGGTAATATGACTTTTTCATAGATTTTTATTTTTATCAAACATTCTATTTATTAATTAATTGAAACTCTAGGGGTATCCATGGTGTCCAAACATATTTCTATCTAAAAATTTGGTTCTCTATATAATGAATAATTTATCACCAACATTCAAGATTCAAACCCATTATGTGATTTTCTTATTAGATAAATTCATTGATATAGAGCTCGAATGATCAATTTTTTGTGGCACCACCTTCATTAGAAAATAACTATGTTACTTTATTCCATACTTTTTTATTTCAAATTCCATTCTGGAATATCTATCCTCGGTTTTCCCCATCAATTTGTTTATTAAATAAATATGTGGGTGATTTCATTCTATCTTTGGGGTGAAAATATGGGAAACAATTATGTATTGTTTAATGAAACTAAAATTAGTTTTTGATAAATTGTAGAAAATAAAATTCTTTTTAACTTTCGTATGATAATATAATTTCTGACCATTAAAACTAAATATAAAATAATTTCTCATTCCCTAATTTTGATTTTAATTCATTTTTATGTTCATGAGTGAAAATTTTTTATGTGTAGTGGATCAATGTGAAGTTTAATTGTCTACATTTTTATTAACTTAATGTAAATATTAATTCACATGTCCTTTAGATTTAGGGGTATTTTTTGAGTTCTTTAAGTCCCTAATAATTAGCATAGGTCCTCTAATTTTTTCATGTATCACATGTGTGTTTAATCAAAAAAAATGAAAATAAGAAATTATAGAAGTTACAATTAGATTAATGGGTTTATATAATGTGTATATTTCTTCACTTGGGGATTGTGATCACATTGTTTTCTACCCTATAATGGGTAATTTTATCTCTATTTATGTAATTAACAATTTAGATTTATTGAGTTACCTCAAAATAATTATGGAGTATATGAGATCCACATAGTACCATATGGTCTTTCTTCTAGGGATTCATCATAGGTGTTTTTTTACAATGGTTAACTTCATTAAGTACAATTTCAATTTCCAATAAAAAATTTGAAAATATAAAAAATTCAAAAAATTCAATAATTAAATACTGATAATATGAATAAAAATTGATTCTCACCTACCACATATATATTTTCCCCCTTTAATGAAAATTAAACCCTATATTGTTATGATGAAAAATATATTAGTATTCTGAATTTATATTGGATTAAATGTGGTGATGAATTTTTACAAAGGAATGGTCTTGGGATTGGGATATACTTAAGAATTTTTTTTACTATTAAATGAATTTTAGGGGTTCTATGATTTTTTGGGGTTAGTTAATAATAGTGATCATTATATATTAACAAATTTAGAAATCGTAATTCAATTTCAAATTTTAAAAAAATAATTCTCAACACTAGGAAAAATAAACTTTGGGGAATAATTACGTAAGGAAAAAGAATTTTATCAATGTAATTTACCATATTATGTGATAAAACTTGTAAATCACATAGAAAACCAAATAAAAAAATTATCCTCATAAATTATGAATGAAAAATTAGTAAGAAGTTAAACCAATAAGAATTTAAAATATTATAGAGGGACAATAAAACGTAAAAAATATAATAAGAATTCAAAAATTTAGATCATATCAATCCACTAGAATAAATGCACTCATAAAAAATATTTTTAAATAAAACACAATGTTAATAATATTATATTCAATTTTAAGATGAAAGTATATATAAAAAAATTATAGAAATTATATTTAAATTAATAATGAATGAAATAAGATGTATTTATATAAATTAAGGAACCTATACCATTTGGATAGTAACATGGTTGTTAGAATAGAAATATCACTGTTAAGAAAAGAAATATGGCTGTTAGAATAGTAACCTTGTAACGTCCCAGTTCCGGAAGCCACCCAGAGGTGCCCCGTACCTGGTTTGGTCACATGACCTCAAGAGCATTTCCCCAAACGCCAGAGGCTGCCGACTAGCAGCGAGGGCCTTGGTGAGTCGTTGTGGAAACTATGCCCTCATTCGGTAAATTATACTGCAGAAGAACAACCAGACACAACAGCGGAAACAATAAACAGCATACAACAACTGAACTGAACAACGGAAGAAATGTATAAATAATAATGATGTAACATGGTACATATGTCTATGGAAAGTAGTAAACAACACAACATGCTGAAATACAACTGAAAATAGAGTGCAAAAGAAAAACAAAGTAAACTCCTCAGCATCGCAAGCTGTAGGTTGGTCCCCTGCTCTCCAGCTCCACAGCAAGTCAGGTACCTAAGAAAGAAGGGCGCTTGACCTTATCTATACTTGCAACAACGTAGTCTGTTTGGGATCAAAAGCATGACCCAAACAGGGTGTGTGATACAATCCAAGTAGGAAATCACCCAAAGATTTGTGCCTAACATTCAATGAATACATGGTAGTAATAAAACAAGAAGCAGTAAATAGGAAATCACAAGCAGCTACAATCCATAGTTCTAACAAATAAAGTACACAAGTAAACAACCAACAATAATAAGGAAATAGGTAACCCTTTGGGTATCTCTCACAGCCTAACCCCTATGGTTAAAACTATAAGTACTAGAAACCCTCTAGGAGGCACACACAGTCTCACCCCTCTGGTTCAGCTATAAATTAATAGACTCTTAGAGAAAGCACTCACCGTCAATTCCCCATATAGTCCCGTATTGTACTCAAGGATCTATGGGGAAGCACTGAATGTCTCATTCCCCCTGTGGCTCATGTCTAGGAACTATAGACTCTCTGAGGAATCACTCATAATCAATTCCCCCTGTAGTCTTGCATCGTACTTAAGACACTCTGGAGAATCCCTTACGTTAATTCTCCCTATGGTCTGCTACACTAGGTACTCACAGTCCTGTGTGGAAATAAACATGCTCAGCGCGTGTACATCATCTATGTAAACCTCAATAACTAATTGGCTATCATTCTAAGGCTCAGCAGCAATACAAAGCAACAGTTCTACTATCCTACAACTAGGCATGGCAACTGGCAATCTCCAAATAGTAAAAACAAGCATGGCAAAGCAAACTGAGCACAAAACAAATTACTCTACTCACAAGCATAAACCTCTACTACAGCAATCAAGAAAAGTAGGAAAATAGTAGGGGAAAAACAAGAATTCCACAATTCCCCGTCCTAGGGAATTTGTGGAATTTGCACAAAATACTCATCGACTTTCAACAGAAAGGAACAAACCACCTACCTCGATCTTAGGAGATCGATTTACGTGTACCACGATGATTGATTCCCCTTAGAACGTCGAAGATCTGAGAAAACTCACAAAATGCTCAACCCGCGATAACTCAAAAACGAGGAGGAATCAGAAAACAAAGCTCAAGTAAAAGGAAGAACTTACTACTGCGATTCCAACGCAATCGACTGTGCTCGAATCAGAGAACAGATGAAGAGTCAGGAGCTCGTCGAAGATCCTGTCGTACGGGTCGCTCTTAGACGAAGAACCTGGAGAAGGGTTGTGTTCTATCCGTCAGGCACGACCCTGGTGCATTTAATGAAAAAAAAGAAAGTACATGGCGTGTACTTTTAGAGTACATGGCGTGTACTAGGTATTTTCCATACTCCACCAAAATCAGCCTCCACGTCACCCCTACACACTGTGTGTGTGGCCCGGGCACAGCCAGCACACGGCTTCGAGCTGGAGAAGAGTATGCGGCGTGTATTTAGAAAGTACACGGCGTGTACTTCGAAAATTTCCAAAAAGTTAATTTTTCATAAAAACTCCAGAAAAAGGAAAACCATACCTGAAACGAAGATCTGGGTTCTTATAAACCTCACCTATAAAATTATAAAAAAATAGGTATCTTATAAATGAAAATATAAAATAATTATATCATGGTATATGTAAATAAATGTTTTAAAAATGATAAATTAAGTGTTTGTGTGTTTCAAAAATGTAAATATTTATTTATAATTTTGTGATTAATATAATGATTTAAGATAAAATATGTTATCTTAAAATATATTTCTAAATTAATATTATGTTTTATTATAATTATATTAATCTTTTTCTATATTTAAATTAATTTTTTAAAGGTTCATAAAATCGATTATAATATAAAAATCGGTATTTTTATTGTAAATGATGATTTTATTTAGAACTTAAATTTATACTATTTAAAAAATTATATTCATAAAATAGATTCCATTTTTTAAATCTACATGTTAAAAAATTGTTTGGGGTATTTATTGGGATTTTTATAAAATAGTTGAATTACATGTGAATAATGAAATACTGTAATAAAAATTAGAAGATAAATATATGAAATTTTTAGTCATGGATGATGTAATCACTTTATAAGAACACATTGGTTCGAAATATCTTGAACTATTTACACTATTTAGTCATAGTAATTAGTTTAATTTATAGTCTTGAGCCAAAATATTAAACTAATAAATATAATAATCAAAAAAACATCCCTATCCTCTCCTATAAATAACATCACTCGCCACCTCTTCTCCACACACCTTCTAAGACTTATAGTTTTTCTATATTCTAGATAGCTTTATTCCAAATTCTATTCCCCACATCCAAGATATTTTAGTCTAAGAAAAGTAACAAAACCATGTGCCTTAAAGAGATTCTCAGGGAGACGGCATTCAAGTGGTATAATCCTCAATCCTTCTCTTTTAATTTCTTTTCTATTCTTATCCTCTCCTCACCTCCCATATCCAAAGAATAATGAAAAATAAATTTTAATATATATAGGATTTTTTTGGTATTGTAATATCCATTAACAAATCACTTCTCTTATCCTTTTATTCTAAAATTAAAACGCCATTCGTGATATGTATGTTCATAGCCTTCGTGTACAACTATTTTTCATTTTCCATTACCACTTTCAAGGCTGGTAGTAATAAAATTATTGGGGTTAAAATATATCTATATATATATATATTATAACCCATTTCATGTTATATCACTAATATATATAAAAAATATTAAATAAAATGAAACATGTTTGTGATGATTGTAAAAATGATAAAATAAACTAAAGATTTATCATTAAAATATATCAAATAAATCATCCTCATAACATAATAAAATGATATATGGGACCATTTAAATATGTTTAAGTTCATTAATACCATATAATTTTATATCTGGATAATTATTTCAATTTGAAAATGGTTTCCATAATTATGTACAAGTAAATCGACCAAGAAACCATGAAACGAGTGCTCCTAAAAGGATGAAATTTAACATTATACTAATATAAAAGTACATAATTGAACATAATATAATTATAATAAATTAAATACACATATAAGAGGTTATTAATTAATTAATTAAGGATTATAATTTGATTATATAGGACATTAGGTAAAATGTCAAAATGCATTCTGACATAAGGTAAGGGATCTCTCCAAACCTCCATATTACCATTGGGATACACTTTCTCTCTCTTTTCCCTCATTTAATTCTTAATAATTTTTATATAATTCTCTAATATTATATTTGTATGTACAAAAAATATTTATGTTTCTCAATTCATATTTATTTCATGGTGAATTACTTGTTTTAAATGGTTCCCTTTTAAATTCCTCTCGATAGGAAAGCCCAAGTAAAGGGAACTTCTCCTTTTTTTAACCATTATCATGAATATTACCTAAATTATTTTAATCAGGAATAATATTTATAAAATTCATATTTTTATCATTGAAAAATATATTATTTACTTTTTTTTTCATGTAAACAATTATTCATTTTCTCCTCTTCAATTAATCATTAATATTATCTATTAAACCACACTAAAGTGGATCATTTCTATAGTTCCATAAAAACTATTTTCATGAATTAAATTTATTTGAATATAATTTTTCATAATCTAATATTAATTTTATTTTATTGTTAAAAAATGATTTAATACCTTCCTTCAGGGAAACCATTATGATACACTCTTTGGTTACTCCTTCTGACATTATTACGATGCACATTTCATTCCATGGGTAACTATTATTATTTTTGAATGTTTGATTCTTCATGTGGAACACATATGAATGAACATTTTATCATGGGTGTTTTCAGATATCACTCCAATGCATTGGATAATTTTTAATGTCATGATACACCATGTATGATATTATGGAGTAAACCTAGTCCATTATAGGACTTTTTCCACCATGTGATATAGTCTTGTCAGTTAGCCTCGACTCATGTTTATGTAATATTATATGTTGCAAACACATTACAATATTGACATGATCATATGATTCCATGTTCTATATGTTATTCTTACACATTTTAATTCATTATCCATTCCTTTTATGTTATCATGTTATGGCTTCTAACTCATGTGTTCGGCTTTATTCCCATATTTATTCTCTTACGATGATTTTTAGCTCATCCCCACATTTATGTAATTTCCAAGGTTATCATATGTTGTTATTGGAGCTACAAGGGAGTTAAGAACTCATTATGAAGATTGTATAAAAGTTGTTTTTAATTTTAGTTTCATGTTTTCAAATCATATACATAGTCATCCAAATATACTAGTCTATTCGATCATTGGTTTCTATTATGCTTAATATCATTTAATAATTTTGTCTTAAAATATAGGGTCACTATATTTGGTATCATATCACAATCTAGTTATTTTCGGGTTTATTACTATAAAACTATATAAATAACCCCAGTGATTATTCTATCACCATGAATAACCTATGTAAAAACTTAGGAATTCTTATGTTAGGATATAGTTGTTCATTATCAGTTATTCCCTCCCAGTTTATGGTTTTACTTTTATATTCTCATTAGATAAGTATTAAAGCACCCAAATTATTTTTTTATCCTTTTTAGTTAATGGAGTGAAATATTATAATCCATACTAATAACCAATATCATTGGAAATGTGATTATTTCCCAAATAAAATTCAAAAAATGATGGGAACGAGAGGTCTAATATTCATTAAATTAGTAGACCATCTGGCTCAAGTTATGAATAGTAACATGAATCATGTTGAATTCCCTACTCCTAAGAAAGATAAACTACCAGTTGAATCCTTTATGTGAATAATTCATCATATCTTTAATGGATCTTCTGATCACCTCATCGTGGAATAATAGATTAACTCTGTTTAGTAGATATTATACATCCTAAAATGCTCATAAGAAGAGAAATTCATACTTTTAGTCTATCGTTTTGATGGTTAATCATGTCATTAGTGGACATAGATCAAAAATAAAACTCTAAAGATTAAATTGATTATATGGATTTGGAAGGATTCGATATAATATTTTTTAGTAAATATATTTATCTGAACTCTCTATATTAAGATAGAGCGGAAGTTCCTAGAACTGATGTAAAATGAAAATGAATCTATCAAGGAATGGAAGAAAAACATTGAATGGATTACATGATAAGACTCTTTCATTGCCATTAATAATAAAAATAAGGGGTATCACTTCTTTAGTGGATTAAATCCCATTATATAAACATTCTTAGTGATCATATACTTTTACAATTATAAGAAGGTTATCCATTATTCGCTAAAGGTTGAGCTATAGATTTGTGACTCCTAGTGGTCTCATGAGATACAAGATAAATAGTGTAAAATAGAGTTTAAAATTGGAGGATCAATAGATAAATCCCATGAAATAAATAAAACCCAAAATCCCCCCTTGTAAAATGTGTTGAAAGAATCATTGTTATTATTGTTTAAACTAAACTAGAAGATGCTTCATATGTGGAAGAGAGGGGCATCTGGATAATTTTTTTTTAAGTTATTTTTTGGATACCACTAATTTAGAAGGGGAATGGAATGTTCAGATCAACACTTAACCAGGAGTGTAGTGTTTCAACTGAAAGGGACATGGGAATTATGTGATACAATGACCTAAGCTAAAAATAGAGAGATGAAATCAATAAAAACAATAGCCAATGCAGTAAAAAAGGATATATGCTATCAATACTACTGAGGTGGATCCCAAAAATAATGTGGTGATATGTGTTCTAGTTATTCATTCAATAATAGATAACTTTTTATTTGATTTATGTTTATGAATTCATTCATATATTAAAAGTATAGTATAAAATATTCAAAAACCACCTCAAAATAGGAAGGTTGAGTTATCTATGAGAAAAATTAATGGGGAAATTATTGCATCTAATGAATATAACTCCTCCCCAGTAAATGTTTTTTTATTGAAAATCCCATAAAATTTCTCCTTAAATATTTATGGGGGTTTTATGCAATATTAGGAATGGATTGGTTATCTTTATGTAAAGTTAACATCAACTGTTGATAAAGGGAGATCACTCTTCACATCCTAAGGCATCCCATAATTATATATACATGTAATGAGATGGATGAATCTTATTTAGATTCATCATCTAAATTTTAGTTATTATTACCCAATGATAAATAATATATAGTTTAAATGTTTGAGATAAAGTATAGGATCATTCTCAAAGAAATTCCCCTTGTTAGGGACTACATTGATGTGTTCCCTAAATATTTATATGGCCTTTCTTCTGAATGAGAGGTTGAATTATAAATCTATATTATACACAGATTTCTTCTCATATCAAAGACTCTATATAAAATTGACCCCATTTATTAGTAAGAACCGAAGAATAAGTTAAAAAAAATATGGATAATGGTTTTATATGTGTGTGTGCTTCACAATGTGGTGTTCTAGTTCTTTTCATCAAGAAGAAGGGTAGATTAATGATCACTGGCATTGATTACCCTGATCACAGTAAACTATCATTAATGATCAAGTATCTTCTATCCTAGATAGATGACTTGTTTGATCGAGTATATTGGGAAAAGTTTTCACTAAGGTGGACCTTTGGTCTGGATATCACAAATTATATTTGAGGAAGGAAGATATTTTAAAGTATTCCTTTCAAATGAGGTATGGAAATTATGGGTTCATAGTGATGCCCTTCAAACTCACTAATGAACCTATAATTTTCATTGTATTAATTAGTAGTCTTTATAGATTACCTCGAAAAATTATTTCTGGTCTTTATATATGCAATTATGATATACTCTAAGAGCAAGGAGGAACCTAAGGATCCTTTTAATACTATGCTAATGTATTTGAAAATGGAGAAACTATATGAAAGTTATAGTAAAACTGAGTTCAGGGTGGAGTGGGTATAAACTGTGTGGAATACTATCACCAAAAATGGAATATATGTGGACCCTTCAAAAACAAATGCAATTGAGGAGTGGCCCAGACCATCTTCTGAAATAAAGGTTTGTAGTTTCCCTGGTCTAGCTGGGTAATACCTATGATTTTTTTTAAACTTATTGAAATTTTCAATCCCAATAACCATGCTAACTCAGAAGGTATTAATGTTTTTATAGACTGGTGAATGTGAATATTGCTTCAATGAGTTGATATGTAGGCTTACCACATCACCAGTACATACACTTACATCAATTTGGGAACTATTTGTGGTACAATGTGATTATTAAAAGCGGTTATTAGGCTATATAATGATGAAAAATGATAAAATTATATACTACGTCTCATGGAAGTTTAATGTCAATGAGTAGAACTATTTCACACATGATCTAGAATGAGCCATTGTGATCTTCGTATTTAAAATAAAGAGACATTATCTCTATGGGGAGAAGTGTGACATATATATTGATCATAAGATTCTAAATATATATTCACACACAATGATATTAATATTCACCAATGAATATCATTAAAAATCATCGAGGATTAGGACTTTTCAATTCACTATCCTCCGGGAAAATCAAATAATTTGGAATATTCTCTAAGTAGAAAGGATCCTATAACATTATCAATAATGAGAATTGACAAGGATCTAATATTCTTATACATGAAAAGGATTCATGTGGGATTCATAAAGGAATGCACATCATTATTCTATTAAAAAATTATTGTTCAACCACCCCTTCTAAAGTTGATTAAGTATGATCAATGAAATTATGTGAAAATTCAGAAAAAGGTGGAAGCTATAAGAAACTGGAAATCCTCAAAGTTTAGAATTTATAGGGATGGGGTTGTATAATTTTGTTTAAAAATATGTGTACCATCAAATCTGGATATAAAGAATGAGATTCTGAATGATTCACATATCTCAACATTCTCTATTCATTTAAGGATCACAAATATTTATCAATATCTTTGAGATCACTTTTGTTGGGATAATATGTATAAGGAGATCATTGAATGTACATAAAATTTTCCCATATTTAAAAAAGATAATTATGAAAGGAAATAGAACAAGGGAATGATTCCACCATTACCCATGCCTACATGTAAATGGGAAAACATCACTATGGACTTTTTCACTAGACTTATGAAGACACCCATAGGAACTAATGTTTTATGGGCCTTCATGGATCATATTACAAAGTCTATTTACTTTATTTCATTTTTAGAGTTCTTCTCACTCAACTAACTCAGAAGAATATACATAAATGAAGAGGTGAGGCAACATGGATTTCCATTATTATTTATACCTGATCATTATCCAAGATTTACCTCCATGTTTAGGAAAAATATCTTTCATTATCTAAATACTAAGTTGAACTTAAGTATATCATATCACCCCCAAACTAATGGACAATATTAGTAGAATATTATGAGAGTATAAGAAATATTGAAATCATGATCATTGTACTTCAAAAGTGGATGGGATAATTATCTTACACTAGATTAAGTATCTTAAATTAATAGCTTCCACTCATTCATCTAAACGGTTCCATATACTAAATGATGTAGAACACCAACATGCAAGGACAATGTTGTTGAACATAATCTATTGGAAAATGAAATGGTCATGGAAATTCCATAAATGGTGAAAACCATTCAGTAGCATATTTGGGCTGTCCAAAGTCAACAGAAGAGCTATTAATATAATCATTGATGGGGATTATAGTTTGAGATTAGAGAAAAATTATTCCTCTCTATATATATCCATGGAAGAGGGTCATGAATTTTTGGAAGAAAGGAACGTTAGGTCGCATGTACACCTGTATTTTCGAGATTCTTTATCGTATCAAAACTATGGACTATCAACTCTAATTTAAACCAAATATGTCTCAAGTACATGATGTATTCCATGTATCCTTCTTAATGAAGTAAATACTATATCCCTCACATATACTAAACTCAGAGGTGGCACTGTTGGAAAATGATCTCTCTTATGACGAGCAGTTGGTGAAGATCTTGGACCTTAGAGGCCCGGTTCTACATAACAATTCCACTCACATGATCAAGGAATATAGAAAAACCATAAATATGGAACCAAAGGAAGTAATGAAGGATAAATAAACTCATTTTTTCACATTAGTATGTAAAATAAAATTTCATAATGGGGGAAAAATGTAATGATTAAAAAATTTATCAAGGGAATTTCACTTCTTATTTTATAAAACACATATATCACATATAGAACACAGCAGAAAAATTATAATCATAAATTAATAATGATACATTATTCCAAAAATAACCCCATAAAAATTCCAAATATTAAATCGGGAAAATAAATGATGCATAAGATAGTAAAATTTAGAAAATTTAGATCTTCTCAATCCACTATAATGACTGCAATCATGAAAAAATGTACAAATAAACATAATGTTAATAATATAATATTACTTTTGAAGATAAAATTATAAGTATAACCTTAATAAAAAGTTGATTTAAATGAAGAATAATTGAAACTATGGGTATTTATATAATTAGGGATTATATACCATTGGAATAGTAACCTGGCTGCTGGAATAGAAATATAAATGTTAGGAATAGAATTATGGACATTACAATAGTAACCTCACTAATGAGTGTATAAATAAAATAGAGGTATCTTATAAATGAAAATATGATTATTTATACCATGGTATGAGTAAATAAATTTTTTAAAATTGAAAAATTAGGTGTTGGTATTTTATGAAAACATAAATACTTATTTACAACTGTATAATTAGTATAACGATTTAATAGAAAATGTTTTTTTAATAAAATATATTCATCAACTAATATTATTTTTTCTTAAAATTATAATTTAATGTTATGGTACCTTAATTAGTTTTTCAATGGGTCAAAAAAATCTATTATAATATTAAAATTAATGTTGTTTTAATAAATGATTATATTATTTAAAAAAATTCTCATATTTAGAAAATTATTTTCATTAAATGGATTCCATTTTTTAAATCTACACATAGAAAACTTTTATGCGTTAATTTTTGAGATTTTTCAAAAATAGTTGAATTTTTTTAAATAGTGAAATATGGTAATTAGCATTGAAAGCTAAATACATGAATTTTTGACCCATGGATGATGTATGCATGATATAATAACCCATTGTTTCAAACTCCCATGAAACATTTATTTTTTTTTGTCATATTAATTAATATTATTGATAGTCTTGATCCAAAATAATATACTAATGAATATAATAATTAAAAACTCCCCCCTCCTACCCTGATAAATACCACCCATTCTCATCAGACATTATATGCCTTTTAGCATGCCAATATTCAACCTAATTCCCATACTTAGCCTCTTCTCTATGTCCGAGATTTTCTAGTCTCAAAAAAAGTCCAAACCCAATTCCCTTAAGGAGGTTCTCAAGGTGACTAAATTCAATGGGTAAAATCCACAATCCTTCTTTTTTGATTTATTTTCTTATCATTTATTATCCTAAAATACTCTATCCAATGTGTCATAAAAAATAAATTATCATAAATATACTGTAATTTTATTTCTCTAATATAATATCCACATTAAAATCTCTTCTCATCTTCTTTTATTCGAAAAATGAAAACATCATCTGTGATATGTCAGTTCACAACTATCGTGGATGATAATTTTTTTTTCTTTTATCACTTTCAAGGATAGTGATTAAACCATTATTATGGATAAACCAGATTGTAATATGTATATTATAACCTTTTAAATTTTTTTGAACTAATATATATTGGTAATATTAGATAAAATGAAACTAGTTTATAATGATCAAAAAAAATGCCAAAATAAACTAAGCATTTATCATTAACATTTTATCAAATGAATAATCATAATACAAGAAAAAATGATATATGGGACCATTTAAAATTTTATATTTTAATTAATACAATACAATTTAACATTGGGAGAATTATTCCCATTTGAAAAAAATCCATAATTATACAGACGTAAACCGAGCATGAAACCATGAAACGAATGCCCTCATAATGACAAAATTAAAAAATATAACTCATTTAAAATGTATTAAATGAACTTAATAAAATTATAATTAATAAAATAAATTTATAATAGGTTATTAATTATGTAATTTATCAATATAATTTTATTATCTAGTACATTAAGTTTATTTTAAGAACACATTCGGACATAATTTAAGGGATCTCTCTAAACCTCCAAATTACCTTTAGGTTATACTTTATCTCTCTATATTCCCTAGTTTATTTCTTCATTATTATTATATACATCTCTATTTTTTTTCTACCAAAAATATTTATACATCTCAATTAAACTTTATTTTATGGAGAATTACATGTTTTTATAGTTTCCCTTCAGAGTTCTTCTAAATAAACAACCCTGATTAAAAGGAACTTCCCCATTTCATACCCATTTTCAAGTACAGTACATAAGCTATTTTAATCCACTATTATTTTCATAAAATCACTCATTTATTCATGAAATAATATCTTAGTTAATATATGGTTTAATAAAAATAAGTATTCATTTTTCCTCTAGGAAGTAGCTAAAATATTTTCCCTTAAACCGCACTAAAGTGGCCCATTAATAATGTTTCTTAAACACACACTTTCATGTATTAACTTCTATTGTAAATAATTATTATTTATATAATCTATTATTTTCTAAAAATTATTTAATCCCATATTTCATGGATACCATTATGATACACCCTTTGTTCATGCCTTATGAAAAGATTATGATCCCCATTTCTTTCTTTGGGTAACTCTTAGGTTTATTCCTTATGTTTGATTCCGTATGTGGAACACATATTCACGAACATGTTATGATGGATGAAACAAGATAAAACTCAAATGAATTGGGTAATTTTTAGTCTCATGATACATCATGATGGGATTGGGGACTAAAACTAATCCATTATGTGACTTTTCCCACCATGTGATATTGTTTTGGAAATTATCCTTGAATCATATTTATGTGATGTTATATGCTTCTTATACATCCTAATAGTTCCATGGTAACATTATTAAATGTTATATATGTTATTATTCCACAATTTTATTCATGATCAATTAATTTTAAGTTTCAATGTTATGCCTTTAAACTCGGGTGCTATTCTTTATTCCGATTTTTATTCCCTAGATACATTTTTACCTCATCACTTCGTTTATGTATTTCCCCAGGTTATATTATGGATTTATATGAGCTCTAAGAGAGTTAGTATCACATAATTTAGATTATATGAAATAATTTTTAGTTTTAGTTTCATATTTTCTAATCATGTACCTTGTCTTCCGAGGACACTAGACTATTCGATCCTTGGTTTGTAATATGCAGAATATCATGTAATAATATTGTTTAATAGATAGGGTCACTATAAATTATTTACTAAAATAGTATAATATTCATTTTTTAAAATTTATTATTCATGTTATTCACTGTTCATAATCATTGGTATTAGTAAATTTTATAGTTTAAATATCATTTATCATTTTTTTCAAAACTATTCATAAAATGCGCTAATAATTAATACATTTTTAATCACCATGTAAAATACCCATGGTCAAAATATATAATTTTCTATTTTAATATCAGGTTTCTCATGTTATGGGGAATAATTTTTCTTTTATGAGAAACATTATATTCAATGTCAAATACTATTATCTTGGGCCTTTAGTACAAAATATTTAGGCAAACTGAACTGGAAACCAACCAATAAATATTCCTACTCCATCAAGATAAAATCCCAATGATTATAAAATTAAATAAAATACTTACCACATCACTAAGAACATTTCAGTTAACTATGTCTAAATCTCTCTAATATGTTTTAATGGTAATATTTCTTTCCCAAGTTGAAGAGGAAATTATTGGGTAGATTTTATAGCTTAGAATGATACCCCAAATATTTAATGATTACTTCTGGAATATAGATTGAATTAGGCTGAAACTTTTCTAAAAGTTATATGATATCTTGTTATGGTTTTGTTTCTCTATAAACCATCTATTTATTCCATATATAATCTATTTTTAGTGTATCGGGTGAAGGGATGAAAGCCGGATCAAATTGTATTTGGTCAAATATTAAAAATTCCACTCTCAATTAAATTTAGAAATACCTATGAACACCCTAATAATTTTTTTAACTTAAACAGATGTGGTTTCATCCCAAGGCTCGAATAAGTTTTATTTATGGCAAATGAGGTTGATGAATTTTGGGGATTTCCTGTTTCATATCAATTTTAATATTATGCTGATGATTTTCCTATTTGGATTTGATTTCTACATGTATGTTTAATTTAATATCTATAATTTCATTATATAAGTTTTTATTATTATAATATTTTATCCATAATTAAAATTTTGATATATTTTATTCAATGTGTGAATTTATTCACACTATAAGATTTGAAATTATTCACACAACGGAGTGTTAATTACTTACCCTTTTCCTTTGTTCAACTCTGTTTTCATGATCCAATTTATAAAATCCATTTAGTTCATTCTATCAATGGAGTTCAAACCCACTTATTATTTATCCAATTAACATTAATGTGTTTGTATTGGATGTTATTTTCACCAAATAAATCATTAATCACTTTTTTTGACTGATATATAGATTTGAATATTTTTTCTTTCCTCATACTTATTGATTTTTAATGCAATATATTTTAAGTGATATTATAGTATTTTCCATTAGAGTATTTGGGAAAAAAATGATTCCTTTTTATATGTTATTAGTATTAGGTTTTTTTATTATTTAAGTAGTAATTAATGAGTTTTCTTTGATATTATTGAATGAATCACTCTCAAATTTATAAAATTTAAATTATTTAAATAGAAATTCATTGAACATAAACATAGTAATAAAATAGGATCAAAACATTATCATAAATAAAGTTCACTTAGGTATTTCATATTTAAAAAAATATAATTCAAATCAATCCCATGGTTGGCCACTTTGTATAAAAATATCCCTATAGTGTGACAAAGTTTCATTAGTTTATTTCATAGGAATATATGGATTCAGAAACCCGGATTTTATTTCACATGATAGCATCATCCTACAGGGAAAATTTGGGTTATACCAATACCTATAATGGATTAAATGTGTGTTAAGAGTATATGTAGGATCTTTTAAATATGAAATACTACTACAATATCTTATATGTTTATTTATTTTCATCATTTTATTTTTAGTTATTAATTATGTCAATTCATCACTAAATATCAATCTTCTCCAGATGGGACCAATAATGGTTATATTGGGAAGGCACTTAGATTTTCCTATTGGAGAATAAGGTGCCTTAACTATTATTATTGAAATGAGTTCTCTTTTCAATGTTGAGGAAACTGGATTCTCTTGTGTAATATATTTCCAATGGAGAAAGGATGGTGACTAAAGTTATAAGATGCATAGGATAGTTCTCGATCCCATGATAAGTTCTAAATAGCTTAGTTTGATTTATTTGGGATATTGAGGAAAGAATAGTGGGACTAGGTCCAAGGATGATAGTTAATATTGTTACTTGTCACACATATTTTTGAGACAAATCCCTTGAGGGGGTAGTAACCTTAGTTCATGTAGTGAGAGGGTTAATCCCTATGGGTATTGTATAGTGTGAAGAGGAGGTTTCCATTTAACTTTGTGTATTAGGGTTCTCTAATGGGATATGTGAGATAATAATAATATGTGGTCTATAAAAATTTATTTCATGGATTATATTTGGATTTTAAAGGAGTTGGAGTGAGTTTTTCTTAGGAAAATACTTGGGTTGTATGACTAGGTTATTAGTGTGAGTATTTGATCCATACTATTGAGGATAAGATTATATTGGTTCTTTTGATGGTGGTATTATCATGGGTTGTTGGTTGGGGGTTGGTATCAATGAGTATATACTAGTTGTGGGATAATTTTCACATGTTTTTTCTTTTATTTATTGATATTCTTAGGTTGATGGGTTCAGCATGACAAACATTGTGTAATAAGAATGGGATTGCAAGGTTAGCCTATGAGGATTGGTCGTACTATTTTATTGGTTAATTATGTTCATGTATGGTATTTTTGAGTTCCATATTATATCATTTTACTAGATATGGACTTCGGTCTTACTAAGGTCAACGTAAAAATTATACCATATTTTATTTCAGGATAGGTTCATCACATGAGAGGCCATGTGTGATAGTTTTTTTGCGTGATACTAAAATTTAGGGTTTTAGTTTTTGGATAGACCTTGATATGATTCATGTGTTGCATTTGGTTGCTGATGAGACTGGGTATGGGAACTGGTCCTGAGTAAAAAGATACTATTCAAGATTTTCTATGGGGCCTACCCTGAGTGAGTGGGAAAAAGTTCAGGTATGGTATAAGGACCTACCCTGAGTGCGAGAGATGAGGACATGGATTGTTGTGATAGGACTACCCTGAGTGTGGGTTAAATGGACATGGGTTAGTGTGAGGACCTACCTTGACTTAGAGGGTTGTGGTCGAGGTTCTGTTATAATACCTCACCCTTATTGAGAAGGTGGATGTATGAAATCTAGTATGTGAAATGTTATAAGACCTTTCCTTGAGTGAGTGGGTGGTGGTATGAGACATGTTAAATAATGTGTGACGAGACCACATCCTGAGTGAGAGGGTCTTGGTATGATATGTAGTATGTAATGTGGTGTAGTGTCTCACCCTGAGTGAAAGGGTGTAAATATGATACATGGGATGTGGCATGGTATAAAAATAAACCATGAGTTAGTGTTTAGTAGACTTTAATGATATATGAGATCATATTTTTTATGAGATCATTCTTTGGTATAGAGTAATGTATTTAAGACTCAGTTGTAGACCATGTCCCTTGAGATTTGTTAGGGATTGGGTTATGTGTGAGATGTCTTCTTCCATAGATTTTGGTCAACCTAAGTGTGGTCTAGTTCCATGGTTACTTGTTTAGGAAAATATTACTCAAAATACATTCTTATATGTCATGTTTTATTTTTATTTATTTCCTTATGCATATATATATATATATGTGATATCATATATTAGTGGAACATGGGTATATACTACTAAAAAAATGGCACACCCAACACAGGAACCCTAGTGCATATGTTGAACTTATATCTACTATATATGTTAATCAAAATGTGTGCAATAGACCAACCTGAGTAGCTCATTTGGGTTTGGATATTGGGTTTAGGTGGGTATTTAGAGTTTCAATAGAGCATCTTATTTATTTTTTTTATTTTTTTATTTTGAATGTGTGATAGGATGGGTGGGAGATTTGTTGGGATATATGGCAGTATAATCTCATTATTTAATTATTTCATCATAATGTATGTCTATTTTCTAGAGGTTTGTTTTTAGTTATAAATCAATATTCATACTCTGATATATGTATTTTTAATGATGATCCTTTATTTATCAATTATTTTGGTTAGGATATTGAGGTAATAGTATCCTTGATATATTATTTAGTCATGTGTCACTAGTTGAAATCCATTTTCATAAAGAGAGGTTTTCATGAGTTCTTGTGGAACTTTATCTAAGGTTTTATTTGGGAAATTTTAGTTGGGTCACTAAAAAGTGGTATTAAGGGATTTTTTGCATTTATTTTACTATTTTTAAATTAGTGTTCAGAGAATGGGATGTTGCATATCTTATTATAAACCTTGTTTTTTGTGTCATGAACACCGTAGTTGTGTGAATTTTAGGTTACCAAGGTTAATAGAATTATTTCATAGTTTTTTCTATTATTTTTGAGGTGATTATTTAGTTATGTTGTGTTGATTTGATGATTTTAGTTTTTTCTTCATATCTTAGAAAAAATTGGAAAGGGGTGTCTATGAATTCATCATGCTTGTAATATAGGTCTCACAGGACATCACTGAGCTTGTGGGTTCATGAGGATCAAGTTATGATAGTGGATGCAAGTGTCTAAATTTTCAATAAAACCACATATGTCTCTTTAATATATATCTTTTTTCTGGAATTATACTTAGTTAGACCATAATTTTTACCCATAATCAGCCTTTATTTTTATTGTAGATTATGTGTATCTTATCATTGTATATTATCTCATTATGGTTATAATGTCCATGGGAATAAGTGATTCATTGAAACCATTGGTGTCTTTTCATGGGTAGTTTTTTCTTGAGTGATGGTCCTATGTAGGTGATGTATTCCTAAGAGATTGTGTGTAATGTGAATGGGTTTCCCTAAGGACATGGATACATTCAGAAGATTTATATAATGGTTTAAGGAATACCCTGGTATTTTCTAATGTGAATAAATTAGAGTGGTTTCTGGGTATTTTGGATAATGTAGATAATGAAGAATCAATTAAAGGACCATCCTTATTGAATTTTTTTTAGTTTTCAATTTGATAATGGATGGTGATTCCAATAGGATGGGTTTATGACATCTTGGGCATGGGTGGTCACCTTATGGTTTTGGAAAAACACCTTAATGTTGGGTGATCATGTGGTTAGCCTTTTAATGAGTGATATTCCTTGGGTTTTTTGGTAGTTAATTACACAAGGGTTAGTTTTTTTATAAATTCGATTCACATATAGGGGTGGCATGGTCCATTTTTTTGGAAAGTGAGAATATTTGTTACAGGACACAACCCATAGTATCATGAGTTGACTTGTGTAATTGGATAATACAAGAGTTTTTATATATTTTTTAGACAATATTTAGATTGATACTTGGAATGAACTATTTATATAATTTTTAAGAAGTTCATTATTTCCTTGAATGGAGAAGAGTATATATTAGTGTTCCTTTTTAAAGAAATTAATAATGTGTGATGTCATTTGAATGTTAGTTATACTTAGTGTCCATACATTATGGAATGTTGGAATAAGCTATGTACTAATCCAATAGGAATTTTCCAGGTTCTAGGGGAATATTATTGCTATAGTAGTGTTGTTATAGTGTTTGTACCCTTAGACCCAACTACTTGGGTGAGTTATGGGACTTGACTTTGTTGTGATGGGTTTCAAGGTATTTCTTTACACTTTAACTATGTTTTTAAAATGAATAATAAACTAAAATACAAATATCCAGCATGTGTGAAAAATTAAACTATGTTATAAAAAATAAAAGCATTTTGATGTGTACCTTCAACAAATGATCGTAACAGCTTCCCCTTTTATCATTGGTAATGAAAAATGTCAATAATGTAGGACCTCATAAGACCCTGAGAGGGAGGGGTGAACCAGGGTGTCAAATTTTTCTTCTAAACGGATGGATATTGTTCCCACATTGGAAGGAACCTGTTAAAACTACCTGATGAGAATGTGAAGAAAATAAACAATAACATCAAAAGAGATGACACAATAATTTTACATGGTTAACCACTGCAGTCAAATCCAAGAAGAATACACTGGTAAGTTTTTGGTCATACAAAAGTCCACTAATCATCACTAGTTATGGAGTGAAAGATTTCATACATAGTCACTTTGTTCCAGGCACACTTCCTTTATTATGATTTTAGGGATAGAACACCATGTCCCTCAGAACACTTATGTTGACTCCCCATTGCTCATTATTGTTGGTGATTTCTGAATCAATATATCTAATTGAAGGTATCTTCAATAAATTGGAATTGAATTCTCTATCTCTAGCTAGTATGATACTCTTCTTGTATCTAAATCCTAAATTGAATCAATTGAATGCACTAATGAAACAAAACCAAATGTTCAAATATTAGTAGAAGAATACATTGTCACTTGCGCACAACACCTACGATGGCGCACAAGATCAGGGATAGTCATGCCATATGGTTTTTTCACAACACTTATTTTTTGTGCACCCCTTATCTTTCGTACAGCTACAACTTAAGGTTCAATTTGTCTTTTTATACTAAAGTAACACTTTTTATGCAAGATTCTATCTCAATATCTCTTTTGTGCACAAATATTTTCTGTGGTAGAGGAACCTGATCTTCACTGACAAGTTCTAAGTCTATACTGGGGGTATCTAGCTATTTATAGGCCTTAATAACCCTACATGAAAGTTTCTGATGTGTCTTTATCAGTGTGAATAAGTTACACTTTGAGCATGCAAAACCCCTTTTGACATCATATTGGGCGTGTAATAATCTTCCACGCAACCTCATCTTTCATGAACATTTTAACTATTACATTCACTTTTTCCCTTTTCCGTATTTTTATAAAAATATCCCACAATAATCCTTGCACGCAAGTTTCCAAACCTCGTTAAAATCATGTGTGCAACTTACATCGCCAAAAACACTTTACTCTATTTTCTAATTTTTAGACCCAAAAATTGGGCAAACACTAGGAAATGACATCACCTTCAAAATTGTTGTTGTCTTGAACTATAAGAAACCCTTCCTTACAAACTCTCTAATATTCCATATAAGGATTGAAAAAAAACACAAACCATACTCTATTTCCAAAATAGAACAACCTTGGTTCCAAGAATCTCCCCCTTTGGGTTTGTTGGAAATCTGCATAAAAATTCAATGAAGCATCAGCCACAATCCAAATATTATATGAAATAAACAACTCATCCAACACTGTAAGTATACTTGACCAATACTTCATCTATAGTAGTGGAGTTCATGAATTTCTAGAAGAGATATACTTAGATTCATTGTTATGGATATAAGTGCATTATTTTTTCTTAATCAACCATACCACACATTTCTTGCTAATAAAGAATGATCCACCACTTATGGACTTTCATTCAACCACATCTCTAACCCAACCAGCATCATAAAAAAGCCAAAATTTCATTATCTCTTCCTACATCAAAATATAACCCATAATTTTGACTACCTTAAATGTACCTCATGATTGCTTTCATTACTAACAGGTGTTATTCTATCAGAATACTTATAAAGAAGGCTGCTAATAATTTTTCAAAGACGGTATATAGCCTTATTGTAGTTAGGTATAATAGGCTTACAATAATTCTCTTGTAATTGGTGGGATCTATAAAAGTCTCATCATCATGATTTAAAGTTTTTTTCCAACTATAATAAGAGTCGACATTGTTTTTGAGTCATGTATATTAAATTTATTCAACAGCTCTCATGCATACTATTCCTAGGAAATGAAAGTCTAACTATTCTTCAGAATCACCTATAGCCCTTAGAATTATGGGATTTCACCAATCATAGACATTTCAAATTCTGATTTCATGTGGTTGTAAAATTCTTCCACTGATATCTTCATGCTTTCTCCAAATATAATATCATCCACATACAACAATAACATCAATTGGTCTTCATTTAAATTTTTTACAAATAGAATGTCGTCAACACCACATATTTTAAATTAATGCTTCTTCAGATAGGAATCCATATGATAGTACCAGACTTGTGGTTCTTTATTCAGTCCATATAGTGCTTTATTTAATCTAAAAACATTAATTTAATCATTACTAATAAGAAACCCTATTGGTTGTTCTATGTAGACTTTTTCATAAAGAAATCCCTTTAAGAAATATATTTTTACATCCATTTGGTATAATTTATATCCACTTTGAATTTCCATGTCAAGAACATTTCTGATTGAATCTATTCTATCCATTGGATAAAATCATTATTCCACATCAACACCTTATATCTTTGAATATCCTTTACGTACCAATAATGTCTTATTTTGGACCACATTTCCATTCTCGTCAAATTTATTCTTGAAAATCAACTCCTTACCAATCACATTTTGAATTTCTCATCGATTAACAAGATCCCATGTTTGGTTCATTTCGATCTAATCCAACTCTTCATTCATGGATTTAAACCATGATTCATCATTTATAGTTTCTTAAAATGAGGATGATTCGACAACTAATATGAAGGTATATTGTGAATTATTCTTCATTCTCCTAATTTTTGTTTATGCTTTTCCAATTCCCAATGATTTTGGATTGATCAATTTCTGATCCTTGATTTCTACTATGAGGTTCAGAAGAATTTTCTTGAGACATGGTTTTGTCTTATGATTCTTCTTGTGAGTCAACATATTTTTGTGACCTCTGAATTTTTTTCACTCCTTCCTCTATATCTGCATTTGAATCTATTCTATGTCCACTATCTTCTTCATCTTCAATCACATCATCATATAATCCCCTCATTGTATTTTAGGTCGTATCTTCAACTATATTAATGTCACTACTTTACACAATTTTTCCAAGATGATTATCGAAAAACTTGTAGTCTTTTCCATTAATTGAATATATAAGGAATAATCCACCATCTAAGGCATCACCATACTTTTCTTGAATTCATTCATTTTTTCTAATAAAACATTTACTTATGAAAACAAGGAAGTACTTCAAAGAGGGAATAATTCCATGCCATAACTCATATGGTGCCTTGGTTTCACCCATATAATTACACGTTCAATTTTGAATATACATTGTTGCTTGAACAAACCCTTTACTTTAATGTAGAGGGATATGACTCTCAATCATCATAATTCTGGCCATATTTTTCACCTATAAATTCTTACACATAGTGACTCCATTTTTGTGGGGTTCTCACTACAGCCACCTCGTGTTGTATTCCATGATTCTCTAGGAAAATTTCAAACTAAACGGATCTTTATTCCCCTCTATTTTCAGAACAAAGAACATTGATTTTCTATCCAATATCATTCTTGTAGATTCAGTGATATGTTTTAACGATATTAGAAACTTACTTATTCCTATGTATGACCAACACACAGGCCATTATACTAAAATCATAAATGAAAATAAACAAGTACATTTCTCCAAGAATTGAAAAAACATATATCAGACCACATACATCTGTATAGATGATATCAAGGAGATTTGATTCAATTTTATTCTTTGTCCAATAACAAGTACAGACTAACTTCCCCCGTATCAAGCATCAAATGTCTTTTCCTATTAACACTTCAGCTTGGGGATATCCATGGCTATCTTAAACATAGATATATTTTCCATGTCTTGTTGATTTATATTCCACAACCTTTAATGCCACAAGTTGGTTTCTCCTTCAACTATCAAATAGAAATGGTTCTCTTTACTGTAGACCTAATATAAGATTCCATTAGTTCTTCCACTTTTCATGAGAGATTTATCTTTATTTCCCTTTATAGTGAATCCTTTTTATTGAAATTCACTATAATTCATGAGTCACATAGTTGACTCACACTAAGGGAATTATGATGGAAAACGTCCACATAATGAACATCGGTTTTCTTTTGATCACCATTATATAGTTCAGTACTTCCACTACCTTTGATCTTTAATGAACCATCATTACTGAACCTTACTGTTCCATCAACTCTTTTCTTAACATTTATTAATAATCCAGTATTACCTATCATATGGGAAAAACATCCACTATCAAGGATACAAGTGTTTTTGGAATTTGTAGTTTTGAGATCTACTTCTGAAAGGTTGGACATTTCAATTTTCTTCTTTTCCATCCATGAAATATTAGATTGATTGAAGGATAAAGTTGACCTCTCATATCTCTCTTCCATGTGGGTAGGTTATTCATACTCATAATATTTTTCCAGAGAAGGAAACTTGTTTGTAAGAGTAACACCTTCTAGTTGATGAGTACCGACTTATCTCTGAGTTCTGTATAGATTTTTCATGTCTTTCATATACCTAGAATAAACATATTTATGACAAAATTTAGAACCATAAAAATAATATCCATAGAAATTATTTCTTCTATAATAAGTTTTATATGAATTTTTTCTTATTTTTTTGACTTCCTATAACTTCTTCATTCAAATATATCCTTGGTTCTTCATAGTATCACATGGGATGGCCCATATAGACATAGAATTTCCATTTCATAAGTGGAAATATCTTCTCATTTCTACTCCTCCTCATGTCTCCTTCCTTAGGAAGGCAGTTTTGTTGCCTATAATTTCTAGATACCATATGATAGTTTTTTGTTCTCCATTCAGTTTGAATTGATGGTTTATTTTTCATCACATAAGATGACTTTTCAACATGTCCAAATTTCAAATTTCCATTATTTTAACCCATTTTACTTGAAGTATTTGATGTTTTAGCATCATATTTGATTCCACTATTTCCCATGAATTTGTGTCTTAGAACTATTCATAGCTCTCTCCAACAACTCAGAATCTAAGTATTTTCCAAAATGTATTTTCTTCTTTTCTTCCTTTGAATTTGACTCAATTTTGAGTTTACTACTAAGTGTAACAACTTCTTCTTATATCCCCTCAACAGTCTTGGACTTCTCCTCCAGTCTAAGGGTAAGTTCATTGATGACCTTTTTCGTTCTTCAATTTAGAGATTTAGTTCAAATACATATTTTTTCTTTCAAGGGTTGTTGATTATACTTTCACTTATTCTTATAGTTGTTAAATTTCAACTTCAAGCTAATCAACATATTCTGATGATTCTTCCACAACCGTTCTCCACTTTTTCATCAGTTTATTTGATTCAAAATCATATCAACAGAATCATTAAGTTGTAACTTTATATCATCATCAGCACTCAACTGATGATTTCTATCTTTATCTTTTGATGGTTTTGACTTCTAAATGGTATCCATCATATACGGTTGGTTTCTAGATTTAAAATCTAGTTTTTATTACTAAAATAATTTATTATCATTATCTTCTTCTTCAAAAACAAAAACAATCTATATTATCTTTTTAGATTTGATGTTTCTATTTTGAGGAAACCTTTTCTGAGGCTTCTGTGAGTTTCCAACTTCACCTTCATTATCACTGAACTTCCCTAAGCATAAATAAGCTATGTGCCCAACTCTACCACAATGAGAACAATCCAAGGTTATCCTTCCTTCAATCCTACCTTTTACTCTCTTGAACTTATTAGAAAATATGGAAAGGAATTGGTCGTAATCATTGTATTTATTAACACTATCTCCTGAAATATAAATTTTATCCATGGATTTGAATTCCATTTCCTTTCTGACATGTGTCATCGCATCATCAGGATTGAATCTCATTTCATAGACTACTATACTACTTATCATATCATCCAGAGAAATTTTAGACAAGTACCCTTCCTCAAGGGATGACACCTTTGGAGTGTAAAGAGTTGTAAGACTTATCAAAATATTCTTCAAAATGTATATGTATTTCATCTCTTTAACAAGTCCTTGAATTTATCATACAACTTAAGTAATTTTATTGAAGATTGAATCTAAATTTTCTTTAGGATTTATCTTTAGATCATAAATCCTGCTGTAAAAAACCATAGAGTTTCAACTCCTTCACTTTACTATCTCATTCATAAATATTTTTGAGTCTTTCACAAATATAATTTTGTGAGGTTAAACTCATCACCTTCAGATAGATCTGATAAGAAATAGAATTAGTGAGGGAATTCTATACTTTAGCATCTAAATTAAGAATTTTTCTATCTGAATTTGTCATAGACAACCATATAGGATCAGTGTCATGTATTCCTTCTGCTGTAGAAAAAAGGACTTCCATTCCAAGAGATATTAGATGAGATCTAATCATATTCTTCTAAATCTGCATGTTTCTTCTATCAAATATGGGTACTCCCTTGATATTCATTATATTCTCCATGATAGAAAATAATTATAGATTTAACATTAGAAACCTTCACCATTTGATACCACTTATAGGACCCTAGAAATTACTAAGAGGTGAGGGGTGAATTAGGGTGTTAAATATTTATTTTAAACTGATGGATCTTTTTCCCACATTGTTAAAGACCTGTTAAACATGTTTAATGAGAATTTATATATATAAAACAATCACTTGCAAATAGATGACATGACAATTTTACTTGGTTTACCACTAAGGGCTAGTCCAAGGAACATACACCGATAGTTTGTCAGTCATAACAAATTCCACTAATATTCAAAAGTTATGGATTATAAGCGTGCATACATAGTCACTCTATTCTAGGCACACTTCCTTTATAATGATTTTAGGGATATCACACTTCATACCTCCGAAAACTTCCATTGACTCCCCCTTACTCATTGTTGTGGGTGAAGTATTAATTAATTTATCGACTTGATGGTCTCTTCAATATGTTGGAATTGAAGTATTTTTCTCTGACCTGTATGATACTCTTATTTCATCAAAATCATGAATTAATTCACTTGAATCCACTGATCAAACACTCATAATGTTGAATGGTTAGTAGAAGCACACACTGACACTTGCACACAACACCTACCCTTGTGAGCATGATTTTGGATTGTTTTGAAAGATGGTTTTCATGCAACAATTATTTTTCACACACCCCAAATCTTTCACGAAGCTACACCATAAGGTTCACTTGGTCTTTTTAGACTAAAGGAACAATTTGCGCAAAATATTATCTATCTACTTCTCTTCCCCATGAAATTATTTCACATGGAAGAGTAACCCAATATTCATTAAACGTTTCTAAGTCTTCAGTGGGGTAGCCTCATATTTATAACACTCTATGATTCTATTCACATGTTTATAATTCATTTTCATTGAGGTGTGTAAGTTACACACCAACCGCGCTAAACCCCTTTTGATGTCGTATTGGTCATGTAAGACTCTTCCGTGTAACATCGCCTTTCATTCACATTTTAAATATTGAATGCACTTTTTTTGTTACAATATTTTGATGCAATAATCCCACAACAAGCCTTTCATACAAGTTTCTAAACCTCTTTAAATCTTGCATGTAACTTACTTTTCCAAAAACACTTTTCTCTATTTTCCAAATTTTCGACCCAAAACATTGGTAAACATTGGGAAACAACATCACCTTCAAAACTATTGTCTACATGAACTGTAAGAACCCTTTCATGCAAAATCTGTTATATTACATGTAAGTATTGACAAAAAACACATATCATACACAATTTCCCACAAATAATGGCCTTTGTTCCAACAAAAAATAGGTATTCAAACGATATCCCTCCTCTATAGTGTATCAATGGGTTGTACTGAATCACTTATCATATAGTTTGGAACCATTTCACACTCATGATATGATAGTATCTCAAGGTGTAAAGTGTGGAAAAGAAATAGTGAGTTTCAGTAAGGATCCCCAAGACACCTTCCACACCCATATCTATGGGCTATCCCATTAATATCAGCATTGGGAACATTCCATGAGCCCCATGTATTTACTCATGAATTAAAATGAAAGAATAAATATTTTGGTCTAATAATTCATTCATCACTTCAATTCCCTAAAATAATACTCCCTACCATTCAATAAACTAAAACTTTTATTACTGATAACTAATGAAAGTGATTCAAAAGATTAACAATTAAATATCCTTCATCTTTAGATGAACTATACATTACAATCCATATATTATCATATAAAAATATAATATTAACTAGTTATCCAATATTGTTTCATACAATATTATTATGTCATAAAAAATTTATACCATAATAAAAACACATCATATGATTTTATAGATTTAGGAAATACCTCGAACAATATCCCACTTACACTAAATCCTAATAGTCGTATTGAAATTTATCCTTATAACATATTATACATAATAATTTGAGAGACTATAACAAAAATTCATTTTATATATCTACCAAATCACTTTTGGTAAGTCGTCATTAACTTCACTAGGCATAACATCATATGTAATACCATGTGAATTCACATCAAAGATTCATTTTAGATAACATCAAATCCACTTTTAGAGTAGCTCTCTAAGTCAATCTCAATCCCCATTCTGTTAACCTCAAAGTCTGACCTTTAGGTCCTTTATAATGTTGAAAAATATATGAACTAAAAAACCTAGAAATATAAGTAAAGATATGCCTCTAAAGAATCATTAACCTTATGCTGTCTATAATGGGCTAATATGTGATCTCTTGAAAACACATGTGTCTCAATACCTCTATCTACTAGTTACATCATATACATGAAATAATTTTCATATGATGTATTTTTTTGAGAAATTAAAGGACTATAGGACACAAAGTATGTCAATTTCATATACCTACTCATTTATTCTTGATTCATTCAGTTTATATTGACTATGTCAATTAATACCTCACATGTCATCCATATTTATGGATTAGAACATTACATAACCTTCACCCGAATAGATAAACACATCATATATACAATCTAGATACAACTATAAAATTACTAAATCTGACTACATCAATGGATCATATGTATTACATGTCATGTGAGATGGAAAATCCCATCTTTGTTTCTGTCTAACTGATGGCATGATCAGAAACATACCCAACCACTACCTGATTAGAAAACCCTAATGGCTTCTTTAAGAAATCTATCTATGTATGACGGTTATAATTCCTGGTATCTCAAAAAATTCATGTAGTTTGTACTGAAAATATAAACCATTCACACCAATTATACCAACTACATAGTGTAAGACACTTCATTTGGTTTTTATTTAGTGGGTTATCCATCACAAAAAATAGTTTTTATGCCTCATGGGAATATTTTATATTCTAATACATGAATCATTCCCAGATTATCCCTAAAATTTTAATCATAACCTATAATAATCATTGAAACCTATTGGTTTGGGATAACTTGAAGATATACTTTGATATTTCAATAATCATTACATTTTTGGAATTATTTATTAATATATAAATATATAAAAGTAATTTAAAATAATGATAATGTAGATATTATGTTTTGTACAACATAATTCCTTTTATATTCATAAAATCATTTAATATTAGATAAAAACTTTATATAATCACATAAATAACATATCATATAAGATAGACTTCCATATTAGGGTTTTCTTTTTAATCTTATTACATCACTATATATTCTGGTCACATATTTATATGACTACATGATCAGAAACTCCCAATCAACACTTTAGTCTATATCATATATAAAGAAACCTAGTATGAATTATGGTGAGACTTATGAATCATATTCTCATGTTCAACTCCTTAAACATATTGAAACACCTTTAAAATCATAACATCCAATGTTATATTGTTACTTATGTTTTTTTCATACATATAACTATTTATAATTTTATAAACATCATTATAAACCATTCCATAAATAATTTTCCTCAAAATATGATATTTCCCTAAATTCTAATTTGTATAATCCTTTACTTATCATCATTCATCATTTCAAAGTCCCAAATGTACTCCCCTTTTCCTTTTAGGCACAATATTTTCTCCAAATAATCTTTCTAAGTTACACAAACTCCTTTATGTTTAACAAATAATTCTTACTTCCTTTTTTAGTAGTATTTAATAAATTAACAATTATTTCCATATCACTTTTTTTATTCTATGTGTTTTATTTTATTTTCCTAAATTAAATATAATTATTTGTAATATTCTCCAGATGATAGTGGGATATCAGTTATTTTTTTTAACATACAACTAAATAAACTTTATTATTCATTATAAATCATTTATATCCTTATCTTATCCTCAAAAAAATATTTATAATCTGATGAATTAAAACAATATATACCAAATCGAACAATTCATATTTTTCATAAAACTTTATTATTAAAAAAACTACTCTTTTAATATAAGAGAAAAGATATAACTATACACATATTTTAAAAATGTTTATTTAATCTTGATAAATTCCATTACATATATACCATGATTAATAAATCCATTACTTAATAACTTGATTCATAACCAATAACCACATCAACTCCTCCCTTGATTTTTAACTCATATATATTTTTCTATATGTGTAAATTTTTAATTTGGTATCAAATACCCCTTAAAATGACTTCTTTCTATAACATTGATACCTAACATGGATATTCCATGGAGTTTCTCAAACTTCTTCAAAAATTCTGTAAAATTATATGAAATGAAATCATTAATCACCTTCCCTATAATTCTATTAGGTTATGATGTCCTTGAATGGATACTCAGTGAACCATTGGTTGTTTTCCAACTAACTTTTCATATTTCAGTTTGAAATATTAAGTAGTTGTATTTTAAATATCACACTAAAACCTAGATATCATATGAAAAGTTAATATATCTCCAAAATCATGAAAATATTGAGTAAAATTTTCTTAAACAAATTCACTTTATCGAAATATTTCCATTTACGAAAAAAGAATGTTATAAATTTCTAGAATAATACATAGAGTATGTCTTCATTATAACCAAGTCATTAAATTATCAAACCATATTTAATATAGTATTGTAATCTTATTTTCCTCAACTCATTTTAAACCTTAATCGAGTCATTCTATATTTATCCTAAGAATATAAATTCACCTATTGAATAATTTCTATATATTTTTTATTCAGGATGGTAATTCTCTAACTCATTTAATTCTACATACATAATAATTTTTCATAAGTTTCTATAGTATTATAAGAGGTTTCTTATATTAAAATTCCTTTATTAACGGGCTGGTATTAAAACATGGTTTTGTGATAATGACATTGTTTACCAACAACAACATCTTTTATCATATGTGTATCATATTTTACTTTTATTTAATAGGGACTTTTATTAAATGTAGTCTCACTAAAATAATGTCCTTCTTATAACTCATTGTATGGATTGCTTTGAAAATATTCATATTTTACTAATAAATGATTCTTATTTTTCACTTCCCTAACCTATTAATTATTTAAATAGGGCATCATCCCAATAATCTTATATTTCCATCATGGATAGTTCCCTAGAAAACATTTTCATAATCAATCATATGGATAAACTAAAATTTATTCCTTTTATAGCTTAATCCCATTAGGGCCTCCTAGATATGTTTAACCCAATAAGATTCCATGAATTGACACCTAATCTTATTAAGTTTACATTTTAGTTAAATTATTCATACAATTTAATTGATGTGTACCCATTTTGGAATAACCCACCTGATTAGATGGTTTAGGATTGGACAAGTACACTCATTAGAAGTAATATAACACTTAGTATTTTTTTAAAGGGAGTTTAATATTGATACCTTATATTGGGTTATTACTTTTAAATTCATTCCTGATTTTGATGATTTATTTTTTATTCAATATGCTTTCTAAAATATCAATATATTCAAACCATATTGATGTGTAACACTATACATTATTGATATTTCATGTTACTAACATAAAATAAAAACAAATTATAATTATATGTACAAAAATAAATCTCATGAATAAGATATATGAAACCCATTAATGTAAAGTATTTAAATTTTAAGAGATCACCAATCCCTACTAGAGTGATCCATGACCCATAAACAATCAACCCTCATTTTTGTAAATAAAATACATAAGACTCCTTATCAGGGAGAATTCTGACCCAAATTCCCTCTATATAGGGATACTTTACTCAATAGATATCTTAATTCCATTGAAACTATAACATCTAATATTTTTAAACTAAAATTAACAACCGAATTCAATATTATAACTTAATAAAAGATAAATCCAAGGTAGAAGGGATCTAAATCAATTATCATACAAAGCATTTAATCCCATATATGCATGTTGGATAACATATGAGTAGTTTAAAAACATAAACTATAGTATACAACAATTAGAAATATATAAATTATTTTCCTAAATAGTAAGGAATGGAATTTTTAAAAAAATGAACATATAATATATTTAAATATGAGTTATATTATCTATGACCATTTCATACATAAAAAATTATGAACACATTATAAATAAACCATATATTTTGAACAATACATAATATAATTAAATATAAATATTTTATATTTATTCTTTATATAACTATTTTTTATTATTCAATATTGGGAGTTAAATTTAAATATATGTTATTAAATGAATTAAAAAACTTTTAATATTCCTAATATATTGTGTATAAATTTTGTATAATCTAAATATCTCATATTTAATGTTATTTAAACATTTATCATATAACTTAAAAAAACTCACATTGATATTGTTTAAATGATTCATAAAATAAGGCCTTTAATTTTAATGATTCAAATCCATAATTATGAACAAGTCATAATTTTAAATTGAAACTCTTAGATATTTTTTCGATGTTTTTGTAATTTATAATCATTTTATAAATTATACTTATAATTTAAATATAAAATTTTTACATATAAACTATATGTAATTACATATAATTTTAAAAGGGTGTATTAATATTAACATTTAATATCATGGATATTTATTTATTAAATGTTTTATATAAATTTAATTATTTCATTATAAAAAATTTATAATTAATCAAATTATAGTCACCTTTGTAAATTAAATTAATATCCAAAAATTACCATTCCTTTTATTTATAAACAATTTATAAATTATTTAAACCAGTTCATATATGAAATATATAAAAACAAAAATTTCAATATATATCATATTCAATGATATATTAATATTTTAATAGGTGATAGAGGGGTCATGGTGCTCAAAACTCATTCTAGAAATATTAATCACACCATATGATTGATAATACAGTCTTGAGGTAAGTTATAGTTCCTATATAGGAGTAACTCTTGGGGTTTTAAAATCACACCTTACACAATACATCTACTTAATATTAACACATAACTTAGAAACCTACATAGGAGTATTATAAGCCTTGTGTAGGAGTAACTCCTCAGTGTCATTGTAGCTTATGATATGTTGTGATATCTCCTTAGTAATACAATTCATTATTTAGAGCTATATGGGTCAATTCTATCATAGGATATGTTTTACATATTTCATATGTTATGAAATATCGAAACCAAAGGATAACAATAAATAACATTATAAGATTTCATATATCATAAAAGACGATACAACCATAACATAAAATATCTAATATTACAATAAATTCCATTGAATAAATTTTCAATCTTATTTTATGACTTTAAGTATGAGAACCTATTTATCTAGTTTAAAAAAGGAATACAATATTAAAACTACTTGGAATGACTCTGATACTACTAATGGGTTTCATTTCATAGTTTAATACCTATAAAAATTAATCCAAAATGAATACAAAATGAAAATCCTAATATCATCCATGCATGAAAATGGAAACCGTGCTATATAAAATGAAGAGATTATTCTTCTATATATTTCACTAATGATTGAGACTACCTAATTTTTCTTAATTGTGCTTTAAGAACATAAGACATATGTTTGAAAATGACATTATTCCTACATGGTGTCTGCACAAGTCATGACAAATCCCCCATCGTTTGGGAAAGGCCATTCTCACTATCATGAGATGATAATATCTTAGGTTATAAGGTAAGGAGAATAAAAATTGATTTAAGGTATAATCCA
This sequence comes from Viscum album, assembly GCA_963277665.1. Taxonomy (NCBI): domain Eukaryota; kingdom Viridiplantae; phylum Streptophyta; class Magnoliopsida; order Santalales; family Viscaceae; genus Viscum; species Viscum album. The sequence continues at coordinate 1,208,410,144 of OY728166.1, forward strand.
TAAAATCCCTCAAACTACCATATCTATATGTTAGACTAAATATATTTGATTTGGGGACACTCCCTAAGCCCCATGCATTTACTCATCCGTTAAAATCCATGATTAATAGAGTTTACTGGTAATTCATTCATTAGATGAATACACTCAATTGACTCCCCCTAACATTTCATTATAAGAAATGTTTATTAATGATAGCCATTTTAATTGGTAAAAACATAACAACTAAACAATATCCTTTATTACATTTATTATACATTAAAATCCAAAAAATATATGATATAGCTAAGGTGATTGATATGAACATCGGAGGTTGGTCAATAAATACAAAAATTAAACCCAAGAAAAATATAGTATGGTGTGTGACATGGATTGTCTTGTATATAGGATAATCCTTTCTGTTTTATAAATATAATATGGTTATGAGTGGAAAGGGAAAAATCAAGAATCAAGCATGTTTGTGTGTGTTGGTGTATTTCAAAAAAAGTGTTAAGTTTTATAAAATCATATCATATTGTGGTATCTCCTTATATATTCTATCTCCTTACCTAATAAATCATTATTCATTCAAAAAACACTTATTATATCTCAAAAAATAGTTAAAACCTTTACTTATTAACCTTAAATATGAATTGACCTCAATAGAGATGTTTAATAATTAGTACACTCCCTTTTTATGCCTAGTAAAGTGACCAGATAACTCTAATCACTCCTCGAATAATACCCACTACTATCCACTATATAAAAAATGAATAATAACTAGGGGAAATGTGTATTGAAACAAAAAGTAAGTTAATAAAGTGAATTAAAATATGATAAACTTATGAAACCTTGTACTACTTAATGAAAATAAACACTCTATTAAGCTCGAACAAGAGAGAATTAATATTTATATTTTAGAATTAATTTGTGGGGAGTGGAGGAAATCTCCTTGACTCAACCAAATTCGATATATTGTAACATCATTGGAGAATTTTCAAATGTAAATGATTAAGAATATTGAAATGAAATAGTATACCTGTAAGAACTCGGTTTTTCGCTCAGGTAAGGATCCTTTAAATTTTCAGTCTAATTATTAATTTAGGACCTTTTATGGATTCAAAATGACTTAGTGATGGTCCCAAGGGTGTATAGGGATTTTTTAGATCCTAAAACCCATCTTTTGGGGAAAATTAGGCCTATAAAATAGTTAGACCAAACCATGAGGGTAAGACACATTGTTAGATCTACACATACGGATGTTCTACATTTTCAAGAAGATCCATCTCGCACGATTGGTGTGTGGTTTCCTTAATCCGTTGTGGTGCACCCCTTTTTCTAGGTTCTCATTCATGGTTAGCGCACAATGTGGAAAACCATGTGGCTAAACCATTCACAGGCTAATTTTTGTGTAATTTTACATTTTTTTCATTAATGATCTAATTAACCCCCTCCATCATCCATAATTCAAATTCCAACAGGATTAGCCTCCATTGTTCTCATTTTGGAGTTTTTTTAAGGCATAAACTAGGGAATAAATGTTATCCTTCTTCCAGGATCTGATCAAGCTTTTGTTTATCATGTAGGATGCACAACGGTGAGTACTCGAGTTCATTTAATCCTTTGTTCTTCTCTCTTTCTCTCGACCTAGTTATCAATCTATGAGGGTTTTTTACATTTCCATAGATATAATCCATTCTAATCCAAATTAGAGGACTATGTCAAAGGAGTAGATTCCTACAATCCTTAGGCGGGTGTTCTATAACTCATCTCTCTTGTTCATTGATTTTGAAATTGTCCTGTGGGGACTGCTAATTTCATCAGGTGTCATTTATTGAATTAATATTCCATGCTTACACTTATTAAAACCAAATGTTTATTATCTTTTTAAATATGTGATTGGCTAATGGTATTTATTCCCACAACACCCAACATACCATGATCGGTGATATGCCATAGTTGAGTATTTAGTGGTGTGACACTTTTGATCCATCGTTTGGATGTGATCGAGCATGACCACACTAATGGTAAGCCTCTTTATAATAAATTCTTATTGGATCATGTAATGGTGAATGGAAAGTACCATGACACTTAAAACATTACCCACATAAGGTTTGTTATTCAATTTGATAACTAAATGTGAAAAGAAAATTGTCGAGTATACTAAGTATATGACTTGACCAGATTAAATGTAAATGAATAGAAGGTTGCATGTCCATAGCACCCCTTACCACATTAATGAAAGGTACTGGAATGGACCTTAATTATTGAATATTGTTTAAAAATATTTAACAAAGGTTGCATGAAATTGGAATTTTCACAATAAAGAAAGTAAATGATTTAACCAAATGGATTTATTAATAAATTATGATATTATTAAAAGGTTGAATGCAACATGGCCTTATCACACTAATGAAAGTCAAGGCTTGAACCAAATGAAATATTATATGACATCATTATCAAGTAGGGGTGTCCTGACTCGATATCGCCTAGGATTATTATTAGGGAGTTCCTTGGGCACATTGGAACCACATTACGTTTCAAGGATATGGATTTCTTATATTGAGACCCACCTAGATCCCTATCCATGTCTATTCTTAGATGACTAGTGTGACATAGTAGGATCTATGACTTGGTATTAAAGGATACCTTGGATACACTCCCTAAATCCATCATTGACATGTAGGTTCCATGGTTAATGTCCATAGGGCCTTGTCATTGATTAGCCCCATTTTATCTTGGATGATTACCTTAGATTCGGTGGAAATCTTTCTGTGGAATTCCACAGACTATGGTCCTTGGATTACAATCTTACCCTTAGATAGACCTAGTTACTACTTAGTTATCGACCCCTAAGGTCTAGTTTTCCTTAGTGAATACCATGGAACCACTACTTATTAACTATCACTTATGGTTTCTTATTTACATCTTGGAACTTTCACCATTGATAATGTGTGACTTATTTATAAATTGGTACTTTCAAATAATGACTTGGTTATATGTTCAGACACCATCCGAGGGGTGAAGCAGGTACTTAGGTATTTAGTTACATTATACTAATTTTATTTATATATGCATACCTTCACACTGTTACATTTCCATTACATGGGTTGGATGATATAGACACCATTGGTGGTGGCTCACTGATATTTATCTCACAGTCTCTCCAGGCACCATTTGGAACCCAAGGTAGATTACATGAATGAAGGTGTTGATAAAAGGAATCATACAGCTTCAAACACTTGATTTCTTGCTATTTAGGATGGATCTTAATATTAGATGACCGAGATGGAGCTCAGGATTCTTGGGATAGTCTTGATTTCATTTTATATTTTGAAACATATTATTCCAACTGAGTTCTATCTATATTTTCTAGTTTTATAGTGACATGAAATATCATCATCATTTATTCCAGTTGATACAACTATTTTAATTATTTTCATTTATTTCTTCTCTCTACTTCCACTATTTACTTATATTTCTTCTGTTATTTACCTCTATTTACTTTTATTTATTTTGTTACACTATTCTAATGAGGGTATAGTCTCCCCACATACAAACCCAAGGTCCTCATTGCTAGTTGATAGCCTCTGGCATTTAGGTAGATGTGTTTTAGGAAATGTGGCCCATTGTGCTCGGGGCTCCCATTAAGTGGAAATCGGGTTCATGACATCACAATGTGGTATAAGAGGGATTTCCTTTCTTTCTTTACTATTTTTTATACAATATTATAGAGATTGGGAATGCTTGGGACATTGTTCATAATATGTTCTTAAGCATTGAAAACCCTTTTCGGGGTAAAATATAAGTTCCATGAATTATAAATGTTTTTCTATTTTTCTTATTATAGTTGATATTATTTCAACATTGGGTGGATCACATGTGGTGTAGAGTTTCTGATTATTATTCTGATTGAGGATTTCATTTCATCCCTAGCCTGATGATATTAGGGAAAGGATAATTGCTACATGCATTATATTAGGCACCTAGAATTTTCATGTCATGCATATTTACATCCCATATAGGTGCATCTCACTTCATTTCATTGTTTTATATTCCTATTATTATTGAGTGATGTTGAGATAGTTATCTTATTCTTGTATTATTCTTGGTTGCAATTGAGTGATTTTGTGTCCCAATACATGAGGTGTATGGGAACTCTTGGGTTGGGATGAGTAATTTACCGAGTCAAGCTATTATGATATAAATAAATGGGTATTTTTTGGTGATAAGGTTCTTGGGAACTGATTCAATGGGAATGGCTATCCATTATCAAGTAAAACATGACTTCTAAAAAGAAATGATGCACATACTTATCCCTCCTTGTCTATTTATGAAATGTAATGGAGTAAACCAGGTAATTAAATGTAAAAAACAAAACTTATACTTGAGAACATACTAGTATTTGGCTATCTAAGAAGGTAGTTATGGTATTACTCCTTATCTAATGATTTTTCTTACATTAATATTCATCTAGTGATTCTATATGTCAGTTTAAAGCTTGTTCTGAGGCATGTTCTTAACATTTGTAGAGAAATGCTACCACAACGTCCTTCTATCATACGCCAGGAGGGTGGAAACGACCATGCTACAGGCATGGTGGGCCATGAGTCACCAATCTTACTATCAGGAGTGCCAATGGAGGAATCACCTCTTGTACATTATCTAAGAAATTATTCCCAAGTTTGCGATTGTTTCCTATATCTAATGCATTCCATGCTTGGTTCTCCATTGGTTTCACCTATAATGGTTTTTCTGACTCATGAGTTTTAGTAGAAGCATCCTCCTACTTTCTTAGTGGATGGTAGTCCACATGCTGCTAGGTCTTAGGTAGAATCCACCCTATCCATCTTTGATAATTTTGAGATTCCTCTAGAGAAGAGGGGAAATATTTCCATATACATGCTTTGGGATTCATTCAACCATTGGTGGGATGTGATTATCCATGTTGTTCATCATCAGGGCATGTTATGGGTCCATTTCTAGACTGCCTTCTATGATCATTTAATTCCTCAAATATTGATAGCATACAAAACTAGAGTTTCCATGCATCTCAAGAAGGGTTCAATATCAGATATGGAATATTCAGTGTGTTTCACTGAATTGTATTGATTTTCACTTCTTCTAGACAATGATGAGATTTCATATGTTATAAATTTAGATTATGGGATTTAGTACACCATCCGTATGTAGGTGAATTTCCTTCACCTTCCTAATTGTTCTACAGTAGTAAATGATGCTCATATCACTGATCTTAACATAAGGGGTGTCAATAGTAATAGGTATAGAGGATCAGTTCCACCACAAGCCAGCAGTTCTCCTAGTGATAGGAAAAATTCCATTGAGGTTTCACATCATGGTAATGAGAACCGTAGTTTTCAATTTGATAGCTCTATAGTGTGTCATCAGTGTGGATTATGGGGGAACCAAAATCCTCATTATCATAGAGACCAAATGGAGTGTCAGGCTTGCGGCTGTATGGGTCATATTTAGTGTTTCTGAAGGACCTTTCCACCAGCCTCAAGAGTAAAAGGATTCATTCCATCTCCACCCTCAGGAGCGGGTTCTTATACACTATTTATGGTGGGAATTGGAATAGCATGGCTATGACTAGATGAGGAGGTGGTCATGGTCATGGTAGCCAGAGCCCTGACAACTAGTAGTTCCAACAGAGTAGTTATGATCATGGTAGTCCAGCTATTTCATAGGGATATGGATTAGTGTATTTGTATACACTATAGCTGATACTTGAAGATCAGGTTGTGAGACCATCTATAGTATGAAGTAATATTCTAGTGGCATCTACTATAGTATATTCTTTATTTGATATAAGTCATTCGAACTCTTTTATCTCTATGTCTATCATGGAATGTATCGGACGCGAGATACATTATTATTGTGGTGTAATGACCCTAGATAAGCCATAAGGGATACTGTAAGAAGGCATAAGATAGTGTAAGGATTATCCCCTTAAGGTAGGTAGATACCCTTTATTGTGTAACCTCTTTGTTCTTAAGATGACGGGCTTCAATTTCGTTCTCGGGATGGACTGGTTGATTTAGTATCATACTATTGTAGATTGCTGTCGTCATAGGGTATCTTTTACATCAACATAAGGAATCAGTTATCTGCTTAAGGGTGAGTGGGATGTCCATGCTAGTATTGTTGGACCAAAGCATCACAGGCTATGTGCAGTTATTTCCTAGACCACTAATCTCTTCTTGGAGGATCACGGTTTACATCAAGCTAATTTCACTCCATTAGTAGATCATTTTAGGGATGTAGTTCTGGATGATTTTTCTAGATTACCACCTCATATAGAGGGATATTTTATGATCAAACTTATTCCAGGAGCAGGTCTAGTTTCCATTTCCCAATATTGGATGGCACTAACTAAGATCTAGGAGCTCAAGTGGCGGTTAGAGTATTTATAGGCCAAAGATTTTATATAGCCCAGTACATCCTCTTAGGGTTCGCCCGTGATTTTGACCATGTTGGAAGATGAAACCATACATATATGCGTGGATTATAGATGGATGAACTAGATTATGGTCAATAACTGGTACCCACTTCCTCAAATAAATGATATCTTCAACCAACTCTTGCGTTCTTGGTTATTCTCTAAGATTGACCTGAGATCGGGTTATCATCATGTGCGAGTTAGGACATTTGACATACTACATATAGATTTCTGTAGTAGGTATGGTTTATATGAGTACTTTTTAATTCCATTAGGTCTTATAAACATGACCACTATTTTCATGGCTCTAATGAATGGGTTTGTTCACCCCTGTTCGGATTATTTTGTTTTGGTATTTATGGGTGAAATCATGGTGTATTCTCACACTTGTAGAGAACATGTCAAATATCTTGAAATCAATCTGAGTACACTGTGAGAGAATCATCTTTACACTAATATTACTAAGTGCCCTTATGGATTGACAAAGTTCACTTCTTGGGTCATATCATAATGGAATCAGGTGTATCTATTGACCTTGAAAATGATTGTGTTGTAGTTTTCTAGGAGGATCCTAAGAATGTATTTGACATACAGAGTTTCTTGGGGATGGATAGATATTAAATGCATATCATACAGGACTTATCATTCCTTTATTCACCTATTACTGGTCTTACAAATAAGCTTTTAAAGTTCATGTGGTCAAAATCATGCAAGAAATGATTTAAGGAGCTGGAAGGGAGGCTTGTCTCAGAACCTATTCTCACTATAATAGAGCCATTTATAGGTTATAAAATCTTTTTTCATGCATCAAGAATTTTCCTAGGAGCAGTTCAGATGTAGGAGGATAGATTCATTTCATATAGATATAAAAAGTTAAGACCTCATGAGAGAAACTACCCAACACATGGCTTTGATTTATGAGTAGTTGTCCATGCCTCACGTTGTTGGAGACATTGTCTATTGGGTGATAACTTTTTAGACTAAATAGACCAAAAGAGCCTAAAATTTATATTTTAAAAATGTGACTTCAACCTGAGTCAACAAAGATGGGTATAATATCTACAATACTATGATTTTCAGTTTTCATATATGCCTATGAAGTTTAATGTGGTTACAGATTCACATAGTCAAAAAACTAAAACCCAGGTCATACGGGAGGCCAGTTATGAATGGAACATTGTGGCCCACTTTTCTAAGTTTCATCTAGAATTTCATGATAGTCATGAACAGTGATATCTCTCAACTTTGGTTTTCACCTCTTCCATCCTTGAGATGGAGAAGAGTAGATAGTTTTCAGATCATGAAGGATTGGTTCTCCATGAGAGTATATCAGGAGATAAACTACCTCTGGATTGTTCTATAGACAGAAATGACATTTTATGTATTCATGGATGTGTTTGGGTTTCTACATAAATGATAGAGGAGTTAATGAAAGTGTCCCATGATTCTAAGTGGTAGTTCATCCAAGAATCTCCAAGATGTATCAAGATATGTGACACCAATATTGGTGGAATGGAATTAAATTTAATATAAAAGAGTTTCTCACTATATATTCCACCTGTCAGTAGGTGAAGGTGGAGCACCAGAGACCTATAGGATTATTACAACCACTTCTAGTCCATGAATAGAAATGGGAAGATGTTTCTATGGATTTTGTTGTAGTATTACCAAGGTTGATGAGGGGAAGTGATGGTGTATGGGTAATTATTGACATACTGAAGAAATTATCTCACTTTATACGTATTCAGGATACTTTCTCAGTTGATGAGTTTGGAATACTGTATGTCTGTGAGATCATATGATTACACAGGGTTCCATGTACTATCATTTTAGATAGGGATTATCATTTCACATCATGGTTCTGGTAGGTATTGAAAAATGTTATGGGAACATAGGTGCCTCTAATCATAGCTTTTCACCCTCATGCCAATAGAAAATTGGAATGAATGATATAGGTTCTAGATCATATGCTTCAAGCATGTTTCCTAGATTTCAATGGTTATTGGGATAAGAGTATCCCTATCATTGAGTTTTATTATAATAATATATTTTAGGATAAAATTTATATGGATAATGTTGAATCCTTAAATGGTAGGTCGTGTCGTTCACCACTATGCTATCTAGAGTCAAGTGAGTAAGCCTTACTAAGTCATCATCTCATTTATGAGACTTTAGAGCAGGTTCATCTAATCAAAAACTGTATGACTATTGATTAGTCTAGACGTAAATGTTATGTTGATTATTGTCGAAGACCTATATAGTTTGAGGTGAGATATCATGTTTTCCTTCGGGTATCACCCAGTCTAGGGAATTGATGGTTACGGAAGCAAGAGAAGTTGTCACCTTATTATATAGGGTTTTTTGAGATCCAAGAGAGATCCAAGATAGTACCATATCAATTTCTACTACCTTAGAGGTATCATTCCATGGATGACTTCTTCCATGTTTCCCACCTTCGCCAATATCATATTGACCCATATCATACCTTTGTTCCAGAGGATGTTGAGTTAGATGTAGATTCTACCTTTAAGGAGTAACCAGTACTCGTTGTTGATTGGAGAAAAAAGGTTATCTAAGGTTGATCTTTCCCTCTGGTATTGGTGATATGGTAGCATAGTCGCATATAGGATGAGACTTAGGATATTGAGGTTGATGTATGTACCTAATGGCTAATGTATGTGCCTAATGCCCAAAGTTTTTCTCAGAAAGTATTTCTTAACCCTTGGAAGGTTAACCTATGGACAATTTCTTTTATGGGGGGAAAAATGTATGAACCCGGTTTTCCACTTAGGTTTGGATCCTTTAAATTTACAATCTAATTCCTAATTTTGGACCATTTTTTAGAAGCCTAATGAATTAGAGAAGGTACTAAGGGTGTCAGTGGATTGTTCAGAGACTGAAACCCATATTTTGGGAAAAACTGGGCATGCCATATGGTTAGAGAAAACCGTGTGAGTAGGACGCATGGTTTGATCTAATCGTGCTGATGGTATACCTTTTTTAGAAGAGTAATCTCGCACGGTTGGTGCATGGTTTCCTTAACTGTGTGAATAATCCTGTGGTACACCCCCTTCTCTAGGTTCCCATGAATAGTTGTTGCACGGTTTGGAAAACGATGCATCCAAACTGCACAAAGGCTAATTTTTGGGTAATTTTATCTCTTTTCCCTTAATGATTTTATTAACCCCTTCCTTCATCCCTAATTTTAATTCCAGCATAATTAGCCTCCATTACACTCAATTTATATCTTTTTTAATGCCTAAGATAACGATTGAAATATATCCTTATTTTGGGATCTAATTGAGCTTCCTTTCATTGCATTAGATGTGCAACGGTATGTACTCGAGTCTATTTAAGCCTTTATTCTTCTCTCTTAATCTCGACCAAGTTATCGAGGTGTGAGAATTTTTTCATTTTTCTATGATATACTCCATTATAAGTTTAATAAGAGGCTAGTATCAGAGAAGGAGATTCTTATGACTCTAAGGAATGTGTTTTGTAACTCATGACTCAAGTTCATTCATTTTAGAATTATAATCTGGGGCTCGCCGATTTCATCGTTTGTCCTTTATTGAATTTATATGTCATGCTTATACTCAATTGAATCTTATGGTTATGATCTTTCAAAATATGTGATTAATGTTTAGTGGTTACACCCACAACACCCAACATTCCATGTATTATGATATTCTATAGTTGATTTTTTTGTGTTGTGATACTTTTGATCCATTATTCATATGTGCTTGAGCATGACAATAGTAATGGTAAGACTCCTTATATTAAATTTTTATTGAATCATGTAATAGTGAATGAAAAATACCATTTCACTTCCACTAGATCCACATAATGTAAGTGCTTCAATTTGATTACTAAATTTGAAAGGTAAATTAGAAAGTATACTATGTATATGACTTGGACCTAATAAATGTAAATAAATAATAGTTTTCATGTATATAGCACCCACTACCGCATTAATAGACGGTATTAGAATAGACCTTAATTGTTGAATATGCCTTAAATTGATTTAATTAAGGTTTCATGCTACTTCTCCTTATCACACTAATGAAAGGAAAGGCTTGAACCAAATGGATTTATTTATAAATTATGATTTGATTAGATATTTTCATGATACATGGCATTATAAAACTATTTAAAGGAAATTATTGAACCAAATGAAATATTATATGACTTCATTATCTAGTAGGAGGGTACTGACTTGATCTCACCTTGGATTCTTATTGGGGAATGCCTTGAGCACTTGGGAACCCCATTCTAATTCAAGTATGTGGCTTTCATAGGTTGAGAATCACTTAGATCCCAATCCTTGTCTATTCTTGGATACCCATTATAACACCATAGGATCCCTCACATAGTATTAAAGGATTCCTTGGATACACTCCTTGGATACAACATTGAAAATTAGGTTCCATGGTGAAATCTCATAGGGCCCAGTCACTATATAGCCCTGTTTTACCTTGGTTGACCATCATGGATTCGGTAGGAGTCTTATTGTGTAATTACTTGGAGTATGATCATTGTATTACACTCTTACCCTTAGATAGAACCAGTTACAATTGAGTTATCGACCCATGAGATCTAGGTTTCCTTCGAGAATATCATAGAACAACTTTTTATTAATAGTCAATTATGGTTTCTTTCTTACATCTCGAAACCTTGACAATTGATAATTTGTGACATATTTATAAATTGGTACAATCAAATAATGACTTGGTTACATGCTCATACACTAGAAGAGGGCTTAAGTAGGTACATTTTTATTTAGTTACATTATACTACTTTACTTTATATATTCATAAATTCACACTATTACATTTACATTACATAGGTTGGATATATTAGAAATTGTTGTTGGTGGGCCACTGAGATTTATGTCACACCCTCTCTGGACGTCGTTTATAACATGTGGAAGATTACATGAATGTAGGTGTTCATAAAGGGAAGCATAAAACTTCTAACACTTTAATTCTTGTTGTTTAGGATGTATCTTGATAAAAGATGACTGAGTAGGAGCTCGAGATGCTTGGGATAGTCTTTTTATTTCCTTTTCTGTTGTGAAACATGTTCTACATTCTCTCTTGTATCCATTTTTTCTAGTTTTCTAGTGATGTGTCATATCATCATCAGTTATTCCAATTGATACAGTTATTTTTATCCTTGTTCATTTGTTTTTTTTCTAGTTCCAATTTTTACCTATATTTCTTTCGCTATTTAACTCAATTTACTTTTATCTATTATTATATGCTCTGGTAATGAGGTAATAGTCTCCCCATAGAAATTCCATAGGCCCTTGATTCTAGTCGGTAGCCTCTGGAATTTGGGAAGATGTTCTTGAGGCCATGTGGCCCATCGGGATTGGGGTATCCATTAAGTGGAATCCAGGTCTGAGATGTCACAATACCCTCCACTGAACCTAACTCTCATTTTATAGGGAAGAGTGATTATATGATAACATTCTTGAATTTGGATTGATCCTTACTGAAGTCCAAAAATATTGAACCCACATATATTGATGGTACAAAATTCCTACAAATTCTTAGTTTGAAATTGTGTTCCATTAATACACTAAATTTTTTTCTCCTCCCATTAGATTGCATGAAAGTTGCGATTCCACATCACTTTTTCTCTAATTTTTTAAACTAGTTGTACTGAAATGTTCCATTTAATATCTAGTTCCTTTAATGAGTTCAACATATTTTGGAGATGATCTTAATGGTTATGAAACATTGTGTTTATTTCTATTATAGTAGAGAAAATATTATTCCAAGTGGAAGATATTTATATATACCTTCATAACTGAGTGTAGTATGTTTTTAAAATTTTATGACCCTTATATATTATCACATCTCCTAAGTTAACATTATAATTTAAACAATGACTTTTATGCATCATAATTTTCATCCCTACGGAAAAATCATGGGTCTTATATATTATCCAGTCCATGGATATAACTCTTACAACTGGATAAACACCCTAACATATCACCTTACTCTAGAATCTCATAATGGGTAATAGTGTTACATATCTTTAAATAACATGTAAGCATGGGATGGTACTTATCTATAGAAAATTAAATGGCCTTTATGTCTAGGTTAGGTCATAGTGTGTTACCATTACATGTAAGAATTTTAATTTTATGCATCTTAGTGCTCTCCTAGAATTTTTCAATTTTTTTTTATATTCTAAGAGTGACCCATACATATTGTAATTTCCAAAATATTTATAAATGATGATCTTTATTTTAAATGATTTAATTATGTATTAATAACCAATGTTATAGATATTCCATGCACTACTTTGGTTATTTGGGGCCATTACATGGTATGTGACATTTAAAACACCATTAAGCATAATAACCATTGATAATATAAACATTTTTAATTGAGAATTAAGTTTAATATATTAATTTTTATGATAATGTCAATTTTTAAATATAAAGGAAGTTAGGGCCTCAACCAGTAGGATTGTATACTATGAATCCCATTTATCATATCTTTTAAGGGATGGAGAATAATTGGGCTTTGAAATTGACAAATATGAGTCCAATATTAAATAAATGATTCTTGATAAAAACATATTTATTGAGGATGTTATGGTACATTTATATCATGACCCAAACCATGCTGGTTGAAATACCCATTGAAAATATCACCATCACACACCTTACCCTTAGGGAATTCACTGAAGAAATAAAAAGAAATGTATCTATACTCTAACAGTATGGATTTTTAAATTTCATTTTTTTTATAAAACAATTTTTATATTTATCCTTATTTTATATTAATTTTTAAGTATTTAAATAACCAATTTTATAAAAATTAAATTCTGATATGACTAAACAGAAATTATAGTTTCTATAATTATATAGTTTCAATCAAGACACACTTTTTAATGAATTAATGATTTTTTAAGTGAATAATATTTTAATATAATATTTTTATTTAATAATAGTTATTAAATATAATTGATAATATCATTTAATGAAGTCAAATGTAATTTTTATAACAGTTATCAAAGTAGTTATTTTCCAAAAACCAGTATTTTTTTAAAAAAATGGGTATTTTGATTTAATGGTGTAAATTTTTATATTTGGAGAACTATTTTGATAAAATATGAATTATATTTTAAATTTTAATTTCCAAATTATCCAATGGTGGTTTTTCGGACAATTTTCAGAGATAGTTGAATTTTTTGGTAAAAATTAAATACAGTATGTATTATGACATCATAATGACCCAAAAGTGATGTAATATTTGACATAAAATGTATCCAAAAACAATGTTTATTTTTACTTTAAAAGAATATTTTTTGAAGTTATTTTATTGATTTCATAAAGCCTTAATGAAACATCCAAAACCTGTATTATATTTTCTAGTTTTAATATCTATTCATTATAAACATAACACACTTCCACTTCAACAAGGGAATTATTTTAATGCATTATGTTATTATAATTATAAAATAATAAATAATACTCCTCATTGGTACAAACCATGGTATAGAATTGTATGATTTACTATCAGTTGTTTTATAATATCATATAGAGTCTTAATAAAAATTTAGGAAATTAATAAACAATTCTCCTCTCTTTTTCTATATAAACCCACCCAAACTCAAATTACACTTTACTCAAGAATCCTGGTTCATGAATTCGGTATTCCCTTACCTCTCAATATCCCTCCCAAGGAGCCCCATTATCTTAGTAATATCTATTAAATATTTTGGAAGTTCCCTCTCAAGGTAAGGGATCATTTCCTTCTCTTCTTTATTCAAGCACCTTCTTTAATGTATGCATTTTTTCTAATTTTTTATATTGATATGAATTTTGATACATCACTATCATTGTAATTCTGATTTAAATTTTATAATAGAGTCTTTCCACTTAAATTTAATAATTCTATGAATCTTTATGTATGCCTATTACGCTTCCAAAATCATTTAGGGGTTTTCTATGCCAAACATTCCTTTACTGAATACCCACGCCCATTTTTACTCAAGGGTGTTAACCAAGTTGTCATTTTTCTTAATTTCATTTCATGAAATTCTAGGTATGATTCATGAGAGGTTATCCTAATAAAACTATGCTATTTTTTATTTGTGTTTAGACTTAAATTATGTTTATGATTTTTTTTTATTGTTTCCACCTTCCAATTTTGACCTTATGTTATCATCTTATATCAAGCCCCGTTGATCAATATTATGATTTACACCCCTATTATGTTACCTCGGTATGCCTCATAGGTCGCATGTACTACTTTAACCTATTCAATTATTTTTTATTCCCTTTCTAGTATTTATAGATCACCCATTTCTTATGTATGTCACTAGGTTATTCCATATAGTATTAGAATAATCAATAGATTTTAAGGCCATGTAATAGAGTCAATATTTATTAAATTTTATTTCATTGAAAGTTGTTATGTGATGTACCTATTAAAAAAACTAGTCATTGTGATATTATAGGGTTGTATTAAGTTAATCTTTATATAATAAATCATGAATTAATCTCAATTAAAATATGTGTTTTTATAGTTGGTATCATATGTGGTTCTAGTTATTTTTATGGATTATAATTATAAAAATATTGTGAAATCCTTAGGGGTAAAACTTTATGTAAGGATACATACATTATTCTTAGTAAATTAAAGAGTATGTGGTTTCTAAGAAAATAAATCCCCATATGTACACTATAAAGTGGGTATGGATCAGAAAAAATTGTATATAGAGGTAAGAACCCTAAAAGAGTGCATTGAGATGGAATTTTTCATCACACGGTGCATGAAAATGAGCCTTGTTTCACACCAAGTTTGACACTCCCAAGTGGTTTGATTTGGTAAATTTATAAGATCCTCATGAATCATTATCAAGGGAACAAAAATTCTAATAATATTTTATGTTAGGAAATATATCATGAATAACATAGATTGAAACATATAAATTCAAAATTTATGGAATATATGTCCTTTATATGTTATCCCAATAGAAATCATGGTTTATTTTAATTGTGTTTAATTGTTTAAAAATAATCATCCTTAATTTCCTCTTTTTTCTTGTAAAATGGCTGGAAATATGAGAGACTGAGTCAATAACCAATGTGATGAGCATTGTAATGGCTTCACAATTGAGATTCCCAACCCAACGGTAGATGGATTTAAGAGATTCACGAATATAAATTCTCAATTAACTCATGTTTTAAATTGAAACAAAATATATAGGAACACCCAAATCCCCCAAATAATGGACATGTTTTTATTGAGACCTTTGTGTGACAAAGGCCTTCTATTATTAGTGTATCTTTTTAAACCTTAATCATGGAATAATTGGGAAAATCCATTGAAAGGATATTATGTTTTCATTAATTATGTAAGAAAGAGAAGTTAATTGTTCGGAAAAAATCCATCAAGTTGTCCTCTCGTATGTTTTGGGTGTGATTGTGTTTTTTTGACAAAGCAAGATGACCGCAGATGAGTATGGTTGGTGTTTTCCAAAGACAGGTTTTTAAGGTGGCATAGTTTCTTAGTGTTTTCCAAATTTTAGGGCCTCAAAATCAAGAATTTGTGTGAATAATGGTGAAAAAAATTGGAAATTGAAGAGGAATGAGAAGCCTAGTACATGGATCGTGTACCATGTCCGAGAAGGGTTCGCGACCACATACTAGGTAGTGGGAATGGTACACAGAGTGGAAGGAGAGGTTCACAGATGTGGTTCGCGAAACCGAAAATGGTTCATGGTGGATGGATGTGTGATACGCGAATGGATTGTCATCGGCGGAGGAGGTCAACCATGTAGGAGTAGAGGCGGTATGCGGAGCATGTAGGAAAATGGTTCGCGGATGGCTTGAACTTCGTGGTGGCTGACGATTCTGTACGTGGTGGGGGCTGTATCAAATCAAGATTTTTTAAACCTTGATTTAGAAAATTAAGTGGATATATTTTCCTATATAGGAATCGCTAATCCCACCAACTACTGTAGATATTGAACTTCATTAGAGAAAATATTTTGCTCTGAGATTTCGGCAGAGGCCGAAGGATGTTTGTGAAGGATGAAGGGAGGTTCATGAAGGCGAAAGTGGTTCGTAGTGAAGGTGTTTGTAGTGATTCTTAACCCGCAAAAGAAGTCTGATACATATAGGAGGAACTCTGATATGCGGAAGAGAAGGAATTCTATGGAGAAATAAGAGTTCGCGGACAGGAGGGGTTTCGCAGAGGAGGTTCATGGAGTCGGTAGATGGGAACTATATGCGATAGCGAAGGCAGAGGCAGCCCGGAGACAAAGGAGGTTCGTGGAATAGGAACTCTACGAATAGAGGAGGTTCATGGAAGTGGTAGTAGTATGCAAATAAGGTGGTTCACATACTAAATCTGGTACTCAATACATGGGAGAGACAAGGTGGTTCACGATTTTCACAGGAATATTGTGAAAGATTCAATTCAGTTTGCGAAAGTATGTCATGAACCATCCTCAGGGCCCGGGTCGTGACTACCCCAAGCCCTCATTCCATAGGCTAGGGGCTGGGGACTAGCACCAAAGGCGTAAATCCCGATAAAAAAGGAAGGTATTAACTTTATATAAGTAAACAAACACAACAGAGGACGCAAGTGAAGTAAGCACTAAGTAAAACTGAGTACAAAGGTAAGTACTGAAATGTAAATGGGCCAGCATACAAACCCAACTAAAAGTATAGTACAACTGAGAAAGAAAGTACAACAGCAGTAAAGTAAAGCGGCAACCATTGAATTGTCCTCAGAATATCCCAGCTGAAGGGTGGGTACAGATGGTCTCCTCAGCTCCTCGGGTTCGGACGTCCGCTCCGTGTACGTATCATCTAGTGGTCCACCTCCGGGTACCGTCCATCTCCACAAGCCTCCACCTCGATCAGTGTTGTCTGTTGTCGGCATACAACACAACGTAGTGCAGGCATAGCTCGTGAAGGGGTGAGTATACGATACTGAGTAGGGACCCCGAGACCCTCGAAGGTCTCCCAGAATCCATGAATGATAAACCACAAAGAAGAGATACAATCATGAAGTATCAACCAACTCTACTTAGGTATATGACCATACATATTCCTACGTCATTAATCTCAGTTCGGCTCCAACTTCTGAACCCAAGCACAATCCAGTCCACACAGGAAAGAAGTGTAATGATTGAAATGCAGGACTCATCTCACACAAGTATACTACTTTCTAAGAGGGGTGGAGATGATTAGATGTAGCCACTGAATCATCTCTGTTGAACCCACGTAGGATCCAATTACAGAAGTCATCACTGTCGAACCCACGTAGGATCCAAGTACAGTAACCATCGCTGTCGAACCCACATAGGATCCAAGTACAGTCGTCATCACTGATGAACCCACAGAGGATCCAAGTACAATCCTCCTCACTGCCAAACCCATGTAGGATCCAAGTACAGTCGTCTTCGTCGTCGAACCCACGGAGGATCCCAGCACGGTAGTCATCGCAGTCGCAGCCAGCTCTAGGGTTCCCGTATACAGCGTACTCGATTCCATGAGGGTCCACTCCTCGAGTAAAGGGGTTGATACATCAACTATCACAAATTATATATTTGATGTATCCTGAAGTTCCATCTCGTCAAAAGGAATTCAATGCGATAGACGGCACGTCAATCGGACGCCCGGTCTGAGAGATATTGGATTTTCAGTTCTAGGGTTTGGTTGGAAATATACTCATTCCAAACCTGACTGTTTTTCAGAGATGCCCAAAACTCACGTAGAGTATCACAAAAGGACCAACTCATCGATAGGGTCCCAGTGTCGCAGACAGCGTGTCGTTCAGACGCGCGGTCTTTGAATTATTCACCATTAAGCGAATACAGGCATGGCTCGTTAAGCCCAGTGGGCTGGCGGGTCGGGTCATCCTAGTCTTGGCGGGTCTGACCCGGCTGATGTCGGACTGACCCGGTGAAACGCACGGTCCGGCCTAAAGGACGCGGCCCCGCCCGAAGGGGGCGTGGCCCGGCCTGGTGCAGCCCGGTCCAGATGGGCGCGACCCGGCTGGACGCGACCCGGCTGGGCGCTGCCCCGCTGGCTCATCCAGCTGGCCAAGCGGCTCGGCCCGAAGGCTGAGTGGTCTGAGGGAGGCGGCGCGGACCCCCGGCTCTCTGAACTGGTGGTTCCACCCTCCCTAACCGGCCGGCTGGAGCCGTCCGGCCTTCTGGCGCAAGCGGCCCGCACAGGCGGTTCGCGGCTCATCCGACGTGGCGCCCTCCTGGCCCCGCGGCTTTGCTCTGCCCGTCCAGTCCTTCTACCAAAGTGGCCCAAGAATCGGGCCACAGTTCCTTCCACACAGCCGGCGCAACGGTGCCGGCTTCCTCCACCAAGGCCTGCCCTGGCCGCGGCTCCGCATTCCCATCACGACACGACGGTGCCGTACTTCTTTCGTCGCGGCCCGCTTGGTCGCGACTTTCTTTGCATGTGCGACGGCGACCCTTGCACCGCCGGCCTCTTCCGTGTTCCTCTTTCGGTCGCTGATCTCAAAAAGATCAAGTTCTAGAGGAGGGTCGTCGGGTCGTGTTCGTTCGGCCCACGCCCTCCGCGTTAGGCAGTAACACATGACCAAATTAGTTTCAGAGAAAACAACGAGGAACTAGTATAATTTTAATCAACTAAAATTGTATAAAATCCACCTACCTCAAATATGGTTCGCGGTTGACAAGCATCGTGGATGAAGGTGTCATTTCTGTCATCGTAGGAGCGCACCCGGAGAATAATTGGCATCTTCTCTCTTATCGTGGAGAAGAGAAAAGAAGGCGCATCATCATTCCTCACGTAAGAGAGTTTCTTTCTTCATCGGAAAAGAGTGTCGTTCTTCATCGGAAGGTTGATGTTCTTCAACAAAGGAGAAACTCTCTTCTGTTGTACCTCTCGTTCCCCTCGTTGTTTGATTTTCATGATCACAATCACCTTATTATTTGTCTAATATTGTTTGAAGTGTTTTTGAATGATAGGCACAAGGTTGCCAAGTAAATGGCCCAAGAAAGAATCAAGAAGTGGACTGAATTTCAGTCCACCGGCCAACCGGTGTGATAGCACCGGCCATCCGGTGGACCTGGCAGAGGCATTGCCCACTGCCAGGTTCCACCGGTCAGCCGGTGGCTCTGTCACCGGCCAGCCGGTGGCAACCTGATGCAACAGTGATGGGGCCAGCCGGTGGCTCTGTCACCGGTCAGCCGGTGCTGCCTGGGCAGAAGGCCTTCTCATCATCCAAGGCACCGGCCAGCCGGTGGCCCTGCACCGGCCAGCCGGTAGCCCAGTCAAACTAGCCGTTGGCTTTGACCAGTCAACTCCCATTTGGCCTCCAACGGCTCCGAGGCCCTTTACAACGGCTCCAAAGACTCCCCAAGGGTTCCATGCCTATAAATAAAGGCCAAGGATGCCCCGGACACCCACCCGGATCATATACGAAGCCAACGGACATATTTTGTATCAATTGGCCAACCTCCGACGACTTCCTTCAAAGGAACCTCAAGTGCTCCAACAACTTCCACATCCAAGGAGCTCCACCAAAGAAGCTTGGAAGCGGCCTTCAACATCTCCAATCATTCAAAGGCGCCCAAGGCTTCTTCTCATATACGGTTTTTATTGTATATTTATTTTGAGCTTTAAATTTGGGTTTGTGCCTACAAACCCCAACACCTTTTCTCATCCCTCTTTCTTTTGGGTTTCACATCACCACTAAGGTGTGAAGAGGTTTCTTCAAGCCTTTCCTTTTAAAAGGCTTGTGTCATAGGTGAGCTAGACTTCACCTGTAAGAAGGCTAGTGGGTTCTTGCTCAACCATTAAAAGCAAGTGGGTTCTTGCTTAACCACCAAAAGCAAGTTGTAATAGGTTCTAGTGCTACCTCAAAGCCTAGTGGGTTTCTTGCTAAAACCATTTAAAAGCAAGCGGTAGAATCTCTCAACGGTTGAGTTGGGAGCGGAGACGTAGGCCGGGTTTTTGTCCGAACTCCGTTATCAATTGCGTGTCTTGCCTCTTTTATTTCCGCTGCAATTTCAACTTTGATTTTAATTTGTTAATCATTTTTTAAAAGGCAATTCACCCCCCCCCCTCTTGCCATCACTCCCTTTTTCTCCGACCAACAATTGGTATCAGAGGGAAAATTTGTGTAATACTCTAACCGGTTACAAATTCAAAGATCCATTGTGATGGCATCAACCTCTTTCGCCCCCGAAGGCTATTCATTGGGTCGTGCTCCATTTTTTGATGGAACCGACTACACTTATTGGAAAACCCGCATGACCGCTTTTCTTAGAAGTATAGGTTATCCCATTTATAAAATTGTCATGCAAGGTTACACTCTTTCCTCTCCCGATGAATCCAAATGGACTCAAGCCGATATTAGAAATTTCGAGCTTGATGGCAAAGCCATGAATGCTCTTCATTGCGGCCTTGATCGTAATGAATTTAATCGAGTCTCCACTTGCACCTCATCTCATGAAATTTGGAAACTATTGGAAGTGACCCATGAGGGCACTAACAAAGTTAAGGATACTCAGTTAGACATGTATAGAAAAGATTTTGAAAGCTTTTCCATGCATCCAAATGAGTCTATTTCTGAAATGTTTACACGCTTCACTGACGTTTGCAATGGTAGAAAATCTCTTGGTGATGATGTTTCAGCTGAAGAAATGGTCAAGAAGATTCTATGGGTCCTTCCGAGCTCATGGGCACCTAAGGTGACGGCTATCCAAGAAGCTAAGGATGTAAAGAACATGCCGGTCGAAGAGCTCATCGGATCCCTAATGACGTACGAGATCACGATGAGGAGGCAAGCTCAAAAGGAGGGCACACCAATCAAGACACCAAAGAACATTGCCCTCAAGGTACAAAAAGAAGTAAACTCCTCCTCATCATCCTCATCTTCCTCATCTTCTTCATCTTCAAGCGGCGACTCGGAAATGGAGAATCTCGCCCGCCAAATGCACAAGTTTATGAAGAAGCACAAGAAGAAGAAATCCCGCAAGCATCGAAAGCAAGAACCCGACAAAAGATCGGAGCCCAAGGTAAAATGCTACGGGTGCGGCGAAAAGGGCCATTACAAGCCCGATTGCCCACTCAACAAGAAACGGGCTAAGGAAAAAGGAAAGAAAAAGGTCCTCAAGGCGACATGGAGTGACACCTCCTCATCCTCCTCCTCAAGCGACCAAGGTACAAAATGCCTAATGGCATTTCACGAGGTAACTTCTTCCAATTCCTCATCCTCGTCCTCATCTTCAAATTCTTTTAATCATTTATCATATGAAGAACTTCAACATGTGTGAGACCAATTAGAAAATGGTTTTCATGAGCTTTCTTCAAAATTCGTTGCTTTGAAAAAGAATTTCAAAAAACTCTCTTCCGAAAAGGAACAACTTCTCAAAGAGAAGGAGGAGTTGTCCCTCAAATTACAAAACATTCCCAATGTTGATTCCTTGGAATCAACAATCAAAGATCTAAGGGAATCTCTTGCTAAATTCACCAACGGAGAACAAAACCTTTCAAAACTCCTTGGTTCTCAACATGTTTCTAGAACCACACATGGACTTGGCTTCACCAACCAAGCCTCCTCCTCCCATGCACCCACTGTTTTTGTAAGGGGGAGCTCTAGTTATAAATTTTGCAATTATTGTAAAAAATCCGGGCACCTAATTTATGAATGTGATTGCAAAAATGCCCGTTATGGTATGCCTAAATCTATTTACTTTTCGGACGAATTTTATAGGAGAAGACCCGCTATGAGACAAGTTTGGATTGAAAAATCCCTTCTGGCAAATCTCTCCAGGCCAAAATTAGTTTCGGTTCCAAAACCCTTTCCCCGATGATTTTTTGTTTTATTTAGGGGGAGAAAGTTTCTTTATTTGTTTTCAAACTTTCAATTAAAACTGTTATTCAATCTTTTAATTTCAAAAATTTCATTTGGTTTCAAATTTCAAAATTCAATTGGTTTTTGATTCAAAACTTTCAATTCAAACTGTTATTCAAATTTTCATTTCAATTTCAAAAATCTCAATTGATTTTTCAATTCTCATATCTAGTTTTTCAAACCCATTCCCTCAATCAAGTTTTATGCCCCGAGCTATTTTGATAATCACAAAGGGGGAGAATTTCTTGATTGATTGGGGGAGAAACCTTTTGATCATGCTTAGCATTTATTTTCAAAAGCATGCCTTTAATTTTTGTTTTTACTTTAATTGTTTTGGTGATTGTGGTCATCAAAATAGGGGGAGATTGTTGTACCTCTCGTTCCCCTCGTTGTTTGATTTTCATGATCACAATCACCTTATTATTTGTCTAATATTGTTTGAAGTGTTTTTGAATGATAGGCACAAGGTTGCCAAGTAAATGGCCCAAGAAAGAATCAAGAAGTGGACTGAATTTCAGTCCACTGGCCAACCGGTGTGATAGCACCGGCCAGCCGGTGGACCTGGCAGAGGCATTGCCCACTGCCAGGTTCCACCGGTCAGCCGGTGGCTCTGTCACCGGCCAGCCGGTGGCAACCTGATGCAACAGTGATGGCAACTGCCTCACCACCGGCCAGTCGGTGGCTCTGTCACCGGTCAGCCGGTGCTGCCTGGGCAGAAGGCCTTCTCATCATCCAAGGCACCGGCCAGCCGGTGGCCCTGCACCGGCCAGCCGGTAGCCCAGTCAAACTAGCTGTTGGCTTTGACCAGTCAACTCCCATTTGGCCTCCAACAGTTCCGAGGCCCTTTACAATGGCTCCGAAGACTCCCCAAGGGTTCCATGCCTATAAATAAAGGCCAAGGAAGCCCCGGACACCCACCCGGATCATATACGAAGCCAACGGACATATTTTGTATCAATTGGCCAACCTCCGGCGACTTCCTTCAAAGGAACCTCAAGTGCTCCAACAACTTCCACATCCAAGGAGCTCCACCAAAGAAGCTTGGAAGCGGCCTTCAACATCTCCAATCATTCAAAGGCGCCCAAGGCTTCTTCTCATATACGGTTTTTATTGTATATTTATTTTGAGCTTTAAATTTGGGTTTGTGCCTACAAACCCCAACACCTTTTCTCATCCCTCTTTCTTTTGGGTTTCACATCACCACTAAGGTGTGAAGAGGTTTCTTCAAGCCTTTCCTTTTAAAAGGCTTGTGTCATAGGTGATCTAGCCTTCACCTGTAAGAAGGCTAGTGGGTTCTTGCTCAACCATTAAAAGCAAGTGGGTTCTTGCTTAACCACCAAAAGCAAGCTGTAATAGGTTCTAGTGCTACCTCAAAGCCTAGTGGGTTTCTTGCTAAAACCATTGAAAAGCAAGCGGTAGAATCTCTCAACGGTTGAGTTGGGAGCGGAGACGTAGGCCGGGTTTTTGGCCGAACTCCGTTATCAATTGCGTGTCTTGCCTCTTTTATTTCCGCTGCAATTTCAACTTTGATTTTAATTTGTTAATCATTTTTTAAAAGGCAATTCACCCCCCCTCTTGCCATCACTCCCTTTTTCTCCGACCAACATCTTCTTCTTTCACAAGAGCTCTCTCACAAATATTTCCCCCAACACAACACATGCCAACCAAATTAAAATAATGATACCCCTTATTTTAATTAAACTTTCCAAGAATTCAAAATTCAATTCCCTTAATTAAATATTTGAAGAGTTTGATTGTATTGATTAACATGTGTTGGCAAATAATAAAGAGGGAGAGAGGGAGAAGAAGAGTTTACACAATTTAAGAGGAGTTTACAAATTAAAGAAGGGGGGTTTAAAGAGTTTAGGGGGAGGTGAGTGGTTGGGGCTCATGTGGAACCCACCTTTCAAATATCCACACATGGGAAGTTGGGTGGTTGTGGGCCCCACCAACAACGTTCCATGTGAGGGATTAACTTCAAAAATTATAAAATAAAATTTTTCTAACAATTTTATTTATTTTAAACTAATTCCCC
Organism: Viscum album; assembly: GCA_963277665.1. Classification (NCBI taxonomy): domain Eukaryota; kingdom Viridiplantae; phylum Streptophyta; class Magnoliopsida; order Santalales; family Viscaceae; genus Viscum; species Viscum album. The sequence continues at coordinate 1,208,434,496 of OY728166.1, forward strand.
AATTATTAATTCCCAACCCTCTTAAAACGCAACTGCGGTAAAGGCCCCCTTAAGCAATTACCGGCACTGCGAGTTCATCGGTGCCCTTGGATTTAAATTCTGAGCACCGGTTCAAAAGATTGAAAAACTCACTCGTTCATTTACTGAACATACCCAAGTTAAACTTTGGAAATTGATTTTGGGCACACTGGGCCTCAGAATCAAGTGCCGTTAGAAGCCACAGACTCATAAAATTCCAAAGTATTTAAGAAAAAATTCTCCTTCAAATTTCAGAGTCTTTAAATTACTCCCACCTCAGGGATTTACGTCCCCATAAATCTACAACATAAACTATGGAAACGAATGAGGGTACTGAGCACATATTTGAGCCTCCCGCTCCCATGTGCTCTCATGGAGGTTCCCATACTGCCAATGAATGTGCACCAGAGGAATCGACCATCCACGTAGGACCCTCTTTTGTCGATCCTCGATCTCCACCAGGACCTCCGTGAATGTAGCCCCATAATCGATGTCTAGCTCCCCATGATCGATGATGTGGGCCAGGTCATGCACGTACCTCCGTAGCTGAGATACGTGGAAGACGTCATGCACCCAGTGCAAATGAGGTGGAAGGGCCAGGCGGTAAGCCACCTCACCTACTCTGCTGAGGACCTGGAAAGGCCCAATGAAGCACGGAGATAACTTGACACCCCGGCCAAATCTCCGTAATCCATGTCGAGGTGAGACCCATAAGAAAACGTGGTCTCTATCCTCAAACTCTAGTGGTCTCTGTCTCCTATCAGCATAGGACTTATGTCTGCTCTGTGCATTCCTCATCTACTCCTGGATGATCTGCACCTTCTCTGTCATAGCTTGAACCATCTCTGGTCCTACAAGTGCTGACTCCCCAGGGTTAGTCCAGCACAGAGGTGATCTTCAAGGTCAGTCGTACAGTGCCTCGTATGGTTCCATCCCAATGGTGGAGTGGTAGAATTTGTTGTACACAAACTCCACCAAGGGTAGGTGATCCTCACAGCTATGACCAAAGTCAATGACACATGCACGGAGCATGTCCTCGAGATTCTGAATGGTCCTCTATATCTGGCCATCCGTCTAAGGATCAAAGGCGGTGCTCAAGCGTAGCTGGGTCCCAAATGCCTCCTGCAACCCCTTCAAAAGTGGGGAAGTAAAGAGAGCCTCTCGATCGGAGACAATAAATGGTGGAACACCATGAAGTCATACAAACTATTGAATGTAGATGCGTCCCAAGCTCTCTACTGATCCCTACTCTCAGATCAGAAGGAAGTGGTACGACTTGGTGAGTCAGTCAATGATCACCCAGATAGAGTCGTGTCCCTTGGATGTACATGGAAGCCCCATCACGAAATCCATGAATATCCCATCCCACTTCCACTCTAGAACCTCTAAGGGATTTACAAAGCCTACTGGTACCTGGTGCTCCGCCTTCACTTTCTGGAAAGTGAGGCATCGTGAAACGAACTGTACAATAGCCTTCTTCATACTTGTCCACCAGTGCTGTCGTCTGAGGTCCTGGTACATCTTTGCCACTCCAGGATGTACCGCTAGAGGGGAAGTGTGAAACTCCCTCATCACTTCCTCCTGCAGTGCAAATGGTACCATGGTACATCTTCTGAATAGGATGACGTGCTCTCCTCCTTCAGAAAATCCATCAGGCACCTGCCCTATGGAAATCTGATCACGTCGCGTCTCACAGTCAATGTACCCATGTTGTGCCTCTCTGACCCGCTGAAGTAGTATTGGAGTGACTGTGAGGGACTATAGAAAGGTTGTCCCATATCTATCCATGAAGGATATCTGCAAAGCGGCTAACTGCTCTGTCGCCTCTCCATGTAGCTAAATACCCGATCTCCTGCTGAGAGCATCAGCCACAACATTCCCCTTCCCATGAGTATAGACTACCTCAAAGTCATAGTCCTGTAGGAACTTGAGCCATCACCGCTGTCTCAGGTTCAGTTCCTTCTGTGAGAAAATTTACCTGAGACTATGGTGGTCAGAGTAAACTGTAATGCGCTCTCCCATCAGATAGTGCCGGCACATCTTCAAGGTGAACACCACTACGGCTAACCCCATGTCATGGGTTTCATAGTTCTACTCGTGCCACCTCAACTGTAGTGAACCATAGGTGATCACTGCCCGCTCCTGCATTAGGATACACTCGAGTCCAGTCCCCGATGTGTCGCAGTAAACCACGTACCCAATTCCCTCCTCTGATAGCCTCAAGATGGGCACAATGGTCAATTTCTGTCTCAGCTCCTGGAATCTCTGCTAGCATCTATCTGACCACACGAAGGTTTTACCATTCTTTTTCAAAGCTGAAAGTGGTGCTGCAACTCTGGAGAAGTCTGGAACAAATCATTGATAGTACCCAACCATACCTAGGAAACTCTGCACCTCTGTCACGCTCCTGGGTGGCTCCCAAGAAAGTACTGCCTTGATCTTCACAGGATCCACTACAACTCCCACCTCTGAGATAAGGTGCCCCAAGAAGTGAACCTCTCAAACCCAGAACTGGCACTTCGAGAGCTTACCAAAAATATGGTGCTCTCGGAGTGTGTCCAGTATAACATGCAAGTGGTAGGAGTGATCCTCCTTAGTAGTTGAGTAATTCAGTATTTCCTCAATGAATACTATGAGAAAATGATCGAGGTAAGGCTAGAAGATCTTGTTCATGAGACTCATGAACACTACTGGTGCATTGGTTACGCCGAAGGGCATAACCAAGAACTCGTAGTGGCCATACCGACACCTGAAGGTTTTCTTCTACACATCCTCATATAACGACCCATAGTTTACATACATTATTAATACTTCAAAATTGAAGTACACTTATTACAACATATAATAAAACCATGAAAGGACCATATAGGTATAGTGTCTTTAGAAACTGGGAAACATAAACAACTGGTTCATAAAGCATATACATTGTCTCCCATTTATTTCATCATATCTAGAGTCCCTTTTGGAATATCCTACTTAATAACCTTCTTCCTAGCCTGGGGAAAGAAAACATACAAAAGGGTGAGCTCAAATGCTCAGTAAGGGTAAACAAAAGAAAAACCAATCACATCATATTCATAAGAACATACCATTTTGGAAATCTTAACCTGCAAAAGAAATCATAATTTCATAACATGGGATAAATCATAGTGGTGAAATGTTATCCCAATAATCATAACTTAAAACATGAAACTTTGTGGCATAAACACATAATCATAGAGAATCATTTCTTAGTAGTCAAGACTCATTTCCAAGACTATCTTAGCGGACAAAGTCCATTTCTAAACCGAGTTCACTCCTCGTTTTAGTCTTGTTTAACTGAACCGGATTAACCTTTAATTCCAGCCATGTCTATCTCATGAGATATAAATCTTTCCCCAATGCATTGGAGGGATATATAGGTCCCACCCATCTCATAATGATACAATTCTTATGTGTCCCACAAAATCAAAAATCATACATCATTGCATAACCCATGTAATAAAAATGGGATTTTTAACATCATGAAATCATAAAACAATTCATATAAGATAATGGAATTCATAAAAATAATTCCATCACAACATAATCAAATCAATGTAATAATAGGGATAGAAACATAACCCTATATTATCTTATATGGAAAATAATTTTGATAAAACACTTGAACTCCATTTTTGAGGAAAATATCATTTCTACTTCAAAAACATGTTTCCTTTCTTAACATGTCATAGAATTTTAAACTAAAATAAGTTGATTAAAAATAAAATTGAAAACTTTTAAAGGAATCTTCTTGTAAATATTGTTTTAAAAATCCATTCATGTCGTATAAGTTAAAAAAACATTCTTCTCGTACATATGTCGGAAAAGTCAAAAAGTACCTCATACGAAAAACGACAAAGGATTCCTTTCATATATTTTACTAAAAACTCACCGATGGGTAAAATTGGATTTAAAAAATTATAGGAGGATATAAATAATATTACATATTGAGAAAACATGGATGTGAATGATAAATATTCCCCAGTAAATTCTGAAGTATAAACAATCTTGGATAAAAATTTTGATTGCGAGATTGTCCCTTACCTTAGGTCTGATTTGCTTCATAAGTGTCATAACCTCCTGTATAATGATTTAAATAATGTTATTTACTTATTCCAGAATAATAATTATTTTTATGATATCATATATGGTTATATTCTTAGCTTCTTATTAGTAATAGTTCATTACTACTTGTTATTCGGGTGTTTATTACTTTTTGTTCTTATGCGTGTTTTGTCGAATAAATTATTATTTTTCCTTTTAGGTTATAGATACCACATTTACAGAATGGTATTAGTGTAATATATATCATATTATTTCATTAAATTCATTTATATAGTCATTATTAAATGAAGATCGCGTAGAACGAGTCGCATCACATCGTGGAGACGGTATTTCGTACGTACGCACGAGCGATGATATCATTCCCATGATCGTGAAATTGTATTGGAGTGTATGTATACTATTTCAGAATAAATATCACTTTACAATAATCATATATAGTTATTCTCTACACCATTATACCCATCCAAGTAAGGTGGTGGTGGAAAATAGATTACACCACGGCGTGGAGACGGTGAAAAGTTCAGTAAAATTTTTATATATCTAAAATTATTATAAAATGACTCCAATTAATTACTTTGAACTTATAAAGGTATTATGTATCAATTTTGACCTAAAATAAATTTAAATAAAATAATTAATTATTTAAATAAAAATGCCGTTTTTAAATAGTAACCCAGTGTTTTCACTATTCATCCAAAATTGAAAGTTTTCATAAAAATACCAAAATTTCACCCTAGGCTAATTTAGATATTCCAAATCCAAAAACGAAGTCCATTTTGAAAGATGAAATTTACAAAATGTAAAGACCCGTAAAATTCAAGGAAAATTTTTTCTTAATTTTCTTTAGAATTTTACAAGAGCGCGGTTTCAGACGGCACCTGATTCCGACGCCCGGAGTGCCCGGAATCAGTTTCCGAAGTTTGGCTCGGGTACGTTCAGTGAACGAATGAGCGGGAATTCCTAACTTTTGATCCGGTGCTCGGAATTGAAATCCGAGGGCACCGATGAACTCGCAGCGCCGAAATTCGCTAAAAGAGACCTTTTCGGAAGTTGCGTTTGTTGCGGGTTGAAAGTTAGTTTTGGGGTTTTTAGTTTGAGTTAAATAAAATTTTGTGAAGAACAAATTTTATTATAACTTGATAAAACCTACCAAAGGGGGTTTGAAGTGGGACCCACACCCACTTAACCTCCCTTGGGAGGATTAAGTGTGGTGGGGCCCACACGAACCCCTAAACCTCTCAACTTCCCCCTTAAACTCCCCTCTCTCCCTCTTAAATGTTTGTAAAATTAACACCTAATTAATTACACATGACATGTTAATTAATTAAGTGTTATGTTTTGAATTTTGAAGTTTTGAATTCCTTGGCTTGGTAAATAAAATAAGGAGGGACCTTATTTTATTTTGTTAGCCAACTTGTGTGGATTTCTTTTTGAGAGCTCCTCCTCCATCTTCTTCATCTTGACGAAGAACGCTCAAGCTCCGACGAAGAACGCCGCACCTCCCTTCTTCATTTACCGTGTCAATGAAAGGGGACGCCACTTCTTCCTCGGACAACCTTCGTCGGCGTACAAGTATTCGCGAACGACGTGTCTCTTCGGACGCACCCCCTTCTTCATCGGATTTGACGAACGACTACCGCGACGCCCGACCTCCGCGACGTCGACTTCCGCGGAACGTTGACAATCTTCGAACCTTATACCAAGGTAGGGGTTGTTATTTTATTCTTTAATTATTCCATTTCTTGATCGTGGATCTCGCAAGTCTAACATGAGGCTTTTGAATGTTTAAGTTGAGTTATTTATTTAACGTGAGGGGGCCGGACCGCATGAACATGGCCGAACCCCCCTCCATCGTTCTTGTTGTTTATTCTTGCGGGTGGAAGCAAAGTGGCGTGGTGCCGTCGCACCACGCGGATAATCGTGCAATTATTTTACGCGGCGCAGTCGCGCCACGCCGAGGAAGAATCTTCAAGAACGCGACGCCGTCGCGCCGCGTTGAAAGGAATCAAGGCACGGCGAAGGGGCGCGGTTCCGTCGCACCGCACCGGACGACGAAGACCGCGGCCGGTTCCGGGCCGCGGCGGGATGAGAAGACCGGCGGCCGGGCCGCCGGCGTCGGAAGCCGAAGAGGGGACCGGAAATTCCGGTCCCGTTGGAGAAAACCGGCCGGCCAGCTGGCCGACCGGATGACGTTAAACCGGGGAAAAATTAATTCCCCGGCCAACGTTCAAAACCCCCCTCATTATGAGGGGGGCGGTTTCCATGAAGGGAGGGGGGCAGCAGCCCCCCCGGTTTTATTTCCAGCCGGCCCCCACGTGCGGGGGCCGTTTTCTTGCAAAGGGTGCGGCACAAAGGCCGCGCCGCCATCCCAGGAAGCGGGGGCATAGCCCCCGCGTGCAGCCACCTCGCGGCGACAAGCCGCCGCGGCCCTCCGCGCCGCCGCGCCGCCGCGCCGCCGCCGGCCGGGCCGCCCCAGGGGGGGGGGGGGGTCGGGCCGGGTCGGCCCGGACCCGGACCCCCCCGTTTCGAACCTTTTTCGGTCTTTTGGCCATAACTTGAGCCTCGGACCTCCGATTGACGAACCGTCTGCGGCAACGCGATCCTTGGATCGAGACGGTCGTTTCGGTATATCGCACTCAAGGTTTCGGATTACTTTGAGTTCGGCCGGGTTGGTTCGTTCACAAAACCAACCGGGCCTTCGGAGCGGAAACGCTCATATCTAGAGCTACGGACGTCCGATTGACGTGCCGTCAGCCGTGTTGTGTTCCTCTTTATGAGACGGATCTTTTGGCATACTCCGCCCGAGGTTTGGATGCAGGTGGAGTACGTTCGGGTTGGTTTTACCTTAAAAACCAACCGGGCCCCGGAGACGAAAATGCCAATAACTCTCAGACCGGGCGTCCGATCGACGCGCCGTCTGTTGCGTTGAGTTCCGGTTGACGATACGGAACTTTTGGATACATCAACTCTGGTCTTCGTGACAGTTGATGTATCAGCCTCTCGGCTCGTGGAGCGGACCCTCCGAACGAGCTTGCTGTGTGCGGGAACCCTAGTGCTGGCTTCGACTGTTCTACTGCTACTAGCTACTGTGACTGCGACGACGACAGTACAGAGATCCTGTGTGGATTCGACGACGACGACTTCAGCACTCAGCGATCCTACGTGGATCAGTGCTACAGGTCCTGTGTGGGCCCGATCCTGTGTGGGTCCTTGCGCTCAGCGGTTCTGTGTGAGCCAGCGCCTACAGGTCCTGTGTGGGCCCGATCCTGTGTGGGTCATTGCGGGAGTTAGTTACCTATCGATCCTTCATGGGTCCGACGACTTAGATGGATCAGTGATCATCTTTATCGTCCTTTGAAGAAGTATACATGTGTGAGCTGAATCCTATTGCTTTCCTGTGTGGATTGTGTTGTGCAATCCTGTGTGGAATACGTTTTGCTTTCCTGTGTGGAATACGTTTACTTTCCTGTGTGGACTGAGTAGTACTTGGGCTCGGAGGTTGGAGCGTATTTGAATTGATGACTTAGGTATTTGTATGGGCATATACCTAAGCAGTGTCGGTTGTTACTTCGTGATTGTACCTTTCTTCGTGGTTTATCCTTTGTGGATTTTGAGAGACCTTCAGGGGTCTCGGGGTCCCTACTGAGTAGCTTATACTCACCCCTGCACGGGCTTTGCCCGCACTACATTGTGTTGGTTGCAGACGACGAACAACGTTGACCTTAGCTGAGGCTTGCAGAGCGGGACGGTACCCGGAGGTGGACCACTGGGTGGGACGTGCTCGGAGCGGACGGCGGGACCCGTGGAGCAGAGGAGCTATCTGTACCCACCCTTCAAGTGGGATTTCCTGTGGACAGCTCGGAGTATCGGCTTTTACTTTTCAGTTGTTGTTTTCCCTTTCGAGTTGTACTTTACTTTCAGTTTGGGTTTGTATTCTGGCCCTTTTTCTTTTCCGCACTTTCAGTTGTACTCTGCTTTTGTTTAGTGTTTACTTTCCGCTTGTTTACTCTGTGGTGTTTGTTTACTTTACAAAGGAAATGCCTTCCCTTTTTACCGGGATTTACGCCTTGGTGCTAGTCGCCAGCCCCTGGCCTATGGAAGGCGGGCTTGGGGTAGTCACGGCACGGACCCCGAGGGCGGGTCGTGACAAATTGGTATCAGAGGAGTTCGGTTCTACCGTGAACTATGATCTTTTCTATGTGAAGCAATAATATTTAGCGTATTGAGTGTGGTTATCAGTCCAGGGAGTCCAGTGTTGGTGCGGCGGCCGACGTATCCGTACACCAGGACCCTGACTTCTGATTTCCGACTTAATGCACGAAAACATTGATTGCGTGTGTGTTTGAAAGTTTTCTTTGTGATTACTTATATCAGCTCACCAGGTATACTGTTCTAACCGTGGCACACCTGTTTCCTTTTCAGGATGGCCCCACGACGGCAGCCAGCTAGGGTTCCGAGAGTCGAGTGAGACGACAGCCCACCGAGCGACGAGGCCTCGGTACAGGGCCCTTTGCCAGTAGTGGCACCGGCGGTAGCTTTACCCGCCGAGCCCCCGATACTTCCAGCAGCAGCCGCTGACGATGCACGTCGCCTCAGCGCACTGCATGAGTTTCAGCACCAGCGACCACCCAGGTTTCGCGGGGAGACGGATCCCCAGGCAGCAGAGGACTGGCTGGAGGCAGTGGTTCGAGTGTTTAGGCTAGTGAGGACACCAGCAGACCTCATGGTGATCCTCGCTGCGAGCCTACTACACGCAGCAGCAGGACGATGGTGGAGCTTGATGCTCCTGGTGCACGATGAGGCATCTCTACTTTGGACGGACTTTGAGAGCCTCTTCCTCTCGGAGTTCGTCCCGGCCACCCTTCGTGCGGTGCGTATCCAGGAGCTTCTACAGCTGCGGCAGGGCAGCATGACGGTCGCTCAGTACTCGGCGAGATTTACCGATCTCTCGCGCTACTCGACCGACATGGTACGGGACCCATTCTTCCAGGCCCGGACCTTCGAGCAGGGTTTGAGACACGAGATCAGGGCATCGCTGATCTCCCTCAGCATACCGACTCAGACAGGAGTACTGGAGCGGGCTCTTCTGATCGAGAGCTTCCTTGCTGAGTCTACACCAGCACAACGACCCACCGCAGGGCGGCACGTGGCAGAGTCATCTGCAGCAGGCAGTCGACGGATGACTCAGGGGTCCAGACAGACCAGACCTTCGGGCAGACGACCTCAGGACACTGGCTCAGCAGTGCGGGGCACACAGCGCGGAGCCAGTCTTACGAGAGGCAGACAGTGCTACTCGTGCGGCGGGCAGGGCCACATGGCTCGTGACTGCCCGACCCGCCGTGCCGAGGAGCAGCAGACGGTTGAGGGACCACCGAGGCAGAGGCAGAGGGTCGACCGTGGCGGTCCGCAGGGAGGAGGCGGACGAGGCAGAGGAGCTGGACGAGCAGTCGGTGGTGGCCGACGCTTTGAGGCTCTACCACCACCACCACCAGGAGGTCCACCCCGACCACAGGGAGCTGGCGGGCAGCGACAGGCACAGCTCCAGGAAGCAGAGGCCTACGACCACGGCGCACCCGAGATGATTCGAGGTACTATCTGTGTCTATTCCACCCTTGCTGCAGTTCTTATAGACACAGGAGCGAGTCACTCTTTCTTAGCCGCTGCCCTTGTTCGGAGCTCGGAGATTCCGACAGAGCCGTTGGCTCGATCCTTATGGCTATAGACTCCTACGGGAGCAGACTCGACGATTACGCACTGGTGCCGGCAGTGTGAGCTTACTCTAGGAGGCGAGAGCTTCGGCTGGGATCTTCTTGTAGCAGCGTCGAGGCCTTACGACGTCATCTTGGGCATGGATTGGCTATCTACGGTCCATGCACAGATTGACTGTTTTAGGCGCAAGGTGCGATGTGTACGCACCGACGGGAGAAGGTTCACCTTCACCGGCGAGAAGGGAGCCTTAGCAGCACAGGATGGACTTCCGCGGAGGAGAGGACAGCCCATCACTCATCAGTTGGATGGCCTCATCCTTGGAACAGTTGACGTGCGGAGTCCTGGTTTTCCTGCAGTGGTGGATCAGTTTGCAGACGTTTTTCCTGACGATGTTCCAGGGCTACCTCCTCGCAGAGAGGTAGACTTTTATATTGACTTGTACCCCGGGACAGCCCCGATATCCACTCCAGCATATCGGATGGCCCCCTCCGAGCTTCGAGAGCTACGGGTACAGTTGGAGGACTTGCAGGGCAAGGGGTTCATCCGACCCAGTGTTTCACCCTGGGCTTCCCAGATTTTGTTCGCCAAGAAGGCGGACGGGAGCTTGCGACTTTGTGTTGACTATCGTCGCCTGAACCAGGTGACAGTGAGGAACAAGTATCCGCTACCGAGGATTGATGACCTCTTTGATCATCTCAAGGGAGCACGGTGGTTCTCGAAGATAGACCTCAGGTCAGGCTATCATCAGCTCAGAGTCAGAGACGAGGATGTGCAGAAGACGTCCTTCAGATGTCGGTATGGCCACTATGAGTTCTTGGTTATGCCTTTCGGTGTAACCAATGCTCCAGCAGTGTTCATGGCTCTCATGAACAGGATCTTTCAGCCATACCTCGATCGGTTTGTCGTGGTCTTCATCGACGACATTCTGATTTACTCTACGACAGAGGAGGAGCACGCCTATCACTTGCGAGTTGTTCTTGACACACTCTGAGAGCACCAGCTTTATGGTAAGCTCTCGAAGTGCCAGTTCTGGATACGTGAGGTCCACTTTTTGGGACACATTATCTCTAAGGCGGGAGTTGCAGTGGATCCCGCGAAGATTGAGGCTGTGTTAGCTTGGGAGCCACCCAGGAGCGTGACTGGGGTTTGGAGTTTCTTGGGACTAGCTGGATACTATCGGAGATTCGTTCCAGACTTCTCTAGAGTCGCGGCATCACTCACAGCTTTGACGAAGAAGGGGAAACCCTTCGTGTGGTCAGACAGATGTCAGCAGAGCTTCCAGGAGCTGAGACAGAGATTGACTAGCGCACCTATCTTGAGGTTGCCTGAGGAGGGAGTAGGGTACGTAGTCTACTGCGATGCATCAGGGACCGGACTCGGATGTGTTCTGATGCAGGAGCGGGCCGTGATCGCCTATGGATCACGTCAGTTGAGGCCGCATGAGCAGAACTACGCTACCCATGACCTGGAGTTAGCAGCAGTGGTCTTCGCTCTGAAGACATGGCGACACTATCTGATGGGCGAGCGCTTTACAGTCTTTTCCGATCATCAGAGTCTCAGGTATATCTTCTCGCAGAAGGACCTGAACCTGAGACAGCGGCGATGGCTCGAGTTCCTCCAGGACTATGACTTTGAGATAGTCTATACTCCTGGGAAGGGGAACGTAGTAGCCGATGCCCTCAGCAGGAGGACGGGCATTCAGCTACTTGAGGAGGCGACAGAGCAGCTAGCCTCTTTGCAGATATCCTTCGTGGATAGAGATGGAGCAACCTTTCTTCAGTCTCTCACAGTCACTCCTCCACTACTTCAGCGAGTCAGGGAGGCACAGCGCGGGGACGCTGACTGTGAGACATTGCGTGCACAGATATCCTCGGGACAGGCACCTGATGGTTTCTCCCTTGGAGCAGAGCATGACATCCTTTTCAGAGGACGTACCATGGTACCAGTCGCTTTGCGAGAGGAAGTGCTGAGGGAGTTTCACACTTCTCATTTGGCGGTACATCCTGTAGTGGCGAAGATGTACCAGGACCTCAGACGACAGCACTGGTGGCCGGGCATGAAGAAGGCAGTAGCAGAGTTCGTTTCTCGATGCCTCACCTGCCAGCAGGTGAAGGCTGAGCATCAGGTACCAGCGGGCTTGGTACAGCCCTTGGAGGTTCTGGAGTGGAAGTGGGACGGCATATCTATGGACTTCGTGACTGGACTTCCACGCACTTCCAGAGGTCACGACTCCATCTGGGTGATTGTTGACCGACTCACCAAGTCAGCACACTTCTTACCCATCAGAGAGCAGGGCTCAGTGGAGAGCTTGGTACGTCTCTACGTTCAGGAGATTGTGCGGCTCCACGGCGTGCCATCGTCTATCTTCTCCGATCGAGATGCTCGCTTTACTTCCCGGCTTTGGAAGGGGTTGCAGGAGGCGTTCGGGACGCAGCTACGTCTTAGCACAGATTTCACCCTCAGACGGATGGTCAGACGGAGAGGACCATTCAGACTCTCGAAGACATGCTCCGCGCATGTGTCCTCGACTTTGGTCGTAGCTGGGAGGACAACCTACCCTTGGTGGAGTTTGCGTACAACAACAGCTACCACTCCACCATCGGGATGGCACCGTACGAGGCATTGTACGGCCGACCATGTAGATCTCCTTTGTGCTGGACAGACCCTAGGGAGTCAGCACTGGTGGGACCGGAGATGGTCCAGGCCACGACAGAGAAGGTCCAGGTCATCCAGGAGCGGATGAGGACAGCTCAGAGCCAGCAGAAGTCATACGCTGACAGGAGGCATGGGCCACTGGAGTTCGAGGATGGCGACCACGTCTTCTTGCGGGTCTCACCTCGATGTGGTATTCGGAGATTTGGCCGAGGCGGCAAGTTATCTCCGCTCTTCATCGGACCCTTCCAGATTCTCAGCAGGATTGGTGAGGTGGCTTATCGCCTGGCTCTACCACCTCAGTTGCACCGGGTGCACGACGTCTTCCACGTATCCCAGCTGAGGAGATACGTGCACGACCCGACGCACATCATTGACCATGGGGAGCTTGACGTTGACGATGGGGCGACATTCACGGAGGTTCCGATGGAGATAGAGGATCGACAGGAGCGGGTTCTGCGTGGGCGATCGATTCCTCTTGTGCGCATCATATGGCAGCACGGGAATCTCCAGGAGAGCACATGGGAGCGGGAGGCTCAGATGCGTGCTCAGTACCCTCATTTGTTTCCCTAGTTTTTGATGTATCTTTACGGGGACGTAAAGCCCTGAGGTGGGAGTAATGTAAAGACCCGTAAAATTCAAGGAAAATTTTTTCTTAATTTTATTTAGAATTTTACAAGAGCGTGGTTTCAGACGGCACCTGATTCCGAGGCCCGGAGTGCCCGGAATCAATTTCCGAAGTTTGGCTCGGGTACGTTCAGTGAACGAATGAGCGGGAATTCCTAACTTTTGATCCGGTGCTCGGAATTGAAATCCGAGGGCACCGATGAACTCGCAGCGCCGAAATCCGCTAAAAGAGACCTTTTCGGAAGTTGCATTTGTTGCGGGTTGAAAGTTAGTTTTGGGGTTTTTAGTTTTAGTTAAATAAAATTTTGTGAAGAACAAATTTTATTATAACTTGATAAAACCTACCAAAGGGGGTTGGAAGTGGGACCCACACCCACTTAACCTCCCTTGGGAGGATTAAGTGTGGTGGGGCCCACACGAACCCCTAAACCTCTCAACTTCCCCCTTAAACTCCCCTCTCTCCCTCTTAAATGTTTGTAAACTTAACACCTAATTAATTACACATGACATGTTAATTAATTAAGTGTTATGTTTCGAATTTTGAAGTTTTGAATTCCTTGGCTTGGTAAATAAAATAAGGGGGGACCTTATTTTATTTTGTTAGCCAACTTGTGTGGATTTCTTTTTGAGAGCTCCTCCTCCATCTTCTTCATCTTGACGAAGAACGCTCAAGCTCCGACGAAGAACGCCGCACCTCCCTTCTTCGTTTACCGTGTCAACGAAAGGGGACGCCACTTCTTCCTCGGACAACCTTCGTCGGCGTACAAGTATTCGCCAACGACGTGTCTCTTCGGACGCACCCCCTTCGTCATCGGATTTGACGAACGGCTACCGCGACGCCCGACCTCCGCGACGTCGACTTCCGCGGAACGTTGACAATCTTCGAACCTTATACCAAGGTAGGGGTTGTTATTTTATTCTTTAATTATTCCATTTCTTGATCGTGGATCTCGCAAGTCTAACATGAGGCTTTTGAATGTTTAAGTTGAGTTATTTATTTAACGTGAGGGGGCCGGACCGCATGAACACGGCCGAACCCCCCTCCATCATTCTTGTTGTTTATTCTTGCGGGTGGAAGCAAAGTGGCGTGGTGCCGTCGCACCACGCGGATAATCGTGCAATTATTTTACGCGGCGCCGTCGCGCCACGCCGAGGAAGAATCTTCAAGAACGTGACGTCGTCGCGCCGCGTTGAAAGGAATCAAGGCACGGCGAAGGGGCGCGGTGCCGTCGCACCGCGCCGGACGACGAAGACCGCGGCCGGTTCCGGGCCGCGGCGGGATGAGAAGACCGGCGGCCGGGCCGCCGGCGTCGGAAGCCGAAGAGGGGACCGGAAATTCCGGTCCCGTTGGAGAAAACCGGCTGGCCAGCTGGCCGGCCGGATGACGTTAAACCGGGGAAAAATTAATTCCCCGGCCAACGTTCAAAACCCCCCTCATTATGAGGGGGGCGGTTTCCATGAAGGGAGGGGGGCAGCAGCCCCCCCCCCCCCCGGTTTTATTTCCAGCCGGCCCCCACGTGCGGGGGCCGTTTTCTTGCAAAGGGCGCGGCACAAAGGCCGCGCCGCCATCCCAGGAAGCGGGGGCTTAGCCCCCGCGTGCAGCCACCTCGCGGCGACAAGCCGCCGCGGCCCTCCGCGCCGCCGCGCCGCCGCCGGCCGCCGCGCCGCTGGCCGGCCGGGCCGCCCCAGGGGGGGGTCGGGCCGGGTCGGCCCGGACCCGGACCCCCCCGTTTCGATCCTTTTTCGGTCTTTTGGCCATAACTTGAGCATCGGACCTCCGATTGACGAACCGTCTACGGCAACGCGATCCTTGGATCGAGACGGTCGTTTTGGTATATCGCACTCAAGGTTTCGGATTACATTGAGTTCGGCCGGGTTGGTTCGTTCACGAGACCAACCGGGCCTTCGGAGCGGAAACGCTCATATCTTGAGCTACGGACGTCTGATTGACGTGCCGTCAGCCGTGTTGTGTTCCTCTTTATGAGACGGATCTTTTGGCATACTCCACCCAAGGTTTGGACGCAGGTGGAGTACGGTCGGGTTGGTTTTACCTTAAAAACCAACCGGGCCCCGGAGACGAAAATGCCAATAACTCTCAGACCGTGCGTCCGATCGACGCGCCGTCTGTTGCGTTGAGTTCCTGTTGACGATACGGAACTTTTGGATACATCAACTCTGGTCTTCGTGATAGTTGATGTATCAGCCTCTCGGCTCGTGGAGCGGACCCTCCGAACGAGCTTGCTGTGTGCGGGAACCCTAGTGCTGGCTGCGACTGTTCTACTGCTACTACTGCTACTGTGACTGCGACGACGACAGTACAGAGATTCTGTGTGGATTCGACGACGACGACTTCAACACTCAGCGATCCTACGTGGATCAGTGCTACAGGTCCTGTGTGGGCCCGATCCTGTGTGGGTCCTTGCGCTCAGCGGTTCTGTGTGAGCCAGCGCCTACAGGTCCTGTGTGGGCCCGATCCTGTGTGGGTCATTGCGGGGGTTAGTTACCTATCGATCCTTCGTGGGTCCGACGACTTAGATGGATCAGTGATCATCTTTATCTTCCTTTGAAGAAGTATACCTGTGTGAGCTGAATCCTATTGCTTTCCTGTGTGGATTGTGTTGTGCAATCCTGTGTGGATTACGTTTTGCTTTCCTGTGTGGAATACGTTTACTTTCCTGTGTGGACTGAGTAGTACTTGGGCTCGGAGGTTGGAGCATATTTGAATTGATGACTTAGGTATTTGTATGGGCATATACCTAAGCAGTGTCGGTTGTTACTTCGTGATTGTACCTTTCTTCGTGGTTTATCCTTTGTGGATTTTGAGAGACCTTCAGGGGTCTCGGGGTCCCTACTGAGTAGCTTATACTCACCCCTGCACGGGCTTTGCCCGCACTACGTTGTGTTGGTTGCAGACGACGGACAGCGTTGACCTTAGCTGAGGCTTGCAGAGCGGGACGGTACCCGGAGGTGGACCACTGGGTGGGACGTGCTCGGAGCGGACGGCGGGACCCGTGGAGCAGAGGAGCTATCTGTACCCACCCTTCAGGTGGGATTTCCTATGGACAGCTCGGAGTAGCGGCTTTTACTTTTCAGTTGTTGTTTTCCCTTTCGAGTTGTACTTTACTTTCAGTTTGGGTTTGTATTCTGGCCCTTTTTCTTTTCCGCACTTTCAGTTGTACTCTGCTTTTGTTTAGTGTTTACTTTCCTCTTGTTTACTCTGTGGTGTTTGTTTACTTTACAAAGGCAATGCCTTCCCTTTTTACCGGGATTTACGCCTTGGTGCTAGTCGCCAGCCCCTGGCCTATGGAAGGCGGGCTTGGGGTAGTCACGGCACGGACCCCGAGGGCGGGTCATGACACAAAATTCCAAAAATTGGGTATTACTATTCATAACGGCTAGTTTTAATAATATTTTAATAGCATATCGTTGTTTAGTGAAACTTGGTATTGTGTACGACACAAGCTATCGAGTAAGGTCGTGATTACGTGTCAACAAAGCCAAGCTAGTGTTGTGTGAAGTGAAAGATTAAATTGATGATTTATATAACATAAAAACAAAATATTTCTCATAAAAGTCTCGGGTGTTACATTCTACCCCCCTTAAAATGAATTTCGCCCTCGAAATTCGTCACTTTGTAACAAACAGATGAGGATACCTCTCCCTCATCACATCCTCAAGCTCCCATATAGCTTCTTCTAATTGGTGGTTCCTCCATAAAACTTTCACCAAGCGAGTGGTCTTGTTCTATAGGAATTTTTCAAAATGATCCAGATTCTCTATCGTCTATTCTTCATAAGAAAGATCTTTCTCCAGCGGTACAACTTCTGAGCTAAGTACATGTGAAGGATCAGGTATGTACTTTCTTAGGAGAGATACATGGAACACATTGTGAACATGAGAGAGATTCGGTGGAAGTGCCAATTGGTAAGCTACCTTCCCAACCCGATCCAGTATTTCGAAAGGACCGATATACCTAGGTCATAGCTTTCCCTTCTTTCCAAATCTCATTACTCTCTTCCAAGGAGATATTCGTAAGAACATTTTATCACCCACTTCAAACTCTAGGTCTTTTCTTTGGTTGTCGACATATCTTTTTTGTCGATTATGAGCTTCTCTTATGTGTTGTTGAATATATCGGATCTTTTCTGCCATCTCATCAACAAGATCAGGTCCTAATAGATTTCTTTCCCCAACTTCATTCCAGCAAGTTGGAGTCTGGAATTTCTTTCCATAGAGAGTTTCATAAGGAGACATTTGAATACTGGAGTGAAATCTATTATTATAAGAAAATTCTACCAAAGGTAGGTGTTGATCCCAACCACCTTTGAAATCCATAGAGAAAGCTCTCAACATATCTTCTAGAGTTTGAATTGTCCTCTCAGACTGACCATCTGTCTGAGGATGATAAGTAGTGTTGAAACTCAACTCTGTATCCAGAGTATGTTGAAGACTTCGCCAGAACATCGAGGTAAATCTCGGATCCCGATCAGATATAATGGAAAGTGTTACTCCATGAAATCTTACCACTTCCTTTACATATATCCTGGAAATCTGATCTAGAAAGAAATCCTCTCTAATAGAAATGAAGTGTGAAGACTTTGTAAGATGATCAACTATGACCTAGATAGCATTATTACCTTTGGATATTTTAGGAAATCCAGTGACAAAGTCCATAGTGATGTTTTCCCATTTTCATTCGGGTATGGGTAATGGTTGTAACATCCCCTTAGACTATTGTCTCTCAGCTTTAACTTGCTGAAAAACCAAGCATCGAGAGACATATTTAGCAACATCTCTTTTTATGCCATCCCACCAGAAGTACTCTTTCAGGTCCCTATACATCTTCGTGCTTCTAGGATTAATAGATAATGAAGAACTATGAGCCTCATCCAGCAACTCCTTCTTTAATTCTACGATGGGAGGAACACAAACCCGATTCCTGAACTTTATTATCCCATCACAATCAAGGTTGAATTCAAGAACATTTCTCACCTTCTTTTGTAACTCTACATCTTCTTTCTCTGC
The DNA here is from genome assembly GCA_963277665.1 of Viscum album. Classification (NCBI taxonomy): domain Eukaryota; kingdom Viridiplantae; phylum Streptophyta; class Magnoliopsida; order Santalales; family Viscaceae; genus Viscum; species Viscum album. The sequence continues at coordinate 1,208,452,613 of OY728166.1, forward strand.
CTCTTTAATCTTCACATGTATAGATGGTTGAACATTCATTTGAGAAAGATATGATTTTTCCCCTTCCATTATAATTCCAAGATCCATCCTTTGTAAATCCATAAATATTGGATCTTTTGTGATCCTCATCATGGATAAACTGGCATGGTATTGTCAACTTAATGCGTCTGCCACCTTGTTTTCTTTCCCAGGGTGGTAATGAATTGAGCAGTCGTAATCCCTAATCTGCTCCAATCATCTTCTTTGGTGCATATTCATCTCCTTTTGTGTGAAAATATACTTTAAACTTTTATGATCAGTATAAATATCACACATTTCTCCATAAAGATAATGCCTCCAAATGTTCAATGCAAAGATTACCGTAGCTAACTCCAAATAATGAGTTGGGTAATTTTTCTCATAGATTTTCAACTTTCGTGAGGCATAAGCTATCACCTTATCATTTTTCATAAGAACACACCCCATCCCCTTCTTGGATGCATCACAGTAGATCACAAACCTTTCTCCACTACAAGGCAGTGTGAGCACAGGTGCACTGGATAACCTTCTTTTCAATGCTTTGAAATTCTCTTCACATTCCTCCGTCCATATGAACTTAACTCCTTTTCGAGTCAACCTGGTCAGTGGATTAGATAATCATGAAAAATCTTTCACAAAATTTCGATAATAACCATCCAAACCAAGAAAACTTCGGATCTTAGTTACTGTTGTTGGTCTCAACCATCTTTCGATAACCTCTATTTTTGCTGGATCCACATATATCCCCTCTTTTGAGATTATGTGACCCAAAAATGCAACTTTTTGAAGCCTAAATTCACACTTGGTAAATTTGGCATAAAGCTTCTCCTTTCTCAGGGTCTTCAATATAATTCTCAAGTGATCTTCGTTTTCTTCCTTGCTCTTTGATTATACAAGAATATCGTCTATAAAGACTACCACAAAGTTATCAAGATAGTCTCTAAAGACTCTATTCATCAGATCCATGAAGATAGCAGGGGCATTAGTAAGACCAAATGGCATCACTATAAATTCATAGTGTCCATACCTTGTACGGAAAGACGTCTTTGGTATACCCTCCCTCTTGACCCTTAATTGATGATACCATGAATGAAGATCAATATTGTAAAAGTATTGAGCTATGTGTAGTTGGTCAAATAGGTCATCAATGCGTGGGAGGGGGTATTTGTTCTTGATAGTGATCTTGTTAAGTTCTCGATAATCAATGCAGAGTCTCATTGATCCATCCTTCTTCTTAACAAACAGAACAGGCTCTCCCCAAGGTGATTCACTAGGGTGTATGAATCCCTTGTCAAGATTCTCTTGGAGTTGCTTATTCAATTCTTGCAACTCAATTGGGGCCATTCTATAAGTTGTCTTTGAAATAGGTAAAGCACCTGGTATGAGTTCTATTGAAAACTCAACTTCATGATTTGGTGGAAGACCCGGTAATTCCTCCAGAAATACATCATCAAACTCCCATACAATGGGAATATTCTTAATTGTGAGTTTCTCTCTAATCATTTGAGATAAATAACCTTCATTTAGTGGAATCAAGACCCATAAGATGGAAGAAATTTCCACTGGAAGGTTATGTTCATCCTTGCATCGACAGACGATCATAGATTGATCTGGAATATGAAATGTGACTTCCCTTCTTTGGAAATTGATATGAGCTCCATATAAAGAAAGCCAATCCATGCCAAGAATCACATAAAATTCCACTATAAGAAGGATCACAATATTTCTAGGAAGCACTTTCCCACAAACTTCAATCGGAGAAGAATTATAAAATTTTGAATCGACTTTTGTGCCATTAGGAGTTGTCACAGCTAACTCAATATATAATTATTGAGGTAATATGGTGATACCTTTAGAAAAGTCTTCAGAAATAAAAGAGTGGGTGGATCCAGAATCAAATAAAACATTTTCTACTTTAGAGTGGATGGTAAGTGTACCTTTCACCACTTCATTATCGTACTCCATATCGCTGATAGAAATTTCATGTGACTTTCCATTGTCTTTATCCTTAAGAGTTTGTTGATGTCGATCATCATCAACAACCCTTGGATTAGGGAATTGATTGGAATAATTCCCCATTTCCCTGAACTTGTAACATTGAAGTGTAGGAGGTGCACTCTATGTAGCCATTTCTTTTTTTACATCACTAGACATCTTATTCCCATCATTGTGGAATTCAAATGCCCGATGACCTTCTTTTCCACATTTGAAACATTTACTTGTCCATTTAAGACAACTCCCTCCATGTTTCTTTCCACACTTTTAGCATAAGGGAAAACTCATCTTCTGTTCAGTGTGCTCTTTAGATTTTCCTCTGAATTCCATTTTCCACTTCTTATCAAATGCATATGACTGATGGGTTACTCCAATCTCCATCTCAACCTTGAGAGCACATCAAATGATTTACTCGTAGCTATTGAAGTCCCTTATGGATAACTCCCTTCGAAGACTTGGTTTTAAGCCACTAAAGAATCTATCGATCTTACTCTCAGGTTGGATAATAATAACAGAAGTGTACCTTGCAAGTCTTGTAAAATTTTCTTCATAGGTACCAACAGATTCTCCATCCTTTTTCTTTAGTTCAAGAAACTCCTTCTCCATCTTTGTTCGATGAATACGAGGGAAGTACTTATTGAAAAATAAGTTCTTGAACTCGTCCCATTCCATGGACTCAATTTCATCTCTTTGCCTCATATTCTTGATAAGATTCCACCATTGATCAGCATCTCCTTCCAAACGATACACTGCTAAGATGACTTTATCATGTTCAGAACATTGAAGAACTGAAAATATCTTTTCAGTAGTACTGATCCATTTTTCATCAACTAATGGATCAGTAGACCCGCTGAATGAAGGTGGACGCTGCCTTCTGAAGGATTCAAAATAATTTTGCTCCTTCCTTTGCTCGTTTGGAAGTCATGCATGATTCATAGCTTGAGAAATTTGTGTGAGCATGGATACAAGATTTTTCATTCCAGCTCCCATAACATTTGGCTGCTCAGGGGGGTAATCATTGCATTGCCCGTCGCATTCCGCATTAACACGGTTTCTTCAGGTTCCATCCATTGACTAAAACCAAGAAGAATAGTGTGAGAAACATTAATTATAATAGGAAAACCACATAATCAGGAATAAAATTTTTCACTTAAGGTCTTATCATAGGTTATTCATGTCCATTTCTAAAACACTAAGATTGTGTTCAATGCTTAGACTTATCCTTAGGGTTCTTACTAAGGCATTCACATCCTAGTTTCCAAAGGTTGACTATACCTTTCCTCTGATACCAACTATAACGACCCATAATTTACATACATTGTTAATAAGTCAAAATTGAAGTACACTTATTACAACATATAACAAAACCATGAAAGGACCGTATAGGTATAGTGTCTTTAGAAACTGGGAAACATAAAAAACTGTTTCATAAATCATATACATTGTCTCTCATTTATTTCATCATATCTAGAGTCCCTTTTGGAATATCCTACTTAATAACCTTCTTCCTGACCTGGGGAAAGAAAACATATAAAAGGGTGAGATCAAATGATCAGTAAGGGTAAACAAAAGAAAAACCAATCACATCATATTCATAAGAACATAACATTTTGGAAATCTTAACCTGAAAAAGAAATCATAATTTCATAACATGTGATAAATCATAGTAGTGAAATGTAATCCCAATAATCATAACTTAAAACATGAAACTTTGTGGAATACACACATAATCATAGAGAATCATTTCTTAGTAGTCAAGACTCATTGACAAGACTATCTTAGCAGAAAAAGTCCATTTCGGAACCGAGTTCACTGCTCATTTCAGTCTTGTTTAACTGAACCGGAATAACATGTCGTTCCAGCCATGTCTATCTAATGAGATATAAATCTTTACCCAATGCATTGGAGGTAGATATAGGTCCCACCCATCTCATAATGATACCATTCTTATGTGTTCCACAAAATCAAAAAACATACATCATTGTATAACCCATGTAATAAAAATGGGATTCTTAAACATCGTGACATCATAAAACAATTCATATAAGATAAAGGAATTCATAAAAATAATTCAATCACAACATAATAAAATCAATTTAATAATAGGGATATAAAAAGAACCCTATATTATCTTAGATGTAAAATAATTTTGATAAAACACTTGAACTCCATTCTTGAGGAAAATATCCTTTCTACTTCAAAATCATTTTTCATTTCTTAACATGTCATACAATTTTAAACTAAAATAAGTTGATTAAAAATAAACTTGAAAACTTGTAAAGGAATCTTTTTGGAAATAATGTTTTTAAAATCCATTCATTTCGTATAAGTTAAAAAAACATTCTTCTCGTACTTATGTCGGAAAAGTCAAAAAGTACCTCATACGAAAAAAGACAAAAGATTCCTTTCATATCTTTTACTAAAAACTCACCAAAGGGTAAAATTGGATTTAAAAAACTGTAGGATGATATAAATAATATTAAATATTGAGGAAACATGGATGTGGATTGTAAATATTCCCCAGTAAATTCTGAAGTATAAACAATCTCGGATAAAAATTGAGATTGTGAGATTATCCCTTACCTTAGGTCCGATTTGCTTGGTAAGTGTCTGAACCTCCTGTATAATGATTTAACTAATGTTATTGACTTATTCCATAATCATAATTATTTTTGAGATATCATATATTGTTATATTCTAAGCTTCTTATTAGTAATATTTCATTACTACTTGTTATTCGGGTGTTTATTACTTTTTGTTCTTATACGTGTTTTGTCGAATAAATTATTATTCTTATTTTTAGGTTATAGATACCTCATTTACAGAATGGTATTAGTGTAATATATATCATATTTATTCATTATATTCATTTATATAATCATTATTCAATGAATATCATGTAGAACGAGTCGCATCACATTGTGGAGACGGTATTCCGTACGTACGCACGAGCGATGATATCATTCGCATGATCGTGGAATTGTATTGGAGTGTATGTATACTATTTAAGAATAAATATCACTTTAAAATAATCATATATTGTTATTCTTTACACCATTATACCCATCCAAGTAAGGTGGTCGTGGAAAATAGATTACACCACGACGTGGAGACGGTGAAAAGTTCAATAAAATTTTTATATATCTAAAATTATTATAAAATGACTCCAATGAATTACTTTGAACTTATAAAGGTATTATGTATCAATTTTTACCTAAAATAAATTTAAATAAAATAAATAATTATTTAAATAAAATGTCGGTTTTTAAATAGTAACCCAGTGTTTTCACTATTCATCTAAAATTGAAAGTTTTTAGAAAAATACCAAAATTGCACCCTAGATAATTTTGATATTCTGAATCAAAAAATGAAGTCCATTTTGAAAGATGAAATTTACAAAATTACAAAAAGTGGGTATTACTATTCATAACGGCTAGTTTTAATAATATTTTAATAGCATATCTTTGTTTAGTGAAACTCGTTATTGCGTACGACGCAATCTACCGAGGAAGGTCACGATTGCGTTTAAAGCAAGACAAGCTAGTGTTGTGTGTAGTGAAAGATTCCTTTGATGATTTATATAACATAAAAACAAAATATTTATCATAAAATTATAGGGTGTTACATCTTGTCTCGAACTCTGAGCTGATGATAGCCTGAACTGAGGTCTATCTTCGAGAACCATTGTGCTCCCTTGAGATAATCAAAGAGGTCTTCAATACTCGAGAGTGGATACTTGTTCTTCAAGGTCACCTGATTTAGGCGACGGTAGTCGACAAACAGTTGTAAGCTCCCATCCGCCTTCTTGGTGAATAAAATCGGGGAAGCCTAGAGTGAAACACTGGGTCGGATGAATCCCTTTCTCTGCAAGTCCTCCAGCTGTACCCGCAGCTCACGAAGCTCAGCGGGAGACATCCAATATGATAGAGTAGATATCGGTGTTGTCCTAGGGTACAGGTCAATGTATAAATCTACCTCTCTATGAGGTGGTAGTCCTGGAACATCGTCAGGAAAAACGTCTGCATACTGATCCACCACAACAGGTAAAATCGGACTCCTCACATCAACTTATCCTAGGATGAGGCTAGCCAACTGATGTGTGATCGGCTTACCTCTCCTCTGTGTAAGTCCATCCTGCACTGCAAAGACTCCCTTATCACCGGTGAAGGTGAACCTGCTCCCATCTGTGCGGACACACTGCACTTTTCACCTAATGCAGTCGATCTGGGCATGGACTGTAGATAACCAATCCATACCCAAGATGACGTAGTAAGGCCTTGATGCTGCAACAAGAAGATCCCAGCTGAATCTCTTGCCTCTTAGAGTAAGTTCACACTATTGGAACTAGTGTGTAATCGTTGAGTCTGCTCCCGTAAGAGTCTCTAGTCGTAAGGATCGAGCCAATGGCTCCATCGGAATCTCCGAGCTCCGAACAAGGGCAGCGGCAATAAAATAATGAATCGCTCTTGTGTCTATAAGAACTGTAGCAAGTGTGGAGTAGACACAGATAGTACCTCAAATCATCTCAGGTGCATCGTGGTCGTAGGCCTCGACTGCCTGAAGCTGAGCCTGCCCCTGTCTGCCAGCTCCCTATGGTCGGGGTGGTCCTCCTGGTGGTGGTGGTGGTAGAGCCTCGAAGCGTCGTCCACCACCTGCTGCTCGGATAGCTCCTTTGCCTCGTCCGCCTACTCCCTGCGGACCACCAAGGTCGAACCTATGCCTCTGCCTGGGAGGTCCCTCTACTGTCTGCTGCTCGTCTTCATGGCGGGTCAGGCAGTCCCAATCCATGTGGCCCTACCCGCCATATGCATAGAATTGTCTGCCCCTCGTATGGATGGATTTGCTTCGTGTGCCCCGCACATCTCAACCAGTATCCTGAGGTTTCCCACCTGATGGCCTAGTCTGCTTGGACCTCTGCGACATTTGTCTACTACCAGCTATAGAAGACTCTGTTACGTGTCGCCCTGTGGTGGGTCTCACTGCTGGCATCGGCTCAGCAAGAAATATCTCCACAAGAAGGGCTTGCTCCAGTACTCCTGCTTGCGTCGAAATACTGAGGGAGATCATTGAAGCCCTGATCTCATGCCTCAGTCCCTGCTCAAAGGTCCGAGACAAGAAGAATGGGTCCTGTACCATGTCCGTGGAGTATTACGATAGGTCGGTAAATCTCTCCGAGTTCTAGGATACTGTCATGCTACCCTACCGCAAATGTAGTAACTCCTGGATGCGCACCGCACTGAGGGTGGATGGAAAAAACTCCGAGAGGAAGAGGCTCTTGAAATCCTTCCAAAGTAGAGATGCCTCGTCGTGCACCTGGAGCATCAGGCTCCACCATCTACCTGCTGCTGCGTGTAGGAGACTCGCGAAAAGGATCACCATAATGTCCGTTGGTGTCCCTACCAATATGAAGACTCTAACGATAGCCTCCAGCCAATCCTTGGCTGCCTGAGGGTCCGTCTCTCCATGGAACCTAGGCAGCCTCTCTCATTGAAACTCTTGAAATGAACTCAGGCGGCGTGCACTCTCTTCTACTAGGGCTGGTGGCATCGGTGGCTCAACTGGTAGTGGAACCGCTAGTGCCTCTGCTATAATGGGGCCCTGCACTGAGGCCTCGTCGCTCGGTGGGCTGACATCTCACACGTAACTAAGAACCCTAGCTGGATGCCTTCGTGGGGACATCCTGAAAAGAAACATGTGTGCCAAGGGAAAACAGTATACCTGGTGAGCTAACACAAAGTAATCACAATGAAAACTTTTGAAACACACATACAATCAATGTTTTTGAGCACTGAGTCGGAAATCAGAAGTCAGGGTCCTTGTGTATGGATACGTCAACCGTCGCACCAACACTGGACTCCCTGGACAGAAAACCACACTCAACACTCTTAACATTATTTCTTCACAAAGAAGAAATTATCAGAGTCCTGAGTTCTGCGGTAGAACCGACTCCTCTAATACCAATTTGTCACAACCCATCCTCGGGGCCCGTGTCGTGACTACCCCAAGCCAACCTTCCATAGGACATAGGCTAGAGACTAGCACCAAATGTGTAAATCCCAATAAAATTGTAAGGCATTGCCTTTATATAATTAAACAAACACAACAGAGTACGCAAGTGAAGTAAGCACTAAGTAAAACTGAGTACAAAGGTAAGTGCTAATAAGTAAATGGGCCAGTATACAAACCCAACTGAAAGTACAATACAACTGAGAAATAAAGTACAACATCAGTAAAGAAAAGTAGCAACCACTGAGTCATCCTCCGGATATCCCACCTGAAGGGTGGGTAATGATGGTCTCCTCAGCTCCTCGGGGCCGGATGTCGGCTCCGTGTACGTCCCGTCTAGTGGTCCACCTCCGGGTACTGTCCAGCTCCACAAGCCTCCAACTCGATCAGTGTTGTCCGTCGTCTGCAGCCAACACAACTTAGTGCGGGAATAGCCTGTGTAGGGGTGAGTATACGATACTCATTAGGGACACCGAGACCCCCAAAGGTCTCCCAGAATCCAAGAAGGATACACCAAAAAGGAAAGATACAATCACGAATTATCAACCAAATCTACTTAGGTATATGCCCATACATATTACCTAGTCATTAATCTCAGTTCAACTCCAACTTTTGAGCCCAAGCATAATACAGTCCACACAGGAAAGAAGTCTAATGATTGAAAGACAAGACTCAGGTCACACAGGTATACTATATTCAAAGAGGGGGTGGAGATGATTAGATGTAGCCTCTTAATCATCTCCTCTACTGAACCCACAAAGGATCCAAGTACAGAAGTCATCGTTGTCGACCCGGCTGATGTCGGACCGACCCAGTGAAATGCACGGTCCGGCCCGAAGGGGGTGCATCCAGGCCCAACCCGGCATGGCAGGGCCCGGCCCGGCGTGGCCGGTTGGACGCGACCCAGCGGGGCACTGCCCCACTGGCTCGGCCAGCTAGCCAAGCGGCTCGGCCCGAAGGCCGAGCAGTCCGAGGGGGGCGGTGCGGCCCCCTGGCAGCCCGAACTGGCGACGCCAAGCAGTGACGCCCTCCATAACTGGTCGGTTGGAGCTGGCCGACCTTCTGGCACGAGCGGCCCGTATGGGTGTGGTGCCCTACTGGCGCCGAGGTTTGCTCCGCTCGGCCGACCGACGGGCCGTCCAGTCCTTCCGCCGAAGCGGCTTGCGAAGCGGGCCGCGGTTCCTTCCGCATAGCTGGCGCGATGGTGTCGGCTTCCTCCGCTGCGGCCTTCCCTGGCCGCGACTCCACGTTCCTGGCACGGCGTGATGGTGTTGTTCTTCCTCCTCCATGGACTGCTTCATCGTGGCTTTCTTTGCATATGCGATGGCGGCCCTTGCGCTGCTAGCCTCTTCCGCGTTCCGCTTCCAGTCGCTGATTCCAAAAAGATCAAGTTCTAGAAGAGGGTCACCGGTTCATGTTCGTTCAGCCCGCGCCCTCCGCGTTAGGTGGTAAAACATGACCAAATTAGTTTCAGAGAAATCAAAGAGGAACAAGTACAATTTTAATCAACTAAAATTGTATAAAATCCCCCTACCTCGAATATGGTTCGTGGTTGACAAGCGTCGTGGATGACTGTGTTGTTTCCATCATCATATGAGCGCACCCGAAGAAGAATTGGCCTCTCCTGTCTTGTCGTGTAGAACAGAAAAGAAGGAATGTTGTCGTTCCTCGTGGAAGAGAGTGTCATTATTCATTGTAAGAGAGTGTCGTTCTTCATCGGAAGGTTTTTGTTCTTCAATAAAGGAGAAACTCTCTTCTTCTTTCACAAGAGCTCTCTCCCATATATTTCCCCCAACACAGCATGTGCCAACCAAATTAAAATAAGGCTACCACTTATTTTAATTAAACTTTCCAATCATTCAAAATTAAAATCCCTTAATTAAATAATTGAAGAGTTTGATTGCATTGATTAACATGTGTTGGAAAATAATAAAGAGGGAGAGAGGGAGAGGAAGAGTTTACACAATTTAAGAGGACTTTACAAATTAAAGAAGGGGGTTAAGGAATTTAGGGGAAGGTGAAAGGTTGGGGCTCGTGTGGGCCCCACATTTCAAATATCCACACATGGGAAGTTGGATGGTTGTGGGCCCCCAACAACTTCCCATGAGAGGTATTAACTTCCAAAGTTATAAAATAAAATTGTTCTAACAATTTTATTTATTTTAAACTAATTTCCCAATTATTAATTCTCAACCCTCTTAAAACACAACTACGGTAAAGGTCCCCTTAATAAATTACCAGTGTTGCGAGTTCATCGGTGCCCTTGGATTTCAATTTCGAGCACTGGTTCAAAAGATAGAAAAACCCACTCGTTCGTTTACAGAACGTACCCGAGCTAAACTTCAAAAATTGATTCCGGGCACACCGGGCCTCAGAATCAAGTGTCGTCAGAATCCACAGACTCGTAAAATTACAAATTATTTAAGGAAAACATTTCCTTGAATTTTCCAAGTCTTTACAAAGTATTTTACGATACCTAACAGTACCCAGGAAGGTGGACTTCATCTGCGGATTAAAACAGAACTTCAATATAGCATATACCTATAGTTGAGGATACAGGAAATTCATTCAAATGAAGGGACCTACATGTCCATAAACATTTTTTTACCTACAAGTCAATAAACTGTGAGTCGATTCCTTTCTAAGAGCATTGACCGAAGGAAGTGGAAGATGGTGACCCTTTCCACTGATAGTGATCCAGAGAAAGAGGCATAGGGAGTGACCATTGGGAATGCAGTGAGCAGACCCTAAACCATGTAAAGACAGTGGTCTTGGGCATAGAAGATCTATCCCGAACATTGTACTCATTATTGGAAGTGAGCCTTAGTGAATTTGGTACATCCTTACATTCTCATTGTATGCTCCTTGGACGTATCCCAGTGAGGGTGAACCAGGTAAAAATCGGTATGACTTGTGCATGATTTCATATATGTTCATATATTGCTATGGGAGGAAGAGAGAATTGAGTTTTGTCTAACAACGAAACAAGATCTGAATGGGAGAGAGTTTTAATCTATCAACCCTGATTCACCCCCCTAGGGTATTAAACCTAGTGGACCTAACATTAATCCTATATTTTTATAGTATATATGGATAATATGATAAATGTGGGACATTGGAAAAAATACATAGCCTAATTTAGAGATCAATGTGATGGAGTAAAAGTTTTTCTAGAAAATGATTTTTGATAGATATTTTCCTCACACTCTCTAACTTAAAATAGTCCGATAATTCCCTTGCCTCATGAAAATGATGATAAATAAATTAGGGTGTATGATGAAAATTTCAAAATATTATCACTATACACCACTAGATTTTTCATTGAATTTAAATTTAATTTTGACCGAATTATAGTGGGATAAAGATAAATCAATGAAATTCACTTGATATTTGAGACATTTCTTTCTATGGGGAAATTGTCTATTTTCCCCTCAAAGATGAAATAGTGATCAAAAAATATAAATTGTCTCTTGGGAATGGAGACAAGAAGATTCAAATTGATTTTAATTATTACAGTATAATGGAAAATTCTCATGGGGGTAAACACATCCACAATCCAACTTGTCAAAAGCATGGGAAGAAGCATCCCACAAATCTCTTTAAGTGGATAAGGATATTATATAGGTGTGGGAAGGAAGGGTACCATGGTAGTGATTTTTTATGGGATAAACCCACAAATGTGATAGAAAAATGGAATTCTCCGATCAACCCTCATCCTTTAATCTAATGTTTAAACTAAAATGAATAGGGGTATGATGAAAATCAATTACCAAATCCAAGGGTTGTTAGTGATAACTGATGACAACAACCCCTAAGGCCTAGAGTGAAAGGGAGAGTGAATGCCATCACAAATAATTAGGTGGATTATTATAATTAAGAGGTGACATGAATGATAATTATTCCTTTAAATATAAATAAAATAATATTTTATTTGGGTTCTATGAATTCTTTTATATCATGCATGTTTAGTATAAATATTCAAATGCCCCTCAATTTATAGAAGTGGGGTTGTTATTGAATATGATAAATGGTTAAATTATTCCATAATAATCATATAACTAAATTTTGATCCATATTTTTGCTTCGAATAAAGTAGAAAACCTTATGGTACTCTCCTTAGCATAATTCATTGCTATTTTGGAAGGAATTGGATTTACCTGTATAGATCCATCATAAATTATCAACATATGGAAATCACCGTTAATATCAAAAACCACTCTATGATTAAATACCAATGATATTCATGGGATAAATATTTATTGGTACCAATATCTCAAGAATTTATATTATGCCATTTTGATAAAACATATCAAGCTCAAATGATTAAGACTAAAGAAAATATCATCCTTGGTAAAATTTCCATTATAATGGAATTCAACGATCTATTTCTAGAATAATTTTTCAGTGTTCCCACTAGTTGTGATGTTTAGTTATAAATAGAAATCATACCTAGAGCTTTGAAAATATTTCGTACTCATAATACAATGGTAATTTTTCAACATGAGGAGTTGAAGAAACAATTAAAGGAGAATTTGTATAAAGGGTTTATATGTCCAAGTGTTTCACTAAGGGGTGAACTGGTCCCCTTTTTCAATAAGTGGGATGGTTCAATGATTGAATGAATTGATTATCATGAGCTTAACAAGACCCCAATAAAAAACAAATATCCACCACCATGGATTTATGACTTGTTTGATTAGGTAGATTGAGAAAAGTTCTTCTCTAAGGTGAATCTTCAGTCATGATATTATCAAGTAAAAGTGAATAATGAAGATAACCTAAAGACTAATTTTTCTATAAGGTATGGACACTGTGAATTCATAATGATTCTATTTGGACTCAATAATTCTTCATAAATCTCAAGGGACTTAATTCGTATATTCTTTTTGGATTACCTTAAAAAATTGTAGTACTATTTGTATATGATATTCTTATCTACTCTAAAAGTATATAAGAAATGAGGATTATTTAAATAATTTTATGAATACCTTTTATAAGGAAAATTTATCTGATAATTACATTAAATGTGAGTTTTTACTAGATCAAGTAACTTTCTTTGTTCATTTTATCACTAAAAAAGATGTATCTTTGGATCTACAAAAAACAGAAGAAATCAAAAATATGGCCCAGACCAATATCTGTGACCAAAATCCATAGTTTCCTTAGATTAGTTTGGTATTATAATCAATTATTGTGAAACTTCCCATGATTTTCAAGCCCAGTATCCAAGCTTAATCAGAAGGGATTCAATTTTCTCTAGATTTATGAATGTGAAAAATGATTTAATGTTTTGAAGAAGAGTATAATAATTGAACCTATTCCCACATTACCCACCAGTGGGTAAGGATTTGTGAAATATAGTGATGGAACCCAAAGGGTATTGGGGTGTATAATCATGAAAGATGTAAAATTATAGCCAATTCCTCCTTCCAATTAATGATACATGAGATTAATTTCCGAACTCATGATCTTTAAGTAGATACAATGATAATCACATTGATGATTTGGCTACATCATAATTAAGGATAAATTTGATACATATATAAAGATCCTAAAATCGTCAATTATATATTCAAAAACTGATCTTAATATAAACCTACAAAGTTGGTTAGAACTGATCAGTGGTTATGATTGTACAATCCATTATCTAAATGGGATGTAAAACAAAGTATCAGATGCCTTGATTAGAAAGGAATATCAACCATAGTTATATAATCTTATTGTACATGAAAAAGATAGACATGGGAATAATAAAATCAACTTTGGCCTATATTTTTTAAATAACTACTCGGTCATCTATTCAAAAGTGAATCAAAGAGTCCTAGAAATATTTTGAGTTTCTGTAGAATAATATAGTAAATATTCCAAAGTTCAATTTTTCTAAAGATGGAGTTATATGGTTTTGAACCTGAATACGTCTCCCATAAAAACAAAAAATAGAGGAATCTTCTGGATGATTCATATAGGTAATCCTTCTCAATTAGTCTATGAAACACTCTGATGTATAGAGATGTGAAGCAAAGAATCTGGTGGAATAAAAAATGGGATATTATCAATTTTTATTCTTGATTATTTTTATGAAAACCATTCAAGGAAGAATGAAATATGTCTTTTGGTATAATGTAATCTTTTCCCATAATAATATGTAAATGAAAAAACATAACTGTGAATTTTATCATAGGAATCCACATGACTCCTAAAGGAAATAACACCAGGTTTTTGGTAGTCGATTGCCTTAAAAATTCAGTGAATGTCATAGCTCCTAGGCAATATTTATCTCTTGAAAAACAATCGATGATATACATAATGAAATTGGTTAGATGGTAAGAAGTTAAACTTTCTATTGTATATGATAAATATCTATGGTTTACCTCGTGGTTTTGGAGATGTCTTCTGCAAGAATTTAATACATAAATGAACTTAATCACTTCTCATCACCCTCATAATGATGATCAGTCTGAAATAACCACTAAATCAATGGAGTGTTTTCTAGGATCATGTTCAATATATTTTGAATGATGTTTGAAACATCACCTTCCCCTAGTGGAGTTATCATATAAAAGTAGTTTCTATTCTAGAATTCATATGGAACCTTATGTGGATCTGTATGGTATGAGGTTTTAGACATCGATATGTTGGTATGAATATAGAGAGGATAATATAATGGGACTTGATCTAGTCCAATAAATTATAGAGATGTTTTAAACCATTTGGTGTCATATGTGACACGCATAAAGTCATCAAAAAATCTTTTTTATGAATCACTAATGTAACATGATGTTTTAGGTCATAGATAATGTTTTCATTCATATACTAAAATAGAATAAATTCATGAGATATGGGATAATGAAAAATCATAGTTCTAGATACATCGGCCCAATTGATATCATTGATCTCATAATAGTGGTGTAATGTCAACTAGAACTCCCACCTAACCTATCTCGAAGAGATGATGTGTTCTAAGTACCCCTCTAGAGGAATTACATAGAAGACCCCTCACATGTACTAATTCTATAAGTTGTACCATTGGATAATTATCATTAATATGAGGAAAAATAGGTGAGGGTCTTAGATCATAGGGAGAATGTTTTAGGAAATAAGAAAAATTACATTTTTGAAGTGTCGTGGTGGAACCACAAGTTTGAGAAAGCAACATGGGAACTAGATGAGGTGATGAAATAGAAGTAACATCATCTGTTTTAGTGTATGAAATGAAAGTTTTTAGGGTGAAATTTATGAATGTAGAATAATGTAGGAACCTAATAATTTATAAATGAAATACATTATATTAATTAGTGACTTCCTTATTAATAAATTTAGTTATATAAAATACATTCACTACTTCGGTTATTTTGGACATTTATATGGTCTGTAAAATTTAAAATAATTTTAATCATAAAACCCATTTATAAAATATATATTTTACATTTCCAATTAATATTAGAAAGTTTTGTGTTATTGTAATGTCTATTTTAGATAGAAAATATAATTTATGGCCTCAACTATTAGGATTGTACTCTATGTTTCCAATTTATCATAGCTTCTAAGGGAGATAGCATCACTTGGATGTCCCATTGACCAAACCCATATAAATATTTGAAAAAAAAGATCAATCGAAAACATTTACCAAATAACTTCAATCTTATCGAGAGAAAGACCCAAACGATCTTCTCTAACCCACCCCATGAAAATAAAAACATTTCACACCTTACCCTTAGGGCATTCACTGGTGTAATAAAAGACTATTTACAATAGCCCTACAATGAATTGGGTAATGTTCTTATCATATGAGATTCCATGTATGGTGCATAGAATCTTTTCTAAACAACATTATGTTATGATTTCTTAGTATTTAACCTTTAATTTTTTTATGATCTCATGTTTTATGTTGTTTCCACATTCTTATATTTCCTTTATTTTTTTTGTTATAGCATGACTCATTGTTCAAGATTAGGATTCTCATCCATATTATGTTACATTGATATTCATCTTGTCTCACATTTTCTACTTTACCTTATTCTATGCATTATTTATTCCCTTGATAGGATTTATACCTCACCCCTTTCTTATGTATATACTTAGGTTATCCCATGATGTTTTAGAAGAATAAAGAGAACCTAATGGCATGTTATGGAGTGTAAGTTTTTGTTATTGTAAGAACCCAAATTTTCTTAGAGATGATATGGAGTATAGATTGAGAATGAGTTGTTATAATGTGGGGAGATTTTATGATACTTTATTTTTTCGGGTAGGAATCTATTTAATTTTTTTGTCATGATGGGTTGTTTTGAATTAAATTTATGGGTTAAATTAATTCACAACCTTGAAAAATTACACCCCCTGTAAGTTGTTGTTTCCGCAAGTCGACCTGTCACGAAATAAGACTTTACCATGTGTAATAAGATTTTACCATGTGAAAGATTTCACCGTGTGTAATTGGATTTCACCATGTGTAAAACATCACCACGTGTAATTGGATTTCACCACATGTCACCTTTAATTAATGCATTTTTTAAATAGTTTGATGGGATTCCACTCAGTAAAAGGGGGAAATGAGTTACGATTATTAAACGACATGAAATGGGAATTCATTTTGAGAATTTTTTATGCTCAGCTAATTAAAGAGATGTATCCAATGATGGGTAACTCTCTAAACACCCCTCTTCTCTGACTTAAGGCTCATGTGGACCTCCCCTCTCTACTGCGGAGCCTACGCACACCTCTTACTTACACAAAAACTCCACCATGAACCTCAACCATGGATCAAATCTCCTCCATAAAGCTTCCACCTTATACTAAAACCACTCCAAAAACTAGCATCTTTGATTGAAGACCATCTACACACCTCCCTAGTATGGGTGTTCTTCTTCTTTAGATATATATTTCTCTTCTGATCCTCTTCCAAGATAAAAGAAAGATGTTTCTCTGGGCATATTGGATCTAGATCTAGAATTTTTTAATCTAGATCTAGGATTGTTGGATTTAGATCTGGATTTAAGAGATATTGTTTCACTTATATTTAGTTTTAGGTTTTGGATCTAGACCACATTCATTGTTGTGTCCTCAGTTGATCTACTACAATTTGGTACAATCATTTGGCAATCATTCATCACCATTCATTAGGTTGTTGGTATAAAATTCAAATCTCATTATCTTAATTACAATTTTGTTAATGTAATTATATAATTTATATTAGATGTTTAGAAATTGTGTTCTTGATTCAATTAATTAATTTAGTGAATTAATTCATTAAAATATATGTGAAATTGGGATATTATAATTTTAGATCATGAAAAATTAATTATTAAATTAGTTATAAGATATCGATATTTTTTATTTTAGTTAATTAACTATAGAATTTATAGATCTGTTTAGCAATTAGATATCCAAATAGAATTAATTAATTTTTTTAATTAATTAATTATGGAATTGTGAAATTGTGATATTTAGGGATTATTGAATGAGATAATTAATTGGAGAATTAATTATGAGTTTTAGAATTTTTGAATTTGATAATTAATTATGTGAATTAATTATAGAGTTATTGATATTGTTGAACTTGATTAATTATTTTTAGAATTAATTAATGGGAATGGTTAGGATTTTGAAATTGTGTTTTCTTATAATTAATTGTCAAACTAATTATGATATTCAAGAGATTGTTGAAATTGAAAAATAATTTGACAGAAAATTATTGTTATATTGAGGTTGGATAATAGGGATAGTTAATTACAGAATTAATTATTATATATAGTTATGATTATTAAATTTATTGATGTGGAACAATTAATTGAAGAATTAATTGGGGTGATTGAATGAATAGACAAAAAAATAATTGATGATTAAATTGGGGTTATTTAATTAATTGAAATGGGATAATTAATTTAAGAATTAATTGGGGTTATAGAATTTTTTAAGTGGGGAATAATTAATTGTTGAATTCATTAATGGGAGAAATTTTGTTATTTAATTTTTAATTAAATTACAAGATTGAGTAAAATTAATTAATTATGGAAATTAATTGATGGAATTGAAATGGAAAATTAATTGGGGAATTAATTGAAAGTTTTGAGTTAGATTAATTAATTTTAGAATTAATTAATGTAGAAGAGTTGGATTAAATAATTGGAGAATTAATTAATAGTAATTGTTTTGATGGTCCAATTGAATAATTAGATTAATTAATTAGTAAATTAATTAATGTGGATTGTAGGTATATTGAATTGATAAGATTGATTAATTAATTGTTTAATTAATTATGGGATAATGAGATTTATATGTTGGGTAATTAATCATTGAATTAGTGAAGGGATATTGAAATAGATGATTCGAGAAAATTAATTGTAGAATTAATTATGAGTTATTCATAATTTGAATGGTCAATTAATTATTGAATTAATTAACAAGAATGATTGTTATTAATTATTTGTTAAATTAATTAATGGTATTGGATTAATTAATTTATTGATTAATTAATGATTGGTAAATTGGGTGTTATACATGATGATCTACTCCCATAATAATGATATAAATTCATAGTTGAACTGAATAATTAATTGTATAATTGATTATGAGATATGGATGATACTTTTTGAGATAATTAATTGTGGAACTAATTATGGGTTTTTGAGTTTATAGATATTGATTAATTAATTAATTAATGGGATTTTAGTACTTAATTAATTAGGGAATTCGTTAAGGGTATTTAAGTGACAAACTAATTTTTGAATTAGTAATGGAATTGGGGGATAATTAATTAATGAGTTAATTATCTAATTATTTAATTATAAATTGTGCTTAATTAATTGGTGAATTAATTATTGGATGTCAATTTGTGAAATGATTAATTAATTTTTGAATTAATTAATGGGCATTATATGGTAAATTAAATATTGAATTAATTACTCTAGTTGAAGTGACCAATTAATTGATGAGTAAATCTAAGTGATTGTTATGATTATTTAATTGTGGAAATTAATTAATGAAATTTATGTGACTAATTAATCATTGGATTATTTAATGGAAATTGGTTATGATTAATTAATTGTTGAATTAACTAAATGAATGGATGTAGTTCATTAATTATTGACTTAATTAACAAATACGAAATGACTAATTAATTGTTCAATTAATTGAAGTGTTATATATATTTAATTAATTTTTGAATTTATTAATGGATTGTTTGGTGAAATGGGTTATGGTTTTGATAATGTTGGCATGGAGTAACACGTGGGATAACTGGGGTGTGAGAGTGAGATTAAAGGGAGAAGAGCGATAGAGCTTCTACTATTGTTTACTTAAGGACAATGTTATCCTTGTGGGAAGAAGACCAAGAGAGTTTCTAATATTTTTCACTTAAGGACCATGTGAGCCTTAATGGAAAAAGACTATGAGAGCTTCTAATATTTTTTGAAGGACCAAGTGAGCCTTTGAGAAGAAAATACAGTGAGAGATTTCCCGTTTTTTCTAGGAATCATTTATGCTTCATTTTATATTACTCACTTAAGACCCTTGAGGGTAGATCCCATTGCGCACATTACTCATGCCAGAATTATTTACATATTTTATATATTTGATAAAGTACAATTAAATTAATATAATTAATGGTAAAATGGACATTCAGATTTGTGATATACCTTGGTGATATATCAGACTCTAACATGGGATGAAGTAGGTTTTGTGATTCAAGTGTCCATGGGAACCTGGGGAAATGTGTGGTTATGTAATGAGAAACCGAATAAATGTAAATAGTTTAATTTATTACTTATATTTTATTCTTTATATTGTTGTATACACTGTTAATGATTGGATTTATTTTAGAAACCATTGGTAGTGGCCAAATGAGTTGTACTCACACCCTTCTAAGAATTCTTGATCTGTACTCGGATAGACTTTGTGTTTTTTGGATAGGTTAAGGGGAAATTTCCTGCAATAAATAGCTGATTTAGGATGGATCATGGATGAGGGAACCAGATGTGGTTCGATATCCTCTTGGGAGTTTTCAGCGTCTTTATGTTTTATTTTTCATTTTAACACTCACTTTTGAAAGAAATATCTACTATTTAGTTGTGATATTGTATTTCTAGTTTTGGTTATCTTGTGTTACTAGTAGTTTTCTATCCATGTTATATCATTATTATAAAATTGATTATTAATTTTCGATGTTGTATTACTCTAATAAAATAAAAAAAATAGTTCATAGTCTCCCCATGATCGACAATAGACCCTCGCTACTAGTTTACAGCCTCTGATATAGGGGGAGGCGTGCCTGAGGTCATGTGGTGAACCGACTTGGGGCACCGGTGTTTCGCACCTGGGCCGGGATGTTACTAACCGGTATCAGATATTCAGTTTTCTTTTCTTCTTCTTTTGTCTTAATTTTGGGAAAGGTAGATAGGATAATAGGAAGAGTTGGGTCATGGTAATGAGATCATGCATGAGATAAGCTACCCAATATATGGGGGAGAACCCAAGTACCCAAGTAGGGATTGTTGTTATTGTTGTTTTCTATTACATTTGAATGTTATTTCACCTTGGATGATGCACTTATTGTGTGATGTGATTATTGTTTTCTATATTTTTTTAGATTGAATTGTGGCCCTGAATAGCATGAGTGTTTAGTCTTATTGAATCATTCTAGGCACTCAAGAATATTTTTTGACATGAATCATTATAGGAATTCATGGGAAAATGGGTTTTGGGTAAGTAGTTGAACATGAAATATTATTCATTGATTTTGAAATTGAACTGAAAATGGTTCCTAACAAGAAATTGAGAAAGAATCTAATATGATGAAAGATGATAATAAAAGGATGCCTAAATGTAAAAATTTGAATAATGATAATGTGTTTACCCTTTTTAATCAATACCTTTGTGTATTATGTTCAAGGGTAGTGATAGTTCCTTAGTTTTTACTGTGTGGCAGGATAAAGTGGGAGAATCTTGATATGGTTTTATGTAAATACCTATGGTTAACTATGAAAAATTTTATGAAATAAAAATACTTTATTTTGTCTATTTGACCCTTGATGTGGGTAGTTTGGGTAGTAATAATGTGATATTTTGGAAACTCGATTATGGGTTGTGTAAACAACTGTCTGGTTTTGGATTAGTTTAGTGAGATGATTTTTGGGTTGGGAAGCCTGGTACATTTGACGAGTTAATGTGTTTCCATATTGGAAGTTAACATAGGTAATGAAGGATTTGTGGTGGTGTTCATCGACAACTTCTTAGTGTATTTTAATTATTGATGATCATGTCCCCTACCTTGACATCATCCTGAGTACACTGAGAAAGCTCTGGCTTTACGCATAGCTACCTAAAGGTGTTTTGGTTAGATACAGGTTCCCTTGGGTGTTGTGATTATGAATTGGTATATATGTGGAGCTGGATGGTGTGAGGTACCCCATAGATTGATTACAGGTGAGGTTCTCGGAATTGACTAAATAATGATAAAAACTATGGTGGTTGAGTTTCTTGAAAAAGCGATGAAAACAATGAACCTAAGATGGGGAGTGATGTGTCAGGGGAAGATTCGTGGACTAAGACCAATGATTTAAAGTGGTGGAATCAGAATTCCAATAAGGAACCTGTAAGGTGAATGTTTAAATTCCTTAGGGAATGGATGAGTTATCCTTATAGGTAGTGAATGTACACCGTTTTTGGGTAGTTTTCTATAGCAAAGCTATGTTCCAATATTGGATGGTTTCTTGTGGTTTTGGGAATAGTGAATTGGAAAACATGTAAGGTATATTGTGAAATTTGATCTTAAGACTGATGGGTCCTTTGAGGGGAATCTAGGACATGTTTTGTGCTACTATGGGAAGGTGTTTCAGGAAAACAATATGCCAATACTTCATATACTGTGGAAACCTGGGAATATACAAGATGAAATGTGGGATAGAGAAGCGGATTTGTGGGATCTATGTTCTGTTCCCTTTCACTTTTAATCTTATAGATTAATTCGAGTAAAGCATTAGGATGACCTATTATAAGGTTTGGAGATTGTAAGAAACCAACTTTTCATAGAGATTATTTAGAGTACAGCTCGAGGACGACATGTTATATGGTGAGGAGATTATAAGATTCCATTTTTTACTTGTATGAATATTTTTAAATATTTGTTCAATATGGGTTATTTTGAATTTAATTTATGGATTAAATTAATTCAAAACCATAAAAAATTGCACCCCCTATAAGTAGTTTTCGCTGTGTGTCGACATGTCATAAAATAAGATTTCACCACAAGTAATAAGATTTCACCATGTGTAATATTTCACCACGTGTAATTGGATTTACCCACATGTAAGATTTCACCACATGTAGTTGGATTTCACCACATGTAATATTTAATTAATGTTTTTTAAATGGTTTGAAGACATTTTACTCAGGAAAATGGGTAAATGAGTTAATATTATTACATGCCCTGAAATGGTAATTCACGTCGTTTATTTTCAACACCCAACTAATTAAAGACATGTATCCAGCGATGCGTAACTCTTTAGACATCCCTCTTCTCTACTTCACGGCTCCCACGGACCTCTCCTCTCTACTATAGAGCCTATTCGCACCTCCATCTTAGATCAAAACTCCTCAGTGCACCTCCTATATGGATCAAAGCACCTCTGTAGAGATTCTTCTATATATCGAAACTCCACTGCGAACCACCTTCTTCAACCAAAGACCATTTTCGCACCTCCCAGGTACGGGTATTATTCTTTTTTAGATCTAACTTTCTCTTCCACTCATATTTCTAGTTAAAATAAAGATGTTTATCAGGGCTTATTGGATCCAGATCTATAATTGTTTAATCTTGATCTAGGATTCTTGGATTTAGATCTAGATTTAAGAGATCTTGTTTCGTTTAGCTATGTATTTAGGTATTGGATCTAGACCGTTTTCATTTATTTTCCAATTGATCTGATTCAATTTATGATTATCCATTGGCAAGCATTCATCACCATTGTTGAGGTAGGTGGTATAAAATTAAAATCTCATAGTCTTGATTACAATTATGTGTATGTAATTGTAGAATTTATATTAGATGTTTAGCAACTGTGTTCTTGATTAAATAAATTAATTTTGTGAATTAATTAAATAAAATATATTTGAAACTGGGATATTGGGATTTTAGATCATGAAAAATTAATTGTTAAATTAATTATGACATGTCGATATTGTTGATTTTAGATAATTAATTGTATAATTTCTAGATCTATTTAGAAATTGGACTTCCAAATAGAATTAATTAATTTGTTTAATTAATTAATTATGGAATTGTGAAATTTTTAGATTTATGGAGTATTGAAAAATATATTTAATTGGATAATTAATTATGAGTTTTATAATTTCTGAATTGGATAATTAATTATGGGAATTAATTGTGAAGTTATTGATATTATGGAACTTGATTAATTAATTGTAGAATTAATTAATGGGAATGGTTTAGATTATTAATTTTTTGGTATATTTAATTAGTGAATTAATTATGATGAGTTTTAAATTTTTAAAATTGAATAATTATTTTACAAAAAAATATTGTTATTTTAAGGTTGGTGAATATGAATAATTAATTGTAGAATTAATTATTGGAGATAGTTATGATTAATAAATTGATTTATGTGGAACAATTAATTAATGAATTAATTGGGGTGATTGATTTAATGGAGATAGAATAATTAATTGATAAATTATTTGGGGTTACTAAATTAATTAACATAGAATAATTAATTGATGAATTAATTGGGATTATTGAATTGGTTAAGTTGGGAATAATTAATTATTGAATTAATTAATGGGAGAAGTGTTGTTATTTAATTTGTTAATTAAATAACAGAATTGAGTTAGATTAATTAATTTTGTAAATTAATTGATGCAATTGAAATGGAAAATTAATTGGGGAATTAATTGAAGGGTTTGAATTAGATTAATTAATTTAGAATTAATTAATGTAGTTGAGTTGGATTAATTAATTAATTAGTTAATTAATTAATAGGAATTGTTTTTATGGTGCAATTGAATAATTATATTAATTAATTGGTAAACTAATTAATGTGTATTATTTTGACATTGAATTGATAATATTGAATAATTAATTGTTTAATTATTTATAGGACAATGAGATTTCTTAGTTGGATAATTAAGTTTTTAATTAATGATGGTATATTGAAATAGATTTTTTGAGCTAATTAATTGTAGAATTAATTGTGAGTTATTGAGATTGTGAATGGTCAATTAATTTTTTAATTAATTACCGAGAATGGGTGTTATTAATTAATTTTTTAATTAATTAATGGTATTGGATTAATTTATTAACTAATTAATTAATTATCAATAAATTGGGTGTCATAAATGATGATATACACCCATGGTTATTATATAAATGCATGGTTAAAGTGAATATTTAGTTGTGGAATTAATTATGTGATATGTATGATGATTATTGAGATGATTAATTTGGGAATTAATTATGAGATTTTGAGTTTATGGATATTGATTCATTAATTAATGATTTAATTAACGATATTATAGTACTTAATTGATTGGGGAATTAATTAAGGGTATTTATGTGAAAAAACTAATTTTTAAATTAGTAATGGTATTGGGGGACAATTAATTGTTGATTTAATTATCGAATTATTGAATTTTAAATTGTGAATAATTAACCGGTGAATTAATTATTGGATGTCGAGTTTTGTAATGAATAATAATTTTTTGAATTGATTAATGGACCTTATATGTTCAATTAAATTTGAATTAATTAAAGGAGTTGAAGTGACTAACTAATTGATGAATTAATTTAAGGGATTTTTAGGATTGATTAATTGTGTAAATTAATTAATTAAATTTATGTGATTAGTTAACCATTGGATTAATTAATGGAAATGGGTTAAGAATAATTAATTGGTGAATTTATTAATGTAATGGATGCAGTTAATTAATTATTGAATTAATTAATGGATATGGAATGACCAATTAATTGTTGAACTAATTGAAGGGTTAGATATGATTAATTAATTTTTGAATTAATTAATGGAGTGTTTGTTGAAATGGTGAATAGTTATGGTAATGTTGGAATGGAATAGATAATGGGATAACTAGGGTGTGAGAATGAGATAAAAGGTAGAAAACTGAGAGAGCTTCAAATATTTTTTACTTAAGGGCCATGTGAACCTTAAGGGAAGAAGTCTATGTGAGATTCTAATTGTGTTTTTGAAGGACTGTGTGAGCCTTTGAGGGGAAAAGACTGTGAGATCTTTCCCATTTTTCTTAGGAATCATATATGCTTCATTATGTATTACTCACTTTAGACCCTTAAGGTTAGAGCTCATTGTTCATATTACTCATGATAGACTAATTTATATATTTAATATTTTTGATAAATTTCTTATGAATTATGATAATGAATGGTAACACAGAAATTCAAATTTGTGATATCCATTGGGGATATATCAGACTCCGATATGGGCCAAAGTAGGTATTGTGATTCGGGTGTCCCTAGGAACCTGGGGAAATATGCATTTAAGTATAGAGAAATCTAATAAATGAATTCATTTTACTTTATTACTTGTATTTTACTCTTTATACAACTACATACACTGTTATTTATTGGAATAATTTTAAAAATCAATGGTGGTGGCCTACAGAGTTATGTTCACACCCTACTCAAGTTGCCTAATTTGTACTGGAATACACATTATGTATTCTAGATATGTTAAGGGAAAGGTCCTTGTGATTAATAGTTGGTTTTGGATGGATTCTGGATGAGGGAACCAGCCGTGGTTTTGGAGCCTCTTGGGAGTTAATGGTGTCTTTACTTTTGATTTTTCATTTTTACAATCACTTTTTCATCACATATCTATTATTCAGTTGTAAAATTGTATTTCTATTTTTGGTTATCTTGTTTTACTAGTACTATTTGGTTCATGTTATATCATTATTCTGCTATTGTTTATTTATTTTCACTGGTGTATTACTATGATAAAAGAAACAAAAGATCTTATAGTCTCCCTATGATTGACATTGGACCCTCACCACTAGTCAGTAGCCTCTAGAGTACGAGGAGGTATGCTTGGGGTCATGTGGAAAACCGGATCAGGGCAACTGTACATGGAACCCAGTCCAGGACATTATAGTTAATATAATTCATTATAAGTTTTTATGTTATGTAGATAATTCTAGAAATACTCTAGGACTCATGATATTTTTTGGTTGTTTTACATGTATATTTATGTAATAAAACCTGAATTAAGTTATATTAAAATAGGTTTTCTTATAAAAAATATACAATTTTACTATTATATACTGGCTAGGGTACTGTTATTCATCTTAGGGATTATTCAAATTTTAACTGGGGACTTTTGAATGAATCTTACATGATATTAAATCACTCTCACATATTAGTGTTTTAAATGTTATATATCAAAGTAATTTATCATTTTCATACAACAACTAAAGAGATCTGACTCTTATGTATCAGATCATAGAGTCAATTATTTATCTTATAACTTCTAAAAATTATCTTCTAATCCAATAAACATTCAAAAAATAACTTTTGATTCATTCATCTTATGAAATTTACCGTGAAATTATAGAAAAAGATATATTTAGTCTAGATTTAATCCAATTAATTCAAAAATGATTAAGTAAATAAAAATCATGATTTTTAGGATTGTTTTGAATACATTTCCAAATAAGTGAAAATATAATAGGGAGACATCAATTTAAAATTCTTGGAAAATTGAATGTAAACACTATATAAAATAAAAAAATCATAAATCATAAATTATTTCATAATAACTCCCCCAAAGATGAATAACAAAATTTGTCAAGTTCTGTGAGGTCTTACTACTTCTCCAGTTATATTCATAGTTTCATGATTGTAAAATGAATAACATTTAATGGAATTGATATTTTAGTGAGGGGAAACAATATTAATATCTCTTCCCTAAGACCCCAATTCCACAGAATGTTTTTTCACTTCCATGATACCTCTTATATGATATTTTGATATATCATCATTTCTATCTTCATATATGTTTAGAAATAACTAAATAATTACATCAACATTTCTAACTAGCACTTATTGTATTTTTCTAATCCATGTTTTATAGAAATCACTTATTAGACGAGTACTTATAAACTCAGAAATAAACCATCCAAAGATAACAACAATCCCCCAAGATTGAGATTAATAGTCATGAAATGAATGAAACACTTTTTTTCCCACACTCTGGTCACTATAGCACTTATTGAATAGCTTATTCACACACAAAAACATGGTATCTGTGTACTTAGTAATGTTTATGGATCATTTCCCATCTACATGTTTTACACAAGTTCATATAATATATTCAAATGTCATTTATGGAAGATCCCTAAGATGTTACTCAATAACATTTCAAATTTTTCCTATGTTCATGTTTAAATTCTTATTTCCTCATTAAATAATTCTAATTTCACTTATATGTTATCCATTACTTATAATTTATCCTAATATAAAAAAAGAGTATTTATTGGTCTATTTTGACTTTTTTATTCATTTTGTAAGGAGGCTAGAAGATTTAATTATATTTTTATTTTTATTTCAATATCCATAAACATACAAAAATAAATTAACCGTAAAAAATATTTATAACATAATATATTAGGTCCATTTAACCACACTAATGTTAGAAAATACCATCAATGAATTTCAATATGGAATAATAAATTACTAAATTACATAAGGTCTGACTGTATAAATATATGGTGAGGAAAAAGGAAACCCTATGGTCATTACACATACTCCCTGGGATAGAGAGTGGACTCCACTTGAAGTTATTCTTAAAAATATTCATTAAAATTATTCATTTGATACCCATTCACCTTGAAGTATTCTGCTTTGATCTAAACCCACCAAATTGAAATGAAATACTCATTATAAAGGGATCAGTCCTTTTAGAATGAATTTAACATGGTATGAGTTTCAATTAGGAGGATAAGAGAATCAATTATATCACTAATCTTGATTTCAATTATTTAAATTAGTCAATCGTGGGAATAACTATTCCATTATTTATATAATAATTATTTCTCATAAGATAATCATTTTATCTCCTCAATTTTAACAATTTTAATCATTTTCTTCTCTTCATATTTTCTGAATTTCATATTCATGTACATAATATCTTATTTCCCTTGTACTCTTACTGATCAAGAAGTTGAAAAAAAATTACAATTAACTACTTTATAGGGATACATACCAAGGGGTATTGAAGTCAATTTTATATTCACAAATTCAATCCCTTATATTCCCACTCTAGTACTTTTAGTTGGGTTAAACTGTCTTATTTATGATTTTCTTCTCTTCCTGGTTGTATAATTAAGCCTACTTATTTTTTTGGTGGTAGGAAGTAAAATTGTTGTGTTTAAATATATACGTTTTGATTCATTATTCCATACTCTAGTTTCAAAAGTTTTTCCCTAATCATTGATGATTACTTAAGTAATTCCAAACCTATAAATAATGAGAAATATTATAAAATACATATCCAATTTTAAATAAACAATCCTTGTATCATGGTGCTAAATATATTTTGATACATATTATACTTATAAACTAATATAGTTTAATCAAAAATAAATAAGAAATTGACCCTTATATTATATTCCCTAGACGTAAAATATTTCACATAAATTAAATGGTTGTTGGTAATTTTATTTTATATTGGAAATCCTTCCATTGAAATTGTTATTTTTACATGGTTTGAAAAAAAATCATCTTTGATTAATGAATTCTAGAAAATTATAGCATTTAACACATTTCTAAATATTCATTGAGTTCTAAATATTCCTATGTATATAGGTTTGTGACAAAATTTAAGAAAATAAGATACATCCCCATCTAATATACTCCTCAAATCACTTGATCGATATTTATATTCCAAAATTATGGATACTCCAAAAAATAATAATTTTAATTATACTTCATCATTAATGATTTTATTATTAGAAAATAATAAAGGTATCTTTTTGGAGATAAATAAGTTTTCCTAGTCCACATTCCATGGAACCTTAATAGTGGTTTCATAAAGCTACCCACTGGGTATTTCATAATTAAAAGTTATTTATTCTTGTAGTTTAACCTTAGTGGTGTGGTTAATTATAATCATATGATCTTCAAATGGGTTCCCATAACCCTTTTTATCCAAAATTTCCGTGTCTAATTCTGGTAGATGAAGAATTTACGACACTAGTAATGGTTTTGCATCAAATTTCTTCATCAAGTAGTCAGGAGTTCTATTGATATAGTAAACTATTAAAATAATTCTTATTAAATATTAAAGACTGTTTCATAGTATTAAAATATGGTACAAAACCCCTTATCAATGGTATTATAATTAATCTGAGTTTATTACATGTTTTTTTGGGGAATTTTGATGCGGATCACCCATTAGAAGTAAAATATTTGGAATATGATTTCAAATACCAAAATTAATTCAATTTATTTTTCTTAACATATATTAGGGTCTTGATTTTACTTTTATTGGGATACTTAAATAGTTCTATATCACTTTATTCTATGATATGTTGAAAATAATTAGGGGAATTAATTTTGATAATGTCATGTAGTGTCTAACTGATAACCTTTATATTTTTCAAAAATGATAAAAATATGTTTACTTTATAAGATATTTTTTGAAACTATAATATGATTAATTTCATCTTAAAAAACATATTTCTATTTCATATTTTATAGATTTAGTTTTAATTATTGTCTGGGAGGCTGTTTGTTGATTGTGTATGCTTAGTGTTACTAAAAGTTTTATGGTACATGTCAAAAATAGAAGTCTCAATGACATATTTAATTGAATCAGAAAAATATTCTTCATCTAACTTATCTTAATAATAAAAATTACACATACATAGTTAAAAATTCAATTCATCTTAAAAAACAGTTTTATCCAATAATTAGGGTGACCTTAGAGATGTTTCTAAATTTATGTTTTAATCTAAAATATAATTGTCTGCAAATTAAGAAGAAAGGGTTTTAGATTGATAAATAGTAAAGGAAAAATTTACCTATATTTTAAATTTAATGTAATATTGGATAGAAAAATTTAATTTATATTCCCCAAATTATATAGAAATATATCATTCATGGAAATTTATAGTTGTCTTTTCAATTTTTATTAATTGACTCCCTAGTATGATTGGGGGATGAGACATGCCTAATTATTCTTCCATATTCAAAATGTATAAATCAATAGGGAATAGTATCCCTTTAAATCTTCCAAAACCACCATAGGATAATATATATCTCAATTTTATAGTTAGACCACTACTCAGGTTTGCTGGAGTTCTCTCACCAGCAATTAAGAATAAATACGGTGAAGTCTGATATTAATTGATACTCCCAAACCACACAATGAAGTTGTTAATTTAACCATTACAATAGTGTATCTAATATTGATAGTACCAAGATATTATCATGGATAAGTAAAATGTGAAGTGATTAAGGAAGAATAATTCCTATTGATGATTACCCTTCACTAAGTGGACAAATCTTTGAAAAGTTTTAATACCTGGGGATCTAAATGATTATTTAAAATAAATGAATGTTAATTTAAAAATTATTGAAGATATAAAATAATTGTTTCTAAATATCCCCCTAATTATCCATATTAATTAGAAATATACATATAGGGAAGGTTGGTAATGATTGAGTTAGCTATGTCTTCTTAGATTTTCCTTTATCCTTTCTCACTATTTGTATCTAGAATAGTGCCTCTTGTTATTTCTCCACCAACAATTCTTATTCCAATTCACTTAGTTATTCAATCCTTTATTCAATATCTAGTCTTTTTTTATCACTTTAATTTACTTTGTTATAAATTATCAATGAAAACACACTTACATTTTTTTGGGTTCGGAACTTATTAGGCTAAAGGAATACCTAAGGCTTGAATTTTCAAAGTGTTTAGAGTAGTGAGAATCTATTAATAGTAAATTTTGATATCCTTTAGTTTATATCCATGGGTTTCCAAGGTTTATTTTTTATTCTATTTATACAATAATAATTATCTTAACTAATCCTTCAAGGAAGTCTCTGGCCCTATACTTGTCATTGCTAGATTATAAAAGGATGGGAGTAATTCCTTTATAATAGCAGTGGATGGTATGAATATTTTAAATTCTAATGGAATGGTTTCCCCTATACCTAATATATTCTTATAAGATACTATTATATGGAGAATTTATTTAGTTTCTTATTACTTGGTAATTGGAACTTTCTTTGATACATGTAATCACAGTTTTAGGGTCTTCTACTGCAGGATAATGGTGTAGGAAATTCCCCAACAATTGGCACAATTGGTAAACACTTGGGGGTATATGGCACTTCAATCACTTATTTATTATTTTTATCTCACAGGAGTGGTAGATCATAAATTTGAGTTTCAATAAAATGGTATTGTGAATAGTTTTCCATTTGAAAACATCTAGTGGTTGTCATTATACTAAACTATTTTGATTTATTGGGAATCTTATCTATTAACTCCTTAGACATGGATATAGATTTATATATGAAAGATCCACCAAAATGAGTATTCTAAATATTCAAATAACTTCCAAATGGACCTTGTATAAAAATACCATGAAATGCTCATTCCCTATAGATTTATGTTAATGAAAAGTTGTTAATTTATTAAAACATTTCTAATATTTATATAGTTGATCCTTGCTATCATACCTTATCCTATATATATCCTTACTAATTTGTTTACTCATCCATGAAAGGAATAAAATATGAATACTTATTTAATGATATCATCACATTTTTCAGTCACTAGGTTTCAAGTTATACATCCATTATTCTTTTGATCCATATAGAGAGAGTGGGGATACCTCCTAACAAATTTCATCTTACATAACACTCTTGGATTTAATGTGTTACAAAAATATCATACTTCATAAATTTATTATTTAGTTCTTCTCCTAAAATTCTTTTAAACTTAGGATTTAGTTGGATTAGATAATTATTTAATTCAAATTCAACTTGGTAAATTGGTAACACCAATTGATCATGTTGATAATTTAAAAAAATCACATAATTCTATATCTATTATGTTTAATTAATAAAAATATTCTTCCATATTATCACTTCATAATAAAACTCTAGAATATTTAGAATGGAATGGGGAGCTTGTTAATGGTATTATAAAAAACACTTCATCCACTTCCTCTCAAATCCTTATATTTCTAGTTATAATCATGGTATTTCTTCTAATCTCTAGATCAATACCAACTTGGTTATCAAAACTAGACCTGATCATATAATAAAAGAATTTAAAAAAAGAAAACAAGGAAGAAAGATTCTTTTCCTAGAAATGGGTTTAATTTCTTGACACGGTGTTCATGGGTTAATCAAGAAATAAAAAAAATAAACCCATGAAAAATATAGTACATTATGAAACATAGTTTCTATAATGGAAAACAAAATCATTAGTGTTTTATCAATTTTATGTGGTGTTGAATAAAATCTGAAAATCAAGATTCAAGTGTGTTTGTGTATGTGTGTTTGAAAAAAGTGTAAATTTACTTATAAATAGTTTTAGATAGTGGTGTTGACATAGATAATCTCTCACCATTACATTTAATTCTTTATTCATTCAATAAAACTCACATTAACTATCACTAATTGGCTATAACAAAAACCAGTTACCATTACATGGTCAATTAGGATCTAACAGATATGTGAAATGATCACTACATTCCACTTTCTTACCTAGAAAACTTATCAGTTAACTATGATCACTCTAGAACAAATCCCAACTTCAATGAACAATATGGGAAATGAATAATATTTAATGGGAATGTGTGTAAAAACCAAAAATAACAAAGGGAAGATGTATTAAAATATAATAAACAAAGGAACACTTATACTTTCTAATGAAAAAAAAAATATAATCATTTAATAAGAATGAATGAATAATTATATTCTTGAATTCTTCAGTATGGTGTTGGGAAAAAATCCCACACTAGACTCAAAATGATCTGGTATTCCATCACTTGAGATACTATAAGAGATAAAGATGATGAAATTAACATTGAAACGAAATTGACTTTAGTAAACTTGGCTCCCAATTTATAAGGAAGAATAAATTTATCAGAACTCTCTTAAAGTTTTGATAATTCTCTTAGATGTCAAAAAATCTATCGATTGAATTTTTTTTCTATTGATTCAATACGATTTTTTATTCTTCTATATGATTTTATGAAACACTTGAGTTTATATCCTTTATTTAATTTTTTTCAATAAAAGGGAATAAAATATTCCTTTAATTTACTTAGGCCTCAAATAAGATATAATTATACCCAATATGATCTCTATGGTTCTAAATCTTTGATTTTTCACTAGTTATATCGGAGAAAAAAATATTTCAAGTGAAATAACTTTGCATATCCTTCTATTCAATAGCACATTCTGTTTTGACTAAGGGAGGACCCTTATATATCATCATAGCTTAGACTTTGACTTATTATTTTAATAAAATAATATTATGCATCAGAAGTTTCATTCCTATGGAAACGTTAAGGCCATTACACACTACTTAGTGTATAGAGATGACTCTTATGTATGATATGAATACCCTTAATTATCATATTCATCAAGAATTTCCCAAAAGATAGTTTATTTATGTATTCTCAAATAATGATTTTACATAGGCCTCTCCTCTTCTATAGTAGAGTAAATGACCTTTATATATGGTTTAGGTTATTGGGGTTACCTTTATGTTTTAGTATTTAAATTTTACACATATTGAATTCTCCATAGTAATTTTCAAAATTTTCTTATATCTATACCAAGTGAACCTTACATATTATGAAATAATAATATTTAATTTTTTCCTGATTACCCATACTCATCTATGTAATTATCAAAATTTTATCGTGTAGCATAAAAATGACTCTTATGTGAGAGTAAATGACTCTCATGTATCAAAGTGTTTACTTGTATATACCGAAAAATGTTTTTATTTCCATGGAATAGATTGTGAGATATAATAATTAATAACTAGATCCATTTTCTAATTATTTATCCAATAGATTCTAAAAAATACCATCTTCCCTTATCATCATCTATAAATTAACATTTCATTCACTCATCTTAAAGAAATTACCTAGAAATTGTGTATGAAAAATATTCAGTATTTGTTAGATCTATATAATTTCAATGATAGAATCAAAAAAAAATAATGATTATTAATCTTGTGTGTAATAAATATTTAAATCCATGAAAATACATGAGTTGAAATTTTTATTTTGAATTCATGGGGAAATAAAGTTAAAAATTCTTTAAAATCCTAAAAAAATAAAATAATATGGGTTAATAAATGATCTGACCATAACATACATATATATTATACCATTTTAATTTAATAATTATTATATATTAGGATAAGTCACTCCCCCGTAACATATAGGTTTAGTGTATTTTTTGATTCGATACATAACCAAATTATTTTACAAACATTCTATGATATATCCCCTAAATAATCTCTACACATTATACCCTTATAGGCATATCATGTATAATACTCTTATTAATTTAATATGGAATAGAAATATAATGAAATTATTATCTTATATGGTTAGTATTTTTATACATAATATACAAAAATCTAAGATCATATGGGTGACATCTCGATTTTTATGTATATATATTTTCTTTTTATGTGTTTATGGGTGTGATACCCGTCTTCCTATGCACTAAAATAAAGGTCACGACACCTTGGTAAATTAAATTAATCATATTTAAAATTTAATTTTTATAAAATATAATATTTTTATATATGTTTTAAAATATTAAAATTATTCAAATTAGATAATTTTATGAAAAATTATTATAATGAATTAATGTTTAAGGACTTTTTAAATGACTGGATCATTATATTTTCTATTTTCTATTAAATGTTAAATATAATATTTTTAGAAATATAATTTGATAAAATTTCATTTATTTTTGAATATCAAAATTTACTTATTATGATTTTGGGATCATTTTCTGAAAATATCAATTATTTAGTTGAAAATGCGGTTTTATGGAAACTACAATTTTATTGACTTTATAAATATATAAGAAGAAACTGCAATATCATAAAAAATTTAAGTGATAAAATATTCAAATAAGGAATATCATTATGCCATTTAAAATGTTATTTGAACTTAGAAAATCAATTGCTAACATTTTTATATCTAAATTAAATGTTTACTTGAATAACAAAACATGTTTTATATCTATTTATTTAAATAAATAATATTTTAAAATTTTGGTTATGAATGTATTTTAATGTACCATATTATTAAATTTTTTTATTATAAATCAATTAATATCATTAAAATGATTTAACATCAAACATTTATCTTACATATATGTTTAAAGTTTAATGAGACTATTTTAGTAAAAAAATAATTATTACATGGTATATATTGTTAATTGAAATTAATGTTCTCTCATATTTATAAAGTGAATTAGGTAAAATGTAGCCAAAATTTGGAATCATCATGTAAAATTTTAGTAATAAGGTTCTAATTATATTTTTTTAATAAATTAATTGACAAGATAGATATCTAATTAATAGTAATGGTGTGTGAATGACTAGTCTAATGTGGCTAAAATTTCCCTAGGTTTAATTTATCATTAGATCTTATTGGAATCATTTTTTATGTTTTAAATTAAAAACCTCATATATCACCAACCATTCCATACCTAACTCACCTAACTTTCATGTATTTCCATTCATACCCCTTATCACCATTCTTTTCATGGAAAAGTCACACTTCCTCTCTTTTAAAAGGGGAATCATTTTCACCCTTCCAACAATCCATGCCTATTTAAATCTTCCATGAACCCATTCATAAATTTCATCTCCTAGAATTCTTTTAAATTATATAATTCCCTTGGTCTCCCCAAATTATACTAATACCCTCAAATCTAAGGACGTCATCAAGACGATGTTCAAGGTATCAATATAGGTATCACATCTTTCATGACATTATATTATTATTATTATTTTATAAACCCACCTTTACCATTTTATTATAATAAAATAAGATTATTTTTCATTTTTATATGATATTATAGAAATTTTAAAACCATTATTTTTTATCTTACATATACTATGAAACTATGAATCTTCGTTAGTACATGTATGTAGATTACCATCACCATGAAGTGATGATTTTTGTTTGTTATCACCACCAATCATGTATGGTCTTAATGATTTTATTGAATAATAAATATGATATTCATATATTATTTATTATTCTTAAATTATCACTTATTATACACCCTCAACCTCATTGTGTGGACTATCGTCTCCATGAAGAATCTTTTTTTGGTTTTTATTCTAGTTTTCCATTCTTAATCCAAACATCAGAAAATTTCATATTCCATCATTAAAACATATTAATAATATAATTATTATAATATTATGATGATATTATATAGAAATAAATTCATCCTTAACCATAATCACTAATCA
The DNA here is from genome assembly GCA_963277665.1 of Viscum album. Lineage (NCBI taxonomy): Eukaryota > Viridiplantae > Streptophyta > Magnoliopsida > Santalales > Viscaceae > Viscum > Viscum album. Next base: position 1,208,489,158 of record OY728166.1, read on the forward strand.
TGTTAATGTGGGTTCAAGTTTGGGTCGGTCTGACCACCTACTTGAACAATGCTATGAAATTATGTAATTTATGGTTATAAAAACATAATTAATTGTATTGTCATGACTCGTACCAGTGGGGATCATGATAAGAAACTAAAAAATAAAATCTCTTATAGTCATTCCATCACCAAATAAACTTGTTTCCTCTTCTGATCTGGTCATAAAACATATCAAATTTTATTATTCTTTATGCGCTGAATAACGCAAATTCAGGTATCCACCATCATCTGAATCGCTCCATCTCCATCGTCACACCCCCTTTTTGTTGTTTTGATCCCAGATCAATGATATCTTATATTAAACATAATTAAATTTTAATTATGAACTTTTATGAGGAATGAATATAGAAATTGTTCCCATTAAACTACTACAAAGTGTCTAAACCATAAACACATGATGTAAGAAAATAGGGAAAACTAACAAATATACATGTTGATAATGATTATAAATTGAAATTATAAATAGTGTTATAGATGAATATGGTTACTAAATTATTCATTAGGATATTTTCATTTATTATATTGGATCATATATTGTATCCGATAAAGGAAGGAAACCAGGTAAGGGTTTCTTATCCAAACAACCTTATGAGAGCCTCATGTTCTTTTATACACCTAATTCCTTTTAAATGGATTATATACTAAAAACTGGATATTTAATATAATTTATTATCCTTATTAATTGTATTTTTACTCCATATTTATGATCTAACTATTTATAAAATATTTTATTATAATTTTCTTATGTCGTAAGGGATTTTTGTCTTGAACTCCCTTTACAGAGACATATTTTTCTTTACAGAAAAATTTACTTTTATATAGTGAAGATTCCTCTCAATTGATATGTTATCATTAAATGTATTTTATTCATGGAATTGGAGGTATACATTCAATGAATGTATTATCAATATCCCCAAAATAATTTATCCTTTATTTTAAATACATGTGATAAATAAATGGGTCTTTTAAGAAACAAATAAGATGAAGTACATTTTATTGAAAAGCTACACAATAACATTGATATAAGAAAATATAATTAGAATTATTTTAACAACTATGGAGGATAAAATACTAAATTTATAAAAATACTCATCGATAAAAGAGGTAACCATAGAATAAACATAACAACATCAATATCATATCCTAATTATTTGTTATTATCCACCAGTAGAAATCCACCAAAGGGGATGATGGTAAGAATGCAGATTATTGGAAAAATAAAAACCAACCTTGTAAGTCAAAAAACTAGAAATCATAGATTTTGGGTTATGATAATAAATATCTTAAAGTAAAATTAAATAATCAAGAATATGGTTATTGATAACAAATAATTAATAAAAATATTTTTGAATAAGATATAAGATGTGAATATATTTATAATCCTTTGTTAAAATTGGAATTTATGAAGTGTTTTTTGATATTCGAATTATATGGTGATAAATAATTAAAACAAATATTAATATATTGAAAATATTATAGTCATAGTAGAATCATGTGCATATGAATGAATATAATAATATTTTTAGAAATAATATTTATCATTAATACAACAGATAGTAAAATATTAATTTGATATTAAAATAAGTAATATAACATAAATTATAAAAATAAATAATTAACATAAATTTCATGCTATGTAAACATAAATTATTAGATGTTTACAAATAAATATATTTTGTTTCTCAAGTTTTCAATATCTGTATAATATAATGGTTTTAAAAATGTATTAATATTGTATTTATTTTAGATTCATTGTAAGAAAAGTATTAAAAATTTAATTTGTATAAAAATAAAAAATAAAAAAATGTTCTGAGACTAGAAATAACATGTTTAAGGGAGATAAATTCCTTTTGTAAGTCATCCAATCAACAAAATTAACTAATTGTTAGTTGAGGGACTAAAAATGTGCACACATGGGTGAGGGAAAGCATTGTGGATACATAACACTAGGAGTATGCTTGTGTGAGTGCATTGGGTAGGGGGCCTACCCAGGGAGGTAAAACCTATGAGCCCAAGTTTTTTTGGTGTGGTTTGTGGAGTGTACCATAGGATAATCACATTGATGAGCTTATGGGACATAGAATAATTTACATGTGTGTGAGTGTGATTTAGACAATAATGTGGGATGAGGATATTGAAGAACTTTTCACCTGCTTAAAAACATTCATAAATTACTCTAATCATCTGATATGATCAATTTTAACCATATTATTGTCCCAAGATTCCTCCAATTCCTAGTGCACTAGGCATAAACATATTTCATCATCTTCTTCTCCATTTGACGTAGGCATCGACCTCAATCTGTCATGTATGACCTGTATTCATCCCAAATTGACATCACTATCTCCCTTCAACATAAAAATAATCAAGCGCATTAAAAATTTAATATTAAACTCTATGGGTCCCTGATTATAACATTTTTCATTCTCTTCATCATCCTTAGATTTCAAAAATTTATCATTGGGATTATAAATATTTAAAGAGTTCTTATTCTAACATCAGTGTTAACAACATCAAGTCCAATAAAATCTGACTATCTTAGGTTGTGTTGAAGAATAATATATATATATATATATCATTTGATAATGTTTTTAATTTATTTTAGGTGGGGTTCATACAGATAACACATGAATGGTTGAAGATGTTATTATTAATAGAAATCCCATAAACTAAAGGGATTTATAATCATCATATAAGAATAAATACTCCGCTCCATCTAAAGTGATACCTGGTTCAAATGAAGATAATGTCTCATTACCTTCTTCTACAGTGGTAGAGGCCCCCATGATGGAAATCACACAGGTGGATGATTCTCCTCCAAATATAATTAATATTTTGGAAACTCATATTGATAAGACAGTAATTGTGATAGGACCTCATTCCTAGAGGAAGCATAGTAAAATATAACTAATGAAGGAATGTGTTATGGATCATCATCCCCTCCTATTGATGATAGTGGAAACCAAAATAAAAAAGCTCCTAATGGATCTGATCCAGAACGACTATTGTGACCCTACTTTTTCATATATATCATATTACGTCATTTTAAAGACAAAAAACATAAAATCATTACACAATGAGGATTAAAGGTTTACTGTATTGGTTAAATTAGGACTATACATAATATTTACCAATTAAAATATAAACATTTATTTAATTCCTTCTTATTTAATTTTTATTATCCATTTAATTCTCTTTAGTACATGTAATCACCTGAGGATACACATCTAAAAAGGTGTGAGCTAACATCCCTATAAAAGGATGGATAATAAAATGAAACAATATAACATGGGGTGAGAATAATCATTAACATCATTACTAGTAATATAATCATAATCATGAGAGGAAGCATTAAGAAAAGTCATGGAATGTGGCAATGCATAAAAATGAAATGTATTATTTTGTGGTCTACTACTATGCACAGTTGTAAAAAAATATAGCATAATGTTCATAAATATTTCAATTTAATCATGATATAAATCATATCAACCAATGAATTATATCATTATATAATTCTGGTCACACCAGTCACATCATATCATTTACATTGCACTATATTATTTTGGGTGAAACCATCACATATAACATTTACATTATCATGCACGCCACATAGAAAAAATATCAATATTGAACATAAAAATAACCCATGGAAAGTAATGGGTTTCAATTAATAATAATACATTCAGAAAATTTGGACTCCCAAATGAAATAGTTAACATCCTTGAATCATCAACCTTGAGTGAAGAAGAAACAATATCGATAAGTAAAAGGTGTGTTTTTTTAAGAAGATTTCTTCTGGAAAACGTTGTGTTTTTCATAAAATCAAGTAGAAAAAATTTATAATAGATAAAGTTTAATATAATTATTAATAAATTAAATTTAATTAATATTCATACAGAGAATTTGGTGAAGGAGGAAAAATCCAAATAAAGAGAGTTAGTTTCAAGAATTCCCACCACATTGTGTCTGCAAGCTTCCTTCATGTTAATGTCCTATAAAATCATATTAGATTCATTAATTAAAAATAAAATACCTTTTATAAATTGTTTTTATTCAATATAATTTTATTAAGTTCATTTATATAAATTTGTATGAGTTATATAGTTTAATTTCATCATTCAGGTGCATTCATTTTCATGGTTTTCATGATTGGTTTGCTTGTATGTATGAATGGAAATTCGTGTAAAATGTGGATAAGTATACAGAATTGTTATTATATTATATTAATGATGTTAATTATGGTTTAATGATATTGTAACTAATTTTTTCATATTTTATGATTATGAATAATTAGATAAAAGTTAATAATTATCATTTTTAGTTAATTTTGGCGGTTTTTCAATAAGAACGAACACATTTTGTTTTAGTATTTATTATTATGTATAAATGTTCATCATATAACATAAATATGGTTATAAAATACACATTAAAATCTATTTTCATCCATTTAATGTTTTTATTAACATCCTTGAAGGTGTTAACGGAAAATGAAAGTGCATCGCCCATAATGTCGATAAATTGACACATCACAGGCAACGATTTCATATTTAGAATAAAAGAGTGAGAGGGATGAGTTTAATGACAGATATTACATTAACATGGTATAATCCAAGTATATCAAAAATAATAGAGTTTTCATTCCTTTAGGATAATATATGGTGAGGATAAGAGAATAAATGAAATGAAATTGAAAAGAGATTAAAATAAAAAGGCAGAGGATTTTACCTTTTAAATATATTCTCCTTGAGAACCTCCTTAGGGAAAAGGTTTTGGTATTTTTCTGAGACCAAGAGCTCAAACACATGGGATAGGGTATTGGGGAGAGTCTTAGGAAGAATTTTTACAAGTCTCAATTCTTTAGAGGTGTGAGGAGAAGAGGGGGTGATGGGTGGTGTTTATAGTGGAGGAGGGGGGGGGGTTCTCATTATTTAATTCATTAGTTTATTATTCTAATCAAGAAAGAATTAGTGTTGATTCTTGAGAATAAATTCTATAACTAGATCATTTGAGTTTGAACCAATGGTTTTTACATCATCAATGATTCTATGATAATTTTATTTAGCTTATAGTGTATATATACCGTAAATTACTATATTTCACTATTCACCAAAATTAAACCTTTAACATTTTTCGACATGTAGAATTAAAAAATAAACTCCATTTTATGAAAATAATTTCATAAATATAAATAATTTAATTTTTAATTAAAATCATCATTTATATGGAAAATACAGATTTTAGAATTTTAACTTATTTTATAACACATTAAAAAATTGCTTAAGGTATCATAAAAATTATCTTCAAATCATAATATATCAAAATATTAATTTATGAATACATTTTATAAAAATTTATTTTCTTTTAAATTATTAAATTAAGCATAAAATTATAATTAAATATTTATGACATAAAAATACCAATAGTTAATTAATAATTTTTATAATATTTACTTACTTATTATGATATAATTATATCATATTTTCACTTATAAGATGCCAAAATTTTATTTATAACTTCATGGGTGATAGTACTAATCATCTAGTGGTTTTAATATTTATAAGGGTCATATTACTATTCTTATGGTCAAGTTACTATTCTATTAGTATTGGTTCCTTAACTTCTAGAAATACCTTTAATTTTATTAATTCATCATTAATAATGTTTTTCATATGGTATCTAAGTGATTTTATGTAATTTATACTATGTAATGTAACTATAATAAGGGAAAAATCCTTCGATAAAATTTTTGAGTTGTTACATTCTTCCCCCCTTTTGAAATTTCACCCTCAAAATTTCATTTTACATAAAAACGTGTGGGTACTTATCCTTCATCACCTCCTCTGGTTCCCAGGTTTCTTATTCATACTTATAGTTCTTGCAAAACACTTTTACAAGGTGGGTTTTCTTATTGCATAGAACCTTATATCTCTAGTCCAGAATCCTTACTAACTACTCACCATAAGAGAGATCATCTTCTAGTTGTACCACATCTTATTTTAGTACATGTGAGGGATCTGGTATATACGTCCTCAGGAGTGATACATTGAACACATCATGAACTTGATCCATATTCGATGGAATTTCAAGCCAATAGGCCACAGATCCTGTGAGATCAAGGATCTCAAAGGGGACAATGTACCCTGGGCTTAGCTTACCTTTCTTTCCAAACCGCAAGACCCTCTTCCATAGTGATATTCAAAGGAATAATTTATCTCCAACATCAAACTCCAAGTCCCTTCAATGTTTTTCAAAATAGCTCTTTTTCCAACTCTAATCAGCATTGATATGTTGTTGGATGTCTTTAACCTTATCTATCATTTCTTTCACAAGATCAGGTCCAAGTAGCTTTCTTTCACCAACTTCTTCCAAATAGGTTGAAGTTCTACATCTCTTTCCATACAGATATTCATACGAAGCCATCTGAATACTCAAGTGGAATCTATTTTTATATGAGAACTCAGCCAATGGGAGATATTTATCCCATCCACCTTTTAATTTGATAGATAAATATCTTACCATATCATATATTTTTTGAATAGTCCTTTCATATTGGACATTTTTTGGGGGTGATAGGTCATTCTGAATTTTAAGTCAGTACTCAAAGCATTTTGAAGCCTCCTCCAGAATTTTGATGTGAACCTGGGATCATGATTAGATACAATCAAGAGTGGAACTCCATGCAGTCTCACCATCTCATTCACATATATATTTTCATTTTTTTCAAGTGATAGATCCTCCAAAATAGTGATAAAGTGGGTAGTCTTTTTCATTCGGTCCACCACAATCCATATCATATTATTTTCTTTGGATGCCTTAAGGAGACCAATTAAAAAGTACATAGTGGCATTCCCCCATTTCCATATGAGTATATACAATAGTTTCAACATACCTTTGGACTTGTTTCTCTCATCTTTAACTTGCTAACATATCAAGAACCTTGAGATACACATATAAATATCCTTATTCATTTTGTCCCACCAGAAGTGTTCTAAGAGATCATGGAATATATTGTAACTCTAGGGATGGATAAAGAAATTTGATCTATGTGCATTTTCCAATATCTCCTTCTTTATCCCAAGTTATAAAAGAACATAGAGACTCGTTCCAAATTAAATCACATCATCATAATCTATATAGAACTCTTGTAGTTTACCTTTCATTACTTTATTCACCTTCTTTTGTATCTCTGGATCATCCCTTTATTCCTCCTTAATATTCTCTTAGATAGATGGTTGGGAAATTATTTTGGAAAGGTGGGATGTTTTCCCTTCCATTATGATTTCCAAATCCATTCTCTATATATCCATTAATAAGGGGTCTTTCTCAATCTGTAACATGGATAGAGTAGCATGTTCTCCTCTTCTAAGAGCAACAGCTACCATGTTTGACTTAATAGGATTATATTGAATAGAGAAATTATAGTCTTTGATTAGATCTAACTATCTCCTTTGACACATGTTTAGCTCCTTTTGTGTGAATATATACTTTCGGATTTTATGATCGGTATATATGTCATACTCCTCCCTATAGTGATAGTGCATCCATGTTTTCAAGGAAAAAATCATGGATAATAACTCTATATCATGCTTTGGGATTTTATTCTCATGAATCTTCAACTATCAGAAGGTGTATGATATCACATTATCATTTTGTGTGAGCACGCATCTGAATTATTTATTTTAAGAATCACTATATATCACAAAACATTCTCCACTTTTTGGTAATGTGAGTGTAGGAGTAGTGATCAACCTATTATTTATCTCCTTGAAGCTTTCCTCACATTCTTCCCTCACTACATATTTTACCCCTTTCCCTGTTTACTTAGTTACCGGGCTTGAAAATCGTGACAAATTTCTCACTAAAAGTTGATAGTACCCTACAAAGTGAAGAAAACTACAAATTTCGGTGAAATTAGAGGGTCTAGGACATTTATCAATTTATTTTTTTATGGGTCCATATAATTTCCCTCACTTGTGTTCACATGTCACATGAATGTGACTTTCTACATAAAAAATTCACACTTTCTAAACATTGCATAAAAAATATCCTTCCTTAATGTAGACAACACAAGACTTATATATTCTTGATGTTTCTCCTTTATCTTTGATAAGATTAGAATATAATTGATAAACACTTCCACAAATTTATTAGGTTAATGTCTAAAGAATCTATTCATCAAATCCATGAAGATTTCAGGAGCATTAGTAAGTCTGAAGGGAATCACCATAAAATTCTAGATCCCATACATTATATAAAAGTAGTCTTCTGGATATCTTCCATCTTTACCTTTTTCTGATGATATCTTGAATGAAGATCCACCTTTGAGAAGTACCGATCTCCTCATAACTGATCGAACAAGTCATGTATACTTATAAGAGGATACTTGTTCTTTATGGTGATCTTGTTGAGTTTCTGATAATAGATAAATAGCTGCATTGATCCATCCTACTTCTTAACAAAGATCATTTCATAATCCCAAGGTTTTGCACTAGGGTGTATGAACCCTTTGTAAAAATACTCTTGAAATTACTTCTTTAACTCCTCCCGTTCGATAGGATCCATCCTATAGGGATACTTTTAGATAGTAGTATCTCTGAGTATGAGTTCTATTGATAACTCTAACTAACGATTCGAGGAATGTCCAGTTAAATATTTAGGAAATTAGTCATTGTATTCCCTCCTGATATGAATTTCCCCTAAATTGATAAATTCCTTTTACTCAACCATTTGAGTGAGGAATGATTCCTCACAGGGAATCAATACCCATACTATTGAAGGATTTTCAAAAGGATATTCATGATCTTCCTTGAATTTGTAGAGAAGTATGGGACAGTTTAGGATATGAAAATATATTTCATTTTCCCAAAAATTGATATGTGATATATATAATGAGAGCCAATCCAACTCTAGTATAGCATCTAATTCAACAAAGTGAAGTATTACAAGATTTTCTGGAAGAATCTTACCACATACACCAATAAGAGAAGAGTCCAACACTTGGGTTGCAATGATTGCACATCTAGGTGTTTTTTAAAATATCTCTACTTAAAGGTTCTAGGGATTTGATTCAATAGTTCTAGCAAACTTTCAAGATATAGAGTAATTCGTAGAACTAGAATCAAATAAGACTTTTTCTATTTTTGAGTGAATAGGAGGTGTACCTTTTACGACTTCATTTTCTTGATCCACTTACGTTGTAATAATGACATAATCTTTCCCTTACTCATTTGGATTTGGTTGTTAATGAGGTTGATTACCCTCATGTACGTGATGTTTAGTGTAATGGCTTGCATAGTGACCTTGCTCCCTACAGTTGTATAATTGGACCATGGGTGGTTCTCTCATTTCCTCCACCACATTATCCTACTTCCTCATGTCTTTTCAATATTAATGATCTTTGTGGGATTCTCTCTGACACTTGAAGCATTTCCTTATCCCCTTGAGGAATTTCCCATGATTATTCTTCCCACATTTTTGACATGTGGGTGGTTGAGTTTTCTTTCCACCTTTCTCATTAGATCCTCCAACTTGAAACTCAATATTTGGTTTCTTATCATCATATCCATGGGATCATTCTCCAAACTCCATCTCCACTTTGAGAGTACATCGAACAACTTCTTCATAACTCCTAAAGTCTTGAATTTATAGAGCCTTTAGAATGTTTTTCTTTAATCCTCCAATAAATCTATTAATTTTTCTGTCATTGTTGGTAACAAAACTAGAATCATACCATGCAATCCTTTTGGAGTTTTCTTCCTAGGATGTGACATATTCATTTTCCATTTATTTAAGCTCTATGAATTCTCTCTTCATATTTTCACAAATAGTTAGAGTAAAATACTTGTTAGGAAACATAATTTTAATGTCTTCCTACCCTATCACTTCAATTTCATCCTTCATCTTGGTTTTCTTAATCAAATCCCACCATTGATCGGCCTCTATATCTAAATGGTAAATGGATTGAGTCACCTTCTCCATATCTAAATAGTGAAGTATTGAAATGATATTATCTATTTAGTTGACCCATTGTTATGAGACTATTGGATCAAAAGATCTACTAAACTTTAGTGGTTTTTGACACATAAAACACTCAATATCCAGTTTATCCCACATAGGTGGAGGTGGATGTTCAACAATATTCAGTTTATTATTCATGACCTGATACAGTTGGTCAAATATCACCATGAAATTTTGAACTCCACCTCCCAAGGAATTGGGGATGTCATTCGTTAAATCACTACATTGTCTCTTGCACGGGTTATTCGCCATCTTTCTCCTAGTTCCCACCATTTTCTAAAATAGAAAACATAAGTCAACAAGTCATCAATAAATAATATATTCCTTTTTGTATTGAATTATAAAGGTGTATCTAGTGGGATCCCAATGTTTATAATTTTCAAAAACAAATCTTCTTGGGTTCTCACTTATATTTAGTCTCATACTAAGGGCTTTAACTAAGGTTCCATAATCCAAATTCCAAAATTTTCTAAACCATCCTCTAATACCAATTATAGAGACACTGATTTTTCTTACATATCATATTATATCATTTTGAAGAAAAACAACATAAAATCATTACAAAAAGAGGATAAAAGGTTTAGTGTCTTAGGAAAATTATGATGATACATAACATTTACAAAATAAAACACAAAAATTATTTAATTACTTCTTCTTTAGCTTCTTATTGTCCCTTGTATTCTCCTTAGTATATGTAATCACCTAAGGATATAGAATCAAAAGGGGGGTGATCTAGAAACCCAGTAATATGGTCAATAAGAATATGTAACAATATAACACGAGGTTAGAATAATAATTATCATCATTACATAGTCATAGGATCATAATTATTAGAGTAATCATTAAGAAAATGCATAGAAAGAGGCAATACATAAAAATGAAACATTATGTCTTAGTGGTCAACTACAACACATAGTTGTTAACAAAGATAGAATCATGTTCACATGTATTTCAATTTTCTCACAAGATACATCACATAAACTAATGAATTAGAGTGCTATATAATTCAGAGTGCACATGTCACATCATAGCATTTACATTGAGCTATATATTTCTGGGTGCACCCATTACATCATAATATTTACTTTATCATGCATACGACATAGAACATATATAAATATTGAACATAAAAATGACCCATGGAAATAAATTGTTTTAATTTAATAAGAATAAATTAATAAACAATGGGTTCCCAAATGATATAGGGAATAACATCCTTGAATCAAAAACCTTGAGTAAAGAAGGAACAATCTCAAGAAGTAAAAGGTGTATTTTTTTGGAAGAAGAGTTCTTTTGGAAACATTATGTTTGTAATAAACTCAGTTAGAAAACATTTATATCAGATAAAAGGTAATATAATGATGAATAGGAATATCCTTACTGAAAATGGGTTGAAAAAAATAAAACCCAAAGAAAAAGAGTTGGGTTTGATAATTCCCCTAACCTTGTGTCCAAAAGATTCTTTCATGTTAATGTATTGTGTAATAACATTAGATTCATTAATTAAAAATAAAAAACCTTTTATACATGAATTTTATATATTATAGTTTTATTAAGTTCATTTATGGTCCTTTGTATGATTTATATAGTTTAATTTTTTCGTTCGAGAGCATTCATTTTTATGGTTTTCATGGTTGGTTTGGTTATATGCATGAATGGAAGTTTGTGCGAAATGTGGATAAATATCCAGAATTGTTATTATATTTTATTAATGATATTAAAGAATTTTAAATTATATTATAATGAATTTGTTTAAATGTTTTTATTTTTAAACATTAGATAAAAGTTAACGATTATCATTTTAAGTTAATTATGGCGGTTTTTCGATCACAACGAACTCATTTTGTTTTAGTATTTAGTATTCTGTATAAATTCCAATTCCATAACATAAACATGGTTACAAAATAAAATTTAAAATATTTTTTCAGCCATTTAATTGTTTTATTAATATCATTGAATTCGTTAAAGGAAAATTAAATTTCATCGCCCACGATGTCGGTAAATTGACACATCATGGGTGATGATTTCATTTTGAGAATAAAAGAGAGAGAGGGAGGAGTTTAATGATGGATCTTCATCTAACATGATAGAATAAAATTATATCAAACATACTAGAGATATCATTAATTTTAGATAAGATAAGGTGAGGAGAAGTGAATAAAAAATTAAATTGAAAAGAGATTAAAAGATAAAGGAAGGGGATTTTACCTCTTAAATATCTTCACCTTGAGAACTTCTTTAGGGAAAAGGTTTTGGTATTTTGATGAGAAAAAGTGATCCTAGACAAGGGAGAGGGGATAGGGGTGGGGTTTGGGTAGAATTTGTACAAGTCACAAATATTTAGAGGTGTGAGGATAATAGGGGGTGAGGGTGGTATTTACAGTGGAGGAGAGGGGTGTTTTCTAATTATTTAATTCATTAGTTTGTTATTTTTGTCAAGACAAGAAATAGTGCTGGTTTTTAAGACTAAATATATAAATTAGATCATGTGAGTTAGAACAAATGATTTTCACATTAGTGATGACTCAATGAATAGTCTATTTAGATTATTTTGTATAAATACCATAAATTACCATATTTCACTATTCACCAAAACTTCAAGTAATTCAGAAAAAATCCCAAAAATTCACCTGAACCATTTTTCCAAATTTATAATTCAAAAATGAACCCCACTTTATAAACATACTTTTCTAATTGGGATTAATTTAATTTTTAATTAAAATCATCATTTACTTGGGAAATATAGACTTTAAAATTATAATTGATTTTATAACACTTCGAAGAACTACTTAAGTTATCATAAAATTATATTAATATCATAAGACCTCAAAATATTAATTTATTAATAAATTTATAAATGTATATTTTTTTTAAATTTATAAATTACTCATAAAATTGTAATTAAATATTAATGACATATAAAAATACCAACACTTAATTAATAATTTTTAAAATATTTAATTACTTATATTGTAATATAATTATTTCACATTTTCACTTATAATATTCCAAAATTTTATTTATACATTAATGGGTGAGGTTACTATTCATTTGGCCATTTTATTGTTCATAAGGGTCATATTACTATTCTTATGGTAAAGTTACCATTTCATTGGTAATGGTTCCTTAACTTTTAGAAATACTTATTATTTCATTAATTATTCATTTATAATGTTTTTATTAAGGTATCTAAGTGATTTAATGTGATTTATACGATGTTACATTTCTATAAGAATAGAAAAATTCCTTTGATAAAATTTTGATACGTTACAAGGACCCTTCATACAGATACATCAATCTTAGGCTATTAGAAGGAAATTTCATGTGATAAATGATCTTTATAATGTATAGTTCAACAATAAATTCACACCTCTTAATTAAATTTTTTGGTCTGAGGAAACTAGAGACTCATAGGAAAATTAACTAGTTATCTCCCCTCCATATGAGTAGGTTGTTTCCCCTTAGAATATTGATGAAGGAAAACTTAATTATGGACTAACTGAGAGTGATAAGGTTGGATCCAAAAGTGAATTAGTAGTGGGTACAACTCAAAATGAAAATAAGAAAAACATTTGAGGAATGAAAGGAAAATGTCACAGGGTTATGGAAAAAGTTGGAAGGCCCTAACAATGAGCCAATTAATTATTTAATGAATCTCTTATATTATAATTTGTAAGGGATTGGGAACACCACAATGGATAAGAAACTTAGAAATTATATTGTTGTCTATAATCCTATGTTGATTGGTATTACAAATCCCAAAATGATCTTTGTAAAATAGAGGGCTTTGAAGTGGGAGTCTCTTAGTTATAATATTTTATATCAAAAATTGTCATGACATCAATATGGATCATTTTTGGTACATTATTAATGAGATAATTCAAATGTACTAATTTATTAAAACGTTGTAGTGGATCTTAAGAAATTGTAGTAGTCCAGGATTCATTTTTTTACATTTCTTTTGTATATTCATCCTCATCCAACATTACAAAAATGGAGATTTGGGGGGAGCTTGAGGCATTCTCTGGAAATTACACTAACAAATGGGTGGTCATGGTAGACTTAATTACTATCATGAAACCTAAGGTAAATAGTAGAATTAACTTCAAAAAATATGTTTCAATGGAATTGTCCACCTTCTTTGATAATGTCATCTTTTCGAAGTACCAATTTGCAGGTGATGATTTTACTTGGAGTAAGTCTACCTTTCAAGGAATTTAGTCAAGAAAACATGAAAGATGTTTTGTTTATATGGATGATGTGATATTGGCCTTTGGAATATGTGGGAACACTTTACAAAAACATCACTCAGATCATAAGCCAATTTTTATGGAAATATCCATTCATATTGTCATTTTTATGCCACTTCTTTTTCGTTTAAATAATGAGTGGCTTGTGACTCATAGATGTAGGTAATTTATTATAGAGTCTTATAAGATAAATATATATAGTAGAGAACTTAATATTATTTCTAGGAAGATTAAAAATATTAAAATACAGATTATGGGTTAATTATCTAAGCATGATATTGATATTAAATGTACGGAAGAAAATGTGGAAAGTTGTCAACTTAGAAAGTTTCACCCGAACAAACCCTCAAGAGAGGAAATTCAATCTATTTCAAGTTTATATGATCTTTTATCTATTAATTAATGATTTTTAAAAATATCTTTCATGTAAAATTGATGAAATATGTTGATAGTAACTTCAAATTGTTTCACAAGTTGCATAAGGAAAAATGATAAGGGTGGGATTAAATACCATCAATGTTGATGGATGTCTTAACACGCATGAAACTGGGATTTCAAATGTTGTGGTGAATTATATATTTTTTATATTATTTGATTATAGAATGGATAGATCCTAAGATATGGTTGATAACATCTCCCATTTCATTTATAACCATCAGAACCTTCCTTTTGTAATGGACCCTTCTAATGAGGAAATCAAGGAAGCCCTCTTCTCTCCAAACATGGACAGTACAGCTAGTCCATATGGATTTACCAACATGTTTCATATATTTTATTGGTGAATAATACAAGATGACATGACAAATATAGTAAGATACTTTTTTATCCATGCTTATATGACTTATAGGATAAATTGAAATTTTATTTCTTTGATTCGCAAGAAAGATATTGAAGTTGACATTAATGCTTTCAGGAATATGGATCTTAGGAACACCATTCCAAAATTAATTAAAAAAATCATGATGAACAAATTGGGGATATTTTCTAAGATCATATTTTGCATTACCAATTTGAATTTTTACCTAGTAGAAGCATCCAAAATAATCTTTTACTACATCAGAGAGAATTAATATGAGGAAAATAAAGTCCAAGCAAGGGAACAATTCCCGAAAAATAGATATATTAAAGGCTTTTGATAACCTAAAATGGGGTTTCCATCATGATGTTCTCAAAAGGTTTGTATTTTCTAATAGTTTCATTAAACATGTGAATAGTATTCTTGAATCAGAAAGGTTGCTTATCTAAATTAATGGAGCTCCCATAAGTTATTTTCGATAAACTAGAGGATTTAGACAAGGATAACCCCTCACATGGATTTTTTCATTATTTAAGACTAAATGAGATTATTCTTTAATGAACTATCTCATATTGGTATTTATAAGCCGATCAAAGCCCGTAGGGACAATCCTATCCAATATCATATATTATATATTGTTGATATTCTTATTTTGTAAAATTCTCAAAGAATATGTTCTCTATTATTAAATCCTTCTTTTCACACTCTGAGGAAGTGGCTTTGTAGTATAATAGTTGGAACAAATATTTCATTATTTTTAGAGATGGTTTATTTTTTTGTAACTATACTAAAATATTCAAGCCCCATGGAGTTAAGAAATGTTCTCAGTAACACCCCAAGTTTTTTAAAATAAATTTAAATTCATGAAATTTTGTTTTATGTAGATATTTATAACTATCCTTTAAACAAAATTTTTCCACTTCTATGTTTTGAATTTTAAAAAAATAGTCATCTGCAGTTGTGATCAGTAAGTTATTTAGAGTCTGATAGAACTGACTTGTTTTTTGTTGAATAGTAACATACCCTTATGAATAGTAATATGACCCTAATTATTATTAAATTGTATAATTATTTTATTTTCTTATGTCTTTGAGATAATGACATCTTGGTTAGTTTTCCAATGTGATATAAAAGCAGTTATATATTTAAAATTATTAATTTGTGAATAAATTATGTTTTTAATTAAAAATTAAATTAATAATATTTTGAATTTTTTTTCAAAAAATTTAGTTCATTTTTTAATTCTACACAACATTGAATTGTTAGGGTGAATTTTATGTATTTTATGAAATTCTTGAATTTTTTATGAATAGTGAAATATGTTCAAATAGCGTATATTCAAATTATCATTTAAATACACTATTTATGACATAATAAGTGATGTAAGCCCACTTGGTTCGAACTCACATGCCATTATTACTACTTGGGGTAACATTAATTAAGACTAATCATAGTCTTGAGAAAAAATATTATAATAATGATTAAAATAATGTAAAATACCTCCTCTCCTCCACTATAAATAACACTTGTATTTCCCTCTTCCTCCCACACCTATCAAGCCTTGATCCTTGTGTAATATCTGCCCAATACTCCTCCCAATACCCTCACCACATCCAAGACCTTATGGTCTTAACAAAAGGCCAAAACCAAGGGCCTTAAGAAGGATCTCAATGAGAAGAGATCAGGAGGTAAACATCCTATTTTGTTTTCTTTCTTTTCTTTTCTTTTCTTTTTCTTTTCTATTATTATTCTTTACTCACCTCCCCTTATCCAACAATCATGAATTATCTTATATCATACATATTATTTACTTCATCATTTTTATGGAAGACTCACCATTATACTTTTTCTCCTCTCCCACTTATTCATTAAATTAAATCACCGTTCGTGATGTGTCGATTTACCGACATCATGGATGATGTGATTTCAATTTCTTTTACTTCCTTTAATAATGGTCATGAAACCATTTTTATGGTTAAATTAGATTATTATTTATGTATAAAATCTTAATAATGTTTTAACTTATGAATAATCCTCATTTCAGAATTAAAAATGGTAAATGGTATAATATATGGTTCTATAAATATTTAAATACCATTCCATTCCAATTCTGTAGTTTCACTTCCAATCAACAAGAATATCCATCATGAACCCATCAGAGAAATCATGTAAACAATGCATCCAAAATAATGGAAGGAACAAAATAATAATAATTAAAGGGTAAAATGATGTTATGAAATGATCATATAAGGTGTTATAAACATTAATATGTTTCTTTAATATATTAATAACACTCTTCTAACCATTATACATGAGGTTTAAATGATTTTTAAGTAAGACAAACTCGATGTAAGGAAATTCCTAACCTGATTTCTGTTCTTTGGGTTAACATTTTACTTCATTATTTATGTGGTATTGAAATTGTTTGTGAGATGATAATATTTATATTATGTTGAATTATATGTATTTAAAGTTTATATACATATTCCATCCCCTCTATTAACTATCACTTCAATTATATGATATTTATAAGGGACTTTTCTTTTGAAAACCAATTTTAAAATTCTGTTTTATGAAATTCAAAAGCAATGTTTTTATGAAATTATTAATGTAGTATGATTGTGTTATGGTTATTGGGAATTTTTTATGATTAAGGGTTGAACCTATATCTCCCTCCAATTCATTGGTTTTGTGTAAGTTTTAGGGTGCTTGTATGGTTACTCCAAGTGTAACTATGATGCTTACAAAAATTGTAAGGTAGTCGTGAGGGTTAAAAATTATAAGGTAACTGAGAGGGTTACATGATTATATAAGTAATTGCCCAAGATAACATTATGGTTCTATTTATATTATTATTTTTGTGTTAATATTGGGTAAAGTTCATGTTTCACAAAGTAAGTATATATGGGTGACAAGTATGTCATTTGAAAATGATTTCATACGCTACTAGTATTCTTGGACTAATGTGTTATTTCCTTCTTTTTATATACCTTACTGAGATTTTTGTGATCATACCAGGTTTTTAAATTATCTTCACAGGTTATAAGGATGTGTAATACAAATAAACAAGAAAAGTTAAATGTTTTAAGAATTTTCAAAGAAATCATGTTTTATTTGAAAAGTTTTATATTTTGGAAGAAATGAATATTGTTTTTATGGTATCCACTATGTATTAATATGTAACATTATGAATTTATTTTTTCCAGATTCTCTAAATCTCTAAACTTGAAAAGATCCTCAATATAAAATAAGTGATTTCTTGACTAAATTCAAGATTATGGAATGTAATAATATCGGGTCCTTATATCATAGGATTTAAGTCTGTGAGGGGAGTTCGAAAGGGAGACCCGCTCTCCCAAATATTATTTGTTCTTGGTCAGGACGCTTTATCCAAAAACATGAAGAAGGGTTTGGAAGAGGGAATTTTGAGGCATTTTTACGATAGAAGGAATGTAAAGAGTGTTTCTCACCTGATTTTTTTTTTTTGATGACATTCTATTGTTTTTTAATGGAGGGAAGAGATCTGTGAATGCTCTTAAGGGAATTATGTTGGAGTATGGAGAACTAAGTGGGAAGTCGATCAACCGGTCGAAAAGTCACCTGTTCATCTCCAACAAATGCCCGGGACGGAGGTGAAGACTCATTCAGGAGGCCCTGGGTTGTGGACAGAGGCAAATTTCTGTTATATACCTAGGAGTTCCTTTATTGAGTGGGAGGTTTTTGAAGATTCACTTCAATGATATTGTGGATCGTATCCTAGGGAGGATTTTTAACTGGAAGAACAAGATGCTCTCCTTTGGGGGTAGGATCATGCTTATTAACAGTGTGCTTCTATCGATTCCCATGCACGTCTTTGCCATCATCAAGCCCCCGAAGGGCACGGTGGATAAGATCAAGCATATTCTCACGCCGTTCCTATGGGATGTGAAGAGGGAGGGGAGATGCTACTGGGAATCTTGGAAGAGGATGGCCCATCCAGTGGAAGAGGGTGGGGTTGGTCTTCGGGATATCTAGGAATCTATCCGGGGACTGCAAGAAAGATTGGATTGGGAGGTGATTGTAGGTAAAACTCTTTGGGCAAAGTTTTTCAGATCAAGATATGGTGTGCATGGCGATTTTTTCATGCACAGTGCGACGGGACTCTCCAAGTGTATAGTCTCACATATGGAGGTGATGCATGACTACACTAGATGGGTGATTGGACGTGGGGAGATCAGTTTTTGGGAGGATGCTGGGATGGAGGAGAGGCTCTATTATGAGGGATTCCCTCTTCCTGACATATCTTTCAGGGAGGCATGCGGGAGGTATGATTTTATTCATGAAAACCTTAACCCATCGCAAGTTAATCTATTTAACAGTGTTGTCATGAGCGTTGAACTAGACCGTTGTTGCTTTACAAAAGTTGGGTCGGGGCGTTTTAATTTGAATGGTTTTAGGAGAATTGAGCAGAGGAGTGGTAATGGGGTGGCAGGGGAGATGCTCACGTGGTGTAAAGAAACCCCAACGAGAATTAATTTCCTAGTGTGGCGGATTCAAAACCGAGCGGTACCCACAGAGGAAAACATTCAGAAGAGAGGGGTCTCCATGGCATCGCGTTGCTACTGTTGTGAGAGACCGAACATGGAATCAACATTACATTTGTTTTTTCAGGGGAGATGGGCAGTGTTCCTTTGGTCCCAGTTTTCTCATTTCAGGTTTCCTTCTGGGGAGTATCTTTCAGTTCGTGAGCATCTTATATCTTGGTTTTCGGGTTTTGGTAACAGAACAGAGGAGCGTTCGGCAGGCATCATCATCCTGATATCTGTATGATGGACCCTTTGGGAAGCTCGTAACCAGGTACGGTTAGGAGGCCGGAGATCTTTGTTATCTCTACAGGTCGGTATGAGGTTGATCGTCATTGAACTTGTCGCTCTTTTCAAGAATGGAGTGAATGCAGGTATATTGGGGAACCTTGTTAAGGGACGGTGCACTCAGACCTTGCAGAGAGGGAGATGGGTAAGGTGGAAGCCTCCGGCCAGTGGGTTGAAACTGAATGTAGACGGTTCATGTATGGGGGGGATCATGAGGGGCGGTGGTGTTCTCTGAGATTTTTGGGGTTCGGTGCACATTGCGTTCAGTGCTTATTATGGACCAGGCTCTTCTATGGGCACGGAGTTTAGAGCCCTACTCTCAAGTGTCACTCTTTGCAGGTGGAGAGGTCTTTGGGTGACGGAGGTCGAATCTAATTTAGAGGTTCTTGTCAGATCTCTTCAGGGGGCTTGTGACATTGCTTGGAACCTGGTGTATATTTATAGAAGGTGCAAAGCGGAGACCAACCAGGGTAGGATGGTCCATCATAGTGTACGGGAATCCAACTTTGCGGCTCATACGATGGCCCGTGGGGGAAGGCCAGAGGAGAATTTGATAGTTTATGATAGCCTTAACTCTTTGCCACTCGAATTTGTCAATGTAATCCAGAAGGACGCCCTTGGCCTTCACTAATTCTATCCTCCGTGACGTGTATCCCTGGGTTTTAAGGTTTTTATAATAAAATAATAACTTTCAGTCAGTTGGGTCCTTATATTCTCTACCTTTTATTTATCTTGGAGATTACTTGTTTTGTGGAAAGGTTCTAAGATAGTATCTTAATGACATATTCTCTAGAATTATTAATTATATTGATAGATTAAAGTGGAAATTTATATCTCAAGCTAGTGGGGTGTGTCTCATAAAATCGGTGGTTACATAAAATCTTTTGTACACCTTCTCCCTTTATAGAAATCCAATAACCCATCTTATTGATAGAAAATGTATGATGAAGAATTTAATTTTGATAGTATCTATGAATTAAAAAAAAGTAATAATGGTTTCTTAGAAGGATTACATTAAATACACTGATATGGGAGTCCCTAGCATAAAGGAACTTAATATTTTTAATTATAAACTTATTAAAAGGCTCAAATCGAATCTCTTAACCTCTAATGACTCTTATATGTATTTTATATCATACAGATTTAATATGAAGCTTTTTAATGGGTATCCTCATTATCTCTCTTCATCTATTTGGACTTAACTCAGTTAATCCTTCACGGACATTATAAATAATTCAAAATGGATGATTAGTAGGATGTACAGTCTCAATTTTTGGGATTCCCCTTGGCTATATAGTCCTTTTATCACATGAAATATACCTTCCAGTATAGATTATATGACTATAGTAGATTTATTTCATTACAATGAAATATTTGTCAAATTTATTACTCCTCATGCCAATATGGAAATTCAGAGTTACCCTTTCATGGAAAATAAAATATTGATATAGTGGCCCAACAAAAATGAACATTTTAATACCAAAGATTATTAAAATCTACAATATGATGGATTCACCCAACCGCCAATATGGTTAATTAAAATAAATTCATATTTTTTCCTACCTTTATAGTTTCTATTTATCTAGAAAAATTATAAGACTCGACTACCCACAAATTATTTTTTGAGGAGATCTAGATATTTTATCATCTCGTCTTGTCATAAATGTTCAATTGGTGATGAAACAATGCGAAACATTTTTTTGAGAAACCCTTTTTCCGATGAATTATTTAATTACATTGGTATCCTATATAATATTGACTTGTGTATGAACAAGACTCTAGATGAACTGATGACTCATATCACTAAATGTAATAGAAGAGAGAAGATTCAGAATCTTCTACTGGCTACCATTATAACTTCTTGTAATGCTATTTGGACAGCCCAAAATACCACCTTATTCAATTTCATTCTTCCTTAATTTCATGAAGGTGGCCTAAAAATCCACGGAGACACATATGATGTTACAAGGGTATAGTTTAGTTCTATAGACAACAATATTATTGGTCTCAATACAATTTGTTTGATGAGAATCTCATCCAGACCAAGGAGACCTCTAAGGATCAAGGGAATTAACTAGATACCTCTTATCTCCCCATGTGTTAAATATTATTTTGATAGAACATAATCTAGAATGATGGGGATATTGGGTTGTTGTGGTGTCTCTTGAATGCACCATAGTGTTGTGAAAGGTTTTTTCCACCAATTTATTGGTTTAGGAATCACTTATGAAGTTGAGTTATGGGATATTATCTATACTATTAAGCATAAATTATATCATACTTGGACTAATTTATGGATTTAATCAGGTTCTAAATTCACTATTTCTTCTCTAGAATTGATAATAAGGAACATTCCATGGAGAGTTCAACCTCATTTAATTGGATGTCTTAACCAGGTCAGGTATCCCAATATAACAGTACACATGTTTATGGGGATAAAAATTAAGTATTTTATTCACTATTAAAGAGATAAATCATAGAGACGAGTACTGTTTTATCCTTTAGGACTCCTGATTATTTTTCACATCTGGTGGAGGAAGACATAAGGGGAGTGTTTCACTCTATCTTTTGTAAAAATCCCTCGTAATGATTTATTTGTACTCTTAATTTTCATTTAATAATTTTTAGGTTTGGCATGTACATACCCTAGACTTTCTAGGTATATATATTATTCTACATCAATATATTTATATAATGATTATGAAAATCCTTATGGATGATTCATAATTTATAACCTATACTTATCAAACCCTATTTCATATATAAATTTCGATTCTATAAAGCCACCATTTCCAAACAAGACAATATTTATAGAATTTTACAAGATTCTAGCATATAATACATTAAATTGATATCTTCTAGCAAGTCATTAAGAATTATTTATATTTATCTTCATAATTAAATTTTGGAAATATTAAAATATTTTATCTACACACATTTTAACTATTTAAATGCCTCCATTATTCCATAGAAACCCCCCACATTATCTAATTTTCCTTACCCCTCTATTCACATTATCTTTAAAAATTTTCATATTCCCAACATTAGGAGTGGTGCTAGAACTTCCAAAAATGTTGTAAGTTATGGGAAGAAAATGAGTTTATGTAAATTAATATTTCTTTTGGAACCCATTTCTATTTATGGGAAATTGTTTTCTCAATATTCTAATTATTTTAAAACTCATATTGTAAAGGAAATATATTTTTATTAACCCCTCTAATAAAATAGTATACATTTAAGAATTTCAATTATTTCTTAAAAATTTCTATTTTTTAGAAAAATAAATGTTCTTTAGAAAGGGAATTCTTCTTCCTAATAAAAGGTTGTTTCCAAAGTGATAAAGTTTATCATTTTATATATGAAATGTTATTTTATTTCTATATATTTCATTCATAATTTAGGTATGGTCGTTCACTATAATATTTATCATTGACATTTCATATCTGTTATATATAATTTGTTCAATTTCTAATGATTATTTATTAGTGTTTCTTACAAATGTCAAGAATATTTATAAAATCTGTGAAATTATGGATTTTTTTATTTAATGGAAACATTAGTAAATTTTAAAAGTTATGTAATTATTTTACCCTTTGAAATTAAATTACATAAATGTGATGTTTTGAAATTTTATATTAATTGATTATTTTTTGGAATGTAAATCTTTACAAAAATGTTTTATTTTTAAATTTTCAGACTTGGATATTGGTTATGAAGATACAAAATTGAGATTGAACCAATGAATTCAAGGTAATTTCCATCCTAATTGATTTTTTGGATTCTAATACACCAAGTGGCCATATGGGTTTCTTAAGGTTTTCCAATAATCATTATATTCCTAAAAAAGATATCATTTTCAATGAAAAGATTTGTTTTTTTAGGAAAAAATAAAATTCGGTTACATAAGTTATTAGTTTTGAAATTGAAATATATTTTCAATAATAATATTTAATTTTTATTTTTTATTTCATTTTTTATCAATTTTGATAAAAAAAACTGTATTTTAATTTATATAAAATTTATTTATTTTATCAAATTTTTTATGTATGATATAATAGAAAATGTGTTTATTTTAAGGAATAATTATAATATGTGAAATTATTTTACATTTAGTTCTAAAACCCATTAATAATAAATTGTATACTCAAACTATATTTTTAAATGATTTAACAGAATTTATAATGAGTCTATAATAAATGGGGTTTTGTTTTGGTTAAGGATGTAGATCAAGTGAAGCCAGATAAATGTTTTTCGAATTTTTAATAAAAATATGATATGTATTATGATTTTTATAATACTCTAAATATATAGACCTAAAATTTCCCTGGTCTAAATATTTTACAGATAAATATTAATACAAAGATATGAAATATGTTTTTGAATTGAAACTGAGAGTGTGGGTTTAGGTTGTTTCTTTTGGAATTAGAGGAAATTTTTTTAAAACATTTTAGACTGTGATGTTTTTTTATAAATATCCTTTATATTTATAAGGATATTTTATATATAATTTAATTAATGTTTTATGTAACATTGGTAGATTAAAGAATGAATTTCATGATGGAAGGAGCAATATCAAGAACAACTATTTGGTCCCTTATAGATGATCTCCTTGAAAATATTTTTCTAAGTTCATTTTCAAAGGAATTTTAAACTTTTTTCAATATACAATTTACTTATAAGGAACTCTATGAGTTGTCTAATACATCTACCATTCCCAAATTATTTCAATGGACACATATTTTTTATGGTAAAATCTTACACTCTCTACTCTCTCACCATATCGGTCATAGAAAGTAAAACATGGGTATTTTGTAACTCTTCACTTTATACAAAACATATAAAACACTTTGTAATTTTATAGTGGATGTGGAATAGGGAGACCTCCATGTTTCTTATATATAATATATTTCATATTTTAGTCTTATGGGGAATATCAAATATGATTTTTAATCTTTTTAAGATGTATCTATAAGACTATTTTATAAAGATCATGTTCAAATAGTTATTTTCAAATTATATATTAATAATAGTTCATTTTTAATTGTTTATCAATGATTACATCAATATAATCCAAACTTCACTAATTTAATTTGGATAAAATAAATTGATGATTTTCATAATATCCCAGTGCATTGTTTCTTCTAGTGGACCCTTGATCTTCATGAGAGATGAAAATAAGGAAATTAAATACTTTGTAAAATGTATAAGTTGATTCAACAATGTTTTTAAATATATTTTTAGTGCTCGGTGAATTTAATGAAGTTGTTTTTATATGGATGAAAAACATCAATACTAAATCTTGGGAAGTGAGATTTAGGGGTTACTCATGTATAAAATAAATTTGATAGAATAATTAATTTAAGGAGGTAGAATGTAACATCCCATAGTTTTAATGTATTTAAGACTTTTAAATAAATTATATAAATAAAAAAGTTTTCTAAACATAAATGATGTTGAATTACATATTATTGTCAAACAACACACTAGCATCGATACAAGACTAACTCTTTAGAGTTTATTCTCTTACTAGGTAGGGTAAAATACTAAATTTACAAAAAAAAAATTAGTAATAAAAGAGGATCACATGGACTGAACATGATGACATAAAACTAATTACCAACTTCTTTGTGATTAGTCATGAGTAGAAATCATCCATAGTATATGAGAGTAAAAATTTAGTTAATAATAAAAATAGGAACCGTCCTTGCGAGTAAGAAAACTGGAATGTGTAGATTTTATATTATGAAAATATATATCTTAAGGGGGTATTTATAGAATCATGTATATTATTGTTAATAATAAACATCTATTAAACTCTTTTTCAATAAGAAATATGATATGGATAAATTTAAAATATTATTAAGCCTTATATAAAATTGTAACATTTGATGTTTCTATTATTTTATAATTATTTGGTGATAAATAAATTCAATAAATAATAATTGATTGAAAATAATAAGATAATAGGCGAATCATGTGATTTAGAATAACTGTAATAAATTTTTTATAAATAATATTTAACATTAATACAGTGAACTGAAAAATATTAATTTGATATTAAATTATGCAGTATAACATATGTTAAGAAAAATAATAATTAATAGAAGTACCAAGATAAGTATATACAATTATTTTAAGTTTGAAAATAAATAAATATATTTCTAATTTTGTATATATATTTATAAAATAATGGTAAATTCTGTATTAATATAGTATATATTTTAGATTTTTTTAAGCAACGGATTTAAAATTTACTTAGTGTAAAAATAAAAATAAAAAATATTCCAAGCCTTTCTAGACCATATTTAAGGGAGATTAGGCTATACTATAAGGTATAAAATTTTCTTCCATGAATCACACCTAGTGGCTAGATTTCACATGTGGATGCATGGGGTGAGGGAAAGCATAGTGAACACATAACACTGGTATGAGCAAGCTCATGAGAGTGAATTTGGTTGATGGTTATATGTAGAGAGGCCTAGCTTATGACCCCAGGTGTGTGTAGTGAGGTTCTGGGAGTAGACCCTGGGATACATTCATCAATGGGATTATGGGATGCATAATCATTAATATGAGAACAAGTTCAATTCCGACTTCAATCTGGTATGAGGATATTATGGAACTTTTCTCATGCTTAAAAACAACTTTATAAAAATTATTCCATTTTTTCTAATCCATGTTTGAAGTTCGATCAACCTGAGAGTCATATCCTTTCTCCTATCATATTATTATTCTCCCTCTTATACAGTCATCGACCTAAATCCTTCATACATGACCACTATTCAATCTATCTCGACTTTATGTCCTCCCTCCACCATACTAACTATACCATGCATTCTCAAGAATATATGAAATTCTATGGTACTTTAGTTATATCTTATTATTTCTGCTCCTCTAACATTAGTTTTCATAGAGATATAGTTAGGAGTATAAATAATTGATGAAGTTTTCTCATGATATCAGTGATAGGAACTTCACCTTAAATAAAATTTAATTATCTCAGGATGTATTATATATAGATATATGTTCATATATCAACAATAAATGACTATAATTTTTTTCAGATAATGAGTTCATAAGGTCATCACCAAAGAATACTAAAACAATATATTCCATATGGAGGAAAAATATCTATCCTAGAACATTGACTATGGCTCGGTTTAGATTCTTGTGTTCATCATCTTTCTTGTTAGGATATACCAATTGCAACAACAAAGCCAATTATATAAATATATAAATATATTATTCTCAATGCATATATGTATACAGTGGTTTTCAATATCCTTTTTAATGATTTTTTATTTATAACATATCCTTATCAAACCAATAGCAGTATATAAATTAGGATATTATGAATTCGCGATTTCCAAACAAGAAATGATTTCGAGAATATAACAAAATTCCAATGCCTAACACATTCAATGAATATATTATATCCTTATAGTATGAACTATTTTAGTCTGAGCTCATAATTCAATTTGAAAATATTAAAATAGTCCATATATGATCATTAACTCTATTTAAATAAAGAAACGCAATCATTTTCCATATTCCATTACATGTTTTTTAATATAAACATCTATTAATTAAAACCCAAAGATCATAAGGTATAGTGTCTTTGGAAGACTATGTTCACAATACATCAAAGTGAGACTAAAATAAAACATCTTTATTTTATTCCCCATAATGAGCTTCAAAATCCATTTGATCTACTAAAACTAAATGTGATAAAATTTAAAATACATTAAAAAAATAGTTGATCTAAAAATACCATTAAGGAAATAATATGATAAGGTGGCATAACATGTGAGTTAAAGGTATAACATGATATCATAAAAGATAAGGGACAAGAGTAATCAAATAGAAACCTATCATAAAGAACATGATATCATATGATAAAGTAATTTTAGGAAATGTGGTAGAAATATAAAACATTACATGAATATAAATCAAGGGAAACTTTTGAGACAACATCACATAATGGACATATCCCCATAATGGATTGTGTTCACTCCCTAATCCCATACATGATGTCACATGAGACTAAAACATTACCCAATTCAATGGAGGGATATATATATATATATTTGGTCTCAACTTTCACATTCATTTCATATACATTCATATGTATGTAATATAATGAAATTAATCAAATGTAATAAATATAATAATTATAAAATAAAAGAAAATGGTTTACATAATCTTTTATCATATCTTAATGAATGGAAATTACACAGTAAAGGCATTGAATAAATTATCATAATGAACATATTACCTTGTAAAAGGAAGGAATATGTAAGATACATATATTCATATTTTATAAGAATTTTGTACCATTAAAGGTTGTTTTTGTTGGTGAATATAAATAATTTTAAAAATATAAAAAAAATTATTAAGGAAGAAAAACTCAGCTCTTTAAAAATTAGTTTTTAAATAAAAAAATTCATTAAATAATGTTTAATTCATTTTATTTTTAACTTTTTCTTGGAATATTATTAATTAATCATCAATGGAAATTATGGTGGGTAATTATTTACATTTTGGAAATGTTAAAAATCACTCCTTTCACATTTTGTAAGAAAAACTAAAAATTTCTCATTTAGAAAAAGATGATAAGACTTATTTTCAAATATTTTTTAAGTAAAACATGTATCCAAATTTCATTAATTAATCATTTTTTAATATTAAAAACATTTTTTTAAAAAATTATTTTGAAGGAAAATAGATTTTCAATTGAAAAGATAAATGATATCTGATATTTATAAATACATTTTCTCAATCATTTTTTGTTCCTAAGATAGGAAGATTATATAATTAAAATAAATTTCATAAATAACCATATGAGAATTAAATTAAATGGTTTCATTAGACAATGATAAAATAATTTTCTTCAATGAAAATTCAATCATAAACAATCACGATTACATTTAGATTGAAGCATAAACACATTCCACATTGGTAACTTTTGAATAATGACCCCCATTAATGAATTAAATTATAAATTAAAATAAAATGAATTATGGATTATGCATTATTTTATATTTAATAGGGTAGTATATACACCTTATATAATAGAATATGTGTATAAAATAACATGCATCTCATAGAAAGGTGTTTTGAGAGGGATACTCTTACCTCAAGTCTATGCATTTTCGTGTGTGTATTTTTATCATGTATAATAAAATTATTTCAATTATTTTTTTCCTTAAGAACCATTTCTAGGTTTTATACCTTATACATAAACCATTTAATTCATTTAGTTTTATAATGGGTTTAAATACAATGTCAATTGGTGTTTTGAGGCCGCTCGGTTCATAATTTCGAAACGACATCGATGTGTTGATTGTGGTCAAGGGGAGAATTTTCTATCATCTATATAATACTAATAAATTAATAAAAATTATTTTTATAAAATAATTATACTTTTTTAACAAATTATGATTTATTTTTATGTAAATAACTTTTTTACAATCACGGAGATGGTACATTATACGTACACATGAGTAATGTTTCCATTTTTCAACGATCATGATCAAAATATGGTAGTTGATATTTTTATCTTAATATAATGTTATTTATATCATAAATCTCATATTATTTCATTAAATACAATTAAATATACCATCCATGTGATTTGCTAATAAAATAAATGAATCACATCGTTTTGTGAGGTGGTAGTCTGTCATAC
Organism: Viscum album; assembly: GCA_963277665.1. Classification (NCBI taxonomy): domain Eukaryota; kingdom Viridiplantae; phylum Streptophyta; class Magnoliopsida; order Santalales; family Viscaceae; genus Viscum; species Viscum album. The sequence continues at coordinate 1,208,518,800 of OY728166.1, forward strand.
ACAGAAATGACGTTATCATTTCCAATAAATTTTAGGGTAAGAAATTATATGAAATATTACACTTTTAGAAAGGTTATAATTTCATTATTATCATATATAAATATAAAATTCATTTTTGTGAACTTACATGAGATTAAATGGTGTAAAATGAATTACATCGATTCATGAGGTTGTAGTATTTCAGACACATGATCGATGGTTTGGTTTCACATTTGATGGAAGAGGAGATGGATGTATATTATTCCATAAATATAATATAATATAAGTATATATTATATAATTTTGATATTATAATGGAATAATTAATGCATAATTTGTGTTGGAAAATAATAAGTAAAAAAGAAGAAGCTCGGTAAAGATGATTAACTTCACATAGAAGAATATTCTTCTGATATCTTATTAAAGATTGTGAGGTTGTAATTTTAAAAAGACAATAATATATATAATGTGGATAAGTATTTTTGAGAGATATTTTAGTAGGTTGTTTCAATAAAAATATCTTTAAATTTTTGAATAAGAGTGCAGAGTGGGTGTCCTTTTATAATGGAGGAGTGACATTCTAGTAAATAACCAAAACTATTCAATAATGGGAAGTCATTGTCTTTCAAAGTGCCTGAAAAACTGAAAATTAAAATATAGTAGGAGATATATGGCTGATAATTTACTCTAATATTAAAAATAAACATTTTTTAATATGTTTTTTTATTTACATTAAATGTTACTTAGTTTTGACCCTTTTAATTCTTCCTGATGGTAACTAGTTTTTTTACTATATTTACAATTAATTATAAATTAGAATAAATTTGACCTTATGATATGATATAAATAATGACTATTATAAATATTGATTACATTTTATCAAATGCAATTTAGATATGTGTTATAATTTAATTTAAAATAAAACACGCAGTCACATGGAAAATACGGTTTTTTAAAAATGCATTTTTCAAGCATAAGATGATCTAATAATAACTATATGATAATTAATCATAATTAAATTAATTTTAATTATTATTTTTTCATATATTATATATACATATATTTTAAATCAGTCCCCATTGAGGATTATTTTAATTAGTTAAAATATAGAAACATTATGCACTTTAAAAAAGTTTTCAAAAAATTGTATTTTTAAACCAAAAAATAAACATACATTAAAATATAATAAAAATATTATTTAAATGAAATTAATAAGATAAATTATAAATATATAATACTTTATTAGATTTTAAATTATATAAAATTAATATGGTTACTTTTAAACTACTTAATTTATCATAAGAAATGACAGTTTTATAGAAATCAGTATTTTTCATTATTCACTAAAAATAAAATTTTCTCTAAAAATAAAAAAATCCCACTATTTTAGAATTTATATTCTAATTTAAAAAATGAAATTAATTTTGTAAAATAAAATTTATAAAATTTCAAAAAATTATTTATTATATTTTCCCACAAAAATAAATTAAAATAATTTTTGTAGGAACTGTATATATTAAAAGATAAAATATATTTATTAATGTTTAGTTATTATTTATTAGGAATTTATAAATAAATTTATATTGAGTAATTAATTTATATATATATATATTATAAATTCATTAAGAGTATTTATACCCTCCATTATAATGGGTAGGTTATATATTTCATTTTTAAATAATATAATTATAATATTTTATTATGGTTTATTTGAACTTAGTGTTGTGTTTAAAAAAACCGATCCGTGAAAAAAAAATTATTTAAAGATAAATATAAAATAAATTTTCACTTTGTTACATTCTACCCCCATAAAAAATTTCATCCCCTCAATTTAAAAATGTGCTCAGTAATCAAGGGTTTGAAATACAAAAACTCCCTTATGGAATACTAATATTGTAAAAAAAATTTACAAAACTTCCTATTAAAATAGAGAAATGGGAATACAAAGGACATATGGAATAAGATATGAATGGGTTTCCTATTAGGATAACATTTTTTGGAAATGAAAATATGTAAATAAGATAAAAGAGTAAATAATTATGGAGAGTCAACAAGATCATTGATCCAAATTAATTGAATGATCCAGAGGAATTTTAAACTCACAAATCAATAAGTATATGATGAATTAAAAGACCATTTATTCAATGGATATGAAGTAAATAAGAAACAAATTATAGATCCTTTTCCAAGAGTTGAGGGATTCATTTTCAATAAATTTAGGTAACTCTATAAAAAATAATTACAGGGTATCTTTTTATTTAATACTCACAATATCATCATTTCATTAGGTTTCAATAAATTTCTACTCCACCTCTTAATCTAACGAATGAATATTTAATTTGAATTTTTTTTATTCCAAGAGAATTAAAATTATCTTTTAACCTATCATAAGATCGATAAATTAGAAATAAAGTATTACTTATATCATTATTAAAACCAGAATAGTTATCCCAAATTAAGATAATTCTAAAAATGAGTATGAATATATTAATCTCTATAATTAAATAAAAAGAATATTTAACATAGATCATTCCATTAATAAATAACCCTATATCCCAAATAACCTCAATAACCTCAACATTAAAAAATGTTTTAGACTCAAATTTTCTCCCATAGACTCCATCTTACATCTTAAAAAACATAATATAATTATTTCCAAATAATCCTTTATGTTAAATATAATGTTTATATATATCTCCCCCTAATAATATGTCTCCAAAAATAACATTATTCGCCAAAAAAATCATAAAAAATAAAAAAGGTTTTGTCCTCTAATATGTTTCTTAAAATCACCTTAATATTTATCTACCATAACTTTTATAAAAAACAACTTCATACTAATTAGAACATTGTGTAGGCCACTAGTAGGCTATAAAACCATATTTCCCTTCAGTTATGGGTTCAAGACTAGCATCCTAGCTGAATTTGATAGGCTGTAACCAGATTTTCTAGTTGTCCTATTTCTAAAACTCTAGAAAAAATATATATGATAAACATATTAAAAATTATCTTTGATCTAATAACCTTATAAAATATATTCTTAAAATCATTAAAACTAAAAATATTAATAAAATATCTTTTTTAACTTCTAGGGATTGTTATCCAGCACATTCTTCTCCAAAAAATCAACAAATTTTGATATAATATAATTACCTCAACATCAAGAACTTATAAAAGATTATAATTTCCACACTCATGTGTTTTTCATATAATATCACCATAACATTAAATCAACATTATAGTGCATTAGTATCATTCAACATATTCTTGAAAATATTTATAGAAAACTTATATACAATAACCATTATATGTTTCATTATTCTTATAACCATAATACCATTTATTAAAATACTTCAACAAGATGATTCTTAATTTATAAAACCTAGACACTACAATAATTAAAAATAAATAATTTCTATAACATACAAACTTAGGAATTAATATTTGTATTGGGGAATTGACTTGGATAATGACTAAGATCACTATATTTATGACATTTAACTATTAGTCAGGTATTATGTTGACATTTATTTTCCTACATCTTGTTAAACAAACTCTTCATTTTTCTTTAGTAATTATCTACTTTGTACCCTTATTTGACACACATAAATCATATTATAGTTCTTTAAAGTCATTTTATATGGTTCTTATTCCCACATTTTTTACATGTAGGAAATTAAATATTCTCTTGTTTTTTATCATTAGGATTTGAACTTCTATGAGACACAATCATTTTATTTTTGGTGTGTTTAAAAATTAAATTATATGCCATTTTCTTGTCCTAATTTTATAAATCTTATTTTTCATTATCACAAGTTATCTATCTACAATTACCATTATATTAGGAATATCTCTCAAGAAATAATTACATTTCCCATCTTAGTGGTTGTTGAAATGGTTTCTATTATTTCCTTCCATTAACTAAATGAAAAAAATGAGAATACTTTAAAATAAAGAAAGGAAAACTTGTAAACATAGAATGAATAACATATAAATGAGAAGTATATCCTAACATATGTGCCTCTATGTTTTAATCTAGGTTATCCATGATAATGACTCCAATTAGGTTTTATAAACTAAAAATTTATTCATATCCTTTATAATGGTTCTTAAAGAGTTTTTGAATTACCAAAACATATCCCCTAATATTTTCAAACTAGGTGAATAGTAAGGTAAGTTGTCATATACTAGGTAATTCTTGAGCTGATCACGATATGAATTTTTCATTGTTATTACCCCTAGGTATATATTTTATAGAACCACAACCACATGTAGTATCTTATCAGGGATATAATTGCTCAAAAACCACTCACTAATACTTCACCAATATTTGGGGATATTTTTCTATACTTACTCTTACCCTTATACTTATTCTTAGTGTTCTCACTAGAGTTTTATCATCCTAGTTTTCAACGAATAAATAGACCTTTTTCTCTAATTCCAACTATAGATACCAAAACCATTGGCACATATTATTACATGATTTATAACATAAAAATCCATTAATTACAACCCAAAAATCATGAGGCATGCTATTTTTGGAATAATATGTTCATAATATATCAATAAGAGAGTAAAATAACACATCTTTATTTTATTCACTATAAAGAGATCTAAAATCCATTCAATCTCCTAAAACTACATGTGATAATGTATGGAAAATGTAGAAAGAAGGTGTGAGTTAAAAATACTTGTAAGAAAATAATCATGATAAGGAATAATAAAATATGAGTCAAAGGTGTTATAACATACTGACCTAGATTCCACAGAACTGTTACCTGAGCTGTTGGGTCACATTTCCCCAAGTGAAACTCTCGGAACGTCGGAGGCTGCATACTAGCAAGGAGGGACTATATTGTTTCCATGGGAAGACTATTCCTTCATGTTAGAGTGAAACACATTGGAATATAAATAGTAGTCGATAGAGGGTGTAGATATAATAACTGAGTAGCTGACAAAAGATAAATATCCAAGATAGGACTATATAAATAATTCCAAAGGTAAACTCATATATAAAATGATATTTCATGTTCTATAATGAATCAAGAATAGATATATATGCCTCAATACAATACATGTATCCAAATATTGAAAATACCAGAAAGGAACTATCCCATCTAGAATCATGAGCCTTATCTCATTCATATTATATCATACTCCTAAACATAGCACAAATTCAAGCATATAACTATGGGTACTTTCCCTGATCTCTACCTACATCCATATAGATTTTATGGTTACCCAATGATAACTCGAGTAGGGTATGATATTACACTTAGTAGGACACCACCAATGATGTCTATATCAAATACAGGTTATGAAATACAAGCTATATAGTGTGAAATGTGTATCAAAAGTATCACATGAATGAAACAAGATGACCAAGGAGAAAGTGATAAAAGTGAAGTTAAACTATCTATCCAAAAAAGGATCCCAGTAAAAGATAGTCAAGTTCCGATAAACAAGGTATCCAATAAAACATAAATAATCTAGTTCCACAGTCCAGTCAAATTATTGTAGTCAAAATATCCACTATGACAACTCCATAAAAACTAGTATAAAAATCCATCAAGTACATGTCATATAATCATCTATATAATAATCATCATGGCCTTTCCATATAAAAAATTCATTCATAATAGTCACACATTGAAATCAATTGTGTCAAACACCATAGGTCCAAATCAAAGATATAGATGACTAACCATCCTCATCGAGTCTGAAGAGCATCTTGGTTATAAATAAATTAAACTTGGGGGTATATGGAGAATTTCAATAGACCGTATCCAATGTGATACCATTAGAGCCGAATCCAATGGGAATCAAGTCCCAAGGCATCCCATGGAATCAAGACCTAATGGGAAATCTCATCCAAGGTTTCCATTACTTCTATCAATATACATGGAAGTAACATACATGGTATCTAATTGAATTTGGATCAAAGGTACACAAACCTAGGAATCCACTTCCATTTTAAATCATCCCATTAATTCATTAATTCAAAATTAATGATAATTCATAATTTTACCCACTCATGTCTACAATTTCTATAAAATCCATTCAAACAATTAAATCAAATAACATAATTTTGTCACATGGAAAAGGAGGAAAAACATCTATTAATATCACATTTCAATTTAATTCAATTTATTAAGGGATTCCTCTTACTAGGAAATCACACACACACCCCATCAGTGTCATAAAAATAGGAAAAAAACAATGGAACACACCAAGGGTGGCCTATATTGGAGAAACAACCTTAAAAAAACTTAAGGAACTAGTGGAAATTCCTAAAAAGATCCAATTCATTCAATTAGAAAATTTAATAAATTAAAGAGGTGCCAACGGAAATCCCGATATATGGAACAATATCATGTATTCTTGTAAAAACTAAACCCCATGCAAAATGTGTAGACCATCTATCATAGGTACGTAGTAGAGTGTGTAGAGACCCGTAGCTTGACGTACATGGACATTACATTACATTTGAGGAATACTTAGTACATAACAAAAACACACACACAAGGACCGTAATAGTTTAGTGTCTTTGGAAACTCGGAGTATAATCTTCTAATCGTGGGGAAAGATCTTCAACATCTCCCATAACGATCTTCCTTTTTATTTTACCTAAAACCTTTCTTTATATCCTGGGGAAAAGAAAACATAAAAGGGTGAGCTCAAATGCTCAGTAAGGGTAAACAAAGGAAATATCAATCACATAATTTTCATAAGAACATAACATTTTTTTGGAAATCTTAACCTGCAAAAGAGAGCATAATTTCATAACATGGGATAAATCATAGAAGTGAAAATGAAATCATAACTTAAAACATTACTCATTGTGGCATACACACATAATCATAGAGAATCATTTCTTGTTAGTCAAGACTCATTGCAAAGACTATCTTAGTGGACAAAGTCCCTTTCTGAATCGAGTAATCCTCGTTTCAGTCCTGTTTCACTGAACCGGTATAACCTACCATTCCAGCCATGTCTATCTCATGAGATATAAAATCTTTACCCAATGCATTGGAGGGAGATATAGGTCCCACCCATCTCATAATGATACCATTCTTATGTGTGCCACAAAATCATAAATCATACATCATTTCATAACCCGTGTAATAAAAATGGGATTCTTAAAACAACATGACATCATAAAACCATTCATATAAGATAAAGGAATTCATAAACATAATTCCATCACAACATAGTCAAATCAATGTAAAAATATCGATAGAAACAGAACCCTTTATTATCTTAGATGGAAAATAATTTTGATAAAACACTTGAATTGAATTCTTGAGGAAAATATCCTTTCTTCTTCAAAATCAATTTCTTTTCACAAAACATCATGAAATTTTTAAAAGAAAGAGATTTTATTGAAAATAGTCATGAAATATTTTGGAGGAATCTTCATAAAAATAAGGCTTTATAAAACCGTAAAAATCCGTTCGTGCCGTTTAAGTTAAAAAAAAACATTCTTCTCGTACTTTTGTCGGAAAAGTCAAAAATTACCTCGTATGAAAAACGACAAAAGATTCCTTTCATATCTTTTACTAAAAACTCACCGAAGGGTAAAATTGGATTTAAAAAATTGTAGGTGGATGTAAATAACATTTCATATTGAGGAAACATGGATGTGGATGATAAAATACACCCCAGTAATTACCAAAGTAAAAACAATCTCGGATAAAAATGAGATTGTGATATTTCCCTTACCTTATGTCCGACTTGCTTTGTAAGTGTCCGAAACTCCTCTTCTTTGAAGTGCCTCTTTGAGACCTCCTCTTAGGGCACTAAAATTGGTCTTTGAGGAAGACCAGAACCTCTAGGATGTTTCTAGGGAAGTGGAGAGGAGAAATTGGCAGGGGTTGGCCGAGCTTGAGTGCTCAAATTGGTGTGAGGAGGAGGGGGAGGAGGTGTCCTTTTATAGGGGAGGAGAGGGGCACCTTAGGAATATCTCAAAATATTATTTTATATTAAAGTCAAAATCGGTTTATAATGGTTCCAAAGGGTCTTATTTCGAAGCTAAAGTGGGGATGGGTCGAAATCCTATCAACCAATAGAATTTAGACAAGTTTAGGATATTATTTTAACCTTATCAATTAAATTTAACTCTAAGTTAAATAATTTAACTTTTACCATGTCTTTTTGTTTTCTTTCACTATATGGTTAATAAACTTACTATAACATGCCAAACGAACCCCAAATTGTTTATTATTAATATATATATCCTTATCTAAGTCATTTGGCCGAACCTTAGATTTTTAGGAATACAATAACAATTAATAATATAATATTTGATTTAAAAACTATTTTGTGTCAATTTTGACACTATTTGATATATGATTTTTGTGAAAGTCATAACAGAATTAAATGTTCGAACCAAGTTGTTTAAATCAACATTAATATATCATATTAACCTAGAAAATTAGTGTAATTCATAAAAATCTCAAATTACATTTATTTTGGTGTTTATAACATCAATTATGTCAATATTTCATTAATAAGATAATTACTGCATCATCGTTGTGTCATAAATAAATTAAATTATTTGATGTCTAAAAATTACAAATAAAATACCATCATGTAGGAAATCTTTTTAGATTTCTAATGAATATTTACAATCGAAATTATCTTATGTATAACCCCATATTAAAAATGATTTACTTATTAAACTTTGATTTTAACTATTTTAACCCTTCTTTAAATAAATTAATAATAAATGTCCTAATCTAATCCAAGTGGGCCTAAATGGTCATATTTTATTACTAAGTTTGTTTTTGGTCGAATTACACTTGTCCAATAGAATTAGGACATGTGTTAGGGTAATATTAATATCATATTTACCCTTAGTTACCCTATTTACTATTAACCGCGGTAAAAAAGTAAAAAGTTACTATTCACCAAAAAATTATTTTCATCTCATTGAACCACATTTTAGTCCTTGATATTAACCGTGTCTCTCGGATTTTTGAAATTCCATTCACAGAAGCGGTAAAATTAAGTTTTATGAAAAATTCAGTTTTTTAACTACCACATAGTAGTTTCACTATTCATCAAAAATTGATGTTTTTCAGAACAATGCCAAAATTTCATCCTAAGCTATATTTCATATTCCGAATTCAAAAATGAAGTCTATTTTACCAAATTCATAACATAGAAGTTGCATTAATTAATTTTATAATTAAATCCCGCTGTTAAAACAAATAGCGTGTTTTTAAGAAACAATATCTATCAAAAGATTGACACTTGATTATGTCTGGTTTAAATGTAAAATTACAACCAATGACCAACATTGTATTAAATTGTAAAAATATATTCTAAATATACTTTAAAACCACTCAAATTAATAATTTATCACTATTAATTATTTCGATTAAAAAAGTTGTTTTTAATTATAATTTAGTAATTTTTCACTATTCATCAGAATATGAAAGTTATCCGAAAAGTACCTAAATTTCACCTTAGGCTAAATTCGATACTCCGAATCCAAGAATGAAGTTCATTTTGAAAAATAAGATTTACAGAATTTTAAAAAGTGGTTATTACTATTCATAACGGCTAGTTTTAATAATATTTTAATAGCACATCGTTGTTTAGTGAAACTCGGTATTGCGTATTACACATGCTATCGAGGAAGGTCGCGATTGCGTGTAATGCAAGGCAAGACAAGGATGCGTGTTGTGCAAGCTCCTTTTGGTGTAGCGTACAACACAAGACATTAATAAAATTAAAAAGAATATTTCTTTATAAAATCTTGGGCTGTTACAGAGTGATTTTCCAATATTACATTCTTATTTGATCAAAGTTAGAATAAAAACAATTAATGTATCAAGTACCTAGAAATAGGTCATATTATCTTGTACCAAAATAAATTTGTTGATACTAAGAATAGTGAAGAATGTCATAAGATTAATTAAGTACCCACTACCATGAATCCAATGAGACCAATAACATCCAATTCAGAGTCTAAATAGAGAAATTGGAGAAAATTATATCTAATGGATTTAAAGAGATCTACCATTTTCTACTAATGTCCAACATAAAAGAAAATAATTTTTTTTATAGTTTTTAATGGAAAATGGTAATGTTCCTTCAAATTTATAGGTTTCACGGTTTGTTCGCACGTTTTTCCAAACCATGCACCAACCATGTTCCCTTCAATATTTTAAGGGGAACCTGGAATGGTTTCCCAAACCATGAAAAAACTATGACTTAGTCACTGTCAAAAACTATAGATGCCATCTCATGGGTGATCTCCCATCTTCTCCATAGTTTCCTTAAATCATGCGACCTCATAAAGCCCATTATCTAGGCCTTTCCTGTTTATAAAAATTTTCATCATGTCCCATGTAGTTTCCAACCACTGTGTGGCATGCCTTGTTTATCAAAAAAACTGGGATTTGGGATTTGAAAAATCTTCGGACACTCTTCATACACCCATGATCACATTGTGTACTAAAATTAGGCCATAAAAAGCATTTAAAATGAAAAAAAGGGATCCAAACCCCATATGAAAACATTTTATCATACATTCTTCCCCCTTAAAGAAATTCATTCAAAAAATCCCTCTCAATGGTGGTCAAGAATCACTTTAGAATGAATTGTTACACTGAGCACATACATCAGCCTCCTTCTCCAAAGTCTCATCCTATAAATGGTTATGACTCCATAGAACTCATACTAGTGGAACTGAACATCCGCATAGAACATCCATCTTCCTATCAATGTTAAAAAGGGATTCTCCTAAAATGATGCATATAAATGTAACTCCACCTCATCATGATACAGATTGTGAGATGATTCTGAGTGATAATGGTGCATCTAGGCTATATGGAATACATTGTTCATGAATCAGTACCTCTAATGTAACTGCTTATAATTGGATAATGGAAATACAATATCCAAAATATCAAATTTCTTAACATATCACTGTGAAATCTTATCATGTATCCTAATATGTATGTGTCCTAGACTCAGAGAGATATATAGAAATACCTAATCCATGAACACTAACTCTATATTTCATTGATGGTCATTTGGGTAAGACTTATTTTAAGACTTTGTAGTAGTCTTTTTCTTCAGGATCAACTGGATCTTCTCAATATTCTCTTACGTGACCCATGTTCCTAATAAAGTTGCCTCACCAACCACCGACCAGCACAGGGGTGATGGGAATGGCTAACTGTATAAATCCTCATAAGGTGACATTTATAGTTACCTGAGAGATATTATTTTAGGTGAACTCAGCTTAGGTAATATGCCTTCCTAATATCCCCCAAAATCTATAATTCATACTCACGGTATGTCCTCAAGAGCCTATATTGTATGCTCTGACTAGCCATCATTCTGGGGGTGGTATGTTGTTCTTATAAGTACATGGGTACCCAAGTCTCTCTTCATAATCAACTAGAAACAATACATAAATTGGGCATTATAATATAAAATGATAGTACATGGGACCTCATGATGCCATATTATCTCATGGATGTACAACTTCCCATGATAATCCATTGAGAACAAATCCCTGATCAGTAGGAATTTAGAAACCTCCATGATCCTATCAATAGAAACCCATAAAGAATAACTTCCTCAAGGGAACCTTGAAAAACCAATCATGAAATCCATCATGGAATCATCCCACTTTTACTCATTAATGGGTAACTACTGTAAAATCCTAGCTAGTCATTGATGTTCTTCCTTCACCTACTGATAGGTGGAACACCTTGTAATAAATATATCTATATCATGCTTTATACCTGGCCACTAATACTAACAACGTAACTCACAATACATCTTGTTGATTTTGGGGTGCAATGCCCAAAATGAGGCTTTAAATTCCTGCATCAACACCTCACATATTTCCAATATATCCCAAATCTGTCCCTGAACATATAATATTTCATCCTCACCTATGTTTCAACCAAGAGGCAGTTCCTCACCTTCCACACTCTTCCATTGGACTAGGCCCTCAGAATCAAACAATGGCCTCATCATCACTCTATTCAGAAGGTTAGAGGTCATAGTTAGGGATGAAATAAAATTCTACCCATGACCAGCCTACACCTCCAAGTGATCTCTAGGAAAAAATTCATGAGATGACAATCACCACTAGACTCCAAAACTGTCTGTATCTGAGTTCACTTGTTTAGTGCATCAGAAAATGCATTTCCCTTTCCAGGAATATAGAAAATATCAAAGTAAAAATATTGTAGATACTCAACCCACATTCACTACCTCAGATTTAGATCATGTTTTTTTTAATATATACTTGTAGATTTTGTGGTCTGTTTACACCGCAAAATGATCTCTAAGTAATGTATCCAACAACACAAATCATGAACAACCGTATCCAAATCAAGATCATGCTTTGAGTAGTGACTCTTGTATGGCCTCAAAAGATGAGACCCATCTGCCAAAACTCTATCCCCTACATAATAACATCTACTAGCCTAATACCTGATTTTTCAGAATACATAATGTAGATTATGCCCATATTTGGAAGAATCATGACCAGTGTTGAAGTCAGTCTCCCTTTGATCTTCTGAAAGGCTATCTCATAGGTACCTGACCATACAAACATCACACCCTTATTATTAAAGCACTTCAACAGAACTTATAATCATGAGAAATCTTGTATGAATCACTAGTAATATCCATCTATCCTTCAGAAAATATATATTTAAAATAATTTATTGGGCTTCTTCTAGGAAAATACATCTCTCACCTTCATTGGGTCAATTGGTACTCATGACTCTGAGATAATATGACCTAGGATGTGAATCTTATCCATACAAAAGTTGAATTTGTGAGCATAGCATATAACTAATTCTCTCTCAATTTATCTAAAAAAATATAAATATGTTTTTCGTAGTCATTTAGATTGATTGAATACACCAATATATCACCCACTAAAACCAACAAAAAAATGAATCTAGAAAAGGATGGAAAACTCCATTCATCATGACCAAGAAAAATATGTGCGGATTCATGAGACTGAAATTCATAAATAGATACTCATATAGACCATAATTTCAATAGAAATTTATACAAGGTATTTCTACATGTCAAACTCGTACATGGTGATATCGTGATATCAAATTAGTCATTTAAAAAATTTGTGCACCTCAAAGCTGGTCAAAAATGGCATCTATTTCATGGAAAGTGATAATGGTTCTTAATGGTAAACTATTTTATTTTATGGAAATCCAAAAATATCATAAGGGTAACATCCACCTATTTCACAAAAAAGACTGGTGAACCCCGTAGAAAAGTATTATGTCATATAAACACCTTTTCTTATAAGTCTTATAACTGCCTTTTCACCTCCTGAAACTCTATCATAGCCATCATATAAGGAGGAATAAATACTAGTGATGCTCTTGGAGCTATATTGATATAGAACTCTATATCTCTCTCAAGAGGTAAACCATAAAATTCATCCAAAAAATTTCCCTAAATTATTCAACCACTAAAGGGAAGTTCACCTGATGTGCTCCCTGGTTATCTTGATAGAAACTAGAAATCTATGCTATCATCCAACCCATCCCACAATGGTCTAGTCTATCTCATCTTTCTTGAACATCTCATTCACCCTTAATAATAAAAGCTCCACCCTTTGGTGATGTGAAATTATCCCTCTAAAGATAGAAATCAATGTAAGATCAATAATAAAATGAACAATTCATCCCTAGTATGACATCAATCCTAATCATCCAGAGGAAAAAAATATACCATATGAAGTTAGTCCCTCCAACCTTAAGGGGAAATCCGTACACATGCATACACTCTCCATTATAATTCCCAATGAAGTATCAAGTGTCATAAAGACCTCAGAAAACTGAACAAATATACCAAGGATTCCCACCATAGTTAAATATATGAAACTATTAAATACATCTATTTCAAAAACAAAAGACATAGGAGTAGAGGCTACTAAGATTTTACCTCTCACTATAGATAGCCTATAAATATCCTACTTAGGAGTAGGCTATACAGAATACATCTAGCCTAAAGTGTGGCCCTATGACACCACCTCACTATATGGAGAAATCCCACTTTGATATCTTGCTACAACTAATTCATGGTTACCACATCTACGACCACTATCTCGGCCTAAAAGACTTATGCCACTTCATATCCCAACTAGATTTAGAGATTTTAAATGCACTCTTAATCCAAGATTTAGAGATGAACCCTTTACACTAATTTCTAGAGGTAAGAACCAGAAAAAAAATTGTTGTGCATGGCCCATCTTTCTACAAGATTGGTTCTTGACTGGTTTACAATCACACTAATTACTCACATGTGCCCATCTGCCACACTAATGATATAAAATAGATCTACCAAAACTAATAATGTGCCTAGTACTCATCTCACAGGAATCCTCAAAATGTATCTTTCTACCAATGGAAGTGGAAACAATGGGAAAAGATATTGTACATCTCTACTTTTCACCCCCACCTTCCCTCAGGTTATACTCTATAATTATCACTTGATTCACTATCTAAGTAATAGTCATCAATATGAACATGTTAATATGAGATCAAATGGAATTTTCAAAACCTTCTTTAATGAATTTATCCCTCTTTGCCTCCTCGGTAAGATATATTGGTGTAAACTGCATCATCTCACTAATGTTTGATAAATATTCCATAATCTTCCTCACACCCTACTACAGACACATGAACTCACTAGCCCACTCTTCTCTCAATGTCTGGGGAAAAAATTAGACCTCAAACCTTGTTTGGAAATCACCCCAAACCATATATCTTAGCCTATCATCCTAGTTCAAAACATCCCACCAGTTCTTTGTTAATCCCCAAAGAATAAAAGTCACAAGCTTTAATATCCTCTCATGATGTGTCTCTAGATTCTTGAGGATTGATAATGTAGTCTAAAGCTATTTCTTAGTATCATTTGGTCCTCCATACACTGAAAACTCAGGAAGATGTTAATGTTGGAACAGAAACATCAGCTTATCCATAAAAGAGGTAGGTTGTTGTGCACCATGAATCATCTACATAAAGCACCTAAAATTATCACAAAACTAGGCCTCATCACATGTTTCTGAATAAAATATTGGTGACTTGGTAGGAACACTATAGGTATCCACATGTATCAAATGGCCCACCACCTCTATAGCATGGTTGTAGCCACCCTCCTAGAGTACGACTGGAATTTGTTTTGGTGGCATGTCTCTACAATACCAAACACACACCTTAGAAAATATTGATAATTAAAGGATCATAATTTAAATTATAGGACTGGTTAAAAAATTCTTATAAACATTTCACACACCTCTTCATGATCCAAAATCCCTGATTATGTAAAAAGAAACAGTCCCAGATATACTACCAACTACCCACTCTAATGATGGGTCTAGGTCAAGTTCTTTATTTTCACAAATTCACTTTCATTTGAATTGAAATTTCTCATTAAATGGTTTAACCAAATGGTTTACCACTTCTGGTTTATAAGGGACTATATTCCTCATGAACCAAAATATAGTGTCAACTTAATCCACACCATAACATATTCTAATACATTTTCCAAATATTCAATGACTCGACATTCCATAGTTGGCTACTTGGTGTGTTTTTTGTATCCTAATCATGAAAGAAATATTTAGGTTATGTAAGTAACTCTATATACCAACCACATTTCTCATTCTCATATACCTTTCATTTATCAAATAGTGGGTATATCAAATAAATCACATAAGGAACATTTCCCTGAGTCATGTAGTCAATGAATGAACCCTATATGGAATGGCATAATGAATGAAATGTGAATCCTATAAAAGTTCCTAAAAATATTGCATGAAATGGAGACCCTCATATTATCAGGAAGAAAAATATAGAATCAGAATTGACATCACAATTTCAGGTGTATCATAAAATAGTGTAATAAAATCAAATGTAATAGGAAAAATCTAGAAACAATAATTATGTTCTAAGAAATTTGGTTTATTTCCAATAAGTGGGTTAATTACTCCTAGGAATAACTCATTACTAAATTTTGATACCTTCATATCCCAATATATTTTCTTGAAATAGTAAGACAATAAGAAAAAAAACCTTCTCTGATACCACATTGTAATGTCCCGACCTAGATGTCATCGAATGGTACCTTGATCTGGTGGGTCACATGGACTCAAGTGTATCTCCCGGAACAACAGAGGCTTACGAATAGAAGTGATGGCCTTGGGTGTGTCTATGGGAAGACTATTCCCTCATGCTGGAGTGTAAAACAATCAATTAATAATAATTTTCAATAGAGAAAGTATATATAATAACTGATTATCTGACATATGATAAGCATCCAAGATATAAATATCTGATCAGCGATAAAAGTAACCTCATATAGAGAATGATATTTCATGTCATATCATGTCTCTAAAATATAGCCACAAACATTTATACAAGAACACATACTACAAATGTATCTAAATACAAAAAATACTAAAAGTAACTATTACCTCTAGCATCACAAACCTTATCTTGGTACTATCATCCCCTACTCATAATAATGGAATAAAGTCAAGCACTAAACTATAGGTGGTTTCCTTGATCTCTACTCGCATCCATATAGTCTTTCTAGGTACCCAGTGGTGGTCAGAACAGGGTGTGATATAACATTTATTAAACCACCACCAATAGTGTCTACAATAATTCTTGGTTGTGAAATACAAGCTAAGCATTGTGAAATGTGTATCACTAGTATAGAAGAAATGAAATAAATTTCCCAAGGAAAAAATTGATACATGTAAGCTAAAACATTCTAGACAAATAAGGATCACTTTAAAATATATTCTGGTTCCTATAAACAAGGGTAGTAATAAAGTAGAAATAATAAAGTGCCATAGTCTAGTCTAACCACGGGAGTCAAAATATCCACCACGACCACATGGTACAACCAGTTTTTTACAACCATTATGAACATCATGTATACTCTTACATATAACATCCATCACAACCTTTCTATATAAACAAGTCATCCATGATGGTCGTTAAATGTAACCAAAAGTTTCATACCCTATAGGTCCAGAACCAATGTATAGAGGACCAAGGAATCCTTATCAATTCCCTTGAGCATCTTAGTGGAACTTTGTTAGATGTGGGTGGAGTCCAAAGATCATTTCAACATACTATGTCCAATGTGGGCCTAATAAATTTGGATCTAAGGGGTTGTAAGGCCTAAGGAATCCCATAGAATCAAATCCAAAAGATAAATTGCATTCAAGGAATCCACTACTACTATTAAGATCCATGGAAGTAATGTCCATGGAATTAAATGGAATAAAGATCCAAGGTATACCAATGTAGTGATTCACAAACATTTCAATTCATCATATTCATTCATCAGTTCATAGTAAATTACAATTTATTATTTTACCTACACATTTCCACAATTTATATAAAATTTATTCAAAAAAATAAATTGAGAAACATAATTTTATCACATGAAAAAGGGGGGAACCATATCCTAATATAACATTTAAATTTAATTCAATTCCTTAAGGACATCATCTAACTAGTAAATCACACACACACCCCATGGTTAGTATTACAAAAGAAAAAATAAAAGGACACCCAAGGGTTTCCTATGTTGGGGAAACAACTCCAACAAACTCAAGTAAATATTGGGCATCTATAAAAACTTGCAATTCATTTAATTTGACTATTTAATGAATTAAATAGCCACCATATGAAATCCTAGTGCATGGAACAATGGATTCTATGCTCATAAAACACTAAAACTAGAGGTAAATGTATAAACTAACTATCATAGATCTGTATTAGTGTTCCAAACCAGTATCATCTACAGATTTGAAATATATTAGAAGAAAAATGAAGAACAGATGGTGAACTTGGAAATTGGGAATATTTTATTTCAACTAATTAAATCCATTGATAACAAGAATAATGAAGAACGGAATAAAAGGGATTGATTACTCACCATCGCAAATTTAATGAGAATGATGTCGTCTAACACAAAATAATAATAGCATGTAATCATAGAAAATATATAAGAAATATAAAACATGAAACAAACAAAAGTAAGTCTAACGATCATGACAACATCACATGGTGAATATAGTTTCAAAATAGATTATGTCCACTCCCTAATACCATACATGATGTATCATGATACAAAAACATTTCAAAATGCATAGGATGGATATATAATTAATGGCCCACACATCATATTGATTTCATGTATATGAATATGTGTTCCAAAAAAAAAGAAAATCAGTCATAATTTGTAAACAAAATAATTACCCGTGGAAAAACTGCGTTTCACAATATTCCCTCATATCATAATCCAAGGAAATTTCATAATAAATTCATTTGAAAAACTAATGTTCATTTTATAAAATAAAATTTCTAAAATATAAAAATAATTAATTAGAATATTTTCCCATAAAAATCAATAAAATTTTTTTTGAAGGAAACATAATTTTTATAGAATTAAATGTATTTATTAAGGTTTAGGGATTATTTATTAAGAAATTTTATATAAATTTATGTTTATTAGGACCTTTATATATATATTATAAATTATTGAATACAACTCATACCTTCCAAATTAACATCTATGATATAATTTTCATGTTTAAAAATAATATTTTAGTATAATATCATGGCTCTTTTAAACTTAATGGTGTTTGTAATTAAAGTTATCAAAGAAATATGATTTATTTAAATATAAATATATCCTAAATTCTTGTTATGTTATATTAAAGTATTCTATTTATCAATGGAAATCCACACATTCCCTGATTATTCCTTACCCATCTATTCACATTCTCTATTAAAATCTTCATGTTCCTAGCATATGGAGGAATTCTAGCACTGGAAAAGAAGTTTTAAGGTAAGGGAAGAAAATGATTTTATTTAAATTTATAATTCTTTTGGAATATATTTTCATGTAAGGGAAAAACATTTCTAAAACAAAAAATTATTTAAAAACCCTTATTGTAAGGGAAAATTATTTTTTTACTAATTCTCTTATAGTGGAGTATAGTATAAAGGATTTACATTCCTTCTTAAAAATTTCCATTTTTTAAAAATATATACAAGTTCATTGGAAATGGAATTGTTTTTACTAATTCAACATTGATTTCAAATTGATAAACTTTATCATTATATATATGAAATTTTAATTTATTTATATAAATTTTTTTCAAGATTATAGGTATTGAAATTCACTATAGTTATCATTGAAATTTAATATGTTTTGAAAAACAAATTGTTTAATTTCAAATGATTATTTATAAGTGCTACCTATTAATGTTTAGAATATTTCAAATCTATATGGAAGTATGTATTTTCTCACTCAAAATAATATTTGGTTATGTTTATTATTTTTGAAATTACTATCCTATTTGAAACTAGAATAGATATATGTGAAGTTTTGAAAGGATATTTTAAACAAGTATTAATGATAATGGTAATCATTATAAAATTGTTTTCTTCTAAAATTTTGGAACTTCAATATTTGTTATAGTGATGAGGAATGGGGATTTAATCAATGGACTCAAGGGAATTTTATCTTAAGTGAATTTTATACATCAATACTTTGAGTGGCCACATGGCTTTCTTAAATTCTTCTAAGTATCATTATTTTTCATTAAATTAAAAAAATGATGTTTTCAAGGAAAAAATAGAGTTCATTAAAAAAATTATTATTTTTTAATTAATTTGGTTTTTCAAAATAAATATATATTATAAAATTATGATAATAGTATTTTTTTTATATAATTTGATAAAAACCCTGAATTATTATTCTGGGATAAGTTATTAATTTTATAAAAAAAATTATGAGTGATAGAAAATAAAATTTATTTATTTAAAGGATTATTTATAATATGAAAAAGGATTTCACACTTAGTTTTAGATTCCCTCATTGGGAAGATTTTTTCTCAACCTATGATTTTGAAAAAAAAATCACAAGATTAGTAATGGTTACAAGATAAATGGTGTCAGGTTTCGATTAATGATCTATCTTGAGTGAAGCCAGTTAAATTATTATTGGGATTTTTATAAAAATTTAATATGTATTCATTTTTTTCTAATACTCCAAAGCTCTGAAGATAAAAATTCACATCCTATATATTTTTTATTGAAATATTTAAATCTATATATAGGAAATATGTTTTATCACCAGATACAAGAGTGCTGGTTCGAGTTATTTCTTTCTTTTTCAATGTTTTTTATCAAAATGTGACACAATTAGTAAATTTTTTCATTACTCAAGTTATTTTTCCATGAACTATGAATTCAAAACATAAATTTGATCTTACAAGTATCTTTCCTCCTACCATATCCTTATAAATATCTTTGAATTCCTTTCACTTTGAGTAAAGTTAATCAATTTCATTAAAATAATTCTCATTAAGGGATCATGTTATCTTTAAAAATACATCATTGAATTGTAAGATTCCCAACCTAGGAACATAAATCTTTTTATTCCATGTAAATTTTATTCCTATTGAAAGTATTTTATATAATATTGTAGATGACCTTCATACTTATCTTCACCTCTTATGAATAAAAGGTTTCAACATAATTTTTATGTTATGGGATTCACTAAATGGTTTTAGTATATTTAAACACATTCTACATGACTAATTCTCAAAAATGATTTATTCTAATGAAATATTTTAAATGATCCAAAATATATTATTTCGGAAAAAATTAAAAAAATTGAAATTTTAACTAGAATGAATTTATTACAAAATATTTAAATTAAATATTCTAAACTTTTATGTATGGGTCATTTTCAATAAATATGAATCTATTTTTCATGTTTTCAAGTGAACATATATTTCTACCATGTTTTTCATTTTTAAGACACTTCATCTACAAATTATCATTTTTGACAAAAAGTAAACTCTTAGTATTGTGGTTTAATAAAATATTCATTTTAATATTTTTTCAAAGTAAAAAAGAAATTTTTTATTTTATAATAAATTTTCCAAATTATTATAGTAGTGTTCTTCTATTATGTTGTATGCTTGATCATGGGTATCTATAAATAATATCATCCAATATATTTTTCTAAATGTCTTATGTAATTATCTTTTACATCTATGGTATGATCCATCATTGGTTTTTTCATTCCTAATCATTGAATTATGTATTCATGATTTACATCTAATATATTTCCTCTTTAAATTCTATATATACCACTACATGATTCTAGGTTGTTAACCAATATTCCCAATACATTGGTGGATTGTGTAAATTATTGTCTAAAATGTATATAAATTTCCTATAATGTGTAAATTATATATGAGTAATAAAATTTCTTTACTGGTATTTACTTTGAATAATTCTTAAATTCATTGGATACCCATTTATTATTCATGGGGTTACCCTTTTATTCTTATTGATGAAATCATGAGTGATTCCTTAGGGAAACACCTGAAAAGGATATAAATACAATTTTATTTCATTGTATTTTTATGATATTTTAATTAAAATCATGTTGAAAAAATATGTATGATTTTTCAATATGATGGGTGTGTCTAGATATATCTCTAATGCATTGGATAATATCAATATCTAATGAGAAGAAATGGGTGGGATCATGGAGTAACCTAATCCATTTTGATGGCCTAGGGAATAATCCATGGAATATAATAATAGAATAAGTAGTAACCTTGGCATATGATAATGACCTATAGATTACTCCATAGCATATGATGATGATGGAACATAGATTAATCCATGTCATGTGATTATGTTATCATTTTTATGCTATTTTCAAAATCTATAATATCATATTATAATTTTATAATTTTTGTTTAATACATTTCCTTATGATTTCAACACTTTATTACATTATCTCATGATTATAATAATTATAACTATGATATTGTGGTATGCCTCATGCCTCTCATGTTATTCTATATTACTTTTTTTACCCTTACTGTGCATTTGATCAGACTTTTTTCTTAGGTTTAAATCTCCAAAAGTTATGGAGAAAATCATTAGGTATGTAAAGTCTAGAAGAGTATCTTGTGTAGAGAATTTCTAGGACATGTTGAAGAATCCTGGATTTAATATCTTTTGATATAGTGGAAAAAATTTCCATTTATTGATATTCCTTTCAATTTTGTAGTTTAATCTTTGTTCTAAATCCCTAAAACTCTTAACGTTAAGGTCATTGGTCTATGAAAGTGGGAAAGATATTGTAATCATAGATTATATCAATGTCAGTTGAGTATGTTATGTGTTTTCAACAATATATTTGGAAGCACATATTCGGGGGGTTCAACTGTTGGTATTAGAGGATTTTTTAGATAACTTTTGATGTTATGATGTTGTTAGTTGAGGAATATTAAAGATTTTGGAGTTAAATGAAGTGTTAACGAGTTAATGATGATATTGGTTTTAATAGTTTTGATAAACCATTAAGTTTTATTTATTGAATAAATTATGATTGATTTGGTATTAAGATAAGATATATTTATTGAAAACCTATATTGTAAGACTATGTATAAGAGAACCTCTGTAAATTTTTAATAAGTATCGATTGTGTGGTTTTCCTAGAAATACATATATATTAATATAAAATAATTTGGCATGGTTTTGGAACAAATGCATTGGGGATTAATTAACTAGAAAAAATTTGATCATGTATATCTCATTCGTCATTTTGGTTCATGGTTAATGGGACTTTACCATGCACCTAGTTTGAAACTTATAGGGAATATTCTTCGTTTAATTAAAATTATCTTTATAGACTAATATGAAGGATTAGAACATATTCTTTTATTGAAGTTAACTAGAAATATTAATAGTAAAATTACCAGGGATTACATAGATTGAAGAAAAAAAATCATAAGTTATGGTATTCAAAACATTTATGAATTATTTCATCTAAGATAAAATTTTTCCCTTTGTACATTTACTAATTTAAGTATCATCATCCCTAAAAAGTCTTTTAAAGTAATAACTAGAGTAAGGAGGAACAAAACTAATAAATGAGATAATGGAAAATTTGTTTATTTTCCCAAACAAATATTTATTGGGATAATAACTATGATTAGAAATTTTATTATTACTCTTAATAAACTATAACACATTTTGATTAATTAAGTGAATATAGTTTAATTTCATACCACACCAAATAAGGGAAGGATAGAGTCTCATGAAAATTCAATTGATCAAGATGGTAAAGGAAAAATGATACATTTTTTATGTAAAATATGTGGGGAGAAACACGCTGGGAAATATATCAAAGGAACTATAAAATTTTTTATTTATGGAAAAGGAGGACATAAAGAATCCAACTATCGAGGGAAAATTAAGAATTCAGTTAACTAGACTGAGGAAGAAGATTTTTCATATTGTTTTACTTAAGATATACATATAGATTTTTAATTTATAATTTTATCTAAATTCATGTCTATTTTTTTGACATCCTTAACTATTTTTGTATAAAAAAATAGGATGTAATTTATTTAAGCAGTCGATAATGTAACATCATGATATTTTTGTATATACATTTCATTTAACTAGTTCTAAGTGGGATATATTTCTTTGCACACACTAAAATAAAGGTAATCATATATTATTAAATTCAATTAAAAACTTTAAAATATCATTATAATAACATATAATATATTTATATATAATATAAAACAAAAAAAATTAAAAAAAATCATAAAAATAATTATTAGAAAGACCTAATGTTTAAGAATGTATTTTTAAATAAAATTAGTTGATATTTATATTTTAAAAATTATATTAAAAGTTAAATAAAAATATAGAAAAATAATTATATAAAATTAACCTTACTTGCGAATTTACCATATCAAAATTTAATTATTATGAATTTTTTTCACTTTCTGAATATATTTCTTTTTTAGTCAAAATGTGATTTTTTCTAAAAATTATATTATTAATTATTTTATCAATATATAATAATAACCTATGAGGTGATAAATCATTTAAGTGATAAAATATTAATCTAATGAATAAAATTATGAATTTTCAAATATTATTTGATCTTAGAAAATCCATGAGGAAAATTTTTGAAACTAAAGTAAAATATTACTTTCATAATCAAAAATGTTTTATATATTTCCTTTTAATTAATTAGTATTTTATAATTTTTATTTATTTCTTGGTTTTAATGTCAAATTACCTTCATTTTATTCTAATAAATTAATTAATATCATGAAAATTAGTAACCATGAAATTTTTTTCTTATATTTATGTTTAATGTTTAAAATAAAAAATTTATTTAAAAAATGATTTCTATGTATCATTGTGCATTTAATTTCAAATCATATTTTTTCTTATTTATGAAATTAATTATATTAAATTAATTCAAAATTATAAATCAAAAAATTTAAATTTCAGATAATGTACCTACTAATATTTTTAGTATTAAATTAATTAACATAATTAATATTTAATGAAGAGTAATATGTTTTTAAATGACAAATCTAAAGTAGCTCGAATTTTCCTAAGTTTACATGACCTTTATACCTTATAGAAACATTTTATTAGGTTTTAAATTCATAACCCCATTTTTCATGGACTATACCACACCTAAATATCTTAACCATCATGCTTTTCCATTCTTACCCATTATTGATCATTCTTTACAATAGAGAAGTCCTTATTCCTCACTTATAAATAGGGGATTACTTCCACCCTTTCAATACTCAAAACCTACTTAGAAATTTCCAGGAAACCCTAACCAAATTTTATATTCTCATATTCATTTCATTTTACTAATTCCCATATTCACCAAATTTTATCCAAATTTTATCAAATCTAAGGCCTTCGTTAAGAGGAAGTTAAAGGTCTCATCGTAGGTATTACATCATTTCTAGCATTTCTTTCTTATTATTTCCATTACAAACCTACCATAAATATAGTAAAAAATAAAATCATCATAATTAGTTTTTTTATATTTTATTATATCAATTTTATTATCATTATTTATTTTATTCCATCTATAATGAAAAACCATAATCATCGTTCGTGCTTGTGCACATAATAACTCCTACTGGAAGCAATGCTTTTAGTTTTTCATGACCAACTATCATGATTGGTTTTTATAATGGAATCTAAGAATAAATATGATTTATAAAATTTATTTATTATTCCTAAATGATCAATTTTTATCCACTTTCACCCCTATCATTCATTGGGTAATGGAAACACTAATAGTCTGTTTTTGCAACTATTGTGTCCACGAAAAATCATTTTTTTCTACTAGTTTTTCATTATCTATAAAAAATATTAAAATATAGTTAAAAATCCTAAAAAATAAAAAATAATATCATTTTTATAATTTTTTATGATATTATGTAAACATAAAATACTCTATAACCATAATATCCCGTTGAGTTAAAGGGTGTTCAATTTTGGATCAGTTTGATCAATGGATGGACAATAATATAAAATTAATTCATGGGTAATTTTGAAAGACTAATCAATATTATAATGTTATATAAATATTAAAATAATTGTTTTATCTTGTTTATTTAAAGGAATAAAAATATTTAGCTTATTAATTTGGAAAACAACCATCGTCGGTTGAAAATCATCAAAAATTGTTCGTGGTTAGTTTCATCTTCTAAGATATTTGTTATTGTGATAATTGAAAACATTTAAACATAATAACTCAATATAATTAATTATTTATATATTCTTTAATTAAACTTTAATTATGAACCTCATAAGAGGAATTAATACCAACAATGATCCAACAAAACTACTACTGACGGTCTAAACACTAAATACCTGATGTGGGAAAATATGAAAAAATACTAACTTAAAGATATGTATATTATGATTATAAAAGGAAATTATACATTATTCTAGGTATTAATATAGTTAATAAATGGTTCATTATGATATGTGTTTGTTATATAGGATCATAGAGGGCATCTGACTAAAAATGGAAACAAGGTAAGGGTTTCATCTCAAAACATCCTTCTTTATGAAACATGTTATTTAATGAACCGAATTTATATTAAATTGTTTAAAAATTTCCAATTGGATGTTTAATATCAATTATTTACATTATTTATGATATGTGAACATCAACTTCAATATCTTCTTCTTTTATGTGGTTTTTATTACAATGTTTTTAAGTTGTAAGGTATTTTTGTCTCAAAATCCCATCATTGAGTCATGTTATTCTTTATGTAGGAATTTACTTTTGTATGGTATATAATTTAACCAATTGATATATTATAATAAAAATATAATTTATTCATGGTTTTTTAGGTTAATTTTTCTAAACATTCTACTTCAAGGGTTTTTATAAAAATGTAACTCAATTTGAAAATGTTCTCTTGACTCAAGTTCTCTTCCCATGAGTCATGAATTCTCTTCTTTACTTTGATCTTTCAAGTCTACATTATCCTACCATTTCTGTTAAAACTTTTTTATTTCCTTTACGAATTAGGTAACTAATCCCATTTATTAAAATTTTTCTCTTTTGGTATTATGTTCTCTTTCAGAAATGTGTCATCCAAAGGAATGATTCATAACCTAAGAAAACAAATATATTTTTTACATATCCATGTTTTACCTATCAAAATTATTTTATATAATATTAAA
This sequence comes from Viscum album, assembly GCA_963277665.1. NCBI lineage: Eukaryota > Viridiplantae > Streptophyta > Magnoliopsida > Santalales > Viscaceae > Viscum > Viscum album. The sequence goes on from OY728166.1 coordinate 1,208,545,385, forward strand.
AGTGACCTTAATAATTCCCTTTACATATTATCAATAAAAAATTTAAGATCCTTTTTACAATTTTGGTTTCACTAAATATTTTTAATAGGCTTAAAATGATTTCTAGAAGATTGGTTTTTTAAAACAGTTCTTCTAAAGTAATGTTTTAATGTTATCAAGAATTTATTCTTCTTCACCAAGATTCCCTATACATTGATTAATTAGTTAAATTTTTGTATAAATCATATATCTATTTTCTATATTGTGCAAATAGAATATTCATAATCATATTTTTTGGGTTTTTATTTACCTTGAATAATTTGTAAGGTTATTGGAAACCCATTTATTATTTAATTGTTTATCATGTCATGCTTATTGATGAAATCATGAATGATTCCTTAGGGAACCACATAAAAATTATATAAAACTAATTTTATTTCCATTTTAATTTATGATTTTATAATCTGAATCCTATGGAACCCATATGTGTGATTTTTCATTATGATTGGTATATCCATATGGAACTATAATGAATTGGGTATTGTTAATGTCTCATGTGAAGTGATGTATTGGTTTAAGGAGTAACCTAATCCATTTTAATAACCTAGGGAGTAATCCATGGAATATGATAATGGTATAAGGAGTCATCCTTTTTATATAATGATGGTGGACTATAGAGTAATCCTTTGAATTCATTTAAGACGTCATATTTATATTGTTTCCAAAATCCTATGATTCCATGATCTTATGTTATGATCACTTTTTAGTCCATGTATTTAAGATTTCTTCTCATTATTTTGTTCTTTCAATCTTATGATCATTCTCATTTTGATATAATTTTATGCATTATTTCTCTCATGTTATTCTATATTACTATGATAACCCTTACTGATCATTTGAGACAACTAATTTCTTTTGTTTTTATTTATACAGGTTATGAAGAAATGTATTAGGTATGCTAATACTATAAAAGTGTATTGTATAGATAATTTATGGTAGATTTAAAGGAATATTTATGGATTTATTAGATCCTTATATAGGGCAAAATTTCTATATGTTGAGAAGACTTGACATTTACTAGTTTATTCTTTTCCCCAACTATCTAACACTATAAAAATTAAGTTCATTGGTTTTTAAATGTGATAATTATATTTTAATCATATATATCTATAAATTATAGTGTTTTAATTTATGTGTTTTTTGTATTTAATTTTGGAATACGATTATGAGGGTACCACATTTTGTGAGCGTAAGATAGACATGTGGGAATGATTGTTAGGAAAAAATGCCTCAAGGTAACATTAAAGGGTTTTTTTGTTTGATTTTGTTTGTTGAAAAAGAAGGTTTCCATGGTCCGTTTTGGAATTATAGATATATTTTTAACAGGGTATTTTGAAAAAGGTCCAAGAAAAAGGAATGAGAACTATGGATATGGTACAAAAAGTTGTGTATACATGGTGAAACCATTTCCTAATGATCGCCAAATTTTTGTGGTCCAAAAGCTGGGTGATAGAAAAGGGTGTTTTGGTGAAGGAAGAAATACCACATAAAAGTACAAAGTTTCATGCATGGGAGATGGTGATTTGAAAATGTGTATGCAAGTCAAGAATTCGGATCTCCGTATGAAAATACGGCTAATGGAAATGGTACATATAAGATCAAAGATTGTGAAAAATATGAATTTTTTAAGACATAGTATATGTGCACAAGTAGTATGAGCACAAGAAGATTATGTGAAAAATATGAAATCAAAACATAATGTTTAGTTTTAGAAGGAATTTGCACACAAGGAAGGAGTTCTATAACAAAATGGTTTTCATGTGCACATAGGGGGAGGTGCACAATAAAGTTATGTGCAGGGTCATATATGTCTATAAATAGGCAGATACCTCTCTCATTTGAGTAGTTCAACCCTTAGAGAAAATCAAGTCTTTGAATCACCTAATAGTCAAATGCAAAGAACACAAGTTTCACACAATAAGATTCATGTAAAGAAACAACATGTTTTTTTCATGAAAAAAAGAACTTTTTTCATTACCAATTGAATTTTTGTGAAAAATATGAATGTTGTGTGATAGTTGAAGTTCCGTGACAAATCAAATGTTGAAAAAAAGTTGTAAGTTTCATGAAGAAACCAAAATGTTGCGTGAAAGGTGCAAAAGGTGTGTACAAGTCATCAAAAGGTTGCGTGAAAGAAAAAGTTGTGTGAACCAAAATGAATTTCCTCGTAATTCTATGGAAAAGTGGTACTCATCAAGTGGAAGAATTTGGAAGTTAATTATGCACCAAATGAGGTGTAAAAAACATATTGATTCAAGTGATCAAAATAATATTATTCTAAAGGATCAGTGATCTCACATTATTTGGGAGTGATGTGATATTTTAAATTGAGATTGGTTGTAAATGAGGAGGGATAGTGAGTTTTCTCCGAACCTTGTAAAGGAAGTGAGATTGTTCATAGAATTGATATAGCCCAAACATTATTTTGGTAGTGAACCCTATAGGATTTTCTACATAGTAACATTGTCATCATATTCTCCTTGTATATAGCCTAGTGGGGGTGAACCAAGTGAAATTGGTGCATCTCATGCATGTCTTCATTTATGTTCATACATTACTATAGGAAAGGGGAGAAGTGTGTTTTTTCAACCACAAAAAAATATCCAATGGGGATGTTGTTTTCATTTTTCATACCCAGATTTACACCCCCCCCCCCCCCCCTCAAGGTATTTAACTTGGTGTGGCTAACAATGAGAAAAAAATCATGGTTCATGAACATAACATAAAAAAATCAAACCAAAATAGATCATAAACGATGAGTCATTACATAATTCTTTTGACATAACATAATACATGGGTCATATAAAGGAGAAATATGAGATAATAATTACGATCCGTGAAAGCATAAAATAAAAATATTAATCCAAATTTCCTTTTTAATTTAAAATAAATTCACTTTGTGATGGAGTGGGGATCATACAATAAACCCAACTTGCAAACAGATCAAAAAAAACAAAACATCCTAGAGAAATGAAAGACTAGTACATCTTATAGTTTCAATATATAAACTTGTATAAGATTTGGAAGTTTGATCACAATTTATCCATGTACTTAGATAGAAACAATTGGTCTCTGGTCCAAGGGTGCATGTTGGTATTTCCATGCAATATTAGTAGAGATAAGGTTATTCTTCATCTACTCAAAAAAATTAAGGGGAAGGATAAGTGGCTGAAATCCAATTTTTCAGGGACCACCATGTCATTTTTAACCACCTCCACCAAGTATTACTATCAAGATCATCTTTATATACTGAATGTGTAACACCCTAAGCTTCTGCGGTATGTTTCCCTTTAAATAATGTAGTAGCTTGTGTTGTACACAACTTGGATTTTTAACACACAACAACCAATCAAACTAGCTGTTATGAATAATAATACCCAATTTTTGAAATTCTATAAATTTTACTTTTCAAAATGGACTTCATTTTTGAATTTAGTAATATCTAAATCATCTTAGGGTGAATTTTTAGTACTTTTCTGAAAACATTCAATTTTTGATGAATAGTAAAAAATACTAAATTTTAATTAAAAACAACTTTTTTAATAGAAATAATGTATAGTGTTAAATTATACATTAGAGTGGTTTTAATATGTAATTAGATTATATTTTTATCATTTAATATAATGTATGTCATTGGATGTAATTTCACATTTAAACTAGACATAAACAAGTGTCAATCTTTTGATAGTTATTATTTCTTAAAAACATGCTTTTTGTTTTGACAGCAGGAATTGATTTTAAAATAATTTATGCCACTTATGTGTTTTGAATTTGGAAAAATTGATTCCATATTTTTAATCCGGAGGTCTAAATTTTGTAAATAGGTAACTTTTATTTTTAGATATTATGAATAATTACTTCGGTAAATATTTTATTTACCATGGTGAAAGGGTAAATCCTGTAAATAAGGGTAAAAAATAATATTATAATAACACAAAATTACACTAACATGTGTCCTATTCTTATTGGATGATAAATTTCCGACCATGGGAATCCTTGAGTCGATTCTTGCACCCCATGGAGCCACTTGGGAGTGATAATGACATTTTATATTAAATAATCTAAAGTAAAGACAAAAATAAAAAAAAGAAAATATCTTTTAGTAAAACAATTTTTATATAAGGATATATAATTTATATATTCAAAGATATGTAATAATTATAAATATAAAACAATTTAATACATCATGATATTTTATTTATAATTTTTATACATAAAATAAATATATTTATATATGACAAAATAATGATGTAGTATTTTATTTATTAATGAAACAATCAAATAAAGGATATTATAAATGTTAAAATAAATATAATTTTAAAGTTTTTATGAAAAAAAATAATTTTAAAAGTGAATATAACATGTTAGGATTGATTCAGTATATTTTTTTCTAAGTAATCAAGTTGTTATGACTTTCAAAAAAACCAAATACCAAATAGCATCAAAAATTACATAAAAGAGTTTTAAAAAATATATTATATTATTAATTAATATAATATTCTTAAAACTATAAGGTTAGGCCAAAAGACTTATATAATGATATTTGTATTATTAATTAACCACTTTAGGTTCTTTTTGAAGTTTATAGTAAGTTTAGTAACCATATAATATAAAAATACGAAGAGACATGGTAAAGGTAAAACTATTTAACTAAGAGTTAAATCTAAAAGATAAGGTTAATATAGTAACACAAACCTTTATAAAACCTATTGGTTGAGTTTTTTTTGACCCATACCCACCTTATCCACTAAATAAATTATTTTTAAGCCATTATAAACTGAAAATGATTTTATTATAGAATAATATTTCAATATTTTCATAAGGTGCCCCTCACCCCTCTTATAAAAGCGCACTTCCTCTTCTCTCAAATTCACACCTCCAAAGCCATTTGGCTCATCCAACCCCTACTCTAATATCCTCCCAACTATCCTCCCTTCACCCTATAGGCCTTCCTTTAGTCATAAATACATCTTATGAAGCCCATTTGATCAAATCAAAAGGAAGAACCTGAAGAAGAGTTAAATATTTCATCACCACTTTTAAGTTCTTTTCTTATTCCACTTATTCTTTCCTTGTTATTTACGATATAAAATAATAACTCTAGTATATTTTATATATTTTGATGTTATCTTAAATATGGTACAACCATATTAATTATTTTATCCATCCTATCAATGACATGTCACCATACGTGCGTACGTACGGCTTACCGTCTCCACGTCGTGGTGTAATTGTTATTCAATACATTATTAAATTGATGGGTATAATAATGATGTATAATTGATGTAAAAAATAAATATAACATTTTAATGATTCTGTATATATGATATACCATCTATTTACATAATATTGTAAATCAAAATAATGATATTGTCGTTCGTGCGTACGCACGGATTACCGTCTCCACGAACGCGATGAGATTCATTTCCCCATCGTAATCATTCAATAATAATTTTCATTTTATGATTAAAAATAATGTTTAAGAACTCAATATCATTATGGATATGAATAAAATACATCTTATCGATAACAAAAATGTCTTATGTAACAAAACATATAAAGGAAAACGAATCACTTAACACCCGAAATGGCGACAATACTAAAATATTATTAACAAAGAAATATTAAAAGATCATATATGATATCATAATAATATATATAGTTATTTTATAATTTTATAACAATTATTTCACCATTATATAGGATTTTATGTTACCCTCGACCAAGGGAAAGTACTAGATAAGGGTTAATTCTACAATCTCTTTATTATCCGAGGTGGTTTTTACGTAAGTATCTACTGGGACCTCTTTATCATCCACATTAATGTTTTCATAAAAATTTATTTTAAATTTTTTTTACTATTTACTATACTATGGTTTAAATTCATTTATACCCTTATTTTACCTTATATGTTTTGAAAGAAATCTTTCAGTCATTTTCCAAACAAGGTATTTTATGACCTTTTCGACAAAATTAAGGTAAGAATGTTTTTTTTACTTATACGGTGGGTGCGGCTATTTTCCACTGTTATACCATTTTTTAAGCTTACCTTACAATATTATAATAATATTTTCATAAATAAATGTTTTCTTATATAATTACATGACTTTTAAATGATTTAAAAATAGAAATAGATATTTCTATTAAATAGTTTTGATTTCATCAATGTCCACATCCTTTGATGGATTTTAATATTATTTGAAATTGATTTATCATGATAAAAAACATCCATATTGTATTGAAGTATTTGTGATATGTTTGAGTGTGGATGTGTTATTTTTATACCATTCATGGTTTATGGTTTAAGTATTGACATTTTATATGCTAGTTTTAATACAATTGTTTGTGTTATGTTTCAACCTTTTCATATGAGGAATGTATTGGAGTTAGTATGTCATGGGTGGATCCCTTTATAGCTCCTCGATGCATCGGTAGGTCTCATGAGTCAATTAGTCATGGAATTGTCCAAGGCCTTTCCAGATTGGATATATGGTTTTTCCTGAGGCCTAAATATTTTTTAGACATCTTGGCCAAGGCCTTGACAAAATGTTTCAGAATGTTCGGCATTATACATTCCCTCATTATGAAAATAATATTGATGGTTCATGTGGTTATTCGACTAGTAGAATACCCATGACTATGTTTTATTATGTCATTATTTACTCAGATCATATTCCTTCCATAAAAGTGTTTATGTTTATTATTTGTAAAGGCATGTGTTTTTAATTATTCACCATTCCTAATATTTATGTTATCTTCTACTGTATTTCTTACCCTTACTGAGTGTTTGATCTCACCCCTTTCTTATGTTTCATTTTCCCAACATATGAAGAAGTTAATTATGAGTGAATTGAAGGCATAATATAAAAGTCTTGGATGTTTCTAATGGGATAAATTAGTGTTGTATTTATTTTCAAGTTGTAAAGTTGAACTTATGTATGAATCTTGTTTCCAATAATACTAAACTGATCGGTCTTTCAGGACATGATTTCCTTGTGATCATGAAAATGTTGTGTAATAATGCGCTGACTCTGGTTAACTGGGGTCAAGGTGTTACAGTTGGTATTAGAGGAATTTTAGTACAATCCTTGGATACTAGATTTAGATAAACTTTGATTAGTGCACATTACCCTAAGATAGACTTTCAGGATTAGTATTGAAGAACTTCCTAGAATTTTGGTAGTGTTGAGATTTTAAAAGTTTTACAAGCAATACATCCCTGTTTAGATATGAGTAGGTAGAGGCGGCTCTATAACAGATGTACCTAGGGGTAAAATCCAAAAACACCGCTTTGAGCTAAACTCGAACGGGAACTGGTGCATGACAACGGGCCTTGCTGCACACTTGGTTACGACACTCCTGGGGGATATGCTTATGATAATTCACATTTTCATTACAAACCATTATGAAGGATTTATGAGTATATACCTCCTCAAATAAAACATTTTTATGATTATGGATTATATCCATAAATTTTCCAATTTATGTAAATTGTTTTACAAGTTTGGGATTATGTATTGTGATTCATAAACTAATCTAGTATATGCCATTGTTTAGAAATGGAGCCTATTGGAAGGAATGGAAACTGTATAAATTCACCTAATCTATGTAGGTATTTCCCTCCCACTCAATATAATTATAGTTGAGCTAGTGATGCAATTGGTGCTGATCAACTTATCACCATACTGGGAAAACTCATTCAGGTTATGAATAATAACCTTACCCGCATGGAGCACCCTTATCCACAACGTGGAGGATCAGTGTTAGACCGCTTTATGAGGAAAAAACCACCAACATTAAATGGGACTACAAATCCATTTGTAGCTGACCAGTGGATAAGTTCCTTAGAGAAAATATTTCATGCTTTGGGGAGTAGTGAAAGGAAAAATGTTTTCATGGTATTTTATCACCTCACAGGAGATTCAGGTCAATGGTGGTCATTAACCCAAAACACAAAAGAATATGAAGAAGTATCAAACATGGAATAGAGGGATTTTAAAGATATCTTCTTAGAAAAATACTTTCCTCATGACCATAGAGAGGATATGAAAAGACAATTTCTGAGTCTGAGGAAAAAAGAGGATGATAATGTCACAAAGTATGAGGCTAACTTTACAATTTTTCAAGGAATGAAACATATTATATACGTAACCCAAGGAGTAATATTGATTGATTCTTTGATGGGTTAAAACCATTTCTCCATAGAGCATTAGTCTCACAATCCTTTTCATCATATGAATATATTGTCTCATGTGCTATTAAGACAGAAAAATAATTCTCTAAGTCTTACTAATTTAAACCAAATCAAGACAAGAAGATATCTATTGAACACTCAGGGAAAGTAAATAAAGAAATAGTGAAGAAGGGAAGAGTTTAATTTCCTCCCTGTGATAATGGTGGAAGGAAGCACCTTAGTGCCTATCTAAAAGTAAAAGGAGTGCTAAAAATGTGGACCTAAAGTCTATCTTTCTAGTGATTGTAAGGGGAATAAAGAAGTTACCAATGTTCAATGCTACAATTGCAGGGAGATGGGACATTATACAAATGAATTTCCTAAGAGTTAGGTAAACTTACCTCAGAAATGGCCAAGGGACCAAGGCCAAGCTTGTGCAATCACTAATGATGAGGTTGAATCTCCGAAAGACGTGGTGGTAGGTAATTTAATGGTTTCCTCATGTTTATCCAATGATTTATTTGATTCTGGTTCATCGCATTGTTTCATATCTTCCCAGTTTGCTAAGAAAATTAAATATTTCCAATTTGATTTAATAAGAGAGTTTTCACTTAAAACTCATAAGGTAAGTATCATTGCAAAAACGTTTTGTGAATCAGTTCCCATTAAGGCACATAAATGTTATTTATATACTGATCTCATCATCATACCCATGATTGAATTTTATATAATTCTTGGTAAGGATTGGATTTCGGACCATGATGCAAAAAATTATTGTTAGAAGAAGGAAGTTATGATTTTTTATGATGATGATAAAGAACACCTTATCTTTAGAGTAGAAACGTCACCACCTCATTCTTATCTAGATCCACCCCCAGTAGCTCAACTAAATTCAATTATTTGGGAGGAAGATAATGAAATAACTATGGGTGAGGAAAAGAATGTTAAAATAGAGGATGTAACTATTGTGAAAGATTATGTTGATTTATTTCTAGAGGATTTACCTAGACATCCTCCAGAATGAGAAATTGAGTTTTCCATTAATTTAATTCCTAGTTCAAGGCCCATATCGAAGATCCCTTATAGAATGGACATTGTGGAATTAGTGTAACTAAATAAATAATTAGAGGAATTGAGTAACAAGGGATTTATTCACCCTAGTGTTTCTCCATGGGGAGCCCCTATCCTTTTTATTAAAAAGAAAGATGGATCTATGAGGTTGTGTATTGACTACAGGGAGATCAATGCTATAATAGTAAAGAAAAAATATCCCCTACTTTTCATTAATGATTTATTCAACCATCTTCATGGAGCATAATATTTTTCAAAGATTGACCTTCGATCTGGATATCATCAGTTGTGTGTGAAGAAGGAAGACATTCCGAAAACAGAATTTCAAACCATGTAAGGGCATTACGAGTTTACAGTAATGCCTTTTGGGATGACTAATGAACCCTATGTTTTCATGGATCTAATTAATAGAGTTTTCAAGGAATATCTTGATGAATTTTTAGTGGTATTTATTAATGATATCCTGGTATGCTCTAAAATCTATGAAGTTCATGAAAATCACTTGCGCACCATTCTAAAAACCCTCAGAAGAAATGAATTATACGGGAAGTTTAGCAAGTGTAAATTCTGGATTCAGAAGATTTCCTTTCTGGGCCATATTATCTCTAAGGATGGAATCTCCATTGATCCTTCTAATACAAGATCAATCCAAGAATTTCCAGCACCGACGAGTATAACTGAGGTACGTAGTTTTATTGGTTTAGCAGGTTATTATCAGCGTTTCGTCCAGAATTTTTCCAGATTGGCTAACCAATTAACCAAGATCACACGAAAATGGGTTAAATATGTTTGTACAAAAGAGTGTGAAGAATGTTTTGAATAATTGAAGGGACAATTAGTCAATGATCCTATCTTGAATCTACCATCGAATAATGATGGTTTTGTTATTTATTGTGATTCATCAAAGAAAGGACTTGGTTATGTCCTTATGTAGAATGATAGGGTTATTTCCTATGCATCACGACAGCCAAAAATTCATGATAAAAACTATTCTACTCATGATCTTGAGTTTACAGTTGTAATATTTACTTTGAAGATATGGAGACATTATCTCTATGGTGAAAAATGTGATATATATACCTATCACAAGAGTTTGAAGTATATTTTCTCACAGAAAGAACTCAACATGAGGCAAAGGATATGGCTTGAACTACTCAAGGATTATGATTTCATAATACACTACCACCAGGGGAAGGTAAATAAGGTGGAATATTCTTTGATCATAAATAATCATGGAGTTTTAAACAAGATGAGAGTTGAAAGGGATCATATTTTCATGGATCTAGTGAAAATGGATATGGTAATAATCATGGAATGTGAAACATCAATACTTTTTCAAATGGTTTCCAAACCATATTTTCTAGAAAGGATAAAAATTTCTCAGACTGATGATAAGGAATTTCAAAAGAATATTAAATCTGTGAACGATGGGAGTTTGATCGACTTCATATATGAAGATGTAATTTTGAAATTTGGGAGGAGACATTGTGTTCCTAACATACATGATCTAAAAATGGAATTGTTGGATGACGCCCATAGATCCAATATCTCTATACACCCAGGGAGCACCAAAATGTATAGAGATTTGAAAGAACATTTCAGGTGCGACAACATGAAGAGAGAATTTGATGATTTTGTGTCGAGATGTATGGTTTGCCAACACGTGAAAGCTGGAAGAAAACATCCTAGAAGATTCATGAAACCTCTTCCCATACCTGAGTGGAAATGGGATAATATTATGATGGACATTGTCATGGGACTACCAAAGACTCCTAGAAGGAATGATGCAATATGGGTCATTGTTGATCGTCTTACCAAGTTAGCACATTTTCTTGCTATAAGAGAAGACTTACCATGTTAACATTTATCAAGGCTGTATATTAATGAAGTTGTAAGACTTCATGGAGTACCCCTATCAATTGTTTCTGATCTTGATCCCCGTTTTACATCAAGATTCTGGAAAAGTTTTTAAAAATCCCTGGATACTAAACTTTGTTTGAGCACTGCATACCACCCTCAAACTGATGGACAATCAGAACAGACTATTCAAGCCTTATAAGACATTTTGAGATCATTCTCACTTGACTTTCAAGGTATGTGAGATCAATATTTACCTATGGTAGAATTTTCCTATAAAAATAGATTTCATTCAAGTATTCAGATGGCACCATATGAAGCATTATATGGAAATAGATGTCGCACACCAACTTGTTGGGATGATGCTGGTGAAAGAAAACTCGTAGGCCTGGAAATTTTTGGGGAAACAATGGAAAAGGTGAAGGTTATCCAAACCCACATCAAGGCATCTCAAAGTCGTAAAAAGATCTTTGCCGATAATCGAAGGAAGGATTTGGAATTTTAGGTAGGAGATCATGTTTTCTTGAAGGTATCTCCATGGAAGGGAGTTATACATTTTGGTAAGAAGGTTAAATTGAGTCCAAGGTACATCGGACCTTTCAATGTTCTGGAACAAATTGGGTCTATATCTTACCGTTTGGAAATACCGCAAAGTCTCTCCAAAGTTCAAGATGTGTTCCACATATCACTGTTCAGAAAATACATGCCTGGCCCAATGCATGTACTCACCTATGAGGAAATTGAATTGGAACCTGATCTGTCTTATTGTGAAGAGCCAATCAAGATTCTTGATACAAGAGAACAAGTACTGAGAAACTAGACGACACGTCTGGTAAAAGTTCTATAGAGAAACCATAAGATGGAAGAGGAAACGTGTGAACCCGAGAAACTTATGATGAAGAACCACTCATGTCTTTTTATGCAATGATATTATAGAAATTTTTAGGATGAAATTATTTTAATGAGGGAATAATGTAACACCCCAAGCTTCTATGGTATGTTTCTCTTTGAATAATACAGTAGCTTGCGTTGTACGCAACATGGAGTTTTTACACACAACAACCAATCAAACTAGCCATTATGAATAGTAATACCCACTTTTTGAAATTCTATAAATTTTATTTTTTAAAATGGACTTCATTTTTGAATTCGAAATATCAAAATTATCTTAGGGTGAATTTTTAGAACTTTCATGAAAACTTTCAATTTTTGATGAACAGTGAAAAATATTAAATTTTAATTAAAAAAAACTTTTTTAATATAAATAATTTATAGTGTTAAATTAGAAATTTGAGTGGTTTTAATATGTCATTTGATTATATTTTTATCATTTAATATAATTTAGTTCATTGGATGTAATTTCACATTTAAACTATATATAAAAAAGTGGCAATCTTTTGATAGTTATTATTTCTTAGAAACACGCTTTTTGTTTTGACAGCAGGAATTAATTTTAAATTAATTTCTTCCACTTATATGTTTTGAATTTGGAAAAATGGATTCCATATTTGGAATCAGGATGTCCAAATTGTTTAAATATGTAACTTTTATTTTTATACATTATGAATAATTACTTCGTTAAATATTTTATTTTCCATGGTTAAAGGATACATCTGGTAAATAAGGGTAAAAAACAATATTATAATAATAACAAATTACCTTAACATGTGTCCTGTTTTTATTGGATGATACATGTCCAACCATGGTCATCCTTGGGTAGATTTGGGGACCCCATGTAGCCACTGGGGAGTGATAATTACATTTTATATTAAATAATCTAAAGTAAAGACAAAAATAACAAAAGAAAATATCTTTTAGTAAAACAACTTTTATATATGGATATATAATTGATCTATTTGAATATAAATAGTAATTATAAATATAAAAGATTTCCTACATCATGATATTTTAATTATAATTTTTAGACATAAAATAAATATATTTATATTTGACACAATAATGATGCAGTATTTTTCTTATTAATGAAACAATCAAATAAATGATATTATAAATATTAAAATATATATAATTTTATTGTTCTGATGCCATAAACGAATTTTATAGGTTAATATGACATTTTAGAATTTATTCAATGTATTTTGTTTGAATTAATCAAGTTATTATGACTTTCACAAAACACAAATACCATATAGTGTCAAAATTGATATAAAAGAGTTTTAAAAAAAATATTATTTTATTAATTCATATAATATTCCTAAAAATATAAGGTTCAGAAAAAAAGACTTATATAATGATAGGTGTATTATTAATGAACCACTTTATATTCTCTTGTAAGTTTATAGTAAGTTTATTAACCATATAATAAAAAAATACAAAGAGACATGGTAAATGTCAAACTATTTAACTACGAGTCAAATCTAAAAGATAGGGTTAATATAGTAACCCAAACCTGTATAAAACCTATTGGTTGGGTAGTTCTCGACCCATACCCACCTTATCCTCTAAATAAATCATTTTTGAGCCATTATAAACCGAAAATAATTTTATTATAAAATAATATTTCAATCTTTTCCTAAGGTGCCCATCACCCCTCTTATAAAAGGGAACTTCCCCTTCTCTCAAATTCACACATCCAAATCCATTTGTCTCATCCAAACCCTGCCCAAATATCCTCCCAACTTTCCTCCCTTCACCCTAGTGTCCATCCTTTAGTCATAAATCCAACCTAAGGATCCCTTTTGATCAAATCAAAAGGAAGTACTCAAATAAAAGGTAAATATGTCATCACCTCTTTTAAGTTCTTTTTTTCTTCCACTTATTCTTTACCTGTTGTTTCCATTATAAAATAATTAATCCATTATATTCTATATAATTTGATGTTATTATAAATATGGTACAACCATATTAATTATTTTATCCATCCTATTAAGGACATGTCACCATACGTGCGTATGTACAGCTTACCGTCTTCACGTCGTGGTGTAGTTGTTATTCAATACATTATTATTTGGATGGGTATAATAATGATGTATAATTCATGTAAAAAATAAATATAACATGTTAATTATTCTTTATATATGATATAATATCTATTTATATATGATTTTAAATCAAAATAATGATATAGTCGTTCGTGCATACGTACTGATTACCGTCTCCACGAACGTGATGAGATTCATTTCCCCATCGTAATCATTAAATAATAATTTTCATTTTATGATTAAAAATAATGTTTAAGAACTCAATATAATTCTGGATATGAATCAAATACATATTATCCATAACAAACATGTCTTATGTAACAAAATATATAAAGGAAAACGAATCAGTTAACACCCGAAACGACAATAATACTAAAATATTATTAACAAAGAAATATAAAAAAGATCATATATGATATCATATTAATGTATATGGTTATTTTATAATTTAATAAAAATTATTTCACCATTATACAAGAGTTTAACCTACCCTTGACCAAGTAAAAGTACAATGTAAGGGTTAATTCTACAATCTCTTTATTATTCAAGGTTATTTTTACGTAAGTATCTATCGGGGCCTCTTTATCATCCACATCCCTATTTTCATAAAAATGTATTTCAAAACATTTTTAATATTTACTAGAAAATGGGTTAAAGTCATTTATACCTTTATTTGACCATACATGTTTTTAAATGAATCTTCCAGTCATTTTCAAAACAAGGTACTTTATGACCTTTTCGACAAAATAATGGTTAGAATGTTTTTTTAACTTATACGGCGGGTGTGGCTATTTTCCTACATTACAACATCGTCTAAGATTCCCTTACAAGATTATAAGAATATTTTCATAAATAAATGTTTTATTTTATAATTACATGACTTTTAAATGATTTTAAAATAGAAAAGGATATTTATCTCAAATAGTTTTGATTTCATCTATGTCAACATCCTTTGTTGGATTTTAAGCTTATTTGAAGTTGATTTATTATGATAAAAAACTTCCATATTGTATTGAAGTTTTGTGATATGTTTGACTGTGGATGTGTTATTTTTATACCATTCATTTTTTATGGTTAAAGTATTTACATTTTGTATTCTACTTTTAATTCAAATGTTTATGTTATGTTTCAACCTTTTCATATGAGTAATGTATTTAACTTAGTATGTGACGGGTGGAGCCTGCTTTAGCTCCTAGATGCATCGGTAGGTCTCATGAGACAATTAGACGTGGAATTGGCTGAGGCCTTTCCCAATTGGATATATGGTTTTGGCCAAGGCCTAAATCATTTTTAGAAGTCTTGGTCAAGGCCTTGAAAAAATGTTTCAGAATGTCTGGCATCATACATTCCCTCATTATGAAAATTATATTGATGGTTCATGTGGTTATTAGACTAGTAGAATACCCATGACTATGTTTTATTATGGAATTATTTTCTCAACTCATATTCCTTCCATAAAAGTTTTCATATTTATTATTTGTAAAGGAATGTGTTTTCAATTATTCACCATGCCTAATATTTATGTTATCTTCCGCTGTATGGATTACCCTTTCTGAGATTTTGAGCTCACCCCTTTCGTATGTCTCATGTTTCAAGGATATGAAGAAGATAATTATGAGTGACATTCAGGCATAATCTAGGAGGTTTGGATGTTTCTAATAGAATAAATTAGTGTTTTATTTCTTTTCAAGTTGTAAAGTTAAACTTATGTATGAATCCTGTTTCCAATAATACTAAACTGATCGGTCTTTCGGGACATGATTTCCTTGTGATCATGAAAATGTTATTTAATAATTCACCTACCCTGGTTAACTGGGCTTGGGGCATTATAAAATGGTTTATCTTGTGAATTGGTATAAATTCTCATTCCCATAAACATGGAGTAAAATATCCCTTAGTCTATTGGTTTTACTCCACATTCATATAAAAATAGTGGACAAAGTACCTTAGTAGATTGGGTTCACTCTCCTATCCCTAATATTTCATATCATGAAATATAAAGATTTATACAATTCATTGTAGGGATATATAATTATGTTCTCTCCCATTAAATTATGAAAAACCATATATATACATTCCACATAAACATAGAAACATTCATAATTCCATTATATCATAATTAACCCATGAGAATGAAAAGGGATCCATAAATATTTCCAAAACACATGATCATAAACCATCTATAGAATGAAGCTGGATAGAATCATTATAGAATATCCCCCATTTATTTATAATAAAAATTAAAAGCTTTTAACAAAGATAAAAAACAATTTATAAGAGTATTAGATAATTTATTTGAAAAAATAAGAAAAATGTTCTTTACATTTTTGATAAATTTTATTTTAAAAGGAAATAATTAAAAAAACAATAGATTTATAAAAATAAGGATAATTTAAATATATAATACTTTAGAACAACAAGAAATAATTTAAAGGAAACTTCAAAAATAAAACTGAAGAAAACGATTATAGAAAATGACTATGTTGAAAATTTTAAAAAATATTTCTTTCACGCTTTTATAAAACAAAGATGATGTTAATAAAAAATAACACTAAAATAATAGAATTGTGGATAATTATATCTATAATAGAGTATTTAATACATGGACATAGAGATTAATGATTCTTGACTGAAATAATATATCTGGGAGACTCTAGTTACAATATACTTTTTCGATTAATTGTGAACCAAAGAGAGGTGAAATGGTAAGAAGACATGTAAAACATATAAATAACCATAGGATAAGATATTAAATGGGGTTTTAGATATAAATAATATAAAATTTCATCTCATGGGATAATATATTTAGATAATCGTTATTTTAATATGGGATGGGAAAAGAAACCCTTAACCTGGACATCAAATTGATCAGACACGCTCTAACTATGACACAACAATATTTTAATAGAAAAAATTATATATGATAGTATAAATTAAATATAACTCCAATTTTATATTTCATTACACTCAACATTCAGTTTATATTGTGGTTCATGAAACCCTTATATTTTTATGTTTGGTAGTGTATTCAAGAAGAAACATTAAACATTAACAACCCATGATATATACTACTGTTAAAACCTTTCCATTATAGTATTGTGTATGAAAAGGATTAAAATAATTATTAAAATATGGTTTAAACTTGTATATATAATTAATTATTTGGAGAAAATTAATTAGAAATTAAAATGAAACCATTTTGAAAATAAAAGGTAAACTTTTTCTAAAAAAAAGGTTTTGATGTACATAAGTGTGTTTTATAAAAAAAATTAAACAAATAACACTTTTTGTACTATATTAATGGAATTAATATATAATATATTCAATATAATTTCTAACATTCATCCTTTTTGTTTTCTAGACATGTTAAAACTATCTATTCTTCTAAAATTGTATTTTCTTTAAATACACTTTGTCACATTTTTATAGAACAGTTATTTTAAATATAATTTTTATCACTCTGAAATAATTTATTTTAAAAACTAAACTTCATTTTATGAATTTTAATATCAAAATTTACTTTGGGTGAAATTTTATGATATTTTTTGGAACATATTGATTTTTTAGTGAATAAAAAAATACTAATATTTTTAAGAGAATTCACTTATTTTAATCAATTAAGAGTCCCAAAAAAATTAAATAGAATTTTGAGAATCCTAGATGTAATTTATTAATATTTATCAAAAAAAATTATTTTTAAATAAAATTTATATTTGTTTTAAATATTTGTTTTTTTGGGTTTAAAGACGGGTTTTTTCTAAAAACATTTTTTAAATTCATAATGTTTCTTCTGTTTAATTACATAAAATAATACCTAAGGGGGGAGGTTTTAAATGAAGTTTATTGACTATGCATCAGTAAATATTATTTTATTTTCATATAATTTATATTATTGTTCATATAGTTAATTTAGAATCGTATTTTTCAAAAACAAATACTCTTCTTTAAAAGACATTTTCTCGTTGCATCTGCGAGATTAACATTGAAATAAAATTTTCCATATATGTACATTGAATTTGGAAAAATGTATTTGATATTTGGAATAAGAATAATTTATAATTTATAATAAAGTTAACTTGAATTTTTTACCTAAGTGATTCAAGAAAAAAATTAAAATTAACCACATTGACTAAGGTAAAAAAAGGGTTTCCCGAGTGACTAAACATTAACCTTAATTGACCAAATGAATGAGAAACCTATAAATACCAATTTTATGGCCATATTCAGAACATATAACTTACATTATAGAGTTGGGTGTGTTATTTTAGAAACTTTACAAGGAAAAACGTGGGTTGAATTCACTCTTTCAAAAATTTACAAGAGTGTCACTCATCTCCCTTATAAAAGGCCTCAAAATCTCCTCCTATTTTCAAACCTCTCAATCCCTTTGGATAGAACAATACCTAGCCTAATTAATTGTAAAATTACCTCTTATATTCTTATAAGCCTTAAATTTGAAACAAATTAAACCAATGAAGTCCTTTGGTGCAAACAAAAAGGACTTACACGGAGAAGAGATAACATTCTTCAACAAGCATTTTTTTATTTCATTCTACACCACCTCAAATTATTTTTATATCATGATTATATAATAAAATATTTTAACTAAATATACTGATATTTTTTTTATATTATGGACTAAATCTCCACATGATTCCATCAAATGGGTTATAAAATCGCCATTCTTGTGTACAGCGAACTACCGCCTCGCGAAAGGATATTGTTTGTTATTCTATTACCAAATCTCATGGTTTGGAATTTTGATGGAAATGTTGTTTATATATGATATTTATAATATTTATAAAATTATAATACCTCTAGATACATTAAATAATATACACCCCTTTTATATTCCATTCATAAAGGGATATGATAACACCACTCATGTGTACGGCATACTGCCACCTTAAGAAGCGATGTGAAGTGTTTTTCAATAACATGTTACATGGATGGTGATAAGGGAAATATAATGAATATATATGATATAAATGACATAATTATTACATTAATGTAATAATTAACTTTCTTGAAATATAATATATCATATTTCTTCTTACCATTTGACACACTGAAAAAGTGATAACACCGTTCATCGACTTATGGACTGCCACCTCCTCGAAGAATTTTGATTTCTTTTACATCACAAGATTGATATATATAAGTTTATATAATTAACTATGGTGTTATTTATTATATAAATATCATTAATATAGATAAAATATTACTTACATTATTTCTGTAATGATCATTGAGAAATGGAAATGTTACTCTTGTGTTTGTATGGCCTACCTTCTTCAGGATCATAATGTTTGTTCATTTTTCATAAAAATAATTCATGATTAGTTTTAAAATTATTATCAATATATAAATATGATTATTTTTCCATGATTATTATTCTCCATATGTTTAGATAATGACCCTTTGACCTTATTCAACCTACTTAAGTATTTTTTGATACACAAGCTGAATATGGTCAAAACCTCAGACTTAAATTTAATTGATTATGTAATTATATATAAATTTTTTATAAGTGAAATAAGTAAAAATAAATAATAAAAATGTTTTAATGAAATTAAATAATAAAACTAAGTTTATTTTTCTGGAAGAAATGAACAATCAAAACAAATCATATTCAAACTAATGGTTTTTCTCATCTCGCTTTTATTTTGGTGAGATACAAGCCATATTCATCACTTAGTTTTGTTATGAAGTGTATATAATTCCCCATAATGTATTGAATAATTTTTATCTTTTAATTTATGGGTATTTACATATACATTTTAGTATCTCTATTTTGTGGGGTTTATGTTTTCAATGTTACCCAAGTTTTAATGGTTTTTTTCCACAATTTACCTTCTTTAAGTTGTATGTTATAAAATACACCTATCTAATTTAAAAATGTTATTTTAAAAATTAAAACTATATTTTCCCCAATAATTTTTTTACTAATAATTTAATTGTATTTACATTAATCAAAATCGAAAACACTTTTTTATACATATCCTCTATAAAGGATATTTTTTATTGATACAATCCTCTTTCTTTCTCTAGATGGGTTATGTTTTCTTCAAAGAGATTGTCATGGAACCCAATTCTTGTCTATGGGTAAATCATTATTTGAAGAAATGTTTATGGAATCCATTTAGTTTTTATTGATAAATCATATTATGGAGAAAATAAATGTTGTTTAAATTATTTTTTATGAAATTAATTCTTTATGTTCTTTATTCATGTTTTGGTTTTGGGAATAATAAATGATGGGTGTGCCTAGATAATTATCCAGTGTATTGGGAAATGATTATATTCTATTTATAATTATATCTAAAGGAATTCATATGGTTATTCTAGTTTTTTAGGGTTCTGTAAGGGTTTTATGAGATGATGTTCCAAGATACCAATATGTTTTATCAGTGCTTGCTATGGGTTTATGATATTTCATTTGTTCAAGATTGAAATCATATAGAACATGATTATTTATTCTTATGACTTTTTCCTTTATTAATTACTTTTCCTTGTGTTTAAATTTTATAATCTAGGTTTTTATGGGTATGGGTTATTTTATGATTTTCTCATACACTATGATTATGTCACCATACCATTATTCAATTCTTATGCTCATTTATGAAATTCCTTACTATTTCATTTGTATACCCTTATTGAGCATTTTAGTTAACCCTTATTATGTTTCCTTTTCCATAGGATATAAATAATTGGGATGAATTTATTATTTATTAATTGGATTTCATATGTTTAATGTTGATTACCTAATGTGAAATAAAAAAATATGGGTATGACAGGTGATCGTGTTTACCTTTATGAACTAGCTTCTTATGAATCATAGTTGATATGATATGGTCATAATTATATAAAACTATAAAAATAAAATTTCCATGGGTATGTAAGTGAACCAATATTTATTTTTTATTTTGTAAGTTTTTTTGGTGAAAATTGGTTCACATTATTCATTATCAGATCAAAAAATGAAAAGTTTATGAATTGACCACAAGATCTGGGAGTGTGGGTTATGAGATATTATAGATTATATCAAACTAGGTTATAGATAACATTGGATATTATAATTTTTCCAAGTGACATTATCTTAAGAGTTATGGATACCTTAATAGGTCTACAAGATTAAGGGTGATCATATGTGCAATGTCTAGTACATTGCATTGAAGTTTTATGCAATGAGATATTAAAGTGATTAATGACATTTTTGTAAAATTGTTATTGGATATTTGTATTTATAACCCCTAGTATCAACATGAAGTGTTATTTATAGAGGAATTATTTTTTATCATTATAGAAAAAAATAGGACAACTCAATGGTCGGGTGACATCCCATTGCATTTGGAAAGGTCTTGAGGCTTGAACCCACAACTGAATAATGAAAAGGGTTTAGAACCTACCACTGGGATATGTGATGCCCTAGTTAGTGTGACATTTTTACTTGTAAATATTATGTTTATTTTGAAAAAAAAATAGGGGACTTAATTAAAGGAACTTAGGTTGACATATCTTGGAAGAATATATGTTCCAATATCTCTAATCATTCGGTTTTGATCTTAATTAGGAAATATTTAAAGAATTTTTAGGATAGTTATTTGTGGAATAATTTGTGTGAACATTTTTTAATAAAATTTTATTTTTAATATTATTGTATCAAATAAAGGTTTATTAATTTTTGGAATTATCTTAACATGTTCTGACCATTTTGTTTTCTCTTAATGTTTAAAGAAAAGCAGATTAGCTTGTTATCACTTTTATAGTTATTTGGTCATAAATTTTTATTTTAGTTCTTTAGGAGTTAAACATTCTTCTTAAATAATGATAATTTAGAAGAAAATATGATATTGTTGTGGAATTTGAAAAAGGATGAAATTATAATCATCAAGTAAGTATATATACATTCTTTTTTTTAGTCCAAATGGTAAGATAATTCCTCAACTTTGTGAAAATTATATTAAATCAAATATTTTTCTAGTACCTTCAATTTTGATGAACCGATGGTTTATTTGATCATCATAAATTTATGTTTTTGAGGTCATTAACATTCCATTTATTATCACTTGTTTTTTATCAATGACCACAATCACTCTCTTTAATAATTTACACTTTACCCCCATTCCCACCTATGTTCTTCTATTTAGAAACCTAGTTATTTTTTATTCCATATTAATTTTTTTCTTACTATTATCTATTATTGTGAGGATGTTTTTTATCCCTTTTTATGATGTGGGTTTTCAAAAAAACAATTTAAAATGTCCATATTTTTATTTCTTAGATAAAATTCAAACTATGAGGATGTAATTTATTAAAATGGAGGATGATGTAACACCTTGATCTTAAAAAAATCAAATTCTATTTGATAGAGTAAAGAAAATTAAATAATGATTTAATATTAAGTTACATACAATACTTAGTTTAGCTTGTGGTTCACATAACCCTAATCTTTTTATGTTTGATAAATTATTCAACATGAAACACAAAACTTAAAAAACCCACAATATATATTATCATTATATAATAACTGTTATAATTATTGGTATAAATAGGATTAACTGAATTATGAAAATATGTTTTATACATATTTATATAATGAATTATTTGGTTGAAAATTTATTAGAAATCAAAAAACCCCTTTTAAAAATAAAAGGAAAACTTTTTCTGAAAAACTTTTCTTAATGAAAAAATGTATTTTATACAAATAAATTAAAAAAATAGTATTTTTAGAATATATTAATTAAATTTATATATAATTCATTCAATCTAATTTTTAAAATTCATCCTATGTATAATCTAAACATGATAAATTAATTGTTTCACTTAAAATTGTCTATTTATTAAAAATAGTGTTGTCACCATTTAATAGAGTAATTATTTTAAAACTTATTTTTAACACTTTTATAAAATTTATTTTCCAAAAAAAAATTATTTTTTTGAAGTGGAATGTTATAATTTACTTTGGGTGAAATTTTTTGGATGTTTTGAAAAATATTGATTCCTCGGTGAATATGTAAAAATATCAATTTTTTTAAAAACATCATTTATTTTAATAATTTAAGAATCCAATTATTTTTTGAATATGATTTAAATTAACCTACAAATAATTAAGTTATATTTACAACAATTAATTACTTTTTATTTAACTTTATATTGGTTTTTTATATATGTTTATTTTTTATTTTAAAGACAGGTTTTTCTAAAAACTATTTTATAATGCATAATGTTTCTCGTTTTTAATTTATTAAAATATTCCCTAACTAGGAATTTTTTAAATGAAATTTATAGACTATATAATAGTAAATATTATTTTATTTTAATAAAATTACTATTATTATTTATAGCGTTAATATGGAATCATATTTTTCTAAAAAAATACTCTTCTTAAATACTTGTTTACTCGCTGCGTCCATAGGATTAATATTAAATTAATTTTTTTCACTTAGGTGAATAAATTTAAAAAAATGTATTACATATTTTGAATCATAAAAAATTATAATTTATAATAGTTTCATCTTTTGTTTTTGAGCAAATTTATTGGTGAAAAAAAATTAAATTATTCATAGTGATTTTGATATAAAAGGAGTTTACTAAGTGACTAAAATTTCATATTAAGGAGCCAAATGACCTAGAAACTTGTCAAGAAACAATTTTATAGCTATATTTCTACCACATTTCTTATATAGTATATTTTTATAATTATTTTATACACTTGACATGGAAAATGTGACAATAATTTAGTCTTTCAAAATTTTATAAGAGTGTCACTCACCTCTCTTATAAAAGGGACCCACCTTTCCTCCTATCTTCACACCTATCAAGACATTTGGTTAAAAAATGACCATATCAAATAACTTCTAAACATCCCTAATATCATTATATATTCCTTATTTTTCTAATAAATCCAACCAATGAATGATTTTGGTGCAAACCGAAAGGAGTTACCTAAAGAAGAGTTAATGTTCATCAACATGCATTTTTTGTTTATTTATCTCCACCCCCTTAAATTATTATTATATCATGATTATATAATAACATAATTATATTAAATATACTTATATATTATTATGTTAAGTTTATGAACTACACCCATGCAAACTTCCATCAAATGTGTTATGAAATCATCATTTGTGTGTACGTCGGACTACCGCCTTACGAAACGATGACGTTCATTTTTTCATTACCACATCACATGGTTGATCATAATGATAGAAATACTATTTATATATGATATTTATTATATTTATAACATAATAATACCTCTTTATTCATTATATCATTTCCACCATTTTTATAATCCATTCTATAAGGGATATGATAACAACACTCATGTGTATGGAAGACTACCACCTCAAAAAGTGATGTGAAACATTTTTCACTAACTTGTTAAATGGTAGGTAATAATGGTAAATTTTCTTTAGGAAGGTTGACATAAACTGGTGGAACTAGTTCATGCCAGGTGAATTTATTAAATCAAAAGAAAGCTACAAAGAAATCTCAAGGTGTAAAGTGCTTACACCCTCTCAGAGTTATCGAAACAAAAAAAATACATTGCAAGACCAAAAAACTATAGAAAAAACCATCCAGTATCTAACTTTGAGAACCTGCTATAAACTGCTGAAAACATCTTTGCAGCATCTAGTAGAAACCAGTACAACAGCTCTTGGGCATGATGATCTTCCCCAGCCATCACAAAGCAGATCAGCAAGGGAGCAGAATTTCCTTCCATCAAGAGTGTGTTGATCCTCCAATGCCAGCCGTTGTAAACATCATAGAGACTGTGCAGTCCGGCCATCATCCCAATGAGTCATCAAGTTTCTCCCTTGATGATCAAGATTCCAAAGAGTAAAAACTGAATTCATAACATCATAACTGAAAAGTATTCAAGTCCTTGAACAGAAACAGAGTCCATCTACAAAGAGGCAAAAAAGGACCATCCAGAAATCTAGTTCAGAGCATTAATGAATGGAAAATAGGTAGAAACCAGAGGTCTGTCCAAAAACTGAAACATTCATAACCAAATCATAGAAACCAATGCATATACAACCAAGAAGATCAATTGAGTTGAGATGAAGCAGTGAAACGTAATCACCAGACTGGATTAGAAAAGTCCACCTGTTTTCCTCCATCTCTAGAATATAAACATTAGACAGATCTTCAAGCCATCAAAAGGTCATCAACAAAAGGAGTATGCAGTCAATCAGACACAACAGAGGTTGGATGAGCAGCATCTCCACCAGAAACCTTTAGTCAAAAAATAGACAGAAGAAAAGACTATAACAGCCATCACCATCAAACTATCTATATCAAATAGAGATCCCAATATGAATATCTAAAATCAATGAAAATCAATAACCAAAAGAATCAAACCCAAGGGATATCCCTAAAGTTGAATTTGGGATTTTTCTTGAATTCCTCCATCATCCTCATATACATTCTTTTCCTGATATCCATATCAGTAGTAATCTAGCGATGAAGGTACTTCCAATATATCAATTGATCTTGCTCGTCCATCCAATCACAAACCTCATCACTCACATCTTCATCTTCAGGAATCTGGAAAGCAACCTTGTATGCAGGATCCATCTTTCTGTTATAGTTCTCTTCCATATGGATTGGAACCATTTCAGCCAACTCCTTGGTAGGCTCAATGTAATAATGGTAAATATAATTAATATATATGATATAAATTAAATAATTATGATATCAATGGCATAATTATATTTTTTTTAAATATTACATATTATTTTTCTTCTTACCATTTCACACACTGAAAAAGTGATAATGTCGTTCATGGACGTGTGGTCTACTACCTCCTTGAAGAGATGTGATTCCTTTTACATCAAAATAATGATATATATATATATAAGTATATGTAATTAAATATAATTTTTTTTATGATATAATTATAATTATTTAAATATAGAATATCACTTACCATCTTTTAATAATGATCATTCAAAAATAAAAACATTTCTCATGCGTACATACAGCCTACCATCTCCATGATCGTAACGTTATTTCATTTTTCATAAAAATATTTAATGATTAGTTTTAAAAGAATAATTTTTGTATAAATATGACAATTATTTCATGATAATTATTATTTATATGATTAAATAATGACCTTTTGACCATATTTAACATACATATGTAGTTTTTGACACAAAATCCAAATATGGTCAAAAAATAATATATAAACTTAATTGACTAAGAAATTATAAATAAATTGTTTATTAGTGAAAAAAATTAATAATAAACTTGAAATATTTTTTCATTCTTGTTAATAATTAAAATAATTTTATTATTACGAAATATAAAGAACAAGAATGATAAATCAGACTCAAAATAAGGATATTTCTCATCTCACTGTTATTTCTATAAGATACATGCCATATTCAAAACTTATTTTTGTTGTGTGGAATATATAATTACCTTTAATGTATTTTATTTATATTATCCTTAAATTTATGGGGATTTAAATTTATTTTTGAGGATCACTTTTTTGGGGTTTACAATTACAAAGTAATCAAAGCACTAGTGGAATTTTATCACAATTTTTCTTCTTTGACATGTAAGTTATGATATAAAAATATATTATTTTATAAGGTATATATAACTCACATTTTACATGTTATATCATGAATCATATTATTTTAATGATATTATAAGTTTCATTTATTGATATTATTTCATGGGGATTATGAGTCAAAGTTACTAAAGTGGAAATAGCATTTTGTTATAATCTCATCTTTTTTCAGGATTGTATATGATTATGCCTCTAGTGTTTAAATATTGTAATTATCATGAATTATCTTATCCTATATTTATTCATGATATTTTAAAGTAATTATACTATTTTTCCACTCATTGGTACTTAAAAGGTTTCAGAATTTGTTTTGAATAAAATCCAACTTCATTTCTCTCTTCAGTTCGAAATGTGGGTTCTTTCAAAACCATGTTCTCTAAAAATGTTTTTTTTAATTGAATTTTTTTTCAAATATGAATTTATATTTTCCTTAATAAATGTTTAAAATTATTTTTAAAATAATCATTTATATTTTTTTAGTGTTATTTTCAAAGAAAAGAATTTTCAAAATGTATGATGTTTTAAAAATTGATTTTCAAAATTAAAAGTATATTTTCGCTAAGAATTTATTTAATAATATATTAGTGGTATTTACATTCATCGACATTAAAAAAAATTCATTAATTTTCCTCTATTGGGGATATTTCTTATTGATATAATCGTATTTATTTCTCAAGATAGATTATGTTTCTTTCAAATAGATTTTCATGGAACCTATTTCTTTTCCACGGGTTAATCATGGTTTAAAGATATTGTTATGGAACCCATTTCTTATATATGGGTTAAAAATTTTCTAAAAATAATAAATTTTCTCTCAATGGGTTATTATGAAAATAGTTGTTGTTTTTTAAAGTTATGGTTCTTGGATATTGAAAATAATGGGTGTTCCCAAATAGCCTCAGGTGAGGCTGTAATAGATTATATGATGGGTATGCCCAAATAGCATTCCAATACATTTGGTAATAATTGTTTTCTCTGTATAATTATTTTTGATATCTTATAAAGGTTTATTCTAATTTTAAGGGTTATGTAAGGGTTCTGTAAAGGTTATGTAACTATTTTGTGAGATGATGTTCCAAGATACTGATATGTTTTATATATCCTTTATATGGGTTTATAATGTTTCATTTGGTCAAAATTGATATCACGTGGCACATGACTATTGATTATTATGAATTTTTATTTTTTAATGCATTTTCCATGTTTTAATATTTGATGGTCCATGTATTTATGGGAATGCGTTCATTTATGAATCACTCATACACTTGATTATGTCAACATACCCTTTTTCACTTATTATATGCTCATTGATGACATCAAATTACAATTTATAATGTCTACCATTACTAATAATTTGATCTCACCCTTATTATATTTCATTTTCCCAAGGATATAAATAATGAGGTTGAATGAATTTTTTCTTCAAGGGATTTAATTTGGATAATTTTTATGGCCTAATTTTAAATGATAAAATGTCGGTATAATAGGAGATAGTGTTAATCTTTATGAATGAGCTTTACTGAATCGAAATTGATATGATTTGATCCCATTTATCTAAAACTCTAGACCAAAAAGTCCATTACATATGTAAGTGATCCAATTTTTCTTTATTGATATTCACTTAAAGTGATTAATGACATTTTCGGAGACATTTTATTATGTTTGTGGATTTATGACCCCTAATATCAACATTATATATTATTTAAGGAGGAATTAACTTTCATGTTTAAAGAAAATAGGGAGAACCCAAAGTTTGGGTGAAAAACTTTAACATTCGGTAAGGTCTCGGGTCTTGAACCTATAATAGAATGGAGGCAAGGGTGTATCACATACCACTAGCCTACACCATGTCTTGGTTAGTATGAAATTTTTAATGTAAAATATTTGTTTTATTTCTAAAACATATTTTATTTTATTCGAGGAATAAAGGTTGACTTGACTTAGAAGAATATATGATCAAATTGCTCTAATCATTGGTTTTTGATATTAATTTGGAAATTTTTTAAGAAATTTAAGGGTAGATATTTATGGAACAATTTAGTTTAAACTTTGGGTATTACTATTGAATTTTTAAGTATAGTGTATAATATGAATTTTTATTCATTTTTGGAATTATCTTAACTTATTCTAACCATTTTTTCATAATGGTTAAATATAATAGGATTATCTTGTTATCCCTTTTGTGGTTATATGTTCAATAAATTTTTATTTTAGTGATTTAGGAATTAAAAATTATTCTTTAATACTCATAATTTTTAGAAACGTATTTTATTTTGGTGGAAATTGGAAAATGGATGAAATTCTACTCATAAAGTAAGTATATATGTAGTATTCTCTTAGTCTAAATGGTAAGATAATTCATCTACTTTGTGAAAATAATATTGAAAAATATATATTTTCCAAGTAACATTTATTTTGATGAAAATATGGTCTATTTCATCATCAAAAATTTGTTTTCTTAAGGTCTTTAAAATTTTATTGATAATTCACTTGTTTTTGATCAATGACCTCAATCACCCATGATAATTATTTATGATTTTCCTCTATTCCAACATATATTATCCTATTTTGAAAACTAGTTTTTTATGATTACATATGAATTTTTTACTTCCATTTCTCAATTATTATGAGTATATTTTATTAACCCTTTTTATGATTTGGTTTTACAACAAAGGTATTTTCAAATGTCCATCTATTTATTTCTGAGATAATGTTCAAATTGCAAGGATGAAATTTGTTAAAGGGAGAGGATGTAACATCCCACTATTTTAAAAGAAGAAAATTATATTTGATTATATAAATAAAATTAAATACAATGTCTATTTTCATTACATGAAACACTTGGTTTATCATGCAGTGTAATCAACTATGAGTTTTTGTTTTATTCTATAGCATATTTAATAGACAAAACCAATAATAAATGACCGAAAATATATGCTACCCAT
The DNA here is from genome assembly GCA_963277665.1 of Viscum album. Lineage (NCBI taxonomy): Eukaryota > Viridiplantae > Streptophyta > Magnoliopsida > Santalales > Viscaceae > Viscum > Viscum album. The sequence goes on from OY728166.1 coordinate 1,208,575,004, forward strand.
TATAACATAGCTATTATAATAGAATAAATAAAAAGTATTTACATAATTATGGAACTATGGTTTACACATGTATATATAAATAATTATTTGGTGACTAATTAATTAGAAATTAAAATAAAACCCTTTATAAAGTAAAAGGAAACCTTTTTCTGAAAAACTATTTTCATGAAAAACAAGTATGTTTTATACCAATAAATTAAAAAAATTGCACTTTTTTTATTATATTAATGAAATTTTTTATATAATATATTCAATATAATGTCTAAAATCCCTTTTTTGAGTTTTTGAGACTTGATAAATCCATTTCTTCACATAAAACTGTATATTTTTTAAAGAAAACTATTTCCTCAACTTTTTATGTCACACTTAATTTAAAACTAATTTTTAAAACTTTTATAAAATTTAATTGAAAAAATAAAATTCATTTTTGGAATCATATTTCAAAAATTTAATTTGGTGAAATTTTTGGATTTCTTTCGGAAAATATTGATTTTTAGTGCATAGTAAAAAATACAAGTTTTTGTAAAAAAAAGTCATTTATTTTAGTACATTAAGAGCCCTAATATAGTTTTAATATGATTTGAATTAACCTATGTATAATTTAGTTTTATTTAATCCACTTAATTAATTTTGAATCAAATTATTATTTGTTTTTAATATAAGTTTGTTTCTGTGTTTAAATGCAGATTTTTCTAAAAACCTTTTTTAAAATACATACTTTTTTCCCTTTTTAATTAATTAAAATAATCCCTAATGTGGAATATTTTAAATGTATTTTATATACAATATATCATTAAATATTACTTTATTTTCATAAACATGTCATTATTATTCATATATTTAATATAGAATCATTATTTTATAAAAAAATACTCTTCTTAAAAGGTTATTGTCTCATTGCATATGTGGGATTAATATTAAATTAAATTTTTCCAATTTTGTAAATTGAATTTGAAAACATAGATTCAGTATTTGGTATGATAATAATTTATAATTTATAATATGTTAATATTTATTTTTTTACCAAATTGATTAGTGAAAACATTTAAAATTAATCACAATGATTAAGGTAAAAAATGAATTTACTAAGTGACTAAACTTTAAACTTATAGGGCCAAATAACCAAGAATAATTTCAATAACGCATTTTGTATCCATATTTACACCATATAACTTCAAATAAAGAATTTTATACATTATTTTATTCACATAAAATGGAAAAAACGTGGTGGGAATCAACTCTTCCAAAAATTTAAAATAGTACGACTCACGTCCCTAATAAAAAACCTCCTCCTCTCCTTGCTTCACACCACTAAAGCTCATTGTCTCAGAAAATAACTACCCAAATAAATTCTAAACATACCTAATATAATATTTTAGGCATTAAATTGGGTATAAATCAATCCAAATATGTCCTTGGGTGAAATTGATAAGGAGTTCCCCAAAGAAGAGGTAATGTTTGTCAACATGCGTTTTTGTTTTATTAATTTCTCCACCCCTTTGGTTATTCTTATAAAATGAGTATATAATATCCTTATTAAACTAAATAGTGTGATATTCTGTTATTTTGAGGTTAATACCTACACCCACACACACTAAAATAATTTTTTATGAAATCTTTATTCTTGTATATGGAAGACTACCACCTCATGAAATGATGTCATTCGTTTTTCCATTACCACCTCTCAACATTGTTCATATTGATGAAAATAATATTTATATATTATATTTATGATATTTAAAACATTTATAACATATTAATTCCTCTGGATTAATTATATCATATACACCCTTTCTCAATTCAATTCTGAAAGGGATACGATAACATCGCTCATGTGTACGGTGGACTATCGCCTCACGAAGGGATGTAAAAAGTTTGTATATGATATGTTACTTTAAAGGTAATAAGTATAACTATAAAGATTATATATTATATACATGACAATATTATGATATTAATCTCATAGTTATCTTTCTATAAATACAATATAACATTTTTCTTCTTTCTATCTCACACACAGAAAACGTGATAACGTGGTTCGTGGATATGTGGACTACCACCTCCTCAAAATGATGTGATTCATTTTACATCACAATAATGATATATATAAGTATATATAATTATCTATAATTTTATTTAGTATATAATTATCATTCTGAAAGTATAAAATATTACTTACTTATTTTTATAATGATCATTATAAAATGGAAACATTACTCGTGCGTACGCGTGGTCTACCGTCTCCATGATCATAAAATTGGTTCATTTTTCATAACCATAATCCATGATTGGTATCAAACGTATCATTAATGTATAAATATTATAATTATATCATGATTATTATTCTTTATATGTATAAATAATTTTCTTTTGACCATATCCAACCTACCTAAGTAGTTTTTGACACACAATCCGAATAAGGTCAAAACATCCTACTTAAACTGAATTGATTATTTAATTATATATATCCTATTTATAAGTGAAATGAAAGTAATAATAAAATTTTAAAATGTTATAATTAAATTAAATAATTAAAATAAGTTTCTCATTCGTGAAGATAATGAACAAGAGTGACGAATCAGATTCAAAGTAAGGGTTTTTCTCATCTCACTTTTATTTCAATGAGGTACATGTCATATTCACCACTTATTTTTATAGTGATATGAATTTAGTACACATGAATTTATTTTATTATTCATATACTTAAATTTATGTTTATTTAAATATCTATTTTATGATCTATTTTTTGTGGGGTTAATGTTTTCAAAATTACCAAAGTGGTAATAGATTTTTGTCATAATTTTCCATCGTTGAGAAGTCAGTTATGAAATACACCTATATTATTTAATAAGTTATATATTATACCCCTTTTGTATTTTATATCTTGAATATCATTATTTTAATGATATTATAAATTTAATTTGTTGATATTTTTTCATGGGGGATGTGACTCAAAGTTACTAAAGTGGTAATATCCTATTGTTTCAATCTCATCGTTTGTCAATATTGTGTATGACTAATTCTATGATATTGAAATCTTATAATTCTCAAGACTTATATTATCCTATAGTTATTTAAGATATTTTCAATTAATTTTAATTATTTTCCAATCACTTATACTTAAAATTATTGAGAAATTGTTTTCAAGAAAATCAAATATCATTTATCTTCGGTTAGAAATATGTATTCTTTCAAAAAACTTTATTATAGATATGATTTCAAAAAAATTAAAAGGATTTTTTTTAGAAAGTTTTATAAAAATAATTTTCAAAATATTCTTTTATAATCTCTCAAGGTAATTTTTAAATAAAATTATTTTCAAAATATTTTATGGTTTAAAATTTTATTTTAAAAATTAAAAACATATTTTCCTCAATAATATTTTTCATAATATTATAATGGTATCTCCAATCATAAACATAAAAAATATATATTTTTACTTATACTCCACTGGGGATATTTTTTATTGATATCATCATCTTTCTTTCTCAGGATAGATTTTGTTTCTTTAAAAGTTTTATTTATTAAATATATTTCATTTCCATGGGTTAATCATATTTTGAAAAGAATTCAGGTTGTTTGAATGATTTATGATAAATTGACTTTAAAATTTTAAGAATCCCTTTTGTAGTTGTTAGATGTTATAAATTAATGGTGTAACCATATTGTATCGGGTGATACCATTATAACATATATTTTGGGTGGGCCCAGATAGCGCTCTAGTGCATTAGGTAATGATTTTTTCCTAGAGAATTACTTTGGAAGTTGGTCATATGGTTATTCTAATTAATAAGGCTTCTTAAAGGGTTCTTTAAGGGTTATATATGGGTTCTATGAGATGGTTCTTGAATATAACAATATGTATTATCAATTCTTGTTATAGGTTTATGATGTTTCATTTGATAAAGATTAATATCACATGGAATATAACTATTAATTCTTATTAATTTTTTCATTATTAATTCATTTTCTGTGTTTTCACATTTGATGATCCAGATATTTATGGATATGAGTTTCTTTATGATTCACTTATACTCTATGGTTATGTCTTCATACCCTTATTCACTTCATATGCTCATTGATTTCATTCAATTACTAATGTATATGTCTACCCTTACTTAGCATTTGAACTCACCCTTATTTTGTTTCCTTTTCCCTGGGATATAAAGAATGAGGTTGAATTAATTATGAATGGAAGGGATTACATATGGATGATTTTTATAACATAATATGAAATAATAAAACTTGCTATAATGGGGGATTATGTTCATATTTATAAACCTATTTTTTAATAATCCTAGTTGATATGAGTTAGTCCAAATTCTATAAAACTCCAAACATAAAGGTCCCATGTGTGTTTAAGTGATCCAATATTTATTTTTTAATTTTTATGTATTTTTGGTGAATAGTGGTTCACCTTATTTTTTATCACTGCCAAAAATGTAATGTTTATGAATTGAGTAGTGGATCTGGGAATCTGTTTTGTGGGCTATTAAACTAACTCTGTGAATAATAAATTTAGTTCTATCATTAATATTTATAAAATAAATATAAATATTTGTTTTTTATTAATATAATTCATTTATAATTTCTTATAACCCATATAATAATTATTTATGGTAAAATTGATATTTGGTTGTTAAGTGTTCCATATTTTCACGCATGTTTCAGTTTACATGTTCTGGTCCATTCTCCTAGATAACGGTTTCACCACCCCCATAATATTAATAAATATTCAGTATATATTTTGATATAGTTCTATATTTCAATTTTTATTTCCTGTAATTTAGTGACGGTTCGCAAGGATCCTTTAAAAATATAATTTTCGATGATTTTTCTTAAAGGTTGTGGTCAAAGCCTCATTTATTATTAAAGCAAAGCAAAGACCTCTTTTAACTGGGTAAAGGGAGACCCATTACATAGATCGAAGGTCCAAGGGAAATTTAGCCCATTATATGGCCCATAGGCCCAAATTTTTGGCCCATGGCCCATTCTGTGAATATTACTGCTACAGTACATGCCTGCTACAGTACCTCACAGTACCCGCTGCTGCAACAGTACCCTACCGCCGCTATAGTGACTTGTCACCTCTATAGTACCCGTCGTTGCTACAATGTCACTGTTTCTACAATGCACTACATTACTGCTATAGTGACCTACGACCAATGGTTTTGGAACCCCCATTTTTCATGTAGGATTACGGGGTGCTTACCACTAAGCTAAACCCCAACATCGTTCATGTAGGTTGTAAAACTAACCCAAACAAGAAAATTTTATAACAAAACAATTGAATTTATTGATGAATATACATTGGAATATTACTATTAAAAATTTATTAAATCTTCTTAAATAAATATTTATTACATAATATTAATATCATTTATGTTTTTTAGTCATTTATGATGAAAATGTTATAAAATCGTTCATGTAGGTTATAAAACTGACCTAAACAAGAAAATGTTATAAAAATTAAATAGATAAGAACATGTTATTGTATAGTAATAATATTAATGTTATATAATATTAATGATTTTATAAACAAATAATTAAATGGATAATTCATATTTAAGAATAGGTGGATGAAGAAGATAATGAATAATGATTAAAGATAGGATAACACTTGTATTGAAGACTTAAATATTATCTTTGAGAGCTTCATTAAAGAGAATTGATTGGTAATCCTTCTTACAAACAGAGGTTTCTAAATGTGGGAGATTCTTTTACATGAGAAAATTTGGGTCACGATTCAATAGTAAATTGATGTAAAGGTGTCGTTTGAAGAGGATAGCAGAGATTCATTTATAAGTTATCTTTAGTGGAATGTTTTCAAATTCAAATTCCTTAATATGTAAGTAATTTGTTTTCACATGGAAAGTGATAATGGATATGGATATAATATTCTATAATACATAAAATTTGGTGATAATGTTTTGCGATATTTTAAGGCTTTACCCCTTAGTTTAAATTTATTATCTTATTTTACCTTTACCATGGTAACTCAAGTCTTACCTTGGTGAGTTGTTTTTATACCTAAAAATGAAATTTAACTTCTTACCAAATATTGATATGTTTATTAAAAATTTAAACTCCTTTTAATCTAACTCAATTTCCAAATTTTATAAATTTAACTTTATTATGAAAATATAAAATATATACAAAAAACTCAATTTAATAAAATTGAAATTTAAATAAAATCAATGTTTTTAATCTTATTTTATATCAGAAACTAATTAAATGAGTGTTAATCAACTATTTTATATATTGAAACATCACATTTTATTTTAATAAATCTTTAAATTTTATTAACATGATTTATTAATATATAAATAAAAAACACATAAAAATATTTTTTAAAAAATATCCCTATTTAACATTAGTTGATTTTAACCACACATAATCAAAATAATTGTATGTGTTATTACCATTAATTTTTTTTAATACATTGGTATTATAATATTTCTTTAATTTTTATAACCACACCAAATCTATATTTAAAATTAATAATAATAATACATAAAAATTAATAAATACAATCTTTTATAATAAAATATTTTTATTAATTTTTTTTATTTTATTCTAGAATTATTTTTTATTTTTTAATTATATTATTTTTTATTTTTTATTTATAGTTAGAAAACATTAATGTGACTATTTGATACAAGTATATCCATAAACCATATGTTCAATGTCTATATTTCTAATGGTCAAGTGTTCAATGACCATATGTATAATGATCCTATTATATTCCTATATATATATATATTCTAACATACATATCTAATTTCATTCATCAAATTCACTAATTTCTTCATAAATAAATTTATCATGTTTTTAAATGTTTTATTTATTTACATAGTTATCATTAATTGTATGATCATCTTGTTAGATCATGATGATGATAATTTCATCCTTTTAGAATTTTTATTTACATGTAGAATCATTCCTTCGGTAATTTTACCAAGTATGTTTCATTTTTTTATCTTGTAATGTATTTCATATTTTATTATAATATTCCACCATAATGAAATAAAATATTTTTCATTTTATTTTGATAATTTTTGTGTCATAATTTAACAAATATAGTACTAATTTAAAGGAAAATACCTAATAAAATCATATAGTGTTACATTCCACCCCCTTAAAGATATTGACCTATAAAATTTCATTACACCGATGAAGTAAAATAAGGTAACTTCTTCCTCATTGCATATTTGGGTTCCCATGTTTCTTCCGCAAACTTATAATTCCTCTATAAAACAATAACTAAGTTAATGGAATTGTATCATATTAATTTATATATTATACAAGATTTATACCAGTCATTCATCATTATATAGATCATGATCCAACTATAAATCCACTAATATTAATACATGTGATAGATCAGTTATTTTATTCCTCAATGGTGACACGGGGAACACGTCATGCACTTAGGATGGATTTGGTGGAACTGAAAGATGAGAAGTTATCGTTCCAATAAGATCAAGTATTTTAAAGGGGAAAATGTATCTAGGGATAAAATATATTTTTTTCTCAAATCTTATAAACCTCTTTCATGTGGATATTCAAAGGAATACTTTATGTCCAACTTCAAACACGAAAGCTTGCCAATGATTATTAGTGTATCTCTTCTTTCGATATTGATTAATTTTGATGTGTCACTTAATGGGATGAATCATTTCTAACAATTCATGAAATAAAATTGTACCCAAAATATTATATGCTTAAAATTCATCAAAACTATTTTCATTCAGCACCTCTTTCCATACATTTCCTCATATAGGGCCATATGAGTGCTAAAATGGAATTTTTTTCATATGAGAACTCTATCAGGGGAAGGAATTAATACCAAACTCCGTTAAAATCCATTGAACAAGTTCTCATAATATTTTCCAGAGTGTTAATGATCCTTTTAAATTATCCATTTGTATGATGATGATATGCAATGCTAACTCCCAAATATATATTCAATTTTCATTGAAGGCTTATCTAGAACATTGAAGTAAAACTGTAGATCGTGATCAGATACAATTGTGATTTTTAATTTATATAGACTTATCACTAACATTATATATATCATGTAAAGTTAATTTAGTGAGAAATCATTATGAATAATAATTACTTGATCTAATTTCATATGGTGATCATCTATAATCCAAATGGAATTTATAACCTTTTTAAGTCAAGGTAATTCCTTTAATGCGATTCGTGGTGATATTCTTGATTTTTCATACAATTGTGGGAAATGATAACATCATCCCATTTAATTCATTTGATCTACCTTAACTTTCTAAAAAACCAAGAATCATGATATATACTCTGTAATTTCCCAATTCATGTTTTCTAACCTGAAATTATTGAGATCGATATTTTTTTCTTCCATGATATACAACGAATGATGAGTTAAGTGCCTCATCCAACAATTTGTTCTTCTATTATGATATTTTTATCATACATATTATTTTCTTGAATCATAAAATTTCATCCTTATTGGTGTTGAATAATTAAATTCCCATTAACTTCTTCTATATCACAATATATAGTGACCCAAGCCTTTTTCACATGTTATAAAATTATTTTAAGCATCATTACCCATAAAATACAAACCAAGGATCAAAAATATTAGTGTATTTGGAAGAAAAGGTACATAATAAAACATTATTTTTATCAATATTTATAATTATCTTCTAACTCCCTCTGATATCCTCTAATACATAGTCAGAGGGGATGTGCTAAAAATCCCAATAACAAAATAAACATGGTATTGAAACATGGAACATAATTTAGAAGGAATAATATGATAAAATAAGAATTATGTGTAACTCCCTGACCCTAGTAACCCAGATTCGGTGCATTAATACATAACATTGGCATGATCACAAGGAAATAATGTCTCAAAAGACCAATCAGTTTAGTATTATTGGAAACAAGATTCATACATAAGTTCAACTTTACAGCTTGAAGATAAATACAACACAAATATATTTCATTAGAAACATCCAAGACTCCTAGATTATGCCTGCAGGTCCCTCATAACTAAATTCTTCGTATCCTTGTAAAATGAAACATAAGAAATGGGTGAGCTCAAACACTCAGTAAGGGTAAGTAATACAATAGAAAATGACATAAATATTAAGCATGGTGAATAATTGAAACCACATGCCTTTACGAATAATAAACATGAATACTTTTATGTAAAGAATATGAGATGAGTAAATAATTCCATAATAAAACATAATCATGGGAATTTTACTAGTCAAATGACCACATGAACCATCAATATTATTTCCATAATGAGGGAATGTGTAATGTCGTACATTCTGAAACATTTTTTCAAGGCCTCGGCCAAAACGTCTAAAAATGATTAAGGCCTCGGCCAAAATCATATATCAAATTGGGAAAGGGCCTCGGCCAATTCCAGGTCTAGTTTTCTCATGATTCCTACCGATGCATTGAGGATCTATATCGGGCTCGACCTATCACTTACTATGTCCAATACATTCCTCATATGAAAAGGTTTAAACATATCATAAACATTCGTATTAAAACTAGCATATGAAATGTCAATACATTAACCATAAACCATGAATGGTATAAAAATAGCACATCCATAGTCAAACATATCACAAAACCTTCAATACAATATGGAAGTTTTGTATCATAATAAATCAACTTCAAATAAATATAAAATCCATCAAAGGATGTTGACAAAGATTAAATCAAAACCTTTTTTGGAGAAATATCTCTTTCTATTTTAAGATCATAGTTATAAATAACACATTTATTTTGAAAATATTATTATAAGATTTTAAGGGAAGATTAGACGATTTTATAACGGCGTAAAATAGTCGCACCTGTCGTATAAGTTAAAAAAGACATTATTACCTTAATTCTGTCGAAAAGGTTAAAAAGGACCTTGTTTGGAAAACGAAGAAAAGATTCCTTTATAAACATCTTATAAAAAGTCAAAAAAGGGTATAAATGACTTTAACCCATATTATATAAAATATTAAGAATGTTTTGAAATACATTTTTAAGAACCATGGATGTGGATGATAAAGAGGTCCTAGTAGATAATTACGTATAAACAACCTCGGATAATGAAGAGATTGTGAAATAAACCCTTACCTTGTACTTTTTATTGGTATAGGGTAGGTTAACCTCATGTATAATAGTTAAATAATTGTTATTAAATTATAAAAGAATCATATACATAATTATGAAATCATATATGATCTTTTAATATTGTTTCTTTAATAATATTTTAGTATTATTGTCGTTTCAGGTGTTCACTTACTCGTTTTCTTTTATATGTTTTGTTACAAAATTTGTGTTTGTTATCCATAGGTTTTATCTTATTCATATCCAGAATGATATAAAGTCCTTAAACATTATTTTTAATCATAAAATGAAAATTAGTCTTGAATGTATACGATGGGGAATGAATCTCATCACGTTCGTGGAAACGGTAGTCCGTACGTGCGCACGAGCGACAATATCATTACTTTGATATTAAAATAATATATAATTGGATGGTGTATCATATATACAGAATAATTATAATGTTATATTTATTATTTAAAATAATTACACATCATTATTATACTCATCCAAATAATAATGTATTGAATAACAATTACACCACGACGTGGAGAAGGTAAGTCGTACGTGCGCACGTATGGTGACATGTCATTCAATGGAATGATAGAATACTGAATATGGTTGTACAATATTTATAATAACCTCATATTATATAGAATATACTGGAGTTATTATTTTAGAACAGAAATATCAATGAAAGAATAAGTGGAAGAAGAAAGGAACTTGAAAGAGGGGGGTGAAATCATTACCTCTTCTTCGGGTTCTTCCTTTTGATTTGATAAAAGGGGATCCTTAAGATGGATTTCTGATCAAAATAATTCCTCTAGGTTTAAGTGAGGGAAGTTTTAAGGATATTTGGTCAGGTTTTGGCCGATACAAAAGGCTTTGAAGGTGTGAATTATAGAGAAGGGGGAGTGCCCTTTTTTAAGAGGGGTGAGGGGCACCTTAGGAAAAGCTAGAAATATTATTTTATAATAAATTCATATTCGGTTTCTAATGCCTCCAAAGTGAATTATTTTGAGGATAATGTGGGGATGGGTCAAAAACAACCCAATAAATAGGTTTTAGATAGGTTTGGGTCAATATATTAACCTTATCTTTTAGTTTTAACTCTTAGTAAATTAGTTTCACATTTACCATGTCTCTTTTTATTTTTATATTATATTGTTAATAAACTTACAATAAACTTCCAAGTGAACTCCAAGTGGTTCATTAATGATACCAATATCATTATATAAGTCTATTAGATGAACCTTATATTTTTAATAATTGAATATCAATTAATAATATAATATTTGTTTTAAAAACTCTTTTATGTCAATTTTGACACTATTTAATAATTGATTTTTTGTTAAAGTTATAAAAACTTTATTTATTCAAAATAAATTCATTTAATAAATTATAACATGTCATATTAACCTATAAAATTATTTTAATTCATAAAAAGTCTGAAATTGCATTTATTTGGATATTTATAATATCAATTATATTAATATTTCATTAATTAGGCAATTAATGCATCACCATTGTGTCATAAATATATTAAATTTTTTAATGTCTAAAAATTATAAATAAAATACCATTATGTTGGAAATAATTTTATATTTCTAATTAATATTTATAATCAAATTTATCTTATGTATAAACCTATATTAAAAATGTTTTAGTTATTAAACTTTGATTTTAAATCTTTTAACTCTTCTTTGAATTAAATAATAATAAATGTCCTAATCTAATCCAAGTGGACCAAAGAGGTTAATATTTTATTCATAAGGTTTTTTTCGGTCGAATTATACTTATCCAATAGAATTGGTACATTTTTAAGGGTAATAATAATATCATTTTTACCCTTAATTACCCTATTTACTTTTAACTGTGGTAAATAAAAGTAAAAAAGTTACAATTCAACAAAAATTATTTTTATCTTATTGAACCACATTTTACTCCTTAATATTAACAGTGTCTCTCAGATTTTTGAAATTCCACTCACATAAGCGGTAAAATTAAGTTTTATGTGAATTTACAAATTCTCCTAGGAGATGGGTAAAAGACGGTGAAAAGTTCAATAAAATTTTTATATATCTAAAATTATTCTAAACTAACTCCAATGAATTATATTGAACTTATATATGTATTATGTATCTATTTTGACCTTAATTAAATTTAAATAAAATAAATAATTATTTAAATAAAAATTCGGTTTTAAACTATAACTCAGTGTTTTTCACTATTCATCAAAAATTGAAAGTTTTCAGAAAAATACCAAAAATTCACCCTAAGATAATTTCTATATTCCGAATCCAAAAATAAAGTCCATTTTGAAAGATAAAATTTATAAAATTTAAAAAAGTGGGTATTACTATTCAAAATGGCTAGTTTGATTGGTTGTGGTGTGTGTTAGAACTCGAAGTTGCGTACAACACAAGCTACTATATTATTAGAAGAGAAGTGAACTATGGAAGCTTGGGGTGTTACATTCTCCCCTCATTAAAATAATTTCGTCCCCAAAATTTCTAGAATATTATTGCATAAAAAGACTCAGATGGTTCTTCATCATAAGTTCCTTGGGTTCCCAAGTTGCCTCTTCCATCTTATGATTTCTCCATAGAACTTTTACCAGTTGAGTCATCCGGTTACTCAGAACTTGTTCTCTTGTATCAAGAATCTTGACAGGCTCTTCTCAATAAGATAGATTGGGTTCAAATTCTACTTCCTCATAGGTGATTGCATGCGTTGGGTCAGGCATGTATTTTCTCAAAAGTGATACGTGAAACACATCGTGAACTTTGGAGAGATTTGGTGGCATTGTCAAATGGTAAGCTACAGACCCAATTCGTTCTAGAATTTCGAAAGGTTCGATGTACATGGGACTCAATTTACCTTTCTTTCTGAAACGTATAACTCTCTTCCATGGAGATACCTTCAAGAAAACATGATCTCCTACCTGAAATTCCAAATCCTTCTTTCGGTTATCGGCATAGCTCTTCTGCCTACTTTGAGCTGCTTTGATGTGGTTTTGGATTACCTTCACCTTTTCCATCGTTTCCTCCACCAGTTCTAGGCCTACAAGTTTTCTCTCACCAATGTCATCCCAACAGGTTGGTGTGCGACATCTCTTTCCGTACAACGCTTCATATAGTGAAATCTAAATACTTGAATAGAAGCTATTGTTATAGGAAAATTCCACCATAGGTAAATATTGATCCTACATACCTTGAAAGTCAAGTGAGAAAGATCTCAACATGTCTCTTAAGGTTTGAATAGTCCGTTCTGATTATCCATCAGTTTGGGGGTGGTAGGCAGTGCTCAAACGAAGTTCAGTATCGAGGGCTTTCTAAAGACTTTTCATGAATCTTAAAGTAAAATGGGGATCACGATCAGAAACAATCGATAGGGGTACTCCATGAAGTCTCACGACTTCATTAATATATATCCTTGTTAGACGTTCTAGTGGTAGATATTCTCTTATATCAAGAAAATGTGCTGATTTGGTAAGAAGATCAGCAATGACCCATATTGCATCGTTTCATCTAGGAGTATTTGGTAGTCCCATGATAAAGTCCATCATGATATTATCCCATTTCCACTCAGTTATGGGAGGAGGTTGCATGACTCCTCCAGGCTGTTTCCTTCCAGCTTTCACTTATTGAAAAACCATACATCTTGACACAAAATCAGCAATCTCCTTCTTCATGTTGTCCCACCAAAAATTTTCCTTCAAATCTCTATACATTTTGGTGCTCCCAGGGTGTATTGAGAAATTGGAACTATGAGAATCATCCAACAATTCCCTTTTTAGATCAGGTATATCGGGAACACAAAGTCTCTTCCCAAACTTCAAAATTCCATCTTCATACACAAAGTCACTCAATCTCCCATCATTCACAGCTTTAATATTCTTTTGAAACTCTTCATCACCGGTATGAGAACTCTTTATCTTTTCTAGTAAAGTTGGTTTGAAAACCATTTGAAAAAGCATTGATGTTTCACCTTCCATGGTTATTCCCATATTCATCTTTACTAGATCCATATATACAAGATCCTTTTCAACTCTCATCTTGTTCAAAACTCCTTGATCCTTTCTACTCAAAGCATCTTCCACCTTATTTTCCTTCCCCGGGTGGTAGTTTATAGTGAAATCATAATCCTTGAGTACTTAAAGCCACTGCATTTGCCTCGTGTTGAGTTCTTTCTGTGAGAAAATATACTTCAAAATCTTGTGATCAGTATAAATCTCACATTTTTTACCATAGAGGTAGTGTCTCCAAATATTCAAAGAAAATATTACAGCTGCTTACTCAAGATCATGAGTAGGATAGTTTTTCTCATGAATTTTCAGTTGTCGTGACGCATAGGCAATAACCCTATCATTTTTCATAAGGACACAAACAAGTCCTTTCTTCGATGAATCACTATAAAAAACCAGTCATTCCCCGATGGTAGAGTCAATATAGGAGCATTGACTAATCTTCTATTCGGTTCTTCAAAACATTCTTAGCACCCTTTTGTCCAAACAAATTTAACCCCTTTACGTGTGATCTTCGTTAATGGGTTAGACAATCGGGAAAAGTTCTGGAAGAAACGCTGATAATAACCTTCTAAACCAATAAAACTGCGTACCTCAGTTATACTCGTCGGTGTTGGCCATTATTGGATTGCCTTGGTCATAGAAGGATCAATAGAGATTCCATCCTTATAGATAATATGGCCAAGAAAAGAAATATCTTGAAGCCAGAATTCACACTTGTTAAACTTCCCATATAATTCATGTCTTCTAAGAGTCTTCAGGATAATGCGCAAGTGATTTTCATAATCTTTGTAGCTTCTGGATTATACCAAGATATCATCAATAAATACCACCACAAAATCATCGAGATATTCCTTGAAAACCCTATTCATTAGATCCATGAATACAGAGGGTGCATTAGTCAATCCAAAAGGCATTACTGTAAACTCGTAATGCCCATACCTGGTTCAAAATGTTGTCTTCAGAATGTCTTCTTTATTCACACACAAATGATGGTATCCAGATCGAAGTTCAATCTTTTAAAATTATTGAGCTCCATGAAGTTGGTCAAATAAATCATCAATGCGAGGTAGGGGATACTTTTTCTTTATTGTTAAAGCATTTATTTCCCTGTAGTCGATACATATCCTCATATATCCATCTTTTTTATTAACAAAAAAGGACAAGGTCTCCCCATGGAGAAACACTAGGGAGAATAAATCCCTTATTACTCAATTCCTCCAGTTTTTTCTTTAGTTCAACTAATTCCACTATGGCCATTCTATAAGGGGCCTTCGATATGGGCCTTGAAACAAGAATTAAATCAATGGAAAATTCAATTTCTCGTTCTGGAGGATGTCCAGGTAAATCTTTCGGAAACACATCTACATATTCTTTAACAATAGGTACATCCTCTATTTGAAAATTCCTTTCTTCACTCACAGCTATTTCATTCTCTTACTCCCTGATAATTGAATTTATTTGACCTATTGGGGTGGATCTAGATAATAATTAGGTGGTGACGATTCTGCTCTAAAGATAAGGTGTTCTTTATCATCATCATCAAAAATTGTAACCTCCTTCTTACAATAAATCTTCGCACCATGGTCCGAAATCCAATCCATACCGAGGATTATATCAAATTCAATCATGGGTATGATGATGAGATCAGTATATAAAGAACATTTATGTGCTCTAATGGGGAATGATTCACAAAACTTTGTTTCAATTATACTTCCCTTAGGAGTTTTGACTGACAACACCCTTGTTAAATCAAAATGGAAATATCTAATTTTCTTATCAAAATGGGACGATATGAAACAATGTGATGATCCAAAATCAAATAAAGCATTTTCTAAACCTGAGGAAACCATTAAATTACCTGCCACCACATCTTTCGGGGTATCAACCTCAGTAGTAGTTATTGCATAATCTTGGCCTTCGTCCCTAGGCCTTTTCTGAGGTAAGTTTCCCTGAAGCTTAAGAAATTCATTTGCATAATGTCCCATACCCCTGCAATTGTAGCATTGAACATTGGTAGCGTCTTTATTTCCTTTACAATCACCAGCTAGATGGCCTTTTTGTCCACATTTGTAGCATACTCCTTTTCCTTTTAGACAGGCACCAGGGTGCTTCATTCTGCAATTATCACAGGGTGGAAATTCAATTCTCCCCTTCTTCTCTGTTTCTATATTTCCATTCCCAGAGTGTTCAGCAGATCTCTTCTTCTCTTGCTTTGATTTAAATTCATAAGACTTAGAGAATTATTATTCTGTCTTGATAGCACATGAGACAATATCTTTGTATGATAACAAGGATTGTGATACTAATACTCAGCGTAGAAATGGTTTTAACCCATCAAATAAATGATCAATATTACTTCTTAGGTTACGTATATAATCTGCAGCATGCCTTGATAACCATGTAAAGTTAGCCTCATACTTTGCAACATTCTCATCCTCCTTTTGCCTCAGACTCAGAAATTGCATTTCCATATCTGTTTGATGGTCACGAGGAAAGTATTTTACTAAGAAAAGATCTTTGAACTCCCTCCATTCCATATTTGATACTTCATCATCTTCCTTTGTGTTTTGAATCAATGAACACCATTGATCAGCATATCCAGTGATGTGGTAAACTTCCATGATAACTTTTTCCTTTTCACTACTCCCCAAGGAATGGAATATTTTCTCTAAGAAATTTATCCATTGCTCAGACACAAATGGATTTGTGCTCCCAATGAATGTAGGTGGTTATTTCCTCATGAATCAATCTAACATTGATCCTCGATGCTATGGATCTGGGTGCTCCATACGGGTAAGGTTATTATTCATAACCTGAGTGAGTTGTCCCAGTATTGTGATAAACCGATCAGAACCGGTTGTATTACCATCTCCACTATAATTATCTTAATCAAGAGGGAAATCCCTACATGGAGTGAGTGCATTGATATGGTTTCCATTCCTTCCACTAGGTGACATTTCTAAACAATGGCATAAACTAGATTATTTTTTGAATCGAAATATATAATTCCAAACTTCTAAAATGCTTAACATAAATTGAACAGTTTATGGATATAATCCATAATCATAAAAAAAATTCTATAAGGAAGTATATACTCATAAATCCTTCATAATGGTTTGTAAAGAAAATGAGAATTATCCTAAGCATATCCCCCGGGAGTGTCGTAACCAAGAGTGTAGTAAGGCCCATTGTCGTGCACCAGTTCCCGTTCGAGTCTAGCTCAAAGCGGTGGTTTCAGGTTTTACCCCTAGGTACATCTATGCCAGAGCCACCTCTACTTGCTCGTATCTAGATAGGGATGTATTTCTCGGAAAACTCACAAAATCTCCACAATACCAAAATTCTAGGAAGTTCTTCTATACTAATCCTCAAAGTCTGTCTTAGGGCTATGTGCTCTAATTAGATTTTATCTAAATCTAGCTTCCAAGGTTTGTACTAAACTTCCTCTGATAACAACTATAATGCCCCAACCATAGTTACCTAGAGTCGGTTCATTAAAACATAACATTGGCATGATCACAAGGAAATCATGTCTCGAAAGACTGATCAGTTTATTATTATTGGAAACAAGATTCATACATAAGTTCAACTTTACATCTTGAAGAGAAATACAACACAAATATATTTCATTAGAAACATCCAAGCCTCCAAGATTATGCCTTCAGGTCACTCATAAATAACTACTTTATATCCAGGGAAAATGAAACATAAGAAAGGGGTGAGCTCAAACGCTCAGTAAGGGTAAGTAATACAGCGGAAAATGACATAAATATTAAGCATGGTGAATAATTGAAACCACATGACATTACCAATAATAAACATGAATACTTTTATGGAAGGAATATGAGCTAAGTAAATAATGAAATAATAAAACATAATCATGGTAATTCTACTAGTCGAATTACCACATGAACCATTGATAGTATTTCAATAATGAGGGAATGTATAATGTCGTACATTCTGAAACATTTTTTCAAGGCCTCAGCCAAGACGTCTAAAAATGATTAAGGCCTCGGCCAAAACCATATATCAAATTGGGAAAGGTCCTCGGCCAATTGCATGTCTAGTTGTCTCATGAGACCTACCGATGCATCGAGGAGCTATAGCGGGCTCCACCCGTCACTTACTAAGTCCAATACATTCCTCATATGAAAAGGTTTAAACATATCATAAACATTCATATTAAAACTAGAATACGAAATTCCAATACTTTAACCATAAAACATGAATGGTATAAAAATATCCCATCCACAATCAAATATATCACAAAACCTTCAATACAATATGTAAGTTTTGTATCATAATAAATCAACTTCAACTAAACTTAAAATCCATCAAAGTATGTTGACATAGATTATATCAAAACCATTTATAAGGAAATATCTATTTCTATTTTGAAATCATAATTATAATGAAAATATTTATATTGAAAATATTCTTATAATCTTTTAAGGGAAGCTTCGACGATTTTATAATGGCGGAAAATATCCACACCCTCAGTATAAGTTAAAAAAAGACATTCTTACCTTAATTCTGTCAAAAAGGTTAAAAAGGACCTTGTTTCGAAAATGACAGAAAGATTCCATTATAAACATCTTATAAAAATTCAAAAAAGGGTATAAATTAATTTAACCCATATTCTATAAAACAGTAAGAATGTTTTGAAATAAATTTTTAAGAAACATGGATGTGGATGATAAAGAGGTCCCAGTAGATAATTACGTATAAACAACCTCAGATAATGAAGAGATTCTGAAATAAACTCTTACCTTGAACTTTTCCTTGGTCAAGGGTAGGTTAACCTACTGTATAATAGTTAAATCATTGTTATTAAATTATACTAGAATTATATAAATAAATATGATATCATATATGATCTTTTAATATTGTTTCGTTAATAATATTTTAGTATTATCGTCATTTCAGGTGTTCACTTACTCGTTTTCTTTTATATGATTTGTTACAAAAGCTATGTTTGTTATCCATAGGTTATATCTTATTCATATCCAGAATTATATCAAGTCCATAAACATTATTTTTAATCATCAAATGAAAATTATTCTTGAATGGATACGATGGGGATTGAATCTCATCGTGTTCGTGGAGACGGTAGTCCGTACGTACACACGAGTGACAATATCATTCCTTTGATATTAAAATAATATATAATTGGATGGTGTATCATATATAACGAATAATTATCATTTTATATTTATTATTAACATTAATTACACATCATTATTATACCCATCCAAATAATAATTTATTGAATAACAATTACACCACGACGTAGAGACGGTAAGTTGTACGTACGCATGTATGGTGACATGTCATTCAAAGGATGGATAGAATACTAAATATGGTTGTACCATATTTATAATAACATCACAGTATATATAATATACTGGATCTATTATTTTATAATGGAAGTATCAAAGAAAGAAGAAGTGGAAGAACAAAGGAACTTGAAACAGGGTGGTGAAATCATTACCTCTTCTTCAGGTTCTTCCTTTTTATTTGATCAAAAGGGATCCTTAGGATGTCTTTTGGATCAAACTAAGGCCTCTAGGTTTAAGTGAGGGAAGTTGGGAGGATATTTGGGAAGGTTTTGGATGATCCAAAAGTCTTTGAAGGTGTGAATTAGAGATAAGGGTGTGCGACCTTTTATAATAGGGGTGAGGGGAACCTTAGGAAAAGATAGAAATATTATTTTATAATAAATTAATATTCGGTTTCTAATGGCTCCAAAGTGACTTATTTCTATGATAAGGTGGGTATGGGTAGAAAACCACCCAACCAATAGGTTTTAGACAGGTTGGGTCACTATATTATCCTTATATTTTAGTTTTAACTCTTAGTAAATTAGTTTCACATTTACCATGTCTCTTTGTATTTTTATATTATATGGTTAATAAACTTACAATAAACTTCCAAGAGAACCCCAAGTGGTTCATTAATGATAAACCTATAATTATATAAGCCTCTTGGATGAACATTAGATTTTTTGGAATTGAATATCAATTAATAATATAATATTGTATTTTAAAAACTCTTTTATGTCAATTTTGACACTATTTAATAATTGATTTTTTTTAAGTTCTAACAACTTTATTAATTAAAAATAAATTAATTTAATCAATAATAACATGTCATATTAACCTATAAAATTATTTTAATTCATAAAAAGTCTCAAATTACATTTATTTGGATATTTATAATATCAATTATATTAATATTTTATTAATTACGAAATTACTGCATTACCATTGTGTCATAAATAAATTAAATTATTTAATGTCTAAAAATTATAAATAAAATACAATTATGTAGGAAATATTTTTATCTTTCTAATGAATATTTGTAATCTAATTTATCTTATTTATAACCCTATATTAAAAATGTTTTAGTTATTAAACTTTGATTTTAACTCTTTTAACTCTTCTTTGAATTAAATAATAATAAATGTCCTAATCTGATACAAGTGGACCAAATAGGTTCATATTTTATTCCTAATGTTGTTTTGGTCGAATTATACTTAGTCAATAGAATTAGGACATTTTTTAGGGTAATAATAATATCATTTTTACCCTTAATTACCCTATTTACTTTTAACCGTGGTAAATAAAAGTAAAAAAGTTACTATTCACCAAAAAGATTATCTTATTGAACCACATTTTACTCCTTAATATTAATAGTGTCTCTAATATTTTCTAAATTCCACTCACAGAAGAGGTAAAATTAAGTTTTATGTGAATTTTCAAATTCTCCTAAGAGATGGGTAAAAGACAGTGAAAAGTTCAATAAAATTTTTATATATCTAAAATTATTCTAAACTAACTCCAATTAATTAAATTGAAATTATATAGGTATTATGTATATATTTTGACCTTAATTAAATTTGAATAAAATAAATAATTATTTAAATAAAAATTCGTTTTTAAAATGTAACTCACTATTTTTCACTATTCATCAAAAATTGAAAGTTTTCAGAAAAATACCAAAAATTAACCCTAACCTAATTTCGATATTCCGAATCGAAAAATGAAGTCCATTTTGAAAGATAAAATTTATTAAATTTCAAAAAGTGGGTATTACTATTCATAACAGCTAGTTTGATTGGTTGTGGTGTGTGTTAGAACTCGAAGTTGCATACAACACATGCTACTGTATTATTCAAAGAGAAGCGTACCATGGAATCTTAGGGTGTTACATTATGTCCCATGAATAAAAATATGGAAGAATAACATATAGAACATTGAATAAAATGATAATAGAAACATAGTAATGGTATGGCAATATATAACATACATTAGCATGAGTCAAGGATAACCATTAAGACTATATCACATAGTGGAAAGAGTCCCCTAATGGATTAAGTTTAATCCCTAATCCCATATATAACGTCTCATGAGGATAAACAATTACCTAATTCATTGTAAAACTATCTGTGCACTCCCATCATAACATGTTCATGAATATGTGTGTCGCATAAATAATCAAACATAATAAATAAACATAAGAGTTACATATGGAAGTAAATGGGTTTCAAAATAATGTAATGAGGCTTAACCAAAGGACGTATCATAATAGTTCCCATGAATGAAGGGATTTAAATCATAATTGGTCATTCATAAAGAAAAATTAAAAATAGATCATGACTAATGATTTCAAATGTAATTGAAAATAAGAAAGATTGTGGCTAGGTATCTTCATAAATGTTCCATTTAAGTATAGTTTTATGAAAAATAATAAATAGTGTTTAAAGTGGATAAAAAAATAATTACTTCAATAAAACCATAAATGAACAAAAATATTTTTTCATGATGTATTGAGTGGTTTTAGAAAATTATTGGAGGCTTAAAATAGTTTATGGAGTATACTTTAAATAGTTAACAAATATATAAATACCCTTTAATCGGGATTGTTTATCATGAGAAATTGATAAGATAAACCTTTAAAACATGTAATTACCTATAAAATAAAGATGAATTGATATGAATACTTTTGTGTGGTACATATAAAAAGAATATAGGAGAATTATATAAAAATAATGAAGTGATAAATTAAGGAAATAAGAGAGAAAGTGTAACCCAAAAACAATTTGGAGGTTTGCCATGATCCCTCACCTTATGTCGGAATGTGTTCTTAACTTGCACTTAATGTCCTGAATAATAAAATTAGATTAATTAATTTTTTAAATAATAAATTTTTAAATCTATATTTAATTAATTATAATTTTATTTTGTTCATTTATGTCCATTTTTATGAGTTATAAATATCAATTTCATCATTCTGTGAGCATTAATTTCATGGTTTCATGGTCCGTTCATTCATGTATAAATATGGATTTTCTTGTCAAATGGAAATAAAAATACATAAGAGAATTGAAATGGTATTAATGAAATTTCATAAGTTTAAATGGTACTATATATCATTTTTTTCTAAAATGAGGATGATTCATTTTCTAAAATGTTAGTGATACATGCCTAGTTTATTTTTGCAATTTTTTCGACCATCACAAACTAGTTTCATTTTATTTAATATTATGTCTATATATTTGTTACAGAACATGGAATAAGTTATAATATTATTGTGTTAATATAATTTAACCAGAATAATATTTTTATCATCATCCATAAAGGCCGTAATGGAAAACAAAAAATCATTATCCATGGAGACAGTTAACATCCAAAAGATGGATAATGGATTCATTTCATTGAATAATAGGAGATGAAAAATGGATTTGATATAATATATTTCCATATAAATATAAAATTATAGTATATACATGATATTTTAGTTATTATGTATTTATGGATAAAGTAGTTTAGTAGAAGGTAGAATATGAAAAGAAATTAAGGGAGGTGGTTTCAGAAAGATGCCTCTTTAATATCACCACCTTGAAGGACCCCTTAAAGAACATGGAATTGGTAATTGGGTGAGACCATTATCACATAGATTTGGGGAGAGTGGTTACAAGATATTTTTTAGATATTTTAAAATTATCTATATATTGTGATGAGAAGAAGTGGTGAGGTGTAGTATTTATACTTGAGAAGCGGTGGTTTTAGGTGATTAAATGATGATTATTTTATATTTAAATCTAAACAACTTTGGGTGGAATTATTTCTAAAAAAATTGTTGATAATTAATGTATTCAACATTGGTTAACATCATGAAAAACCTCAAACACCCACTAAATGTTTTTTTTATTTATTTTAACCTTTTCCTTTTAACTTCCACTCACTGAACTATTTAACATATATTGTGGTTACTATTCTTTACCATGGTATATTTTATATGTAAATAAATGAAAATTACCTTATAACCTAATTTTTACCTTATTATTCCAAATATTCAATCCATTTATCTTGATTCGCTTCATAGAAATTCTAAAAACAATTATAATTTGATACTCGTATAACTCATAAAAACAATTTTTTAATGTTAAAATCGTGGTTTTAAAAAATGCTAAGAATATGTTCCTAAATGTAACAACTTATGTATTATGTAATTACCTAAATATATTTTTATCAAGAATAAGGGTTAATAAAATTTAAATCATGATCATATAAAAATTATTTCATAAATGTTATGTAAAAATAGTATTTTTACTTTTTATCCCAAAAATCAACTTTTCTAGAAAATTCCCAAAACAATTACCCTAAGATAAATTTGATGTGATAGGTAAAAATGTATTTTATTTAATCATAATAATTCTATAAATATTATAATTTAAACATTTAAATAAATATACTTATTTATTTAAATTTATCAACTTTATAAAAATATAATCGTTCTGACTATTATAAAAATTACTTCGAACTTCGTTAACATATATTATCATGTAAAAGGGGTTTTTTTCTCTCTGTGATATATGTGATTTACAATAAATGATGTAAATATATATAAGGAAATTCCAATGGTAAAATTCTGAGCCGTTACATTCTCACCCCTTATGAAATTTCACCCTCAAAATGTTGTTTTACATACTAAGGTGAAAATAAGTGAGGGTACTTCCCTTCATTACTTCCAATGGTTACTATGTCGCCTTTTCATATTTATGGTTCCTCCATAGTACTATTACGAGGTGAGTTATATTATTGTGTATAACTTTATCTCTATTGTTAAATATCTTCATAGGTTTTTCCTCATAAGAGATATCATTTTCCAGCTATAACGCCTTTAAACATAGTACATGTGATGGAATTTGTATATACTTCCTTAGGAGGGATATGTGTAATAAATTTTGTACCTAAGACATGGTTGGTGGAAGTGAAAGTCTATATTCCACAACTCATATGAAATCAATAATTTCAAAGGTGTCGATGTGTCTGGGATATAACTCTCCCTTCTTCCCAAATATCATGACTCTCTCCCATGGAGATATGTGGAGGTATACCATATCTCCAACCTCAAACTCCAGATCCCATCAACAATTTTCTTAAAATATCTTCTATAATCTTTGGGAATTGTGATGTGTTTCTGAATAGTCTTCACCTTTTCTACCATTTCCTCAACCATTTTAGTTCATAGTTTCTTATTTTCTATGACTTCATTATAACATAAAGGTGTTCTACATATCTTCACATAAATGGATGCATATAGGTCCATTTGGATGATTAAGAGGAAACTATTGTTGTAAGTGAACTCAACTAGTGAAAGATACTAATGTCATTATCCTTTGAAGTCTATTGAACATTCTCTCAACATGTCTTCTGGTGTCTATATAGTCCATCTAGAATAGCCATCAGTTTTAGGGTGATAATGTATATTATAGATTAGTTCAGTGTTAAGAGCATGTTGGATACTTTTCTAAAAAATTGAGGTATTTCTTGGAACCTGATCAGATATAATTAATAATGGTACTCTACATAGACTAACCACTTATCTAATGTCTCTCTGTGCAAGTTGAATTGGTTAGAAGTCCTCTCAAATTTTAATAAGGTGAGTTTTCTTTGTATGCCAACACACAACAACCCATATAGCATTATTTCCTATTGATGTCTTCGGAATTTTAGTTTTTTTAATGTAAGACTGAGACCTTTCCCAGAAAAGAAAGATCCCTTTATTAGTAGAAAAAAAACTTACACAAGTATGAAAGAAGAATATTTACAAAAATCCTTCCTGAAAAAAGGAAATAGATCATCTGGAACCTGATCAACCCAATGCAAATCATTACCATTAATTCCTTTGTTGGCAAGCCCTTCCGCCAATGCATTTTACTCTCTATAAGTATGAGTCACAAAGTGTTCTTTTGAGTAGAGAGATTACAGAAATCTAGTACAACAATTAGTGAGCTTCCAAGAAAGATGTAAAACCCCAGTTTGAACAGCAAAGACTATAATAGCGGAGTCACATTCAATACAAAGTTTGTTCCAACCTCACCTTTCAGTTTGCTCAACCGCAATTATAACACCAAGAATTTCTGTTTCAAGAGCAGAAGCAATACTTAATGATCCATAGATTCACCCAAAAACATTTCCCTGATAGTCCTTATAGACAACACCAAATCCAGAGGAACCCGGATTTCCCCTTGAAGCCCCATTATAGTTCACTTTAATCCACCCATGAAAAGGAGCCTGCCAAATGACTTCCATTGTACCAAGCGGAGGACAAAAGTTTCCTTTCACCCCAACCTGATTAAGCACAAAAAAATCATGAATTGAGTTTGAACAAAACACACCTTTAAAATTTTCCACCTCTCGGATAGCTGTGAGAATCCCTGAAATAGCATCACCGAATCGAAAACACTGCAAGTCATGTCTGAATTTATTTCATGTTGTCCATATTAGATGAACAACCTCCCCTGCAGCAGCCTAAAAAAGATTCCAGAGTTGCGGTAACAGTTGCAAAGAGCTCTATCTTTTTATGAGATCGCCAATTGAATTGAAAAAAGGTATAGGAACTTCAAATATATCATAAATCTCCTTCTACATTGCCGAAGATGCAGCACAACTGAGGAAAAGGTGCTCCACATCCTCCCTATCTTAAAATCACAAAGCACAAATAAAGAAAAGAGAAATACCACATACCTGTAGAAATTCATCAATTGAAATTTTTTGTGAGCCAACCTCCACGAAAGAATAGACCTGGATGGCCTTAAAAACTTTCTATGCAGGTTACCAATCCATTTCAAGACAATTTAACTACCAATAGAGTGATTATAAAATCCTTTGGAGGTGAGAATTCCATTTACAGCAGGCTCCCAAGCCCAAAAATCACCCCTAGGGGACCAACAATAATAATTCACAATCGAAGTGATATAATCTGAAAGATTATCCATGTTACTAAGATGTTCCTTGATAGACAAATCAAAATCCAGGTTTTAATACCCCTCCAGGACCAATTCAATCAGATGATTCCCAGTCCAATTGGATTTCCAAAAAATAATAGAGGAATCCTTGGATATGAGCCACCGAGAGTCAATATCAATTTTTTTTAAAAAAAGTATTGAAGGTAGGCCACACTGAATATTTGACATAATTAAAATTACCAGTCTTGAGCCTATGGATAAACCTATACCGATGAAAACTAGTAGCCTCAGATTTCATATTCATAAGCTTCCATATGAACTTGGCCTGCAAATATTCATTGAAACCCAATAGATTCTTGATTCCCAAACCACCCTCATCATGTGACTTGCAAACATCATTCCAAAGAACCGTTTCTAACCTCCTTTCCAAAATACTGCCACTCCAAAAAAAATTCTTAATAAACTTATTGATGCTATCGAATAAAGAAATTGGAAATTTATACACCATAAAAGAGTACATAAATTTGGGGATGATGGTTTATTTTACCAGGAAAACCCTACCAGCCATGGATAAATATTTTCCCTTCTATGTGGAAAGTTTTCTTTCAATCATGATAAAAATGCTAGAGAAATGACAAACCTTTGGTCTCCCCCAGAACATGGGTACTCCCAAATAGTTGAAGGGGATATGTCCCTCATGAATTCCCAATTCTATAATGATATCATTTTTCTTGATCGATGAGAATCCACTTCCAAAATAAACTAGGACTTTCTCCAGCTAACCACTTATCTAGAAACCAATTCATAGTTCAGAAGGGCTCGCTTTATATTCTTGATATTGCCCTTATTCCCTTGTGGGAAAATAATTATATCATCAACATATATAAGATGAGAGGGAGCAACAACCCCCCTTCCAGCATGAATAGACTTCAGTTTACAATTTCTAGATATGATAGAAATAATCCTGCTGAGATAATCCTCGGAAATAGAAAATAAGATGGATGATAATGGATCACCCTACCTAACACCCCTTGAACAATCAAAATATACTTCATGAGATCCATTTATAAGAACAGAAATATGAGAATAACTTAATATGGTTTTGACCCAAGTAATGAAAACATCATCAAACCCATACATGACAAGGATCTTGCAGATGAAACCCCAATCCATTATATCAAAATATTTCTTAACATCCAATTTGAGAGCAATATTTCCACCTCTGATGGGTTTTTTAAGAAGATTAACACACTCCAAGGCGGTGATAAGACAATCCTAGATTGATCTTCCTTTGATGAAGCCAAACTGATTTGCAGAAACAATTTTGCAGGCAATGAAGGAAAGCCTATTGGAAAGGATTTTGCAAATGATTTTATAAATTGTGTTAACCAGAGCAATTGGCCTGAAGAGATGAATTTAATTAGAATTCTCCTCTTTCATAATGATAGCAAGAAACTGAGAATTCAAACCTCTATGAATAGATACACCTCTGAAAAAGTTAATAATTAACCTGCAAACATCAGAACTAATTAGATTCCAAAAAGTTTTAAAGAAGAAGTTACCAAAACCATCTGGGCTAGGTGAGCTATCAGGTTTGAGGCTAAAGATAGCCTCCTTAATCTCAGGGTCAAGAGGTACAATAGTGAGAGTGGAATTTTCTTATTGATTAACCATTCTTGGAATCACCCCATCCATAGGATCAATATTGGATCAAGGTCCGTTGAAAAGATTCTTAAAATAGGATGTGACATGCTCTCCTAGATCCACTATGTTATCAATGAGTCTATCCCCATTATTAATAAATGAAAGAGGCTTGAAGAATTTCCTAATTTTTTGAAGATATTTGAATAATTTTGTGTTTCTGTCACCATCCTTTAACCACTTGGCTCTAAAAGATTCCCTTTACAGTGAATCTTTAATATCAAGAAGATTGTTCAGTTTAAGAGACAACTTAGCTTCCATTGTAATTCCATCAAAGAAATCACTATTAGTGTTAAGTTTTTGAACATTTTGAATAGAATCTTCAAGAGCATAGATATCAGAGTCAAGTGAGATAAAGTGATCTTTGCTCCACATTCTTAAGTTCCTCTTTAGTTTTTTAAGTTTAGTGATACTGGAAAAGTCATCATCCGTACAATTCACAGAGCTCCAGGTGCTATGAACAATGGCCTTGCATTATAGATGAGCAACCCAAGCTTTTTTGAACCTGAAAGGAAAATGGGGTTTGGTTTCCTTCTCACTAAGATCCACCAAGATGGGGTGGTGGTTAGAATTGAGTCTGGACAGTGTTTAGCATGATATGGTACCCCATATGTCCAAAGAGGCCCCCATTAACAAAGTTCCTATCAATATTACTAGCCACAAAGCTATTAAAGTGCCTTCTATACCCGGTATATTTGGAACCTACCAGATTAATCTCAATAAAATCATTCTGATCAATACATGATCTAAATTCCCTGGAGGAGATTGAGTTGTTTGTCACTCCCATTTTTTCATTCGTAATTTTAGTGAAAAAGCCCATGGTTATGTTCTTCCATTTCATGTAGGTATAGGTAATGGATAAATCATCCCCTAATACTTTTTCCTTTCAACAACCAATTTCTAACATACCAATAACTTTAATGCATATTCAGTTATTTCATTCTTCATATTGTCCCTCCAATAGTTCTTATGAAGATATTGATACATCGTTTTACTCCCTAGGTGGATAGAGAAGGTTGGTCTCTGTGAATAAATCAATATCTCTCTCTTTATATTGGTATTTAATGTTACACATATTCATGACCCAAATATTATGACTCTTTTTTCATAAATTTTGATCTCTGAGGATTTCCCATTTCTGATAGCATCCATATTCTTCTGAATCTCCACATCATCTTTCTATGTTTTATTTATCTTCTCTAAAAGGGATTGTTGAGAAATAATTTGAGAAAGTAATTTATTTTGATTATGATTCCCATTTCAATCCTTTTTAAGTCTAATAAGATCGGATCCTTATCAATTATCATCATTGATAAAGTTATAGGATCCATTCTACATAGAGCATCTGGTATTTTATTAGATTTTCCAAGAAGGTAGTGGATTGATATTTCATTATCCTTCTTGATCTATAACCATATTCATTGTCATGAATTAATATAATTCTATTTGAATATATATTTTAGACTCTTATGGTTAGTATATGTCTCACACTTCTCCCCATATAGATAATGATGCTATATTTTCAATGTGAATATCACAACCACCAACTCCAGATCATGTGTGGGGTAGTTTTACTCATGAACATTCAACTTCATTGAGGTTTAGGCTATATATTTCTCATTTTTCATTATTAAAACGTCTAATATATTCATTTATACATCGTTCTATACCTCAAATATTTCTACACTTGTGATTAGTATGAGTATTGCTATAGTGGTAATCCTCTTTTCTATCTCTCTAAAGAAGTCTTCAAATTCAATAGTCTAGAAAAACTTTAATCCCTTATTATTCATCTTGGTTAGTGGGTTTTAAAATCATGATAACTTCTTCAAAAATCATAAATAATACCCAACTAGACCAAGGAAACTACAGATCTCCATTATAGATGCTATTCTGGGACACTCCTCAATTGACATTATCTTATAAGGGTCCATAGATATCCATTTATTGTTCATAAAATATCCCAAGAATGGTACTTCCTCCATAAATAACTCACATTTACTTAATTTTTATGCATTTTATCCCTTTACAATATATTTAACATAATATTCAAATGGTCCATAATCTCCACCTTCTTGGATTATAACATAACATCATTAATAAAGACTACCAATAATTTGTCTATGTAATCTCTAATAACTATATTCATTAAGTCCATAAATATTTATGGATAATTATTGAGTCTAAAGTCCATTAATATAATCTCTCAGTGTTCATACCTCATTCAAAAGGGAGTCTTGGGTATATATTCCTCCTTCTCCATTAATTGGTGATATCCCGAATGAAGGTCCACCATAGAGAAATACTTGGCCCTATATAGTTGATTGAATAAAGAATTTATCTGTCGTAGGGGATAAGTTTTATTTATCTTGATTCTTTTGAGATCATGATAATCAATGAATAAGAAAATTGGTCCATCCTTCTTTGGGATGAAGAGGGTTGTCTCACCCCATGGTGAAGCACTCGAGTGTGTAAAACCCCTGTCCAGATTCTCTTGTAACTGGTTATTCAAATATTTCAACTCAATGGTTCTATTATATAATGAGTATTTTATATGGGAAGAGATTTAGGAATATGTTAAATTGAGAACTCAAACTATCAGTCATGAGGAATACAAGAAAATTATTTTGGGGACACATTTGTGTAGTCCCTAACAATGGACATGTCTTCAAGCATTATCCTCACCTTTGCCTCAATCATTTGAGCAAAATATTATTTCTAATAAGAAAATAATATCCAAAATTGATTTGAGGATTCTAAAAATGATTAATACTCCTCCTTAAACGTTTTTCTAATTGTAGGATACTGCAGGATGTGAAGAGTGATCTCCCCCTCCTAAAATTTGATGTTGGGTTTTTATAAATATAAACAAACCATGGAGAGTATAGCATCAAACTCCACCAAATTAAATAAGAAGAGAATTTATTTGAGTTTTATCCCACAAACATTGAATAGGGAGGAATTATATACTTTAGATTCAATAATTTCACCATTTTATATTCTCACATATAATTCAACTTCCATATTTGTTGTGGTGTTTTAATAGTTCTACTAAACATACAAGATATAAAAGAATGAATACAATAAGAATCAACTAGTATGTTTTATATTATTTAATTAATAAACAATGTACTGATAACCACATCATTATCGGGATCCACCTCAGTAGTAGTGATAGAATATTATCTTCTTTACTACCTTGAAGGTTATTTTCACGGATTTTCCAGACAACCCTTAGTTTTCAACATTGGTCTGTATAGTTCTCATTTTCCTTATGATTAAAACACTACACAACAGGAATAATTCTTATCTGATCCTTTTTTTCAACTTCCATGTTAATGATTTTCATGATTACACGTCATCATTGATTATCATGGAACCCATATTTCCCACACTAGAGCACATTTTATTTCCCCTTAGGTAGTTTCCAAGATGCTTTTTCCTGTACTTTTGACATGTGTGATGCTGGGTTTTAATTAATCCATGATATTTATCTATTTCCCTTCTAGAATATAAATCTATCATACATTTAGTGTCTCCAGTCCCATAAGACCGCTGATAATCACTAATCCTCATCCCAACTTTAAGGTCATAACCAAAAATATTCTTATAACTATGAGAGTTTTAAATTGATAATGGTTTACATAGACTCAGTTTAATACCACTAAATTGTCAGTCTAAATTTATTTCAATAATTATGAAAAATCAAATCACATACCATGGATGCCTTTTGAGTTTTTCTTCACATGATCTGGTAGACACATCTTCATTTTAGTTCAGATTGAGTAATGGCCTCTCTATCTTAATATAGAGAGTTCGAGACAAATATTTATTGAAAAATATTTTTCTTGAATACCTTTCATTCCATGGAATCAATTTCCTCCTTATAATTCATGTTTTCATTCATTTTCTACCATTTATCATCCTCCCAATCAAAATTATATACCTCCATAAAAACTTTCTCTTCTTATAAGCTTTGCAGGATAGAGAATATTTTATCAATTGAGTTAATCTATTATTCCATGAGGAGGGGATTAGAAGATCCAACAAAGATATTAGGCCTTTGTCTCATAAAGGATTTGAGCTTATCTTTATCTTTCTTAGGATATGGAGGGTTTTCCACATGATTCAAGTTATTATTTATAACTTGTGCCAATTTAGTTATTACATTCAAAAAATTCTAAGATCTTGGTCCCACCAAGTTTGGAATATCATGAGGGGAAATCATTTCATTTCCTATAAAATTGGTTGTTACCATGGTTCTCTAATTTCCATCCATTAAATAGAAAATAAAAAATAAAATTAGGGGGATTTCATGATTATATAATGGAAATATAAAAATTAAATTATGAACATATAAGGATAAACTTATAAATGAAAAGTATATCCAAACATATCATCCCTTATTTTTCATTCATGGATATCCATATAATTATCCTCATGGTTCTTACTAAATATTTCTATTCCTGATTCAAAAAAACAACTAGGTCATTCTCTGATACAATATATAGAGACATATTCTTTTCTCACAAATTATTACATGATTTTTATAATAATAATCCATAAAATGGAAACCAAAGATCAAAAAGACTAGTGTCATTGGAAGACTATTTATATAATAAATCATAATTTTTAGTAATCTTCATAATGAGATGCTTACACCCTTTGAGATCCTATAACTACATAGGTTAACCTAGGGAAATTCATAGAAAAATGGGATGATCTAAAAAGTGCAGTAAGGGGATAAACCTAGGATTAAAACTTAGAACATGAGTTGGAATGAATAAAATAATAATATAAAAAGAATGGATCTTTAATAAACATATAGAATCATAACATATGGAACATAGAATCATATGATCATGAAAACATTGGAATGTGGTAGAAACATATATCATGAAATAAACATGAGTCAATCCTAACTTCCAAAACTATATCCCATGGTAGACAAAGTCCCATAATGGATTGTGTTTACTTCCTAATACCAAAAATACATCACATAAGACTAAAAAATTACCAAATACATTGGATTCCTATCTAGGAATATAAATAATATCATATTAAAATATATGTTTTCTAACTAAATAATTAGTCATAATAAATAAATATAAGAGTTATCCATTGATGGAAATGAGTTTCGTAATCATTTCATAAGGCATAACCAAATGGTGTATAATAATAGTATCCAAGAAAGAAGGGATTTAAATAATTATTATATATTAATAAAGGAAACATAATAATAGATC
Organism: Viscum album; assembly: GCA_963277665.1. Lineage (NCBI taxonomy): Eukaryota > Viridiplantae > Streptophyta > Magnoliopsida > Santalales > Viscaceae > Viscum > Viscum album. Next base: position 1,208,608,338 of record OY728166.1, read on the forward strand.
ATTAAAAATGATGTCCAAATGAATTGAAAACAAGAAATATAGGGGCTATGTTACTTTAGAAATGTTCCAATTAATACAAGTTTTAGGGAAAAGAATACATAGTATTTAAAAAGGATAAAGGTATAATTATTTTCACAGAGCCAGAAATGAAAAAAATCAGGATATTTGGAGTTTTTTTATAAGAATATATTAGGCATAAAATATTTTATGCAGTTTACTTTCAAAAGGGTAAGAAATAAATAGATTCACATTAATCGCATTTGCTTATCGTGAGGAATTGAGAAGGGAACCTTTTAACACAAGTAATGCCCCATTAAAGAAGGATAAATTGAGTTACATACATATTTTTGGTAAATATAAATACAATATAAGAGAATTAGATAAGAATAATTAATTGATAAATTGAGGAAAAGATAGAGATAGTGAAACTTACAAAAAATTTAGAGGATCGTAAAGATACCTTAACTTATGTATGAATGTGTTTTGTACTTACACTTAATGTCCTAGATAATAAAATTAGATTCATTAATTACTAAATTATAAACCTTTAACATCTATATTTTATTTATTATAATTTAATTAATTTAATTTAAGACCATTTAGATGAGTTATAAAGATCAATTTTGTTGTTTCGGAAGAGTTAGTTTCATAGTTTCATGGTCGCTTCATTTGTGTGTAATAATGGATTTTATTTTAAAATGAAAATAAAAATATAGAACTGAAATTAAATGGTATTAATGAGATTTAATAACTTTATATGTTCCCATGTATTGATTTTTTCTAATATTAGGATGGTTTATATGATAAAATGTTAATGATAAATGATTATATTATTTTGGTGGTTTTTCAGAGATTCGTGAACTAGTTTTGTTTTATTTAATATTATATCTATATATTAGTTTTAGGAAATGGAATAAGTTATAATATTATTATAAAATTATAATTTAACAAGAATAATAATTGTATGACCAGTAATGAAGGTAGTAATGGAAAAAAAATCATTATCCATAAAGAAAGTTAATCACCATAATTTGGATAGTGGTTCAATTTCTTTGAATAAGAGGAGATGAGAAAAAGGGTGGATAGAATACATTCTGTTTGAAATATAATATTAAAGTAAATAAATGATACTATATGTTTTATGTATTTATTAATTAATGTGTTTAGGATAAGTTATAAGAAGAAAATAAATTAATAGAGGTACTTTGAGAAAGTTACCTATTGAATATCACCAACTTGAAGGACCCCTTAAGGAACTTTGAATTTTTCATTGGGTAAGAAAATAAGCACTAGGATATGGGGAGAGAGGTAAGGTGTGTTTTTGGTATATAGTTATAAATATTCAATACTTTTTAGGAGAAGTTGTGGTGATGGGTGGTAATTATACTTGAGGAGGGGTGGTTTTAAGTGATTAAATAATGATTATTTTATATTTAAAGACAAACACCTTTGGGTGTAATTAAATTAAATTAATTTAGTTGATAATTAATGTTTTAAAGTATGTATAATTTTGATAAATACATCAACCACATATTATTATTTTTTTATTTTTTAGGTATTTTAAGCCTTTACCTTTTAACTTTAAACCTCTACACTATTTAACTTATATTTTAGTAACGTTTTTTACCCCGGTAACTTTTTTTATTTCAAAAAAATAAAAAATTCTTTACTACCTAATTTAGACCTTATGATTCCAAATATTAAATAAATTTTTCTTAATTCAATTTATAAAATTTGTAAAAATAAATTTTAATGTGATACCAGTATCACTTATAAAAATTCTTTTTTATGGTTGAAATATGGCATTAAAAAATACTATGTATGTATTTAAAAATATAAAAACTTATATATTATTTCATTATCTAAAACAATTATATAAAAAATAGATTTTAATAAACTTTAAATAAATATCATATAATAATTATTTCATAATAGTTATGTAAAAACATTATTTTCACTTTTTAATTGAAAAATAAACTTTTTTGAAAATTCCAAAAAAATTACCCTCAACTAATTTTGACATTCTAGGTCCAAAAATGAATTTTATTTCAATAAGAATAATTTTCAAAATATTATAATTTAAAATTTTAAATAAATATTCTAATTTTTTAAAATTTAAAAATTTCATAGAAAAATAAATATTCTTCCCATTATAAAAATTACTTAAGACTTAATTAATATATATTATCATGTAAAGCGTTTTATTGGTTTCTCTATGTGATATATGTTCTTTATAATACTTGAAATAATTTTAAGAAGTAAAATTTCATTGATAAAATTCTAGTTCGATATAAAATATTATCATTCTTTGCCTCATTGAACTTCATATGTATGGATAGATGAGTATTAATTTGGGAAAGATTGGATCTCTCCCCTTCCCTTGGGATTAACATTTCAATCATTTAAAAATCCAATCGTATTGGGTATTTTTAAATCCTCTTAATTGATAAGGTAGCATGATCATTCCTACTTAGAGCATCAGCAACCTTATTTTCCTTCCCAGGATTGTAATTTATTGAGAAGATATATTCCTTGATCAATTCCAACCATCTCCTTTTTTAAATGTTAAATTTTTCTATGTGAATATATACTTCAATATATTATAATCATTATATATTTAAAAATTTAACCATAGAGATAATTCCACTATATCATTAATTATAATATTTCAATTTTTATATAAAAATCATGCATTGGGTAATTTTGACCCTGAACCTTTAATTGTTGTGAGGAATACACTACCACCATATCATTTTACTTGAATATATATCCCAATACATTATTTTATGCATCAATATATATATATATAATCATTATACAATGTATGGTTTTGTGAGTAAATTTATAGTGACCCACCCTATCTTGATATCCTTGAAATTTTCTTTACACGCATCTATCTAAAATAACATGACTTCCTTATAAGATAACTTAGTTAGTATATTTCATAGTTTTGATAAATTTATCACGAAGAATTGATAATATCCGTCCAATACAGGAAAACTAGGGATCATTGTTATAGTGGTTATCCCTTAATGTTCTTAAATTACCACAATATTTTAACGATCCATAGTTACACTGTTACTTCTGATTACATGACCCAAGAATGATACTTTCTATAATAAGAATTCACACATTCAAAATTTGGCGTAAAGTTTCACCTTTTTCACAGTCTTCAATATAAACCTTGAATGATCTTCAAACTCTTCCTCAATTTTAGAATATACGAGAATATAATCCATAAATTCTATAAAAAATGGATCTATATAATCTTTAATGAATCTATTTATAGAATCAATTATTATATAAGGATAGTTTATATGTTTTAATTGCATCATTATGAATTCATAGTGTCCATATCATTTATGAGAGGTTGTATTGGTTACATTTTCTCTTTTCAACCATAATTGATGATATCCATATCAAATATCAATCATTGATATATATTAATCCATGTAAATTTGATCAAAAATTCATAAATGTGGGGTATAAGATACTTTTTCTTGATTATGATATTTTTTAGTCTACAATAGAAAATGAAAATACTCATTGATCCATCTTTCATATTAATAAAGAGAACTAGTTCACACTTTGGTGAATAACTTGGGTGTATTAAAACCTTATCTAGGATCTCCTGGAGTTATTTATTTAATTCCTCTAATTCAATAAAAGATATTCTATAATGATTCTTTGATATATGCAGAGCACCATGTAAGAAACATTCCCCTCATTATTGGGTATTAAGACCCATTTAAGAGAATTACTTCCAATAGTTAGTTCATAGTGAGTCGTGCACTAATAAATGATCCCTAGTTTATTTGGGATATGAAATATGATTTCCTAATCATATAAATTAATATAATCTCCATTTAGTGAGATCCAACCCATTCTATAATCACATAAAATTTAAATAATGGGTGAGTAATTATATTTATACAAAAATAATCCACAAACATCTATTAGAAAGGATTTATAGATTTGGGATGAAATCATTGTACAACTATTGTTTTTCACTAATAAATTAATAATTTGTCATTGAGGTGGTGATTTTATGAACTAAAAATCTTTTTTAAAATATAGGATTGGGTAAAACCTAAATAAAATTATACATTTAATTTCTTTAAGTGGATGATGAGTACATCTTCCACCACTTGATTTTTGTGAACCACTTTCATAAATATGATTGTATAAGCCTTCCCTTTTTTCTTCATATTATAAGGATTCTAACATTAGTTTTTGAATTGTCCCATGGGTATGTGTATTTTTTATATCGTTTACATATTCCATAGATTAAAAACATTGAATTATTAGTTGTACTGTATGAATAGCATTATGTTCTATATCATTTTAATAAAAAAAATCAATTTTCCGTAGTATTTTATGGCATGATTCCCTCATTAACTACATGTAAAAAAATTTCCAGTTCCTTTGATATATTGACCAAAATTCGTCTTCCCACTTTTTTGACATTTAATATTTTTAATATTACTTCCTTCAAGATCTCTATCATCTAAAATTCCTTGAAACTCGAATTTTCTCTAATTAGGATTTTTTGATAGTTTTATGTGGTTCTGGATGTTGATTATAACTTAAGGTATCTTTGTAATAAAAACTATAAGTTTTATAGCAAAATCTACTATCATGTTTGGTTTCACATTGAAAAAGTCATTACATTATCCATTACACTCATTATCAGTGTAATTCACCCTATTGTTAGTTTCTTAATAAAACCAATAATGTTATAATGAGTTTCATGTAATGATAACAATAGTAAGCAATCATATGATAAGGAAAATCGAACCAAACATGTCATAAATTATTACACCTTATTTTCACTTAATTACCTGTTTGGTTTATTCTACATAACTTTTGGTTAAACATAGGTAATATGTTCTCATTTTTCAAAACATAATCCCTAAAAATAAATAAAACCATATTTGACATGAAATATGTTTAATCAACCCTAAAATACTTACATATTTCATCATTTTACATGAGATTTTGGTACATGTCATAATAAATCACTTCCCGTAACCTGTAGATGTATTTGGTTATTATATATATAAGTAATTTATTTTAAAACCATTCTTTATTATCTCCCACTAATAATCATTAATCCTGATACCCTTCTAGACACATCATACATAACACTCTTCTTCATTTATTGGGTAATAGAAACAAAATAAAAGGGGATATCTGATACTTAATAGGGGTAATCATTTAAAATAAAAATAGAAGATCATAAGTAAGAATAATATGAACATGTGGGTATAAGATTATAAATAAGGTGCATGAACATAGAATAATAAAATCATACACTATAAAACATATATCATAAATAATTATTCATGATATAATTATTTTTTCATAATATAAGACATAACTCATAGGAGTTTTGAAACATTAGTCAATTATTATGAGTCATTAAGACATAATAAAGGAACATCTCAAAAAATATATTTATGTCATAAGAATATAGAACATTCATAATAATAAAAAATAATTTCTTATTATATGTATCACTACTAACACCATTATCAAATAGTGTATAGATTCTCATAGAGGATTGAGTTCACTCCCCAACCCCATAAAATTAGTGGATAAAGTCAATTAGTGGATTGGATTAACTTTTCATTCCCACAAACATAGTGGAGAAAGTACCATAGTGGATTTAGTTAACTAGTTACTCTTTTGTATGTTATATACTGAAATATAATGGTTTAACCAATACATTAGAGGATTATATAATTTTTTCTCACTCATAACATTATAAATAACATACATATGTGTGTAACATGAACATGAAAATATTCATAATTCTAGTATACCATAATTAACTCATTATAATGAAATGGATTTTAGGAATATTTCAATAATTCATGATCAAAAGACATCCATAGAAAGAAGTTTTATGGAATAATTTGATCATATCACTAATAAGGTATAAAAAACATTAAAGTATGTTGACATAGATGAAAAATAATTTATAATAAGATAAGAAAAATTCTTTAAAAATAATAAAAAAATATTTTCTTTAATTGTTTTGAAAACATATATTTTGTAAGAAAATAATATATTAAACAATTTTATAATAAAAATAATTAGAAATTAAATAATATTTACATTTCAAATCCATCAAAACATGAAAAGGAATCATTGTAAACAACATCAAATAAAAATTTTGGAAAAAGAAACTATGGGGAAAATATTAAAAAATATCCCTCTCACACTTTTTTAAAAGATGGTCAAAGTCAAAATAAAATAAATTTAAGAAATAATGTAATTAATTATAATAAACTCCATAAATTAGTATGAAAACTATGTTCATGGTGGTGAAATATTCTTGACCTAAATAAGGGATAATTTTGGCTCCACTTACAGGAATATTTTATATTGAATTGTGAACCAAATAGAGGTGAAATTGTAAAAGAAATATATAACCCATAAATAAATAAATGATAAGAAAATATATGGTATTTAAAATATAAATAAAATAAAATTTTAGCACTGGGAACTTATAAATATATCCTCTTTATTTTAAAGAGAAATTGTAAACGAAATTGTAACCACAGACATTATCGTGGTCAAACATGCTCTAACTCGCTATATAATAATTTTTTATTTATTATTAATATGTATAATAACCTTATATATATTTATATTAATTAATACCATTCATTTATTATTCCTTATTACCCAAATATTAATTTTTTATTTTAAAAATTAATATTCAAGTGTTAATTATTCCATTTTTCCATTTATACTTCACTATAAGAAAATGTGAAAATTGTTGTGAGAATATATCCATGACTGGGATTCCCATGGATGTATAAAACATATATCCATGTCAATGAAATTACAATGGATATATATACAATTTAAAAATTTATTTTTTTCCCATTAATGGGATGGGAATGATTTATATCGATCAATGTTTTTTCCCATCGCAATATGTCAAACTGTGACACCACATGCAAGTATTTTTCCACTCAATGGTATCAGGAAAGACTTGTAGCCATAGGAATTCATTATTATGACTATAGGTTCCAGATATTGATGGAATATATCCATGTTATAACATGATTGTGGATATAAGGTACCACTACTAGGACATATATTTTCTAACATGGTGGGTCAGGGTAATAAATCCTAGTAGCGGTACATTATAGCTATTGGAAAACATGACCATTGATATAGCCTATTTATATACATGATCATGTTATATAATGGATATAATTCCCAATATATAGACCACTATGATATTAATTAATTAATATATATTAATATTATTTATTTAAAAATAATTTCTTACAGTATCGTGGCAGAGTATTTTGGGATGTGTTCAGGAGATATGGGTTAAAAACGAGTAGCATAATTTTTTTCTATTTTAAATATCTCTATTATTTTATTTTCATGATTGAAAACATAAACATAAGTTTTTATAAATTTATTTTAAGTGAGTTTAAAATTTTATTATGTATTCTAAGTGATGGAATTAAATGAATTGTTAAAGATATTTTAACATCTTGTTTATGGTTTGTAAATATCCTATTTCATATTCTAGGGTTGAGTTAAAAGTTATCTATAATTTATTAAAAATAATTATAGGATCATAAATTTGATGATATGTAGCGGAAAGTAGCACCAAATTTCCAGTTCCATGATGGTAGTAACCCATGTGTACAACAGTTCTACCAGTCAGCCAGTGGTGATGGATGAACTGAGTTCTTCTAGAAATAGTCCACCAACTATCCAGTTTATGTGTACCAACTAGCCGGTTCCATTTCTAGAAGTGAGGATTCCTCTAGTTTTCCCACTGATGATATGGTGGTGGCTACTGGCTTTCTTATGTAGTTTAAGAATCCAATAAAATGTTGAATTAAAAGTGGTCATATTTTCATTTAATGTGGTATTATTTAGATTCATTATACTTGATGACTTCAAAAATCATCTCAATCCTCCTGGATCCTAAAAACTGATCTTATTGGCCCCCCAAAAGACTTACCAAGTAAATTTTCATACCATAAATGATCTCAAGATCAAATCTAAACTGAAGTTATAGCTTTCTAAAATCCTATAAAAGACCATTTCTATTCTCTTGATCTGTAAAACGGTTCTAAAATTTCTCTCAAATATCATGTCAAAAATTGTATTAATACATCTAGGAGATTTTTGAGTGGAATTGTAATGGGTTTTCTCAAGAAATAATATCTCCTTTCATCACATTTCTCCAATGGCTTCTCACTTTGGAAAAGTGAGGGATAGATTCCCTGGCTACTAGTGAAGCTCAAGATGGTACCCACAAACCATAATTGTTAGGGATTTTTTTCTTAATCACCACCAGGATCAAGGGATTAATAATACTCCCCACATAAGTAAAGGGTTGGATATTTATAGGATCACATAAATAATTAGTTTAAATTCATATCAATTGTGTTTACGTCCTATTTACTTCATCATATTGTATCATTTATCATTGATTCGTATATATTATTAAATTTGATCTGATCGTTTTTTTATTGAATTAAATTGATATTATCTTTAATAGCTCAGATAGAAAATATTAACTATCACTAAAACAATTTATCTCTTTATTATTTCATATTCATTTTGAAATTTCCCATTACCTTCAACTTCAATTTTTAAAAGGTAGTTCATCCCCCCTTTCCATATTTCTCCAACCAATAACTAGTATCCAATGAGTAATTTTAATAATTATAAAAAAAAATAAAAATTGAATTTATTTTAAAAATATATATTCAAACCATAAATAATTCCAAAATTTTATTTATTTATTATAGAATATAATTCATATTTTCATGATTCTTTTTCTAATGGCCTCAATTATTCCTATTAGAAGAATCATATGTCAACTTTTCATGGAAGTATTATTTACCCTATTTTGAAAATGTTAATGTATAATTATGTTGTAAATAATAAATATATAGAAATATGGACTCTTGAAGATGTTAATAATTTTATACTTAACTGCAATTTTATAAATTTCTTACATTTTGGTCCTAATTATAATTATTTTAATCATGTTTTTACATTAAAATGGATTATAAAATATGTAAATTTTTATAAGCCACAAACTAAGGCATGAATAAAGTTATACCCACTATATTGGATATGTATATTTAATATTTTTATATTTTCTCTATTTTTTCTAGTTGTAACACCCCGACCTAAGGATCCCAGAGTCGGTGCATTATTTTAATACATTGGCATGATTACAAGTAATTAAATCTTAAATGACCGATTGGTTTAACAATATTGGAAAATAGATCACACTCATATTACATTAAAATTCAAAACATAAAATACAACACAGATAATCCTTTGATAATTCCATTATTATACTAGTTTAACCCTACATATCAGTCATAATACACTTCATGTAATCCTCTGAAAATAAAACATAAGAAAGGGGTGAACTCACATGCTCAGTAAGGGTAAGAATACAACAGAAGAAGTTGTGAATAAATAATCATAAACCTTAAGGCACGATGTATAACTGAAACACAATCCCTTTAAACATAATCTTGATCAAAATATGGAAAAATTAAATAATACCATATCAAATAATAATAACCATAGATATTATACTAGTAAAATAATCACGTGGAATATTCATAACTTATATCATAATAAGGGAATGTATAATTCTAGACATCTACACTATTAAGATATATCCTCAAGATAGCTACTATCAAGATCTATCCTTGTGAAAGTTTAAGTCTGTGGGTATAAATCCATCTAATTTTTGTCAAGATCTATCCTCCTAGCAATTTAAAACTACTTAGAAACAAATGTGAAGGGTTTGTCACCAACTAATTTCATCTCACGAGACTTATCGATGCATAGAGGGGCTATAAAGGGCCTTGCCCATCACCTACTAAGACCAGTACATTCTTCATATGAAAATGGTGAAACATAAACAAAATAATAATTTATATTAAAAACTAGTATATGAAATATGAATACATTAACTATAAACAAACAATGGTATCTAAATACCACATCCACAATCCAAATAATAATAAACCATTAAATAAAATATGTAAAATCATATCATAAGAGATCATACTCAATTAAGAATAAGATCCTTCAAAGGATGTTGTCATATATTAAAATACTCTATTAAAATCACTAAAAATATCTTGAGACAAATTCCCCTTCTTCATTGAAATAATTTATTGAAAATCCATGCACTTATAAATGAAGTCATTAAAAAGAGATATTTTTTAGTCAAAGTGTGCCATACCACTTTGAAACTTTTTAAAGAATTGACATTTAAAATAATTCATGTTCATATAAATAAATCCTTAAAACATTTTGGAAACATGTACATTACTGAGAAATATTTTATAAGGAAATATCTTTAAACATTTAAAATAGTGTTTTAGTTAAAGAGTCCCCTAGATAAAACTTTAAAATATTACTTTTTTAAAACATCTAGATGAACTTAAAAATAGACATAAAGTGTCTTTTATAATACTTTTATATCCATATAAATAATAATTTAAAATAATATCAAGAATGGTGCAATGGAGAAAGGATCAATTCTTTAAACATTCAAAGCATCCCATACCATAGTGAACATTTGAATCAAAAGTCTCATATCTCAAAATGAGTGTTTAAATACCATAAAGACAAATTTATTCATGATATAGAATAAAATAGGGTAATTACATACACAACACACAAGAAATAGGTGACAAACATGTCCTATATCTCACAAAAATTAAAAGTGAGATGGAATTACCTTACCTTGTACTTTCCATTATTCGAGGGTGTGTTATACTCCTTTTTTGAGTGTCTCCTTTTGATTTTCACAAAATGACTCCTTAGGTTGGATTTCTGCCCAATGTGTGGTCACTAGGATGTAGTAAGGGAAATTTGGATCAGAATTGTGTAGGGGTTGGATGATTCAAATGGATTTGGAGGTTTGAATTAAATATAAGGATATGTGTTTTTTATAAGAGAGGTGAGGGGCACTTTTTGAAGATCTTAAAATATTAATATATAATAAATTGATTTTCAGTTTATAATTTCTCTAAAGTGATTTATTTATATTCTAAGATGATTATGGGTATAAATCATCTCAACCCATAGGTTTTAGATGTGTTTATGTCATAAAATTAACATTATCTTTTAGATTTAACCCTTAGTAAAATAGTTTAACTCTTACCATGTCTTCTTGTATTTTTACACTACATGGTTAATATAGTTACTATAAAATGAAAAGAGAATCGAAAGTGGATCCTTTATAAAATTTATATCACTATATAAGTTATTTGTTTGAATCTTATATTTTTATAACTTTTATATCATTTAATAGAATAGTATTTATTTTAAAATCTCATTTATGCCAATTTTGACAATATTTAATACTTCATTTTTGTTAAAGTCATAATAACTTGATTCATTTGAATAAAATGAATTAAATAAATCCTAACATATCATAGAGATCCAAAAAATTTGTGTATGACATCAAATATTTAAAATAATATTTATTTTAATATTTATAATATCATATAGTTGATTCTTTTATTAATAATTCTATTATTGCATCATCATTGTGTCAGGATTAAATTTAATTATTTAATTCTTGAAAATTAAAAATAAATAACCATGATGTATGAAATATTTTTATCTTCTGAATGACTATTTAGAGTCTAATATATCACTTATATAACTCCATATTTAAAAAAATAGTAATATGAGTCATAATTATGATATTTTTACCTTTGCGTAAAATTAAATGTTATAAATGTCTTAATCACACCCAAGTGGCTTCCAAAGGCCAAAGGTTATACCTAAGGATTTTATAGGTTTTCCATGACTCATCCAATAATGTTAGGACATGTTTTAGGGTAATTTCATATTATTATAATATTTTTTTACCTTTAATTACTCAATTTACCTTTAACCGTGGTAAATAAAATTCAAAAGTTACTATTCACCAAAAATTATTTTGATCCTATTAAACCATATTTTTAAACTTGATTACAACCATTTATGTTGGATTTTCTAAATTCAATTCACAGAAGTGGTAAAATTATGTTTAATGCTAACCTACAAATGTGGGTAGAAGGTAGGTAAAAAGATGTGAAAAATGATAAATGAATTTGTATATCTAATTATATTATAAAAATTATTCCAATGATCTAAATTGGGTTAATATATTTATTATTTATCTATTATGTATTCAAAATCAATTTAACATAAAATAATTATTTAAATGAAAAATCGGGTTTTTAACAATAATGGTGTGTTTTCACTATTCATCAAAGATTGTAAGTTTTCAAAAAAAAATAACAAAAAATAACCCCAATATAATTTTGATATTCCAAATTCAAAAATGAAGTCTATTTTACCAAATTCAATTTCTAAGAGAGTCTAAAATTAATATTATTATTTTCACAAAAGGACATAAAAATTAGCTCCTTTAAGAAAATAGTATTTCTAAACACATAAATATTTTACTGAAACTTATAATTTTCATTATAAATATGTTTTAATTATGTGAAAACATTATAAATAAAATTTAAAAATTATTTATTTCTATTTATATTACTATATTTAAAGGATAAGTTATAAATATATCATATAAATATTTTTAAGACTAAATTGTTATTTCATAGAAATTCAATATTGAGTGTTACGCAAGCCAAGTTGGTGTTGTTTGCAACAAAAGATATTGAAGATAATGTAATGTGAAATATGGTGGTGTTACATTCTCCCCTCCTTCAATAAATTGTGTCCTTGTGATTTAAACTTGGAATCAAAATCTATGGGTTGGACTTTTTAGAATATCTTTATTAAAATCCCACATATGAAATTGATTAATGAGACCTTCATTTTAAAATAATGAAAGGTAATTACTAAGGTCACCATATATAACATATACTAGGGTTCCATGTAGTAAAACATGGATATGAAAGAAAATATAATCATCGTGTTCTGATGGAGAGTGATAGAGAACATGATGAGGAGAAAGTTAACCATCACAAAGCTATAAATCTATAATTATTTAAGGGACCATTTGATTCATCAAAAAAATACTAGGATATCATTTTTGGTTTCAAGATCCTTTCCCTATAGTTGAAGAATTATTTTACTATTCATAAAATCACCTAATTGATTTCTTTCTATGTCATAATCTTAATCTCATTCTTTGGTTTAACTTAGATATATTTTCACTTCATCCCTTACACATGAAAATGAATATTCAAAATGTATTTTTCTTGCTAGAAGAACTTTTGATAAAACATAAGGACCATAGTTATTTTTTTTAACCCTCCAAATATTTACTAAAACCAAAATAGTTAGCCCAGAGTATCTAATAAATCGTACTTTAACCACAAACAATAATATCCAATGTTTCAACTTACTCTATTCCAACCTTAAGACATGAACAAAATACTTCCATCCAAATTCACAATCCAAAAATTATATAAATTTCAAAAATCAATCTTAACATTAGATTCCCAAAATCAATGTAATGTAGTTCTTATTTTCACTCACAAAATATTTGATCACTTGTAAATCCATGATGAAAACTCTTAAGCTTCCAAATACTTAAAGAAGAGGTACTATAGTACAATCCTTATATATCTCATGAATCTTATAACCATAGATCCATTGATGTAATAATTATTGAATCCAAGTACAAAATAACCTTAATCATTCTACTTCACTTTTAATCCATTAACTACGCTTGAACATATTATTACTTAATACCTCCTTCATCTCATTTTTTAAATCTCTTCATCACCAGTAGTATAACCATTGCATGTATAACCTTGCGGATTTGAAACAATGATCAATATTTAAAGCACAAAGTGAGAAACACTGATCATAGTGATATAGTCATGAATAATCACTTATAGGATCTCAAAATGATGTTACCTTCTTCTCAATCCATAAGTTCATAAGATTAACCTAGGTTATCCATTAAAAAATTTAAAGGATGATATCTAATATGTAGACATATCCTTAAAGTCATTCATTGGGTTATGTTTTATAATTTATGTTTTCTAAATCTAATTTCCAAGCTTGTTTGTAAACTTCCTTTGATACAAACTATAATGCATCGACCCCAGAAGCCCAGAGCTAATGTATTATTGTAATACATTTCCATTATTTTAAAGAATTAAATCTAGAAGGACTGATCTGTTTAGCAGTCTTGGAAAATATATTAAATTCATATAACATTAGAATTCAAAACATAAAATATAAAATAGATAATGCTTTTAGAAAACCATTATTATCCTAGATTAACCCTATATATCAGTCATAATATACTTCATGGAATAATGGGAAAATAAAACATAAGAAAGAGGTGATCTCAGATTCTTAGTAAGGGTAAGCCTACAATAGAATATATTATGAATAAATAATCATAAACCATAAGGCCCAATGTATAACTAAAACATAATCCCTTTAAATACAATCTTGATCAAAATATGGAAAAAAAAAATAATACCACATCAAATAAGCATAACCATGTATATTATACTTGTCAAATAATCACATGGAATATTCATAACTAATATCATAACAAGGAAATACATAATTTTGGACATCTGCACTATCAAGATATATCCTTAAGATATATACTATCAAGATCTATCCTTGTGATAGTTTAAGTTTGTGGGTATAAACCATTCTGATTTGTGTTAATATCCATCCTCCTAACAATTTAAACTTCTTTAGAAACAAACTTGAAGGGTTTTACCCTAACTAATTTCATCTCATGAGACCTATCGATGCATCGAGGGGATGTAGAAGGCCCCACCTGTCACTTACTAAGACCAATACATTCTTCATATGAAAATGGTGAAACATAAAAAACATAATCATTCATATTAAAAAATAGTATATGAAATATCAATACTTTAACCATAAACCAAGAATGGTATATAAATAGCACATCCACAATCAAACTAATCATAGACCATTCAACAAAATATGGAAAATGATATCATAATATATCATCCTCAATTAAGTTTAAGATCCAATAAAGGATGTTGCATAAAAGAAAATACTTTATTAAAATCACTAAAAATATCTTTATACAAATTCCCTTTTTTCTTTGAAATCATTTATTCAAAAATCTTGCACTTATAAAAGAAGACATTAAGAAGATATTTTTAAGTCAAAGTGTCCCATACCACATTGAATTTTTTTAAGGAATTAAATTCCATATAAATAAATTCTTAAACCATTTTGAAAACATGGACATTAATGAGAATGATTTTAGAAGGATAAATATTTAAATCATTTAAAATTGTGTTTTAGTTAAAGAGTCCCCAATATAAAATTTTAAAAAGATTGCTTCTTTAAAAAATTTGGATGAACTTAAAAATAGACATAAAATTTACTTTATAATAATTTTATATCAATATAAATAGTAATAAAAAATAATATCAAGAATAATTTAATGGAGAAAGGATTAATTATTTAAACATTCAAAGCGTCCCATATCACAGTGAACATTTAAATCATAACTCGGATATCTTCACATGAATATTTAAATTCCATGAAGAAAAATTTATTCATGATATCAAATAAAATATGGTAATTACATACACCACACACAATAAATAGGTGGTGAACGTGTCTTATATCTGAGTAAAATTAAAAGTGATACAATATTCCCTTACCTTGTACTTTCCTTTAGTCGAGGGTGTTTTATCCTCCTTTTTTGGGTATCTGAATTTGATTTGCACAAAAGGGCTCCATGGGTTGGATTTATGCCCAAAGTTTGGACACTAGTATTAAATGATGAAATTTGTGAGCATAGTTGGGTAGGTCTTGGCCGAGAAAAAGGGATTTGGAAGTGTGAATTAAAGAGAAGGAGAAGTGCCTTTTATAAGAGAGGTGAGAGGCACTTTTGGAAAATATTAAAATATTAATTTATTATAAATTTAATTTATATTTATAATATCAAAAAAGTAATTTATTTAAAGGATAATATTATTATGGGTCTAAATCCACTAAACCAATAGGTTTTAGACATGTTTAGTTCATAAAATTAACCTCGTCTTTTAGATTCATCCCTTAATAAAATAGTTTAACTCTTACCATGTCTTCTTGTGTTTTTACATTACATGGTAAATATAGTTACTATAAAATTACAAGAGAACATAAAGTGTATAATTTATGAAACTTTTATCACTATACAGGTTATTTGTTCAAATATTAGATTTTTATGAATTTTATATCATATAATAGAATATTATTTATTTTAAAATCTCGTTTATGTCAATTTTCACACTATTTAATACTTGATTTTTTTAAAAGTCATAACAACTTGATTGTTTTGAACAAAATTCATTAAATCAATTCTAATATGTCATAGTGATCCAAAAAATTAATTAATGGAAATAAATATTTCAAATATATTTATTTTAATATTTATAATATCATTTATTTGATTATTTTATCAATAACTCTATTATTTCATCATCATTGTATCATAATTAAATTCAATTATTTAATTCCTAAAAATTAAAAATAAATAACCATGATTTAGGAAAGATTTTTATCTTCCTAATGACTATTTATAGTATAAGAGTTCACTTATATTACCTCATATTAAAATTGTTTTAGTAATAAGAGTCATGTTTATGATATTTTTACCTTTACGTAAAATTAAATGTTATAAATGTCTTAATCACACCCAAGTGGATTAAAAAGTCCAAAAGTTATATCCAATAGTTTTATTCATCATCCATGACTCATCCAAAAAGGTTATGACAAGTTTTGGGGTAATTTTATTTAATTATAATATTTTTTTACCTTTAATTACACAATTTACCTTTAATCGTGGTAAATAAAATTCAAAAGTTACTATTCACCAAAAATTATTTTGATCCCATTAGACCAAATTTTTCACCTTAATTACAACCATGTATGTAATATTTTCTAAATTCAATATTCAGAAGCGGTAAAATTACATTTAATGCTAATTTTCAAATGTGGCTAGAGGGCGGGTAAAAAACATGAAAAATGTTTAATGAATTTTTATATCTAATTATATTATAAAAATGATTTCAATGAACTAAATTGGGTTAATATATGTAATATTTATCTATTTTGAATTTAAAATCAATTTAAATTAAAATAATTATTTAAATGAACAGTCATGTTTTTAACAATAATGCAATGTTTTTCATTATTCATCAAAAATTGAATGTTTTTAAAAAAAATAAAAAAAATTATCCCAAAGATAATTTTGATATTCCAAATTCAAAAATGAATACTATTTTACCAAATTCAATTTCTAAGAGTGTCTAAAATTAATTTTATTATTTTTCATAAAAGGACATAAAACTTAATTACTTTAAAAAAAATAGTACTTCTGAACATATAACTATTTTACCGAAACTTATACATTTCATTATATATATGTTTTATTTATGTAAAAATATTATAAATAACATTTAAAAATTAATTATTACTATTTATATTACTATATTTAAAGGATAAGTTATAAATATATCATTTAAATAATTTTAACACTAAAGTGTTGTTTCATTGAAACTCAGTATTGTGTGTTACGCAAGCCAAGTTAGTGTTGCATGAAACATGGTCTATTGAAGATTACATACCATGAAATAGTGGGGTGTTACACTAGTGAATCTATATAAGAACCTAACAGTTTCTTGAAATTTCAAGGGCTTGTTTATAGGTACTTTATTCCTTTTTTTTAGTACCTTTTGTTTGAGTTGTATCTTGGGGAGTATTTGGGTGGAATTTTAGAATTTTGGAAGCAAAAGTGGTTATTCATGTTTGGTTCATAGTTTCCCCAAACAATGAGAACATAAACAGAGGTGATTCAAATAAATGGTACATAGTTTTTCAAACCATGCGCCCCTTAAGGAGAAACTGTGCACCCCCCCCCCCCAGAAGAGATGCATGGTTAAGGCGTATGATTTGTAAAACCATCTTAATCTACCCAATAGACCCTGCACAAGATTAAAATTAACCAAAAAACTATTTTTTAAATTTTTGATCCCCCATTTTAACAAAAAATCAAACCTAACTCAGAAAATTGGATTTTTCTCATTTTATGAGGCCCTTAGATGATTTCCTAGTGTTCCCTACATCATTTATTGGAAAATCGAAGGGAGTATTAAATATCTTCACCTCACTAGGTATGTGTTTTCTTCCCATTTAGATCATTCTCTCTCTCTTTCACTCCTTTTCCAGGATAAAAGATCTTTATTTTTTTTTTGTTTCTAGATCTACATATAGGTTTGTTATATCTTGATCTATTTGATCTCGGATTTCATATTTTGATCTAAATATCATTCTTTATAGCATTCTTGATTAATCTACTAAAATTGGGGATTCTTCTGTTGGTGATTGTTTTTCAACAAATTGAGGTAGTTTTTCTATTATTCAAGTCACAATGTCTATATTTCAATTACATGTATGTAATTATAGAAATTATCTTGGTTGATTAGAAAATGAGTTTCCTAAACTTAATTAATTAATTTGGTATATTAATTAAAGAAGTGATTGTGGATTTTGAATTATTAATTTCTGAATTAATTATGAGAAATTGGTATTTCGGATTATGAATAATTAATTATTGAATTAATTATGGCATATTGGAATTTTGGTTTTTGAATAATGATTTTTTTAAGTAATTATGGGATTATTGGGGTTGTGGATTTGAAAAAATTAATTATTGAATTATTTAATGGGATTGAAGTGATTAATTAATTCATTAATTAATCAATGGAATTGATGTACTATAATTATTTATGAATTAATTAAGGAGAATAATGTGATAAAATAATTGTTGAATTAGTAGTGAAATTAAGTTGGTTCGTTTATTTTTGAATTGATTAACAAAATGATGTGGATATGCAATTTTTGAATTTGAATAATTAATTGGCAAATTAATTAATATTATATTGTGATATAATTGATTTTAAATGATAAATGTTAACAATGGAATTCATATGCGACTAGAAATGATGAATAGTAAAACTGGAATTCATATGTTACATGAAATGATGAACGGTAACAATGACATTGATATGTGACATGGAATGATGAATGGTAACAATAAAATTCATATGTGACTTGAAATGATGAATGGTAACAATTTCATTAAAATGTGACTTCAAATGATAAATGGTAACAATGGAATTCATATGTGACTTGAAATGATGAATGGTAATAATGGCCTTTATATGTTAATTGAAATAATGAATGGTAATAATGGAATTCATGTGTGAATTGAAATGATGAATGGTAAAAATGAAATTCGTATTTCAATTGAAATGGTGAATGGAAAAAAATGGAATTCATATGTGAATTTAAATAATGAATGGTAAGAATGGAATTCATATGTTATATCCCTTTTTTATAGTTTAGAATTCAACGTGGTCCAAAGCAGGTATTGAGAGTTCGGGTGTCCTCAAGAACCTGGGAGTTATGTGTTCAAATACAAAGTAATTGAATAAATGTAAATTGTGTTCATTATTGATTTTATTTATTCTTTATATGATTTAAAAAAGAAATTATTGACTGGATATTGTTTTGGAAACCGTTGGTGGTGGCCTATAGGGTTTTACTCACACCCTACTAAAGAATCATGATCGGTACCTGAATAGATTCCATGGTTCCTAGACAGGTTAAGGGAAAGGGACCTATAATAGGTGGATGATTTGGATGGATCATGGATAAGGGAACTAGGTATGGTTTTGGACCAACTTGGGAGATTTCAATGTCCTTAATTTTGGGTTTTTATTTTAAAACATGTAATGTAATTGGGATGGAATATTTATTATTTTAGCTTGAATATTTTATTTCATAATTTGGTTATCATGTTATACTAGTTTGGTGTGGTTATTGGTTATATAATTTTGTTATTATTGTTTATTTACATTGATGTGAAACATTAATAATAATGTTATAGTCTCCTAATGATCAATATTATACCCTCTCAACTAGTCAATAACATCTGGCATATGAGGAGGTACTCTTGAGGTCACGCAGTTGACTGGCTCAGAGCATCGGTGTGTGGCCCCTAGGTAGGGAAGTCATAGAGTTGTATCAAATTAAATTTTCCTTTCTTTTATTTTTGTCTTGATATTTTGGAAATTTATACATGATACTAGGAAGATTTGGAGTTTTGACATTATATCATGTATGGGAGTTCCAAACCCATGTATAGGGGAAAACCCGAGTACTCGGGGTGGGATTGCAGTTATTGATTTATGATGTTACAGTTGACTGTTATTTCACCATGGGTGATTAAATTGTTGTTTGATGTGATAATTGTTATTTAGATTTATTATATTTGACTCATGTATTAGAATGGAAAAATCTTTTACTATTCATGCATCATTTTAGGCACTCGGTATTATTTTGTGACATGCATCATTTTAGGAATGCATGGGAAAACGGATTTTGGATAACTTGTTGAACTTGAACTATTTTGCCTTTCTTAGGAATTTGAATCAAAAAAAGGTACCTAATGTGAAATTGAAACTGCAAAATGATTCATAATGTGAATAAATGGGTTTCTAATAAGAATCTTGAATAATGAGAATGGGTTACCATTTGTTAACCAGGGCCTAGAGGTATGATGGTTAAAGGTAGTGATAGTGCCCGGGTTTTGACCAAGTTGTGAGTTTTGGGGAAAATACTGGTTGTACCTTATTATGATTTTACTCTTATATGAATGTGATAAAGTATTGTTATGTGTCCTAAGTAATGTTTTTGTAATTTTATAGATACGCCTACATGACAATGCTTTTTGAGAAGATGATAAGAGGTAATAGTTAGAGATACTCCTCTAGTAATGGAACCGGAGGCACTAGTAGTGCCAGGTGAGGAATACAGAGAGTAGTTCCAAGATAAATTTTCTTAGTTTATATGAATCATGGAAAGATACCTAGGGGAGGTTTTGAAGATAATGTCCGATCTTACATGGGAGTTTCGGCTACATCACCCTCCAATGATTACAAGATATGGTGGACCTGAGGTGGCTCAGTTCTGGATTGATTCTATATATAATATACTTAAACATTTAGAGACCCCTACTAGGAAGAGGGTAAAGTTTTCAACATACAAGTTTCAAGGATCAAAGAAGCGCTGTGGGGGGTGGTCATTCCTAACAGGGTATGAAAATGGGATTTCTTTGAAAGACTTTTTGGATAATTTTCTACTGCACTTTTATCTAGAGATGTTGAGGAAAGAGAGAGTAGATGAGTTCATGTAGTTGAATCAGGTGATTATGACTATGATGGACTGTGCTGGTAACTTTCCAGGCCCACATTGGTTTGATCCAACATTGAAAAGTGATGAGACATCTATGGAAAGTTTTTTCTAGGATGGGATTAAATGTGTGAATAAGTCCCAATCTAAACTACTTCAGTTAAAGAATTTTGTTGAGTTGGTGGATCAGGCTCTCATACCTGAGGTGATCCTAAATTATACTTCCATTGTATGACACATGACCATTGATGGATGATTATAAGGTATATATTCATATGTAAGGAAGTATATCTCAGTGAATGTTGTCCATCGGGTAGTAGGAAAAGTGGTTACGTAGAATGGTCGGTTGCACAAGACCTTTCTCATGTTATTTTTCACTAATGTAGTAGGTCAGGAAACAATCATAGACACTATAACCAACCAATAGTAGAGTGTTTATCTTGCTATAGGATGGGACTTCTACACATGTCCTGTAGGAACCCATGACATATGGGTAGTGTTAGAGGATCAAGATAGAACCAGAGTGCGAAAAAGGGATCTTATACACCATATCAGTATTTCATATGGAGTTCTATTGTTCATGGTTGTAGAGGTAGTGGAAAAGGCACTTTGGGGGAATAGATCTTGTATCAACAATTTGGTGAAACTTGGGGAACTCAAATTGTATCATAGTGAATAGGGGAAGGATAGTTACATGTCATTCATCCTACACTTGTGGATAGTGAGGTTAGACCATAGATAGTGAGAGGTACTAATCTTGTAGCTTCTATGTTATCTACTTCATAATTTTATATTGGTTCATCTCATTATATTATTTATACACAAATTTTTAACGGTTTTATCCTAACGGTGCAGTTCATGAGAAGGGTGTTGATGATAGATACACTATTTAGAGTATGGTCAAGTGACATCTATTTATGTAAGGGGTGTTCTCTCTAGGTTGGGGAGTATCATTTTATATGGGATATTTACATCCTTGATATGTTAGTATTTGATATAATTTTGGGTGTGGATAATTTATTTTCACACCCAACCCACATTTAATGTTACTATTGGAGAATGAATTTTTTGTCTCCTTTGGGTGAAAAATATATTCAAATTTAAGATTGGGATTTACAGGCGGTCTGTAAGGGTCTAGTTCATCATCAAATGGGAGATCTCACTGCCATGGTTGCTAGTCCACTACTGGATTATGGAGTTGAAAATAGGGATGTCATTCTATCTATATTGGATATGTTTTAGGATGTTTTTTCTAAATATTTCCTAGGTATTCCCCCTGAGAGAGATATGGAATTTACTATTGAGCTCATGTTGGGTGCTGATCTGGTTTCTATTTCACTATATAGAATGGAACCGAAATATCATCAAGATCTCAAGACTCAGCTGGAGGAGTTTGATGATAAGTGGTTTATCCATACAAGCATGTATCCTTGGGGTTCTCTTATCTTGATTGCCAATAAGGATAATAAAACTATGCACTTCTATGCTGATTACTGAATGTTGAACTGGATTAATATGAAGTACTAGTATCCACTTCTATATATCGATGATCTCTTTGACCAGTTGAAGTGAGCTTATATATTCTCAAAGATTGAATTGAGATCAGGGCATCATCAGTTGAGAGTTCGACCTTATCATGTACCAAGGAATACTTTTAGAAGTGCTTATGTACTATATGAGTTCTTCATAATTCCATTTGGGTTAAAAAATCCTCAGAAGTGTTTATGGAATTGATGAATAGAATATTCCACCCATACCTAGATCATTTAGTGGTAGTGATTGTGGATGAAATATTGGTGTACTCCAAGACTCATAACAATCATGCCCAATATCTTGACATCTTCCTGAGTATACTGAGAGAGAATCAGTTATACCCCAATATATATAAGTATTAGTTTTTGACTAATCAAGTACACTTATTGGGTCACATCATCTCAGAGGAAGGTGTGTCAGTGGATCCATAAAATGTTTAGGAAGTGGTTTATTTGGAGCATTCCAATAATTCTTTTGATATTCATAGATTTACGGGGTTAGCTGGATATTACCAGAGGTTTATCCAAGACTTCTCCCATTTGGTATAAATACATTTAGGCTCTACCAATAAGTGGATAATGTTTGAATGGTAAAAAGCATATGAGAAATCCATCCAAAAGTTGATGAAGAGTACGTCATTGACACCAATATTGATCCTACCTAAGCCAGGTTATGAGTATACAGTGTATTGTGATTTCTTTAAAGTTAGAATTCGATTTTTGTTGATGTGGGGTGATTGAGTTGTGGTGTATGGGTCTCGAAAGTTGAGGCCACATGAATGGAACTACCCTACTCATGACCTCATGTTAGCTGTAGAGGTTTATTATTTGATTTATTGTGATAGTCTCTACTGGGAAAGAGGTTTACTAGGTATACGGATCATAATAGGTTGAGGTATTTTTTTTTTGCGATACCTGAATCTTTGCAAGTGGATATGGGTTGAGTATATTCAGTGTTTTTAATTTGAGCTTGCATATATTCCTGATAAGGGAAACAGTGTTACTGATGATTTAAGTAGTAAAACTCAAACTCAAGAGGTTAAGGATTCTAATACTGAGCGAAAGATGAGGAATTTGATGGTTGATATACATGTTGTGGTTCATAAGAGTTAGTAAGAGATAAATCTCATATCAATTTCAGTGGAGTATACACTTTTTTGTTAGATCAGAGATAGGAAGTATGGGGATCCAAAATGTTTATCTTTTAAGGAAATCCTTTAAGGTGGGGAGACACCTTCAGACTGGATCATATACAAGGATGAGATCATATACATTGGGAATTTAGTCGTGGTAACTATGAGCATACTAGAAGAGTTTATGCATGAGTTTCATTCTTCAAAGTGGGTGGTACATCTAGATGTGACCAAAATGAAACATGACCTATGATGATAGTTTTGGTTTTTGGTCATGAAAAAGGAGATATTAGGGTTTGTGACACAGTGATGCACTTTCAAACAAGTGAAGGCTAAGAATCAATGACTTGGTGGTTTACTACAGCTATTTCCTATTCCAAAATGGAAGTGGGGTGATGTTACCATGGATTTTAGGGTGGTTCTCTCAAGGACCCCTCGGAAGAACAATTACAGTTGGGTTTTTGTGGACTATTTGACAAAGGTATCTAATTTATTTACATTTTAGGATAATTTATTAGTGGATTAGATGATTGAAATGTATGTTTTGGATATAATTTGTTTGCACATGGTTCCATAGACTATAGTTTTAGACCGTGACGCATGCTTTACTTCATGATTTTGGTAGGGATTATAAAAAGAAATTGGTATAAATATTTTTTTGAGTATGGAATTCCACACAGAAAAATATGGGATGTCGGTCCATACTATAGAGGTTCATGATTATGTACTTCAGGTGTATATAAAAGACTTTGTTGGATCTTGGTAGAAGTTCCTCGTAATGGTGGAGATCTCCTATAATAACATTTATCTGGAAACTATTTATATGGAACCATATGGGGCACTTTATAGTAGGCCATGAAAATCACCTCTATGTTGGATAGTAGTAGGTGAGTTAGAGCTATTGGGATCGAGTCTCATGTAAGAGACATCAGAGAAAGTTTAGTTTATTTTAAAGTGTATGCCTACAGTTCATATTATAAAGAAGTTGTATGTGGATATACAGTGATGAATCCTAGAGTTTATATAGGGTGATCATGTATTACTTAGGGTGTCTCCTAGATTGGGTCACAACATGATACAAACATAGGGAAATTTGGAACCCAGGTTTCTTGGACCATTTGAGGTTGTTGATAGAATTAGGCTAGTGGTATACTAATTGGCTCTTCCACAGAGGTACAATGGTATGCATGGAATTTTTCATATGTCACAAATTAGGTGGTATCACCTCGACCCTTCTCATGTGATTGATGTGGGTGATATTTATCTTGATATAGATGCATCCATTGAGGATCATTCAAAACATGTGTTGGATCATAGTGAGAAAGTGTTGTGGGGACAGACTGTGCTAATAGTTCGAGTATTGTGGCAGTATGAGTGTGTTTAAGGGGAAACATGGGAAAGAGAATTAGATATGTGGGCTCAGTGGCTAGATCATTTTTACTCAAAATCTTATATATTCTTGGGAGTACAACTCATTAATGAGATGTTATAAGGTGGGGAGATTATAATAAACTGAAATTTTATGGAAATATCACAGGCTTGTTAACAAGTATTCTTTCACCTTGTTTTGATTACCTTTTTTTAGGTTGTATTTGGGGATATTTTGGGTGAAATTTGTGAATTTTGGAAAACGGAGAGGTTGTTCATGATTAGAGAACGTTGTTCCAAACCACACACCTCATCCTAGTGAACTGTGTGAACCTAGATGGAGGGTATTCTCATGGCTAGAATGTGGTTTGACAAACCGTGAACCCTGTATGGAGAAACAGTGCACCCCCCCCCCCCCCTCAAGAGGCACATGGTTTGGAAAATTATTTTACCCTACATAAAAAACCATGTGCAAGATTTAAATTAACCTGAATATTAGTTTTTAAATTCCTAACCCCCCCCCCAAGTTTAACCCAAAATCAACTATAACTCAAAAATATTTCACTCCTCTAAATTTTGGAGGCTCCCGAGCAATTTCTCAGGGTTCCTTACCTCTGTTCATGGAAAATAAAAGGGTGGATTTAATATATTCACCTCCTTGTGCATGTATTTTCTTCTAATTTAAATTTCTCTCTATCTCTCTTACCCTCCTCTTCCTAGATAAAATTGGGATGTTTATCTACTATTGGTTCAAGATATAGATCTAGATTTTTTATAACTTGATTCATCTGATCCTGGATTTAGGATTTAGATCTAAATCGCATTCCTCATCATGTTCTTAAATAATCCTATAAAAATTGGGTATTCTTCTATTGGTGAGTGTTTTTCAATGAATTGAGGTAGGTTGTATATTATTCAAATCTCAAAGACTATATTTCAATTACATGTATATAATTATAGATTTTATATTGTTTGATTAGAAATTAGGTTTCCTAGATTAAATTAATTAATTTGGTAAATTAATTAATTAAGAGATAGAGGACTTTGAATAATTAATTGTTGAATTAATTATGGGATATTGGTATTTTGGATTATGAATAATTAATTGTTGAATTAATTATGGGGTATTGGGATTGTAAATTTGGATAATTAATTATTAAATTAATTATGGGATTATTTTGATTGTTGGTTTTGAATAATTAATTATTCAATTGGTTAATGGGGTTGAAGTGATTATTTAATTTTTGAATTAATTAATGGAATTGATATGCTTAATTAATTGACGATAAACTAATTGTTGAATTGGTAATGAAATTAAGGTAGTTAATTAATTTTTGAATTAATTAATAGAATGATTTTAACCCCCCGATCCCATAATCCTAGAGCCAGTTAATTATTTTATTACATTGGTATAGATAAAATATTTGAATCCCAAAGGACCGATTAGTTTAGTAGTTTTCAAAACCAGATTATATACTTGAAATTCACATTAAAATCTAAAACATAATATACACAATGAATTTTATTTTATCATTCCATTAATCCCCTTAGTTAATCCTTTCATATAAAACCCAAATCAATTCTTCATTCCCTGTGTAAAAATAAAACATATGAAGGTGGTTATATTAAATCCTCTGTAATGTTAAGAATATAGTGGAAATTATGAGTAAATATTGCACAATCAATATGTAAAGGTAAATAACTGAAACACATGCCATTTAAATAACCACATGAGAAATGAAACTTAAACACGGATACTATAATAGTTTAATGATCACATGGAATATAAATAACTAATCTCATAATAATTAAATGCATAATTCTAGACATATGAAACATACCATTAAGGACTCATCCAATAAACCAAAAAATAAATGGTTAAGGCCTCATCCAAATCCATATCTAAAAATAAATGGTCAAGGTCTCTTCCAAGTCTGTATATGGTTTGACTAATAAGTCTTATTGATTCATATAGGGGTTATAGTAGGCCATTCCCGTCACTTACTAATTCCAATAAATTCCTCATACAAAAGGGTGAAACATAAACAACATAAACATTCATATTGAAAAATTATCATATGATATGTGAATACTTTATCCATAAACTATGAATTGTGTCAAAATAGCACATCCACAGTCAAAATAAATCATTATACATTAAATGAAATATGAAAATGATATCACAAGTAATAAAAATCAATTAATAATAAGATTAAACAGAGGAGTTTACATAGATGAAAATACTCTAATAAAATCATTAAAATTTTCTTGATATAAATTCCTCATTTTACTTTGAAGAGATTTATTTAAAAGTTCAGAAAATTTTAAAAGAAAATATTTTCATTGAATTTTTTTTAAATTGTAAATTAATCATCAAATAATTAATGAATTATAATAGAGGAAAAAATACACTCATTCTATATAAGTTAAAAATATATTTGTTTTTCATTTTTTTTCAGAAAAGCCTCAAATAATCTTGTTTAGAAAATAAAAATAATAATTTTTAAATAATTTTTAAAAATTAGAAAGGGGTTAAAAATGACTTCAAGATATCATTTAATAATATTAAAAAAATAAACATTTTTATTAAACATTCATATGGATGAAAATATATTAAAAGAGATCATTCAAAATTTCTTGAGGAAAATTATCATTAAACATTATAAAGTGTCCCATACCACTTTGAAAAAACTTAAAAATAATTCACATGAAGGAATGACATTAATTGAAACATATAATGTCATGAGAATAAATATATTCTTGATATAACATTTAAAACAAGAAGTATGTACACCACACACAAAAATAAATGATGCATAAGGCATATATCTCATAGGAGTAAAAGTGAGACGTAAAAACCCCTTACATTGCATTTTCTTTTGGGTGAAAATATTTTAAATGAATATATAATTATTTTAAGAATGTTATTAACTTATAAAAAACATATTACTGTTTATAATATCATATATTATCTTCTTATAATATATTATTACTTGTTTGTTAGTAATCTTTCATTATTTTTCATAATTTGGGTGTTAATTACCTAGTTTTTCGAGTATGTTTTGACTTGTTAACAATTATTATTAGTAATTAGATAATGATTTAATCATATCCAAAATGTTAAAAATTATTTAAATATCATATATACTCATTATATATATATTTAGAATAATACATAATATTTGGATATAGAAAATGAAATTCAACATTCATGAAGACAGTAAGTCGTACATACGTATGAAGGTTACTTTAATTTCTTTGTCATGTATAAAGAATGAAATTTTAATTATCTATATTATTATTACATTATAATTTTTATTTCAAATATGTAACTTTTTTTTATTCAAATAGTTATTAATACATTCCATGTATAGTGTGAACGAATCGCATCGTTTTGAGGAGGCGGTAGTCCACCCATCCACAAATGAAGTTATCGTATTTACACAAAATGGAAAGCATGAAGGTGTGTGTTATATAATAATTATGGAATAAGAAACACATAATAAATAATATATATATCATATAAAAATATATTTTCATCATAATTCCCAACAAGGAGAGGTGGTAAAGGATAAACCAACAACATCATTTTGTGAGGTGATAGTTCATCGCACACAAGAATAGTAAGATCATTCCCCATTATATGGAAGTGTGTGTAAGTTTAGGTCAAACCATTAATATAAAAACATCTCATTATATTTACAATATTTATTCTATTATATAAACATGAAAAAAAATATTTTAATTCTGTTTAAGGAAGAAATAAAACAAAAAACGTTCATTGATTAACATTACCTCTTCTTTCGGTAACTCCTTTTGGTTTATGCCACAAATCTTAATTGGATGTATTTATGCCAAAATTGAGGCTTCTAAGAAGAATATAGGTAATTTGGGATATTATTTGGTAAGGTTTATTTGATATATAAGGCTTAAATTTGTGTGAGGAGGTGACCTTTAATAATTGAGGTGAGGGGCACTTCTAGAAAATCCAAAACTATTAAACTATAATAAGGTTATTCTATAGAAAAATACATCCTAATGGAATATAAATGAAATAATTAAGACATTTTAGAAAATATATTATCACATTTTTTGATTATTTAACATTTTTGTGATTTTTATATAATTCAATAATATATTAATTCCTTAAAATATCATTATAGTCAAATTTGATACTATTCATTTAATTTGATATTAAATACATCAAATCAAAGTGTTAATTATAAAATAATGCTTTCACACATATCTAGTATATCCTATATATATATAAAATTAATTATACACATTTAAGCTTCATAAATATATCAAAATTAATACTTTTAAATTCAATTATTTTATTTCCCTATTAATTAAATAATTAATGTTTTAGAATTGGAAAAGGATATAAGGTAATTATATAATTTATAAAAATTAAAAATAAAATTATATCATGTAAATAATTTATTAGGATAAAAATAGATATTTTTTTTCATTATTATCATGATTTTTTTCATATGTGAAAACATAAAAATATTATATACAGAGCGAGTGACATT
This sequence comes from Viscum album, assembly GCA_963277665.1. Lineage (NCBI taxonomy): Eukaryota > Viridiplantae > Streptophyta > Magnoliopsida > Santalales > Viscaceae > Viscum > Viscum album. The sequence continues at coordinate 1,208,638,155 of OY728166.1, forward strand.
TTTGTAACTATCTTTGACTTAAATAATATATGAGTTATTTTAATATAACATTGTCCATTAAATTAAAAATATTATATAATAATGTGATTAGGGTATAATTATATTCATCAAATAATATTTTTAATTTTTTTATTATTTTTTTTCATCCTTATCTTTTTGTTTTAACCCTTATTTAATCTCTTTAACTCTTACTCTGATATCATGTATTTTATTCATTAAGGGTTAATATAATTACTATAAAATTACAAATGACCACTAAATTAGTAATTTATGATATTTTGAGACTTATAAAAATTATTTTTTAACTTTTCTGTTTTCATATATTTTATATTTTTTAATAAAATATTATTTATTTTAAAATAACAATAATGTCAATTTTGACACTATTCATTTTTTTCCTTATAAAGATATCCAAAAAACACAATAAATTTTATCCAAGACTTATAAAATGTCACTAAAATGTATTATCAATCTATAAAATTCATGAATGACATTAATCATATCAAATTATATTTATTTTAGTATTTTTAATATCATTTATTTGATATTTCGTTTAATTAGACAATTATTTCATCATCGTTATGCAAGCCTTTAATTAAATAATTTCTTCTATAAAATTTAAAAATAAATTATCATGATGAATATAATCATTTTATATTTCCAATTATTAGTAATAGTTGAATATATCCCCCATATTTTCCCATATTAAAACTATTTAACTTGTTAAAAACAAAAGTATGACAAAATAGTATTTTTTGAATATAATATTATAAATTTCATAAACTCTCCAAAGTGGCCTAAAATTGTTTTAATTTCATCCTAAGGATACTTTTAGTAGAAACACTCTTATCCAATGAAATTAGGGCAAGTTTTATGGTAACTTTATAAAATTTATAATATAATATTTACCTTTAATTAGCTGATTTAACTTTAAGTGTGGTAATAAAAAATATTACTCAAGTTATTATTCTTATTGACCCAAAATAAAAAGGAACTATTTACTAAATTTTTACCATTTTATTCCAAATATTTAATCCAATTTTCAAAATTAGAAAAATATAATTGTATAAAATTAATTTAAAATTAATCTCGTTGAGGAAAAGAGAGGAATTGTTTTTATGTGAAATTGTTCAAAAGATCAAAATGTTTTTATATAAAAATTTAAAGTGAAATTGATTCCAATGATCTAAATTAGATTAGATTAAAAATAATATATCTAATTATACTTTAAAACCATTAACATATATAATTCAACACAATAAATAATTTTGATGAAAAATGAATTTTCAATTAAAATGAAATATTTTATCACTACTAATCAAAACCAGAAACTTATCAGAAAAATACTAAAAAATACACCAAAGTAAATTTTTATATTACAATTTAAAATAAGGAGATTATTTTTTAAAATATAGTATATAAAAGGGTAAAAATGTTATTTAAAATAGGTTCTCTATTAAAAGGTTGTAAAATTACCTTTAGAAAAATATAGGTTATTAATGTGTAAAATTGGATTCATTCATATCTTATGCTTATAAAATCATTCAGATGAATTTAAAAACATTGTATTAAATATATAATATATAAATTTAATAATTTGGTTAATATTATCCATACCCTCAAATTAAATGTCTAGGTTATAAAAATAATATTTAATAATATATCGTGGTTCGTTTATACCCGGTGTTGCATGAAATTTAAGCTGTCAAAGAAATTAAATTTATTTAAAAAGAGACATATCATAAAATCTTGGTGCGTTACATTATCCCCTCCTTAAAAAATGGTTTCCTTATAATTTTAAATTTCACTTCAAAAATCAAAGGTTGATACTAGAAAATACCTTTTTGGAAAACCCATATCAGAAATAGGATTAATAAAACATCCCAATAATTAGATGAAAAGAAAAATGTGAAGGATACAATAAAACTAAGATTTTTATTAGAATATTTTTAGTGAAAACATGGATATGAAATAAAAATCAAGTTATAAATTTATGATGGAGAGTGGTATATAACATGGTCAGTAGAAAGTTAACAGTCACAAATCAATAAATACGTGTTGATCCAAAGGACCATTAGATTCATCAGAAAATAAGGTACTATGATAAAATTTTTGATTTCATGATCTTTGACATAGAGTTGATTAATTATTTTACTTAATAGAATAAGAAAATAAGGAAATATACTTACTTAACAAGGAGAGTTTCATCCTTTAATAAATTTCCACCTCAAACTCATCTTTTTATCCAAATGATGAGTATTTAAGATGAATTTTTTTCATGCCTAGAGATTTTGAATCAACTTATACAGATCAAAAAATCTAAAAAACTATAACTATATATTCCCCTTATCTTTTTTCATTAACTAAAAATAAAATGTTTAGGATAAAGTAAGATAATTCCCTAAAAATAATCTCTAAAATTCAATAGTAAAACCCCAAATTTCAATATAGATCATTCATCAAATAACTATCCTTCCTCAAAAATATTGTAGAATAAGATTAAAACCCCACAAATTAGAAGGATTTGATCCTATAGTCTTCCAAATACCATCAATCACTCTTAATATTATACCAAAACTTTAACTTCCTAAATCTCAAAATCTCTAAGGTTTTATCATCATTTCCATAAATAAGCTAAATCATCATAAGTCTATAATAAAACCATATCTGACTCCAAAATACAATTCATTATGTGTGCCTTAATCTTATAGGATTTTCAAAACTGAAAACATCTTTTGAAATAACATTAATCACTTAATCACTAAACCATTTTACAATCCCATGGTTGTCTATTTGATAAAACAAATTTCCTTAAGATCAAAATAACCAGTATCCATTATATATTTTAACTCAAAAATGTTCATGTTAACTAGGACTTCATGTAGTACATTAGTAGGTGCTTCACCCTTGTCTCCCTTTAGTTGTGGGTTCAATTACCTCAACCATGACGGTCAAGAAAGGTTTTCACCCATCCTGTGTGATATCCTTTTTCTAAACCCATATTTAAAAAAATTCCAAAATAAATATTATGGGAATATTTGAAATAAATTAAATCACTAAATACCCTTTTAATAGATGTTTTCAATACAACCACAATACATGAATACTTTATCCATTCATTTCCACAAAGTTCCTTTGTTTGTAAAAAGTTTAACCTAGGTCATTCATTATCACTATCTCTTAAAATACCTCATAATTATTTGTAAAAAATGTGAATTATCAAAATCATATCCCTCGGGAGTGTCAAACTAGGTGTGCATTAAATCCTGTTATCATGTACCAGGTTATGTCGAGTCAAGTCGGACGCAAAGTGTTAGTGTTTTTACCCATAGATACATTTGTACGAGAACCACAACCACTCAGAGTATCTAGACAGGGATTTATTATGAGGAAAACCACATAATCTCTATCTAACTAAATATTTATAATGTTTTTCTATACATATCATAGAATTATACCTTAGGGCTATGTTACCTAATTTATTTTTTTAAAATCTTGTTTCCAAGGTTTCTAATAAACATTCTTAGATACCAACTATAATTCCACAAACCCAGAATCCTAGGGATGGTGTGTTATTTATTTACACTATAATATATATAAGATTCAAATCTCAAAGAACCGATTAGTTTAGAATTTTTTTAAACCAAATTACATACATGAAATTCACATTATAATCTAAAATATAAAATTCACAAAGAATTTTCTTCGAGCATGCCATTAATCCCCTTAGTGTAACCCTATATGTCAAACTCAAAAAACTTCATCATATCCTATGGGAAAATAAAAAATTAGAAAGTAGTGATCTCAAATAATCAATAATATTAATCGTACAGCAGAATCTATTAGTAAATATGGAATAAAAAAATTTGGCAAGGTAAATAACTCAAATACAAGCCATTTAAATAATCACATGAGCTAGAAAACATAAACATGAATATTATACTAGTCCAATAATCATATATAATATCAATAACTAATCTCATAATAATGGAATTCATGATTATTACCATCATAAACATACCTTCTCTCCCTCAGTAAAGTCATTTAAAAATAAATGATTAAAGCCTCATCCAAATCCATATTTGAAAATAAATGGGTAAGGCCTCTCCCAAGTTTATTCTAGTTTGTCTAATAAGACCTATCAATTGATTTAGGGTCTATAGAAGGAATCTACCATTACATACTCCATCTAATTCATTACTCAAAAGAAAATAGTGAAACTTAAACAACATAAACATTCGTATTGAAAAACTAGCATATGAAATGTGAATACTTTAGCCATTAACTGGGAATGGTATCAAAATAGAACATCCACAATAAAACTAAATCATAAACCCTTCAATGAAATATGTTAAATGATATCATAATAGATAAAATTAAATTAATAATAATATTCAACAGAGGATGTTGACATGCCTGAAAATACTCTAATAAAATCATTAAATTTTTCTTAAGAGAAATACCCCATTTCACTTTGAAAACATTTATTTAAAATAACCCGCAATTTTAAAGGAATAAATTTTCATTTAATATAATTTTGAAAATTTATAAATTAAGAATCGAAAAATTAAGGCGTTATGATGGTAGAAAAATATTCTCATTCTTTATAAGTTAAAAAAACATTTCTTCCATATTTTTTGTTAAAAAATCTTTAAATGACCATGTTTAGAAAACAACAAAATATCCATTTTAATGAATTTTAAAATGGGAAAAGGGTTTTCAAATTAATTTAAACAAAAATTTAAGAATAGTGAAAACCTTTTTAAAATAAATTTAAGAAAACATGTACATGGATAAAAATATTTTAAATTTCAATATTGAAAAATTCTTAAGGAAATAATATTTAAACATTAGAAAGTGTCTCAGACCACATTGAAACATTTGAATTATAAAGAACATAAAGGAATAAAATTAAATTAAACTAATAATATAATAAAAATAATTAGATTCTTGATATAAAATTTCAAATGATCGGTATATACACCACACAAAAAAAATAAGTGGTGCATAAGGAAAATACTTGACATAAGTAAAAGTGTGGTGAGAAAATCCATTTCCTTGCATTTCCTTTTCGGTGAAAATAATTTATCCTAATTTATAATGGTTTTAATAATGTTATTAACTTATAAAATAACCATAATTATATTAATAATTTCATATATTATCTTCTTATATTATATTATCACCTGTTAGTTAGTAATCTATCATTATTTTCACTAATTCTGGTGTTAATTTCCTAGTTTTTCGAGTATGGTTTGATTTGTTAACTATTGTTTTTATTAATTAGAAATTTAATTAATCATATATAAAATTTAAAACATGGTTTAAATATAATATATATTGATTATATATTTAATTATAATAATCCATAATATTTTGAGATAGGAAATGAAATGATCGTTCATGGAGACAGTAGGTCATACATACACATGAATGCTACTTCCATTCCATTATAGTATTTAAATAATGGAACATAGATTATTTATATTATACTTCTAGTATAATGTTTATTTCACATATTTTTATTACAATAATCATTAATAAATTCCATATATAGTATGGATGAATCACATCGTTTTGAAGAGGTGATAGTCCACACGTCCACAAATGAAGTTATCATATTTACAAAAAATAGATAGAATGAAGGTTTGTTTTATATAATAATTATAGAAGAATAAATACATCATAAATAATATATATATCATATAAAATTATATTGTCTGTCATAATTCCCTACCATCAGAATTATTAAAGGAAAAACAAACAACATTGTTTTGTGAGGCGGCAGTTCACCGTATATAAGAACAGTAAGTTCGTTACCCATTAGATGGAAGTGTGTGTATGTATAGTTAAATAACTTAATATAACAGCATGTCATTATATTTAGTATACTTATGTCATTATATAAACTAGAAATAAAAAAATAATTGGGTTCAAGGAAGAAATAAAACAAAAATGTTTGTTGATGGATGTTACCTCTTCTTTGGGTAACTCATTTTGGTTTATATTAAAAGGATTACTTGGATGGATCTATGCCAAAAGTAAGGATTGTAGGATTAATATAAGGAATTTTTGTCATTATTTGGGATGGCTTTGGTCAAGCTAGAAGGATCAAAGTTGTGTCAGGAAGTGAGGGAGGAGGTTCCCTTTTATAATTGATGTGAGGCGAACTTTTGGATACTCTAAAAATATTAAAATATAATAAGACTATTATAGAGCCAAAGACATCCAAATGGAATATAAATGGATACTATTTTTTAATTATTCCAATATTATAAGCAACACAACTCATTTTTTAAATATGAAAAAGTATTTATTCTTCAAAAGCACTTGAAATAATTCATCTCGATCTTTTTATAACTTCTAAAATAAAAATTCTAGGAGGAAAATCTGAAGCTTTTTAAATTGTATATGAGTTTATGATATTCATATAGAATTATTTATTTACTCATAAAAGTGAAACTTTTATAGCCTTCATCAGGTTTTCAAAAAATTAAGAAAATGAAAAAGGTTTTAAAATTATTTCAATTAATAGTTATCATAGATGGGAAATAGATAACATGGAATTTGATGAATTATTTTCTTATGAAGGGTATAATCATTATTTTTATATTCCATGAACCCCTTAAAAAATAGGGTAGTAGATAGGTGGTATGTAACCATCCAAGAAATAGCTTAATGAATTTAATTTACCAAAAAATTGGTTTGAAGTTAGGAAGACTACTTGTTATAACATTATTCATGTTCTTATAAGATTTTTTATCAAAAATACCTTTTATGAAATTTGAAAAAACAAGAAACCAAATATCATATATTTAAATTTTTAGGGATGAAAATGTTTTATTTTAAACATAAAATAAAATTTTGAATATTTTTATTCTAAATTTGTTGAAGGTATATTTTTTGGTGTATGATCCAGTCACTTTAAAGGTACATCTCTCTTTGACTTTTCAGTCTAGGTATAAATGGGTTGAGTGATTCCTGGGCTCTTGGTGAGGCGAAAAAATTTAAAAGATGATTGTATTTTTTAAAAGGGAAAATGGGATGAAAAAAAACTATAGAAATTTACATTCCATGTAAATTGATTACACAGTGTGAAATTGTTCAAGGGTTTTAGTAAAATAAATCTGAGGTGATGGGTCTTTCAGTGAATTAATTTAAAAACATTTACATGATGTGTAATCACATTAAACACCATTTAAATCACCAAACTAAAATTTTAAACAAGCTTTGTGGATTAATTTTCATTTTTTTCTACAACATTTCTCTACTCGTCCCTAAGGTGACTCTCAGTGGTTTTGGAATGATTTATTCACCTATAAATGTCATGGTTTGGGGTTTGATTCCCAGTAATCCTTTTTTTCTTTTTTTACCTATTTTTTCTCCTTATTCTAAGGAAGTTGTGGAACTATTGATAGTTTTGGGTTTGGGGTTCATCTTCATCCATGTTTTTGGTCTATATCGCTTATTTCATTGTTGATTTTATCATCTTACATCAATTGGGGTTATCCATTGGTGAGTGTATATCACTGTTCTTGAGGTTTTATGTTTAAATTTAAATCCCAAATTATTTATTTCAATTACTTGTATTAATTTTATAATTTCTATTACACAATTAGAAGTTTATTTTCATAGATTAAATTAATTTATTTGATAAATTAATTAATTGAAATAATTATGAATTGAATAATTAATTGTTGAATTAATTATGGGATTTAGGATTGTCAATTAAATAATTAATTTTTTAATTAGTTATGGGGTATTTGATTTTTTGAATTTTGATAATTAATCAATGAATGTGATTAATTAATTGGTTAATTAATTAAAGGGGATTTTGTACTTAATTTATTTATGAATTAATTAAGTGGGTTGATTTGATAAACTAATTTTTGAATTAATAATGAGTGGTATGTGAATAATTAATGTTTAAATTAATTAATGGAAGGATTTGAATATGAAATTGTTGAATTTTATTAATTAATTAGTGAATTAATATTTTATTGTAATATATGTGATATTGAAATGATGAATGGTAGCAATGTAATTCATGTGTGATTGAAATGGTGAATGGTAACAATAAAATTTACATGTGACTTAATGTTATTTGAAATATGAATGGTAAAAATGGCATCTAATTATGAAATTTTGAATGGTAATAGTTGAAATTAGTCAATTATTATGAAATATGAATGGTAACAATGCTATTAAAATATGAAATATGAATAATAACAATGGAATTAAATTTTAAAATGATGAATTGTAAATGTGGAATAAAGTAATGTATTATGAAATATGAATGGTAAAAATGGAATTTAGATCTATGATATGGTTCGAGTATTCTTAGGAACCTAGGGGTGTTGTGTGGTTAAATAAAGAGTAATTAAATAAATGTGAACTATTTACCTCATTACTTGTATTTTACTCTCTATAAAAATACATAAACTTTTTTTATCGGATATTTTTTTAGAAATAATTTGTGGTGGAAAACTATGTTATACCCACACCCTACACAGGGTACCTGATCAGTACCTGAATAGACTTTATGTTTGTTAGATAAGACTATATAAAAGGCCCTGTATTAGATGGATGATTTGGGATGGATCATGGATGAGGGAACCAGATGTGGTTTGGGACCTGCTCAAGTGTTTTTGGGGTATTTTATTTTGGGTTTTATTTTTAACACTTGGTAGGTACTTTATCATGGCATATCTACTGTTTAGTTTTGAAATTTTATATCAAGATTTTGTCATATTTTGATATTGTTATTATTATGGTTATGGTTATATCATTTTGATTATTGTTTTTAAATTTTCCATTAGTTTATTACATTGATTAAGAGGGTATAATCTCCAAATTATTGATTGTATAACCTCGCTATTAGTCTGTATCCTCTGGAATATGAGGAGGCATGCCTCAGGTGATGTGACAGACCAGCTTGGGGAACCGGTGTGTAGAAACCAGGATGGGATGTCACAAAATGGTATCAGACCCAAGTTTTCCTTTATTTTATTTTTTTAGATATTTGGGAAAGTTATAATGGTAACTATAAAGATTCAGGCCTTAGTTATGAGCTCATGCATGGGAGTAGCTAACCCACGTATGGGGGAAACCTAAGTACCCAGGTTGGGATTGTTGTTATTGTTGTTCTCTATTACAGTTGTATATTATTTCACCTTGGTTGATTCAATTGTTGTGTGATGAGATAATTGTTTTGAGATTATCTAAGATTTGACTCATTTCCTAGTATGTAATAAGAATTGAGTTGGATGCATCATTTTATGCACTAAGTATTTATTATGACAAGCATCATCTTAGCCACGCATGGGAAAGTGTGTTTTGGTTAAGTTGTTGAACATGAATTTTTTTTCATTTATTATGAAATTGAACAAAAAATGCCACCTAATGCGAATTTTGAGAAATTGTAAAATGATTCAAGATGATAATAAATGGGTCTCTTATGAGAAATTTGAATAATGAGAATTATTTTTTCCTTATTAACCATAACCCAGATTTAGGATGGTTAAGGGTAGTGATAGCACCTCAGTTTTGACTGTATGGTGGGGAAAGGAGGAAATTACTTATTCTGGATTATTGTGATATCCCATAAATGTTTTATTATTGTGTTATGTGTCCTATGATTTTTTTTTTAATTATATATATATTCCTCTACAATGACGCATGTTGATATGATTATAAGAGGATATGGATGGAAATGATCTACTAGCAATGGAACCTAAGACACCGATCGTGTTGGGTGAGGAAGTCGGATAGCAGTTCCAAGTGAACTTTTCTAAATTCATGAATTTTATGGAAATAGACCTAGAGTAGGTTGTGAGGAGGATCTCTAACCTTACACTAGAGTTTCAATTACCACACCCTCTAAATTTTACTAGAGAGGGTGGACCTAAGGTACTAGTTTCTTGAATTGAGTCTATCCAGACAATCCTTAACCATTTACACACCCCTATCATGAATAGGGTAATTTTGGATACTTATATGATATGAGGATTAGTGAAACACTAGTGGGAAATTCAGTCATAGACTGGATAGGCTAATGGAATGTTATGGAAGAAGTTCTTGGAGAAGTTATAGGAATAGTTTTATCTAGATACGATGAGGTAGGAGAGATAAACTAAGTTCATGTGGTTGTCAATGTGGAGTATTTCCATTATGTTCTATATTGTGTGATTTATAGATTTTCAATACTTTTCTATAGTGTTAACAGGGGATGAGACAACTATGATAATGAATTTTCAGGACAGAATGAAATGTGAGATTAAGTCCTATGTTTACCTCTTTCAGTTAAATAAGTTTACTAAGGTGGTAGATCAGGATCTCATAATTGAGGGTAACATGAAGGAGGATTCCACTTCAAGACATATAGTTTATGTTGAGCGGCCAGGAGTTACATTATCTGAGAGCAGGAAGTGTCCCTATGAGGCTGTTAGTTAGGGTAGTGGAAGGAAGAGTGTCTATACAGAGGGGTCAGTTACACATGACCTTGCTCGGATTGTCTATCATCAGTGTGGTAGGTAGGGCCACTATCATAGACATTATTCCTGACCACCAATAGAATGTAGATCTTGTGAAATTATGGTAAATATATAGATGTTTTGTAGGAACTCATGATAGGTAGTTAGTGGTGGAGTAGCTAGAAAGAACCAGAGTGATAGAAGGGGATATTCTTCACTGTATCAGTCTTGCAGCTACAATTCTATTGGCCATGTTAGTAGAGGCAGTGGAAGAGGTGCTTCATGGAAAGATCACCCATGTTGATATAGTGGTGTATATTAAGGATCTAATCCTTCATCACAATGAACCGGGTAAGGACAATTACATGTCATTTACCCTAAACTTGAGGATAGTGAGGCTCGACCATCGAAGGTGAGAGGTATTGTTCATGTAGCCTCTACACTTGTTATTTCTTTATTTGATATTGGTGCCTCTCATTACTTTATTTTTTCACAACTTTTGAATTGTTTGATCATAGTGGTGGAGTTAGTGAGAGGGTTTTTTATAATTAATGTTTCGTTGGGATTATGGTAAAGAGACATCTTCTTGTAAAAAGGGTGTCCTATCGAGGTTAGGAAGTATCATTTGCTATTGGATATTTATATCCTTTATATTTCAGGATTCGATCTAGTTTTGGGTATGGACTAGTTAGTATCATAGCGATCAAACGTTGATTTTTACCATAGGAGAGTTACTATTTTCACCTAAGGGTAACAAATATGTTCACCTTGGAGAGTGGGAAATAAAGGTGGGTCGTGCAGGGATAGTTCATCTACAATTGGGGGATCTCACTGCCCAGGTTTCTATTTTGTTTCTAGATTATAGAGGTGTGAAGCATGATTTCTGTCCACCCATGATTTATAGGTTTCAGTGTGTGTTTCCTAAAAAATTATTAGGGCTTCCATCTAAGATAGATGTAGAATTTACAATAGAGCGCATGCTGGAGGCTGATCTAGTTTCTATTCCACCATACATAATGGTGTCGATAAAGATTCAAGAGATTAAGACTCAACTAGAAGAGTTGGAAGATAAGGTTTTATCCATCCGAGTTCAACACCTTGGGGTTCTCTAGTTTCATTTTCTAATAAGTCTAAAGGGACACTATGCTTATGTGTTGATTATCAGAAGTGGATTCGAATGACTTTAAATTTCCAGTATCCTCTTCCATGTATTGATTATATTTTTTACCAGTTGAGGTGAGCTTGTGTATTTTCAAAGATCGACTTGAGATTGGGGTATCATCAATTGGGATTTTGACATTATGATATACCGATCGCTGCTTTTAGAAGCAGATATGGACTTTATGAGTTCTTTTTAATTCTTTTTGGGTTAATGAATGCACCATAAGTGTTTATGGGCTTGATGAACATAATATTATATCCAAATATAGATTAGTTTTTGGTAGTGTTTGTAGATTAAATCTTGGTGTACCCTAAGACTCATGACGATCATTCCCAATATCTTGACATCATCCTAAGTACACTAAGAGATAATCTAATATACTCAAATCTATTTAAGTGATAGTTTCGTATTTATTAGGTACAATTATTCATTGACATCATCTTAGAGTAAGGTGTATCAGTAGTCCCAGAGAAGGTTCAAGAAGTTGTTTCATGAGAACATCCCAAGATTGTTTTTTGATATCTATATATTTTTTGGATTAATAGGATATTATCAGAGATTCATCGAGGACTTTTCCCAATTAGAAGCACCATTTTTGGCATATCCAAAAAATGTGATAATGTTTGAATGGTCATATTCACGTGAGTATGCTTTCCAGAATTTGAAGAAGCACTTGACATCGACACCAATCTTGATCCTACCCAAGCCAGGTGATAAGTATATGGTGTTTTGTGACACTTCTAGGTTCGAACATGGAGTTTTGTTGATATAGGGAGATCAATTTGTGGTGTATGGGTCTCAACAGTTTATTCCACATGAATGAAACTACCTTATACACAAACTCAAGTTAGATGTAGTGTTTTATGCTTTGAAGCATTGGTGGCATTGTATGTAGGGAGAAACCTTTATGGTGTATACTTATCACAAGATCATGAAATGTATCTTCTTTTCATAGAGATTTAAATATTTAAAAGAAAATTTGGGTAGATTATATTGATTCATTTGATTTTGATCTATCATATACACCTGGAAAGGGATACGATGTTTTTTATTCCTTAAGCAAGAAAATTCCGAATCAGTATTTTCAGGTGTTTATTTCTAAGTGGAAGATGGTGGCTTTATTGTGTTTGATTCATGTTGTAGTTCAGTGGAGTTAGGAGAATATGAATATCATGTCAGTTTCCAAAGAGTCTACACATTTGATCTGGGTTAGATACATGAAGTATGAGGATCTAGAGTTATTTACTATGAGGGAAATCATTGAAGGTGGGGAGTCACCTTCCAATTGCAGCATAGATGAGGATTAGATCATCTATGTCAGGAATCATGTTTTGTGCTAATGAGAATAAGGGAGGATATGATGCATGATATTCATTCATTAAAGTGTTTGTTACATCTAGGTGTGACCAAAATGTACCATAACCAATGATGATAGTTTTGGTGGCCGAGCAGAAAAAAGGATATAGCAGGGTTCGTGACATGATGCTACACCTTTCAGAAGGTAAAAGCTAAGCATTAATGCCCTGGTGGTTTTCTATAATCATTTCAAAATCTATAATTTAAGTGGGATGATGTAACGGTGGACTTTGTGTTGGTTCTCCCAAGGATTCCTCAAAATAATGAATTTATTTTGGTGTTTGTAGATAGACTGACAATGGTAGCTCATTTCATGCATATACAGGATACTCTCTCGGTGGAGCATCTAGGATACTTGTATGTTTGGAAGATAGTTCAACTTCATGAGATTCCACATACTATAGTTTCATACCATGATTCTCATTTTATGTTCTCTTTTGGTAGGTCTTACAAAAGGCACTTGGTACACAAGTTTTACTGAGTATGACATTCAACCCCTAGACAGATGGGTAATCAGAACATACTATACAGGTGCATGAGAATATTAAGTGAGCATGTGTTCTTGACTTTGGTGTGTCTTGGGAGATTCACCTATATTTAGTGGAATTATCTTATAAAAATATTTATTAGGTGACAATATAGATAGACCCATATGAGGCACTTTATGGTAGGTCGTGCGGATAACATCTATGTTGGATGGAGGCTGGTGAGTCAGAGTTGTTGGCATGGAGTCTCATGTATGAGACTTCAAAGAAGGTTTAGCTTATTTAGAAGTGTATGGATATGGATCAAATTATATAGAATACATTTACAAATATACATTTATGACCCATATATTTTATAGAGGGTGATCATATATTCCTCTAAGTGTCACCTAGATTGGGTCACCATATGATATGGAGACAAGGAAAGCTAAATACCAAGTTTTTGGACCATTTAATATTGAGTAAATAATCAGTCTGATGGAATACTAATTGGATATTCCCTATAGATATAGTTCTATGTATATTTATTTCCATGTCTCACAACTATAGTGAAATCACCCAGACAATTCTCATATGAATGATTTAGATGATGTTGATCTTAAGACAGATTCATCCATTAAGAAGAATTGGATACGTGTGTTGGGTCATAGTGAGAAAGTGTTTAGTGGGAAGACTGTGATGATTTTTCATGTATTGTGGAAACATGGATGGGTTTATGAGGAAAAAGGGAGACTAAATCATATATGAGGGATCAGTGGTATGATCTTTTTGACTCGAGATTTTATAGATACTTGGTAGTGAAGATAAAGGACGAGCTATTATAAGGTGTAAGATTGTATGATCATGTCTTTTCTAGGTACTTATCTCACTAAGTTTGAGTTTAGGTATAAATGGTTTAAGAGTTTCATGGGTTCCTAGTGAGATGAGAAACTTTAAAAGTTTTTTGGATTGTTTAAAATGGAAAATTTGATGAAACATCAATTTCATAACATTTAAATTCCATGTAATGGGGTTACATGTCATGTAATTATTCTAGGGATTAATATAATAAATCCAAGTTGATGGATTTTCTATATAATTCCATTAAAAACATTAACAAGATGTATAATCACGTTATATTCCTTGTAAATGCCTCCCCTATGGTTTTAAAAATGTTGTGTGGTTGAATTATCATTTTTTCGACTATATCATTTCTTCAATTTACCTTTGGTTTAATCTTAGTGGTTTTGGAGTGATTTATTTATCTCCAAATTTCATAGTTTGGTATTTGATTTCTGGTAATACTTTTTCTTTGGTTCCCTTAAATTCCTACTTAATCCTATGAAAAGGTAAAATCATTGATAGATGTGGGTTTGGGGGTTGATCTTGATCTTAGGTTTTGTTCTAGATCACTTCTTTCATTGTTCATTTGATTATATTACATCAATTAGGGTTATTTTTTGGTAAGCGAAAATCAATGTTCTTGAGGTAGGTGGTCTAAATTCAAATCACAATGTCTTGATTTCAATTACGTGTATCTAATTATAGAATTTATATTAAGTGATTAGCAATTTATTTTCATAGATTATGTTGATTGATTTTTTGAATTAATTAACTATGTGAATTTTGAATTGAATAATTAATTTTTTTAATTAATTATTGGATTTGGGATTATGAATTAAATAATTAACTATTGAATTAATTATGGTATATTTGTGATTGTGGGTTAGGATAATTAATCATTGAATGTGATTAATTATTAAGTGAGTTAATTAAATGGGATATTGTTCTTAATTAATTGATGAATTAATTAAGTGTATTGATGTGATTAATAAATTGATTAATTATTAATGAGATATATGTGATTAATTAATTGTTGAATTAATTAATAGAAGGATGTGAATCTGAAATTATTGAATTTTATTAATTAATTGGTGAATTAATAAATATTGTATTGTGAAATTGTGATATATGTTATATTGATAGGATGAATGGTAAAAATGGAATTCATGTGTGATAGAGATGGTCAATGGTAATAGTGGAATTCACATGGGAATTAAAATTGTGAATGGTAACAATAGCGTTCACATGTGACTTGAAATATTAATGGTAAAAATGACATTCAATTATGAAATTATTAATGGTAATAGTGGCATTCAGTCATTTATTATGAAATATGAATGGTAATAATGTCATTCAAATATGAAATATGGATGTTAAAAATGGAATTCAATTATGAAATGATTAATGGTAACATTGGAATTTAGTCATGTATTATAAAATATGAATAGTAATGATGGAATTTAGATATATGATATAGTTCAGGTGTCCTTGGGAACCTAGGGGTGTTATGTGTTTAAATAATGAGTAATTTAATAAATGTAAACTATTTACAACTTTTCCTATATTTTATTATTTATACAATTGAATACACTATTTTTACTATATATTTTTTAGATGTATTTGGTAGTGGCTCAATGAGTTTTACTCACACCCTACTCGGGCTTCCTGATAGGTACCTAGATAGAATTCATGTTTATAGGACAGGACAAGGGAAAAGGCCTTGTGTTATTTGGGTGATTTGGGATAGAACATGGATGATGGAATTAGACATTCTTCAGGGCCCACTCAGAGAGTTGTGAGTGTCTTTACTTTTGGGTTTGCCTTTTGACACTTGGAAAGTATTTTATCATGGAACATATACTATTAAATTTTGATATTGTACTTCATATTTAGGTTATTTTTTATATTATTATTATATTATATATGGTTATATCATTTTGATTATTTTTTATTTATTTCACACTAGCTTATTACTCTTATTAAGAGGTTATAGTTTCTCCATTCTTCATATTAGACCCTCGCTACTAGTCGGCAAAATCTGGTTTATAGGGAGGTGCACCTGAGGTCATGTAACTGATTGACTCGGGGCATGAAGTGTGGCATCTGACAAGGGATGTTACACTTGGGGTACTCCAATTCAATCAAAGAATATCGATTCTTGATTATATGGACTAAAATGGTGGAAAAATCAATTCATTTTGTTTTGGATGAAAATTTACCAAATTATTTTTCTTAAAAGGTTTTTTAAAATGGTGTTTTAAATGAACATTTTCAAACTAACTAAGTTAAAGAATAAAAATAATCTCTATTAAATTTTTTACCTAAAGATTTCCAAAAAATATAAATACCATACCCTTGAAAATTTCATTGGATATTTTTAATTGGGAACTCCTTCTAGAAGATCAGTCTTAAATGAGGTTGAACATGTTTCCTTCATCTCTCACCTAGAACCCTAAAACCATAATTATTCCCTTAATAATAAAAATTGGGAACCTTCCATTAAAGCTGATCTAAATTAATTTACCTAGAATTATGTATATACTGGTATGTAAATTCATAATCATCAACCTATTATTGTTTATAAATGGGTTTTTTTAAATAAGTTAGATGAGAATAAAAATATCACCAAAAACAAAGCACTTTTAGTAGTAAAATGTTATAACCAAGAAGAACGAACATGCTATAGTGAATCCCTTTCACTTTTCACTCAATTAGAATCTTTTACCATGTCATTGTAATTTTACTCTCATATTAATTTTAAAATAATTAAAATTGATTTAAAAATCACTTATTTAAATGGTTTTATTAACAAAATTGTTTTTTTGGAATAACCAACAGGTTTTTAAAATCCACTTTTTTCAAATTCTATTTTCAAATTAAAAAAACACTTTATGGTTTAAAGAACCCACCTGAGATTGGTATTAATATATTTAAAATTATCTTATTTCAAATTGTTTTAAAATTATATTATATGATTCAAAGATTTTTCTAGAATACATATCAAATGGTTTATTACCCCTGTAATCTTATTTTTATGATGTGATTTTCTGATCTACCAATGAATCTATTTGTTTTTAATTTTTTGATTTAATGAAAAAGGAATTTTAATGATATTTATAGGTGAACTCAAATTATTTTTTAGTTTTCAAATTTCTAATTGGTATTATGGTATATTACAATACCAATGCAAATACACTAATTAAATCTTAAAAATATTTTTAATTGAACATAATACATAAATTTTTACACCAATAATTACAATATGTATGATAATATTGGATGAAGTCAGTAAAATAGTCAACAATAATATTTATAGAAGTATTATTGGTAGTCTACATTATCTTACTATGACCCAAACAGATATCTTTTGAAGAGTTATTTTTTCTCATTTTTAATCGAATCTAAAGGAATCTCACTCTAAATATATAAAAAGAATTTATCATTATTTAAAAGGAACTAAAATATCAATTTTTTTATCCAAAAGGAAATATTTTTGAATTAACTTGTTTTATAACAATGATTTTTTAGGATTCATACTAGATAATAAAATTATAAGTGTAACATACAACCTACCTAGAAAATTCATCATCTCATGTGGTATTGAAAATAATAACTCAATTAATTTTTCTACAGCTGAAGGGGAATAAAAAGTACCTAGGAGTTGTTGCAACCATATAATATATATTAAACACACTTTATTATAATTAAATATTATATTTAACCATATCCCTATATATTTATATAACACTGGTGTAATCAATATCTCTAAAAATTCTATGCAGAACACTCAAACGAAAAACAATGACCTTTGGAACCATTTCTTAAGAGATCACTTATAAAAGGGTGATTTATTATAAGATTTTTTCCAATAGAATATTAATTGGATTATTTTTTTTATAAAATTAAATCCTTTGAACATTTTTAATTCATTAATGTTCAGTTAGTAATGTTTTTCTTATGACACCCTTTATTTCATCAATGAATGTATTTAGTTATTTATTAAAATGTTATTAAAATATTTAATTCCTTATTTAATTTTTTTTCTCTCTTAGATATGATCCTTGTGTATCACATGTGTTATAATTTCAAGGGGAACCTTATCTCTTCTTTAAATATGAAATAATAATTAAGATAAATATTTTTTTTTCTAATTGATTATTTCATTTCAAAAAAATACTTATTTAAAAATTTTCAAATATCAGTTTTCTAAGAATAGTTATAAATCATATTATTATTATTAGTTTTAAACTAATGATTTTTTCAGAACTCATAAAAGTATTTATATTTAAACTCATTTTTTAATACAAAATAGCTTTTATCTCTCATAATGAAGGATTGTTGATGAGTAAAAATATTTTATATACTTGTCTCTTTAAATTTATTTATGAATTATATTTGATGAAATGGAAATTAGAAGATTATTACTAATAATTTTTCACCTCAAAATAAATCTTTAAATAGAGAGATAAATTATGGATTTAAAACCATTCCTTGAGAAAATTTGTTCTATATAAAAGGTATGTATCAATTTTATATTATGTTTCTATTTTTTCTTTTTATTCCCTTATTAATTTCATTTCATCACTTACATATTATCTCTTACATAAATTCCATTACTCTTTATAATATACAATTTTAATAAGTATTAAAAATATAAAAGTTTTTTTTAAATCACTTTTTATTTTCCTCATTCAAAATCATTTCTCTCTTAAAAAATTCTTTTAAAGATGCTATTTTCTTTTTAAAAATATCCCTTGGGATTTTCTTCAAATTCTTCCTCTTAAATTTCTCATTCCACTAATTATTTTTCTTTATGATATTCACCAAGGTAGAGAATATTTTAGAACAATTTTTTCTCAAAGGGGGAGAAATTTCTAATAAGTTTTACAAAATTTTAGAGATTTTCTGTTTAATTTATTGGACTTCAAAGTGGGAGAAATATTCTCAAAATTTATGGTTTCATTTTTTAAATTTTTTTCAATATAGTGCTTAATTTTATTACAAAAGAGTGATCTTCTAATATGAGTCAATTTTTTTATTCTTAAATATTTCATGGAATGTTATTTTTATTTATTTCCTTGATATTATTGAATATTTTGTTAATATGTTGAATTAAAATGTTATCTCTTCTGTTCTTCATTTTCCCAAGATTTAAAATTTTATGTTAAGTGATTTTTATCATCAATATGGGGGAGATTATTCTAGATCTCCCTATTATGGTATTGTAATGATCACAAAAACTCACCTTTATTTCTGTGAATTTAGTTTATGTGAGTTTTAGTCTTTATTTTATATTCCAAATAATGGAATTAAATGACATAATAAACATATTGTAATGTTTTTTTCAATGTATGGGCACACCCTATTTTAGGTTTGGATTAATTTTAATCATGTTTAAAGTTCTCTATAAGGTGTTATAAGGAAGTGATGGATGGTACATTTGAAGAGTCTCAGTAGCAGGTTGCATCGACTAGCTGGTACTGGGCACCGATCATCCAGTTCCATGATAGAAGTATCCTAGGTGTGTAGTAGGTACACTGGCTAACCATTGATGTGAGTATAACTAAGTTCTTATAGAATAAACCCACAAGATATATGGTGGAGGTGTACTAACAAGTTGGTGATAATTCAAGAAGAAAGGATGTCTCTATGTAGGCCATTAACTACTGGTTGTAGATACCATATATCCAGTGGTGTCAAATCCTTCAGAGTAATCCATCAATAAATGTAGTTAATTTTGTATTAAAAGTCATATTCTTCATATTCATTACACATAATGATTTCCAAAGCCCTTATGATCCTCTTAGAGCCTATAAAAGTAGTTCCTTGGCCTCTTGGAAGATATACTAAATAAAATGATTTCCAACATTTCTCCAAAGTTGAAATCAATGCTGAAGTGCTATAATTTTCAAATATTCTCAAAGATACTTTCTAATCTCGCAATATCTCAATGGATTTCAACATTTATCCCAAATTTAATATCCCCATTTTTATTCATCCATATAATATTTTTTTGAGTGTCATTATATCAGTTTTTCTCATGCATGCCTCTCTCCACTCATCAACTTTATCTAATGGGTTCCTACTCCACAAAAGTGAGGTATGGGGTTATTGGCTACCAGTTCTGCTCAATAGGGTGATAACAAGCCATAATTGTGAGGAATATGTTTCTTGATAAACACTAAGATCAATGTATTAATAATATTGAATGCTCTAGTCTATGGGTGTGAAAATAGGGGGTCGTAGTCAAGCTATCATCATATTTATTAACAACATGGTTTTCTCTCTATTTACTTTATCTCATTGAATCATTTATTATCGAATTACATACATTCATAACTTTAAAAAAATTATTTGATATTATCTTCAGTAAATTTGGACAAATTTATCAACTACTGCTCGGTAAATTTATCTCTTTATTATTTCAAATTCATTTTAAAATATATATTTACCTTATCCTTTAATTTTTAAAATAAAATACCCCCTCTCCCTCTTTCTATATTCCTATGACCCACATTTTTTTACAACTATTATATCCATATTCACACACCCATAGTTGTTTGTTTTTTCATGTGGACCTTTATATTTCCATGGGTTAGGTTATTGTGGTTATAGTGTCCATATGGACACATTTATAGCCACAGGCATGGCCTCTGTCTATAAATTCCATACACTGACTGGTGTCCATCATTTGAGACCAAGGATATAGCCTTGTGGGATATATCCATGGAACTTATTTCCATGTATTTTTTACCCATAAAAATAAAATATATCTGTTGGCATATGGGATATATCTATGGTCATGGTTCATGGTTATAGCTTTATTTTTCTACTAGTGGATCATATTGGTGATTCTGTTCTATTAATTTTATCATGTTTTCATCTCATAGATAATATATATAAATATTTTGTATATATGTTTTATATAATTAATGATTCTTATGGTAATTTAATTGAACTTATAATGATGATTCACAATGCATGCTTAAGAATATCACTTTTAGTGATTATTAAATTAACAACAGCAATGAACTTATTTATGAATATAAATTGGTTTATAACCATTAAATAATTATTAATAAATGTTAAATTAATAATTATAATATAATATATCTATTATTTATTTTTTATTAGAAATTTTTTTTATAAACATTATATATTTGTTCATGTTGTTGGTAAAATCTCCTAAATAAGAACACGTTATAATTACTGAATGAGTAAGATCATGATTTTGTATAGTAATAGTATCTTATTTACTAAAGATTAATTACTAATGAAATTATTATATTAATAAGTTTTATTTAATAAGAGGTATATGAAGAAGTTAAAAAATAATTATTTATGATAGGATAACACTTATGTTGAATACATTAAACTTATCTAAGAGGACCTCTTAGAAATGATGGATTTGGGACTCCTTATTATGACCAAAGGTTTCAAAACATGGGAGATCATTTTTAGGGATATAATTTAGGTTATTATTAAATTTTATTTTTAAAGATATGTGTGTGTTAAAGTGGATAGAGTAGGGATCCTTTTATAGGTGAGCTTGAGTGGCGTTTTCGCAAATATGCATTCCTTAATGTGTATAGAATGCCTTTTTCTATGGAAAGTAGATTCAAAATGAAAAATTATAGATATGGTAAATTAATCCTCTAATCCACACAATTTATATATAACTTATTAAGATATTTTTTTCTTTATCTCTTACTTTAACCATTTTTACCTTATTTTCTCTTTACCGTGGTAACTCATTTTTTATCATAGTAACTTATTTGTATGCCTAAAAACGAAATTAGCCTTCTTATATAATGTCTATTTGATGATTAAATATTTAGACTCTATTTAATCTAAAAAAATTATAAATATTATAATATTAATTTTTAAATGAAACCATAAAATATATTAAAAGAAACACATTTTACATAAAAATACTGTTTTAAAAAATTAAGTGTTATTAATCTTATTTTATATCAATGAATTTCTCAATGATTTAAAATATATTATTTTATGCAATGAAACATTAAATTTTATTATAATAATATTTTAAAACTGATTAATTTAATTAATTAAGATAAAAAGGCATATCAATTAGAAATAAACTAATCCTGGAAACAAATCTCCTTTTAACATTAGATGCCTTTAACCAAATCCCATTAAAATTAATTATTTTTTAGTGGTAGAATATTTATTTGAATTTTATAAAAACATCATGTCATTATTTAAAAAATATATTAATAATATATAATGAGTAAGAATAAATATTTTATTAAAAAAATATTTAATTATATTTATTTTATACGAGAATCATTTATTATGGGTGAATTATATTTTTAAAAAAATTATTGACAATTAAAAAATAATAATTTAGTTTTTAGATACAAGTATATCCAATAACCATATATCTAATATCCATATATTATATCACCATATGTATAATAGTTATATGTATAATAGCTATATTCTTAATAATTATATTATATTTCTAAATATATCCTTACATGTTTATCAAAAACCATTCATTCAATTCTATAATTTAAATTTAATGATTTTTAACATAATTATAACATGTTGTATTCTATCTATACTATTCATTACTAGTATGATCTCTCTATTAGATCATGATAATGAAATATTCAGTCATTTAGTATTTGTATTTAATTGTTGTTTCATTAATTTATTATTTTTATTAATTAGGTTTCACATAGTTATGTCATAATGTATTTCATTTTTGAATTATTATATTCTGTAATAATTAAATAAGTCATTTATAAGAACCTGGTTTTTCTATCAAGTACGGATCCTTTAATTTTCAGTATAGTTATTTTTTTGGACTAATATGAATGTATAATGAGTTCACATTAGTTTTAGTGGTGTCCATGGCTTGTTCGGAGCCTGAAACCACATTTGGTGGGAAAAATGCACTGGCCACACGGTTTGAAGAAACCATGTGATCCAGTCTGCATAGTTTCCTTAACTATGTGAGGGTTGTACAGATGGCCCAAGTTGGGCACACAACTTTTCCTAACTATATTCCCAGGGCTGCACTACTATGCAAATACTTCTGAAGTTTTTAGTAGATCCACCAGAACTTTTGGAGCATGGTTTCTCAAACCATGTTCACCTAACCATGTGGTTCTCCCCTTGAGGAATTTCTATACACATGATTGGATCACATTTTGGCCAATCATGTGGCCAAACTATGTGCCCCTAAAACTTTGGGTAAAATTACTATTTTTCCTTAAATGATTATATTTTCAACCCTCCTAATTTATTTCAAATTTCTGCTAGTAACAAACCCCTCATCTCATATTAGATCTCCCATGGAAGCCTAAATTTAGGTTTTGCAATAACTCTTCGATCTGAAGTCTAATTGAGATTCTATTCATCTTGTTGGATCCACATTGGTATGTTCTTCAATCATATTTCATATTTTCCCATTTTTAATTCTCTCAATGAATTTATTGAGGTGAAGGCCCCTATTAACTATTTTCAGTGTGTTGATCCATTCTTACATTTTATCTCAATGTATTACAAATGAAGTGATCATAGTGGATGAGGAGAGTACTACAAGCTTTGGGAATGTGGTTTAGTATTTATCCCTTCAAGCCTTGGTATTTTATTATATGTGATATGTGCAGTATGCTATTTTCATTACATGCTTCCACTAATTTGAATCTGTCTTAAATTGGTTGTGCTTATTGGATACTAAAATATTTTTAGAACCGAAATCATATCTAGATCATCCACCTTAGATTGAGCCATTACTTTTGGTATTCCCTATTTCATGCTAAATTGGATTTCATGGTAATAAATCCAAGACACCTATCGGTGTGTTTGGATTTACCTTAAAATGAAAATGTCATATTGAAAGTGGATGAATGTAGTGGCATGGATTTGCTAATGTTGTTATAAATTATAATTAGTTGATTTTGAACATGGGTGGTAAAACCACATCACCCAATTAAATGGAAAAAAAGTTACACCATTGTTGTTAAAAAATTATAATGAGTTATGAATTGTTCATTCACTCATATTAAATCCAATATTTACCTATTACTACTGATGTAAGGGCATGGTGACCCTTTCAGTTATGGTAAATATGAATGATGACCCTTAGGCATGTTATATGCATATATTTGTTCATGGAGTCCCTTTATATATGTGATACTGGAATGAAGTCCTTTGATAATTATGATATGGACACAGTGTTCCTTTATAAATGTGATATGTGAATGGTGATCCTATTTTGATATATTGTCCATGAGGACCCTATTCCATGATATTGGGCCTAACAAACCTTACTTTAAAACTTGTTATAGAGTCCCCTACTCTTCTTATACTAAGCATGGAATCCCTATACTATGATAATAGGCATGGAGTCTACTACTCCTATGATATTGGGCATGGTGTCCCATACTCTTGTGATGCTGGGTATGGTGACCCTATATTGTGATAGTAGGCATTACGTCCCCTGATACTTCTTTAGAGATATTCCGGCATGATCCAAATCATAGTGTCAGTATTTTTTTCTTTCTGGAACCATGGGTGACACATTTTCTATTATTACTATTTTTTTATTATATCTACACACTACCATATTATGTACATGGATTGGATATATAAATACACCATTAGTGGTGGCCTACTCGATTTATCTCACACCCTATCCAGGCCACTCATGGAACTATGGCAGAATACATCCTGGTGGTTTTCAATAAGGGGAAGTATCCTATTGTGGATGTGTGACTTCAAGCATGACTTATGATGGGATCTTGGTAGCAAATGACTATACTGGATCTTGGATGCTTGGAGAGATTTGGTCTTTTTTGTTAATTTTGTGTATCATGTACTGTATTGAATACCTACTACCATGTATACATGATTTCTCTATTTTGTAGATACATGACACCATCATCCATTGTATATGATCTAGTTTACTTCCTTTGATTATTATTTAGTTTTGGATCATTATTTAGGCTTCCGCTAAAGTGGGTTAATGGTCTAGTTCTCATAGTGTCTATTTCCATTATTTGATCAATTTATATATGCTTCATCTATTTATCTATTTTTAGTTATATGTTATGCTTCACTCTGATAATGAGGTCATAGTCTCTGTATGGACACACCCTAGTCCCTTGCTTCTATTCGACAGCCTCTAGATTATGTAGAGGCGTTCTTGAGTCAATGTGGTCAATCAATATTAACGCACCCCTTAGTGGAACCCAGTTCCGGGACAACACAGCATTAATCATTTTAGTTCATTTTTTGTGTATTACAAGTTATTTAACACATTATTAATTTTAGAAAATGTATACTTAAATTTTTTGGAGTTACAGTAACCATATTTTATAAAACATCTAGTTATGGAAGTATCATAAAATATATGTGTATTATATAATATGAAATACATTAATAAAAACCTATCATGTGAGATTATGGATTTATACCATATCTACTTCATGCTTGTATATGATCACCTTATGGTCATGATATGGGGTGAGATACATCTTCTACAATTTTTTTATGGGTTTGGAATCGATTAAATAATGAGATTCCAATAGAAAATGTGGTATATGGTTTTTATAATAATGAGATGTGGTTCCTATGTAGTAATAGGCAGCATCAGTGATTGATCATGGAATAATATTGATATTAATTTGAGTATGGGCCTTGATTGGGATTGTTAGAGATAGGATGAGGGTGTCTCGGGATGAGTTTCATTCAAGAAATATTGGGACCTATATGGGTTGGTTGTCAAAAGGACATATAAGGGAAGTCATATGGTGGTGAGAATTTTGTCATCCATAAGTGTAAGACTCTTATGTTATAAATTTCATAGTGGGGGTGAAACTGATAGATACATGGTTATGATACCATTGTGAAACTATTTTGAGAGTATGATTATTCCATCTATTTACTTGGTAAACACCAAAATTAAAATTCAATTATAGTCTTTAGGTGGAGTTAGTTACTTGGGAGATGGATTTTGATAGGATCCAGTGTTAATCCAAGAGTGAATTGAATCAAGGATACATATTTACTTATGTGGGGAGAACAATTATAGATTGTTTTACCTAAGTATTCAACCATTTAATTACACTGAATATCAAACTAAACCTTGGTGTGGGTTTTGGGTGATTAATTGATGCATTTGGTAGTTAAGGTGTTGTGATTTGGTGATTTGATGGTTCATAACTTTTGAGGTTGGTTGTTTTCAAGAAGATTCATCCAGAGTAGGTTTGTCTAGTTTTTATAGGTATTTGGATATAATGAGGTGAAAATTTCATTAATAGAGTTTTTTAGGATGTTTGTTTCATGTTTCAAGGTTTTTAACTATTGTTTTTTTTTTTTGAAAGAGATAGTATATCCATATTTAAATTATATGTTGTGTAGTTGCATCCAAATTAGTATATAATTAGAAATGATGAATTGTATTAGATTCCAATAAATGGTTTATGAGTTGTGTGACATTTTTTGGTGTAATTCATGGAATAAAATCATTATTTTTGGGAGGTTTTAATGACCAATGTCTTTATAGGTTTGTATTTTCCTATGGAATTTTAATTTTGAGTCCTGGTGTGTATTAAATATTGAGAATTAGGACTCAAATTAAATTTTAAAGAGTTTTGAAACCTCCAAAATATGTTATTACAAGTTTTCATATGATTTAGTAGAGTTTGGTAGCATTGGGAAGATGTTGGAGAATATGGGAGTTTTATTTTGGCGAAGTATAAGAGGATCATGTTGCATTAGTGTTCATTGAAGTGTGAAAGTGTAACCTTGTACTATGGATGAGAATGTTGAATCACCACACCCAAGGTGATATGTAAGAGTAATATTAATTGGAATATCATACCACGGAGAGGGGTATTTCATCAAGACCTGATACATAAGATTAAATTTTCTATAATTGATATATATCACATTATGACAAGGTAAATTTCATTTTGAAGGGTAATCATGGTGTGAAAATCTACATAATAGCCTATGGGGGGATAATTCATGAGTCACCTAATCGAATTTCCCCAATTATACCTTATAGAGGTCCATTCCATCATTAATTATATTACCATGTAACAATTTTTCCCTAGAAGTGGGGCAATGCATTGTGACTACCCTTGGTCACACTAAAACCTAACCTGGGTATGGGGAATTACACCACAATTATAAGTGTCACAATTTAATATGATTTTCTTCTAATTTTAAAAAAATTAGGCTAGTCACATATTTTCTAGGCTGGTCACTCTCAATATTTATAAGTAAAGAGGTCTCAAAGAGGTATATTTTGAAAGATCCCCCCCCCCTCCTTATTTCTCCTTTATATCCACTTTAGTGGGGTTTAGTTCTTATGATGTTTCTATATAGTTTTAGAGGTACAGTATCTCCTTATACTTTAATCCACCTCTCTTTATTAGTTTGATTATTTCATTTGGTTTTAGGTTAGTATTTTGATATTGATTCCACTAGATCATGATGGAATCCTCTTAAAAAATGGGGTTTTTCAATATGATTGCATAGGATGGTGCGGAGTGATGAAGACATGCTATATTACACTATTTTGGTTAAGGTATGTCATTTGATTAGTTTTTTTCGGGTTGTTTTATTAAATGGAATGAAATGGGTGGATAAAATAGTGTATAATGATATGTATTTTCTCATAGAGGATCCATGGGTGTGTCATTGGTCATAGGTTTGATGTAGCTATATTGATCAGTGACATTTTGGGTGTTATCCCTCCTTCATTAGAATTCATTAATTTTTTACAAATTTCTATAATTCATTTTCTTAGAATTTTTGTTGACATTGTGCCTCATTTAAAGGATATATTTTGGTAAAATCTTGGTTGTGGTGTGGAAAGCATGTATTGGGGATATTAGCAACTATATAGTGGTTGGTGGTCCCTATTGAATAACCCATGTTTACTGAATGTAATATTTGTGTTATAATTTTTTCAATACAATTATTTGATAAAAATTCAATGTGATGATTGATAAAAATTCAATGAGACATTATTTTAAGGTTGGGGTTCTATCATTGAATCAGTATGGAGAATTATTAAGATTGGAAATGTTGTTTTGATTTGATTTGAAGAGCTTATACTAATGAAGCAATATAAATGTGACGATTGTAGAGTTGGTAAATAGTTCATAAAACATTTGTCGTTGGTGATTTGAATTGAAATATTATTTAAATAATTTGAAGAAATATAGAATTAGGAATTTGATATTGGTTGGATATAAATTTTAAGAATTAAACTCCTATGGTTTTAGTTAGATAATATATAGGAATATTTGAGAAGAATGTTGTATTTTCAATTTATATGGAAAATGGATAAAAAATTTGGAGTGTATTTTAAAAAATTAAGGGTCGCTCCATCCAAGGGGAACTATAGATGAGGGAGATCCCTCCATAGAGGCGTAAGTGAACTGAGATCGTCTGATCTGGTCTTTTTTTTCTTACCCATTAGATCATCTCAGCTAGACTCCACTTTAAAAAAGACGGACACAAATTGTGTCACTTGATCTATTCATCTAGGACCATTTGATCAACCTCTATTGTTTTTTACCTTCTCCAACAAGTTGTTGAGGGGTGATACACATTGGGATCTCCATTTCAGCATCGATAACTGGGATCCTAAGGTTCGTTTTAACATTCTAAGTGGGGTGATCATATTTTCTTCATCATCCAAACTATTAGATGAGATTGTCTTCTACCTCAGGCTGTTGAAGATTTATGTTTGTTGAAGGATGTCTCAATGAGTGACGTAAAAAGAAGTTTTATCTAATACCATTGATCATCTTTCAAGTGGTCTAAAAATATTAAGGTGATTGGAATCAACTGTTGATCTATTTACATCATTTTATGAAGATCAATCTGATGAAAAATAGTGAGATGAAAATTATCATTTTCTTTGTGATTGTGATGGTTCGTGGTATTCTCTTATGAAAAAACAAAATAAAACTCCATGATTTTAGAATGTTCTAAAATGGTGTATGTCACCTATAAATACCATTATAAACCAGGACAGTGTGCTTTTTTGAGATACTGTGACAGTTTCTTTCTTATAGAGAAATAGAGAGATCACGATATCTTTTTTGAAAGGAAGAGATCCACACAACTTTGTTTGTGAAAAGAAGAAGTAGAATCCCACAGTCCTCTTTATATGTGAACCACACACTCAATATTATCACAAAGAATATGATTCCACAAAATAGTTTGAGAAGCGTTGTATTCATATGCATTATTATCTAGTTTTCATGAATATTTTGATGAACCATGAATTATTGAAAACATTCACTATGTTTTTTGAAGTATTATTATTACTCTATGAGTCCATAGGATCATCATATAACATTCAAGATTTAATTTTCTTGGAAATAATTATTCTCAAAAAATCATACTCTTACGAAGAACATTGAATTTACACGATCAGTGTTTTCAGAATTATAATTTATTTGTATTAAGATCTCAATGTAAAGGAGTTTTTGATTATTTTTTGAGTTATGAAAACTCACTATGATTTTATAAATGATGTGAAATAAAAATTTTGAATGTTACACTTCTTCCTACAATGGAGTATCATGTTTAAAATAGAATCATCATGTATTTTTGCCTCCATGAAGATTCTTTTTACATGGGATGTTATCCATTTACACATATAAGATAGTATATTCGAGTGTACTATTTTGATTATAGTCATCCACATGTTTGATTTGAGAAATATCAGTATCACATGATTTGAGAAGTCTATATACTCACCTTTGAAAATTTGTCTTGTGTAAAGGATAAGTGAATAGTGTGAGTGTGTGTTTGTGTGTGCATGAAGACTTTGATAGTAACATCATACATACTGGTTACGTTATACATGTAGTAAGAAAACATGAATATTACTAAGATTTTTATGTATGAATTGATGTCAATGAAATGAGTGATTTGAATGAAATAACTGTGAGGAAATGTTACAGACCATTGCCTATGAGTTTCATATACTTTAAGGTATAGTGTTTTGAGCAGTGAGATTAAAAAGGAACGGTGCCTCATTCATATTAGTGAAAAAGAAATAAACCATGCCCACATAAATGTACATGTACATTGAAAATATTAAGTGGATAGTGTGTGCATAGAAGTAGTGATTTGAATACACTATACGTGAAGGAAGTAATGTTATCATTTTATGATGAATTTTCATGATGATGTTTCATTGTATATTTTAATAAATAAAATCAAAAGAATACACATAATTTTTGATTTTTTATTGTGCAAAGAAGATATATAAGTAGTGTGGATAGTTACATTCACTAAATAATTTCATGTGTTGATGAGAAATACATGCTTGAAGAGCACATGATATTGATGTGAGTAATATTTGAGTTGAGATGAAGAAATATTTTTTAGTGAAGCAAAGAAGAGGACAACTTGTAGTATATTGAAGAATCTTCATTTTTTTATTATGATATTACAGTGAGTTGAATTATAAGTATTATCTTCTATAATTAATGAGATTATACCAAACTGAATAGCATACAATGTTGTTGATCAGATTCAGTGTCATTTGAATTGTTTCCATTGAAGTGAGAAAGTGCAGTGTTAGTTTATATATAGTGGCTCTAAGATGAAGATCAATTTTGTGTTGTAGTGGTATATTGAAGTTCATGTGATCTTTTTCATTGTTTTAGTGTTGTGTTAGTGAAACACTGTTAGAATGCCATTATAATTTGGGAAAAGGTTCATACCAACCCATAATGGTTTCAGGGTGATACCTGACCAACCCACTTGTATTTGGTCATTCATTCTTAGTAGATAATATGTGTCTTGAATCATCCTAAACATGAAAAGGATGTAGTCACCCACAACGGAGGTGACCCTTGTAAAAATAATGTGTGTTCTGCTTCATTTACTTTCTATCTTTCATATGGTATAAATGTGTTTGCCAAAAAGGAAGATCTATTCACTCTAACAAGTGAACAGGTTCGAATTAAAAGGGGTAAGGGAAATGAAAAGAAAATTGGTAAGCAATTTTTCATAGTGATTGACCCACCCCCCTCAGTGTACCTATATGATCCATCAGGAACTTAAATTAATATCATATCATAGGTTACACCTATGATTGGATATTTCTTATTGTCCTGGATGTTTATATTAGATTTATATGAATTTCAACTTTCAATTTTATGAATTAAAAGAGTTATCTCAGATGACTAATTTAGTTCCTATCTTTTTCAGTTCCAACAAGGAGGCTTCTACAAAAACCATGAATAACAGACAAAATAAAGAGGCAAGAAAGATGAAAAATAATTTGAAGAAGAAAGAGAGTACATCACAAACTAAGTGTAGTTAGAATGGTGGTCTATTAGTAGAGTCTATTAAATCAATTGAAAAATATCCTTTTGATGAGTATATTTCAAGTGGTGATGAAGAAGAATTTGTTAAATCAGTTGGTGATTTTTATTCAAAAATCCAAAATAATATGAATAATTTTCCTACTAATGCTTTCACTTAAATAATTTATTTTATCAAGGGACTTAAAGTCACATCTTGAAAAGGAAACTGAGGATATTGAGAGGTATTTGGAAAATAAGTTTCAAAGATGTAAACTTATTTCAAAAATTATTGATTCCAAAGAAGAAACTATATCACTTCATAATGAACATTTCTCCTATTTTGATGAACAATTTCGAAGAAATGTGTGTGATAAAGAATTTATTGAGAAGGTCCTTATTGATATGATTCAGACATTTGAAAAATATCATAAATCTATCATGAATATTAATGAATAAAATTTTTAATAAAAAGAAAAGTTCATATTTTATTGCAATGAAAGCCATACTTTTACTGAAGATGAATTACAAAGGACTATTTGTGATTAGGATGTGAATGAGAAAGTTCATACAGAGGTGATCCGTGCATTGGAGAAACTACACAAAACTTTTATGAATAGTAAAAAAGCCCAGCTAATGGGTAATAAAAAGATAATTAAAGAGTTGAATAACTATATAATGATGTAAAATTATATGCATGATGATCAATTTCTGAAAATGAATAGTCAATGGGAAGAAAAAATGAAAGTTGTTGAAGATGATAAAATTCCCCTCAACATGAAGTGTCTTGAAGTGGATGTTAATATCAAAAATATAAAGGAAACAAAATTAAATACTTCCCAGAAATAATGTTATGATATGGTGAAATCACATTAATAGTAGAAGAATTATCTGAATCTAAAGTATCATGGTTTGGAGTTCAAGTTTAGAAATCTTGAGAACATTAAGGTTGAATCTTCACAAAATGATGAGATCAGAAAATTTTCCAAGAGTAACTCTGAGAAGAGTGTTAATTTTTAAAAGACTCATTCAAAGGGAAATAATAGTTTGTTATTATCTAAAAAAAAATCTATTGGATGCTCATTGAAATAGGAAATGTTGTTTCAAGATGTTTTTTATAATACTAATATTTCTTGATCTGCAAGTACATGTTCCAAAATGAATTTTGGTCAAACATGGATGAAGAAGACTGATAATAAATTTTTCATATCATTAAAGGTGGATATGAATAAGAATGTGAATTCTTTTACCCCACAAAGAGATCATGTGAATAATAATATTATCCAAAATCAATAAGAATTCAAAACTATCCAAGTTATAGAATATAAGAAGAAACCAAGATTTGTTTGCTACTATTGGTGTTTCTGGAAATTTGGCTATCGGGATATTTACTATTGAAATAATAAGTCTATGCATGATAATTAAAAAAGGTATCCATTAAGGGGGATAAGGTCATATGTGAAGATGAATCCTTTATAATTGAATCAGATATAAGATTTGAATAAGAATCTATCTATCAAGAAAAGATTTGAGTGTTTTTAAGGCTTATAAGTGGTTATAGTTATGATGATTACTGGTATACACTAACCATGCACTATGCATATGATGATATGAAGAATAGACCACATCAAATGTAGAGGTAAATAAAAAATTCATAAAAATATTTCTTGGGGTGTGAGAATAAGAAAAAGGTTAATAAAACTATGATTGAAGCTACACCTAATAAGAATGATGATATGAATTTCATACCAATTAAAATATGCTTCTATTGTGGAAGAAAAGTTCATGTCATGGACCTTTTCAAATAGTTCATTAACACCAACACTAGTGGAAGCAACCTGAAGAAGAAAAAATAAATCAATCCCATTAACTAATAATATGATTGATTTTATACATTAAAATCAAGATGAAAATTTCGAATTTCATTAGAGGTTGTCCAAAAATGATAACCCTATGATTTCTAGAGATTTGTGTAGAATGTAAAAAATGTCAAGGTATATTTCTTCCAAATGTATGAAATGGTTTCCTGAACAAATAGAACTAGTTAAGAACAAATAAATATCACTTGTGGATTCTTATAATAAAAATTATAATGTGTAGAAGAAATCTACACATAGGAAGAATTCTGAGAATGTACCAAAATAATTCTTAATCATTTGATAGAGTAGCTAGAATTGGCTAAAAATTTTGAGCAGGAACAGAAGAATGAAAGTGAACTAATTTCCAGTGATAAAAAAATTCTTCCATCAAAGATGATATATTATTAAATCAATAAGTACATGTTGTCCTTAAATGATAAAATTTGGAATGTCAAAGAAGGAGAAATCATGATGATTTTTCATGAATCTGGAGCAGAATTGATAGGAGTTTCTGTAATGAGATATAAATATCATCCATGATTCCTAACTAAAAATCATTGAAGAGACACCTTGTTCCCTTGAATATTTTTTGCATGTTAATTTTATACAAGGAATTGAAGGTGAGGCATGTATTCTGTGGGATTTCTGAAGATAATAGTGTTGTGAAAATATTTTATAGCACCCAAGAGGTTATCCATCATGGGTTTCTTTATTTCAATTTATAATAAAATTGTTTTTGAAGATAATTGTTGAATAAATCCAGTCATGATGAATAAATTTATTGAAGAATATCCCTCTATTGGGATAAAATCCAAACAAATACTAGAGCAGAATATATCAACTAGTATCATTGAATATTTGAAGTTTTGATAAGGGGTTTATTTGATGATTTTAGATTCTAGGAATTGAATCTTATCATTAAATAGGTATGTTCTTCTACCACAATATAAATAAAAAATATAAATTAGAATAGGAGAGACTGATAATTTGATGACATAAGTAAAATGGATTGATAAAGTGGATGAACATTCTTGTAGTTGATTATTTTTAATCTATTTGTTGAGATAAATTCAGGAGATTAGTTGAATATATATTGAACATCCCCAGAATGAATATTTCAGTGTTGGCATCATATTCTGAAACATTTATTGATAGATTTTGTGTTTAAATTGATCAATTTTATTTTCTACACCAGGATATCCCACGTAGACATAGAGATGATTAATTAATAACTCATTACTTTAAGAAATATGATGCATTCCTTCTCTTAAGTAGACCAATTTTAATTTATTATAAGTGACATCTCTTATGAAATAAGGAGATTGTAGGAGAGAAGAATAGAAGTTAAGTTTTACAAAATAAGATGAGTTAAATTAGTTCCCACACTTATATCTTTTTGTTTTATTTTCGAGTAAGGCAGAGAAGAATACATTGAATTTTAAAGTGAAATGGGTATTGACAAAAAATACAAAGGGGGAGATTGAAGAATCCAAGTTTATTAAAAGTAATACTTGTGTTTTAATTTTTTTTCAATAATGTTTTTTGATAAAAATTCAATGTAAAGTTTGATAAAAAAATAAATGAGACATTAATTAAATTTTGGGGTCCTGTCATTGAATCGGTATGGAGAATTTTTAAGAATTGCAAGGTTTTTTTTATTTGATTTGAAGAGATACTTATAATGAAGAAAAATAAATGTGACAAGTTCATAGATGTTGAATAGTTCATAAAACATATGTCATTGGTGATTTTAATTGACACATTGTTTACTTCATTTGAAGAAATAGAGAATTAGGAATTTGATGTTGGATGGATATACATTTTATAATTGAATTTTTATGGTTTTATTTTGATAATAATATTGAAATATTTGGGAAGAAGTTTGGATTTTCAATTTCTATATAAAATGGATATAGTTTTTTTATAGTATATTAGAAAATTAAGGGCTACGCAAGCTAAGGGGAACTATTTCCGAGGGAGATTGATCCAAATAGGTGTGAGTAAACCAATACTATCTGATCTAATCATTTTTTTCATAGTCGTTCGATCATCACTTTTGGAATATACTTTAAAAATCATAAATAGAACCAGTGTCACATGATCTATTCATCTAAGACTGTTGGTCAACCTCTCATATGATTTGTCTTCTTGGACAAGCTGTTGAGGGGTATGGATCATCAGGATCTCCATTGTAACATTTATAGTCAACCTCTCGAGCTTATTTTGAACATTTTAAGTTGTTAGATAACCTTTTCCATGTCATCTGATTAGAAATATGAGGTTTTATTATACCTCGGGATATCAAAGATTTATGTTCATTAAAAGAGACCTCCATGAGTGATTTTTACATAATCTTGATCTGAGACCAATGATCATATTTCGAGTGTTATGAAAATAAAAAGGTGATCAAATCATCTGTTGATATCTTTTCATCTTTTTGTGAAGATCAATCTGGTGAAAAATAGTGAGATGAAAATTATCATTTTTCGTGTGACAGTGATGGTTCACGGTATGATATTAAGAAAAAACCGAATAAGAAACCATGATTCTATAATGTTCTGAGAAGGTTTATGTCTCCTATAAATATAACTATAGATCAAGGCAATGTGTTTCGATTGAGATACTATAAGAGGTTATTTCTTAAAGAGAAATAGAGTAATCACAATCTCATTTTCAAAAGGAAGAGATATTCATAACTTTGTCTACATGAAGAAAAATAATCTCGCGGTCCACTTTATATGCGAACAAAAGACTCAAGATTTTCACAATTCACTTGATTCTGCAAAATAGTATGAGAATTATGGTATTCTTACACAGGATCATCTTGTTTGTGTGAACATTTTGGCGTACCATGAATCAGTGAAAACATTGAATATTTTTTATGAAGTATTATTCTTACCTGAAGAAGACATGGGATCCTTATATCACATTCATGTTTTAATAGTCTTGAAAATCATTATTATCAAAAACTGATACTCTCATGAAGAACATTGAATTTCCATGAGAAGTGTGTTGGGAAGTAGAAATGATTTTTTATGAATATATCAGTGTAAATTAGTTTTGGATTATTGTCTGAGTTATGTAAACTCACTTTGATTTTATAAATGTTGTGGAATGAACATTTTTAATTCTACACTACTTCCCATAAAGGAGTATTGTGCTTAAAAAAGAAGCATTGTTTATTTTTCCATGCATAGATATTTCTATGTACATGTGATGTTATTCATTTATATGAAGAATGTAGAATATTTGAGTGTACTATTTTGAGTTGAGACGGCCATGTGTATGATTTGAGAAAGAGTAGTATCATGTGATTTGAGAAGGTTACATACTCCCATTTTATACTTTTTATTGTGTAAAGTATAAGTGAACAGTGTGTGTGTGTGTGTGTGTGTATGCATAAAGAATTTGACAGTAACATCATACATATTGGTTATGTAATACATTTAGTGTGAAAACATGATGATGACTAAGATTTTAATGTATGAAATGATCTCAATGAAAGGATTTATTTTCATGAAATAGTTGTGATTAAATATTCTAGACCATTACCTATGAGTTTCATATAATCTAAGTTGTAGTATTATGAGCAGTGAGATTAAAAAGGAATTGTGAATCATTCAGATTAGTGCACATGAAAGAGACCATGCCCACATAAATGAATATGTGCATTGAAAATATTTAATGGATAGTTTGTGTATATAATTAGTGATTTGGGTACACTTTATGTGAAGGAAGTAGTGTTATCATTTTATGATACATTTGCATAAAGGTTTTGTATTTTATATTTTCATAAATAAGATCAAAAAATACACATAATTGTGGATTTTTTATTGTACAAAGAAGAAACATAAGTAGTGTGGATAATTAAATGCATTAAATATTTCTATGTGCTGATGAGAACTACATGAATAAGAAACACACTATATTGATGTGTGTAATATTTTATTTCATCTGAAGAATTATTTTTTAGTGAAGAAGAGAAGAATACAACTTGATGTATATTGGATAATCTTTAGTTTCTCATTTTGATATTGCATGAGTTGAATTTGAAGGATTATCTTCTATAGTTTAGGAGAGTAAACTAAATTGGCTATCATAAAATGTTTTTGATCAGATTAAATGGCAGTCGAATTGTTTCAATTGAAGTGAGAAAGTTAAATATTAGTTTATACTTAGTGTCTCGAAGAGGCAGATCATTTTTTTGTTATAGTAGAAGCTTGGTGTTCTTGTTATCTTTCTCATTATTTTAGTATTGTGTTTGTGAAACACTAGTGAGAATCCAGTATAAAGAACATTGGTTGGATGCTATTATAATATAGGAAAAGTTTCATACCTACCCATAGGTTTTCAAGGTGATACCTGACCAAAACACTTGTAATTGGCGGTTTATTCTTAGTGGAGAATTTGTATCCTGGATCATCCTAAACATAAAAATAATGTAGTCACCCACATCAGGGGTGAACCATATAAAAATACTATGTTTTGTTCTTCATTTACTTTCTATCTTGCATATGGTATAATTGTTTTTTTTAATAGGGAAGATATATTCACTCTAACAAGCTCATAGGTTCGAATTATTAAGGGGTAATAGAAAAAAGAAATGAAAATTGGTAAAAAAAACATGTGTACACTGATTCACCCCCCCCCCCCACCACTCTGTGTACCTTCATGATCCCCTAGGAAATTCTCCTATAATACTTAACCAAATGCATATTGATGCGCGATTTTTCATGAATTATTTGTGTATTTAGGTTTGTGTAAATTAGGAAGGGTTATAGTGTTCCCCATGGGAGGATTAGGTGTCTAAACCTCCTAGTCTTGGAGTGTATGTTTTGTTGTATATTGGCATAATTTAAACTTCCCAAAAACTAGGTTATCAAGGGGGTGGGGATTCTAGTTGAGTTTATTAGAGACTAGAAATAATTTTTTGGTCTATGATGAGTTAGGAATAGCCTATGTTTGATTACATAGGTTTAGTGTGGTAGACATGGTGGTCTTAGTCCTAGAGAAAATGTGTGAGACAGTTGTATATATCACATATGATTTAGAGTACCCTCTTCAATGTGGGTAGTAACCTTGGTTTATGTAGTGAGTGGGTAAAATACCTTAGGAACTGGTATAGTGTGATGAGAAGGGTTTCATTTGGATGATAAGTTTGGGATATATCTTAAGGTATTGGTGGTATGGGTCATGTGTGTGGGTTGTGTAAATTTCATTAATTTCATGGAATTGAATTGCCAAGGGTCATGGAGAGAGTTTAAAATAGGATAGCCCTTAGGTAGAGAGATTGGGTTGTTGGTATAGGAATTAGACCTAGAATATTAAGGTTATGTTTATGTAGTAAATTTAGTTAGTGAGATTATTGTGGGGTTTTATATGATAGTTATTATCAATGAGTAAGGACCTATTTGGGGATAAAGAAACTAATGGTTTCTGATCACACTATGGTTCACTGTTTTATTTCGTTCTTACACCACTTTATTAAAATGATTTTATATTGTAAATTAAAAATATAATATCAAACTGAACTTCATTTTTTATTTTAATATTTAATATTTATCACTATTAAAAGGGTCAATTATACCTGTTTTGATATTTTCATTGTAGGTGGAGGTGATTTGGAGGCCCTAGAGATGATCCAGAAGGAAAATGTGCCAAACTGCATGGAAGCCCAGGGACACTTGTCAACAGTTTTATACATTTTGCGAAATCTGTGACTCAAAATGAGATGAAATTTTGTGGGAAGGTCTAAAATTAAATGGGATAAATTTCATATTGAGAAACCAAAGCCCAATTCAGCATTCTTGTGGCCCATCTAAACCATTCTATCTAGGGAACCAAATCTGCATGAGGTCAGTAGTTTGGTTCGGTATTCTAACTATATATCCAATTATAGAGGTTCAATGGCCACCATATTTGGCATGGTTATATTAAAGAGTCCATGAAATAACTTTTCTATTTTTTTCAAGTTAGGATAATTCCATTTACCAACCCAAAACCAGGACACAAGTGGTATCTCAAAAACTTGGTTCCCAAAACCACTTCCCATTTTGGCTATAAAAGAGAACCATGGGAACCTCATTTTCAATTTCAACCAAGGATTTAAGGGATACCAATTTTGAGTTCCATAGGATTACTCTCATCCCCTTAGAGGTTTTAGAGCTACCTATCCTCACAGGGATATCTAAAATGATGAAGCAGATCCACCCGACTTTCCTCCTCCTCTCAATGTTGGGATAAACAGTGAGGATTTGTTGTGAGGGAGATACACATATTGTAAAGGGAGTTATAACACTTTTTATACAACTATTTTTCAAGTATTTTGGGTTTTAAAAGATTTCATTTAGAAGTATCTTACTTTGATTCATGTTTTAATGATTTTTTTGATTGAATCGAATGGAATGCTCTTTAATTTCAACTGATCGGTGAGAAGTCTTGAGTGCATGAATTGTGTTGTTCCGATTAGACAACACAAGAATCCCTTTATTACCCACTTATTTGATATTTCAATTTTATTTGGAATTTATTATATCATGAATGATATCTGGAGCTTGTCTATATGATTGTTATGCCAAGTTTTGGCTCAATGTGTGTTGATATAAAATCTTGTAAGTTAATCAGGATTCTGATTAATTTCAATGAAAGACTTACTTCAAACCTAAATTAAAATCTAAGAGAGATGAAATTTATATTTTTGTTGTGAACTAAAAATGAATCCTTTTTCTCATATTTTTTAAAATCCACTTTTTCAACTATTAAAATCTTTAAATTAAGTCATTTTATTTTCTTAAAACAGTTTTCAAAACCACTCCCTCATTTAGTAATATTTATTAAAAATACACACTTTAAACATCCAACGCTCCTTGATAGATGATCTAGGGTCTACCCTATACTATAAATAAAACTTAAAATATTAATAAATTTGATGTTTCATGACAATGCATTCAGTTTCCTTCCTCGAGTGAGGTGGGTGGGATGATGGGATTAGTGTTACATACATTATGTGGTGGGACTAGCATGGAATATTTAGCTTATACGACTAGGTTGTACCAGGTGATTTTTTAAGGCCATTCTTGTATGGTAATATCATGTTTCTTCCTCTATAAGAGTGATAAGTGTGGTCTTGTTGATTGTTGATGGATAAAGGAAATTTTTCTATTTCCATTTGGGGAGAGATTTAGCTTATGAGATTCCTCCTGTGATTGTTGGGTTTTGTAATGCTGAGATGAAAGGTTTATGATTTTGACTATTCCTTAATACAATTTGTATATTGCATGTGATGGTATATCATATTTTTTATGGGACCCTACCCTGAGTGAGAGGGTGAATTTTAGGATTTGGTATAACTTTTACCATATGATAGAGGGAAAATACTGATATTTAGAATGAGTATATACCCTAAGTGAGAGAGGGGATGTCTGAGATTGAGAGGAAATGCCTAACTTGAATGAGAAGTAAGAGGTCTTTGTCCAATGGGAGGACCTACCCTATATGAGATGGATGATTTTGAGGTTGGGTTATGAGACCTCACCTAAAGTGAGAGGGTAGATGTATGAGATATAGTATATAAAATGGAATAAGACCTCACCCTGAGTGATAGGGTGGTTGTATGGGGTGTGGCATGTGATGTGTGTTATGTCCTAACCCTGAGTGAGAGGTTGTGGGTGTGATATATAGTATGTAATTTAGTTTGAGTCCTCATGCTATGTGATAGGGTGTAAGTATAATACAGGGAATGTGGTGTGGTATGAAACCACACCCTGAGTGAGAGGTTATTGGTGTGATATGGGATATGAGATTGAGTTAATATAAGATCCTACCCTGATTGAGAGGATAATGGTTGAGAATTAGTCATATACCTTTTCACTTAGTGATGGGGTATGGGTTGTGTAACACCCCGAGCTTCCACGATACGCTTCTCATTCAATAATGCAATAGCTTGCATTGTATGCAACTTCGAGTTCTAAAACACCGCGACTAATCAAAGTAGCCGTTATGAATAGTAATACCCACTTTTTAAAATTATATAAATTTTATATTTCAAAATGGACTTCATTTTTGTATTCGTAATATCTAAATTAGCCTATGTTGAATTTTTGGTATTTTTCTGAGAACTTCTAATTTTTTATGAATAGTGAAAATTACTTAAAAACAACTTTTTTAATCAAAATAATTTATAGTGATAAATTATACTATTTAGTGGTTTTAAAGTATAATTAGAATATATTTTTACCATTTTATCCAATGGTGGTCATTAGAATTAATTTAACATTGAAATTGGACATAAACAATTGCCAATCTTTTGATATAAATTGTTTCTTAAAACACGCTATTTGTTGTGACAGCGGGAATTAATTATAAAATTAATTAATGAAACTTATATGTTTGGAATTTTTTAAAATAGACATCATTTTTGAATTCAGAATATCAATTATATCTTAGGGTGAAATTTTGGCTTTGTGCTGAAAAACTTCAATTTTTGATGAATAGTGAAACCACTAAGTGGTAGTTAAATAACTGATTTTTCATTTAAATGAAATATTACCACTTCTGTGATTTGATTTTTAAAAATCTGACATACATGGTTGTCATTAAGAAGTAAAATGTGGTTCAATGAGATTAAAATAATTTTTTGATGAATAGTAACTTTTAAGTTCTTAATCACGATTAGAGGTAATTAGTGTAGTTTAAGGTACAAATAATGTTTTAATAATATGATATGAGCATGAAACTTTTCTTACTCTTATTGGATGAGTCATGGAAGACCAAGACAACCCATGGGTCAACTTGGGGACCCCATGGAGCCACTTTAGTTGGAAAATTACATTAATATATATTTATTTAATGATAAAATTAAATTGACACAAACATGAGTTGTTTTACTAAAATAGTTTTTAAGTGGGGTTACACAAGTCCAAATTTTGACCATAAATATTCATTGGAAAGCTAAAAAGATTTCCTACATCATAGTATTTTTTTTATAATTTTTATACATTAAATAAATTAAATTATTTATGACATCATGATGATTCAGCGATGACCTCATTATTTAACGATTTAAATAAAATGAGAAGATAATGCAAACTCCAAGGCTTACACTTGTCCAAAGCCTATTGGATGATGATATTTCGAAAACTTATCACCTTATCCACGAATTATATAAGTGTGGGACCTTTATAATCCGAAAATCATTTTGTAATAATGTAACATTTCAATCTTTCCAAAAGAGCCCCTCCTCTCCACTTATAAAAGGTCCCCACCTCTCCCACATTATTAACACCTTCAAGCCATTTGTCTCGGCCAAACTCTGCTCAAATACTCTCCCAACTTCCCCATCTTACTCCTAGAAGCCTTACTTTGGGCAGAACTCTTCCCAAGGAATCCTTTGTCTCAAATCAAAAAGAGTTACCCGATTTTGAGGTAATGTCTTCTCTAATGTTGTTTTGTTTTATTTTTCTTCTCCAACCCCCTAAACTCTTTTTATTCATTTCTTTTGTAACAACACCAGTATCCTCAATATTATAGGATGTTTTTATAAGAAGTATTCGATCTACACTTACACACACCTACATCTAATGGTTAAAGAACATACGGTTTCTGTGGATGGCGAATTTCTGCCTCACGAAACGATGATTGTTCAACACTCATATAACACCTTCAAAGGTGGCCATTAAGATGTCACTATTTTTATATATGATATATAATATGTTTATGTTTTACTTATGCTTCTTTATTTCTCATTTATGGCATACTTTATGATTTCCATTATGGGTAAAACGCGATAATTTCATTTTAGGAAGTGCGGACTACCGCCCCCTCAAAGTGATTTGAATCATTAATGCCATATGTGGGATGTATAAAGGATGGAGTAAATGGTATTATACACTATATTATACTGGAATTATATTATAAATTTATATCATTATGATTTAGTTCCATTAAATATTAAATTGAAATGAAAGTAGTGTTCATGTGTACGTACGGCTTATCGTCTCCATGAACGGTGCATTTCATTTCTTACCTCTAAATGTTACGTAATATTATAAATGAATGTATATACTGGATATATAATATATATATTACATCTAAATCATGAATATAATTCTGGATATAATGGATATTCTACCACATGAACAACTTGTAATTATAAGAAGTTTATTATTGACTCAAGTACCAAAGATCGACAAAACGACCGTTATTAACTTAAATAATTACATAATGTTCATAACATTGTAATAAGTGATATAAAAAGGATAATGAAATTTAAAATGGTTCTTAATAAGGTAGATATTAACTCTAGTTTATTATTCAAGAGGTTAAAGAACGGTTGAGTCAAGTCAGACACGAGGTAAGGGAATTTCTTAACCCAACTTCCATTCTTTGGGTTAATCTCCTACTTTCAAATTATGTCATGATATTAATATGTAATATCTTGTATTTGTACTTTCTTTATGTGTACTTATATTGAATACACATAATAGATCTATTTTATTTTAAAAATGATATTTTTAAGGACTTTGTCTCAATCTCCTTTCATTGAGGCATATTTGGTTTTATACACAACTTTATTTTATACGGTGTATAAACCCCTTTGACTTTTACATTTATTCAAAAGGAATCTTTTTTATACGAAGCGTTTTACTAAACGAAAAAAAGGGAATGTTTTCCTTTCCGTACTTATGCGGCGACAACGACTTCTCCGCCGCCGTGACCATTATTTGTGTTTTGGCTT
The DNA here is from genome assembly GCA_963277665.1 of Viscum album. NCBI lineage: Eukaryota > Viridiplantae > Streptophyta > Magnoliopsida > Santalales > Viscaceae > Viscum > Viscum album. The sequence continues at coordinate 1,208,682,367 of OY728166.1, forward strand.
CCTCTACAAGCCATCACTTTTTTTTAATGAAAAATAAATACAAAGTTTTAACTTTCTTTTATTTTGGTATTGAAAATGGTTTTGAAAGCGTTTTTATTATATCAATGTGTTGTATTGACATCTTGTGATTGAAATGTGGAAATGTTATGTTTCCTTTACGCATGTTTTATGTGATACGATTATGTTATGGTTTATGATATGTTTAAACCTATTCATATGAGGAATGCATTGGACTTAATAAGTGACGGGTGGAGCCCGCTATAGCTCCTCGATGCATCGGCAGGTCTCATGAGACAAACTAGTGTCTTGGCACGAGGCCTTGACAAAATCTTATTTTTGATCTTGACACGAGGCCTTGGCTACGTGGTTATGATAGTCTGGCATTATGCATTCCATCATTATGAAAGTGGTTATTGATATTTCATGTGATTATTCGACCAGTAGAATATCCATGTGAAGAAGTGAATGGCATTATCTCATTTTACTTTTGCCACATTATGTTGATGTTCAAGTTTAAAAGGCTTTTGTTTTAGTTATACATTGCCTTAAATTTTTATTTTTATTTATGAAAGCTTCCGCAATATTGTTATCCTTACAGAGCATCTGAGCTCACCCCTTTCATGTTTTAATATTTTTCCAGGATGTGAAGAAGTATTTTATGAATGACCTGCAGGGATAGTCAGAAGCGGATATGATTGTGGACTATGAAGACCATGTTATTATAGTTTGTTTACTTTTTGATGTAATGAAATACTTATGAATGTATCTAGTGTTTCCAAGGCTACTAAACTAATCGGTCTTTCGAGACTTGATCTTTTGTGATCATGCCAATGTTACGAAGTAATGCACCGACTCTGGGTAGCTGGGGTCGGGGTGTTACAGGTTGGGTTGTGTGTGATACAACTTCTTCCATCATTCTTGTCTAAGCCGGGTATGGTCAGGTGTTTTGGTGTCCTATTTATCCAATGGTGACTCAATTTATATTCTTATATTTCATATATTTTATTTATTATTTTTCTCATAAATACACATATATGTATCATGATATATATTAGGGGAACTTATTGAGACCATACTAAGATATATTTATCATCTCCTGTAAGGTAACCCTAGTGCATGTGAAGATCTAATGTCTAGTATGTGGGTTGACAACAAGTTATACAATGGAATAGACTAAAGCATCTTAATTAGGTTTAGAGATCATATTGATTTGGGGTGAAAAGTTTTTAGTTTAAACTATTGTGTTTTTTATTCTTTCGTTTATTTTGTATGTTTGAGAATCCCATTGGGTGATCTATTTGGATGTTTAACTATATAAGTGGGTTTTTTTATTTCAACATGGTGTATGTTTAATTATTTATGATTTATTCTTATATATAATTCTATATTCCTACTCTAATATGTGGATTGTTGACAATGTTTTTTTATTTACTTATTATTTATGGTTATGATATCATTGTCATAGTCTCCCCAATGTATGCTTCAATCCCACCCAAATAATCAACGTCATCTTGAGTGTTAAAGGGAATGAATAACTCATTTTTCTGGTTTGGATAAGGTATTTCTTAAAAAAAATTACCCATGAAATTAGAATTGATTAATTATTAGTCTAGTGTTATTGAATAAAAATAATATAGGTGGTATTATTCTTTGTGCATCAATATTCATTAATGAATGCATGAGATTTGAGATTGCTAAGTCTTCTCAAGAATAGTGAATTTTTTTATCAAGGTATCATTTCACTCTTGGAGGTAAATCGTTATAATATATTTGTATTTAGAGAAATATAATATTATTTATATAGTGAACATCCTGAATCTTATTGTTGTTTTTTTTATTATGTAATCATCACTTTTTAATCAAGTAGAATAATTGTTGAACTTTTGGGATATCATTACAATGAGTTATGGGTGAAATTTCCTAGTATATTTTTAAAATTAATTTATGATATTAGTATTTTATATGTGATGTGGATGATATAAAAAATAGTAATGATGTAGTCACCCACATTAGGGTTGAAAATTGAAAAATCGACTAAGATTGTGTTACTTCATTATTTATATTTATGTGATTTAGGGAGTGATAAAAGTAGATGATTATATCCTTTTACAATAACTTGTAACCATATTCTCACTAAAGAAGTTTTTAAAAGATAGAAACATTAATCCCCCCCTCTAGTGTTGCAAAAATAACATTCTAGGGTTCCTCGAATTATGAAAAGTTAAGTATCACATAATAATTATATAATTATATATATATATATATATCACTTTAATAAAAAAAGTATCAACAACACTTATCATAGGAAATAGGGAAAATTTCATCCACTTAACATTTATTATATAATTTCTAATTAAATCGATGACCTTTTATACAAACATTAGATGTCTAAAAACTAATAATATACTTATCCTTTGTAAAAAAAATGCTTACTTTTTAAGGAATTTTCTTGATACAAGGTGTGTTACTTATTAAAGATTCATACCTAAGGTATGAACAAATTATTTTAGGGTGAATTAAATATTCTTAACCATATCATTCATGTATATCATGGTCTAATTATTTTTATTGACAAATCAGTGGCTGGATTAAGAAAATATGAGTAAACCCTGATGATACAAAGTTAGATACATCTTTAATTGAGAAAAACATATCCATCATTGGAATTTTTTCACTATTAAAAGAACTAATTTATACTTATCATACCATTCATGATCAATTAACCCTTAAATATTAACATATCTCTTTAAAAAGTAGCTAAGGCACTAAGATGATGAAATATTTATTTTAGAGAGAAAATAGGATTTCATTAACTAGTTTTTAAAAATATATGGAGTTGGAAATAGATAAAATGGAAGGGTATTTTGAGAGATAAATGATTGATAAAGAAGAGTATTAAAGGTTAAATAATATTAATATTGAATAAAATTATATGGGGTTCCACCACATTTATAGAGTTCATACAGCCATTAACTAACTCTCTCTTCCATTGGATCATATGGTGATCTCTCATTGGTCAGAAGAAAAATCTATAATAAAGTAATGATATAAAATTTAAAAATTAATTAAATTTAAATATAAAATATACTATATACCCTTTTTATCTCAAATTTGAATTTGAAATATATAATAATTGAAGATATAATTATTGAATATATAGTTCTATATGTAATAGTAAATAAATTTTAAATATATTGAGTCATTTTATTTTGAATGTGGTTTATTTGGTATAAAATAGTTCAAATTATTATAATCTATTATACTCCATGATATTATTAATGTTAAGGATTAAAATTTATTCTCTTTTTAATAGAGATTTTAAGATATTTCAGTGGATTTCTAAAAAAATAATGATTATAGATTTCATATTAATCTCAATATTCATTCATAAAAAAATAACATAATATTTAAAGGTATTATAAAAATTATAGAAATATTAAAATCCTTTCTTGTAAAATCCTTAATAATATCAATTTATGTATGTGATCATGGATAAAATGATATTTTGTATATATTTCTTTATATTATGAGTGATATGTTGGTTTTTTAGATATTTTAATATAAATTATGTTATCAAACATGATCAAAATATGTGTATATGTGAATCTTTATTTTTTTGATTTGTGTTTCATACACAACAACTGTATGAAAAACATTTTGTTGTCACATGTTTTGTTTTAAAATTGGAATGTGTTGCTTCTTATGAGACACTGAAACTAAAGAATCTCCTAAAAATAACATTTATTTTTTAATATTCATATCTAATCAACAATCCATCAAATCCTTCATTAGAAAAACTTTTGATATGAAATGGTCTAATAGAGGGATCAAAAAAACTAATTTTTTAATTTTAATATAAATGATGAAAATTATTCTTGAAAATATTACAATGTGATTTCTTTGGATGTCATTGAAAATGAACACATATACACTGCAATAATATGACATAAATATGACATGTTCTTAATCATATTAAACATTGATCATTTCCTAATAAAATTCTTATTTATGAGTTTATTAGAGTCATATAGATCAAGATTATGTGATAGACATATCAAATTACTAATATTAAAACATATATATATTCCAATATATTATAATATATATTTGATATATTTATATTTATTAAATAATTTTTTATGAATTTGAAATTTTTGAAATATAAGAAAGAAGATAAAATTTTTCATCATGTTCACCTCAAAATCACCATGAATAAGTTTTTAAAAACATTGGGAAAGTGTAATTTTCATTATTCTAAGATAATATCATCTATATAGATTTCACACTGAGATTTTCCATGAAAACCAATTTAATAAAAACAATAATATTCTTTTTATAAAATATTCTTTGAAGTGGAATAATAAATTAAACAACCATATCAGGACCTTCGAACCTATTTAATTTTATATAAATTAAAATTTAAAAAATATACATTACAGGTCAAATTTTTTGAAACTCACAGGTTTTTCAACATATAATTCCTTTTGAATATTTTAACAATCTAGACTAGATCACTCTTAAAAATAACCATACTGGTTTCACTATGTGACCTTAGTCATTCATCCTTGTACACTAGAGGTTCTCGACTAGCAATGGGGGTATAAGGTGGTACTATAGGGAGACTACACCCCCTTATATCATAGTATCAATAACATCATAAATTGAAAATATATCAAACAAATAATAACATCATAGTATGAAAATATAATAAATAAACTCGACATACTATAATAAAATGGAATGCAGTCATACAGACATACAAGACCAATCACCCACTAGCCTGATCACATATACATATAAGAATAAAATATTAAATAAAGATAAAAATAAAACAATAAAAAAAATATTACAATCCCTAAACCTCACCACATCCTAATTTATAAATCCCACCTGAGCTGCTCTAGCTCAATCAAGAAAAAATGTGTCTCTTCATAACCTAAACCTACAACTATGTGAGAGAGTTTCCTTGGGTACCCAAGTGAAATAGTGTCCCAATCATGGTTTTAATTCATAACTCTATAAGGCACCACCAAAAAATTCCCATACATACCATAAATGTAGTGATATTTCTAGGTGATAAAAGCTAAAAAATTAAAAAAAATAGTGGAACAAACAAAATAGAAAATAAACCACCGTTGATACTCTGTTATGTGACCCCAATCGATCATACCTACTTCAAATAATTCCAAAGTGTCTCAGATCATGTCACAATGACCATTCCAACCTCATATCAACCTGGGGGGGTCTTTCACCCCAATATATAGTGATAATAACTCAGGGGCTAAAATAGACCTTTTATATAGTGACAACAACCTCAGGGATAAACTCAAATTAGAATATTGTTTAATGACCTAGGTATTACCCATCCCTATGTCACAAACCATGTAATTCACCATCCAAATATGAAATTTTTCTATATATATTTTCTCTGGAGGTACATGAGACTCAACCATTCCAACTTATGACCCCAAAAACCCTAAAAACTCGCACATAGAAGGACCTATCCTCTTCCCAAAACTAATTCAATATCAGATCCAAATTCATGGAATCCTCACTAATTATATCATAGACCTCCTTACTAGTAGAGTTTTATTTTGACACCATAGACCTCTCTAATAGGGTAGTTTTTCTTAATCATCATGAAACTCCCAACTAGGAGAGTTTTCTTTAGTAATTACAGATCACCAAAAAGGGTGTTTTATATATAAGATAAGGGACTGAACAAAGTTAATTTCCTATAAATAACAAAACTACTATGAGGGAATGATAAATAAACCAGTATATTAAAAAATTACAAGGGTTAAATGAACTCATAAACCCACATCTCTCCACACCCACTCAGGGTCATTCAATCATCGGGGTAGCTGTGTTTGTTGCCTATGTCACATCATATAGCAGGAACCCTAATTGGGATCAACATTCTTAATCAAGTCTTATGGATCATTCAGTTTGGTCCACCCACTCAACCAGTTTATCAATTTCTATACTGATTTACACCCTCCAACAAATGTTAACACACTATTAGGAAATCCATCATGGTCCCCTAGGTCTCATAAGGTCCCAGAAACCTCATAAGGGTCCCTCGGGCTCACATTGTCTCTCTGTTCAACACTAATTATATGGGAGATGTATTTATGCTATTAGGTCCACTAGGTTAGATACCCTAAGAGGGGGTTGAATCAGGGTATGACATATTAAAACAAATTCCCATATTGATCTTGTCTCGCTGTTAAGAAAGACTCTCTTCTCTCTCTTTCCTGCAGCACAGTATAAACAAAAACTAAAGCATGCACAGGACACAATGATTTTTACTTGGTTCACCCTCACTGGGCTACGTCCAAGGAGCATACATAGGCAATGTGTTGATGTAACAAATAAACTAAAAGCACACTATTATTTACAAAGTTTGGGATATATAACTTCTAATCCCAGGCTCACTGCCTTTACAATGTTTAGGGTCAGCTCACTGCTTTCCCAAGGGTCACTCCCTGTTTCTCTCTCTCTGGCTCACTACCGGTGGAGAGGATCACCTTCTTCCTCTTCCTTTGCTCACTGATCTAGAAAGGATCCACTCACAGTTTATAGACTTGTAGGTCTCTTCATTATCACAAATGAATAAATCCTCTATTGTATGTAGATGCTCTGTTGAAGTCCAACTTTCACCTGTAGATGAATCTCACTTTGCACTGAAGTTATCGGGAAATCTTCCAGCTTTCACGCAGCCCTAAAATGACTGTCGTGCTTCAACCATACTTGGTTCCCTTATCCAAGACGACGCGCAAGTCCCAGCATGAAAGTTCAAAAAGGCGTGCAAGTTCACCTCAACCACTTGTGAGACACTCTCTTCTTCAACTCCAAACCTCTGCGACTCCCACCCTTTTACACCCAAACCAATTTTAGCACACAACCATAAAATGTTGTGCTTCTTCAAAACCTAACATGCAAGTGTCACCAAACCACTTGCGCGACTCCCCCTTAATCAACTCTAAACTTGGGCGACTCGCAACCTTTCTCTCCCAAACCACTTTGGGCGCGCAACTTCTGAATATCTTTATACTTGTGTGACCACACCACCACTTGCGCGACCACTAAACCTGTGTGACGGGAGCTCTGATTTTCTCCAAGTTTTGAACTCACACCGAATAAGGAGGGGTCGACCTCTATTTATAGGCATTTGGACACCCTGATCTCTGGGCACACAAGTCTCCTCTTGGCGCGCAAGTCCATCCACCTTAGTCTTGGTTGCTCAAGTCACTTGCGTGACCAAACCCAAAACATGAGTGCCCATTTTTCCTTTGTCATATTTTGATGTTATGATCTTGAAAAACATATGGTGCGCAAGTTTCCAAGCCTCCAATACACCGGATCTCAAGTCCATTTTCCAAAAACACTTTTCTCCATTTTTCAATTTTGAGGTTCAAAAATTTGGCAAACACAGGAAAATGGCGCCACATTGTATCTTCTCTTTTTGAACCGCCTCCAGATCGACCATTCCTTTGTCGACGTTATTGAATCATACATGGATCATTAACCACATCCCTTGAGCTCGACATGCCACTATGAAATCCCCTTTGTCAAAAAATTTGTATGTCATGGTTTGCTTTGTCAACAAACACAACACAGAGGCCCACTTTCTCAACAAACACAATCACCTCAAAAATTCTTCAAAGATACCTTGAGGGGTTTTTTCCCAACAATATCACCCTTTTGGTTTGTTGATAACTCTTCCATAAAAATATACATCGTTAATTCTTCATTCACCATTCGCCTATTGCAACTCCGATAGCGATCAAGGATTTACTCAACACATACTCTAAGCCCACATGAGTAATGCTCGGCGTGAGAAACAAGAGTAATAAAAAGTTCATCAATGAATAACTTCAAATCTGACACCCACTATTGATACAAAACTGATACCAATTTTTGGAAATATTCTTACTGCATTCCAACACCATTATTCTGTTTTTATCATGATCCTCAGTTGTCATGATATCTATTCTTTGATCGATCACTTCTAGCATCGTCAGATTTAAAACGCTCCCCCTATCTGCCCACAGCTTTAACTCTTGTTAGCTGCAAATCCTCTTCATCACTATTTCCTATGTTTTCCAAGCTAAGATCTGGCTAAGCACTTTGAACCAGCTTCAACTCCCCCTATCTAGATGTTCCACCTGTCAGCTTCTCCCTGTATCTGTCATGATTTCACAAATAGCCACACTGTCTCCCCCTTAAACAATCACTATTTTCTCCCCCTTTGTCAATAAACCCAAAGGTTACTCCTTTCCAGTCTGTAACAGAGTATAGAACACATATCAGCACATTAGGGAAAAACACATCATACATCGAGGAGAGGGGGTTCACATACACACTTTTTCAAGTGTGGGAAGTCGACTAAACTACCAGATCCAGTCGATGCCTCTCAAAAGCTTCCTTGGGTAAGGTCTTTGTCACAATGTCTTCAACCTGCAGCTTTTTAGGCACATACTCCAACTTTACGATTCCCTGCTCAAATTTCCCCTTGATAAAATGATACTTTATATCAATTTTCTTTGTCCGTGAATGATGGATGGTATTTTTTATAAGATTTATAACACTTGATTTATCATATTGGATTCTGATCGGAGACTTCACTTCAACTCCTATATCATCAAGTTGTTGCTTCATACACAATAACTATGTGCATGCTTGAGTGGCCGCAATATACTCAGCCTTCGTGGTGCTCAATGAAATGAAATATTGCTTCTTGCTTATCCAAGAAATAAACAATCCACCAAGATTGAAAGCACCACCTGAAGTTGATTTCCTATCATCCACTGAACCAGCCCAGTCTGCATTACTATATCCCAATAACTCTATCTGAGATTTGTCATTATATGTCAAGTTGAAGTCCACCATGCCCTTGATATACCAAAGTATTCTTTTCACTGCAATCATGTGTCTTTCCTTGGGATTACTCTTATATCTTGCTGCTTGGCATGTGGTGAAAACAATTTCAGGACTTGTTGCAGTCAGGTACATCAAACTTCCAATAATTTGCATGTATTCTGTGATATTAACTACCTTTCCATCCTCATCTTTGGATAGTCTCGTCCGGGTAGAAAATGGAGTCTTCATATCCTTATAATTTTCCATTCCAAATCTTTTCAAAACCTCCTTGGCATATTTGGATAGAGAAATGAATGTTCCATTCCTTCCTTGTGTCACCTGTAGACCAAGGAAAAACGTTAGCTCTCCAATCATTGACATTTCAGACTTACTTTTCATGAATTCGGAAAACTGTCTGCACTGAGCTTCATCTGATCCGCCAAATATTATTTCATCGACATTAACCAACACCATCATCCTTTTATTACTGTCATTGCTGAAATAGAGATTATAATCAAATCCCCCAAGCTGGAAACTAAGATTCTTCAAGTACTGATCATGCCTTGAGTATCATGCTCTTGGTGCTTGTTTCAGCCCATACAACGCATTCTTCAGTCTGCAAACTTTTTTCTCATCCTCATGAATGAGAAAACCATCTGGATACTCAATATAAACTTCCTCCTCCAGAACCCCATTCAAGAATGAGGATTTGACATCCATCTGGAACACTTTGAACTTCCGTTTCACTGTAATGGCTAGGAATAATTTGATTGTCTCCAGCCCTGCAACCAGTGAAAATGTCTCATCAACATCTATTCCCTCTATCTAGGAGTATCCTTTGCACATTAGTCGTGATTTGTTTCGAACAATTTTTCCATCTTCATTCATATTGTTGTGATAGACCCATTTAGCCCCGATGACATTCTTATATGCTGGTCTCGAGACAATCTCCAACATCTGGTTCTTCTCAATCTGATCAAGATCTTCATTCATAGCCTGAACCCAGTTTCCATCTTCAGCTACATCAGCAAAGCATTTCAGCTCAACCTGTGATAGTAATAATGTCTATTGTAGTGATTTCATTCTTCTTGTCTGAACTACAACTGACTGATCACAAATGATATTCTTCCTATCAATTTTAGCTCGACTATTTGGATTCCTTGCAGACATAGAATTGAAACGTTCTTGTTCATCATCATTTTCTTCTTCTGAATCAACATATGCCACTTCTGCTCCTCCTATGTTATTTTCCTCTTCATCACTTTCATCAAGAAACTGCTCAATGTGCTGTTGAATATTCTCTTCATTTTCCACAATAGTGACTTCATTGCTCTCAACTACTTTTCCCAACCTCTTGTTAAATCATTTGTAGGATTTTCTTTTTCCTGAGTAGCCCAGAAATATTCCCACATATCCATGTGATTCAAACTTCCTATGATTTTCTTTATTGAGAATGAAGCACTTACTTCCAAATATTTGAAAGTATTTCACTGTTGGATTATTTCCGTACCACATTTCATACGGAGTATTTCCTTCCTTCGGAAACAACATAGTCCTATTAAAAATGTAGACTGATGTCAATACCGCTTCCTTCCAAAATTTCTCTGGTAGGTCTTTTTCTATAAGCATTATTCTGGCCATGTTTTTGATGATCCAATTTCTCCTTTTAACCACTCTATTCTGTTGGGGAGTTCTTACTGAAGAAACTTGATGCATTATCCCATGTTTCTTGAGATACTCTTCCACCTGACTGTTTGTGAATTCTGTACCATTATCTGTACGAAACTTCAGAATTTTCTATCCAAGCATCCTTTCAGATTCCCTTCAGTACTATTTTAAGAAACTAAACACATCTGACTTATGGTCAACAACAAATACACATGCCATTATACTATATTGATCAATTAAAAGAACTCAATACCTCTTCCCATCAATGGATCTTGGTGAAATAGGTCCACAGACATCATCATGCACTAATTCAAGCACTCTTGTCGACTTCTTTTCCTTCACTTTGTACGTCTTTCTAATGATCTTCCCTTGTTGAAAAGTGTCTCACGTATGTGTATGATCACGTGATAGCTTAGGGAGGTCTCTTGTTGCTTCACACTTTACCAGATCTTCCAGGGATGGTTGGAAAAGATGACCATGTCGTTTATGCCACAACTTGTTTTCTTCCTCTATAGACAGAAAAAACATATCTTCTTCTCCACTTACTAGGTAAATATTTTCCTTTGTTATTTTTCCCAGTAGAACAACTACCCCATATCTTCCTATAACAACACACATATTATTAGTAAACCTTATAGAATGACCTGAGTCACAAAGTTGACTGACACTGAGCAAATTGTGACTGAGGCCTTCTACTTCTAAGACATCAGCACGTCTCATCTCTTTGCCCCAAAACATGGCCTTTCCTACGCCAATAATCTTTAGGCCTTCATCATTTGAAAACTTGACAACTCCTTATTTATCATATTTTATGCCTATAACAAGATCATTATTACCTATCATGTGAGATGTTCAACCACTATCAAGGATCCACACACCAGAGCGATCTGATGCTTTAAGGGAAATTTCTGCCACCACGGCCTTCTCATCCTTCTAATTTTTGTCCATATTTTTACCTTCACACTTGTCATGGATTGAGACTTTTTTTCTTTCTTAGAGTATGATAGACCAGCTTCATCTTGCAAAGCTACAAATCTATTCTGCATTTTTAACTCACATGTTGGTCTATTGATCTACTTCTTGCGAACATTTTGATTCTGCTTTGGCACATTCCTCTGTATGGTCAAAGTGCAGTACCTATCCATGTGCCCAAAACCTCTGCACCAAAAATAGTTTCCTTAGAAATATTCTTTGGGGAACCATTCTCTGTTTGGTTGTCACCTTTTTTCTTATTCCCTTCGATATCTCTTGTCTATGGAACACACATACTGTGAATATCCCATTTTTTCACAACAATAACACCTAATATAAGGTGCATTCCTTCGTGTTACTTCTGCACTACGAGTTTCCCCTTGGGATCTCTGAATATTTTGATTCTATTTTGTGCCCAAATCAAGCTTCAACCTAGGGATGGGTGCTTGCGTTCTGACTTCAATTTTTACATATTTTTGTTTCTGATCAAGCCCTGAATCAGCCTTAGCATCTGAGCTAAATTGATGCTTCTTTTCTACTGAACTACTGGGCTCCTATTTCATCTTTTCAGTCTTCAGAATGACCTGATTTCACATGAATGTGTTGGGGATCAAAGTTTTTTCCTGGTATTTAACTTTTCTCTACAGACCGACAACTTCCTCTTCAAGCTCTTCAATATGCTTGATGTGATCTCTCCTTGTGTTTTTTAAGCCATCTATCTCCCTTTTTTGTTCTTCAATATTGATTTTATACTCACTAAATGATTCTGAGTTCTCTGGTGTTGATAAATTGAGTTTCTCAATTTCTTCCATCAACTCAGACTTCTCTTCTTCATGCTACTGCATATAGAGTTTCGCATCATGAATAACTTTGTTATCTTTCTTTGTTTTGTCTCTCCAAACATATATCTCCTCAAGAGCAGCCTCTAACTCTGCTTTCATATATATTCTTCCTTCAACTTCTTATTCTTCATCAACACCTTTGGTTTCCTTCTTCTCCTAAGAACTGCCGACAACTGCCACCATAGCATTTTCTCCTCGATCTTTGCAGTTTTATATCTCCTCAACCTCTTTAGATTCAGACTCATCCAAACTGTCTATTTCTTGTGAAAGAATATTCTTCTTATTGAAGAAATTTCTCTTGAACTACTTCTTCCCTTTCACATAGGCTGAAGATTTCTTCTTGGGAATTTCAACTTCAGCTTCATCATTTTCTTCTTGAAACTTTTTGGGGCACCTTGGGGAAAGATGACCAAATTTTCCACATCTAAAGCAAGAAAGTGGAAGTTTCCTTTTAAACATTCCTTTTCCTCTTTTAATATTTGAGAGGAGAAATGAAATCACCTCATATGTATCTTCTTCTTCCTAAGAATATTCAATGGTGAGATCTTTCATGGCCTTGAATTCCACTTCTTTATATTTCCCATTTTCCACAGCCTCATTATCATCATTTTTTATTTCATATGCAACCAAGGTACTATGAAAATTATCCAATGTTTATCTCCTTTGGATCTTTATCTTCCAGTACTGAAACCTTCGGATTGAACTGAGGTGGAAGTTTCCTCAAGATGCACTTTATGGTTTTTATGTCTTCTATGACTTCTCCAAGACCTCACATATCTTCCACAACAATATTTACCTTGTCAAAGAATGCATCAACAGACTCATTTGGGTACATTTTTAGATATTCATACTTATTCCATAGAACTTGTAGATTTACCTCTATGACCTTTGTATCTCCTTCATATATATTCAAAAGCTTTTCCCACATGTCATGTGATGTTTTACATGACATTACCTTCGTATAGATAGCATTGGATAGGGATCCCCCTAAAGCATTTATGCCCTTGGCGTTAGAATCCAATTCTCTTCGCTCAGCTTCCAATAAAGCCCCACTGTTGATGTCAGCTGTTATACCATGCATTGCTACTGTGAACACATCCATTCCCAAAGATTTGAAGTAGTGTTGCATCCAATTCTTCCATAGCTGAAAATTGTTCCCGTAGAAGATCGGAATCCCTTTAGGATTAGTGACCTCCATTTGAGAGATAATTACAGTTATTAACCTTTTCCTTTGATACCAATTGTTAGGTCCACTAGGTTAGATACCCTGAGAGGGGGGTGAATCAGGGTATGACAGATTAAAACAACTTCCCCTATTGATATTGTCTCGATGTTAAGCAAGACTCTCTTATCTCTCTTTCATGCAACACAGTATAAACAAAAACTAAATCATGCACAGGACACAATGATTTTTACTTGGTTCACCCTCACTGGGCTACATCCAAGGAGCATACACCGGAGATGTGCCGATATACCAAATCCACTAAAAGCACACTACTTTTTACAAAGTTTGGGATAGATCACTTCTAATCCCACTCTCACTGCCTTTACAATGTTTAGGGTCATCTCACTACTTTCCTAAGGGTCACTCCATGTTTCTCTCTCTCTGGCTCACTATCTGGGGAGAGAATCACCTTCTTCCTCTTCCTTTGCTCACTAATCTGGAAAGGATCCACTCATAGTTTATAGACCTGTAGGTATCTTCATTATCACAAATAAATACATCCTCTGTTATATGTAGATGCTCTGTTGAAGTCCAACTTTTACCCTTAGATGAATATCACTTTGCACCGAAGGTATTGGGAAATCTTCCAGCTTTCACACAGCCCTAAAATGACTGTCGTTCTTCAACCATACATGGCTCCCTTCTCCAAGCCGGCGCGCAAGTCCCAACATTCAAGTTCAAACAGGCACGTAAGTTCACCTCAACCACTTGCGCAATACTCGCTTCTTCAACTCCAAACGTGCATGACTCGCACCCTTTTACGCCCAAACCAATTTTGGCACGCAACCATCAACGGTCGTACTTCTTCAAAACCTGGCATGCAAGTGTCACCAAACCACTTGTGTGACGCCCCCTTCGTCAACTCTAAACTTGGGAAACTCACAACCTTTCTCGCCCAAACCACTTTGGGTGTGCAACTATCAACTGACGCGCAACTTCTGAATATCTTTATACTTGCACGACCACACCACCACTTGTGCGACCACTAAACCTACGCGATGGGAGCTCTGATTTTCTCCAAGTGTTGAACTCACACTGAATGAGGAGGGGTAAAAATCTATTTATAGTAATTTGGATACCCTGATCTCCGGGTGCACTATTCTCCTCTCAGTGCGCATATCTAGCTGCCCTAGTCTTTGTCGCGCAAGTCACTTCCACGACCAAACCAAAAACTTGAGCACTCCTTTTTCCTTTGTCATATTTTGATGTTCTGATCTTGAAAAACATATAGTGCGCATGTTTCCAAGCCTCTAAGACACCGGCATGCAAGTCCCTTTTCCAAAAACACTTTTCTCCATTTTTCAATTTTGAGGTCCAAAAAAATGGTAAACACTGGAAAATGGCACCATCTTGTATCTGGTCTTTTTGAACCACCTCCAGATCGACCATTCCTTTGTCGACGTCCTTCAATAAAACATGGATCGTTAACCACATACGTTGAGATCGACACTCCACCATGAAATTCCCTTCGTCAACAAATTTGTATGTCATGGTTTTCTTTGTCAACAGACACAACCCAAAGGCCCACTTTGTCAACAAAAACAATCACCTCAAAAATGATTCAATGATACCTTGAGGGATTTTTTACCAACATATTCTCATCACCCCTTTATAAAAAATATAGGTTTTCCTAAACACCCGACTTATCCATTCATCTAGACATGGACCACTCACCTAGGACACCAAGTCACTATGGGGAAGAAGCACCCCTTGGCCATCCAACTAGCCTAAAGTCTTAAGGGAACCTCTTGGGATCATGTCACACTCATTCTAATTTACAAAACAACCACTCTCCTCTACTTGGGAATCAGTCAAGTTACACATGTTAGGGCCACCCAAATCCTTTAATTTAGACACACCCATAAGGGGGGTTCTTATATCATAGGGAATACATTTAACATCTAGCCTTTTCTATTCATGGATGAGGAGATGAGTTGACTCTAAAGGGCCCAACATTGGCCCTAGAAATTTTTTGTTCCCATATGGAATTTTATTTTAAGTTAAAATTTTAATTTAATTTAAAAAAATATTTTAAATTAATTAATTGATAAATTTTGGTCCCTTTCCTACAGGTGATTCCACACATCCCTCGCATATTATAAATACCATGGTCATGGAAATAGACCAAAAACATCAAATGAATCTTTTCCACTTTCTAAAAAACTATTTGGAATCTCTACCTTGTATCGCTAAACTCACCCGAGTTATTCAGTGATCTCCCATCCTTGTGAGGCCCTAACTCACACCCAACATCACAACACAATTAATTATAATCAAATATTAATTATTTAAAATAATTTAAAACTTAATCACCAACTAATTAAATTAGGTTTGGTTAATTAGTTACCAAATCCTACTTCCACACCAGAACCACAACCAAACACATGTTGAAGGTCCACTATAATTTCCCATCACCGTCACAAGCAAAATAACTATCAATTAGGATTTATACAATATTTAATTTAAATTAATTTTATAAAAAACACAAATAAAATGACATTGTGACATATTATCACCAAATTGAATATTTTTCATGTACTAAAGGTGTTATTCAATGTACTCTTCCTATATAGAGTAAAATCTATATAATAATCAGATGATTCAACCATACTTATGTGGAATAATCTCAAAAACCATACCCAAATAAAATAAAAATTATAGGGGGTGAATGGCGAGATTAACGGGAGTCAATGGAGAATGTATCTCACCTCAAATAACTATATAAATTCTAAGAAATTTCCACAAAATGAATGGAGCCAATGAAGGTAATGATGGGGATCGGCCCTACCCATACACTCCAACAAGATAGAATGGAGAGGGTTTCCCCCAAAAAGGATCACTAGTCAGCCAGTGTCTCCTTGGTGACTACAACATTGGTCTTTTATAGCCCCAATATCCTTAGGTTATATCTTACACTCCCCTGAGTCCATATCAACACATTCTATACCATATCCCATGTATCAAAACACCTTTTATAGGTGTTCATCCTCTCATAATCGAGTCTCAAATCCCAATTTAAATTTTAAACCACCCACTAATTCAAAAAATCAATTTCCCCTTAAATTTTATTCCCTAAAATAGGTATGGGTTCTTATAACCTACCCACCATAACACCTATCATCCTTGAGAAGCATCGATGATTATCTAAGAATTCTTAAAAACCTATCATGGTCATTAGTTCTCCACCAACTTATCGATATATAACTCCAAACATCCAATAAACCCAAAAATAACAACCCCAATGAAAAGTATCACTGACCACAAACACCTGAGGCACTTCGTGGCACCCATCTATCCCAAGGCATGCAGGTTTCATCATCACATTAACCATATGTCCTACAGAACTCCTCTACATATGAATCATATCATAATATGCTACTTCGACCACATTACTCATCCACCACCAGAATCTCCTATCAAAAACACACTATTAGTGGTCCATCGATCCAATTGATGTAGTATCCAACTCACTATACCCAAACACCAAAATAACTCTGGTTACGACCAGTACCAGACATCATTTATTAATCCTAGTCCAAATCAATCAAGTTACACTACCCATACACAAGGTCCTTTTATGAATAAAAATTTTTAAAAAAACCCCAATCCATCCCTCAATGTATACTCTTCATTCCCAATATGATGTATCCAAAATAGTTTGCAACACAACCTATCCAATTATAAATGAGAACACAATTCAAAAATCATTTTTCTAACTTTCCTTTAAGAAACTCTACTTAGACCTTTGATGTGTATCCTGAATATACCTAATTATAATTCCTTATATACTGAAGAAATCCCTTTGTAATCAAAACATTCTCATTAAATCCCATCCTAGACTCTCAATGAAATTCTCCAACTAAAGCACCAACTGGACCAAACCGTCATCACGCACCAACCCTGGTATTAACGAATTTCCAACCTACTAAATTTGGATCATCATATTCTATCTCAATCCCAAACCCCATGTTTTAACTCTACCCTCAATGAAATCCAAACTCTAATTGGAATTCCCTAAGAAATACAATTGAATTCAAATCAATATAAAACTAAGAATTTATAATTCCATCAGGACCATCAACTGACCGGTCTCATGAAACCATGATGCTATTGAAATGGGGGTTGTATTTACATTGACCTATAATAAGTGTTTCTTAATCATCTATCCACTGGGTCAAAAACCTGAACTCCATGACTCGTCTCCCATCCATGACTAAACACAACGGTCATAAGTGTTCTGTTCACTCATACTCAAGTGCCAAAATGAAGCACAATTTATTTCCCATACCCAAAATATGATGAGGGTTGAACTCAAAAATAGATAATGTTACACTTTCCCACAAATAGATTTAATTATGTCAATACATGTGTGTATCCTCAACAATTTCAACTGATAACTATTTGTCACTCCACCCAAGACACATTCATCCACTGTCTACCTATGACACTACGCCTACTTGGGGATCTGTGTAAAGTCTCATACTTGAGTCAACCATCCCATGGAACCCAGTCTATTTATGATGTATCCTCAACCATCAAAGGAAATTTACCATTTTTGTCTAATAATTATGTAATTGTTACCACTAGTAACCACAATGTGCATATTCCCTAGGCTCGCACAAGATCCCCCACCAATTTACAAATCAACAAGAACCACATTCAACTTTGTGAACTCTCCTAGTATTGATAAAAATAATAAGAATATGCTCATGTAACACCTACTTAAAAAATCTAACTCACCCTCCCATGATTCATAGTATACCAAACTAGTCTAGTTATAATCTCGTTGCATTTCATTCACATTAAGAAACAAGAACCATCTGCACACCTCTTCAGAAATAGTAAAATTACTTGTGCCATGGGTTATCACATGAATAACTACCAACCAGTGTCATTTATAAATTCAATAGACTCTTCCCATGCTCTAATGCTGTAGGCATATCCAAAACCAATGGGACCAAGAAATCATCTAGTCTTACCTCAAAACCCAACCCTTAAATTAAACCAATATAACTCACAGTTCCCTCCACCTAGGGAGATTCTAATTCATCTACATGCATATACAATATACCATGTTACACTATATGTTAACTAATTACATTCCACAAAGAGAACACCCTATTTTCCACCTCTAAATAAAACATAACCCCTTGATAACTCATCACCCTTCAATCACCCTCACAAAACACTAAAAACTAAATCACTAAATACTAAGTTGTGTCTAATGGTCTCTAGGACTCCCATCAAGTATAATAAGTTAGGTCTCATAGAGGGTCAAATATCACATAATTTTACCCAAACTCCTTTGGAAAGTACAACATCTAATTTTCCAAGACACTCACTCATAGGACTCATGTAGTTGTCTTGGGAATCACATTCCATATCATTTTTCCACTATGGAACAAATTTTTATCCCATTATGGTGTTTATTCCCACCGAGAATCCACATACATGACTACCCCCTTGATAATAAAAACCCTATAAATTAAATATACATATATAGAGTTATTTCCCTACCATGTTCTCCATTGAGAAATACCATCATTGGATAGTGCAATTTGATAGAATGGAATTTCAAACATTATGAGAAAGCATCATATTAGTTGTCAATAGAAAATAATATATTTAAACCCAAATAATAATCACCCACAAGGGGTTTATCATAAGACATCCAATGCCTATGTCGACCTAGGGGGTTCACTGCACCTCTATGAACATAGAAATGCATCGTTGTACTCATCATTTAGCGTCTCACTATAGATACACCTGAAATTCCACCAAAATAAATCACATACATGTTATTCCAAATGATACTAATTCCAATAAGAAATTATATGGTAAAATACAATATGAGTTGTTATTAACACTTCAAAAATATTTTTATCTATATTTAGTGATAAAAACACACTAGAAGGCCCCAACATGTCATCTGAATCCTACGTATCAAATCATTGTATATGAGACTCCTCATGCCTCTATGGGATCAAATCAAAAATATAATAAAAAATCCTCAATATCAAACACCATACTCCTTACATGAGGTGAAAATCATATCAATTATAAAATAAAATACCAAGAACATCAATCCTAGCCCTAGTAATATAGAATATCTATCGAAAAAATTGTTTATGATGCACCATATCGATATCCATTGTAGGATCTAAAACATTCCTATATCCCCAAGATACCATCGAAAAATAGTAAGAAAAATAAGCACATTTAATACCACTTTGTAATGTCTAACATAGATCACACTATACATTAAGAAAACCAATGGCACTACATGAACTAATTTATTCCTCCCTATATACTAGAGGCTGCCGACTATCAATGGGGGACTATCATTTTACCAAGGGGAGACTATTCCACCAATATCATACTGTCCATAATATTGGAAATAAAAAAAATTCAAACAAACCATCACATCACAGTACACATAGAAAATAAATAAAGTGAACATGTCATACCAAAATGAAAAGTAGTCATATAGATATAAAATACTAATAACTCGCTATTCTGATCCCAAATTCGGTTAAAAAGAGAAGAATAAAAAAAATTATGACATAACAGTACTGGAGGATCCATTACATTCTTCGAGCCTCAACTCATCCCAATATCCAAATCCAACGTAAGATGATTGATCGTGATCAAGAAATAATGAGCCTTTTCCCGACCTAAACATATAACCAAGTCAGAGTCTAATCAGATACCCAAATTGGAATAGAGTCCCAAGAGGGTTTTGAGTGAAAAAATCATTAGGTATCCATAAATTTGATCTATTACATATCAAATATTTAGTGATATGTGTGGGATACATTCTATAAATAAATGGAGAAACTTTTATAATAAACAAAATAGAAAATTATCCACCATAAATCCTTATTCCCATGGCCCTAATAGACCATAACTACTTCAAAAATGATAAAGTGCCTTAGAGATAGTTTGGATGGTCATTCCAACCCCATAATGGCTCAAGGGTATTTCACCTTAGTATACAGTGATAAAAACCTTATTGATAAACTCACCCCGGTATACAGTGGTAACATGTTGAGGGCTCAACACACCCTGATATATAGTATAATGACTTGGGTAAGCTCCATCATAGAATATAAACCAAACTAATTATCCATATTAGTATAAAATGTTTCTCAGTAGATTATCCATGTCAGTTCAGAAGATTCTACTAAGCCTATTAATGAACCCATAAGTCCCCAATAGAACACATGTGGCATGACTTATCCTCTTCCCGGAACCAATATAATCCATGATCCAAATCCTTGGTACCAACACCAGTAGTATAACTGACCTATCCACTAAGTAAATTTACTTTAGTAATCATGGATCACTATACTATGGTATTTTTCTATAGTCATCACAGACCTCTCTACTAGAGGATTTTTGTAACACCCCAAGAAAAGTGAGACTTAAAATACTAAACATTACTACATATATCAACAAGGTTCGCATTTATTTTAGGATAAAACCTAATTAAATCTCCACATTTAAGTGAGTATTGACAAATAGTAGTTTCAAGGTAGGTTATCTCCTTGAAATTTTCTAAAGCTGGGTGTGAGTGAAGACTAACAACACTAAAAGAAAATGTGTTGGACTATGGGGAAATAATTAGTCTGATGATCTATTCATGTCCCAATGAGGTTAGGTCATGGAAAATGGTATAAGATCTAATACCCATCCTTATGTGTAGAGGAATTTCCTGGGATCGTGGTGTGGCATCTATAATGGGGATATTTTCACAAATGGGGGGGGAATGTAATACCCCTATAAAAGTGAGACTTAAAAGACTAAATGTTACTACCCATGTCAATAAGGTGAATATTTAGTTTCAAGAGCCTACATAATTAGAAGTCTATTTTTAAATTAGGCTTGTCCTAATGTAGTGTTGGGATGAATGACCTCTTATGAATTTTATTGGCTTGTGTGTGATTAAGTATAAAGAGCACTTAAATAATCTGTTTTTTGCTTTGGGGATAGTCATTATTCTTGTGATCTATTCATATCTAGGGGAGGAAAGGTCCTGAAAATTTTTCTTTATTCATTAAAAACCAACCAAAATGATTTTTTTTCATATTAGATAATAGGATACACCAAGTTCATTTTCTAAACATAACACAACCTTTATAAGATAATATTCAATAAAATGACATTTATTGAAAAATAAGGGTTTATCAAATTCTTGAACCCATTATCACTATCAATAGTCCACCACACCAGCTTAAGGATAGTTAGTCATTATGGAACCTACCACAATCCCCTAGGTCATCTCATAAAGCGGGAACCCCTTATATTGTCATATATTTGAAAATAATTTTATGGATTATCTTGGGTAGTCCACTCACTCAACTGAATCATCACTATCCATACCCATGAACACCATCCCACTAGGATTAACATGCAACATGGGAACTCAACAAGGTAAACTAGGTCTCTTCACTACCCAAACACCTCATAAGGGTCCTTCAAACTCTTCCTTTCTCTTAGGTCAACACTTATCATAGGGATGATTTCCTTAAGCCTATCCCCTTTTTCCAAAACACCATGGTTTGGCTCAAACACCCAACAAATCCATTATTCTCACCAAGAGTCACCCACCATGATCACCATATCTATGTGAGGTAGGAATACCCCTCTAATATCCCACTTTCCTGAAGTATCAAGGGAACCTTTTAGGACCATGAATAAGAAAAATCAACCAAACCAGTACGTGATAGATTAGGGAGGTATCTTGCTGCCTTAAACTTTACCAGATCTTCTAGGGATGGTTGTCAAAGATTACCATGTCATTTATGCCACAACTTGTTTTCTTCCTCTTCGGACAGAAAACACATATCTTCTTCTCCACTTACTAGGTAAAGATTTCCCTTTGTTATTTTTCCCTATATAACAATTGCTCCGTCTCTTCCTTTGACAACACACATCTTCTTAGTAAACCATATAGAATGTTCTAAGTCACATAGTTGACTGACACTGAGGAAATTGTGACTACGGACTTCTACTACTAAGACATCAGCATGTCTCATCTCTTTACCCCCAAACTTGGCCTTTCCTATGCCAATAATCTTTAGGACTTCATCATTTCCAAACTTGAAAACTCCTTCTTTATCATATTTTATGCCTATAACAAGATCATTATTACCTATCATGTGAGATGTTCAACCACTATCAAGGATCCACACACTAGAGCGATCTGATGCATTAAGGTCAATTTCTGAAACCACAGCCTTATCATCCTTCTTCTTTTTGGTCCATATTTTTGCCTTCACACTTGGCATGGATTGAGAATTTTGTTCTTTATCAAAGTATGATGGACCAGCTTCATCTTGCGAAGCTACAAATCTATTCTGCATTTTTAACTCACATGTTGGTTTATTGATCTGCTGCTTGTGAACATTTTGATTCTGCTTTAGCACATTCCTCTGTATGGTCGAAGTGCAGTACCTATCCATGTGCCCAAACCCTCTGCACCAAAAATAGTATCCTTTGAAATATGATTTGGAGAACCATTCTCTATTTGGATATCACCTTTTTTCTTATTCCCTTCGATATCTCTTGGATATGGAACACACATACTGTGAATGTCCCTTTTTTCACAACAATAACACCTAATATAAGGTGCATTCCTTCGTGTTACTTGTGCACTATGAGTTTCCCCTTGGGATATTTGAATATTTTGATTCTGTTTTGTGCCCAAATCCACCTTCAACCTAGGGATGGGTGCTTGCGGTCTGACTTCAATTTTCACAGATTTTTGTTTTTGATCAAGCCATGAATCAGCCTTAACGTCTGAGCTCAATTGCTACTTCTTTTTTGATGAACTACTAGGATCCTCTTTCATCTTTTCAGTCTTCAAAATGACCTGATTTCCCAAGAATGTGTTGGGGATCAAATTTTTTTCCTAGTCTTTAACTTTTCTCCGTAGATCGACAACTTCCTCTTCAAGCTCTTCGATATGCTTCACGTGATCTTTCCTTGTGTTTTTCAAGCCATAGATCTCCCTTTTTTGTTCTTAAATCTTTATTTTATACTCACTAACTGATTCTGAGTTCTCTCGCGTTGATGACTTGAGTTTATCAATTTCTTCCATCAACTCAGACTTCTCTTCTTCCTACTGCTGCATATAGAGTTTGGCATCATGAACAACTTTGTTAGCTTTATTTGTTTTGTCTCTCCAAACATCTATCTCCTCAAGAGCAGCCTCTAACTCAGCTTGCATATCTATTCTTCCTTCAACTTCTTATTCTTCATCATCACCATCAGTTTCGTTCTTCTCCTGAGAACTACCGACAACTACCACCATAGCATTTTCTCTTCGATCTTTGCAGTTTTCTATCTCCTCAACCTCCTCATCTTCAGACTCATCCGAACTATCTATTTCTTGTGAAAGAAGATTTCTTCTTCTTGAAGAAATTTCTCTTGAACTGCTTCTTCCCTTTCATATAGGCTGAAGGTTTCTTCTTGGGAATTTCAACTTCATCTTCATCATTTTCTTCTTAAAACTTTTTGGGGCACCTTACAGAAAGATGACCAACTTTTCCGCATCTAAATAAAGCTATTGTAAGTTTCCCTTTAAACTTTCCTTTTCTTCTTTGAATATTTTAGGAGAGGAATGAAATCACCTCATATGTCTATTCTTCTTCCTGATAATCTTCAATGGTGAGCTTCTTCATAGCCTTGAATGCCACTTCTTTAGATTTCGCCTTTTCCACAACCTCGTTATCATCGTTTTTCATTTCATATGCAACCAAGGTACTATGAAAATTATCCAATGTTATCTCCATTGGATATTTATCTTCCAGTACTGAAACTATCGGATTGAACCGAGGTGGAATTTTCCTCAAGATGCGCTTTATGATTTTTATTTCTTCAATGACTTCTTCAAAACCTTGCATATCTTCTACAATAATATTTACCCTGTCAAAGAATGCATCAACAGACTCATTCGGGTTCATTTTCAGGTCTTCATACTTATTCCATAGAACTTGTATCTTTGCCTCTATGACCTTTGTATCTCCTTCATATATATTCAAAAGCTTTTCTCACATGTCATGTGATGTTTTACATGACATTACCTTCGTATAGATAGCATTGGATAGGGCTCCCCCTAAAGCATTTATTCCCTTGGTGTCAGAATCCAATTCTCTTCGCTCGGCTTCCGATAAAGCCCCACTGTTGATGTCAGCTGTTATACCTTGCATTTCTGTTGTGAACACATGCATTCACAAAGATAAGAAGTAGTGTTGCATCCAATTATTCCATAGCTGAAAATTGTTCCCGTCGAAGATCAAAATCCATTTATGATTAGTGACCTCCATTTGATAGAGAATTACATATATTAACCTTCCCCTTTGATACCAATTGGTAGGTCCACTAGGTTAGATACCCTGAGAGGGGGGTGAATCAGGGTATAACAGATTAAAACAACTGCCCCTATTGATATTGTCTCGCTGTTAAGAAAGACTCTCTTCTCTCTCTTTCCTGCAGCACAGTATAAACAAAAACTAAAGCATGCATAGGACACAATGGGTTTTACTTGGATCTCCCTCACTGGGCTACATCCAAGGAGCATACACCGGCGATGTGACGATATACCAAATCCACTAAAAGCACACTACAGTTTACAAATTTTGGGATAGATCACTTCTAATCCCAAGCTCACTACCTTTAAAATGTTTAGGGTCAGCTCACTGCTTTCCCAAGGTTCACTCCCTGTTTCTCTCTCTCTGGATCACTGCCGGTGGAGATGATCATCTTCTTCCTCTTCCTTTTCTCACTGATATGGAAAGGATCCACTCACATTTTATAGACCTGTAGATCTCTTCATTATCATAAATGAATACATCATCTATTGTACGTAGATACTCTGTTGAAGTCAGACTTTCACCCGTAGATGAATCTCACTTTTCACCAAAGGTATTTGGAAATCTTCCAGATTTTACACAGCCCTAAAATGACTGTCATGCTTCAACCATACCTGGCGCCCTTCTCTAAGTCAGTTCGCAAGTACCGATGCGCAAGTTTAAACAGGCGCGTAATTTCACCTCAACCACTGGGCGACACTCGCTTCTTCAACTCCAAACTTGTGTGACTCGCACCCTTTTATTCCCAATCCAATTTTGGCACGCAACCATCAACTGTCGTTCTTCTTCAAAACCTGGCACACAAGTGTCACCAAACCACTTGTTCGACACCCCCTTCTTCAACTCTAAACTTGGGAAACTCACAACCTTTCTCGACCAAACCACTTTGGGTGCGCAACTATCAACTGGTATGTAACTTCTGAATATCTTTATACTTGCACGACCACACCACCACATGCGCGACCACTAAACCTACGCGACGGGAGATCCGATTTTCTCCAAGTTTAGAACTCACACCGAATGAGGAGGGGTCAACCACTATTTATAGGCATTTAGACACCCTGATCTTCAGGCGCACAAGTCTCCTCTCGGCGCGCAAGTCCAGCCGCCCTAGTCTCTGCCGCGCAAGTCACTTGCGCGACCAAACTCAAAACTTGAGTTCCCCTTTTTCCTTTGTCATATTTTGATGTTATGATGTTGAAAAACATATGGCGCACAAGTTTCCAAGCCTCTAAGACACCGGAACTCAAGTCCCTTTTCCAAAAACACATTTCTCCATTTGTCGATTTTGAGGTTCAAAAATTTGGCAAACACAGGAAAATGGTGCCACCTTGTATCTACTCTTTTTGAACTGCCTCCAAATCGACCATTCCTTTGTCGAAATCCTTGAATCAAACATGGATTCTTAACCACATCCCTCGACCTCAACATTCCACCATGAAATCCCCTTTTTCAACAAATTTGTATGTCATGGTTTTCTTTATCAACAAAAAGAACACAGAGGCCCACTTTTTCAACAAACACAATCACATAAAAAATGATTTGATGATACTTTGAGAGATTTTTTCCCAAAAATATCCCCCTTTGGGTTTGTTGACAACTCTTACATAAATAGATATATCGTTAATTCTTCAGCCACCATTCTCCTAGTGTGACTCTGATAGCGATCAAGTATTTACTCAAAACATACTCTAATCCCACATGAGCAATGCTCGACATGAGAAACAATAGTAAATGAAAAGTTCATCAATGAATCACTTCAACTATGACACCCATTATTGACACAAAACTGATACCAATTTTTGGAAATATTCTTACCGCATTCCAACACCATTATTCTGCTTTTATCATGATCCTTAGGTGTCATGATATCTATTCGTTGATCGATCACTTCTAGCATCGTCAGATTTAATACTCTCCCCCTATCTACTCACAACTTTAACTCTTGTCAGCTGCAAATCCTCTTTAGCACTATTGTATGTGTTGTCCAATCTTAGCTCTGGCTAAGCACTTTGAACCAGCTTCAACTCCCACAATCTTGCTGCTCTACCTATCAGATTCTTCCCGTATCTGTCATGATTTCACAAATAGCCACATTTTCTTCCCCTTGAACAATCACTATTTTCTCCCCCTTTGTCAATGAACCCAAAGGTTACTCCTTTGCAGTCTGTAACAGAGTAGAGAAAAGATATCAGCACATTAGGGAAAAACACATCATACCTCTAGGATAGGGGGTTCACATCCACACTTTTTCAAGTATAGGAAGTTGAATAAACTCCCAGAGCCAGCCGATGCCTCTCAAAATTTTACTTGGGTAAGGTCTTTATCATAATGTCTACAACCTGTAGCTTTGTAGGCACATAATCCAACTTTACGATTCCCTCTTCAAATTTCTCCTTGATAAAATGATACTTTATATCAATGTGTTTTATCTGTGAATGATGGACGAATTTTTTCTAAGATTTATAGCTCTTGAGTTATCGCACTGGATCCCGATCGGAGACTTCACTTCAACTCTGTTTCCGACGCTTTCGTCGGGGCGCGCGCATCCGTCCGCGGAGGACGCGCTGCCTGTTGCCCCGCATTCCTGCTTTCCAAAGGCGGGCGGCATTCGCTCCTTATTCAGGGAACGTCTTCTCCTTGATCGAAACGGGATGATGGGATGTCGGTTCTTCCTCCTGTGGATTCCTCCTTAGAACTCATCACCTAGTCCGGGTCTCCCTTATAGATTTAATACGTAGTTCGTGAAACTCTTCCCAGTGCCATGTTTCCATGGACGCCGGTTAATTACACTGCTTCTGTCGGGACATTGCAAAGGGTCCAGTCAGGGCAGCAACCTTCGGTCAGGGGAGTAGTCACGTTGAGGCATCAGTAGCGTGTCTGGATGCTGGGGTACCTGGCATGTCTGTCTGTTATCCTTGACCACAAGGCTTCTCGAGGGTGTGGAAGCCCGAGGCATCCCACATCGAGCGCGGGGAATTACATGTCATAGACACATATCTGAGGTTTTCCTCAGCTTCCTGTGTTCAACACAGGGTATGCCGCGAGTTTAACGTCCAGCGGAGACGGATCAACCCAACCAGAGCATTATCTAGGATAGATCGGATTGAGGGATCCTCCTTGAAGGGATATCGATACTGGGGCCAGCCTATGGGAGACTGTGAAAAAGAACGTACCGACCTGGTCTCACCAGGATAAGACGGTCTGGGCGAGAATCAGGACGGGTGGTGAGTTGATGAATGGAGTGGAAGGAAAGTGAAATGGGACCATCGCAGGGGGGCGACAGTGAAGTTGGGCTTGAGCCTTGAAGAGGATTCCTACGTATCCCTGTGGTAGGGAATCAAAGTCCGCGTAGTTCGGGATGGTGCCGGTAAACCGACGTGAAGCTGGACCTTGGCCCGATGAATGTCGTCAGCGAACCAACGTGAAGGTGGACCTTGGTCCGATGGGCATCGTCAGCGTACCGATGTGAAAGTAGATCCGTGGATCTACTGAGGGGTGGGCTTGAACCTCGTGGAGGCTTCCTACGTACCATGCCTTGACATGGATCGAAGACCTCGTAGTTCAGGTGGGTTTCGCCGGTGAACCGACGTGAAAGTGGACCTTGGTCCACTATTGGTGGGCTTGAACCTCATGGAGGCTTCCTACGTACCATGCCTTGACATGGATCAAATACCTCATAGTTCAGGTGGGTTTCACCGGTGAACCGACGTGAAAGTAGACCTTGGTCCACTATTGGTGGGCTTGAACCTCGTGGAGGCTTCCTACGTACCATGCCTTGACATGGATCAAAGACCTCTTAGTTCAGGTGGGTTTCGCCGGTGAACCGACGTGAAAGTAGACCTTGGTCCACTATTGGTGGTCTTGAACCTCGTGGAGGCTTCCTACATACCATGCCTTGACATGGATCAAAGACCTCATAGTTCAGGTGGGTTTCGCCGGTGAACCGACGTGAAAGTAGACCTTGGTCCACTATTGGTGGGCTTGAACCTCGTGGAGGCTTCCTACGTACCATGCCTTGACATGGATCAAAGACCTCGTAGTTCAGGTGGGTTTCGCCGGTGAACCGACGTGAAAGTAGACCTTGGTCCACTATTGGTGGGCTTGAACCTCGTGGAGGCTTCCTACGTACCATGCCTTGACATGGATCAAAGACCTCGTAGTTCAGGTGGGTTTCGCCGGTGAACCGACGTGAAAGTAGACCTTGGTCCACTATTGGTGGGCTTGAACCTCGTGGAGGCTTCCTACGTACCATGCCTTGACATGGATCAAAGACCTCGTAGTTCAGGTGGGTTTCGCCAGTGAACCGACGTGAAAGTAGACCTTGGTCCACTATTGGTGGGCTTGAACCTCGTGGAGGCTTCCTACGTACCATGCCTTGACATGGATCAAAGACCTCGTAGTTCAGGTGGGTTGTCAGGGTCGGTGCTCACTCTAAGCCCACGTGATTCATGCTCGGTGTGAGAAACAAGAGGTTGCATGGACCTGACGATCACGTCGCGAAGGGTGCGTCCGTGAGAAGTGAAGAGGGGCTTACGCGTTGGGCGGCCCGTGGTGTTGGGACTTACTCCAGGATGGAGGCCCATTTGGGGGTGCCTCGTTCCCTATCACGTCCTCCACTGACCTTGGTAGTGGGGAAGTACAGAGATGCACGGGTGAAATCATCCGTACCAAAGGTTAGGGGGTTACGCTCTGAGGCAGCCCTTCCCCTACGAACATACGCCACTCCGACAAGGAGGATCTCATTCCATGTGCGGAAGAGTTCCATTCCCGTGGAGACGAGTGGTGTAAAGAATGTTCGAGCTGGGGGGACCCTTCGTGAGGGAGACGCGGTTGGGTCACAGTTTAACGTCATGTGTTGAGGACGTGGTGCTTGGCAGTTTAACGTCCTGCAGCTCGGACGAGGTGGGTTCACTCCACACCCCTAGGACTTACATAACCGGTACCCTCTAGTCCTTGGGGAAGGGAAGGTGCCGGTAAGGCCATGGTGGAGGGGGGTAGTGGGGAGAACCATCAGGGGGTCCACGTTAGCATGGCTATGCGAAGAAGAAATAGCCGTTAGCGTGCCTATGCGAGGAAGCATTAGGCGAAGCAACGCTACGGGAGGTGTTGTCCATGGGACTTTGAAATCACATCGTGCAAACCTGGAGGGTCGCACGGAAAGAGGAATCGCTAAGAAAAGGAGTTTGCTTTGCGAAGTGGGGTGTCTTGGCCATAGCATGGGGCATAGGTGTGAGTGGGAGGTGCTTCGCGAAGTGGAACAGTGTTCGCGGAGCACTGCCTCACGAAGAAGGAGTGTTTCGCGATGCAGGGTCCTGCCAAGCAATGTGCTTCGCGAAGTGGAGCGATCCTACCTTAGCATAGGAATTACTCGTATGGGTTGGGTGTTTCGCGAAGCACAAGGTCTCCGCGGCTACCTGGGTTCCCTTGGGAATCCCCTTCCTTCACGAATGCCCTTGAGCTTCGCGAAGGGCATCCCTCTCGGAAGAGGGGCTCAAAACGAGACAAATCAGAGTCGTCTCGCGAAGTAGAAATACCTCGCGGAGCTCATGATTCCCGGGGCAAAGCGTGCTTCGCGATTCGGGAGAGGAGAAGCCGAAAGGTCGGATTGTCCGTCTTCGGGACTCAGGGGGAGTCCAGTATTTATAGGGAAGGGGCGCCGCGAAGCAGGGCTCGCGCGCCGCCTCTGGTGCTTCGCGGCGGCTCGCGAACGTCAAACGGGTTCTCGGAGGATTACCGCCTCTGGTGCTTCGTGGCGGCTCGCGAACGTCAAACGGGTTCACGGAGGATTACCGCCTCTGGTGCTTCGCGGCGGCTCGCGAACGTCAAACGGGTTCGCGGAGGATTACCGCCTCTGGTGCTTCGCGGCGGCTCGCGAACGTCAAACGGGTTCGCGGAGGATTACCGCCTCTGGTGCTTCGCGGTGGCTCGCGAACGTCAAACGGGTTCGCGGAGGATTACCGCCTCTGGAGCTTCGCGGCGCCGCCATGGTCGGGGCGCTTCGCGGCGAGGCTTCGCGACGGAGCTTCGCGGCGGAGCTTCGCAAGGCAGCGCGCCGGCCTTTTTCGTTCCTTTCTTTCGGGTCACATTTTTGGCGCCAACAAATGCCCCCCCTCAGACATGGAGCCGCGGAGGGCGAAGGGTCGAAGTCTGAGGGAAAATCGCCAAAATTGTCGGTGGTTCGCGATGCAGCATCGCGAAGGGGGCCCGCGATGCTCGCCGGGGCCACGGATCGGACGCGCCGCGATGCTCCGGGGTCGTCGCCTATAAATAGGGGGTCCGCCCTCTTTTGTCTTTTACGTTCCTTCCCTGTCTTTTTGTGCTCTCGATTTCGCGAAGCTCCGCGTACTCCGCGACAGCCCTCCGCGAATCGAGCTTCGCGGAGAACCGCGGGTCTCCGACTCCGCGTCCGCGCTAGGCAAACTTCTTGTCGGCCTTGGCCAGACTTCGCGACTTGGTCTCGCGACCGATCTTCGCGATTCCACTTCGCGGCCGAGCTTCGCGATTCAACTTTGCGGCCGAGCTTCACGATCCAGGGGAAAAAACTTTTCTGAGGGTCGACATCAAAATGGCCCATCAAGAGGCTGTGCTGGGAGTGCTTGCAAACGATGCTCGTCGGGATGAGATGGCCAACCGTCTAGGCTTGGGGGAAATGGTTCGCAGCCATTCGGACCACACTTCTCTGACAGATCTGCTGTCGGAAGGTCAGAAGGATTATCCGCAATGCAAGAAACTTCCGTTGTACGACTTCGGGCTGAGGGATGACGTCTTCATCCCTGAGGCGAGAAGGGATGAACCGGCTTGCTGGTTCAGGTGCACACCGTGCCAG
The DNA here is from genome assembly GCA_963277665.1 of Viscum album. Lineage (NCBI taxonomy): Eukaryota > Viridiplantae > Streptophyta > Magnoliopsida > Santalales > Viscaceae > Viscum > Viscum album. The sequence goes on from OY728166.1 coordinate 1,208,714,143, forward strand.
CACCAATGGTTCAGGGTGGCCGATGGTCACGCGCTGGAGGACTTTACACCCATCACCGCTGACTGTCTCTACAATCATGTGAATGATATCGATGGGAAGCCACTGCAACCGGAGACGTCTCCTCCTCTCTACTGCACCATGTTGAAGGCGGCTCTGCAGGATCCGAAGAAGGGATGGTCCGATGAGTGGGACCTGCGCCAGGGCGGCAACTTTACCGATGACTGGGCCTGGGCCTACTGGGTAGGCGCCTCATGCGAGGAGTTCGAGGCTGAGCTGAGGAGAGTGGGATTGTATGAGGCGGCATGGGCCTCCCAGTTCCACATTTACCAACCAAAGCAGCTGATGCCGGAACTGCTAAGTAGATGGTCGTCCAGGACCAACTCTTTTCACCTGCATCACAGGGAGGTGGGCATCAGCCTGTGGGATGTCCACCAGGTTTCTGGGGTCCCGATCTTGGGGGCCATGTATGACGAGTTCCTCCCCGTTGCCAGCGCGTGGGGAGATGCGGATCAAATGCCGCGACTGGCGTCAGCGCTGATGGCGCTTGTCCCTGGAGAGGACAAGGAGGCAGTGAGGGATGTCCACTTCAGAAGATGGTTAAAATGCTTCCTGAATTTCCCAGAGGATCGAGAGTTCCCGCCGAGGCCTCGAACTTGTACGAGGGCGGCCCAACAGGGAAAGGGGCACTCGTATTGGCGGGTCTTGGAGGACAGCCAATGGAAGACTTGGGGCTTCAGTGTCAGCACCGAGAAATAGCCAATAGTCAGGCTGGAGGCGTTCATCGCGGCTCTCATCTATGGCTGGATCCTACCGGTGAGAGATACAAGCATGGGGGTATGGCCCAGCTCGTTCATCATGGCGTCGCTGTTGGCCATGGGGCAGCGGATCAACCTAGGGATCCCGATGCTCACCAAACTGTACAGAATGCTGCGGCATATTAGCGAGGGCAAGAAACCGCCAAGAATATGCGGGCCCTTCCACCTCCTATATGGGTGGATCGCAGCGCATATCAGGGGGATTTACGAGTATCCAAACCCCATCTCGCCGCCGGGATCATACTTTCGCCCCTCCATTCTGAACGCAGTTGGGAGCTTCCCGTTCAAACTGGCCGTTCCAATGGTGCTGAATCGGGTGTGGAGGGCGGATGAATTCAATTTCCATCCCTTCCCGTTGCCGACGGGGATGCTTACTGATGACGGGAGAGGAACGTAAGAACATCGGGCTTACCTTCTAGCCTTCCGAGGTGGATTTTTGTTGGCTCGGATAGATCGTGAGCCAATCTGTGAACCGTACACCCCGCATCGTTTTGCGAGGCAGTTCCGGTGCCTCCAGCGGCTGACCCCGTAGGTCTACTGGGAGGTGCTCCACGAGGAGCACCCATGTGTGATGAGGCAGTTGTGGCTCATGTTCACACAGGAGGATGGGAAGATGCGGATTGCATTGCCTCCATCCACCGCTGCCTTCGGATTAGTGAAGGAGTATGCCATCAGTTGGGAGGCCGCTTATCCGGGGGAGATGCTGAAGCAGCCAACGATCCGGGTTGGTGACGGTGGGCCTCCTCTATCTCGAGGTCGAGGTCAGAGGGAAGCTAGGGCCGCTCGCGGTAGCGGGGCTTCCATGGCGGCGAGACCCGCACCGGCCGAGGGTATGGAAGAAGCGGAGGATCTGGTGGTTCCGGGAGAGCAGGGTCATCCGGAGGGGCGGCCACCGAGGGGATTTCGTCGGATATCCACTCAGGCTCCGGGGAAGCGGCTGCGTCACATCGACATGGCAGAAGATTCCATCTTTCCGGAAGCTTGGGACATTTGGGATGTCAACCGGAAATTTCTCAGCCCACCTGAGATGTGGGCCCACCTGAATCGCCTCGGGATGGAATTGCCGGGCATAGGCCCAGTTCGGGATGGATTCATGGTGTCTCCGGCGGAGGCGGAGCAATACCTGGACGAGCTGGAGGATTACGTCCACTCCAGCGGTGTTCCTCGCCCAATGACGGGTCGGGTGAGGGTACTGTTGAATCAGACGGTGCCCCCGTAGTTATCGGCTGCCGATCTGAGGGAGCGCTTCCCCTTGCCGGAGGAATCAGAGGACTCTTGTCGGGGGGATGAGGCTGGAGGAGGGAGCCCGTTGGAGGAGGGCGAGGTTGGAGACCGAAGCTCAGAATCCGACGACTCCGCGGAGGCTCTCAAGGTAGTATTCCGAACTTCTCTCCTTACGACCTGTTTTTGGGTCCCTATGGACTTCTCACCAATGTTTGAGCCATGCATGAGGAACTTGTTCGTAGGCCTCGTTCTCGCTCCTTGGCGGGTGATGATGCGGGACCTTCAGAACCCGCGCCTATGGCTGCGTCCAGTTCTGCGTCTGGTGGGACCAGGGGGTCTGAGGCGGCTCCTCTGGAATCTCCAGACCTTCCAATAATATATGGGGGGCCTCGTCTCGGAGTCCCATCAGTACCGGCTCAGGAGCAGCGCTCGGAGGCGGATCTTCGTAAGTCTCCTCCACCGGTCTCCTCGTTATCACATGTAGGTTGTGCCAACTGACGTTTATGTCTCTCTGTCGTACAGTTCTTCGGCTGGCGTGGGCCGCTGCGGCGAGGCTGGTCGGGATGTCTGGTGGCATCCCCCCTAGGGGCATGCCGGTGATGGTGGCGATAGTCCCTCCACCACCTCAAGCTGTGGCGCACACCATCACTGGCGGGACCACCAGCAGGGCCGTACCTGAAGTCATCGAGGTGGACTCTGAAGAAGAGGATCAACCGGTCAGTCCCAGTCCTGTCCTGCCTGCGTCGACGTCAGGTGTCGTACCAGACTCAACACCAGATGCAGATCCTGCTGAGGAATTCCTGTAGGCATATCCTGCGTATGAGCCTGCCAACCGCGCGGATTGGGACGAAACGGCCTCCGATGAGGAAGAAAGCAGCATAGTTCGTCGCCGGTCGTGGAAGCTGATCACGCGCTTTATCAAGGACACTCCCCAAGCGCAATGGCTGGCCGAAATGGATAGGCTCCGCTCGCGGTTGCGCGAACTGTGTGCCGGGGGAGTGGATTCCCAACGCCCTCACGCGCTCATCCGAGACCTCATGGCTGAGAAGATCCGGTAGCATGATCGTGGGCTGAGCGTGGGATGGCACTGGAGGAAGGCAACCAGCATTAGAAAGCTCCAGGAGGCTGAAGGCGAGGTCCAACAGATGCAGATCCGGGCCAACGAGCATTCAGCCACTCTTGATGCGCAGTCTGAGCTGGTCTCACGATTGAAGGCCCAGCTGGCAGAGGCTGAGGAGCATATGGGGCAGACCTTTGGAAGGATGGCTACCGTCCAGGCCGAGGTAGAAAGGGCCAGGGCCAGAGTTGACGAATTACGCCCCACCGTTGCTGAAGAGGAGCGGGAGTTGAATCAGTGGCAACAAGCTTTGGTCGCCGCGAGTCAGCGGGTAGCGGAGCTGCAACGCTCTTTTGACGGGGTCAACCCGTCCATGGGGGAAGTCAACCCCCGAGTATTGTAACAAACCCGAAAGAAATTTTTATTAACACTTTTGTGCTTCAACTCTTTCTTTCTCCTTTGTTTTGAGTGTCGTGGCATGCGCGATTTCCACTGTTGAATTGCCTTGTTACATCCCTACAATGTATGCGGGATGTTTGACGACAATTCCCCCAAACCAGTCCAGATTCCCGAAAGATGGGGAAGGCTTGATCGGAGGAGGAACTTCCAGGATAGCCGAATTACCGTTTCTCCAATGTGCTCTTATGCACGAACGGGGCAACACCAGGGGCGCTGAAATCGGTTCAAACAGATGAAAATGGGAAGTGTGAATCACGATACCCAAATTCGGAACACTGTGGGGATGGAGTGACAATAAAGGACAATCGTTAACCATGGCGGGCAAACGGTATCCTTACTGCGTTAGCCTGAAATGGGGACAACAAATGAGCATCGACCGCTGACCATATTCGCAACGCGGGATTTTATCAATTTGTCGTCGATCAATCCTTCGGGACATTGGCCCGTAACGGTAGGAGAGCCCTTGGGCATTGTATCCAGGCCGTTATTGGGGGTCCCTCCAAACATGACCAGTCTTCCGGAACGTTGGCTCAGGACGGTAGCTGAGCCAATGCGGCATGAGACCAGACCGTTAGGGGGTTCCTTCAGACGTGAAAGAGGACGAGGGTCCGAATAAGGGACACACAAAGCGTGGAACATGGAGTGGTGGTTTGTTCGAACAGAATCCAACACTTCGGTAGTTACACCACCATGGTGGGAGTATGCCAGATGGGCGCATCGGCCTGATCACGGATCATTCTTTCTTCTAGATAGGGCCTCTCTGGTGAGGGCTAGAAATGGGGAGGAACAAGATTTCGGGATTCCAGGGGCTGAACCCTAGGTGAAATGCCTGGGTGTCTCTACGTATCCCACGTGATGATGGGAATCAAGCCGCACGTAGTTCTGGAAGCGCAGTTTAACGTCATGCGGGATGAGGAGCAGCCTGACCGTGTTGGTACACATCCAGCCAAAACTACTAAGCCCACGTGAGCCGTGCTCGGTGTGGGAAACAAGCAGTAGTGGTGGGAATTTCCCGACGCAGATAGGGGTAGGTTAGGGCAAAGGGATGCTCGGTGACTACCGGCCCGATGAAACTAACACGATCATTTAGCGCACCTAGATGCGCGAAGAGAAAGAGCCGAGTATGATGGAGTTCCACTTGAACATGAGGAAGTGGAAACGTGTGAATCATGACACTCGAGATTCGGATCACGATGATGGCGGCGTGGCGATGGAGGATTACTGCTGACCATGTTCGCAACACAGCATCCTATCGCGTTAGCCTAAAATGGGGAAAAACAAATGAGGGTCGACCGTTGACCACGTTCGAAACACGGGACCATGTCACAAATGTTGTCAGATATCCGCAGGGACGTTGGCCCGAAACGATTGAAGGGACCTTAGGTCCAGCATTCATGGAGAGCCCTTAAGCTTAGTATCCACGTCGTCCGAGGGTCCTTTTGGATGTGGAAGAGGATGAGGATCCAAATAGTGAGCTCACGAAGCTTGGTCATGAGATGAGGGGAATGTCCCTGTGAAAATCCCATGCTTCGGGCTTTTTGTCAAAACACATCTGAATACGTCAACGAAACGTATTAGAGAGGGGGAGCAGATTCCTTTCCCTTGGGGAGATCTTAGTTTAGGGTCATAGAATTCAGACCATAGATGGGTAAAGGGATCAGGGGACGCATGACATCATAACCTGACGTCAATGAGGACATAGTCCTACTTACCATGCGTTCTCTGGGGAAATGCTCGAGTCGAGGGACTGAACACAAGGGTTAGGCTGGGCCCGCGGGGAAGTACCCGGGCGCTCCTACGTATCTCATAGGGATGAGAATCAAGCCATACGTAGTTCTGGAAGGTGGCACGGAAAGGTACCAGTTCCAGGGGAAAAGGGAAGTGTGGGCATAGCCCTTGCACTAAAAGGAGCGGAATTTGATAACTCTTGTTTGTTCTTTAAGGTGAATGGTTTTTTTTTGTGAAGCGACAGACCTAGAACAGTAGGTCGTGATGTCGCCACAAGGATCAATCCATGATGGGAATTGACAAATGGCATGGCACATGACCAATACCCAATGTGATGTCCTCTACAGTGAGGTCACCACAATGCGGTGCCGTTTTTCGTCGTGCGGCCAGGACGATAATGTCACAGTTTAGGGTCGTATGATAGGACCAAGAATGAATTTTATCATCATGCAGCGCGGACGTAGCAGAGACGATGCTAGGCGGGAAATGTGCGCAGTGTTATAAAACACAATTGACAGAGACATGATCCCACATCAAATTGTACGCCATCCAGAGAGGGGAACCTTAGGCCGAGGGGCCTACGCGGAGGTGAAACAGGGAGAGACTGGCTTCCTGAATGGGTTATACCCGGAGACAGGGCGTCTGGGCGGTCATACGTGTCCCATGAGGATGGGAATCAAATTGAACGTAGTCCCGAATGGATCTTAGTTTATGGTCTTAGAGCTCGGACCATGGGAGCCCCAAAGGGCGCCAGATTGCAGCTTTGTCCCCCTAGCATGAAAAGGTGCACTGAGGGATAGCGCCAAAAGTGTCGAGATTCCACCTGGACATGATGGGGTGGAAAATGTGAATCATGCAACCAACATTCAAGGACTGAAGGGGCTGGCATGACGACAGAGGATTACTGCTGACCATGTTCGCAACATAGCATCCTGTCGCGTTAGCCTGAAATGAGGACTAACAAAACGAGCATCGACCGCTGACCATATTCGCAACGCGGGATTTTATCGATTTGTTGTCCAAAAACCCTCGGGGGCGTTGGCCCGTATCGGTAGGAGAGCCCTTGGGCATTGTATCTAGGCCGTTCTTGGGGGTCCCTCCGGGTGTGAAAGATGATGGAAGTCCGAATAGAGGGGAACACGAAGCTTGACAAGTGGAAGGAACTTGATCAAGTTGAATCAGACACTCTTGGTCCTAGACTAGAGTGCTCTTAATACATGGTTGAACCACTGCAAGGAGTCAAGGGACTCAACTTTGAGGGTGACCGAGAGATGGCAGGTTCCCGGGGGAAGGATAAACCAAGTGGCCTAGGTGACTGGGAGATCAGGAGGTCACCAGGAGGTGGGGCTGGACATGAATCTTAGACATTCAGGTGGTCCTATGTATCCCATTAGGATGGGAATCAAGCCACACGTAGTTCTGAAGGGTGCCTTTTAACGTCATGCTGGACAGGGAACAGGAGGATTGAACCTCAGAATGGGGGCGTGCGTGGTTCAGCTATTGCAAACCCGACGTGAATGAGGACGTAGTCCTACACTGCGCCACGCAGCCCTGTGATCAGGGTCCTAAAGGCAAGATTAGAATCTTAGTTTATGGTCTTAGAGCTCGGAACGTGGGTGGTGACAACTCCCGAGTAAGCACAGATGTCAACCCAATCCCTAAGCCCACGTGAGGTAAACTCGGTGTGGGAAACAAGGGGGGTATCCTCATCGCAATACTTGGGGCGTCCACCAATGGGGAGTCAGCAGAGAGTTCCGAAGGACACTTTTGATGTAGCTTGTTCCTCCAATGCGCAGACGTGCACGGGGGAAAAGTACCAAGAGTTCCGAGACTCTACTTGGACATGATGAAGTGATGAAGGGTGTGAATTGTGTACCCGGCATTTGGACTTAATGGGTTGGCGTGGAGATATAGGATTACTGCTGACCATGTTCGCAACACAGCGTCAATATCGTGTTAGCCTGAGGTGGGAACAACAAATGAGCATCGACCGCTGACCATATTCGCAACGCGGGATTTTATCGATTTGTTGTCCAAAACCCTCGGGGGCGTTGGCCCATATCGGTAGGAGAGACCTTGGGCATTGTATCCAGGCCGTTCTTGGGGGTCCCTCCGGGTGTGAAAGATGATGAAAGCCCTGATGCGGGGATACGCAAAGCCTGAAAGCGGGTGCGGACGTGTCCGAGTAAAGCTTGGCATTCCATGTAATAAACCAGAGTACTCTTAAGCACATTGGTGAACCGCCGAAAAAAGGGATCGACGAAACAGCTCAGTAGGGGGGGGAGCATGGCGTGGTCATTACAAGATCGTTGTGAATGAGGACATAATCCCACACCACACCATATGGTCCCCTCATGGAGGAAGGATAGGCCAAGGGGCCAAGATGGGATGAGGATTCCCGAGAGATGGGGCTGGACCCGAATCTTGGACATCCAGGTGGTCCTACGTATCCCATTAGGATGGGAATCAAGCCACACGTAGTTCTTGAAATGCAGTTTAATGTCATACTGGACGAGGAGGGGAGTAATATACTCCGAAACAAGGGAGGTGTGCGGTATGGCGAAGAAGCCGACGTGAATGAGGACGTAGTCCTATACCACACCATACACCCTGGGTAAGGGGGGAACCTGGGCCGTGGCCCGGAAAGGCCAAGGGGCCTAAGGTCAGGCATCAGTCTGGAAGACCTGACTAGCTTGCAGTTTAACGTCTTACCTAAGGAAGAGGGTCGGGGACCCGAGGAGGCCAAGGGGCCTGAGGCTGGGCCTCGTAAGGGGAGTCGTACGGCATGGTACATGATCCCGACGTGAATGAGGACGTAGTCCTACACCACACCGTACACTCCAGGTGAGGAATCCTGGGCCGTGGCCCGGAGAAAAGGGGAAGTTATCAGTCAGAAAGGCCTGACTGGTTTGTAGTTTAACGTCTTACATGAGGACGAGGGTCGGGGACCCGAAAAGGCCAAGGGGCCTGAGGCTGGGCCTCGTAAAGGGAGGGCGTACGGTATGGTACATGATCCCGACGTGAATGAGGAAGTAGTCCTACATCACACCGTACACCCTTATGAGGAATCCTGGGTCGTGGCCCGGATCGCTAGCACCACCTGGGGGAAGTTTGTCACCTCGGGATGGGGTAGAATGAATCACTGTTCTCGATGCCTGGGGCATCTCGGGGTGGACCCGAAGATCCAGGACACTGTTGACCATGTTCGAAACACAGCGTTCCTATGGTGACCCGTATGGGGGAAACAAATGAGCATCGACCGCTGACCAAATTCGTAACGCGGGACTTGTATCGATTTGTTGCTTGAAAACCCTCGGGGACGTTGGCCCGTATCGGTAGGAGAGCCCTTGGGCATTGTATCCAGGCCGTTATCGGGGGTCCCTTCAGGTGTGAAAGGTGACAGAATCCCAGTAAAGGAGTGGGTGAAGCTTAGTTGCGTCTATCCACGAAAGGGGAAAACACCTCCAGGGGGGAATGTGCAGCCGGGTCGAGGCTTGCTCGACGTGGGTCGGGGAAAAAGTGTGCACCCTGCCATGTCTTGACCCGAGGGGAAGATTTTGGCTTTTGGGCTGGGCCAACGGACGAAATGTCCGGGTGTTCCTACGTATCTCATAAGGATGAGAATCAAGCCATACGTAGTTCTTGAAGGCCATGCAGTTTAGCATCATGCGGTGAGGACGTGGGAGGATAGAAGAACGGGAGTGGGTGCATGGTGACACCTTTACAATCTTTGCGCGAGTGGGGTTGCATGAGCGGGGCCAAGAAAGACTACTCCCTGCTACACAAATATCCTCCAAGGAGACTATTCCCAGGGGGAATAGCGGAAGAGAAAAGCTTGGGGATGGGCTCAAGACGAGGCGTCCGAGCGTTCCTACGTATCCCATGAAGATGGGAATCAAGCCATACGTAGTTCTTGACATGCAGTTTAACGTCATGCGGGACGAGGGGCATCTCATTCAGGGATGTGTACGGTATGGTACATGATCCCAACGTGAGGACATAGTCCTACACCGTACCGTACGATCCCGTAAGAGGGTAAGTCGGGGAGAAACGAGGGGGGCCTGGGGCCAGACCGCGGTGGAGACAGGGCCAGGGGCCTAAGGAGGCCAAGGGGCCTGAGGCTGAGCCTCAGTCAGGAAGACCTGACTGGATTGCAGTTTAACGTCTTGCAGTGAGGACGGAGATGCAGTTTAAGGTCATGCGGGACCAAGTCGCAGTTTAGGGTCGTGAAGGACCACTTTTTCCCTAGGCAAAGTATCGCTTGAGGAATTTGGCATTGGTGGGAGGGGTTATACGCTCTCCATCTGTGGTCACCAAGGAGTATGCTCCGTTGGGGTAAACCTTATGGATGATATAAGGCCCTTCCCATTTGGGTTCTAACTTGGGCGGTTTCCTACCGGGAATCATTGGCGCTTGAAGGGCCAATACCAGGTCACCCTGTAGAAAAGAGCGGAGACGAACCTTCTTGTCAAAATCTCTCGCTATCTTGTCCTGATGCCTTTCCAGATTGTGCAGGGCACGAAGCCGTTTCTCGTCAAGTGCCTCTAATTCATCTAGACGGATCTCGGCTACCTCATCTGATGTTTGGTGATCATAAATTGCAGTGCGTAGCGACGGCAGCTGGATCTCAATGGGTAGGACGGCCTCAGCTCCATACACCAGGGAATATGGGGTCACCTGGGTAGAGTTGCGAGTCATCGTCCGGTAAGCCCAGAGGGCGTTGGGGAGCTTGTTCGGCCAACTTTTCTTGTTCTGGCCAACCATCTTCTGCAGAATGTTAGAGAGGGTTTTGTTGAATGCCTCGATCTGTCCATTCGCCTGCGTGTGGTAGCGGGAGGTATGGTTCGACTGGATGTCGTACTTAGCGTACAATTTCTTCAATTCAGCTGCTCGGAAGTTGGTGCCGTTATCGGTGAGGACGGCGTGAGGGACTCCAAACCGGTGGATAATGTTGGATCTCACAAAGTCAACGATGGAACGGGCCTTGACTTCTTTGAGCGGAACTGCTTCTGCCCACTTGGAGAAGAAATCTGTAGCAGTAAGGATGAACCTACATTGGCGGGCTGTTGCCGGCGGATACGGTCCCACTACATCAAGTCCCCATACCGCAAATGGCCAAGAGTACTTGGTGGGGTGGAGGGGTTCTGGCGGTCGATGCAAGAAGTTGGCATGTACTTGGCACGCGTGGCATCTCTTGGCGTATCCAATGCAATCGTGGATCATGGAGGGCCAGAAGTACCCTAACCTCTGGATTTGATGGGACAGCTTCGGCCCAGCTTGATGGGCGCCACAGGAACCGGCGTGAACCTCTTGCATAACTTGAGGTATCTCTACTCCTTGGATGCAACGGAGGAGCACACCATCGAAACTCCGTTTATAGAGGATCTGCTCAAGACTGGGGCCGCTCTGGAGGGTGAATTGAAGTACGCGGCGTCGGATTCGCTCGCCCTCGGCCCGGTCGTCCGGGAGCTGACCATTTTGGAGATACTCAACAAAAGGTGATCTCCAGTCGGGGGTGGTTTCAACCATTGCGTCTGACAAACCCGGGACTCCCGTTATGGAGGGTCCGGCGGTGAGATGACTTACCCGCAGGCTATCACGGTCCTCTTGGGTGATGGGAGAAATGACTCTCCGGTGGGCCATGTGTATGACCAAATCATCTTGCTCGGGTTCTGCGAGCGACGCGGCTAAGCCAGCCAGGGCGTCCGCTTGGCCGTTCTGCGACCGTGGGACATGGGTAACCTCTGGCCGAGAAGAGAACTGGGCCATTAAGAGGAGGGTGTACTCCAGCAACGGTGCAAGCTCTGGCTTTCTGACGACGTAGTCACCATTAACCTGTTTGATTACCAGCTCGGAATATCCCTCCACATGTAGATGGGGTACATGGATATCAAGGGCCAACTCGAGGCCGGTAATGAGAGCTTGGTACTCTGCCTCGTTGTTCGTACAACATTCTGACAACAGGAACGAGTACGGCAGGACGGCTTGCGCCGGGGTAATGAAAACAATACCCAGACCCACTCTATTGAGCTTGGGGTCATTGAGCCTTCTACCGGTGGGGCTCCGGGAGGCGCCGTCGAAATGCATTTGCCAACACGGGACAGCATGATCGACTGAGAGGATCGTCTCGTCAGGGAAATCCAGGTCCAGGGATTGATCCGCGGATGTTGGATGGGCCTGCGCGTGCTGAGATCTGCGCTGAGCCTGCTGCCTGGTCTCGGTAGCGTGCAAGGCTTGGCCACAAGTGCCTGCTGACGTGCCTTGATGACCGGCACGATTGCGATTCCGCTGACGTTGACGTCGGCTGGAAATGTTGGGGAGGTCTGGCTGGGGTTCCCCCTCATCGGGGGTCATATAGGGCTTTACCAGCTCCACGGTGTTAACCGAAGCGTACCCTTGACTGTCACTCGAAGAGTCATCCACCGCTGGGCGGATTCTGGGAGGAATCCCCATTTCGGGAGGCATAAAGTCACCGAGAGTGTGGGACGACGATGGCACTGGCGGTGCACATTTCTTCTTCTTGTGTCGCCGCTGCTTGCCCTTTTGGGCAGAGGTCGACTGTGAAGACGACGCAGAGGCACCGACTACTTCTTCTGAAGGTTCTGACTACTTTAGGCGTGCCCGGATGATACCCTGGGCACGGACGACAGTTTTTCGAGCCATCCAGTCGTCATATTTCTGGGATCCGTGGCTAGGGACCTGCTGCCACTCACCTTCACTGTCACTGCCGATTTCTGATCCTACAAAGACGCCTGCCACTTGCACTGGCACTGGGCCCAACTTGACTATGTTGTTGTTGACCTGGTCCTGAAGCCAGTCCTTAAACACATAGCACCGCTTGAGGGTGTTCCCTAGGATTCGATGATAAGGGCAGTAGTTGGGGTGATCGGTGAGATGCGCCTCTTCCGGCCTTCTGCACTCAGGCAGACGCACGATCCCTTGCTCTAGAGCACTTCGGAAGTAGCCAGGGACCTGATTTTCATTGAACGAATAGGTATGGTACCTTCTTTCCGGGTAGGGGGCCCTGGGGGCCTGGTCCGGTCGAGGGACTGGAGGGGCCTGCCGAGGAGGTGGTGCCTGGTTGTCTCGCCTAGGTGGCGGTGGCGCGTTGCGCGGGGGAACCTGTCGGTTCTGGGGCGGTCGCTGCTGGGCAGGAGCCTGTTCTTGAGGTGGAGGACCTCTGCGGGGTTGCGGGGGTGGTGCCGCCGGCAGCAATTCCAGCCGCCTCAGGGCTTCTATTTGAGCCACCGTGGCGGGTTCAGCCCTGGCGGCCCTCCTGGCTGGGATCATAGGGGGCAGAAAACGTGCCTGACTAGCCTGTTGCAGGGCTTCCTCGAGGCGCTGGGCCTTATCCGAGAAATCTCTGAACCCTCCAGGGTAGTTCTGGGTAATCAAGGAGGGTACCAGCTCTGTCTTGACGTTCCTCACACACATCGTCAGTAATTTCTCCTGAGTCAGTGGCATATCGAGGGAATACGTAAGTCCTTTCCACCAGGTGATGAAATCTGCAACCCGCTCATCAGGCCTCTGTTTGCACTTGAAGAGGTCTGCAATGCTGGTCTTTCGCGTGGTGGAGCTGAACTGGTATAAGAACTGCCGGCGAAGATCCTCCCAACCGGTCACCGATCCGATAGGGAGCTGGTTGTACCAGACGAATGCCGGACCTTCCAATGTCTGTACGAAACATCGGAGCTTGGCGGCTTCTTGCTGAGCCGGGGTCCCCAGCATGGGGCCACACCTGGAAGAGAAATGAGCCAAGTGCTGGGGCGGGTCCCTTGTCCCGTTAAAAGGCGAGAAAGTGGGGTTCCCAAAACCCGGAGGCGCGGGCATATCATCCACCCACGCGGGATAAGGCTTGCCATCCGGTGGGACCGCCACCTGCCGCGTTTCCAACGCCTCGAGGCGGGCTGTGAGTGCCGCAATAAGGTCCTCTGGGTGGGGGTCCCTGTCTTGACGGGGATCCCTAACCACAAGTGCATTGCCAGGTTCTTCAACACGGTAGACGGCTTCGGCCGCTCGCGGGTCAACTGGCTGGACGACCTGCTGGGCGACTGGGGGAACCCGAGTTGGATTCTTCAGATTGCCCCGTCGCTCAGGGGGGGTTGGCGAGACGTATCGCGCCCTCTTGCCGTATGTTCCGGCTTCCGCCCTGTCTGCGGCAGTAGCATGATCAGGGTTGCCCGGAGGCATCTCACCGGGGGGAAAATGTTCCTGCCCCTGCTACCCCGGCCTGGGATTACCATAGTCGGGTCTCCACTCTGCGGCGCGTTCAGCCAAGAGTTCGTCGACCAGCCTCTTCTGCTCAGCAAGCTGCTGGCGTAATGAGGCTTTCTCAGGATCTTCGTCCGTTTTCTGCACAGAGGCGGACGGGTCGGAGTTCTTGACTGTCCCGACGTGCTCCTTACCCTTGTCGGCGTTTCGACTGAGTACCAACGACTTCGTGGGTACGGGGAGGCCTAGCAGGTTCCTCTGCTGACGGGTAACTCTCCCTGATGGGTCGAGTAGTGGCGGTGCGCCCTCTGGGGGAAGTCTCCATCAAGGAGTTCCAGTTCGTCTTCCCTGTCCACAATGTCGGCCATGTGGACCGCGATTCCTCTCGAGGGCATGCCCTCGATGTCACATAGTGGATCGGGTTGTCGTCGAATAGGATCGAAAAGAAGGGCAGCATAGTGTCCCCAACCACGGACTTGCACATGGGGGGTGGCTTCCCTGACGATCTTGCGGAGTGCTTTAAAACTCTGAACGCATTTTCGTTGAAGGGCGCTCTGGTGGCCTGGCGACTCGGGGTGCTGGGCCACAAGGAGCGTCAATCAAGCGGCACTGCTCGCCGATTTCCTCGAAGTGCTCACGACTCCTGGGGTACACCACCCGTTCATAACAGAGGCGGAAGTGTGTCGCCCACAGGGTTCGACAAAAGCATCCCACTTCTTCAGGGGTAAGAGACTCTGGTATGTGGAAATTCAGTGCCGTCGTCGGCCAGAACATCTCCGGGAAGTAATCCGCTGCAAGGATGCTCCAGAAGCTCCTAGGCTCAGACTCAGGGTTTTGCCCTGTGTTTCCCCACTCGTCAACCGGGGGCGGCTGAGGAACCAGAAGCGGTACTGAGGCAGACCTTTGGGATAATAAGCTCGGCGGTGGAGAATACGGCAAACGAGCTGACTGGCCGCCGAATTCCGGGCCATCCTCCGAAGAGTGAGGTGACCTGGCCACGATGTCACGATACGACAGGATGATAATCACAGCTTCCGGAACAGGAGCCGCGGCTACCGGCGACATGTCGTGTCGTCGCTCTACCGTCGTTGGCCCCCAAAATAACTCTACGTGATCCCTGGTAGAGGTAGAGGGCTCTTCTGGTGACAGAGGCGGTGATTGCGTGGTCAAGACCTGCGGAATTCCCAGGATTTCTTCCTCCTGGATGTACCTGCGGAGAGAGACGGGAATCTGGTGGACCTCAAATTCTGGGAGAACGAGGCTGACGCGTCTGGTTCCTGCCCCAGTCCTTGATACGGAGGAGCTGGGAGAAGGTTCCATCGCTGAATCGCATTCCGCTTCCGAATCGGAGAAGCGGGCAGGTTTGATCTCCACTTGGGCCTTCCCAGGATTCTTCTTGTGGCAGTGACGACCCGCTCTTCTGCCCCTGGGTGGATCTTCGGGATAGGGTTGACCCCTATCAGGCAGCCTCGGGGCGGTGATGGCGCCGTGGCGGAGAGGTCCCCCACTCGAGACAGCCGGGGTGCGAGGGGCACCATGGTAAATGTCAAAGGGTACATGGGGAGGAACTCCATGATCAGTACCCATGTGGGCGGGACCTCTGTTGGAACTGGCAGGAGCATGGGGAAGACCTCCATGGTCGATGCGAGTGGAGCGAGGCCGACCTTCACTCCTCGGGTTGCTGGGGCGAGGAGGACCTTCGCCGGTTGCAGAGAGGACGTAGGGAGGGCCCCCACGTTGGAGAAGGACCGGATGGATGGTGCCTTCAGCAGGATGGACCCCATACCCTGTACAGTGGGCGCGGGAAATGTTTCTGCGCTGAGAATCACTTCCGTGGGGCAGGTCTTCCTGCAGGATGGGGGCAGCACGTGGCATGCCTCCATGACGAACCTCGGAGCGGGGAAAGCCCACGCTCTGTGGAGTAGTGGTACGGGGAGGACCTCCGTACGGGGTGGCATCACCGCGGGTTATCTCGCGGCGATCACCACTTGGGCCTGCAACCCGGAGAGTCAACCCAGCCTACCCATGGGGAGGTTGGGGTCTCAATATTGGTTGGGCGAAGGGGTGCCCCTGCTCAATGTACGCGGGGGCTTCATAATGCACGTCGGCGGTGGCTCGGTCCACTGTAGCTGTCGACGTGGACGCGCTTGAGCGAGCGTTCTCAGCCCGAGCCCGGCGCTGACGTCGGGTCAGACGAGCCGGTGCAGGTGGTGCAGAGACGTACTCTGCCTGCTCTTCCTGCGGGGCCGGACGGCAGCGCTGACGCGGCCGGATGGGAGCTCTCGCCTGGAGCCCCCGGGTCGGGGCCCTGAGCGGACTGAGCTAGACAGCGCCTGCCTCTTCAGCGTAGGGCGAGGAGTCGTCAAGGCGTTCCGGGGATAGGCTCCCGAAACGGTTGAATGTCGGGGTGGGGAGCGGGGGCTCCCTTCGCGGCCTATTAGGGCGGCATTGACGGCGGGGCCTGGAGGCCTCCAGGTCCAGGCGGGCCATATCCCGGGTTGGGATGACCCCTTCTTCCTCATACCTGCGCACGAGGCTGTTGATCACCCTTCGTTGGATGACCTCTGATGGGGAAAGGGGACGTGGGCGTCCCGTATTCTGTGACGTGGCAGCCATCGTGGCGGTAGTGGTGCCATGTGGAGCGGCCGTCGTGGTGTTGCCCCTGCCCCTGCGCGGGCGAGGAGCGGATGGTGACCGCATCTCTGAAATAGCAACCTGGTTCCTGGCAAACGAAGGGATCAACTCATCAGTACTGAGAGGAAAAGGATTTACAGCCAGTGCCCTAGAGTTCTTCCATCCTCCATGTCTGTGAGAAGGATCCACGCCAACACGCTGCAGAGCAGAGTGCCCCACGTTCTACTACCCCGACTTCCGGTGAGTTTCACGACAGGCCCGCTATTTACTTGGCGGGACCAGGCAACGGATATCTGGATCCGGTGACACGTCAATCTACTGTTGTCTCGAACGCTACTAATCTCCATGCTGAGGAGAATAATTTCACGTCGGGTTCACCATTTCTGTTTCCGACGCTTTCGTCGGGGCGCGCGCATCCGTCCGCGGAGTACGCGCTGCCTGTTTCCCCGCATTCCCGCTTTCCAAAGGCGGGTGCCATTCGCTCCTTATTCAGGGAACGTCTGCTCCTTGATCGAAACGGGATGATGGGATGTCGGTTCTTCCTCCTGTGGATTCCTCCTCAGAACTCATCACCTAGTCCGGGTCTCCCTTATAGATTTAATACGTAGTTCGTGAAACTCTTCCCAGTACCATGTTTCCATGGACGCCGGTTAATTACACTGCTTCTGTCAGGACATTCCAAAGGGTCCAGTCAGGGCAGCAACCTTCGGTTAGGGGAGTAGTCACGTTGAGGCATCAGTAGCGTGTCTGGATGCTGGGGTACCTGGCATGTCTGTCTGTTATCCTTGACCACAAGGCTTCTCGAGGGCGTGGAAGCCCGAGGCATCCCACATCGAGCGCGGGGAATTACATGTCATAGACACATATCTGAGGTTTTCCTCAGCTTCCTGTGTTCAACACAGGGTATGCCGTGAGTTTAACGTCCAGCGGAGACGGATCAACCCAACCAAATCATTAGCTAGGCTAGATCGGATTGAGGGATCCTCCTTGAAGGGATATCGATACTGGGGCCAGCCTATGGGCGACTGTGAAAAAGAACGTACCGACCTGGTCTCACCAGGATAAGACGGTCCGGGCGAGAATCAGTACGGGTGGTGAGTTGATGAATGGAGTGGAAGGAAAGTTAAATGGGACCATCGCAGGGGGAGACAGTGAAGTTGGGCTTGAGCCTTGAAGAGGCTTCCTACGTATCCTCGTGGCAGGGAATCAAAGTCCGCGTAGTTCAGGATGGTGCCGGTAAACCGACGTGAAGCTGGACCTTGGCCCGATGAATGTCGTCAGCAAACCAATGTGAAGGTGGACCTTTGTCCGATGGGCATCGTCAGCGTACCGACGTGAAAGTAGATCCGTGGATCTACTGAGGGGTGGGCTTGAACCTCGTGGAGGCTTCCTACGTACCATGCCTTGACATGGATCGAAGACCTCGTAGTTCAGGTGGGTTTCGCCGGTGAACCGACCTGAAAGTAGACCTTGGTCCACTATTGGTGGGCTTGAACCTCGTAGAGGCTTCCTACGTACCATGCCTTGACATGGATCAAAGACCTCGTAGTTCAGGTGGGTTTCGCCGGTGAACCGACGTGAAAGTAGACCTTGGTCCACTATTGGTGGGCTTGAACCTCGTGGAGGCTTCCTACGTACCATGCCTTGACATGGATCAAAGACCTCGTAGTTCAGGTGGGTTTCGCTGGTGAACCGATGTGAAAGTAGACCTTGGTCCACTATTGGTGGTCTTGAACCTCATGGAGGCTTCCTACGTACCATGCCTTGACATGGATCAAAGACCTCGTAGTTCAGGTGGGTTTCGCCGGTGAACCGACGTGAAAGTAGACCTTGGTCCACTATTGGTGGGCTTGAACCTCGTGGAGGCTTCCTACATACCATGCCTTGACATGGATCAAAGACCTCGTAGTTCAGGTGGGTTTTGCCAGTGAACCGACGTGAAAGTAGACCTTGGTCCACTATTGGTGGGCTTGAACCTCGTGGAGGCTTCCTATGTACCATGCCTTGACATGGATCAAAGACCTTGTAGTTCAGGTGGGTTTCGCCGGTGAACCGACGTGAAAGTAGACCTTGGTCCACTATTGGTGGGCTTGAACCTCGTGGAGGCTTCCTACGCACCATGCCTTGACATGGATCAAAGACCTCGTAGTTCAGGTGGGTTTCGCCGGTGAACCGACGTGAAAGTAGACCTTGGTCCACTATTGGTGGGCTTGAACCTCGTGGAGGCTTCCTACGTACCATGCCTTGACATGGATCAAAGACCTCGTAGTTCAGGTGGGTTGTCAGGGTCGGTGCTCACTCTAATCCCACGTGAGTCATGCTCGGTGTGAGAAACAAGAGGTTGCATGGACCTGACGATCACGTCGCGAAGGGTGCGTCCGTGAGAAGCGAAGAGGGGCTTACGTGTTGGGCGGCCCGTGGTGTTGGGACTTACTCCAGGATGGAGGCCCATATGGGGGTTCCTCGTTCCCTATCACGTCCTCCACTGACCTTGGTAGTGGGGAAGTACAGAGATGCACGGGTGCAATCATCCGTACCAAAGGTTAGGGGGTTACGCTTTGAGGCAGCCCTTCCCCTACGAACATACGCCACTCCGACAAGGAGGATCTCATTCCATGTGAGGAAGAGTTCCATTCCCGTGGAGACGAGTGGTGTAAAGAATGTTCTAGCTGGGGGGACCCTTCGTGAGGGAGACGAGGTTGGGTCACAGTTTAACGTCATGTGTTGAGGACGTGTTGCTTGGCAGTTTAACGTCCTGTAGCTCGGACGAGGTGGGTTCACTCCACACCCCTAGGACTTACATAACCAGTACCCTCTGGTCCTTGGGGAAGGGAAGGTGTCGGTAAGGCCATGGTGGAGGGGGGTAGTGGGGCGAACCATCAGGGGGTCCACGTTATCATGGCTATGCGAAGAAGCAATAGTCGTTAGCGTGCCTATGCGAGGAAGCATTAGGCGAAGCAACGCTACGGGAGGTGTTGTCCATGGGACTTTGAAATAACATCGTGCAAACCTGGAGGGTCGCACGGAAAGAGGAATTGCTAAGCAAAGGAGTGTGCTTTGCGAAGTGGGGTGCCTTGGCCTTAGCATGGGTCATAGGTGTGAGTGGGAGGTGCTTCGCGAAGTGGAACAGTGTTCGCGGAGCACTGCCTCGCGAAGAAGGAGTGTTTCGCGAAGCAGGGTCCTGCCAAGCAATGTGCTTCGCGAAGTGGAGCGATCCTACCTTAGAATAGGGATTACTCGTATGGGTTGGGTGTTTCGCGAAGCACAAGGGCTCCGCGGCTGCCCAGGTTCCCTTGGGAATCCCCTTCCTTCGCGAATGCCCTTGAGCTTCGCGAAGGGCATCCCTCTCGGAAGAGGGGCTCAAAACGAGACAAAGCAGAGTCGTCTCGCGAAGTAGAAATACCTCGCGGAGCTCATGATTCTCGGGGCAAAGCATGCTTCGCGATTCGGGAGAGGAGAAGCCAAAAGGTCGGATTGTCCATCTTCGGGACTCAGGGGGAGTCCAGTATTTATAGGGAAGGGGCGCCGCGAAGCAGGGATCGCGCGCCGCCTCTGGTGCTTCGCGGCGGCTCGCGAACGTCAAACGGGTTCGCGGAGGATTACCGCCTCTGGTGCTTCGTGGAGGCTCGCGAACGTCAAACGGGTTCGTGGAGGATTACCGCCTCTGGTGCTTCGCGGCGGCTCGCGAACGTCAAACGGGTTCGCGGAGGATTACCGCCTCTGGTGCTTCGCGGCGGCTCGCGAACGTTAAACGGGTTCGCGGAGGATTACCGCCTTTGGAGCTTCGTGGCGCCGCCATGGTCGGGGCGCTTCGCGGCGAGGCTTCGCGACGGAGCTTCGCGGCGGAGCTTCGCGAGGCAGCGCGCCGGCCTTTTT
The DNA here is from genome assembly GCA_963277665.1 of Viscum album. Lineage (NCBI taxonomy): Eukaryota > Viridiplantae > Streptophyta > Magnoliopsida > Santalales > Viscaceae > Viscum > Viscum album. The sequence goes on from OY728166.1 coordinate 1,208,734,147, forward strand.
CGTTCCTTTCTTTCGGGCCACATTTTTGGCGCCAACAAACTCCCATATCATCAAGTTGTTGCTTCTTCCACAATAACGGTGTGCATGCTTGAGTGGCCGCAATATACTCAGCCTCCGCGGTGCTCAATGAAATGCAATCTTACTTCTTTCTTAGCCAAAAATACACAATCCACCAAGATAGAAAGCACCACCTGATGTTGATTTCCTATCATCCGTTGAACCGGCCCAGTCTGCATCAGTATATCCCAATAACTCTATCTGATATTTGTCATTATATGTCAAGATGAATTACATTGTGCCCTTGATATACCAAAGTATTATTTTCACTGCAATCATGTGGCTTTCCTTGGGATTACTCTGATATCTCGCTACTTGGAATGTGTCGAAAACAATGTAAGACCTTGTTGCGGTCAGGTACCGCAAACTTCCAATAATTTGCCTGTATTCTTTGATATTAACTGCCTTGCCATCCTCATATTTGGATAGTCTCATCCGGGTAGCAACTGAGTTTTGTGGTCGACCACCTGTAGGTCTGGCCCTCTTAGACCTCTGCATCAACTATCTACTGCCAACAATAGAAGAATCTGCTACATGTCGTCTAGTAGTGGGTCCCGCTGCTGGATACTGCTCAACAAGGAAACTCTCCACTAAGAGGGCTCACTTTAACACCCCCGTCTATGTCGGGATGCTGTGGGAGACAACTGAAGCTCTAATCTCTCGCCTGAGCCCCTGCTCGAAGGTCTGGGCCCTAAAGAATGGGTCTCGTACCATGTCTATGGAGTAGCGTGAGAGATCTGTGAACCTCACTGAGTACTGTACTACTGTCATGTTTCCCTACTGCAGATGTAGTAGCTCTTGTATCCGTAACGCTCGAAGGGTGGCTGGTACAATCTCCACCCAGAACAGACTCTTGAAGTCTGCCCATAGAAGTGTTTCCTTATCGTGCATCTAGAGCATCAGGCTCCACCATCTGCCTGCTGCTGCCTGTAGGAGGCTGGCAGCAAGGATCACCCTAAAGTCAGCTGGTGCCCCTACCAGTCTAAAGACTCTCACCATAGCCTCCATCCAATCCTCAACCGCATGTGGATCCGTCTCTCCCCAGAACCTGGGTGGCCTCTGGCACTGAAACTCATGCAGTGTGCTCAAGCGGCGTGCATCACCTGCCACTAGGGCTGGTGGCATCAGTGGCCCAATGGGTGGTAGTATTGCTGGTTCCTCCGCTAGTGCCTCAACTGGATGAGGGCCCTGTACTGAGGCCTCGTCTCTTAGCGGCCTGTCTGTACGTACAACTCTCGGGGCTCTAGCTAGTCGTCTGCGGGGAGCCATCCTGAAAGAACCGATGTGACACGGTCAAAAGACTATACCTGGTGAGATGACCTAGTTTGAGCTAATTTAAAAGAAACTTTTGAGAACACACACGCAATCAGTGTTTTCATGCACTGAGTTAGAAATTAGAATTCAGGGTCCTGGTGTTAGGATACGTCGTCCGCCCACACCAACACTGGACTCCCTGAACTGAAGACCACACTTAGTACCCTTAACACTATTACATCACGGAAAAGAAAAATATCGGAGTCCTAAGTTATGTGGTAGAACCGAATCATCTGATACCAATTTGTCACGACCCATCCCCTAGGGCATGTGTCGTAACTACCCAAAGCCCGCCTTCCATAGGCCAGGGGCTAGCGACTAGCAGCAAAGGAATAAATCCCTATAACTGGGATGGTATTGCCTTTATAAAATGTAAAAACACACACAAACAGAGTACAAGCGGAAGCAAACACTAAGTAAAGAAGGAACATGTGTGCTGAAAGTACAAAGGGGCCAAAAATACAAGCCCAACAGAAAGGTACTGCTACAACTGAAAGAAATTACAACTTAAAAGACAAACAGCTAAAAGGTGAAGGAGATCCTAGATCATCCTCCTAGTTCCTACCTGAAGGGTAAGTATATATTTCCTCCTCAGCACTCCACGCTTGTTCGTCTCCTCCGGGTATCGACTCGTCGTGAGATCCACTATCGGGTACTGTCCAGATCTACAAGCCTCAACTATAACCAGTGATGTCCGTCGTCCGCAACCAAAACAATGAGGTGCGGGCATAGCCCGTGCAGGGGTGAGTATAACGATACTCAGTAGGGACCCTGAGACACTCAAGGTCTCACTAAAACCAACAAGGATAAACCACAAAGAAAGATCCGCTTCGGCGGAAGGAACGGTCGGCCCGTCGGCCGTCCGGGCGAAGGGGAGCCACGGCGCCAGGAGGGCGCTGCGCTGGAAAACTGGCCGGCCAGTTGGCCGTCCAGGCGAAGAAGATCCACAGTGCCAAGAAGGCGCTGCGCTAGAAGAGCTGCGGCCCCCCGTGTGGGCCACTTGCGCCAGAAGGCCGGCCGACCTAGCCGGCCGGTTTGGGAAGGGCGGCTCCACTTGGCACCGCCGGTTCGGAAAGCCGAGGGGCCGCACCAGGCCACGCCATGCCACGCCAGGCCGCACCGGGCTGGGCCAGGCCGCGCGACTCATCAGGCCGGTCCGACCCCTTTTCCGGGTCGGACCCGCGAAAACCGAGTCGACCCAACCCGTCAGCCCATCGGGTCTAACGAACCGGGCCCGTTTTCACTTAAACGTGAATAACATGAAGACCGCACATCCGATCGATGCGCCGCTTGTGGAACTAGGACCCTCGTGATGATGCAGTATTTTTGTGATACTCTAAGTGAGTTTTGAACGACTTTGGAAAATGGCTGGGTTTGGAACGAACGTAATTTCAACCGGGCCCTCGGAGGAGTAACTCTTATAACTTAAGGATCGGACTTCTGATTGACGTTTCGTCGACTATGTTAGATTCCTCTTGATGAGATGGTTCTTTTTTCATACTTCACCTAAGGTTTAGACATAGTTGGGGTATGGCTGGGTTGGATTGTACCTGAAATCCAATCGGGACCCTGGAACGGAAATGTTAATAACTCACAGACCGGGCGTCCGATTGACGCGCCCTCTGTTGCGTTGAGACTCCTATGACGAAGCGGTCCTTTGAGATACTCTCACGTGAGATTACATTAAACTTGGAAGTATTGACCAGTGGCTCATGGAGAGGATCCTCCCGTAGATGAGCATACGGAGTACGGTGACCTTGTAGCTCGCTGAGACCTGATGACTGCTTGTCCGATTCGATTCAGAGTGACTTGAATAGCCCAGTGGGGAGCACTACTTTGTGATGTGGATGACCCATGGAATAGGAGCACTAATTTTTGAGGTGTCAGACCCACGTTACTCGACATGAGGAGTACCTCTGTAGGCTATGAGGGGGGAGCACTACTATGTGAGGTGGCAGACCCATGGCGGGGAGCACTACTTTGTGAGGTGGCCGACCCGCGGTACTCGACAGGAGAAGTACCTCAGTAGTCTAAGGTTAGTGAGTGGCACCTTGAAGTCGTGATAGGACTACTGCACTCCACAGAGGAGGAGTTCTCTAGCAGCCGTGTTTTCGTCATCGTGAATAAAAATCCTGGTTTGAGCTAAGTCAATGACCTTTGAGTTTACCTCATGATTGAGATGGGTTACTTGATAACTTAGGTATATGTATGGGTATATAACTAAGTAAAGGTTATCTGTTGAGATCTTTCTTTGTGATTTATTCTTGTTGGTTTTAGTGAGACCTTGAGTTTCTTGAGGTCCCTACTGAGTATCGTAATACTCACCCCTGCACGGGCTATGCCCGCACCTCGTTGTGTTGGTTGCAGATGACGGACAACATTGGTTGTGGTTGAGTCTTGTAGAGATGGACGGTACCCGATGGTGGATCTCATGATGAGTCTGTACCTGGAGGAGACGGACAGACGTAGAGTGCTGAGGAGGAAATATGTACCTACCCTTCAGGTAGGAACCCGGAGGATGATCCAGGGGCTCCTTCACCTTTCAACTGTTTGTCTTTTTAGTTGTACTTTTATTCAGTTGTAGTTGTACCTTTCTATTGGGCTTGTATTTCTGGCCCCTTTGTACTTTCAGCACACTTGTTCCTTCTTTACTTAGTGTTTGCTTCCTCTTGTACTCTGGTTGTGTGTGTATTTACATTTTATAAAGGCAATGCCTTCCCAGTTATAGGGATTTACACCTTTGGTGCTAGTCGCCAGCCCCTAGCCTATGGAAGGCGGGCTTGGGGTAGTTATGACACGGGCCCCAGGGGACGGGTCGTGAAAAATAGCATATACCTAAGTTAAAGGTTGATCTTTTGTTGTGGTTTATCCTTGTTGGTTTTAGTGAGACCTTGAGTGTCTCGGGGTCCCTACTGAGTATCGTTATACTCACCCCTGCACGGGCTATGCCCACACCTCGTTGTGTTGGTTGCAGACGACGGACATCACTGGTCGTGGTTGAGGTTTGTAGAGCTAGACAGTACCCGATGGTGGATCTCACGACGAGTCGGCACCCGGAGGAGATGGACATATGTGGAGTGCTGAGGAGGACATCTGTACCTACCCTTCAGGTAGGAACCCGGAGGATGATCCAGGAGCTCCTTCACCTTTTAGTTGTCTGTCTTTTCAGTTGTACTTTCTTTCAGTTGTAGTTAAACCTTTCTATTGGGCTTGTATTTCCGGCCCCTTTTTACTTTTAGCACACATGTTCCTTCTTTACTTAGTGTTTTCTTCGCCTTGTACTTTGGTTGTGTGTGTGTTTACGTTTTATAAAGGGAATTCCTTCCTAGTTATAGGGATTTACACATTTGGTGCTAGTCTCCAGCCTCTGGCCTATGGAAGGCGGGCTTGGGGTAGTTACGACACGGGCCCTGGAGGATGGGTCGTGAGAAATTGGTATCAGAGGAGTCGGTTCTACCGCATAACTTAGGACTCCGATATTTTTCTTTTCTGTGAAGCAATAGTGTTAAGGGTACTAAGTGTGGTCTTTAGTTCAGGGAGTCTAGTGTTGGACCGGACCACACGGCCAACCGCGTGGGTCACGTGGACCGGACCACGCCGGGCCGGGCCGCCCGCGCCGGGCCGGGCCACGCCAGCTGGGCCTGGCGGCGCCCTACCGGTCCGGACCCGGACCCGGTTCGGGTCGACCCGGTTCGGGCCGACCCAGGGGGTGTTGGGTCGGGTCACCAGCCACGGGCCGGGTCGTGCCAACCGGGCCGGGCGGCACCCAATTGGGTCGGGCCGCACCCAACCAGGCCAGACCCAGACTCGGGTCGGGTCGACCCGGTTCGGGCCGACCCAGGGGGTATTGGGCCGGGTCGGACCGGGCCCAAACCCCCTATTTTCGGACCAGGTTCGTTCAAACGCCCATATTTTGGGCTACGGACCTCCGATCGATGCACCTTCAGTTGCGTAGGGATCCTTGGACCTAGACGGTCGTTTCATTATATTATACTCAAGATTTTGACAAATATTGGGTATGGTCAGGTTGGTTTGAACCCGAAACCAATCGGGCCCTCGGAGCGAAAACGCTTATAACTTGAGCTCTAGACGTCCGATTGGCGTGCCTTCGACTTTGTTGGATTTCTCTAGATGATATGGATATTTTGGAATACTTCACCTGAGGTTTGTACATAGTTGAGATATGGTCGGGTTGGTTCATACACAAAACCAATTGGGCCCCCGGGAGGAAAATGCTAATAACTCACAGAACGGGCGTCTGATTGACGCGTCGTCTGTTGCATTAAGACCCATATGACGAGGTGGTCCTTTGTGATACTTCTTCTTGGTACTTCGTGACACTTGTAGTGTCAACCAGTAGCTTGTGGAGTGGATCCTCCTGGAGACGAGCATACGGAGTACGGTGACCTTGTAGCTGGCTGAGACAAGATGATTGCCTGTCCGATTCGATTCGGAGTGACTGGTATAGCTCAGTGGGGAGCATTAATCTGTGAGGTGGCAGACCCATGGCGGAGTAGCACTACTTTGTGAGGTGGAAGACCCATGGCGGAGGAGCACTACTTTGTGAGGTGGCAGACCCGTGGTACTCGACAGGAGGAGTACCTCTGTAGGCTATGAGGGGAAGCACTACTGTGTGAGGTGGAAGACCCATGGTGGGAAGCACTAATTTGTGAGGTGGAAGACCCACGGTACTTGACAGGAGGAGTACCTCAGCAGTCTAAGGTTAGTGAGCAGCGCCTCAGAGTTGTGACAGGATCACTATACTCGTTAGAGGAGGATCTCTTCAGCAATTGTAGTTTTGATATCATTAATGAAAATCCTGGTTTGAGCTGATTCAATGACCTTTGTGTTTCCTCATGATTGAGATGGGTTACTTGATAAAATTAGGTATAAGTATGGGCTTATACCTAAGTAAGGGTTATCTGTTGAGATCCTTATTTGTGTTTATCCTTGTTGGATTTAGTGAGACCTTGAGGGTCTCGGGGTCCCTACTAAGTATCGTTATACTCACCCCGGAATGGGTTATGCCCGCACCTCATTGTGTTGGATGCAGACGACAGACAACACTGATAGAGACCGATTGTACGAGGACTGGATGGTACCTGGAGGTGGACCTCACGACGATTCAGTACCTGGAGGTGGACTTCACGACGAGACAGTACTCGGAGGAGGTTGGCAGGCGAGAGCGTTGAGTAGGCTATCTGTACCTACCCTTCAGGTAGGATCCGAGGTGGACGACCCAGGAGCTACTTCTATCTTCCAGTTGTTTGTCTATTCTATTGTACTTTCGTTCAGTTGTAGCTATAAATTTTAGTTGGGTTTTTATTATGGCCCATTTACTTTTCAGCACTTTATTTTGTACTTAGTGTATTACTTCCTCTTGTACTCTGGTTGGATGTGTTTATGTTTTATAAAGGCAGTTTCTTCTCAGTTATTGGGTAGCCCCCCCCCCCCTCGTACCGCTCGGCCTACGGGCAGAGCCTGCCGGGCCGCGTTGGGCCAGGCTGAGCCTGCCGGGCCGCGTCGGGCCGGGCTGAGCCGGGCCGACCCGGGCCGCGCCGCGTCACTTTGGGTCGGGCCGCACCCCTCGGGCCGAGCCGCGAATTTCTTCGGGCTGGTTCGACACCCCTGCTGGGTCAGACCCATCAGAACTGGGTTAACCCGACCCGCCAGCCCACTGGGCATAATGTGTCGGGCCTGTTATTCACTTAAACGTGAATACCTTAAAAACCACGTGTCTGATCGACACGACATCTGCGGCACTGGGATATTTCGACGAGGTGATACTTTTGCAATACTCTAAGTTGGTTGTGGTAAACTTTTGTAAATGGTTGATTTTGGAACGAGTATATTTCCAACCGGGCCCCTGGAATGGAAAAACCAATATCTCTCAGACCGGGCGTCCGTTTGACGCGCCATCTATCGCATTGGGTTCATTTTTATGAGACGGAACTTCAAGAAACATCAACTTAGTACTTCGTGACAGTTGATGTATCAACCCCTTTAATCGAGGAGCGGACCCTCCTGGAATCGAGCACGCTGTGTGCGGGAACCCTAGATCTGGCTGCGACTGCGACGACTACAGTGCTGGGATCCTCCATGGGTTCGACGACGATGACAGTTGTACTTGGATCCTACGTAGGTTTGGCAGCGAGGATGACTTTACATGGGTCCTCCGTGGGTTTAGCAGTGATGATGACTGTACTTTGATCCTATGTGGGTTCGGCAGCAAGGACGACTGTACTTGGATCCTCCGTGGGTTCGGCAGCGAAAACTTCTGTACTTGGATCCTACGTGGGTTCGGCAGAGGAGATGATTCAGAGGCTACATCTAATCATCTCCACCCCTCTTCGTGAGTAGTATAACTGTGTGAGATGATTCTTGTCTTTCAATCATAATCATTGATTTGATTGACTTCTTTCCTTTGTGGACCAAATTGTTCTTGGGCTCGGATGTTGGAGCTCAACTGAAATTGATGACTTAGGTATATGTATGGGAATATACCTAAGTAGAGTTGGTTGATAATTTGTGTTTGTATCTTTAATTTGTGGTTTATCCTTCGTGGATTCTAGGAGAGCTTCGGGGGTCTTTGGGTCCCTACTGAGTATCGTTATACTCACCCCTGCACGGGCAATGCCCGCACTACGTTGTGTTGGTTGCAGATGACGAACAACACTAATCGTGGTTGAGGCTTTTGGAGCGGGACAGTATCCAGAGGTGGACCACCTGACGCAACGTACACGGAGTGAACGGACGGACCTGAGGTATCAACGAGACTATCTGTACCCACCCTTCAGGTGGGATTCCCAGAGGACAACTCGGTGGTTGCTGCTTTACTTTACAACTATCGTACTTTCTTTCTCAGTTGTACTGTACTTTCAGTTGGGCTTGTATACTAGCCCATTTACTCTCTAGCACTTACTTTTGTACTCAGTTTTACTTAGTTCTTACTTCACTTGCATACTCGGTTGTGTTTGTTTACTTTTATAAGGGAAATGCCTTTCCTTTTACCAAGATTTACACCTTTGGTGCTAGTCGCCAGCCCCTGGCCTATGGAAGGCGGGCTTGGGGTAGTCACGGCATGGGCCCTGAGGATGGGTCGTGACAAGAGGAAGAAAACTCTAAGTAAAGTAGTATAACAAGTTTGCTGAAAGTACAAAGGGGCCAGAATACAAGCCCAAAAGAAAGGTACAGCTACCACTGAAAGAAAGTACAACTGGAAGACAAACAGCTGGAAGATGGAAGCAGCTCCTGGATCATCCTCCAATTTCATACCTAAAGGGTAGGTACAGATGTCCTCCTCATCACTCCGCATCAATAGTTCCACTCTGTGTGCCGTCACACCGATTATTCACCTCCGGGTATCGTCCAGTCCTCATACACTCTGCCTCGGTCAGCGCTGTTCGTCGTCTGCATCCAACACAACGAGGTGCGGGCATAGCCCGTATAGGGGTGAGTATAACGATACTCAGTAGGGACCCCGAGACCCTCAATGTCTCACTAAATCCAATAAGGATAAACCACAAAGAAATATCTCAACAGATAACCTTTACTTAGGTATATGCCCATACATATACCTAAGTTATCAATCTCAATCATGAAGAAAACACAAAGGTCATTGACTCAGCTCAAACCAGGATTTTCATTATCAAAACCACAACTGATGGAGAACTCCTCCTCTGTCGAGTACATTGGCCATGTCACGACTCCGAGGTGCTACTCACTAAAATTAGACTGCTGAGGTACTCCTCCTGTCGAGTACCGTGAGTCTGCTGCCAACTACCAGGCACTCCATCCACTGAGGGTCTGTCGCCAAATACCGAGCACTCTCCCTAATAGCCTACAGAGGTACTCCTCCTGTCGAGTACCACATGTCTGCTGCCAAATACCAGGTGCTCTGTCCGCCATGGGTCTGCCCCTAAATATTGGGCGCTCCATCCACTGGGCTAATCAAATCACTTTGAGTCGAATTGGTCACGCAGTCGTCAGGTCTACAACTACTAGGTCTCCGCACTCTGTATGCTCATATCTGGGAGGGTCTGCTCCATGAGCTACTAGTCATTACTTCCAAGTGTCACGAATTCTCACGTAGAAGTATCTCAAAGGACCGCCTCGTCATAGGGGTCTCAACGCAACAGACGGCGCGTCAATCAGATGCCTGGTCTGTGAGTTATTAGCATTTCTGTTCCAGGGGCCCGGTTGGATTTTGGGTATAATCCAACCCGGACATACTCTAACTACATCCAAACCTCAGGTGAAGTATGCCAAAAGAACCTTCACATCAAGAGGAATCCAACATAGTTGACGACACGTCAATCGGACATCTGGTCCTTAAGTTATAAGTGTTTTATTACCGAGGGCCCGGTTGGATTCATGTTCGATCCAACTCGGTCATACTTCAAATGACACTAGTTAACCAAACCGGTCACCCCATTGCAATCCACATGGAAAAACACACGAGATGGACTACCCATTGGTCCAAAACGGATAGCCGGTGAAAAAGTTGCATTTCACCGCAACATGCGCGAACCGGGCCATGTGGGTCCCACACCTTGACCTTGACTTAAATATAAAAAATTGGTCTTGAAACATCCGTCTCAATTCCAGGGTCAAAACATCATAGATGGTTCGTCATTCCGACACCGTATGAGAGAGATATGTCTGATACAAGATCCTGTAATAATAATAATAATATTATTATTTGGTGTTTCGTGGGCCCGAGCCACGAACCAGAATTTAGTATCCAATATTAGACTTGAATCGAACGTCTTAAAGACAAGGTCACACTGCCACTGACGGTTCGTGAAACTGAGGTCGCACGAAGAAGATACCGTTAAAATACGGTTCTCCCAACGAAAATAATAATAACATTATTATATTATTATTATTTTTAATTTAATTTAACCTATTAACTTAACACACCCAAAAATTCCACGCAAAACTCCTTGCACGCCCCACTCCTCCTTAATTGATTTCTTTTTATTTTGTTTTATTATTTCTCCATCTTATTTCCATTCTCTCTCCAATCTATTCTATATCCCACAAATTACTCACGCTCCACCCTAATTCCAGTCGCCGCACATCAATCCTCATAACGTCATCCCAGACAAAAAAGTAAACGTGCTACCCCTTCACCACATGGACATCGCCCTACGGGTTTCCACCGCACCCGCCTTCTGCCGGCCACCACGTCGTCCCTTCTGCGGGTTGCCGCATTTCTATTCTATGTTCGGAAATTGTGACGACCGAAGACTCGCATTCCTCGGGTCGAGATCTACGCATTCGTATGCCACGCTCAACATGACATTGAGCATTTAATGCACTTAATTATTTTGTGATGAAGAACACGTAATGAACGCATGGAGAATGAAATTGAAAAGGGCATGGTTTGTGTGCAGATCGATGGTCATGTTTGGTTTGGCCATCATTTTTGATAATCAATAACATGTGGAATTGACAAAAAGATATTCATCATACTTCGATATTTTCAAGTAAAACAATAAGAAATTGATTCAACCCATGGTTTTTCAATCCGCGAATTAATTCATTTAATTCGTGTTCGTCATGAAAAATTCAATTGGGGTAAGGAATCCACAAAGGTAAATCCTACATATAAATATAAAAAAATCCCCTACCTCAAAAATGGTTCACCTCTGAGTACCATCCAGTCCTAGTACTCTCGATCTCTGACAGCGTTGTCCGTCGTCTGCATCCAACACAACAAGGTGTGGGCATAGCCCGTGCAGGGGTGAGTATAACGATACTCAGTAGGGACCCCGAGACCATCAAGGTCTCACTAATCCAACAAGAATAATCACAAAGAAGAGTCTCAACAGATAACCCTAACTTTGGTATGCCCATACATACACCTAAGTTATCAAGTAACCCATCTCAATCATGAGTAAAACACAAAGGTCATTGACTCAGATCAAACGAGGATTTTCATTATCGAAACCACAACTACTGGAGAACTCCTCCTCTATCGAGTACAGTGATCTTGTAGCGACTCTGAGGCACTGCTCACTAACCTTAGACTGTTGAGGTACTCCTCCTATCGAGTACCGCGGGTCTGCCACCCCAACACAGTAGTGCTCCCCGCCATGGGTCTTCCACCCCAACACAGTAGTGCTCCCCCTAATAACCTACAGAGGTACTCCTTCTGTCGAGTACCACGTGTCTGCCACCCAAACACAGTAGTGCTCCATGCCATGGATCTTCCACCCCAACATAGTAGTGCTCCCCATTGGGCTATACAAGTCACTCCGACTCGAATTGGACAAGCAGTCATCAGGTCTCAGCCAGCTACAAGGTCTCCATACTCTGTACGCTCGTCTCCGGGAGGGTCTGCTCCACGAGCTACTGGTCAATACTTCCAAGTGTCACATAATCTCATGTGGAAGTATCTCAAAGGATCTCCTCTTCATAGGGGTCTCAACGCAAACGAAGGCACGTCAATCGGATGCCCGGTCTATGAGTTATTAGCATTTCTGTTCCAGGGGCCCGGTTGGATTTTGGCCCAGGGGCTAGCGACTAGCACCAAAGGCGTAAATCCCTATAATTGGGAAGGAATTGCCTTTATAAAATGTAAAAACACACACACAACCAGAGTACAAGAGGAATCAAACACTAAGTAAAGCAGTATAACAAGTGTGCTGAAAGTACAAAGGGGCCAGAATACAAGAACAACAGGAAGGTATAGCTACAACTAAAAGAAAGTACAACTGGAAGACAAACAACAGGAAGATGGAAGCAGCTCCTAGATCATTCTCCAGGTTCCTACCTGAAGGGTAGGTACAGATGTCCTACTCAGCACTCCGCATCAATTGGTCCACTTTGTGTGTCGTCATGCTGAGTATTCATCTCTGGGTACCGTCTAGTCCTTGTACACTCTTCCTCGGTCAGCGTTGTTCATCGTCTACATCCAACACAATGAGGTGCGGGCATAGCCCGTGTAGGGGTGAGTATAACGATACTCAGTAGGGACCCTGAGACCCTCAAGGTCTCACTAAATCCAATAAGGATAAACCATAAAGAAATATCTCAACGGATAACCTTTACTTAGGTATATGCCCATACATATACCTAAGTTATCAAGTAACTCATATCAATCATGAGGAAAACACAAAGGTCATTGACTCAGCTCAAACCAGGATTTTCATTATCGAAACCACAACTACTGGAGAACTCATCCTCTGTTGAGTACAGTGGCCCTTTCATGACTCCGAGTTGCTACTCACTAAAATTAGACTGCTGAGGTACTCTTCCTGTTGAGTATCGCGGGTCTGCTGCCAACTACCGGGCGCTCCGTCCGCTGAGGGTCTGCCACCAAATACCGGGATCTCTCCCTAATAGCCTACAGAGGTAATCCTCCTGTCGAGTACCGCGAGTCTGCTTCCAACTAACAGGTGCTCCGTCCGCCATGGGTCTGTCGCCAAATACCAGGTGCTCCGTCCACTAGGCTAATCGAATCACTCTGAGTCGAATTGGTCAAGAAGTCGTGAGGTCTACAGCTACTAGGTCTCTGCACTTTGTATGATCATCTCCTGGAGGGTCCGCTCCACGAGCTACTGGTAGTTACTTCCATGTGTCACTAAGTCTCACGTATAAGTATCTCAAAGTACTACCTCATCATAGGGGTCTCCACGCAATAGATGGCGCGTCAATCGGACGCTCGGTCTGTGAGTTATTAGCATTTCTGTTCCAGGGGCCCAGTTGGATTTTGGGTACAATCCAAATCATACATACTCCAACTACATCCAAACCTTAGGTAAAGTATGCCAAAAGAACCGTCCCATTAATAGGAATCCAACATAGTCGACGACACGTCAATCAGATGTTTGTTCCTTAAGTTATAAGCGTTTTATTACCGAGGGCCCAGTTGGATTCATGTTCGATCCAACCCATTCGTACTTCAAATGACACCGGTTAACCAAACTAGTCACACCATTTCAATCCATATGGAAAAACACATGAGATGGACTACCCATTGGTCCAAAACGGATAGCCGGTGAAAAAGTTTCATTTCACTGCAACATGCACGAACCGGGCCTCGTGGGGCCCGAGCCTCGACCTTGACTTAAATATCCAAAATTGGTCTTGAAACATCCATCTTAATTCTAGGGTCGCAACTTCGCAGACGGTTCGTCATTCCAACACCGTATGAGAGAGATATGTCTAATACAAGATGTTGTAATAATAATATTATTATTATTATTCGGTGTTTCGTGGGCCTGAGCCACGAACCAGAATTTAGTATCCAATATTAGACTTGAATTGACCGTCTTAAAGACAGGGTCAGACTACAAATGATATTTCTTAAAACCGAGTTCGCACGAATAATATACCGTTAAAATAAGGTTTTCCCAATGAAAATAATAATAACATTATTATATTATTATTATTATTAATTTAATTTAACCTATTAACTTACCACACCCAAAACTTCCATGCACAAATCCTTGTACACCCCACTCCTCCTTTGATTGATTTATTTTTATTTTGTTTTATTATTTCTCCATATTATTTCCATTCTCAAATTAAACCCCCACATTTCCCCCACAAACAATTATTCCCAACCCGCAAATAAAATCATTCGCAGATTAACTTGATAATGAGTTGATCTATGTTCTTTGTTTTAGAAGGTAAGAATCATTGGAATATAAACATACTCAAATTTAACCCCTACCTTGATTAAGGTTCGTGGTTGACAAGCATTGTGGATGACGGTGCCATTTCCGTCGTCGTCGGTGTGCACCCGAGGAAGAGATGTCACCTCTTTTGTCACGGAGAGAAGAATAGAAGACGCATCGTCGCTAGCGAGTTCCTGTGTCGGTGTCTCCTCCCTTTCCATGGAGGAAGAAACTGGATGCCTTATCCCATGTTTCTTGAGATACTCTTCCACCTGACTGTTTGTGAATTTTGTACCATTATCTGTATGAAACTTCAGAATTTTCTATCCAAGCATCCTTTCAGATTCCCTTCGGTACTGTTTTAAGCAACTGAACACATCTAACTTATGGGAAATAACAAATACCCATTCCATTCTACTATATTCATCAATGAAAAGAACTTAATACCTCTTCCCATCAATGGATCTTGGTGAAATAGGTCCACAGACATCAGCATGCACCAATTCAAGCACTCTTGTCGACTTCTTTTCCTTCACTTTATATGCCTTTATGATGATCTTCCCTTGTTGAAAAGAATCTCAAATATGTGTACGATCACGTGATAGCTTAGGGAGGTCTCTTGTTTCTTCACACTTTACCAGATCTTCCAGGTATGGTTGGAAAAGATGACCATGTTGTTTATGCCACAACTTGTTTTCTTCCTCTATAGACAGAAAACACATATCTTCTTCTCCACTTACCAGGTAAATATTTACCTTTTTTCTTCTTCCCTGTAGAACAACTACCCCATCTCTTAATTTAACAACACACATCTTCTTAGTAAACATTATAGAATTACCTAAGTCACAAAGTTGACTGACGCTGAGCAAATTGTGACTGAGGCCTTCTACTTCTAAGACATCAGCACATCTCATCTCTTTGCCCCCAAACTTGGCCTTTCCTACGCCAATAATATTTAGTCCTTCATCATTTCCAAACTTTAAAACTCCTTATTTATCATATTTTATTCCTGTAACAAGATCATTATTACCTATCATGTGAGATTTTCAACCACTATCAAGGATCCACACACAAGAGCGATCTGATGCTTTAAGGGAAATTTCTGCCACCACGGCCTTCTCATCCTTCTACTTTTTGGTCCATATTTTTACCTTCACACTTGTCATGGATTGAGACTTTTTTCTTTATCAGAGTATGATGGACCAAATTCATCTTGCAAAGCTGCAAATCTATTCTGAATTTTTAAATCACATGTTGGTTTATTGATCTGCTGCTTGCGAACATTTTGATTCTACTTTGGCACATTCCTCTGTATGGTCGAAGTGCGGTACCTATCCATGTGACCAAAACCTCCACACTAAAAACAGTGTCCTTAGAAATATGCTTTGGGGAACCATTCTCTATTTGGCTGTCACCTTTGTTCTTGTTCTCTTTTATATATCTTCGCTATGAAACACACATACTGTGAATGTCCCATTTTTTCACAACAATAACACTTGATATAAGTTGTATTCCTTCATGTTACTTTTGCATTCCGAGTTTCCCCTTGGGATATCTGAATATTTTGATTCTGTTTTGTGCCCAAATCAACCTTCAACCTAGGGATGGGTGCTTGCAGTCTGACTTCAATTTTCACATATTTTTGTTTCTGATCAAGCCCTGAATCAGCCTTAACGTCTGAGCTCAATTGTTGATTCTTTTCTACTGAACTACTAGGCTCCTCTTTCATCTTTTCAGTCTTTAGAATGACCTAATTTCCCAAGAATGTGTTGGGGATCAAAGTTTTTTCCTAGTCTTTAACTTTTCTCTACATATGGATAACTTCCTCTTCAAGCTCTTTGATACGCTTGACGTGATCTTTCCTTGTATTTTTTAAGCCATCTATCTCCCTTTTTTCTTCTTCAATTTTGATTTTATACTCACTAACTGATTTTGAGTTCTCTGGTGTTGATGAATTTAGTTTCTCAATTTCTTCCATCAACTCAAACTTCTCTTCTTCCTGCTACTGCATATAGAGTTTGGCATCACAAACAACTTCGTTAGCTTTCTTTGTTTTGTCTCTCCAAACATCTATCTCCTCAAGAGCAGCCTCTAACTCAGCTTGCATATCTATTCTTCCTTCAACTTCTTATTCTTAATCATCACCTTCGGTTTCGTTCTTCTCCTGAGAACTGCCGACAACTGCCACCATAGAATTTTATCCTCGATCTTTGCAGTTTTATATCTCCTCAACCTCTTCAGCTTCAGACTCATCTGAACTATATATTTCTTGTGAAAGAAGATTCTTCTTCTTGAAGAAATTTCTCTTGAACTACTTCTTCCCTTTCACATAGGCTGAATATTTCTTCTTGGGAATTTCAACTTCAGCTTCATCATTTTCTTCTTGAAACTTTTTGGGGAACCTTGGGGAAAGATGACCAACTTTTTCACATCTAAAGAAAGAAAGTGGAAGTTTCCTTTTAAACATTCCTTTTCCTCTTTGAATATTTGAGGAGAGGAATGACATCACCTCATATATATCTTATTCTTCCTAAGAATATTCATTGGTGAGCTTCTTCATGGCCTTGAATGCCACTTCTTTATATTTCCCCTTTTCCACAGCCTCATTATCATCATTTTTTATTTCATATTCAACCAAGGTACTATGAAAATTATCCATTGTTAGATCCTTTGGATCTTTATCTTCCAGTACTGAAACCTTCGGATTGAACCGAGGTAGAAGTTTCCTCAAGATGAACTTTATGTTTTTTATGTATTCAATGACTTCTCCAAGACCTCATATATCTTCCACAACAATATTTACCATGTCAAAGAATGCATCAACAGACTCATTCGGGTTCATTTTCCAATCTTCATACTTATTCCATACAACTTGTAGATTTACCTCTATGACCTTTATATCTCCTTCATATATATTCAAAATATTTTCCCACATGTCATGTGATGTTTTACATGACATTACCTTCATATAGATAGCATTGGAATGGGCTCCCCCTAAAGCATTTATGCCCTTGGCGTTAGAATCCAATTCTCTTCGCTCGGCTTCCGATAAAGCCCCATTGTTGATGTCAGCTGTTATACCATGTATTGCTGCTGTGAACACATCCATTCCCAAAGATTTGAAGTAGTGTTGCATCCAATTCTTCCATAGCTGAAAATTGTTCCCATCGAAGATCGGAATCCCTTTATGATTAGTGGCCTCCATTTGAGAGATAATTACAGATATTAACCATTCTCTTTGATTCCAATTGTTATGTCCACTAGGTTAGATACCTTGAGTGGGGGGTGAATCAGGGTATGAAAAATTAAAACAAATTCCCCTATTTATATTGCCTCGTTGTTAAGAAAGAATCTCTTCTCTCTCTTTCCTGCATCACAGTATAAACAAAAACTAAATCATGCACAGGACACAATTATTTTTAATTGGTTCACCCTCACTGGGCTACATCCAAGGAGAATACACCGGCGATGTGCCGATATTCCAAATCCACTAAAAGAACACTACTTTTTACAAAGTTTGGGATAGATCACTTATAATCCCAAGCTCACTGCCTTTAAAATGTTTAGGGTCATCTCAATACTTTCCCAAGGGTCACTCCCTGTTTCTCTCTCTGGCTCACTGCTGGTGGAGAGAATCACCTTCTTCCTCTTCCTTTGCTCACTACTCTGGAAAGGATCCACTCACAGTTTATAGAACTATAGGTATCTTCATTATCACAAATAAATACATCCTCTATTGTATGTAGATGATCTGTTGAAGTCCAACTTTCACCAATAGATGAATCTCACTTTGCACCGAAGGTATTGGGCAATTTTCCAGCTTTCACGCAGCCCTAAAATGACTTTCGTGCTTCAACCATACCTGGCGCCCTTCTCCAAGCCGACGTGCAAGTCCCGACGCATAAGTTCAATCTGGACTGTAAGTTCACCTCAACCACTTCCGCGACACTCGCTTCTTCAACTCCAAACGTGCATGACTCGCACCCTTTTACGCCCAAACCAATTTTGGCACGCAACCATCAAATGTCGCACTTCTTCAAAACCTGGCATGAAAGTGTCACCAAAACACTTGCATGACGCCCCCTTATTTAACTCTAAACTTGGTCAACTCACAACCTTTCTCGCCCAAACCACTTTGGGTGTGCAACTATCAACTGGCGCGCAACTTCTGAATATCTTTATACTTGCGCGACCACACCACCACTTGCGCGACCACTAAACCTACGCGATAGGAGCTCTAATTTTCTCCAAGTGTTAAACACACATTAAATGAGGAGGGGTCAAACTCTATTTATAGGCATTTGGATACCCTGATCTTCGGGCGCACGAGTCTCCTCTCAGCGTGCATATCCAGCCGCCCTAGTCTCTTTCGCGCAAGTCACTTCCGCGACCAAACCCAAAACTTGAGCGCCCCTTTTTCCTTTGTCATATTTTGATGTTCTGATCTTGAAAAACCTATGGTGCACAAGTTTCCAAGCCTCCAAGACACCTCCACGCAAGTCCCTTTTCCAAAAACACTTTTCTCCATTTGTCAATTTTGAGGTCCAAAAATTTGGCAAACACTGGAAAATGGCGCCACCTTGTATCTGCTCTTTTTGAACCACCTCCAGATCGACCATTCCTTTGTCGACGTCCTTCAATCAAACATGGATCGTTAACCACATCCCTTGATCTCGAAATTCCTCTATGAAATTCCATTTGTCAACAAATTTGTATGTCATGGTTTTCTTTGTTAACAAACACAACACTTAAGGTCTGATTTGTCAACAGACACAATCACCTCAAAAATGATTCAATGATACCTTGAGAGATTTTTTCCCAACATATACCCATCTCCCCTTTATAAAAAATATAGGTTGTCCTAAACACCCAACTTATCCATTCATCTAGACATGGACCACTCACCTAGGACACCAATTCACTATGGGGAAGAAGTACCCCTTGGCCATACAACTTGCCTAAAGTCTTAAGGTAACCTCTTGGGATCATGTCACACTCAGTATAATTTACAAAACAACCACTCTCCTCTACTTGGGAATCAGTCAAGTTACACATGTTAGGGCCACCCAAATCCTTTAATTCAGACACACCCATAAGGGGGGTTC
Organism: Viscum album; assembly: GCA_963277665.1. NCBI lineage: Eukaryota > Viridiplantae > Streptophyta > Magnoliopsida > Santalales > Viscaceae > Viscum > Viscum album. Next base: position 1,208,753,252 of record OY728166.1, read on the forward strand.
TTATATCATAAGGAATACATTTAACATCTAGCCTTTTCTATTCATGGATGAGGAGATGAGTTGACTCTAAAGGGCCCAACATTGGCCCTAGAAATTTTTTGTTCCCATATGGAATTTTATTTTAAGTTAAAAATTTTAATTTAATTTAAAAAAATATTTTAAATTAATTAATTAATTAATTTTGGTCCCTTGCCTACAGGTGATTCCACACATCCCTCGTATATTATAAATACCATGGTCATGGAAATGTACCACAAACATCAAATGAATCTTTTCCACTTTCTAAAAAACCATTTGGAATCTCTACCTTGTATCGCTAAACTCACCCTAGCTATTCAGTGATCTCCCATCCTTGTAAGGCCCTAACTCACACCCAACATCACAACACAATTAATTATAATCAAATATTAATTATTTAAAATAATTTAAAACTTAATCACCAACTAATTAAATTAGGTTTGGTTAATTAGTTACCAAATCCTACTTCCACACCAGAACCACAAATAAACACATGTTGAAGGTCCACTCTAAGTTCCCATCACCGTCACAAGCAAAATAACTATCAATTAGGATTTATACAATATTTTATTTAATTTAATTTTATAAAAAACACAAATAAAATGACATTGTGACATATTATCACCAAATTGAAGATTTTTCATGTACTAAAGGTGTTATGAAATGTACTCTTCCTATATAGAGTAAAATATATATAAGAATCAAATGATTCAACCATACTTATGTGGAATACTCTCAAAAACCATACCCAAATAAAATGAAAATTATAGGGGGTGAATGGCGAGATAAACGGGAGTTAATGGAGAATGTATCTCACCTCAAATCACTATATAAATTCCAAGAAATTTCCACAAAATGAATGGATCCAATGAAGGTAAGGATGGGGATCGCCCCTACCCATACACTCCAACAAGATATAATGGAGAGGGTTTCCCCCAAAAAGGATCACTGGTCAGCCAGTGGCTCCTTGGTGACTGCAACATTGGTCTTTTATAGCCCCAATATCCTTATGTTATATCTTCCACTCCCCGGAGTCCATATCAACACATTCTATACCATATCCCATGTATCAAAACACCTTTTATAGGTGTTTAGCATCTTATAATCGAGGCCCAAATCCCAATTTAAATTTTAAACCACCCACTAATTCAAAAAATCAATTTCCCCCTAAATTGTATGCCCTAAAATAGGTATGGGTTCTTATAACCTACCCACCATAACACCTATCATCCTTGAGAAGCATCGATGATTATCTAAGAATTCTTAAAAACCTATCATGGTCATTAGTTCTCCACCAACTTATCGATATATAACTCCAAACATCCAATAAACCCAAAAATAACAACCCCAAAGAAATGTATCACTGACCACAAACACATGTGGCACTTCGTGGCACCCATGTATCCCAAGGCATGAAGTTTTCATCATCACATTAACCATTTTTCCTACAGAACTCCTCTACATATGAATCATATCATAATATCCTACTTAGACCACATTAATCATCCACCCCCAGAATCTCATATCAAAACACACTATCAGTGGTCCATCGATCCACTTGATGTAGTATCCAACTCACTATACCCAAACACCAAAATAACTCTGGTTATGACCAGTACCATACATCATTTATTAATACTAGTCTAAATAAATCAAGTTACACTACCCATACACAAGGTCCTTTTATGAATAAAATTTTTGACAAAAACCACAATCCATCCCTCAATGTATACTCTTCATTCCCAATATGATGTATCCAAAATAGTTTGCAACACACCCTATACAATTATAAACAAGAACACAATTCAAAAATCATTTTTCTAACTTTCCTTGAAGAAAATATACTTAGACCTTTGATGTGTAGCCTAAATATACCTAATTATAATTCCTTATATTCTTAAGAAATCCCTTTTTAATCAAAACATTCTCATTAAAGCCCATCCTAGACTCTTAATGAAATTATCCAACTAAAACACCAACTAGACCGAACCGTCATCATGCACCCACCCTAGTACTAACAAATTTACAACCTACTAAATTTGGATCATCATATTCCATCTCAATCCCAAACCCCATGTTTTAACTCTACCCTCTATGACATCCAAACTCTAATTGGAATTCTCTAAGAAATACAATTGAATTCAAATCAATATACTACTAAGAATTTATAATTCCATCAGGACCACCAACTGATTGGTCTCATGAAACCATGATGCTATTGAAAAGGGGTTTGTATTTACATTGACCTATAATAAGTGTTTCTTAATCATCTCTCCACTGGGTCAAAAACCTAAACTCCATGACTCGTCTCCCATCCATGACTAAACACAATGATCATAAGTGTTCTGTTCACTCATACTCAAGTTCCAAAATGAAGCACAATTAATTTCCCATACCCAAAATATGATGAGGGTTGCACTCAAAAATAGATAATGTTACACTTTCCCACAAATATATTTAATTATGTCAATACATGTGTGTATCCTCAACAATTTCCACTAATAAATATGTGTCACTCCACCCAAGACGCATGCATCCACTGTCTACCTATGACACTAGGCCTGCTTGGGGATCTGTGTAAAGTCCCATACTTGAGTCAACCATCCCATGGAACCCAGTCTATTTATGATGTATCCTCTACCATCAAAGTAAATTTACCATTTTGGTCTAATAATTATGTAATTATTACCACTAGTAACCACAATGTGCATATTCCCTAGTCTCTCACAAGATCCCCCACCAATTTACAAATCAACAAGAACCACATTCAACTTTTTGAACTCTCCTAGTCTTGATAAAAAGAATAAGAATATTCTCATGTAACACATACTTAAAAAATCTAACTCGCCCTCCCATGATTCATAGTATACCAAACTAGTCTAGTTATAATCTCGTTGCATTTCATTCTCATTAAAAAAGAAGAACCCTCTGCACACCTCTTCATAAATAGTAAAATTACTTGTGCCATGGGTTATCACATGACTAACTACCAACCAGTGTAATTTATAAATTCAATAGCCTCTTCCCATGCTCTAATGCTGGAGGCATATCCAAAACCAATGGGGCCAGAAAATCATCTAGTCTTCCCTCAAAACCCAACCCTTAAATTAAACCAATATAACTCACAGTGCCCTCCACCAAGGGAGATTCTAATTCATCTACATGCATATACAATATACCATGTTACACTATATGTTACCATAGGAGAGTGACCTTTGTATCTCATAAGGGTGAACAGTATGTTCATTGTGGAGAATGGGATGTCCATGTAGACCGAGCTCGGTCAATTACTCAACAACTAGGAGAGCTCACAACCCAAGTTGCTATACTTTTGTTGGATGATGGGAGTGATAGGCAATACATCCTTCCACCAGTAGTAGAACTATTTTAGGATGCCTTTCCTGAATAATTTTAAGGTTTTCCACTTGAGAGAGATATGGAATTCACTATTGAGCTCATGTCGAGGGTTGATTTGGTATCTATTCCACCTTACATAATGGCACCGGTTGAGCTTCAAGAGCTCAAAACACAGCTGGGGGAGTTGGAGGATAAAGGGTTTATCCGTCCAAGTACGTCTCCTTGTGGATCACATTTTTTGTTTTCAAAGAAGGGAGATATGAGTTTATTCTTGTGTATCAATTACTATAAGTATAATGAAATGACTGTGAAGAATTGATATACTCTTATGCACATCGATGATCTATTTGACTAGTTGAAGGGGGATTGTGTGTTCTCAATGATCGATCTAAGATCATGGTATCATCATGTGAGAGTTCGGACCTTTGATATACCAAGAACTGCTTTCAAAAGTAGGTATGGCCTTTATGAGTTTGTTTTAATGCCATTTGGGTTTAAAAAATGCTCCATCAGTATCTATTGCCTTTATAAATAGGATCTTTCATCCATACTTAGATCGGTTTGTGGTGGTGTTTGTGGACAACATCTTGTTGTACTCTAAGATTCATGACAATCATGCCCAACATCTTACCATCATCCTGGGTACACTGAGAGAGAATCGGCTATACACCAAGCTATATAAATGTCAGTTTTGGATTGACAGGGTACACTTTTTAGGGCACATAATCTCAGAAGAAGGTGTGGCAGTGGACCCAAAAAAAGTGCAGGTAGTTGTTTCTTGGAAGCATCCCAAGAATTTTTTTGATATTCGAATCTTTTTTGGATTAGCTGGTGAGGTTCATATAGGAATTTTCCTGATTGGCATCACTGATTTTAGGTTTGAAAAAGAAAGGGATAAATTTTTATTGGAAAGAAGCATGAGATAATGATTTCTAGAAGTTGAATAATCACTTGACATTAGCATCAATTTTTATCTTACCTGAGTCGGGTGAGTAGCACACGGTGTATTGTGACTCTTTTGGGATTGGACTCAGAGCTGTGTTGATGCAAGGGAATTGATTCATTACTTACGGGTCTCGGCATTTGAGGCCACATGAAAAGAATTACCCAACACATGACCTCGAGTTGGAAATAGTGGTTTATGCTCTTAAGTGTTGGTGGCACTATATTTTGGGTGAAAAGTTTATAATTTTTATGGATCAAAAAATTTTGAAGTATATCTTTTCACAAAGTGGTTTGAATCTTTCGCAGCGAAGATGGGTAGAGTATAAGCAGTCCTTTGATTTTGAACTGGCATATACACCTGAAAAGTGGAATAGTGTAGTTGATGCCTTGAGCACGAAAACTCAGACTCAGTTGGTACATGAATCAAGTGTATATTGGAAGATAATTACTTTTCTGGTGGAAATGCATGTGGTGGTTCAGGATAGTCAGGAGAGGATGATGATGGTTTCTATAGCAGTGAAGTCTACACTCTTGAGACGGATTAGGGATAGGCGGTATGAGGATCCATAGTTTTTAGCCTTAAGGAAAATCCTTGAAGGTGGGGATACACCTTCAGACTGGATACTAGATGAGGATGAGATCATCTATGTGAAAAATCATTTTTTTGTGCCTACGAGTATGTGAGAGGAAATCATGTGATAATTTCATGCCTCAAAGTGTGCGGTACATCCAGGGGTGAAAAAAATGCACCCTGACCTACGACAACAGTTTTGGTGTCCAGGCATGAAAAGGGAGATAGCAGGGTTTGTGACAAGATGTTTCACCTTTCATTAGGTGCAGGTAGAGCATCAACGATCTAGAGGTCTATTGCAGTCGTTGCCTATTACGGAATGGAAGTGGGATGAAGTGATTATGGATTTCATGGTAGGACTTCCAAAGACACTTAGGAATAATGATTCTATTTGGGTCATTGTGGATCGACTAACAAAGGTAGCATATTTCTTTCCAATTAGGGAAACCTTTACAGTAGAATAGCTGGTAGAACTGTATGTATGAGAGATAGTTCGTTTGCATGGGGTGCTATGAACTATGGTTTCAGATTGCGATTTGCGCTTTACTTCATGCTTCTGGCAGGGTTTATAGAAGGTTCTTGTTACACAGGTTTTGTTATGTGCATCCTTCCACCCATAGACATATGGGAATTCAGAGCATACCATATAGGTGTTATAAGATATGCTGCGAGCATGTGTGCTTGACTTTGGTGGTTCTTGGGAGAAGCACTTGGCTTTAGTGTAGTTCTCCTATAACAATAGTTATTGGGAAACTATATAGATGGAACCATATGAGGCACTTTATGTAAGACCTTATAGATCACCGCTATGTTGGTTATAGGCAGGTGAGTCAGAGCTGTTGGGATTGATTCTCATTCAGGAGACATCGGAGCAAGTGTAGTTGATTTGGAAATGTATGGCTACGGTTCAGAGTAAGAAGAAGTCGTATGTTGATATACATATATAACCCCTAGATTTTATATAGGGTGATCATGTATTCCCTCATATTTCACCTAGATTGGGTCACCACAGGATACAGAGTCAGGTCAAGTTGGCATCCGCGTTCGTAGGACCATTTGAATTACAGGAGAGAATCGGTTCTATGGCGTACTGATTAGCACTTCCACAGAAAATCAGCGCTATACATGATGTTTCCCATGTGTCATAAATATGGTGGTATCACCCCAACCCTTATCATGTGATTGATTTGGAATAGGTTGACCTCGAGATAGATTCATACTTTGAGGAGCATCTGATACGTGTGTTGGGTTGCTGTGAGAAAGTGTTATGGGGAAATACAGTGTCGTTAGTTCATGTGTTATGGAAACATGGAAGGCTTCAAGTGGAAACTTGGGAATGGGAATCAGACATGAGGGATCAATGGACCAATATTTTTGGCTCAGAATCTTTGAGAAGTTCGGGAGTGCAGCTCGAGGATGAGCTGCTATATGGTGGAGAGATTATAAGATCACAACCTTTTCTAGAGTTATATCAGGAGTGTTTTCATGTAATTTTTGAGGTTTTTAAGTACATTTGTTTTTTAGTAGTGTATTGGGGTATGTTTGGGTGAACTCTTAAGAAAAAATAACAGACAGTGGGTTGTGCATGGTTTGTGAAAAGTTTGACAAACTGTGCGACTAAACCATGTCAATTGATAGAGCAAATATTTTCAATTAATTTATATTGAATATCATTGTTTTAAACCCACAAAATTGTTCTTCTAAGATGAATTGTTTCATTTTAATGATAATGGTGTTATTTTGAGCTGAATTGTAAAAATTGGCCATTTTGGATTTTTTAACAGTTTTAAATTATTTCGGTAGATTGGCCATAACATTATATACACTCATCCAAATTGCGAAATTCTCTCTTTTTCAGATTCTACACATCCAGGGATTCATTTAATATATTTGGACCAAAATCTGAATCGGCCATATGGAAGCTCCAAAGAAGCTCACAAGTTGGCTCAAGAAAACTGTTTTCAGTTCTTCCTAGTTTTGATGTGGGATCCATAACTCAACCACTGTGGGCCCAAAGCTTGTGAAATTCGGTGGGTGGACGCGCAAGGAGTTTGGGAGCATCTTTTATGAAGGAAGCACCGAGTGAATTGGCCGTTTATGGGGCCATTAAAGCACCTTAATCCGGAGGATTTCGTTTTGGAGAGTCTGACTGGACAGAATAAATGCTCATAGTAAAACGGCCATAACTCTCGTAATACATGTCCAAATCCGCTGGAATTTTGAGGGGACACGGCCAAGGGAATTATGAACAACATTCATGAAGGGCTCAACACGTGAAGATTTCATTTAATGGGGCTACAACGCGTCGACTTTCGGGGGAAGAATTCTGGCTATAAAAGGAGGAGAGCTCCACCCTCTCAAAGCATCCCATTCTCCATCCATTTCTTCAAGGCACCAAGGAGGAGATCTCCACCGAGGAAGGCCGGCCGCAAATCTTCCACATTTATTTTTATTTTATTTCTTTTCTTTATTTTTAGTTTTTAATTGTAATTTAGATTTCTAATAAATTCATGCATTGTTTTTATTTTTGTGTCCACCGATTCACCCTCTTTTCTTCCTCTCATCTTACCATCGTGAACTATAATACTCATGATCATGAGTAACTAATCCGAGGAATATCCCGAGGGATTAATCAGGTTCTTGAACCCAAGACCATGTTTTTCATATTCTTTGAGTTAATTCTAAGGATAATTTATAGTGGGTGTAATCCTCACTATGGTTGTCTAAAGATTAACTTCTTAATCTACAACCATTTTCCCTCGATTGAGGAGGTGGATGGAAGGTGTGCTTGGCGATCGCTAAGTAGACTTTTCATTCATAACCGGTGTAGAATAAGGTTTGCACACATACGATGGAGTTTGTAAACTAAGAATATTTGAAGCTGGCCAATGAAGGTGCTCCCTGAATATTCTCTCGGGAGAACTTCCTTTCTTCCCTAATTACATTCTGTTTAGCATTGCATGGTAATTTATAATTAAATTTTAGTTTCTTATGATTTATGAATTTCATTTATTTTATTAAATTACATTTATTTCATAAAATATTAAACAACAAAAAAAGAATTAGATTAGGTGGAATAGAATTAGTGATTTATTAACCACAAAAGCTCCTCAAGAGAACGACCTAGGTCAGCCCCTGTGCTGCACTTAGCTATAAATATTTTTGAGAGCGTGCACGACAACGCTTCGTCAAATTGGCGCCGTTTCCGGGGAGGCAGTGCCTCAAAGTTTTTTTTTTTTTTTTTAAAATAAAAAAATAAAAAAAAAATCTCTTTTGAATGACCCGTAGTTCAAATAGAAATTTATTAGAATTCGATCCAGAAATTGAGCGCACAATAACCAAATTGAAAAATCAAAATCTTCCCAAAGAATTTGAAGAAATCAATCTCACCGATTCAAGTGATACCTTGAGTGAAGACTTTGAACCTTTAATAATGGCTGTAAATCCCAACCGAACCCTACGTGACATCTGTGCACCTCAATTTGTCAATCAAATTTATCAACTTGCAATTCCTGCCATAGAAAATGATTTTTAATTACGAATTAACATGATCCAAGTGCTTCCTAAATTTCATGGTCTTGCAGGTGAAGACCCAAATCGACATATTCAAGAATTCACCTATGTCTGCTCCAGCTTCAAACCTCGAGCAGTCGCGGAAGAGCATGTGAAGTGGAGGGCTTTCCCCTTCTCACTAGAGGGAGCAGCAAAGGAATGGTTGTACAATCTACAACCGGGGGAGATCAGTGACTGGGAAGATCTAAAAAAATGCTTTCTACAAAGATTCTTCCCAACATCTAGGAGCACTACAATCAAGAAGGAGATTTATGTCATCCATCAATCAACTGGAGAAACACTCTACGAATACTGGGAACGTTTCAAGAAGCTTTGTGCAAGTTGTCCACACCAAGAAATAGAAGAGGACCAATTCCTTGTGTGCTTCTACCAAGGATTACTTGACAATGACAGGAATCTACTAGATGCCTCGTCGGGAGGAGCCCTCATTGATAAATCACCTGCAGATATACGAATTCTGATTGAAAAGATTGCACAAAATTCACAGCAGTTTGGCACTCGAGGTACGATCACCAGAGGGATCCATGAGGTAAGAACATCTGATTCAGTAGATTTAATTAGGAATGAAATGGGTGAACTCACCAGGTTGGTGCGACAAATAGCTGTGAACCATGTGAAGGATCAACAAGGACCGAATCAGGTATGTGGTTTATGCTCTTCTAATTCTCATTACACTGATCAATGTCCGGAAGTGCAGGGGATAGAAAGTTGTGCTGCAGCCTATCAACAAAGGCAATACCAACCGCAAACCCAACCAGGGTATGGGTTTCAACAGAACCAAGCCAGAGCACCTTTTCAGCAGCAATATCAGAACCCGATAGCATTCCAACAACCTTATCAGAAGCCCTTCCAACAACAACAAACTTTTCAACCACCACCTTTCCAGTGGAAGAATTATGAGCAACCATCCACAAGTGCACCGACAAATGAAGACCAACAGCTGAATACAAGAGTTGCAGGAATAGAAGATAAGATGGACAAGCTAGCTGATCAATTTGCAAGCATTATGGATGCTTTCACCAAGAACCAAGGTAAGCTTCCTGCACAAACAATTCCCAATCCGAAAGAGAATGTTAGTGCAATCACAACCCGAAGTGGGAAGGAGCTCAAACCACCAGAACAATATGAGGAGGATGAATCTAGGGAACCTGCTGAAGCTCGTCCTGTCCAACCAAAAGATGGAGTCAACAACAAAGTAGAAAGAACAAGGTTCAAGAAAGAAAGACAAGAAACACCATTGCAGAAACAACAAAGGGAGAAAAAGGATATTCCAGCACCATTCCCATCAGCATTGGTTGAGTCAAAGAAGGGAGAAGAAGAACGACTTCAACGGGAAATTCAGGAAACATTCCGAAAAGTTGAGATTAACATTCCACTACTGGATGCAATCAGGCAAATCCCTAAATATGCAAAATTTCTGAAGGAGCTATGTACTAAAAGAAAGAGGTTGGATGGAAATGAAAGAATCAACTTAGGAAGAAGCGTCTCAGCATTGATCACACCACCGATGCCGCAAAAATGTCAAGATCCAGGGACTTTCTTTATTCCCTGCACTATCGGTTCATTAAATTTTACTGATGCACTATGTGATCTTGGAGCTTCGATAAATGTGATGCCTCACTCTGTGTTTTCATCTTTGCCGATCGGAGAACTAAAATCAACTCGAGTGGTGGTACAATTAGCAAACAGATCCACCGTTTTCCCAGCTGGAGTCGTTGAAGATGTACTTGTGGGAGTAAGAGGATTAATCTTTCCAGCAGACTTTTATGTCCTTACCATGGAGGAAGACCGAGCACCATCCCAATCTCCCATCATACTAGGGAGACCATTCCTGAAAACAGCAAGGACAATCATCAACGTGCATGAAGGAACACTCACCATGGAGCTTGGAGATAGTACGGTACACTTCAATATTCTTGATACGATGAAACACCCTTCCAACAATCACTCACTTTATGAAATCTCCCATGATGAAGGTATAGAACCAATTGAAGACTCAGGTATGCTTCATGACTTGTTATCTATGGGAGAACACTCTTCATTTGAATTTTATAACTCCCATGAACCTGAAAATTCTGATATCATGTTGGAGGATGAGGTAAAATCTGACTTTTTTGATGATTTGTTAAGAGGAAGTAAGATTATTCCAGAGAATTCAACATTAGATGCAGGAAACATAAATGCAATATCATCCCTTGAACAACCCCCATGTTTAGAACTGAAGCCTTTGCCATGTGACTTAAAGTATGCTTACTTAATGGAAGGGGAGAAATTGCCAGTAATCATTGCAAATAACCTATCCCATTCACAAGAACAAACATTGATTGACCTTCTCAAAAGGAATGTAAAAGCTGTAGGATGGAGTTTAGGTGATATTCCTGGAATCAACCCTAAGGTATGCTCTCACAGGATATTTTTAGAAAGTGAATCTGGACCAGTTAGACAACCTCAAAGAAGACTCAATCCCACAATCATGGAGGTCGTTAAGAAATAGATTGAGAAATTGTTAGCAGCTGATATCATTTACCCAATCTCTGATTCTCAATGGGTTAGCCCAATTCATGTAGTCCCCAAGAAAACTGGCCTGACCACTGTCACAAATGAAAGAAATGAACTGATCCCCATGAGAATACAAAACAGCTGGAGAGTCTGTATAGATTACCGGAAGCTAAATCAAGTTACCAGAAAAGATCACTTTCCTATTCCATTCATTGATCAGATGCTTGAAAGGTTAGCTGGAAATACTCATTACTGTTTTTTAGATGGATTCTCAGGTTATTTTCAGGTACCAATTGCACCAGAAGACCAGGAGAAGACAACCTTCACCTGCCCTTTTGGAACATTCGCCTACAAAAGGATGCCTTTCGGGCTATGCAATGCCCCAGGTACATTTCAACGGTGTATGGTGAGTATTTTCTCGGACCACATTGAGGATTGCTTGGAGGTGTTTCTTGATGATTTCACAGTTTTTGGCAATTCATTTGATCATTGCTTAGGAAATTTGGAAAAAGTTTTGAAAACATGCATTGAAAAGAACCTTGTCTTAAATTTTGAAAAATGTCATTTCATGGTTGAAAAAGGGATAGTGTTGGGGCACATAATTTCACAAAATGGGATTGAGGTTGATAAATCAAAAGTTGATGTAATAAATTCCTTACCATATCCAACTTGTGTCAAACATGTTAGATCCTTTTTAGGGCATGCAGGATTTTACAGAAGATTCATCAAGGATTTCAGTAAGATTTCTCTCCCTCTCTCAAGATTACTTCTAAAGGATGCTAACTTTAATTTTGATTGTGCATGTAGGGAATCATTTGATGAATTAAAGGAAAGGCTGATAACACCACCAATAATGCAGCCACCCAATTGGGATTACCCTTTCGAGATACTTTGTGATGCATCCAACCAAGCAGTGGGAGCCGCTCTATCACAGAGAATTGACAGCAAGCCTCAAGTCATCTCCTACGCATCAAGGACCTTGGATGAAACACAAATAAATTACACAACCACAGAGAAGGAGTTCCTTGCAGTCGTTTTTGCACTAGATAAATTCCGATCATATCTTCTGGGGACTAAAGTTGTTGTGTTTTCTGATCATGCAGCTCTTAGGTACTTAATGAAAAAGGCGGATGCAAAACCCCGGTTGGTGAGATGGATGCTACTCTTACAAGAGTTCAATTTGGAAATCAAAGATAAGAAGGGGACTGAAAATCAAGTGGCTGATCATCTGAGTCGACTACCCCACACCGCTGAAACAGAAATACCAAAGCAGAACCTACTTAATGATGAGCTTCCTGGAGAACAACTCTACATCATCAACAGTGAAGTGCCATGGTATGCCAACATTGTCAACTATTTGGTAACATCTCAGGTACCCTATCATCTAAGCTCTCATCAAAAACATAAGCTTAAATCTGAATCAAGATTTTACATTTGGGAAGATTCGTTTCTGTGGAAAATTTGTAATGATCAAATCATAAGAAGATGCCTGCCAAGAAGTGAAATTGAATCAGTGTTTGAATTTTTTCATAAATTATCTTGTGGAGGCCACTTTGGACCTCAGAGGACTGCCCGAAAAGTTTTAGAATCTGGACTCTACTGGCCCACCTTATTCAAGGATGCATATGAATTTTGTAAAAGATGTGAAAAATGCCAATTTTCTGGTAACATATCCAAACGACATGAAATGCCACAAAAACCAATAACCTTTTGTGAAATTTTTGAAGTTTGGGGCATAGATTTCATGGGACCATTCCCAATGTCATTTGGAAATTCATATATTCTTTTGGTTGTAGACTATGTTTCAAAATGGGTGGAAGCAAAAGCAACCAGAACTGATGATGCAAAAGTTGTTTGTGATTTTATTAGGGCTAACATTTTCTGTAGGTTTGGCGTGCCACGAGCAATCATCAGTGATCAGGGAACTCATTTCTGCAACAGGAAAATGGAAGCATTGCTGAAGAAGTATGGGGTGCATCATAGAACATCTACCCCATACCATCCCCAAACAAATGGCCAAGCAGAAGTCTCTAATAGAGAAATCAAAGCCATTCTGGAGAAGACTGTTAAACCCAACCGGAAGGACTGGAGCCAAAAGTTAGATGATACATTATGGGCATACCGGACGGCCTACAAAACACCGATAGGGATGAGTCCCTATAGATTGATCTATGGAAAGAGTTGCCACCTTCCTGTGGAGTTGGAGCATAGAGCCTACTGGGCGGTCAGAGAGATGAATCTGGACCTTGAGAAAGCTGGGAAAGAAAGAAGATTGCAGTTGCAGGAGTTAGAGGAAATTAGAAGGGAATCTTTTGAAAACTCAAGGATTTACAAAGAACGAACAAGAGTGGCCCATGACAAGCTAATCCAACCAAAAGACTTCTCTCCTGGAGACAAAGTGTTATTATTCAACTCAAGACTCAAGTTGATGCCAGGTAAACTTCGTTCCAGATGGGAAGGTCCATTTATTGTTACTCATGTATATCCTTTTGGTGCTGTGCAGATTATGAAGGATGGAGAGCAGGATCCATTCACTGTGAATGGACATAGGTTGAAGAAATTCCTTGGGACCCTACCATCAGAGCCATTGGAGGAGATCATGCTCCTCCAACCTATTTATCAATAAGATCCATCAGGTTGTACCTCTCCTTCACATTTTCTTGCTGTTGTGATTCAATCAGAATTCTTCTTACATGTTAAATCCACTTAAATGCATCGAGGACACTGCATCATTTAAGTGTGGGGGAGGAGGGAACCTTTTTAGTATAGGATTTTTATTTGATGTTTGTTTTCAAAAAAAAAAAATATATATATATATATAATAAAAAAAAATTGTGTGTTTTCAAATTTTTGTGTGTTTATTTTTCAATTTTTGGTGTGTTTCTGAAACTTTTGAGCTGAAAAGATTATCAATACCATTATTGAAACCCATGTCAATGAGTGAACCAATCTATTTCATGAAACCGAGCTTAAATGAATGCTGAAATGACTTCTTTTCAAGTTCAAATATTTTAGAATTTCATGAAAAGTACACTGATTTTTGAAACCCATGCCATATTTCACTGTCTATATCATTGAAATAACTTTCCTGTGAGGCTTCTGAACCATTTTTGTCATATTCTTTTCATTCACCTCATTTCTTGAGAGAACCAGACCATGCTTGCTTTAACCAGAATTTGATTTATTCCTTTCAAAACTTGAGGGTTGGGGTACATGTGTTTTAAATGATTGAGGCACTTATTTTGTTTGAAGCCCCCTTTTCAAAATAATCCTTTTCATTATGGCCCACCTTTACATTTATCCTTCATTGTAGCCCCTAGTATCCATGAATTGCCTGTTAGGTTAGCCACATTACAATCCAATTTTCCCTATCATACCTGCTCTTGAAGTAAAATTGCATGATCTTGTTGAACTTAAGTGTGGGGGAAGATGTCTTGTGATGTACTACCTCATTTGGTTATACTTTGGGTGGAAAATAAATTGTGGAAGAGATGTGTGTGATGCTGAAAAATTATTCTGTTGAAAGCTGTGCCTTTTCTGGAGCTTTTATGTAAAAAGAGAAGCTGTGCCTTTCTGGAGCTTCCAATGTAAAAAGAGAAGCTGTGCCTTTCTGGAGCTTCCAATGTAAAAAGAAAGTTGTGCCTATCTGGAGCTTTAAAAAAAAATCATGTTTGAAAAGATTGAAATGTTTGCTGCTGAGCTAATTGAATGATGATGGAGCCTATTTTCAACAAAGGGGAAGTAAAGGAGACCATATTTGAGTGAAAACTAGAATCTTGCAATTTTGCTTCAATAAGAGCCAAGCCTTCCTTTTTCGGCCTCAGAACTTTTAACATCTAAATCCTACCAACTGGAAGCCACAGAACAACCCTGAAAAGTCCTCATGAGAAACACATGTTCTTGACTCACATCGGGTGGAGAATTAGGAATTTATCAAACCTATGGTGACTCTTGTGTGAGTTTGGATGAGAAAAACCTTGTTCAGCCTTTACATTTGTGAGATGAGAGAAAATTCATGTGAGGTAGGTGTTTTGTGTGCATGGGATAAGAAATGAAGTGGAAATATATTAAAATCTTAAATGGAGAACTTGAAATAACAGTTTTTGATGAGGAATGATATCTTTTTGTTTCTTGAAATTGATTTGATTGATCTCATTGATATGTGTTTTGATTTTGATTTGATTTGATTTTTACTTGTCCAGGAGTCCAAGTGCTAAGTGTGGGGGAATTGATAGAGCAAATATTTTCAATTAATTTATATTGAATATCATTGTTTTAAACCCACAAAATTGTTCTTCTAAGATGAATTGTTTCATTTTTATGATAATGGTGTTATTTTGAGCTGAATTGTAAAAATTGGCCATTTTGGATTTTTTAACAGTTTTAAATTATTTCGGTAGATTGGCCATAACATTATCTACACTGATCCAAATTGCGAAATTCTCTCTTTTTCAGATTCTACACATCCAGGGCTTCATTTAATATATTTGGACCAAAATCTGAATCGGCCATATGGAAGCTCCAAAGAAGCTCACAAGTTGGCTCAAGAAAAATGTTTTCAGTTCTGCCTAGTTTTGATGTGGGATCCATAACTCAACCACTGTGGGCCCAAAGCTTGTAAAATTCGGTGGGTAGACGAGCAAGGAGTTTGGGAGAATCTTTTATGAAGGAAGCACCGAGTGAATTGGCCGTTTATTGGGCCATTAAAGCACCTTAATCCGGAGGATTTCGTTTTGGAGAGTCTGACTGGACAGAATAAATGCTCATAGTAAAACGGCCATAACTCTCGGAATACATGTCCAAATCCGCTGGAATTTTGAGGGGACACGGCCAAGGGAATTATGAACAACATTCATGAAGGGCTCAACGCGTGAAGATTTCATTTAATGGGGCTACAACGCGTCTACTTTCGGGGGAAGAATTCTGGCTATAAAAGGAGGAGAGCTCCACCCTCTCAAAGCATCCCATTCTCCATCCATTTCTTCAAGGCACCAAGGAGGAGATCTCCACCGAGGAAGGCCGGCCGAAAATCTTCCACATTTATTTTTATTTTATTTCTTTTCTTTATTTTTAGTTTTTAATTGTAATTTAGATTTCTAATAAATTCATGCATTGTTTTTATTTTTGTGTCCACCGATTCACCCTCTTTTCTTCCTCTCATCTTACCATCGTGAACTATAATACTCATGATCATGAGTAACTAATCCGAGGAATATCCCGAGGGATTAATCAGGTTCTTGAACCCAAGACCATGTTTTTCATATTCTTTGAGTTAATTCTAAGGATAATTTATAGTGGGTGTAATCCTCACTATGGTTGTCTAAAGATTAACTTCTTAATCTACAACCATTTTCCCTCGATTGAGGAGGTGGATGGAAGGTGTGCTTGGCGATCGCTAAGTAGACTTTTCATTCATAACCGGTGTAGAATAAGGTTTGCACACATACGATGGAGTGTGTAAACTAAGAATATTTGAAGCTGGCCAATGAAGGTGCTCCCTGAATATTCTCTCGGGAGAACTTCCTTTCTTCCCTAATTACATTCTGTTTAGCATTGCATGGTAATTTATAATTAAATTTTAGTTTCTTATGATTTATGAATTTCATTTATTTTATTAAATTACATTTATTTCATAAAATATTAAACAACAAAAAAAGAATTAGATTAGGTGGAATAGAAGTAGTGATTTATTAACCACAAAAGCTCCTCAAGAGAACGACCTAGGTCAGCCCCTGTGCTGCACTTAGCTATAAATATTTTTGAGAGCGTGCACGACAACGCTTCGTCATCAATCTTGAAAAATTGGACAGAGAGGTCGGCACGGTTTTTGCACGGTTTGACAAACCACGCGGCCAAACCGTGACAACCATGAAAACCTGGATAGAGAGTTCCTCATGGTTGGCACACATTTTTCCCTAACTGGTCTCCCCTACCCACAAAACTATGTGCACTGATTAAATTATCCTAAAATCATTTTTAAAACCACTCGAACCCCCCGATACTTCTATATTTCAACCTTGGATCGAGCTTGAAAAATTATAGATGATCCCATATCCTTCCAGAGGGATTCCAAGGTGATTTGAACATCATTATTCTATATTGAAATCTCAGATTGAATATCATATCTCTTCTTGGTAAGTGGATTTCATCCCGTTACTTCTCCCGTTCTTTCCACAATATTTCCTTAACCTTTTCATGGAATATCTCCATTGTTTCCATGTATCTAAACCTATGAGTTGAGATCTAGATCTAGGATTGTGGATCTAGATCAATATTTGAAAGAACTTGATGCCTTTGATCTTAATTTTGGTTTAGGGATTTAGATCTAAAGCTTGATCAATGACATTGTGCCGCTCAGATTTTGGGGATTTCCATTGGGCTAACTTTTGTCAATAAACTAAGGTAGTTGGTCTAAATCAAAATCTCATAGTCATGTATTTGATATGTGAATGTGAGTTTATGAATTTTCTAGCTTCTATTGATAATTGATTTCCAAAATTAGAGTAATTAGTAATGTAGAATTGACTTTTGATTTCCTTGGTGATTAATTGATAATTGAATCACAGAACAAACGGAGGGGGTTTCCCAAATAGATAATTGTTTTATAGATTGGTTATGGGTTGAGATATTGTAATTGAGATATTGAATTGATGTTGTTAAGATAATTAATTGGGGAAAATAATTATGAAATGATGTTTGACTATGTAATGTAATTAATTGTGAGAATTAATTATGTGCCATGATGTTGATCAAAGATAATTAATTGAGAGAATTAATTATGATAAGTTGATATTTGATATGGATAATTAATTGTGAATAATTAATTATGGAAATAAAATTGTGTTGATTGATTAATTAATTGGTGAATTAATTGATGGGTTATGTGCTTAGTTAATTGTTGAGTTAACTAATAGCCTTTGAAATGTTTAACTAATCATTGGATTAGTAAGGGAATAATGTGGATAATTATTGTGAATTAAAGAATGTTTAAATGCCTGAGATTTTTTTTGTGCTAGACATGGAGTTCTAGACCGATTAGAAGTTGGGACTTGGACATGGTGTTCCTCCCCAATAGTTATCTAAGCTTGAGATTATGGGGTGTTGGGCATGATGACCTACATAGAACGAGATATGGATTGTTAGGAATGGAGACCTACACTGAATGAGATTTAGGGTGCTTGACATGGAATTCAAAACTAAATGAATGGTGATTCAAATGGGAAACATGAATTTAAACTGGGCCTAATGTGATGATTAATGGTTAAACATCAATGTGATAACTGTTTAATTATGCATTTTATTTATTGTTTCATAAAACTATATACACTATCTTTTGACTGGACTTTTTTTAGACACCATTGGTGGTGGCCTACTGAGTCGTACTCACACCCTATTCAGGCCGCCTGATTGGAACCTGAGTAGACTTTGTTATTGTAGGACAGGACAAGGTCAAGGTCCTAGGATAGGTTGCTATGAGGTATTGGATCATGGGTGAGGGAACCATAAATGGTTCAGGACCCACTTGGAGTCGTTGTGCCTTTACTTTGAGTTTCATTGTATACACCTGACATTATCATTGTCATAGCATGTT
This sequence comes from Viscum album, assembly GCA_963277665.1. Classification (NCBI taxonomy): domain Eukaryota; kingdom Viridiplantae; phylum Streptophyta; class Magnoliopsida; order Santalales; family Viscaceae; genus Viscum; species Viscum album. The sequence goes on from OY728166.1 coordinate 1,208,771,806, forward strand.
TTACCTTTCAGTTTGGTATTGTATTTTATTGTTTTAAATATCATATGACATGGTATTGTTCTAGTTATTTATATGCTTTAGTACTTGGTTATTGTTTTTTTTCTTCTGTTGGTTTTTACTCTAATAAAATAGGGTATAGTCTCCCCAAGACTTACTTACCTGACCCTCGTTGCTAGTCGGCACCCTCTAACATATGGGGAGGCGCGCTTGAGGTCATGTGGCCAAATGGCTCAAGGAACCATTTATTGGCACCTAGGTCAGGATGTCACACATTATTACCAATGGTCATAATTCCTAGTGGTCATATTGAGCAATGGTCATATTGAGAAATGGTCATGTTCTAATTTTTAATGGTTGGGTCACTATTCCTTATGGTTAGGTCAATATTCATAACAATCATCACACTATTATAATGGTTATATCACAATTACATCAGTCATATTACCTCCTATAAATACCTCTTAATTCTTTAATTCACTATTCTCCTCAATTCCCTCAATTTTCAACATTTATATAATTTTTATTATATTATTAATTTTTTTCCTTCTTTTTATAGTTTTTTCTGTGATTGTGATGATACTAGGGGATCAATATGATCCTAATTTTCCAATTCTTGTAATTTTATTTTTTTCTATTTATTTACCCAGTGTAATATTTTTAATTATCATGGATATTTTTATTCTGTAAATTTAATGTTCTTAATTAATGAAATAAACAATTATGGTTGTGATAATCATTTTTTTTTGTCGTGTGTGGATGAAAAACATATATAATATAAAAAAAATCTACTTATAGAATTTTGGATGTTACATTTTACCCACTTAGTAAATTTCATCATCAAAATTTGTATCCATAAATAAAACAAATTGGGGTACTTCTACTTCATCACTTCTTTGGGATCTCAATTTGGTTTTTAAATTATATGATTTCTCTATAATACTGTCACAAGTCAGTTTATCTTTCTCATCAATACTTGTTCAATTTCATCAGGAATCTTGATTGATTCTTCTTAATAGGATAGGTTAGGTTCTAAATTAATATCATTTATGCCCATTATATGTGTTGGGTGTAAAATATACTTTCTTAAAAGGAACACGTAGAAGATTTCATGGATATTTAAAAGATTTTGAGGTATTTATACCTAATAGGCAACTCCTACAACATGATTTTGATGCTCCTTTCTGTCATATAGTCCAAAAAATGGCAACGGGGAATACCTTAAGCAAAAATAGGGTCACCCTTTGAAGAAAATAAAAAAAAATTGACAAATTCATGGACCAGGAGCTCATTTGGATTGAGGCGCGCAAGTTACTTGCGCGCCGCGCATGTCACTTGTGTGCCACCTATGGGTAGCGCAAGTCACTTGTGCGCCCTACCTGATTTTTCACCCAAGGTGCATGGTGGAATATAAATAGCCCTTGTGGGGCCCCCATTTCGAGGATGGATTTTCCAAAACTCATATTCAAGCTCTGGTCTCCCAAGTCTTTAACTCAAATCTTCCGAAATCTTATAAGGTAACTTTTTACCGAGAATGGAAGACTTGAAGAAGTAGGATAAGGCTTAAGTGTTTAGAATTCATCAACACTTGCACACCTAAGTGTACAGACCTCCTTAAAAGTGGAAACACATGTGCGCCGCCCTTTTGGAAACATATTAGGATATTACTAAAGGCTTGAGTTAAGTCTCACCCAAGTATTACCCTACATATTCTCCATCGCCCAGGTGAACCCATATCGTGCAAGTACACTTGTGCGACCAATACTTGTGTTCCAAATGATTTGTGCGACCTACAATTGTGTGCTAACTTCATTTGTGTGCCTATCTCCCTTTCACCTCTCCTCTTCAAGATATTATCCCTCAAACCCCTTTTCAATGCCATTTTTGGCATGGTTCCTTTGTTGGATTCCTTATCTGGAAGGAATTATGTGAGAACCTTTCCCAAAACCTTGTGGCTTACAAGCTTTATGTCACCACGGTTAGAGGTTTCCTCAATATAACCTCATCCTTTAAGATGAGATGATCTTTTGATTTAGGGAATCCTCTTCAAGAGTAATCCCCAAGTTCCCTTGGTTCAGGCCTCCTTCTCAAGAGTAAGCCACAGTCATAATTTCCTTTAATTTTGGCCTCATTCTCAGGAGTAAGACCCAAGTTACAAGTCCCCTTAACCTAGGCCCCCTTATCATGAGTAATCCCCAGTCATAGTTTCATTTAACCTGGGCCTCATTCTTAGGAGTAAGCCCCAGTCATAGTTTCCTTTAACATTGGGCATCCTCCACAGAAGTAAGCCCCAATCATAAGTCCCTTTTAATTTGGGTCTCCTTCTCCGGATTAAGCCCTAGGTTAAAACTACAAATCTCTATAAAGTACAAATACCTTTATGGACCTAGCTCCTGGGCTTCTTTCCTGAAGTAAGTGCTGGTCTTCATCTACTTGGGCAGTCATTTATACGTAATCCCCACATCATTTATCATGACTGCATCTTTTGTAGAACCATCACCACGTTTACTGATACCTCTTGTTTCTCACACCGAGCATGACTCATGTGAGCTTAGAGTATAAAATTAATCACGACATCTCTTTTTGGGCCATTAACCATGCATAAGCCCCACATTTCTTCACCCGAACTATGTGGACTTTGATCTCTGCCTTAAATTTAGAGTACGTAGGAAGCCTTTCTAAGGTTAAATCCCATCATTCATTAATTATTTTCCATCCCATATGAAATTAAACTATATCCTTCTTATCCAACTACGTGGGTTCTGACTCCTTTTTAATGAGGATATGTAGGTAGCCTATCTGCGGGTACGATCCCAAATCTGAAATAATCCCTATATTTCTAAATTACAATAAACTTCAAGTGCCCTAATGAGTGGCTTTAAAACTAGTATGGTCATCATAATGACCAAGAGATTTCTATATAATATATTGAAGGATATCATTGACTAAGAATCTATAATACATACGAATGATTCTCTATCGATGAAGAACCTCAAATACATATAAAAGATTCTCTAAATCCCTTAAATATCAATCATCGATTTCCAAATATAAAGGAAAAAATCATTTTCATGCTTGGTGAATTAATAAGGATTCATGAACATAACTTAAATCTATAAGAGAGTCCCGAAGTAGGAAATAATTCCCCCCAAAAAGGTGTTATGAACCTGACCTCCTATACTCTCAACCAATACAAATTTGTAAGCCTCATCGGTCCACAACTAATGAGCACTTACCTTTGGAAAGTAGGTCCAAATGGATATATAATCATTGGGTGTTTCCAGTTCTACAAATAAACTCATTAGAACCAGATTGGAAAGTTTGAACCTTAAACAAACAAGGTCATCCCCATTTCCATAAGAAACAAAAATGATGAACCCGACGTGAATCCTTAACCAAGTTAAATGATGTTTTAATTAGTTTTTTAGGCCCCTATTATACTCAATATGAGGGCCAAAAAAGAAATCAATAACATATGTGCTCATCCAAAATATGTAGTCTAGCCAAACTTATCTTGATTATGTCTGCTATATCAAATAGGCACTCTTTTCCAAGATCTATCTGCAACACAAAATGGCTTCTTTAAAGTTCACACCTGTGAATGCCTCGGCCGCTACTCCTTCTAGATCCTCGTCCGCTCTGAGGATGATATCACCTACTCAGAATCTTTAACACTGGTTCTCAAATGCATTTGTGAGGAAATATCGTCAACACGGTACCATCTTGACTCTAGAGGCCGCTCGACAAGCCCTCCAAGTTAACAACTCACCCTGGTTGTCTAAACAACGACGACCAGTGGTCAAGAAGCAGGTGGTTCCAACCACTGTCTTCAACTGTTTTGGGTATTTATCCCCAGAACGCAACAACTAGTCCCTCCCATACTAGAGGTAGGTGGATAAAGAGTTCACTCAAGTTCTCAGTTCAAGAAGACTGGAGTCCTTCCTGAGGAATCCCACCAACAATCACCGCCAGACTCATGTGATAGTGCACCCTCAACATGAGGAGGGTATCTCCTCTAGGTGTTCAGCTCAGGTTCCTTAGAACTGAGCATGCAAGAAGAACCGTCAGAGGCGAAATTCGGATAACAGGGAGAAGTTTCTTACATATGCTCCCTCTGGAGAAGTCCATCAATCTAACTTGATGGAAAACAACGAGCGGGCATATACACCCGTCCATCCTGATTTCACTACCCAGCAGACTCGTCTGGAAGTAACACACCAATCCCACCAGGAAATTCCGGTGGAGTACTATAGATAGGAACATACACATGTTTATAAATCATCATCCAGTCATCAGGCTCGTCTGACTGCATCCAACGAATCTCACCAATCAAATGTGGTGACCACCTGTAAACATGCACATACACCTGCTTACGCTCATCAATTATGCCAGTAGTCTCATCTGCCAGTATTGAAGGAAGTTCAATAATCATATCCAGTGGAGAACAATCAGTAGGCACATACACCTGTGATTCATCAAGCTAACTAACAGTCTCGTTTGGTAGCACTCTGAGATGTCAATTGGAAATCTCTAATGACAAACAGGAGGCAGACATAACTTTCTACCCCCACACATGAGTACTATCAGAATTCACTGATAGGAAAAGGAGGACAGGAGCAGGAACACACACCTACTCCAAACACGGAATGGCCATATTTTCCTGTTCTGGTAGCTGAAGTCACCAAGCACATTCTGAAAATGGTGAAAGAGTAGAAGCAAATCCATGCCCATATTTTGGATACCTGTCAGAATATTATAACAACTTCAGCGACATCACAGGGAAATAAACATAAATCTATCCCTATCAGTGGAGTAACTCATCAACATGTCACCTCGGAGCAGATACGCACCTCATTCCAGTTCAGGAGGGTCATGGGGCATACTCCCCTATGTCATACAGACAATCAAGTCGGGCACATACACCTGATTTAAATGGAGATAGTCAGCCTAACCTAATCATTTCTCCTGAGTAGGCACATACACCTGACCATAATAACCACTTTCATCAAAAATTTGTTTCCAAAGTGAGTAAGAAGGCATCCAAGAAAAATACCCATCCAGCACAGTTGAAAAATCAAGATACAGTCTGCATTAAGGCCTTAATCAATGCTGGAGTTCTTGAAGCCCTCAAACAATTATCTGTTGCAACTCAAGATTTTACCCTCTCATTTCCAAATTTTGGAAGTAACAACAATAATTCTAAAGGTCTTCATCAGACACTTCCTCATGAAGGCTTGATTCATGACAATTTGGTCAATCTCGAAGCATCATCTTCGGATGAGAGCCACGATAACCCTCTGCGTGGACAGAAGACCAAGGAGAAAAAGGTTTCATCTTTTGTTGTAACCCACCATGGTGTTCCTCCCCATGATGATGAATTTAGCTATGAAAGTCCTCTCCGTAGTAGTAATTCGCATTGCATGGAAAATTCTTCAATGGACAATGCAGTAACGAGAAAGTCGTCTTATCTTGAGGAACTTGCAAATGCAAATCCAGTCATGTCTGATGCCTTACCACTAGAAGATGAAATACTTTCTCAATCAGAAGATAGCCCGAGGTGTAGGTCATTCTCCGAACCACCCCTGGGTCATTCATCTTCTAATTTTACAAATGAATTCTCTACCAATCCTGTAGAATCTGATGAAGCAAAAAATAAGCACCAGCTTTGGTCCAATCAGGTAGAAGAATATTCATCAAATGACAAAGAGGAAGTGCTGAATATGAGAAAACAATTGCAGAAAGGTGAAATACCAGTCATGTTTTGGCCTTTGGATGACTCTTAGTATGATATTCCAAAAATGTTGATAGAAGATTGTATTCACGATATTCGTCTCAACATATGGAAAACTCTTTGTCACTTAAAAGAGAAAATATTATCTTATGATGAATATAAAAATCATGTTAAGGTAATAGAATGGTTGCAACGCCAAATTGACTTGGCATCTCTCTCAGTTTCCCGACATCCAAAGGTTGAAAAGTAGCAGAGAGCCCTTCAGTGTTCATGCCTTGGCGCATTAAAAAGGTTGTTCCAATTAATTACCAATGCCCCATCTGGTATTCATATCAAGGGATGGGGTGTTCATGGATCATTGCATTTCACTGTGCTCTCCAGCCAACAAATCCCACCAAAATTGGTCTCATGCAATGTTATTTCCCATGGATGGCCATAGCTAACTGGTTTTGTGTGTAATCAAAGGCTTGCTCAAGAATAGGCCTCAACTAGTTCTTCCCAAATTCAGGTATATAAATAAAAAGTTGTCAAATTACTCTTGCATCAAGAAAATGAGAATATCAAACAGGCTTCTTATTTAGAGCATGCACGTCATCAGGTGACAGAAGTGTCAGAAATAATCCAACGGTCATCTGTTCCAGGTGATTTGAGTGGATGTTGGATGATGCATCTGGCCAATTTCCAGACTAAAATCCATAAAATTGGGAGATATTTTAAGAAAGTTTCAGATGTAGAAGATCAAGAGCCACCTCAGCTTTCTAGGATGGGGACTCTTTTAATCCAACCCTCAGGATCAACTGACAGGATTTGAGGAGTTGATCAAGAAAAACAGGAACCATCCCAGTCCACCGAATATGATAATTTTTCAAATTCTCAATCTCTTCCTTAGAGAAAGTCAGTCTTCTCTCGATTAGGGAAGAAGCCACAAGAGAAATTTAGAGCCAAATTATCATGAAATTCCCTCCAAATTATGGTTCATTAAGAAGTTCCTAAGGGATCAACCAAAAAAAAGGCAATGTCTCATAAAGGACATGGAAAAAGACAGTATCACATAAGCACTGACATAAGGGCTGCAATGTGTTATGCATCGATAAATGTCATCAATTTCATTTTCACTAATCCCCCAGAACATAAGGCTCACTCAGAGGGATCAGATGAAGAATTTCATGTTCAAGAGGTTGTACACACAGAAACAAATGAAGGAGGTGTGCGTACCAGAATCCAGAGGGTTTCCCAGAGGCAATACATTCCTTTGGGTAATACCCTTCCATACTCCAAAAAGGCACATGCTAAGGAAAAGGGTAAAAGTCAGGTTACATCCCACCCTACCTCTAGAGAAGGCCAATATCTCTCATTAGAGGAAAGGTTCACATAGCAAGAAGAATAAATGAAGGAGTTAAGGAGGTTAAATGCAGAACTACTTCAAGGTAGTCTTCCTCCTAAGCATGCTGGAGTTAATCAATCAAGGGAATTTGTTGTAGCTATTTGGATGGATCAAGAATATCCCCCTTTACAAGTATACCCTCACAGGTCCAATCTTATGGTTCATGCGCGACAACAACTGGCAATACTACCATCAGTGGCAATACCGGTCACCATGCCTGTTCAAAATCCAGTTATTGCACCTGCTCAGGTCCAAGCTCAACCATAGGTTTCTCAAAAATTAATAACTACCATTGAGTCATTAACATCTTGGTTTGAAGCTATAGAAGGAAAATTTGCACAAGTTCAACCGAAAAAGAGAGCTTACCCTGAATGGGTGGATGTAATTTCTCCCCCATCAAATTTTGTGAATACCACATTCCCAATTTTTAATGGTTCGGGAGATACAGAACAACACTTAACACATTTTGTTTCTCGTTGTGATCCTATGATGGGAACTCCCCAATAACAAGAATCAGTTAATATCAGGTGTTTTGTGAAGTCATTACAAGGACTTTATTTTGTTTGGTATACAAGTTTTCCATCTCGGTCAATTACTGGGTGGGAAGATCTTCGTCAAAGGTTCCTTCTTCAATTTACCTCAACATTACCAAAGACGGTAGTTTTTATCTTACCAATTGTAAACAAATGGAAAATGAAAGAGTTTTAGATTTCATTTCTCACTGGAAGGGATTAACATATTCCTTAAGTTTAGAACTCCCTCAAGAAGAGTTGTTATAAATATGTGTAGAAAATCTGCATGATGAATTACGCACACTGTTGATCCCTATGAAATACACAAGAGGGTTTTGAGACCTTACATAAATCGCTCAGCAAATAAAAGATTGTCTTATAAAGACTAAGGCTAAAACTCGTGTAATTCCATCAGTTCCAGGAAGGAGAATAGGGAAAGCAGAGACTGCTATAGTTACACTTAAACAAGCACATGTACCTGATTTCACTTCAAAACATTCATCATATCGAAGGGATCCACCTCCTGAGCATCAACAAAAATGGTCGCCTCGTCAAGATGATCAAAGAGATCAAAGGAGAAAACATTTTGAGGATTTAAAGAACAAAGTATATTCTTTTCGGGATGAACAAGTTCCTAGTTACTTCATCTCGGCTCTCGAAAACAATCTGGTTCAGTTTCCAAGGCCCAAAAGAACGAACAAGGAAGGAGATGAAGACCTCACCAACTATTTCCCATTTCATCAGATGTTGGGGCATCCCATTTAGGAGTGTTTTGTCTTTAAAGACCTCCTACAAAAGATGGTGGACTCTGGACAAGTAAAACTGAAAGGTTCTTCATCCTAGGTAGCATGTGTTACTACTACTGATCCAGAGGAAGAAGGTGAGTGGAACGAAGTCAAAAGTAAAAATGTACAAAAATATAATGATTGGATGATCAGAAAAACGATCAAAAAAACTCATTCCAATTTACAAACACAATTGAATAAATCAATTGTGTCTTCTTCTATTTCCGCCACAGTAAAACCCTCTTCATTTAAAGGAAAATCCTCAAAGAAGCGGCGTAATTTGAAGAAAGAAGAGCAGTCATAAGAAGATGAGCTCGTTTTAAAGCCTAAGTTGTCTTTGACTCTGGCATATTTTATTCCATTTTCTTCAAAAGCACAGGCACCACCCCACCAAATGACACACCCTGAACTGGTTCATCAGGCATAATCTTCATTAAATGAATAATTGATCTTTGGTTCTGTTAAGATGATTCATTTAACGGATCCTTGTGCCAATGAAAGTTTTTATCATGATGATCCTAAGTTAACTATATCTAACAGAGTATTTAGAGGAAAAGACAAAGGTATAGGATATAGGGGAAGACATGGATATTCTAGAAGTCACTATTTCAATCATACTCCTGCTAGAACTGTATATGCAGCAAAACCTCGTGCCAAAGCCCTTCAGCAGGCTAAACAGGAACAAAAAAGTTCTTCCACACATGGCATATTCGGTCATGACACAGTTATTTTGGAGGACCGCTTAGAGGTTACACCTCCTTCCTCTCATCAAATAGATAGACCTAGTCTGTCTAATCTATCGAAGCCAAGAGTGTTTTCAATTCCTACCCTGATAGGGGATGAATCTACTACCAAAGCATCAATTTCCAAGGCACGTGAAAAACCACATTTTCATGATGGGAAATGCAGACCTTTGGAACAAAAGTATGATGTCTTGAAACATTTGGCCCAAGTACCGACCAAGTTATCAATTATGGATGCCTTAAATCTATCAAAAGATCTTCAGGAGGTTCTTATTGAGGCTTTGTCAAGTCCTCAAGAATTCGAAACTGAAATTGTTGTGGCTAAGTTCTACCATATAGAGAATGATCCTGTAGAATGCCATACAGTGATATATTTTACTGATGAAGATGAAGATGATGTTGTACACGGACATATCAGACCTTTGTATCTATCTGGAAAAGTCAATGATATAGACATCCGACAAGCTTTCATTGATAATGGATTAGGAGTCAATCTCATTCCTATTCGTACACTTTGTTGATTGGGACTCACTGAATCTGATTTATCTCCATCTACTTTGATGTTGCAAGGATATGATAAGAATGAACAAGAACCTCTGGGCGAAATTACGCTCAGAATTCAGTTTGGAGACCTTGTGTCTAATTCAGATTTCATGGTCGTTCATCAGGACATAGCCTTCAACATTTTTCTTGGAAGACCTTGTCTACATCAACATGCGTTCCTACCTTCGTCATACCATCAATGTATAAAATATTGTTTCAATGGTCAAATTGGGACATTTTATGGTGACAAGGTCCCATTAAAAACATGTGAATCTTAATACATTGAGGTAGAATTTTATCACATGGAGGGAAAGGAAAAATCCACGGCAAAGAAGGTCACCAAAATTAATGCTTCAAATGGTTTGGAAAAGATTCAAGTAAACTCATTCATACATGTGAGTACATATTATGTGTTACCTATCAGTCAAATTGACAAGATAAACCTAAATCCAAACACTCTTATGGAAAATTCCATAATGTCAATTACGGCTACCAAGACAGACAGCATGGGAGAAATTGTTGATTCACCAAGTAGTGATGAAAGCTTAAATGGATATGTATTCATTTCATCCACTAAAATCCATCAATTCTATAATTCATCAACCATGCCATAATAAGTTATAGAAATACCATATGAAAATAATGATGTCAATTCTCAATCCATCATCTCCTTTCTATCACCCCAGGAAGACCTTTCATCATCAATAGGGTCATAAATGGCAGCCTCTTCTTTAAGATGTTCAAATTTTAACTTCTCCCCTGACCATGGAAATTCTGGTTCGTCATCTACTATGAAAGTAGAAACAAAAGAAGTAACACATATTGAAGAAGAAGAGAAAGATCTCAGGGGTGATCCTACATCATTTGAAGATGGTATCTCTACCACTGTGGATGAACTCAAAGAAATAAATCTGGGTACAAAATAAGATCCACGCCCCACTTTAATTAGTGTATCCATGACTCTTAAAGAGAAAGAAATGTATACTTCATTTCTAAAGAAAAATCGAGATGTATTTGATTGGAATTATACAAAAATGTCAGGTCTTTATCCCGATGTTTCCACTCATCATTTGGGTTTTCCATAAGAACATCGAGGATTCAAGCAAGCAGCAAGAAGAACACACCAAACTTATGCCTCCAAAATTGAAGCTGAAGTTGATAAGCTTATCAAGGATAACTTTGTTAAAGAAGTTCAATATCCCAAATTTCTGGATAATATTGTCCTTATGAAAAATAAGAATGGACAAATTAGAGTTTGTATTGACTTTAGATATCTTAATTGGCATTTTCCCAAGGATGATTTTCTGGTTCCGGTCACAGAACTCTTAATTGATGCAACAGCTAGCTACGAAGATCTTTCCTTCATGGATAGTTACTTTGGGTACAATCAAATACGAATGGCTCTAGAATATGAGGATTCTATAGTCTTCAGAGCTCCTCAAGGTGTGTTTTACTATCGGGTAATTCCCTTTGGCCTGAAGAATGCAAGTGCAACATATCAACGTGCCATGCACCATATCTTCAAACCCTTTTTAGGGAAATTTGTTGAATGTTATGTGGATGATTTGGTGGTTAAATCAAAACAATTTTTTGATCACTTGACTGATCTGGAAATCATATTCAACAAACTTCGACAACATAATTTGAAGATGAACCCCTTGAAATGTGCTTTCGGGGTAACCTCAGGAAACTTTCTTGACTTTGTTGTACGCCACTGTGGTATCGAAGTTGATCCTGAGAAGAAAAAATCAATCCTTGACATGTCACGTACTAGAAATTTTAAGTAATTGAGAGTACTTAAAGGACACTTGGCCTATATTCAGTGTTTCATTGCCAATTTTGTTGGCAAGTGTTTACCCTTCACCAGATTAATGAAGAAGGGAGTCACCTACCAATGGACTGAAGAATGTCAAGAAGAATTTGATATCCTCAAGAAATATATCTTGATTCCACCAGTATTAATTCCACCTGTTGAAGGAAGAACACTTATTCTCTATGTGACAAATTTAGAGAAATCATTGGGTGCCTTCCATGCCCAAAAAAATGATGCTGGGAATGAAAACAGTCTTTACTATCTCAGTCGGACTATGCTTGAGGCAGAACTTGATATTCAAGTATTGAAAAATTCTTTGTAGTATTAATCTTTGCAGTTCAGAAATTGATACACTACCTGCAACATCATGAGGTCCAATTGGTATCTCACAATAACCTGCTAAAATTTATCCTTAGTCATCCAATGCTTACAGGACGTCTGGCAAGGTGGGCAGTTATTTTTTCAGCAGTTTGATATCCAGTATGTGTCTCAAAAGGAAATAAAGTGCCAATCTCTGGCCAATTTCCTTGATGAACACCCATTTGTAGAAGATAAATCTTTAAATATTGAACTTCTTGATGAGTAAGTCTTCTCTATTCAAGATAATCCTCAAACATGGGAAATGTACTTTGATGGTGCCTCTAAAAGTCCAACAGGGAAGAAAATGGAAGATCCTAAATTCAACAAAGTTGGGTTAGGAATTGTGCTTATTTCCCTAGAAAAGGTAGTGGTACCCTATTCCTTCTTATTATTGGAAGGCGGTACAAACAATGAAGCAAAATATCAAGCTCTCATCATAGGCTTAGAATTGGCACTTCAGGAACAATTGAATCACTTGAAAGTAAAAGGTGATTCAGATTTAGTAATCAAACAAATCGATGGGGATTATGCCATCATAAAGGAAGATTTAATCCCTTTGTGTGATTACGTCAGAGATTTAATGGTAGAATTTCCCTCGGAACAGACATTTTCTTATGTCTTGTGATCACAAAATTTCCAATATGATGCACTGGCTAATGTAGCCACAGCCCTGGAAGATCCAAATCGGGACGAAACAATCATCAGTATTGCCCATCGTCGTATAGTTTCACCTTTTGTTCAAATCGGAATAGAGGAAATCAATGAAATTAGTCCCATTTCTGAACCATATGGTCATACTACAGGATGGATGACACCTATCAGGGAATACCTTCAAAATGGAACACTCCCACTTGATAGAGACAGGAAAGAACAAGTCTGGCGATGTGTGGTCAATTTTACTCTTTATGATAGCCCAGATCACCAAAAAATTCTCTACAAGTGAGGTTTTGATGGAATTATATTCATATGTATTGATGGTGAAGAGACAATGGCTATCATGAATGAAGTACATGCAGAAGTTTGTGGTGCCCACCAGTCTGGACATAGACTTTCTGGTCAAATTCAAAGGCTTGGATACTTCTAGCCTTCAATGATGCAAGATTGTGTTGATTTCACTAAGAAGTATCATTCTTTCCAAGTATGTTCCAACTTCATTCATCAACCTCCAGAGTTTCTTCATACGTCTAAATACTTTTGTCCATTTTCTACATGGGTAATGGATGTAGTAGGACCTTATCCTCCGGCTACAACTAAGCAGTTTAAGTATATTCTTACTACTACTGACTTCTTTTCCAAATGGGTAGAGGCAATACCTCTCAAAGAAGTCGGTGCTAAAATCATTGTTAGCTTTGTCAAATCCAACATCATTACCAGATTTGGTGTTCCTCATACCATATTTATGGATAATGGCACTAACTTTTGTTCATCCGAGTTAAGAAAATTGTATCAAGAATACAATATCAGATCCAACCATTCATCTTGGTATCATACAGTGGCCAATGGTCAAGTAGAGGATTTTAATAAGACTCTTTCAAACGTACTTCAAAATATGGTGGATAAATATAATATTTCATGGCCTAATAAACTTTTTCATACTCTATGGGATTATCGGACTACCACCTGCACTGTTAAACGATCAACTCCGTATTCATTGGTATATGTAACGGAAGCAGTCTTGCCTATTAAAGTCCAATTACCTTATATTAGATTCACCATTTGTGATCAATTATCTACAGATGAATAATCTCAAAAGCGGTTGGATGAATTGGAATGACTAGATGAAAAAATATTGTGCACACTGCACCATTTAGAAGTTTATCAGAATCGAATAGCATGAGATTTTAATAAAAAAGTTCGTCTTCATTTATTCATTCAAGGAGAATTGGTATTGGTCCTCATAACCCCAATGATACCGGGAAAGAAGCCTCCAAATCTTGAGGAAAAGTGGGAAGGAACTTACTCAATACATAGGGTCTACTCTAATGGAGCTTATTCTTTAATCTCAATGGATGGAGAACTCATTACAACTCCAACCAATGCAAGATTCTTGAAGAAGTATTTTGTGTAACAAAAATACACCCATTGTCCTTGCTGCAGGACATTAAACTACATAGCTGCTTCTATCATCCAACATGATGTTAAAATATGTCCCCCTTTTGTCCAACATGACGTTAAACTGTGCATCATCCGAGCTACAAGACATTAAACTTCCAATCACTACAAGTTTATGACACATGACATTAAAATGTGATCGTCACATGTGAAATTGTCTTTTAAACTCTGTTTCCATGTGTTCCCTATAAAGCTAACCATGCATAAGCCCCACACCATCCTTCGTGGTAGTATCTTTTGCGACATGTCATCAAGTCTGATGCTGCTTCTTGTTTCTCACACCGATCATGACTCACGTGATCTTATAGTAAGCTTCGACCATGACATCTTATATGGGCCGCTAACCATGCTTAAGTCCCAACATCATCTTCGGGTCGTTGTCCTCAAGTATGCCTCGATCGCCAAATCCCTATCAATTGAACTATGCAGACTTTGATCCTTGCCTCCTAGGCTGGGTACATAGGAAACCTTCTGAGGTTCAAGCCCGAAACCACTTTCTTCACATTGATTCACCTCCATCCCATACGATGTTGATCCGTGAAGCCCGTCAACCATCTTATTCATATCGGTTCACTTTTTTCCTACATGATGTTAAACTGTGTACATCCCATTGTCCTACCTATATGACATTAAACTATACAATCCCCCATTTTCCTTGCTGCAAGACATTAAACTGCATAGCATTGGTCCATGCATATGACCTTAAACTATTTTCACTTTTGTCTTGTATGACAATAAACTGCAACAATCCCTGATATCCTCACTTGAGAGGAATCATCACTAACATGGTCTCCAACCATGTCATGTTTCAAGAACTACGTGTGGCTTGATTTTCATCCTTATGAGATACGTATTGACACCCAAGTCTTTAATCTTCGGTCCATCCATAATTGCAATAAAGTCCTCTTTACCCCTCATATGTATGAACCAAATCTGTAAAAAGGGTTTTTCAAGAACTACGTGAATCTTGATTCCCATCATCATGGGATACGTAGGAATGCTCGAGCACTCCTCGAGTCTATCCCCAAGCCTTTGGGCCTAAACCCAAACTCCACTTTCAGTCCCTTGGCTGAAAAGTCCCCCTAGGAGCATATGGTGTGATATGGAACACCCTGGTCTTTATTCACATCAGGTTTATAACAAATTCATGATGTGTCTTTCCCACTATGGTCTGAGCTCTATGACCCTAAACTAAGATCTTCCATGCTCTCGTACTGCATGAAATTAAACTATATTTCAAAAACTATATGTGGCTTGATTATCATCCTAATGAGATACATAGTGACATCCAGAATCTCAATTCAGGACCTAGCCTCAACATTATACAAAAAATATTCATGATCTCCATAACCCTTTCTTGACTTCTAATCACAAAATTTCTGATACCAGAGTGTTCTTTTTCCTGACTATGCAGCATGTGCCCTTAGGTAGCCTTTCATAAGTTGTCTACATAACTGACCTGTCAGCCCATAATATGCTACTATTTGACTATGTAGCTTATGCCCCAGTTCTCCCTGCATAATTCAACCTCCATAATGGGTTTGTCAAGTAGTGGTAACTTCATTCTTAGGAGAAGCCTCTTTTTTCCCTGTTGTTCTTAACGACGATATGTAGGGATCTGCAAAAAAACTGACATCCTTAACATATTTGTTCCATACTCTTTTTTATGATCTGAATGTATTATGTCGTATAATGCTTCTATCTATAGTTTTAGTCATATGATTTAAAACCACAGATACATTTTTTTCCTATGTTTGGGTTAGACCTTCATAGAAGTCACATCCCTCCAATTCTTTGACAATTTTAATTGGAAATATCCTCTCCATATTCAAGTACCTTTCTCCATAAAGCAGACTCTATGCTTTGGAAAATTTGGATCCTCGTAAAACTTTCTTCAGCTTTTAGCAATAGAAAGTCAAATTTCTGAGAGTTCTTTTGTCCGACTATGCAGCACGTCCCCTTAGGTGGTCTTGCATAAGTTGTCTACATAATGGACCTGTCAGCCAAAAGATGCTACTATTTGACTATGAAGCTTATGCCCCAGTTTTCCCTGCATAATTCAGCCCCCGTAACGGGTTTTTCAAGTAGTGGTAACTTCATTCTTAGAAAATACTTCCTCTAATGCATTTTAGCTCTTTTACCATGTCATTCCTCAGATTCAAAATTTCTCAAGTCACAGTTTACAATTTTCCCCCTTCATACTTGAATATGGTAATATGTTTCCAAAAAAATTATCAAGAATTGAGTCAATATCATCCATTAGGTCAAAGCTATTCAAAATTAAATATTAGCCATTTTATAGTCCAACATGCATGAATTTAAACTTCCAATAACAAAAGACATGGTACTCATTAAATTGAGAACCTATAAAGGGTACTCTGAACAAAAGTCGAGTCCCAGCTTTCTAAACATACATTTTTGTATGATTTAGGCAATATTGAGAAATTAAAAGATAATGTTTTTGGGGTTGTTTATATAACCCTAGTAAAAAACTAACTATGTTTACTAGGCCCATTGGCTTAGATAAAAATGAGAGAAATTATCAAGAAAATGAAGGTACAAATGATTGAAGATGAACTGTTTTTCATTGATGAACAAGATTAGAAGAACATCCACAGACTGGAGTCTCTTCTCTTTTTTTCAAAAATTACAAAAGACTTTCAACATGATTTCTCATCTGTTTCACAGCATCCTGAGCTCCATCAGTAGCCACATGAAGTTCATTTACTCGACCAAATTCACTCTCTTCAGCTTGACGAAGTGCTTATTTGGCATCTTTGATGGATTTTATACCATCCGCTTGGACTTCTTCCAACGAATTATGAAGCCGGTCAAGCTCCCTAGTAACAGCATCTAGCTCTTGTTGAAGCTGCAACTACTGGACAATCTTCTCCTTGATCTTTTTCTTTATCTCCTTCAACTTTGCAGCATGATCAGCCTCATCTCGGGACACTACAGCCTAAAATTCACTGATATTGATTAGCAATCTAGCTCAGATTAGGTATTGACGACACATTTTCTCTTTCTCCCTCATTCGAATGACTTGTTTCACTGCGACATGGATTTCTTGATATCCAAAACCGCCAAGTCCCAGCGTGATGAATAGGTATGAAAGTCTGGGAATTAGTGAAGGAATCTCTTCAAGAGGAACCTCAGATATTATCTTCCATGTCTTTTTCCATGCCTTGCGACGTGAGAATTAGAGCACCTTTTGCACCTCTGGGTCTGATTCGACATCGCTATCATAGGGAGGAACATAGTCTGGGATTAATACACTTAAGGAAGTGCCTTGTTCTGCTCTTTCCCTGACCCTGGTTTCTTCACCTTCTACTACTATTTGGGATGAGGCTGAGGCTTCACCTCCAGATCTAGCCATTGAAGTTGACAGCCCTGTTTGGTCAATTGAAAGTATGGTTAGTTTCAAAGGGTAGTAAAAGTTGATTGATTTTCTTGCAGGTTAAGTAAGCCACAAATATCATCTCTTTTACCTAAAAATAGATCAGCAACTTGTGAAGACTCCTCCCCATCTTTCCTAGATTCAACAGGATTTTCAGGATGGGTTTCAGGAGGATCTGTCATGTTAAGTTCCACCTGAGCCAACATTTCTACAATAATAGGGTTTACATCAATATCTACACCCCTTTCAAGCGTTGTTGGCTCAGCAGTTTCTTTAGATAGAACTATACAATTTTTAACCAATCATGGTTAGAAGTGTAATCATGAGAAGATTAACAGGACGAATGATGAAACTCACGTCCAGTTGATTCTATAACTAGATCTCTAAAATCTTCTAAATCACATGGTAATTTAACATGTTCTAAAATTTATTCAAAGGACATGCCAAGATTCATCATTTTATCCAATGATGTCCCAGATCCTAGGTTAGTCTCACCAGTTGGAGCACTTGACATGTCTTCTTCATGACTTTCATCTAGAAATATATGATCCCGAATAGCTTCTTCACAAACAGTTGTGGGGTTAGCTGTGGTGGTTACTAAATGTTCTGTTGCATGTGTTGAACCTAAAACATCATAGAATGGAAGTCAGTTGTTATCTCATTTGAGGTTCTATGAAGTATTGTTAATTTACCATAAGTCTTTTCTCTCCTGGCATCAGAAATAGGAGCGGTGTTGGGAATAGACATCGGATCATCTGCTCTCAGTATTTCTTTAGGAACAGCCATTTGAGCAAGAACTTACGGCCATTCTCCAACACCCTCCTTTGTACTCTGAGGATGATCAGTCCTTTACCTTAAAGGGGAAACTGAAGAAGCCCCTGCAATCTCGAGAAGTTTGAGCACTTTTTCATAAGTTAAGATTCATGACTACCAGAAAGACTTACCACTACTGATAAAGCATTTGACTGTGGTCTTCTTTCTTCGATGCCTTTTCTTCTTGGCCTTTTTGGGTGGACTGGCGTCATCATCTCCAAAAACAGGTATCAGAGACAATAACACCCTTTCTAACTCTTCATCCATGACTTGCTGGCCTGGAGATACTTCGCCCAACTCATGAGAAGATTTGGTGGCTCCAAGAGTGGTTCCACCAGGGCTATACCGTGGAGAAGGGATTTCAGTGGTTATTTCCTTTATATGTTGTAGGATGAACAAGATTATTTCTTTAAATGAAAAAAGCTTTGACTAAATTAAAATTTCAAAGAAAATAGAAATATGAGAAAAATGAAAACTTACATCTTCAGGAGCCACGTAATCACGCCACTCTTCATCTAATGATGGACCAATCCCCTCAACGGTACCACGGTCCATCATTTCCTTCACCCGCTTGGTGATAGGAACTAACTCATCAGTGGTATATATGAGCATTTCTATCTCTTTGATGTAATCCCTCACTTCATTAGGGTTGTCCCCAAAATGGATGTCAGAGGAAGCCCAGAGATTCCCCACTCCAGGGACATGCAGCCCTTCTCATAAGTCCATCCAGGCAGTTTCAGCATCACAATATAAACTCCGTCATGTCCGGACAGCCTCTGGTCGTAAATATTCAGAATGTGTACCAGAAGGCCACGAGGAGGGTCCTACAATCTGGGACTTCAACTTCTTCCCAGCTCCTGCAATCACATATAAAGGATAAGAAAATGAAACTTGTTGCTCTGTAAAATAATGGTGACTAAATTTCCTCAATGATATAACTCACCATGATTCGATGGAGTAGGTATCTTGACTCTGGCAGGCAGATTATATCTGGCACGAGGCCTCTATGATGCATTTCGAGCCTCATCATCCCCATCCTGAGAATCCGTTGAATCAACTTTGGGTGAGGAACCCGGTGAATTAGCTCCGGGTGAGGAAGAATCACCTTCCAAATGAAAATCTTCTTTCCTAATGGTTCTCTTCTTTATCCACACCCGAGGGACCGGCTAATTCAGTACCCCTTCATGGTATGATGCTACCCAGATCTCAGCATACCATGTAGTCAATCTAATTTCCGCTCTAATAGCTGGTAGATCAAATACCGCCCCAGTCTTCTCCATAGATTCCAGCAACCATAATTGGTGAGAAACCATCAGATGCTTCTCTAACCTGACATGCATCAGAGGGGATATGTTAATTTTCTACAGACATTTTAATTGACATGTGAATCTTTATGGAGAATAAGCCTCGCATATAATTTTTCCGTCAATCCTCATGGATAGTGTACCATCTCTACATGCCATCATATATTCCCTTAACTCCAGGCTGGTTATTCCATCATCAAAAAATCACCCTGTTGGAGGATTTCCATAAGGAAATAAGTGAAACTCCTTGAACATGCTCAGCCTTATTTTGATATCATAAGCATTGAGGGATAAGGGAGAAATTTTAGAAAAGGACTGAACAGATGGCCAGAAAGAACTTCCAGGAATCTGTACCCCACTTTGTACAACATATGTCCTGAAGTGGGTGGCGATCCATCCCCATAAAACTTGGAATGTTCCCACTATTCATAGAGGATACTTACCCATATAAACATGAAGTAATCTCCTATGAATATTTTCCAAAACTGGGGTGGCCAACCCAACCGTCTTCCTTTCAACCAGCTTGGCTGCAATGACAAAGGTCCCCAACCTCACACCTCCTTCAGAATCCCGAACTGGTAAAAGGTAAACACTGATCCACAAGCCCAAAAAGCCTGCCAGATGGGTCTTCGCTGGAATTTTCTGGTTCACTTCATACCCCCACCTATCAAACTCTCCTACTTCCACAATTGGCCAAAATGTGCTCGAAGAACCCCTCTTTGCTGCTCTAGTGAAACTAGTAGGATGAGTGTAGGAAGGTCCCTCCTCTTACTTCTTAATCAGAAATAGGTCCATCCACTCCTATGGATGGATATCTTTTCTGGAATGGATTTTTGTGGTGGTGGTATTCTTAAGCTTGTAGAAAATGTTCATTAACTCTTGAGCCAAATATGGAGTCTTCTCTGAATCATTCCAGGTCACCTTGGGGGGGATGAATTCATCATAAATATCTTCCAAAATTAGAGCCCCTAAAATATTGTAGACATCCCATAAACTAATGCCTACTTCTCCATGAGTCAGATGAAAATAATTTGTTTCCAGGCTCCAACAGATGATTAACTCTGGCACAAAATTGTCATTCCTGTAGACATATGTCTGCCCAGCCCAGACAACTTCATATATTGCAACTCCCTTCAGATCATCGAAAAACTCTGCATAGGTTTGTCACACCCAATATGCCCACATCCAAGTCGACTTCACACCTCCTCCAGGACGGAAATCCCAACTCTTCTTCCATCCCTTAGATTGGTCCATCTGATAATTTTGGAAAATAGAGGGATAGCAATGCGGCTTTAGCTCAGGTGTGTGAGGCTTCAGATCTAGAGCACATGGGCTATGATGCATTATGTATGCCTTCTCCACTATCCCAGAATTAGAAAATGATCCTGCAACTGAGACATTTGCTGAAGAGAAGTTGGTGTAGGTCTGAAACCAAGAATAAGGGATATAATTCTTTGCCTCTGGAACATTGACTCCTTGCAGATGACAATGGACATACAAAGGAAAGTAAATGCTCTGTGGGAAATTGGCATGATATTTCTTCAAGTACTTAGCCAAATCTGGGAGAGTGTTGTCACAGATAACATAATAATCATTCCTGATGACGTTCATCATGTCATATATTCTCTTGTTGGTCAACTCATCAGCTGATCCAATTCTTCTGGGAGCCATTGAATCTGCAAAAAGATCAAACAATCAACTTTTAAGTAATTTTGTTTTGTGAAATTTTGATGAATCAAATAAAAAAATGGAAAAGGAATTAAGGCGCGCAAGTCCCAAACTTGGCATGCAAGTCAAACCATTCACGCAGGTTTTGTCGCCCTAGTCATGGCGTGCAAGTCAAATACCTTCTACAGAAGTGTGACAAAAATCCAGAAAAGCGATTCGCCGAAGACCAAAGCACCTGCGCGACGAGAGCTCAAGTTTTTAGAAGCTGAGTGAGTTCACGCGGGAGTGAACCTATATATATAGGTGATCCAGACCACCTGCGCGCCATACTTGCGTTCCCCAGAAGCTACACACCGAACTTGAGGGCCATAGACCCTTGATTTCTCCAGATTTACCTCAGATTTGGATCCTCTTTCTTTTTCAGATCCAACTCTGAGGGGGGGACTTTTGTTAACGCTCATTTCCATCACAGAGTCCAATGAATGGAAATAGGGAATACCTTAAGCACAAAGAGGGTCACCCTTTGAAGAAAATCAAAAAAATTGACAAAGTAATGGACCATGAGCTCATTTGGATTGAGGCGCGCAAGTTAATTGTGCGCCGCGCAAGTCACTTGCGCGTGATTTTTCACCCAAGGTGCAAGGTGGCCTATAAATATCCCTTGTGGGCCCCCCATTTTGAGGACGGATTATCCAAAACTCGGATTCAAGCTCTAGTCACCCAAGTCTTCAACTCAACTCTTACGAAAGCTTCTAAGGTAACTTTTTACCTAGAATGGAAGACTTGAATGAGTAGGATAAGGCCTAAGTGTTTAGAATTCTTCAACACTTGCACACCTAAGTGTCCAGACCTCCTTAAAAGTTTAAACACTTGCGCTCCACCCTACCCTTTCCATGAAACTTTTGCGCCGCCCTTTTGTAAACATCTTAGGATATTACAAAAGGCTTGAGTTAAGTCTCGACCAAGTATTACACTTTAGATTCTTCATCTCACAAGTGAACCCATGCCGCGCAAGTACACTTACACGGCCAAGACTTGTGTGCCAAATGATTTGCGTGACCTACACTTGCGCGCCAACTTCATTTGTGTGCCTCTCTCCCATTCACCTATCCTCTTCAAGATATTATCCCTTGAACCCCTTTTGAAATCCATTTATGGCATGGTTCTTTTGTTGGATTCATTATCTGAAAGGAATTTTGTGAGAACCTCTCCTAAAACCTTGTGACTTAAAAGCTTTATGTCACCATGGTTAGAGGTTTCCTCTATATAACCTCATCCTTTAAGATGATAAGATCTTTTGATTTAGGTAATCCTATTCAGGAGTAAGCCACAATTTCCCTTGGTTCGGGCCTCCTTCTCAGAAGTAAGCACCAATCATAATTTCCTTTAATTTGGGCCTCCTCAGGAGTAAGCCCCAAGTTACAAGTCCCCTTAACCTGGGCCTCCTTCTCAGGAGTAATCCCCAGTCATAGTTTCCTTTAACCTGGGCCTCCTTCTCAGGAGTAAGCCCCAGTCATAGTTTCCTTTAACATTGGGCATCCTCCTCATGAGTAAGCCCCAATCATAAGTCCATTTTAATTTGGGCCTCCTTCTCAGGAGTAAGCCCCAGGTTAAAACTCCAAATCTCCATAAAGTAAAAATACCTTTATGGACCCTGCTCCTGGGTTTCTTTCCTGAAGTAAGTCCTTGTCTTCATCTACTTGGGCAGTCATTCATACGTAAGCCCCACATCATTTCTCATGACTACATCTTTCATGGAACCATCGTCAATTTTACTGATACCTCTTGTTTCTTACACCGAGAATGACTCACGTGAGCTTAGAGTGTAAAAGTAATCATGAAATCTCTTTTTGGGCCATTAACCATGAAGAAGCCCCACATTTCTTCACCCGAACTACGTGGACTTTGATCTCTGCCTTAAAATTAGAGTACGTAGGAAGAATTTCTAAGTTTCAAGACCATCATTCATTAATTATTTTCCATACCATATGACGTTAAACTATATCCTTCTTATCGAACTACGTGGGTTCTGGCTCCTTTTTAATGAGGATATGTAGGTAGCCCATCTGCGGGTACGATCCCAACTCTGAAATAATCCCTATCTTTTTGAATGAAAATAAACCTCAAGTGCCCTACTGAGTGGCTTTAAAACCAGTATGGTCATCATAATGACCAAGATATTTCTATATAATATATTGAAGGATACCATTGACTAAAAATCTCTAATACATACGGATGATTCTCTATCGATGAAGAACCTAAAATACATATAAAAGATTCTCTAAATCCCATACATATCAATCATCGATTTCCAAATCTAAAGGAAAACTAATTTTCATGATTGGTTAATTAATAAGGATTCATGAACATAACTTAAATCTATAAGAGAGTCCCGAAGTAGGCAATAATTCCCCCCAAAAAGGTGTGATGAGCCTGACCTCCCATCCTCTCGACCAATGCAAATTATTAAGCCTCATCGGTCCACAACTAATGAGCACCTACCTTTGGAAAGTAGGTCCAAATGGATATAAAATCATTGGGTGTTTCTGGTTCTATGAATAAACCCGTTAGAAACTGATTGGAAAGTTTGAACCTTAAACAAACAAGGTCATCCCCATTTCCAGAAGAAACAATGATCCAGAATCTGAAATGGTCCAATATACCTAGGATTAAGTTTAACCTTATTTCCAAAACTCATAAACCCAATACATGATAATATATTTGGGAATACATTATCCACAACATGAAACTCTAATCCATTCCTTTTATTTTAATCATAACATTTTGGCCATCACTAAGAATCATTTCCATGTTTTTAGATCACTTTTTTCTTCTTGTTAGTTTATTTTCACAGTTTCTATTCCTGACAATTTTCCTTCTCTAACATTATCATAGTATGTTAGAGTTCAATTCCTCTTCCCATGACTGCTTCATTAGGAGCCATTTTAATGTTCGTGTAAAAAAATCCATTATCTCAGAATTCGACAAGTGAAATATTTTGATCTCAAATCCTTTGAAAATCAAGTGTCATATCCCATAACATTCCTTAAAATGTTTTAATAGTCCTCTTAAACTACTCATCAGTCTAAGGATGATAGGTTTTCTTAAGGTTTACTTTGGTATCCATAGCCTTTGGTGGCTCTTCCAGAATATAGAAGTAAATCTTGGATCGTATTCTGAAATAATTGACATTATAGCCCCATGAATTATAGTGACATGAGATTCTCATACATAGATATTACAGATTTTTATATAAATATTAAATATATTACAAAAAACACCTGAGGACCATGATATTTTATTTTATTTGGATAGTGAGTATACAATCTTATAATTTGGTAAAAGATATTCAATATCTCCCATAAAGATCTTCCCTTTTAGTACCCTTCACAAATATACCCTACTTAAAATCATTCTTCATAACATGGACAATGGAAACATAAGAAAGGGTGAGGTCATGTGCTCATTAAGGCTAAATCAGGGAGATACATAAGCATAACTGGAATATAAGTGTATGAGAACAAGGTCTTAACATTTGAAAACCATAACCTGCAAATAAAATATCATAATCTCAATACATTGAATAAGCATAGTAGTTCATAAGATATAAATCATAAAGTAATTAAATAACATGAGCCATGAGAGAATAACATTGGCATATGACATGGAATTGTATAAAACACATCATCTAATAACATTGTGAACATGTATAAATAGAGACATGTACACTCATTTGGTTAAGGAAATGAAATCAATCCACCACATAAACTTATAGACATGCAACCAGGTCCATGCATAACAATATGGATATTAAAGACAGGTCCATGTAGAAAATTATGGTCATGAAAGATTGGTCCATGCAAAATATTGTGAACATGTAACTAGGTTCAAACACAACATTGTGAACATTTAATTAGGTTCACACATAACATTGTGAACATGTAATCCAGTTCACACATAACATATTTATTCCAAAATTATCCATCTTTGCCTAAGGAATATTTGGGAGATATAATTCTCATTCATCACATAAAAAAATCGTATGTATGTGTACTAAAAGACCATAAAACATTCATTGTATAATAACTCTAAAATTAAATGGGTTTCATAAACATCATATCATAACCTATGGAAAAAGACAGGTTTCATAATAATTTCATCATTTCATCATAGCATAACTAGGGGAAAAATAAGGGGTTTCATAATAATTTTATCATGGTATAACCTATGGAAGAGAGATGGGTTTCATAAAAATATTGTGATCATAAAAATAATCTATTCATAAAAATAATAATAATTTCACCCTTGGATCATATCCATAATAAAGAAAAAGTAACATCGAAGGTTTTCATCTTAGATGGAATATGATTTTGAAAATACACCTAGAACATTTCTTAAGGAAAATAACTTTTCTTTGAAAATCACTTTCTAAAAATAAAAATTCATAATAAATTTTGGAAATACGTTTCTTTTAAAGTAATCTTGAAAATTTATAATGGAATATTTAAAACATTGTGAGGCCATGATGATATAAAATTCCATACACGTTAAAACAATTATTTATTTCAAATTTTCTATAAAATCTAAATAGAAATTGTTTAGAAAACAAAATGAATATTCATTCAAGAAAATTTAAAAAAATAATAATGGGTAAAAATTCCTTCAATAAATCATTTTAATAATTTAAAAAAAATTGAAAACATTTTTCAAAAACATGGTTTTTTTAATAAAAGGGGATTTCGAACAAAGTGATAAATAAAGTCGAATTTTCTTATAAACATTTTCTATATTACTTTAAGTACCAAAGAGTGGGAAAATGGTAATATTACATTTATATATTATGAATAAACATTGAATAAGTAAATTAATGAGAATTTTATGAGGTATATCTTAATATTTTATCATTGGATACTTAATCATAAAAAATCCCAATAAACGATGAGATTGTAAAATAAAACCATTACCACTTTGGTATCATTTAAAACATAATAGTCATGAAATAGGGATCATAAAATGGATATTTAAGTCTTATAATTTCTAGATAAGAATCATTAAATACATTCATGGTAATTATATAAAAAACATAAAATAAATAAATCGTGAATATGTTTTATGTCCTACAGAGAATGAAGGTGAGATAGAAATCCATTACCTATTTAGTAATATTTTGAATCATAAGCCCCAATATATAATAACATAAAATGTAGCAATAAATATCATAAAATTTAGTCTATTAATGATATAATGATTTAAATGGGTAGTATATACACCACACAAAAGAAATGAGTGGTGAATTTTCCTATGTCTCCTGGAAATAAAATACTAGAAATCCCTTACCACTTGAATCTTGAATTACATTATACGCATTAAAAACTCATGTATAATAAATATAGGTTGTTATAAATATATTACAGAATCATAGAAATTCTAATAATATCATATATGATCCCCTTATAATGTTTCAACACCCATTTATTAATAATTTCATAACAAAATCACAATTTCTAGGTGTTAACTATTTCATTTTTTTCATGAGAGTTTTGGTTCATAGGTTCTTGTTCTTGTACTTTTATAATTGTTCCATAATTTATATAATTTTATTTGTTACTCTACTGTTATATATTTTCTTCATTCACAAAATTTAGAGATACAAATATAAAATTAACTGTTCATGGAGACGGTAGGTTGTACGTACACATGAACATTGTTTTCATCTTTAGATGAATGGAAAGAAAGAAAAACTAATTATCATCCATTAATAAACCATTATTATTTCATATATATCACATATTTTCATTAACATAGTATTTATTACCTTCAATGTAAATTGTTAGTGATAATGAATCACATCACTTCATGAGGCGATAGTCTATCATACACACAAGTAACGTTAGTGTATCCCCAAAAGAATAGAAAGTAAAAAAGGGTACATGTGATATTATATTTCCTAAAGTGAAATTATTTTTATAGAAAACTGATTATGTTTTTTATGGAAAATTAATTATGTTGGAAAAAACTTTGAGTGGTGGTGATAGAAAATGGATTATGTTGGTTTGCAAAATGGTAGTTTGTCGTACACAAGATCAACAGTTTTGTTTCCCTTTTAATGAAAGTGTGGATAGATATAGTTTATTAAATTAACTTAACAGAATACTATTATATTGGTTATATTTCTCAAATTATATTTTAATTGTAAATGAATAATTAAATTTTGAAAAAGAAGAATGAAAAAAAGGTTCTTAGTGAAGACAATTACAAGCGCTTAAAAGCACCTCCTTTGGATCTCTTATTAAAAACCCTAGTGATGGTATTTTATGATGACCAGATGATCTAGAAATTGTAAAACGATGTAAGGGGGGATTTATTCTTTTTTTCATAACTATATGGATTTATATGTGTGAATAAGTGGAGGGTGGTGGTAGCCTTTTATAAGCGGTGGAAAGGAATCCACTTGGAAACTAGTTGGAAATTTCCCAAAAGAATCCAAAATAAAAAAGGTAATTCCAAATATAAAAGCCTCAAAATGACCATGGATTCTAAATTGGTGAGTATACGATTTAAATATGGACATAAAATAAGAATTTGACATGTTTTATTTTCATTGTAACCCTTATCTTCTTAGTTTAACCCCCCGAAAACCCATTTTTATTTTAACCGCGGTAATTAATTTTTTCTATTTTCAGTAATCATTTTTGTAAAAAATTAAGTTGAACTTATTAGATAACATAAATTATTTTTATTAAAAATATAGAATCCATTTTTTATAAATTAAATTTACCTAAGTGAAAAAATGTAATTTAAAATTAATCACGTAGATGCAACGTGAAAGCGGGGTTTCAAATAGAAAATGATTAAAAATTTACGAAGTTTTTATATCCAAATTACATTTAAAATTTATTCAAATGATCTAAATCATATAAATATATATATAATTTAACTAAATTTAAATTAAAAAATCTAAAATATAATTACAATTTATAAATAATTTAAATAAAAATGCATATTTCAATTAAAATTTTGTATTTTTCACTATTCATCAAAAAATTAATCTTTTGAAAAAATTCTCAAAAATTCACCCAAATATATTTTTGAAATTTTTATTTCAAAAATTATTTTTTTTTCAAATAATGTTTCCATAAGTGGAAAAATTAATTTGAAAATACAAGTGCAAAAGTTGACAAAACTATTTTTTAGAAAAATATAGTTTTAAGTGTAAAATTAGTTTTATTCTTATCTCTTGTACAGAAAAAAATCAATATTAAAATTTTGATTGAATATATAATATATAAATTTCAATAAAATCATTCAAAAAAAGTTATTTATTTAATAAATTTACATAAAATGTGTTTTCATTAATAAAAATAGTTTTTCAGAAATATATTTCCTTTGTTTTCACATAGTAATAATTTTTATTTATAATTAATTGGCCACCAAAGAATTAATCACATATATTAGTAATTTAGTTATTCATATTAATAACCACCATTCCAATGGATATGTGATAACTACCTTCTTAAATAATAGTATTTTATTATTTTGTCAGGTTTCATTTAAACTCAGTGTCGTGTGTAAAAAAAGTCAAACTCAGTGTTGTGTATAATGAAAAATATTGAAAAGATTAAATTTGTTTGAAAAAGAAATATATTTCAAAAAATCTCAATATTTTACATTCTACCACTATGAAATTGAATTTCTCCCTTTAAATTTTTCACTTTGGTACCATTAAATAAGGATACTTATTCCTCATTACTTCCTCAGGTTCCCATGTAACTTCACCGGGTTTGTGGTTTCACCATAAAATGTTGACCAAGAAAGTGGTCCTATTTCATAAAACTTTCTATGTATGATCTAAAATATCCACCAGTTATTCCTCATAAGAAATATCATGCTTTAATTGTATGACCTCATATTTAAATACATGTGATGGCCCAGGTAAGTACTTCATTGGGAGATATAAATGGAACACATCTTGAATCTGAGAGATACTTGATGGAAGTTCCAATTGATAGTCTGCCATTAGGATACGATCAAGAATTTCAAACGAGGTAATATTCCTTGGGATTAGCATTAATTTTTATTATATGAACAATTTCATCCTTTTCTTGTAATTCAATAAATTCCCACTTTATATCTTACTCCCATAAATGATGATGAATTTTTTTATACTTGAATCTCTAATGAGTTATGGGATCCATAATAAAATGATAAGTTGTTACTTCTATCTCTAGTAAAAAAAAGTCATCGATGGTTATCCAATATGGATAAATATTTATATAGCGAATTAATATGTCAATCTCTAAAACCTCATCCAATGTTCAAGATAAACCATTCCATAAATGGTTTTCCTTATAGCCCTTCCAAAATTCAAAATTTATAAATAAGGTCAGTAAATTTCTCAAAATCGTCTTAACATGGATCCCACATATATCATAAAGTATCTCTTGATTGTTACATACCAAACATGTGAATATATTCATCATGTATTCTCTTAAAACATGGTAATAGCCTGAATTACAATAATGCCTTATTGAAAAAATACATTCTTCCTCATTGCTTACATAAAGCATAGATTATTAGGTGTATTACAAAAAAATATATTGTAAAATCAATTAATGATAGCATAAACCACTTTTTCAAAAAATCCTTATTTGGTTTCAAGGTAATCAGTACTATCCAATTTTCATTATCCATATTAATCATCTCTTTATCCCAACATCATTATCACAACATGAGGAACATATTAAGGGTTATCTTTCCATTAATAAAATGTTTCCCATTAAATATCACTTTTCCATTAAATCAAATTTCTATATCCTCAGTGCCATTCAAAAAAATTATAACGAAAAACTTATACTGAACAATCCTTATATATTTTATGATCCATATAACATAATTCTTAAATTACAATATACTTCAATAATCCCACTTCCTTATCAAACCATTAACTAGGATTCATCATTTTATTCATTAATACATTCTTCCTTTAGTATGTAATTTGCAGTCTCTTTATGATCAATAGAAAACCCATTACTTATACGACCTTTCTAATTCTATTCACAAGATTTCCCAATAGGAAATCAATTCATATAATTCCAATAATTTCCACATTTATAAAATTCAACCATTGATGACATCTTAGGGTAACCATTATTCTCATCCATTTCATTAACCAAACTTTTCATTTTTCCTTGGTAATTAATTTCATTATTTCCTTCTCTTATACACTTGAAACTTCTTTCTGTTCCTATATGAAAATCACTTCAGCTCTTATTCTCACATTCTCTATACATAGGAAATTGAATCTTCTTTCCACTATGCTCTCCACTATCTACACTTTAGATAATTGTATCCTTCTATTCTTTGGTGAGTCTGAGATTTGGTTAAGGTGCACATTGTTAATTATGTTCCATGATAACTGATTAGGAATAATAAAAATATCATTCCCTCCAATCATTATCCTATTTCGATGCTCATCAAAAAATTGTTCTTCATATTCAATGTTAACCTGGTTCCTTCTGGTTCCTAACATTGAGTCAAACCAAAAATCACAGTGTAAGAAACTATAATCATAATGGGGAACACATAATCACAAAAACACTTCTAGGATGTCTAAATCCTAAAACCTTTTTTTAATCTATGACAACATAGGTTTATCATTGGTCATTCATATTCATAATCCATTTAAATCATTCATGATGATTTATAAAGAGTTTATGAATTTCTCATGCATATCCCCTAGAGTGTCAAACTAGGTGTGTAGTAAGGACTGTTTTCATCCACCGGGAGATGGTCAAGTCTAGATCAATACACCGTGTTTGAAGTTATTAACCCTAAGTGCCTATGTTTCATAGACATATCCACTTATAGTATCCAGATAGGGATGTAATTTCTTGGAAACAAATCTCTCTATCCTTTACCAAAATTACAAGACATTTTCCAATACTCTACTCATCCTTAGACTTATCCTTAAAGACATCCCTGGAAATATCATTAGAAATATCCCTATGGAACTCACTAATGTTTTTTTATCATAGTTTCTAAATGTTAACCAAACATTTCATTTGATACCAACTATAGTGACTCAAGCTTCTCATAAATAGATATTACATCTTTTAGATTAATATTCAATACAGTACACAAAAACATGTCTAATGACCATAACAGTTTAGTGTATTTGGAGACTAGGTACATAATCTTCTAATTTGGTTAAATATATTCAACATATACCATAAATATCTTCCCCTTTTGTACTCTTTCAAAACATACTCTACTTAAAACCTTTCTTCATAACCTAAGGAAAGGAAATATAAGAACGGGTGAACTCATGTGCTCAATAAGGGTAAACCAGGGAGATATGTAAGCATAAAATGAACATAAGGGTATGATAATATGATCTTAACATTTGAAAACCATACCCTATATATCAATGATAATAATCTGAATACATAACATAAGGCATAGAAGATGATAAGAGATGAATCATAGAGGAATCAAATAACATGTTCCTTGAGAGAATAAAGTTGGCATTGGACATGGAATTGTGGAATAAAAATTATCTTATAACATTGTGGACATGTATAAATAGAGATAGGTTTACTCATTAGGTTAAGGGCATGAAACCTGGCCCTCGAATAAACTTACAGACATACAACCAGATCCATGTGTAATAATATGGATGTGAAAGACAAGTCCATGCATAACATTATAGACATTAAAGGAAGGTTCATACATAATATTGTGAACATGTAATCAAGATCATACATAACGTTTTGAATATTTCATGCATAACATATTCACTCATGAGTTATCTATCTTTACCCAATGTGTTGGAGGGAGTATAGGTCCCACGGGCCGCATGATGAAAATCATATGTATGTGTGCCACAAGATCATAAAAATTCATAATATCATAACTCATGAAATGAAATGGGTTTCATAAACTACATATCATAACCTATATTAAATATATAGGTTTTGTAATCATTTCATCATTTCATTTTTAGCAAAACCTATGGAAAAATAAGCATGTTTCATAAGAATTTTATCATGGTATAAACCATGGAAGAGAAATAGCCTTCATAAAAATCATGTCAACATAAACATAAACCATTCAGAGAAAGAATAAGAGTGGTATCCTTGAATCATAACCTTTCTGAAGAAAAAGTAACATCAAAGGATGTCATATTAGATGGAAAATGATTTTGAAAAGACACTTGGAACATTTCTTGGGGAAAATAACTTTTATTTGAATATCACTTTTTAGAACTAAAAAATTATAAAACATTTTTAAATCCTTTTCTTCTAAAATAACCAAGAAACTTTATAAAATAATATTTAAACATTTCGAGGTATTTATTGTGTAAAATTCAATACATGTTATACACATTAAAACAAATATTCTTTTCACATTTTTGGTAAAAGCTAAACGTGCATTTTTTGGAAAAGCGCATAAAGATTCCTTTGAAAATAAGTTTTAAAAAGTAAAACATGGGTAATAATGTCTTCAGCAAATCATTTTTAATAATATTAAAAACATTATTGAATTTTTTTTAGAAAACATGGTTTTGGAAGAAAATAGATTTTCGACCGAAGTGTGAAATAAGGTCAGATTTTATTAAAAATATTTTCTCAATTATTTTAAGTACCAAAGAGTAGGATGTTGTACTATTACATGGATATATCATTAATAACCATATTATAAGAAATATCCCGAGGATTGTTGAGAAGCATATCATAATATTTCAATATTAGAGTCTTAATCGTAAACAAACCTAATAAACTATGAGATTGTAACATAAAACCATTACCACTGGTAATTTTTGAAACATAATACCTATAAAAGAGAGATAATAAAACAGATTTGAAATCCACATAATTTTTTGTTGAATCGTCATAAAATACATTAACAGGCATTATATACACCCCATTAAATAAATACATTGTGAATATAACTTATATATCACAAAAAATCATAGTGAGATGGAAATCCCTTTCTACTTCAGTAATATTTTCAATCATATGCCCCAACAAATAATAAACTAAAATTATACATTAAATATAATTAAAATGAATAGATTCATTATATTACATTTCAAAGGGGAAGTATATCCACCATAAAAAAGAAAAGAGTGGTGAATTCTCATGTCTCCCAGAAAAAAAAGACATGAAATCTCTTACCACGTGAATCTTGGATTCCTTATCACACACTCGAACCTCCTATATAATAAATATAGGTTTTAATATATATATATATTATATAATCATAAAAATTATTATAATATCATATATGATCACCTTATAATGTTTCACCACACATTTATTAAGAATTCCTTTATAAAATTACAACTTTTGAGTGTTAACATTTTCGTTTTTTCATGACAGTTTTGGTTTAGTAGTTTTGGTTATTGTAAATTGATCATAATTACATAATCTCCAAAATGTTAAATTTTACATTAATATCATATGTTTTCATTATATACATATTTATATTCATTCATAAATGTTAGAGATAGAAAGCTGAAATTCAACGTTCATGAAAACGGTGAGATGTACGTACGCATGAACGTTGTTTCCATCTTACGACGAATGGAATGTCGAAAGAGTAACTAATTTTTAACATTTAAGTAACCATTATGATTTAATATATATCATATATTTTAATTAACATAATCGTTATTAACTTCCATGTAAATCGTTAGTGAGAAGGAATCGCATCACTTCGTGAGGCGGTAGTCCTCCGTACACATGAGCAATATTAGCATATCTCCCACAGAATGAAAAGTAAAAAACGGTTCATGTGATATTATATTTTCAGAAGTAAAATTATGTTACAAATATAATATATATATATATATATATATAATAAATCCATAATTACACCCTAACCATGAGTGGTGATAATGGAAAAAAGAATTATGTTTGTTTGTGAGGTGGTAGTCCGCCATACATGCGATCAATAGTTTTGTTTCCCATTTGATGGAAGTGGAGATGGATATAGGTTATTACATTAACATAATAACATATCGGTATATAGGATATAATATTTTTATTATATTATAATTGTTAACAAATAATCAAATATGTAAAAATGAAAAATGAAAAAAAGGTGCATAGTGAAGACAATTACCTGCGCTTTGAAACACCTCCTTTGGATCTCTTATTAAGGACTCTAGGGTTGGTCTTATGGGAACACCAGGAACTCTAGAAAATTTATAAGGATGTTGGAGAGGAATTTTTTCATAGTTTTATTGAACTATATTTCTTGATATGTTTCAATAAGTGGAGGGTGGTGGTGGCCTCTTATAAGTGGGGGAAAGGAACCCACTTGAAAATTTCCAAAAATATTCCAAAATAAAAAGTTTATTCTTAGGAAACAAGCTTAAATTGAAAATATATTAGATCTTGAGAACTTCATTTTTTAAATATGTCCATAAAAGTGATATTTTACAAGTTTTATATTCATTTGAACCCTTATTGTCTTACTGTGACCCCTCCATTAAACTCATTTCTACCTTACCCGCGATAATTAATTTTTACAATTTTCAATATTCATTTTGGTAAAAAATTAAGTTCCCGTTATTAAATCATATAAATTATGATGATTCCAAATATTTAATCCATTTTTCTAAATTGAATTCCTATAAGTGGAAAATTTTAATTTAAAATTCACCCTACAAATGTGATGAGAAAGCAGGTTTTCAAAGAGAAAATGTTTAAAATTTAAATAGTTTTTATATCAAAATTAAATATAAAATTGATTAAAATTACCTAAATTGTATTAATAGATATATAATTGAACGAATTTTACATTAAAACTAATTAAATTATAATTTATCATTATAAGTATTTTAAAAGAAATGGTAGTTTTCAATTAAAATTCAATATTTTTCGCTATTCATCAAAAAAATATTTTTTTCAGAAAATTCTCAAAAATGAACACTAAAGTTGTTTTTACTTTCTAATTTCAAAAATAAAGTTTATTTTTTCAAAAAAAGTTCAAATATTTGAAAAAATTAATTTTAATATATGTTCGAAAAAGGAGACAAAAAACATTATAGAATAATATTGTTTTTAAGCGTAAAATTGGTTTTATTCCTCTCTTATCTAGAAAAGAATAAGATGAATGTTGAAAAAATTTATTGGATATATAATATATAAATTTAATTAAAATTATTCACCAAAATATATTTTTTAAAATTTATTGAAATAAAATTTGTTTTCGTGCATAAAAATAGTTTTCAAAAAAAGATATCATTTGTCTTCAAATAGTTTTTAATTTAATTTCTAATAAATTGGTCACCAAAGAATTCATCATATATTTTTATAATTATTTAATCCTATTCATATCTGTCGTTCTAATTTATAAGTGAACATTAATGTAAAATAATAATATAATAATAGTATGTCATGTTTCATTTAAACTCGGTGTTGTGGGTAATACAATCAAAACATAGTGTTGTATATAATGAAAAATATCTTAAAGATTAAATTTATTATATATATATATATATATATATATATATTTCACAAAATATAGAGATGTACATGAAGTCTCACCGCATCTAGCATTCGTGAATGTTTCTCAAGAGATAAATCTTCTTGTATAGAGATAAAATGGGTAGATATTATTTGTAACAAACCATACCGAGTAAACTAAACAAGTCACTAGAGATAGCCCACCACATAGTGAAGTTTAACCAAGGAACACAAAACCAATATCATGTGTAACAAAATAAATTATATAGAACCAATGTACATCATGAAAGAAAGATAAACATACATGAGAAAAAAAAATTAAGACAAACATGACAAACCAAAAAGATGAAATATACCAGAAAAAACATGTCCCTGTGTGACCATTCATTACCACTAAACCATCCTGCTATGAAGAAAAAGACCCACAAGCGAAACTGGAATGATACATAATTCTCATACCTTTACCTGATTCTTGAAAAACAACATTTAAAATCTCCCAAATGCAACATTAGGGTTTGAATCACAATGTCGTGCAGGATATCATCAAAGAATCTATACATGTTCTAGTATCAATAATGCAATAGATCTAGCTTTAAAACAAATCTAGATTACAAAGGATTTTTATAAAGTAAAACCATTTTATAAATCATCCTTTCATTTTCATAAAAAGCATGCCATATTCACCAAATCCAAGAATATGTCAAGAATAAAAGAATGTATGTAATCATAGTCAAACCAACCATGGATACACCATAAGATAAAAATTTGAGCGAATAACCATGAAAATACCATCATGTGGTAAAACAATCATAAATGAAAAGGCACTCCATTTTGGCTCTAACCTATGGGTATGCTTACTGGACATGAAATAAAAGCCTCAATCTATGCTAAAGGTGGATCAAACCAATATAGCCTCTAATGGAATTATACACACTAAAGTGACAATAATGCACTTGTGGAATCACACACGCAATAGTGACAAGTCTATTCCTGATTCACCGAAGGTTACCCAATGTGCTATGCCTGTCAAAATCCATTTCAAAATCAAAAACGCCCTTTACATAACTTAATCAAATACACTGTGTGCATGGAAATTTTTTTTAATGAAAATTCCATTGAAAACATTTTTGTTTTCCAACAAATCCATTCCAATGTCAAATCAATCAATTTCAATGAACAACCCAAAGGAATTGAAAAGAACTTAATGCAATTTTTGAATTAGAACCACTTTTATAGATACTCATACCTCAAGAATGGAGGAATCATAGTCTCCTTCAGTGATGAAAATGGGTAACCAGTATATCGTCCTCTAAAATACAAGACTTGTGGGAAGATTCAAAGGATCGATAGAAAAAACCAACCGATCACAACCAAATCAACAAAGACAACCAAAGCCACTGCCACGACCAATGGTAGAGAAGAAACAGGAAGATAGCTTACCAGGGAGAAATGATGCAACTTCCATGTGTTGCGGAATCGTCGGGAGACACAACGACATAAATGAGAAAAAAACGAAAGAAAGCAACAAGAACACAGCGATTTACGTGGTTCGGGAAAAATCCCTACGTCCACGGGAGAGGCAGAATTTCACTATATCGGGAGCACAAATTACAGAGGTTTTTTTCAGTGGTAACCCTAGCCCGAAAATGGGCTATAAAACAATGGAGAAGACGATCACTGTTCGAAAAGTGAGTCCGCGTCGCTACAGTGAACGACGGCCAGCTTTGTCAAAAGTGCTACAGTGGCTTCCGGTTGGAAGTCAAAAGTGCTACAATTCAGTTGACCCCGAAGTCCGCACTGCTATAGTGTATGTCGGTGTCGATCAGTCAGCTCTGCTACAGTGGTCAGCTCTGCTACAGTGGTCAGCATTGCGACAATTGCGGGCCACAAGCATTCGGCCCAACTGAATCGAGCTACACCAATCCAACACCATGGGGATCAAACTCTGAATAGAATGATCTGAAAGGAGGAAGACCCCACAAAATTGCCAAAAAAAACACCCTAGCATTTGAGAGGGATTCCTGTAGGTCGAATAGAGAAGATTTCAAGCGTACAGTGTAATAAAACCCACTAGTCCTAAAGAATTCATTTCGTGAATTCCTTTCACATCATGAATTAGATGATTTTACAAATACGTCGAAAAAGTCATCCCATTGGGATTATTTAGTCACGTTTGACCCATTCACATCGTTAAATGATTTCATGGCTTGTAATTTTTCTTGCTCTGAATGATACACGTGGTATCTACCCATCAACAGATTCATGTTGTTTAACTAGTTCACGAAGTGAATTTGTCCGGTAGGTAGTCTTCGGTCCAGATTCTGCAAAAAAATCCAAAATCATCTCCAAAGCATTCTAAACCCAAGGAGAACCCATTAAACCTTTGAAACATTTATTACTAGACTCAATCATTTCAAAAAAACATAAATTCCAGGACATTGGGATATTTTCCCTATAGGGCTTGAAACACATCCAAACAAAAAAATGAGTAATGACTAGAGTCAAGATGTATCAAAAGGAAAGTAACGGAATGTTACAATCTTACTACCATAAACACTTTCTATTCTCAGAATATCATTAAGATCTAGGACTCGCAAAAAGGGATGACCACTGTTGCCCTGTCAACAACTCTTTCTCCCATGTCTCATGGATATCACGTCTAAACTACCGTATTACACTAACTGAAAATTTACTTTTTATTGAAATTATTTAAAGACATACAGAAAACATGTTCAAGTGGGGTGGAAGTGATGGAGTCCAAGGGAATCTCCCCTAACAATGAGGTTGAAATCATTTGGAAGGGAGCTAGTATAGGAAAATAATAGGCTCGTTAGGATCCACTTTTCTTGCCAGTGCATCAGCCATGAAATTGCCTTCCCTCCAAGAGTGGCCAATTAGAATCCCTTCATTAATGATCCTCCTTCAGTTCCTGAAAACATAAATTACATCCCATGGAATACTGCCCTTACCCTGAAGGCAATCAAACTTCAATTTGGAACCAGATTCCACCTCTATAATACCAATGTTATGTGAACTGCACAACCTCAGGCCATTATCCATCGCCCTTTCGCGCACCCATTCCCCTTTGAAGAATAGATGCCACAGTAATTCCTGTTTTGGAGAAGAACAACACCAGCATCTGGAAGCTAGACTTGTTCCTTTATTCTGCACGTTGTCATCAGTGTGCAATGCTTGGTTCCATAGCTGCAAATCAGAAAATTCATTTTCGAGGGAATCGTTCTGCATCACACCTTCATCACCCACTCATCGGAATTGCAACTAACATGCACCATTTTCCTGAAATCCCGACTCTTAAAGCAACCCAAAGTAGATTCAGTAAACATACATCTATCAGGCTCATCAAACCGGCTGATACTTTCAAATATATTTCTTTGTTTTGGGTTGAGATTTTTGTTAATAAAATCCATATAGTTGCTGGCTTCTTTGAATGTGATCTTTGGGGCAGGAAAACCAGGGAATGAGAGAGGGACTCCGGCCCAGTTTTCCTTGTAGAAGCTGATATCCCCACTGCCCACAATCCAACTTTCCCTACCTTTCAGAGTTTCCATGTGATCAATCATACACTTTCCCAGATTTTTCATCTGTTTTTTCCCATAGCCCATTCTCTCCATTCGTCTCCATATCTGTTGATAATAAATTTCTCCCATAGAGTTTTCCCTTCAATAATCTCCAACGCCAGTTTTGCCTACATAGATAACATGGACACCAAGACATCGTGTAAGTTGATACCTCCTTTATCAATCAGTTTTTCCATCCTCTTCCAAGATGCCCAGTGACATCTTCCAACTTGGTTCACATCCAAAATAAAACTCATCATCATCTTTTCAAGTCAGTCCACTGTCCCTTTAGGTGCTTTAATCACTAATAAAATATGCATTGGTATCGATGTTAGAACACTATTAATCAATGTTATGCATCCCTTGAATGAATGAAAGCAACCTTTTCAGTTACAAATGTGGTTCGTGATCCTAAGGAGAATGCCTTCGAAATGGGATTTCTTAATTCTGTCATTCGAAAGTGGGGCACCAAGATAATCCATTGGAAGCTAACCTCTATGCATTTCCAGCTTGTTCCGAATTGATCTAATGCATCTCCCCAGACAATTTTCAGATATATAAACAGTGCTCTTTGCTTTATTGATTCTCTGACCACTCTATTTTTTTTTACTCTTCGATAATTCTATTTCCACCAAATGTAGGTCTTTGGATGCCATTGATGAAAAGAAGGATTTCATCAGAAATCATTAGATGGGATGCCATGACGTCCCCATACCTTTTTCTATAAGGTATAATAGCACCTATTTCCAGACCATGTTTCACGTTCCTTGAAAGAGTATCCGGGATCATGATAATGATGCTTGGGGAGACCGGGTCACCTTACCTTAAACCTCAGGCTGACTTGAAAAAACCAAAGCCCTTTCCCATGAGTGAAATGGAAATCCATTGGGAGGAGTAGAACCGAAAAAACAGATCGCACACCCATTCTTTGAAGAAAAAATCCCTCATTACTTTGATGAATAAACTCCATTAAAATGTGCCATACACCTTGTCCATATTTATTTTAATGATGATGTTTGGTCCCCAAGTCTTCATGTTATTGTCATCAACCATTTCTTATGTGATCCCTACTTCCCCCTGTATTCCCTTTCCATGTATAAACCCATGTTGTTCCTCTGATATCATCCTTGGTATCAGGTAGTTGAGTCTCTTTTCAAGAGGCTTTCCAAAATCTTATACGTGAAATTGCACAAGAAAATAGTCCTAAATTGATTGATCACCTTAGGCTATTGAATTTTGGGCACCAAAACTACTCTGGACATAGAAACCACCCTCGGGAGAGCTCCACCTCTGAAGAAATCACATACTACCTCCTTCAACTACTCTATAATTATATCACATGCTGCCATAAAAAAGGAACAGGGGGACCCGTCTGGTCCTACAGCACTGTCGGGATTTAATCTCTTCACCGCCTGTAGTATCTCCTCCTCAATTGGCAGTGCTTGGAGCTTTTCATTTTCATCATCTTGCCCCACATTGAGGATGCACTCCATGAATCTCCCAACATCTTATGGCCCTCCAGCCCTACCATTGAAGCTATTTGATCCTACTAAAATACCTTCAAAGTGTTCCTGAGCCAACCTTCCTATTGCATCAATATCCCCCGTGTAGGATCCATCCGGTAACAGTAGATTGATTCTTCTAGTTACCTTATTTTACATAATACAGTCCTGAAAGAAATCCGTATTTTGGTCCCCATACCTCAACCATAAGTCACTAGATCCCTCCCTGTAGGCCTTCTCAACCTCCATATATTTCCTTACTAGCTCATTTTGTTTGTCATTCAGGATGGGAAATACATCATCGTCTTAGTTATTGAGAATGATTTCTTCTAGATATTCAATCTCCTTTTTAATATTCTCCGGAATGTTGTCATTGCTTGTCTTTCTCTTCACTCATTCCTGCAGAACCACTTTCAATCTTTTGAGCCACGCCATTAACACCACCCATGGATTCCCTGTGATGGGCTGATTGCAGGAATCTCTAACAGTCGCCAGAAATCCATCGATCCTTCTCTAGTTGCTTGAGAAAGAGAAGCGCTCTACTCTCCTATAATCCATCTTAATCTCCAACACTAGTGGTGAGTGATCAGATAACATCCCGGGGAGATGAGTAATAGTAGATAGAGGGAAAGAGTCTATACCTTGCATGTTCACCAAACACTTATCCAGTCTGCACCATATACGACTGCTCCCTTTGTGGTTATTACACCATGTATATTTCTTCCATAAAAAATGAGGTCTAGTAGCCCATTCGATGCCATGAAAGATCTGAAATCTTGCATCGCATTGCTGGAATAGATTGATCCTCCTTTCTTCTCACTGCTGTCGACAATTATGTTAAAATCACCACTTATAAACCATGGAAGAACCTATAGATTGAAGGAAGATAGATTAGGCCATAGCAAGGTAATGTCCTCTGTATCACACTTCACATACACAAAATCCAGAAAAACATTCATTCCCCCAAAGGTCACCTTGGTGGTGATATGTTACGAGGAAGAATCCACACATTCCACTGATAATATGTTTTTCCAAAATACCCAAATACTCTTATTGCATGCATTCACATGCATATATTCTGAAAACCCCGTATGTTTAGAAAATTGACAAATACGATCGTCTTTCTGTTTCAGCTCCAGCATAGCTAACATCGATACCTTCCGATTACGAGCTTTGTAATAGCCTTCACAACCAGACCATTAGCATTCCATACCATGATCATAATCATTGAAGAGTAGTGTTTGGGGCTTTTCAACCCAACGGATCCCCTTCCCTGGCCCCCAATTTAACTATTAGAGATTATTTGGCTTTAGAGCAGGTGATTCGCCCGCTGGTTACAGGAGTTATCACTGCTTTCGGCACCTCATTCCCATTGGAGGTTAGATCATCGATGTTATATGTTCTGGACTCCAAAGTATTCAGCACCTCAAAATGATTTGGGGAGAACACTGGTGAAGCCCGAATGTACTTCATATTGTCCGACGGGAACATATTTCCTGAAGGAACATCCTTTGCACTTCAAAACAACTGGATGTCCGACTCCACAGTTTCCCCCTAGTCTGTAGAAACCACCTCCACCGATTCCAACTAGGTTTCTAAAGCAGGAATCTCAAACTGAAGAGGATAAGGATCTGATAATTCGCACCTGAGAACCGGGGACCAGAGGAACAGCATGCGGAGGCGACGTTTGTGGACCTAGAGATGGAATGGCTGCTATGCCTTCCAACTTCAGCGTAGGACCCGGACCTGTTTTTCAGGTATGTGGGGCATGTCTATGCGTTTTGAATTTGAATTTTCTTTCAAATTCCCACTTTTCAGAATCCTGGAAGTAGGTAAGTACTCTAGTGCGGCCATCTTCGGTGAGAGTGGAACCCAAGCCACCTTCATGATCGACTTACCTGATGAAACGCCAAGGGAAGCCTCCTGATCCTCCATTGTAGGATCCTTTGGGGCAGGATGTCTCTACCTTCTATAAAAATCCATTGAATGGCCTTAGGGGCAGTAATGAGGGAAGAAACGTGGAAGATCTTGGTAAAAAAAAATTGCAACCAGTTGATCCCACCTTCTCCCTTAGCAGAATACGCGAGTGAAGCGGGGTGGCTAGGTCTATCTCCACACAAATATGGGGCGCTGAACCAGATTGTAGGCCGTGGGTGTCTTCATCTATTGTCACAACAAGGGACCCATGCCCTGACTAGTTTAAGTTTGACTCCAATAGATTAGAGGTTGATCACTATCACCGAGTAGTCATGTCACACAAATAGAAGTCATTAGCCAAAATTACATGTACGCACGCAAACATCTTCAAATCACAAATAATGAAATGTAAAAACACTAAATAATGAAATGTAAAAACACTAAATTAAAATTGCATGCATACCACTATAACCCACAAACATAGTACAACAATGAAAATTCTGAAAAGTAAACGAGGTCAAAGTACAAGCCCACAAAAAAGAAAATCTCTAAACAAGCTCCTGAAACCCATCCGTAGAAAACTGTACCTGATCCAAGCTGAAGGCAAGGTGCTGCAACAACTATATGAAGTCGTATGAACACCTCGGTCTGCCTGATCTCACAAGACCCCATCCAGTCCTGGTCTGCCTTGGACTCTATCAAAAAGTCGGTCGTCTGCATAAGACATGACACGTGTGGTCAAAGCCTGTACTGGGGTGAGTATAACAATACTAAGTATGACACCCCGAAACCACAAAAGCAATACACAAGGAAAAGATACAGTCAGCTCTACACAAGTATATTTCTACAGCATATAACAAGAATATCCAAATATACTCAAACCATACCACACAGTCTTGGGTAAGTCATAACCACTGCACACCAAAACTAGGGATTCAGTTTGAAGATTACACGAAACACACATCTTGGAGAACACACTCCTGAGTCCGATAGCACTAATGACGTCCGTTCGAGAAGTACTGTTTTTCAGAAACCATCATGAGAGAGAGATATGTTGAATGGTCTGAAGAGAAATACGATACATCAGAGGAGGATCACAACCAAGTCCATTGGGTGATACTAACAACTCCATCTGGATTAACCTGCTAAGTAGAGGATCGACACCTGGTGAAGTTGGTCACATCAATACCGAAGACTCTACCTAGGGCATGAAGAATGAATAGAGGATCTGCTCCGATTCTTTCGGGGGATTCCAACAACTCTATCATGGAAGTCCTGCTAAAGAGATCATACTCCTGTGAGTAGGAAACGATACCAACAATCCTTCAGGGGAAGGATAAAGGGAACTAACCCTAACAAAACTCGTCTATGATATGGTGGATGAGAGAATCAATCTGCATAGGAATAGAGGGTGCACGGTGAGTAGTGGTCACACCCACCACATCCCTTGACCTCGGGTACTGCCCATGTAAATTGCTCATTTCGCTAGAAATAAGTCCGTGTTAAAACCCACCATTGGTCTTAAAA
Organism: Viscum album; assembly: GCA_963277665.1. NCBI lineage: Eukaryota > Viridiplantae > Streptophyta > Magnoliopsida > Santalales > Viscaceae > Viscum > Viscum album. Next base: position 1,208,815,966 of record OY728166.1, read on the forward strand.
GGACCGTCTCAACATCAGAGTCCCAACCCCATAAACGGCTCGTCAAATGGACCCTTTGTTTGAAAGTTATGCCAGTTTGAAAGTTTCAAGGGAGGGTTACTGGGCATGTGGGCATGACCATGTCTGACCGAGTCGGACCGACCCACTTGGCTCGCCCCGACCAGCTCCAGCCTGCCTGGTCGCACCTCGCTGGCCCGCTCCAACCCTCCGCGTCCAGCCTTCTCTACTGGCCTGCATCCCATGCGGTCGCCCCACCGCACCCCATGGCCACCTCACCACGCGGCTCCGCCCGCCACGTCCGCTCCGGCCTCCGCATCCCCTGTGGCTTCCACACGTTCCACAGTCACCGTTTTCGGCTCCACTCTGCATGCCGACTATCGCATCCACTTACACCGCTGCCTCCATCCACCAACATTGCCGCATTCGACCGCCTCCAGTCACCACTGACCGCCTCTGCCGCACACCGTCGCCGGCTCACCTCGTTGGACCACCACAACAAACCCACACCATTGCTCCCTTTTGTAGACCACCAGGCCACCTCTGGTGGACGATTTTTGAAACTGACGATAATTTAGGATTCTTAGGTCCCTATCTTCATAGATCCAACCTTTGATGTCGATTCGCCTTGAATTCGAGGGTCTGATCATGCTTGGAACCTCCCGGAAACGTCGATTCATGGACACAGGGGCACATCGGTGATGAACGCGAAGAACAGATGGAGAACAACACAATATAGAATGTTTTAAAATCATTGTCCAAGGGTTCTAGGCCAACGATCAAGATTGGAGAGTTCGGTTATAAAACCAAGGCAAAACTCTTGTTAACCCGTAATAAAATCTCTCCCACAACATACGACCGATCCGAAGGATAATCTGTTCATGGATTAGCCCGCATTCATCATAGAATTCAAGAACAAAGAAAATAAACAATGAAACAACGACCCTACCTGGAGTTTGGATCGATCGTTGACGACGAACGGTTATGTTTCCGTCGTTGATGAGATCCTCCAACTTTATTGGCGCTATAATCCATGATCCGCTTAATCCATCATCGTTGTTTTTCGAGAGGGTTCCTCTCTATGACTTAGAGTAATTCCATGGTTTTGGTGATAACCCTAAATTTCCTAACAAAACTTAATTAAAAGGAAACGCCCCTGTGTTAGTGTAACATCAAAATAAAATAAATTAACAATTTATTTTATTCATTAAACATATGAAAACTAAATTTCATAGCCAACCCATGATTTCCGATGGTAGGCTCCACCTAGGGTAATGTTGCTGCTCAAAATGCAACGGTTCCATCAGATTTCTGATCTGGGAACCTGTTTGAAGTTATTCCTCTTTTTCATGAACACTACTCGCATGTGCTATTTAAAGTTTAATATTTTTCAAACATTTATTACGGGCACACCGGGCCTCGGAATCGCACGCCATCTTAGTGCCTGGTCTTGAAATAATTCAATATAATATTTAAAATAATACAAAAAAAAAATCCAAGACATTATATTATCCTCACCTTAGGGATTTACATCCCAAAAAAAAGATGGATACTCAAAAAGATGTGGGTACGACATATGATTCTGAGCCTCCCACTCCCACGTGCTCTCCTAGAGATTCATGTGCTGCCACCAGACACGCACCAAGGGAATCACTTTCCCATGAAGGATTCTCTCCTGCCAATCCTCGATCTCAATTGGGTACTCAGCAAAAGTCACTTCATCCTTGATGTCCAACTCGCCCCAATCGATGATGTGTCATGGGTAACACACATACCTCCACAGATGTGACATATGGAAGACATCGTGTACCTGATGCAACAGTGGGGGTAGAGCTAGGTGGTATGCCACCTCTCAAAATCAATATAGTATCTGAAAAGGTCCGATGAACCTCAGATATAACTTTCCACCCCAACCAAATCTCTCTAACCCTCATCGTGGTGAGACCCAAAGGAACACATGGTCTCCCTCCTTGAACTCTGAGGGTCTCCGTCTCTTGTCGGCATATGACTTCTGCCGGCTCTATGCAGTCTTCATCCGATCTGGGATGATCTGCACCTTCTCAATAGTAGCTCGCACCAACTTGAGGCCCATTAGTGATGACTCTCCTGGGCCAGTTCATCGAAGCAGCCACCTGTAGGGTCACCCATATAGAGCCTCGATGGTGCCATACCAATGGTGGAGTGGTAGATATTGTTGTACGCAAACTCCCCTAGTGATAGGTGATCCTCCCAACTACGACTAAAGTCCAAGATGCAGGCTCATAACATGTCCTCTAGAACCGGAATGGTCCACTCAATCTATCCATCCTTCTAGGGATGAAATGTCGTGTTCAAGCATAACTGAGTCCCAAAAAACCTCTTACAATCCCTTCCACAATAGGGATCTTAAATGGGCATCATGATCTAAAACAATCATCAATCGCACTCCGTGAATTCGAACTATCTCCTACATGTAGAGGCATCCCAAGCTCTCCACTGAACACTTCTCTCAGATAGGTATGAAGTGGGATGACTTGGTGAGTCGATCAATAATCACCCAGATGGTATCATGTCCCTTATACATACATGATAAAACCATCACAAATTCTATCTATATCCCATCCCACTTCCATTATGGCACCTCAAGGGGTTGGGTTAAACCCACTAGAACCTATTTCTCAGCCTTCACTTGCTAACAAGTGATGCATCAAGAGACGAACTCTGTAACTCCCATCTTTATCCCTAGCCACCAAAACTGATTTTGAAGGACCAAGTATATTTTTGCCACACCTGGATGTACTACCAAGGGGGATGTGTGGAGCTCCCTCAAAACCTCCTCCCGGAATGCCATTGGTACAACTATTCAACCTATAAAAAGAACGACATTCTCCCCACCTTTTACATATCCATCAGGAGCATGTCCTTTGGATAACTGAGCATGTAGAGTCTTGCAGTCAGTATCCCCATGTTGTGCCTCCCTGGCTCGCTATAAGAGTGCAAGGTTAACAACCATTGATTGGAGGTAAGCTCCCCCATCTCAATCTACAAAGGATAACTGCTATGAGGCTAACTACTCCAATGAATCATCTAGTGACTACAAACTCAATCTACTGCTGAGAGAATCTTCCACCACATTCCCCTTCCTAGGAGTATAAATGATCTCAAAGTCATAATCCTGGAGGAACTCTAGCCACCACCTCTATCTCAAGTTCATATCCTTATGAGAGGAGATATACTTGAGACTCTTCTAATCATAGTAGACCATAAACTACTTTCCCATCAGGTAGAGCCGCCACATATTCAACGTAAAGACTACTACTGCCAACTCAGGATCATGTTTCGCGTAGTTCTTCTCATGTGGTCTCAAATGGAACGAACCATATACAATCACCGCTTGCCTATACATTAGAACACAACCAATATCGGTTCCTGATGCATCACATAACACTACATACATGACACCCTCCTCTGGAAATCTCAAGATCGGGGTGCTTGTCATACTCTGCCTGAACTACTGGAAAGCCTATTGACACTTCTCCATCCACACAAAAGGCTTCCCCTTTCAGGTCAAAGATATCATAGGTACTGATATCCTGGAGAAATCAGGTATGAATCTTCGATAATAGCTTACTATCCCAAGGATGCTCCACACCTCTGTCACAATCCTAGGTGGATCCCATGCTAACACTACCTCGATCTTGGTCAGGTCCCCTGCCACTCCATCTGTCAAGATAACATGTCCCATAAAGAGGAATTCCTGAATCTAGAACTAGAACTTCGAGAGTTTTCCATAAAGTTGGTTCTCTCATAGTACGTACAGAACCATCTTTAAGTGTCTTGTGTGCTCCTCCTTAGACGCTGATAACACAATGATATCATCGATGGAGACTACTAAGAACCAGTCTAAGTAGGGATGGAAGATCCGGTTCATGAGTCCCATGAACACTATTTGGGAATTCACTATGCCAAAGGGCATCACCAATTACTCATAATGAGCGTAGCAGCATATGAAATCCATCTTCGGTATATCCTCATCCCATACTTGTAGCTGGTGATATCCTGATTGAAGGTCAACCTTTGAGAACCATCGTGCCCCTCTCAACTGGTCGAAGAGGTCATCAATCTTCTGTAGTGGATACCTATTCTTTACGGTCACCTGGTTCAGGTGCTGATAATCCACACACAACCTCAACCACCAATCTAACTTTTTGTAAAACAACACTAGGCCCCTCTAGGGTGAAACACTATGTCTCACAAATCCCTTCCACTGCAAATCCTCCAACTACTCCCTTAGCCCACAAAGCTCTACGGGAGCCATCTGATATGTTGGTGAGGATATCAGTGGTATCCCGGGGTTTAAGTTGATGCATAATTTGATCTCCCAGTGGGGTGGTAATCCTAGAACATATTTTGAGAAGACTTCCTCATACTCCACCACTACAGTTTAGAAGTGGAAACTCATTACATTTGCGGCACCAAGGGTCAGGCTTTCCAGGTGATGAGAGATCGGCTACTCCCTCCTACGCATGAGTCCATCTTGTTCTGCTTGGGTTTCCTTTTCACCAAAAAATGAAAACCTCATCCCATCACTATGAACACACCACACCCTTCACCTAAAATAGTCAATCTGTGCATGGAATGAAGATTACCAATCCCTACCAAGAATGTCGTCATAAGGCCTCAACGCTTCTACCAAGAGGTTCCAACCAAAACTCTCACCTCTAAGGAGAAGGTCACACTATCATCATGGATGTTTGATCCTTGAGTATCCTCCCATAGGTTTCTCCAAGTGTAAGGGTCGAGTCAACGGTTCTACCAGAATCTCAAGGTCTCGTACAAGATATGTGGTGAGGAAGGAATGACTAGAACCTATGTCTATCAGTAAGGAAGATAGAGTAAAAAGTCATAGATCATACCTCGAATCATCCCTAGAGTCCCTGGGTCATTAGCCTTGACCACATGCAGTTGTCACCGCCCTTTTCCTCTAGCTTCTTGAGCCTAGCACGAACCACCTAGGGGTAGTGGTGGTAGAAATTCGAAACATCGACCACCTCCCACTGCTCTCCCATGTCCTCTACCACATCCGCTTCCCTACAAATCTTCCTTCTCCTGCCTCTGCCTATTCCTTGGTGGTCCATCCATTATCTCCCTATCAGCAGCACAGTCAGTTGGAAAATCTTGAGTGAGATATCCATTACTTTCACATGAGTTCACCACCTCTCTTTAGGATGACTAGATCCACCCTTTGAACCCTGAACTGCAGATCATCTATCTTGGAACCTCCTCTTGAAACATCTCCCACATTCAAATCTCTGAGGTCGATGTCAGATCCCTAATTATGAGGTCTCTATACCTAAATGTCCTCTTCTGACTGTCACCACCTATCTCTACTCATCCAGAAATTTATCCACCACCAATTCCCTCTTAAGAACCCCAACATAAGTAGGAATTCTCAGAGGGGTAGTATTGGCTCAAATGTCTCTACAAAGACCCCGCTCGAAGGTCCAAGCCTGGATGTGATGATCCCTTACCATATCTAACAAATACATGTAAATGGTTTTAAACCTCGATGAATAATAATATACCATCATTCTTCCCTATTGAAACTAAATAAGCTCTTATATATGCACAAATCTTAGCGTAACTAGTGAGAACTCCTCCCTGAGAGCCGCTCAAACTCCGTCCATGAGAGTGTCACCTCGTCGTGAGTCTAGGTGTAAAATGATAGAGTTAATATTTTTATTATTATTAATATGTTTTTCAATGATTTAATCCCTCTCAATTATTCAATTTGATTTTATTTGCATCATTTATGTGTTTTTGGTGTATTTTGGGCTTAAATGTGAAAATGAGGTAATTCTGTAAAATTGACAGTTTTTGGTAGCTTCTATTTTTCAGGCATAACTTTTATATTATTGATCCAATTGAAGTAAATCATTTTTTAGGCTTCATATGCTCATGGGATTCAATTTTGTCTTCTGGACCAAGACCCAATTCGAAACTCAATTGTATAGAAAAATCAATCAAGTGGAGAACTCAGTCTAGCTATCAGAATGGACACTCCCACATTAAATCTACAATATCTTATTAAAACAACCTTAAAATGAGGTGATTCTAGCTGGTGTCGAAAAAGGACTTTCGAAGGACGGTTCACATTAAATTTCATTAAATATGAATTTGATTAAGGAATTTTTTGGGTGTGTCCAAGTGGAGTGGGTGAAAACGTTTCTGGTGGCCAGAAAAGTAATGGTCATTGATTTAGCCATATCTTTCTTTACACCTGTCCAATGACTCTAAAATTTTTAGGGTAGATAGAAAACTTCATTACAAACATTCTATAATAACGATACTTAGTGAGTTTTGGACAGATGGTGGGCATAACAGAGGCAAACTTCTGGAGGATAGATTCTGGAGGATCAAAATTTTTGTTCTTTCTTTTCTTGCCCGAATGGCCCGAAGGCCTTCATTTTTATTGATTTTTGATAACCTCCCTTTCAAGGGATGAGGGGGAACCCTTACAAGGCCCGTAGGCTTAGATATTATATGGTCCGTAGGCTTAGGATATTACATGACCCGAAGGTATTAGGGAATTCAACCAGACTATCTATAAGGAACTGCCCCTCCCCAGCATCTACATCATGATAATAGCTCCTCACCTTCACATGGTCATCTATATAGGTTTCCCATACAAGCACATGCTAGTCCCGATGGAATAACTATACCCTCTCAGTCTGAAAAATCCATTTGGCTCTGTTCTGGTGAGTGCACCTGCTCTGAATCCTCTTCTGGGGATGCTCCTTTTTTGTAGTGTGTTTAGGGCAACTTCATGTGGCCCGAAGGCCTTGAGGTGGCCCGAAGGACTTAAAGGTGGCCTAAAATCCCTACTAAAAAATCCATTTGTCTCTTTTCTTTATTTTACTCTTCTTAGTCTTGTAATGTGTTCTTCTTTCCCTTTATTCACAATTACCCTTACCATGGTGGGGTAAACTTTCAAGTGATTGGGGAGGGGTAGGTTTACCCATTTGTAATTTTTGAGTTCTTGCACTTAATGTTTTAAAATCCCATTTTCTTTTCTATTAATTTATTTCAATTTCTTATAATATTTTTTATTATCATGTACGATTGTATCTGATTTTAGATTCTATTGTTTATTTATATTTGGTCAATGATCAATATCTCCCTCCACCAGGTACTAGTTTATATATGATATAATGGACCATGAATAAGTGGTGAAGTACTCGGTGATCACCGGTATGTGTGTGAGAAGTAGTGAATGATCTTGATTTCTTGGGATAAATAAGACCCAATTGAGAATTGCCTAAGATAATTGGGGGTATTCACTATAACTCTATTACACATTGGAAGGAGAGTAGAAAAATCTGAGGTTTTAGTAAGGTCTATTATTACATTATTATTTGACCAAGGGAGTGATAATAAATGATTGTGGATTCTCACTCTTAACAACTTAACAGAAGAGAATTGGGTAAGTTCAACTATGATAGAATTATAATTGGAAAACTGACCCTAACCTGATCACCATTTCATATCACTGATTTGAATCACATCATTTGTCAATTTGTTTTAAAACTTTCACTTAATTTCTTTACTTTATTTAGTTTCTTTCTTATATTTTCCAAATCAAATAATTTCAAAAACAAAATCACTTCTTTCTCTTATTTTAAGTGAGAAACAATATTGTTGAGAACTCCTCTCTGGAGACAACCTAGGTAACCACTATAATACATTTTAAATTAGGTTATATTTGTTTTTTCCACACCCCACGACAGGAATGTGTCAAAACTTAGCGCCGTTGTCAGGGAGGTAGCACCAACATTTCTTTTCTTTTCTTTCCTCTATTCTCATCCCTTTCTCTTGAAAATTGCATGACTAGAACCTCAAAAACTGAACCTTTACCCATAGATCCTGAAATTGAAAGAACCTTGTTGAATAGACTTAGAAAAATTAATTTGCAATATGAATTTGAATAAATTTTCCTTGCAGACTCAAGTGAAACTTCTAGTGTTCACTCTGAGCCTGTCATCATGGCTGAAAATCAAAACCTAACTCTTAGAGACCCATGTGTACCATAATTCCTTAATCAAAAAAATCAACTTGCCATGCCAGTGTTACAAAATGATTTTGAAATGAAACCTAAATTGATTCCTTTTCTTCCAAAGTTTCATGGTTTAGAAGGTGAAGATCCAAACAAACACATTAAAGAGTTCACACATGTTTGCTCAACTTTCAGACCCCGTGGAGTTGCGAGGAGCAGGTAAAGTGGAAGACATTTCCATTTTCATTGGATTAGGCTACAAAAGAATGGTTGTACGGCCTACAACCAGGAGACGTGCATGAATGGAATGACTTGGTAAGATGTTTTATGCAAAGATTCTTCCCCACCTTTATAAGCAAATCCATTTGGAAGAAAATCTACTCCATACGACAATCATCTGGAGAAACGCTCTACGAGTACTAGGAGAGATTTAAGAATCTATGTTCCATCTGTCCACATCAAGCCATTGAGGAAAATCACTTTCTTGTCTTCTTCTATCAAGGACTACTGGGCAATGACATAAACCTTCTCGATGCATCATCTGGAGGTGCACTGATTGACAAGTCACCATAAGAATCCAAGGTATTGATTGAGAAGATTTTCCAGAACTTACAGTAATTTGGAACAAGAGGTATTCATGAGGTACACACTTCTCATCCATCACCCTTACTAGAAACTAATATTTAATAGCTAACTAGTATGGTGATGCAGATGGCCTTGAAGCAAGTTAGTGACCAACAAGCGCCAGCTAAGGTATGTGGCTTATGCTCATCACCTAATCATTTTACTGACCAATGTTCTGAAATACAGGGAATGGGAACATGTGTGGTAACCTTTCATCCAAGGTAGTTCCAAAAAAATCAAGGATAGAGAGATCCTAACCAAGTTCAACATGGGTTTGGAAATCATAAGAATCATGGTAGACACCCGTACCAAAAACAGTTTCAAAACCAACCACCATTCCAAAATCAATTCCAAGACCCACCACCATTTCAACAAAATCAGTCTTATAACCAGCCTTCATACCAAAAACCACCCACTTTCCAGAGACCCTATGATCATCCGTCCACCAGTGCACAACCTCTAATTCAAAACCAACAACATAAATCTGATTTTGAAGGACTAAAAGACACTGTTAAAGATTTGTCCAACAAGTTTGAAAGTCTCATGGACTTTCTGACCAAAAATCCAGGTAAAATACCTTCTCAAACAATCCAAAACCCAAAAGATAATTCTAGTATTTTAACTAATAGAAGTGGAAAAGAACTCCCACCACTAGCCACCATTGAGCCTAAAACAAGAACACCTGGGCTAAGGGAGCATGAAGTTGGAAATGATGAAAATTCTATAAAAATGCATCGGGAAGAAGATAAGAAAGAGGAGGAGAAGGATATGCCAAGAAGAAGAAACAAGAAACAAAATTTCAAAGGCAACAAAGGGATAAGAAAGATATACCCCCACCATTTCCATCAAGGATGATTGAATCAAAGAGTTTTCAAGAAGAAGCACTGCAAAAAGAAATTATGTACACCTTCCAGAAAGTGGAAATCAACATACCTCTGCTTAATGTACTCAAAAAAATTCCAATGTATGCTAAATTTTTTGAGGATCTTTTCAACAAGAAGAAGAGACTTCAAGGGAATAAGAGGATCAATTTGGGAAGAAGTGTCTCAACCCTTATCACACCACAATTACCAACCAAATGTCAAGATCCAGGGACGTTTTCTATTCCATGCACCATTGGTTCATTAAATTTATCTAATGCTTTGTGAGATTTAGGTGAATCAATTAATGTATTTCCTCACTCGATATATAATTCTTTTCAGATGGGAGACTTGAAGCCCAAAAGAGTGGTGGTCCAACTTGCAAACAGATCAACAGTTTTCCCAACAGGAGTTTTGGAGGATGTCCTAATAAAAGTCAAAGATCTTTTATTCCATGCTGACTTATATGTGTTGAATATGGAAGATGATAGGATCCCATCACACTCACACATAATTTTGTAAGGACCTTTCTTGAAGATGACCAAAACCATCATCAATGTCCATGAAGGGACACTTACCATGGAGTTTAGAGACATCACTATCCACTTCAATATTTTTGAATCCATGAGGCACCCATCAGATGATCATTCACTCTTCGCACTCTCCCATGAAGATGGTACAAAAGAAATTGAAGAATTAGGTATGTTTCATGAATTCTTATAATTAGGAGATAATTTTTCCATTAAAAATATCATTGAACATATGGATGCCCAAACTCCTAGAGATTCAAATTTCCTATTGGAAGAAGAGGTAAAATATTATTTATTTGATAATTTGATAAATGATAATGAATATGATATGATTTCTTGTGTGTGGGATGTCAAACCATTGGAAGTGGGGAACCTAAATTTAGTTTTATCCCTTAAGAATCCCCCTGATCTAGAATTAAAACCACTCCCCATTGATTTAAAATATGTTCACCTTATGGAGGGAGAGAAATTACCCATAATAATTGCTAATAATCTATCTGAAACTCAAGAAAAATAATTGATTGAGATTTTGAGAGATAATGTACAATAAATAGGGTGGAGCTTAGGTGATATCCTAGGAATAAACCCAAAAATTTTCTCACATAGAATTTTTCTTGAGGGAGACTCTAAACCTGTCAGACAACCCCAAAGGAGGCTGAACCCCACCCTGATGGAGGTTGTGGAAAAAGATATTGGGAAGCCTTTAGAATCTGGGATCATCTATCCCATATCAAATTCACAATGGGTTAGCCCCATCCATGTAGTCCCAAAGAAAACTGGCCTAACCATTGTGAGGAATGAAAAGAATGAATTAATCCCTGTGAGAATTCAGAATACCTGGAGAGTATGCATAGATTTTAGGAAGTTGAATAAGGTAACTCAAAAAGATCATTTCCATATCCCTTTCATTGACTAGATGCTAGAGATATTGGCAGGTAGAACTCATTATTGCTTTTTAGATGGATTTTCAGGTACCCATTGCTCCTGAGGATCAAGAGAAGACTACCTTTAATTTTCCTTTTGACACTTTTTCATACAAAAGGATGCCATTTGGATTATGTAATTCTCTAGGTAAATTTCAGAGGTGTATGGTAAGTATATTTTCTAATCACATTGAATATTTCTTGGAAGTTTTCTTGGATGATTTCACAGTTTTTGGAAATTATTTTGACCATTTTTTGAAAAATCTAGAAAAAGTTTTGAAAACTTGCATTGAAAAGAACCTTGTTTTGAATTTTGAAAAGTGTCATTTTATGGTTGAGGGAGGAATTTTCCTTGGGCATGTCATTTCATAGAAAGGCATTTAAGTTGATAAATCAAAAATTGAAGTGATAAATTCTTTGCCTTACCCAACTTGTGTGAAACATACTAGATCATTTTTAGGACATGGATGATTCTACAGGAGGTTTATCAAAGATTTCAGTAAGATTTATCTCCCTCTCTCTAGATTAATTTTGAAATATGCGGATTTCAGATTCAATGGTTCATGTAGGGAAGCCTTTGATGAGTTGAAAAAGAGATTGATTACACCACCAGTAATGAAGCCACCTAATTGGGAAGAACCATTCTAGCTGCTTTGTGATGCTTCAAACCAAGTTGTTGGAGCAATCCTTTCTCAGATAATTGAGGGAAGACCACAAGTCATTGCATATGCCTCAAAAACCTTATATGCGGCCCAATTCAACTACATAACAACAGAAAAAGAGTTTTTAGCAGTTGTTTTTTCTTTAGAAAGATTTAGATCATATCTTCTTGGAACTAAAGTCATTGTGTTTTCTAATCATAAAGCTCTTAGGTACTTAATAAATAAGGATGAAGGAAAACCAAGGCTTTTGAGATGGATTCTATTACTATAGGAGTTCAACATAGAAATCAAAGATAAGAAGGGATCGAAGAACCAAGTAGCTGATCACTTAAGTAGACTACCCGACACTGCTGAAGTTGAAATTCCAAACACCGAACCACTAAATGATTTCCTTCCAGGAGAGCAGCTGTACTTGATTGAAGGAGAAGTACCTTGGTATACTGACATGGTCAATTATCTGGTAACATATCAAGTCCCATCTCATTTAAATTCTCACCAAATTCACAAATTGAAAGTTGAATCTAGATATTACATCAGGGATGATCCATTTCTTTAGAAGATTTGCAATGACCAAATGATCAGAAGATGTTTGCATAAAAATGAAATTGAATCAGTCTTTAAGTTTTGTCACACATTATCTTGTGGAGGCCACTTTAGACCTCAAAGGATAGTAAGGAAGGTTTTAGAATCTGGAATTTATTGGCCAACACTTTTCAAATATTCTCATGAATTTTGCAAATGGTGTGAAAAATGTCAGTTGACAGGAAATATTTCAAAGAGACAAGAAATGCCCTAAAATCCACTTAATTTTTGTGAAATTTTTGAAGTTTGGGGGATAGATTTTATGGGACCTTTCCCAATGTCATTTGGAAATTCTTTTATTATTCTTGCTGTTGATTATGTTTCCAAATGGGTGGAAGCAAAAGCCACTAGGACTGACGATGCTAAAGTTGTTTGTGATTTTGTCAGGGCTAACATATTTTGTAGGTTTGGAGTTCCCAGATCCATCATTAGTGATCAAGGTACTCACTTTTTCAATAGGATAATGGATTATTTCTTGAAAAATTATGGGGTGCATCATAAAACATCAACTCTCTATCATCCATAGACTAATGGGAAAGCTGAAGTGTCCAGTAGAGAAATCAAAGGAATTTTGGAAAAGACTGTTAATCCAAATAGGAAAGATTGGATCCAAAGGTTAGAAGACACATTATTTGATTACAGTACAGCCTACAAAACCCCAATTGGAATGAGTCCATATAGGCTAAATTATGGGAAAAGCTGTCACCTACCTGTGGAATTGGAACACAAGGAATACTAGGATGTGAGGAAGATGAATCTAGATCTTGAAAGTGCTAGGAAAGAGAGAATATTGCAGTTATAGGAGTTTGAAGAAATTATAAGGGAATCATTTGAAAATTATAGGATTTACAAAGAGAGAACAAGAGTGTCTCATGACAAACTGATCCAACCAAAAGACTTCCATACTGGCGAAAAAGTGTTGTTATTCAGTTCAAGACTCAAGCTGATGCCAGGTAAACTTCGTTCCAGATGGGAAGGTCCATTTATAGTTACTCATGTATATCCTTTTGGTGTTTTGCATATTGTGAAGGATGGAGAGAAGGAGCCATTCATTGTCAATGGGTACAGGCTGAAGAAATTCCTTAGGTCCATGCCATCAGAGTTAATAGAGGAGATCACACTCCTCCAACCTATTTATCAGTGAACTCCATTAGGTCATACCTATCCTTTACATTTTATTGATTTCTGTGATTCAATTTCAAATATTCTTACATGTTAAATCCATTTGAATGCATTGCAGACATGCATCATTTAGGTGTAGGGGAGGGAACCTTTGTAGTTTAGTATTTTTATTTGTTAAAATGTGTTTGTTTCAAATTTTGTGTGTTTTTGAAAATTTTGAGCTGAAATGATCATCTTTGAAATTTTTGAAACCCATTTCCATGGGATAAATAAATTATTCCATGAAACTGAGCTTAAATTAATGCTGAAAATGACTTTGTTTCAAGTTCAATTCTTTGGTAATTTCATGAAAAGTGATCTAATTTTTGAATCCCATGCCACATATCACTGTCTTTATCATTGAAATAACTTTCCTGTTAGGATTATAAACCTCATTTTCACATTCTCTTCATCCACCTCACTTCTTGAGAGAACCATACCATGCTTTATTTAACCAGAATTTGATTTATTCTTGTGAAAACTAGAGGGTTTGAGGTACATGTGTTTTAAATGATTAAGGCATTTCTTTGGTTTTTAAAGACCCCTTTTCTAAGAATACTTTTTATAATGGCCTACCTTGAACATTTAATCCTTTTAGCCTTTAGAATCCATAAAAAACCTGTTAGGATAGCCACATTACAAGCCAATTTTCCCTATCCAACCCGATCTTGAAGTAAAATTGCATGATCTAGTTGAACTTAAGTGCGGGGGAAGATGTATTGTATTGTTCTACCTTATTTGGGGATACTTTGGGTGAAAATAAAATATTGAAGTGATGTTATTTATACTGAAACAAATCATTCTGCTAAAAGTTGTGCCTTTTTTGGAGCTTTCATGATGAGAGAAGATGTGCCCTTCTGGAGCTTCTAATGGAGAAAGAAAGCTGTGCCTTTTTTGGAGCTTTCAAGAAATATTATATTTGAGAATATTGAAATGTTTTCTACTGAAATGATTAATTGTGTTAACATTCCTTGATATTCCATGATGAAGGAGCTGATTTTATACTAAGGGGAGTGAAGAGGAGACCATACTTGTGTGAAAATTAGAGTAATGCAATTTTTCTTCAAAAAGAGCCAAACCCTCTTCATTAAGCCTCAGAATTTTCACATCTAAATCCTACCAAACTAAAGCCTCAAAAAAACCTTGACAATTCCTCATGATAAACATATGTCTTTGACTCACATCGGGTGGATATATAGGAATTTATCAAGCCTATGGTGACCCTTGTATGAGTTTGGATGAGAAAGACATTGCTAAAAAATTGAAATTTGTGTGATGAGAGAAAATAAAAGTTAGGTAAGTGTTTTGTGTGCATGGGAGGATAAATGAAGAGGAAATATATTTAATAATATTAAATTAAGAACTTTAAATAATATGTTTTTAGGAGTCATGATATTTTTTTCTTGTTTTCAAATTGGTGGATCTCATGGATATGTATTTTAAATTTGCTTTGATTTTATTTTGATTCTGACTTGTCCAGGAGTCCAAGTGATAAGTGTGGGGGAATTTATAGAGTTACTATTTTCATTATTATTAATAGGTTTTTCAATTATTTAATCCCTCTAAATTATTCAATATGAGTGTATTTGCACCATTTATGTGTTTTTGGTGTATTTTGGGATTAAATGTGAAAATGAGGTAATTCTGTAAAATTGACAGTTTTTGGTAGCTTCTGTTTTTTGGGCATAACTTTTATATTATTGATCCAATTGAATTGAATCCTTTTTTTAGGCTTCATATACTCATGGAATTAAATTTTTTCTTCTGTACCAAGACCCAATTCGAAACCCAATGGTACATAAAAATCAATCAAGTGGAGAACTCAGTCTGGATGGAAGAATTGACACCACCACATTAAATCTACAATATCTCATTCAACCGACCTTACAATGAGGTGATTCCAGCTGGTGTCGATAGAGTACTTTCAAAGTATGGTTCAAATTAAATTTTATTAAATATTAATTTCATTAAGGCATCTTTTGGGCGCATCCAAGTGGAGTGGGTGAAACAGTTTTTGGCAACCAGAAAAGTAATGATCATTGATTTGACCATATCTTTCTTTATACCTATCCAATGACTCTAACATTTTTAGGGTTGATATCCAACTTCATTAAAAACATTTTATAAGAAGGGGACTTAGTGAGTTTTGGCCGGATGGTGGGTATAACAGCGACAAACTTCTAGAGTACAGATTCTGGAGGATCAAAATTTCTGTTCTTTCATTTCTTTATTTTACTCTTCTTAGTCTTATAATGTGTTCTTCTTGAACCTTATTCAAAATTACCCTTACCATGGTGGGGTAAAATTTTGTGTTATTAGGTAGGGGTAGGTTTACCCTTTTTTAATTTTTGAGTTCTTGCACTTAATGTTTTAAAATCCTCTTTTCTCTTTTGCTAATTGATTTCAATTTCTTATAACAGTTTTTATTATCATGTACGATTGTATCAGATTTTAGATTCTGTTGTTTATTTATATTTGGTCAATGATCAATATCTCCCCCACTAGGTACTGGTTTATATATGATTGAATAGACCAGAACTTAGTGTTAAAGTACTTGGTGATCACCGGTACGTGTGTGAGAAGTAGTGAATGATCTTGATTGCTTGGGATAAACAAGACCCGATTGGGAATTGCCTAAGATAATTGGGGGTATTCACTACAACTCTATTACATATTGGAAGAAGAGTAAACCAATCTGAGGTTTTAGTAAGGTCTATTATTATATTATTATTTGACCAAGGGAGTGAGAAGAAACGATTGTGGATTCTCACTCTTAACGACTTAGCAGAAGAGAATTGGGTAAGTTGAACTATGATATAATTACAATTGGAAAAATAACCCTAACCTGATCACCATTTCATATCACTAATTTAAATAACATCATTTGTCAATTTTTTTTAAACCTTCCACTTAATTTATTTACTTTATTTAGTTTCTTTCTTGTAATTTCCAAATCAAACAATTTCAAAAACAACATCACTTATTTCTCTTATTTTAATTGAGAAACAATATTATTGAGCCCTCCTCTCTGGAGACAACCTAGGTAACCAATATAATAAATTTTAACTTACATTATATTTGTTTTCTCCACACCCCATGATAGACACGTGTAAAAAAATCCACAATTTCCCTGCTGATCCCTACAAAAGTCTCACCACCAGGACCACCATCTGATCGGATGGTGTCCTAAATAGATGAAAAAACTCAGGTCACTACCTCAAGACAGTCCTCAAATTCCTGAGGGTCAGGCTCACCTCAAAACCTCATGGTTCTCTATCTCTAAAACTCATGGATCACACTCATCTTGCATTCCTCATCTGCTGGTACTTCATGTCCCACTGGTAGCTCTATAGGTGGTGGTATAGCTGGTGCACCACCTGGAGGTAACATTTGAGAAACTAGTCCCTGTACTGAAGCCTCATCACTGAGGGGGTCATCCACGTGATTGAGCTACTGAATCCTAACTGGTATGCATTATAGAGGCATCCTGTAAGGAAACAAGATGAACCACGATCAATGGGTATATCTGGATAGCTAACTCAAGAAGGACATGGAAACCACATCCGTTTCTATATGATGCATGTACCATTATTTTCCCTAAACTAGTGTTCTCATGTACTTAGTCAAAAAGTAGGTTATCAGATTCCTGGTGTATGGATACGTCAACCACCACACCAACACTAGAGTCCCTTACATAAAATCCAAACTCAAAACACTTAACATTGTTTCCCCAAACTAATATTATAGAATATTGGTCCTAAAGTATAACTAACCACCTCTGACACCACTATGTCATGACCCGACCCAGAGGGGCCATGCTAGGAATACCCCAAGCCCGCCTCTAATAGGCTAGGGGCTGGTGACTTGCACTGTGTAGGAATATTACACAAATGGGAGGCATTATCTTAAAGTACCCATATGCACACACACATATCTAAGCCAAAAATGTTGATATGTAAAATCACTAAGTAAACAATGCATGAAAACCACTATAACCCACAACCAGAGTAAAATAAATAAAGTGATAAAAAGTAAACAAGGCCAAAATACAATCCCACCAAAAACAATGTCTGTAAACAAGTGCATGAAACTCATTCGCAAAAAACCCTACATGATCTAAGTCAAAGGCAAGGTGCTGGAACTGCTGTCTGAAGCTGTAGGAACACCTTGGCATGCCTGATATCACAAGGCCCCATATTATCCTTTTACACCCAGAACTCTATCAAAAGGTCGGCCGTCTACACAAGACACAACACATGCTGGAAAATCTTGTGTAGGGGTGAGTATAAAAATACTTAGTAGGACACCCTGAAACCACAAAGCAATACACAAGGGAAATATATAGTCATATCTACACAAGTATATTTCTACAACATATAATAATAATATCCAAATATACTCAAACTATACCACACAGTATATAGTAAGTCATAACCACTATATACCAATAATAAGGATTTAATTCAAATATTCCACAAAGCAAACATCGTAGATAAAACACTCTAGAGACCGATAACACTAATGACATCTATCTGAGAAGTAACATTCATCTAAAATCATCACGAGAGAGAGATATGTTGAATGATCTGAAGAGAGATATGATACATTAGAGGAGGATCACAGTCATGGTTATGGGGTGATGTAAAAAAATCCATCTAGGTTAACCCGCTAAGTAGAGGATTGATTCTCGATAAATTTTTTTCACGTCAATACTAGATACTCTACCTAGGGAACAAAGAAGGAATAGAGGATACACTTTGGGCCTCTCAGGGGATTCCAACAACTCTATCCTTAAAGTCTTATAGAAGGGATCATACTCCTGTGAGTAGGAAACGATGCCAACAAACCTTTAAAAAGACAATAAATGGAACAAAACCTGATGAAAATCGTCCAATATATGGTAAATGTGATAATTAATCCACATATGAATGGAGGGTTCATGGTGAGTAGTGGTCACACCCACCACATCCCTTGACCCTGGGTACTACCCATGTAAACATACCATGTCATTAGAAATAATTCCATGTTAAAACCCACCATTGGTCTCAAAAGTACTGTCTCAAAATCTGGGTCCCAACGCCAAAGATGGCTCGCCAAATGGACGCTCTATTTGAAAATTATGCCCTTTTGAAAGTTTCAAAGGGGGGATACTGGGCATGTGGGCCTGACTCGGGTTCGACCCAGTCGGCCCAGCCCACCTCACCCGTCCCAACATGATCCGGCCCTCCAACCCTACTGTCCTTCTAGTCACTCCCCATTGGCCCTGCTATGGCCCTTAGCATCCGAATTGCTCCATTGGCTCGCATCCCACGCAGTGGCCCAGTCACGCCCTGCGGCCACCTCACCATGCGGCTCTGACCACCACATCCACTCTGGTCTCCACACTCCCCATGGATCCCACATGCTCCAAATCCACCGCTCTTGGCTCCTCTCTACTTTCTGGCTACCACATCTTCCACCACCACCGCCTCCAACTACCAATATCATCACATCTGGCCGCCGCTGGTCGCCACTGACCGCCTTCACTGCACATCGTTGCATTGACGCCGCCTTTCCTTGTCAGATCTCCATGTCAGACCCATGCCGGTGGTCCCTTCCATGGACCATCGGGCCACCTCTAGTGCCTAGATTTAGAAATGGATAAAGATTTGGGATTCTCAGGTCCCGATCTTCACAGATCTGGCCTCTGATATTGATTCACCTCGAATCCGAGGGTTTGATCGTGGTCGAAACCTCCCAACAACATAGATCCATGACCACGGGGGTCCCAACAATGATGAACGTGAATAACAGAGGGAGAAAAGGACACTAGGTAATGTTTTAACATCGTTGGCCAAGAATCCTTGTCCAATGATCAAGATTGGAGAGTTCAGGTTTGAAAACCAACGTAAAACTCCCGTTAACCCACAATAAAATCCCTCCTGTAACATGCGACTGATCTGCAGGCTAATTTGTTCATAGATTAGCCCGTTTTCATGGAATAATTCAAGAACAAGGAAATGAAATAATAAAACAACCGCCCTACCTAGAGTTTATATCTATCATTGATGAATAACAGTTGTGTTTCCATCATTGATGAGATCCTATAACTTCATTAGCGTGATGATCCACGATCCACTTGATCCATAGTCATCGTTTTTCGATAAGGATCCTCTATAGGTATCATAGGAATCCCAAGGTTATGGAGATAAACTTTAATTTCCTAAAAAGGATTAATTAAAATAAATGTCACTGCATCGATGTAACATCAAACAAAATTAGTTAACAATTTATTTTATTCATTAAATCTCTAAAAACCAACTTTCACAGTCATCTCATGCTGTCCAATGTTAGGCTCTACCAAGGGTAAATCTACTACTTTGAACACAATGGTGCCCTCATATTTCTGATATGGGCACTCGTTTGGAAATTATTCCACTTTTTTTAGGAAAACCATTCACATATGCTATTTAAAGTTTAATATTTTTCAAACATTTATTTTGGGCACACTAGGACTCGAAATCGTACACTATCTCAGTTCCTAGTCTAGAAATAATTCCATATAATATTTAAAATAATGAATGGAAAAATCTGGGTCATTACATATATGTAGATAAAATACCCTATTGAATTGTTCACCATTTTTAACATGGAAAGATTTTGAAATGGTAGTGGAATCCCTAGTATCCCAACCCATAACTCTGATTTTCTAGATTCCTTCCCAAAGTGTGTATCCCATGACCAATTGGACAGTGATAATTTCCTTGAACCGCACCTGTGAACTTCCCTGGACCATGACCAAACAAAATCGTCCCAAGAGAACATGTGGATTTAAAATGTTGACCTATAAATAGATGAAACAAATGAATTGATATGGAGACCCCATGAACCCACAAAGTTCATGAAGAACTCTAGTGGCAGTATATCCAGACCAAAGGTAGCAACCAAGGAACAGCTTTGGTAATATGCTACCTCTCTTAGTTCCTTCACTGATAAATACAAAATCAGGTTGTCATCTACCCGATTCACATACCTAGGAACCAAAACCACCAGAGGAATGATCGACAACCTCAACCAGGCCAAAACTTCTCCTCTTGATAGCACCTCTTTGAAGGAACTATAACCATTTATTTCCACCGAACCAAGAACGTTAACCTTCGATGTGGAAAACCCATGATGCTTAGCCTCATCTCTAGATACAAGTGCCAAGAGCGGAGAAATATATGAAGGAGCATATGAATGATCCATTTGATCAGAAAGAGGAGACACCTCATAAAAGAGTGTGTTCTTATAGTGAGAGTCCATCCTGTCTATACTAATTTCACTCTTCCATATTACACAAAACAAAATATTTTTTTATTTCACTATACTTTCTCTCAGCGATCCATATTCTGAAATGGTTGTTCAACCATAGTGGTGTCAGTCTCAAGATCAATATCATCACATTCAATCACATAGAAAGGATCTAGTTGATACCTTCTCAGTTGGGAAACCTAAAAATTCTATGGATAAAAGTTAATAAAATGTAAATTTCAACTAATATACCACCTTTCCAAGTTTCTTCACAATATCAAAGGGGAAAACCATCCTTGGTTCTAACATACCATATCTACCCAACCGACGACATCCCATGAGAGGTGAAACTCTAGGAAAACCCCAACAAACAACCTAAAATTATAGATACTAATGATGATGATCCACATATGATTTTTCACAACTCTATTCCATGATCAACCTCTTCCAAATCAACTTCACCTTATCTGTCATCTCCTAAACATGACTCTTTCCAATGAAGGACCACTCTCTCAACTATTCCTAGCACTAGGGAGATCTACATGGCCACCCATACAAAGCCTCAAAGGGATCCATCCTAATCATGTACTAATAACTATTTTTATAAAAAAACTCATATAGTTAAAAAAATACAAGAACCACTAAAATCAAAAACACATTCCCAGAGAATATCCTCAATACCCTAGATATATTTCTTTGTCTTTATATTCATATATGGATGATATTCCATGGTAAATTTCGACTATGAACCCATAAACTCTTATAAACCATTCCATAACCTAGATGTTAACCTAGGATCTATGTTAAAAAAATCACAGAGGGAACCCCATGATGTCTTGAAACCTCACAGACATATAAGTCCCCAAGTTTCTTCACATTTTTCATATCCTTAATAGGGTAAAAATGAACTAATTTAGTGATTCCATAAAATGTCACCCAAATTAAATCCTTTAATATATGAGTCCATGGAAGAATAATGATGAAATTATTGGAAATATAATCCCACTTTCATACTAAAGTGGGTAAGGACTGCAAAAAACTAGAAATTCTATGGTGCTTCACTTTAATTATCTAACATGTATGACATCGTGATACAAAAACACAACTGATTTTCTCACCCTAGCCACTAATACGAGTGTCTCATGTCATCATACATCTTGAAAGTCCCAAGGTTCATAGACTAACAAGAATAAATTCCTCTTTCCATCAACTTTGACTTCGAGAAAAAGGAACAGCCAACTTGCTTCAGAAATAGAAAGCACCATTGGGAGACCAGACCACTCACCCATGGTCTCCCCACTATTTATAATTTCAAAAATGATATAGAACTTGGTGTTAGGTTCTTTATCAATCTAAATTCACTTATCAAATTATGAGTCATCCCTTATCAAAACCAAAAAACACCATCCAAAGAGATTCATGCTCTCCCATGATCATCTCAAGACACAAACTCATTAGATCCCACTCTTTCACTAATTCTTTCAAGGATTATGTCAGTAATTTTCTACTCAATTCATGGAAAACAATATTCTCTTTCCCAGGATTATTAGAAAGATCAAAATCAAAATTCTAAATATACTCAACCCATCTTCCCTATCTCAAGTTAAAATCACTCTAAGTGAAAATACACTTCATACCTTTTTGATATGAATATATTGTGAAATGATCCCCAAATAGGTATTGATGCCACATTTTGAGTGCATGCATAACAGTCACCTATTTATGATTATGGGTAGGGTAGTTTTTCTTGTGAAGGAATAACTAGTGATATCCATAGGCCACCACCTATTTACCCTATATCAAGACACTACCTAAACACATTCTAGTATAAAAGAAGAAATCATCATAACCCAAACCATATCCCAAAAGAATCAAAACTAGAGCCTAAGTAAACCCCACCTTCAGTTCCTCAAAAAAACTTTGATATTTTTCATTCCACAAAAACATTAAAATCTTTGGGGTTAAAGATCACATCAAATATGAGATCTTGTAGAAGTACTAAATAAACCACCTATAATAACTAGCCAACCCCAAGAAGTTTCAAATCTCAAATACATTTCTAGGATTCTCCTAGTACATAACTGTGTGTATGTTTTAAGGATTTACTAAGATTCTATTATTAGATATAACATTCACCAGAAACATTACTTCTTGAATTCAAAAACCACATTTGGAAAGATTATCACACAAGTGATATTCCCTCAAGGATCATAGGATGATATCTAAATAATCTATGAGTTCCTCCTCTGACTTGGAGTACACCAAAATATCATCCATGAGCACAACAAAAAATTAGTTCATAAACTGATGAAAGGTCTATTTTATCAATGATAAAAATACTATAAGAGTATTATAAATACCAAAATTCATAAAAAACTATAAATTCTCATACTAGATCCTAAAATATATCTTAGGTATATCTTCTTCTCAGATTCTAAACTAGTGATACCCTAACTAAAAGTCAATCTTTGAAATCCAATGAATCCCTCTAAGTTTATTTAAGAGATCATCAATCCTTATAAAGGGATATTGGTTCTTGAAGTCATCTAATTTAACATTCAATAATCAATACAAAGTCTAAGCCTCCCATATATCTTCATAAAAAATATGATAGGTGGATCCCATGGTGACATTCTAGGAAAAATAAATCCATTAGCCTCGAGATATGTAAGATGGACCCTATATTCTACCAACTCAGAAGGCGCTATAAAATAAGATGGAATAAAAATGGGCATTATACAAGGTATCAGGTCTATAGTGAACTCAACCTCTCTTTGTGGCAGTAGACCATAAAAATCATCTGGAAAGACCTTAGGGTATACACACCACCATAGGAAGTAGACTTCTAAACCAAGGATTAATGACATCTAGGAACATTTTCAATTATAGACATGTCATCACCCCAACACAAGGAACAACATGACCCACTCTCTGAGACCTAGAATCTAACTCAACTTTAAATACATGATTGCTTCCATCCAGAGATAAAAACTATACTCGATGACAGTAACAATCAACAGAGGCCTTAATTATAATCAAACAATACATGCTAATAATTGGGTTGATGATATAAATATCAAGCACCAATAAGTACCACTCAAACTCATGGTCTGTTATCATTGCTCGACATATTAAACACTTAAAACCTTGTTTGGACCACTTTCCCAAAGGCATGGAAATATCGAACAAGAATGACATAATATCTGACCATAATCACAAAACTTAAATTAACATTGATGATATAAAAGAATTACTATCACCTATATCAAACAAATCTAGCAGCATATAAGATGAAAAAACTATACCTATAACAATATTCAGCCCTAAATGATATACCACTAGTATATAATCCACCATGTAAAATCATCTACTCTTAGCTCCTACCTGATATTTCTTAGCCACATGAATTTCCCCCTTATCCCATGGATAAGAACTAACACCCTTGGAAGCATCAGTAAAATCCTTTGAACCCTTGGAGTGAGTGAATCCAGCCTTACTTCCATGGGACATACTTCAACAAAAATTCATCAGCAAGCCAAATTATCCAAAATTATGAAATGTCTTAGAATCCTCCATGAAATTAGTCTTGGAATAACTAGGCCTTCCAATCTGATAGAATGAAACCCACTACTCTCATGATGAAGCCCAAAAAAACTGGTCCTGAAGAAAACTATCTAACA
Organism: Viscum album; assembly: GCA_963277665.1. NCBI lineage: Eukaryota > Viridiplantae > Streptophyta > Magnoliopsida > Santalales > Viscaceae > Viscum > Viscum album. The sequence goes on from OY728166.1 coordinate 1,208,840,289, forward strand.
TCGTGCTTCTTTTTACGGATAAAAGATACAACCTGGCTAACAAATGTACCAACTGAAGCTCCACCCATTCCTATTTTTTTATCTATGTACGCCTATTTCAAATAAACCTTATCTACTACATCTATAATGGTTTGAAGGAACATAAGAATTAACATCGTCCAAATATCATCTATTAATCCCAAATCAACCGTTCTAGCCTTTAAGTTATAATTAGTGAACTAATGTAGTGCTAAATACAACAGCTTAGAAAAACTAGTGGAATGATCTAGAATGTTATGATCCCCTTTCACTATGGTTAGAAAACTATGGTTATTTTCTGTAATGTCCCAGTTTTTTTAGAATGGGTAGAAAACCAATACTATTTTGAACTTTTTAAATAGTTTCTATGGAATTTTATAAAACAATAATTGGAAGTCAATTATGAGATTTCCATAATTTTTATATCATGTTTTTCATGAGTTCCAATATTTGGTATAAGCCTCAGGTGTTTCAAAAAGGTTTCAAGAGAATTAGAGGCCTGAAGGCCTATTTTGGAGATGCAATTCAGGGCACACAATTTAGGGTAAACTATAGAACCCCTTTCAGGTAACTGTGTGGCTTGTTTTTGAACTGCTTTATAGTTTGGCTAAACCCTGCAAATGAGGTGCACAACCATGTGAGGTTCTATAAAATTTTTGTAGAGGGATTCCACATATATTGTGTATAGTTAGGCCATATTGCGCACAAGCTGTGAAAGGGATCCCTTTTGCACAATAACTTAACACTATAGCTTTCATGTTTTTTGCATGGTTTGAAAAATCATGTGGGTAAACTTTGTAGCTTATAAAAAGTGTTTTTTTAATGTTTTTCTTTTTCATTATTTTCTCATTTTCATCCCTTTATTCTCCCTTGGTCACGAAAAGCAGGAGGGTTCCTCCATTTTTCATCCTCCTCACCTTTTGATCCAAATCCTCAACCATCAGTCTATTCTTATATCCTTAAGAAGATATAGAACTGTATCAGTAATGCTAAACTCACATATTCTTTTTCCTCATTTGTTTTTCGCCTCACAGAGAGCTAAAACTATTCGATCCAATTTAACCTATTTTAAAGGAGTGCTATAGAAACTTAGATCTACTACAAAAATCTTAGATTTAGATCTCAATATCAGACATGACTACATCTATGAGTCCAAGTTAGTCGGTGCATATCTTGTTTTCAGTTTTTATGGATGTTTGGGTGGTGCGTCTTTTGGCATGATTTTGGGTATTTTGAGTTGGACCCAATTATATATATTTCTGTATGTTAAAATGATTGTGTGATCCATGGGATTCCATTGGGAATTCCCAATTCCTATATTGCTTGAGAGAGGTGGGGGTTAGAGTCCATTACTCCTTGGGGTGGTTTGGTAGGAGGCGTCGAACCCTTTAAATTTGATTTTTAATTGATTGGTTAATTTAATTTGATTTGATACATTCAAGTACTCTAAATTAAATTGGTATGATTGTTTAGCTATGAAATTACATAATATTAAATTGAATTTTCTGTTTTAAATTGAATCATATATATATATATATATATGCTTTTCTTATTCAATGATCTGTTTGGACCCAAGGGGTCGTGATGGGATTGGACTGAGGTTGAGGTGGCTCAGTGATCATAATTGAGTGATTTTGATCACTGGTTAGTCTTATCCATGATTTATTGAGTTGTTTGACTATAGTATTGGGCATCGTGGATGTTTTTTGAGGTGGTGATGCTATCAGGTTGGGCATAGTTTGTGATATTGGGATGAAAATGCCATAAGATTTGAGCAACATGGTCCCAGGGGAACGAGGTGACAGTTGATATGGCTTAGGTGATATATTTGTGATTACCGCTCACCTGTGATGGTAAAATCACTAAATCGAGTCATACGCACACAGGTCAACTCGATGATGAGGTGGTTTTGACCACTCTATTGGGTAGAGTCCCTAGGTAGTGTAGCTTAGGAAATGGTTTGGTGGTGTTTTCTGTAGAAAGCCACATAGAAGGTGAAGATCCTTCAGTTGATAGTGATGAGGCTCTCGGTTGGGGGATGACATTCATTATGCTATGATATGATAATGTATATTATTTTAGTAGTGATATCATTGTTCCTAGGAAATTCAGGCTTCGATCTGACAACTGCTTTTGAGCAAGGGTCTAAGAGATCGGTTAATATTTCCTTGGGTGCGCCTTCGAGATGTCAGTACCTAGTTGAGACATGAGGTGTTAGGAGACAAGTGGTGCCTGGCTACCTATTTGAGGTGGGACCTGAGGGTTCATCTAGGCTTCACATCAGGGTACCTTGGTCCATGCACTAATGGACCTCTTCACTTATAACATTCCAGAATTTTATGAAGCAGTTGGCACCTCTTGATGGTTGTTGAGCACTAAAGAATTTTGTTTATTTCATTTCAAATTCATTGAGATTCATTGTTTATTTTTTATACCACTCTTGTATAAACACATATTATTGGTACGAACCACTGGGTGGTGCCCATCTGAGATTCGTATCACACCATACATGGGTCCTTCGGGATGCATGTAGACTTTATGAATTTACTTTTAGGTAAAGGATCATCCTCTTGAGTTGGTTCTTAGTAGCTACTTTCATAGAGTTTGGAACAAGACCTTGAGGTCATGACTAGATGAAGTTTTTTTATCTTTCATTTCCTTTATCATCATGTTGTTTTATATACATATGTATTGTCTGTGGTTGGCTCTTTGGTGACCCTTCTTTTTGGATATTGTATGTACGAACTATTTTGATATGCAAGCTTGTTCTGTTTAGTTGCTACAAGTTGTGATTTGGCATGTTGACCTGCCTATTAATTTTTATTTGTTTCTATTTATTTATTTCATCTACTATATATTTGATATTGAATATGCTTCCATTATTGGTGGGACTGGTTCGACTCTACTGATCCATTTATCTTCCCCAACATGTTATACATTATTACTCGAACAATTATTATTATCACATCCAAAGGGTATAACTTCACCAATATACCTCTTTCACACCATCACTGCTAGTCGGTATCCTTTTTCATTCGAGTAGGTGTACCTAAGGCCAATGGAACCCAACCCAATAGCAATGTTCGGGTGGTAATTAGGTCAGGGATGCTATAAATGGTATCAAAGGAGTTTCTTTTACATCTTTTCATGGTATTACTATTTTGGTTATTGTGTGATGGAGAATAGGTGATTTTAGAACTGGGTTTAGAACTCATGATAGAGTGCATGCAGCCCCATGTACAAGGGACATTCCAAGTTTCCAAGGGTGGGATTGCTATTATTTTTTTCTCAGATTACAGTTTATTTGATTTCCACCTCGAGTGGTTCACTTGGTATGTGAATTGTTAAAGATTTGTGATATGTGACCCTTAACCTGGTAAGGTAAGAGAGAATTTGGAACATTAGATTGGTATGGAAAAGCAGGGTATCTATGATTTCTTAGTTTTTTGGCATTTTATAGGCACATTTTAGGGTATTCCAAGTTTACAAATGAATTTATGCCTTGTAAAATTATTAGTCCATGTGATAAATATAAAATTAATTATTGAATGTGATGTTTTATGCTTTATATATTTATTTATATAATTTAATGTGTTATGTGAAATGGGATTGGATCTTATAGGAGTAGGCATATCATATGATTGAGGTGATTTTGATCACCAGGATTGGGCGACTTAGTCGTTGAATTGAGGCAAAGATGGTTGCCAAGATGGGCATGGCCCATGGATTATATGATTCTTGGCTCTCTCGAGGGTGGGTAAGAAGGCCATAAGGTTGGGATTCCAAGGGTAATGGTTGCATTAGTGGAGAGTAAGGGTAGTGGTTTGATACTGCCTTTTTATTGCTTTCCCTATCTACGAATATATATATATATATATATATATATATATATATGGGTTGTATTTCCATTTGATGGTATTCAGTGGGTTCTTCCTAGATGGATTGATGGAGTGTCAGGCGGGTGATGATTCAGTGTCATAGGAGCACGATCAGGTTCAGACCCTTTAGAGTCAAGTAGAGAAGGTATAAGATCAGGGGTAGGCTCAAAGATAAGTTCCAAAACATGTTTAGGTGAATGTGGGGAAGTTTCTAGATTTTTAATTGTTTGGGTCGTGTCTTGACAAGAAGCACTAATCGATCCTGGTGCAGGTTCTCTAGGGAATCAATCGGGGTTGTCAAGGAGTAGATCCATCTATGGCATATCTGACGTAGGTGTTCCAGTCACAAAACCACTAATTTTTTAGGGCAAGAGTGGTACTTAGGTGGTAGAGATCATGATAGAGAGCATACAAATGATCTTTTAATGGATTGAGATGCCTCTAAGGTGGAGGATCATACTGGAGACATACATGCTCAATGTGCAACCAAAGAACTGGTGGGACATGAAGGTTCAGAATGGAAAACATGTGGGTATGGACTACAAGGATTTTGAGAAAGATTATTCTATATCTTTTTCCAAGAGATGCTGAGGGATGAAAGGGATCAAGAGTTATTAATCCCTCGGAAGGGTGACATGTTTTTCATGGACTATGCAGCGATGTTCACTGATTTTCCTCACATCGTGCTCGGTATGGTGAGTGAGAAAACCTCTAGGGTGAGTCAATTCAAGGATGTTTTATGGAATTCCATTAGGGTGCAGGTAAATATCTTTAGATTGGACTCAATATTTGAGGTAGTGAACCAGGAACTCATAGCCAAGGGAAACCTGATAGATAGGTCGTACTCGAGTTGAGAAGTGGATTTGAGTGACTTCAGTGGATACACTTTTGATAGTAGGAAATGTGGTTAGGATGAGTTCTAGTATGGATGTTAGGACAAGTACTTGATATGACCACCTCATGGTGGATCTTATATAGTTTTATTCCATTTTGGGCATCCAGGACACATCCCGAATCAATGTGAGTGGCCTCCAAATGAGTGTCGGGCATGTGGATGGGTTGGGTATCTTGATAGGTTCTATAGGAGGAATTCCCATTAAACTGGTGATCAGTTTTTGGGAATTAAGAAGGATTCTAAGGTTGGTTTAGGATTCGTACCAGGTGAGGGAGGATGAGAATCAACTGCACATGAATGTCATGGAAGAGACAGTGAGACCCATTAGTGGGTTCAATGGCTAGTGGTTGGAGTAACACCACAGGCAAGTCAAGATTCGGGTAGTCGTGTTTCAGGCCAGGTGCATGCCGTGGAGCTACATGGTGATGAGTGGGATAGTGAGAAGATGGTATTCATAGGTACTCCATGTGCGTGGCCATGATTTTATTTTGTTTTTTTCATGTCCTATTGGTGCATGTCTTTTTTGGTGAATTAGGTGAAAAGGGTATGTAAATCAACTGACCGAAAGCTACTCTGTATGTTGACATCATACCGAATGTGTTATATATATATATATGATGTGTGAAGAAATATGTTTTATACTTGAGCACCGTGGGTGTGGGATTTTGAGGTGCTTGGAATGTGATCATCCAAGGATGCGAGTTTCTAAGATGTGATGGAATCAGGAGCATTGAGGAGATGTGGGGTTACATGAGGTGAGAGGCATCTGGGCACCATGATGGTTCAATACTTGACTGAGGTTCAATGAACTGAGATTAATTTGAGAATCTATGTAGATTTGGAACCTTGATTTTTTCAGGGTGCCATGGGCTCGAGGTGGGCACTGATGCAGTGCAAGAAGTGGTTGGGTGTCGAGAGAGACATAGGAGCACATGGTGAGGTGAGGGAGTGTTAATGAATCATGGGAGGACTATGAGTATGTGAATTGGTCATTGGACCTTTAATTTTTTTGAGATTTTGGTCGGTATGTGACCCGGTTAGGCAATTCCTAAGGTGGGGAGACCCCCTAAGATAATTGGCCTAAAACCATGAGGTTGGGGCAGTCTGGGTTTGTTTTCACTAGAATGGGTACATTCAATACCATATAAAGGTTTTGTATGATATCTCAGGGATGATATATGTTATGGTTAGTAGATTTTAACATCCCAGATTGTTTACGAATGGGTTAAAAACCACTCCTGTTTTGAACTTTTGAAATACTGAAAATTCCATCTTCTAATCTAATTATCATAACTTAATTATGAGAGTTATATTAGTTTTATATCATGTTTTTACATGAGTTTTAAGATTTAATCCAAGTATTAGGTGTTTAAAGAAGGTTTTAGGAGCATCAAAGGCCTAAATGAATGTTTTGGAGTTGCAGGTCAGGGTGCACGGTTTAGGGTAAACTGTGCGACCCCTTCCAAGTAACTGTGCAACTTGTTTTTGAACTATTTCATGTTTGGGTAAAGTGTGAAAGTTAGGCACATGGCCATGCGAGGTTCTATGAATTTTTTTCATAGGGCTTCCACAGGGTTTGTTCATAGTTAGGTCAAACAGTGCACAAGCTGTGCGAGGGATCCATTTTGGGAAGTAACTCAATACTGTAGCTCTCATGGTTTGCACACGGTTTGGAAAACCTTTTGGTTAAACCATGTGGCATGTACATGGTGTTTTTTTAGTTTTTATTTTATATTTAATTTCTTATTTCTCTCCATTTATTCTCACTTGGTCACACATAGTAGGAGGGTTCCTCCATTTTTCTTTCTTCTCTCCTTTTGATCCAACTCCTCAATCGGTGGTCCATTCTTCGATCTGTCAGATGATATAGAACCACATCAATATGGCTAACCTAACCCATGTTCTTCTTCATTTTCCTTTCACCTAATGGAGCACTAAATCTATTTCATCTGTTTCTCCCTATTTTCAGAGCACTCAACAGAAACTCATATATACTCCAAACAGCTTCGATTTAGAGCTTGATATTAGACGTTTCTACATCAATGAGTCCAATGTAGGTGGTGAATATATTTTTTTGTTTTTTTTTCACACAATTGGGTTTAAAATATTTTATTGTGCTTTTGGGTATTTTGATAGGGACCCAATTATATCTATTTCTCCATGTTAAAATGATCGTGTGACCCATGGTATGTCGTTGGGAATTCCCAAATCCTATTTCTCTAGAGTACAGCTAGGTTAGAGGTTATTACTCCTTGTAGTTGTTTGGTTAGGGTTCCAAACTCTTTAAATTTTAGTTTTTTAATTTATTGGTTTGATTAATCCTATTTGAGGTATTCAAGTCCTCCAAAATATATTTTTATGAATTTTTAGCTATGAAATTTAATATTATTAAATTTAATTTCCTATTTAAAGTGAATTTTGCTTGTGAAATGAGATATTTGGACCCAAGGGGTCAGGAAAGGCTTGGCCCAAGGTTGAGGTGGCTATCCCATCATGATTTAGTGATGTTGTTCACTATTTAGTCTTGTCCCAAATTTCTTGAGTGGTTTGACCATAGGATTGGGTGTCAAGGATATCGTTTGAGGTGGTGAGGCCATCAAGTTGGGTATGACCCGTGATATTGGGATGGAAAGGACATCATATTTGAGAAACATGGTCACAAGGGAATGAGGTTCTGGTTGATGTGTCTTAGGTGATATATTGGTGATTTTTTCTCACCTGTGATGTCTAAAGTTCCAAATTGAGTTGTGTTCACATAGGTTGACTCTATGATGAGGTGGTTTTTAGCACTTGAGTGGGTAGAGTATCCTAGTAGTGCAGCTTAGAAAATGGTTTGGGGGTGCTTTATTATAGAAATACATGTAGAAGGTGAGGAGCCTTTGGTTGATAGTGATGAGGTAATCAGTTGGGGACTAAGGCTCTCCATGCTTGAGGCCATGGGACTAGATTTTTTATTTGAGGGAAGATATCGATGTGCCTCCAGACATCATGTTATGAGCCTAAAATGACTTTTATTTGTTGATATATATTGTTCTACCTCAATATGTTGGGTTTCTAGGTGACTGATTCTTTTTTTAGCTTCCATTTCCTATATCAGTATTCTTTTTTTATACGTATGTACTGTACTATGGTTGGCCCTTTAGAAGCCTTTCTTTTTGGATATTGTATGTACAAAATTTTTTATATGCATGATTGTTCTGTTTAGTTTCTATAAGTGGTGTGTTTGTAATGTTGATCTTCTTTTTTATTTTATGTTGTTTCTATTTATTTATTTCTTCTGCTATATATTTGATACTAAATTTTCTTCTTCCATTAGTGGGTCTGGTTCAAGTCTACTAATTAATTTATCTTCTATTGCATGTTAAACAATATTATTTTTCCCATTATTATTTTTACTAGTGGAGCGTATATCCTCCCCAATATACCTCTTTAAAACCCTCTCTCCAAGTTAGTATCCTTTAGCATTCGGGGAGGTCTGCCTAAGGCCTGTCATACCCTGCCCGATAGCACTGTTTGGATGGCTAATTGGGATGGGATGCTATATTTTACCATTGTAACATCACATGATAAAACCAATACATGAATACCTTTTTGAAAGATACACATGTGATATCCTCATGCAACTTAGCTTAAACAATAGAGTCCCACTATCACTTTCCCAGTCCCTTAAGAATATATGTTAAAAAATTCACATTGGAGTCCTTAGGAGTCTTCAAAAATTTTAAGATCTTATCAATACGCTCAATCCATTATTCATATTCTTAGGGTCCTTTATAACCATATAAGATGGGGGGATGTTTCCTAGTAAATTTTGAGCCATGATCTACGACTTTGCCCAGATTCCAGACACCTTCTAGGCCTAGAGTTTGAATGGAGAAGATTATATCTTCCAAAAAAGATGGTTCCATTAGACTATTTTCCTCTAGAACCTCTCTCACAACCTCCACACTCAGATTTGGAAGATCTCTTCTTGGAGGCATTGTCTAATTATCATAAGACACAAACCAACCAGTCTCAAGAATATTCCAAAATCATTAGACTAACTTAAGGTATCCATATCAATTCTTTAAAACAATACCAATTTAAAGAAATTATGAATTATTATAAATAATACAACACCTTAAGAAAGTAATATTTCAATTTCAATAAACCTAAAATCTAGTTTATTCAAATAACCCCAACTACCAATTCTCAATCTTGGAAACAATCACCGAACACCCATTTCAACTCTTGTTTAGTCATAGATGTGAGCCAGCTAGACCCCTTATCCACACTTACTATTGAAATTAAAATAGTCTTAAATATGGTCTACCATGACACTAAACCAAACCAAGGAAGTGTCACATCACTTTAGAATGGGTAATCCTCTAATAATAATTTGTAATGAACCATCTCGATTCAACTAAACGAGTCACATGAGATGACCCTCTACACAGTGAAGTGAAACCAAAGAACTCAAAACCAGTCTCATGTGTGACTTAAAAAAAGCTATACAACTAAATTGTAACATGGAATAAAGAAAAATATCCATGGGATTGAAAAAGTCAATCCATATAGGCCAATCCCGTAAGACAAAATATATTAGACAAAACATGTCCCTGTGTGACCATTTTTCAACACCAAACCTTCACATTATGATGAAAAATACCCTCAAGATAAACCGGCATGATACACAATTCCCATCCCCTTACCTAAGTCCATAAAGACAACATCTACAATTTTCCAATAAAACATGTATAGTGTGAGCAAAAATCCCAGTATGATGCCACCAAATAATCTATAAAAGTTAAAATATCAATAATTAATTCTCTCTTAAATTAAAATAAATCTAGTTTAGAATGAATTTTATTAAAGTAAAACCATTTTATAAATCGTACTTTGGTTTTCATAAAAACATACTATATAACCAAAACATGGAAAATATCCAGAATAAAATAAACTATGTACGCATAGGCAAACCAACCATTGATACACTATAAGATAAACATGTGAGTGGATAACCCTAAAATTCAAATCATGTGATAAACCAATAATAAATGAAAAATAACACTATATAGAATATAACCTATTGGTATACGTACTAGACATGAATGAAAAAAACCAATCCAAGCCTAAGGTGGATCTAAAGAATATAAAATCTAGTGTAATTAGTCAAACTAAAGTGATAATAAACCTCTTTTGGCATCACACATGAAAGAGTGGTGAGTCTATTCCTGATGAAAAAATGTTACCCAATGTTTTATATCTATCAAAATCCATTTCAAAACCCAAAAAACCTTTAAATCATTTAATCAATAACCTGTTGTGTGGAAAAACTATTTTTGAAACAAAAATCCCTTTAAAACATGTATATTTTCCAACAAATCCATTCCAATGTAAAATCAATCAATTTCATTGAACTATCCAAATGAATTGATATGAATTTAAGGAAATTCATGAATCAGGACCACTTTTATAGATACACCTACCTCAAGAATAGATGAAACTTAGTCACCTTCAATAATGGAAATAGGTAACTAACAGACCGACCTTTGAAATATATGGAAAGAGGAGAAACTAAAAAGTATCAATAGAAAACACCAACTAATCACAACCAAATACAAAAACATATACAAATACACTGATATAACCATAGGTAGAGAATAAATAGGAATACCTCTTACTAAGGAGAAGCTACACAACTTCAATTAAGATCAAACATAGGATATAGCGATCCAAAAGGAGGGAGATCACCCAAAATCTCCCAAAATCTCCCAAAGTTTTGAGAGGGAAGCATAAAAATTTAATAGAGAAGAGTTTAGGTGTGCATGGTAATAAAAACAAATGGACCCAAAGAATTCACTCTAAGAATTCCTTTCATGTAATGACTTTGATTATTTTAAAAATAAATTGAAAAAGTAATTATCTCAAGTTTATTTAGTCCCATTTGACCAATTAATATCATGAAAATATTTCATGTCTTATAATATTTCATGGTATGAATGGGACTCATGGTATCTACCCTATAACTGATTCACATCATGTAACTAGTTCATGATGTAAATATGTCTAGAAATTAATCAAAAGTCCAGATTCTATAGATAAATCCCAAACCATATCAACTGATTTCTGAACCAATAGAGAACCCCCATAATCCTTTGACATATTTTTACCCTTAATCCATCAATAAAAACAAAAATATATCCTCATACTTTAATTTATTTTCCCAAAAAAAATATCTTCATCCCCAAAGGGCCTGACACACACCCACACAAAAAAGAGGAGTAAATACTAGATTCAAGAATTACCTGAACGAAGGTAACGCAATTTTACATTGTTAATTTATCAATGACTACCCATATAACATTATTTCCCTAGGATGTATTTGGAAGACCTGTAACAATGTTCAAAGTGAAGTTTCCTTGCTTCCATATATGTATGGATAGTGTTTAGTTCACTCATTTGGGTAGTTGTTTCTTATTAGTGATTTCATGATATACTAGGAATCTTGAAGTGTAATTAGAAATATCCCATTTCTAGTTATCCCACCAAGAATGATCTCATTGATCTCTATTCATTTTAGTTCCCTCAATATATATAGAGAATGAAAAGGTATGATATTTATCCATAGATTCTTTATTTAAATCTTTATTGGATGGGATACATAGACTTATGTGAAACCTTAGTACTCCCTCTTAATCAACATTGAACTTAGTAAGCTTCCAATTTTCAACAGCTTCTATCTTTTTTTAATATAGGATTGTCTCTATGTTTATTCTTGATCTTCTCAAATAATGATGGTTGGGATATAATTTGGGATAGGATTAATGATGTCCCTTCCATTATAACTTCCATGTCTATCTTTACCATGTCATTTATCAATGGATCTCTTTCAATCCCCATAATCACAAGAACTTTGGGGTATTTTTTACTCAATGCATCAACTACTCTATTTTCTATTATAGGGTGATAATTGATTGAAAAATAATAGTTCTAAATAATTTATAGCAGTATCATTTTCCTCATGTTAAGTTACTTTTGGGTGAATATATACTTTAGACTATGGTGGTTGGTGTATATATCACACTACTCTCCATAGAGATAGTTTCTCTATATCTCTAATGAAAATATAACTATAGAAAACTCTAAATAATGGGTAGGATACTTTAGTTCATGAGGTTTTAAATTTATCAGTACATTGATAATCACTTTTTCATTTTTCATGTGTTAATATCCAAGTACATTCATGGAAGAATCACTATAAATAAAAAATATATCCTTGTTATATGGTAATGTTAGAATAGGTTCTCTAACCAAATTATTCTTCAGTTCTTGGAAACTTTCTTTACAAACCTTTTTCAAGATAAAATTAACTCCATTTCAAGTTGACCTGGTTAGTGGATTTTAAATCCATGATTTTTTTCACAACCCTTTTATATCATCTTTATAGACTAAGGAAACTATGGATCTCAGTTAATATTATAGGACATGGCCTCTCCTCTACAACATTTTTCTTTACTAGATCTACCAAGATTCCATCACTAATCAAAATGTTTTCTAAGAAAGTGACTTATTTTAACCATAGATATAATTATCTAAATTTTCCAAAATGATTTTCCTTCCGCAGGGTTTTAAATATGACCCTTATATGATCCTCATACTATTTATGTCTTTATCAATATATCATAATTTTATCAATAAATACCACTATAAATTTATCAAGGTAGTCCATAATGACTCTATTCATCAAATAAATAAATATGATAAGAGCATTATGCATGATAAAAGGAATAAAAAACACATAATGTCCATATCTTTTTTGGAATATAGTATTTTGGATATATTATTTTATTACCCTCAGTTGTTGATATATCGACCAGAGGTTAATATGGAAGTTGAATTGATACCCATAAAGAAGGATGAAAAATCATCAATCATTAGAACTAGGTATTTATTCTTTACTATGATCCCATTAATTTCGATATAATTAATTCATATTCTCATTGATCTATCCATATCTTTACCATGGAAATTGGTTCTCCCTAAGGATATACACACTGATGAATACAAACATTCTCCAAAAGATCTTGAAGTTTCTTAATTAAATCCTCTAACTCTATATATGAAGTTCTATATAGGGTTTTTGATTTATTATTGTATCCATAATGAGTTTAATTGAGAACTATACCTATATTTCTAGGGTAGGTCTGGGAAACTCTTCAGGAAATACACCAGTGTATTCCTGAACAATGGGTTCATCTCATATTTTTAGACTAACTGTTTCTTCAAATTATTTGTGAATAATTTCCATAAATAAGGAAATAAGTAGAGGTTCATAGAAAGAATCAGGATGGTATATCTATCCTTTGAATATAATTATAGGTTGTATCATCAAGAAAATTAAAATTTCCTTTAATTTAAAATGTTTTAGGAATTATATTTTGGAAACCAATCCATACTAAGTATCATGTCAAATTACACCATTAGAATGACCACTAGGTTTACGGGGAGAATATACTCACCAAATTTAATTAGGGAATTCTTTTATATATTTTATGCCTCAATAGTTCCTCCATGAGTTTTAACTAATCACTCTACCAAAAGCAGTTCGGGATTTAACTTGATGTTATTTTCAAACTTGAATGAAATTAAAGAATGTATAGAACCATAATCCAACAGTGTACATGATAGATTTAATTGTATTATATGTGTACCTTCTAGAACATCATTTGTAGGAAAGTATTCAGCTATCATTATTAAAAAATCAATACCTTTATCACTTTTCCACATTTGGGATTTATGGTGGTTTCCCTCTATTATCTTCCGATTTTGAGAATTGTTTAGTGAAATGTCCATGCTCCCCACACTTGAATCATTTCACAGAATGTTGTGCTCTCACTATATTCCCTTATTTATTAGAATTTATATGTTGATTATTTACATATCCATGAAAATTTCAATCTATATGGCCACATCTTCAGCACTTGTAGCACATTACAATTTTTTGTAGACAATTACCTAAATGATTCTTCTAAAATTTATTGACATAGGATTTTTTACTTTCTTCTAGTCTAGATTCTTTCCAAATTTTTTTTCTAACCTTATCTTCTTGTAATTCAATCTATGAGTCCACTAGGAATATATGACCACCATTTTAACTTTTATAAAACATCATATTGTCTCTTTATAACCCAAAAAGTCTTGTTTTACCACATCTTTACATAGATGGTGTCTAAGTACACTAATGAATCAATTGATATTCTCAACAAAATTAATGAAAATAATGAATCATAATGTGCAAGAATTTTAAAGATAATATCATTATTCCCCACTAATTCATTTTCCATTTTCATTAGACCATGTAATTACCTCCATATCCCGATTTTAGGGGTGTGAAGAAAATACTTATTTAAAATTAATTTTTTAAAGTCTTCATATTCCATGGAATCAACTTTATCCTTTGTATTAATGTTCTTGATTAGTGACCACCGCTGATGAGATTATCCATCTAAGAGATATAATTCCAACATAATTTTTTATTTCACATAATAATAAAGAACAAAAAAATATATTTTATATAGTGTTGATACATTGTTCTATGAGCAATGGATTAGAGGTTCCACAAAAATAGGTGTTTGTTGAAACATTAAGGATTCATCTTCTAGTTTATCCTTTATTGGTGAATTCAAATTTTCAACTTGTTTTAGTTTTTTATTAATGACCTGAGTTAATTGATTCATCATCATTATAAAGTTTTCAACTACACATCCCCAATATTGGGAAGGTTATCATTTCATTATCCATTTCATATGTTATTTACATGATTCCTTCTATTTACTACCATGTTTCCAAAATAAGAGAGCCTAAGTGTGTATTTTTTACTATTTTAAATCTCATAATAATAATTATAATGTAAATATTAATCCTAATTTTTTCTAAGATCACTATTATAGGATTATATACTTCAATATAAAAATAGAAAATTATATTATCTATATATACTTCATAATATATTTTTTAAAATATTGTAATTAACCTAATAATATCCCATTGGAGTGACAAAATAGGTGTGAAAAGGCCCATTTTTGATGCACTGAGTGATGATTGAGTAAATAACCAATCCTACCTTTTTAGGGTTATCACCCCTAAGTATAACTATGTCAGAGCCACATCAACTTGTAGTGTCCAGTTAGGGATTTCATTGCATGGAAACCACTCACTTTAAATTATACCAAAATTTTAGGATGTTTTCATTAATTTAGAAATATCACTAGGGATATCACTAATTTTTTCTATTTCTAATTTCAATAAATAACCAAATATTTACTTTGACACCAACTATGACAACCCACATTTTTACAACATGATTTTTAACATAGTTCTTTAACATACTATTATGTTAATAACTTCGAAGGTCCTTTAAAGGGTTAGTATCTTGTAAATAAGGTATAAAATACATGAAATTCATAAGGAAATCATAAACATAAACAATATTTAATATTTTTAAAATAATCCTTTATTATTCTATCTTATTTCACCACACTGCAAATGATTTCCTGGGAACATGTATCAATAAAAAATAGTGATCACAAAGCCTAGTAAGGGATAAAAAAAGAACATGGATCATGAGAATTTATTATGTATAAAACATAATAACATAATCATAAATACATAATACATAATATGTGAATGTGGCTACACCATATAAATGATACATTCATAAACATGTCACCAAGGTTCATCACAGAGGTGTCGTAAAACATATTACCCAGGTTATTCACCAAGGTATCTTAAAAATATCATATCTAGATAAAATTGTTTTAGTAAATACTTTGGATTTATGTTAGGGTGAACCATTTATAATTATTAATTAATGTGTTCCACAAATACCATAGCGCACTTCATCAAAAACCCATGGAGAATAAAAAACATGTTTCATATAAAATCTTTGAGCATATGTTTTTAGAGACTTAAAATTTTCATCATTTTTAACCCAAAAGATGTGAATATATGTTTTATAAATGTAAATTCACAATAAATGAATTTTAATCATATATATAAAAATATGTTTTAATAAAAATAGGTATGAATATTCATAACATAAAAATAGGGGCATGAAAAAATCAAAGGATGATTTCAACAACACAACAAGTATACAAAGTATTTTATGGAATGAGATTAATGAGATGTAATGGAAGTATATAATTGTTATAACAAAATTAGGATACTAATAGAATGATATGACGTGGATGGGAATATAATAAATTTTAAATTAGAGGAATATCTATAAACGAATTACATGGATAAAAAGGGATAGTAATAGAATCCCTTACCTTGCCTAATATATTCTTAAAGTCTGAGGAGAGTTTTTTGAAACCTTAGAAACTAATTTTAAAGGCTATATAGAGGGAAAATTGTAACAACCCCAACTCTAGGATCCTTGAATTATTGGTTGTCTTATTATATTTTCATATGATATAAGGAATCACATCCTGAAGGACTGAATAGTTTATTAGTCTTGGTAAACTAGATATATACTTGACATTTGAATTACATTTTAAACATAATATAGTCAATGTATTTTATTTTAGAACACCATTATTTAACTTAGTTTAACCCTGAATATCAATCATAAAACAATTCCTAGTATCCTAGGGAAAATAAAAAAAGAAATGGGTGAGTGCAAATATTGAGTAAGGATTACATACAGTACAAACTATCTTTTATCAATAATGCATAATCAATATGTGAAGTTGAATAACTGACCAAACATTCCATTTGATCAATACCATTTCTATCATAAGTATATAAATGTTAAAGATTATGGAATTTAAAATAATTGAAAAAAATGTTATTTAATCACTAACTTTTTCACAACCTAAATCCAGTGATAATATCATAGCTAATACACCATGGATAATAATAACCGAACTCTTAGAGAATAAAATACATGATTATTGGACATCGTGTTCTCAGGAACATGATACCTCTACCATAAATACCTTCCACAAGATGGTTTAAAACTATAGGTATACAACCATTTAATTTGTCCAATGAATTTGTCTCATGTGACCAACCGATGCATCGATGGGATATATAATTCCAATCCCCACCCATCACTACAAGTCCAATGCATTCCTAATATATCAAAATGATTTATTTAATTCATGAATGAATATACCTTATAAAAAATATCAATATTGAGTAAATAATAATAATGTATCAATAATTCTTTAGTCAATCAAATAAATTCAAAAGGTAACATCATATGTATAAATTTTATGTGGTTTAGGCATTAATTATATCCATGATACAAGAATATGGATATTTAAGAGAAATACAATATCCAATGATCAGAATTAAGTGATTTCTTTAAAGGTTGGTATCATTAAAACATATAACCCATGATGAATAAGTAAAATAATAGTTTGTTATCATTTACGGATAAAATTACCATAAAAGGTCATTGAAAACATTTTTAATGAAATTGTTTTTCCACTTTGAAATTCACTTTTTTAAATAAACTGCACAAATGTGAAGAAAGAATTTTATTTAAAAATAAATATTTAAACATGTAAATTAATATTCAAATAATTCAGGATTAATTATGGTAGTAAAATATTCTCATGCTGTATAAGATAAAATAAAATATTCCTTCTGTATTTTCACATAAAAGTTAATAAAGTACCTTGTTTGGAAAAATGACATGAATATTCCTTTTAACAAATTTTGTAAAAAGTTAAACATGGGTAAAAAATGATTTAAACAATTGTACAAGAATAGTAAAAAAAACAGAATATATTTTTAGAAAACATAGACATGGAAGTGAAATATTCCTCAATAGAGACTTAAATATAATAATACCAAATAATGAAGAGATTTTAAAATAAACACTTACCACTTAATTTTATTTTTATTTATAAGCCCTATGAAATAAATTAATTAAAATTAAAAATTAAATACAATGAATATAAATAGAATCATGATATTAAAAATTAAATGGTAATTATATACACCACATAAAAGAAATAAGTAGTGAATATGGTATGTCTTAGGAAAGTAAATGTGAGGCAAGAAACCCTTACCTCAGGTTTGATTTCCTTTGTATGTGCTTGAACCTCATGTATAATAATTATAGATTTATTATAATTTTACTAAACATTAATAATAATATATATAATACCATATATTATTTACTTATATTATTTTATCATCATTTTATTATCAATTCATTTCTAAAATCACTATTTCGGGTAATAAATGCTTCATTTTCCATGTATGTTTTGATTTCACAGGCCTAGTTGTTATACTTTTATTATAGTTCCATCATATCTAGAATATTATTTATGGTTTAAATATAATATATATTATATATATATATATTTATATTCATCCATAAATATAGATATATAAAAAAGAATTACACTATTTTTGAAGAAGGTAAACTGTATGTACGCATGGATACTATTCCAATTTTCAATGGATGAAAATAAAGAAATGTGAATAGTAATTAATTATTACAAATTAATATTTATGTTATAAATATAATATATAATTATTATTTATATCTTTATAACCATCTAATTAAAGTGGTGATGAAAAATGAATTACACTACTAAAATGAGACGGTAAGATGTACGTATGCACGAGTAATGTTTTCAATTTTAATAAGATAGAGAAATGATAGAAAAAATTTCCATTGAAAACAATAACATATCAATATATTTATGATACTATATTTATTACTTTATAATTTTTTCAACACATTGATAGGATGTAGAAGAAGATTTTTTTTTGAAAGAGATGGTCAAGATGACTACCTTCTCTTAAAGAATCCTTCTTTGGGTCTGCTCTTAGGGACACTAGAGTTTTTATTTTTTGAAGAAAATGAACTCAAAAACTTTAATAAGAATGTTTTTAATAGAAATGTTAATGGATTGGTTTATATAGATGGCTTAATGTTGTGTTAATAAGTGAGGGAGGAAGTTCCCTTTTATAATTAAGGTGAGGGGAACTTTTGGAATTTCTCAAAATATTACATTATAATAAATTAATTTACCATGAAAAATTACACAAAATGGGATCTTATTAGAAGATAAGATATTATGGGGTTATTTTTCACAAAAACCAATGGAATTTAGACAAGTTTCAGTGTCATTTTAGACCTTATCATTTTAACCAACCCCTTGGTCAATTATTTTTGACCTTAACCATAATAACCACTATTTTAATCATAAAGAGATAATAATGTAACTATAAATGAAAAAACTACTCATAAATGGAAAATTTATGTTTTTTAAAACTATAGAACATTCACGTGGATGAATATAATATTTTTATGAATTTTAAATAATTTAATAAAACGTTATTTTGATAAATTATCATTAATATCAACCTCAACACTATTCATTTTATTTGAATTCAAATACATTAATAAAATGGGGGAATTAAACTATAATTCTATAATAACTCTTTAATATTTCATATATATATATATAATTGGTTTCAAAAATTAAACCATTCAAATTATTTCAAAATTTATATTTTAATATCATTTATTTTATTTTTCTTTTAAATAAATAAACAATTTATTATCATTGCACAAGCATTGAACGTAATTATATAATTTATAAAAATTTAAAAAAATTCTACAATAAAAATAAATAAATTAAGATCAAAATAGATATTTATTTTCATTCTTATCTTTCATTTTTACATATGTGGACTCATATAATATTTTAAACATAGAGAGAGTGATATTTTGTAACTATCTTTGAATTAAATAATATATAAGTCATTTTCATTGAAAATATTCCATTAAACAACTCCAATTAGGTAATAAGGTAATAATGTTCTAATAATGTTCATCCAATAATTTTTTGATAAGTTTAGGACATCTTTATACCCTTTTGTTTTTGTTTAATCCCCTCGTTAACTCTTTTGACAATTATCATACTATTAAATGTTTCTACTATATAAGGATCAATAATGTTACTATAAAATGTAAAATGACCCATAAATGGACTATTATAGATGTTGTAAACCATAACCCATTACATTTTATGATTTTTTTTATTTTTATGAATTTTTAATCATTTAATAATATTTTTACAATAAAATATTCATGATGTAAATATTTAGAATTATTCATTGAATTAAATTTAATAATATCATGATAACACTTATAATTATATATAAATATTTTATCATCTCCCTAATATGTAAAGTTCATCTTTAAAATTCGCGTATCTCATTAATTTTTTGAAATTATATAAATGTTTAAAAAAATTAATATGGTTTATTTGATTTCTTCAATAAGTGAATAATTATGGTATCAACGTTGTTTAATAATTTAAGGTAACTAATTCATAAAAAAAATTAAAAAATTTACCACAATTAAGATAAATATTTTAGATAACATAATAATATTTATATTTTTACATATCCTCTAGATAAACCCATATTTAAAATTTTATATTTATTAAAAACATGAGTGTAACATATTTGACTTTTCTTTAAATAAAATATTATAAATATCATAATCACATAAAAATGAAAAAAGACATATATTCTAACCTTGAATAATTATTAATAAAAATTAATCTTTCTATAGAATTGGAATAAGTGTTAGGGTCATTTTATAGTCCTTATAATATTATTTTTAACTTTATTAACCCGATTTACCCATTACTATAGTAACAAACAATAGTAAGGTTATTATTTATTTTGAAAAAAAACTTACAGTGACCACTTTACTTATTTTGAAATTCTTGAATTCAAATATGGATTCTAGTTTTCAAAATCCAAAACTCAAAATTTGAATAATTTAATTTAAAATTAATCTTAAAAAATTTAATGAAAAAGAGTTTTTTTTAAAAAAATGCCATTTTTAAGGATTAAAATATTTTTATTCCAAATTCAACCATGAAATTTATTCTAATGAACACAATTAGATTATAAATAATATAATATATATAATTTTAATTTTAAAAAATTTTAAAATAAAATTTAACTTTTAAAATAAAATGTAACTTTTAAAATGTTTGAAATAAAAATATAATTTCAATAAAAATTGGTATTTTAGCATTCGCTGAAAAAAACTTTTTAGAAAAATATGAAAATTTCAACCTAAGAAAATTTTGATATTCTGATTTAAAAAATTAATATCATTTTATCATATAAATTTTTTAAATGTTTAAAAGATTAATAATATTATTTTCTCATAAAAATTAATAAAAATCATTTTTGTGAAAAACACTTGAAATGAATTTACAAAAAAATTGAGTATATATTTCCTAAAAATTAATAAATAAATTTAAATTGATTATGGAATTTATAAATATTTCATAATTTGGTTAATACTATCCATATCTTCCAATTCAGTGGCTATATTATAATGTTCATATTTAAATCATAATATTTAGGGTTCGTTTAAGCTCGATGTTGCGTGTTATATACGCTATTGAACATAATGTTCCTTTAAAATATTTGGGTGTTACATTCTCCCCTACTTTAATAAATTGGTACTCTAAATTTAAACCTCTGATCTTTAATAAACGTTTTTTCATTTGAAATTACTTTATGAAAATACCACATTGTAAAAAGGGTCAAATAAAAATTATTATTAAATAGAGAGAAAGGGAAGTGTGAAGGTCATATAGAATAACACATAATAGGTTTTCATGTTTTAGAACATAAGAGGGAAGTGAAAACATGGATATAAAATAGATAACTAACTCCCAAGTACTGATGGAGAGTGATTCAGAAAATGGTCATGGTAAAGATAATCATCGCTAAACTGTAAATATGTGATGTGTTAAAATGCCATTGATTTCTCATTAAGAAATGTTTATGGATAATGTTTTTTTACTTCAAAGTTAAAGTATTATATTAATATCTAGATAAATTAATCAAGAAAAAACATACATGATCCTTTTAATTTTGTAAGAGTAATCTCATCCTTTGGTTGTGCTTCAATCTATTTCCACTTCATCTCTTACACCAGAAAATGAATATTCAATATAAATTTTCATACTATAGGAACTTTTAATGTGTTAAAGGATCCCTAAGTAATTCCTCCATCCTATAAATATTTACTAAAACTAAAATGGTTATAACAAGTTATCCAATATGATAAATAAAAAAATAATAATATACAAAGTTGAACTTAAACCATTCCATAAGTAGTTAACCTTAAGACTCATCCAAAATATGTCTGTCTAAAATTTAAAGTCAAAAAATTTAGAAGTAAGGTCACTAAATTAACAAAATAAACATAACATTATATTCCATAACAACATAATGTAACTCTTAATGTCATTTACCAAATATATGAAAACCATTTTCAACTTAAAACCTTAATTAAAACATTCATGCTTCCACAAACAAAATCACAACTTTCCAATATATTAATTAAATAAAAACATGTAGTAAACCCAGAAAAGATAACAAAAAACATCAAATTAAATAGCAATTTCATAGTCACCAATACTATCCCATAAATATATCTTTTTCATTATTATCTCAACATCAAGAATATATTATGTTTATCATCCCTCAATCATGTTTTTTTCCCCAAATGATCAACAAACCACAAAATCACCTATTTTTTACTAATACTATTGATCATATGATTCCAAATACTAAAGGAAAAAAGTTCTTTTGTAATGTCCTGGAATTTCTGTATAATTGTTTTTAATTATATGGAATTTTTTGAGACCGTGAAATCTGACGGTGTGCGATTCTGAGGCCTGGAGTGCCCGGAATGATCCGTCGAAGTTTTGTTATGCTTTAATTAGCACGCATAAGTAGTTTTCATGAAAAAGTGAGATAACTATTAAATGGTAGCCCAGTTCAGAAATATGAGGGCACCATTGCATTCAGAATGTAGGGTTTACCCTAGGCGTGACTTAATTTTGGTCAGTGCGGACCTCCTGTGAGAAAACCCAAAAATGGCATAATTATAAATAAAATAATTAAATAAAATATTTTATTTTTCAATTGCTTATAACTCACAAATGGTAGCTCGGATTAAAAATCTGAAACCACCGCTAAACTCGTGAGATTATGCTTTATTTAAGAAGATATTAACTTTGGCCAGTACGGGTCACCGGTGAAATATAGTTTTTGGATGTAAATAAAATAATTAAGTGACAATTATTTTATTGTAAAATCAATAACTTTTAAACGGTAACTCGGATTAGAAATCCATGAGTACCGTTGGGTTCGTTGGGGCGTGTTTCACTTGGGAAGATCCTAACCTTGACCAGCACGGGTTGAGGGTGACTATTAATAATTTTCCGAACTTTTTTTCAGGTACATTCAGTAAACGCACAAGCGGTATTTTGTAACTTTTGAACCGGTGCTTGGAATTGAAATATGAGGACACCGATGAACTCGCAGTTCCGATATTAACTTAAGGAGACTATCACATCGACCTTAGTCGGCCGAGGGTGAAAGTTAGTTTTTTGTTTTTCATTGGAATAAAAATAAAATAAAGAACACCTTTTTATTTTATTTTTGAAACCCCTCAACATGGGTTATGGTGGTGGGGACCACCCGAGCCTAAAACCCCCAGATTGAATTCTAGTGGTGGGGACCACCCAAACCATCTTAATGGGAGAAACCCCTTAAAATCCCTAATTAATGAAGAGTTGACCCATGGACTCCCTCAAACTTTAATTATGCCAATCAATTGTGCCAACGCAATGCAATTAAATTATGCCAATGAAATCCAATTAAATTGTGCCATTTAATTGCGCCAATGTAAATTAATTAGTGTGACCTTTCAAATGATAATCAACAATGTTGTTGGAATTTAGGAAGGTTTCTATCAAACTAACCTTCATAAATTCCATGATCGTTACTTAACCTCCCCCTCTCCTATTTATATGGAGCTTGGGGGGAAGGAATTGGAACGACTTTAACAAGCGACGAAGCTCTAGTAAAGTGCCGTGACACCTGAAACTTGGAGTACGGAGCCGGTTCCAGTGGGTGGTGATGAGCGACCTAGAACCACAAATTGAAGAACGAGGAACCAGCCTCGAGCTCAGATCGGAAGCACCTTGTGGAGACGCCGAAGGCTGACATTCTCCAACGACTTCGTCTTCTTCCTCATGACATCCTCCAACGAACGACAAGTTAGGGTGGTTGTCTGAATTTTCCCCCTTACCCATTTCTGGAAATTCTTCTTAAATCAAGAAGAAATTATAGCCACTTTATACTGCTTTAATGAGGAGAGTGATGGCCAAACAAACATGGCCCGACCTCTCCGCAATTCTTGAGATTAATTGTTATGTTCTTCGCGATGGAGGAGGACGGAAACCAAAAACGGTGGGGAACGAGAATGGCGGACGGCACCATGGATGGCCATGATGAAGGAGTCGGCACAACTGCGCCGCCCAATGGAAGAGAACCGTAGCTTGTGCTGTGGCAGTGAAGGGAGGACGGCCAGCAGAGATGGCCGCCTGAAAAGGCGCAGTGCGCAACCGCGCTACGCGGAGAGGATGGATGGCCATCTGGCCAGCCACGATGGACCACCGCACCGCCTCACGGCCCTTGCACTGCCCCGCAGCCCCCGTGCCGCCCCGTGGCCCCCGCGCTGCCCAGCGTGGGCTGGTCTGGACCCAGTGAGCTCGGTGGACCCGAACCGGGTCGGGTCGGCCGACCGGGTCGGACCGGACCAGGACCAGCTTCGACCCATTTCTGCTCTTTTGGCCATCACTTTGGCACCGAGTGTCCGTTTGACAAACTATCTGCGGCGTTGGAAACTTTGGAGTGAGATGGTCCCTTTGGGGTACCCCAATGGATATTTGGTTAATGTTGGGTAATGATCCGGTTGGATCGAGCACAAATCCAACCGGGTCCTCGGGACTAAAAGGATAATAACTTTCATACTGGGCGTCCGTTTGACGCACCGTCTATTGCATTGAGACCCCTATGATGTGGCAGTCCCTTGGGATAATTCTTCATGGGACTTAGTGGAATTTGAAGTATCAACCAGTGGCTTGAGGAGCAGATCCTCCAGAGATGAGCAAACTTAGTGCGAGAATCCTATAGCTAGCTGTGGTGATGTACTAGGATCCTGTGTGGGTATGACGACGTACTTACAATGTAATGGGTCATGTGTGGGTCTGACGACGTACTGACAATGTACTAGGATCATGTGTGGGTCTGACGACGTACTGACGATGTACTAGGATCCTGTGTGGGTCTGACGACGTATTGATGATGTACTAGGATCCTGTGTGGGTATGAAGACATAATGAAGTTGTACTAGGATCCTATGTGGGTCTGATGATGTACCGATGATATACTAGGTTTATGTGTGGGTCTGACGATGTACTAGGATCCTTTGTGGGTCTGACGACATACTGACGATGTACTAGGATCCTGTGTGGGTCTGACGATGTACTGACGATGTACTAGGATCCTATGTGGGTATGATGAGGTACTAGGATCCTATGTGGGTCTGACGATGTACTACGATCTTCTGTGGGTCTGATGATGATTTAGGATCCTTCGTGGGTCTGCCTCTTAACAGATTAAGATGATTTAGTAGTTACATCTAATCATCTTTACTACTATACCTAAGATATACCTGGTGTGATTTGAGTTTATACCTGTGTGGTACTTTCCTTCGTGGTAATAACTTTGTGGTATTCCTTCTTTTGTGGAACAATCGAGCATTGTGCTTTTGGGCTGGACCCTGTGTTTCCTCATGATTGAGATGGGTATACTTGATAACTTAGGTATATGTATGGGCATATACCTAAGTAGGGTTGTCAGTTGATTTTATGCTTTGTGGTTTATCCTTTGTGGATTTTGTGAGACCTTGAAGGTCTCGGGGTCCCTACTGAGTATCGTTATACTCACCCCTGCACGAGCTATGCCCGCAACTTGTTGTGTTTGGTGCAGATGACGGACAACGCTGACTGAGGATGAGGGTACCAGGACTGGATGATGCCTGGAGGTGGACCATATGGCGTGTCGGTACGCAGAGGTAACATGCGGACGTGGAGTGATGAGGAGGCGATCTGTACCTACCCTTTAGGTAGGAACCTCATAGGACGACCTGGTAGCTGTCTTTCTCTTTCTTAAGCTGTATTCTATTTCAGTTGTACTTGTACCTTTACTATCGGGCTTGTATTCCAGCCCCTCTTACTTTCAACACTCTTTTTTCTATACAGTTTACTTGTGTTTGTATCTTTCTGTGTGTTTGGTTGAGTGTGTTTACAGGTTATAAAGGCAATGCCTTCCCAGTTTTAAGGAATACGCATTTTGGTGCTATTCTCCATCCCCTGGCCTACGGAAGGCGGGCTTGGGGTAGTCACGGCACGGCCCCCGGGGGACGGGTCATGACAAATTGGTATCAGAGGTGTCGGTTCTACCGTAGAAAATTGGACTATACTCTTTTTAACGGTAATAGTGTTAAGTGTAGTGAGTATGTTTATCAGTTTAGGGAATCTAGTGTTGGTGCAGCGGCTGACGTATCCATACACCAGGACCCTGACTTCTGATTTCTGACTCAGTGCATGAAAACACTGATTGCATGTGTGTTTTGAAAAGTTTTCTTATGTTTTATTGAGTCAGATCATCAGGTATAACTTAATGACCATGGTGCACCTGTTCCTTATCAGGATGTCGCTACATAGACAACCAGCTAGGATTCCCGATAGAGTACACGATGACGGCCCACCGAGCGACGAGGCTCCGGTGTAGGGCCCTATTACTATGTTGGCACCTTCGGGTGGTGTACCAACAACACCACCACCGGTTGGGTAGTAGTTACCTCCAGCCGCACTGGAGGGAAGTGCACCCTGACTGAGCGTGTTTCAAAAGTTCCAGTAGTAGAGACCTCCAAGGTTTTGAGGTGAGACAGATTCCCACACAGCTGAGGGATGGCTGGAGGCGGTTTCTAGAGTTTTCTGCCTAGTTTATACTCCAGTAGGGTATATGGTGATCTTAGCTACTAGTCTTTTCCAATGAGTGACCATAAGGATGGTATGCATAGTGATGAGGCTTCAGTACGTGGACCATTTCCCGAGATGGTACCTTCGGGTAGTGTGCCTGCTATATCACTACCCGTTGGTCAGCAATTACAACCGATGCTACCGGTAGAGGAAACATGTAGGCTTAGTGTCTTACACGTGTTTCAACATCAGATACCCCTCAGGTTCCAAGGCGAGCTTGACCTATAGACGGCTGAGGACTGAATTGAGGAGGTGGCTGAGAGTTCCCTAGAGCTTCTACAACTTTGGAAGGATGACATATTGGTGGCTGATTATTCATTAAGGTGTGCCGACCATATCAGGTACTCGATGAATACAGTAGGACCAGTGCTTCAGGGCTCGGACTGCTGAACGCGGTGTGTTTAGGGACATCCGAGCTAGCAATATTTTTCTATGCATTCCTACTTATGTTAGGGTGCTGGAGAGAACCTTTTTGGTTGAATGTTATTTAGATGAGCGGATGCAGCTAGTGAATGTTAGCAGTGGGAAAGCAGGAAACTGACGCCAGTCTCAGATACTTGGGTGTGTAAAATGTTTCAGGAAGAGGAAGTGTTAAGGACAAATTAATCTGTAGGGTTTCAAACGTGTAATTATAGCTAGGAAAGCAGCATGAGGTGGTATACATTTGGACATGTTACAACCACCACCCCTATGTGGTTCCCACCAGGCTCAGGGAGCCAGAGGACAGAGGAAGGGAGTAGCTGCATGTGGTCAAGGAGTGTGACCCAAGGGCTCTAGGAATGATTCGAGGTATGGTCTATTTCTACTACCAACTGCTGTATCAATATACATAGGCCCCAATCATTCCTTCCTTCCAATAATCTTGTCCAAGACCTAAAGTTTCTAGTTAAACTGTTGACTTGATCCTCACTTCTGGAGATACCTTTGGGAGGAGACTCGGTAATCACACTTATGCTGACGGTGTGATCTGACCCTTGAGGTGAGAGTTTTGGTTGAAACCTCTTGGTGTTAGCGTCGAGGCCTTACGACGTTAGTTTGGGTATCGACTGGACATCCACAGTTCATACTTTGATTGACTGTATTGGGCAAAAAGGTTGTGGTTTCTCTATAACGTCAGAATGGGGTTTTCCTTGGTCGGAGAAAAAGGAAACCCGGGAAACACATGATAAACTCGTGCATAGGAGGGTGCAACCAATCACTCTTGATTTGGATAGACTTACCCTCGTGGCGACAAGAGTTTTCAGTTTTCAGTTCCAAACAGGAGTGGAAGATCATGGGGACATCTTTTCAAAATATTTTTCTAGGATTACCCCCCCCCCCCCCATAGGGAGATGGACTTCTGGTTTGGCTGGGTACTACCAGAGTTTTGGACCAGACCTATCTAGGGTAGCGGCACCCTTGTCAGGTTTGACGAAGAAGGAGGAGCCTTTCCTGTGGACAGAGAAGTGTCAGTAGAGATTTCAGAAGTTGAGACAGTGACGATGTCTAGAGTTCCTCTAAGACTATTAATTTGAGATAATATTTACTCCTGAGAAGGGGAATGTGATAGCAGACGCACTCAGTAGGAGGTTTGGTCAGTAACTTCTGAGTGAGCCATCAGAGCAGCTAGTCACGCTGCAGATATCCTTTGTGGATAGAGATGAAGCTGCTTACCTCCAGTCTATGACTATCACCCCCAAATCCTTTACTAAGTTGGGGAGGCACAACATAGGGGCATTGACTGTAAGGATCAACGTGCTAGATATCCACAGGACTCGCACCTGATGGATTTTTTGAAGCTAGGGAGCATGAGGTCCTCTTCAGAGGACGTACCATGGTACCATTGGTTATTCATGAGGAGGTGTTGAGGGAGTTCCATACGTCCCCTATGGCGGTACATCCTGGTGTGGTGGAGATGTACCAGGACCTCCAGCATCAGTACTGGTGGCCAGGGATGAAGAAAGCAGTGGCATAATTTGTATCACGATGTCTCACTTGTCAGTAAGTGAAGACAACATAGAGTTGTCAAAAGTCTAATGTCAACAGGATACAGATACCCTTGGAGTTCTAGGAGGGGAACTACACATTCTTATGAGTATCTCCTTGATGGGGACTAAGGAGATTTGGCCAAGGCGGAAAATTATCACCGAGGTTTATTGGTCCTTTTCTGATACTTTAGAAGATAAGTGAGGTAGCATACCGCTTGGCTCTTCCACTGTAGTTGGAGAGGGTTCATGATGTCTTCCACGTATCTCAGCTAAGGAGATACGTGCACGAACCATCTCACATCATCGACCACAACGAGCTGGACTTTGATGATGGGGTGATGTTTACGGAGGTTCTAGTGGATATTGAAGATCAACAGAAGCGGGTCCTTCATGGGCGGTTGATAGCTCTGGTGCACATATGTTGGCATCACGAGAACCTCCAGGAAAGCACATGGGAGCAGGAGGCTCAGATTCATGCTCAATAACCTCTTTTGGTTGTTTTTCCTTTTTTTGGCTTTCGAGGATGTAAATCCCTATGGTGGGGAGAATTTAATGTCCCAAAATTTTCGTATAATTTTTTTAATTATATGTAATTATTTTGAGACTGCGAAATCTAACGGTGCACGATTACGAGGCCTGGAGAGTCTAGAATGATCCGTCAAAGTTTTCTTATGCTTTAATTAGTGCACATAAACAGTTTTCCTAAAAATGTGGGATAAATCTTAAACGGTATCCCAGATGAGAAATCTGAGGGCACCATTGAGTTTAGAATGACGGGTTTACCCTAGATGCAACTTAAGTTTGGTCAGCACGAGCCTCCTGTGAGAAAACCCAAAAATGGCATAATCATAAATAAAATAATTAAATAAATTATTTTATTTTTCAAATGCTTATAACTCACAAACAGTAGCTCGGATTGAAAATCCGAGACCACTACTGAACTCGTGAGGGCATGCTTTATTTAAAAAGATACTAACTTTGGCCAATGCAAGTCACCAGTGAAAGATAGTTTTTGGCCGTAAATAAAATAATTAAGTGACAATTATTTTATTGTAAAATCCATAATGTTTAAACGGTAACTCGGATTGGAAATCCAAGAGTACCGTTAGGTTCTTTGGGGTGTGTTTCACTTAGGGAGAGTCTAACCTGGACTGGCGCGGGTCGAGGGTGACTGTTAATAATTTTCTGAACTTTTTTAGGTACATTCAGTAAACGCGCAAGTGGCATTTTGTAACTTTTGAACCAGTACTCATAATTGAAATATGATGACACTGATTAACTCACAACGCTGGTATTCACTTAAGGAGACTTTCAACTCGACCGCAGTTGGCTGAGGGTGAAAGTTAGTTTCATGTTTTTTGTGGGAATAAAAATAAAATAAAGAACAACCTTTTATTTTATTTTTTAAACCACTCAACATGGGTTATGGTGGTGGGGATCACCCGAGCCTAAAACCCCCAGTTTGAATTCTAGTGGTGGGGACCACATGAACCCTCTTAATGGTAGAAACCCCTTGAACTCCCCCATTAATGAAGAGTTAACCCATGGAATCCCTCCAACTTTAATTATGCCAATCAATTTTTCCAATGCAATGCAATTAAATTGTTCCAACACAATGAAATTAAATTGCGCCAACGTAAATTAATTAGGTTGACCTTTCAAATGCTAAGTAACATCATCATTGGAATTTAGGAAGGTTCCTATTAAATGAACCTTCATAAATTCCACGATCGTTACTTACCCTCTCCCTCTCCTATTTATATAGATCTTGGGGGGAAGTAATTAGCACAACTTCAATAAGCGACAAAGCTCTGGTAAAGTGCCGCGACACCCGACACTTGGAGGACGAAGCCGGTTCCGACGGGCGGTGATGAGCGACCCCAAACCATGTATCAAAGAACAAGGAACCAACCCTGATCCCCGATCGGAAGCTCTTTGTGGAGACGCTGAACGCTGACATTCTCCAACGACTTCGTCTTCTTCCTCGTGACATCCTCCAACGAACGACAAGGTATGGTGGTTGTTTGAATTTTTCCCCCTTACCCATTCTTGGAAATTCTTCGTAATTCAAGAAGAAATTATAGCTGCTTGCTACTGATCTAACGTGGAGAGTGCGGGCCAAACACACATGGCCTGACCTCTCCGCAATTCTCGTGATTAATTGTTGTGTTCTTCGCGATGGAGGAGGACGACAACCAACAATGGAGGGGCACGAGAACGGCGGCGGGAACCACGGTTGGCCACAATGAAGGTGTCGGTGCAACCACGCCATCCGACAGAAGAGAATCGTTACTTGTGCCGCGTCAGTGAAGGAAGGACGGTCGGCCGAGCCGGCCACTGACGAAGGCGCGACACGTGACCACGCTGTACTGAGAGGACGGTTGGCCATTCGACCAAGCGCGGCGGACCGTTGCACCGCGGCCCCGTGCCGCCCCGCACCGACCCATGGTCCCCGTGCTGCACAGCGGCCCCCGTGCTGCCTAGCGGCCCCCGTGATCACCACGCCTCCCTGCGGCCCCCGCGCCGCCTCGTGGCCCCCGCACCGCCCCGTGGCCCCCGCGACCCCCGCGCTGCCCTGCCACCCCGTCACCAGGCCAGGCTGCCCAATGTGGGCCGGGATGGACCCAACAGGCCGGGTTGACCCAAATCGTGTTGGGTCGGGCCGGACCGGACCTAGACCAGCTTTGACCCATTTCCGCTCTTTTGGCCATAACTTTGGCACTGAGTTTCCATTTGATGAATCGTTAGTGGCGCTGGAAACCATGGAGCAAGATGGTCCCTTTGGTATACCCCAATGGAGATTTGGTTAATGTTGGGGAATGTTTAGGTTAGATCAAGCGCAAATCCAACCGGGCCCTTGAGACTAAAAGACTAATAACTTACATACCGGATGTCTGTTTGACGTACCAGCTGTTGTGTTGAGACCCCTATGACGTGGCGGTCCTTTGGGATACTTCTTTGTGGGACTTCTTGGTAGTTGGATTATCAACCAGTGGCTTGCTGAGCAGACCCTCCGGAGACGAGCAAACTTAGTGCGAGAATCCTGTAACTGGCTGTGGCGATGTACTAGGATCATGTGTGGGTCTAACAACATGCTGACAATGTACTAGGATTATATGTGGGTCTGACGACGTACAGACGATGTACTAGGATCCTGTGTGGGTCTGATGACGTACTGACAATGTACTAGGATCCTGTGTGGGTCTGATGAGGTACTGCCGATGTACTATGATCCTGTGTGCGTCTGACGACGTACTAACGATGTAATAGGATCCTGTGTGGGTCTGATGACGTACTAACGATGTACTGGGATCTTGTGTGGGTTTGAAAATGTACTGACAATGTACTAAGATCCTGTATGGGTCTGACGAAGTACTGACGAAGTACTAGGATCCTGTGTGGGTCTGACGACGTACTGACGATGTACTAGGATCTTGTGTGGGTCTGACGATGTACTGACGATGTACTAGGATCCTGTGTTGGTCTGATGAGGTACTGACGATGTACTAGGATCCTGTGTGGGTCTGATGACGTACGGAAGATGTACTAGGATCCTGTTTGGGTTTGACGATGTACTGAAGATGTACTAGGATCCTGTGTGGGTCTGACGATGTACTAAGATCCTGTGTGGGTCTGACGAGGTACTAGGATCCTGTGTAGGTTTGACGATGTACTACGATCCTCTGTGGGTCTGATGATGATTTAGGATCCTTCATGTGTTTTCCTATTAATAGAGTAAGATTATTCAGTAGTTACATCTAATCATCTTTACTGCTTCACCTAAGATATACCTGGTGTGAAATGAGTTCGTACCTGTGTGGTACTTTCCTTTTTGGTAATACCATTGTGGCATTCCTTCCTTTTTCGAACAATTGAGATTTGGGATTTTGGGTTGGACCCCATGTTTCCTCATAATTGATATGGGTATACTTGATAACTTAGGTATATGTATGGGCATATACCTAAGTAGGGTTGTTAGTTGATTTCATGTTTTTTGGTTTATCCTTCATGGATTTTGTGAGACCTTGAAGGTCTCGGGGTCCCTACTGAGTATTTTTATACTCACCCCTGAACGGTCTATGCCCGCACCTTGTTGTGTTTGGTGCATACGATGGACAACGCTGACTGAGGACGAGCGTACTGGGACTGGACGGTGTCCGGAGGTGGACCATACGGCGTGTTAGTACGCAGAGAAGACGGGTGGATGTGGAGTACTGAGCAGGCTATCTGTACCTACCCTTCAGGTAGGAACCTCGAAGGACAACCTAGTAGCTATCTTTCTCTTTCTTCAGTTTTATTCTATTTCAGTTGTACTTGTACCTTTAATGTTGGTCTTGTATTCCGGCCCCTCTTAGTTTTAGAACTCTTTTTTCTATACAGTTTACTTGTATTCATATCTTTCTGTGTACTTGGTTGAGTGTGTTTACAAGTTATAGAGAAAATGCCTTCCCAGTTTTAGGGAATACGTCTTTCGGTTCTAGTCTCCAGCTTTGGCCTATGGAAGGAGGGCTTGTGGTAGTCACAACACGGGCCTCGGGGGACGGGTTGTGAAAACTTTAGTACAATCCTTATCTGTATCATTATTCATATAATTATAATATCATTAATAAAATAAATTTACAAAATAATTGGGGAATCCAATTACAGAAGAACTTTAATCATTTCATTTTATTCTTAAACCATTACCTATGCTTCATCATATAGTTCCTTAATACCTCTTTTCTATTATATATCATTTTCAGTCTCTCCATCATCAGAAGTTTAACAATTAATAGTAAAAACATGTTTATTATTATCAGGAATGTTTCCCCTAGGAAAATCATTTTCCTAATTTCTATACATTCCACATTTCAAATATTCAACCATTTATGATTCCTTAGGAATACCATTATTATCCTCCATTTATTTAACCAAACTTTTAACTTTTCCATGGATATTACATGATTGTATTCCTTATTTTATTGACCCAATACATCTTAGTGTTCCTCTAATACATTCACTTAACTGTTTATTCTGACATTGTCAGCATATAGAAAACAGAATCTTCATTCCTCCATGGTCTCTTCCACTTGAGCTATTAGAAAACTAAATCCTTTTCTTATTTAGTGAGTTTGAGAGTAGGTTAAGGTAAATATTGATAATAATTTATCATTATAAATTATTATACATAATCATAATATCCTTTAATCCAGTCATCATCCCATTTTGTTACTCATAAACACATTTCCATCACCTTCAATGTTAACATGATTCCCTCTGGTTCCAACCGTTGACTAAAAAAAATAAAACTATGAGCAGTAATAATCATAGTGGGAAACCACATTATCCATACCTTAACAAAATTTTAAGACATTATCATATACTTAGACTTATACTCCAAGTTAGTCATTGGGTTATGTTCTCTAATCCATGATTTTCTAAACCTAGTTTCTATGGTTTCTATTAAACCTCCTCTGATATCAAATGTATTAACCCCAACTATAGCTTCTCAGATGCAGTGGTTACTTTATTACATTGTCATATGATATAAGGAATTTCATCCTGAAGGACCAAATAGTTTATTAGTCTTAGTAAACTAGATATATACTTAAAATTCATATAAAATTTTAAACATAAAATACACAAAGTGTTTTCTTTGAGTATAATATTATTACACTTAGTATAACCCTGAATATCAATCTAAAAACACTTCCCAGTATCCTAGGGAAAATAAAACATAAGAAATGGGTAATATAAAATTTTTATTAAGGGTTATATATATTGTAATATATGTTGAATTAATAATGAACAATTAATATGGAAATCAAAATAACTTAACATACACGTCGTTTAATCAATAACATGCCTATAATGAGAAGATAAGTCTTAAAAATTATGGAAATCTAAATAATTAGAAAAACAATTCATTTAATTAATAACTTGTGAACAATATGAATCCATGAATAATATCATAGAGAAAATATCATGGATAATAATAACCAAATTCTTAATAAAGGAAATATTTAATTATTGGTCATCATGTTCTCAGGCATATAATACCCCTATTTTAAAGACCTTACACATAATGGTTTAAAACTATAGGTATAAACTCATTTAATTTGGCCAACTGATTTGTATCATTAATTATATTAATGCATCAAGGGGCTATATAATTCGGAACACCACTCATCACTATAGTTCCAATGCATTACACATATATCTAAATGGATGATTTAATTCAAGAATCAATATTCCAAATCAAAAAAATATGTATTGATTAAATAATATGAATTTATCAATAATTCCATAGTCAATAAAATAATTTCAAAATTCAAAACATTATGTAGAAATGATATGTGGCTTAGGAAATAATCATATCCATGATACATAAATATGGATATTTAAGATAAATGAAATATCCAATGATCACAAGTAAATGAATGATTCAAAGGATGATATAATTAAAACATATAACCAGTGGTGAATAATTAAGATAAATGTTTTTTTTAATTTATGAATAAAATTACTATAAAATTATAATTAAAAATATTTTTTAGGAAAATATATCTTTCACTTTTAAATTCACTTTTAAAAAGAAACTATGCAA
This sequence comes from Viscum album, assembly GCA_963277665.1. Classification (NCBI taxonomy): domain Eukaryota; kingdom Viridiplantae; phylum Streptophyta; class Magnoliopsida; order Santalales; family Viscaceae; genus Viscum; species Viscum album. The sequence continues at coordinate 1,208,875,583 of OY728166.1, forward strand.
ATAATAAGGAAAACATTTTATTTGAAAATAACATTGTATAATTTTAAAGGAATCTTCAAATAATTATAGTGTCATGCTAGCAGGAAAAGATAATCATTATGTATAAGTTAAAATAAAACATTCCTATAGTATTTTTTTTAGAAAAGTCATTGAGTTCCTCATTTGGAAAAAGATTAGAAGATTACTTTAAAATATTATGTAAAAATTAAAACATGCCTAAAAATTACTTGATTTTTTTTAGAGGAATAATAAAAAATGATTTGAAAACATTTTTAGAAAACATTGACATGGAATACCAATATTCCTCAGTTGATACATAAACATAAAAAATCTTTAATAATGAAGAGATTTCTAAATAAACCCTTACCACTTAGGTTTCTTTTGATTCATAGTCTTTGTGAAAGAAATTACGTGAAATTAAAATTTAAATAAAATGAAGATAAATATATTCATGATATAAAAAATTATAAGGGTAGTATATACCCCATACAAATGAGATAAGTGGGGAATATGGTATACGTATTAGGGAAGTAAAAGTTAGATGAGAAACCCTTACATTACATTCGATTTCCTTTGTACGTGTTTGAAACTACTATGTGATAAATATATATTTATTATATATATATATATATATATATATATCCAGAATCCATAATCATATATATCATACCATATATTATTTACAAATAATCCTTTATCATTAATTTATTATCAATTCATTGCTAAAATCACTCTTTCAGGTGATAACTGCTTCATTTTTCATGAATGTTTTTATTTGTTAGTTCTGGTCCTTATACTTTTATCATAGTTCCATAATCTCAAGAATATTATTTATGATTTATTTATAATATATATTTAATATATATATATAGTCATCTATAAAGATAAGGATAGAAAAATGAATTACACCATTCTGGGAGATGGAAAGTTGTACGTATATTTGAACATTATTTCCATTTTTCAATGGATGTAATGTTGGAATAGTGACTAGTAATTAATATTTAAAGAATCCTATGTATTTTATAAATATCATATATACTCATTAGTTCCATCTTTATATCCATATAAGTAAAGTGGTGATGAAAAATTAATGACACCACGATGTGGATACTTTAAGCCTTACGTACACACGAGTGATGTTTTTAAATTTTAGTAGGATAAAGAAGAGATGGAAAATGGTTATATCATTAAAATAAAAAATATATGTATATTGACGATGATAGATTTATTACTTTATAATTGGTTCAACACATTTATAGGAAGTAGAAAAATAAATAAAAAATGAAAGATTCAGTAATGACAATTACCTTCTCTTAAAGAACTCTCCTTATGATCTCCTCTTAGGTACACTAGGGTTGGTCTTTTTGGAAGATCAGAGCCTTAAGAACTTGTATAAGGATGTTGGTAAGAGAAATGGGAAGGTAATTTTTGAGATATATGGCTTAATGTGGTGTTAATAAATGAGGGATTAGGTACCCTTTTATAATTGAGGTGAGGGACACTTTTTTTGGGATTTCTCAAAATATTAAATTATAATAAATGAAATTATTTTTCCAAATGAATCCAAATGGAAAGTTATTAAAATATAATATATGATAGGGTTTTAATACCATCAAAAAATAGATTTTAGAAAAGTTTTTTATATCATTTTAAACCTTATCATTTTGATCAACCACTTTGTTAGTTATTTTTGACCTTAACCGTGGTAATAATAATTTTAATCATAATGTGTTAATAATGTTACTATAAATGAAAAAATGACTCATAAATGGAACATTTATGATGTTTTAAACTATATTAAATTCACATGTATGATGATAATATATTTTTTAAAAAATTTAGTAAAATATTATTTGGATAAATTATCATTAATTCTAATTTTGACATTACTCATTTAATTTGACATTGAATAAATCAATAAAAAGGTGGATTCAAATATAATGATTTAAAAACTCTCTAATATGTCATATATATCTAGAAAATTTGTTTCACACATTAAATAATTCAAATTATATTAAAATTAATATTTTAAAATCATTTATTTTATATTTTTGTTAATTAAATAAATATTCTATTATCAAGGAAATTATATAATTTTGAAAAATAAAAAATAAAATTATATTATGGAAATTATTTCATTAATATATATATATATATTGTCTTGTTATTAGCTTAATTTTTTCCCTATGTGGTCACATTAAAGATATTAAATACAAAGAGAGTGACATTTTGAAATTATCTTTGATTTAAATAATATATAATACAATTTCATGGGAAAGTATCCATTAAACAACTCCAATTATATCATAATTTGATAAGGGTATAATCCAATTCATCTAATAATTATTTTAAAAATTTAGGTCATGGTTATTCCCTAATATTCTTGTTTTAACCTCTCGTTAAATCTTTTGACAAATACTATAATATTAGCATTTTCTACTATATAAGGGCCAATAATGTTACTATAAAATGAAAAGAGACACATAAAAGGACTATAGTATATGTAATTAATCATATAAAATTAATTTAGATGAGTATTATATTTTTAGTATTTTTTAATAATTTAATAAAAATTTATTTACTATAAAATATTCATAATGTCACTTTTTAAAACTATTCATTTATTTGACATTACCAATATCAAAAAAACAATTAGAATTAAAACCAGATATTTCATTATATACCTAACTTGTCAAGGTAATCTATAAAATTCATAGATCTCATTGAATATTGAAAAATATTTATATTTTAATATTTTTAATATTATTTATTTTATTTTTCCAACATTTGAATAATTACTGCATCTGTATTGTGTGAGGATTTAAGGTGATTATTTTTTCTAAAATAATTAAAAATAAATTACCATGATGAATATATACATATTATATTTCTGAATAATATTCATAGTTAGACACATCATCTGGATGACCCCATATTAAAAATATTATAGTTATTCAAAAAATGAGTTTGACATCTTTGACTTTTCTTTAAATAAAATATTATAAATATCATAATCACTTACAAATTCAGAAAAGAGCCCTTATATTTGAACCATGAATAATTATGGATGAAAATTATTTATAAAATAAAATTAGTACATTTTTTACCTTCATTTTATACTTTTTATTATATATCTTTTAACAATACTAATCCAATTTACCCTTTACCATGGTAATAAAAATTAATAAGGTTACTATTCATATTGACCAAAAATAAAAGGGACCTATTTACTAAATTTGGAACTTATTTATCAAAATAAGGATTTTAGTGTTCAAAATTCAAGCCACCAACATGGAAAATTTTAATTTAAAATAAAACCATCAAAATATAATGAAAAGCATTTTATTAAAAAAAATACAAATTTGAAGTATAAAAATGTTTTTATTCCAAATTAAACCATGAAATTGATTCCAATGAACTAAATTAGATTATTAATAATATAATATAATTAATTTTACTTTTAAACCATTTTAAAATATAATCTACTTTGTAAATGGTTGAAATAAGAATAAAATTTTAAATAAAAATTAGTATTATTTACTATTTTCTGGAAAATAAATCTTTTCATAAAAATACATAAATTTCACCCTAGGATATTTTTGATATTATAATTTGACAAATTAAGTTCTTTTAATAAAATAATTTTTTTAAAAAGTTATAGAAATTAATTATATTAACTTCTCATAAAAAGTAATAAAAATCATTTTTTGAAAAAACAAATAAAATGAATTTACTAATTTTTTTTTGTGTATTTCATAAGAATTAATAAATAAATTTTTATTAACTAAGAACATTATATATATTTCATAATTTGGTTAACACTATTCATACCAACTAATTCAATGATTAGGTTATAAGGGTCATTTTAAATTATTAATATTTTGTGGTTTGTTTAAGCTCGATATTGCTTGTTGTATACGCTATTGAACATAATGTTCTTTTAAAATATCAGTGTGTTACAAAAATAATGGAAATTCATACATAATTTACTAGGAGTGAATAAAATGGGGTAGAGAGGTGGGTATTTGTAGAAATTGTGGGATGATTGTTTATTAATTTTTAAATATACAACATGGAAATCTAGGTTATGGAAAATTGAAAACCATTGGCTTACTAATGGTTTTGGTTGATGGTTTAGGAAATAAAGAATTTTATTATTGAAATATTTTAATTTTAGAACCAAAATTCAATATTATATATTAATTTTGGAATGGGAAAAAAATTTCCATTACAAAATTATGTTAAACCATTGAGACTTTAGAATTCTATTTATAGGTTTTGAAATTAATTTTAATTTATAAAAATACAGTATTATAAAAATATAAATTAGTTTTTTTTGTGAATTATATTTATTAATTATTCCATCATTATTATATTTTTATGAAGTCATAAAGTACATTGAAAACACAAAATTGTATTTTTACTATTCATTGGAAAATAATATATTTTAGAAAAATATAAAAATATCAACCTAACCTAAATTTGACTTGTTTATTTCAAATATAATGTTTATTTTATCTAAATAATTCTCTAAATATGATGATTTTAACTTTTAAATAAAAATATTTATTTATTGAAAAATAACTTCTTTTATAACATAATATACTTTCTAAAACTTATAAAACTTAATTGGGACATTATAAAATTATATTATGATTTATATTTAAATAAATAGTGTTTTATAAGATTATTTCATGAAAATAATATTTATTTTGAATACATGGATTTATCATGAAATTGTATATATTTTTTGAAAATACAACTATGTTTTATTTGTATCCCAAAAATATATTTATAATATTCATATTATATTCAAGTTTATTTTATTATAAAATGATTAAATAAACCACTATATCATTTCCAAATGGAATATTAATCCTTTATAATACTAAGGTCTTGATGCATGACCCTATATTGCACTAACATATGCCTTAAGGGTATGGTGTGTGATGGTGTTACTTTCATGGTGTGGCTCAACTAACATTGACCTAGTGGTGATCTCCACTGACATAAACTTCTCCCATATTAAATTCGACTCAATCCTTAATTATTGAAACTTTTCTTTGGATTGGTCAAGGGAGAACTCTATTTATGTTACCTCTATCCTGATTTCTTATAAATGGGCATCAAATGGAATGATCCTACTAGTTTTGGCCATCGTTTCTCTTTTCTGTAACAATTATCTTTTTCAATACCAATTATATACTAATTCTTATGGTAACATTATTATTAACAACCATAATTCCTAATGGCCATATCGAGCAATGGTCTGGTTATTATTCCTAACGGTCATGTCACTCTTTCTAACAATCATTCCACTATTCCTAATGGTCCGGTCACTATTAAAAATATCATATCACTTTTCCAATGGTCATATTACCTCTAAAAACTGCCTCTTAATTCCTTCATTCACCATCCACCTAAATTCCCTCCTGGTTATATATTTCTATAGTATTTATTGAATTACTATTTTTTGTCTTCATTTTACATTTTTTTCATGGTTGTGAAGATTCCAGGGGACCAAGATGATCCAAATTTTCCTATTCCTATAGTTTTTTTCTATTTATTTACCCACTATAATAGTTTAAATTTTCATGGATATTTTTATTCTATAAATATAATGTTCACAATTAATGAAATCATTCATTTTTGTTTTCATCATATTTTTTTAGTTACTTTAAAATTACACATGTATATATAATAAAAAAATTACATTTATTGAATTTTGGTCTATTACATGTAAAAATTGGATTTTATAGATTATATTTTATTAAAAAAATGAAAAAATATGGTTAGTTTATGATTTAAATATTTAAAATATAAACTAGTTGAAATTATAGATGTATTGGGTATAACTACATTACCTCGATAAACCTTTAAATCATTCATGTTGTCTTTGAATGTTAAATATCTAGTTTTCATATTTTTTATGTTTTTATTGTTGGATTTTTTAGGCCTATAAGTGAGAGACCCTAGGAAGGGTGATTAGGCATGATCAAATAAATTATTTCCACCATTTTTAGATCATTATATTATAGTTATCTAAATCATGATGATTCCATCATTACCCCCCATTGTAGATACTACACCCAAGAATCAAGAAAAAAATTATTATCAATTTACTCAAATCATTATGATTAAAACATTAATTACATGATGTTTTGTGTAAACTCATTATCCCCCAATGATCACCTCTCTCACAGAATATTTAACCCCTTCCATGAAAATTGATCTCTCTTGAACAACATAAATGATCACACATTTAAAAAATATATTATATAATATACTATACTTTATTCAAATTTTTTGATTGATTAAACCTTCATTTGAATATTTACACATTTCATCTTTCTCCTTTAAAAAACATCCTTTTTTTTCTCTAACTCACATTTTTTTCTCCTCTCCTGATTTATTTTTTCCCAAATTATTCATAGAAACATATTATATCTTAAATTGAGATTTTTTCTTACCACAACATTCCCCCACTAGATCACCTCCTAATATAATAGTGAAAAATATTGTGACCTCAAATATTATACCACCAATAGGCAATGTGTTAGAGACTAGAAACAAGGGTATCAAAATTCCCAAATGGGATGCATTATCATTATAGAGAAAAGGAATAATAAGGAAACCAGCGATCAAATGCATAATATAACATATTAACCATCCAAAAATATATGTTGTTATTGACTTAATGAATCCTTTAAGTAAATTTTTATTGAAAAATCATAATATATTTAATATGAATTTGGTTTAACTTTTTATTTTTGTTTCACTTGATTAAAATGTACATGATAAAAATATGATAATATTAATTCAAGAGATTGGAGTTGAATTGAGGAATATAAAATTTCAGTGAACACTATTTTTGATCTTAATTTATTTTATAGTAAAGGGTATATCACCATAGTATAAAATATTGATTTCATATAAAGATATAGTTACTGATTTTGATGTCATTTCAACTAAACCCAAATTTTTTGGAATCTGACTATTGGAGTTGTGCCTGTAAAATTTTATCTCTTAAATTTATTGATCAAGGGATTTTGAGGTATAGAAACTAAGATATGATGGGGTTATTTTCAAATAAACCAATAAAATTTAGACAAGTTTTAGTGTCATTTTAAACCTTATCATTTTGACCAACCCCTTGGTCAATTATTTTTGACCTCAACCATGGTAATCACTATTTTAATCATAAAGTGATAATAATGTAACTATAAATGAAAAACCAACTCATAAATGGAAAATTTATGTTTTTTAAAACTATATAATATTCACAGGTATGAATATAATATTTTTATGTATTTTAAATAATTTAATAAAATATTATTTTGATAAATTATCGTTAATATCAACTTCAATACTATTCATTTTATTTGAATTCAAATACATCAATAAAATGGGGGAATTAATTTATAATTCTTCAATACCTCTATAATATTTCATATATATATATATATAATTAGTTTCAAACATTAAACCATTCAAATTATTTCAAAATTTATATTTTAAGATCTTTTATTTTATTTTTCTTTTAATTAAATAAATACTTTAATATCATTGCACAAGAATTGAACATAATTATATAATTTATAAAAATTCAAAATAAATTTATTTAATAAAAATAAATTCAATAAGATAAAAATAGATATTTATTTTCATTCTTATCTTTAATTTGTACCTATGTGGACTCATAAAATATTTTAAACACCGAGATAGTGATATTTTGTGACTGTCTTTGGATTAAATAATATATAACTCATTTTCATTGAAAAGATTCCATTGAATAACTCCAATTAGGTAATAAGTTAATAATGTTTTAATAATGCTCATCCAATATTTTTTTGATAAGTTTAGGGCATCTTTATACCCTTTTTCTTTTTGTTCAATCCTCTCGTTATCTCTTTTGACAATTATCATACTATTAAAATTTTCTACTATATAAGGATAAAAAATGTTACTATAAAAAATATAATGACCCATAAATTGACTATTATATAAGTTATAAACCATAACCCATTAAGTTTTATGAGTTTTGGATTTTTAGGAATTTTTAATCATTTAATAAGATTTTGTTTACTATAAAATATTCATGATGTATATTTTTAGAATTATTCATTACTTTGAATTTAATAATATCATGATAACACTTATAATTATATATAAATATTTTATCATATCCCTAATATATAAATTTCATCTATAAAATTCATGTATCTCATTAATTTTTTGAAATTATATATATTTTTAATATTTTTAATATGGTTTATTTGATTTCTCCAATAAGTGAATAATTATGGCATCAAAGTTGTGTAAGAATTTAAGGTAACTAATTCATAACTAAAAATTAAAAAATTACCAAAATTAAGATAAATATTTTATATAAAATAATAATATTTATATTCTTACATATCCTCTAGATAAACCCATATTTAAAATTATATATTTATTAAAAACATGAGTGTGAAATCTTTGAATTTTCATTAAATAAAATATTGTAAATATCATAATCACATAAAAATGAAAAAATGACATATATTCCAACCTTAAATAATTATGAATAAAAATTAATCTTTATATAGAATTTTTATAAGTGTTAGGGTCATTTTATAGTCCTTATAATATTATTTTTAACTTTATTTACTTGATTTACCCTTTTTTGTAGTAACAAACAATAACAAGGTTATTATTTATTTTGAAAAAAACTAAAAGGGAACTCTTTAATAAATTTGGAAGTCCTAAATCCAAATATGGATTATAGTTTTCAAAATCCTAAACTCAAAATTGGAATAATTTAATTTAAAATTAATATTGAAAAATGTAATGAAAAACAGTTTTTCATAAAAGTGTCATTTTTAAGGATTAAAATAATTTTATTCCAAATTCGACCATGAAATTTGTTCTAATGAATAAAATTAGATTATAAATAATATAATATAACTAATTTTATTTTTAAAAAATTTTAAAATAAAATTTAACTTTAAAAAAAAAATTAACTTGTAAATTATTTGAAATAAAAATATAATTTCAATAAAAATTGGTAATTTAGTATTCACTGAAAAATAAAAATTTTCAGACAAATATGAAAATTTCAACCTCAGAAAATTATGATATTATGATTTTAAAAATTAAGATCATTTTATCATATATATTTCTTAAATGTTTAAAATATTAATTATATTATTTTCTCATAAAAATTAATAAAAACCATTTGGTGAAAAACACATAAAATGATTTTACAAAAAATTTGAGTATTTATTTCCTCAAAATTAATTAATAAATTTAAATTGATTATGGAATTTATAAATATTTCATAATTTGGTTAATACTATACATATCTTCCAATTCAGTGGTTATATTATAATGGTCATATTTAAATAATAATATTTTGGGTTCGTTTAAGCTCGATGTTTCATGTTATATACGCTATTGAATATAATGTTCTTATAAAGTATTTGGGTGTTACATTCTCCCCTCCTTTCATAAATCGGTACTCTAAATTTTAAATTTTTATCTTTAATAAAGGTTTGTTCATTTAAAATTACTTTATGAAAATCCCACATTATAAAAAGGGCGAAATAAAAATTCATATTAAATGGAGATAAAGGGAAGTGTAAAGGTCATATATAATAACACATAATAGGTTTCCATGTTGTAGAACATAAGTGGGAAGTGAAAACATGGATATAAAAGAGAAAACTAACTCCTAATTACTGATGGATAGTTATTTAGAAAATGGTCATTGTAATGTTAACCACCACCAAAATTTAAATATGTGATGTGTTAAAATGCCATTGATTTCTCATTAAGAAAAGTATATGGATAATGTTTTTTTAATTTCAAAGTCAAAGTATTATATTAATATCTAGATAAAGTAATCAAGAAATCAAACATACATGATCCTTTTAATTTTGTAAGAGTAATCTCATCCTTCGGTTGTGCTTCAATCTATTTCCACTTATTCTCTTACACCTGTAAATGGATATTCAACATAATTTTTTCATGCCAGAGGTAATTTTAATGTGTTAAAAGATCCATAAGTAATTCCTTCATCCTCTAAATATTTACTAAAACTAAAATGGTTATAATAGGTTATCCAATATGATAAATAAAAAAAATAATAATATCCAAAGTTCAACAAAAACCATTCCATAAGTAGTTAACCTTAAGACTCATCAAAAAATATGTTTTTCTAAAATTCAAAGTCAAAAACTTTAGAAGTAAGGTCACTAAATTCACAAAATAAACATAACATTATATTCCCAAACAACATAATGTAACTATTAATGTAATTTATCAATTATATAAAAATCATTATAAATTTGAAATCTTAATTAAAACATTCATGCTTCCAAAAATAAAATCATCTCTTTCCAAAATATAAATTAAATAAAAACATATAGTAAAAACAGAAAATATAACAAAAAACCTCAGATTAAATACCAATTTAATAGTCACCAATACTATCCCATAAACATATATTTATCATTATTATATTAACATTAAGAATATATTAAGGTTATCATCCCTCAATCATGTTTTTCCAAATGATCAACTAACCACAAAATCACCTATTGTTTACTGATACTATTGATCATATGCTTCTGAGTCATAAAGGAAAAAAGTAATGTAGTACAATCTTTATTTGTATCATTATTCATATAATTATAATATAATTGATAAAACTCATTTACAAAATAATTGGGGAATCCAAATACATAAGAACTTTAATTATTTCATTTTATTATTAAACTATTACATATGATTCATCATTTAATTCCTTAATACCTACTTTCTCTTATATATCATTTTCAGTATCTTCATCATCAGAAGTTTAACACTTAATAGTAAAAACATGTTAATTATCATCAGGAATGTTTCCCCCAAGGAAAATGATTTTCCTAATTCCTATACATTCCACATCTAAAACTTTCATCCTTTTATGATTCCTTAGGAAGACCATTATTCTCATCCATTTCATTAATTTTTTTTTAACTTTTTCATGGATATTACTTGATTTGTTTCCTTATTTTATAGACCAAATACATCTTAGTGTTCCTATAATACATTCATTTAGGTTTTTATTCTCACATTGTCAGCATATAATAAACTGAATCTTTATTCCTCCATGGTCTCTACCACCCAATCTATTCGAAAACTATATCCTTTTCTTATTTGGTGAGTTTGAGAGTCGGTTAAGGTGAATGTTGTTTGTAGGGTCCTGAAAAATCCACAAAGGAAATTTTACCCAAATCACCCAAAGAATTGGGGAAAATAATCAAAGAAGAAACACAAAAAGGACCGGTCCGCGAACCGGTCCATGGAAGCGCAATGTGGCCAGGAACCACGAGGCACCCCCTCTGCGAACCATTATCGTTCGCGAAATGGAGGTGGAGAGCCTCCGCGGTCATGAGGCAGGATGGGCGTTAGTCCGGTTCACCGTCATGAACCGTTCCAACCGCGGACCGCGTCGGCCGGTTCAAGCCACACTCGCTGTCGTTCGCAGAATAGAGGCGGAAGCCTCCGCAGCCGCGGAGCACTCCCTGAGTTCGCCTCGCAGAGGGGGGGGGAGCGTTTAATACCCACCGCGAATCGCAGATTGACTAAGTCGGCTGTGAACCGGGTATTTGGTTATGGGCCTCTGCAAAAGGTTCCACGTGGCAACAAATACATTCCTTTCCCCACTCTATAAAAGGAGACCAAGGGGGAAAGAAGAAAGGGATCATAGAGCTGGAATTGGATTCGGAGGGATTGGAGATTTGGAAGGAGATCGGTTGAAGGAAGGCTTCAGATTTCGCAAATAGAAAAATTCCCATCCGCAAACCACAACAGGTATATGAATTAATAATGAATTGGAAAACACATAATAATTTGGTGAACCACGAACCTAAAATAACAAAAAAAAGGAGAATCGCGAACCATACCCCCTTCGTGGATGACTTCCCCGCAGACCAGGGAGTTTATGCCTCTTTTCCCATCTTTCGTACCGCGTAACACCCTCCTCCGCAGGAAAATCCCCAACTGACGAGCCTCCGATCGGCGCCGCACTTGGCCGCTGATGCCCACTTGGAACCCTCCGTGAACCACCCTGGTTCACGGATTGAACCCAAAGTCGCGAACCACCCTGGTTCGTATATTGAACCTGAAGCCGCGAACCACCCTGGTTTGCGGGATGCCAATTAGTCCATGGACCACCCTGGTTCGCGGACGGCTTCTCCAACTGCGTGGAACTTCCCCACGCGAAGGGCTCCACCACCCATACCTCTCGGTGGCTCGCAAAATACTTAGGTGTTCTCATTTCCAGAGCCAGGTAAAATCATACTGATCCAGCCAGGTCCTCCGCGATTCCCTCATTGGACTATTCGCCGGCCCCGAGCCGAGGCCTCTGCCAGAGCCATCAGATCCGCGTGGTATAACTTTCATGCGCATCCGCATGCTATTTTGAGTTCACATACCCACGGTAAACAGGGTCAAAGTGGTTTCCCTGACCCTTGAGCAGATTCCCGAAGCATTCCTGGGTTCACATTCCCACGGTAATGTGGAGTCTGAGCTCGGGAATCCCCTTTCTGCCCCTCCACTTGTTGAGGGTTCCTCAGAGATGGTAAAATAGCCATAAGAAGGAATCCCTCATGCACTGCAAGAGAGGAGATGGGAACAGGAGCACCCCCTTTCCCTCTCCCGCTAGGATTTGTCACCCCGGCCATCCATCTCGGAGTAAGCCCTGATCTTCTGGGCCTCCTCAGAGTGTAATCCCCAATCCATCACCCTGGGTCGCCCGCATACGTAAGCCCCACTCTGCTTCTCACGGACGCACCTTTCGCAACGTGATCCTCTGGTCCCTGCTGCCTCTTATTTCTCACACCGAGCATGACTCACGTGGGCTTAGAGTAAGCATCGACTATGATATCCTCCTATGAGCTTCCTCAGAGTGTAAACTCCAATCCATCATTCTGGGCTTCCCTAGAGCATAATCCCCAAGCTATATGCGAACTACGTGGACTTTGATCCCTACCTCCTAGATAGGGTACGTAGGAAGCCTCCATGAGGTTCAAGCCCGCCACCCATCGGACCACCTGGTCTCTCTTCACGTCGGTTCCCTGAAACCTATGCGAACTACATGGAATTTGATCCCTGCCTTCTAGACAGGGTACGTAGGAAGCCTCCCTAAGGTTCAATCCCAATAATCCGTTGATCCGATCATCTCTACATCGGTTCAACACGCCACTCCTGGTGCCGCCTCAAGGGATTTCCAACACTTCGAGGTCATTAATTCAACGAGGGATGGTAAACCTTGGGCATAAATGATTCCGAACCCCTGCGTCTAGTTGAACGTTTCCCACCAAGGTTAAATTCATGGATACTATGTTTGGGTATAAACCCAAGATTCACAAACATATGAATACATCTTAAATCTATAAGAGAGTCCCATAATAGGCAATAATTCCCCCAAAAAAGGGTGTGATGAGCCCGACCTCCCATCCTCTCGACCAATGTGAGTTCTTAAGAGTCGCTGGTCAGGCCATCCAGCGAACGCCTGCCTTTGGAAAGTAGGTCCACCAATCATTGGATATGGAGCTGTTGGGAGTTTTGTGACTGAAAAGAAACCAGAACGAAACAAAAAATGGTGAAACCGACGTGAATCTTTAACCAGACAAGACGAATTTAACCCAATCTCACTCGGTGCCCCCTTATGCTCTGAAGGAGGGCGAAGTAAGGTCATTAATTATGCATGGGATTATGAGATGCTGCTTTGACAGGTTTGCTGCTTGTATTTTCTAAAATGATTCGTAAGAACTATTTTCAGAAATCCCTTCGATCCAATGGCATCGCAAAGGAACTCACAAGTGAGCGCTTCCAAAGACCCAAGGACGAGACTTCCTCAACAACGGAGGACCCCATCACCCACCCAGTGTATTCAACACTGGGTTTCGGACGCGCTGATCCGAGAGTACCACGTGAATGGTACTCTCCCAACAGTGGAGGCAGCCATGCATGCCCTCCAATCCGTTAAGATTTGCTGGTTGGCTACCCAGCAACGACCGCAAAGGCGGATCCAGACAGCCCCTGTTGCTATCTCCAACCATTTCGGGAGTCTATCCACGGAACGAGACAATGCGTACCTCCCTTATCTTAGGGAGGCAGATGAGGTCGACATTGAGGACTTCATCCCCACCGAACGGGGGTTCCGCTCTAAGGCCCCCGCTGGAAGGCGTCATCATAGTCATGCCAAGGAGGATGTCTCCCCGAGGGTTCAGGCCCACGCTCCCTGAGCTCCGGCCCCTCGGACCGCCCAATGAGGGCGGCAGACGTACAATCAGGGACCATTCATCACCTTGGTCCCTGAGGAGGAGCTCCGCTGCCCGGCCACAGAGACGTACCACGAACAGGAACCTACACCTGTTCGCTCCTCCCGAGCCCGCCATCCAGACATGGCGGCATCGTACGAGCCGGCGCGCATCCCCGCCGAGCTCCATCAAGCTCGTCGCTCGCGCAGGACGACACTTACTAGGTAGGCACCTCTCCCTGCCCAGGGTCGTGAAGCCCACCAGCTTGACGTGGTGGCGACCTGGAACCCGCAGGACCAACTCCTGGCAGTTTCTTCAGACACCCACCATCTTGATATGGTGGCGATCAACAAAGCACGCCACCCAGATGTGGCGGAAAATCATAGGCGGGCACGTCTCCCCGCCAACAAAGGCCACCGAATCGATACAGTGGGAAATCAATATATATAGGGCCAGCTCCCTATGGATGCAATTAAAGTCTGCCACCCCAATGTGTCGGCAAACGGAGAGAGAAACCGGCGTATCCCAGTACAGGGGCAGACTCGTTCACATGCCCCGACACAAGAGAATTTTCAGTACCCACTGACCACTGGAGAACCGGAGTAGGATATTCCTACTCCGATACTGGAATGGGCCTTCATATCCGTTCCAGCCAAAGATGTCTGTTTACATATCCTGTAAATGATGGAGGAGCAGGTATCAATCCCAGATCATATCTTGCAGACTTGCCAGAATGTAATTGCATCAGTGGCAACAACAAGGACTCGGGCCCGTGAGCCCATCTCCCCAATTGAGGCGACTCATCTAAGAGATGAGATAGATGCCTCGGAGCAGATCTGCATCTATGCTTATGCCCAGGAGGGTCGCTGGCTATATTCTGCGACGCAAGGGCAACCAGATCGAGCAGCTTCACTCGTTTCAATTGGGGGACACCCGTCCATCACGGTGGATGATCCAGAGCAGGCATATATCCCTGCTAAAAGTCAAGATGTTCATCGACGTATCCCGGAAACATTACGGGACCCAATTAGAGAGGGACCCAAAGGTGAAGGCCATTGCCAACAGCAGACGGTCCCCGCTGCCCACAAAAGAGCACCCCGAAAGCGTCGAAGGCAGCCGTAAAATAAAGAGCGGGTTCATGACTCCACTCTACTGGAAGCTGGGGTTCCCAACGCCGCTAAGCACACGTCAAAGGATCAGAACCCTGCCTACCCATTACCATATTATGGGAGTGGAAGTAGCATTTGCAAAGTTCCTCCCTGTAATATCGCTACCAGCAGCTCTGAAGGTCCTCCCCAGAGCACCCGTGGGGGCCTCCCCTGCGGGCATATAACGATCGGTCATGAGAGCTTCTCTCTTGATGTGAGTCACGAAAACCCTCCATGTGACCAGAAGATCGAGAAGCAATAAGGTCCTCCACTTACTACAGTCCACCCTGAAGGTCCTCCCCAGGTTATACACTGTAATCACTCTCCATGCAGTGGGACCACAGATTATGATGGTAGTCCTCGCTATCATAGTCGCAACTAGGGAGGTCCTCCCCGTAGTGGCGTCTCATCACAACAAGAAGGCCCTCCCCTTGTTGTGGCCTGCCCTGAAGGTCTTCCCCAGGGGTTACGCTGCAACGGAACCCCACGCAGCGAGACATTAGGTCACGGTAATAGTCCTCGCCACCCTGATAATGGAGGTCCTCCCCGTAGAGACGTCGAGCAACGAGAAGGCCCTCCCCTCATTGCGGTACATTCTGGAGGCCCTCCCCAAGATGTATCCCATAGATATTCTCCCTGCAGCAGCAGTAATGGTAGTCCTCGCCATTGCCGCAGCTGTGATGGTAGTCCTCGCCACCATGGACGCCATTGCAAAGGTCCTCCCCGCAATGGCCCCAAGAAACAAGAAGGTCCTCCCCTTGTCGTGGCGTGTCCTAAAGGTCCTCCCCAGGATGCGCGTCAAACACCAAGCCATAATGGTCATCCTCACCATGATGTCAGTTGTTGTGAAGGTCCTCCCCATAACAACGCCACACAGCCAGAAGGTCCTCCCCTTGCCGAAACATGCCTTGGAGGTCCTCCCCAGGGTGTGCACTGAAAAAGTCCTCTATGCAGTGAAGTATCAGGCAGTAACGGTAGTCCTCACCATTATGGCCGTCATTTCAAAGGTCCTCCCCACGATGACATATTGTATCGACAGGAAGGTCCTCCTCCTGCCGAATCAAGCACCGAAAATCCATCGTATGCCGAGGCACTCAGAAGGACGGGATCGAGCATGTCAGATTCCCAAATTTTCACTAACAATGCCCTTCTTTGATCAGGAGCCATTCCAGGGCCACTTTCATCTTCTGAACCACCCCGGAATCACCCACAAGACAATTCGATACCTACCGGTCCCACTGCCTCTGACTACAGTGAGAGCCTTAGTTGGGCTGACCAGGTAGAGGAATCACTGGCAGGGGAGTATGCCGATATGTTGCACCTGAGGAAACAACTGGCCAGGAATGATATACCAGTCATGTTTTGGCCCACATACACCTCTCAGTACGATATACCTAGGGAGTTGTCAGAAGAATGCATTCACGACATCCACTATAATATATGGACGACCCTCCGCTGGTTGAAATCGAGATTCCTGCCCTATGACGGGTATGTAGACTACATCAAGACGATAGGGGACCTCCTGCATCACATCAACCTAGAGGCCCTTTCCTCGACGTGACAAAAATACCCCGAGAGGTGCAAAGGGAATATGGAGGTAGCTTGCCTTCGTGCACTGCACGAACTGCGACGCCTCATCGATGACGCTCCGACAGGAGTCCATATTAGGGGATGGGGGAACACAGAGCTCTTCATTTCACTCTGCTCCCTACCCAGAAAAACCCGTTCAGCATGGTATCGTGTAACATCGTCACATTGAGATGAAAATCGGGTGGTCCCCCTGTTTAGGAAAGGCAACACACCCAATAGATTTGGGCCTTGAGTAAGTCCCAGCAACGTCAGGCCCAGCGGGAACAAACCATTCAAGAACTCCTGAATCAGGACACCGAGAGCATACAGTATTACTGGAAATCTGACTTTTCCCAATGATTCTATACCAATGGTTTGTAAAAACCGTTGGTATAGGTCCTTTTTCCTAATGGTTTGGCCAAACTGTTGGGAAATCCCACTTTGTGGCCACCTTTCACAACAGTTTTGGAGCATCGGGGTGCTCCCGGTGGCTCCCATAAGTTTTCCGGAGAAAACCCGGTTTTCCGGTGACGAGGGGTGGCAGCCATGGCGGAATATGGGGACGGCGCGGCGGCGGCATGGTGGAATTCAGCGGCGGCGCGGCAGAATCCGGCGGCGGCGCGGTGGTTTCCGGCGAGGCAGACGGTGGTCCGGCCAGGTTTTTCTGGGGGTTGTTTAAACCCCCCGTATCTTGCAATATGGGAGTCGGATTCGTGTGCCGTTTGCGGCGACGTGACCCTGACGATGAGGTGAACCCTCCAGTGTGGGTTTGAGGGTTTAAGGGTTCGGGATCGTGGCCTGGGATCTTGAAAAGTCAAATAAAGTGATGATATTTTATTATTATTCGACTTCGGGCCGTTGTATCTTCTACCCGGAGAGTCCGATTGATGTGCCGTCAATGGCGTTGAGACCCTAATGATACAACGGAATTTTCTTGAAGGTTTAAGGGTTTTGGGAACCCAAACTTTTGGGATAGGTATACCCTTTCCCAACGGTTTTCCAAAACCGTTGGGAAAAGTCCACTTTGTGGACGCCTTTCCCAACGGTTTGTCCAAACCGTTGGGAAAGGGTATACCTATCCCAACGGTTTGCCAAAAATATTGGGAAAGGTCCCCTAGAAATCAACCACCAACCCAGAATGAATTCCAAAATCAAGAACTATACCAACGGTTTAGACAACCGTTGGTATAGGTCCTGAGAATTTTTATCATATCTTCTTACCGAGAACATTATATAAATCAAAATTTAAAATAATTATGACAATAAATATATATATTTATGTAATTATGTTCACAAAAGTCATGTTAGGTTAGTGGTTAAGTAGTTCAATGATAAACTAGGGGTCCTGGGATCAAATCCCAGCGAATATTTTTTTTGAAATACATATACAAATGGTTCCATAACCGTTGGTATAGATTTTCATATTACTTATACCAACAGTTTCCAAAACCGTTGGTATAGGTCTATACCAACGGTTTTTGCAAAATCATTGGTATAGACCTATCCCAATGGCTTACTTGGAAACGGTTCTCCAAACCATTGGTATAGGCTATACCAATGGTTTGGAGGCATATACCAACGGTTCCAAACCATTGGTATATGTTAGTTTTCCAGTAGTGAGGCTTCTCGCCTAAGAGAGGCCAATTAGTGATCTTTGCCTGCCTCCCCATAAGGGACTGATCCACGGGTGAATTCGGCACCATATCCGGTTCACCCCTGGATGGGGGCACATGAGATCAGGCAGGTCACGATAGCCGCAACCACTGCCGCAATCCAGGGTCAACTCCAACCTGCAGGGATGGGGGCATTTTTAACAAAAAATTTCCCCGTAAGACTAATAAAACCGGGAAGAGACTCAATGTACAGGGAACGGAGCCAGCCCCAGCCCTCAGGGCTGGGGGCATTATTACCCCCTCAACAACAACCTCCCCCCATGAGAGTCGGTATTCTCTCATCTAGGGAGGATAGTCAGAAGAGGAGGTTCCTGTCCTATCTTGTCCTTTGAATCATCATCCCCTCTAAGAGGAAGGCGCACCGTAAGGTTGCATCAAAGAAATCTCTGTGTAACCCTTCGTAAAGAAGTCCGAGGGCAATCCCAGGTCATGAAAGGGAAGGTCAACTGAAGACGTGGGAGATACTCTTCCTATTTGGAAGATGACGTCCCCTCCACCCTGCAATATGCGTTCATCAACACCATAGAGGATAACCCTGCGGGTGACACCGGAGAAAATGAAAATCCAGACGGATCGGAAGACGATAGTTCCGGTCAGGCTATGACTCACAAAGAACCCCCAGGTGTGCACACCCGGAACCAGAGGGCCGCTTTAAATATGGCCGCCCCTTCAGCTAACATCCCTCCGCCTACCCTATGAGCTTACAACAAGGATAATAATAAAGTAATGGTTACCCTTAACCCATCCCCTTATCTTGATAAAAACGATCCACTCACGCTCTAAGAGAGGCTCGCTCGACAGGAAGAAGAGATGAAAGAGTTGAGGCGTCTTAATGCCGAGATGATCCAGAGAAACCGCCTTATTGAAAGTGCATCCCAAGAAGAGCCATGTCATGCACTCCCGGCAAGTGCACCTCAAAGGCTAAGGCTTGCCCCGACAAACGAAGCACTATCAGGGCTCCTGCCTAATGAGGTTCCTGGTTCATCCAACTACCTAAACGTGGATGATGAATACCAGGATTTCCCTCCACTTAGGAGGCAACCAAAGCAAGTACACCCGAACCCTTCGAGGGTACCCCGAACGGAATATGATGCCTTGGTGCTGGCCAATCCGAATCCTCAGGCAATGCCTCGGGCTACGACTGCCCAGGATCGGGCCCAACAGGATGTAAACTAGGGACTCACCAATACCATCGAGGCACTAACCAGTTGATTAGAAACGATGTATGGTCGACACGCTCTGATACAGCCAGAGCGAAATCCCTACCCAGATTGGGTGACCAACACACCACCTCCACCCAATTTTGGGAGCCCTGTATTCCCCATATTCAATGGATCAGGAGATCCAGAGTAGCATTTGATGCACTATGCATCCTATTGCGACCCTATGGTGGGGACCCCGGAACGGCAAGAAGCAGTGAAACTCAGATGCTTCGTGTGGACCTTGCAAGGATCCGCCTTCATCTGGTATATGAGTCTGCCGGACCAGTCGATAAAGAGTTGGGAGGACCTCCGGAAGTAGTTCCTCTTCCACTTCAGCTCAATGCTTCCTAAAAAAACGGTCAACGATCTCATGAATTGCAAGCAGAGGGAGAATGAGAGGGTCTTAGATTTCATTTCCAGGTGGAAAGGTCTGACCTATTCTCTGAACAGTCCAATGCCTCAAGATGAGATGCAAGGCATATGCATCGATAATCTTAGAGATGAACTGCGAACACCACTCATACCGGTGGAGTGCACCACTGGCTTCCGCCATCTCTCAGCCATTGCCCAGAGAATTGAGGACTCCCTTTAGTGGACAAATTCAAAGTCCCTAATAGCCTCACAGGATCCTGTGAAAAGAGCCCCTTGAGCTGAAGCTTCCGCTGTCACACTCAAGACGACCCCTATGCCTGCTCCACTGCTCAGGCCTCCACCAAATCGTCAAGGGACCCCTGCATATCAGTAGCCTCCCCCACCTAAACGGGACGATCAAAAAGGACCGAAGCGGAACCAGTTTGAGGAGCGAAGAAAAAAAGTATACTCGTTCCGAGATGATCAAGTTCATGGCTACTTCATTGCCGCCATGAACTGCAACTTGCTCCGCCTCCCGGAGCTTAGGAGACCTGAAGAAGTCGCCCGCGATGACAAGCTAGACTACTGCCCCTACCATCAGATGTTGGGGCACAGTATCCGAGAGTGCTTCATCTTCAAATACCTCCTACAGAGGATGGTAGATTCCGGACAAGTCAAGCTAGGACCACCCCCAACACATGTGGCGTGTATCTCTACCACCGACTCTGACAAAGAGGAGGGGTGGCAGAAAGTCATCAGCAAGAAGGGGTAGAAATTTGACAACTGGATGACTCGGAAGACTATCAATCAAGCCCAGGGCATACTTCGAGCTTAACTAAAACAGCTAGTGTTGCCACCAGTAGCCCCTAGATCCGTAAAGTCGACCACATCGGCCTCACAACCCTCCACAAGACGGTCATCCGGATAGAGCCGAAGGAGGAAACAATCACAAGAGGAGCAGTCCGCGACGGGGCCAAAGTTAGTCCTAACACTGGCAGACTTTATGCCCTCAAATTTGGCACCACATGCACTGACCCACCAAATGGAACCATCAGAGACAACCGACTAGGTTGACCTGTCAGAGGATGAAGAGCCAATATTTGGTTCTATAAACGTCATCCATCTCATGGAATCATTCCCTGACGAAGGGTATGATTACGAACCTGAGTTTCCTGCATGAGAAGCCAGAATGAGGAATCACAGAGGTAGGGGATACCAGGGGAGGCGCAGCCGCAACCAAAACCAACCCTATAGTTGGACCCCGACCCAAACCGTTAATGCCATGGAAACCCGTGGGAGAGCCCTTCAGCTGACTCAGCAGGAGAGGGAATTCCCCTCCACCTCCACAAGAAGCCACTCTAGCCTTGTTGTTATACGATACCCACCAGAGGAGGAGAAAGTGTCTGGTCGCCTAGTGCGCACAAACAAACCAGTCAGGCCAAGTCCTCAAAACGCGGGAACACCATCGACATCCACCCCCGTAACTGGTCCCTCCTCATCAAATGCTCCAGATCCCAAAGCACCCGCTAAGACTCTCCCGCCAACGGAGAAGCGTCGACCGCTGGAGAAAAAATACGACATCCTTAAGCAGCTGGCGTCAGTACCAGCCAATTTGTCAATCCTGGATGCCTTGAGTTTGTCAGCCGACCTTAGGGAGGTGCTTATCGAAGCTTTGATCAGGCCCCAGGAATTCCAAGCTGAGGTAGCTGCCGCTGAGATTTACCGGATGAAGACTGGCCCGATTAAATGCAATGCGGTGATTTCTTTCACTGATCAGGATAAATATTCCATCATGCAAGGACACATCAGACCGCTATATGTGTCCGGCATGCTGAATGGTATTGAGATCTGAAAATTATTTATAGACAATGGCTCTGGAGTTAACCTCCTTCCCCTACGGACACTCCGTAAGTTGGGATACAGTGAGGACGATCTAATTCCCTCAACCACAACTTTGTTAGGTTACGACAAGAGTGAGAAGAAACCAATGGGAAATATTAAGCTAAAGACCCATTTTGGTGACCTGGTAGCCTACATGGAATTCCTGGTGGTCAGGTAGAGCATGGAATTCAATGCCCTGCTGGGAAGGCCATGGCTCCATAAGCACATGGCCGTTCCTTCATCCTACCACCAGTGTATCAAGTACTGCGTCAATGGACAAAGCGGGATGTTGCACACCGACAAGGCCCCTTTATAGCTCTTCGAGTCACATTACATCGATGTCAGGTTCTATTAGCCAAAGAAGAAGAAGCCTTTGGTCGACGACGTTGACTTGATCCCCACTCCAAATGGAATGGAAATGGTCCCTGATGACCCCCTCAGGCAGCTTGGCAGAGATTATGTCTTGCCCATAAACCGTGTTGAGAGTAGGAGTTCAAGTCCGGACACGCATTCAGATGTCCTCATGACTTCAGCCACAATGACCGATCATGAAAATGTGGGAACACCTACCAATCCTCGATTTGGGGATGAATATTCAAGCTGGGATGCCTACGATGCCTCTCCCTCAAACCCTCGAAGGCTCAGACTGGAAACTCTCTCCTCGTCAGATCAAGAAGATGAGGACTTGGGAGAAGAAGAGGGGGAAGATCTCAGAGATGCACCTCCCACATTTGAGGAGGGTATCTCCACCACTATGGACGATCTCAAGGAAATAAAACTGGGTACCTAAGAAAACCCGAGGCCCACTCTCATTAGCATGACCATGTCTCCCAAGGAACACGAGGTATATACCTCCTTCCTAAGGAAACATCGGGATGTCTTTGCATGGAATTACACGGAAATGCCAGGACTTGATCCCGAGGTAGCGACGCATCACCTGGGTCTTCCAGAAGACCACCGGGGCTACAAACAGGCCGCTAGAAGGACACACCCCTCACATGCTGCCAAGATAGAGACTGAATTCAATATGCTCATTAAAGAAGGCTTCATCCGGGAGGTCCAGTACCCCATTTGGTTGGCCAACATCGTCCCTGTCAATAAAAAGAATGGGAAAATCTGTGTCTACATTGACTTTAGAGACCTTAATCGGAATTTTCCAAAAGATGACTTCCCGGTTCCAATCACTGAGTTGTTAATTGATGCAATGGCTGGGTATGAGGCTCTATCCTTCATGGACGGCTATTCCGGATATAATCAAATCAGGATAGCCTGAGAAGACGAAGAAGACACTGCCTTTAGGGCCCCTCAAGGGGTATTCTGTTACAGGGTCATGCCCTTTGGTCTCAGGAATTATGGCGCCACGTATCAGCATGCCATGCATCGGATCTTTAAGCCGTTCCTAGGGAAATTCGTTGAATGTTACGTGGATAACCTAGTGGTTAAGTCTAGACAGCGCTCGGATCACCTGTCAGGACTTGATACCGTCTTCAATAAGCTCTTACAGCATAACTTGAAGATGAACCCCTTGAAATGCGCCTTTGGGGTTACCTCAGGGAAATTCCTTGGCTTCGTTGTACGCCATCGTGGAATCGAAGTCGAACCTGAGAAGACGAAGGCCATCCTGATCCTGCCACCTACTCGAAATCTCACTGAGCTGAGGGTATTCTAAGGAAACCTAGCCTATATTAGGCGGTTCATAGCCAACCTGACAAGAAAATGTTTGACCTTCACTAGGTTGATAAAGAAGGGGGCCACATACCAATGGACAAATGACTGCCAAGAGGAATTCAACAACTTGAATAAGTACCTCTTAATAACACTGGTTATCATGCCCCCGGTCAAAGGAAGGCCTCTCATTCTATATGTGACGGCCCTAGAACGGTCATTGGGAGACTTCCTCGCATAGAAGAACGACTCCGACAGTGAAAACAGTCTCTATTACCTCATTCGAACCATGATTGATGCTGAGACTCGATACTCAAATATCGAGAAGAGCTGTCTGGACTGGTTCTTCACGGTTAAAAAGATGAGACATTATCTGTAGCATCATGAGGTCCATTTGATCTCGCGGAGTAACCCGCTCAAGTACATCCTCAGTTTCCCGATGCTAATCGGATGCCTATCCTGATGGGCGGTCATCCTGCAACAGTTCGACATCCGGTTCGTTCCTCAAAAAGCCATCAAGGGCCAGGCATTAGCAGACTTTCTAGCAGAGCACCCTTCAACAGGGACCACTACACCAGATGCTGAACTACCTAATGAAGATATCTTCTCGGTTCAAGAGGAGTTCCCAGCATGGGAAATGTACTTTGACGGCGCATCCAGAAGCCCCATCGGGAAGAGGATGGAGGATCCCAGATTCAACAAAGTGGGTCTGGGGATAATGGTCGTGTCCCCAGAAAAGGCAGTTTTGTCATATTCCTTCCTCTTATCAGAGGGATGTACAAACAATGAAGCGGAATATCAAGCCCTCATTGCAGGCCTGGAGCTCGCACTCCAGGCACAAGTACAACACCTTAAGGTTAAAGGTGACTCGGAGCTGGTCATCAAGCAAGTCAATGGTGACTATGATATTAAAAAGGAGGAGCTGATCCCCCTATTTGACCATGTCCGAGGGTTAATGGCCGAGTTCTCCACAGAACCGACATTGACTTATATTCCCTGATCCCAGAACGCTCAAGATGATGCATTAGCCAATGCGGCCACAGCCCTAGCTGACCCAGGCCTGGATGAAACAGTCATCAACATTGCTCACTGTCGAATGGTATTGCCATTTGTTCAAGCGAAGATGGAAGAGATCCATGAAGTCAGTCCTTTCCCCGAACCATATGCTCCTGCCACCGGCTAGATGATCCCCATCATGAACTACCTTCAGCGGGGAGAGGTTCCATCAGACAGGGCTGAACGAGAGCAAGTACGGAGAAGAGAAATCAATTTTGTCCTATATGGTAGTGCGAGTCAGCAAGATGTCCTCTACAAAGGAGGCCTCGATGGAGTGATCCTCAGATGCATTGACAGAGAAGAAACCACTACCGTCATGATTGAAGTACATGCAGGAGCATGTGGAGCACATCAACTGGGACCAAGCTTTCCCATCAGGTTATAAGTCGTGGGTACTACTGGCCCACGGTGGCATGAGACTACGAGAGTTTTACCGCAAAATGCCACTCATGCTAGATCCAGGCCAACTTCATAACCATCCCCCGAAGTTACTTCATCAAGCTAAGTACTCCTGGCCATTTGCCATTTGGGGGATGGACGTCATGGGACCATATCCTCCCGCCACAGCCAAACAGCTGAAGTATATCCTCACGAAGACCGACTTCTTTTCCAAATGGGTAGAAGCCATACTCCTCAAGGAATTCAGGGAAAGAAATATTGTCAGCTTCATGAAGACCAATATCATCACCATATTTGGTGTTCCTCATACCATATTAATGGACAATGACACCAATTTCTGCTCTACTATGTTGGAAAAGCTTTACCACGAGTATGTTAGCAAGGATAACCACTCATCTCACTACCATCCAGCGGCCAACGGATAGATAGAAGCTTTCAACAAGAACCTGTCCAACATCCTCTAGAAAATGGTGGAAAAAGACAAGAAGTCATGGCCGGATAAACTCCACCATGCATTGTGGGCTTATAGAACCACAATTCGCACCGCTACTAGGTCTACCCTGTACTCATTGGTGTACGACACAGAGGCGGTCCAGCCCATTGAACTCCAACTTACCTCAATCTGTGTTGCCATTTTTGATTGATTATCCGATGATGAGCAGTCAGAAAAGCGGCTAGGTGAATTGGAATAGCTAGACGAGAAGCGGCTACACACTCTGCACCACCTAGAAGTGTACTAGAACCGGATCACACGAGACTTCAATAAAAAGGTCCTCCTTCGGTCTTTCTTGGAAGGAGAATTAGTGCTGGTCCTCCAGACCACAATGATACATGGAAAGAAGCCTCCAAAGCTAGAGCCCAAGTGGGAAGGACCATATGTTGCACACAAGGTCTACTCCAACGGAGCATATGCCCTGATCTCCATGTACGGGAAATTTACCAA
Source organism: Viscum album (assembly GCA_963277665.1). Lineage (NCBI taxonomy): Eukaryota > Viridiplantae > Streptophyta > Magnoliopsida > Santalales > Viscaceae > Viscum > Viscum album. The sequence goes on from OY728166.1 coordinate 1,208,901,761, forward strand.
GACTCCTACCAATGCGATATTCCTGAAGAAGTATTTCACATAGATACCAAGAAGTATTCACGTCCTCACCGCATGACGTTAAATTGCATGGAATTCATCCTCACCACATGGCGATAAACTGCACGGATAAAAAAAATGAGATGTACTCATCATCCGAGCTGCATGACGTTAAACTGCCATGAAACCAACGGTCTAAACTCTATAACCTTAAACTAAGAGTATTACGTCCTCACTTCATGACGTTAAAATGCATGGAGTTCATATTTACCACACGACGATAAACTACACGGACAAAAAAAGGAGATGTACTCATCTTCAGAGCTGCATGACATTAAACTGCCACGCACCCAATGGTCCAAACTCTATGACCTTAAACTAAGAGTATTACGTCCTCACCGCATGACGTTAAACTACATGGAGTTCGTCCTTACCGCACGACGATAAACTATATGGATGACAAAAAATGAGATGTACTCATCATCCGAGCTGCATGAAGTTAAACTTCCACGCACCCAACGGTCCAAACTCTATGACCTTGAACTAAGAGTATACCATCCTCACCGCATGACATTAAACTGAATGGACAAGGTGATTTAAAAACACCCACTTCCCTTGTGTACAGACCAGACCCGCACAGGGTGTATCGTCTTTTAGAGAACTACGTGAGGCTTGATTCCTTCCCTCTAAGGATACGTAGTGACGCTAGAATTCCAAACCCTGGCCCAGCCACCTCAAAAAACAAAAAAAAAACAAAAATTACCATTCCCCTATGTACGGACCAGACTTTCACGGGGTGTATTCATGTCCTCACCACATGAAGTTAAACTGCATGGAGTTCATCCTTACCGCATGACAATAAACTGCACGGATGAAGAAGAGTTAATAATACCCCTCCCCCCGTGTATGGACCAGACCTGCACGGGGTGTACTCATCGTCCTAACCACATGACGTTAAACTGTATGGACTCCGTCCTCACCGCATGAAGTTAAATTTCATGGATTTTAGAGAACTACGTACAGCTTGATTTCTGCCCTCGCAGGATACTTAGCGATGCCAGGATCCCCAGTCTTGGCCCAACCCCCTGAATAAAAAAATGCCTTCTTTACCCTATGTATGGACCAGACCTGCACAGGGTGTACTCATTCCAGAGAACTACGTACGGATTGATTCCTGCCCTCCCAAGATATGTAGTGATGCCAAGATCCCTAGTCCTGGCTCAGCCCCTTGAAAACAAAAGATGACCTTTCCCCCCGTGTGCGAACCAGACTGACACGGGGTGTACTTCTTGTCCTTACCGCACAACGTTAAACTGCATGGACAATGATGTAAAAATACCCCCTTCCCCCATGTATGGACCAGACCTACACGAGGTGTATATCTTCATCCTTACCACATGACATTAAACTGCACATAAGTTTTCCGAACTGCACGACGTTAAACTGCACAGACCCCCTTTTTTCTTTCACGTCGGGTCACCTTCATCCTTACCGCATGACGTTAAATTGCATGGAGTTTGTCCTCACTGCATGACGTTAAACTGCACGGACTTCATCCCGACCCACCCATGACACATGGCGATACGATATGGAGATACTCCTTGCACATTTGGATACATCCTTTCCATACATCAGACTCCACAGCCCAAATAATTATGGATCTTCATAACCACTCATGGCCATCAGAGGTGGAAAGTCATCGACCCGTGGATACCTTTGTACGACTATTAATACCATGCCCTCAGCGGCTCTGCATATTGATAGCCCTTGGCCCGTTTACCAAAGGAAATATTTACACAGGCGACACTCTTCCTAGCTCTGTACGCTTATCGGCCTCAGATCCCCCATACCATACCTCTTGATACAGAAGTTTATGACGAAGTGGTTTACAAGTTCATTCCCCTTTTCACATTCAGGTGTTTCCAGGGTTTCCCTATCTGGCTAGCCTGTGTGTCCGCCAGTGGTTCACATAGTGACCTGCATCAACAAACATCAAGCCAGGACTAGGCTACTTTGACTCAATGGACAATTGCAGTGAAGATGTTTTCTGTATACCCGGACACCATTGTCCCCACGTGCCGAACTCTGCATTGAGAGCAATCACGGATTCTCATAATCATTCATGGTCATCGGAAGTGGAAAGTTATCGACCCGGGGACACCTTTGTATGACTATGCATACCATGCTCTCAGCGGCTCTGCATAATGATATCCCCTGGCTCGTCCATCAAAGGAAAGATTTCCTTGAGCGGTACTTCTAGCTCCATACGCCTACCGGCCTCAGAGCCCCCAAACCATACCTCCTGATCCGGGAAATCTCAAAGTTGCAGTTTATGACCTTCATCCCCCGTCCTGTTCTAAGTATATCAGAACATGTTGACTCAGTTATCCTTTGAGTGACTGCAGTAATAGTCACCCAATGGTCCGAGCTCTATGACCGATAAACTAGGAGTACCTCGTCCTTACCGCATGACGTTAAAATGCATAGAATGAAGGCACACCCCCGCACAAAAAAAAAGATAAAAGATCAGCGCAGGGGGCTCTTTGAAACTCAACAAGTGACCAGGGATGGATATCCCCGACATGTCCAGACATTCTCCTGCTAAATGACAGACTTCGTGGCCCGGATAATTGTGGATCCTCATAACCATTCATAGCCATCGGAAGTGGAAAGTCATAGACCCGCGGAAACCTTTGTACGACTATGCATACCATGCCCTCAGCGGCTCTGCAAAATGATATCCCCTGGCTCGTCCATCAAAGGAAATATTTCCACAGGCGATGCTCTTCCTAGCCCCGTACGCTTACCGGCCTCAGAGCCCCCATATCACCTTTCCTGGTCCAAGAAGCCCCGGAACCATGATTTACACCAATCAACCCCCCCACGTCTGGGGCATGTTGAGGTATTCAAGCCCAGTTACATTCTGATGAAGAGCAGCCTTTGAAAAAATGTCTCCGTCTTCGCTGCATGACGTTAAACTGCATAGGAAACTTTAAAAATTCCCCCGTCCTTGCCGAATGATGTTAAAATGCATAGAAACCTTTAAAAATGTCGACGTCCTCGCTGCATGACGTTAAAATACATAGAAACATTCAAAAATGCCTCTCGTCCTTGCTGCATGATGCCAAATTGTATGGATTATATCCCAACCACATGATGATAAAATACACGGTCATACTCATCATGGGTTCAGTGAGGAACATAGGATTTTCTCTGTCCTTCAGTGCACGGGTCAGACTGGCACAATCCACCATCTCACACTCGCGTGAGAAAGAATTACTTCACCCGTTCTTAGGAAGTTTAGTCTAGATATTTCCCCCATATTCAGTCACCCTCTCAACATAAACCATACTCTGCACTCAGAAAAAGCCGAACTCTCATAAGACACCCCTGGTGGTTCCAAATTTCAACTTTCCTAAAGTTGCTCAGCTATCAGAAGTGGATAGTCTTTGACTTAAGGATTCCTTTGTATGACTGTGCATACCATGACCTCAGTGGCTCTGCATATTGATCACCCCTGGCCCATCTACCAAAGGAAAGATTTCCTTAGGTAGTGCTTCTCTCCGTGCGCCTCTTGGCCTCTGAGCCCCCATTTCTATCCCGGGATTCAGAAACCCTCTGAGCTATAGATTACCAACCTCTTCCACAATCCTACCTAGATGCGGCGGAACGTCTTTGACAAGATTACCGAGAACCAGGAGAAGTCGTTCCATTTCAGATGATGTCCCAGCTGCATGACTTTAAACTGCTTCAAGCCTCAACCATCCCTTACGCTAACTAAATGCATTGGTAGGTGGTCTCCGGACCACGCTCCTGATTAGTACGGATGTTCCCAAAACCCTTTCAGATGTCACCCTCCCCTTCTGAGCCACCCCTGGTGGTTTTCATAATTTTCCATGCCACCCATCATGGTTTCCATAAGCCGGACTTCCATGAAGTCCCCTAGCCATTAGAAATGGATAAATCTTTGACTTAAGGACACCTTAGTATGACTATGCATACCATGCCCTCAGCGGCTCTGCATATTGATCGCCCCTGGCCCATCTACCAAAGGCAAGGTTTCCTTAGGCAATGCTCTTCCTACCTCTGTACGCCGACACAGCTCCCATGCCTTGAGACATGCCCCGCATACCGCTCAAATTCAAACATGTTTTCCCCCACATGAATTTGAAGGATATTGAGACATCTTTTAATCAGTTGAACCCTATTGGGGGGCCCTCACCCCACCATATTTGGTCAAAACTGTTCGACCTAAAACATCAGTAGTGATATTCTTGACGGCGGGACTTTAAACCGCTCAAAAAAGAAAGAGGCACAAAGCCCGTTAGGCCAAAAACCTGAAAAGGGAAACCTAAGAAAAATCCGAGTTATACCCGCTGGGTCCATACCAAATGGGCCCAGGAAAAATCAAGGCATTAAAAGAAAAAGAAAAAAAAAGTTTGTGGGGTTTTTCTACAAAACCCTAGAAATAGTCAGACTACACTCGCTGGATCCCATGGTCCAGGCAAAAATTAGAGCTTGTTTTCCTGAGTTATGATTAGTTCTGATTCAGTGAATTGTTATTTTCACAAAAATTGTTCTAAGTAACAATCAAATTCCACAACAACGAGTGATTGACAGAGACTGTGTTACATTCGAACAAAAAAAGGGGGGGGGATAGGGACGTTATCTTGAAGACCGAAGCTGTAGAGCGGGAGCCGATTGGATAATGGATAACTCAGAAGCTCCGAAGAGAGTAGGTTCTTCAAAACACCGCCATCAGGAATGATGGACCGATTAAGGTCCTCTTTGACACCCTCCTCTCTGTGAATCATAACTGAACGTCTCTCTGAGCCGGTTGAGAGGGGATCTGGAACAGTCCTTGGTGTAGAATGAGGGGGAACCATATTTTCTCCCTACACAATGAGAGAAATCAGTCCGGAATAAAAATCTGGGAAAAAATAACCAAATGAATGGTTAAGGTGCCTTCATAATCAAATCCACAAGGAGGCCTTGGAAAATGGTTTATGATGACATCATCCCACAAACCATCCCTTCATGAAATCAGTCCGCTAAGCCCTGGCCCACGGAGCGTTGGCCAGGAAACCGCGAACCAAGTCGCTCCGCGGAATTTCAATCCTGAGTTTATCCAGAAGACTTAGATCCTTTTTAAAGTTCAAGAGATATTTAGTATGCGGAGCATTGAAACCGCGAAGAAAGTTCCTCTGCAACCTGTCATCACTTACTTTTTAATTAATTAAGAGTAATGGTTCGCGGTCGGGAAGTTGGTTCGTGGGTGAAGGTGATCACAAAGAAGGAATGGTTCGCGGAGGTTGCTGCCAATTCACGGATGAGGCACTTCGCAAAGGAGCAAACACGCGGAGGTGAAGGACCTATGGTTTCGCGAATAATTAGGTAAAGGAAAAGAAAGGGCTCCCCATATTTATAAGCGTGGTCCCCTACCGGGTCCACATTTCTACCTAAAACCATCTCAGTTTCATTACCACTTTGCATCGGAATGGCCTCCTCTTCGTTCCGATCGGACCCCATTCCGATGGGGGGCATTTGTAGGGTCCTGAAAAATACGAAAAGGAAATTTTACCCAAATCCCCCAAATAATTGGGGAAAATAATCAAAGAAGAAACACAAAAAGGACCGGTCCGCGAACCGGTCCATGAAAGCGCAATGTGGCCAGGCATCGCGAGGCACCCCCTCCACGAACCATTTTTGTTCGCAAAATGGAGGCGGAGAGCCTTCGCGGTCATGAGGCATGATGGACGCCAGTCCGGTTCACCGTCACGAACCGCCCCAACCACGGACCGCGTCAATCGGTTCAAGCCGCACTCGCTGTCGTTTACGGAATAGAGGCGGAACCCTCCGCAGTCGCGGATCACTCCCTGAGTTCGCCTCGCAGAGGGGGGGGGGGGGAGTGTTCAATACCCACCGCGAATCGCAGATTGACCAAGTCGGCTGTGAACCGGGTATTTGGTTATGGGCCTCTACAAAAGGTGCCATGTGGCCACAGATATATTCCTTTCCCCACTCTATAAAAGGAGACCAAGGGGGAAAGAATAAAGGGATCAGAGAGCTGGAATCAGATTTAGAGGGATTGAAGATTCAGAAGGAGATCGGTTGAAGGAAGGCTTCAGATTTCGCAAACAGTGAAATTCCCATACGCGAACCACAGTTGGTATAGGAATTAAGAAGGAATTGGAAAATTCATAATAATTTGGTGAACTGCGAACCTAAAATAACAAAAAAAAGAAGAACTGCGAACCATACCGCCTCCACGGATGACTTCCCCGCGGACCAGGGAGTTTATGCCTCTTTTCCCATCCATCGTACCACGTACCACCCTCCTCCACAGGCGAAGCCCCGACCGATGAGCCTCTAATCGGTGCTGCCCTTGGCTGCCGCTGCCCGCCTGGAACCCTCCGCGAACCACCCTAGTTTGCGGATTGAACCCAAAGTCACGAACCACCCTGGTTCGTAGATTGAACCTGAAGCCGCGAACCACCCTAGTTCGCGGGATGCCAATCAGTCCGTAGACCACCCTGGTTCGCAGACAGCTTCTCCAGCCACGTGGCACTTCCCCACGTGAAGGGTTCCCCCACCCATACCTCTCGGTGGCTCGCCAAATACTTCGGTGTTCTCATTTCCAGAGCTAGGTAAAATCTTGCCGACCAAGCCAGGTCCTCCGCGATTCCCTCATTGGCCTATTCATCGGCCTCGAGCCGAGGCCTCTGCCAGAGCCACCAGATCTGCATGGTATAACTTTCAGGCACATCAGCGTGCTATTTTGAGTTCACATACCCATGGTAAACAGGAGCAAAGGGGTTGCCCCGACCCTTGAGCAGATTCCCGAAGCATTCCTGGGTTCACATTCCCACGGTAATGTGGAGTCTGAGCTCGGAAATCCCCTTTCTGCCCCTCCACTTTTTGAGAGTTCCTTGGAGATGGTAAAATAGCCATCATAAGGAAGCCCTCGTGCACTTCAAGAGAGGGGATGGGCACATGAGCACCCCCTTTCCCTCTCCCACTGGGCTTTGTCACCTCGGGCATCCATCTCAGAGTAAGCCCCGATCTTCTAGGCCTCCTCAGAGTGTAAGCCCCAATCCATCACCCTAGGCCACCCGCATGCGTAAGCCCTACTCCACTTCTCACGGACGCACCTTTCGCGACGTGATCCTCTGGTCCCTGTTGCCTCTTGTTTCTCACACTGAGCATGACTCACATGGGCTTAGAGTAAGCATCGACTATGAAATCCTCCTACGGGCCTTCTCAGAGTGTAAGCCCAAATCCATCATTCTGGGCTACCCCAGAGAGTAAGCCCCAAGCTATATGCGAACTACGTGGACTTTGATCCCTGCCTCCTAGACAGGGTACGTAGGAAGCCTCCATGAGGTTCAAGCCCACCACCCATTGGACCACCTGGTCTCTCTTCACGTCGGTTCCCTGACACCTATGCGAACTACATGGACTTTGATCCCTTCCTCCTAGACAGGGTACGTAGGAAGCCTCCCTGAGGTTCAATCCCAATAACCGGTCGATCCGATCATCTCCACATCGGTTCACCGCGCCACTCCTGGTGCCGCCTCAAGAGAGTTCCAACCCTTTGGGGTCATTAATTCAATGAGGGATGGTAATCCTCGGGCATAAATGATTCTGAACCCCTGTGTCCAGTTGACCGTTGCTCACCAAGGTTAAATCCGTGGAAACTATTTTTGGGTATAAACCAAAGATTCACAAACATATGAATACATATTAAATATATAAGAGAGTCTCAGAATAGGAAATAAATCCCCCCAAAAAGGGTGTGATGAGCTCGACCTCCCATCCTCTCGACCAATGTGAGTTCTTAAGAGTCGCTGGTCAGACCATCCGGCGAACACCTGCCTTTGGAAAGCATGTCCATCAATCATTGGATACGGAGCCGTTGGGCATTTCGTGGCCAAAAAGAAACTAGAACGAAACATTGTTAATCATTTATCATTATAAATTATTATACATAATCATAATATCCTTTAATCTAGTCATCATCCCATTTTTTTACTCATCAACACATTTACATCACCTTCATTGTTAACATGATTCCTTCTGGTTCCAACCATTGACTAAAATAGAAAACAATACTCTGAGTAGTAATACTCATAGTGGGAAACTGCATGATCCCTAACTTAAAAAATTATAGGGGTAGTTCATACCCCATACAAATGAAATAATTTTGGAATATGGTATATGTCTCATGAAAGTAAAAGTTAAATGAGAAACCCTTACCTTAAATTTGATTTTCTTTGTTCGTGTTTGAAACTATCGTGTGATAAATATATATATTATATATATATTCCAAATACATAATCATATATATCATAACATATATGATTTACTTATAATCCTTAATCACTGTTTTATTATCAATTCATTTCTAAAATCACTCTTTCCGGTGATAACTGCTTTATTTGTCATGTATGTTTTTATTTGTTAGTTCTGGTCTTTATACTTTTATCATAGTTCTATAATCTCTAGAATATTATTTATGATTTAAGTATTATATATATTTAATATATATATATATATAGTCATACATAAAGACAAGGATATAAAAATGAATTACACCATTCATAGAGACAGAAAGTCATACGTATGTTTGAACGCTATTTCCCTTTTTCAATGGATGGAATGAAAGAATAGTGAATAGTAATTAATCTTTACATAATCCTATGTATGTTCTAAATATTATATATACTAATTAGTTCCATAGTTATAACCATCCAAGTAAATTGGGGATGCAAAATTAATGACACCGCAATGTGGATACGTTAAGCCCTACGTACACACGAGTGATGTTTTTGAATTTTAGTAGGATAAAGAAGAGATTGAAAATGGTTATCTCATTAAAATAAAAAAATATAAGTATATTTATGATTATATATTTATTACTTTATAATTTTTTCAACACATTTATAGGAAGTAGAAAAATAAATAAAAATTGAAAGAGTCAATAATGACAATTACCTTCTCATAAAGAATCCTCCTTATGACAGCCTCTTAGGTACAGTGGGGTTGGTATTTTTGGAAGAATGGGGCCTTTAGAACTTGTATAAGGATGTTGGTAAGAGAAATGGGAAGGTAATTTTCCATATATATGGATCAATGTGGTGTAAATAAATGAGGGAGGAGGTACCCTTTTATAATTGAGGCGAGGGACACTTTTTTGGAATTTCTCAAAATATTAAATTATAATAAATGAAATTATTTTTCCAAATGACTCCAAATAGAAAGTTATTAAAAGATAATATATGATAGGGTTGTAATACCATAAAAAATAGAGTTTATAAAAGTTTTTTTTATCGTTTTACACCTTATCATTTTGATCAACCACTTTGTTAGTTATTTTTGTCCTTAACCATGGTAATAACAATTTTAATCATAAAGTGTTAATAATGTTACTATAAATGAAAAAATGAATTATAAATGGAACATTTATGATGTCTTAAACTATATTACATTCACATGTATGAGGATAATATTTTTTTAAATAATTTAATAAAATATTATTTTGATAAATTATCATCAATTCCAATTTTGACATTATTCATTTAATTTGAATTTGAATAAATCAATAAAAAAGGAGAATTCGAATATAATGATTTAAAACCTCTATAATATGTAATATAGATCTATAATTATTTTTAAACAGTAAATAATTCAAATTATATTAAAATAATTATTTTAAAATCATTTATTTTATATTTTTGTTAATTAAATAAATATTGTATTATTAAGGAGATTATATAATTTTGAAAATTTGAAAATAAAATTATATTATAAAAATAATTTCATTAATATATATATATATATGTATATATATATATTGGCTCGTTATTAGCTTACTTTTTTCCCTATGTGGTCATATTAAAGATATTAAATACCAAGAGAGTGACATTTTGAAAATATATTTGATTTAAATTATATATAAGACAATTTAATCGGAAAGTATCCATTAAACAACTCCAATTAGATCCTAATTTGATAAGGGTATAATATAATTAATCCAATAATTTTTGTATACGTTTAGTTCATGATTATTCCCTAATCTTCTTATTTTAACCTCTCATTAACTCTTTTGGCATATAGTATAATATTAACATTTTCTACTTTATAAGGGCCAATAATGTTACTATAAAATGACCAGAGACACATAAAAGGAGTATAGTATATGTAATTAATCATATATCATTAATTTGAATGAGTATTATATTTTTAACATTTTTTAATAATTTAATAAAAATTTATTTACTATAAAAAATTCATAATGTCAATTTTTAGACCCACACATTTCATTGAAATTACCAATATTAGAAAAACTATTATAATTAAAAAAAATATTTTATTATATACCTAAATTATCATGGTAATCTATAAAATTCATGGATCTCATTGAATATTGAAAAATATTTATATTTTAATATTTTTAATATTATTTATTTTATTTTTCCAACATTTAAATAATTACTGCATTCATATTGTGTAAGAATTTAAGGTAATTATTTTTTCCAAAACAATTAAAAATAAATTACCAAGATGAATATATACATATTAGATTTCTGAATAAAATTCATAGTCAGACACATCATCTGAATAACACCATATTAAAAATGTTATAGTTATTAAAAAATGTGTTTGACATCTTTGACTTTTCTTTAAAGAAAATATTATAAATATCATTATCACTTCCAAATTCAGAAAAATGTCCTTATATTCAAACCATGAATAATTTTGGATAAAAATTACTTATAAAATGAAATTTGGACTTGTTTTACCTTCATTTTATACTCCTTATTATATATACTTTTTTAACTTTATTAATCCAATTTACCCTTTACTGTGGTAATAAAAATTAATAAGGTTACTATTCATATTGAAAAAAAAATAAAAGGGACTTATTTACTAAATTTCAAACACATTTATCATAATAAGGACTTAAGTGTTCAAAATTCAAACCACCAAAGTGGTAGAATTTAATTTAAAATAAAACCATCAAAATATAATGAAAAGAATTTTATTAGAAAATACAATTTTTAAGTATAAAAATGTTTTTATTCCAAATTAAACCATGAAATTGATTCTAATGAACTAATTTAGATTATTAATAATATTTTATAATTAATTTTACTTTTAAATAATTCTAAAATGTAATCTACTTTATGAATTTTTGAAATAAGAATAAATTTTTAAATAAAAATTAGTATTATTTACTATTTTCTGGAAAATAAATATTTTCATAAAAATAAAAAATTTCACCCAAAGATATTTTTGATACTATAATTTTACAAATGAAGTTCATTTTATCAAATAAATTTTAAAAAACTTATAAAAATTAATTATATTAATTTCTCATAAAAAGTAATAAAAATCATTTTTTTAAAAACGAATAAAATAAATTTTCTAAAATTTGTTTGTTTATTTCATAAGAATTAATAAATAAATTTTTATTGACTAAGAAAATTATATATATTTCATAATTTGGTTAACACCATTCATACCCTCTAATTCAATTATTAGGTTATAATGGTCATTTTAAAATATTAATATTTTGGGGTTTGTTTAATCTTGATATTTCATGTTGTATACGCTATTGAACATAATGTTATTTTAAAATATCAAGGTGTTAAAAAAATAATGGAAATTCATACATAATTTCCTAGGAGTGAATAAGATGGGGTAGAGAGGTCGGTATTTATAGTAAATGTGGGAGGATTGTTTATTAATTTTTAAATATACGACATGGAAATCTAGGTTATGAAAAATGGAAAACCATTAGCTTACTAATGGTTTTGGTTGATGGTTTAGGAAATAAAGAATGTTATTATTGACATATTTTAATTTTAGAACCAAAATTCTCTATTATATATTAATTTTGTAATGGGAAAAATATTTCCATTAAAAAATTATGTTAAACCATAATTTTCATTTGAGACTTTGTAATTTTATTTGTAGATTTTGAAATTAATTTTAATTTATATAAATACAATATGATAATAAGATAAATTATTTTTTGTTGTGAATTCTATGGATTAATTATTCCATCATTATTATCTTTTTATGAAGTCATAAAATACATCAAAAACACAAAATTGTATTTTTATTATTCATTAAAAAACAGTGTATTTTATAAAAATATAAAAATACCAACCTAACATATGTTTGACTTGTTTATTTCAAATATAATGTTTATTTTATCTAAATAATTCTCTAAATATAATGATTTTAAATTTTAAATAAAAATACTTATTTATCAAAAAATAACTACATTTATAACATAATCAACTTTCTAAAAATTTTAAAAATTACTTGGTATATTATAAAATTATATTACCATTTATATTTAAATAAATAGTGTTTTATAAGACTATTTCAGGAAAATGACTGTTGGCGCCAAAATATAGCACAAAAAGAAGGGACGAAAAAGAACCTCGCACGTTGCCTCGCGAAGCTCCGACACGAAGCTCCCTCCGAGCATCGCGGCCGCCACGAAGCACAGGAGGCAGTAACGCTCCGCAAATGCCTTGACGTTCACGAGCCCACCGCGAAGACAGTGAGGCGGTAACACTTCGCGAATTCCATGACGTTCGTGAGCCCGCCGCGAAGACCGTGAGGCGGTAACGCTCCGCGAACGCCCTGACGTTCGCGAGCCCGCTACGAAGCACCCGCTGCCCCTTCGTGCCGTGTGAGTTCTACTTCACGGCGCCCCTTGCCTATAAATATTGGGTTCCCCCTGAGTCCTGGGATGGACGATCCGACCTTTCGGCTTCTCAGCTACCGAATCGCGAAGCACCCTTCACCCTCGGGAATCATGAGCTCTGCGAGGTACTTCTACTTCACGAGGTGCCTTCGCCTTGTCTCGTCTTGAGCCCCTCTTCCAAGAGGGATGCCCTTCGCAAAGCCTAAGGGCATCCGCGAAGGAAGGGGATTCCCAAGGGAACCGAGGTAGCTGTGGAGCGTTTATGCTTCGCGAAACACCCATCCTGTACTAGTGATCCACATGCCAAGGCGGGGTCACTGTACATCACAAAGAACACTGCTTCCCAACACCTTGCTTCGCGAGGCCCCTCTGCTTTGCGAGGCAGTGCTCCACGGATATTATTCCACTTCTCGAAGCACCTCCCATTCACACCCCTGCCCCATGCTAAGGCTGAAGCACTCCACTTCGTGAAGCAAACTCATTTGCTTGGAAATTCCTCTTCCCATGCGACCCTCTAGGTTTGCATGATGTGATTTCAAAATCCCATGGACAACACCACCCGTATCATTGCTTCGCCTAATGCTTCTTCGCATAGGCACGCTAACAGCTATTTCTTATTCGCATAGCCATGCTAACATGGACCCCTTGTTGGTTCGCTCCGCGACCCCCCTTTACCATGGCCTTTCCAGTACCTTCCCTCACCCAAGGAGCAGAGGGTACCGGTCATGTAAGTCCTAGGGGTGTGGAGTAAACCCACCTCATCCGAGCTGTAGGACGTTAAACTCCCAAGCACCTTGTCCTTAACACATGACGTTAAACTGTGATCTGACCCCGTGCCTCGCACGCAGGGTCCCCCCCAGCTCGGACATTCTTTACGCCACTCGTCTCCATGGGAATGGAATCACACTCACATGGGATGATATCCTCCTTCTCGGAGTAGCGTATGTCCACGGGAGAAGGGAAACCACCCCGGTATAATCCCCAGGCCTCTCTTGCGGAAGGTAGAACCCATGCACCTCCGTACTTCCCCACAACCAAGGCCAGTGGAGGGTGCGATAGGGAACGAGGTACCTTCCATCTTTGGTCCCAAATCCCTCTCCCGTCGCGCTTTGTCGCACTTCGGGCCTCCATCGTGGAGTAAGTCCTAGCACCATGGGCCACCCAATGCGTAAGCCCCTCTTCATTTCTCATGGATTCACCCTTCCCGACGTGATCGTCAGGTCTCTGTTGCCTCTTGTTTCTCACACCGAGCACGACTCACGTGGGCTTAGAGTAAGCATTGTCCATGACAACACCCCATCCAGCATGACGTTAAACTGTATGCCCCCCCGTTCGGCATGACGTTAAACTGCACATCCATTTGAACTACGAGTTCTTTGATCCATGTCAAGGCATGGTACGTAGGAAGCCCCACGAGGTTCAAGCCCACCACCCATCATTTCTTCACGTCAGGTTCCACCCTCATCCAGCATGACGTTAAACTGCATTCCAGTCCGAAGACAAGCCGTTGTGACCAACCCGAACTATGAGGACTTTGATCCATGTCAAGGCACGGTACGTAGAAAGCCTCCCTAAGGTTCAATCCCATCTCCCATCGGACCAAGGTCCCTTCTTCACATCGGTTCACCGACACCCACCACCAGTGGACCCCCGGGTTCACCTTCACGTCAGTTCACCGACGAAGCCCCTTTGAACTATGAGGTCTTTGATTCATGTCAAGACATAGTACGTAGGAAGCCTCCCAGAGGTTCAAGCCCACCACCTATTGGTCACTCTGACCTTCTTCACGTCAGGTCACCAGCACCTGGGCAGCCTAGTGTGTAAGCCCCACACCATCCGGACCAAGGTCCTCACTCGCATCGGTTCGCCGACACACCATTATGAACTATGTGGTCTTTGATCCATGTCAAGATATGGTATGTAGGAATCATCCATAAGGTTCAAGCCCATAACCTGGTCGTTCCGACCTTGCTCACGTCGGTTCACCCCTGTCCCGCATGACGTTAAACTGTATTTCACATTCCACCTGAACTATGGGGACTTTGATCCATGTCAAGGCATGGTACGTAGGAAGCCTCCACGAGGTTCAAACCCACCACCAGTGGACCCCCGGGTTCACCTTTACATTGGTTCGCTGACGATGCCCATCGGGCTAAGGTCCACCTTCATGTCGGCTCACCGACACCATCCCGAACTGCACGGACTTTGATTCCCTGCCATGGGGATACGTAGGAGGCCTCTTCGAGGCTCAAGCCCAATCTCACTGTTGCCCTTGCGATAGTCCCATCTCAGTCCCCCTCCGCTTCACCCATTCATCTATCATCCACCATGATTCTCACCCGGACCTCCATATCCCGGTGAGATCATGCCATTCCTCTCCTCTTCACAATATTCAAGAAGCCGCCCATGGGTTTCCCCGACATCGGCATCCCTTCAAGGGAAATTCATCAATCTGATCCACTCCAGCTAGTGTTTTAATCAGGCCGATCTTTCTCCATTGGATGTTAAACTCGCGACCTACCCCATGATAAACATGAGATGCCTGAGGAAAACCTCGGATGGCACGCCCTTGGCGTAACCATCTCCACTGGACGTTAAACCTGCGGCATACCCTGTGTCAAACATAGGAAGCTGAGGAAAACCTCAGATATATGACTATGGCCTATAATTACTTGCACTCGATGTGGGATGCCTCGGGTTTCCGCGCCCTCGAGAAGCACTATGACATGGGACAAAAGACATACATGCTAGTTCCCCAGCGTTCAGACACACTACTGATGCCTTGACATGACTACTCTCCCGACTGAAGGTTGCTTCCCTGACCGAACCCTTTGGAATGTCCTAACATAAGCAATGTAATTAACCGGCATCCATGGAAACATGGCACTAGGAAGAGTTTCACGAACAATGTATTAAATCTATGAGGGAGACCCAGACTAGGTGACGAGTTCTGAGGAGGAATCCACGGAAGGAAGAACCGACATCCCATCATCCCGATTTCGATCAAGGAGCAGATGTCCCTGAATAAGGAGTGAATGCCTCTCGCCTTTGGAAAGCAGGAATGTGGGGTGACAGTAGTGCGTCCTCCACAGAAGGATGCGCATGCCTCGGCGAAAGCATCAGAAACAAAAATGGTGAACTCGATGTGAAATTCTTCTCCTCAATGTGGAGATTAGTAGCGTTCGAGACACCAGTAGATTAACGTGTCACTAGATCCAGATATCCGGCGCCGTGTCCCGCCAAGGAAATAGAGGGCCTGGCATGAAACTCATCGGATGTTGGGGCAGTAGAACATGGGGTATTCCGTTCTACAACTTGTTGGGGTGGATCCCTCTTACCTATGTGGAGAATGGAATGATGCTGGGGCACTGGTTGTCAATCCTTTTCCTCGTAGTGCTGATGAGTTGATCCCTCTGTTTCCCAGGAACCAGGTTGCTGCTATGGAGACACGATCACCACCCGCTCACCTACGCAGGGGCGGGGGAAATACTGGAACAGCCGCCTCTCATGGCTTCGCTGCCGCCACGATGGCCTCTACATCCTTGAATATGGGGTGCCCACGTCCCCTCTCCCCGTCAGAGATCATCCAACGAAGGGTGATCATAAACCTTGTATGTAGGTATGAGGAGTAAGGGGTCATCCCAACTCAGGATATGGCCCACCTGGACCTGGAGGCATCTAGGCCCCATCGTCAACGCCGCCCTCAAAGGCCGCGCAGGGAGCCCCTGCTCCCCACCCCAACGTTCAATCGTTTCAGGAGCCTGTCCCCGAAACGCCTCGACGACTTCTTGCCTTACGCTGATGGGGAAGGTGATGTCCAGCTCGGCCCGCTCAGAGTCCCAATCCAGGGGATCCAGGCAAGGGCTCCCATCCGAATGCGTCCGCTCCACCGACCGGCTTCTCTAGAAGAGCAGGTAGGCTATGCCCCTGCACCACCTGTGCCAGCTCGTATAACCCGGCGTCAGCGTCGGGCCCGAGCTGAGGACGCTCGTCAAGGGGAGTCGACGTCAACAACTACTGTGGCTCGAACCACTGCTGACGTGCATCATGGAGTCCCTGCACACACTGAGCAGGGGCACTCCTTCACCCGACCAGGACCAAGGCTCCAACCGCCCCATGGGCAGGTTGGGTTGGCCCTCGGGGTTGCAGGCCTGAGTGGTGATCGCCCCGAACCAAATCGCGGTAATGTCACCCCGTACAGAGGGCCTCCCCATACTACTATTCCACAGAGCGTGGGACTTCCCCGCTCCAAATCTCGTCATGGAGGTATGCCTCATGCTACCCCCATCTCGATGGAAGACCTGCCCCGCGGTAGTGACGCTCGGCGTGGAAACCTCTCCTGCACCCACCATACAGGGTATGGAGTCCCTCCTCCTGCCCTCTACTGTCGATGTGAAGGCACTGCCCATCCAGTCCCTCTCCAACATGGGGGTCCTCCCTACGTTCTCTCTGAAACCGGCGAAGGTCCTCCTCACCCCAGCAACTCGAGGAGTGAAGGTCATCCTTGCTCCGCCCGCACCGACCATGGAGGTCCTCCCCATGCTCCTGCTAGTTCCAACAGAGGTTCCGCCCACATGGGTGCTGTCCATGGAGGCCCTCCCCATGTACCCTTCAACATTTTCCCTGGTGCCCCTCACACCCCGGTTATCTCAAATGGGAACCCTCTCTGCCATGGCGTCAGCGCCACCCCGATACCACATGTTGAGGATCAAACTTGTCCTGAAAATCCATCTAGGGGCAGGAGAACGGGTCGTCGCTGCCACAAGAAGAGTCCTGGGAAGGCCCGGGTGGAGATCAAACCTACCCGTTTCTTGGATTCTGAAGCGGAATGCGACTCAGCGATGGAGCCTTCTCCCCGCTCCTCCGTGTCAAGGACTAGGGCAGGAACCAGGCGCGTCAGCCTCATCCTCCCAGAATGCAAGGTCCACCGGATTCCCACCTCCCTCCGCAGGTACATCTAGGAGGAATAAATTGTGGAAATTCCGTAGGTCCCGACCCTGCAATCACCACCGTCGTCACCAGAAGCACCCTCTACCTATACCAGAGATCACAGAGAGCTATTTTGGGGACCAACGACGGTAGAGAAACGACATGAACTATCGCCGACAACTGCAATTCCGGCGCCAAAAGATGTGGCTATCAGCCCATCGTATCGTTATATCGTGGTCAGATCACCTCACTCTTCAGAGGATGTCCCAGAATTTGGCGGCCAGTCAGTTCGTTCGCCGTATTCTCCGCTGCCAAGTTTACTTTCCCAGCGGTCCACCTCGGTACCGCTACCGGTCCCTCAACCGCCTCCGATTGATTAGTGGGGCAATATGAGGCCATACCCCGAGTCCAAACCCAGGAGCATCTGGAGAATTCTCACAGTGGATCACTTCCCAGAGAAGTTCTGATCGACGACAGCGCCAGACTTTTTCGCACCAGAGTCCCTTACCCTAGAGGAAGTGGGGTGCTTCCACCAAACCCTATGGGCGAAACACTTCCACCTTCGTTACGAGCGGGTGATGTACCCTAGGAGTCGAGAGAACTTTGAAGAAATCGGCGAGCAATGCTGCCTGATAGATTTGGCTGCACTCCCTGTGGCCCAGCACCTTGAGTCACCAAGCCGTCAGAGCACCCTTCAACGGAAATGCGTTCAGAGTTTCAAAGTACTCCACAGAGTCATCAGGGAAGCTACCCCCCATGTGCAAGTCCATGGCTGGGGACACTATGCCGCTCTCCTCTTCAGCCCTATCAGACGGAAGCCCGATTCGTTATGAGACATTAAGGACATGCCCTCGAGAGGGGTCGCAGTCCACATGGTTGACGTAGTGGAAAAGGAAGACGAGCTTGAATTTCTTGATGGAGATTTACCCCCTGAGGGAATACCGCCACTGCTAGACCCATCATGGAGGGTTACCCATCAGTAGAGGAACCTTATAGGCCTCCCTGTACCTATTGAGTCATTGGTACTCAGTCGAAATGCTGGTAAGGGTAAGGAGCACGTCGGAACTATCAAGCACTCCGACCCGTCTGCCTCTGTACAGAAGACGGACGAAGATCCTAAGAAGGCCGCGTTACGCCAGCAGCTCGCTGAGCAGAAGAGGCTGGTTGATGAACTCCTGGCCGAGTTCACTATAGAGCGGCGACCCGACTATGGTAATCCCAAGCCGGGGCAGCAGGGGCAGGAACAATTTCCCCCGGAGAGATTCCTCCGGGAAACCCTAATCATGATACTTCTGCAGACAGGGAAGAAGCAGGAACTCACGGAAATAGGGAATGATACGTCTCTCCAAACCCTCCTGAACGACGGGGCGATCTAAGGAATCTAGCCCGGGTTCCCCCAGCCGCCCTGTAGGCCGTTCCGCCAGTCGCTCCAGGAGATGCTGAAGCCATCTACCATGTCGAAGAACCTGGCAATGCACTTGTGATTAGGGATCCCCGTCAAGACAGGGACCCCCACCTAGATGATCTTATAGCGGCACTCATCGCCCACCTCGAAGCATTGGAAACGTGGCAGGTGGCAGTCCCCCCGGATGGCAAGCCATATCCCGCGTGGGTGGATGACATGCCCGCACCCCCGAGTTTTGGGAACCCCACTTTCTCCCCTTTCAACAGGACAGGGGACCCGCTGCAGCACTTGACCCACTTTTCTTCCAGGTGTGGCCCCATGCTGGGGACTCCGACCCAACAAGAAGCCACCAAGCTCCGATGTTTCATGCAAACATTGGAGGGCCCCACATTCGTCTGGTACAGCTAGCTCCCCATCGGATTGGTGACCGGTTGAGAGGATCTCCGCTGGAAGTTCCTATACCAGTTCAGCTCCACCACGCGAAAGACCAGCATCGCAGGCCTCTTCAAGTGCAAACAAAGGCCTGATGAGCGAGTCACAGACTTCATCGCCCAGTGGAAGGGGCTTATGTACTCCCTCGACATGCCACTGAATCAGGAGAAATTACTGACGATGTGTGTAGGGAACGTTAAAACGGAGCTGGTTCCTTACCTGATCACCCAAAACTACCCTGGAGGGTTCCATAATTTCTCAGATAAGGCTCAGCGCCTCAAGGAGGCTCTCCAACAGGCTATTCAGGCACGTTTTCTGCCCCCTGTGATCCCAGCCAGGAGGGCTGCCAGAGCCGAACCCACCGCGGTGGCCCAAATAGAAGCCCCCAGGCAGCTGGAATTACTTCCAGTGGCACCGGCCTCACAACCCCACAGAGGTCCTCCACCTCAAGCACAGGCTCCTGCCCAACAGGGACCGCCTTAGAATCGATAGGTTCCCCTGCACAATGCGCCACCACCACCTAGGAGAGACAATCAGGCGCCACCTCCTCGACAGGCCCCTCTGGCCCCTCATCAGGGCCAGGTCCCCAAGGCCCCCTATCAGGAAAGAAGGCACCAGACCTATTAGTTCAACAAAAATCAGGTCCCTGGCTACTTCCGAAGTGCTCTAGAGCAAGGGATTGTGCGCCTACCCGAGTGAAGAAGGCCGGAAGAGGCGAATCTCACCAATCACCCCAACTACTGTTCTTATCATTGGATTCTGGGGAACACCCTCAAGAAATGATATGTGTTTAAATACTGGCTTCAAGACCAATTCAACAACAACATAGTCAGGTTGGGCCCAGAACCGACACAAGTAGCGGGTGTCTTTGTAGGTTCAGAGATCGGTAGCGATAGTGAAGGTGAGTGGCAGCAGGTTCCCAGTCGTGGGTCCGAGAAATACAACGAATGGATGGCTTGAAAAACCATCGCCCATGCCCATGGTATCATTTGGGCACACCTGAATCAGCCGGAGCCTTCGGGGGAAGTAGCTAGTACCTCTGCATCATCTTCACAGCCGACCTCTTCTCAAAAGGGTAAGCAGTGATGACGTAAGAAGAAGCAACGCGCTCCACCACTGCCATCGTCATCTCGTACTCTTGGCGACTTTATTCCCCCTGAAATGGGGATTTCTCCCAGAATCCGCCCGGTCGTGGATGACTCATCGAGCGACAGCCATGGGTACGCTTCGGTTAACACCGTGGAGCTGGTAAAGCCCTATATGACTCTTGATGAGGGGGAACGCCAGGCGAGCCTCCCCAACATTTCCAGCCGACGTCAACGTCAGCGGAACCACAACCATGCCGGTCGTCGAGGCACGTCAGTGGGAACTTTCAGTCAGGCCGTGCACGCTACTGAGACCAGATAGCAGGCTCAACACAAATCTCAGCACGCGCAACCTCATCTGATGCCCTCAATTCTACCTCCACCGCCGTTTGTGCTACTTGATCAGGCAGAGCTGCCTCGTCCATATCACAGTCAGTCTTGCTCGGCTACAGGCCAATATCTGTTGTCCAATCCTAATCCGGCGACTACTCTCCAGGATTCAACTAGTAGGTAGTGGGATGTACCCCGCACTAGCCAACCACCGGTTCAACCGGCAGGACCTGTTATGCCTCCAATTGCAGAACGACCTCCTGTAAGTAGAGGCTCGTGCTTGGCATGAAAGTATGATGCTTGAAGCACCTGGACAGCATTCCAGCAAGGCTTTCTATCCTTGAGGCCCTTCGCCTATCGTCTGAAATGCGTGAAGCACTTTCCGAGGCCCTAAGGATCCCCTTCAGTTTGAGATGGAGGTAACAGCTGCAAAAGCCTTCAACGCCGAGGCAATTGAGAACGCCGAATTCCAGGCAGTTATCTTGTTCTCTGGTGAATATGAAGACCCTCCCATACAGGGGAATATTCGCCCACTGTACATCACTGGCCACTTTAATGGCGTGGAAGTCCGCCGCTGCCTCGTTGACACGGGTTCCAGGATCAACCTAATTCCGACTCGAACAATGCGAAAGATGGGTCTATCTGAAGATGATTTAACACCCTCCGACCTCAGAATCTAGATATACGATAGGACCGAGCAATACCCAGTTGGTAATATCCACCTGAATAACCTGTTCGGCGGCCTAATTGCCATCACCGAGTTCATAGTTGTCTCTTAGGACACCGCCTACAACGCATTGATGAGTAGGCCATGGATCCATCTACACACAGCGGTCCCTTCGTTGTATCACCAATGCCTCAAATACTCCCTCAATGGTCGAGTAGGCGTGCTCCAAGGAGATGCGTCTCCTTTCGCCTCTTGTGAATCCCGCTATCTGGATGCCGATTATTACAAGAGCAAGGATAAGCAAGTCCTAGTAAGTGAGGATGAACCCGCCCCAGTCGCAAGTGATCAATGGGCAGGCCTAGATGACGCCTACATCTTCCTGATTCATCGATTGGAGGCCAAGAACCTTGACATGGGGTAGTGTTTTGTTGTTTCGGGTACGCAAGGAAGGCGTGTTTCCATGTCCAAGCGACGACGGAAAATCACCTCGTACTCCTACACCAACCAGGCTTAGGTGATGCCAGAGCCTCCTACCCCTATGCGGTACCATAATGTCAAGATTATGACAATGGAAGTACGTCATACGTGTCTCTTCTGCTAGGATGGAATCAACCGACTCAGGCCGACACGTCACCACTGCTTTGATGTCATCAAATGTGGCCCCTTAGGCCGATGGCCAGATGGGATAGGATCAACTGCCTTAATTGCTATGGTCTTAGTGGCGAGTGGGTCTCCTGATATGATGACCAATGCTGCCCAAGCCAGCACCAGCTGCCCATCAGGGTTTGATAGCATAGAAGAAACCCCCTTTGCGGGAAACCCCTCCACGGGTGGAGAGGAAGATCTGGAGGATGCTCCCCCCACCTTTGAGGAAGGCGTCTCTACCATGGTTGATGAACTGGTACAAGTGAACCTTGGTAGCGAGGCAGATCCGATACCCACATTGATCAGTGCAGCCATGTCCCCCGAGAAGCAGCAGAGGTACGTAGACTTTCTCAAGCAACACCGTGATGTGTTTTCCTAGAGTTACAACGAGATGCCAGGACTAGATCCCCAGGTAACCGTTCACCACCTGGGCCTCCCATCAAACCATCGCGGGTTTAAGCAGCCTCCCAGAAAGATGAACCTTTCTCACAATACTATGGTTGAGACCAAATTTGACAAGATTATCAAAGCCAACTTCTTAAAGGAAGTCTAGTACCCCAAGTGGATTTCCAACATTTTGCCAGTTAGGAAGAAGAATGGGAAGATCAGGGTCTGCATCGACTTCCGCGACCTCAATCGCCACTGCCCAAAGGATGAATTTCCCCTTCCGGTGCACGAGTTATTAATTGATGCCACAGCCAGGTTCCAAGCTCTATCTTTCATGGATGGTTATTCCGGGTACAACCAGATCCGGATGGCCCCCGAGGACGAGGAGTCCACTGCCTTCAGGGCTCCCCAAGGTACCTTTTGTTACCAGGTTATGCTCTTCGACTTGAAAAATGCAGGTGTCACTTATCAGAGGGCCATGCATCGCATATTCAGGCCGATTGTCATGACGTTGGTGGAATGCTACGTGGATGACCTAGTGGTCAAATATCGCTAGTGCCAGGACCATCTCAAAGACCTTGAGAAAGTGTTCGGTATCCTCCGTTACCGCCACCTGAAGATGAAACCGTTAAAGTGTGCCTTCAAGGTCACCTCTGGGAAGTTTCTTGGCTTTTTTGTTAGATACCAGGGCATTGAGATTGACCCAGATAGGATCAAGGCCATCAGACAAATGCCTCCCCCGAGCAATATTCGGGAACTTCGAGGTCTCCAAGGCCACTTAGCCTATATACGCTGATTCATCACGAATCTGGCCAGCAAGTGTAAGCCCTTTTCCCGGCTCATGAAGAAGGGCGCCGCCTATGAATGGGATGAAGAGTGTCGTACCGACTTTGAGGAAATCAAGCAGTACCTGCTCCAACCTCCAGTTTTGATGCCACCCGTCTCCGGAAAGCCGTTGGTCCTTTAAGTGACCGCCCTGGAACGATCCCTCAGTGCACTTCTCACCTAGAAGAATAACGAGGGTATGGAGAACAGTCTCTACTATCCCAGCCACATGATTATCGATACGGAGATCAGATACTCCCCTATCGAAAAGGGATGATTTGCACTCTTTTTCACTATAAAAAATTTGCGGCATTACCTATAGCACCATGAGGTACAATTGGTCTCTCGGGTAGACCCACTAAAGTACATCCTGAACCGTCCCATGTTGACTGGCCGACTAGCACGGTGGGCGGTGATCCTCCAGCAGTTTGATATCAGGTTCGTACCTCAGAAGGCCATTAAGGGACAGACGTTGGAAGACTGTTTAGCTTCCCATCCAACCTCCGCGGATCAATCCCTGGACCTGGATTTTCCTGATGAGACGATCCTCTCAGTCGATCGTGCCGTCTCATGTTGGAAAATTCACTTCGACGATACCTCTCGGAGCCCCACCGGTAGGAGGATCAACGATCCTAAGATCAACAGAGTGGGCCTGGGTATCGTCTTCATCACCCCGGTGCAAGCCATCCTACCATACTCATTACTGTTGTCAGAAGACTGTACCAACAATGAGGTAGAGTACCAGGCTCTCATCACCGGCCTCGAGTTGGCCCTTGAGATCGACATGCCCCATATAAATGTGAAAGGAGATTCCGAGATGGTAATCAAGCAGGTCAATGGTGATTATGTCATCAGTAAGCCGGAGCTTGTGCCATTGCTGGAGTGCACCCTCCGACTAATGGCCCGGTTCTCCTCTCGACCAGAGGTCACCCATGTCCCTCGGTCATAGAATGGTCGAGCTGATGCTTTGGCCGGCTTAGCTGCGTCGCTCGCGAAACCCGAGCAAGATTATTTGATCATACATGTGGCACACCAGAGAGTCATTGATCCCATCACCCAAGAGGACAATGACAGTCTGCGGGTAAGTCATCTCACCACCGGACCCTCTACGTCAGGGGTACCGGGTTCGTCAGACACAGTGGTTGAAGCCACTCCCGATTGGAGGGCACCTTTTGTAGAGTATCTCCAAAATGGTTGCCTCTCGGATGACCGGGCCGAGCGTGATCGAATCCGACACCGCGCGCTACAATTTACCCTCCAGAGTGGTCCCAGTCTTGAGAAGATCCTCTATAAGCGGAGCTTCGATGGCGTTCTCCTCCATTGCATTCAAGGAGTAGAGATTTCTCAGGTTATGCAAGAGGTTCACGCCAGTTCCTGTGGTTCCCATTAAGCTGGGCCAAAGCTGTCCCATCAAATCCGGAGGTTAGGGTACTTCTGGACCTCTATGATCTATGATTGTGTCGAGTTTACCAAGAGATGCCACGCGTGCCAAGTTCATGCCAACTTCCTGCATCGGCCGCTGGAACCCCTCCCCTCCACCAGGTACTCTTGGCCATTTGCGGTGTGGGGACTTGGTATAGTGGGACCATATCCACCAGCGACAGCTCTCCAGTGTAGGTTTATCCTAACTGCTACAGATTTCTTCTCCAAGTGGGAAGAGGTAGTTCCACTCAAAGAGGTCAAGGCCCATTCCATCATCGACTTTGTGAGCTCCAATATCATCAACCGGTTTGGGGACCCTCACGCTGTCCTCACCGATAACGACACCAACTTACGAGCGGCTGAGCTGAAAAAATTGTACGCCAAGTACAATATCCATTCGAACCATACCTCCCGCTATCATGCACAGGCGAACGGACAGATCGAGGCGTTCAACAAAACCCTCTCTAACATTCTATAGAAAATGGTTGTTCAGAACAAGAAAAGTTGGCCGGAAAAGCTCCCCAATGCCCTCTGGGCTTATCGGACGACGACTCGCAATTCCACCCAGGTGACCCCATATTCCTCGGTTTATGGGGCTGAGGCCATCCTACCCATTTAGATCCAGCTTCCATCGTTACGCACTGCAGTCTATGACCAGAAAGCACCAGATGAGGTGGCCGAAATCCGTCTAGATGAATTGGAAGCATTGGACGAGAACAAGCTTCGTTCCCTGCACAATCTGGAAAGACATCAGAATAAGATACCAATGGCCTTCAACAAGAAGGTTCACCTTCTCTCTTTTCTGCAGGGCGATCTGGTGTTGGCCCTTCGAGCACCAATGATCCCCGGTAGGAAACCACCCAAGCTAGAGCCCAAATGGGAAGGACCTTATGTCATACACAAGGTTTACCCCAATGGAGCATACTCCTTGGCGACCACTAATGGTGATCACGTAACTCCTCCCACCAACGCCAAGTTCCTCAAGTAGTACTTTGCCTAGGGCTAGATGGTCCTGCACGACCTTAAACTGCATCCTTGTCCTGAAAGACAATAAAATGCAAAATGGTCCGAGCTCTATGACCTTAAACTAAGATCTCTCCCCATCCTTACTATAGGACATTAAACTGCAAGCCGGTTAGGTCTCCCTGACCGCGGCTCGGCCTCAGGCCCCTTGGTTTTCCCCAACTCACTCTCTTGCGGGATTGTACAGTGTGGTGTGGGACTACATCCTCATTCACGTCGGATTACTCGCCATATTGTACATATCCCCATATGAGATGTGTCCCTCGTCCCTCATGACATTAAACTATGCTTCTATAACTACGTATGGCATGATTCCCATCCTAATGGGATACGTAGGAATGCTTAGATGTCTTGTCTTGAGCCCAGCCCCAAACTCTTCTCTTTGACTGTCCCCCCTGGGTATAGTTTCCTCAGAGGGTCCTCACATGATGTGGAGTAGGCTTCCTTAGCCCCACTCATACAAGGATTATAACGGTCACACCATGTGACCACTCCCGTTCTTCTATCCTCCCACATCCTCACCGCATGACGTTAAACTGCATGGCCTTCAAGAACTACGTATGGCTTGATTCCCATACTAATGGGATATGTAGGAACGCCCGAACATTTCATCTATTGTCCCATCCCAAAAGCCAAAATCTTCCCCTTGGGTCAAGACATACGGCAGGGTGTACCCTTTCGCCCCAACTCACGTCGAGCAAGCCTCAACCTGGCTGCATGTCCCCCTGGAGATGTTCGCCTCTTTCATGGATAGATACAGCTATGCTTCACCCACTCCTTGACTAGGATTCCATCATCTTTCACACCTGGAGGGACCCCCAAGAACGGCTTGGATACTACACCCAAGGGCTCTCCTACCGATACGGGCCAACTCTCCCGAGGTTTTCCGAGCGACAAGCCGATACAAGTCCCACGTTGCAAATTTGGTCAATGGTAGATGCTCATTTGTTGTTCCCATATCAGGTCACCATAGGAACGCTGTGTTTCGAACATGTTCAATAGTGTCCTGAACCTTCGGGTCCACCCAGAGATGTCCCAAACATATAGTACAGTGATTCATTCTTCCCTATCCTGAAGCGACAAACTTCCCTCTGGGTGGCGCCAATGGTCGGGTCCATGACCCCGATTCTCTTATAAGGGATGTAAAACATGGTGTAGGATTACGTCCTCTTTCGTACTGGGTTACTCGCCATGTCGTACACCTCCTCGGATGAGATACAATTATCTCTTTCCTCGTCCTCATTGCAAGACATTAAACTACAAATTGGGCAGGCCTTCCTGATCGAGGCTCAGCTTTAGGCCCCTTGGCCTCTCCGGGCCCACGACCCCCGTCCTTGCTGCAAGACGTTAAACTACAAGTTAGTCAGGCCATACTGACTGGGGCCCAGCCTCAGGCCTTCCTCACCGAGGCCTACCCCTTATGCCCCTTGGCCTTTTCGGGCCCCTTGGCCCAGATTCTTTCCTATATAACTGTGCGGTATGGTGTGGGATTATTTTCTCATTACCGCCGCGCCGTACACCTCCTTGTTAGGATATTCTTCCCCCTGGGTATCTCTTTAGAACTACGTGTGGCTTGATTCCCATCCTTATGGGATACGTAGGATCACCTGAATGTCTAGGCTTCGGGTCCAGCCCCTTCTCTTGGGAATCTCCATCCCACCTTGGCCCCTTGGCCTATTCTTCCTCCACGAGGGGACTATATGGTGTGGTGTGGGATTATTCCCTTATTCACGTCGGTCTTGTAATAACCACGCCATGTACCTCTCATACTCAACCTGTTTCTTCAACCCTTTCCGACGGTTCACCAATGTGCCTAAGGGTACTCCGGTTTATTACATGGAATGCCAGACTTTACTCAGACACATCCGCACCCGCTTTCCAGGCTTTGTGTATCCCTTCATCAAGGCTTCCATCATCTTTCACACCCGGAGGGACCCCCAAGAATGGCCTGGATACTACGCCCAAGGGATCTCCTACCGTTATGGGCCAACTCCCCCGAGGGTTTTGGACAACAAACCGATAAAAATCCCGCGTTGCGAATATGGTCAGCGGTCGATGCTCATTTTTTTCCCACCTCAGGCTAACGCGATATGGAAACTATTTTTTCCGCCACGGTTAACGGTTATCCTCTATCACCACGCCAACCCCATTAAGCCCAAAATTTTGGTTACACAATTCACATCCTTCTCCAGTCTCATCATGTCCGAGTAGAGTTTCATAACTCTTGGTACTATTCCTTCGTGCACGTCTGTGCATTGGGGGAACAAAGCCGTGTCAAAGGTGTCCTTCGGGGCTCTTCACCGACTCCCCATAATGGGATGTTTCGGGTATCACGATAAGGATCTTCCCCCCATTTTTTCCACACCGAGTTTAACTCACGTGGGCTTAGGGATCGGGCCGAGGTCTGTGCTTACCTGGAAAGTTGTCACCCACCCATGGTCCGAGCTCTAAGACCATAAACTAAGATCTCCTCAGAACTATGCTCAGCTTGATTCCCATCCTCATGGGATACGTAGGACCGCCCGAACGTATCATTTTTGGGTCCAGTTCATCTGGGAGCTCGTCTCTGCCCCGTTACCTTTCACCTCTATGTGGGCCCCTCAGCCTGAGGTTCCTCTTTCAGGACTGCGTATGGTATAAGGTGGGATTATATCCCCATTCACGTCAGTTATGCCGCGTGACACCATACACATTCCCCGCCTAGCATTGTCTCTACTACGTCTGCACTGCATGAAATTAAAATGCATGCTTGGTCCTGTCACACGACCCTAAACTGTGACATTATCGTCCTGGCCACACGACGAAAAACGACACTGCATTGTGATGACCTTGTTGTAGAGGATATCACATTGGGTATTGGTCATGTGCCATGCCATTTGTCAATGCCTATCACGGCTTGATTATTGTGGAGACACCAGGGCCTGCTACCCTAGGCCTATCGCTTCACAAAAAAAACTACTCACCTTAATGGACAAACAAGATTTATCAAATTCCGCTTCTTTCAGTGCAAGGGCCACGCCCGCACTTCCCTTTTCCCCTGGCACTGGTACCTTATCGTGACACCTTTTAGAACTACGTATGGATTCATTCTCTTCCTCATGAGATACATAGGAGTGCCCAGGAACTTCCCCGCAGGCCCAGCCTAACCTTCATGTTCGGTCCCTCGACTCAAGCATTTCCCCAGAGAACACATGGTAAGTAGTGCTTAGGTCCTCATTCACGTCGGGTTTTGTAACCGCCTTGCCATGTGTCCCATGCTCCCCTTACCCATTCATGGTCCAAATTCTACAACCCTAAACTAAGATCTCCCTGTTGGAAAGGGCTCTGCTCCCTCTATCTAATATGTCTCATTGTCGTATTCAGATGTGTTTTGACAAAGAGCCCGAAGTGTGGAATTTTCATAGGGACATTCCCCTCGTCCCATGACCAAGCTTCGTGTGCTTTCTATTTGGATCCTCATCCTCCTCCACATCCAAAAGGACCCTCAGAAGACATGGATACTAGGATTAAGGGCTCTCCATGGATTCTGGACCTAAGGGCCCTCCAATCGTCTTGGGCCAACGTCCCTAGAGATCTCTAACAACATTTGCGACATGGTCCCGTGTTTTGAACATGGTCAACAGTAAACCCTCATTTGTCTATCCCAACTCTAGGCTAACGCGATATGAATGCTGCGTTTCTGTCACGGTTAACAGTTATCCTCTATCGTCACGCCGCCGTCATTGTGATCCAAATCTCGAGCGTCATGATTCACACATTTCAACTTCCTCATGTTCAAGTGTAATTCCCACATATTCGGCTCTATCTCTTCGCACATCTAAGTGCGCCACATGGGTGTGTTAGTATCATGGGGCCGGTATTCACCGAGCGTCCCTTCACCCTAACCTTCCCTTTTCTATGTCGGGAAAGTCCCACCACCACTTCTTGTTTCCCACACCGAGCATGACTCACGTGGGCTTATTAGTTTTGGCAGGATGTGTACTAACACTGCTAGGCTTCTCATCGTCCTGCATGACGTTAAACTACACTTCCAGAACTACGTATGGATTGATTTCCATCCTCATGGGATACATAGAGACACCCTGGTATTTTTCCTAGGGTCCAGCCCATAGGAATTTTCCTATCCATTCTTCTCCAGAACTATGTATGGCTTGATTCTCATCCTCATGGGATACGTAGAGACACCCCGATATTTTGACTAGGGTCCAGACCATAGGAATCATTAATCCTATCCTTCCCCTTTCCGCCCACCTGGCCGGACCCCTCGCTAGAGAGGCCCTGTCCCAAAGAAGGAAGGATCTATAACCAAACCAATGCACCCATCTGGCGTACTCCCACCACGGTGGTGTAACTACCTGGGTGTTGGATTCTGTTTGGACAAACCATCGCTCCATATTCCATGCTTTTCATACCTCTTATTTGGACCCTATCCCCCTTTCATGACTGAAGGGACCCCCTAACGGCCCGGTCCAATGCCGCATCGGCTCACCTACCATCCTAGGCCAACGTTCCGGAAGACTGGTCGTGTCTGAAAGGACCCCCTAATAGTATGGATGCTCAACCTAGGGTCCGCCAACTGTCCTGTGCCAATATCCCGAAGGATTGACCGACAACATTTGTGACCTGGTCCCATGTTTTAAACATGGTCAACGGTCGACCCTCATTTGTTGTCCCCATTTTAGGCTAACACAGTAAGGATATCGTTTCTCTGCCACGGTTAACGATTTTCCTTTATTGTCACGCCATCCCCACAGTGCTCCGAATCTTGGGCATTGTGATCCACAATTCCCATTTCCATATGTTCATACCGATTTCAAAACCCCTGGAATTTCACCATTCATGCATAAGAGAACACTAAAGAAACGGTAATTCGGCTGTTCTAAGAACCTCCTTCTCCGGCCAGGCCTCTCCCACCTTCCGGAAATCCAGACTGGTTATCCAAACCCCAGATGCCCGAAGCTTGTTTTCCATTCCCATTTTGGGTGGGACGATGAGGCAACTATCTCCTGTTTCTCACATCAGGCTTGACCCACGTGAGCTTGGGGAATTGCCGCCAGACATCCCGACCAGCCTTGCCATAGCAGCCCATGCTAGTCGAAGAACTGTACGACAGAAAGGGACACAAACATTAGTTGGCACAATCTACATATGACAATAATGAATCCAGTAGAGGAAACCTACGGAGACCGATCTCCTGGTGATGCTCTTGAGTCGATGCTGATGGGACCCCAAGGCATGTCCCTCCATATACTTTTGGAAGGTCTAGAGATTCCTGAGGAGCCACCTCGGGTGCTCTGGCCCCACTAGATGCAGAACTAGACGCAGCCGTAGGCACGGTTTCTGACGGTCCTGCATCGTCACCCGCCAAGGGGAGAGAGCGAGGCCTGCGTACAATTTCCTCCTGCATGGTTCAAACATCAGTGAGAAATTCGTGATGGCCCGAGAATGGACCATAAAGAAATAAGTTCGAAATGCTACCTCAAGAGCCTCTTCGAAATCATCAGAATCTGAGTCTTGGTATCCTACTTCGCCCTCCTCCAACGGGCTCCCTCCGCCAGCCTCATCCTCCCGAGAGGAGTCCTCTGATTCTTCCGGCAGGGGGAAGCGCTCCCTCAGATCGGCAGCTGACATTTGTCGGGGGACCGTCCGATCTAGTAGTACCCTCAATCGATCTGTCATTGGGTGTGGGACACCACTGGAGTGAACGTAGTCCTCCAGCTCGTCCAAGTATTGATCCGCCTCCACCGGAGACACCGTGAAACCAGCCCGGACTGGGCCTATGCCCGGTAACTCCATCCCAAGGTGATTCAAGTGCGCCCACATCTCGGGTGGACTAAGGAATTACCGGTTGACATTCCAAATTTCCCAGGCCTCTGTGAAGACCGCATCCTCTTCCATGTCGATATAACGCAACCACTTCCCCGAAGCCTGAGTGGATATCCTACGAAATCCTCTTGGTGGCCGCCCCTTCGGATGGCCCTGCTCTTCCGGAATCACCGAATCCGCCGCTGCTACCACACCATCGGCAGGTGTGGGTCTCGCCGCCACAGCGGCTCCGCCACCGCGAGAGGCCCTTACTGCCCTCCGACCCCAACCTCAGGATAGAGGATGCCCGCCGTCACCAACCTGAATAGTTGGATGCCTTAGCATCTCCCTCGGATAAGCAGCCTCCCAGATAATGGCATACTCCCTCACCAATCCGAAAGTGGCGGTGGATGGAGGTAATGCAATTCGTATCTTCCCATCTTCCCATGTTAACATGAGCCACAACTTCCACATCACACATGGGTGCTCCTCGTGACACACCTCCCAGTAAACCTGCGGGGTCAGCCGCTAGAGGCACCGAAACTGCCTCGTAAACCGATACAGGGTGTATGGTTCACAGAGCGGCTCACGATCCACTCGTGCCACCAAAACTCCGCCTCAAAAGGCTAGGAGATAAGCCCAGTGCTCTTCTGTTCCCTGCCTGTCGTCAGTGAGTATCCCCATCGGCAATGGAAATGGGTGGAAGTTAAACTCATCCACCCTCCACACCCGGTTCGGCACCATCGACACAGTTAGTTTGAATGGGAAGCTCTCGGCCGCATTCAGAATGGAGGGGCGTAAGTTTGATCCTGGCGATGAGATAGGGTTTGGATACTCATAAATCCCCCTGATGTGTGATGCAATCCACCCATACAGAAGGTGGAAGGGCCCGCATATCCTTGGTGGCTTCTTGCCCTCATTAATGATCCACATCATCCTATACAGCTTGGCGAGCATCGAAATCCCCAGATTGACCCGTTGCCCCATGGACAACACCGACACCATGATAAACGAGCTGGGCTACACCCCCATGCTGTTATCCCTCACCGATAGTATCCAACCACAGATAAGGTCCGTGATGAACGCCGACAACCTGACTATCGGCTGCTGTTCAGTGCTGACACTGAAATGACAATTCTTCCATTGGATGTCCTCCAAGACCCGCCAGTACGAGTGCTCCTTGCCCCGTTGAGCCACCTTCAGACAATTTCGAGGCATCGGAGGAAACTCTCAATTTTTCGGGAAGTTCAGGAACCGCTCGAACCACTTCTTAAAGGGGACATCCCTCACTGCCTCCTTGTACTCTCAAGGGACCAGTGCCATCAACGCCGACGCTAGTCGCGACATCTGATCTGTATCCTCCCACATGCTCATGACGGGGAGTAACTCATCATACATGGCCCCCAAGATCGGAACCCCCAAAATCTGGTGGACATCCCACAGGCTGATGCCCACCTCCCCATGGTGTAGGTGAAAAGTATTGGTCCTAGACGACCATCTGCTCAGCAGCTCCGACATCAACTGTTTCGGTTGGTAAATGTGGAATTGGGAGGCCCATACCGCCTCATAAAAACCCACTCTCCTCAGCACGTCCCTAAACTCCTAACATGAGGCGCCTACCTAGTAGGCCCATTCCCAGTCATTGGTGAATTTTCCGCCCTGGCGCAAGTCCCACTCATCGGACCACCCCTTCTTCGAATCCTGCAAAGCCGCCTTCGGCATGGTAAGATACAGAGGAGGGGACGTCTCCGGTTGTAGTGGCTTACCGTCAATATTGTTCACATGGTTTTATAGATAGTCGGTGGTGACAGGTGTGAAGTCCTCCCACGCATGACCATCGGCCGCCCTGAACCACTTTCACTGGCATGGCGTGCTCATGAACCAGCAAGTCGGTTCGTCCCTACTCGCCTCAGGGATGAAGACGTCATCCCTTAGCACAAAGCCATACAAGGGCAGCTTCTTGCACTGTGGATAGTTCTTCTGACCCTCTAATAGCAGTTCTATCAAAGAAGTATGGTCTGAGTGGCTTCAGACCATCTCCCCTAGGCCCAAATAGTTATCCATCTCATCCCTCCAGGCGACGTCTTCAAGGACCCACAATACAGCCTCTCGATGGGCCATTTCAGTTTCGGCACTCGAAAAAGGATTTTTTCAGACTGGATCATAATTCTTGCTCATGAAGATCCCTTGTGAAGCTCGGGCACAAAACCAAGACGCAGAGTCTGTCCTAGGCTAGCAAACAGAAGTTCTCTTGGCGTAGTCGCGGAGTCGGAGACTCGCGATTCACCGCAAATCTTGATTCGCAGAGAGAAGACGAGGAGGATGTGGAGCTTCGCGAAGTCGAGAGCGCCAGAGAACAAAAGGCATGAGAGGAAAAAATAGAGGTCAACCCCCTATTTATAGGCGGCGACCTGGGAACTTGGCGGCACGTCTCGCCCGCGCGGAGCATCGCAGCGCGTCCGGACCGCGTGGCCACCGGCAGCACCGCAGGCCCCTTCGAGAGGCCGCATCGCGAACCGCTGATAATTTTGGAAATTTTTTCCCTCAGACTTTGACCCTTCGTCCCTCTGCGGATCCCAATCTGAGGGGGGCATTTTTTGGCCTCAAAATATTGCATGAAAATAAGGGACGAAAAAGAAGCCCCACACGCTGCCTCACGAAGCTCCGACACGAAGCACCCCCTGAGCATCGTGGCTGCCGCGAAGCACAGGAGGCAGTAACTCTCTGCGAATTCCCTGACATTCATGAGCCCACCGCGAAGACCGTGAGGCGGTAACGCTTCGTGAACGCCCTGAAGTACGCAATCCCACCGCGAAGCACCCGCCGCCCCTTCGGGCCGCTTGAGTTCTACTTCACGGAACCCCTTGCCTATAAATAATGGGTTCCCCCTGAGTCCATGGACAAACGATCCGACCTTTCAGCTTATCAGCTCCCAAATCGTGAATCACCCTTCGCCCCCAGGAATCATGAGCTCTGCGAGGTACTTCTACTTTGCGAGATGCCTTCGCCTTGTCTCATCTTGAGCCCCTCTTCTGAGAGGGATGCCCTTCGCGAAGCCTAAGGGAATCCGTGAAGGAAGGGGATTCCTAAGGGAACTCGGAAAGCCGCAGAGAATTTATGCTTTGCGAAACACCCATCCTGTACTAGTGATCCACTTTCCAAGGCGGGGTCGCTGTACATCGCGAAGCACACTGCTTCCCAGCACCTTGCTTCAGGAGTCCCCTCTGCTTCACGAGGCAGTGCTCCGCGAATACTATTCCACTTCATGAAGAACCTCCCATTCACACCTCTGCCCCATGCTAAGGCCGAAGCACTCCACTTCGCGAAGCATACTCCTTTTCTTGGAAATTCCTCTTCCCATGCGACCCTCCAGGTTTTCACGATGTGATTTCAAAATCCTATGGACAACACCACTCATAGCGTTGCTTCGCCTAATGCTTCTTCGCATATTCACGCTAATGGCTATTGTTTCTTTGCATAGCCACGATAACGTGGACCCCTCGATGGTTCGCTCCGCGACCCCCCTTTACCATGGCCTTGTCAGTACCTTCCCTCCCCCAAGGAGCAGAGGTTACAGGTCATTTAAGTCCAAGGGGTGTGGAGTAAACCCACCTCGTCTGAGCTTCATGACGTTAAACTGCCAAGCACCTCGTCCTCAACACATGACATTAAACTATGATCCGACCTCGTGCCTCGCACGCAGGGTCCCCCCAGCTCGGACATTCTTTACGCCACTCGTCTCCACGGGAATGTAATCACCCTCACATGGGATGATATCCTCCTTCTCGGAGTAGCGTATGTCCACGGGAGAAGGGAAACCACCCCAGTATAAACCCCAAGACTCTCTTGCGGAAGGTAGCACCCATGCACCTCCATACTTCTCCACTGCCAAGGCCAGTGGAGGGCGCGATAGGGAACGAGGAACCTTCCATATTTGGTCCCAAATCCCTCTCCCGCCGCGCTTTGTCGCACTTCGGGCCTCCATCCTGGAGTAAGTCCCAGCACCATGGGCCGCCCAACGCGGAAGCCCCTCTTCGTTTCTCACGAACGCACCCTTCGCGACGTGATCATCAGGTCTCTGCTGCCTCTTTTTTCTCACACCGAGCACGAATCACGTGGGCTTAGAGTAAGCATTAGCCATGACAACACCCCATCCAGCATGACGTTAAACTGTATTCCCCCATCCGGAATGAAATTAAACTGCACACCCATTTGAACTATGAGGTCTTTGATCCATGTCAAGGCATGGTACGTAGGAAGCCCCATTAGGTTCAATCCCACCACCCATCATTTCTTCACGTCAGGTTCCACCCTCGTCCAGCATGACGTTAAACTGCATTCCAGTTTGACGGCAAGCCGTTGTGACCAACCCAAACTACAAGGACTTTGATCCATGTCAAGGAATGGTACGTAGGAAGACTCCCTGAGGTTCGAGCCCATATCCCATCAGACCAAGGTCCCTTCTTCACGTCGATTCGCCGATACCCACCACCAGTGGACCCCCGGGTTCACCT
Organism: Viscum album; assembly: GCA_963277665.1. Taxonomy (NCBI): domain Eukaryota; kingdom Viridiplantae; phylum Streptophyta; class Magnoliopsida; order Santalales; family Viscaceae; genus Viscum; species Viscum album. The sequence continues at coordinate 1,208,937,951 of OY728166.1, forward strand.
TCACGTCGGTTCGCCGACGAAGCCCCTTTGAACTACAAGGTATTTGATTCATGTCAAGGAATGGTACGTAGGAAGCCTCCCAGAGGTTCAAGCCCACCACCTGTTGGTCACTCCGACCTTCTTCACATTAGGTCACCAGCACCTGGGCAGCCTAGTGTGTAAGCCCCGCACCATCAGGACCAAGGTCCTCACTTGCGTCAGTTCACTAACACACTATTATGAACTACGTGGTCTTTGATCCATGTCAAGGCATGGTACGTAGGAAGCCTCCATAAGGTTCAATCCCATAACCCGGTTGTTCCGACCTCACTCACATTGGTTCACCCCTGTCCCGCATGACATTAAACTGTATTTCACATTCCACCTGAACTACGGGGACTTTGATCCATGTCAAGGCATGGTACGTAGGAAGCCTCCATGAGGTTCAAGCCCACCACTAGTGGACCCCCCGGGTTCACCTTCACATTGGTTCACTGACGATGCCCATCGGGCCAAGGTCAACCTTCATGTTGGCTCGCCGACACCATCCCGAACTGCGCGGACTTTGATTCCCTGCCACAGGGATATGTAGGAGGCCTCTTCGAGGCTCAAGCCCAATCTCACTGTCGCCCTTGCGATAGTCCCATCTCAGCCCCCTCCGCTTCAACCATTCACCCATCATCCACCCATCATCCACCCTGATTCTCACCCGGACCGCCATATCCCGGTGAGATCATGCCATTCCGCTCCTCTTCACAACATTCAGGAAGCCGCCCACGGGTTGGCCCCGATATCGACATCCCTTAAAGGGAAATTCATCAATATGATCCACTCCAGCTAGTGTTTTGATCAGGCCAATCCATCTCCGTTGGACGTTAAACTCGCGACCTACCTCATGATAAACATGAGATGCCTGAGGAAAACCTCGGATGGCACGCACTTGGCGTAACCGTCTCCGTTGGACATTAAACCTGCGGCATACTCTGTGTCAAACATAGGAAGATGAGGAAAACCTAAGATATATGCCTATGGCCTATAATTACCTGCACTCAATGTGGGATGCCTCGGGCTTCTGCACCCTCAAGAAGCCCTATGACAAGGGACAAAAGACAGACACACCAGTTCCCCAGCGTTCAGACACGCTACTAATGCCTCGACGTGACTACTCCCCTGACCGGACCCTTTGGAATGTCCTGAAAGAAGCAGTTTAATTAACCGACATCCATGGAAACATGGCACTGGGAAGAGTTTCACGAACAACATATTAAATCTAAGAGGGAGACCTGGACTAGGTGATGAGTTCTGAGGAGGAATCCATGGAAGGAAGAACCGACATCCCATCATCCCGATTTCGATCAAGGAGAAAACGTCCCTGAATAAGGAGCGAATGCCGCCCGCCTTTGGAAAGAAGGAATGCGGGGTGACAGTAGCGCGTCCTCCATAGACGGATGCGCGTGCCCCGATGAAAGCGTCAGAAACAATGACATTTTTTTGAATACATGGATTTATCATGAAATTGTATATATTTTTTGAAAATACAACTATGTTTTATTTGTATCCCAAAAATATATTTAATATATCCATCTTATATTCAAGTTTATTTTATTATAAAATGATTGAATAAACCACTATATCATTTCCAAATGGAAACTTACTCTTTTATAATACTAAGGTCTTGATGCATGAACCTATATTACACTACCATATGCCTTAAGGGTATGGTGTGTGATGGTGTTACTTTCATGGTGTAGCTCAGCTAACATTGACCTAGTGGTGATCTCCACAGACATAAAATTATCCCATATTAAATTCTACTCAATCCTTAATTATTTAAACTTTTCTTGGGATTGGTTGAGGGAGAACTCCACTTATGTTACCTCCCTCCCGAGTTCTTATAAATGGGAATCAAATGGAATAATCCTATTAGTTTTGGCCACTGTTTCTCCTTTCTGTAACAATTATCTTTTTTCAATACCATTTATATACTAATTCTTATGGTAACATTATTATTAACAACCATAATTCCCAATGGTCATATTGAGAAATGGTTTGGTTATTATTCCTAATAGTCATGCCACTCTTCCTAACAGTCATTTACCTATTTCTAATGGTTTGGTAACTATTCAAAATATCATATCACTGTTCCAATGGTCATATTACCTCTAAAAAATTCCCCTTAATTCCTTCATTCACCATCCACCTAAATTACATCATGGTTATATATTTCTATAGTATTGATTGAATTAATATTTTTTTGTCTTTATTTTACATTTTTTTTCATGGTTGTGATGATTCTGGGGATCAAGATGATCCTAATTTTCCTATTCCTACAATTTTTTTTCTATTTATTTACCCATTGTAATATTTTATATTTTCATGGATATTTTTATTTTATAAATATAATTTTCACAATTTATGAAATCATTCATTTTTGTTTTCATCATAATTTTTTTAGTTACATGCATATGAAACATGTATATAAAATAAAAAAATACCATTTATAGAATTTTGGTCCATTACATGTCAAAATTTAATTTCATAGAGTATATTTTATTACAAAAATAGAAAAATATGGTTAGGTTATGATTTACATATTTAAAATATAAACTAGTTTAAATTAAAGTTGTATTGAGGATAACTTAATTAGCTCGATAAACTTTTAAATCATTCATGTTGTCTCTGAATGTTATATTTCTAGCTTTCATATTTTTTATGTTTTTATTGTTGGATTTTTTTAGGACTATGAGTGATAGACACTAGGAAGGGTGATTAGGTATGATCAAATAAATTATTTCCACCCTTTTTAGATCATGATCTTATAGTTAGCTAAATCACGATGATTCCATCAATTACCCTCCCCAATTATAGATACTACACCCAAGAATCAAGAAAACAATTCTTATAAATTTACTAAAATCATTATGTTTAGAACATTATTACATGATTTTTTGTGTAAACTAATTATCCACCAATGATCACCTCTCTCACAGAATATTTAACCCACTTCCATGAAAATTGATATCTCTTAAAAAATATAAATGATCAAACATTTTAGAAAAATATTATATAGCATAATCTACCTTTGTTGATGCTCCTTTCATCACAGAGTCTAAAGATTGGAAAAGGGGAATATCTTAGCTTAAAGTGATTCAACCTTTGGAAAAATATCAAAAATTGACAAAGGAAGGAAGAAGGAGAACATTGCACAAGGGTCGTGCAAGTTCTACCATGGTTGCACAAGTACACTTGCACGCTTAATTTTTGTCACGCAAGTCGCTCGCGCGCCCTAAGTGATTGTCACCCAGGGTCTTTAGCAGAATATAAATAGACCCGGTGGGCCCCCCATTTCAGGAGGAATTTTTGCATAATTCAGATACAGATCTCTGAACGCCCAAGTCTCTTCTTCAGGTATTCCAAACAATTCTATGGCAATTCTTTACCTATAATGGAAGGACTAGACAAGAGGAATAATTTGTAAGTGTTAGAATTCACTAACACTTGCACGCCTAAGTGTTTTTCCCTTAAGGGAAATGAACACCCTTGCGCGCCTCATTACCTATTCATGAAAACTTGTGCGCCACTCTTCTGGAAGTACCTTGGGATTATTCTAAAGGCATTGGTCAAGGATCGCCCAAGTATTACCATGCTGGTTTACAATTGCGCAAGTACCCATGTGTCGCACAGGTATACCTGCGCGACCAGGGACTTGCGTGCCTACGCAGTACTTGCATGACTCCCCAAGACTTGCGCGCCCTTATATTTTTGGGTTCCCTTCCTGTCCATTTAACCCCTCTTATGCCATTCCACCTCTCTTATTCAAGATTCAGTCTTCAAGACACTCTTCAAAGCCATTTTTGGCATGTTTTCTTGATTGACTTCCTTATCTGAAAGGAATTATGTGGAACATATCTTAAAAAATTAGTGATTCAAATATCTTTATGTCACTCAATTTAGAGAGTTAATTCATTCAACCTCATCCTTTAAGATGAGAGAACCCCTTAACCTGGGCCTCCTTTTTAGGAGTAAGCCCCAAGTCCAAATTCTCTCAAATATGGGCATCCTCCTTAGGAGTAAGCCCCAAGTCCTCATTAATCTGGGCCTCCTTTTCAGGAGTAAGCCCTAGTTTTAGATCCTATTAATTGGGCATCCTCCTTAAGAGTAAGCCCCAACCATAATTCTCTTAACCTGGGCTTCCTTTTCAGGAGTAATCCCCAGTCTTAAATATGGGCATCCTCTTCAGGAGTAAGCCCCAAGTCCCTTAATTTTTTTCAAATCCCTTAACCTGGGCCTTCTTCTCAGGAGTAAGCCCCAGCCTTAATTTCTCTTAACCAGTCTTAATTTCCTTTTCATCTGGGCTTCCTTCTCAGGAGTAAAACCCAATCATAAGTCCCCTCCTAACTTGGGAATCTTCCTTAGGAGTAAGCCCCAAGATTAGAGTATCCAAATCTCCATGAAGCACATATACCTTTATGGACCCTGTTCCTAGATTTATTATCTAAAGTAAATCTTAATACTCATCTATTTGGGCAGACATACACACATAAGCCCCACATCATTGCATCTTTCGTGGCACAATTTTCTGGTTTCACCAATACCTCTTGTTTCTCACACCGAGCATGAATCACGTGAGCTTAGAGTGTAAAAGTAATCATGATATCTTTTCTTTGAGCCATCAATCATGCATAAATGTCATACTCCCTTCCTTTAACTACGTGGGTTCTTATTCCTTTTCCAAAACAAAGGATATGTAGGCAGCCCATCTGCGGGTATGATCCCAACTTTGAAATAATCCATGTCCTTCTGAAGGACAATAAACTTCAAGTTCCCCACTGAGTGGCTTTAGAACCAGTATGGTCATCATAATGACCAAGAGACTTTTATGTATCAAAGGATACCATTGAATAAGAATCTCTAACAAATACAGATGATTCTCTATCGATGAAGAACCTCGAATACATATAAAAGATTCTCTAAATTTCCTACATATCAATCATTGATTGTCATATCTAAAGGAAAACTCCTTTTATACTTGGTAATGTAATAAGGATTCACGAACATAACTTAAATCTATAAAGAGAGTCCCAGAGTAGACAATAATTCCCATCAAAAAGGTGTGATGAGTCCAACCTCCCATCCTCTTGACCAATAAAAATTCCTATGCCCCATCAGTCCACAACTAATGAGCGCCTACCTTTGGAAAGTAGGTTCAAATGGATATGGAATCATTGGATGTTTCCGGTTCTACGAACAAACCCGTTAGAAACTGTTTGGAATGTTTGAATCTTAAATAAATGAGATCATCCCCCAATTACAGAGGGAAACAACCTTATTAAACTTTTTTGATTGATTAAACCTTCATTTGAATATCTATACATTTAATATTTCTCATTTAAAATATATCCATTTTTCTCTCTAACTCACATTTTTTTCTCCTCTCTTGATTTATTTTTCCCAAATTATTCATAGAAACATATTCTATCTTAAATTGAGTGCTTTTTCTTACCAAAAACTTCCCCCAACATATCCCATCCTAATATAATAGTGATAAATATTTTGACCTCAAAAATTATACCACCAATAGGTCATGTGTTAGAGACTAGCAATAAGGGTATCGAAATTCCCAAATGGGAGGCATTATCATTATAAAAAAAGGAATAATAAGGAAACCACTGATAAAATACATAATATAACATATTAAACATCCAAAAATATATGTAGTTATTGACATAATGAATCCTTTAAGTAATTTTTTATTGAAAAATCATAATAGAGTTAATATAAATTTGGTTTAACCTTTTATTTTTGTTTCACTTGATTAAAATATGCTAATATTAATTCAAGAGATTAGAGTTTAATTGAGTAATATAAAATTTCGGGGAACTATATTTTTGATCTAAATTTATTTTATAGGAAGGAGGCCATCACCATAGTGGAAAAAGATTGATTTCATCTAAATATTGAGTTACTGATTTTGATTTCATTTCAACTAAACCCAAATTTTGTGGAATATGACTATTAGAGTTGTGACTGTAAAATGTTTTTTTACTTAAATAAATTGATCAATGGATTTTGAGGTATAGAAGAAAGAGTTATATTTTGATAGGGTGATATTCTATGAGGCCTTGTTGGATTGATCTTGTTGATTCTTATTTGATCGATCACTAGTTTCCATTGTGTAAAGAAAAAAATACATTCCATTAAGTCTATAATAAAAGGCATTACAGGTTCTGAAAGAGTATATCTATATTCAAGTTAAATAATATCCTACTAATTTTTACAAAAGAATATACTTTCATGATATAAGTGTGTTTTCTTAATAATAAAATTTTGAGGAGCAGAAGTATTTTCATTATTAACTCTGTGTTATTTTATATTTTTTATGTTCTTGCATTAGTCAAACTAGTATTTTAAATTACTATGATTTTACTTTATTTAATTTTTATGTTTACTATATATATATACCTCCCAATAAACTATATATTTTATTAGGATAATAATTGTCAGTTAAATTAAATTATAATTGCACCACTCTTGTAGAATTTTTATATTATAACATTTAGGTAAAACATCAGGTATCTAATATAGTCTATTTGTATATGAGCTTAAAACTATTTTTTAATTTTCTTCTTCTCTTATTTCCCATTTTTTCAATAACAACATACAATGTTATTCCTTATACTATCCATTTACATGAGATAGGATCTTTTTTTAATATTTGGCATTAATATCTGTTTTTTGGATTAAAAATACAAATCCTAGTAAATAATTGATTTTCTATGGTGGTGACTATTGGTATTGGTCTCATTGTATAGAGATAATAATTATTAATAATATTGCTAAAAAAATTATGTTAATCAAAAGTTAAGGATTTTGGATAAATAATTTACTATTATTACTAAAAGAAAACAACATGAATTTCAAATTAATCTCCCTGTCAGCAATACTTTTTTGTGTGTAATCTAAGTAAATTTAAAAACCATGTTTCTTATTTTATAACTAATGGAATACATAATAAACTAGTGTCTACTGATTTTGTTACATCTAGTTTTATTTAAATTAATATATAAATTTTGAGATATTATTATCAAGCCTATGATATTTTCATAGTCCCAATGGTTCTAAAATGATTAAGAATATTATGAAGATTGAGAATATTCTATACCACTTGTTGAGAAAGAATTTTCATATGATCGGTTGGTTGATAAAGTTATTAATATCCTACCAAAGGTGTTGAAATTGAAATGGAATGTGATTGATGATATGAAACATATATAAAATATTACTTTGGATTGTTTTATTAGAACTCTCATATAGTATGAGAGTATATTAATAACATATTCATAGAAATAAAGAAACAAATTAGTTTTGTTTGTTACAACATTTAGAATCTAATTTTCCAGAGATAAAATACTAAAATAGAGTGCTTAAAAATAATAACTTATAACATCTCATCATATTATAGTGTTCCTAAACTTGTAAGAGAGAGATATACCAAGTTGTCTAGTAAATTTTTTATTTTAATTTCTAGAGGAATAACTATAATAATGAAAATGATACATGTGGAACCAAATATTATTAAAACAATTTATGTTATGAGTGAAATAATCTTAGACATATTCAACCAAATTATCCTAGATTTCAAACAAAAGAAAAAGATCCTAAAAAATAAAATATGATAGAAAGGGAAACCTTTCATGCTACTAATGATACATTGAGTGGGTTAGAGGATCCATAATCTTCTGATAGTATTTGTGATTCCTAAAGTGATGGTTGTTAGAGAATTATTAGAATTTCCAAAAAAATTTCATGAGATAATTTGTGTTTAATGGGAAAGATACAACATTATACTCATGGGGAAGTTTTACTTGATCAAAAAATTTTCATTTTTATCAGATGAATAATCTCTATCAGTTTATAAATAAGAATAAATTTCTCAAACCAAAGAATAAACTATAGAATACATAGAAGGATTTAAAAGTACTTATCCAAAATAATTTAGGATAAATGAGATGCTTAAGGATTATGTTGTTGAAAAGAAAACAAAACTTATTAACTTTATAGATAAATTTGGAAAGATGAATTAATAAAGTTAAAATATTTTATATGACTTAGAAAAGTCTAAACATAAGGTTTATATTATAATTTTTTAGAAGAAAAAGTAATATGTTTCTTTTTTAAATGATAAGAGCCATCTTGGAAAAAAATTCTTCCAATTCATCATGTGATAATAATGAGATTATAAATATTAAGTCTAATATTGAAAATATTAAGAATACTTTAACTATTTTTATTATGGGAAGATCTACATATAGTTGAGACTAACTGAAACAATTTGGGATTATTACATGAGTCTATGAGAATTTATCATTATAAGTATAACTATTTTATTCTAATTCATACTCTATTCTATATGAAATGTTAAAGAAGATAAAATTTTAAGTGAGAATTTTTTCGTGAATAAAATTTAATACTTTAGATAATATCATTCCTATATATTAAAGGAACTAGCGACAATAAAAAATCAAAGGAGTATGAATGTTTTTGTGCCTATAGTTACCTTTTCTCACATGTATAGACTAAAGGAGGTTTTAACTAAGAACTTAACTTCAGAATAAATTTGAATTCAAAGCATACTAGTATTTGACCACATATCACTAATTTCTGGTAATTTATTTCTAGTTTATTATAGTTTTATTTCTCTTTTTACAATTGGTAGATTCTTGGTATATTAATGTTTTCCATTATTCATAAAACTTATTTATTTTGGGGGTTTTTCATTTTATTTCGATAACATTATAGTGAATTGTAAATTTTCTTGTTGTTAATTTTAACATTTGTTAAGTGCTTATCTAAAACTGAATTTTACATAACTATCTTAACAAGAATAATATTAATCCATTAATAAGGTAGATAACTTCTGGAACATTTTTACATTATCATTCATTGTTATTCTTAACGTGACTCAATTTATTACATACACTACATATTTTTATAAATTTTAAAATATTAGTTTTTTATAATTTTTTAAGGATACCGATTTCATTCATTTTGAAATTCAAAATTTATTCTTTTAAAAGTTAATTATATCATATAATTTAGTGGGAAATTATATGGATCGTCTGATCAAGGAAGATGAACAATTTCTTGATAAGCCTATATAAGGGCCAATAGACCTATAATTGGTTAGACTTATTCTTAGTAGAGTTGTCCCAGTCCATTTTTTAAATTTTTGACCATTATAATTTTTCTGAGAATCTAATAGAATCATCCAAAGAAATTTATTTTAGGGGAATAATTCATGAAATACCTATCAATATTAATTTTTATTTGAACATGAATACCTAATTAAGTAATTTATTAAGTTTCAAGAACGAGAGTCAATTTCTTTAACAAAAGAAGAGAATGAATTATTTATCATTAAATCATTTATAAATTATAGGGATCTATCAAGTTTAATGATATGGATTGTGATAAGAAAATTTCATTAAAATTTTTTGAACATTATTTTACTTTATCTTTGTGGATATTTATAGAAGATACAGAAGAAACTCTATTTTACTAAAAAGGGAAAATAAAAGGTGATGAAAGAAGATAATAAGTCTTCATCATTATCCTCACCATGATACAAAGTAGATGAATATACTAGTAATTTTTAGAGTGTATCTCCTTTGTAAGAAGTTCAACTATAAATTCCATTAGAAGCTACTTCAAATATTATTTTAGGTGATTTTCTCCTGTTGAATTTAATTCATAAACAAAGAGAGTGGAATAGGAATTAAAAATATATCCATTTTTGAAGGATCCATCATTAATATCTATTATTATTTAATATAATCCCCTTAAATGATTTCATCAATAATTATAACATCATTAAAAGAATAACCCGGTACAATATCATTTTCATCAATCACTACTAAAGGATAAAAAAATTACCAAAATGAGATAATCATAATAGAATTCATGATGAAAATCAAATCAAATAATCAACATTTTTGATGTGTCACTTGAGAAATATAAATCTCCAAAAGGTAAACCATAAGGGATAGATAATAGAAAGGAAGGTTTTGATAGTTGTTGGCACTAGAAAACACATCCATAAGATTAAAAAAATTATTCCATCTATGATCTATAGTGTAGATCATTTTGCAGGCTTCTATTTGACTAGTTATAGATCCCAAACAGAATTATGGATTAGAAGTTATGGTTGTTCGATGTTATGCTAGAAAACGGGTTCACAAAGCCCATTCGTGGAGCTACCTCCATTTCCACATGAACGTATGTGCTTCACATCATCTGTTTTCATTGCAGCATGCTTTCCAGCATCGAGGATCATGGATCCCCCATGGAGATGTATCTCCTCTACAACATCACTTTTCCTTTGTGATCTTTGAGAACATATCTCCTATGTGTCGTCACTTTTCCTTTGTAATCCGTGCGAACATATCTCCTCCGCATCATCCCTTTTCCTTTGTGATCTGACCGTGAACATATGTCCTTTGTAGCGTCACTTTTTCTTCATAGTGATCAATTTTTCTCTACAAACGAGCCCTGCAAAAACTCCTTTTCTTATAAATACTAGGCTCACCCCCCTCATAATCATAGTTATTCCACCCTTTCAGTGGTCAATCTCCCATTTCTCGGTGCTCCTGAGTACCACAAAGGCCTCCACCCTTCATGAAAGAGGTATCCCCTTTAGTGTTGATCAAGGCTCCATGACAGATTATGACTTCATGGAGCACTCTCTAAATATTGAGCTCTTTTATAAGGTGAAGCCATTCTTTACTGAGGTTCAATCCCATCATTCATCTATCCCTACCACTTCATGTTGGTTTACCATCATCCCGTATGACATTAAACCGTATGACACCTTTTAGAACTACATGGGTTTTGACCCCTTTCAGGTATGTAGGATGCCTCTCTATGGATCAATCCCAACCAATGGTAAACCTTGGTTCTTCCCATTTTTTGGGGTTACACCTTCTGTGATCCACCCATTGTGGTGTCTAGATCATCCCTCATGATGTGACATCTTCCCTTCTTCAGACACATCTCCTATATTTGCCTCCCTAGGGTGTTTCGATCCATCCATGGGATGCTAACCATGCATAAGCCTCTAACTTCACCATACTCCTCAAACCAAGTGTTTCCCTCTTCTAATGGGATACTAACCATGTGTAATCCCCAACATGTCTCAAAGTCTCCATCCTTTATGTACACCCCGATCCTATGCCCCATCCTGACCTATGTGGAATTTGATTCCTAGCCCCAAGGATACGTAGGAGGCCTCCCTGAGGTTCATGACCATCATCCATGTCTCATCCCAGTATCTCCATTGAAACTTTTTGTTTTGATAAGATCATTCCCTAACCTAGAGGTTTTACTTCCTTTATGTTCCCATACATGTGTTCCATTTTCATGGGTCACCTCCTTAGGTGTCTCATCACCCCATCGAACTACATGGACTTTGATTCTCATCCATGGGGATACGTAGGAAGCTTTCCTGATGTTTGACCACATTTCCATAACAAATCAAATTGATTATGTTTTTAAGGTTGATTTATAGTATAGGGAATACCCTATTTAATCTCTCAAGTAGCGTTGATAGGTTTAGAGTATGCATTTTTAATAAAAAGTACTAAAAAACGGGGTGATTTTGAAAACAATTTTATGAAACTAAATTAATTTAAAGAGTTTAATAGTTGAGAAAGAATTATATTTTGAAAATATATGATAAGCATATGATAATTTCTAAGTTACTACACAACTTGAAAAGTTCCTTGTTCTTAATTTATTATTAGGTTTTTGGTGTAATCCTTTGATTGAGGTTTAACCAAGATCTTGGGTACCCAAACCCCTAAAATGATGCAAATAGGACCAAAACTTGACATAAAAATCATATAGTCAAGTTCTAGACCCTAATAATAAGTTAATGTTTTTTAAGTAACACTGAAATCTCAAATGTTTGGGAATGAATAGGAGTCTTATGTTGTCCAATCAGAACAATAAAAGTCGTACACTTAAAATTACACATCGATCAGTTATGAAATAAGAAGTGTTTCAATTAAATGCATCAAAAAAACTTAAGATATATATAAAATAACAATTGAAAACCAAAATATACACCAAAACAATAGATAATTATGTTTCAGAACTCCCTCTTCAAGTGTGTAGCTCCCTCGCAATGATCACCCACCACTTAGCTCGACATCGGGAGGAGGAGAAAGCTCAGGTGAAACTCCATCATCATTCTTGACCCCCCTATGAGGATAGGGGCCTCCAAAACTTCTATGAAGATGAGGAGACTCCTATAGGAATAAAAAATGGTAGATCTTGGCTCCTGGTTCGAACTTACAAATGAGGTGCTCATGGTGCTTTTTTATAGCCAAAATGGAACATGGTTTTGAGAACCCTATTTTTGATATACCACTTGTGTATCGATTTTGGAATAGTATAAATCCATATCAAAACTTGACCAAAATAGAAAAGTTTTTGACCAGCCTCTTGAATATCTCCATGTCAAATTTTTCGGCCATTCGACAAATGGATTGGGAGATATGGTCAAAATACCAGACCAAACTTTTGAATTTGGGAAGATTCTATCCTGTGGACAAAATGGTTTGGACGGGCCAACATATGGTCAAATTAGGATTCTTTTCCTTGATAAGAGTTTCATCCCTTGATGTTTGGGAGAGGACCGAAATGTTTCAGCCCATTTGGATGCCCATAATCCTCGTAATACTCAGAAAAGTGGATAGATGTCCATGGGATGCCATATAGTTTGACCCATTTTTCTTCTAGATCATATATGGGGCCTCCAAATCACATCCAAATTCAATGAAAATATCAAAAAAAGTATAATTTTCCCTTTTAAAAGTGATAAATACAAAATAAATTAATCAAACATGAAGTGAAATTTGTTATTATATTTTAAATTTACAATAGAAATTCACTTTAATTCAATGGTGTAAGGGTGAAAATGAAATAGTGATTTGTGGTGCGATCACACCCCCACACCTAAACATTTTTACTACTAGGAAAACTATTATATCCTAAATGATTATTATTAATAAATCAAATGTGATAAAAGTTCCAAGATTCTTTTGAAATAAAATTTATCATGTATTTTTTATGAAATAAATATTTCAATCATTTTTCTTCTCTCACATTTGAATTTGTTAAACTTCATTTGTTCACCCATGAAACATGTCAAAGCCTAACTCACTTATAAATTTTACCTCTTCACTCAAGGAACATATGAAAGTGGATTTATTCTCATTTCCCATAGTTCATGTTATCTTACCATATGCTTAAAAAGATTCTAAGTTCTCTACTATCATAAACTAGTGTGCTACTCAAGAGGACTTTCAATAAGTTGTTATAAGGTTTAAGTGTTCGTAGGATTTAATGTATAAAAATTTTTTGAGGAAGAATAGGAGTGTTTAATCTATTAAGTACAAAACATGCCAAAATTCAGCAAGTGCTCATAATTAATGTACACAATCATCCCCTCACAAAGTTCATCACTTCCAAATCACTATCCCCATTGTCCATTTGTGTGGGTCACAACCGATCAGTGAATAATAATGAATAATCTTTTTCTTTTCTCCATTAGTTTTTTTCTTTTTTTTTTCAATGTAAAGAACTATTTTCTTTTTTATGTTTTTCAATGGAGATAAATAGGTAAAATTTGTAAAACAATGATATAATATGGATTGTGAACCCACTACCCAAGGAAAATGTAGGAACCATTTCTATAAACCCATAATAATGATTCATTCCTAATAATTTACATGGAAACACCCTCTTCTCCACACTTTCTGAAATTAAAACAAGAATATACACAATGGATGTTTAGGTAGGGATAAATAAGCTTATAATGTGGCTACCTAACAGGAATTTCATGGTCTCTAAGTCTTAATAAGGGTAAAAGGTTAAGATGGCCAAAAATATAGGTTAATTGTACAAAGGGATTTTCCATGAACAATGGCCTCTATCATGAATGTAGAAGGCTTGAATATTATGGATTCAAATAGAATCAAGGCAAGTTCTAGTTTCTCTACATGACTCGAGACTCTCAAGAAAGTGATTAAAAGGGAGAATATAAAATAAAGGTCTTAGAATGTCTATCAGGTATGGGATTAAAATATCGGTCAGTGTTAATGAGACATGGGTTTCAAAAATCCATTAAACAACTAAAAATGATTTGAAAATATAAATTCCTGAAAAAGATTCCACATCAACATTCATTTGAAAAACATTTTCCCAAAAAGAATGGAATTTTCTACACAATTGACTCAATAATGAAAAATGATTTGTAATTATTTTAAAGTGTTAATCCTTTTCCATGATAAAGTTAACATTCCATCATAAAAGAAAGGGATAAAATAGGGGGAAAGTGAAAATACAATTCAACAAGATAAAAAGAGAAAAAGATGATGAAAATTCCTAACTAACCCAAGAATATACCCATCCCCCACACCTAAAGTGAACAGTTTCCTTACTATATTCAAGTAGATATAACATGTAAGCTTATTTATAATTGAATTACAACAACCAAGTAAGTGTAATGGAGGGGTACAACCTGAATTATCTGTAGTGCAACATTGAGTTAATATCCTAAATGTTTCTCATTGAAAAACCTACATGAAAAGCAGAGAAGATAACATAAGAAATTTATTGAAAGAAAATAAAAGAGAAATAGAACCTAAAAGGATAAGAAAAGATGCATTGATATTGGATTAATCCCCCAAGTGGGCCTTGGGTTTTGACTACCTCCAGATGGGTAGTTCTAGTGGGTTATCTCTAATCTGATGGTGGGTGGAGTTTCTTTGATAGGAACCACCAGAACTTATTTTTTTAGATTTAATTTCATATTTATTATTTATGAATTAATTTATATAATGTTCTAAATACTCCCCCATTATAATGAGATACAACTTACATGGTGGGGGTAGGACAATGAATGAATCCTCATATTTCTTGGTTTCCACTTGCACAACCTCTTCTTCATTCTCTAGTACTTTCTTTAGATATGTTACATCAGTGGTGTCAAAAGTAATTTCATAGTTTAATTCTATTTTAATAAAATTAAAACATTAAGAATCAATATTAATGTCTTCCCTTTTAATGCAGGCATCTTGGTTCTCATTTAGTAAAGCAACTTTTATTTCCTCTTCTACTCCCTCAAATAAATGTTCAACATGTTCAGGGAGTGAATGTGAAATTGAGAGGTAACTGATCTTATCTAACTGGTTAATGGTAACATCCCCATATGAGGAATGATCTTTTAAAATCTTAGCAGTATCATCAATTATCATGGGATCTATAGTTCTCAATAAATCATCAATTAACAGACAAGCATGACATTTTTCTAGACCACTACACCATTCAATTCATGATTTACAACCTAGAATTTATATCAAGGACGAAAACTTAGAAAGGGTATCAGAGGAAAGAAAATAAGTTTTTTCATCCATATTATTCATGTTAATTTCAGTTTCTAATTTTTTTCCAGAAGAAGATGAAGGGTGAAAAAGAGTTTCAATGTGTGTTGTGTCCCCCTTCAAAGTGTTGTCTTGTGTGTCTCGGTGTCGTTGACATATGATCCTCTCCGTAATGGGTTCTAAAGGTGCTAAATATCCCATATTAAAAAATTTCATGCACCAAACCTAAAAAATAAATAGATTAGAACACAAAAATAATTGAAAATGTATAATATAAATCAAATAAATATTCATGAAAAATACTGAAATATTATAAAACAAATGAACTAAAAACCAAAGCGCTCCCCAGAAATAGTGCCAAAATCTGATTGTGTTTTCATAAAAAGTTAAATTGATTATGTTTTTATGGTTGATTTATATTATAGGGCAGACCCTAGTTCTTCTCTTAGGGAGTGTTGATAGGTTTAGAGTATGAATTTTTAATAAAAAGTACTAAAAAAGGGGGTGATTTTGAATACAGTTTTATGAAACTAAAATAATTTAAAGAGTTTAATAGTTGAGAAAGAAGTAGATTTTGAAAATATATGATAAGTATGTGATAATTTCTAAGTTACTACACCACCTGAAAAGTTCCTTATTCTTAATTGATTATTAGGTTTTTCGTGTAATCATTTGATTGAGGGTTAACCAAGATCTTGGGTGCCCACAACCCCTAAAACGATGCAAAATAGGACAAAAACATGACATAAAAATTATATAGTCAAGTTCCAGACCCTAATAATGAGTTAAGGTTTTTCAAGGAACACTTAAATCTAATTTTTTTGGGAATGAAGAGGAGTCTTATGTTGTCTAATCAGAACAACACAAGTCGCACACTTAAAATTACACACCGATCAGTTATGAAATAAGAAATGTTTGAATTAAATGCATAAAAACACGTTAAGATACATATAAAAGAAAAATTAAAAACCAAAATATACACCAAAACATTAGAGAATTATGTTCCAAAACTCCCTCTTCAAGTGTGTAGCTCCCTCGCAATGATCACCCATCGCTTGGCTTGATATCGGGAGGAGGAGGAAGCTCAGGTGGAACTCCATCTTAGTTCTTGATCCCCTTATGAGGATATGTGACTCCAAAAATTCTATTATTATTAGGAGACTCATATATTACTCCAAAATGGTAGAGCTTGGCTCATGGTTCAAACATACAAATGAGGTGCCCATTGTGCCTTTTTATATCCAAAATGGAACATCATTTTGAGCAGCCTATTTTTTAGATGTTCTTTCTGTATCAGTTTTGGAATAGTAGAAATCCATATAATGACTTTACCAAAAGAGAATAGTTTTTTACCAAACTCCTGAATATCTCCATGTCAAATTTTGAGTCCATTAAAAAACTGAATTGGGAGATATGGTCAAAATACCGAACTAAAATTTTGAATTTGGGCAGATTCTGTCCCCTGGATAGAATGGTTAAGAGGGGCCACCAGATGGTCTAATTGGGATTCTATTACTTGATAAGAGTTTTATACCATGATGTTTTGGATAGGACCAAATTTTTTTAGCCCATTTGGATACACTTAATTTTCATAATACTCAAAATAGTGGACAAATGTCCATGGAATGCCATGCAGTTTGGCCCATTTTTCTTCTAGATGATCTTTGGGGCCTCCAAATCACCTCAAACTACAATAAAAATATAAAAAAGTATAATTTCCCCTTTTAATAGTGATAAACACAAAATAAATTAATAAAACATGAAGTTACATTTTTTATTATATTTGAAACTTATAATACAAAATCAGTTTAATTCAATGGTGTAAGGCTGAAAATTAAATAGTGAAATACAGTGCGACCAAGGTTCAATCCCAACACCATCACATCTTCATGTAGGTTCCATCTCATTAAATATACACTTCATTCAACCCTCCATCATCCATCATGATTATTACCAGGGATTCCATACCACTATAAGATCATGTCATTCATTCGGGCAACTAACCATGCATAAGACCCATTCTTCCCATTACTCTTTGCTGTACATGGGAAGATAACCATGCACAAGTCTCACATAATCCATATCATCCAACCAAGAGTGCTCCTATTGTGACAAAAAACTAACCATGTGTAAGACCCAAATCACCCCTTCAAACTATGTTGGTTTTGATCCCTTTCTTCTATATAGGGTATGTAGGAAGCCTCCCTAAGGTTCAATCCCAGCCAATGGTAAAATGTTGTGTCCCCATTTGCTAGTCCAAACTCTTCTGATATTCCCTTTTTGGTGTCCAGATTATCATCTATGGTGTGAAAACTTCCCTTTTGGGACATTCCATCCTGAGTCCACCCTCATTGGGTGTTCAAATCCATCAATATGGTAAGTATTTCAGGTGATCCTGTCTAGGGATGTATCCATATGATCCACTCTCATCTGTGTTCTGATTAGTCAAATCCATCTCTTTCAGATGTTAAACTCATGGCATACCTCATGATAAACATGGGAAGATGATGAAAAACTTGGAGGAAGACCTCTAGAATAGGATTCCCCACATTAGATGTGGTATTCCTTGGGTTTTTATGCCCTTGATAAGTCCTATTATGAGGATGAATTTAGGTTCTCTAATGTCCTAGCATCTAGAGATGCCCTGAAATTCCTTATTTTACCATCTACTCTAACTTAAGGTTGCTTCCCTAACACGACCCTCTAGAATTTCTTGATAGATGTAGCGTAATTAACCAGTTTCCACAAAGATATGGCACCAGTAACAAGATTCACAAACCATGCCCCAAATATATAAGGAAGAACCGGACTAGGCGAAGAATTCTGAGGAGGAATCCACAGAAGGAGGGACTAACATCACATCATATCATTCCGATCAAGGAGAAAACACCACCAAAGAGGCGATGGATGCCACCCAGATTTGGAAATCAAGAATGTGGGGCCACAATCAGCGCATCACCATAGATGACGTGCACCCCAACAGAAAGCGTCAAAAACAATAGTTCATGAAAATCTATAGAGAGTACATGGTCATAAAAAAATAAAAATAATTGGAAGATATCAAATATTTTAATGATGAATTTTGATAAGTTAATTGAATTTTTTTAGGAGATTAATTCTAGAATGAACATTATGAAAAGTCATATGATCTTTTTTTAAGATTATATTTGAAAAAATTATTTTATATATTCCATTTCTAAGGTAAAAGGGAGCCATGAAAATTTTAATGAATACTCTGAATCAAAAATACAAAAATATAAAAGACATTGAAATGTACTTGAAATGTAAATATAGGAATATTATATTTTTAGATGAGTATAATATCACTTTTCATATTTATTTTAATCAATCATGAAAAACATTGGAAGAATGTGAAGAACTAATTAAGAATAAGATATAAAAGTTGGATTATCAATATAAATTGGATGAATATTTGAATAAATCAATTTTTAATTATAATTAAATAATGTAAGCTCAAGAACATAATATTAATAGTTAAGATCAAAAACTGTTGAATTTGTAGAATCAGATTATGAGGTTAAAACATATGATCAAAAAAACTATAAATAATAACTAAATTTTCAATTTCTGGTGATTTAATTTTTTAAAATTTAACATGTGATTATTTTGAATAATAATCTTATTATATTTCCTAGATGTGTAAATGTTTACTTTATAATGTATTATTTATTCAAAAGAAGAAAGGAAGGTTTTTTCACTCAATAAATGTTGTTGAATTATTAGGGGGAAGCTACTCAAAATAATTCATTTTACAAATAAGGATTGTTTTTTATTAATTTAATTGAATTTATGCACATTTCCCTATCTCATTGTTTTTATGTGTTTATTTCAAAAAATAACCAAGGGGTATATATTTATGAAAGGTTAAATTGATTTATTTGATCTTATTTTATGTTGGTTTAGGGTAGAAATTTGTGAGTAATTACTATATTTTTTGACTAATTTTTATAGAAAAATGAATTTTTAGGGAATTGAAAATTGGAATTTTATTTATTTTTTTCAATTAATTTTACATTTCCATATGTGTCTTTTTATTTTTAAAAATAGGGATATTTTTGAGTTAATATATTTTTTACATCCTTTTTTTAATCTCATAATACACTTAATACAAATTAAATATAAGTTTTAGTTTATATTTTAGTTGATTATGGTGTGCCAGATGAAAATCTAGTAATATTAATTCTGAAGAGTGGAGTTGAACTCAAGAATATATAATTTTGGTTAACTGTGGGTTTGAATTTGATTTATTTTAGTGTAAGGAGATACACATTTTAGTGGCATAGATTGGTTTTAATAAAATATAAAGTTATTATTTCTGATATCATTATAATTAAACCCAACTTTTTTAGAATATGATCATTGGAGTTTTCTTTAGAAAATGAACTCACTAATTTTGGGAATAATAATTAACAATATTCGAAATCTCTATAATATATTTTTTGTACACCATATCATTTATTTTTATGGTATTTACTTCTAGTTGTTTTTAGTTGAGTTTTTTTAATATTAATGATAATGTTTGTCAAAGATATTTCATTCAATAGAATATATGATTACTTTAATTCTTTGTTTTAGAGTTTCTAAGGTGTGGAAGATAGAGTTCCAATCCAACAGGGTGACAGTTGATGAAGCTTAGGGGGCTTGAGATTATTATTTTTGATCAATATAACTAAGGGATTCCATTGTGTTGAAGATAGAAAACCTTTTAAAAGGCCAATAGTTGAGGGAGTTCTTAGTTTGAAATGAGGATACCTAGATTTAGGTTAATGACTCTACTAAATCATTATATAAAAAATGAAGACCTTTATGATAGAATTTTGTTTTTTAAATAATATCCTTTTAAGGAGTATAATCATTTCCATAATATACTCCTTTTTTGTTTTAAAATTTCAGTTGCACTTACATTGATCATACTGATTGTTTAAATTTCATTGAATTTTTTACTTTATATGATTTTTAATTTTTTTAGAAATTGATATCATCTAACAAACTAAATATTTGAGTGGGTTCTGAATTTGTAGTTCATTTACACTATAATTCACCCCCAACACCACCACCCCACATGTATTATTTCCATATATTAACCTTCAAGACAAACAAAAATACCACACATAACAAAAAATTCAAAAATAAAACACCATGATAACATATCATATGGAAGAAACTCCATGAACATCAACCAAATGACACAACTACCACGAGCTAGTATAGTCCATCCCATTAAATATTATCATCATGTGGAACTTAATTATATATATATATATATATATATATATATCTGTGTGTGAGTATGTATATATGTGTGAGCATAAAAATATACTCATTAAGATCCTCCCTAAAACCTCTCATGAAACTATGGAAGAATCCTACTAATGCCTCAGTAAATAAACATTGAAATTAACTCATTACCTAAAGTAGATAAATTACATTCCGAAACTCACTAATTCTCACTCATTAAAATATCACATAGAAGTATAAGTAACATAATATTAAAAGGATATTTAGTAAAAATAGGTACCCTAAATTCACTTCCTCACTGAACTAGTTTCCTGGACACCCCTAATGACTTATTTCCTAGTTCTACCATCCCTTCCATAAGTCATATCCTCAGATGTAACATATCTTCATATCCAAATGATAACCCCATTTTCATAATCATAGTCACATTACCACCATATCTACATCAACACGTAGTATACCATTGATCTATTGTAGCCCACATATATATACATTTGTAATTTAATACATTACATCCTAAGTAAATATACACAAATCATTATGATAATTCATTACAACTCATATATATATATATATATAACATAACCATAATCCATCAGAACCAATATATATAAACTATAACCATATCTCATTGTATTTTATATATATATTCATACAATACAATGTCTGGAAGAGAGATAGGGGAAGGGGGTAGTTATACATTTATATCCTCTACAACCTGGATATTGAGGAAATCACCTAAAACATAAAACCTGAAATGGGCACCAGTCAAATTGCATGACTCGTGTGATAGACCGTAAGAAATAACAAAAATGTAATTGTTAAAATACATATATCCCATAACTATATATTAATCATCCTATTACGATATTTAACACTAAAACACATTCCCTTTAACTAATTAACCAATTTCTTACCATTTGACATTCCAAGAAACTATTAAATAAGTATGAAAACATTTAAACAAAACCACATAAATAACTGAACCAACCATTTCAACATCATCAACACCATCCCATTCCAATAGACACAAAACAATTTCCATAATTATTCATCATGAACAAAATTATACAATCATCAATCATGACAACCACCACCACTGCAACAAAACACCCAAATTGCCACATCTACTATAACAACAACAAAAAAACAATGAAAACCACATCAAAACCATTCTAATTTTAACAATAATAAAAATATTGTAATAAATACAATGATTAAAATCCATAAAATATATTTTTAATAAAAATATAACATTTTAAACATGATTCAATCATATAAAAAATATTTTTCATGAACTATAACAATAATAAATTTCATATTAAACATCCACTCTTATTACCATCTTTATGTTATTATCTAATAAAAAATACAATAAATAATCCTCAAATATCATGGTATGAGATAATAATATTCTGAAAAAAATCTAAGATATAACATGTGATTAAAATCATGAGAATCAATACCATATTTCATTATCATAGAAATTACGATATTACATGATTTCATTTTCCCCTTCATTCATTTTCATAATTCCATTTCCTTATATTATTAGTTCAATTCCATCTCTTTATGCAATAAAAATAAAAGAAATTAAATTCTAAATCTATACGTTTTTATTTCTATAAGGGGATTAAATAATTAGTAACCTATGTGGGGGTGAATCAGGGTGTGTAAATTTACTCCAATTAAACAATTTTCATTAATGTCTCACCATCCTATCTTGAAATACACCCCATCATTATTAGGTTCTATTTTTTTTTATCTAATTTAGAAATTGATCCGATTATAACTTCATGTATAATTATCATTTTTATTAGTTAGTTCTATAGTTTCTTATCCACTTTTACTAGTTTGTGTCATGTGGAATATAAAATAATATATTAACATGAGACATAGGGATTGTACTTGATTTACCCGCACCAGGCTAATTTAAGGATCATGCAATCAGAAATGTGATGATACACCAGAATTAACTTCCCTGAATACTTAATTGTGGATTAAGTATAGGTCACTCATTCCTAGAGTCAATCAATATAAATTATTAAAGGAAGATTCACTATCACCCTAAGATCCCTTCCCTCACTATTTCTTTCAATGATGACTGATTCAAAGGGGAAAAAGTTTTCATACATGCCAAAACGTGTAACACCCAGAGAATTTACAATATTTTCATTTATGAATAAATTTAATTTTGTTTATTTATTGGTTTTTATGAAACACAATTTTAATCTTACAATACATACAATAATGTGTTGCCTTTCATTACATGCACGACTTAGTTTTATCAAACAACAATATATTAATAAAATATTATTATTTAATATAATATTTAACCTAACTATTAAATTAGAGGTTATGAATATTATTAACCACATTTTGAACTTTTCAACTTCCATATAATTTTAACATTCATCTTATGTATTTTCTAGACATGTTATAAGAAAAAATTCATTTCTTCGAATAAAACAAGGAATTATTTAAAAAATGTAGTTTTATCGCCTTTTAATGGTGCAACCATTTTAAATAAAGTTATTAAAAATTTTTATATTCAATTTGACAAAAATAAACCTCTTCTTTGAAATAATAATATGAAAATTTACTTTGGTTCCATTTTTGGTATTTTTCTAATAAGTTTCATGTTTTGATGAATAGTGAAAAATACTGCATTTTGTTAATAACCAACTTTTTCATTTAAATAATTATTTTAATTTTAATTTATTTTAAAGTAACAATAGATAAATAATAAATATATTAATACAATTTATTTCATTGTTAAAATTTTCATAATAAAATTAGATATAAAAATTTATTGAACTTTTGAATGTCTATTTACCCGCCTTCTAGCCTCATTTGCAGGATTAACATTAAACATAATTTTACCATTTGTGTGAATTGAATTTCCAAAAAAGGAAATGAATTATTGTAATCAGTATGAATTTTTTTTCTAATAGTATCAAAATAAATCTTGGTGAATAGTAACTTTAGTAATTTTATTTACCATGGTTAAAGGTAAATAGAGTAATTAAAAGAAAAAATAATATAATATTATTATTATGTTAACCTAAAAAATTTCTTGATTTAATTGGATGAGTGTGTTTCGACCAAAACCATCGTTGGGTATATTTTAGGACCACATGGATCCACTAGGATGACTTTAATATATTTGTAATATTATATTTTAAGAAAAACCAATTTTGTTATACTTTTGTTTTTAACAAGTAAAATATTTTAAAAAATGAGGATATATAAGTGATATGGATGAATGTAAATAGTAATTAGAAATCTAAAATTTTTATCTACACTATGGTAATTTATTTATAATTTTAGAAAATAAATAATTAAGTTAAATGGTTAACCAATGATGATGTAGTAATTGATTTATTAAAAGAAGAATAAAATAAATGATATTCATAATATAAATATAAATATAATTTGAGTGCGTTGATATCATTCATTATTTTTATTGATGAATTGGACTTATTAATATTTTTTTACAAGTATTGGTTCAAATATATCTTGTTTATTTGACTTTCGTATAAGACAGAATAATGAATAGTGTCAAAATTTACATTTTAGATATTTTAAAATAAATAATATTTTATTAAATGATATAAAATTAATAAAAATCTATATTTCATTCAAATAACTAGGATAATGTTAAATATATCATAAGGATATATTTTGAATAATTTAATGGACACTTGTCCATGAAAGTGAGATAGATATTTTTAGAATGAAAGAATGTGACAAAGTGTCTCACTCTCATTTCTTACAAGTTAAATAATTTTACTATAAGGATAACCTAGAGAGAAATTATATAATGAATAGTATCTAGAAATATAAATGAATTATCTACATCATAGTAATTTATTTATAATATTTAGAGACTAAATAATTACCATATATAACGACACAATAGTGAAAAAGGAATTATTTTATTAATGAAAATATGAAATAAATGATTTTAAAATATTAAAATAAATATAATTTGACATAATTGAGGTGATAAATTAATTTTATAGGTGACTATGACATGTTAGTAGTGTATTAAATTGTTTTTTTTAAGTTATATTTCTTTTCGGATTTTATTTAATGTCAAAGTAATGAATAGTGTCAAAATTGACATTATTGATATTTTATAAAAACAACACTTTATTAAATTATTTAAAAATCATAAAAATATTTAAAAACTACAAAGTGATAATTATAAGGTCTAAAAGTTCATAAATTTTTCATTTATGGTCAATTTACACCATATAATTGAATATTTAAAACCATTTAATATTTAGAATATTATTTCAAAAAAATTAAATAGATTAAATACGGGTAAATTAAAATGAAAAGGATTAAAATAAAATCAAAACATATCTACATTTTATTTTTTTGAGATTATTTCTACCCATAAACATTTTATCTTATAAATAATTTACCTTGGAGCCATTTGGAATTGAAAATTAATTTATATTAGTTTAATTTTTTGAGAGTTTCCTAAAGTGCCTATCACCTCTCTTATAAAGGGAACCTATCCTTATCTTTTATTACTGCCAATAAATCTATTTATTTCAGTCAAAATCTACCGATTTCTCCTACAAACATCTATGACTTCATCCCATATTCCATACTTAGGGCATAAATCCAACCTAAGGAGTCCTTTCGTGCAAATCAAAAGGAGACACTTAGAGAAGAGGTTATTGTTTTACCAACTCTCTCAAAGTTCTATTATTATTATGATTCATATTACTATGTTGTTTACATAATAAAATAATAAATCCATTATTATCTATACTTTTAATTCATTTTACCCATCCTACAAAAAAATATCATCATGTGTGCGTACATACTGCTTACCATCTCTACGTCATGGTGTAACGTGTTTTCATCACTAATTTATTTCAATGGGTATAATGATGAATATAATGGATATAAATAATCAATATAAAATCATTATTATTATGTAAAATTAATATAAAATCCAATTTCATACCATTTAACCATTAATAGAATGATATCGTCGCTCGTGCATACGTACAGACTACCGTCTCCACAACGCGATGAGATTTATTTTCCACGTTTATCATTCAAGAAGGATTATAAAATTTATATGATGATTAAATATAATGTTTATGAAATAAATATCATTCTAGATATGAATAAAATATATCATATTCTTAAGAAACATGACTTACATGACAAAATAGGCATAGGAAAATGAAGCAGTTTTTACCCAAAACATTACTTTAACTTATAATTGTTAATAAATAGGAAATATAAAGTAATAAATGAGTCATATATGATATCATAAACATTATTATGATTCTGGTATAAGTTAATTCTTTTTAAAACCATTATATAGGAGTTTTGGAAATATACGGAGAGTATCAGACCTAAGGTAAGGGAATTCCATCTCACTTTTAATTTTTGTGAGAAATAAGCCATGTTCACCACTTATTTATTATGTGTAGTGTATGTACTTCCCCTATTATATTTCATATCATGTATAAATTTATCATAACTATATTTAAATATTAATTTTATGATATCAGGTTTATGATTTAAATGTTCAAAGTGGTATGAGATTCTTTGAATGTTTAAAGAGTTAATCCTTTCTCCATTTCAATATTCTTGATATTATCATATATATTTATTTATATGTATATAAAGGATTATAAAGAAAATTTTATGACAATTTATAATTCCATTCAAATGTTTTAAAAAGTAATATTTTTAATGTTTTATGTAAGGGACTCTTTTACTAAAAGATTATTTTAAATATTTTAATGATTTATTATTCTAAATCTTTATCATTATTGTCCATGTTTTCAAAATGCTTTTAAGGATTTATTTAAATGTACTTGAATGTTTTAAAATGTTAATTAATTTAAAAAGTATAAATGTGGCATGGGACACTTTTATTCAAAAATCTATTTTTAAATTTCTTCTTTTATAAGTGCGCAACTTTTGAATAAATTATTTCAAAGAAAAAAGGGTATTTGCCTCAAGATATTTTTAATGATTTTAATAGAGTATTTTCATCTATGTCAATGTCCTTTTTTGGATCTTATTCTTAATTGAGGTTAATATCTTATGATATAATTTTCTATATTTTATTGAATGGTTTATGATCAATTTGATTATAGATGTGCTATTTAGATACCATTATTGGTTTATGGTTAAAGTATTCAAATTTTATATATTAGTTTTTAATACGAATGATTATGTTGGTTATGTTTCACCCTTTTCATATGGGGAATGCATTATACTTAGTAAGTTATGGGTTTGGGACCTTTAAATTAAATCTATACAGGTTGGGTAATGGTTAATTAAAACCCCATGATGCATCAGTAGTTCTCATGAGACAAACTAGTTTGGGTTTTGACTAACATTTTACCCGCATATATGTGGTCTTGGCATAAGGACTTGATAGCATGGTTATGATGTCTTGTATTATGAATTCCCTCATTATGAGATTAGTTATTATTATTACATGTGAATATTTAACTATTAGAATATCCAAGTGAATGTTTAAATGACATTATTTTATTTATTCTTGCGATATTATACTGAAGATTATGTTTAAAATTCTTCTGTTTCAGTTTTATAACTTGCCTTAAAATTTTGTGCTTATTATTAAAGATTATACTATATTGTTTACCCTTACAGAGTATCTGAGCTCACCCCTTTCTTATATTTTACTTTCCCAGGATTCCAGAATGTGTATTATAACAAATATATAGGGTTAATCTAGGAGACTAATGGATTTCTCAAAGGATTATCTATGTTGTTAATGTTTTGAATTGTAATGTTAAATTCATATTTTTAATATATTTTCCAAGACTGCTAAACTAATCAATCATTTTGGGATTGATTCCTTGTAATCATACCAATGTATTAAAATAATGCATTGGCTCTAAGATTCTGGGGTCAGGGCGTTACAGTTGGTATCAGAGGAAGTTTAGAAACAACCATGAAAATTAGATTTAGAAAACATGGGTTAAAAACCATAACTCTATTAATGACTTTGAGGATAACTCTAAGTATATTACATAATTATTTAGATTTGGTAATGGATAACCAATTTTAATCCTATGGAATTATATATTTATAATAAGATATAATCATTTAGAGATCCTATAAAGTATTCTTTATGACTATATCACTATGATTAGTGTTTCTCACATTATACTTTGAGTTTTGGTCAATGGTTAGAATCAGCAAGGTTATACATTTAATTGTTATACTGCTGATAATAAAGAGGATATAAAAGAAAAATAAGATAAATGAGGTATTAAGGAATAAGATGTTGAAGCATAGTTAATGGTTTAATATTGAACTGGAATGATTAAGGATTCAATAATTATTACATCAATGGTTCTATAGTTATTAGATTCATGAGATATATAAGGATTTTACTGCAGTATATCTTCATCAAGTATTTGGAAGAATGAATTATTTCATCAAGTATTTGAGGTTATAATGGTGTTTATCAATAAGAGATATATTACGTTGTTTAGGGAATCTGATGTTACGATTCATTTTAAAAATTTATATACCTTTTAGACTATTAATTTGGACTGAAGTGTTTTGTAAAAATATTATGGTTGGGATGGAGTAAGTTGAACATTAGATATTATTATTTAAGGTTAAAGTATGATTTATTAGATACTTTTGGATAATGTTTTTGGTTTCAATAAAAATTTAGAGGATGAAGGAAATACTTGTGGGACTTCTAATTTATCAAAAGTGCTTCAAGAATGGAAAATTCATTTTAAAGTTTCATTTCCATATGTAAGCGATGAAGTGAAAATTTGATCGCAGCACAACCAAATGATAACATTTATGGAATCAAGTATGTTTTCTAGAGTTATTATCTAGATAGTTAAATAATCTCTTAAATATAGGAAAAATTATATACAAAAATGTGTTATCCTTATACCTTACATATTATTGAACCGATGATATTTTAAATCATTATATATTTATGGATTTGAGGCCCTGAATTTTCTATTTATTTTTCAATTATTTGTGATTAATGGCCTCAATCACCCCTATAAATATATATATTTTTCCTCCATGTACATATCTCTACTTGTCAATAATGTTCTCCTATTAAAAATCCTAATTTGGTGGTAACCTTCACATTTACCTTTCCCTATTATTAAGAGTATATTTTATTAACCCTATTTATGATGTGGGTTTTCCACAATGGTATTTTTTAGTATCAAACTTTTATTTTTGAAGTACAATTTCCAATCTAGAGGACATAATTTATTGAAGGAGAGGAGAATGTAACATCCCAATACTTTACAATATTTTCATTTTTGAATAAATCTAATTTTGTTTCTTGCTTTATTTTTTACGCAACACCTTGTTAAGCTTGCGCTACAAATAACAATGAGTTGGCTTGCGTTATATGCAAGTCCCATTTTTACCAAACAACAATATATTAATAAAATATCATTATTTAATATAATATAATTTGGCCATTAAATTAGTAGCTATGAATAGTATTAAATACATTTTTAATTTTACATATTCCATATAATCTTGACATTCATCTTACGTATTTTCTAGACATGATATAAGAAAATATTTATTTATTTTAGATAAAAGAAGATTTTTTTAAAAAATGTAGTTTTTCCTTCTTTTGATGGTGCTTTTTTTAAATATAGTTTTTGAAAATTTTTATATTTAATTTTAAAAAATAAACTTCTTCTTTGAAATCATAATATTAAAATTTACTTTGATTTGATTTTAGGGTTTTTTGATAAGTTTCATGTTTTGAGGAATAGTAAAAAATACTACATTGTTTTTAATAACCGACTTTTTCATTTAAATAATTATTTTAATTTAAATTGATTTTAAAGTTACAATATATAAAAAATACATATATTAATACAATGTAGTTCTTTGGAACTATTTTCATAATAAAATTAAATATAAAAATTTATTGATCTTTTGAACATCTTTTTACCCACCTTCTAGCCACATTTGTGGGATTAGCATTAGAAGTATTTTTACCACTTCTATGAATTGAATTTTGAAAAATAGATATAAATTGTTATAATCAGTATGAAAATTGTGGTCCAATAGGATTAAAATATTTTTTTTGGCAAACAATAACTTTAGTAATTTTATTTACCACAGTTAAAGGTAAATAGAGTAATTAAACGTAAAAATAATATAATAGTATTATAAATTTACCCTAACACTTATCCTAATTTAATTAGATTAGTTTTTTGACCAAATTCATAATTTGGTCGATTATGGGATCACTTGGATCCACTTGGATGACTTTAATATATTTATAATATTTTATTTAAATAAAACCCAATTTTGTTATACTTTTGTTTTTAACAAGTAAAATATTTTAAAAAATGTGTATATAAAAGTGATATGGTCAAATATAAATATTAATTATAAATATAAAAGGTTTATCTATATTATGGTAATTTATTTATAATTTTATAAAATTAATAATTAAATTAAATGGTGACACAATAATGATGCAGTAATTGATTTATTAAAAGAAGAATCAAATAAATAATATTCGCAATATTAATATAAATATAATTTCAGAAAGTTAATATCATACATGATTTTAATTGATTAATTGGACATATTATTAATGTTTTAGAAGTCTTTTTTTTGAATATATCTTGTTGATTTGTTTTTTGTATAAGACAAAATAATGAATAGTGTCAAAATTGACATTTAAGATATTTGAAAATAAATAATATTTTATTAAATGATATAAAATTCATAAAAATATATATTTTGGACACCTAACTAGGATAAGGTTATATATATCATAAGGATATATTTGGAATAATTCAATGGACACTTTCCCATGAAATTGACATAGATATTATTAAAATTAAAGAATGTAACAAAGTGTCACACTCTCATTTCTTATAAGTTAAATTATTTTAATATAAGAATAAACTAGAGATAAATGTGATAATGAATAGTATCTATAAATCTATTAGAATTATCTACATCATATTAATTTATTTATAATTTCTAGAGGCAAAATAATTACCATAAATAATGACGCAATAATGAAGAAGTAATTATTTTATTAATAGAAATATCAATTAAATGATTTTAAAAATATTAACATAAATATAATTTGAAATAATTGAGGTCATCCATGAATTTTATAGGTTACTATGATATGTTATGAGTGTAATCAATGGTTTTTTAGAATTTATCTTTTTGTTTGGATTTTATTTAAGGTCTAAGTAATGAATAGTGTCAAAATTGACACTATAGATATTTTATAAAAATAACATTTTATTAAATTATTTAAAAATCATAAAAATATTAAAAAATTAAAAAGTGATAATTATAATGTATAAAATGTCATAAAGTTTTCATTTATGGTTAATTTATATCATATAAGTAAATATTTATAACCATTTAATATTTAGAATATTATTTCCACAATTAAAATTAAATAGATTAAATAAGGACAAATGAAAATGATAAGGTTTTAAATAAAATGAAAACATTTCTAAATTTTATTAGTTTAGAGTATTTTGACCCATACTAATCTTATATTATAAATAATTTACCTTGGAACCATTTGGAATTGAAAATTAATTTATATTAATTTAATATTTTTATAGTTTCCTAAAGTTCCCCTCACCTCACTTATAAAAGGGGAAATATCCTTATCTTTTAGTCACACCTCTAAATCCATTTAGTTCAGCCAAAAACTACCCATTTATCCTCCTAACTTTCCTAAATTCATTATAGATTCCATAATTTGGGCATAAATCCAACCTAAGGATTCCTTTTGTGCAAATCAAAAGAAGATACTTGGATAAGAGGTAATTGTTTTCCCAACTATTTCAAAGTTATATTCTTCTTATAATTCCTCTTCCTATGTTATTTCCATAATAAAGTAATAAATCCAGAATTATATATATTAGGAAATTTTATTATGTTTTTTGGACAACCATATTCCTCATTTTACCCATCCTGTAAAAAAACAGTATCACTTTGCATACATACGTACAGATTACCATCACCACGCCGTGGTGTAACTTTTTTTTCATCACTACTTTATTTCAATGGGTATGATGATGAATATAATGGATATAAATAATTAATATGACATTATTATGATTATATAAAATTTATAAACCATTCAATTTTATACTATTTAACCATTAAGAGAATGATATCGTCCCTCATGCATATGTATGACCTACAGTCACCACGACGTGATGAGATTTATTCTCCAAATTTACCATTAAAGAATTATTATAAAATTAATTTGATGAGTAAATATAATTTTTATAAACTTAATATCATTCTTTATATGAATAAAATATATTCTATTTGTAAGGAACATGAGTTACATGACAAAACATGCATAGGAAAATAAAGAAATTATTACCCAAAACGTTGCTTTAACTTAGAATTATTAATAAATGGAAAATATAAAGTAATAAGTGAGTCATATATGATATAATATATGTTATTCTTATTCAGGTAGAATCTAATAACACGTTTGAAACCATTATACATGATTTTTGGACACGTACGGAGAGTATCAGACCTAAGGTAAGGGAATTCAGTCTCACTTTTAATTTTCGTTTCATATATGCCATGTTCACCACTTATTTCTTGTGTGTGGTTTATGTAATACCACTATTATATTTTATATCGTGAATAAATTTATCTTCATGGTATTTAAATATTCAATTGATTATATCTGGCTTATGATTTAAATGTTCAAAGTGGTATTGGACGTTTTGAATGTATAAAGAATTAATCCTTTATCCATTTAAATATTATTGGTATTATCACATATAATTATTTATGTGTGTATATAGGATTATAAAGAACATTTTATGTCTATTTTTAATTTCATTCAAATGGTTTCAAAAAGAATATTTTTATTGTTTTATGTAAGGGAATCTTTAAATAAAACACCATTTTGAATGTTTTATAGATTTATTCTTCTAAATTATTCTCATTATTATCATGTTTTAAAAATGGTTTTAAGGATTTATTTAAATGAAAATAAAATTTTTAAAATGCTAATTACTTTTAAAAGTATCAAAGTGGTATGTGACACTTTGATTCAAAAATATCTTTTTAAATGTCTTCTTTTTTAAGTGAACTACTTTTGAATAAATGATTTCAAAGAAAAGGGGGTGTTTGTCTCAAGATATTTTTAATGATTTTAATAATGTATTTTCATTTATGAAAACTTCCTTTGTTGGATATTAGGATTAATTGAGGTTGATATTTTTTGATATCATTTTTCAAATTATATTGAATGGTTTATGATCAGTTTGATTGTGAATGTTCTATTTAGATACCATTCATGGTTTATGGATAAAGTGTTCATTTTTAGTACAATAGTTTTTAATATGAATGATTATGTTGGTTATGTTTCACCCTTTTCATATGAGTAATTCATTGGACTTAGTATGTTATGTGTTGGGGAACACTTAATCAAATCCGTACTAGTTGGGGACTGGTTAATGAAATCCTTACTATGAATTGATAGTTATCATGAGAAAAACTAGTTTGGGTTTTGAATAACATCTTACCCACATATGTATGGTCTTGGAACAAGGCCTTTAAAGTGTGGTTATCATGTATGGAATTATGAATTCCCTCATTATCAGATTATTTATTGTTATTACATGTGAATATTCGACCAGTAGAATATCCATGTGAATTTTTAAATGACATTATTTGATTTATTCATTCAATATTATACTGAATATTATGTTTAAAAGGATTTTGTTTTAGTTTTATACCTTTCCTTAAAAGTTCATACTTATTTATGAAATCTTATACTATATTGTTTACCCTTACCGAGCATATGAACTCACCCCTTTCTTATGGTTTACTTTCCTAGGATTCTAGGATGTGTATTATAACTAATATTTAGCGTTAATCTAGGAGAATAATGGAGTTCTCAAAGGATTTTCTATGTTTTTTTTCATGTTTTGAATTGTAATGTTAAATTCATATATGTAATCTATTTTAAAATACATATAAACTGATCTGTGCTTTGGTATTTGTTTCCTTATAATCTGGATAATGTATTAAAACAATTCACTAGATTCGGGCTTCTAGGTTCAACGTGTTACAAGACCAAACAATTTCAACAACGTATAATTAAACTGAGTATGTGTCAGTTCACTTTAATATTTAGGATTCTCCTTCATAACCAAACTATAAACCACTTCTTAAACAGTTTCAAATTTCTAGGATATGTCATGAAAACTCCAGTCCTTCTCCATTGGAGGGTTTTTTAATTAGTTCCAATATTATCTCCTCTTATTTACTTATTTTAGCATGATAATGAAAACACTATAATCTTTAAGTGGTGTAACTAGAATTCTATCCTCCATTATTTATCATAGAAAATACATTCATTTTCAAACTATCAGATATTTTAGTGAACATCATCACCATTAAGACATACCTCTCTAATAGAATTAGATATAGTTGATGACTATCATCTTATTCTCTTCTATTCGTTTTCTTTTTTATTATTTACTTTTTTTAAAATATAGAACTTCCTTCAACATCATTATTGAGATCTTCCACCTTTATATCTTTATACCTTTTAGGCTAACTTGTATGATATATTTTCATGAAGGATTTTATATATTTTTAATGTGGAAACCATTGAGAAACCCTCTATTTAGTTTCACTATAACCATCATGAAATTATTCAAAATTCATGTTAAATTGTTCATAATATCCATGTGTTTACACAAACCCTATAGTCTTCAAATATTCACAATGTTTTTATAGTAAAATTTATTTTAATTCTCCATATATATTGGTTTACAAGGCATGGTATCATTAAATGTAGTATGATATCGATCAACTAAGGGATGAAAAAAATTTGATTTAACTCCCTCTATTTAATTCTCTAAATATCATGGTATAATATTTATAAATATCAATGTTAATGGGTCCTATACTCTGGGTGTTATGAGCGGGGGTGGTATTGTTCGTGATGTTAGGGGATTAATTATCCATGTTTTCAGTGCCTTTATGTAAAGGGAAACTCTATTAGGGAATATAAAAGAGAATTTTATAGTGGTATCTCTTTATGCATGATCTTTAAAATCAATATTGGTGTAGTTGAATCAGATTTCAGGTTTCTCAATGGATTCCTTCGAGATAAAGCCAATGATCTGTGGTATCTTTCTTATCTCATCAGGAAGTATAGGCAGCTTATTGGCCATGACATGGAGGTTAGTCACAAATTGATAAAGGTAAAATCTACACATGACATCTTGGATAGTCAAGTAAACTCTTGTGAAATTATAATTCTATATAATTGTGTGGGTAATCTAGTAAAGGATTCCATTATTATTATTAATGGTGATTCTTTAGGACTCCACTACATTAGACCTCCCTAAGTTTTTGGGATTTTGAAAAAATATTAAATTATGGGGGAATATATCCAAAACTATCATGGACTAATTCTTAACAATTTTCCATTTTCTTTAGACTGCGAACATATTACAAAGTAAGAATAATTTATTGTGAATTTACTTTTAGTCTTACAAACCCACCAAGATTCACTTAAACAATATTTTTGAAACAACATTTTACTTATGGAATGGTCTTTGTTAATCCATTTATTTGTTCTTAATATTTTTTAGTGTATCATGTTACAAATATGATGGTGTAACCAAACATCTATAAACACCTAGCTTTACCAACCTTCACTTACCATCAAACACTTTTCTATGTAGTATGGATTCTGTCACTTTCAAATTTTAAGAAAATATCTACACATAATGGTTTCCTTCAATGGCATGATGAGAATACCATGGGGGTTTCTAGTTAAGCATCTATACATGAAGACCCTAGGGATAAAATTAAGTTGAAAATGAAAATAGATTATTTATATTTAAAATATTACACAATTCATTTAAATGATGAACAATTCCAATTATGCATGCATCCCATATCAATATTTATGATGGGAGGGCCCTTGTTTATCATCTATTCCATTATGTAATAGGGTTTTCCTTCTAGTGGTACTACCCCATACCATAAAAAATCATAAAATTATCCTCCCATCGTTATATATTTTTCTCAAAATCCTATTAATTCCACACGATAGGCCACTGCTAATTCTCTCCACCACATTGTCCAAGACCTCCTTTGAGCTCAGATGATGGCCCCCATGGTGTATGGATACTAGAGTGGACCTTTCTTTCAGGTTGGCCTAATTTTTTTTATTTCTCCTATTTTTCCTTTATTTTTTCCTTTATTCCTCCAAATCATATATTTTACTTAATTATGGACATAGTTTTCACTTCACCCATGTTGGGATTACATGTATTATACCGGGAATATTTATTCTCAAATTGATATACACCATGGCATAATGTGATTCTTATTTGTATTTTTTGAGCACCACTGTCATAGTACCTATCCACCATAGTTTGATATGCCTCTACTAGATTCCTTACAATTATTTAACTTCTATATGACTTCTAGAATATTTCACTTTGGTTCTAATACTTCCAATACCATAACCTTGATTTTGTGTAAAAAAATATAATACTCATTGACAACAAATCCAATTTCCATGGATTCATAAATGTTACAATACCAATTATCCAAACTAATAATTATTAATCTAATATTTTTTGTATTTATCTTATATTGTAATTACATATTTAACTAGATAACACCAATATTTCTTCCATCGTTAGTTAAATATATAGAAAAAATCCCTGATTTCACTTGAATATTTTGATGCAACCTCCCCTGAATCGTATCTTCCCCCAAAACCTAAAAATATTGCAGTAGAGTAAATAAAAAAAATACATGGGTAAAAGTGATCACTTGCTTCCTCAAGTTTAGGATTATTGTGATTCAATATGTACTACCTTTTTCCCTTCATCGTTTAGTTTGGAATGCATATTCAAATAAAATTATTTTTGATGGAGTCCAAATTCTATTCATTTTCTATGTTCCTAATATACTTTTTTCGGAACAAGTTAAAAGAACTCCATTCATGGTAAATGTTACCATTAATTATTTCTCCTTTAATCAATAGTAAGTCATTATTTTTCCAATATTTCATGTTATTCTTCTTGACCTTGTATAAAATATTATATTTTTTAATATACACCATGTCTTGGGAAACTCCTTTCTTATGGGATTAACTATTTTTAAAAAGATGTGTATTACTTTCTTATTTCTATATATTACCATCAAATAAATAATACACTTTTGGTTTGGTAATTTTTTAAATTCATATAAAGTTCTTTTTGGAGAGAAATACTTCTAATACCTTCCCCGGAATCCTATTTCTCATAGAAACATATTTATCATTGAATAAAGGCCAGTTTCTCTATCTCATTAAAGCTAAAATTCTTCTAAAATGTCTATTAGACACATGGTTGGAATGGTTATAATTATTTGAATAATAATTATTCCTTCCATGATAAGAATGGTAACTCAACATTCCAAATATTATACTAACATCATAGAAGTTAATTTATTCTAATACTTCAAAAAACTTGAAATATAACCATGCATGCTTTAATAAAATCACATGTCTCTATAAAAACCACTACAACTCATATAGTTTTCCATTAATTTTATAGGGACCTTATTCATTATATTTCTATCATCTACACACTTTTCCATTTTCATAGTAATTTCCATGAATATATTTTTCTCATGTTTTGGATAGGTTTCACTATAACCAAGGAAACAATTTCCCACAATACACGGTCTTTGTGAAGTGACCCTAATTTTATGTTACCTCTATTAAACAATATAATTTTTTTCATCCCACTATTTCCTATAGAAAGATAAATAATAATAAATGAAAAGAATTTTTTTGGTTGGGATTACCCTTGGTATCCAATTGTTTAATTTTCTTCTTGGCCTAGATCAAATCGTCCTATAATTGTTGGAATTTTTTTAATTTTATTTGATGTTGAGCATCCATAAATTTCATGGGTGTGTTTCTACTAGAAATATCATCTTCAAAAGTAAGGGTAATTTTATCCATCATGTCACTTTACTAATTTATTCAAGTGTTCATCTGAGTAAAGGGTTATTTAAGGCCTACCTTTTATATTTATAGCCTTTTCTTCTCCTCGAACTGTTCTAATAGGTGTGAAACAAGATATCCCATCTTGTCCCTTAATTTTTGAATTTTATTTGAATCATGGTCCTTCATGGAATATAATTTTTTTTCACAATTTAATAAATATCTTCTAATTACTTATATTGGGAGTCATTATTCTCCCTCAGATTAGTAGCCACTTCAACTAGTTTACTAATAAGGTTTTTTAGGTAGTACACTTCAATAATTAGTAATTTTTCATGGGTATCTCAAGTCTTATTTTTACCTTTTAATATCATATTCTCCTATAGAAACTTCTAACCAAAATCATATAATAAGTAAAAAACTTCCACCTTTGGATTCATTGAGATCTTCTCATCATCAAAAAATCAAAAATCACTTGCTGTATCAGACACCTTAACTAATCCAGTTGCTTCATTGAATGAATTAAAAAAAATTCAAAATCAGATTCATCCATACCTTTATTTTTACACCAACTGGATACTTTTCACTTTATCTACCAATAATTATAAATTGATTCATAATAATGCGTACATTTAGAGTTATACTTCTTCTTAAAATTCTTTTTTTTTCACAGCATCTGTATAATATGTGAGAAATATTATTTGACTCCTACAAATTGATTTGATAAATTCAATGAAAAATAAATTCCAAAAAATATCTTATGCCGTAATTATAATTCTTATGCCCAACATATGATTAGGATACATATTTAGTAAGATGGGGTGAATCAGTGCATATAAACTTATTATAATTAAACAATTTTCCTTAAAATATCACTACCTTATCCGAATTTTAAACTCATAGTTATTATGTTCTCTATTTTAATCTTGTTTATATATTAATGCAATTATAAGTTCACTTGTTCTTAACCCTTTAATCAGTTTGTTAAATAGTTTATTTCCACCTTTTACTAGGACGTGTCCTATATAATATAAAGGAATGTAAGGAAACAATACATAGGGATTTTATATAGTTCACCCACACTGGGTTAATATACGGATCATGGAATATACATTTCTATAATGTACATGAATCCAATAACCCCACTAATTAGCGGTGGGTTCAATCTAGGTCCCACCTAACTGGGGTTAATCCCCTTACAATGTTTAGGTATGATTCACTATCACCCTAAAATCACATCCCTCAGTATTTTATCCTATGGTCACGACTCTGAAGGGAAAACCAGTTGGCACATAGGATAAAACTAGATAGTTTATCAATATTTAATTACACTAATTATTTATGGGATAATTTTATCCCTTGGATTCTTCTTCAAAGAAAGGATGTACAACCATTATTTAGTAGCATCAAATTTTCATGAGATGTAATAAAAAATCATCTCATTCTTATTTTGTAGGTTCTTCAATTAGTTCCAACACTATTTACACTTATTTCTTCCTTCCATCATAAGTTTTGAAACCCAAAATCCATCTAGTGGTGTAACTAGAATGACATCCTCCTTGCTACCTCATAGAACCACCCTTCACTTTACAACTACTAGAAGTTATACTGAACACCCTCTCACATAGATCCTTATTTCTCTAATATAATCATATATAGTCAATAATCATCCTCTTATTCTCTTCACATGTTTTACTTTTTATAGATACTTAAAAATGGATCCTAAGATATATTTCTATATTTGGATACTCCTTAAATCTCACTATAATGATCTACCATATTTAGGTTTTTATCATTATTGATACAACTTGTATAATTAGTTTTAAATAAATACATTCCATTTTTAATATTAAAACTAATGAGAAAACATCCATTTAAATTCATCATAATCACCATGTGTTTTTTATAATTATATGACTTAAATTATTTATAATATCCACAAGTATTTGAAAACCCTTCTGTCCTTAAATATCTACAATGACCAGATAGTAAACATCCTTTTAA
Source organism: Viscum album (assembly GCA_963277665.1). NCBI lineage: Eukaryota > Viridiplantae > Streptophyta > Magnoliopsida > Santalales > Viscaceae > Viscum > Viscum album. The sequence continues at coordinate 1,208,977,653 of OY728166.1, forward strand.
TTATATATCAGTTTACCAAGCATGATAGTATTCACTATAGTATAATATCAGTCAAATAAAGATTCCTCAATATCTAATTTTAATCCAACCATTTAATTATTTGAATATCATGGAAGAATACTTAAAAAATATTCATAGATTATACCCTCATAATTTTTATTTTACATAAGACTACTAAGAAATTACAGTGCAACCATAATTTATAGTGAAATGAATTATAATATTCTCGAACCTCCAAGATTCACATAATCAATATTTGTGAAACAATAAGTATCTTCTGTTGTGGTCTCTACTGATCACTTTCCTTATTCTTGACAATTTTCAGCATAAGATTATTCCAGGGCATGACCCTCACTAACCCTCCATAACCACAGATAATTACCAAAATTTATATCATAACACATTCCTTTACATTTTAGATTAGATCACTTTCAAATTTTAATAAAATATTCATACACCCTGGTTTCCTTTAGTGACATAGTTAGAATACAATGAGTGTGTCTAATTAGGAGTATGTTATTGGAAACTCTATAAATTCAAGGAATATTATAGTATAAAAAGTTTATTTCCATTTAATAGAGCACATGATTCATTTAAATTATGAATAGTATTCTCTCTTCCTATATCCAAAGTTACATTTTTATAGGGTAACCTATTTTTTATCATCTAATAAGCTCCATAACAAGTCATTTCCTCTTATGGTATTTCAACATACTAATGAAACACATCTACAATTATACCTATCACCATGGATTTAACTCTCTCACCTAGAGTTTTCTTATTTTAAGACACTTTTAATCCTCTTTTCTACTTTTTTGAGGCCTCCTTTGATCTCAATTGGCTATCTCCATGGTAGATTTATACTTATTTGGACCTTACTTTAGGGCCAAACCAATTTTTTTCATACATATATGTTTCCTTTATTTTTACTTTGTTCCTCTAAATTATATATTTACTCAACTTTATCCACAACTTTCATTATACACATGTTATGATTTCTTATTTTATAGGAAAATTTCTACTCAAATAAACAAAAATTGTGTCTTGGGGTAATTCTTATAGGTATTTTGTGATAAACACAGTCATGGTACTTTTACACAATGACTTGGTATGCCTATTATAGATTCCTTCCAATTCATTCACATCCAGATGACTTTCAAACTTCATTATTTTGGTTTCAACACTTAAAACCCAAAAACCTTATCACGTGAAAAAATTTTCTGACACTCATAAATAGAAAATCAAATTACTTTTGATAACAAATCCAAAACTATCCAATAATAAATCCACATAATTGTAGAAGAAATTTTTTCAATCCCCTACCTCAGAATGAAGCTTCAAATATTTTCATGGAATAACTAGATGAATAATAATGAACATACCATTCATAATTATCAATATGAACCCATAATATCTTAAAAACATCACCCCATTATAAAGACTCTATAAAAAATGACCAAAACAAAGAAAAATTTAATTCAATTTCCTTATGTGAAGGAAAAATAAGAATAATTGTGGATTAGGAGAGGAAAGAGATACCGTGGGTTGAAAATGGTCAATTATAAGAAGATATGACTTAATAATGAGTCATAGAGGCTTGGTTCAACCTTGAATTGCACCTATAGTCCCTTGGGGTTAATGGGAATAATTGGGAAATAATCCAAGAAGAGTGGATGACCAAAACTTATATTTAAAATTTTCAGGACTCCACCACAACATGGTGATTCCATATAATGGGTGTTTTAACCTAGTTCAAAATAGGATCTAAAATCCTATGAAATATAATTGGTTATACCTCCATTAAAACACCCTAATTGTTTATTAATAGTACAAGGATTTTTCCTCCCCCATTAAAAAGTTGTAGTCAATATAGGTATTTCTTTATCAAAGCCTGCATCAACCCAAGAACTGATGATTCAAGATGCAGTAGAGGACCCTATTGGGCCAATTATTATATCATATTTTTTCCATATTAAATATATCATTCATAATTAACATGGTGTTAAAGCCATTATAAATGAAAATGTTTTGGAAAAATATTGAAAAATTATTTTTCTATATCTAATAGAGGGGATCTTTTTAACATTAATTTGTAATTAATTTTAAAAACAATAAAATATATTACCTTGATCTTGATATTTTTCTACGTCGGTGACGTTGATACTTCTAAGAAATAAATTTATTGTAATTTTTTGGTGAGGATCCAAATCAATTCCCCTTGATTTGTGTCCCAAACATGACCCCGATTTCCTCAAACAACATAGCTGAATCATCTATTTCTAGCCGAGATAATTGATTTTATTATGTTTCTCATGTAGATCAATTCATGTTCCTTATATTTTGTAGGAATCTTTTTTTCATGGTCATGAGAGGGGGAGAGGAGGAGGGAGATGTTGAAATGAAATTTTGGTGCACAATGATTAATCTTTCTCCAATTAAAATAAAAATATATTTATGGACATAAGGATAGGGTTTAACATTAAATTAATTTCAAAAGGCCCTAAATAATATATTAAACCCAAAAAACCCCCGTTTTATGTAATAAAATAATAATATTACTTTATTTTATAGTGTTCTCTAACTAGAGAATTGATGAAAATTTATTTTACAATATGATAAATAAATATTCATTACCAGAAAAAATATGGACCACTAATTCTCCTCAACATTTCTTAAATTCTTAAATTAATATTTAAATAAATATTATTCATTAAATAAATAAATAAATGTTTTAATAACAGTATGGTGAATAAATATTTATTTAATATTCATGTAACTAAATAAATTATTTCTAAAAAAATAATAATTATTTATTATATTGTGAGTAATAATAGGTAAATAAAAAATATATATTCGAGTAATTAAGCTGTTAACTTATGAATAAATATTTATTTAATATTTACTATCATTTAAAAAAACATTAATAGTTATTACTTCTTGATTTTAAGAATAATATTTATTCAAATTTTAAATAAAAATAATATTTAAGAGGTATCAAAAGAATAACATTCTATGTGGCCCTCTATGCCTCTTTATCAGTGGAATTAGGCAGGCTTACCGAAATTCCAAGATTACTATCTAACAATGGTTCAAATCACCCATAGTGGAAGAAGTTATATCACAATGAAAAAACCACATATAAAATCTCACTATATAATATAATCACTTTTTCATTGTATCTCATCAAGAATGTTTCAACCCCATTTCATCAACCTATATGCTTGATACATCTTTCATTAACTATCTGAAATAAACCCATCATTCCACCATGGACATGGAATTTCATGTGATGATTCTATTTTAATCAATGATATGAGATACTAACTTCCATAAATATATATGAGACATATCCTTCCTTAAATTATTCATTATTTAAATGTTATTCACGATACAACAAACATCAAAGTGATCATATGTTGTAATGGTTTACGGTAATACATCAAAGTATTTGAGTCATGAAATGAATTGATAATAATGGTAAAAACTAAATATCATTACATTCACTCATATATAGAAATATCAAATGACACATAAAAATGTGGATTTTCTATAGAAAGGTTTTTTCTCATAATCTTCCATTTTAAATATTACCAAGTGAGAACTTCATGGGATGAAGTATCATATTTTTATGATTACTCACAACTAATAGCAAATATAATTTGTGTCCCATCATATAATGCTATCCAACCATAGAGCTAGGTTTAGAATACCATAATGGGATTTCAAGGTTCTCATAATATTGGGGAACTGCCATATCCTTCTCAATGTGAAAAATACTATAATATTTTATTACATTAATGTCAAATAGAAAATTTAACAATAAGTAAATTGATATTATATTAATATTCACCTATTTTAATATACGTGAAATCTAATTTATAAATAGTTAGTTCTTGGACACCATCTCCTATATACTATCAATTGAAGTAGATACAACTACCAAAGACTTTTAGTCAACTGTCTCTCACATAATTATCGAGTTTCTTCTTAGTTAAGTATTTATTTAAAGGGTCTTTTATGTTTCCTTCCTTCAATAATCTACTCACTATGATGTCACCTCTCTGAGAAAAATCCCTCAGGATATTACATTTAAGAAGTATTTTCTTTATGACCTTAGATGAAGTTTCATATCCAAAACATTTTTTTTATTACCTCAAAACCCACAATATAATTGGAATCCCTTATAGATTTAGTGAATATGTGTTGTTTTATGTTCTTCCATCTCTTAACACCTCCATTGAGAGTGAATATATATTTATACCATAATTTTAGATCATATTAATCTATTTTTAACTAGTGTTCATATATACTTTGAGGGATAGATCTTGATCTCCTATATAAACTTGAAATAAATACATATTATTCCTCAAATAATTGTGAATGGTTTTGACTACCTTATAATAGTGGTAACCTAGTTCAACTTGATATCCTCATACCACACATAATGCGTAGGTAATATCTACCATGGTAAATAACAAAACATAAATGAATTACCCAATAATTGATTTATATGTAGTATTCTCCATACTCTATATTTCCTCACGTATGTGTTTTGGTTTATGTTTCAATACCTTTAGTAGAGTGGCTGTGGATTTCAGTAGGATAAGAGTTTAGATGGAAATAGAGGGTGGTGTTTGAATCGTGGCCAGCGTTCTACTTGGGATACCATAGGCTAGGACATTTGGATTCTGGTTTCCGTCACGGGATCCAGGTTAGGAAAACTGTGATCATTACTTCTTAGGTATTTGAGGTGTAGGTTGATCCCGTAGTCCTGGTGCTAGATAGTGATGGTTTGGGTGAGTATGAGGAGGTTCATAGGGCTGCTCTAAAGGCGATAGATCATGAAGAATTTCCAATTGCTGAGTCCAACATCAGGGAGTCTCATCTCTTGTAGTGGTGTCCTATGGTTTCTACAGAGGAAGTAAAGAGTGTGAAGACTAAAGATGTGGAGCTGTGAGTTGTGGATATTTTTTTCCCATTTAAAACATGATTTCGGTCTAAATGGAGTTGAAGAGGAGGGCCCCTTATTAGGGGATATAATGGATCCTCCAGTTATATCTATCTCAATCGAGGAAGGTGTAGTGAGCTTGATAGGGAGTGATGTTTAAGATCCCGATGTCTCTCATGGTCGAGGCTGGGAGGACACTAACAAGAATCTACAGTTCATGGGTTGTTGATATGAGAAGCTTGCAGGATCAGACATGGTGTAGGGGAATTCCTTTTTGTGGACTACAACAAAATCTCATTGTGGACAAGGGATACTGGACAAATGGAGTGTCTTGAGGCCCTTATACCCAAACCTACTTGGTTCCAACTCTAAATTCCATATTAAAGATGGGTCTGGGGGGAAAAATATTGGTCTGGAGAAAAATGAAGGTAAGGGGGAGTCCCTATGTAAGAAGAGGCCCCTCAAAGAGGGAACATTGATAAAGTTAGGGAACCATTTTGATGGTTTGGAAGTTCAAGAACCTCCATTGTCTCAAGAGGAGGATTCTTCAGGTGAGGATAGTTTTAGTCACCCTTCAATGGATTGCATGAACCGATTTCAAGGGAAAGTTCCTCACAACATTATAATGAAGAAAGGGAAAAAAGGTTGTCAAGACCCAGGGGAATGTATTGTGGTTCAGGGGAAAAAACCAAAGTGACGCAAGGATTACTACCACTTTCCAAAACCAATGGAGACTAGGTATGCCAATAAGGGTAGGAACAAGGAAATCACATCTCTACAGATGGGGGAAAGTGAATAATCTAGAAGGAATACTAGAGTCAGGGATGAATAGGATGGGGTGTGCTTGAAGCTTATCTTGCACTACAAGGAAGAAATGCTTGAACAAGAAGTATAACCTAATGTATCAGAAGAGGAGATCAAAGTAATTTATGAGAGAAGGTTTTAAGTGGATGCCAATGAGGAGAAAGAAGTGTGGTTAGATAAAAAATATTGAATAGTGTCCTGGGGCTTTAATTAGAGTAAAATAAACTCAGAGGAATTTATTGAGACTATGGAACAAATGATTAATCACTTTGAAGAGCTTATTAGAGGGGATCCAGATACCCAGGTTAGTATGATGCACTAGGAACTATATAGAGCATCTGATTCAAGTAAAATTAGTTTGGTGTTTAATTAGTTTGTGATATCTTTTATCACGTATTGGTGTTTGGTTGTGAACGTTGGTTTCCCCATTTCTCCTTAAAATAGTATATAATAAAATATTTAAATTTGGATGGACATAAGGTATTTGGTAGAGAAACATACTACCACTAAACGAATTATTGACATAAGGCTCGTATTCATTCTTCATGAAACCAAATTCTTTTATAGATTTATCAAACTAAATGTTCCATGATCTAGATGTTTGTGTTAGTCCATAAATTGATCACTACAACTTTCATACCTTATTGGAATCCTTTTGAGTCATAATCCCTTCAGGTTTTGTCATATAGATAGCTTCCTAAAGGTTTCCATTAAGGAAAATTATTTTGATATCCATCTTCCAAATCTCATAGTCATGGTAAGTTTTTTTGAAGAGTATACTTCTGATTGATTTTGAAAAAGAAATTGGTGAAAAGTTTTCATCATATTATATGAATCGATGCTATTTGAACCTTTTTTTCAACCAATCACGCATTATAGGCATTGACTTGTCCATAAATGTCTAGTTTCTTCTTGAATACCCATTTTCATACAATGGGATTTACATCCACTAGATGATCAACCAAAACCCATACCTGGATTTCGTATATGGAATCCATTTCAGAATTCATAGATTCTTATCATTTGGAATCTTTTAAACCACTTACTTCTTCCATGTAAGTTACAAGACCATTATTATCAACTAATAATGAGTCACCATCCTTGGGGACTATAAAAACATATTGTTTTGGTTCTCTAAGATCTTTTGTACTCCTATGTAAAATTTGTATGTCCAAAATTCATTTTATATGGGGCTTTGTATATTCTCTTCATATTCCAACACTTGTGTATCTTGATCATGGACTTCATCAAAGTCTATCTCACTCTCACTATCTATTTTAGATATATGATACATATCAAGGAATGTGGGATGTATATCAAATCTATCCTTCTTATCTGAGGGGTTTTATAGGCAATATATCCTCATTTCCTTAGCACATCAAATAACTACACACTTAGTGAATCGTATTGCAAGTTTATTTCCAATAATATCCTTAAAAAATGTTTTGAAACCCCAAACTCATACATGAAATAATGTGTATTTATTTATATACAAAATCTTATATGGATTTATATTTTATAATTTAGTTGGTACTTGGTTTAGAATGTATATGGATGTCTGTAATGTGTATCCCCAAAATGATAATGGAAGAATCATATTACTCATTATTGATCTCACTATCTCTAATAGGGTGTAGTTACTCATTTCACTTACACAATTCTATTATAGTGAATAAGGAGGAGTGGGTTGGGATATAATCCCAAATACTTATAAAAAATCAATGAAGTATTGATTAATATATTCTCATCCATTGTCTGAGTGGATTTTTTAATCTTCTTACCAAGTTGGTTCTCAACATCATTTTTATATTCCTTGAATCTTCCAAAAGAATCTCACTAATACCTCATTAAGTGGACATAAACATATCTAAAAAAATTTATCATTAAAAGTTATGAAATATGAGTACCCACCCCTAGATTCAATTATAAATGGTCCACACACATCAGTATGAACCAAATCAAGATGCATAGTGTCCCTTTCACCTTTTCTACTAGATAGTTATTTGTTCAAATTGCCTTGTAAAATTGTGTCACATAAACTAAGGTTTTTTAATTCAAATGAATCCAAATATTCATCATGGTGTAATTTAGTAAAATTATTTTAATTTAAATGACCTATCTAGTGATTACATAGTTGGATATGGAATTATTCATGTGAAATATATTTGTTATCAATTGACATTACTTAGTTTGGGTAATCTAACATGAAAGTACGCTTATTTAAATATTCCCTAATATATAAAATGATTTATTTGAAAAATAAGAAACAATTATTTATAAATTTGAATATAAATCCATCTATATAAATACTAGACATATAAATAATGTTTTTGGTAATAGACATAACAAAATAACAATCATTCAAAACCAAGATCATTTCAATCGGCAATGTGAGGTGGTAGATTAAATATCAAGAGAAGTATGTCTAGCTCCATAAGCTACTTGCAGATCCACATTAACAATGGAAATATTTTAAAATATACTTGGTTACATTATTTAAATGAATATGTGATCACCACATGTTTTATATAATAAAAAATTTATAGGAACAGATAAATTTCACTCGATATAAAATGAACATAAGGATTCCCCTTGTTTGTTTTTCTAGGTGTAGTTTTTCTTCCAGTGGCCCTTCTTACCACATGAAAAATAGCCAAAAACATTTTACCTTTATTTACCCTTAATACTCCTCTTCTTGTAAGGGTGTTGTGAAGATATCTTAGAGTTGGAGTTAGTCTTTGAGTGGTTCACCTTGACTTTCTTTTTATTCACCATAATGACAAATGGATTTTCAACCATCATATTATTATTAACATAGATAAGTAAAGGGAGAATATCTGGGAAATAATTAAATATATAGTTCCTATTGAAATTAAAAGAATAGAGAAACTCTGAGGGAGTGATGAAATAATGAGATCACTGCACAGTTCTTTATGAAACATAGACCTTAAAACCCTTATGCACTCAATGTATCCAATGATTTTGACTATATGAAAAACAATTAGTATACCTTCTTTAAAGTTTATTATTACGAGAATATTGTATATCTCAAAATGTTATTTTCATTCTCTATCATAATAAAAATCATTGAGATACTAGATCGTGCTATAGGAAACCATTTTCTAATATGACTTCATAAGTTTACCTGACATTGATGAAAGCAACAAGCACTGAACATATAGAACATAATTAATTTTTTTCTTAGATATGAAACACCTAATCACCCACATACTTAGTGGGAAGATCATGGATTGAGGATTCATGAATATATGAATTTCATTTAGAGTGAAACACTACCCAGAGGGATCTAGACCATTTCTGGAAGTTACTTCTAGTTAGTAGATGGTATTTCCCTAGAATCTACCATAGGGATAATGTGTTTCAAAAACGTTTAATTATTATAAAATTAATGTGTTATATGTATATAAGTACTTTATTTTATTAAAAACTATGAGAGACATAATAATTTTAATTTCATTAAGTCTCTCACTATTTTAGAAAGTCTCAACATCTCTCACCATTGTCCTCAGAATGTCTCATTATGTGGACATTCTAGTGGAAATGATCCATACCACTTTATTATAATCTATATAGAATATTTTTAAATTATAATAAATTATTTATGTAGGTGGTATTTCCAACTATAAACTGGAAGCTCCATGATCCATTGAGTGGAATCCCCAATCAATAAATCATGACCATAATTTCTTAAAAACTTGCCTCTAAATGTTTATTGGATTGACTAAGGCCACTAAACACAATATAGATTCAGTTAAGTCAACTAATTATCTATGTAAATACTTTTAAACAATTAACACCTTGATGGTGGTAAAATTAACACTTTAACTCTGGTTTCATCTTAATTTATATAATGGAAGGAATATGAATTAACATTAACTCTTTGTATTTTTTTTATTATATATAAAATTCATTATTTTTTATTTTACATATATTATTAATATTTTTTTTATTTCAATTAAGTGATTAACTATTTAACAATAATTTTTTTACACTTAATCCTTTACTTTTAATTTTAAATTTTTATATTAATCCATTTATTTATGTGATTTTTGTATTTAATCCTTAAAATAAGTCATGTAATAAATAGAAATAAAATAAATAAAACATGGAATAAATAGGACCTTTAACTAGTTATTTTTTTTTGATAAGAAAATAAACAAACCATTGACCCTAGAGGAAAAAATCCTTGATCCAGTCTAGGAACAAGTTTACAGCATTCCACCTGTGTCCTATGTATCTCCATGGTTTTTTTCCTTAGCTTCATCTTAAACCAACTCCATGCACCATGGAACTCCATCCTTACAATACTTTTACTTCACTCATATGTGAAGTAATCAAGAAATGGGTTTACAAAAATTAAATTGTAGACATGTAGGCCCATACTTAATGGTTTCTATTGATGGATCATAATACATCATATTAATTAAATAAAATTATTGCAAAAACTCATGAGATATTTAATTTTAAATAAACCACACACATACAAAAGTTCCTCTAAACTCATGGTAATCCACTAGAATAATGATTATTCATTTAAAATAGATATATAATATCGATTTTGATTCCTTATTTTATTAAGATAAGTGATAACAAAATTATTTTGATTAATTACTTAATTAATCAATAAATTCATTTTATGTTATTCTTTATCCAATATGTCCTAGAGATACACGTCCTATGTGATTTTAAATAAATTTATTTAATTAGTTTTATTTAAAATAAATAAAATAAATGTAGATCTTGTACATGGAAGAAAATCCATGAGTACATATCCAAACCACTCAGCTGATATTGAGATTGTATACAGTCTACACATAGATAATATAGTAATTGTATTTTTTATGTAATTACATGGTGTGTACTATTCAATAAATAACACACTAAATACATGTTCATTAAAATTATGTCTAATTATTTTAATGTTCTAAAATAAGTAGAAATATTATAACTATACATGGTATGTAGTTCAGAAATTATCATATAATTAATTATGCATTTATTATAAATATAAAAAAAACCACTCATGGGGCATGTATGAGTCAATAAATGAAACAAATAAAAAAATTTGATGTTTAAATGAGTAAAAAATTAAATTTTAATTTTTTTTCCTAAATAGGTTTGGTACACTGCATGTATATCCAGCTATATGCTATGTATATTTCTTACCGTATATCTTCGATACATGCCTAGGGACTGAGAGTGTATTACTACATGAACATGTATGGGGTACATGGCTTGTAAAATTAGTAAATGCTATATAACCTCCTTGTTAGATTGCTATCAGTACCTACACATCATGTAGTTATTACTTTATGTGTATTTAACTATGAATTTTCCACCATGAAAATGAATGCACTACATAGAGTGTAACCTAGCTACATGACTTTCATCCCACATGCTGTGTGTCAACCTAGATTAGTCAATACATGGAGCATTTAATTCACTATGTTCCCTTAATTCAATGATGTATGGAATTAATTAGAGTTATTTACTTGTTTAATAAATTATTATACATGACATTTACAATGACTATAATCCATGTAATCTTGTTTTGTATGTACAATTTTATTAGAACCTCCAAACGGGTTCTTCAAATGATCTTCATTAAAATTTAATCAGATTTGGATTACAACAATGAAAAACTAAGAGAGTAAAAAGATATCTCAATGATCGAATTATAATAAATAATTTCTTGAAATGAAAAGTAACTTTAAATTAATAAATGATAAATAATAAATAATTAATTATAAGTCGAACATGACCCCTTTGATACCACTTGATAGTTCTGGATACAGTAGTATAATTTATTAGTTCTATGGTGAACTCTAATTTATTATATTCAATAAATCACTTACAATGTACATGAAACTAATTTTATGACCAATTAAAACCAAATATAAAGAATATTGAAAATATATTTTTTTTAGAACAAAGAGAGAAGTTATTTTCATGTTAATTTATGATTAATTAAAAAAACTAGAGGAAATATTACCCCAATAATGATATATTTCTTCATTAATGATGTTGATCGTGCTAAATTGATCGGTGTATCATTATTTCATATCAAGGTCCCAAAGTAGAGCCCCTATAGTGGTGATCCATATGTGCTCCATCCATCTCTGAACAACACAGATAAATTGCCTGGTGTTAGCACCGTTGATTGACAGTCTTGCATTATTTGAATTGATCATTTCATGTTCCTTTGTTATTGAAAGAATATCCATTGTTTTTCAGTATTTAGAGGAGGATAAGAGGAATTATATCTTGAGAGAAATTTATTTTCTACAATGAATAATATTTCTCTGATTGGAATATAAGTATATTTACAGACTCAGGGTTAGGTTTTATCATTTAATTAACTGTACAAAGGCCCTTAATAATATACTAAACTGAAAAGTAACCACATTTAATGTAATAAAATTATATTATTATTTAATTTATATAGTGTTCTCACTAACCCTCATAATGAAAAATATTTATTTTATAATCTATTAAATAAATATTCATCATCGAAAAAATCTTGTCCACTCTCCCTCTTCAACATTTATTAAATTCAAGAATAAATATTTAAATAAATAGTATTCATTCAATAAAAAAATATTCATAGTCATGGAAATAAATATTAATTTAATATTCACATAGTTAATTAATTATTTATTCAATAAATAAATATTTATTTATTATAGTGCGAATAAAAAAGGATAAATACATATTATATATTCATGTAATTAAAAAATTAACTTGTGAATAATTATTTATTTAATATTTTTGATCTTTTAATAAAACACAAGTAAATATTACTTCTTGGTCTAGAGAATAATATAAATTCAAATTATTAAATATAAATAATATTTAACTTAGATCAAAAGAAACACTTTTTTGTGACCCTCTAAGACTATTACACAGTGGCATTAGGTGGCCTTTCCTAAATTCCAAGATTACTATCTAGAAAAGTTTCAAGGAACCTATAGTGTAAGAAGATATTTCATGATTAGAAAACTACTTAAGAATGTTCACTGTGTAATATAATATATTTTCCATGATATCTAATCAAGAATGTCACACAACTATTTCATAAACCAATATGTTTGATACATATTTCATTGATTATTTGAAATAAAATTGTCATTACTCTATGTCCATTTAATTTACTATGAAGGTACCATTTCAACAAAGGGGTTGGGATATCAAATTTCTTAATTATGGAAGATAAAAATCCTTCCTCGGACAATTTATTATTGAAATGTCATTCATGATGCACCCAACATACCTGAATTTATTGTGATCACATGTCATTATAGTTTTTGACAGCATAAAAAATTTTGTGAGTCATGGCATGAATAATTAATAATATAAAGTTTAAGGTTCATTACACATACCCATAGATAGGAATTTCCAATGAAACATTAACATGCAGATTTCTTATAGGTAGGTTTGTTCCCATAATATCACATCTTAAAGATTACTAAGTGTATACTTCATTAGATGAATTCTCATCTACTGTAGAGACCCGGGTTTTTGGCCCTGTCAGACTTTGGAATATTTCTACGAATAATTCCAAAGTTAGGCGCGAAGACAGCGTGTGATTCCGAGGCCTGGTGTGCCCGGAATTAATTTTATAAAAATATTAAGTATTTTTATACTATGCACGTGGTGGGGGTGTGATATCTCCTAAACGGTAGCTCATAACGGGAATCTGAGGGAATGGTTGCATCCGGAACGTGCCGTTTACCCTAGGTGAGGTGTAAACTTTGTGGGCGCGGGCCTGCTGTGAGAAACGCCACTAGGGGCGTTTTCGTAAATAAGTGGTGAAGTTAGTGTGCGGGCGTCGGCTCGAATAACTTATGAATGGAGTCTCGGATAGAAAATATGAGTCCGCCGTTGTGTTCAGAACGGCGCGTTTACCCTAAGAGTGACCTTACTTTTGTTCGCATCGGGCGTCGGGTCCGAGGCGGGTTTGGCGCCGGCGGGTGGCTGATATAAATATCAGTGCCCCCCTTTTTATCATTGCTCTCGACGTTCTTAACCATTCTTCGCCACCGCTCCACTGAATCGAGCAAACGAAGCGCCCACGAGCTCAGAATTCGATGGCAGACGTTCCAGGAGCGCGCAACGGAAGCTCTGGAGCGCGGATCTAAGGCAGAACGTCGGCGTTTCACCCGCGAGGTAGGCGGTTTGAGTTTTAAAATCCTGGATCCCGTTTTTGTGTTTTTTTCTTCAAATTTTCATATGGGTTGTATAGTTCGGGTCCCGAGATTTCCAAAACATGTTTCGAATCTGATTTTGGAGCACCGGGGTGCTCCCGGGGGTTCCCGGAAGTTTTCCGACGGAAATCCTGGATTTCGGCGGCGGCCATGGCAGAATCCGGCGAGGCAGGGCGGCAGCGCGGCGGCGGCGTGGCGGTTTCTGGCAATGGTGGTGGTGGTGCGGCAGAATCTGGCGGCGGCGTGGTGGTTTCCGGCGAGCCTGGCGGTGGTCTGGCCAGGATTTTCCGGGGGTTCTTCAAACCCCCGTAACTCGCAAACCGTAACTCCAATTTGCGAGCCATTTGCGGCGACACGTTCCTTGCATCGAGACATGCCTTTTGAACTCACTTTGAGGGTTTAAGGGTTCGAGATCGTGGCCCGGGAGTTAGAAACGTCGTATAAAATAATATTATTTTGTTATTTTATGACTTCGGGCCGTTGTAACTTCTACCCGGAGCGTCCGATTGACGTGCCGTCAGTGGCGTTGAGACCATGATGGTACGACAGACTTTTTGAGATGGTTTCTAGGTGCTGGGACTGTGAACGAGGTGCGGGCCCCATGAGGCTGGGTTTTGGCGTTTGCGGAGAAACGCAGCTTTTGTACCTGGAGTCCGATTTTGGCTGATGAAAAGTCGATCCTGTGTGTTTTTCCGAGAGGATCGCAATGGTGTGATCCATTCGATGAGTTTCAAAATCCAGGAGTGGGCCCCACCCGAGCTGGCCTTTGGTGAATAGTGCCTTTTCCACCGGGTGTCCGTTTCGGACGAGCGAGTAGTCGATTCTGCTTGTTTTTCCGAGGGGATCGTCATGGTGTGATCCGCTTGATGGGTTTCAGGATCGTTGTGTGGGCCTCGCACGAGCTAGCTACGGTGAATAGTGCCTTTTTCACCGGTGCTCTGTTTCGGGTGAGTAAACGGCCTATCCTGCGTGTTTTTTCGCGTGGAACACGATGGTGGCCTCGGTTTTGGCCTAGGAGGTGCACAGTGTGGCGTTGTAGTGGGTCACTCGGGTTAGCGACGTTTGGACCAGCAGTGGTTGAGGGTTCTCCCTTGGTTCGTTCCCACGAGGGTTCGCGCAGCATCACAACCTTCGTAGGGGTTTGTGATCCTCTCGATGGGATGTTTTAACTGTTAGAGTTGTGGCATCCCTCCGGTGGGCCCGGAGTGGATCCTCTAGCATCTTTACCATAGATCAGGTTCTTGGTATCACTGTGACTGCTTATTCACGGGCGGCGATCCCCTATCTAGTAGGTTAACCCCATAGGGTTTGTGGCATCATCGGGAATATGATCCCCTACGTGGTGGGTCGTGCTCAATAGGGTTGTGGAATCATCGGGTATACGATCCCCTACTCAGCATGAGGTTATAGTAGGGTTGCGGTATCGTTGGTTATACGATCCCCTACTCAGCGCTTGGTGTCGGTAGGGTTGTGGTATCATTGGTTATGCGATCCCCTACTCAGCACGTGGTTTTGGTAGGGTTGCGGTATCGTCGGTTCGATCCCCTACATCGCGAGTTATACCAGATAGGGTTCCGGTATCGTCGTGACCATCTTTATATGGACGATGATCCTTTATCTGAGTGTAGAGTTTCTGTCGAGTTCCAGATCGGGTTGTGGTATCCCCTAGCGGATCCTGGGTGTGATCCCCTATCTGTGAGAACTACATATGCCAGATCGGGTTGTGATATCCCCCAGCGGACCCTGGGAGTGATCCCCTATCTGTGAGATACGTCTACCAGAGTGGGTCTTGGTATCCCCTAGAGGACCCTAGCGGTGATCCCCTATCCGAGGAGTTTGGTGGTTCTGTTGTTTCAGCGAGTTTTCCTCAGTGATGCCAACCGACGAGCGTGATCTCTCGGGTGAGCGTATGAGAGGTTTGTGAGAAACCCGATGGAGTGTATCTCTCGGATGAGTGTCATCTGGTATGACAGTGTTTATGTGGTGTACTCTCCTGGTTGGGATAGTTGCTGGTGATGAGGTCGGTACCTCTTGTGGCTTGTGGCGTGAGCTGTGTATATCTGGATTGTTCAAGGTGTATGTATGGGCATACAACTGAGCTGAGCTGAGCTGACTAGTTGTGTTTAGACGAGGATGGTCACGAGATGGAGTTTCTATCTCGTCTGGGTTCCCTCTGGCTGGGTTGAGCAGACTGTTGCCTTTCAGTTGCTCCCTTGGGTTTGGGGTTTTTGGGGTTCCTACTGAGTATGTTTATACTCACCCCTGCACGGGCTTTGCCCGCACATGTTTGTGTCTTGTGCAGACCACAGGCCTTTTGACGGAGTTTTAGGAGGACTCGGAGCTGGCGGAGCTTAGTGAGCGAGTTGACCGAGGTGTCTACCAGATCTGTGCTGAGGGATCTTTCCAGCGGGTGTTTGTGGCAGCATTCCCCTTCTTCAGAGCAGGTTGGACGTGCTTTGTAGTTTTCTTTGGTGGGCCTTGTTTTTCCCTTTGTACTTTTGCTGTTGCACTCTGGTTTGGGATAGATTGTATGCATGCGTTTACTTTTCAGTTTCTATATCTCTACACTGTTGCATGGAGGTGTTTGTGGGTGCGTGTGTACAGGTACCTTAGGCTAATGCCTCCCATGTGTGTGATAGCCTACTCGGTGCTGGTCGCCAGCCCCTAGCCTATTAGAGGCGGGCTTGGGGAGTCACAGCTCGAGCCCCGTTGGGACGGGTCGTGATATCTACTATGGTGTACTCACATATTATATTCAAGATACTATGATTCCTATCATATAAATTTATCTAACCATAGAAAAATGTTAAATAATATCATCATGGAATTTCAAGATTCTCATCACAGTGGGGATCTACAATGCCCTTTTTAATTTGATAAATACTCTAATAAATTTTTATATTAAAGTATTATATAGAAAAATACTATGTAATATGATATTTAATTAATATTATACTATTTCAATATACATGGAATCTAAAGTAAAAAAATTTGGTTTCATTATTCTTACTATGATAAGAACAACCATGAAAAATCTACCCTATCCTCATCAGTTCTCCCAAAATTCCCCTAATAAAATATTTTTTATAACTTCTCTATCCATAGTATATAAATCAAATGTATTCTAGAATTATAATTTCAAAATTATTTTCCCAAAAACACCTCCACCAACACACAATGCATTCCAAAATGCTCAATGCTATATCACAGGCCACCAGAACTGATTTAACCCAGACTAAAATGATTGCAACCACCAAAATCACTAAAACAGCTATCCATTATACCCAAAAAACTAATGTGGTGTTCAAAATTTTATGATCTCCTTCACAATGGGTGTTTCACTCCCCAAACTCTAGCACCAATCAAATGGAAAACTCACCATACCATAACTGAGTCCATAGGACTGAAAATTATTTCTCCTTCCCCAAATTAGCCATTTCAATTGAAACATAACATACTATCCAAAATGGATTGTCACTAAGACATAAACCAATCCCAAAATGGGAATTTTATAATTCAAAAAGAAAAAACTTCAACTCTCACTACCATTTAGAGGGATTCCAAGTTGATATAAACACCATTCTTTGAGATTGAAAGCCCAGATTGAAGATCCGCTCTCTTCCGGATAAGTGGATTTCATCCCATTGCTGCTCCCATTTATTCCTATATCTTTAATTGATCTTTTAATGTAATATATCCACTATTTTCAAGGATATAAACCTATTATTTGAGATCTAGATCTAGAATCATGGATCTAGATCTAATTTTGAAAGATCTTGATGCCCTTGATCATAATTTTGGTTTAGGGATTTAGATCTAGAGCTTGATTAATGATGCTGTGATGCTCATATTCTAGGGATTTCCATTGGGATAACTTCCATCAATAAACCAAGTTAGGTGGTATAAATTGAACTCCTATAGTCATGATTTTGATATTTGTATATGGGTTTATGATTTTCTAGATTCCATTGATAATTGATTTCCTAAATTTGAGTAATTAGGAGTGTGGAATTGACTTACGATTGCCTTGGTGATTAATTGATAATTGAATCATGGAACAAATAGGGGGTACCCAAATAGATATTTTGAATATTTTTTATGGGTTGAGATATTGTAATTGAGATATTGTATTGATTTTGATAAGATAATTAATTTGAGGAAATTAATTATCAAATGATGTTTGGCTATATAATATAATTAATTGTGAGAATTAATTATGTGCTATGATGCTTACCAAAGATAATTAACTGTGAGAATTAATTATGTGTCATGATGTTGATCAAAGATAATTAATTGTGAGAATTAATTATGAAAAGTTGATATTTGATATGGATAATTAATTGTGAAGAATTAATTATGGAAATAGAATTGTGCTGATTGATTAATTAATTGAGGAATCAATTAATGGGTTATGTGATTAGTTAATTGTTGAGTTAACTAATGGCCTTTGAAATGATTAACTAATTGTTGAATTAGTAATGGAATGATGTGTCACATTATTGTGAATTAATTAATGATTAAATGGATGAGATTTTTGTGGTTCTAGACATGGCGTTCTAGACCAACTAGAATTTGGGACTTGGACATGGCATTACTCACCAATAGTTATCCAAGCTTGAGATATGTGCTTCTAGGAAAGACATCATACACTGAATGAGATATAGAGTGATAACCATGATGACCTACACTTAATGAGATTTGGGGTACTAGGAATGATGATGTACAGCGAATGAATGATAATAATGAATGATGATTCAAATGGAAAACATGATTTGAAACTAGGCCTAATGTGATGATTAAAGATTAAATGACAATGTGATAACCATTTAATCATGCATTTTATTTGTTCCTTCATAGAATTACATGCACTATCTTTTGACTGGACTTATTTTAGACATTGTTGGTGGTGGCCTATTGAGTCGTACTCACACCCTATTTAGGCCGACTGATCGACACCCATGAAGACTTTGTTGTTACAGGACAGAATAAGGGAAAGGCCCTGGGATAGGTTGCTGTTCAAGATTAGAGCACAGGAGAGGGAACCAGACGTGGTTCGGAACCCACTATGGAGTTGTTGTGTTTTTACTTTTAGTTTCATTGTATACACTTGACACTTGCATTGTCATGGAATGTTTTACCTTTCAATTGAGTATTTTATTTTTTGGTTTTGACTATTATATGAAATGGTATTGTTCTATTGATTTATATTCTTCCACAATTGGTTATTTTTGTTTTCTTCTATTGGTGTTTTATTCTGACAAACAAGTGTATAGTCTCCCAAAGACTGGCTTACCAGACCCTCGGTGATATTTATAACCCTATGGCATACAGGGAGTGTAACGTCCCGGTTCCGGAAGCCACCCAGAGGCGCCCCGTACCTGGTTGATCACATGGCCTCAAGCGCATTTCCCCAAATGCTAGAGGCTGATGACTGGCAGTAAGGTCCTTGGGTGTGATAGTGGGGAAACTATTCCCTCATTGACAGAGTACATAGTGGAAGTAAACAAATACATACACTAGCGGAAGTAGTAAATATCCAACAACAGTAAACAGTGGAAGACTGGAATAATAAACAGCTGGAGCACATATCTATATATAAAATTATTCATGAAACATATGTCTAGGAAAACAGCCAAACAAGTCACAATGCTAGAATACAATAGTGCTAAACCAAAATGCAAAAAAAAAAAAAGATAAACTTCTCAGCATCGCAAGCCATAGATTGGTCTCATTCTCTCCAGCTCCACAGCAAGTCAAGTTCCTGAAGTATAAGGGCGCTTTCCCTTATTTATACCTGCAACAATATAATCTATTTGGGCCTCAAAGCATGACCCAAACAGGTTGTGAGACTAAATCTTAGTAGGCAGCCACCTAAAGATCTGTGCCTAACACGCAGTGAATATATGGCAAGTAAAAGTAGAGGAAATAGTAAAAAGTAAGGTGCTCAGTAGTAAAAAGTTCATCAAGTCAAACAATCAATCAAGAACAGTAACCCTATAGGAAGTTCACACAACCTATACTCAATGGTTCAGTATATGAAGACTCTCTGAGGAAACACTCACAGTGAATCCCCTTATAGTCTAAGGTAGTCAATAAATCTCTAAGGAAGCTCACTCGGTCAATTATTCTTATAGCCCCCAAGGTCAAGGAATCTCTGAGGAAGCTCACTCAGCCAATTACCCATATATCTCAAGTCATTCATAGAATCTCTGAGGAAGTAATCACCATCAATTCCTCTTATAGTCTAAATAGTTCAGGAATAAAACAAAGAATCTATGAGGAAGCTCACGCGGTCAATCCTTTTATAGTCTAAAGCAATCAAGGACTCTCTGAGGGAGCTCGCTCGATCAATCCCCTTATAGCCCCAATGTTCTCCTAGGCTCTCTGAGGAATCTCACCCAGTCTATCCCCCTATAGCATAATGTGCTCAAAGACTCTCCGAGGAAGCTCACTCGGTCAATTCCCCTTATAGTCTACTACACCAGGTTCTCACGAACCTATGTAGGATAACAGAATAGCAATGAAATATGGACAAATTAAAACTACAAAACTATTTGGATAATCATTCTACAACATATCAAGCATGTCAGAATACAAACTCTCCATCCTATAGCAACAGGCATGGAAAACAGGAAAGGCAGCCAAACTAGCTAAACAAGACCAAACAGTCGTAAACAGAACATGAAAGGGAAAATAAATCCAAAGTATATAAATAAACCCTATTCAGATCCAAATTACCTCTACATAATCATACAATCATGTAATGAAAACAATAGGGGTAAAACGATAAGCATGCAATACCCCATTCAAGGGTATTAGTGGGAATTGAAAATAATACTCAAAGACATTGAACAAAAAGGCACAAAACACCTACCTCGGGGTTAGGAGAACTCTATAAGTGAACCTCAAAGATTGAATCTCCTTAGAACGTCAAAGATCGACAAAAAAATCTAAAATTTTCAACCCACTATAACTTGGAAAAGAGGAGAAATTGGAAAACAATGCTCTAGGAGAATGAAGAACTCACCAATGCAATTCCAACACACCTAAAAGTGTTTAATTTGGAGGAAAGACACACGCTCAGGGGTTCTTCAAAGATCCGTGGCTGTACGATGCTCTCGGTCGAATGGGATCTAAAAGAAGTGTGTTCTGGCGATGATCGTACCACGATTCACTGTTTTATTCCACCCTTACACCGCAGTTTTAAACTAGTTTTGTAATGAATATTCCTAATATAATAATAAATTGTACTTCATGTTTGAATAAATCAATTAATGTTAATCAATATTATAATGGGAAATGTTACTTGTTTTTATTGTTTCAATGTAGGTGGAGGTGATTTGGAGGGCCTTTGATGAAGTGGAAGAAAAATGGGCCAAAATTGCATGGATCCATGGACATATGTACACTATTTTGCATATTACACGAAATCCGTGCATCCAAATGGGCTGAAATTTTGTGGGAATTTCTAAACCTTAATAGGATACATTTTATATCAAGAAACCCAAAGCTGATTCGGCTTCTATGGGGCCTAGCCGAACTAATCTTTCCAAGCCACCGAATTTGGACCAAGTCAAATGCGGTGTTCTGTATTTTATCAATATCGTGAGATGTATTTGTCCAAAGGGTGCCAAAATTTCGGTGGAGATATTTAAGAGGTAGGGATACAACTTTTCTATTTTCTCCAAAGCGAGATAAGACTGTCTGAAGGCCAAAACGCATGGTACAATTGGATTGAAGAAATTTGTGTGCCAAAAACCACCTTCCAATTTTCTTATAAAATGGCACCTTGGGCTCCCCATTTCCATGTTCGGCCAAGAGGAAAGGTGCTTCCATTTTGGAGTCCCCAAGGAGTCTTCTAAACATCCCTAGAGGTTCTGTAGGCTATGGGAAGTTCTACCCCAACATCTTTCTCTTCCTCCTCTCCCATGGGTTTCTAAACCCCTTGTGATCACCCGGGGAGGAATGTGATGTACTTCCCGAGATTCATGTTTGTAATATTTGAATGATCTTTTAAATTACAGATTTTTGTGTTTTTTTCATCATCCTCTTTTCTTATTTTATTGAGTTATGTACTGGTATGTCATGCTCAACTCATATGATCATGTTTGGGGGTACCCATTCATATGATGTTTCACACACTGTTCACCACTTTCTTTCCCCCTTTAAATTGCGGTGTTTGTGTGGTTTATATTGGTCAATTGAACTCACAAAAGCACTGTCAAGGCCATTTACATTTATGTCATGGTATCACAAAGAAATAACATAAAAATATGGATAGCACATCGAGTATTTCGTGTGTTTCCTTGGTGAGTTTTGGTTATGAAGTCAAACACAATTCATTCAATCATCGGCGGTGTCCGGTGAATCATTGTGTGTTTTTGACTGAACCCTAGGAGGTATCCTAGTATAAACTCAGTAAAATTCTATTTATAGGTGTTACAAACCAGGGATTAAAAGATCATAACCTTATATCATGAAGCGATGAAGGATAAACATCGTACGAGTACCCCAGGTTGATCACGCTTAATTAATTCTGTTAATCTCTATGTTTTATAGCTTCTATTTTCTATTGTCATCTTTAATCATCAAACCCAAGTATTATAAAACCCCATTTCCCTTTTTATTTCATAATAAGAACCACATTTTAGAATTAATGATCTAAGTCTTCGTCGAGAGACGACCTAGGGTTGCTGCTATACTGCAGAAATTCTAGTCGAAATTAAACAACTAATTTGACGTGTTCGACAACGCGGTCAAATTTTGGCATCGTTTCTGGGGAGCCAAGATAATTTTTTTCTTTATTTTATTTTATTTATTTATTTTAATTCTTAATTATGACTCCTTTAAATACCCCACCCCCATTTGATTGTTTTTTGTTTTGGGTTTTGTCTTTATTTTTGGTTGTTTTTTGGTGTGTTCTTTATCTCTCTCTCTCTCTCTCTCTTCTTCCACATATCCCTCTCTAATTCTATAGTATAAAATTATATTCCTCTTTCACCCTTCTTAAGTTTCTCTTTTATCCATCTTAAATCAAAAAAACACAACAAACAATCAATCAATCAAACTGGACATCATTGTTGCATGACAAGATCTGGTAAAGGAACACTACTTGAATTTGATCCTGAAATTGAAAAGTCACTTCACACACAAATCAAGGCATCTAGAGAAGGTCAATCAAGTAACATTGTGGAACCCCATTTAGAACCTCAAGTGGTTCTAAACCAACCCAAAATTGAACCCAATCAAACCCAAGAAAACATGGCTGCAAATAATTGAACTTTAAAAGAACTTACTACCCCTGATGTGGAGTACCAACCTGCGTACATCCAATATCCCAAGGAAGAATCCAACTTTGATCTTAGATCAGGTCTCATCCACCTTCTTCCAAAATTCCATGGTCTTCCTGGAGAGGACCCTCACAAACATCTAAAAGAGTTTCACATAGTGTGCTCCACCATGAAACCCCAAAATGTGTCTGAGGACCTCATTAAGTTTAGGGCCTTCCCTTTATCCCTTGATGGTGTAGCCAAAGATTGTATATACTATTTGGCTTCCACAATTGGGGGCTGGAATGACCTAAAAAGACTTTTTCTAGAGAAGTTCTTCCCTGCCTGCCGAACTGCATCAATTAGGAAAGAAATCTGTGGAATTAGGCAATCGCAAGGAGAGACCCTTCATGAATACTGGGAGAGATTCAAAAGACTTTTCTCAAGCTGCCCCCACCACCAGATTAGTGAACAACTTTTAAGTCAATAATTCTATGAGGGACTTATCCCCATGGATCATGGAATGATTGATGCTGCGGCTGGTGGTGCCCTAGTTGACAAAACTCCTTCTGCCGCTCGTGACTTAATAGCCAACATGGCTCAAAATGCACAACAATTTGGTACACGATCTATTGCACCAACCCGAGGAGTTCATGAGGTAAGTCATTCAGCACTAGAACAAAAGGTAGATACTAAACTTGATGAGATGCATACCCTTCTAAGGCAATTAGCTCAAGCACAAGGTAACTCACTCTCTGCTTCTATTCCATTACATTGTGGGATTTGTTCTGATAACACTCATTTTTCTGACCAGTGCCCACAACTTCAAGATTCATCTGAGTCCTGTGCAGCTGTGTTCCCAGGGCGTCCATTCCAACAGGCGCCTCCCTTCAAGAAAGAACAATTCAGGCCAAATCCAAATCCAGGGTGGCAAGAACAATCCCAATACCGACAAGGAGGAAACTCAAGCTACCCAAAGAATAATTAGTATCAACAAGGCCAAGGTATGAAACCTTCTTATCCTTCAACTTCTCAAAACAATCATCCTCCTCCTCCTCCCAAATCTGAACCAAGCCTCGAGGACATGGTAAAATAAATGGAAACCCATAACCTTCAGTTCCAACAGACCACACAATCATCTATTCAAGACCTACAAACCCAAGTGGGGAAATTGGAAAACACCATCGGTGAGCTTAAGATGCAAGGTTCTGGACAACTACCATCCCAACCCATTTCCAGTCCAAAGGACAAAGGTAATGTATGTGCAGTTACACTTCATAGTGGTAAAGAAGTTTCTCCTTCCACTGATTCTGCATAGAAGGTATGTCCCCCTCATGAAAACTCTCTTTCCCAACCCTCAAAAACTTCATGTAAAGAAAAACAAGACAAAACTGGTAATCGAATATTCATTAATGATTCAAATGAACAATCCATTCCTCTTCCTTTACCTCAAAGACTCTAAATCTAAGAAAAACTTTGATAATGAGATTGACAATGAAATAATGGATACATTTAAAAAAGTTCAAGTTAATATTCTATTGTTGGATGTAGTCAAGAAAATTCCCCGTTATGCCAAATTTCTTAAAGATCTTTGCACCCATCGACGAAGGCTGAAGGGGAATGAGAGAGTCAACCTGGGAAGGAATGTCTCAGCCTTGATTCAACTAGAAATGCCAAAAAAATGCAAGGATTCCGACACATTCACCATACCTTGTACCATAGGGGAGACCTTCTTTTCTGATGCTATGATAGATTTAGGTGCTTCCATTAATGTAATTCCTCACTCCGTGTAAACTTCTCTACAGGTTGGAGAGATTAAACCAACAGGAATTGTTGTGCAACTTGACAACCAGAGTACAACACATCCAAAAGGAGTGATTGAGGATGTCCTTGTTAGAGTGAAGAATCTCATCTTCCCCACTGATTTCTATATTCTTGAGATGGAAGATACCCGAACCCAAGGACATGCCCCTCTAATACTTGGGAGGCCATTCCTAAAAACAACAAAGATGATCATCAATGTTCACAATGGTACGCTGTCCATGGAATTTGAAGGAGAAAAGGTAAGTTTTAACATCCTTGAGGCTATGAAACACCCCGTTGAAGAGCACTCCACTCTTCCTGTCTATTCGATGGAAGTGCTCTCAAACGATGCACACACACACAATTCTATCCTCAACCCAAACTCTGATTATTTTTTGTTTTCATCACCCTTGGATAATTTGAGTTTTGGTTCTTCTTTTGAATGTTGTGTGGGTTCAGAAAAATGTAAATTTTGTGCTTTAATTGATGAGTGTGTTTATTCTGAGGTACCTATGACTATCGATGATTCTGCAAATCTCATTTCAATAGATTCTCTTTCCTTTGAGAATAAACATGAGCAGATAGATAGTTTCATGGACCTCACTCCCCCTAAATCCCCTCCCTCAATCCAGAAACAACCGGTGTTTGAACTTAAACAACTTCCTTCTAATTTAAAATATGCATATCTTGAGGGTATTGACCAATTGCCCATCATTATTGCCAATAACCTCTCTCCACAACATGAATTGAAACTGCTCAAACTTTTGAGAGAGTGTAAAAAGGAAATAGTATGGACATTGGCTAATATTCCTGGGATTATCCCATCTATTTGTATGCACCATATAATTTTGGATGATGAGGCTAAACCCGTAAGACAATATCAACGCCATTTGAATCCCACTCTCCTTGAAGTGGTAAAATTGGAAGTCAGTAAATTACTTGTTGTAGGGATCATTTATCCTATATCTGATAGTAAATGGGTTATCCCCGTGCAAATTGTGCCTAAAAAAACAGGAATAACCGTTGTGTCAAATGAAAGGAATGAATTGGTTCCAATGCGTGTGCAAAACAGTTGGCGAGTCTGTATTGACTATCGTCGACTGAATCAAGCCACTCGGAAGGACCACTTTCCTTTACCTTTCATTGACCAAATGTTATAACGATTGGCTGGTAAGTCCCATTATTGTTTCCTTGATGGCTATTCAGGTTATTTCCAAATCCATATAGCCCTTGAGGATCAAGAAAAGACAACATTTACCTATCCATTTGGAACATTTGCAAACAGAAGGATGCCATTCGGTCTATGTAATGCTCCTGGTACTTTTCAGCGATGTATGTTGAGTATTTTTTCTGAGTACCTTGAGAGTTGTATGGAAGTCTTTATGGATGATTTCACGGTTTATGGTTCTTCTTTTGATGATTGTTTGGAAAACCTAGGTTCTGTCCTCCGCCGCTGCATTGAAAAAGTTCTTGTTTTAAATTATGAAAAATGTCATTTCATGGTTGAGCGGGGGATAGTTCTTGGGCATATCATTTCAAATAAGGGAATTCAATTTGATAAATCTAAAATTGAATTAATTTCATCCCTTCCATATCCAAAATGTGTTCGTGAGGTGTAGTCTTTCTTCGGTCATGCTGGTTTTTACCGCCGATTCATTAAAGACTTTAGTAAGATCGAACTTCCCTTATCTCGGTTGTTACAAAAGGATTCTGAATTTGTTTTTGATAAAAATTGTGAGGATGAATTCAATTCACTAAAAAAGAGTCTCACATCACCTCCCATAATCCAACCACCAAGGTGGGATCTCCCCTTCGAGCTTATGTGTGATGCCTCTAACTTTGCAGTTGGGGCAGTTTTATCACAAAGGGTTGAAAAGGCTCCTCATGTCATTGTGTATGCCTCACGTACCCTTGACCCTGCCCAGGTAAACTACACAACCACAGAAAAAGAACTCCTTTCTATTGTGTTTGCCTTGGAAAAATTCCGTTCATATCTTCTTGGGTCAAAAGTGATTCTGTTTTCTGACCATGCTGCCCTTCGTTTCCTCCTAAAGAAACCTGAAGCCAAGCCCCACCTCATTCTATGGATGATCCTCCTCCAAGAGTTTGACCTTGATATTAGAGATAAGAGAGGAGTGTAGAATGTTGTAGCTGACCACATTAGTAGGATTTCCCCACCATTGGACCATCATTTTGACTCACCCCTACCCATTGGAGAATTTTTCCCTCATGAGAACCTTTGTGATGTTGTGAACCTTACCCCCTGGTATGCGGACATTGTGAATTTTCTAGCAACATCTAGGGTCACCACTGATTTTAGCACTTAAAAATCCCAGATACTTAAACATGACTCTTGATGGTACATTTGGGATGACCCATACTTGTGGAGAATTTGTAGTGACCAGGTTGTTCTTAGGTGTGTCCCTGACCATGAGTTCACCTCTATTTTGACCTTCTGCCACACCTTGGCATGTGGGGGCCACTTTGGCTCTCAACGTACAGCTCTAAAGGTCCTTGACTCAGGATTATATTGGCCCACATTGTATAGAGATGCCCATAGGTTTTGTAAATCATGTACTCGATGTCAATTCACAGGGAATATCTCCAAGAGGAATGAAATGCCCCAACATCCCATGTTATTTTGTGAGATCTTCGATGGATGGGGAATTGAATTCATGGGGCCTTTTCCAAATTCATTTGGCTTTGTGTACATCTTATTGGCTGTTGACTATGTATCTAAATGGGTGGAATCAAATTCCACCAGGATCGATGACTCTCGAGTGGTTGTTGATTTTGTGAGGTCCCAGATTTTCAGCAGGTTTGGTCTACCAAGATTCATCATTAGTGATCAGGGTTCACATTTTTGCAATCATAACATGAAAAAATTGTTTCGTAAGTATGGGGTTTTTCATAAAGTCTCCACTTCATATCATCCCCATACTAACGGACAGGAAGAAATTTCAAATCGGGAAGTTAAGAGAATCTTGGAGAAAACGGTACAACCCAATAAGAAAGATTGGAGTTTGCGCTTGGATGATGCACTTTGGGCGTACCGTACTGCTTTTAAAACACCGATCGGAATGTCACTATATAGGATTTTGTTTGTAAAATCTTGTCACCTCCCGGTGGAGGTAGAACACCGTGCATATTGGGCTGTTAAACAATGTAATATGAACCTTTTAGATGCAGGTGAGGAAAGAAAGCTGCAGATTCAAGAGTTGGAAGAAATTCGACATGATGCATATGAAAACTCTTGAATCTATAAAGAGAAAACAAAGGCTATTCATGATATCATGATTCACCAGTGGAAGTTCCATATTGGTGAGAAGGTCATCATGTACAATTCCAGGCTTAAGCTCCACCCAGGTAAGCTTCGTTCCCGATGGCTCGGTCCTTATACTGTTACTAATGTTTACCCTTTTGGTGCAATACAGGTTTTGCATGAGCAGAGTGGACGAAGTCTTACCGTCAATGGGCAGCGACTTAAACACTTATATAAGGATTTTCCAAAGAATCTGGTGGAGGAAATCCACCTTCTCGACGCATCATACCAATAAAACACACTAGGTTTTATCCTTCCTTCTCACATTTTCAATTATTTCAGTGAGGACACTGCACATTATAGGTGTGGGGGGGGGGGTGGATACATTCCTGGGTTAGTTAGGATTTTTCATCGTTTTCTCCTTTTGTTTTCTCTTTTTGGTCTTCTTTATGTTATTTTTATTTTTCCCCATCAACAATTTCGAAATTCCATGATGTGGCAACCATAAAGTGGGGAAAGTCAAAATACCATAACGAAGGCTAAAAAGAATTTTTGTATGAATTTACCATCAAGGAGTGATTTTTAGTGAATTGGTTTTCTGTCAATGATATAAATGGTTGTATCTATGTGAAACCTTTGTGATGATTGATGCCCTTTGTGTGAGTAGTTTTTTTTGGAAAACTGTGTCACTAATATCTCCACAAATTTTTTCACCAAACCAAAAAGTGTGATTATTTCTTAATTAATATATGGTATATATATGTTGGGTTAATATTTTTCAGATTTAAATGATATTTCCATACATTTTTTCCTTATCTGATCTGTTTCATTACTGTACCAGAATGACCTATGCATGTATACCTAATGTCCGACTGTTGTACGCCCTCAAAATTTTTTTCTGGGTCTTGGGCATGTCAAAAACCACTCCTCCTCAATCTTTGATCTTGTTATAACTATTTCAATTAGTGTCGTGAGGAGATAAAACAAGGGTTGAGAGATGAGTGTGAGATTTATTCCAATTGCAACTTCAAAAAAAAAAAGAAATAATAAATGAGGGGAGTGATGAAATGTGCAACATATGGGGATATCAAGGTCAGGGGCTTATGGTTTGAATTCTGGGAATTCTTAAATGAGTGGGTCTTGAAATATGATTGCAAAGGATGTAGGACAGGTTTAGTGACAAAATCATTTAAGATGAAAAATGTTAAAATAACAAATATTTATTGGATATCAAGTGGAAAGAATAGCATGGAATGGTTTTCACACACACACATGGAGATTTAATGTCATGGTTTACTTCTGAATTCCTTTCTCAATTGGGTATCATGAATCTTTTTGAATTTTGCTATGATATGATTTATGAGACATCTTTTTCTATTTTCACTAGGAAGAACTCCTTGGTGTGGTTCGTGCATTGATCACTTTACTTTAAATAAAATTTCCTCAAATGAAAAATATTTAGGATGTTGGAAATATATATATATATATATGAATCATTGTATTTGGATATGTGACTTTTCCCAGGAGTGCAAATGTTTAGGTGTGAGGGTGTGATCGTACCACGATCCACTGTTTTATTCCACCCTTACACTGCAGTTTTAATCTAGTTTTTTAATGAATATTCCAAATATAATAATAAATTGTACTTCATGTTTAAATAAATCAATTAATGTTAATCAATATTATAATGGGAAATGTTACTTGTTTTTATTGTTTCAATGTAGGTGGAGGTCATTTGGAGGGCCTTTGATGATGTGGAAGAAAAATGGGCCAAAATTGCATGGATCCATGGACATCTGTCCACTGTTTTGCATAGTACACGAAAT
Source organism: Viscum album (assembly GCA_963277665.1). Classification (NCBI taxonomy): domain Eukaryota; kingdom Viridiplantae; phylum Streptophyta; class Magnoliopsida; order Santalales; family Viscaceae; genus Viscum; species Viscum album. Next base: position 1,209,007,790 of record OY728166.1, read on the forward strand.
CCGTGCATCCAAATGGGATGAAATATTGTGTCCCTTTACAAACCTTAATAGGCTACATTTCATCTTAAGGAACACAATGCTTATTCGGCTTCTATGGGGCCCAGCCGAACTGATCTGTCCAAGCCACCGAATTTGGACCAAGTCAAATGCGGTGTTATGTATTTTATCAATATCGTGAGCTGTAGTTGTCCAAAGGGTTCCAAAATTTCGGTGGAGATAGTCAAGAGGTAGGGATACAAAGTTTCTATTTTCTCTAAAGCGAGATAATACTGTCTGAAGGACGAAACGCGTGGTACAAGTGGATTGAATAAATATGTGTGCCTAAAACCACCTTCCAATTTTCCTATAAAATGGAACCTTGGGATCCCCATTTGCAAGTTCGGCCAAGAGGAAAGGTGCTGCCATTTTGGAGTCCCCAAAGAGTCTTATCAACATAACTAGAGGTTCTGGAGGCTATGGGAAGTTCTACCCCAACATCTTTCTCTTCCTCCTCTCCCATGGGTTTCTAAACCCCTTGTGATCACCCGGGGAGGAATGTGATGTACTTCCTGAGCTTCATGTTTGTAATATTTGAATGATCTTTTAAATTCCAGATTATTGTGTTGTTTTTCATCATCCTCTATTCTTATTTTATTGAGTTATGTACTGGTATGTCATTCTCAACTCATATGATCATGTTTGGGGGTACCCATTCATGTGATGTTTCACACACCGTTCACCACTTTCTTTCCCCCTTTCAATTGCGGTGTTTGTGTGGATTATATCGGTCAATTGAACTCACACAAGCACTGTCAAGGCCATGTACATTTATTTAATGGTATAAAAAAGAAATAACATAAAAATCTGGACAGCGCATCGAGTTTTTCGTGTGTTTCCTTGGTGATTTTTGGTTATGAAGTCAAACACAATTCATTCAATCATCGGCGGTGTCCGGTGAATCATTGTGTGTTTTTGACTGAACCCTAGGAGGTATCCTAGTATAAAATCAGTAACATTCTAGTTATAGGTGTTACAAACCAGGGATTAAAAGATCACAACCTTATATCCTGAAGCGATGAAGGATAAACATCATACAAGTACCCCGGGTTGACCACGCTTAATTAATTCTGTTAATCTCTACTTTGTTTTATAGATTCTATTTTCTATTGTCATCTTTAATCATAAAACCCAAGTATTATAAAACCCCATTTCCCTTTTTAATTTCATAATCATAACCACATTTTAGAATTAATGATCTAAGGCTCCGTCGAGAGACGACCTAGGGTTGCTGCTATACTGCAGAAATTCTAGTCAAAATTAAACAACTAATTTGACGCGTTCGACAACTCGGTCAGGAAATTAGACGTGACCCCAATGCATTTAATGAAAAAAAAATAAAGTACATGGTGTGTACTTTTGAATTACACAGTGTGTACTCACCTTTTCTATACTATGCTTTTGGCAGCCTCCTTCTCACCCCCACACAACCATGTGTGTGGCCATGACACGACCAACACATGGACTCGAGCGGCATCGTAGTACATGGCGTGTACTCATAAAGTACACGGCGTGTTCTTCGAAAATTTCCAAAATTTCCTCTTTTTACCAAAAATGACCAAAAAAAGAAAAACATACCTAAAAGAAGATCTGGGTTCTTACAAACTTCCCCCCTTAATGAAATTTGTCCCCAAATTTCCCTAGCGTGGCATAGAAGGAGAAACCCCGAACAACTCTGGCCACTGAGCTCGTACATCAGCCTCCCTCTCCCAAGTCTTGTCCCATACTCACCCATGCTGCCATAGCACTTGTACCAGAGGAACAAACCGGCCATGAAGAAACTTTGTACTATGATCAACAATCTAGATAGGATGCTCCTCAAATGACACATTCACCTCGAGCTCAACCTCCTCAGGTTGAAAGAGATGAGATGGGTCTGAAAAGCAACGTTGGAGCTGAGAAATGTGAAAAAAATCATGCAAATCTCTATACCTATGAGGTAATTGCAATTGATAGGCAACCAGCCCAACTCTCTCCAACACCTCAAACGGATCGATGTACCTCGGTGAAAGATTACCCTATATCCTAATCATTTTGTGTCCCAACCTCGGTGTGACTCATAGGAAATCCTGATCCCCAACCTCGAACTCCATAGGTCATCTCCTCTGATCAGCATAAGACTTCTGTCGAGACTACGCAGTAACCATCCTCTTCCAAATCAACTCTATCTTCTATGTTGTCTCATGAACAAGATGAGGTCCCAACAAAGCTGCCTCTCCTACTTCCAGCCAACATAAGGATGATCGTTATGGCCTACCATACAAAGACTTATAAGGTTCCATCAGAATAGTTTCTTAAAAACTATTGTTGTAGGAAAACTCCACAAGAGGTACATGATTCTTCCAAGAACCTTCATAATCCAGAATTCATGCTCGGAGCATATCCTCAAGCACCTGAATCGTACGCTCGGACTGGCCATCTATCTGGGAGTGGTAAGCTGTACTAAAAAGTACCTATATACCCAAATCCTTCTAATCCCCTGCCAGACCCGAGAAGTAAAGCATGCATCCCTATCTGAAACAATAGAGTGCGTAACTCCATGAAGATATACAATATCTTAGATGTCAAACCGTCCCAGCTCATCAACACTGAAAGTATCCTTGATCGGAAAGAAGTGAGTAACCTTCATGATTCCGTCAATGACAACCCAAACATCATCATTACCCTGAGACGTCCTCGGAAAACCGGCCATGAAGTCCATCCTGACTTTATTCCACTTCCAATCGGGAATGGGTAACTTCTGTAAAAGCCCTTCTAGTTGCTGATGCTCCACCTTCACCTGCTGACAAGTGGAATATCTCATGAAGAAACCAGAAATGTCTCTCTTCATACCTGGACACCAATACTAATGGTGTAGATCACGATACATCTTGGTGATGCCAGGATGAACTGCCCAAACTGAGGAATGAAAATCCCGCATCATCTCCTCACGTATGTCTACTGGAACCCATACGTGTCCCTGGAAATGCAAGATCTCATCCTCTCCTCTGGTCCATCCAGGAATAGGGACCTCTCCTGACACATTTTCCTACAGGACTAGTCCTTCAGGATCTAATAGCTACCTCATTCGCACCCGATCAAGAAGCGTAGAGGTAACAATTACAGAAGAAAAAAAAGTTTTCCCCTGTCTGTCATGCACCTCCAAATGCATCTCAAAGAATAGAACCATAAGGTGCTACTCACTATTGGCCCCCTGGACTTCCTATATTTGAGTCCTCTTGCTCAACGCATCAGCCACCGTGTCACCCTTCCTAGGCATATAGGCAAGATCAAAGTCAAAGGACTGTAGGTACTCGACCCACCTTCTTTGTCTCAAATTCAGATCACACTAAGTGAAGATGTACTTGAGACTCTTGTGGTTGGTGAAAACCAAAAGGTGCTCTCCTAGAAGATAATGTCTCCAGCAGTGTAGGGCGTGAACAACATCTACCAACTCCAGATCATGCGTCGGGTAGTTCATCTCATTTAGCCTCAAATGATGAGACCCATATGCAACGACTCCATCTCCCTACATAAGAACAGCTCCCAGCCCGATACTTGAAGCATCGCAGTAAACAATATATCTCTTACCCGGATCTGGCAATACTAGTATCGGTGCTGAGGTCAACCTCCCCTTCAGCTTCTGAAAGGATGACTCACACGAATCTAACCATAAGAACTTCATACCCTTCTTAGTCTGACCCGTCAGTGGTGCTGATAAGCATGAAAAGTCTTGTATGAAGCATCTGTAGTATCTATCCAACTCTAGAAAACTCTGCACCTCAAAGACATTCTTCAGCTTCTCCCAAGAAACTAATGCTCTCACTTTCTCTAGGTCCACTGATACTCCTGTCTCTGAGATTACATGACCTAGGAAGTAAATATGATCAATCCAAAAGTGGCATTCTGAGAGCTTAATATATAACCGATGATCTCTTAGTGTACTCAAAATGATCTCAATATGTGTGGCATGGTCGTGCCGAGTGTGAGATTACACCAAGATATCATCCATGAAGACAACCCCGAAGGAATCCAAGAATGGATGGAACACTCGGTTAATCAGTTCCATGATAATTGCAGGTGCGTTCGTGAGACTGAATGACATAACCATATACTCGTATAGACCATACCTACTCCAGAATGATGTAAGAGGTATATCAAATGGTATAACATGCAACTGATGATAACCAAACCTCAAGTAAATATTTGAGAACACCAAGGATCCTCTAAGATGATCAAAGAGATCATCAATCCTAGGAAAGGGATATTGGTTCTTGAGCGTCAAATGGTTCAACTTCCGATAATCCACAAAAAATCCTAAGGGTACCTTCTGCCTTCTTCGCAAACAGGATAGGTGAACGCCAAGGAGAAGTACTGGGTCGGATGAAACAATTTTCCTATAACTCCTCTAACTGATTCTTGAGCTCCCACAACTCTAGTGTATCCATCCTATAATAAGGAATGGACACCGATGCCGTTCCTGGAATAAGCTCAATAGAAAAGTCTATCTCACGCTCTGGAGGAAAACCTAAAAATTCCTCGGGAAAGACATCCCTGAAACGATCCACCAATGGAGGAAAGTCTAACTATGAAGTCCTCTGGTCATCAAGATATAGACTAGAAATATGGGTTGTGACTCCTCCTAACCCATAATGCTCTGGTCCCGCTCTGCTAGCCTAGGCATCCCACTCGCCCTTATGAAGAAAGGATCCACCCCTAGTGGTAAGAAACTCACCTTACGACGATAACAATCGATGACTTCCTGGAATGGAACTAAGAAGTCCATCCTGAGAATGACATAATAATATGTCATCTCTAGGACAAAGAGGTCCCATAAGAAGTGACACCCACAAACCTATAGAGGTCACTCCCTGCACTGACGTACACTTGCCATTCTAATCCCCAATGGTTTGTCTAGCATCAAAATATCGGTAGAGGAAAAGATGCAGAGGCCAAGGCTCTCCACAAAAGTAACAGATATAAATCTATGGTAAGCCCCTATATCAAAAAGAGCAGAATATAAATCTGAGGCTACTAAGATCATACCTCGAATGGAAGAAGGTCCAAGATCCAGCTCCTGTTGGGTCTGCTCCACTGCAAAAGTCTAGCCTGTGCCATGGCCCTGTGACCCTGCTTGACCACTCTGAGTAGATCCACCCCGATGTCGCTAAAACCCGGGTGACTGGCTTCCACAACCAAGACCTCCACCTCATCCTGAATGGTAAGAAGAACTCCAATTCCTAGACTGGTGAGAAACTGGTGGCACTGCTCCTAAACGAGGAGTCATATAAGAACCCCTATCTCCAGCTGCTGGTGATAAGAACTAACAAAATAACTGAATATGTCCCATCTTGCCGCAAGATCGGTACTCCATAGGGTCTCTTGGGAAATGTGGAATCATATGCCCGCTTCTCCCACACTTGTAGCACACCACCTGGCTACCCGAAGATGCATCTTTCCTACTCTGATATCCTCATGAAATCTCCCTGCAGCACTTCCTACTATCAGCTGGTGGAGCACTAACTCTGGATGCTGAACCACCCTGGCTCACAACTCCAGAATCCCTCATATTGAACTCTGTGATCAGCACATGTTTGAAGATAGAAGATATTGAAGTCAACCAGAAGATGTTCACCTATGATCGGATGTCGTTCCTTAGACCATCCTTAAACTTTCACACAAGGAAAAACTCATCACCTCCTGGAATAGGCATGAAACGCCATGGCTCTGTGAAGAGAGAGGAATACTCCATCACAGAAAGAGTACCCTGCTCCAGGCTCATAAACTCCCAGTCTCGATCGGCCCTCAAGGTCTTCGGGTAGAAGTAATCGTAAAAGATACACTAGAACTCCTCCCAATCCATATTCTGGTGGCGTCCCACCTGATAGATGACATCCCACCACCTCTTGGTGGAGTCTCGGAGAATATAGGTCTCGAGATTCACCCTCCTATATGGTGGTACCTCTAGGTGCTCGAAGATCATCAGTGTGTCTTCTAGCCACGACTATGCAGCCTGTGGTCCTCCTTCCCCTGAGAAGGTGGGAGGATGCTGCTATTGAAAAAACCGAGAAAATTATTCCATTGACGGGGCAGGAGGCGGTGCTCCCTGTAAGGTCTACATCATCCTAATAAATCCCTCCCTGAACTGTACATCAGCACCCATGTCAGGTAAAATGACTAGTACCAAGGCTAGCACAATGGGAGGATCTACAGGTAGTCCCTGATTGGCTATGTTTGGTGTCTGATCACCGTCTGGTAACTGGCGGAAAACTGGAGGACTTCTTGGTGGCATGAATCTGCAAGGTTAAGCACATCTTAGATCAATATTATCAAGGACTGAAAACAAGGAGTGTAAGAAGGGAACACGATAAAGAAATTACTCATGTTTTACAAAACATGACTACACGAAGCGTGTACAATTCCTACACGGTGTGTTCCCTGAAGCCATTTACATGGGCATGTACTCCTACCTAAACTGGTCGTGTAACACCCCAAACACACGACGTTTTGTCTTAACACATGGTGTGTACTTGAATCCTCTTCCCCTTCCCGAGTCCTTCCTCACGGTTAAGCCACACGACTCTCCTAAGACAAGACTACATGACGTGTTCAATATAGACACGACGTGTACTAGAGAAGCTTCCCCTGGACCATGTTGTTAGTGACACGGCCTAACACACGGATCACACTACACGGCGTGTTCCAGACATACACGACATGTACGAGAAAGGATAACACTGACCCGTGTTGTTCGTGACCCGGCCGGGTACCTGGGTCAAACTACACGAAGTGTTCAACAAGGACACGACATGTATATCTTAAGGTCTTATCCATCCATGTTGTTGGTTACACAGGTGGACACTAGGTCAACACTACACGACATGTTCGAACTGTACATGGTGTGTTCCCACCATATTTTTACCATCCCATGTCTCTTCCCACATAGCCTACGACACAGTCAGAGACTACACGGCGTGTACACAAAGTACACAACGTGTACTTAAGAAAAATTGTTTCTTCCTGAAAATAAGAACACATGGCATGTACTTAACCCTACACGGTGTGTATTCTAGGTTTTTCTGGACAATAAGCCTTAGAAACTACTCCGGAACCTAGAAAACACTGAAACGAACATTGAAAGTGCCAAATTCCGATCTGTGAGGGCCCATACTCCCCACGAATCAAAGTTTGGAATATTATACCTATTATAACAAGGAAAACTGAGAAATGATCCACCAAATTCCGGTCCATGAGGGACCATAACACCCCAAGAACTAAAGTTTAGCATCTATTCAAGAAAAACATTACAAAAAATAATACCCTATAAAACAACATGTATTTTTATCAAGTCATCTATCACAACAGCATGCATATTATACACAATATCTATTACTACAACATGCAATCTCTAATGCATCCTAGATGGAATATAAATAATGCATGACATGTGATTTCTAGAAAGTGCATATATAATGAATGATATGGAATAACCTCATCTCATCGGATTGCGATAGAAATAAAACCTCAATAACATCAACGGTAACAGAAAAAAACACGTGAGTCACCCGACGGTGAAAATAAGATTAATCGTAAACTCGCAAAAATAGAAAATTGAAATAAATGAGGTAGATTGGATTTTACCTATACACGGGTTAGCTACTCCTGGGCACAACTCATTACCAATTACCTATTCCTTCTTATCCTTGGCTAAAGGATCCAAATAGTAAATCAAGAGAAATGAATTGCTCTGATACCATTTGTAATGGCCCGATCTATCCCACGATCATGATATTGTTCGCTTTGGGCCTAGCCTGCACGGTTTTTCTTTCCCCGGGCTCTGCCCAGCAGGAAACCCCAAGGAAAAGGCCTCATGATGGGAGAGGTATCCACACCACCTTATAAAGGGGTGTTTCATGCTCCTCCTCCTTCGATGTGGGATTTCCATAACCCACCCCCTAGAAGAGCCAATCGTCCTCACCAGCACATCAAATGGACACTGCCTCTCATACCACTTTGTAACATCCCAGTCCCAGAAGCCACCAAGTGGCGCCTCGTACCCGGTTGGTCACATGGCCTCAAGCGCATTTCCCCAAATGCCAGAGGCTGACGACTAGCAGTGAGGGCCTTGGGTGTGATAGTGGGGAAACTATGGCCTCATTGGAAGATTACACAGTGGAAGTAAACAAATACATACAATAGAGGAAGCAGTAAATATCCAACAATAGTAAACAGAGAAAGACTAGAATAATAAACAACTAGAGAACATATCAATATAAAAAATGATTCATGACACATATGTCTAGGAAAATATACAAACAAGTCACAATGCTGGAATACAATAGTGCTAAAACAAAATGCAAAAGAAAATAGATAAACTCCTCAGCATCGCAAGCCATAGCTTCGCCCCATGCTCTCCATCTCCACAGAAAGTTAAGTACCTGAAGTAGAAGGGAGCTTGACCTTATCTATACCTGCAGCAATATAATCTATTTGGACCCAAAAGCATGACCCAAACAAGGTGTGAGACTAAATCCCAGTAGGCAACCATCTGAAGATCTGTGCCCAATAGTCAGTGAATATATGGCAGGTAAAAGTATAGGAAAAAGTAAACAATAAGGTGCTCAGCTGTAAATAGTTCCTCAAGTCAAACAACTAATCAAGAAGATTAACCCTCGAGGAAGTGCACATATCCAATCCTCTCTGGTTCAATATATGAAGACTCTCTGAGGAAGAACTCGCAGTCAATTCCCCTTATAGTATAAGGTAGTCAGGAACTCTCTGAGGAAGCTTACATGGTCAATTCCTCTTATAGCCCCCAAGGTCAAGGACTCTATGAGGAAGCTCACTCGATCAATTCCCCTTACAGACCGGGTTGTTCATAGACCCTCTAAGGAAGCACTCACCATCAATTTCTCTTATAGTCTAAATAGTTCAGGAATAAAACAAAGACTCTCTGAAGAATCTCATGTGGTCAATCCCCTTATAGTCTAAAGCAATCAAGGACTCTCTGAGGGAGATCGCTCAGTCAATCCCCTTATAGTGCCAATTTTCTCCTAGGATCTCTGAGGAAGATCACAGAGTCTATCCTCCTATAGCCTAATGTACTCAAATACTCTCTGAGGAAGCTCACTCGGTCAATTCCCATTATAGTTTACTACACCAGGTTCTCATGGACCTATGTAGGATAATGCCATAACAATGAAATATTGACAAAGTAAACCTACAGAACTACTTGGCTAATCAGTCTACAACATATCAAGCAGGTCAGAATACAAACTCTCAATCCTACAACAACAGGCCTGGAAAATAGGCAAGGCATCCAAACTGGCTAAATAGGACCAAACAGTCGTAAATGGAACATGCAAGGGAAAATAGATCAAAATCATAGAAATCAACCCTCTTCAGATCCAAATTAACTCTACACAAGCATACAAGCATGGCAGGAAAACAACAAGGGTAAAATGGTAAACACGCAATACCCCATTCAAGGGTATTGGTGGGAATTGCACATAATACACAAATACATTGAACAGAAAGGCAGAAACCACCTAACTCGGGGTTAGGAGATCATTATATGTGAACCTCAAAGATTGAATCTCCTTAGAACGTCGAAGATCTACAAAAATTTCTAAAACGTTCAACCCACAATAACTTAGAAAAGAGGTGTATTTGGAAAACGATGCTCTAGGATAAGGAATAAATCACCAATGAGATTCCAATGCACCTAGTAGAGTTTGATTTAAAGGATGGATGCACGCTTGGGGGTTCATCGAAGATTCGCGGGCGTACAGTGCTCTCGATCAAACGAGACCTAAAATAAGTGTGTTCTGGCGATTAGACGTGACCCCCGTGCGTTTAATAAATAAAATAAAGTACATGGCGTGTACTTTTGAAGTACATGATGTGTAATCGCCTTTTCCGTACTCCACTTTTGGTGGCCTCCATGTCACCCCCACAGAGCCGTTTTTGTGTCCAAGACACAGCCAACACACGAACTCTAGCGGCATTGTAGTACACGACGTGTACTTTGAAAATTTGTAGAATTTCCTCTTTTTCCCAAAAACAACCAGAAAAAGAAAAACATACTTGAAAGAAGATATGGGTTCTTACAGGGAGGCATGCTTGAGGGCATGTTTCCAACTGGCTTGGGGAACTTTTTAGTGGCACCCGGGTCAGGACGTCACAAAGTGGTATCAGAGGGGTTTTCTTTTATTTCTTATTATTTTTTCTTATTGTTCTGGGAAAGGTAGAAAAGAGAATAGGAAGATTTGAGGCTTGGTAAGGATCTCATCTATGGGATTTTCAAACCCATATATGGGGGGAAATCTATGTACTTAGGGTGGGATTGTCGTGATTGCTATTATTTGTTACAGTTGGATATTATTTCACATTGGGTTATGCACTTATAGTGTGATGTGATATTTGTTTTGAAAATTGTTGAGTTTTGATTCATAGACTAAAGAGTCATGATACTTGAGTCTTCATGAAACATTCTAGGAACTCGGGGTTGTTTTTACATGCATCATTCTAGGAACTCACAAGAAAATAGGTTATGGATAACTTGTTGAACTTGAACTGTTTTCCCTTATTGTGAGATTGAAATAATGATGCAAAATGAGAATAAATGGGTGTATAATGAGAACCTTGATTGATGAAATGAGTATGATTAACTAATTAATTGTTGAATTAATTAATTTTAGATAATTTGTTTAACTAATGGTTTAATTAATTAATGAGAATGAATGCACCATTGTTAACCAAGACCTAGGAGTAGGATGGTTAAGGGTAGTGATAAGGCCCCGGTGTTGACCATGTGGTGAGAAAAAAGGGGAAAAGGACATGTTGAAACTTGTTGTGTTAGTTTCTCCTCTTATGTAAATGTTATAAGGTTGCATTATGATAACTAAGACGTGTTTTTGGATTTTTAGTGAAATTACTCCATGACGCTTGTTGAGGGAGAGACCGAGGGGTATATCTCGGAATAAACTTCTAGACAGGGAGATTGAGGCACCATTGGTGCAAGTTGAGGAGGAAGGGGTTCTTCGGTAAATCAATTTTAGGATGGACTTAGGTGTGAAATTATGTCCCATGTGAATATCTTTTGGCTGAAAAAATTATCATAAGTGGTTAATTAGGATATCATTTTTGAGGGGATCCTAAAGGAGTCATACAGTACTAGACATGTAGCTATCACTGGACAATTAGTGAGTGTGCCTTTTGAGAGTAGGAAGCGTCGTCATGAGAATCTTATTCAGGACATTTGAAAGAAAGGTGGAAAGTCAGGAGGGATAGTTTCAATGGATCTTAATCATGTGCTTTACCCATAGTTCGGTATTAGGGACACTATTGTACACATTGTCCTTGACCACCAGTGGAGTGTCAGTTTTGTGGCAAGATGGGACACCTACAGAAGTTCTACAGGAAGTAGCGAGAGGCTAGTGCTGAGGGAGCAGCTGCTTAGAGTCAAAGTGTGGGAAGGGGGTCTTCTACACCATATAGGTATGGAAGTTGGAGTTCTACTAGAAGAGGTGGTAGAGGTTGTGGACATGGTACTTTAGGGTATGAGCACCCATATCAGTAGAGTGGTGCTACTCAAAGGAGTTATACGACACCACATGGAAGAGGGACATAACAGTTACATGAAGTTTGACTAATACTTGTGGAGAGAGAGGATGGTCCATTGACATTGATAGGTACTATTCAAGTTGCTTCTAATTTAGCTACTACCATCTTTGATACCGGTGCTTCTCATTCCTTTACATCTGCAAATCTTGCTAATGGATTGATCTTGGAGGTGGAGTCCCTAAGTGGGGTGATGAATAGTGATACAACATTGGGAACACGATCTAGGGATATCTGTTTATGCATGGGATGTTCATTAGATATTGGAGAGTATCATTTTCTTTGGGATATCTATGTCCTTGATATAATGGGCCTCGACCTGATTTTGGGTATGGACTGGTTGTCGGATACCGAGGCCACATAGATTGTTACCATAGGAGAGTGACCTTTTTATCTCATAATGGTAACCATTATGTTCATCGTGGAGAATGGGATATCCATGCATGCCGATATGGGACAATTACTAATCAACTAAGAGATCTTACAACAAAAGTTTCTAGTCTTTTTTTAGATGATGGGAATGGTTGGCAAGACGTCCTTCCAATAGTAGTAGAGTTATTTTAGGATGCCTTTCCTGAAGACTTTTCAGGGTTTCCACCTGAGAGATATGTGGAATTCACTATTGAGATCATGACGGGGCCTAAGAAATTATCTATTCCACCTTACATAATGTCACCAACTGAGCTTCAAGAGCTCAAAACATAGTTGGAGGAGTTGGAGGATAAAGGGTTTATCCATACAAGAATGTTGCCATGGGGATCTCCTATTTTGTTTTCAAAGAAGGCCGATGAAAGTTTTTTCTTGTGTGGTGATTACAAGAAGTTGAATAAAATGACCTTGAAGAACTGATAACCCCTTCCATGCATCGATTATCTGTTTGACTAGCTGAAGGGTTCTTGTGTGTTCTCAAAGATAGATCTGATATCATGGTATCATCAGGTGATAGTTCAGACCTCTAATATACCAAGAACTTCTTTCAGAAGCAGGTATGGCCTTTATGAGTTTGTTGTAATATTTTTTGGTTTGAAAAATTCTCCATCAATGTTTTTGGCCTTGATGAACATGATCTTTCATCTATACTTAGATCAATTTGTGGTGGTGTTTGTGGATGAAATCTTGGTGTAATCTCATTATGATCATGACCAACATCTTGATATCATCCTGGGTACACTGAGAGAGCATCGACTATAGTCCAATGTATCTAAATGTCAGTTTTGGATTGATAGGGTACACTTTTTAGGGAACTTTATCTCGGAAGAAGATATGGAAGTGGACCCAGAGAAATTGCAGGTAGTGGTTTCATGGGAGCAGCCCAAGAATGTTTTTGATATTCAAACATTTTTGGCATTAGCTGGTTATTACAAGAGTTTCATCCATGGATTTTACCGATAGGCAGTACCACTTTTAGGTTTTACAAATAAAGTGATAAATTTTGATTGGAAAAAAGTAAGAAAGAATGCTTTCTAGGATTTGAAGAAGTGCTTAACATCGACACTAATTTTGATATTACCTAAGTCGGGTGGGGAGTACATGGTGTATTTTGAGGCTTCTGGAATCAGACTCAGAGCTATGTTGAATCAAGGGGATCAAGTAGTTTCTTATGGGTCTCGGCAGCTGATTCCATATGAACGGAATTACCTTACACATGACCTTGAGTTGGAAGTAGTGGTTTATGCGCTTAAGTGTTGTAGACACTATCTTTTGGGATAAAAGTTTATAGTTTTTATGGATAAAAAAAGATTTAAGTATATCTTTTCACATCATGAATTGAATATTCATAAGAAAATATGGGTAGAGTTTATGAATCCCTTTGATTTTAAACTGGAATATACACCCGGAAAGGGGAATAGTGTGGATGATGGCTTGATTAGGAGAACTCAGACTCAGTCGGTACATGAGTCGAGTTCATAGTGGAAGATGATGACTTTGCTGGAGGAAATGCTTGTGGTAGTTAAGGAGAGTTAGGAGAGGATGACTCTGGTTTCTATAGTAGTGGAGTCTACACTCTTTAGATGGGATAGGGATATACAATATAAGGATTCAGAGTGTTTAGCCTTAAGGAAAAAACATGAAGGTGGGGAGACACCTTCATACTGGATAATATATGAGGATGATATCATCTATGTGAAAAATTGTGTTGTTGTGCCTACGAGTATTCAAGAGGAACTCATGCAATAATTTCATGCTTTAAAGTGGGAAATACATCCAGAGGTGAAAAAATGTACAGTGTCCTAAAATGATAGTTTTGGTGCCCAGACATGAAAAAAGATGTATCAGGGGTTGTAACAAGTTGTTTCACCTATCAATAGGTTAAGGTAGAGAATCAGTGACCTAGAGGCCTATTGCAGCCATTGCATATTCTAGAATGGAAGTGGGATGAAATGATTATGGATTTCATGGCTGGACTTCCAAAGACTCTTAGGAATAATGATTCTATTTGGGTCGTTGTGGATTGACTAATGAAAGTAGAACATTTCTTGCCTATTAGGGAAACCTTTAAAGTAGAACAGTTGGGAGAACTGTATGTATGAGAGGTAATTATTTTATATGGGGTGCCATAGACTATAGTTTCATATCATGATTCACACTTTACTTCACACTTCTAGAAGGGATTACAGAAGGTTCTTGGTATACAAATTCTATTAAGTATGACCTTTCACCCACATAAAGATTGGAAGTCAGATCATACCATACAGGTGTTAGAAGATATGATGTAGGCATGTGTGCTTGACTTTGGAGGATCTTGGGATAATCACTTGGTATTAGTGGAGTTCTCCTATAACAACAGTTATCAGGAAAAGATAAATATGGAACCATATGAGGCACTTTATTGTAGACCTTGTAGATCACTGATTTATTGGTTATATGCGGGTGAGTCAGAGCTATTGAGACCGAGTCTCATTCAGGGGACATCAGAGCAAGTGAAGATGATTCAAAAATGTATGGCTACAACGCAGAGTAGGAAGAAGTAATATGATGATAGATGGAGATGACCCCTAGAGTTTACAAAGGGTGATCATTTTTTACTTGATGCATCACTTAGATTGGGTCACCACAAGATACATAGGCACAAAAAAGTTAGCATCCAGGTTCGTAGGACTGTTTGAAGTGCTGGAGAGAATCAGGCCGATGGCGTACCAATTAGCACTTCCAAAGAAATTCAGCACTATGCATGATGTTTTCTATGTGTCACAAATACAAAGGTATCACCCAAACACTTATCATTTTATTGGGGTGAAAGAGGTTGACCTTGAGATATATGAATCCCTTAAAGAGCATACGATACGTGTGATAGGACACAGTGAGAAAGTGTTACAGGGAAATACTGTTCTGTTAGTTCATGTGATATAGAAACATGGAGGTGTTCAAGAGGAAACTTGGGAGTGGGAAGAAGACATGAGGGATCAACGGCCCAATATTTTTGACTCGTGATCTTAGAGAAGTTCAGGAGTGTAGCTTGAGGACAAACTGTTATAAGGTGAGGAGATTGTAAGATCACAGCCTTTTTGGAGTTATCTCAAGTGCATTTTAAAGTAATTTTTGAATCTTTTAAGTATCTTTGTTTTATACTAGTGTCTTGGGGTGCATTTGGGTGAACTTTTAACAAAAACTAAAAGGACAGTGGGATCCACACAGTTTGCGCACGATTTTACAAATTGTGCCAAGCGTTCGAAACTAGATAGAGAGGTCCGCATTGTTTGCGCACAGTTTAAAAAACCATGTGACCAAACCATGCCAAAAAGTGAAACTTATAAAGAGAGGTCCGCACGGTCGGCTCATGGTTTTCCCTAACCATGTTCCCCTACCAAAGAAACCATACGCATGAAAATTAATATTCAAAAATCCTTTTTAAAACCAACTGAACCCCAGAGACTCCCATATTTCGACCTTGGCTTGGGATTGGCAAATTCTAGGTGATCCTAGAGCCTTATAGACGGATTAAAAGGTGATCTGAACACCATTTTTTGAGATCAAAATCTAGGATTGAAGATCCTCTCTCTTCCCAGTATGTGGATTTCATCCCGTTGCTTATCCCATGCATTCCTCTATCGTTACTTGATCTTTTCATGTAAGATATCCACCATTTTCAGGGATCTAAACCTATGAGTTGAGATCTAGATCTTGGATCATGGATCTAGATCTATTTTTGAATGATCTTGATGCCTTTGATCATAATTTTGGTTTAGGGATTTAAATCCAGATCTTGATTGATGACGTTGTGCCACTTGGATTTTGGGGATTTCCAATGGGCTAACTTCCATCAATAAACCGAGGTAGGTGATCTAAATAAAACTCCCATAGTTCTGATTTTGATATGTTTATGTAAGTTTATGATTTTATAGCTTCCCTTGATAATTGATTTCCTAAATTGGAGTAATTAGGAGTGTGGAATTGACTTATGGTTTCCTTGGTGATTAATTGATAATTGAATCACATAAAAAACAAAGGGGGTTTCCCAAATAGATATTTTAGATATTTTTTATGGGTTGAGATATTGTAATTGAGATATTTTATTAATTGTGATAAGATAATTAATTGGGGGGGAATTAATTATGAAATGATGTTTAGATATGTAATATAATTAATTGTGAGAATTAATTATGTTCCATGATGTTGACCAAAGATAATTAATTGTGAGAATTAATTATGTGCCATGATGTTGATCAAAGATAATTAATTGTGAGAATTTATTATGAACATTTGAGATTTGATATGGATAAATAGTTGTATAGAATTAATTATGGAAAGATAATTTCATTGATTGATTAATTAATTGATGAATTAATTAATGGGTTATGTTCTTAGTTAATTGTTGAGTTAACTAATTACCTTTGAAATGTTTAAAAAATCATTGGTTTAGTAATGTAATGATGTGGAAAATTCTTGTGAATTAATGAATGATTAAATGGATGGGATTTTTTTGGTTCTAGACATGGAGTTCTAGACCAATTATAAGTTGGGACTTGGACGTGGAATTACTCCCTAATAGTTACCCAAGCTTGAGATATGGGGTTCTAGGCATGATGACCTACACCAAATGAGATATAGAGTGATAGGTATGGAGACCTGCACTTAATGAGATTTGTGGTTCTAGTCATGATGACCTATACCAAATGAATGGTAATAATGAATGATGATTCAAATGAGATTGTGGTGTTTGACATGATGTTCAACACCAAATAAATGATAATAATAAATGATGATTCAAATGGAAAACATGAGTTAAAACTAGGCCTATTGTGATGATTAAAGATTAAATGACAATGTGAAAAACTGTTTAATTATGCATTGTATTTATTTCTTCATAGAACTGCATGCACTACCTTTTGACTGGACTTGTTTTAGACACCATTGGTGGTGGACTACTGAGTGGTACTCAAACCCTATTCGGTCCACCTGATCGGCACCTAAGAAGAATTTTTTGTTTTAGGATAGGATAAGAGAAATACCCTGGGATAGGTTGGTTTTTGGGATTGGAGCATAGGAGTGGGAACCCAACGTTGTTCAGGACCCACTGTGGAGTCGTTGTGTCTTTACTTTTAGTTGCATTGAAGACACTTGACACTTTAATTTTCATAGCATGTTTTACCTTTTAGTTGAGTACTGTATTTTCTGGTTTTGACTATTATATTCCATGGTATTGTTGTAGTGATTTATATGATTTTGCACTTGGTTATTGTTGTTTGCTTCCATTTGTGTTTTATTATGATAAAAAAGGGTATAATCTCTCCAAAACTGACTTACTAGACCCTCATTGCTTGTCGGAACCCTCTGGAATATAGAGAGGTACACTTGAGAGCATGTTGCCAACCGTCTCAGGGCACCGTTTAGTGACACCTGGGTCGGGACATTACAAAATGAAAATTTGGAACTCTATATATCATCCACCTAAATATCTAGTATCTCATCATCTTATTTTCTCATTAAAAGATAATAAAAAATCCATAAAATCCATATATGAAATATGAGTGAATAAACTCTATCAAATCAAAAATTTCCTGTATCTTAAACTGATTAGATATCACAATTTATATCTACTAAAGTATAAACCATGACATACCTCATATCACCATGATTTTATCTTCTTCCATCTAGATAATCCATAAAATATTTCTTGGTAAGTACTCTATGAAAATTATGTATAATAACTTAACTACCCTTCTTGGAACTCTCCACCCCCCATGAAATTTATATATATAATTTGACTCTTTCATTCAGTTTTTATATCTCTAAAAAAATTTGGCAAGAACAATAACACTATCTTCTTCTTTCAAGTCTGACAAATTGAACAGGTTGAAGTGAACCTATTAACCATGATTGGAATGATATTTCTAAGCCTCCTAAAATTAATATTCATATATTGGTGTCTAATATTCATATTTTTACATTTTCTTTTCACCATATAATTTTTAATATCTATGATTTAACATTTTATCACTTGATAAAATATAAAAAACGTTCACAATGTCTAGATGAAAATTTCATGAACATTGAAGTAATCTACAAAAGTTTTTAAATGAATTAGTCCTAACTCATATGGAAATGAAATTTATAACTTATGTACTTATATTTTATCTATATGTTCTTTTCCTCTATGGAAAATTTAATGTCTTTTTCATATTCTGTCACATAAATAAAATCTCAACCATTAAAACAGTTTGACCAAAACATAGTTCATGTCACCATTCACCAATTTTTTTATCAATCATCCAATGAACTCTAAATATCTATAAGTAGACAACACTCATAATATGAGCCATATTTTTTCTATTTTTTCAATAAAAAAATCCCAAACCACAATTTTTATTTTTGGATCAATAAAATCCTTATTTAGATTTTTTTTAATCATCATAAAATAATTACTTAGTAATATTATTCACTCAACCATATCTAAATAAAGGAAAAGTGGAAATGAAATATTTTTTTTATTTCATTTCTATGAGATATAATCTTGATGTGAGAAACAAGAGTAATAAAAAAAATTAATAGACCATTTAGTAAATCATCACTCATTTTTTCATGTGGATCTATATTAATAGTTAAATATTTGAAAGCACATATATGATAGAAATAAATATTTTTCATACACTATATTTTAACTCCCATAATCTCCCCATTAACTAATTATCTATGTTTTCCCATGTTAGAGGTACCCCATAATAATGAACTCAAAAGATAATAGATCTAATAGTATTTTCCCATTAATCTTGTATCTACACGTTAAAAAGTAATAAGTTTATACTTTGGGGATGGTATTTTTTTCTTCAAACCATAATGTGGATGGAAATTTTTAAACTTTAAGGTTCAACTATAAATATTTTATTCTATTAGTATTTATTTTATTATCAAATTTTCTAGTTAATTAGCCATGGATAAGTATTCCCACATCAAAATATATTATCCAACATTTTCTTTAGTAAGGTGATACATTATCTCAATATGTTTCATTCTCAAATTTGGTTTTAAAATTTTTATAAGATTAATATCACAATTATTATCATAATTGATCTATATATATTGAAAAAAATCTTATCTAATATTTTGAAATTGATGCTTTTATCTAAATAAATTGGAAACGTATTTATATCACATATATATAATAAAAATTCATTGTGATTAATGAAACACAATCATAATTACTAAAAATTATATGAAATATATTTCATTACTACAAGATAGAAAGGACTTTCAGTTATATATTTTCTACCATCCACTAATCTAACCCAATCCACATCAATAAAAACCAAAAATTACAACTCATTTTTTAATATAGAGATTCATTTCATAATCTATCAGAAATTTTATATATTAGAGTATTAATTTTATTTCCGTTGGTTACTTTATCTAGGATCACTCAGGTAACCTACCTCTTGATACATGGAAAAAACTATTTAGTCGATAAGCAGCTATATAGAGTATACATTCAATGATTTATCAATATTTTATAATTTTCATTCACTTTCCACCACCTTATTTTGATAACACAATCCTTTTTGGAATAAGTGATGTCATGTGATCATTTTATTCCATATAAATTTTCTTCAACACATATTTTATATATTTACTATTGGAAATATAATCTAAATCACAAACCATGATATAAACAGAGTCATCAAAACATGTTTTGTATAATTTCTTGGTTTATAATACTACTATAGGATGTTATGGATAAATTTAATGGGATATTATTTGACCAACATTCCTACCAAATAATTTTTTATTCCATTTTAGTCAATGGATACCCATAGAGATAGGAGTCCTTTAATTATTGATGAGGGATCTCAATAAAAATATCTGTTAATGAGGATTTAGTATGGATACTTTGGTATGATTTTTTTATGTTTTTTATATCATTTTATTATTTCATATCCTAGTAGATCTTATGGATCATTTTTTTTATTTTTTCTACCATATTTCAATAAAAATATGTGCTATAAAACCCTTTAATAATATCACACAATGTTCTACTAATGAATCTATAAGATAAAGATCATAAAATGAAAACATGTTTGGAGTGTTTTCAAAACCTAACCATGGTTTATATATAAATATCATGGTTTATGGTAATTCCATGAAAACAACTTTTTTATGAAAAATTTTGTGGTTTTTTCTGAATAAAAAATATACCATTATAAGATAAATATATTTTTGTTATGGTTTTGACCATAATTTTTTAGTTCATAGAAATTATATTTCCATTAGGAAAATCCATTATGTAAAAAATAGTAGCAAGGTGTGGTTTATGGTACGTTCATTGAACACACGCACACACACATATATATTATGTTGGAAAATCACAATGTGGTTCATGGATGGTACTTTGAGTAATTATATGTATGAAATGACTTCTAAAAATAATCCATGTCATAGTTATTTGTTATAATTTTTTTATGAAAATGTAAAACATTTAAAACATTCTATATAACAGATTCAAAGAGTCTACATGGAATTTATATGACTATATACTATATCAAAAGTCTTTTTGACATAATTTATAATTCTTAAGAATTATTATATTTTATGTTCAATATTTTTAATAAACATTTATTTATGAAATCTATATTTAGAATTCATGTATATAATTTATTTATATTCTGAATTTTTATATGATTTAATTTGTTTTATTTAAAATACTTCTTGTAAATTTTATTCCATGTATATAGGATTTATATTCTAGGTAGTGAACATAAATTAGTTTCATTAAAACTATATTGGGATTTATTGATTTTTTATAGATTCAATACTAAATGATGGTTTTGATTTATATATATTAGGTTTCTAGGTTATATTTGAATTGATATCTCTTTTGAGTGTTAATAAATGGATAGGAAGACTTTGAGTTTGACTTATCACTATTCTAGGATCTTAGAATTTGACAAGAGAGGTGAGGTTTAGTTACCTATCATTCTATACCTTCTCTTGTTCGGATGCTTTTACATTAAAATTTTCATGTAACACATTAATTATAAGTATTTGGATATATTTATATTCGTATTTTTTTTGGTAAGTAACAAAAATAATGTGTCGTATAAGATGTTATACATTTATAAAGTCAAATTATATATATTTTGATATGGTCATATTATTCAAAACTAAATCACTAGAATTAAAAATACATATATATATTTCAATAGATATAAAGATTTCATAATATACATTGGGTTTTCACGATGTGTATAAGAAGAATATGGAAATGATGAGGCTAAGAAAATTCCATTAAAATACCAAATTTGATATTCCTTCCAAATAAAACACTTATTGAGGAATCAATCATTCAGTGTGGGTTAATTTAACTGTTAATTTCTCATGAATAGTCCAGTATAAGGTAATCTACTTATATGTAACCTTAATCATTGGGTTTTTATTTCTAATTTAATATTTAGGTTTATTTCATTTGGTGAACCTAACAATTATGTTCCCATAGGAATGGAGTTAAGATGATTCATATAATGAATTAGGAAATGAGTTTCCTTTATAAAAATTAAAAATTCATATGTTATATGATTTACATGATTATATGTTAGATATACTCATATATCAATTTAAGGAATTATATGGTTTAAGTTAGATGATATATAGATCACAACCCACTTTAGAATATGATTTACGGGGTCATCATTTTTATGAGAGTATGTTCAATAAAAATCCTTCTTGAATTGATATAAAATAAGATACTCATGGAAAGATATGTCTTAATGCTGATTATTTATTACACAATGTATATCATTTTGAGATATATTTTAGGGTGGAACTAAAATTTAATTAATTATTTTTTATGGATGAAGAATGTCCTCATGGAGAATAATTTAGAGCATAATTAAATAACTATTATAGAAATTAATTTCTCTAATTCTGACTCTTAGGTATTGGATAATGGGTGTGTATCACACATTGTTAATGATGAGTATGGACACATAAATATAACAAATATGATGAAAATATAATCAGATCACCTTCTTGGAAATGGGAAAAAAGTTATCATATTAGAAGACGACACTTTTGAAATAAGCCTACTAAGTTGATTAATTATACAATTGAAAACTAGTTACTATGTTATGTTCATTGATATATGATTAAAGTAATGTTTTATGTTTGGGTTATGAGTGATTGAAATAATAAAACGACAAATAAAATGATTATTTAAATATTTAAAATTTCAAAGCATATATTTTTTAAAAATATTTTATTTTTACATATATATATATATAATTTAATTTTCAATTATTTGTATACTAATAATAATTATAAATAATATAAATTTAAAAAATATAATACATATATATACTTTAAATAATTAATAAAATTTATAAATAATATGTGATATGATTACATGACAAGATAACACATTTATTAAATGGGTCGGGTTTAGGTTTGACAATATACATGAAAATGTTAAATATGTCAACAGGAAATGTTATGAATTATCACCCCTAGTGAGACACATTGGGTAAAAGTGGTTTTTTCATAAGAAAATTTGAATTGATAGTAGATTGACTACCTATAAAGCTTTCATGGTAGAAAAATAGTATAAAAAATTGTACTAATGACTACAAATAAAATTTTTCACCAATAGTGATGATAAAGTTCATTAGAATATTTATTCTTATAGAAAATCATTATAATTATGATATGTATTAAATAAATTTCAAAAATACTTCCCATAATAAGAATTTATTAAATGAATATATTAATTATTATTTACCACTATTTAATGGTATGAGTTTTATAATGAATCAATATCCTTTTTAAAGAGTTATAAATGTAAAAAATAGATAAAATTTCTTATGTGTCCTCCATAGGATATGTCATGCATGCCAAGTTGTATACTCATCCTTATGACTATTATTATTTGGTAATAAGTATTAGAGGCCAATTAAATCTCGGTTAGAGACAATTTATTTTTTATAAAGAATATACATAATTTTTTGAGAAGAACTAAGGATTTTTTTCTTGATCTTTAGTTATAAGGAATATATCCTTATAAGGGGTTACACTAAAACCGTCTTTAAAATATAGGAAAACATTAGATGTAATTCCCTAATCAAAGAACCGAAAACCTAATACCAGATCTAGGATTCCACATGGCCCTAAGGATTTCCCTAATCATCAAGGTTATAAAAAAATAGTGAGGTACCAAATATAACCATGGAGAATAATTTTCTGTCATATAACAAAGCCATAAACCCTGCATTCTCATGTAAATATCATGAAAATAAAACCATTTAAATAAAATTTAGTTGTAAAATAAATTTTATTTACATGAAAAGAAAAAACCATAGTGTAAAGTAAAGTAAAATACATCAACACTAATGAAAAAATTCCAAAACAATGAGCTATAACGTCCTCTTCCATAACTCCAAAGTGGAACTATAGATCAGCAATGGTAAATAATGATTTATTTTCCTTACTTACATCATATCCAATAGAAACTACAATTTCACTAAAATTAACATGTTGAGAGAGAGTATATGACTCAATAGGATATCCCCAAGACTCCTACACACGTCCATGAGAAAGAAATTTTAAATACAATTCCAAATCATCATAAATCAATAATAATTTTAAAAATTAAATCATTATATTTACCCCACTTCTATAATAAAAACACATTTTTCAAATTATAAGGTAATCTAAAAAACTTTATCAATACAACTTCCAATAATTTTAAAAAACATTATGTTTTCTCTTTGAGAACACACTTTCCAAAAAAACACCATTTTACCCAAAATTAAGGGAAAACATCCATTTCCACAAAACTTTAAAAATACATTTTTCACCAATTCAATTGAAAACTCTCTACTTCCCCAAAGTATATTAAGAACTCATTTTTTACGAATATCTATTAGAAACTTCATATTTTCCCCAAAACATATCTTCATGATAAGCATTCCTAATAATATTTTCATTATTATTTTTTGTTAGATAGATATTTAAAAATAATTATCATTCACATGTCGGTATTGAGACATCACTTAACTAGATATGTGTGTGAACCAAGTCATAAACTGCACAAAAAACCTCAAACCATTCGCATTACCATGATAAGGAAATATGTTTCATTATCCAACCCCATTATTCCTAACAGTTTATCACCATAATGTAAGCTTCCTATATCCCCACTTTACCACTATAGATTCTTAGATATTTTAAAAAATAGGTCTCACTAAAACATTTTTAACACACACCCAGTGAGATATATTTCAAAACCCATAATTAGGTAACACATTTCAATCCAATCAATTTTAACATAAAATAATGCAAACTAATTAATTTACAAAATTATATAATTTTCATTTAACCCAATAAATTTTAAGACACAAATTTTCATTTGTAAATTAAGTTTTTATTTTCATCAAAAATTCCATTTTTTCTATTTTTAAAAATATTCGTTCAAATCCAAAATAATTTCAATCCACATATTTTAAAAAATTATTTTGATCCATGGTTTAAAAAATCCCCATATTCCCATAAAAAACAATTATTACAAAATATGTATTTTTCAAAAATCCATATTTTCTCAAGAAACCAAGAAAATAAATTCTTGATTGATATTAATAAATTAAAAAGACACATGAAATTTTATAAAACACCAATCAGGTGAAAACCACCATCCTAGTAATGTAATATATATAAAATTATAAATTCCATAATCTAATTCTTACATCAAATGTAAATCCCATAATTCCCTATCAAGAAGAAAAAATACTCAATATATGACTACATATTGAAGATCCAACATACCTATGTTCGGATTTGAGATATGGGAGAGATAATGGGATAGAGAAGATATAACTATGTTTCAAATAAGTTCCATCATCTAATCCAATAATAATTCATTACATTCATTAATGACAATTCAGAAGATCACCAAGTTCACCATAATTATAAGGCCCCAGCCTTAAACCTTACTTAATCTTGAGTTAATACAAGATTACACATTGAGAATCTTTTCAGTTTTAGAGTTTTAGAGAATTAGATCATAAAACATGCATTACATTCCACATTTAAACAAATTGGTTACATAAGGATAATATTCATTTTTTCCCATCAACGGAAACATATTTAAAATAAAACATGGATTCTTTCTTGACACTTCCTTGACACTATCATCATATCATGTACCTTTACCTTGACCTATGAAAAACATTTCAAAAACTTGGGATGAGCATAAAAAGCTCAGTAAGGGATATAAAAATATGGAAAGGAAACATGAGTTCATATATACATAAGAATTAAATCATTATTTACCCATAAAACATAGGCATATCAAATCATGAATAAATCATAGAAATCATAAGACATAAAGGTAACTTGAGGAATTCATAACATTATTACGTAGGGAGTAACCCTCTTGGTTACGTTTGGAATACCCATCAAAGTATATTCCCTAAATCTCTTCGGAGAAACCTTAACGTTTCCCTCCTTCGCATTACCCAATGCATTAGAGAGCTATATCGGGCTCACCCGCCCTTAGTTTATCACAGAACCACCCGTTTACATAACAATGCCCAAGAACCATAACATAAACGTATCACATAAAACACGCATAAAGGAAACATAACATTTCCACATTTCAATCACAATATAACATTTTAGGATTTTGAAATAACGAATCCATTCAAAAAAAGACCATTTTCAAAACCATTTAAAACATTTAATAAACAGACTTTTGAATTAAAGTGTCCCATACCACCTTGAAGAATTTAACATTTTAAACCATTAATATCCATATAAATAAATCCTTAAAACCATTTTGAAAACATGGATATTAATAAGAACAAATCATTAAAACATTTAAAGCGATATTTTGGTTAAAGGGTTTTTACCAAAATTAGAGACACTTGAATACAATAATTGAGGAATAACATTTAATCAGAACTTTATAATATCATGAGAATAAATGGATTCATGATATAATATTCCAAAGGACAGTATATACACCATATAAGAGTTAATTGGTTCATAACAACAATTAAGTCTCAATAGAAATGTAAAATGTGATGAAATCCCTTATAAAGAAGGTATCCTTAAATTAAGGATTAATAAATCTCAAAATTATGTGTGAAAAATATAAATAAACCCAATATAAGTGGATATTAAGTGTAAAACAATAAAAGGTCATTCAAAAATATTAAAATGATGACATATTCAATAACTACATGTTGAACCCAAAGAAATCGAAATTGGGTTAAAAAGTTCCCTTGGTAAAATTCGACAGCCTAACGACGTCACTTCAAAATTCAGAAAATGAGTTGATGAGAGATAAAAAGGGTATCTCATCACTTGGACATAAAATTTAAATCACTAAGGATATATAAGAACATATCCCAACATAATGTTATGTGAATTAAAAGACATAACAAAAGAAGTCTTTTAAAAAGAGGAGGGTGAAAGGTTACCTTACCGACATGGGTATCTTTCGAAACATACACCCCGTGAAAGAAGGACAATAAAACATTGATTTAAATACTCATAAATGAAATTTTATTACACAATGAGTAAAATAATGGGCAGTACATACACCAATAAAATGAAATTGTGGCAAATGTAGCATAAATATCACATGAATAAAAGTGAGATGAAAAATCCCTTACGAAAACTCGGCAGCCTAACGACGCCACTTAAAACTTCCAAAAAGGATTGATGAGAGAGAATAGGGTCTCTAATCATATGAACATAAAAATTAGAGTAATATTAATATAAAATAATATCCCAATAACAAGAAAGATGATATTTAAAAGGAATGACATAAAAGAGTGTACTTTAAAAGAAAGAGAGGAGTCAGATCCCTTACCTCAAGTCCGAATTGTCTTGTTCGTTTCTCTATATTCCTGAATAATAAACTTTAGTCAATTTATAATTTCCTAAGGACCTCCTTTAATGATTATTATTCAGTTCATATCACATATTATAATGTTATAATAATTGTTTAATAATGTTAGTTCATATCAGACGTTTTTGTCGATGTTTGGTACATGAGTCAAAAATGAACTTGTTTGAAAAATGATTGTCCATGTAGTTATAATTAAATAATTTCCATAATAGTATTAATGATTAAAATATAATATATTTACAGTACATATTTATTTTATACTATTCCATATCATTTGGAGATAAAAAACGAAAAGCACCATTCATGGAGACGGTAGGCCGTACGTACGCATGGACACTACTTTCATTTTTTCTTTGTCATATTAATGGAATTAAAAATAAATGATATATATATATATTATAATTCCAGTATAATATATTTGTGATATAGGTCACATATTTTCATTAATTTCATTCTTTATATGTTCCATGTATTGCATGTACGAGTCACATCACTTGAGGGGGCGGTAGTTCGCACTTCCTCATATGAAATTATCGCATTTACACAACATGAAAAGAATAAAGGTATGTTTTAAATATAAAATACAGAAGTATATAGTAAAAATAAATACCATATATCATATATAAAATAAAGTGACATCATAATGTCCACCTTTATAGGTGTTAAAAGAATATTGAACAATCATCGTTTCGTGAGATAGAAAATCGTCAACCACAGAAACAGTATGTTCTTTAACCATTAGACGAAGGTGTGTGTAAGTTTAGCTCGAATAATTCTTATAAAAACATACTAGTATATTTAAGATACTGGATTTGTTACAAAATAAATGAATAAAAAGATTTTAGGGGGTTGGAGAAGAAAAATAAAACAAAAGGACACAAGTGAAGACATTACCTTAAAATCGGGTAACTCCCTTTGGTTTGAGCTCAAAGGCTTCCTTGGGAAGACTTATGCCCAAAGTGAGGCTTCAAGGAGTTATAGAGGGATGTGGAGAGACAAAATGGGCAGGGGTTAGCCGAGCCAAAGGCTTTGGAAGTGTGGGTAAGGAGGTAGAGGTGGGGGCCTTTTATAAGAGGAGAGGAGGGGCACTCTTGGAAAGTAAAGAAATGTTACTTTATTTTAGAATGGTTTTCTGATTTTAATGGTCCCAAATTGATGTGTTTCTAGGATAAGGTGATAAGGGTTATAAATCCACCCATAAAATAGGTTTTGGACATGTTTAGATCTTAGATTTTACATTATATTTCCATTTTATTTAAATCGTTAAATAATGATGTCATCGCTGCATCATCATGATGTCATAAATAATTTAATTTATTTAAGGTCTAAAAATCATAAAAAAACACTATGATGTAGGAAATATTTTTATATTTCCATTTATTATATATAGTCAAAAATATTACTTGTATAACCCCATGTAAAAAGTTTTTTAGTAAAACATATAATGTTTGTGTCATTTTTACTTTAACAATAAATAAAAAGATATTTATGTCATTTTCCAACCAAAGTGGCTCCATGGGGTCCCCAAGTTGACCCATGGATTGTCGTGGTCGTCCATGACACATCCAATGAGGGTAGGACATGTGTATAGGTAATTTAATTTTATTAAAACATTATTCTTACCTAAAACTACACTAATTACCTCTAATCGCGATTAAAAACTTAATACGTTACTTTTCACCAAAAAAATTATTTTAATCCCATTGAACCACATTTTACTTATTAATGAAAACCATGTATGTTTTATTTTTTAAATTCAAAACACAAAGATGGTAAAATTTCATTTAAACGGAAAATCAGTTTTTATAAGTACCACTTAGTGGTTTCACTATTCATCAAAAATTGAAGTTTTTCAGAAAAATACCAAAACTTCACCCTAAGCTATATTTGATATTCTGAATTCAAAAATGATGTCTATTTTAAAAAATTAAAAACATATTAGTTGAATTAATTAATTTAATAATTAATTCCCACTGTCAGAGCAAATAGCGTGTTTTTATGAAACAATAAGTATCAAAAGATTGACACTAGTTTAAGTCCAATTTTAAAGTGAAATTAATTCCAACGACCACTATTGTATTAAATGGTAAAAATATATTATAATTTCACTTTAAAACCAATTCAAAAGATAATATAATCATATAAATAAATTAGATTAAAAAGTGGTTTTGAATTAAAATACAACATTTTTCACTATTCATTAAAAATTGAACTCTTTTGGCAAAATACCAAAAATTTACACAAAGTAAATTTTGATGTCCCGATTCTAAAAAAGAATTTTATTTTGTCAAACATAACACATAAAATTTTCAAAAAGTGGATTTAAAAGAGGTTCGCCATCAAAAGGCTGTTAATCGACCTTTTAAAGAATATTAGAATGTTTACGCTTAAAATTGGATTCATTCGCATTTTTAATCCTCTAACATTTATTGTAAAAAGTGAAAATATTTGACAAACATATATAATCATTTTTTAGTTAGTTCTGTTCATTCCCACCATTACAACGGCTAGGCGTTAACTACTATTTAAAATAATATTATTTTATTATTAGAGTGCAACGTAAGATTCCCAAGAAACTCATTGTTGCCTGTTGGGTACGCCATCGAGCATAACATCCCCTTTAAAGTAATATTAATATTTTATTCACAAATATAGATAAATATAAAAATGTCATGTTCTTTATTTACCTGGGGTGTTATAATAATCATCCTTTAAGATTTTCCAAGGATGTTTGGTGGTTTACTGGTCGTTTTAGTGTACTTTTGGGTTCCAAAAGGTTGATATAGATTTTTAAAACGCAGCTGCATGGTTATCATGCCTAGTCCTCAAGATCATGCCCTGGCTGTCCATGCCTCTGTACAATAAAAATGGAGTGAATGGTCTCTGATAACATGATAAAACCATGTAGATCTCTCTACCAAAATTTTTTACCTTGATAAATATCTTGGGACAATTTAATGACCATCTAGGGACAATAAAACTAAGACCAACTTCTTCCAATATATATCTACAACTTGAATTTATACAAAAGTTATTATGATAGGTATATTCCCTATTATGGATCCAATAACGTTATCAAAAATCACTTTTAAGATCATATAAGCACACCTTACTTGATACTAATCTAGAAAAAATAAGAAAATTTTCTTTCAGCATCAAGAATACATTCTTCATCTAAAAAAGTTGAATTATCAATACCTTCTCATTAAAATTCTCACCATTATAAGACATTTCATCCCCAAAAATTCAAATATCACTCTCATAAATGAATAGATCTAGTCACTATTACAAAAAATTAGTATCTATGTCTCTCTATCAAGGGTTATCTTGGATCAATCCATGTTGTGTTAACACCCATACCAATAGAATACTCCTCCCTCTATAGATATTCTCTCCATGATTAATCACTCAAATAAGACTCTCAACATAAGAATAATTTTTTTCTAATGAATCTACCTCCAATATCAAGACATTAGAAGGGTTTTGTTGATACTTATTTAATTTAGAAACATAGGAAAAATTTAAACCTTCACATAACATTAATTAATTCCTAATCTATAAGCCACCACAACAATGTGATCAATTATTTCAAATCGGCCCACATATCATGGAAAAACACCCTTTGTTTCCCATGTTATTTATGAACCAATCTAATATTCACCTTAAATAATATATATTTATAACCTCAATTGTAAAGTTTCAATACAAATGATATACAAGAGACTTATGTCAACTCTTAGATGAAATAACACCCTTTTTAATTAACTTAAACAACTCTATTATATACAATACAAAACTAGGTCCTAAGAGAGACCTCATGCCTATCACGACCCAACACAATAGTGATCAGAATTGTTATCTATATAATTCCTAAAATAGTTCTATGTGAACTAATTAGTGATAATTGTTATTATATATGAACACAACCAATGAAATATAATCATCACACAAAATTTTAGAATCAAGAAAACATTCATGAAGCATGCCTTCTATAATTTAAATGATACACTTTTTCTATTCATATTTATATCGATGGTATTTAATTATCATATACAAGTGAGTCCCCATAAAATTATAACGTATTCTCTAGAATCTTGATGTAAATTGATAATATCTACATGAGATGTCTAACTTTGAGACTCCATGAACTTTAAAAATTTCTTTCACAAAAATATTAACAAGGTCATTCACTAAAAAAATTCATCATATATGTAGAAATTGTAATGGATTGATGATTTGATCCATTTTAACACAAAAGATATCATTTTTTCCTGGATAAATTACTATCTTAATCCTTAATTATATAGTGACACCCTCCCATTTCCATATCAGAATAGAGAAAGGTTATAATAAATTTATCAGTCATTGGTGCTCTATATTTACCCTTTAGTATAGAAAACATAAATAAATAGAACCATAATTTTTATTCATCATTTTCAACTATAAAAACTGATGCCTGATATCATGATACATATTTTTCCAACCACGATGTATCGTCCAACTAGAATAGTGAAACACTCCTAAAAAATCCTTCCTAATCTCAGAGAGAATCACCATTTGTCATATAAAATAAATAACCATATTTATTGAGACTAGTTATCTAATGATATTCTCCCCACTATTTATGGTATAACTCATCCTCCTAAAATCCTCATAAAAAAATTCCCATCTATCACCTATTCCATTGATGTAGATTCTACATTTAGAATAAAAAAATAATCCTTTTTTCATCTCCATTACCTTCAGGTGAATATATACCACCACTCCCATTTACTACCATTCTATCTAGTATCCTTCACCACTTGAGTTAGTGTATTTATTCTCAAAGAATAAACCAATATATTCTATTTTCATGGAATATAAATGAGCTCAGATTCAAATTTTTAAAGAAATTCAACCCCCCATGTTGTCTCTAGTTGAATACATTATATGAAAAAATTTAATTCAAACTCTTATAATCCATGTACACTAATATTTTTTCACCAAATAGTTAATTTCTCAAATATTTGGGTAATTTATTATATTATTTAACACTAAGTCATGTGTTAGTTAATTATTCTCATGGGCCTCATCTACCAAAATCTCTAAGCCATGACTTTACTTCTCTGTATTATAACACATCACAATACCAATATTGGTGCATTGAAATACACTATATAACCAAATACTAATTCATAAAGAATATGAACCAGTGTTGAATAATGATTCATATTCATTCCCTCAAATTCCACTTGATATTTACCTTTATATTCAAATGTTAAACCTTTTAAGTTAATTTTGTTATAAGATAAGTTAGTTTTGAGAAGCGTTAAATTATCCTTAGATAACACTTGGACATAGCCAAGAAACATTTAATCTCAAATTTATTTGTAGGTATTTACTAGTTTTTCACCTCCTTAACATTCTTAGGATTTATATATATCCCTTTATAATAAAAAATATAACCACAAAATTTCACCTACTAAATACATAAATTCAATTTGGAAATTTTTTTCATCAAACATATGCTCACACAAAATTCCTAAGACAATAACATGATTCTTATCATGGTCTTGTTTAGTCCTAAAAGATATATTAATTTATCCATAAATATGACCACAAAAAACTACAAATACTAGTAAAAAATATTATTCATATAGTCTATAAAGATCATTGCTTAATGGGTTACTTTGAAAGGCATAAGAAACATGTATTAATGGTTAAATAAACAATTATAATCCATTTCTTATGATATAATATTATTTCACCCATAGTTGACGATAACCAAACCAAATTTTGATATAAGAAAATAAATGAGGCCTCCTTTTAGGTCAAGAAAATCACCAATCCTAGTAAAAGGATTTATATTATTCACTTTCACATGGTTTAACTTTAGATAGTTGATACCAAACCTTAGTCTACCATCACCTTTATTCTTGAATAAGATCAGTGTTTCCAAAGGGGAAACACTCAATAAAATGAATCCCACTATCTCAATATCATATAATTTAAACTTCAATATCTATATCTTCATGGGTGCAATGAGATAAGAAGGAAATTATATTGGTGAAATCCTAGGTACCAACTTAGTTGAGAACTCTACATTTTTCTTATGTGGTAGTCCATATAAATCCTTGGGGATAATGTTTTGACAACAATCCACCACCATATCAAGATGATGTGGGGTAATCCTTTATATAAAACTCAGAATCAATATCACTATATAAAAAATACAAGGATAAAAAATATCTAAACAACAAAACCATAATACTTTATTAAAAATCCCACTCTACTATAAAAATGTGGATAGTATTATATGATACTATTAAGATAAATCATAATATATAACAATTAATTTGAGCATTGGATTTGATAAATGAAACCATACAAATCATTAAATTATATGTATATATATCATGAATAAATAATTCCCTTGATATTTCCACATTATCCATCATGGTCATGAAATAAAAACACATAAACACTTTTTATGTTTTCACACCAAGTGAAATATAAATTTTTGTTGAATAAGGCATCAACTCCACATAAAATCCCAAAAAGACAAAGTAAACATAAAAAGAAAAATGAATGTAATTACCTATTATCAAAAAATACAAAAATAATAATTGAATATATCAAGATGGTGTCTCAAACCATATATTTATCTATGAAAAAATTAGTCTCCACTAATGATTAATCAATGTAAAAATATATTTCTTTGAATCTTTTTTTTCTAATGTATCCTTTTGGAAAGACCTACATATTCATCCATGATTCCCCAACTCATTTTGACCGAGTGTACCACCCTATATTCGTTATCCCTACACCTAATTGGATGAACCATCATTACTTACCAATGATAATATATTAATGAAATTATTCTGGTGGAAAAAATTATCACACATTGAAATAGGTGTTAAAAGTATTTGGGAACTTTGATTTTGGGTTCTCCACTTCCCTACACAGAAATAAATATAGTGGTCCGCTTCACCAGAAAATTTTATAAGTATCCTCAGCTATTTTATATGATCTCGGGATTAATATTTATGGATATTACAATAATTTTTATGAATATACAACACATTAAAAAACACATGCTTGAGGACCATAATAGTTTAGTTTCTTTGGAAACATGGATCTAAGTCTTATGAATTGGTGAATGTTCTTCAACATCACCCATAAAGATCTTAACATTTTAGTACTACTACTTAAAACCATTCTTTATAACTTTGGGAAAGGGAATATAAGAAAGGGTGATCTCAGATTCTCAGTAATGGTAAACAAGATAGATATGTAAGAATAATCACGAGTATAATGGTATGAGAACATGACCATAAAATTTGAAGATAATTGCATGAAAATAAAAGATCAATATCAAGAGTCATAGCATAAATATTGGTAGTTCATAAGACATGAATCATAATATAATCAAAGAACATGCTACATGTGAGCATAAAATTGACATAAGACATCGAATTTTGGCATAAACATAAGCGTATGACATTGTGAACATGTGTAAATAGGAAAATGTTCACTCATTAACTTATGTACATGTAATCAGGACCTCAGATAAATATATGGACATGCAAATAGGTCCACACATAACATTTTTTACTTGTAATCTAGTTCATACATAACATTATGAACATGTAATTAGGTTCGCACATAAACTTATAGACATGAAAACCGGTCCATGCATAACATTATGAACATATAATCAGGTTCATGCATAACATTGTGAATATGTAATCACGTTGATCCATGAAATTTTGTACATGCACCCAATTCCATGAATTACATTGTGAATATATAATCAGGTTCACACATAACATTGTGAACACGTAATAAGGTTCACTCATAACATTGTGAACATGTAATCAGGTTCATACATAACATATATACTCATCATTTACCCATTTTTAACCAATACATTGGTGGTAGATATAGGTCCCACTCATCACATTATTTAATCATACATAAATGTGTCACTAGATAATAAAACATTCATCATATCATGACCTATAAAAAGAGATAGGTTTCACAATTATTTTTTTCATGCTATAACCCATGGAAGAGAAACAAGTTTCCTAAAAAAATTTCATCTTATATATAAAACATTAAAATAAATAATGATAATGGTGTCCTTAGATCATATCCCTAATAAAAAATAAACTATATCAAAGGAATCCATCTTAAATGGAGTCATATTTTGAAAGATCACTTGGATCATTTTTTATGGAAAATAAAATTTCTTTGAAATCCACTTTTTAAAACATAGAATGTTTTAAAAATTAATTTTTATAAAAAATACTTTTAAAAAATATAAATTAATCTATAAAAATTATTTAAAATACTTCTTGAGGAAAATATCCTTACAATTTGAAAAAATCCTTTTAAAACATAAAATATTTCGAAAACGTTTTTCTTTGAATATAACATTAAAAAATATACTGGAAGATTTGAAAATAATTGAAATCCTTTTCATAGAAAATAATCTTAAAATACTATTTAAAAAAATTGAAAACATTTTTAGAAAACATGGTTTTATGAGAAAACATATTTTTGACTGAAGAGAAAAATAATGTTAGATTTTCTTAAAATTTTTTTCTAAATTATCTTAAGTACCAAAGTGTGAAAAATGGTACTATTATATGAAAAAATCATTAATAACTAGAGGGTAAAAAATCACGAGAGTTATTAATATATGGAAAATAATATTTCATAAATAGAATCATAATGGTAAGAAATCCTGATAAACGATGAGATTATAACAATAAAATCATACCAATTCGGTAACATTGAATCATAATACCCAGGAAAGAATAAAATTATATGAATCTTATGATGTCATGAAATTAATTATATTCAGGATAAAACATGTTAAATTTCATTATATACACATCATAAAAGAATATAGGTGTATAACTGAACATGCGTCTCAAAGAAGGAAAATTGAGATAAAACTATCTTACTAACTTTGTAAATTTTGAACTATATAACCTATTAAAGAGTGATAATAAAATGGGTATGTAAATAAAAATAAATTTAAGGAAAATTATCATATAATACATTCATGGTCTGTAGATTCATGATAAAAATAAATGAGTGGTGAACATGGCATATATCTCATAGAAATAAAATTGAGACAAGAAATCCCCTTACTACTTGAGTAACTTCTGAATCATGAGATTCATGGAAGAGTAAAAAAATTTGAATCATTTAGTATCATTAAATAATTTAAATTTTTGGTATAACATTTTATGTGGCAATATATACACCACAAAACAATAATAATTGGTGAAAGTAGCATACATCTCACATAAATAAAAGTGAGATGGGAAAACCCTTACCTTATGTCTTGACTCTTATCGTACTTGAAAAAAATACTATAAAATAAATATATATTTATTATTAATATACCAAAGAACAATATTATTATATATAATACTAAATAAAATTTTATTATGGCTTTATATTACATTTTTATTAAAAATATCCTGTTAAATATAAGTTTTGGGTAATAACTGTTTTGTTTTTTGTATATGTTATGACTTTTTATTCAGAATCCTCTTACATATATCATGATTTAATTATTTATATAATTTAAAAAACAATATAAATAACATATATTTTAATTATATACGTATTTATAATAATATATAAAATATAGAAATATGAAATAAAGTACACCGTTCATGGAGATGGTAGTTTATACGTACGCATGGACGTTGTTTCCATTTTGTTGACGTATTTTTAAAGAGATAAAAGTAAATGATATATATATATATATATTATATTTCATATAACATTATTATTTCATATATGTCACATATTTTTATTAAACCAATCATTAATACATTCCATGTAATGTGTCAATGAGTTGCATCGCTTTGATATGGCGGTAGTCCACATGTCCAAAAACAAAGTTATCGTATTCCCAAAGAAAAGAAATCATGAATTTATGTGTTATATAATAATAAAATAACAATAAATAAATTATAAATATTATTTATATATAGTAATTCTATCATTTTTCCCAACCTTGAAAGGTGGTAATCGAAGAATGAATAACCTCACTTCTCCAGGTGGTAGTATGTTGTACGCATGAATGATGATTGTGTATCCCATGTGATGTAAGTGTGTGATGGTGTAGGTCATAATCTCAAAATAAAAAAATATAATTATATTTAGGATACTTATTTTATTATATAACAATGCAATAAGAATAATTTCTGGGGTGGATAAAAAAAATAAAACCAAAGTGCTTGTTGAAGGATGATACCTCTTCTTTGGGCCACTCCTTTTGGTTTTCCCCAAAGGGATTTCTTTGGTTGGTTTTTTTCCAAATTTGAGATTTTTATGATGAAGTTAGGGAAGTTGTTAAGATATTTGTATAGGTTTTGGATGATCCAAATGTATTGAGTAGTGTGAAGATATGGGGAGAGGTAGTGGCCTTTTACAAGGGAAGGAGAGGAAACACATGGAATACCCACTATTTTACCTAAAAAAGGTATTAAAAACACATAAAATGAAATAATTGAAGGTTTATGGTCTAAATATGTCTATAAAATGGTTTTTGCAAAATTTTCTATGTTATTTCCATTTATTTTTATGGTTTAGTCCCTTATTAAGCTAGTTTTTCCCTTAATCATTATAATTAATTTAAATTTCTTTTACTGATATTTTTGGTGAACAATTAAGTTTACATTATTATAAATTAGAAATTATTTTTATTAAAAATATGGAATCCATTTTCAAAATTATAATAATAGAAGTGGTAGAAATTAATTTCAAATTGATCCTGCATATGGGACAAAACAATGGGGTTTTAAAGTAAAAAGGTTCAAAAGATTGAAATTTTTTCTTAACCAATGTCAATATAAAATTAATTAAAATGACCTAAATTGGATTTATGTATGTATAATTGAACTAATTAAACTTAAAAAACAATTTAAAATATAATTTAGCTATATAAATAAATTATATTAAAAAAAATATTCAATTAAAATTTAGTGTTTTTCACTCTTCATAAAAAATGAAATTTCTCTGAAAAATTACAAAATTTAACTCAGAGTATATTTTGACATTAATATTACACAATGAAGACTATTTTTTCAAATAAAAATTATAAAATTTTTAATATTTGTTTTCAAAACAATTCTTCCATTAAAAGGCGGTAAAACTTCCATTTGGAATAATAAAGTGGTTTTGCTTAAAAATGGATTTGTTATTCTTTTATGAATATCAAATAAATTGGATTAATTTCAAATAAATTGATTGAATATATAATATATAAATTTAATTAAAATAAATCATCAAAATCATTTAGTTTGACTTATTGTGATAAAACAAATTTATACATAGAAAACTAGTTTTCTTAGAAAAAGAACTTCTTTATTTTTAAATAGTTCTTACTTTAATTTCTAACTAATTGATCACCAAAGGATTAATTTTATATACATGCATTAAATATATTTTAAAAATTTATTTAATATTGTTCGTAACTTCCATTCCAATGGATAAGTGATAAATATAACAACATTTTAATGATATTATTAATAGTATATTTTAGTTCGGTAAAACTCAGTGTTACGTATAATATAAGATATTAAAGGAATTTGGTATTGTATGTAACAAAATCCAAACATATTATAATGTGTAATGAAAGATAATATAATTGTTTCAATTATTATAATTTTTACTTGGTTTTTTGTTCAATGCAATCCAAACTTAGTGCTTTCATATAAGACAATCTATATTAAGTGTTGTGTGAAATAAGGAACATTAAAAAGATTAATTAATTCAAAAAAATCACAAAATCTAGGTGTGTTACATTATACACCCATTAAAATTAATTTCACCCTTGAAATTATTCTGGGTCATCAATTGTTTAATACTTGAAAGCTACTTTCATAGAAACCTACATTGTAAAAATGATTACTAAAAAATTCTTTAAAAAGGAAAAGTTGGAAGTACAATAGTTACAAAAAATAACTCATAACTAGGTATATATATAGAGGAGCGTCAGTGGAAAATGAAAACATAGATATGGAAGAGAAATATAACTATCAAGTTCCGATTTAGAGTGATAGATAATATCATCAAGTGAAAGTTAACAATCACAAAACCATAAATCTGTAATGATCTAAGGGAATATTTGATTCATTGGAAATTAAGGTACTTGGATAATAAATTTTTCAAGATCCTTTTCCTAATATTAATGAATTTTCACTGGAATATATACTTACTTTATTTGAGCACAATATCACTCTTTGGTTGTTCTTTAAAAAATTTCTACTTCATCTCTTAATCAAAAAGTAAAGGTGATTTTTTTATGTCTGAAGTACTAATGGATCAAAAGATCCATAAATGATGATGATTAATTTCGTTTTTATTTAGTTATAATCATAGAAAAGTGGTTATCACTGGTTATCAAATTTTCATAAATCCTCATGTTTCAATATAATCCATTAATCTCTAAAACTTCATCCTATGTTTAACGTAAACCATTACATAAATAGTTATCCTTGTAACCCTTTCAAAACATAAAAAAAATTAGAAATAAAATTTATTAATTCCTCAAAATAATATTAACATTGATCCCCCATATATCATAAAGAAGCTCTTTATTATTACATACTAAACATGTGAATATATTCATCATGTATTCTCTTGAAACATGATAATAACATGAATTACTATAAATCCTTATCGAAAACATGCATGATTTCTTATTCTAAAGATTATTAGATATATTCCTTAATTCCATAAATGTTGTAAACTCCATCC
Organism: Viscum album; assembly: GCA_963277665.1. Taxonomy (NCBI): domain Eukaryota; kingdom Viridiplantae; phylum Streptophyta; class Magnoliopsida; order Santalales; family Viscaceae; genus Viscum; species Viscum album. Next base: position 1,209,047,529 of record OY728166.1, read on the forward strand.
AATATAGAATAAAAAACTTTTTCAAAAATTATAAATTAATTTCCATGGTAACTAGTACTATCCAATTTATTTTATTCTCATCTGACATCTCTTTATCCAAAAAAACACCATTTTCTCGATATTAGGAACACATTAAGGGTTGTATTTCCTTTATTATAATATCAAATTTTCATTAATTTACATTTCTAGGTCATCAGTACCATTCAATATATTTTTTCAAATCCTTAATGGAAAACATATACTTCATGATTCATATAACATAGTTCTTTAATTCCAATACAAATATATTTTAATCATCCAAATTTATTCTTAAACGATTACTTAGGCTTCATCACCTTTTTACCTAATACCCCTTATTATAAAATTAAGTTTTAATCATGTATTAAGGTTACTTAACATCAATTTAATTATGATTATTATGGTTAATGTAAAAAATATTATTGTAACATTCCATAACTTTAACAATTCATTCACATTCTCATTATCTTTGATGGTATAACCAATACCCGTACCACCTTCCTGATTCTCTTAATGGGATTTCCTATTAGGACATCAATTTGAATAATACCCATAAATTTCACATTTTAAACATTAAATGTGATCCAGGTTCCTTCTAGTTCCCACTATTGACTATAACTATAAAGTATAGTTGTAACCATACTTATCATAGTAGAAAACCACATAATCCTAGAAAATTATTTATATGATGTATAAATCATGACACATTCTATTAAATATATGAAATTTTATGATTATCCCAAGAAATATCCTTAGAAATATCCTTAGTTATATCACTAAAGTTTTCTCATCCATCTTTCCAAAGGCTGACTAAACCTTTCCTTTGATACCAACTATAGCAACCCAAGCTTAAAATACAAGGATGTTACATCATTTTAGAGGAATATTAAACACATTCCAAAATCACATGCCTAAGGACTATAATAGTTTAGTGTATTTCAAGACATGGATCAAAATATTATTACTTCGTGAAAGATCTTCAACACCCCTAATGATCTTCCTCTTTTAGTACTCCTACTTAAAACAACTCTTTATAACCTTAGGAAAGGGAACATAAGAACGAGTGAGCTCATATGCTTAGTAAGGGTAAAAAATGAAGACATGTAAGAATAATCATGATCATGAGGGTATGAGAACATGACCATAAAATTATAAGATCATACAATACATTTCAATGATCATAATCAGGAGTTTTGGCATAGAGATTAGTAACTCATAAGACATGATCAAAAGATAATCAAATTACATGGTCTATGTGGGCATAAAATTTACATAATACATATAAATGTGGCATAAAACTATTATTATAACACTATTACCATGTGAAAATAGGAATAGGTTAACTCATTAAGTTAAGGATATATAATCATGCCCTTGAATAAAATTATGGACACGCAACCAGGTCCACACATAACATTGTGAACATGTAATCAGGTTTATGCATTGCATTTTGAAAGAGTATTCAAGTTCAACCTCAAACTTATGGACATGAAGAATTTTCCTTGAATAAAATTTTTAACATGTAATTAGGTTCATTCATAGCATTGCGAACATGTAATCAGGTTCATACATGACATTGTGAACATGTAATCAGGTTCACACATAAAATTATGTACATTCAACCAGGTCTATTTATAACATTATGAACATGTAATCAAGTTCACTTATAACATTGTAAACACATAACAAGGTTCACTCATAACATTGTGAACATGTTATTAAGTTCACACATAACATATATAATCACGAGTTACCCATATCTACCCAATGCAGTAGAGTGAGATATAGGTCCAACACATCGTATAATGAAATCAAACATTCATGTTCCATAAGATAACAAAACATTTATCATATCATGACCTATAAAATGTGATGAGTTTCATAAGCATTTTTTATGGTATAACCCATGGAATAGAAATAGTTTTCATAAAAAACATTTAATCTTAAACATAAACCAATAAAATAAATAATAATAATGTTGTCCTTGGATCATATCCCTAATAAAGAATAAAATTTATAAAAGGATTTCATCTTAGATGGATATGGATTTTGAAAGATCACCTGGAAAATTTCTTAAGGAAAATAACCTTTCTTTGAAACTCAAAATTTAAAACATAGATTTTTTAAAAAAAATATATTTTATGAATACTTTGAAAATAGATAAAATAATCTTTAAAATCATTTAGAACATTTCTTGAGTATAAAATCTTTATCACTTTGAAAAAATATTATTGAAACATAAAACCTTCTAGATCTTTTTTTTCATAATAACCTTGATAAATTATAAACGAGGCTTGGAAAATCCTTGAAATCACTTTATTTGAAAATAATATTAAAATATAATTTTATAAAATTGAAACCATTTTTATAAAACATGGTTTTGGGAGAAAAAAGATTTCTGACCAAAGAGGGAAATAAAGTTAGATTTTCCTTAAAACATTTTCCTAAAAATATTTAATAACAAAGAGTATAAAATGATGTTACATGAACATATAATGAATAAAAAATGAGAATATAATTCATGAGTGTTCTTGTTATATGGATTATAATATTTCATCAATGGAAGCATAATCATAAACATCCCAGATAAACGATGAGGTTGTAGCAATAAACTCATACCACTTTAGTAACTGTGAATCATAATCCCCATAAAATAATAACATTATATGAAGCTTATAATATCGTGAAAACAATTTGATTTAGTATTTAACATGGGAAATATAATTATATACACCTAATAAAATAATTTAGGTGTATAACATAACATTGTCTTAATGAAGGAAAATTGAGACAAAATTACCTTACTGACTCAGTAACTTTTGAACCATAAACCCCAGAAAAGAGTGATCGTAAAATTTATATATAAATACACATAAATTTAAGGATAAGGATCATATAATACATTCATTGTAATTAGATACACCACACAAAATAAACAAGTGGTGAATATTTCATATGTCTCATGTAAATAAAAGTGAGACAAGAAATCCCCTTACTGCTTGAGTAACATTTGAATCATGAGATCCGTGAAAGAGTAACATTAATAATTTTTTTAATATAATCAAATAATAAATATTTTTATATTACATTTCATGGGTAATTATATAAAACTCAAAAACATAAGTGTTCAATATAGAAAACATCTCAAAGAAATAAAAGTGATACATGAAACACAAAGCTTATGTCTTGACTAACATCGTACTACAAGAACATACTGTATAATAAATATAAGTTTATTATACATATAAAAAATATCCATATTCTTATATATCATACCATATATGATTTTATTATTAATTTTAATTACCTTTTTATTAACAATTTCACATTAATGTTATGTTTTGGGAAATAACCATTCTTTTATATAAGTTTTGACCTTTTATTCTTGATCCTCTTACTTTGATCTTGATTTTTTTATACAAAGAATGTGAAACATGATATAAATATCATATATAGTATATATATAAGTGTTTATAATAATATATTAAATATATTAATATGAAATTAAATACACCATTCATGGAGACAGTAGGTCGTACATACGTATGAATGCTCTTTCCATTTTCTTGTTGTATTTTTAAATAATGAAAAGTAAATTATATATATTTATTTTTATATATATTATAATTTGGTTATAAATTTTATGTAATATATATAACATATTTTCATTAAAGCTATCCTTAATACAACCCTTGTAATGTATGAACGGATCACATCGGTTTGAGGAGATGATAGTTCATGCATCCACAAATGAAGTTATCTTATTCACACAAAATAGAAAGCATAAAGTTATGTGTTATATAATAATTCAAAAAGAATAAATGAATCATATATATCATATAAAAATAAAAAACCCATAATTTTTACCAACTATTTGAGATGGTAATAGAAGAACAAACAACATTGGTTCGTGAGGTGATAGTCCGACGTACATATGAGCGATGATTGTGTATCCCATTTGATGGAAGTGTGTGAAGGTTTAGGTAATAAAATTACCATAAAAACATGTAAGTATATTAATTATACTAAATATATTATTGAATCATGGAATAATATCAATTTATGGGGCGGAGAAAGAAATAAAACAAAAGTGCTTTTTGAAGGATGTTATATATTTTTTGCATAAATCCTTTTGGTTTTTAGCAGAGGGATTCCTTGGTTAGATTTAGGCCAAAAGTGAGGATTAAATGATAAAAGAAGAGAATTTCGGAGGATATTTGGACATGTTTTGAATGAGAAAAAGGTTTTAGAGGTGTGAATATAGGGTTAGAGGTGGTGGCCTTTTATATGGAAAGGATATGTCAAACTTGGCATTTTTGAAAACAAGTTACGTGTACCCACATTTTTACCAAAAAAGTATTATAAAACCCACAAAAATAAATAATATAAGGTTTATGGTCTAAATATGGAAATTAAATTTGGATTTGAAAAGTTTATAGGTCATTTTCCCCCTTATGTTTAATTTTTAGTCCCTTATTAATCTAGTTTTTTTATTAATCACTATAATTAGTTTTAATTGGTTCACTATTATTTTTGGTAAATAATTAAGTCGAAATTATTATAAATTATGGATTATTTGGATTCTAAATAAGGAATCAATTTTTCAAAATTCCAATCATAGAAGGGTCAAAAAATAATTTAAAATGAATCCCACAGATAGGATAAAACAGGAGTTTTTAAATTGAAATAGTTCAAAAGATTGAAATGTTTTTATAACCAATTTCAATGTTAAATTGATTTAAAGGACATAATTTTTTTTGATGTATAATTGAAATAAAAAATCTTAAAACATATTTATAATATAATTTAACTATATAAATAACTTAGATGAAAAATCATTTTTCAATTAAAATTTTGTGATTTCACTATTCATTATAAAATGAAACTTCTCTGAAGATAATAAAAAACAATTCAATGTAAATTTTGATATTACTCTTCTTAAAATAAAGTTTATTTTTTCAAATAAAAATTATAAAAGTGTCAAAATTTAGTTTTAAAATAAGTATGCTATTAAAAGGCTATAAAAATACATTTTAAAAAAATATAGCTCTTTATGCCTATCAAATCTAATGGATGAGTGTCAAAAAAATTGATTGAATATATAATATAGAAACTTTGTTAAAATATTTCATAAAAATTGGGTTGTTTTATTAATTGAGATAAAGTGATATTGTATATAGAAAAAAAATTCTTATAAAATAGATTTATTTATTTTCAAAGAGTTCTTACTTTCATTTCTAACTAATTAATAACCAAAGGATTCATTTTATATACACGTGTAAACCATAATTTAATTATTTAGTTAATTTTATTAATAAAATTAATACAATTTCTTTGTGATAAATAGAATAATATTTTAATAAAAATATTAATTGTATATTATTTTTTGGTAAAACATGATCTTGTGTGTGAAACAAGCTATCGAAGGAACTCGACATTTTGTGTAACATAAGAGAAACATAGTGTTTTTTATACCACAAGCTAATATAAGTGAACAATATAGCACAATATTAACTTGGTGTTGCATTCAATGAAATCCAATGTTAGTTATTTTATATAACACAAGATATATTCAGTGTTGTGGGAAATACTAAATATCAAAAAGAGTACATTAATTCGAGAAAAATTTAAAACCTATTAGGGTGTTACATATTTCCACCAGAAATAATTCCACTTCCTCTTATTTCAGTTGAATTAATTCTTCAATACACTTAATCATGGAAGAAAATATCCCACCTTCCATGTGTCTACTATATTAGCCTTTATGGATGTTGTTGTAGTGACCACCTATGTATAGGTAAGAAGATATAGAATAATAATCATTGACTTGATATTTGGTTGTAATAATTTATCACACCTACACACATTATGTTTTTCATTTATAACATGATCTGACACATAATTCTCCAACTCAATGAACATCAGTGCGTACAATATAACCAAAAAATTCAATATCTAAAAATAAAATAAATCTCTATATTTGGATAGCTTCAACTCTTATAGGATGAATTGATTATTAAATATCCTCTAAAATACTTTATAATTTAGATCTTTATCCTTACCAGGTTTCTTATTCTCTTACCACTACTTCTGGGTTAAGACCTTTAGAAAATAAGAACTAAACGTGACCTTAGAGGTCTTTGAGTTTCACCAAAATATGAATATGAAGTTAATTTTATCTAAGAAATCTTTATCTTACTATAGTCCTATATCCCTTATGAAAGATGAATGATTTTAATTTTTGAACTTTGAATCTCTATATACTTCTCTTATTCAATACTGATTAACTCTTCTATCGATCCATTGGAAATCCAGGACTAATTCATCTACCAAATGAGGATCCATAGGATCACACTCTACCTCTACTATCCCTCATGCATTCACAACTAAAAATATTCTTATAATTATATTAAAAAATAAAAAAATTAATTCTCATAAAATTCACATAAACCCATCATTGATCAATATCCCATGAACCCATAATCCCTATTATGACTAGATGGAACCCAATTCCTTTATCTAATTTTATTTCCAATTATTCATCATAATTTTTTATTTAAGTATTAAAAAAATTCAATCCAATTCATATCAAAAAACAATTTCAAAAAAAATGGTAATACCAAAACCCATTAGGCTTTAGGAATCCATTTTCGTACAATAAAATAAGTTTTATTTCAAACAAATTGCATGTGATAAAATTTTAGCCATACCTACTATGATGTATTAAATCCTTCTAATTTTGACCATGTTTTAGTTACCAAAGAATAATTACTATCTTATGAGGTAATAACCAACCTCAATTTTACCTAAACATGATAGTATTTTATATTTTATCATATATATATTAATTATTATTTTAGGGGAATATTTTGAGTTTAAAACAACCTATTCACTATTTTTTTTTGAATTCCCAAGACTTGAATAAAAAATACCCTACTTTGATATAATTTTTTAACACCATGACCCTGGATCATGAATCCTGATACCCAAGCTGGGATGACACATGACCTCAAGATAATACCCGGATCACTAGTGGCTACCGACAAGTGATGGGAGATAAAAAACCATGGGGAAAGATTTACCTTAAACTAAAAAAAACCATAAACCATAAATTCTCATGTACAAAACATTGAGATAAAAATATATGAATTTTTTTAACTGTAGAACAAATTTTTTTAACAAATAAATCAAAAAAAAAAAATATTGTGAAGTAAAGTGACACATGTTAATAGTACTAAAAATTGATAAAAAATGAGATAATACCTCAACTTCCATAACTTTATAGTGGAAATACAGCTCACCATTGATAAATAATGACAAATTTTCATTACCATAATAATTTCTAGTATCATATAAAACCAATGAAATGCACACATAGTGGGTGATTATAAAACCTAGAAGGATATCCCCAAGACTCCATCATATGTCCATGTAAAATAAATGTCAAATAAATTGATAAAAAACTATGTTAAATTAATAATTCTTTAAAAAATGAATTACTTTTATCTCAGTTCCAAACCCAACCCATAATTTTCAAATAATATAGTAATCCCAAAACACTTCATCAATATAAATTTTATTAATTTTAATAAATTCCACGTTTTCTCCATAGAAACACACATTCTGAAAAAATAAAATTTCCCAAAAACCAATGGAAGACTTTCAGGACCAAAATATAGTAAAAGAACCCATTTTCCACAATTACATTGAAAACTCCCATTTTATCTAAAGTTTATTGAGAAATATTAGTTTCCCAAAATCCATTAGAAAAAACCCATTTCCCAAAAATCATTTCCCCATATTATGGATTCTTAATCATATTATCACTATTATTTTTGACTAGATTTAAATATATTATGAATAATTATTCACCCACCAAAATAGAGTAATATTTCTAACAATCATGTGTGTAAACCATGTCATCAACCATTCACCTAACCCCAAACTATCTACTTTAACAAGCTAAGAATAACAGATTTTTCTTTTACATTTGCTTATCCCAATCATTTATCACCATAATGTACACTCTGTAAGTCCCTTATTTACCATGGAGTAAGCTTATAGTTTTTAAAAAATTGGTCTCACCAAAATATTTCTAATACATGTACACAACCAATGTGATAGATTCCAAAATCCACTTTTAATCCATCCATTTAATTCTAATCAATTTTATTGTCAAATTATGGAAATTGATTTAACCCTAGAATTTAAAAATTTGTATTATAATACAAAGGCCTTTAAAATAAAAATTTTCAATAGAAACCATAGTTTGTATTTTTAAAATCCATTCCATTTTTTCCTTATGTTCAAAATTCTATTTTCATGTCAAAAATAATTTCATTCCACATATTTGAAAAACTTATTTTCCAAATTCATAAGGTTATTCCAAAATCCATGATTATAAAAATTTCCATATTTCCATAAAAATTAATAACACATAAATATTAATTTTTAATAAAACCAATATTTTAAAATAAATCCATAAAATAAGTCCTTAAGTTGCTAAAATTAATTAATAACACACATAAAATTATCCAAAAATATAAATGAGATCAGAGAAACCTATATAATTATGTCATTTATTGAAATTTATGAATTCCACTATCCAAATAAAACACTAAGGGATGAATCTCATGATTCGTTACCAATAAGAATATGGATACTGAATGTATGTCTATAGAATCTATGATTTTAAATCCTCACTTCCTGATTCAAGAGAGATATAATATGAGGGATTAATAGAAAGATATAAAATATATCTTAGTTTTACCTAAGATGAAAAGAACATGACTATAGTAGAAAAAATCTAGAGGTTACTTTATTACATTGACACTAGATAAAATATATCTAATAAAAAACTAATGAATTTTTTTTAGTCTTGAATAAACTTTATACATACATGATTTCCATTTTAAATTATAATTAAAATATAAAAACATAGTGAATGTGAATATTTTTCATCCTTAAACTCATTCAATGATTTATTCTTCATATACTTGGAAAGGAAATCAAAGTAGGGCCGATCCTAAATTATTTGTAAGGGTTTTATACAATAGAGTATATCTTCAGTAAATGATTTATAATAAATATGGATGGATAATAACCAAAAATTCATTTCATTTAATCAATAATGTGATCAAGAAGTATATTATGGAAGGATTAAATGTTGATCAAATATTTTCACAAAAATAATCACATGATATTGAATCTTATCCATGGATATCAAAACTATTATAATAATCAATTTGATAAAAATAACCAGTTTCATAATTATAGAATGCATAATTTTGGACATCATAATATTACTGTCAAGGTCTTGTGCCAAGACAACATATCAAAAAACATAAGGAGTATTCCAAATACTAAAACTATTTTGTCTTATGAGACCTACTGATTCATTAAGGGGTTGTAAAGGGTCTGTACTTTTAGTTAATATTTCAAATTCACTCATCATAATCATCATGGATTAATAATCAATAACTATCTATATTGGAATAATGAGCATATAGAATATGAATTATTTCACCATTAAAAATGATAATAAACCATCTATATAAAGAACAAGAAGAGTATAATTATAACATAAACCATTTTTTATAAGTAAAATCAAGTATTTGTTTTCATTTATGAATAAAATACAATTAAAATATTAATAAATTATTTTTGAGGAAAATACACTTTCCATTTTTAAAATCACTTTTAAAAGGTAGAAAATCACAAAATATTGTGAAAATCATTTTCATTGAAAAAAAACTTATAAAATATAAATGAATCTTAAAAAAATCATTATGGAAGGAAAATATAGTAATGGCATAAATTTTAAAAATAAACATCCTTTTCAAACATTAGTAAAGAGAGTCAAAAGTGACTACGGAAGAACACATTAATAAACATTTTTTTAATTATATTAAAATAATTTCAATGATCATTTAAAATGAATTTAGGAAATAATTTATTTTTAGAAATTAACATTATTGAATAAATTTATAAAACATGGATATGGAAGAATTTTTTTTGTTTAAATAGGATAAATAAGGTTAGATTTAAAAAAACATTTTCTGAATCACTTTGAGTACTAAAGAGATAAGAAAGGTACTTAAAAATAAAAATTACAAAAATATTAATAGGTAATAAAATCAAAATGGATTTATAAAATTATTGTTATATTATTTCCTCAAAGTACGTTCAAGAATAAATAATCTTGATTAAAATGGGATTGAAACATAAGCCCTTACAAATTTGGTAACTATTGAATTGTAATCACTATGAAAGAATAATTTCAATTAAAACATTAAAATCGTAAAAATAAGGATATTTAGGATATAACATGTCAAACTAGTAGAATATACACCTCATAAAATAATATAGATGTATAAAATAAATGTTTGTCCAAAATAAAGAGAATTTGAGATGAACAAACCATATAAAGATAATATCATTGAATTAATAACTAATCAGTGGAAAGATTATGTAAAAAAATATTCATCCACCCAAAAAATTTATAAATAAAAAATAAAATAATTTATATATAAATCAACAAATAATAATGGTATAAAAAAATCAATGAATAATAGTTATAACCCAATGAATGAAATTGAATTATGAAACTTGTTACCACTTGGTAGCTTTCATGTCAAATCCCCTTGGATCAAATAACTTGAATTAAAATTTTAAATACAATAATGTATGATGTATTCAGGATATAAAATTTAAAATAGCTAGTATATACACTATATAAATGAAATTAGGTGATTGATATTAAAATAATCCCCAATGAATAAAAATTATGATGGAATCCCTAACAAAGATCATATCAATGAAGTGAGAATTAATCTATGTATTTGGTATTTGTAACAAATTTAAAACCAAAAAAATAATTTAAAATAAAAAATAATATATTTATAGGTCATTTTCTTGATAATCATGCCATAACAAAGTCAATGAGGTAGAAGTTAACCAAATTAATGGAAACCGAGTTAAAAAACATCTGACCTCACACCTCTACATAGTGAAACATGATTATTAATCATATTTAATGGTTTTAAACTTGATATTAATTTTTAAAATAACTATATTCATATTTATAAAATCATACATGAAAACTTATAACATTTAAACACCTTTTTATTAATAATTATTTATTAAAATCATCATTTTTGAGTGTTAACTGTATCATTTTTCATATAGGTTTTGGTTCAGTAATTTTGGTCCTGTCATATTTCTCATGGTTACATAATATCTATAATTATAAATGTGATATAAATAACATATATATTCATTATATTCATACTTATAATCATAAATGGTAGGTAGAGATAGAAAAATAAATTATTTCATTCATTGAGATGCTAGGTCGTACAAACACATGAACGATGTTTTCACTTTTTGATCAATGGGATGAAAGAAGGTAAATTATAATTCACCTTTACATAGTAATTATTATATAATATATATCATTTATTAATTTAATATTTCCTTATCACCATCCATATAAATAATAAATTAAAAATGAATCACATCACTCAATGGAGTTGGTAGTCCACAAGTACACACGAGCGACATTATCATTTTCTAACAGATTGGAAGGTAAGAAGGTAGATATTATATTATAATTTCAGAAGACTTATTATGTAATAAATATCATATTTATTCATTATATCTATAATTTTAATCATCCACATAATTTTTTATGAAAAAAGAATTACACTATTGCGTGGAGATGCTAAGTCATATATATACACGGGTGATATTTTCACTTTTTATAGAATATATAAATAGATTATGGTTTTTGCATAATCATAATAACATCTTGGTATAATTGTGATATTTTTTTTATTTTTTTTATGGTTACAAAAAATTTATAGAATGTAGAAGAATAAATAAATTTGAAAGGGTTGGTAAAAATAATTACCTCTTCTTTGATAGAATTCCTTTAGATCACCTCTTAAGAGACATAGGGATGATAATTTTAGAAGACTAAAACCGATAGAAAATGTATGAGGATGTTTAGAAGATAAATGTTCTAGGATTTGTTGAATTGGATTAATCAAAATGGTGTAAATAAGTGAGGTAATGAGTTTTTTTTACAAATGAGGGGAGGGGAAGTTTTGGAAATTCAAGAAATATTATAATATAATGTAAAATGGTTCAAAAATTACATAGGATAAAATATAAGTATTAAATGATATTAATATAATAATCCAATAATTTTTTTACATATTTAGATATCATTTTAATCATTATCTTTTGGATTAAACCCTTTTTACCCAACTATATCTTTAACCATAGTAATAACTCTTCAAAATTAAAGGGTTATAATTTTACTTATAAGGTGAACATTAGAACATAAATGGACTAGGAATGAAATTTTCACATATATATATATTACCACCCTTATCCTATTTAAATATTATTATGATTATTAAATTATTTAATAAAATATTACTTTCACAAAATATCATTAATTCAATTTTTTGAAACAATAAATTTAGTTTAACACTAGAAACATCAAGAAAAACATGGAATTAAAATATAAACAATTATAAAGTTACCAATATGTTATATTTATATACAAAAATTTGTAACTCAATAATTCATCCAGATTTTATTACTTTTAAGCTTTTAAAAATCATTTATTTTATTTTCTATTAATTGAATTAATACTGTTTCGGCATTGCCTATGTAGTTAATGTACTAATTAAATCTCAAAAAATTAAAAATAAATTACCATGACACAAAAATAATTCCACTTTAAAACATAAATTTAGAACCTAACATATCAACTTTTTATCATTATGTAAATATTTTAGAGATATTAAATTCACAAAAGTGACATTTTTTAATTTTCTTTACTTAAAATAATATAAAAGTCATTATCTATGGAATATTGCACCAAAGTCCATTATATTTGAATTTAGGGACTATATGGTCTATTGAATCTCATAAAATAAGTAAAAGGAATTTTTTTATTTGTTTTTAATCCTCAACACAATAGTTTTAACACTAATTAGCCCATTTTATATTTACCATAATAAAAATAATTTTATATGGTTACTATTCATTTTGACCAAAACTAAAAGGGACCTATTTACTATATTATTACATAATTATTTTAAATATGGAATCCATTTTTACATTTTAAATTTCAATAATTGATATAAATTAACTTAAAATAAATAACGTTAAAGGCAATGAGAAATAGTTTTTTTGGAAAATGTATGTTTAAGTACAATGTTTTTATACCAAATTCAATAAAATTGATTCAAATGACATTTTTGGTATTATTAAAAAAATAATATAACTAATTTTACTTTGAACCCATTTTTTTTAAAATGGAACTTTTTAAAATTTATGAAAGAAAAAATTAGTTTTCAATAAAAATTAGTATTTTCATTATTCACTAGGAAATCAAGAAAAATAATCAAATTTCACACAAGGATAATTTTGATATGCTAATATAAAAAAATATATTATTTATATCAAATAATTTTTTTAAATTTTCTAAAGTGTAATTATATTATTCAATCATAAATAATATATAAAAACCATTTTTTGATGAATAAAAGTGCAATACTAAAACATTGAGTGCTTATTTCCTATGAATTTATCAATATATTTTTATTTATTATTAAATTTATATAAATATTTAATAATTTGGTTATTTCTAACCATACTCACTAATTTAAAATCAAGGGGATAGTAGTCATAAAATAATACTATTTTGTGGTATGTTTAAACTCCATGTTGTGTGTTTTATACACTATCAAACATAGTGTTCTTTTAAAATCTTAAAGTTTTGCATCCCCCACCCCCAATATATTAAATCCTTCAAATATTAAAATTTTCTCAATAATTAAGGGTTTGTTTTTTGAAAATACCTTTTATGAATATTCACATCATACAAATAGTTTATAATAATTCCTCTCAAAATTAGGGAAAGGGAAGTATGAAGCTAATATGGAATAACACATAAATATGTTTCTGAATATGGGAAAATTAGTAGGAATTTCAATTTAAGGGTCAAATAATGACGTGGAGTGAAAATGAAAATTGATCACATGAAAATGAATGATTATGAGAAAGTTAACGACCACAAGACCAAATAATAATGAGGTGTGAAAAAGAAAAATGATTCATTGAAAATGAATTCTATATGATAAAATTCATGTTTTAAGATCCCTTTACATGAGATGAAGAATTATTTTACCATATAGGCTAAGAAAATAAGGAAATATTCTTACTTGACAAGTACAATTTCATCCTTTAACAAATTTCCACAATAATCGCATATTATTTACCAAAGAATGAGTATTCTAAATATATATTTTATTCTTGAGGCACTAAAATCAACTTCAAAGGGATCAAATAATCCAAAAAAAATAAAAAATTATTCATCTAATATTTAATAAAACACAAGAGATCAAAACAATTTAAGATAATTCCCAAAATGAATAAACATTTATATGAATAAATATAACATTAATCACCAAATATTCAAAAATAACACCCAAAATACAACTTAGATCATTTGATATATAACTAATATTATAATTCTTCAAAACATTTATGACCAAGTTCAAAACCAAAAAAACCAAAGCGTTTGATCACATGTTATTTTTATATTAATTTATCATTTATCTCCAATCAACATTAGTCACTCATAAAGTCATAAAAAAAAATTATATTTCCAAAACATATATTATCAAAAATATGTTATCATTTCCATAAATATCCTGAATCACCATAAATAAAAAATAAAATCATATATACTTCCAAAATATAATTTAAACTTTATCCATCAAAAATAAATTTGATGTTATCCAAATGTATTTCTACTTACCTTAATCAAAGAATTTCACCAAAATGGTGAGCTTCTTAAAAATAGCATTATTGATATAGTCACCAAATTACTTTTCGACCCCATGATTATCTATACAATTAATCATATGTTCTCAATAAGTAATCACAATTTTCACCAACTAAACACTATTAACTCAACTTCAAGAACATATAAAGGGTTATCTTTTCCTTAATCATATGTTCTAATATTATAATAACCCATAATTACTTCAATATAAAATATCATATTAAACCTTAATGTTATCAATACCTTTAAACATATATCCACAAAATATAAAATAATTATCCCCCAAATAACCTTTTCTATAAGATACTTAATAATAAACCCAAGGGTTTCATTCCCATAAATATATCCTAAAATATCCTTAATCATAAAAACTCAGAAGGGGTTTCTATAACTTAAACATATTATCAAACTTATACTTATCAACACATAACACTTTAGGTTTATATCATGTCACTATGGAATATTTTAACGACCCGAAATTTTTAATAATATTTGTTTTATAAATTTTTGTGTTATTTTATTTTATACTCAACAGAACTATATTCTTTAATTAATGAAGTGAGTATAATTAAATGAGACCTTTGGGTTTTGACTGTTATATGACCATTGGTCAATATGACCATTGGTCAATATGACCTTTGGAAACTAAACTCTTAACATTATAATTATTGTTTTATAAATACAAGTGGTCTTGGTTAATTAATATAGAAAGAAGATTCAATGGCCTCATCCAGTAGACTCTGTCCGTACGAAGCCCATCTGTCGGAGTTGGGAAAGAGGTAGCATCACTGGGCTTTTCTCTAGACCAAGCCCAAGCCAAACATCAACATGTGAATCTTAAACATAATCACCTAAGGGAGAAGTTCAAACTGATAGAAATCACTACTTGGGAAATGTTGTCCGAGCTGCCAAAAGATTCTATCACCATAGCACACCTTATAGTTTGGTCCTATGCAGGTGTTATAAGGGACTATGTAACACGACCTTAGTTACTTGTATAAACCTTTTGTATAAATAAGTTTTTTATTTATTATTATGGAAAAGTTGGTGAATTTCAAATATCTGGATAAATGTAGGATGAATTTATAGTTCCATATTACTAATGAATTTTGGAAAAAATAGTATTTTAAAATATTAATGTAAACTTTTAATAATTAATAATGTAAAATGATTTTAAAAATTGGTCATCTACAATTGTGACCAGTAAGAAATCTAGAGTCTAATAAGATCAACTTAGTTTTTAGTGAATAGTAATATATGAATAGTAACGTACGCTTATGAATAGTAATGAATAGTAAATCAGCCAAAAAAAATAGAAACTTCACCCATGAATGTATAAATACAATTTAGACATCTTAAAAGTGAAAAAATGATCATAGTATAAGTTTTGGTATTTTTTTATGTCATAAATATTTTATTTAATTTTTTATAATTAATTTAATAATTTAAAATGGAAATTTATTTTCATAAAATTAAATCATAAACAGTTACTTTATTGTATTATGGTTATACGATAATTTTTTGGGACCTTTATTACTTTCTTAAGGTGTTACATAATGAGTTATAGTTTTAGATTAGTCTTTTTTGAATAAATATTGATTTTATTTAAAAATTAAATTAAAAATATTTAGAAAATTATTTTCATAAAACAGATTTCATTTTTTAATTCAGAGCATTGATATTAGGTTAGGGTGAATTTTTGGGATTTTTCTGAAATAGTTGAATTTTTGCTGAATAGTAAAAATACAGTTTTGCGTTTCGGGTGTTTATTGAAATCATTAATGATTTTATTATGATGTAATAATTCTAGTAGACTTATGAATAGTAAGATATGCTATGATGTGTCTTAAATGGCCGATAAAATGGGCAAATACCATGGGAAAACCCATGGTTTTCCAAATACCACCGATGAGGTATCCCTTGGAAATTAATAATTTATTCCCTCACTTTTCCTATAAATAACAAACCATTCTATCATTCATTTCATTCCAAAAATCCTCCTCAATGAATTTCTAGTCTTTTTACCTCCCAAAGATTCCTCCCATGGTACCCTAAAGCCCCCAATCTCCCAATCTTCAAGCTTTCAAATTTACTCTTCAAGGTAAGGGAACCTTTCACCCTCCTCTTTTAAGTCATGAATTCCTTTATGTTATGTCTTATAGTTTCCATTTTATTATGTGGGTTATGTTCTTGTATATAATTCTTACTGTCCATTTCATGTTCAGTTTATGAGATACCCTTTCCTTTCTCATCAACTGATTTTCGGAATTTTTAAGTGACGCCGTTGGGCTGCCGGATTTTTGTAAAAGAAATCACATCTTCTCTTTTCCTTTGAGTTTCATTTTCATATGGTATTTCCTTAAAATATATATAAAATAATCTTATTTCTTTTTATTATATACCCATACTATATAATGAGTTATTTATGAGTGTGTGACTCTTGTCCCTTCTCTTTTCAACGTTTTCGAAAACCATGTTATATAACTGTTATGCTGCAGAATTTTCGTCTCAAAATCTCTCTCTTTTTCTCAAGAAATTCTCCTGTATTATTTATGAGAATACAAAAATCTATTTTCATTTCCAGGGGTATTAATCAATACATAAAATTTATCTATTTGATTTGGGAATTGACATACATATAACCCTTACTCCCTTTCTATGGGTTATAAATGACGTAACGATCAAGTTTTTAAGAACTTTTAAAACGTTACAATTTTGAAATGAAACCCATTTATTTTATTCTCTATGGGTTATTTATGAATTTTTTGATTATGATCTATGTAGATCATATTAAAATAAAGACATATTAAGGGTTTTCCCTAATATAAATTCAATGCATTGGGTAAATAATTAATCTCTAGAGATGACATGTTTCACGATACCTTGGTGAATAAACTTAGTAATTTTTTGACACCTTGGGGATGAACCTTGGTGATATGTTCATGAGTGTCTAAATGAAATGTTGTAGCCACATATTCAAGTTATTTTTCAAGTTCTTTTCATTATGATATGACTATACTTCCATTTCTCTTGTCATTATGTTTTAATCAAGTTCTTATTGATATCACAAATAAATTGATTCCCTTGTTTACCCTTACTGGGCCTTCTACTCACCCTTTACTTTGATGTATGTCTCCAGGATATGAGATGTAATAATTGTACATAGGATGAACCTATGATTAATCCTTATAAGTGGTTTAGAAAAATGTTTTATATTGAATTCATGTATTATGTTCCTGATTTCCAAGACACTATACTTTAAATATCCTCTTCTTGTAAAATGTAATGAAAAGTTATGTAATAAAAAGGTGGGATGCTATAGTTGGTATCAAAGGAAAGTTTAGTTAAAGGCAAGATTAAAAGTGTACATTGAGAGCGAGTAGCCTAGGGGGGTCGGAAGTAGTGGAGACCGAGGGCATCCCCTCTAATGAGGTTAACCCCCTCAGTATAAAAATGTTTAATTTTGTAGAAATAGGACGTAATCGAACCATGCACCGCAAGCTTTGCCATATGATCAGACACCTTGTTTCCCTCACGGCGCGTGTGACTCAACCAGATGGTGTTGGAGATAAGAGCATGAATCTTCCTAATGGGGTACGTGATCGACCAGGGAACATGGATGATGCCCAGGAGCACTTTGAAAAGAATCGAGGAGTCAGTTTCTACTTCCACAATATCAATGCCACCTTGAATGGAGAGGGTAAGGCTTGACAGAAAGGCAAGGGCCTCCGCTTGCAGGGAGAAGCCACTTCCAAGGTACATCAAGAATGCCAAAACGAATGTGCCACTGGAGTCGCGTATCACCCCACCTCCCTGCATAACACCCGCAATACAAGAGCCATCAGTATTCAATTTTAGTCCTGAGCATGATGGTTGCCATTTGATCCATTGGCCGTGGATAATAGGGGGATCAGGAATCACCTAGGATTCCATTTGCAGAAATTGGAAGGAGGGAGAATCCCAAAAATTATCAATACTTCTGGTCAGATCAAGAAGTAGACTTCAGGTACGTGAAATTATGGACCTCTCGGTGGAAACAGTTCCCTCGAACCTCTCTTTGTTCCATGCCTTGCAGAGACTCCAGATGCCCACATGGAGAATTAACACTCTGGGGAGACGTTCCACCCCTGCATTACCGAAGCCAATGAACCAACGTTCAAAGAAGGAGCCAACCAAAAGAGGGTACTCCTGGATAGCAATAAAGCCGCCAAAATAAAGCCAGACCTCCCTATCCCATTCACCTTCGAAGAAGAGGTGATCACTACTCTTCTATTTATTCACAACACAACATAAGCAGCGGGAGACCATGGAGATTCCACATTTCCGGATGTTTTCATCTGTGGTAACTGCACCATGCCGAAGCCTCCAGGTGAGGAAGTTTAGCTTGGTTGGGATACTCTTGGTATAGAGGGTGACATTCCATTGGTCATCATAAGGGTGAGGAGCCAGGATGCAGCGACAATCCCTCGATAAAAAGGAGCCTGAGGCTGAGGGGGAAAAACACATCTATCCAGTTCCTCATTAGTGGTGATAAGGTGAAAGGAGGCTTTTTGTTCCTTGTTGAGAGCTGCATTGATGAAGGCTGGAAACCTGCCAGCCTCTGCATACGTGATGTTATAGGAAGGACACCCCAGGAATCCAATAGAGCATCCTGCCCAGTTGTCATGCCAGAATGACACTTTTCCCTCCCCAATGATCCACCGAACATGAGGATGGATAGTAGTGAAAATGGGGAGAAGCATAGCCATGGAGGGAGACATATGGCCCTTAACCATCAGCAACCTGTCCATCAAAGTACTTCCCATAATCTTTTCCCAAAGGGTTCGATTCTCATTAAGTTACCATGACATTTTAGCATGCATATACAGAAGGGTATCAGCAATAATATGAATGTTGATCCCACCTTCTTGAATGTGCATCTCCATGTTCCCCCAGGAGACCCAGGAATGTTTTCCCTCATCTTGGGAATCCCAAATAAAATGGGCAAGGATCTTGTCAATCTTAGAGATCAAACCCTTTAGAACTTTCACACAAGAGAGTGTGTGGACGGTTGTGGCCAGAAGAACACTATTCACCAAAGTGATCTGACCCCCAAATGAAAGGTACCTGTCTTTCCATTTGAGTACCCTATCATTGATTTGACTGACAATATGATCAAAACCCGAAATTTGGAGATGTCCTGAAGCAAGAGGAGATCCCAAATAATTCATAGGTAGACTACCGCTTTGTATGTTGAGAAGGTGGAAAATATGGATAGCCCGGTTGGGGGCGCACTTGCTTGATAAAGAATATGTTACTTTTACTTTTGTTAATGACTTTCCCACTCCAACGGCAATATTCCTCCAAAACCTTGATGAGGCCACAGATGGATCACTTAGAAGCATTCAAGAAGATAAGGGTGTCCTATGAGAACATGAGATGGGAGATAGAGGGGAAATTCCATTTTCTTTTGTAAGGGAGGATCATTCTGGTGTCCAAACTTTGATGAAGGAGGCGGCTGAGGATCTCTTGGGATAGGAGAAAAAGGATCGGGGAGATGGGGTCACCCTGTCTTAATCCTCAAGAATCCTTGAAGAAACCATGATATTTCCCCATAAAGTAAACAAATATCAAGGAAGAACTAAACCAATGAAAAACAGATCAGATAACTAGGGGAGAAACCCATACCTAAGAGAACCTTGTTGATGAATCCCCATTCCACATGGTCATAAGCCTTATTCATGTCCAGTTTAACCGCCAGATTTGAGCCACGAGATTTAGTGTTGATGTATTGGATCATTTCTTGTGCCAGTCGGATCGCACCCTGAATAGAACAACCCTTCACAAAGCCATGTTGCTCTATGGAAATCCATCGTGGAAGAAACTCCGCAAGTCTAGCATTGAGAATGGAAGAAAGGACTTTGTAGGGGAAATTGAACATATTGACTAGGTGATAGTGCAACATGGAATAGGGGTTATTCACTTTAGGAATATAAACCAACGTAGTGGCACAAGCCACTCTTGGAAGGTTGCCACCCCGGAAATACTCTTGAATGGCCTCAATAACATCATGTTTGACCACTTCCCAAGTATCTTTGTAAAAATAGCCTAGGAAAGCATCCGGTCCTGGGGTACTATCAACAATAAGTTGCAAACCTGCTCTTTGGATTTCAGATTCCTCTGGGATAGCTTCCATAAGTTCATTTTTTGGGCAGTAACTTGGTTCCCAATGGTATCCATAAAAGCAGCCTCTCC
The DNA here is from genome assembly GCA_963277665.1 of Viscum album. Lineage (NCBI taxonomy): Eukaryota > Viridiplantae > Streptophyta > Magnoliopsida > Santalales > Viscaceae > Viscum > Viscum album. The sequence continues at coordinate 1,209,068,647 of OY728166.1, forward strand.
ACCCAGGTAACCATCAAGCATAGGAGGGTTCGGGTTTGCCAACAGATCCTTGAAGTAAGAATAGGCAAGGTATCCCACTTCATCTTTTTCATTCGAGAAAGACCCACCCTCCAATTGAATGTTAGTTAGAACCATGCGTTTCCTTTCTTTGATACATGCATGAAAGAAAGCGGTATTTTTATCACCTTCAGTAATCCACCTGATCCATGTTCTCTCCCTCACTATGTGCTCCTATTGAAGGATCATATTAGCAAAAATTTCCTTTTTCAGTGAAATATCTTCAAAAATCCTTTCATCTTAGTTGCGTTCTAGACTATCCTCTAGCCAATCAATATCTTGCCCGATAGTTTCTATCTCCCTATCAGTCGAGGGAAAGGATTTTGCCCATTCCTGGAGCCTGCATTTGAGCCTTCTGGGCTTATTATGAAGAGAGATCCATGTCCTACCCTAGGTGGGTGAATTCCACACTTCTTTTACCAATTCTTGAAAACTAGGGAGTTTTTCCCAGTGTTGATAGTATCTGAAAGAGTCGGGAGTTGGTTGGCTCAAGGAGAGAGTGATCAGTAGCGGGGAATGGTCAGAGACACCGCATGCCATATTTCTAACCTCAATACTAGAAAATGACGCGATGGACTGCATGTTGGAAATGCAGCGGTCGATAAGACTCCATGAATGACAAAGTCCATGCTGTTTATTGCACCATGTAAATCGGGCTCCAGTGAATTCGTGGTCCATGAGACCATTGGCCACCATGAAACAAACAAATGCCAAACTCACATTTCTGGGAAATGGTCCCCTTCCTTGCTTTTCCTCAGGTGTTTCAATCATGTTAAAATCCCCCCACTAAGAAACCATTGGAAATTTCTGGGGTCGAACAAGGTTAATTCATGCCATAAGATCTCGCACTGCTTATAGTAACAACTCCCGCAGAAAAAGGTAGCGAAGAAGGTTCCTTTATCATGAGAGACCTTGATTTTAATATGTTGGTCGACCGATTGAATGAGGTCCACCAAGATTCTACGATTATAGAAGATCCATATGTTCTTATTAGAAGGATCTTCATGAATGTACTCATGCATCATTAAACATCTGGAGAGATCAGCAATTCTGACAGCATTTTTCTTATGTTCAAGAATAGCAATGAGGCTCACTTTGTGCTTACAAGCTTCTAAGGCAAGAAAGTCTGACTTCACCCGTGCTCCAAGACCACGAGCATTCTAGATAATGAATGGAATCATTGAACGAAGAGAGTCCCAGTACTAGCCCTGGGATCCTTAGCCATCAGTGAGTAGGAGGGAGAGGTTTTCTTCATTTTACAAGACTAGGCTCGCGTGCATATTCCAGCACTGATGGGAGAGGGCAGAGGAGAGGAAAATTCCACCTTCAAAGGGCAGGGGGACCTCGAGTTCTAGCCACAGGATAAGGACACGAAAGGAGGGTTAAGACAGGCATCCTCGCGGGTGGGAGGCTTGGGAAAAGGGTAAGGCGAAAGAGAGGCAAGAGGATTTGGTAACGGGGGAGAGCCAGGGGAAACATGGGGAGGCACGGGAGGGTAGGGGGTCTCGGGAGCTGGAAAAGCTAATAGAAGGGGCTTGGGGCCTAGAAATGGGGGAAATGGGGGAGAAAAAAGAATAGGAGGAGGCATGAGGGGGAAGATAAAGGAAGGAAGGGATCCAGTCATGAGGGACTTATGGAGCTTCAGGATCAGAGGGGTGAAGGGAGAAACGGGGGTGTCAGGACAGGGAGCAAGGAGGGGGACTAAAGCACCCTCCTGGCTCGCAAATCCAAGAGAAAGAGACACCAAGGACACCAAAGAAGAAGGGGCCTCTGGGGATGAGTCCACCACAACACTTGTGGGGAAGGTTATGACAACAGGAGGAGAAATGGGCATTGACGGCTGGACACACGCTGAACACCTTGAGGGGGATGAGGTCGGCCACCTTGAAAACATTTCCCGCAAACCTGAGTGGAGTGGACCTAAATGCAACAAGACGAGCAGTACCTCAGATAGACTAGATAAATGATGGGATGAGACTAAGAAAAGGAGTCTTTGACTCGGAGGTAGACGCGATAAGGAGGAGGGCACGCGATATTCATTTCCACACAAATACGCGTTATAGAGGAGTCGAAACAACTCTAGGTCCAATCATTCAGACATAAGAAACCCCCCAAAGAATCTCTGGTGACTTTAAGGAAACCAACATTTTGGAAGGGAAGTGGAATTCCCAGAAGATTCACCTAACCTGTAGCCAAAGCGCTTTCCTTCCCCTTGTGAACTTCCAGCGACCAGCGGACAAGATTCAAACGCCACTTGCCAAGGGATCTGGGATCCCTACACCAAGCTTGGACAAAATCATCCTCAGAGATAAAGACGTTGTGAAGGCATTGCGGTGGAGCACCGAGATCCTTGCTAGAGAGAGTAGACCCCACTATCCAATGGAATCCAGAATGGAAACTTTCATGCGAATGATGAACCAACTGAATCAAGTTATGGGAAATAACCTGAATCAAGATGAGAGACTGATCTCACCATGAAGGGAACAAATTTCTGTTGAATCCTTTATGCATCAACGACCACCAACATTAAGTGGATCTACCAACCCATTGATTGCTGAATAGTGGATCAACTCTATCGATAAGATCTTTACTTTGCTTCATTGTTTTGAACAAGATAAGGTTACCTTGGATGTTTATCCCTTAGAGGGAGAAGCTAATCAGTGGTGTGAAATGATTAAAAAAAATCCTAGATTAGAAGTTGAATCTATGGAGTGGGAAGAGTTCAGAGGGATATTCTTCAGAAATTATTTCCCTCGATTGATGAGAACATGAATGGAGAAAAAGTTTCTCGAGCTGAAGCAGAAGGAGAATGAATCTGTGGGAAGCTACGAGATGAACTTCACAAGGCTTTCATGTTACACCTCTATCTTTTTCATGGATCCAAATTGTAAAATCAACAGATTCTTTGGTGGACTAAGACCTCATATGTGGAAGAATATACCCAACCGAGATTATGATATCTATGAGAAGATCATGCGAAGTGCGATGATAGTTGAACTGGATTTTGGTGAGACACAATGATCTCATAAATCCAATGACAAGAAAATATATGTAGAGCCAAGCTTAGGTAGGAGCTTCGATCAGGGAAGAGGAGGCAAACAAGTACAATGTCCCACATGTAATAAATGTGGGAGGAAGCATTCAGGGAACTACCTGCTCGGGAGTGGGAAGTGATACAAGTGTTGTAAAGATGGCCACATTGTGTGGAATTGTCGTAGTGAGGTGAAGCCACAACTTCCAAACACAAATGAAAAAAAGAAGATGGTGAAGGCCCTACCAGATGTCCAATTCTATAAGTGTGGAAAACTTGGGCACTTTTCTAATCACTGCCCAAATCTAAGGACAGTGGAGGGGAATCACCATATACATCAGAAACAACCAAGAGAACAAGGTCGTACTTTTTCAATCACTATGGCTGAAGTTGAAGCGCCAAATGATGAGGTGGCTAGTACTCTTGTTGTTCTCTCAAATCTAGAAAGTACTTTGTTTGATTCTAGTTCTACACATTCCTTTAGTTCCTCCGTGTTTGCAAAGAATTTAGAATCAATCCTCGATTTTATAAAAGTAGAGTTATCAGTCAAGACTCCTGGTGGGATTATCCAAGCATCGTCACTATTTATAAACTCTAGTATTTACTTTAGTGATCACGATATTATCATAAATCTAGTAGTCATTCCCATGATGGAATTCAACATTATACTAGGGTTGGACTGGATCACAATGTATAATGCTAAGATCAAATGAATAAGCAAGGAAATCTCAGTATTCTTGAATGGAAAATCTACAGTTATCTTCCAAGGAGAGATATCTCAGCCTGATATTTGTCTAGAAGAAACTCCTATATCCTTATTTATGGAGTTTATCGGTGAATAAGAAGAAAGAAATGATTGTTTAAGGATAGAAAATGTCCCCCTTATCCATGAATATGTTGATATCTTTCCCGAGGAGTTACCTGGACCTCCCCCAGAAATATAGGTAGAGTTATCCATTGAACTCATACCTGGGTCTCATCTGATATCAAAGACCCCCTATAAGATAACAAATTTGGAGCTAGAAGAATTAAAGAAACAACTCCTAGATCTTTTGGATAAGGGGTTTATTCGACCGAGTGTGTCTCCTTGGGGAGCACCAGTTCTATTTGTGGAGAATAAGGATGGATCGATGCGGCTATGCATTGATTATAGAGAACTGAATGGGATCACAATGAAGAGAAAATACCCTCTTCCAAGAATTGATGACTTATTTGACCAAATTCATAGGGCTCAATTCTTCTCTATGATTGATCTTCAATCTGGTTATCATCAATTGAGGGTGAAGAAAGAAGATATTCCAAAAAATTCCTTCCGATCAAGATATGGGCATTATGAGTTTGTTGTTATGACCTTCGAACTAACTAATGCACCTTCTATATTTATGGATTTGATGAATAGAGTCTTTAAGGACTATATTGATAACTTTGTGGTAGTTTTTATTGATGATATTATGATATATTCTAAAAGTCATGAGGAGCATGAAGATCATATAAGGGTTATTTTGAAAACTCTACGAAAGGAGAGGCTTTTTGGAAATTTTAGTAAATATGAATTCTGGTTACAAAAAGTTGCTTTCTTGGGGAACATTATTACCAATGAAAGAATCACATTTGACCCTCCAAAGACAAAAGTTGTAGAAGAGTGGCCTCAGCCAACAACAGTAACTGATATTCAAAGTTTCCTTGTATTAGAAAGATATTTTAGGAGGTTTGTGAACAACTTTTCATGACTTTCTAATCCATTAACCAAGTTAACTCGAAAAGGGGTAAAGTTCATCTGGACAAAGGAGTGTGATGAAATTTTCCAAGAGATGAATAAGAGATTGGTTGCTGCACCTATGTTAACTACGCCTGTAACGACCCAAAGTTTCATTAATGGAAAATCCCTCTTGATCCAGTTAAATGTTTCTTTATGAATTTTTTTTTATAAGATGTAAACTTCTTTAGTTTTACGTTAAGATTTGTGACCGTTACTTTTTAGCCGTTGAGCAGTGATCATCTGAGTAGTATAAATATAAGGCTTTAACGAACCCATTTCTACTCAGACAAAGGAAGTGATGGCCTCATCCAGTAGAATTTCCCCTTACGAAGCCCATTTGTCAGAGCTCGGAAAAGAGGTGGTGTCTTTGGGCTTTGCCCTTGACCAAGCCCAAGCTGAGCTTCATCAATTCAGGCTCGAACGTGATCGTCTACGGGAAAAGTGGAAGTTGATTGAAATTACCACTCGAGCGATGTTATCCGAGCCGCCCCAAGAGTCTGTCACCATCGCACACCTTACCCTTAGGTCTTATGCGGCTATTTTAAGGGGTTATGTAACAAATAAGTAGCACCATGTTCATGTACATTATTTTTTTATATAATAATGAATATAATTTCTAGTCATTTTTAATACATTGTAATTAGTTTTTAAAGTACAAATGGTGTTTTTAGTTATTATTTAATTAAGAATTATATTTTATTAAATTAAAGGATTTTTGAATTAAATAATATTTTAATAAAATATTATTATTAATATTAAATTAATTTTTATTAAATATAAATGATCTTATAATTTTATGAATGCAATTAATATTTTTATTAAGGTTTGAAAGCCGTTTCTGTCAAAACCCGTAATTTTTTTATAAATGTCGGTTTTTATTTTAAAAGTGAAAATTCACATAGTTAGAAAATTATTTAGATAAAATAAATATTATTTTTGGAATCAGGACGTCGAAATTATCCAACGGTGAATTTTTCATAATTTTCTGAGACAGTCAAATTTTTGGGTAAAAATTAAATACCATTTAAATATATAATGTGTTTTATGACATCATAATGACCCAATGGTGATGTAATAAAATAACATAATCCTTATGTTCGGCCAATATGTGTTTTATCATTAAAATAATGAGGTTTTGGGTTTGTTTGACTTACTTTTCAAAGCATTAATGGAGCCCTCAAGACTTATTCAACACTTTGCCTTTTTAAATTAATTCCCATGGGAGTGTGACTCACCTCCACATATAAACCCTAATTTTTTAATAAGTTCGGACCTTGTCCTTGTAAAATATTGTTTTCCTCTTTCCTTTTCCAGAAAATATGGGCAAATACCATGGCATGGTTTGTGGTTTGGATTATTTTAATATAAGGGGTCCCAAACCTAAATAATAAAGAATTCCCTCACCTTTCCTATATAAACCCACCCAAGATCCCACTTCCTCCTCACTAAAATCCCTTGGATTTCGTCCAAACTCTTCCCTACTCTCTCTATAATCCTCCCAAGGTGCCCCAAGCTCCCAAGAAGCCTCTCACAAGCCTCTCTCTAGCCTTTGGAAGCACACTTCCAAGTAAGGGGTTTTCTTCCTTTCTCATTTTTTTGTCAATTTTCTTTAAGTTGTATTGCCCTTTTTATTTCAATTATGAATGTTGGGGTATGGTTTCTCACCTCCCCCATACTGCCCTCTTATTGTTTGAATGATGGGAGAACCCTTTCTCTCTCATTAAATGCCTCCCATGTACACCCGTTACTATGCCGAAATTCCGAAAGGAACTTCTCTCTCTTCTTTTACATTCAAGCAATACTTTTGTATCATGAATCTAAATTCCATTTCTATTGTTGGGACATGTATATATATGATCTACTTACTTTCCATTACATGTAAATATTATGAGGAACCCCTTTCTCTCTCATCAACATTTTTTATGAATTCTTATGTCACGCCGTTACGCTGCCGAAATCGCACCGATTTTCTAAGCCAATGTCTTTGTGTAGTGAATACCATGCCCATTTCTCCATCAAGGGTATTCAACTTTATTCACATTTACATATTGACTATAAAGTTTCATTTATTAATTCCACATTCCTTTATCGTGGAAGAAATTATTATGTTTTATGAATCCATGTTTTATGATCCATGTGGCACACTTATGCATGAAATGAAATGTTTAAGAAGGGTGCGCCCTTTATAGCGCTCCAATGCATTGGGTAAAGTATAGTATCATGATACATCATGTGCAATGAGTTTTTACTCATGCTAATTCAAGTGCAATAAGGGTTTACTCGTGCTTCAAGTGCAACGAGGGTTTACTCACGCTCCATGTGCAATGAGCCTTGGCTCATTCTAATTCAATGTTAAGTGTTGTTGCCACATTTCCATGTTATGATTATCATGCTTTATCATGACTTTATGTTCATGTTTCTCTTATGCTCTATTGATATGCCTATTTCCTAACAAGTATTGTACTCCTCATGTTATTCATTGTGTACTCCCTTACTGGGCTTTATAGCTCACCCATTTCTTATGCATGTCCTCAGGTTATCCCATGCAATGCTAAGTACGAAGGAATGTAGTGGTCATGTAAAGGAAGTTTTCAATAAAGATGTTGTAATTCAAGTTTAATGTTTTTATGTAATGATCCTAAGCCCTAAAGACACTAAACCTCTCGATCTTCTTTGTTGTATCAAGTGAAGTTTTATGTAATAAAGCATGCTTAAGTTGTAATAAGAAGAAGGGTTGTCATAATGCCCTCAAGTGGATGAGGATTCATTATTTTTATCAATGCATCTCTCAAAGGGATTGGGTGTGTCCTCATGAAAAATGACAAATTCATTGATTATTTGTATCGACAGTTGAAGACTCACAAGAATAACTATCATACACATGATCTGGAGCTGGCTACAGTCATTTTTTCTCTGAAGATATGGAGGCACTATCTTTATGGGGAGAAATGTGATATATACACAGTCCATCAAAGTTTGAAGTATATTTTCACACAAAATGAATTGAACATGAGAAAAAGGAGATGGTTAGAACTTCTTAAATACTGTGACTGTTCAATTCATTATCATCCCAGAAGAGCAAACAAAGTCACTGATACATTAAGCATGAAAGACCCAGTTGTTATTTCGATGATGAGGATTCAAAGAGATCCTTTGATCAACGAACTAGTAAATCTGGACATGGGAATTATAATGGAAGTTACATCATCAACCCTAACCCAAATGATTTCTCAACCGTCATTACTAGAGAAGATCAAGAAATCTCATAAAGAAGATCCTTTGTTATAGAAGAAGTTTGAGGGTTTGAAGGATGTGATTCTTCCTGAGTTCAATATTGATCAAGAAGGTCTACTAAAATTTCGTACAAGACTATATGTTCCATATTTTCCAAAAATAATGAAGGAGCCTATGGATGAAGCTCATAGATCTACATTCTCTATACATCCTGAAAGTATAAAAATTTATAGAGACTTTCATGATCATTACTGGTGGGATAATATGAAAAGTGAGAGTGCTGACTACACTTCAAGGTGCCTGGTATGTCAGCAAGTGAAGGAAGAGAGATAACTCCCTAAAGGGATATTGTAACCACTACCCATACTGGCATGGAAGTGGGAAAATATCACTATGGACTTAATCACTGGTCTCTCGAGAACTTATAAGGGAAACAATGCGATATGGGTTATTTTAAACCATCTCACCAATACTGCACATTTTATCTCAATTCAGGAAGATTTCTCCCTTTATCAACTTTCCAGGATTAACGTGAAGGAAGTGGTAAGGTAACATGGAGTTATAATTTCTATCGTATCTGGTCTTGATCCATGGTTCACATCAAAATTCTAGAGAATTCTTCAACATACTCAGAGCACTGAATTGAATTTTAGTATGAACTATCACCCCCAAACTGATGTCCAATCTGAAAAAACTATTCAAACACTTGAGGACATGCTGAGAACATGCTCAATGGAATTTAAAGGTGGATGGGATCAACATCTCACTTTAGTTGAGTTCTTTTATAATAATAGCTTCCACTCGAGCAATCAAATGGAACCCTATAAAGCTCTATATGGTAAGTGATGTATAACTCCTACTTTTTGGCATGAATATGGTGAGAGAAAGATTCTTGGTCCTAATCTTGTGCAAGAGATGACAAAAAAAGTCCATTCCATCCAACAACACATTAAGGATGCTCAGTTGACAAAAGAGCTATTACGACAACCATCGAAGGGACTTAGAGTTTGATGTTGGTAATAATGTCTTTCTTCAAATTTTACCTTGGAAGAGATTCATGAGGATTGGGAAGAATGGAAATATCAACCCTAGGAACATTGGTGCTTATAAAATCTTTGATCGCGTAGGAGCAGTGACCTATCATCTTGCACTTACTCCAAATCTTGCACAAGTTCATGATGTCTTCCACGTATCCCTCTTGAGGAAGTACATACCTGATCCTTCCTCACATGTACTAAATCTAGAGGTGGTACAACTAGAACATGAACTCTCTTTTGAAGAGCAGTCTAGGGAGATTTTGGATCGTAGAGATAAGGTTATACACAACAAGAATACCTTCCTTGTTAAGAGGTTGTGGAGGAACCATAAATGTGAAGAAGCCACGTGGGAAAGAGAGGAGTCTATGAGGAAAGAGTACCCACTCCTTTTATCTTCTTAGGGTATGAGTTAAAATTTCGAGGATGAAATTTCTTAAGGGGAAATAATGTAATGACCCGAACTTTTTAATAATATTTGTTTCATAAATTTGTGCGTTATTTTATTTTATACTCAACAAACTATATTCTTTAATTAATGAAGTGAGTATAATTAAATGAGACAGTTGGGTTTCGACTGTTATATGACTGTTGGTCAATACGATTGTTGGAAAGTAAACTCTAAACATTACAATTACTGTTTATAAATACAAGTGATCTTGGTTAATTAATATAGAAATAAGAGTTGATGGCCTCATCCAGTAGACTCGGGCCATATGAATCCCATCTATCAGAGCTTGGGAAGGAGGTAACATCACCGGGCTTTGCTCTGGACTAAGACCAGGACGAACTTCAACATGTGAAGCTTGAACGGAATCACCTAAGGGAGAAGTTCAAGCTGATAGAAATCACCATTCGAGCAATGTTGTCCGAGCCGCCCCAATATTCTATCACCATAGCACACCTTAAACTTAGGGCCAATGCAGGTGTTATAAGGGGCTATGTAACATGACCTTAGTTACTTATGTAAACCTTTTGTATAAATAAATTTTTTATTTCTTATTATGGAAAAGTTGGTGAGTTTCAAATATCCGAATAAATGTAGGATGAATTTATAGTTCCATATTACTAGTTGATTTTAGAAAAAAAGGTATTTTCAAATATTTATGTAAACTTTAATTAATTAATAATGTTAAATGACTTTCAAAAAATGGTTTTCTACAATTTTGACCAGTAAGAAATTTAGAGTCTAAAAAGATCAACTTAATTGTTAGTGAATAGTAAAGTATGAATAGTAATATACCCTTATGAATAGTAATGAATAGTAAATCAGCCAAAAAAATAGAAATGTCACCCATGAATGTATAAATACAATTTAGACATATTAAAAGTGAAAAAACGATCATAGTATAAGTTTTGGTATTTTTTATGTCATAAATATATTATTTACATTTTCATAATTAATTTAATAATTTAAAATGGAAATTTATTTTCATAAAATGTAACCATAAACTATTACTTTACTATATTATGGTTAGAAGATAATTTTATGGGAACTTGATTACTTTATTAAGGTGTTACAAAACGAGTTATAGTTTTAGAGTTGTTTTTTTGAATAAATAATGATTTTATTTAAAAATTAAATTAAAAATATTATTTTTTTTCTTCATAAAATGGATTTTATTTTTGAATTAATAGCATCAATATTAGGTATAACGACCCAATATTTAAAGGAAATTAATTTCTTATAAATATGTCATAATCACATTAACTACTAAGTGCCATGGTGCCCTTAAAACATATGTTTTTCACTTCTGTGATTTGAATTTCAAAAATCCGATATACACAGTCACAACCAGTAAGTTATTTAGAGTCCAATAGGGAAAACTTAATTTTTGGTGAATAGTAACCTACCCTTATGAATAGTAACATACCCTTATGAATAGTGATATACCCTAATAAATAATATCCTTACCTATGATAATATATAAATAATATTCATGTTGAAAGTACGATATACCTATATTTTAGAATAAGTTAATGAATGTTTTAAAACTGGTTTTTGATAATAAATTATGGTTTTAAATAAATATTAAATTAATAATATTTATAAAATTATTTTTGAAAAATGGACTTCATTTTTGGATTCTACACGTTGAAAAATGGTTGGGGTAAATTTTTTGGGATTTTTCTGAAATACTTGAATTTTTTATGAATAGTGACATACCATAAATTGAAAAATTAAGATAAATACACTAATTATAGAGTCATGTGTGATTTTATGCTAATGTAAGACCACTTGATTCTGGATCACATGATAAAATTACTATTCTTGGTCATAAAATACTCACTATTCCTTGTCTTGAGGAGAAATAATAAATTAATGAGTTTTATATTAAGAAATCCCCTCTCTCCTCCACTATAAAAACCCACTCTCACCCCTCTTCCAATCACTCCTCTCAAAACTTGTACCTTCTCCAAAATATGGAAAAATACCCTCCCAACCTCATATCCCACGTCCAACAAGCTTTCGTCTCATTAAAAGACCAAAACCTCTCTCTTAAGGAGGTTCTCAAGGAAGTTTGGTTCAAGAGGTAAATTCCTCTTTTCAATTCATTGTCTTTCCTTTCAAGTTCATTTGTTTTCTTTTTCTAATACCTATATTTATCTAAATTTTATGATGACTCCAGTACCTTATATGTACTGGAATGTTTTCATGATAGTGGAAGAAGTTATCATCATCTACGCCTTTTTACCTTATTTTATACTAGTAGCAAAAACACCATCTGAGATGTGTCAATTTTACACATTCAAGGATGATGGACTTTCGATTTATTTTATCATTCTAAATTCTGGTCATGAAACTATCATTGTTAGGGTTGAACCAGATTATTATATATAATATAACCTATTTAATATTCTTGTAATCCATTTGTTCAAATGGTGTTAGGTTATAAAGAAAATTGAGTTCGTTGTAATCAAAACCCACAAATTAACCGAAACAATTATCATTAAAGTTCTATATGATAATTCATCCTCGTTCCATGTATCCAAGTTATATAAATGAACAATAACACCTATTTATGTTCATAAATAATATATAATTTCAATTCTGGATATTTAAATCCATTCCACTTCATTACTTAAAAACAAGTGAACTGAATATGAAAATAAGAGAAAGGAACACTCCAGAACGACGAAATTCAATACAATAAGTTGTCAATAAAGACTTAAATGAACTAAACAGAATTATGGTAAACTAAATACATGTATAATAGGTTATGAAATAAGTTATTAACAAGTATAATATCATATTCTAGGAGCTTAAGTACAAGAGCGTAACACGTTTGGAGTTAAGCTAAGTGTTTTTCCAGCCGAACTTCCATTTTCATTCGGGATACTTCCATTGTATAAATACCTCAATGAAATTATTTTTTATTGTTATGTAATACTAATATATTCTGTATTATTACCATGTATATGTTTAAAAAATAGTATCCTTCCTTATTTTATGTAAAGTTACACATTTTAAATGGAACTTTCAAAATTGTTTCTAAAATACAAGCCTGATTCAAGGGAAGTTCTCAAATTCTTATATATTTTGAAGGGCACTATATAATCTGCTTTTTGAAACCATTATCTTTATAAAATAACTCATTTGATTATGAAAATTCTATCTTACTTAACTTATGGTTTTATACAAATATTTTCCAAAAGAACTCTTCTTTTCAAAATAAAAGAGTATTTATCTCAAAAATTGATTAATGATTTTATATGAGTGTTTTCATCTAATTCAACACTCTTGTTGATTAAATGGTATTATTGAGTTTAATCATTGATGAATTCATCTACCATATTTTATTTAATGGTTTATGAATAGCTTTATTTTTGACAATCTACCCTAAAACCATTCATCGTATTTCTTGGAATGGTTAGAGTTTTATGTTTAATGATTGGGGAAAGTTAGTTACATTTCATATGATAGTTTCAATATGAATGTATATCTTGTATATGTTGAATATCGCTCATATTAGGAATGCATTGGATTTATTATGTGATGGGTGGGGCCCGCTATATCCCCTCGATGCATCAGTAGGTTTCACGAGACAAATAGACGTGGAATTGGCCGAGGCCTTTCCGAGTGTGATATGGATTTTGACCGAGGCCTTAATCATTAGATGTCTTGGATGAGGCCTTGAAAAAATGTTTCATAATGTCCGGCATTATGCATTCCATCATTATGAGTTCATCTATTTATATTTCATGTGGTTATTCGACTAGTAGAGTACCCATGATTATGTTTTATTATGTCATTATTTACTCAGATCATATTCCTGCCATAATGTGTTCATGTTTATTACTAAAGACATGTGTTTTCAATTATTCACCATGCCTATTGTTTATATCATCTTCCTATGTATTTCTTACTCTTACTGAGCATTTGAGCTCACCCCTTTCTTATGTTTCATTTTCTCAGGACATGAAGAATTATTTGATGAATGACTTGCAAGCATAATCTAGGAGATGTGATGACTCTAGTGGAATAAATTAGTGTTGTTTTTTTTACTTTCCTTATGTAAAGTTGAACTTATGTATGTATCTTGTTTCTAATAATACTAAACTAATTGGTCCTTTAGGATTTGTATTCCTTGTATGTATGCCAACTTAATCAAATAAGGCACCAACTCTGGGCAACTGAGGTCGGGTCCTTACAGTTGGTATCAAAGGAAAGTTTAGTAGAATAATTGGAAACTAGATTTAGAAAATGTAGGATTAGGGAAGAGCCCCTAAGTTAGTCTTTGAGGATATACATACAATAACATCCTGGTATTTTGGTAAGGAATAGATTTTGTAGATCATTCAAGCAATACATCCATGTCTAGATACGAGCAGGTAGAGGTGGATCTGACACAGATGTATCTAGGGGTAAAACCAAAAAACACCGCTTTGAGCTAGAATCGAACAGGAACTACTGCACAAAAAATGGGCCTTGCTGCACTCTTGGTTACGACACTCCTGGGGGATATGCTTAGGATAATTAAAATTTTCTTTACAAGCAATTATGACGGAGTTTAATGTAAATATTCCTTACAGAATCCTTTTTTCTGAATATGGGATTAGCCATGCATAGGATCTCAATTTTTATGAGTATTTCTAAGTTAAGATTATTCATTGTGATTAATAACCTAATATAGTGTATTCCATTATATAGATATGGAACCTAGTGGATGAAATGGAAATCGAATGAATGCACATGTCCCCTGCAGGGATTTTCCTCCGACACAAGACAATAATGTTGGCTCTGGTGCTGTGACTGGTGCTGAGGAACTCATAACTATACTGGGACAACTTACTCAGGTTATGAATAATAACCCTACCTGTATGGAGCATCCGGATCCTCCACGTGGAGGAGCCATGCTAGATCGCTTTATGAGACAACAACCTCCATCATATAATGGGACTACAAACCCGTTTGTAGAAGAGCAATGGATATGTTCCCTTGAGAATATATTTCTTGCTTTGGTATTTAATGAAAGAGAGAAGATTTTCATGGAAGTATATTGTATATCGGGAGATGCGGATCAGTGGTGGTCATTAATCCAAAACATAAAAGATGAGGAAGAGATAGAAGATATGGAATGGAGGTATTTTAAGGAAATCTTTTTAGAAAAATATTTCCCTCATGAGCAGCGAGCAGATATGGAGAGATAATTATTGAATCTAAGTCAGAAGGAGGATGAAAATGTTTCCAAGTATGAAGAAAACTTCACAAGGTTGGAAAGACATGCTGTGGACTACATATGAAATCCAAGGAGAAAAATCGATTGATTCTTTGATGGCCTAAAGCCATTCCTCCGGCGGGCTCTGGTCTCCCAAAATTTTTCATCATATGAGGACATAATTTCATGTGCTATCAAGACCAAAAAATAATTCTCTAAGTATTATGACTTTAAGGGAAAGTAAGAAAAGAAGAGGGCTATTGAAAACCCTGGGAAAGGAAATAAGGAAACATGGAAGAATGGGAGAGTTGAATTTACAACATGTGACAATTGTGTAAGGAAACACCCTGGTGAGTGCTTAAAAGGAAAAGGAGTATGCTAAAAATGTGGTCAAAGAGGAAATATTTCTGGTGATTGCAAAGGAAAAAAGGAAGAAAATGATGTTCGATGCAATAATTGTCAAGATATGGGGCACTGTGCTAAAAATTATCCAAAACATCCAGGAAATATGCAACAGAAGAGGCCAAGGGAGCAAGGACAAGCATATGCGATCAAAACTACAGAGGTTAAAGTTCTGCGTGACGTGGTGGCAGGTACTTTGATCGTTTCATCAAGATTAGAAAATGATTTATTTGATTCTAGATCATCGTGTTGTTTAATATCTTCCCAGTTTGCTAAGAAAATTATATATTTCCAATCTGATTTAACAAGGGAGTTGTCAATCAAAACTCCTAAGGGAAGTATCATTGCTACAAAATTTTGTAAATCTGTTCCCATTAAGGCATATAAATGTTCTTTATCTACTGATCTTATCATCATACCCATGATTGAATTTTATATAATCCTCGGTATGGATTGGATTTCGGACCATGATGCAAAAATTTATTGTAAGAAGAAGGAGGTTACGATTTTTGATGATGATGATAAAGAACACCTTATCTTTAGAGAAGAATCATCACCACCTGATTCTTATCTAGATCCACCCCCAATAGTTCAACTAAATTCAATTATTGGGGAGGATGAGAATGAAATAACTATGGGTGAATAAAGGAATGTTCAAATAGAGGATGTACCTATTTTGAGAGAATATGTTGATGTGTTTCCAGAATATTTACCTGCACATCCTCCAGAATGAGAAATTGAGTTTTCTATTGATTTAATTCTTGGTTCAAGGCCCATATCGAAGACCCCTTATAGAATGGACACTGTGTAATTAGTGGAACTAAAGAAACAACTATAGGAATTGATTAATAAGGGATTTATCCACCCTAATGTTTCTCCATGGGGAGCCCATGTTCTTTTTGTTGAGAAGAATGATGGATCTATGAGGTTATGTATCGAATATAGGGAGATCAATGCTATAACAATAATGAAAAAGTATCCCCTACCTCGAATTGATGATTTATTTGACCAACTTCATGGAGCTCAATAATTTTCAAAGATTTACCTTCGACCTGGATATCATCAGTTGAGTGTGAAGAAGGAAGACATTCTGAAAACAGCATTTCAAACCAGGTACGGGCATTACGAGTTTACAGTAATGCCTTTTTGATTGACTAATGCAACCTTTGTCTTTATGGATCTAATGAAAATTGTTTTCAAGGAATATCTCAATTATTTTGTAATGTTATTTATTGATGATAACTTGGTATACTCTAAAAGCTTTGAAGAACATTAAAATCACTTGCGCATTATCTTGAAGACTCTTAGAAGACATGAATCATATTTGAAGTTTACCAAGTGTGAATTCTGGCTTCATGAGATTTATTTTCCTGGCCATATTGTCTCTAAAGATGGAATCCTAGTTGATCCTGCAAATAAAAAGGCAATCCAATATTGTCCCACACCAACAAACATAACTTAGGTACGCAGTTTTATTGTCTTAGCCGGTTATTATCGGCATTTTGTACAGAATTTTTCCCGACTGTCTAACCCGCTAACGAAGCTCACATGTAAAGGGGTTAAATTGGTTTGGACAAAAGATTGTGAAGAATGTTTCTAAGAACTGAAGAGAATATTAGTCAATGCTCCTATATTGACTATACCATCGGGGAATGAAGGATTTGTTATTTATAGTGATTCTTCAAAGACAGGACTTGGTTGTGTCCTTATGAAAAACAATAGGGTTATTGCTTATGCATCACGACAGCTAATAATTCATGAGCAAAACTATCCTACTCATGATCTTGAGTTAGCTACTGTAATCTTTTCTTTGAAGATATGGAGACATTATCTTTATGGTAAAAAATGTGAGATTTATACTGATCAAAAGAGTTTGAAGTATATTTTATCACATAAAGAACTCAACATGAGGCAACAGCCTGGAGGAATATTGCAACATCTTCCCATACCTGAGTGGAAATGGGATAATTTCACGATGGACTTTTTCATGGGACTACTAAAGACTCCTAGAAGGAACGATGCAATATGGGTCATTGTTGAACGTCTTACCAAGTCAGTGCATTTTCTTACTATAAGAGAAGATCTACCACTTGAACGTCTAGCAAGACCGTATATTAATGAAGTTGCGAGACTTCATGGAGTAACCCTATCGATTGTTTCTGATCGTGATCCACATTTTACGTCAATATTCTGGAAAATTCTTCAGAAGGCCCTAGATACTAATCTTCGTTTGAGCACTTCCTACCACCCACAAACTGATGGACAATCGGAACGGAAAATTCAAACATTGGAAGACATGTTGAGGTCTTGTTCACTTGATTTTCAAGGCATGTGGGATCAGTACTTACCTCTCTTAGAATTTTCCTACAACAATAGCTTCCATTCAAGTATACAGATGGCACCCTATGAAGCATTATATGGGAGGCGATGTCGTACACCAACTTGCTGGGATGATATTGGTGAAAGAAAGCTCATGGGCTCAGAACTTGTTGAAGAAACAATAAAAAAGGTGAAGATTATCCAGAACCAAATAAAAATAGCTCAAAGTAGGAAAAAGAGCTATGTAGATAACCGAAGGAAGAATTTGGAGTTTCAAGATGGTGATCACGTTTTCTTAAAGGTATCTCCATGGAAGGGTATTATACGATTCGGTAAGAAGGGAAAATTGAGTCCCAGGTACATCGGAACTTTTGAAATTATGGAACGAATTGGAGCCGTAGCTTACCATTTGGTAATGCCGCCAAGTCTCTCCAAGGTTCACAATGTGTTCCACATGTCAATGTTATGAAAGTATATGCCAGAACCAACACATTTACTCACTTATGAAGAAGTGGAACTTGAGCCTGATCTATCTTACTGTGAAGAGCCTATCAAGATTCTTGATACTAGAGAATAAGTTCTGAGAAATCGGACAACCTGTCTGGTAAAGATTCTATGGAGGAACCGTAAGATGGAGGAAGCAACATGGGAGCCTGAGGAGTTTATGTTAAAGACATATCCAAATCATTTTAGGTAATATTTTGTGAATTTCAAGGATGAAATTTTTGTAAGGAGGGGAGAATGTAACGACCCAATATTGAAAAGAAATTACATTCTTATAAATAAGTCATAATAACATTAACTACTAAGTTCTATGGTACCCTTAAAACATAAGTTTGTCACTTCTGTGATTTGAATTTCAAAAATCCGACATACACAGTCGCGACCAGTAAGTTATTTAGAGTCCAATAAGAAAAACTTAATTTTTCGTGAATAGTAACCTACCATTATGAATAGTAACATACCCTTATGAATAGTGATATACCCTAATGAATATTATCCTTACCTATAATAATATATAAATAATATTCATGTTAAAAGTACGATATACCTATATTTTAGAATAAGTTAATGAATGTTTTAAAACTGGTTTTTGATAATAAATTATGATTTTAAATAAATATTAAATTAATAATATTTATAAAATTATTTTTGAAAAATGGACTTCATTTCTGGATTCTACACGTCAAAAAATGGTTGGGGTAAATTTTTGGGATTTTTCTGAAATACTTGAATTTTTGATGAATAGTGACATACCATAAATTGAAAAATTAAGATAAATACACTAATTATAGTGTCATGTGTGATGTTATGCTGATGTAAGCCCACTTGGTTCGGTATCACATGATAAAATTACTATTCTTGGTCATGGAATACTCACTATTCCTTATCTTGAGGAGAAATAAAAAATTAATGAGTTTTATATTAAGAAATCCCCTCTCTCCTCCACTTTAAAAACCCCCTCTCACCCCCTCTTCCAATCACTCCTCTCAAGCCTTGTGACTTCTCCAAATTCTGGAAAAATACCCTCCCAACCTCCTCTCCCACGTCTAGAAAGATTTGGTCTCATTAAAAGACCAAAACCTCTCCCTTAAGGAGGTTCTCAAGGAAGTTTGGTTCAAGAAGTAAATTCCTCTTTTCAATTCTTTGTCTTTCCTTTCAAGTTCATTTTTTTCTTTTCCTAATACCTCTCTTTATCCAAATTTTGTGATGACTCTAGTACCTTATATGTACTGTAATTTTGTCATTATAGTGGAATAAGTTATAATCATCTCCCCCTTTTTACCTTCTTTTATACTAGTAGCAAGAACACCATCCGAGATGTGTTAATTTTACACATTCAAGGACGATGGACTTTCGATTTATTTTATCATTCTAAATTCTGGTCATGAAACCATTATTGTTATGGTTGAACCAGATTATTATATATAATATAACCTATTTAATATTCTGTAATCCCTTTGTTCAAATGGTGTTAGGTTTTAAAGAAAAATGAGTTCGTTGTAATCAAAACCCACAAATTAACCGAAACAATTATCATTAAAGTTCTATATGATAATTCATCCTCGTTCAATGTAACGAAGTTATATAAATGAAAAATAACAACTATTTATGTTCATAAACAATATATAAATTAAATTCAGGATATTTACATCCATTCCACTTCATTAATAAAAAACAATTGAACCGAATATGAAAATAAGAGAAACGAACACTCCAGAACGACAAAATTCAATACAATAACTTGTCAATAAAGACATAAATTAACTAACCAGAATTATGGTATACTAAATACATGTCCAATAGGTTCTTAAATAAGTTATTAAAAAGTATAATTTCAAATTCTATGAGCTTAAGTACAAGAGCGGAACACGTTTGGAGTTAAGGTAAGGGGTTTTCCACCCGAACTTCCATTTTCATTCGGGATACTTCCATTGTCTAAATACCTCAATGAAAATATTTTTTATTGTTATTTACTCCTCATATATTCTGTATGAGTACCATTTATATGTTTAAAAACCATTATCATTCCTTATTTTATGGAATGTTAGACGTTTTAAATGGAACTTTCAAAATTGGTTCCAAAATACAAGCCCGATTCAAGGGAAGTTCTCAAATTCTTATCTATTTTCAAGAGCACTATATAATATATTTTTGGAAAACATTATCTTTATAAAATCACTCATTTTATTATGAAAATTATATCTTACTTAACCTTTTGTTTTATACAAATATTTTCCAAAAGAACTCTTCTTTTCAAAATAAAAGATTATTTATCTCAAAAATTGCTTACTGATTTTTTTAGAGTGTTTTCATCTAAATCAACACTCTTGTTGATTCAATGGTATTATTGACTTTAATAATTGATGAATCCATATACCATATTTTATTGAATGGTTTATTACTATATTTATTGTGGGCAATCTACCCTAAAACCATTCATCGTATTTCTTGGAATGGTTAGAGTTTTATGTTTAATGATTGAGGAAAGTTAGTTACATTTCATATGATAGTTTCAATATGAATGTATATGTTGTATATGTTGAACCCCGCTCATATGAGGAATTCATTGGACTTATTATGTGACAGGTGGGGCCCGCTATAGCCCCTAAATTCATCAGTAGGTCTCATGAGACAAATAGATGTGCAATTGTCCGAGGCCTTTCCCAGTGTGATATGGATTTTGGCCGAGACCTTAATCATTAGACGTCTTGCCCGAGGCCTTGAAAAAATGTTTTAGAATGTCCGAAATTATGCATTCCATCATTATGAGTTCAGATATTGATATTTCGTGTGGATATTCGACTAGTATAATACCCATGATTATTTTTTATTATGGAATTATTTACTCAGATCATATTCCTGCCATAATGTGTTCATGTTTATTACTAAAGGCATGTGTTTTCAATTATTCACCATGTCTATTGTTTATATCATCTTCTGTTGTATTGGTTACTCTTACTGATCATTTGAGCCCACTAATTTCTTATGTTTCATTTTCTCCTGACATGAAGAGGTATTTTATGAATGACTTGCAAGCATAATCTAGGATATGTGATGACTGTAGTGGAATAAATTAGTGTTTTTTTTAATTTCCTTATGTAAAGTTAAAATTATGTATGTATCTTGTTTCCAATAATACTAAACAACTTGGTCCTTCTAGATTCATATTCCTTTTAAGTATGACAACATAATCAAATAAGGCACCAAATCCATGCAACTGGGGTTGGGTCCTTACTTTAGGTTAGGGTAAATTTTTTGGATTTTTCTGAAACAGTTGAATTTTCGGTGAATAGTAAAAATATAGTTTTGAGTTTTGGGTGTTTAATGAATCATTAATGATGTAATAATGATTTTATAAATCTGGTAGAATTATTAATATTAAAATATTTTTTGAGGTGTCTGAAGCGGCCAATACCATGGGCAAATACCATGGGAAAGCCCATGGTTTTTCAAATACCACCGATGAGGTGTCCCTTGGAAATTAATAATTTATTCCCTCAATTATCCTATAAATACTAAGCCATTACCTATTTAATTTCATTAAAAAATCATCTTCAACTAATTTCTAGTATTTTTACCTCCCATGAAGTCCTCCCAAGGTGACCTCAAGCCCCCAAGTTCCCAACCTTCATGCTTTTGAAGCTACTCTTCAAGGTAAGGAAACCTTTCACCCTCCTATTTTAAGTCATGACTTACTTTATGTTATGTCTTCTAGTTTTAATTTTATTATGTGGGGGTATGTTATTCTATATCATTATTACTTTACATTTCACGTTCAATTTATGAGAGAACATTTCTGCTCTAATCAAATGATTTTCTGCAATTTTAAGTGACGTTGTTAGGCGACCGAATTTTCGTAAAAGAAATCACATCTTCTCTTTTCCTTCGAGTTTCATTTTCATATGGTATTTCCTTAAAATATCCATAAAACGATCTTATTTATTTTTACTCTATACCCATACTATATAATCAGTTATTTATGAGTGGGTGACTCTTTTCCCCTCTCTTTTCAATGTTTTCTAAAACCATGTTATATAGCCGTTATGCTGCAGAATTTTCGTCTCAAAATCTCTATTTTTTTCTCAAGAAATTATCTTGTATTATTTATTTAAATACCCAAATATATTTTAATTTCTAGGGGTATTAATAAATACATAAAATTTATCTATTTTATTCTTTAATTGACATACATATAACCCTCACTCCCTTTACATGGGTTATAAATGATGCAACGATCAAGTTTTTAAGAACATTCAAAACGTCACGATTTTGAAATGAAACCCATTTATTTTATTCTCTATGGGTTTTTTTATAAAATGTTTGATTATGATATATGTGGATTACATGAAAATAAATATATATTAAGGGTTCTCCTTGATATTCCTCCAATGCATTGGGTAAAGAATTAATCACTAGAGATGACAAGTTTCACGATACCTTGGTAATTTTTTTGAGACCTTTGGGATGAACCTTGGTGATATGTTCATGAATGTATAAATGAAATGTTGTAGACAAATATTTAAGTTATGTTCAAGTTATTTTCATTATGATATTCCTATACTTCCATTGCTCTTGTCTTTATGTTTTTATCAATTTCTTATTGATATCACAAGTAAACTGATTCCCTTGTTTGCCCTTACTGGTCCTTATGCTCATCCATTACTTTGATGTATGTCTTCAGGATATGATATGTAGTAATTGTACATAGTATGAACCTATGATGAAGCATTAAAAGTGTTTTAGAAAAATATTTTATGTTGTTTTCATGTATTATGTTCCTGATTCCCTAGACACTAGACTTTAAAGACCATCTGTTTGTAAAATGTAATCAAAAGTTATGTAATAAAAAGGTGGGATGCTATTATTGGTATCAAAGGAAAGTTTATTTATTTATGGAAATTAGGATTTAAATTTTTTATAAGAACCCTATATTAAAGTTTAAATATAGGAATAATTCCTGGTATTTTGGTGAGTATTGAGTAAGTGGTTTATCAAGAAAATAAATTCCTATCTGGATACGAGCAAGTAGAGGCAGCTCTGGCACAAATGTACCTATGATTGAAAAATATGACTAGGAGTTTCGGGCTTGACCTGGGGTATCATGGTACATGAAAATGGGCCTTGCTACACTCTAGGTTACCACACTCTCAGGGGATATGTTTGGTTAATCATAATCATAAGCTTTTTATGAATCATTATGAAGGATTTATAGAGAAATGTATATGTTTAAATCATGAAGGTTTAAGACATAAAATAATTTGTTTTTAAAAGATTCATAAATGAAATAATCTTCTTGCTAAGGTTTTATTCTTTTAGAAAATGAAAGGTAATAGGAGGAACCATGAAAATGGTGACCTTAATGGATTATGCACTGACAGTCC
This sequence comes from Viscum album, assembly GCA_963277665.1. Taxonomy (NCBI): domain Eukaryota; kingdom Viridiplantae; phylum Streptophyta; class Magnoliopsida; order Santalales; family Viscaceae; genus Viscum; species Viscum album. The sequence goes on from OY728166.1 coordinate 1,209,092,028, forward strand.
TATGATGGAATCCGGAATGGAAACTTTCATGCGAATGATGAACCAACTGAATCAAGTTATTGGAAATAACTTGAATCAAGCTGAGAGACTGATCTCAACACTAAGGGAACAAATTTCTATTGAATAATTTATGAGTTAATGACCACATCCCTTTAGTGGATCTACTGACCCATTGATTTCTGAACAGTGGATCAACTCTATCGAGAAGATCTTTTTTGTGCTCCCTTGTTCTGAATAGAAGAAGGTTACCTTGGCTGTTTATCGCTTAGAGGGAGAAGCTGATCAGTGGTGTGAACTGATTAAAAACAATAGGCCAAGATTGGGAGTTGAAGTTATATAGTGGGAAGAGTTTAAAGGGATATTATTCAGAAAGTATTTCCCTCGATCGATGAGAACATGAATGGAGAAGAAGTTTCTCGAGCTGAAGCAGAAGGAGAATTAATCTGTGGGAAGCTATGAGATGAACTTCAAAAGGATTTCACGTTACACCTCTAGATTTTTCATGGATCCAAATGGTAATGTTGATAGATTCATCAGTGTACTGAGACCTTATCTGTGGAAGAATCTTGCCAACTGAGATTATGAAAGTTATGAGGAGATCGTGTGGAGCGCGATGAAAGCTGAACTGGAGTTTGGTGAGATGCAATGGTCTCATAAATCCAATTACAAGAAAAGTTTTATGGAGACAAGATTAGGGATGATCTTTGATCAGTTAAGAGGAGGAAAGAAAGTAAAATGTCTCACGTGTAATAAATGTGGGAGGAAGTATTCGGGGAACTGCCTTCTTGAGGGAAGGAAGTGATACAAGTGTGGAAGTGATGGACACATTGCACAGAATGGTTGTAGTGAGGTGAAGCCACAAATTCCAAACTCTAATGATAAGGGGAATATGGTTCATGCCCTACCTGATGTCCAATGCTATAAGTGTGGAAAAATTGGGAACTTTTCCAATCTTGTCCAAATCCGAGGGAAGTGGAGGTGAATCACTATCAGCCTCACCAATAACCAAGAGAACAAGGTCATACTTTTGAAATCACTATGGATAAAGTTGTAACACCAAATTATGTTGTGGCAGGTACTCTTGTTGTTCTCTCAATGCTATCAAGTACCTTGTTTGATTATAGTTCTATGCATTCCTTTATTTTTTCCATGTTTGCAAAGAATTTAGAATCAACCCCTGATTTTCTAAAAGTAGAGTTATCATTCAAGACTCCTGGTGGGATTATCCAAGCATCGTTGGTGTTTTGAAACTATAGTGTTTACTTTAGTGAGAAAAATATTATCTCAAATCTATTAGTCATTCCCATGCTGGAGTTCAACATTATACTAGGGATGGACTGACTCTCAAAGTATAATGCTAAGATCAAATGAATAAGAAAGGAAATATCAGTATTCTTCAATGTAAAACCTACAATTATCTTCCAAAGAGAGATATCTCAACCTGATATTTGCCTAGAAGAACATCCTATATCCTTATTTATGAAGTTTATTGGTGAAGAAAAAGAAGGAAATGAGAGTTTAAGGATAGAAAATGTCCCCATCATCCAGGAATATGTTGATATCTTTCCTGAGGAGTTACCCGGACCTCCTTCAGAAAGATAGGCAGAGTTACCCAATGAACTCATACCTGGGTCTCATCCGATATCAAAGACCCCCTATAGGATGGAAAATGTAGAGCTAGAGGAATTAAAGAAACAACTCCAAGATCTTTTGGAGAATGGGTTTATCCGACCGAGTGTGTATCCTCGGGGAGCACCAGTTCTCTTTGTGAAGAATAAGGATGTATCAATGCAGCTATGCATTGATTATAGTGAACTTAACGTGATCATATTGAAGAACAAATGCCCTCTTCCAAGAATTTATGACTTATTTGACCAACTTCATGGGGATAAATTCTTTTCTAAGATTGATCTTTGATCTGGTTATCATCAATTGATGGTGAAGAAAGAAGATATTCTGAAAACTACCTTCCAATAAAGATATGAGAATTATGAGTTTGTTGTTGTGGCCTTCAGACTGACTAATGCACCTGCTATTTTTTTTGGATCTGACCAAGAGTCTTTAAGGACTACCTTGATAACTTTGTAGTAGTTTATATTCATGATATTATGATATATTCCCAAATTCACGAGGAGCATGAAGATCATCTATGAGTTATTTTGCAAACTCTATGGAAGTAGAGGATTTTTGGAAATTTTAGTAAATGTGAATTCTGGTTACAAAACATTTCCTCCTTAGGGCACATTGTTACCAATGACGGAATCACAGTTGATCTAGCAAAGACAAAAGTTATAGAGGAGTGGCCTCAACCTACAAAAATAACTGATATTTGAAGTTTCCTTGGATTAGAAGGATATTATTGGAGGTTTGTGAAAAAAATTTCATGACTTTCTAATCCATTAACCAAGTTAACTCAAAAATGGGTCAAGTTCATCTGGAAAAAGGAGTGTGAGAAAAGTTTCCAAGAGATGAATAAGAGATTGGTTACTGCACCCGTGTTAACTCTTCCCTCAAGTGGAGAATAATTCATGATTTTTAGCGATACATCTCTAAAAGAGCTTGGATGATTCCTCATGAAAAATGAAAAATTCATTGCTTATTCATCTCAACAGTTGATGACTAATGAGAAAAACTATCCAACACATGATCTAGAGCTAGCTGCAGTCGTTTTTTCTCTGAAGATATGGAGGTACTATCTTTATGGGGAGAAATGTGATATATACACAGACCATCAAAGTTTGAAGTATATTTTCACACAAAAGGAATTGAACATGATACAAAGGAGATGGTTGGTACTTCTTAAAGACTATGATTGTTTAATTCATTATCATCCCAGAATAGAAAACAAAGTCACTGATGCATTAAGCAGGAAAGACCCAGTTGTTCCTTATATAATGAGAATTCAAATAGATCCTTTGATTAATGACCTAGTAAATCTGGACATGGGAATTATAAGGAATGTTACATAATCAAACCTACCCAAAATTATTTCTCAACCTTCATTACTATATAAGATCAAGAAAGCTCAGAAAGAAGATCCTTTTTTATAGAATAAGTTTGAGGTTGTGAAGGATGAGATGTTTCCTGAGTTCAATATTGATCAAGAAAGTCTACTGAAATTTCGTACAAGACTATGTGTTCCATATTTTCTGGAAATAAAGAAGGATATGATTGATAAATCACATAGATCTACTTTCTCTATACATAATAGAAGCACAAAAATGTATAGGTACCTTTGGGATCATTATTGGTGGGATAATATGAAAAGGGTGATTACTGACTACACTTCGAGGTGCCTGATATGTCATCAAGTGAAGGCAGAGTGACAACTCCCTAAAGGGTTATTGCAAGCACTAACCAAAACAGCATGGAATTGGGACAATATCACTATGGACTTCATCACTGGTCTCCCGATAACTTCCAAAGGAAACAATATGATATGGGTTATTGTGGACCGTATCACCAAGACTGCCAATCTTATCTCAATTCGGGAAGATTTCTCTCTTGATCAACTTGCCAGGATTAACGTGAAGAAAGTGGTAAGGCTACAAGGATTTCCACTTTCTATCTTATCTGATCATGATCCAAGGTTCACATCAAAATTATGGAGAAGTCTTTAACATGCTCTCAGCACTGAATTGAATTTTAGTACGGCCTATCACCCCCAAAATAATGGCCAATCTAAAAGGACTATTCAAACACTCAAGGACATGATGAGAACATGATCAATGAAATGTAAAGGTGCATGTGATCAACATCTCACTTTAGTTGAGTTCTCTTACAACAATATCTTCCACTTGAGCATTCAAATGGAACCTTATAAATCTTTATATGGTAAGCGATGTAGAACTCATACTTTTTTTCATGAAGATGGTGATAAAAAGATTCTTGGGCCTGATCTTTTGCAAGAGATGATAGAAAAAGTCCATGCCATCCAACAACACATTAAGGATTCTCAGAGTCGAAAAAAGAGCTATGCTGACAACCATCAAAATGGACTAGGAGTTTGATGTTGGTAACATGGTATTTCTACAAATTTCACCTTGTAAGAGACTCATGAGGTTTGGGAAGAAAGGAAAGCTCATACCTCGGTACATTGGACCCTATGAAATCCTTGATCGCGTAGTACCAGTGGCCTATCGTCTTGCACTTTTTCCAAATCTAGCATAAGTTCATGATGTCTTACACGTATCCCTATTGAATAAGTACATACATGATCCTTCACATGTACTAAATCCAGAGGTGGTACAACTAGAACATGACCTCTCTTATAAATAGAATCCAGTGGAGATCTTGGATCGTAGATACAAAGTTCTATGCAACAAGACTACCCACCTTGTTAAGGCGCTGTGGAGGAACCACAAATGTGAAAAAGACACATGGGGACCAGAGGAGTCTATGAGGTAGAAGTACCCACACCTTTTCTCTTCTTAGGGTACGAGTTAAAATTTAGGGGATGAAATTTCTTAAGGGGGAAGAATGTAACGACCCTAACTTTTTAATAATATTTGTTTCCAAAATTTGTGTGTTATTTTATTTTATACTCAACAAAACTATATTTTTTAATTAATAAACTGAGTATAATTAAATGAGAATGTTGGGTTTCGACTGTTATATGACCATTGGTCAATATGACCGTTGGTCAATATGACCGTTGGTCAATATGACCGTTGGTCAATATGACCGTTGGTCAATATGACCGTTGGTCAATATGACCGTTGGTCAATATGACCGTTGGTCAATATGACCGTTGGTCAATATGACCGTTGGTCAATATGACCGTTAGAAACTAAAATCCTAACATTTAAATTATTATTTATAAATACAAGTGATCTTGGTTAATTAACACAAAAATAAGAGTCGATGACCTCATCCAGTAGACTCGGGCCGTATGAAGACCATCTTTCGGAGCTTGGGAAGGAGGTAGCATCACTGGGCTTTGCTATGGACCAAGCCCAAGCCGAACTTCAACAAGTAAATCTTGAACGGAATTTCCTAAGGGAGAAAATCAAGCTGATAGAAATCAACACTCGAGAAATTTTGTTTGAGCCTCCATAAGATTCTATCACCATAGCACACCTTACACTTAGGTCCTATGCATGTGTTATAAGGGGACATGTAATGTGACCTTAGTTACTTGTTTAAACTTTTTTTAGAAATAAAATTGTTATTTCTTATTATGGAAATGTTGGTGAATTTTAAATATCCCGATAAATGTAGGATGAGTTTATAGTTTCATATTACTAATGAATTTTGGAAAAAAGTGTATTTTAAAATATTTATGTAAACTTTAAATAATTAATAATATAAAATGATTTTCAAAAAATGGTCTTCTACAGTTGTGACCAGTAAGAAATTTAAAGTCTAATAAGATCAACATAATTTTTAGTGAATAGTAAAGTATGAATAGTAATGTACCCTTCTGAATAGTAATGAATTTTAATGAATAATAAATTGGCCAAAAAATTGAAACTTCACCAATGCATGTATAAATAAAATTTAGACATCTTAAAAGTAAAAAAACAATCATAGTATAAATTTGGGTATTTTTTTATGTCAAAAATATTTTATTTACATTCTATAATTAATTTAATAATTTAAAATGGAAATTTAGTTTCATAAAATTTAATCATAAACTTTTACTTTATTGTATTATGGTTATACGATAATTTTATTTGACCTTTATTACTTTCTTAAGGTGTTACAAAACAAGTTATAGTTTTATAGTTAATTTTTTGAATAAATAATTATTTTATTTAATAATTAAATTAAAAATATTTAGAAAATTATTTTCATAAAATGGAGTTCATTTTTAAATTCAGATCATTGATATTAGGTTAGGGTGAATTTTTGGGATTTTCTGAAAGAGTTGAATTTTCAGTGAATAGTAAAAATATAGTTTTGGGTTTTGGGTGTTTAATGACATCATTAATGATTTAATAATGATTTAATTATTCTAGTAGACTTATGAATAGTAATATATGCTATGAGGTTTCCTATGTGTACAATACCATGAGAAAATACTATGGGAAAGCCCATGGTTTTTCAAATACCACCGATGAGGTGTCCCTTGGAAATTAATAATTTATTCCCTCACTTTTCCTATAAATACCAAGACATTCACTCATTGATTTCATTCCAAAATCGTTCTCAACTAATTTATAGTCTTTTTACCTTCCAAGGAGTCCTCCCAAGGTGACCTCAAGCCGGGAAGGTCCCATCCTTCAAGCTTTCGAAGGTACTCTTCAAGGTAAGGGAACCTTTCGCCCTCCTCTTTTAAGTCATGACTTCCTTTATGTTATGTCTTCTAGTTTACATTTTATTATGTGGGGGTATGTTCTTCTATATCATTCTTACTCTAAATTTCATGTTAAATTGATGATAGACCCTTTCCTCTCTCATCAACTGATTTTCTGAATTTTTAAGTGACGTCGTTAGGCTGACGAATTTTCCTAAAAGAAATCACACCTTCTCTTTTCCTTCAAGTTTCATTTTCATATAGTATATATTTCTTTCAAATATCCATAAAATTATCTTATTTATTTTTACTCTATACACATACTATATAATGAGTTATTTATGAGAGGGTGACTCTTGTCCCCTCTCTTTTCAATGGTTTCTAAAACCATATTATATAGCCGTTATGCTGTAGAAGTTTCATCTCAAAATATCTCCTTTTTTTTATCAAGAAATTATCTTATATTATTTATGTGAATAAAAAAAATCTATTTTCATTTATAGGGGTATTAATAAATACATAAAATTGATCTATTTGATTCTGTAATTGACATACATATAACCCTCACTCCTTCTCCATGGGTTCTAAATGACGTAATGATGAAGTTTTTAAGAACGTTTAAAACGTCACGATTTTGAAATGACACCAATTTATTTTATTATCTATGGGTTATTTATGAAATATTTGATTATGATCTATTTAGATTACATGAAAAAAAAGACATATTAAGGGTGATTTGTGATAGTTCTCCAATGTGTTGGGTAAAGAAGTAATCCATATAGATGAAAAGTTTCACGATACCTTGGTGAATAACCTTGGTATTTTTTTGATACCTTGGGGATGAGCCTTAGTGATATGTTCGTGATTCTCTAAATGAAATGTTGTAGCCACATATTCATGTTATGTTTCAAGTTCTTTTCATTATGACATGCCTATACTTCCATTTCTCTTGTCTTTATGTTTTTATCAAGTTCTTATTGATATCACAAGTAAACTGATTCCCTTGTTTACCCTTACTGGGCCTTCTGCTCACCCTTTACTTTGATGTATGTCTCCAGGATATGAGATGCAGAAATTTTACATAGGATGAACCTATTATGAAGCCTTAAAAGTGTTTTAGAAGAATTTTTTATGTTTTTTTCACTTATTATGTTTTTTATTTCCAAGACACTAGACTTTAAAGATCCTCTGTTTGTAAAATGCAATGAAAAGTCATGTAATAAAAAGGTGGGATGCTATAAATATCCTAGGTTTTCATTGGTTATCTGTTATCTTTCATCATAATGGATCATAAGGAAAATGTGAAATAACCCAATCATATCCCTTAAGAGTTTCAAACTAGGTGCACAATAAAGGTACACTCACTGTGCACCAGAATAATGGAAGTGATATATTAAAAACCTACTTTTGAGGTTGTTACCCCTATATTAATATGTTCCAAAACCACATTATCTTATAGTATTTAAGACGTTATGTATTTCTAGGAAAACAACATAATATCTACCTTACCAAAATCATTATTAAATTATCCCACAAGTAGACAAACCTTCAAAGTTCTTCATGGGGATATGTTGCCTAATCTTTCTTATACTAAATATAGTTCTCAGGATTTCTACTAAACTTTCACTGATACCAACTGCAATGACCCTAACTCTAGTAGCCCAAAACTGATGGTTATATTATTACATTAGAACACGATACAAGATATTTCATCCCAAATGTTTAAATAGTTATGTATTCTTGAAGAAACTAGATACATATATGATTCTAATTTTATATTGAAATTAAAATACAAAAAACATATTTAAATTAAATATTCTACATCCTTAAATTCATTCAATGATTCTTTTTTCATAACTTATTGAATGTAAAACAAAATAACCTCAAATTTCCAGAAAGGTTTACATAAAAAGGAATATATTTAGATTAAATAAGGTATAATACATATTCTATGTTAAATAGCTAAAAACACATGCCATTTAATCAATAACTTGAACACAAAGAATAATATGGAAAGAATAAATGATAATCACATAATTCACGATAAATAATAACATAAAATTTAAACTCATCCATGGATATAATAAATATTCAAATAATCACATGGATAACAATATATAGTTTCATAGTGATATAATTTATAATGTGAGAAATCATAATCTTACCATCAAATCATTTTTTCAAGATAATTAATTTAAACAAGTATGGTGTATACCAAATAACCACACTAGTTTTTCTTATGAGACAAACCAATGCATTAAGGTGATATAACGAGACACACTCATCAAATAATAAGTTCAATGAATTAATCATATAAGTAAATAATAAAACTTAATTAGCATTCCTTAAGAATCAATTATTTACTATATTGGAAGAACTAGCATATAGAATGTCAATACTTTCCCCATTCAAACAGATCATAAACCAGAGAAACAATAAGTATGGTATTATTATAACATATCCACAGGGTAGCGTATGTAAAATCATATATTGTTTTTATTAATTAATATAAATAACATTAAAATATCAATAAAATCATTCTTGAGGAAAATATCTATTCCATTTTTAAAACAACTTTTAAAAACTCAAAAAATAAAATATTGTGAAAATCATTTTCTTTGAAAATATAATTATAAATATATAAAGAATGATTCAAAGTAAATAGTGGTCATAATAAAGGGAATTTTTTTTCATGATGTAAATGTTAAAAATAAATATCATTTTCAGTCTTTTATAGAGATATTCCAATGTTTCATTTAATAAAAATGTAAAAATTATCCTTTTAAATCATTTTAAAATATGGTAAATGATCATTTAAAGTAACTTTACCAAATAAGGATAGATTTTATGTAAAAAAATATCTAAATGATTTTCAGTACCAAAGAGATGAAAATGGTACTTAAAATTTTAGAAATATCCATTGGAGAATAAATTATTAATGGTTTTATCAAATAAGTATCAAATAATTATCTCAAAGGATATTAAATCATAAACAATCCCAATTAAAACGGGATTGAAACAAAAACCCCTTACCACTTTTATGACTTTTGAATCATCATCCCCAGAAATAATAACTTCAATTGAAACATTTAATATCATGAAAATAATGATATTCATGATATAACTTGTAAAAGTGGTTTTATATTCACCTCATAAATTAATATAGGTGTATAACATAAATGTATTTCCCAAATAAAGATAATTAGAGATTAATAACCCTTATAAAGATCACATCATCAAATTGAGAATTAATTAATGGAAATATTATCTACAAAAAATTTAAATCCACAAAATACAAGTGAAAAATTGAATAAAATAATTTATAGATCAATTCACACATAATCATTTCATAAAAAATTCAATGAAGAAGATTTATAACCCAATGAAAGAAAATTGAGTTAAGAAACCCTTTACCACTTGGTAGCTTTTGGGTCAAATCCCATAGTATGAAATAATTTGAATGAAAACATTAAATTCAATGAACTATAAATTATTATGTATATTAAATGTAAAATTTAATGTATATAAACTATATAAAAAATTAGATGGATTATATTAAAATATTCCTCAATTAAGGGAAATTGAGATGAAATCCCTTGCAATGATCATATCATTGAAGTGATAATTATTCAATAAAGTGATTATGTGTAAAAAAACAAATACACACATAAAATTTAAATATATAACATAATATAATTATAGGTAATTTTATACATAATCAGGTCATAATATAGTCAATGAAGTAGAAGTATAACCTAATGAATGGAAATTTAGTTAAGAATCCCTATACCTCATGCCTCTACTAAGTTTAATGTGATTTATCCACATGTATAATGGTTTTAATTTTTTTATTTATTTATAATAGAACCATATTAATATTTAAAATATCATATATGGTACACTTATAATATTTCAATGCTCTTTTATTAAAAATTCTTTATTAAAATTAGTGTCTCTGAGCATTAATTGTCTCATTTTTCATGTATTTTTTGTTCAATAGTTTGTTTAATTTCATATTTATCAAGGATATATCATATCCAAAATTATAATAATGATTTAAATATAATATATATTCATTATATAAATATTTATAATCTCTCATTAATGTTATAGATAGAAAAGTCAATTATATCATTCATAGATATGGTAGGTCATACGTATGCGTGAATGTTGTTTTTACATATCAATGGATGGAAAAAAAGAAGGGTAAATAAAAATTAAAATTTAAAAATTAATTATTATATCATATATATTTATTAAATATATCCTTATCACCATCCACGTAAAGAGACAATGAAAAATAAATCACATCACTTCATGAAGGTTGTAGTCCATACATCTGCACGAGTGACGTTATTGTTTTACAAAGGATTGGAAGGGAAAAATATAGATTTGATATTGTAATTCAAGAATAATAGTTATTTCATAAATAACATATATATTCATTATATTCATATTTATAAATTCCAAGTATAATTGTGATGAAAAAAAATTACCCCATTGTGTGGAGATGGTTTGTCGTGAGTACGCACGAGTGATATTTTCACTTTTCATAGGTTAGAGAAGAGATAGATTTTGTTTTTCCCATAATAAAAATAACATCTAGGTATATTTATGATATATAATTTTTAATTTTATAATGGGAAATAAATATTTATAGGAAGTAGAATAATATAGAAATTTGAAAGAGTTGGTAAAGATATTTTCCACTTATTCAGTGGACTTCATTTTCATCTTCTCTTATGGGACCTAGGGTTGGTATTTTGGGAATTACATAACCTGTAAAACATTTATAATTATGTTTAGGGGATAAATATTCAGTTTTAGTCGATATGGATGACTCAATGTGGTGTAAAGAATAGAGGGAAGGGGTTTCCTTTTATATGTGAGGAGAGGGGTACTTTTGAAAATTTATTAAATAATAAAATAAAATATGTGTATTTCCCATGTAAAATGGTTCCAAAATTATATGGATTCCACAATAAGGTGGATATATTCTCAATATAATCATACAGTCTAATTATTATAGATTTAGATATCATTTTATTAATTTATTTTGGATTTATAGCATGGTTAACCAATTTTAACCTTAACTGTCGTAATGACTTTTCAAAACTAAAAGGAAATAATTTTACATATAAGGGGACAATTAGCTCATAAATTAACAATTGATGAAATTATAGACCATATATAATCCATGTAGTCCTCTTTTAATATTTTTAAATACTTTTACAGAATACTATTTTCATAAAATATCATTAATGACATTTTTGAAACTATTAATTTAATTTGAATTTGCACACATCAAGAGAAATATGAAATTATAATATAAAAATTTAAACCATTAATAATATTTTATATTTATCAAAAACTACTTTTTTAACATAACAATTAATCCAAACCATATAACTTTTAATATTATTAAAATTGTTTATTTTATTATTCTATTAATTGAATAAATGTCGTGTCAATGTTGCATAAATATTTATGGTTATTATTCAATTACATAAAATTAAAAATTTATTAACATGATAAAAAAATTAATTAATCTTTTAAATAGTCAATTATAATAAAAAATATCATCTTTTTATCCTTATGTAAATATTTTAGAGACATTAATGTCAAGAGAGTGACATTTTGTAGTTTTTTTACCTACAATATATGTCATTATCCTAGAAAAATGGAAAGAAAATTCCATATATTCAAATTTAGGATGTGTATGGTTGAAATAATCTCATATAATGATTTTAATTAAATTTTTGGATGGATTTTTAATCCTTATAACATTAGTTTTAACCCTAATTAACCCATTTTACCTTTACTGTGGTAATAAAAATTAACTATGGTTATTATTCATATTGAAAAAAATTAAAAGGGGATTATTTACCAAATTAATACCTCATGATAATAAATTTTTAATCCATTTTTAAATATTAAATTTCTATTAGTGGTAGGAATTAATTTAAACAAAAAATGCAGAATGCAATAAAAACTATTTTTTCAGAAAAATGCCTTTTAAGTATTAAAATGTTTTTATAAAAAATTAAACCATAAATCTAAATTACCCAAACCAAGTATCCCAGATTCAATGGATACTTTATTACACATCAATAAGATACAAGGGATCATGTCTCCAAGGATTGGTCAGTTTGTTAGTTTTGAAGAACAATATACAAACATGATTCTAATTTTACATTGTAAATAAAATATAAAAACATAGTGATATTAAAAGTGTTGAATCCATGAACTCATTCAATGATTCTATATTAATATCCTAGATAAAGGAAACAAAATAAAGGTGAGATCAAATGATCAATAATGGTTACATACAGAGGAATATTTCATGATTAAATAAGTAATATTCAATATATTAAGGTAAATAACTGAAAATACATATCATTTAATCAATAAATTGAGAAAAAATGAATGCATGAATAATACCAAAAGAAATAATCTCATGGATAATAATAATTGAATACCAAATGAGTGAAATTAATAATATTGTATTTTATGATCTCATACAACATGATATATTTACCACCAATTCCTTACACCAAGATATTATAAACTATTGGTATGCATACACTAAAAAACTCATTTAATATGAAGAACCAGCTTATTTGTCTCATGGGACATATTGATGCATCAAGGTGCTATTTAAATCTAAGTACCACCCATCACCACCTTATTAATGAATTCCTAAAATATTTAATGATCAATTTAATTCTAGAAAATTATTTCTTATCAATAATTATCCCTATTGAGTATAGAATACGATATATCAATATTTCCCCAGTAAATCAAATAACTTTCATTGTAAAGAATTATATGTAAAACTGGTGTATGTATTAGGAAATAATCAAATCCATGGTCAAAATAATATGTATATTTAATAGAAATGTAACGATGAATGCTTATAAGAATGTGAATGTTTCAAGAGAAAGCTAATAACCAAAAAATTATAAAGATATAAATGATGACCAAAAATTCATATAGAAATTATATTTTATAGTAAAATAATGAATTTAAAATGAATTTAAGAAATTGGAAGATAAACATTCAATATAAGTTTTTATGAAGAGTTTTATTTGTAAAATAATTGAAAACTTATAGAATAAGATAAATAATATAAAATGATGAAAATCTAATTTTACTGGCTGATGAGTATGGCTATATTTGTTTTCTATGTATAATAAGGAATAAAAATCAATTGTTTGATAAAGTAATCTATGATTAGTGATTAATCCAAGAAAGATAAAGATGGAATATTTTTTTATAAATAACAAATAAGGTTGGTGATGGTGCTTGGAGAATTGTTATGGAATCATTGGAAAAAATTCTCTATGTTATGGATTTCATTCTTGAAACATTATCGTTGTGACTATGGTGATTGCATAATTATTCTTAAATGACCATGAAATATGCCAATTACACTAGGAAAGTGCACATTATCATCAAAATTTAGCAAGGTGAAAACCATGAAAATAATTATTTTCATGAATAACATATTATAGCGAAGGAATGCAATATTATTTTTATTTATTGAAAACTTTTAAGAAGTATAAGTATAAGTCCATGAAAAATTAATGGAATAAGAATAATTTGAAGTGGTTTTGAGTAAATTAGATTAATATTTGGAAATGTTTTGAAGAAGTTTCATTTGAATATGAACATGAAAATATTTATTTGCATGAGGAATTTGAAGACTGTATTAAATAATATTTTTAATGATGATGAAGTAAAGATGAAGATGGATTTAATGAGGACTAAGAAAAAAATAAAATACATATATATTTCATAAAGAATATTTTTGAGTATTGTTTTTTCATGGATTGAAAATTATATAACTTATAAATTACTAAGGTCATGACTTTTATATTAAAAAAATGTGGAAAACCACAAAAAAGAAAAGGTCTTGATCAACCCCGCATGTGTGGGAGGAATCCCTAACCACATGAGGGAACCAATCCAAAGCTGTAAGGTAGAGGAATGAGTGATGGTTTGATCACATAACACCCGTAAGGGATAGGTAGGTTGACACATCCCATTTAAGGTGTGTGTATTGTCTATGGGTCTTGAAGTATGATGGGTTTTAAGGATCTTTAGATAGAACAAAGAATATTTGTGGAATGGGATTCATGGTTTACTGTTCCTGTATCATTAAAAAATATGGATAAAATAATGTCTTTCTTGTAAAGACCCGACCCTAGTTTCCCAAAGTCGGTACCTTATTACATTGGCATGATTACAAGAAAGTAATATCTCGAAGGAAAGAATATTTTAGTAGATTTTGAAATACAGATACATACATAAGTTCAACATTTCAACTTGAAATGGAAAACAACAAATAAGTCCCATTGGGAACATCCACCACTCTAAGATTATCCCTGCAATTCAATCATAATATTTTTTTAAAAGGTTGGGGCCGAAGCCTCAATTTATTATTTAAAGAAAATACCTCTTTAGACTGGGTAGAGGGTGAACCATTACATAGCCCGAAGGCCCAAGGACAAGTGGCCTAAATACAAGGCTTGAAAGCCCATTTTTTGGCCCAAAGGACCCCTTGGTGAACAGTACTGCTATAGTACCCGCGCTGCTATAGTACCTGCTACAGTAACCGCCGCCGCTACAGTACCTACTACAGTCCCTCCACCGCAACAGTGTCGCCGCTGCTACAGTTCCACAGCTACTACAGTACTGCTACAATGCCTTGCTACAGTACCCCGGGAATTCACCCCTGCCCGGATTTGATCCCGGGTCTTTTGGATGCCAAGCAGGAGCTTGTACCACTAGGGTACAATACAGTGGATGATATCATAAGAAGGGGTGAGATCAGATGCTCATTAAGGGTAAGCAATACAGTGGACGATATCATAAACATAATCATTAGGCATGGTGCATAATTAAAATCATATTCCTTTAAAAATAATATACTTGAACACATTATGGAAGGAATATGAGCTGAGTAATTATTTCCATAATAAAACATAATCATGGGTATTATAATAGTCAAATAACCACATAAAATATGAATTTAAAGCTTAATAATGATGGAAATGCATATTCATGACATTTTAAAACATACCATTAAGGCCTCGTCCAATACATCTAAAAAGGATTAAGGACTCGTCCAAAACCATATCTAAAAATGTGCAAGGCCTCAACCAAGTCCATATCTACTTTTCTCATCAGACCTATCGATGCATCGAGTGGATATAGTGGGCACTAATCTTCACATAATAAGTCCAATACATTCCTCATATGAATGGGGATAAATATAAACAATATATAAATTCATATTGAAACTAACAAATGAAGCATAAATAACTTTCCTCGAACATTAAGCTTAAACACCAACCATTCAAAGTAAATTGGTGAATGGTTTTAAGATAAAACATCCACATTCAAAATAATAATAAAACATTCAATTAAATATGGTATATTAAATCATAAATATTAATCCCAATAATACATAATAATCAATAGTATTGTTGAAACAGAACAATATACTCTTATAAAATCATCGAGTAATTCTTGAGATAAATACTCTTTTACTTTGAAAAGTGTTATTTTGGAAAAGTTTTTGTATAAAACTAGAAATTAAGTAAGATATTATTTTCATAATAAATGGGTTATTTTAGAAAGATAACAGTTTCTAAAAATAGATTATAGAGTTCCCTTGAAAATAGGTAAGAATTTGAGAAATTCCATTGAGTCGAGCTTGTATTTCGATAAGATTTTTTGAAAGATCCTTTTAAAACATATAATTCCTCATAAATAAAGGTAGTATTATGGTTGGTAAACATATATATAATATTAAAACAGAATTTATGGGGAGTATATATTAATTAATAATAATTTAATTGAGGTAAGTAGATAATAAAAGTAACCCACAATAAAATGGAAGTTCGGGTGGAAAATCCATAGCTTAAGTCTGAAGGTGTTCCTCAATTGATCTTAATGACATGAATAATAAAATTTAGGTTCATATATTAATGATTAAATAAACTGATATACTTTTAATTTATTTATTATAACCTTATTAGGTTCATTCATGGCCTTTTGATGGGTTAAGATATTCAATTTCATTGTTTGGGAGTGTTTTCTTCCCATGTTTTCATGATCAATTTACTTATATTCATGTACAGATAAAAATATACAATGGGAATGGTTTTCCATAATATAAGTGGTATTTTATTAGTGAAAAACCATAATATTACATGGTCATAAATTTTTTTGGTTATTGGGAGTGAAGATGAATCATTATAAAAAACTTTAATGTCAATTGTTTGGGTTAATTGGCGGGTTTTTACCAAAAAAAACTCATTTTGATTTATAAATTAATATCATTTGTAAAAAAAGATTCCATATCATTAAATAATTTATAATACATATATTATAGTCTGGTTAAACCATAAAAATGGTTTTATGACTGTAATTTAAGACGGTAATAGAAATTGAAAACTCGTCGTCTTTGAATGTGATAAATTAACACAACTCATGTGGTGTTTTCATTTCTAGTATAAAAGATGGGGAAGGAGAGATAATGAAAAATTATTCCTTTATAATAAAAAAATTTCAGTACATGTAAGGTAATGGAGTCATCATAACATTTGGATGAAATGAGTAGAGTAAATAAAAAGAAAAGAAAGAAACTTGAAATAAAAGAAATGAAAAGAGGAATTTACTTCTTGAAGTAATCTTCCATGAGAGCTTATTTAGGGGAGATGTTTTGGTCTTTTTATGAGACCAAGGGGTGATATAAGTGGTGGATGAGTTTGGGAGGATATTTGAGTAGAATTTATACAAGAAAAAAGGCTTAATAGGAGTTAATAAAAGAGGGAGTGAGGGGGGTTTATAGTGGAGGAGAGGAGGGTTTTCCCATTATTCTACTCATTATTTTATTATTTTTCCAAAGAAAACCAATAGTATTGATTCATGTGATTAAGAATAGTAATATATGCATGTGATTTTGAAACAAGTGGTCTTACATCATCCTTACATCACTTATGACTTAATAAATCATGTATTTATTATTTATCATAAATTATCATATTTTACTATTCACTTAAAATTGAATTATTTTAGAAAGATCCAAAAAATTCATCATAAAATTTTTTCAAAGTTTAGAATCAAAAAATTAGGTCCATTTTATAAAAATAATTTTCTAAATATGTGAAATTTAATTTATAAATAAAATCATTATTTACTTGAAAAATACAGATTTTAAATTTAAAATTGATTTTATAATATGTTCAAAAATCAACTGAGGTCTCATAAAATTATCCTAAAATCATAGGACAATAAAATATTTAATTAGGAATATTTTTTATGAAAATAATTTTATTAATTTATTAATTTAAAATTTTAATTGAATATTTATTACTCAAAAAATAATTATTAATTCCTAAAATACTCTATTTCATTTATAAGGCATATAAATTTTATTTATACTTTCATGGATGTGGTTACTATTAATAAGGGATATATTACTATTCATAAGGTTACATTACTATTCATAAGGGTCAAGTTACTATTGACAAAAATTTAAGTTGATCTTAGCAGACTCTAAATATCTTACTGAACGCAACTGTGTATGTCAGTTTTTCAAAATTCAAATCCCAAAGGTGAAAAAATTATGTTTAATGGCTAGGTTATAATGAAGTGGTGTTTTTTAGAGACTCGATGTTTCATGCATTCAATTTTAAATTTATTTTTAAAATCGTGGGGTGTTACATTATCACCTCACAAAAATTTCATCCTAAAAATTTATCAGAATGTTACCTCACAAAAAGATTTGGGTAGTTCTTCATCATAAGCTCCTTAGGCTCCCATGTCACCTCTTCTATTTTATTATTTTTCCAATGTATCTTTACTAGTAGATTCGCCCGATTCCTCAAAACTTGTTATTTAGTGTCTAGAATATCGATAGGATCTTCACAGTAAGATATGTCATGTTCCAATTCTATACCTTTAGAAGTGAGGACATGTATTGGCTCTAGCATGTACTTTCTCAGCAATGAGACATGGAACACATTGTATACTTTTGACAGGCTAGGTGGCATAACCAAACTATATGCAACATCTCTAATTCTCTCTATAATTTCAAAAGGGCCTATGTACTTAGGGAATAGTTTCCCTTTCTTCCCAAATATCATAACACCCTTCCATGTAGATACTTTTAAGAAAACATGATCTCCCACATGAAACTCCAAATCCGTCCTTTGATTATCAGCATAGATTTTTTGTTTTCTTTGAGATGATTTTATATGGCCTTGAATATTATTTACCTTCATTGTTGTTTACTCCATAAGCTTTGGGCCCACACACTTCCTTTCTCCAACTATATCCCAACAAGTTCGTGTACGAAATCTCTTTCTATACAATGCTTCATATGGTTCCATTTGAATACATGAATGGAAACTATTATTGTAGGAAAACTCTAGTAAAGGTAAATATTGATCTAACATACATTGAAAGTAAAGTGAGCATGATTTCAACATGTCCTCTAAGGTTTGGAACATGCTTTCTGATTTCCCATCAGTTTATGGGTGATAAGTTGTACTCAATCAAAGATCAGTATCCAAATATTTCTAAAGAATTTTCTAGAATTTCGATCTAAATCGTGGATCATGATAAAAAACAATTGAAATAGTTTCTCCATGAAGTCTCTCAACTTCATTGATATAAATTCGTGCTAGGTGATCTAGTGTAAAATCCTCACTTATAGCGAGGAAATGTGAAGATTTCATAAGCCGATCAAAAATTACTCATATTGAATCATTCATTCTCGAAGTTTTGGGAAATTCAGTGACAAAATCCATTGTGATGTCATCCCATTTCCATGTAGGATTAGGTAGAGGTTTCATGACTTCTCTAGGATGTTGTCATTCTTCCTTCACTTATTGACAGGCTAAACATCTTGATTCCTAATCATAAATCTTCCTCTTCATGTTATCCCACCAAAAATTTTCTTTCAAATATCTATACATTTTAGTGATACCATGGTGTATATAGAAATTTGAGCTATGATCATCAACCAATAACTCCCTTTTCAGATCGGGTAGAGAGGAAACACATAGACTCTTCCAAAATTCCAGAATTCCATCTTTACACATGAAGTCAACCAACTTCCCATCTTTAAAAACATTAATTTTCTTTTGAAGATTCTCATCATCAGACTATGATTCTTTAATTCTTTCCAATAAATGTGGTTTTGAAACCATTTGAAAAAGTTGTGATGTTTCACCTTCTTTAATAACTCCCAATCCATCCTCACTAGATCCATGTAAAAAGGATCCTTTTCAATCCTCATTATTTTGAGAATTCCATGATCCTTCCCGATCAATGCATCAACTACCTTGTTTTCCTTTTTTTGGTGGTATTGTATGAAACAATCATAATTCTTGAGTAGTTCGAGCCATCACATTTTCCTCATGTTGAGTTATTTCTGTGAGAAGATATATTTTAGACTCTTATGATCTGTATATATCTCACATTTTTTACTATAGAGATAATGTATCCATATCTTTAGATAAAATATCACCACTACTAACTCAAGATCATGAGTAGGATATTTTTGTTCATGAATATTTAACTACTTTGATGCATAGGCAATAACTCTATCATTCTTTCTAAGGACAAAACCAAGTCCTTTCATTGATGCATCATTATAGATAAAAAACACATCATTCTTCAATGGTATAGTTAGGAACACATCATTCAATAATATCCTCTTCAATTCTTCGAAACAGTCCTCACATTCTTTTATCCATATGATATTAACCCATTTACGTGTAAGCTTGGTCATTGGGTTAGATAAACAAGAAATGTTCTGAATGAAATGTCGATAATAACCTGTTATACCAATAAAACTACATACCTCAGTTATGTTCATTGGAGTAGGCCATTAATGCATGGACTTTGTCTTCATTGGATCAATAGATACTCCATCCTTAAAGACAATGTGGCCAAGAAAGGAAACTGATTGAAGGAAAAATTCACACTTTTAAACTTCCCATATAATTCATTTCTCTTAAGAGTGTTCATAATAGTGCACAAGTGATTTTCATGATCTTCAAATATTTTAGAGTATACAATGATATCATTAATAAATACCAACAAAAATCCATCAAGATTTTCCTTGAAACCTCTATTCATTAGATCCATGAAAATAGAGGGTGAATTAGTCAGTCCAAAAAGAATTATTGTAAACTCATAATTCCCATACCTCGTTTGAAATGTTGTATTTGGAATATCTTCCTTCCTCACATGCAACTGATGATATCCATATCGAAGATCAATCTTTGAAAAATTTTAGGCTCCATGAATTTGATCAAATAGATCATCAATGATAGGTAGGGGACACTTTTTTTATTGTCATATCATTGATCTCCCCATAGTCAATGCACAACCTCATAGATCCATCTTTCTTGTTAATGAAAAGAACAGTGGATCCCCATAAAAAAACACTAGTGCGAATAAATCCATTGTCACTCAATTACTCTAGTTGTTTCTTCAGTTCCATTAATTTTGTAGTGGCCATTATATAAGGGTTATTTGATATGGGCCTTGAATTTGTAATTAAGTCAATGGAAAACAAAATTTCTCACTCTGGAGGATTTCTAGGTAAATCTTATGGAAAAACATAATCATATTCTTTCACAATAGGTATATCCTATATTTGAACATTCCTTTCCTCACCCATAGTTATTTTATTCCCCTCCTCCATAATAATTGAATTCAGTAGAGATACTGGGGGTGGATCTAAAGGAGAATCAGATGGTGATGTTTTTTCTCTAAAGATAAGGGATTCCAAATCGTCTTCAAAAATTGTAAATGCCTTCTTCTTGTAATAAATTTTCAAATCATGGTTCAAAAGACAATCCATACCAAGTATTATATCGAATTCAATCATGGGTACAATAATAAAATTAGTATACAAAGAATGTTTATATGTCATAATGGGGACTTCCTGAAACAATCTTGTTGTAATGATACTTCCCTTAGAATTTTTAACTGAAAACTCCATTATTAAATAAAATTGTAAATATCTAATTTTCTTGATAACCTTGTGAAGTTAGCTGTATACTTTTCAAAATTCTCATCTTCCTTTTTCCTCAGATTCAAAACCACCTTTCCATATATTCTCTCCGTTCACGCAAAATGTATTTCTCTAAGAAAAGTTCTTTAAATTCACTCAATTATAGGTTTTTTATCTCTTCCTCCTCCTTTGTGTTTTGAATTAGTGACCAAAATTGATCATGATATCCTGATAGATGATAAACTTCCATAAAAACCTTCTCACTTTTGTTAATTCCCATGGTGAGAAATATCTTCTCTAAGGTACTTATCCACTTCCCTACTATGAATCGTTTTTTAGTCCCATTAAATGATGGAGGTTGTTCTCACATAAAGCTATATAACATTTCTCCTCCATATTGTGGATCTAGAAGCTCCATATGAGTAAGGTTATTGTTCATAACCTGAGTAAGTTTTCCCAGTATAGTTATAATTTTCTCTGAACTAGTTTCAACTCTAGAGACAATATCATTATCTTTCATAGGAGGGAAATTCCTACATGGGATACATGTGTTCAGGAGGTTTCCATTCCTTCCACTAGGGGCCATTTCTAAATAATGTCATACACTAGATTAGGTTATGAATCATAATGTATTATCTCAACTTAGAAAAAAAATACTTAACATAAATTGAAATACCATGCATGGCTAACCCCATAATCATAAACATGGTTTCTTTGAGTAAAATTTTAATTTTAAATCCTTAATATGGATTGTAAAGAAAATGTGGATTATCCTATGCATATCCCATGGGAGTATCAAAACAAGTGCATAGTAAGACCCATTTCTTGTGTACCAAAATACCCCAGGTCAAGCCTAAAACTCCTTATCTAAGTTTTCACTCTTATTTACTTATGTTCTAGAACCACATCCACTTGTAGTATCTAGACATGGATATTTTTTCTAGAAATATTAACATAATCAATTCCTTAAAAAATTCTAGTATGTTCCTATATGTTTGTCCTCAAATACTAACTTAGGGGTTTGTTCCCTAATATACATTTTCTAAATCTAGTTTCCATGTTTTCTACTAAACTTCCTATGATACCAACTTTAAAGACCAGACCCTAGTTTCCTAGAGCCAGTGCCTTATTACATTACATTGGAAAGATTACAAGAAAATTTTATCCTGAATGAATGAATATTTTAATAGATTTGGAAGTTCTGATACATACATAAGTTCAACATTACAACATGAAATAAAAAATAAAAAATAATTTCCATTGGTAACATCCACCACTCTAAGATTATCCCTGCAAGTTAATCATAATATACCTCTTCATGTCATGGAAAAAATAAAACATAAGAAAGGGCGAGATCAGATGCTCAGTAAGGGTATGAAATACAGTGAAATATATCATAAACACAAACATTAGTCATGGTGAATAATTGAAAACACATGCCTTTAAAAATAATAAACTTGAACACATTATAGAAGGAATATGAGATGAGTAATTATTTCCTTAATAAAACATAATCATGGGTATTATACTAGTCGAACAATCACATGAACTATGAATTTATAGCTTTATAATAAGGGAAATATAGATTTCATACATTCTAAAATATGCCATCAAGGCCTTGACCAAGACATCTAAAAATTATTAAGGCCATGGCCAAAACCATATCTAAAAATGGGCAAGGCCTCGACCAAGTCCATATCTATTTGTCTCATGAGACATACCGATGTATTGAGGGGATATAGAGGGCCCCAACCATCAAATAATATGTCCAAATTATTCCTAATATGATCCTGGATAAACATAAACAACATATACATTCATATTTAAACTAACATATGAAACGTAAATAACTTTCCCCGAACATTAAGCTTAAACACTAACCATTCAGAGTAAATTGGTGAATGGTTTTAAGATATCACATCCATAATCAAACTAATAATAAAAAATTCAATTAAATATGGTAGACTATATCATACAGATTAATCCCAATAATACATAATAATCAATAGGAGTGTTGAAACAAATGAATATACTCTTATAAAATCATCGAGTAATTCTTGAGATAAATACTCTATTACTTTGAAAAGAAGAGTTCTTTTGGAATAGTGTTTGTATAAAACCATAAATGAAGTAAGATAGTATTTTCATAATAAAATTAATTATTTTAGAAAGGTAATGGTTTCTAAAAATAGATTATATAGTTCCCTTGGAAATAGGTAAGAATTTGAGAAATTACCTCGAGCCAGGCTTGTATTTAGGGAAGAAGTTTTGAAAGATCATTTTAAAACATATAATTAAACATAAATTAAGGTAGGATTATGGTTGGTACACATATATAGAAAATTAATACAGAATTTATGAGGATTAAATATTAATTAATAGTAATTTAATTGAGGTAAGTAGTTAATAAAAGTAACCTGAATGAAAATGGGAGTTCGGGTGGAAAATGCTTACCTTAAGTCCGAAGGTGTTTCTAAAGTGATCTTAATGTCTGGAATAATAAAATTTAGGTTCATAAATTGATGAGTAAATAACCTATTATAAATTTAATTAATTTATTATAACCTTATTAGGTTCATTAATGGCTTTTTATGGGTTAATAGATTCAATTTCATTGTTTGGGAGTATTTTCTTCCTTGGTTTTCACGATCAATTTACTTTTATTCATATACAGATAAACATTTATAATGAGAATGGTCGTCCAGAATATAAGTTGTATGTTATTAGTGAAAAATCATAAGATTAAATGGTTATAAAATTCATTTTTTATTGGTAGTGAAGACTAATCATTATAGAAAACTTTATTTACAATTGTTTTGGTTAATTGGTGGATCTTGATCACGACGAATTCATTTTGATTTATAAATTAATATCATGTGTAGAAAATGATTCTAGAACATTAAATAAGTTATAATACATATATTATAGTTTTTTTAAACCATTATAATGGTTTCATGACTATAATTGAAGATGGTAATAGAAATTGAAAACCCGTCGTCCTTGAATGTTATAAATTAACACATCTTAGATGGTGTTTTCATTTCTAGTATAAAAGAAGGGGAAATGAGAGATGATGAAAAATTATTCCTTTATTAAAACAAAATTATAGTACATGTAAGGTAATGGAGTCATCACAACATTTTTATTAAAGGAGGTGAGGAAAAGAAATGAAAATAAAGGAACTTGAAATAAAATAAATGAAAAGTGGAATTTACCTCTTGAAGTAATCTTCCTTGAGAGCCTCTTTAGAGGAGGGGTTTTGGGTTTTTTATGAGATAAAGGGCTGATGGGAGTGGGGGAGGAGCTTAGGAGGATATTTGAGCATAATTAAGACAATTCACAATTCTTTATAGGACTTAAGAGAAGAGGGACTGAGAGAGGTTTTTATAGTAGAGGAGAGGAGGGGTTTCCCATTATTGTACTCATTGTTTTAGGATTTTTCCAAAGACAACCAATTATATTGATTCTTGTGTTTAAGAATAGTAATATGTGCATTTGAGTTAGAACCAAGTGGTCTTCAATCATCCTCACATCACCTATGACTCAATAAATCATGTATTTAGTATTTATCGTAAATTATAGTATTTTACTATTCACTTAAAAATGAAGTATTTTGGAAAAATCCCAAAAATTCACTATAACCATTTTTTTTGACATTTCTATTCCAAATATTAATTCCATTTCATAAAAATAATTTTCTAAATATGTGAAAATTAATTTTTTTTTAAAATTTTTATTTTCTGGAAAAATACAGATTTTAAATTTAAAACTGATTTTATAATACGTTCAAAAATTAACTAATGTCTCATAAAATTATTTGAAAATCATAGGAAAAAAATATTTATTTAGGAATAATTTTTATGAAAAATAATTTTATCGATTTATTAATTTAAAATTGTAATTAAATATTTATTACTCAAACAAATACCAACACATAATTATTAATTCCTAAAATACACTATTTCATTTATAAGGCATCTAAATTTTATTTATACTTTAATGGGTGTGGTTAATATTTATAAGGTCCATATTACTATTCATAAGGGTATGTTACTGTTCATAAGGGTCAATTTACTATTCCCCACAAATGTAATTTGCTCTTATCAGACTCTAAATATCTTACCTAACACAATCGTGTATGTCAGTTTTTTGAAATTCAAAATCTCAGAGGTGGAAAAATTATGTTCACTTTCTAGGTTATAACAAAGTGGTATTTTTTAGAGGATTAGTGTTTCATGAATTCAATATTAAATTTATTTTCAAAATCTTGGGGTGTTACATTTCTAATCTGGAAAATCTTGGTTGTTTGATCTCCAAAATGATGCCACTTTAAATCACCACTATTATCTTCAAACTCCAGATATAGATGAACGTGTCACTGAAATGGATCATATCATCATCATTTTGGTTATCTCTGGTGATAATTCCTATATAAGGAGACTCATTTGATAGTCTGCACATCATGTATGCAATATATATCTTGTATGCATGAAATATTTCATAGAATATGATTCATCTGAAATGATATGATGTTAAAGTGAGGCTAACACTCACATATCTAAATGAAATCAGTATTAATTCATGTGATTCAATTCAAATTCATGTGAAACTTCATTACAAAATAATAAGTTGTCCATAAAGAAGAAGAAACCATGAATCTTGACATTAACTTGTGATAAAAATGAAAACCACATCTAAAAATTTCAAGAATCAATATCTTCAAGTAATCAAATGTAGTGATTAAAAAAACATAAAAAATGGAAATTCATGTTGGTGAAACTTGGTTTCAAGGGATGTGGATACCTATACCCATAAATAATGAACCATTAGGAATGAGCTCAAGGTTTCCAATTGAGAGAGAGAGCACTCATTTTGTTATGAAATAAAAACAAAGCATCTGGGAAATGTGTTTCAAAAAGAAGAAGATCTACATAGCTTTATTCATGTGTCAGGATAACCTACCAAGATCCAAAGTATGCAACACAAAGGAGAAAAATCTTATATTTAACACTATTGTGTACTACAATAGATCCTACATACATTTTTTTACACATATCTTATTCAAGTTTCCTTGAATCAAAAAAACTTTCAAGAAGAAGAATAATTTGTGCACTAGAACAGTTGTCTAATGTTTGAAAATATAGTGTTTTCTCAAGTAGTTACATGAAGTCTTTTCATGTAGAAGATAGTTTAATGGATTTTTAGGAATTAATTGAAAAATAATAGTTCAATCACACCCATTCATATTTCTGTGAGCTTGTGTGTGGTAGTCCAAGAATAATTTCATGAATGTATGAAGAAATACTCTATAAAAACACAATTTAATGAAAACTAAATAGAAAATCAAATCATATAGTATTTAAATACATGTTTAAAGGTTTTTGGTTGAGAATAACATGCATTGTATCGCATATTCTAGTCTATTGATAAGTCAAGAACAAATTTAATTGATACTTTTTAAGAATTATCCTGTATAAAGTATATAGAAGTATTTTTTCACTAATTTCACACATATATGTGATTTTGGGAACATCATTGATAGGGGAATCTTCTGAAGAATTTAATAATTGAGGAATATGAAAACTTGTAGCATTTTGATAAATCGTCAGTTGTTAATTCTA
Source organism: Viscum album (assembly GCA_963277665.1). Lineage (NCBI taxonomy): Eukaryota > Viridiplantae > Streptophyta > Magnoliopsida > Santalales > Viscaceae > Viscum > Viscum album. The sequence goes on from OY728166.1 coordinate 1,209,118,930, forward strand.
AGAAAGTAGCGAGTTAGAGTGGAAGTCTCATCTTCCACATATTAAATAGTATTCAAACTATGTGCATAAAATAACATTGATATAGTATTAGTCTGAGACCTCTAATAGAGGAACAAGGTTATTTAGTTGATGCAAATACATCCAGTGAATTAGAGAGATCTTTTTTAGAAGTTTAATGAATATCATTTAATGAAATGGTGGTGCTGGTATAAAAAATTCCATTAATGAACTGGTGGTACATATATAAATAATTCCACTCACTCAGAAATATTGATTGTTTCCTATAGAAACATTATGTTGAAATTCTGGCCATTTTTAATCACTACGATGCTATAATGTTAACAGAACTCCTGAAACAATATTAGGTTGATCATGAAAAGGTGTAGGCATTTTTTCTAAACCATATAAAAATCATTACATACTGATATTCCTTTTATTATATTTATTACATGTGTATATTATTTTTGAGATCACATAACATATTCAATACTCTTAATCAGGGTAGAGGTTTGAGAGTAAGAGGGGAAAATTTAAAATAAAGTAAAATATGGTTACACTGATTACCCCCTCCCCTCAGTGTCCCCACATGATCCATCTCATCTCTAAAAGTGACATCAAAATTAAACTATTTCACTAATTAGTGGAATAAAAGAAAAATTTTCATGAAAATTATATTTATAAGACCCATGTTCTAGAAGAATCACATAGAGCTACTATCAGTGTCACTGATAACTAATTAAAAGTTAAATCCAGAAGAATCAATGACCTTGATAACTATTTTAATGAATTTAGTTGATAAGATAAGGATTTGATTAATAAAATTAAAGGTGAAATGGAAGTTAGACAAACATCAATTGAAAATGATAAGATTTTCCTAAAAAAGAAATGTATTTAAGTATATATAAAATTAAGAAATTTGAAGTAGACATGTATTGAAACATTGTAAGTTTCTAAGAAGAATAACTCTTCTAATAAAAAATATAAAGAGGTATGTTTATATAAAAAAATTATATAGGATTATGTCTCTAAAGACACTCATATTGGTGGAAAGAGGAACTCAAAAAAATCTCTTGATCAACCTTATACAGGCTCTTGGAAGAAGGTAACCCATAACCTAGTTAATTGTGTGTTCTTATAATGAAATATCATATGCTATTGAGAGTTAAAAGTTAAAATATTAGAATTCTTGGGTTGATAAAAATATGATAAATACACCAAAACACCAAAGGTGGATATTGAAAATATTAAGAAAAATAACTCCTAAAATGATTCTCTAAAGGAGTAAAGTTAAATCCAGAAACAACAAGGCACAAAATCTTGGTAGATTTGTACTATAAGAAAAAAAATATATTTGTTGGATAATATTGGTGTTGATGAAAATTTTAACATTAGACTATTGATTGTTGGTATAATGTTTCAGCATATAAACACTATAAAAGGCTAGTTTAAAGGGGGTGAAAATATGATGATAAGATAAATCCTTCAAAACTGAATCATAATACATATATAAAAAAGAATATGTCTATCAAGAATATATTTTTTTGTCTTGAAGACTTATATAAATATTACAACACACATGGACATAGTTATAATGAATTACATTATATACCTACAATGAACTATGATTATATTTATGAGAAGAGAATACCAAAAAAATGTAGAAACAAAGAAAAAAAGCTAAAAAACTGTCTTGGGGAATAAGAAGACGAAGGTAATCAAGAAATATATGAAGCAAGATACTCAAAAGAAGAATTATAATATTTATTCCAAGGATGTCATATGAATCAAGAAAACATGTTTGTACCATGGAAATAGAGGTCATACCATGGACCATTGTAAAATTTCCATGGAAATAAATGGAACAAGGATTAAATCATGAAGAGAATCAATATTGTAGAGAAACAATAATATAGGATTTATTGAAACATTCTTGAATAATATTATAATAAATTACCCAATAAGGGTAACTCAAAAAAATTTAAGAAGCCATGTGGAAGCTTTAAATAAAAATAATTTAAAAAGGAATTCCTAATTATTTTCCCTCATCGAGTGCAAGATTCTAGATAAATACAAAAAATATGAAGATAAAAAACTAGATAGAGAAAATGAAAAGGGAAAATAGGTTATTCCATATGAATAAAAAATTAATTTAATGATCGATTGTTAAAAAATGAAAACTCAAGTGTTTTAGAAATATTTTTTGGAGGGTGAAAAAAGGGTATAATGTTATAAATTGTAAGACACTTCTACTTACACAAAAAGAGACATTAAAGATAGAAAAAAATCATTATGAGATGCTATTTCACTATTGTTAGATACAGAGATAAATAATCCACAAAAGATGAAGGTGAATTAAATAAAATATTCCATGATATCAAAGAGATATAGGGGTGTGAAATGTAAAGGATGCACAAGAAATAAGAGTATAATCCACTTTATAACTACCAAGAAAAGAGTCTATAAGTTGAGGAAATATTCTTAGCCCTGGTGAATTTACTAAGAATCTCATAAGTGTTAAACTTTATTCCCTTAATTATTGTTTATTATTTTTGTACTTAATTTTAGGTAATTGAAGGTGATGTACAGTTTTTAAAGGATACTTGAATGAAAAAGTGGAATACAACAAGATGGAATGATTATTCATGATTTGATAAAATCTTAAATTATTGAACAATGGTGGGTTATTGACATAAAATTATTGAATATTATTTTATGAAACCGTACATCATGTATAATAATGATATTTTACCCCGTGAGGGGGAGAGAACATAAAGGATATCCTATCAAATATTGTTCAATGAATATTGGTAGGATCAATTCATCTCTACATAATCTAAAAAAAGAGGAAATATGAGACCAATTCCTTCCCTTATCTTGATTATATTAAATATGTTCATAAAGGGGGAGTTTTGTTTCAAGAATATTCTCATATAAAATAGGAGAATATTATTCTTTCACTTGAAATTTATAATATATTTGTTAAAGTGTGTAGTAGAATATGTTTATTTATAAATTTGTTTTATACAACCCCCTCTTTGAGAAGTAAGTATGTTTTGATCCTGATATCACATTGATGGTAGTTAGTGGACTACATAGACAATATTTGATGTATATATATATATATATATCTTATTTTCTACACTAGTTTAGCCCAAATATACCTAGAGTAAAAAAAATATTTTTCTAATAAAACCATTTAGTAGTATCCTTCTTTCATTATAAGGGGAAGTGAATTCCAAATTTCTTTAAAGGTATAATAATAAATGAGAAAACCCCTACTTTAAACCTTTGAATTAATTTTAAATAAGTGGGAGATGATACATTCAATTTATTTGAGGAAATGGTATTGATAACAAAGACATAGGGGGAGATTGAAAATCTAATTTCAATGGTTTATTATTGTGGTTGTATTTATTACCAATGTATAATAAGAAATAAAATTCAATGTATTATGATGTCCTATGTGATTATTGATTGATCATGGAATGATAAATATAGAAATAATTTGAGAAAAAATGAATATGGCTAGTGATTATGCTTGGTGATTTGTTATGGAAACATTATATACAATTATGTATGTTATAAATTATTTTCTTGAACATTTATCCTTTTGAAATTTATGATTGTAGAAATATTATTAACGAGTAAGACATGTGATAATTTCACTCTGAGAATGAACATTTTGTTCATCCTTTAAAAAGTTGAAGACCATGAAAATACTTATTTTCATGAAGAAGATGCTTCGGTGAATGCATGAAATACTATTATTATTACATGAATACATTGAATAAGTAAAATTACAAGGCCACAACAAATTCATTACCTAAAGAGAATGTGAAGTGTTCTTGAGTGAATTATAAGAACATTTGAATATGTTGTAAAACATTTTGATTTGAAAAAGTGAATGAAAAAATTTATTTTCATGAGGAACTTAAAGACCATGAAAAATAATGATTTTCATGATGATGAGGTCAAGATGAGGAAGTAATTAATGAATAAAATGAATAAAATAGACATATATTTTTATTTGAATAATATTTTTAAAATGTTTTTTGGTTGGTTTAAGAATTATTTACTTTGAAAATTAGCAAGTACACATTTTAATATAAAAAAATGTCGCAAACCACCCACTATCAAAAGGTTGGATCAACACCACATGTATGGGAGGAAGCCTCAACCATAAGAGAGAGCTAAACCAAAGATGGAAGGTAGTGGGATGTGTTAATGTGTAATTGTATAGTTCCCATAGGGGACAAGAGGGTTAGACCATCCTATATATGTTGTATGCATGTAACCGGGTCCCGACCTCGGTGTCAGACCGAACGCTTGGTGAAGTGGGATGTGTTATTAAAGATCACCATATATAATGGAGAATCAATGTGGGAAATTATGTATGGTGTATTTTTCCCTCTCCATTAAAATATACAAATAAAAAAGGCCATCTGATCCAGCTAATCTCAGTTGTTTGATCTCCCATGCCACACCAGTTTAAAACACCACTCTCATCTTCATCCTCTCAACAAAGATGTTTTTATAATTGATAGGATATGATAATCATTAGTTTATCCATATCTGGTGATTATTCATATATAATGAGTATCAGTTTATCATCTTGACATCATGCATGAAATCTATATCTTTCATGCATGAAATATTTTGAATAATATGATTTAGCCAAGATGAACAGAAGTTATAGTGAGGTTTTAGCTCATATATTTGAATTCATGCTGTATTGATGCATGTGATTATGATCACATGCACATGATACTTCATAAGAAAATAATAACAAGACCATGATGGAGAATACATAATTAATATCAATGTCAGTATGTGATAAAAACCAATCTAGTTCTTTATGATTTCATGCATCAATATCTTTGGTCATTCCAAAGCAGTGATTATGAAAACATAAAAAATGGGCATTCAATTTAGTGAAACTTAGTGGAAAGGGAGTAAAATACCTTTACCTATAAATACCAAACCATTAAGCCTATTATTAGTGATTCTTATTAGTACAGGGAATTATTATTTTTCAAATAAAGATAGATCATCCAAAAAATAGGTTTCTCAAACAAGAATATTTGTCCAATATTCTTATTGCATGATAACAACCTCCCATGATCCTAAGTAGGAATTACAAAGGAGAATAGATCTCATCAACTAAAACTTTCATGAAAAGAAATAAATCATGCCTATAATTTGTTACACATATCTTATTTGAGTTTCCATGAATTATCAAAACTTTCACAAAGGATAATGATCTATGAACATGAAAAATTCTATAAAAGATGAGAAGATAGTGTATTATCAAGTAGTTTAATGAAGGCTTTGCATGTAGAAGATAGTTCTACAGATTTGTGAGACATGCACAAAGAAGTATAGTTCACTCACACATATTTGATCTTTTGCAAGGCAGATAGAGTTTTCATGTGGAAGACCATGAATTTATTCTTTTCTCCATGAAGGAATACTCAAGAACAATGTAAAAAAAATAAACATAAATAGAAAATCTAATAATAAAGTAAGAAAATACATGTGATACGTTTTTTTGGATGATAATACCATGAATTGTATCACATATTCTTGTGGATTTAGAATTCAATATTAAATTTATTTGAGATTTTAAAATCCTTATATTGAATACATTATACAGAAAAATTTATATTGACTCATTGAACACATCTAGGTGAGGTCAGGAACTTCATTGATAGAAGGAGTATCTTCCTAATAATTTGATAATCAAGGAAGATGAAAACTTGTAGTGTGTTGATGTAACATCCCAACCTGGCTCACCACTAAACCGGTGGTCGAGCCGATGCATCATGTGACCTCAAGCGTGTCTCCCCGTATGCCATAGGCTTCCAACTAGCAGTGAGGGTCTTAGAAGGTGATAGTGGGGAGACTATACCCTCTTATCAGAGTTGTAAAACGGTATTATTAGATTATAAACAATACACAAAAGAAAAATCAATATAATAACAGTTGAAAAAGCAATGGAAGAATAATAGTACTCATTTTATAAAATTATCCAATGCCAAATATAAAATAGATGAATTCATGACATGAAGGTACAACTATAAACGCGAATAAAAATATAGAATTCTTAGATATCGATGAAGAAATAAATAAAAAAAAGACTTAAGCCCTGAGGGAGATCTCCTTCAGCATCCAGAGCTTCCACTCAATCCTCTACTCCTATCTCCAAAGTATATGTAATGGCACAATCCTGAAACCAAATAGAATCTACTTGGGTACCCCAGTACAATGGCGGCCTGAGTAGGGTGTGAGATATAAATATCAGTAGGCCGGAACCACTGATGTCTAGCCAAAATCCAGACATTCAATATATAATTTAAACGGTATGAAAGCGTGTATAAATAAAGTAAGTAGTACAAAGTAACTATATACCCAAGTACCTGCTTCAGGCCTCAGCTGGTGTCTGAACATGCATTATACATTTTTCATGCATACAAAAAAGTCATCACACATTCATTTACATTTACCAATTATCCAAACCTCATTAATTTATATAAGTCTCAAGATCCGACCTAAGCTTGACATCCCCTCTATACGTCACTCACAACAGATGTCTCTGAAGACCATCTAATAAATCAAAGTAAAGACTGAATCCAAGCTTGTTCTTTAGCTTGGATAACACATCATAAGATATTCAATTTAATATTTCAAGTACTATGTCTGATCCTATCCACTAAAAATAGTGATTCTCTCCAGGGTTTGTCCACAAAACAATGTTTCACCCAATTCATTAACAAGTCTGAACCATTTCTCATATTCAATTCACAAAACATAATATAACAGATTATTTCATTAAATATTTAATTCAAATCATGTATGACCAATTGGACTGACAGTCCAATGTCAATTAATGGGTATAAAATTCCATGTCTAGCACCCTCGTGAGTATTTAGAGCATCAGTTCTTGTCTCACAACCCATGGGTATTTGGAGCATCAATCCCTGACCCATAAAAGAGTATATGCATGCATGTTGGGTGGAGAACGCCATGTCTAGCACCCCATGAGTATTTGGAGCATCAATCCCTATCTCACAACCCATTTATCAATCATACACACATATATATCATTGGTGCAGAACATATTGTCTAGCACCCCATGAGTATTTGGAGTATTAGTCACTATCTCACAACCCATATGTCAATCATGCATATATTTTTATCATTGGTGTTCAGCGTCATGTCAAACAACCCAAAAACATCCATTATTTAATTCATAAATTAATTAATCAAAACTGTTAATTAATTCAACAACTAATTAACTACATAAATCTCCCATCAAATAATTCCACAATTAATTAATCCATCAATTTAATTAATCTACCAAGAAAATCACATCCCAAAATTAAATCTCTAAAATTAATTATCTCATTGTAATCTCACTTCCCATAATTAATTCCCAAAAATAAATTCTTTAAAATATCACTACAAAAGCACATAATTTAATCCATCATTAAACATCTCTATTTAGCCAAAAACAACGTATCACAAATAATTGTCACATCAATTATCTCATTCTGATTCCAACATTTTTTAATCAAACCCACCATTAAAATCTTAAATCAACATCATAGTATTTAACTTTAACCATTAACAATTCATCATTTAAATTAATGCATGCCATATAATTAATTCAATAATTATTTAATTTAATTATACCCTTTTATCAATTCAGTAATTGAATAACCTTTCACATCACTAATAAGTAGTAATTAATCCATCATAAATTATGTCATTCACCTAAATCAATATATTATAATAAATACTTTGATTAATTATTTATATACAGTACCAAAGAAAATAATTAATATTGATAATTACTTATGTGATCTTAGCAAAAAAAAATCATTTAATTATTTAAGATTTTCACTTTAACCAATTAGTAATACATGCTTAAAAAACACATGGTCATGTGCTCATTTATCTCACGTGGAAACATCATTCAACAACTTCAAAAGCATTGTATAAACATAATATATATCACATTTACCAATTTAATCAAACTTACTAAATTCACATTTAGATGAAATAAAATATAAATACTTCACTGCATAAATTAAATATAAAAAAAAGTGCAACAAGAATTTTATTAATGCATTTATAAAAGTTGAACTCATGGGAAGGAACCCTACCTTGGGGTGGCACCATTTTAAATATGAAGCGCTTTAATGTACTTGGAAGCAACCAGTCCATAACTAGTCTGCAATCGCGTGCACACACACCTTTTTAATATATATATATATATATATATATATATCTTTCTACACACACACACACAGATATATATATATATATATATATATATATATATATATTCACGTGTGTTCCTTGAATGAATATAAATAAAATTCAAAATATTAAACAGGTACTGAGAATCAAAGTAGTAAGGATCAACGCACCTCTAACTAGGTATTGTGGACTCATATAAATTATCAAACCCTTAATTGAATGATGTGAAACAATACCATGATTATATAACCTTACCCGAAACATGAATGAAAAGAGAAAACGAACCCATCCGCCTCGCCTTTTCCTGCATATACCAGAATACGGACCAAAGCATCTAGAGGAGCCCCTTACACATCCCTAGAACTGAAGAAACAAGGAAACCCAATAAAACCCGAACCTTATGGTTTTGGATGATAAAAAGGGCGAGGGAGGATCCAAACGGACAATTCTAATCACAAAACAAATTCAGATGGACTCACCTCGTCAAGATAGACAAGATTCATGAAGACACCGGAAGGATTCGATTGCGTGAAGAGGAGCCGGCGAGGGGGGTGTAGAATGCCTCAAAGGAGAGGACTGGTGCATTTTTGTTGTTCCTCTCATATGGTGGTGTGCCTCCCTCATGTTCTCTCCCATAATTATAAATTACACCCAAGATAAACTAATAGTTTTAATATAATCATAACAATATTTATTATTCTCATTTAATATAATATTTCTTCATTAATTAACCTTTAAAAAAATGTTTCATATTTAATTCTGAAATCCCCCATTAATCAACCAATTAAATTCTTGAAAATTTATTTAATTAAATTAACACAACAATAATAATAACATCCTTTTTATTATTATTATTATTAAAGAAATATTTTATTTAAATTAAATAAAAACACATTTTAAAAACCGGGTAACCCTGCAGCAGACCCACACTGTTTGACTAACCGTGCATAGCCGGATATCTACATTTAAAACAGTTCCAAAGAACACTTCAAATTCAACTTAACAATGAATTTAATTAAATAAACCCTCTATTTCACATCAATTAATTAAATTACTCATTAACTTAAATTTAATTAAATTAAACACAACTCCACATTTACTCCTCATTTAATATTTTCATTTAATATTACCCTTCTTTGATAACACCCAACACCTCATTAACATATTTTTTAATTAAATTCATTAAAAAAAATTAAATAAATAAATTTCCCACTTCCTGTTATTTAAATAAATTCTGTCAACACCATTTAATTAAATTAAAAACTCCAACTCATTGACATTATTTAACTAATTATCTCAATCTGAATTAATTAAATAAACCCCCCGCTTCGTAGTGATTAATTAAATTATTCTTAACAACTTTAATTATAGAAAACCTCCAAAATCCATTATTATTATTTTTCATAATAATAAAAATAACCATAATTAATAATAATTATTATACTCATAAAACCATAATAATAATAATGGAACTATTATTATTCAAACCATAGATAAAACCCAACACCTCTCTTAAATAAAAAAAACTTCTTTATTAATTATGAAACTCCTTATTCAATTAAACACATCTTCATTAAATCTGAAACTCCTTATTAAATTTTTTTTTCTTTTAGATACCCAAAGGCCACATTAATTTCCCATAACTATTACACCTCATTAATTATGCAATTAAAATCTTTTAACTTCCAAAATAATTTAATAAACTCCATAATAATAATAATAATAACATCATCATTAATATTATTATCTATTTATTTTATTTACACACAAAACCCCAATTTAATCTGATTTAATTAAAATAAATAAATTATTAAATTGGGTAAAATGAACAGGTTGGACCGCAACTGCGTGCAGCCCGTGTAGATCCATTAAAGTGTAATTTTTGGAATTTGGTGCTCCTGAGACTAATCGGGACATTCGTGAAAATTATCAGGTATTCACCCAAGTCCAAAAACGAAACCTTTAAGTGTTCCAATATAAGGAATTATGTTCCAAATCACGGTTAAAAACCCGACCCATTGATAAATCGTAAAAGTTTGAAAATATTCTTGTTTTTAACCTAGATAAAAAACACAAGAATTTACAATCTACCCACCTTAAAAAATTCTCATCCCTAATAATCCATTAATACCTACTACAACATCATATTACTAAGGTTGCAAAATGTTCATTTGAACAACCACATTACATTTCCAAACATAAAACATACATTTAACCAAAACATAACCTCAACCATTTAATTATTTAAAACTCGAGCTAGATATCACTTCTAAAACTCTTCCAAAGCTTACTAGTGGAACACTACCCACCTTAGGATTGTCTATGTCATCACAAGAAAAGACAATCCACTCAATATTATTCTAGTTTAGAAACACCTTAAACACATGTGTGTCATTCCTCAAACCCCAATCACCACCTTAAAACAACTTTTAAGAAAACCGTAACTTTAACTTATCAGCGTGTCATAACACCCGAGTCCCAAAAGTAATCTCGAGTAGTGGGATGAACATAATTTAATGGCCCAGTACATTCTAAGGGTACTACCTACCTTGGGCTAGTCCCTTATGAAACATAAATGTCGACCCTCTCTCTTGGTCACACAAAAACAAAATCACTAGGCTCAAAAGCCCCCTTTTCTTTAAGTCATTAACATCTAATTCATTCCAACCTTTAAATAATTGAATGAATTTCAACAAACACACAAGTTCGTTTTCACAATGAGTCACTCGGTTTTCAATCAACGCCCCACAGGAAAAACTGGCATTCTATAACAAATATCCTCTTTAAACATTTAACATTTAGTGTTAATCAATTTTAAACAGGTAATTTAGAATCTAAATTTCTTTTTAACATAAAGGCGACCTCTAAGGGTCTTACTTATTCGATCCAGGTTATTCGACAAGCAACCCAACAATAGTTCATATCAATTAAAAAAATCATCATCTTTACATTTATAATAATTTTCAAAAATACATGGTTATAGAAGTCTTAGTCACATGGGTGGCCACTTACCAATAGATAATGTGCCCATAAACCTTATCACTGGCATTTGGATCCCATTCAATCAAAATTAGTTCATTTTATTATTTAATTTAATCATACCCTTTTGTTAATTTAGTAATTGAATAACCTTTCATTTCACTAACAGGTAGTAATTAATCCATCATAAATTATCACATTTAGCTAAATCTATATATTATAATTAATCCTTTGATTAATTTTTTATATACAGTCTCATAGAACATAATTAATATACTAAATTATTTATGTTATCTTAGCAAAAAAAAAACATCATTTACTTATTTAATATTTTCAATTTAACCAATTCAGCAGTACATGCTTAAAACAAACACATGGTCATGTCCTCCTTTATCTCATGTGGGAACATCATTCAACAACTTCAAAATTATTGTATCAACATAATATATATCACATTTAGAAATTTAATCAAACTTACTAAATTCACATTTAGATGGAATACAGTATAAATAATTCACTGTATAAACTAAATATAAACAAAAGTGCAATAATAATTTTATCACTTCATTTATTAAAGTTGAACACATGGGAAAGGACCCTATGTCAAGGTGGCACCATTTTAAATCCGAAGAAATTTAATATACTTGGTGGAAACCAGTCCACAACTAGTTCGTAATCGCATGTGCACACACCTTATATATATATATATATATATATATATATATATTTCTACACACACACACATATTCATGCGAGCGCCCTGCAACAATATAAATAAAATTCAAAATATTAAACAGGTATCCAAAATCAAAGCAGTAAGGTCCAACACATCTCTAACTATGTACCAAGGACTCATATAAATTATCAAACTCTTAATTGAATGATGAGAAACAATACCACAATTATATAACATTACCTGAAACATGATGGCAAAGTGAAAACGAACCCATCCACCTCACCTTTTCCGATAGACGCCAGAATATGGACCAAAGGGTCTAGTGGAGCCCATTGCACATCCCAAGAATCGAAGAAACAAGGAAACCAAATAAAACCCAAACCTTAGGATTTGAGCTAAGAAAACAAGGTGATGGAGGAGCCAAACAGCCAATGCGAATCACAAAACAAATGCAGAGAGACTCGCCTCCCTAAGTTGAACAATATTTGTGAAGACACCAGGAGGACCTGATCGCGCGAAGAGGAGCTGGTGAGGGGGGGTGTAGCGTGCCTCAAAGGAGGGGCCTGGTGCATTTTTGTTGTTCCTCCTGTATGGTGGTGTTCCTCCCTCATGTTCTCTCCCCCAATTATCAATTACACCCAAGATAAACTAATAGTTTTAATATAATAATAATAATATTTATTATTCTCATTTTATATATCGTTTCTTTATTAATTAACCTTTAAAAAAAGGTTTCATAATTAATTTTGAAGTCCCCCATTAATCATCTAATTAAATTATTGAACATTTATTTAATTAAATAAACACAATAATAATAAAAACATCCTTATTATTATTATTATTATTAAATATATATTTTATTTAAATTAAATAAAAATGCATTTTATAAACCGGGTAACCACGCAGCTGACCCGCACTGCTTTACTAACCATGCATAACCCGATATCTACATTTAAAATGGTTCCAAATCACATTTCAAATTCAACTTAACAGTGAATTTAATTAAATAAAACCACCATTTTTCATCAATTAATTAAATTACCCATTATTTTAAATTTAATTAAATTAAACACAACTCCACATTTACTCCTCATTTAATATTTTCATTTAATATTACCTTTATTCGATAAAACCCAACACCTCATTAACACATTATTTAATTAAATTCATTCAAAAAATTTAATTAAATAAATTCCCCACTTTGTGTTATTTAAATAAATTCTCTCAACACCATTTAATTAAATTAAAATCTCCAACTCATTGACATTATTTAATTAATTATCTCAACTCTAATTAATTAAATAAACCGTCCGCTTCATAGTGATTAATTAAATTCTTCTTAACAAGTTTAATTATAGAAAACCTCTAAAATCCATTATTATTATTCTTCATAATAATAAAAACAACCATAATTAATAAAAATTATTATACTTATAAAACCATAATAATAATAATTGCATTATTATTATTCAAACCATTGATAAAACCAAACACCTATATTAAATAAAAAAGGCTTCTTTATTAATTACGAAACTCTTTATTCAATTAAACATATATTTATTAAATCTGAAACTCCTTATTTAAAACAAAATGTTTCTTTGAGAAACCCAAAGGCCACGTTAATTTCCCATAACTATTACAACTCATTAATTATGCAATTAAAATATTTTAACTTCCAAAATAATGTAATAAACTCCATAATAATAATAATAATAACCTCACCATTAAAATATTAAATCAACATCATGGTACATAACTTTGAGCATTACCAATTCATCATTTAAATTAATGCATGCGAAATAATTAATTCAACAATTATTTAATTTAATCATACCCTTTTATCAATTCAATAATTGAATAACCTTTCACATCACTAAGAGATAGTAATAAATTTATCATTAATTATCTCATTTAGCTAAATCAATATATTATAATTATTACTTTGATTATTTATTTACATACAGTCTCAAAGCACATAATTAATATACAAACTTATTTATGTTATCTTAGCCAAAAAAACATCATTTAATTATTTAATATTGTCACTTTAACTAATTCAGCAATACATTCTTAAAATAAACACATGGTCATATCCTCATTTATCTCACATGGAAACATCATTCATTAACTTCAAATCTCTTGTATCAACATAATATATATCACATTTAGCAATTTAATAAAACTGACTAAATTCACATTTAGATGGAATAGAATATATATACTTCACTGCATAAATTAAATATAAAAAAAGTGGAGAAATAATTTTATTAATTAATTTATTAAAGTTGAACACATGGGAAGGGACCCTACCTCGGGGTGTCACCATTTTAAATCTGAAGTGCTTTAATGTAATTGGAGGCAACCAGTTCACAAATAGCCTACAATCGCACGTGCACACACCTTATATATATGTATATATATTCACGCACGCATCCTACAACAATATAAATAAAATTCAAAATATTAAATAGGTACCCAGAATCAAAGCAGTAAGGAACAACGCACCTCAAACTAGGTACTGTGGACTCATATAAATTATCAAAACCTTAATTGAATGATGTTAAACAATACCATGGTTATATAACCTTACCCAAAACATTACAGCAAAGCAAAAATGAATCCATCCTCCTTGACTTTTCCGAAAGATGCCAGAATACGGGCCAAAGGGTGTAGAGGAGCCCCTTCCACATCCCTAGAACCAAAGAAACAAGGAAACCCAATAAAACCCAAACCATAGGGTTTCAGTCGAGAAAACAGGGTGAGAGAGAAGCCAAACAACCAATGAAAATCACAAAACAAATGCATATGGACTCACCTCACCGATACAGACAAGATTTGTGAAGACACCGGGAGGATTTGATCGCGTGAAGAGGAGCTGAAGAGGGGGGTGTAGTGTGCCACAAAGGAGGGGCCTGATACATTTTTGTTGTACCTTCAGTATGGTGGTGTACCTCCCTCATGTTCTCTCCCCCAATTATCAATTACATCCAAGATAAACTAATAGTTTTAATATAGTAATAATAATATTTGTTATTCTCATTTATTATAACATTTCTTCATTAATTAACCTTTAAAAATGTTTCATAATTAATTTTAAAATTCCCCATTAATCATCCAATTAAATTCTTGAAAATTTATTTAGTTAAATAAATATAATAATAATAATAACATCCTTATTATTATTAAATTTATCTTTTATTTAAATTAAATAAAAACATTTTAAAAACTGAGTAACTCTGCAGCTGACCTACACTGTTTTACTAACCATGCACAACCCAATATCTACATTTAAAATGGTTCCAATGAACATTTCAAATTCAACTTAAAAATGAATTTAATTAAATAAAAACTCTTTTATGAATCAATTAATTAAATTACTCATTACCTTAAATTAAATTAAATTAAACACAACTCCACATTTACTCCTCATTTAGTATTACCATTTAATATTAGCCTTCTTTGATAACACCCGCCACCTCATTAACACATTATTTAATTAAATTCATTCAAAAAATTTAATTAAATAAATTACCACTTCATGTTATTTAGATAAATTATCTGAACACCATTTAATTAAAGTATAAACTCCAACTCATTAAAAATATTTAATTAATTATCTCAATGCGAATTAATTAAATAAAACCCCCACTTTGCAGTGATTAATTAAATTATCCTTTACAATTTTAATTATAGAAAACATCCAAAATTCATTATTATTATTCTTCATAATAATAATAACAACCTTAATTAATAATAATTATTATACTCATAAAACCATAATAATAATAATCACATTATTATTATTATTCAAAGCATAGATAAAACCCAACACCTCTATTAAATAAAAAATACTTCTTTATTAATTCCAAAACTCCTTATTCAATTAAACACATCTTCATTAAATCTGAAACTCCTTATTAAAAAAAACGTTTCTTTGAGATACCTAATGACCACTTTAATTTCTCATAACTATTACACCTTATTAATTATGAAATTAAAATATTTTAACTTCAAAAATAATTCAATAAATTCCATAATAACAATAATAACATTATTATTATTATTAACACTTTATTTTATTTATATAGAAAACTACCATTTAATATTATTTAATTTAAATAAATAAATTATTAAACTGGGCAAAATGCACAGGTTGGACTAAAACTGTGTGCAACCCATGCAGATCCATTAAAGTGGACTTTTCTGAATTCGGTGCTCCCAAGACTAATCGGGACACCCGAAAAAATTATCAGGTATTCCCCCAAGTCCAAAAATGAAACCTTTATGTGTTTCAATATTTGGAATTAAGTTTCGGAGCACAATTTAAAAACCAACCCGTTGATAAACTGTAAAAGTTTGAAATACTTTTCATTTTTAACCCGGTTAAAAAACATGGGACTTTACAGTTGATAAATATTAAATTATTTATTTTGATAAATTAGTGAGTTATAATGGATGTTACATCTTCAAATTATTTAATATCACTGGTTCAATGTGTACAAAATGTTATTGATGTAGTAGTTGTCTAAGACCTGTAGTAAAAATTCATGGTTATTCAGTTGATGCAAAGAGATCCTGTGTATTAGAGGGATATTTTTTCAAAAAAATTGAATATCCTTTTAAGAATTGGTAGTTTTGATATAAATAACGCTATTGAATAACTAGTGGTTCAAATATAAAGAACTCCACCTGCACAGAAGGATCGATCATTTCTTACAGAATCATTTTGTGCTAATTCTAGGTGTTTTTAATCACTATAAAGTTGTAGTGAAAAGAGAATCCATGAAAAAACTACAGGTTTATCATTAAAAGGATTAGGTATTTATATAGAAACTTGTAAAAATATTTGTGTACTTTTTTTATTATCTTTATTACATATGAATGTGATTATTGAGAGTTCATAATAGATTAGTCCATATTTAATGGGGAATAGTTTCAAGAGTAGAAGGGGATAATTGAAAGTAAATAAAAAATCAGTAAATTTTGGGTATATTGATTTCACCCACATATCAGTATCCATGTACGATCCATATGGGCTCTTAAAATGGTTATGGTTTCCGGAAATTCTGTTAACATCATATATGTTAAAATGAACATTCCATTTAATTATTTGTAAAGAAAGATAAAAATAACCATTTTGAAAAATATTAGAAAGATTATTTTAAAACCATGTAAAAATTCAAGGAAAAATTATTTTCCATATATAAATAATGTTAGTAAATAAAAAGGATTATTGGAAAATATAGACATTGAAGAAAAATAAACAAAATCAAAAATGAGAAATAATATTGTATTTTATTTTAAACATTTTATTCTTGATTAAAATTAAAAAGAGAGATCATTTTAGAATAAAAAATTTAAAATCCTTAAATATATATAGGATACTAAAATATATGGGTTTTATGAACGATTTATTATAATATTCCTTTGATGAAAATAAGAGTAATCCCAAAAAATGAGATTGTAAAATAAATTCTTACCTCCTTGTTAAATTTTAAATTATAAACCCTATATAGTTTAAACTTGAATTTAAAATTTAATCATAATTAAAATATATATATTCATGATAAATAAATCAAATGGGTAGTATATACACCACATAAAAATAAATTGGTGCATAATAAAAAATATGCCTCAATAGAGTGTAAATTGAGATGAAATCCCTTATAAATATTGTATCATGGAAGTCAGAATTGATCAATGAAGTGATTATGTGTAAAAAATGTAACTATAATGAAATTTAATGAAATATAATATAATCAATGTTTATTTCACACATAAACCTGAAATAACAGACTCAATGAATAAGTGATATAATCCAATAAAAGAAAATAGATCTAAAAACTCCCATTCATCAACATAGACTTTAATTGTAAGTGTATTTAAACTCATATATGAAAAAAATATTTTTAATATAATTACTTAGTAGAACCATATACGTATCTATAATGTTGGTCAGAGTAGGACACTCAATAGGGGGTGACTTTTGTTTCTATTAAAAATTATATCAAAAATTAATTTTTTAGTAAGTCCCCCAATTCAAAAGCAAATAGGCCAGTTAACCAAATTAGCAGATTTAAAAAATATTTTAGATTTTTAATAATTCCTTAAAGATTGATTAATTCTCAATTAACAAAATTTATGAAGTTACATCAACTTTTGAAATTATTCTACTAAAATAATTATAGAAAAAACACTATCTAAGATTAACTATCAAAGAAAAGTAATGTTTTCTTGTTTTAATAAATAAAGATAGACAAGAAAACAGAACATGAATAGAGTGGATAAAAAAAGATATTTGGCCTCAAGAAGATACTTTGTCCCCTCTACTTAGTGATCATCGTCCACCATGAAGTTTATATTAATAAACATGATCCAGACCCTATATTAAGGATTACAACAGCATACAAAGCTGTTCAGGTCTAACTGGACCTCTACCGAAGGTATTCATGGGAAACTAAAACAACCAGGTCACATAGGGACCTCTACCGTAGTTGTATGTGGGAGTGGAATTGTGTAAGAGAGTTGCAATGAGAGGATTTATTGTATACTCTAGTTTAGCACATGAGATAGTGTGTGTTTGTAATACATATACACACACAAAACAGTACACAACTGATTAGAAATGATATGAATGTGTTTAGAATGATCTAAGTGATGTTCATGATGATTCAGGACTTCATAGATGTTGTATATGTGAAACTTGATTCCACTTCCATAAGTAGACACAAAAAACAGTGTACCATGAAATCTCTTTATTCTGGTTTCTAGGAAAATTAAATGTTCTACAAAGATCTCCTTTTCTAGGTTTTTTGCTACATGATGTTCAAACTTTGGTGTAGAAAAAGTTTTATCTTGTTCACTACATGTAGAATAAGTGTCGTGGATCTAATTCTTGGTTTTGTATTACACCATGCCTCTTGTCTATCTTCTACGCGCACTACCTTTTAATTTAATCTCAGGTGCTTTTCTTTTAGCTCATAGGGAGCATGATCTCCACACCTCATACCTCGTACTGTCTACTGAAATGTATGAAAAAGGTCATTAATAATATAATTTTCATTTAATATATCAAATATGAATTTTAGAACTAATTTTGGATTTAATTTAAAAATAAATGACTGAGTCTAGAATGATTTCACAGAAGCGGTGACTCAAGAGCAGTGTCTTGGAACGGTGTCACTGGAATAGTGTCACTAACTTTGCAAGAATTCTGAAACCGGTAGCATGGTGCATGATATATATCAACGACATCTGGTCCTTTTTGAATATTCTGAAATAGTTAGCTTGATACCATAGTTCCTGGTCCTTTGTAAACATTTTATCCGGTAGGTTACTAAAACGATGACTCATACTTTACCAATTTTCAGACTAAACAATGATTGTGATTCTTCTAATCGATGACTGTGTGTTCAACTTAATAGTGACTCATACTTAGCCAAATATTTTCAACTTGTCTTATAAAATAATAATTAATATAATAGGTTTACATTATTCATAAGCATATTGAGAAATAAAGAAACATGATTAAACTTGATTTGTGAGAATTAAAACCAGAGGAGTCCAAAAATATCCCTCTTTTTGATGATCACAAATCATGGCATTTACAATACATACATATTGATCAAAGTAGAGGATAAACATTTTTCTTAACATATTAGACATATTATGTGTGATTAATACATAAAAAGATTGTAATTAAATTTACCATAGATACCCTTTCTGATTTCTCCACTTTAATACCATAAAAATTTTTAATTGAGTGAAAGGAAGTACCATCTACGTTCTATAAATATAGTACAATGAAAAAAAGTAAATCACAACCCTATTAAAAAACATCCAATCACTTTGGATTTAAGTCCACCATCTCTTTTCCTTTGGCAGAGACAATATGTGTAGAGGTAGTATGTATAGATTTGGTAGTTGTAGAAGAGATATAGCCAAGAGAGAGTGAAGCCAGAGACATCACTACAAAAATATAAGGTGTAAATCTTGATCTAGATGAAGAATGAGTTATAGGATACCTATTAATGACAGTTATAATCTAGATCATACCCTCAGTAGGGGTCATGGAAATATGATTAAATGAGGTAGAGGAAGAAGGAGTGGTAGAAGGAAGCAGGCTAGGTCTGAGAGGAGTAGTTGTAGGAGAAACTATGACTATGCTGTGATCATGTAGATAAGGCTTCAATATATTTATGAAATACTTGTTGATCTCACCACCATACTCTATAGACTTCTCAAAATCAACCTTACTTTCCATAAACATCTCAAGAGTAGGAGTAAAATACTTAAACTGCTTGACTTACACCTTGAAATCTTGAGTCACTGAAGTTAGAATCAAATTCTCCACCCGATATTTGAAATGACTTTTCAGTTGGTGCTTGGTATAAATCTTTGTAAAATAGGAATCCACCTTCTTTGAAATATCACCTTGAGCATAATAGGAAGTCTTAGAGTAAAATCTAACAATATCATGCACATGCTCATTGTAATTTTCAATATTACTTAGGATTTCCTAACTTGGAACACCAATCTAATATTGAATCTCTTCTCTAATCACTGATCTGATCAAGTCACTATCCAAAGGCTGAAAGGTATGTATAGAAGATGATTGAGATGGAGAAGATAAGGTGAAGGTATTATTCTTTCTTAGAATTGTCTCCAAAGATCCTTTATATTCATATTTTAGGAGATTTATTGTAGCCATAAGTCCACAAATTTCATTTTCTACTTTGGTTTTGTTCTTGACCACTTCTTCAACCACTAAAATAAAATTAGGTTGAATATGAAATACAACCTTCCCTGAATGCATGTCATCATCCTCATCACTGAGACTTGAAACTGAAGTATGCACAGGAGTAGCTTTCAAATACTTCCTCATCTCCCCAACCAAATATCTTAAGGATTTTACTTCATTACTTAGCAGTTTATTTTCAATCCTGGCTTTCTAGATCTCATGAAGCATTAGGGGTTGAGTTTTCCATATCAGCTTTAACAAAAGC
This sequence comes from Viscum album, assembly GCA_963277665.1. Lineage (NCBI taxonomy): Eukaryota > Viridiplantae > Streptophyta > Magnoliopsida > Santalales > Viscaceae > Viscum > Viscum album. Next base: position 1,209,139,852 of record OY728166.1, read on the forward strand.
ATTACAGCATCTCTTTCACTGATGTTAATCACAAGAGCAGGTTGTGACTTCATAAGATTTAGAAAATCAAATAATAAAGTATCTCAAAAATACTTTAGATCCTCATTACATACATAGTTTAGAGTTTCTTATGTAAGATCAAGAATAGGTACTGGTTCTTGAATAGAAACCACTTCTTTGGTCGTGATAAGTTTGATTTGAAACATAGTTTGAAGGTCTATTTCCCTAACCAAGGACTTATTAAAAACATTAACATCAATAATGCTTGGAACCCTATTCTAGGTTTTCATTGAACTTGAATCAATGGGATTTGGAACTTCATCCTTTCCAAACTGGGGGTTTTATCCCCCTCAACTGATGCTTCCCTTGAAGAATTAAGTGACTTCATCATGTGAACTCTTTCCACAAATTCTATTATCTGTTGTTACCTCTCATTCTCATCCACATGTACTTCAAACTAGCCAGCCTATTCAACACTTGTTCCAGTAGGTACATGGACTTCTCTTTCATGACCTTCACCACTTATCTATTTTTATTTTTATTTTCCTCTTCTATTAGCTTTATCTATAGAAGCTTCTCTATATTTCTACTTTTACTTTTCAACAACTTATTTCATATCATCACATTCTTTATCTTCATTATCACCATGAGTTTCATTATCTCCATTATATTCTTCATTCCTCTTATACTCTGTCTTAGCATTATCTTCCTCCCCTTCATCTGAATATTCTACTATTTCATCTAATTCTAAGCAAGGGTCCTTGATATCCTTAGGTCTTGAAAGATGGACAATTGGATTATAATCCTTATACAACTTTTCATTATCTATAACCCATGACTTCTTCCATATATTCCAACTAATTTTCATTTGTTGGAATATATCCTTAGACAAAAAAATTCACAGTCCTCAACAATTTCATTAAATTTCCCTACTAGTCCCTTGGATTGCAGTATTCTAGAGATGAATATTTAATAGAATAGGGAAGTGTACATAGAGGAATTTTTGATCATGTCACACATATAAAGAATAATATACTTTCAAATATCCATCCTATGACCATTCTTTAATAGATGCAACAAGAATACATCTTTATATTTTAGTTTAGCATAGTCACCTTTCCTTGGACAAATTAAGTGTTGAATAAACTTGGACAATAAACTATTTTCTCCATCTGACTCAACAATAATTGTTCTTCTCTTCTTTTTATTTCCTGTTAATACATACAAAGACTCTTCCATGCTAAAAATATCACTTTATGGAAGATGGTTTCTTTTATGATCCTCGAAGATACCTTGATGAGGTACTCTTAAAAAACATCCCACATCCTTAAGGAAAAGAACATATTTTTCCATTTACCCAACTCTTACCCACAAATTCATCCATTTTATTAAATGAAAACTCGTAATACTAGTAAAAATCAAAAAAATCATTGGATATATGAGTATATTTTCATTTTTAAACCAGTCTATCCATCCCTTCTCTTCCAAAATACTAAGAACAAGCGAATTAATTGAAAGAAGACACTTTGACATACTTCCTTTTTAAACATGACTACACAATCTCTCCGAGACTAGGGTTTAGAGGTTTTTCAAGAATTGTTATCAAGGAATTTTTTTCATTATTTGACGAGTGGTGTTTCTCTAGAGTTGAGGAACAATAATGCTTAAATATAGACATTTTAGACATTAAGTATGGGAGTTTAGAAGATAACACAAGGTTCGAGATAGAAGGGTTTCAATTTCAGGAGTAGAGAGAAAAAGTGAAGTGAAGAAGTGATTCAAATTGACCAGTTTTACCATTTAGGGATTTGAGGAGTCGTAAATAAAAAATATGTGGAAAAAATATATTTAAAAAAATTACACATAAATATTTATAATAATATAAAGCTAGGTTAACACATTGAGTCTATACGGTGAGATATCGGCAGTGAGACATCAAACTGTGATACATAAAATAGTGAGACATCAAAAGGTGAAACATCAAAAGGTGAAACATCAAAAGGAGAGCAATCAAAAGACGATACATCATATGGTGAGACATCAAACACTGAGATATCAAATGGTGAGACATCAAATGGTGAGACATCAAACAATGTGACATAAAATGGTTACTCAAATTTCATAATTCCCAATTCATGTATGATATAACTCATTCTTTCACAACTTAATGGCTTAGTAAAAATATCAGCAAGCTGATGTTCTGTGCTAATGATTTCTAATGTAATATAACCCTTTTCATAATAATCTCTCAAAAAGTGATGTCTTACATCAATATGTTTAGTTCTCGAGTGAGAAATTAGATTCTTAGAGATGTTAATAGAACTTGTGTTATCCTAGTTTATAAGGTCATGTTTAAATTGATATATATAATATACAGAAGTGTGTTTCACCCAAAAAATATAAGCACAAAAACTACCAGTATCTATGTATTCATCTTCAGTAGTTGATAATGCAACAACATTTTTCTTCTTACTACACCATGATACTAGTGACTTTCCCAAAAAGTGACATGTTCCTGAGGTTCTTTTTCTATCTAACTTGTAACCACCAAAATCAGCATCAAAATAACTAACTAAGTCAAATGATTGTCCTCTAGGATAGAATAGTCCTAAGTTGGTAGTATGTTTGAGGTATTTGAAAATTCTTTTAAGAGTATTTAAATAAGATTCTTTAGTATTTTATTGAAAATGATAACGCATACATACACTAAACTTAAATTTAGTTCAGCTTGCTATCAAGTAGATTAGACTTCCAATCATTCCTCTGTATGTGGTTTGATAAACAGATTTACCATTTTCATCAAGATCCAACTTACAGGTTGTACTCATAGGAGTATCACTACTTTTAATTATATCTAAACCAACACATTTTATAAGATCTTTAGTATAGTTACTATGATTTAAAATAATACCTTATTTATTTTTAATGATTTGAAATCCAAAAAAAATTGAGTTCTCCCATTAAAAACATTTCAAATTCATTTTTCATCATATCTAAAAAATCAGCACATAAAGACTTTTTTGAAGATCCAAAAATAATATCATCAACATATATTTGTACTACCAAAACATCTTTAGAAATTATTTTTATAAAAATAGTAGGATCAACTATACCTTTTGTGGAACATTTAGAAAAAACAAAAGTACATAGTCTACCATATTAAGCTCTTGGATCCTGTTTTAAACCATATAAATCCTTTTTTAATTTACAAAATTGATTTGGAAAAAGAGGGTTTCTAAAACCAGGGGTTGTTCAACAAAAACATCCTTAACTATATACCCATTTAGTAATTTAGTCTTGACATCCATTTGATATAGCTTGAAATTTAGATGTGTTGTATATGCTAGAAAGATTCTAATGGCTTCAAGTCTAACAAATGGCAAAAAGATTTCTTCATAGTCAATGCCTTCTTCTTGACTATATTATTGTGCAGCCAATCTAGCTTTATTTCTTATATTATTAACAGCTTCATCTACATTATTTCTAAACACCCACTTAGTTCCCATATTCAAGGTTTCTTTAGGTCTATCCATTAGTTTCCAAAAATTATTTCTTTCAAACTGATTCAGTTCTTATTGCATATCCATTACCCAAAATTCATCATTAATTTCATCATTGATAATATTAGGTTCATGTTGTGACAAAAATTCTTGATGTTTAACCAGGTTTCTAAGAGAAGCTCTAGTTTGAATTACTTTATCTAAGTCTCCAACTACAACATCTAAAGGATGATTCTTAATAGTTCATGTAGGTCTAGAAAAGGAAGGGATAATAATTTTATCTTCTTCAATAGGTTTGGGTTCATCATGAATAGTGTTTGGATGATTCCAAAAATTGGATGAGTTAACAATTTACTTAAGAGGAGGATAAAAGGATTTGGTCGTTATGTACAGATTGGACAGATCATCCTCAATATTTTCTAGGGAGGTCTTGGGTTCATGTGGACCTGTTTCATAAAATTATTCATGTATATATTCTTCCACACACTTGGATATTTTAATAAATACTCTATATTATTTTCTAGATATTGAGTATCCTAGAAATATTCCTTCATTACTTTTGGAGGCAAACTTTTCAAGATTATCCTTAGTGTTAAGAATATAAACTTTCAACTAAAAACATTAATGTGGCTAACTTTGGGTTTCCTATTGTTCTATAACCCATAAGGTGTTTTAGTAATAATAGGTCTGATTAAGACTCTATTTATTATTTAACAAGATGTATTGAGAGCTTAATCCCAAAAATAAATAGGTAAATCATATTCATTAAGCATAGTTCATGCTATTTCTTGTGAGGTTCTATTTCTTATTTCTATAATAACATCCTAATGGGGTGTATGGGGAGCAGAGAAGTTATGGCTATTTCCATTTTGTGAGAAAAAAGATTCAAAATATTAGTTTTCAAACTCATGGTAATGGTCACTCCTTAAGGTTTTAATCCTAAGACCACTTAGGTTTTCTACTGTTCTATCAAACTTAGTGAAATTTGAGCACGATTCAATTTTGTGAGAAAGAAAAAAGTCTAAGTATATCTAGAGTAGTCATCAACTATAAAATAAACATAATGCTTCCCCTTAAGACTTGAAACTCTATATGGTCCAAAAAAATCCATGTGAACCAACTCAAGAGGCTAAGAAGTGGAAACCTCTTTCTTTATTTTGAATGATATTCTGTGTGATTTTCCTTTTTATAAAGGATGGTAGAATTTATTATTTATAAATTATAGTTCGGGTAGATCCTTGATTAACCATTTCCTTGTAATATTCTTAAGTGAGTGAATATTGCAATTTCCTAGTTACCTATTCCAGCTTCAAGACTCTTTGTGAAAATCATTCAAACAAGAAACATTTTGGGAAATTAAGGAATCTAAATTAATAACATAACAATTTTAATTTCTAAAATCATAAAAACTAAATCATTTTTAGAATTAACCACATTACATGAATCATTTTCAAATTTAACATTGAAACCATCATAAAATAACTGAGTGATTCTAAGAATATTATATTTTAATCCATCAACAAAAAAGAACTTTAGAAATTAAAATTAAATTGGTGTTACTGATTTGACTTAGGATAATAATTTTTCCCTTTTTATTCACACAAAAGGTGAAATGCCCACCATTAATATTTATTAGATTATTTAAGCATGAATAATATTTTTCATGTGTCTTGAACATTCACTATCCAAGTACCATAGAATTCTATAGGATCTCTTCAAAAATCTTTTCTACAAAGTCAATTCAAACAATAAAAGATTTTGTTTCCCAGATTTTTTTGGGCCCAGTAATATTAGTACAAGTGCTTTGGGAACCCATAATTGATTTATGGGTCTTCTTTAAGTAGTTTTTAAAGTATTTAAAAAATGAAAATTATTTTGTCTAGAGAAACAGTAGGCAGTAGAAGGTTGTCAAGTTTTAGAACTAGTATAAAAATTATCAATTCTAGACATAAAAACTAATTTTCCAGATTTGGTTACAAAATGATTTTTAGATATGTTCCTCTATCCAGGTTGGTATCCTACAATAGTAGTATACCTAGGAGATAATTTTTACCAAGAATTTGTGTAATAATATTCTTTCCATTGGTAAACTTCTCTAAGTCCTTTTTCAATTGCTCATTAGTTAGTTTATGGTCATTACTTTCTTTAAGAAATTGATCATTTTTCTCTTTATCTGTAGTGAGTTCAGAGTTAACAGTAGAGGTAAGATCATTTTGTTTCTTTAAGATTTTATATTTATCTTTAAATTAATTATATGTGTCATGAATCATTTTTTAGTGCTGAAACATTTACTCATTGGTCATGTTTTCAGAATATGATTCATCTCTAGAATAATATAAATTTTGTACAGGAGTGTCTGGTGTTACCTCAAATGTATTTTTCATTAAACACATATTTGTTTTATTAGTCTTTTTATCATGTGATTACTTTGAGTGATTGGAGTTATCCTCATAAGCACTCCAGGTTGCCTTCATTTCCTTCTTCCACTTCCTATCTCTGTCCTCATATTTCTTCTTATATCTTAACTTAGGATATTTAGCCTTTACATATCCCCTTCTTTTAGATTCATATCAGACTATATTAATTTTATTTTCATTTTTCTTCCAATATTTTTTCCACTTCCCCTTATTTTAATATTTTACTTTGTAGCTAGGCTTCCTAAATAACTAATTTCTTTTAAAGAAGTTCTTAAATCTTCAGGAAAATTGAGCCATCTCCTCATCACTATCAGATGGTGATTCTTCCTTACTTGAACTGTTATAATGAGTTTGTTCCTTATCCTTTTATTTATATTTAGAAGTAGTTGTTTGGAAATCCACTGACTTTATCTTTGGTTCATACACTTCTTCTTTATTGACCTTTAATTATATCTCATACATCATCAGCTTTCCTATTGGCTCCTTGACTGGAAACTTACTGATATCACAAGATTACCAAATTGATACTAAGGCTCCTATCCACCTTTTGGATAAACATATAATTAGCCACATGATTTTTTTCTTTAGCATCCAATGTCTTCCTATGAGAGCTCATTTTATTGAATATCTCATTAAACCTGAGATACATATCATAAATGGGTTCATCATGATTTCTTATTAAAGTTATCATATTTAATCGTATAGGTATTAAGTCTCATTTCATTAACATTAGTGGTTCCTTCATGTGAAATATCTACAGTATCCCAAATTTCATAGGTATATTTACATGTATAAATTCTATTAAATTATTCATCCCCTAAAGAAAAAATCAAGGAATTCATTGATTTACAATTATTATTATAAATAGTTTTTTTTGGATTCACTCTGTGTAGTTGTTAGAGTGTCTCGTATGTCATATTTATCTTCTATTACAGTCCAAATATCAAACCCCATTCTTTCTAAGTGAATTTTTATATTTATTTTCCATTGGGTATAATTTTTACCATTAAAGTAGGGAGGTCTATTGGTAGTAGAACCTTTATTTCTATTATGCATAATAAATAATAAAGAATATATTTAAAGAGATAAAATGTTTTAACTAACCAAAATTTAGAGATCATTAAAACACAAATAAAGTCACTATTGAAAATATTTGAAAATAAAATCTTCTAATACTAAATGTTGGTCGGAGTAGGACACTCAAGAGGGGGTTTAATTGAGTTCCTATAAAAAATTTTGCAAAAAGTATTTATTTGAAATTACCCTAATTGAAAATCAAACATTATAGTTTACCAAAGTAACATATTTGTGAAATATTTAAAAGTTTGAACAATTCCTCATAGATTGATTAATTCTCAGTTAATGAAATTTATGTTGTTACTTCACCTTTTGAAATCTATATACTAAAAAATATAGAAAAAACACACTCTAATATTAACTATCAATGAAAATTAATGTTTTCTAGTTTGAATAATCAAATACAGATAGGAAAACAAAACTTGAACACAATGAAAAAAAATAGTTCCAGTCTCAAGAAAATAATTATTTTCTCCACTTGGTGATAACCTTCCTCCAAGAAGTTTATATTAATAAAATTGATCCACACCTTGGATCAGGGTTTACAATAGCATACAAATCTATCCAGGTGTAACTGGAACTCTACCATAGGTATTCGTGGGAAACCAAAACTACCAGGTTACACAAAGACCTCTTACACAATTCTATGTGGGAGTGAAATGGTGTAAGAGAGTGGTAATGAGAGGATATTTTGTATCCTCCAGTTTATCACAGGAGATAGTGTGTGTTTGTAATACAGATACATACACTACTTGAAAAGTATTAAAACAGTACACAATAGAGTATAAATGATAAGAATGGGTTAATAATGCTTTAAGTGATTTTTTTAATTCTTTGGGACTTCTTGGATGTAGAACATGTGAATCTTGAGTCCAATTATAGAAATAGACACAAGAAATAGAGTATCGTGAAAGATCTGTGCTCTAGTTTCTTGAAAAAATGAGATATTCTACAAAGATCTCCTTTTCTAGGTTTGTTGCTGCAGGGATGTTCACACTTTGGTGTAGAGAAAGTTCTTCTCTTGTTGACTACAAGAAGAAGAAGTGTAGTGGATCTACTTCTTGGTTTAGTATTACACCATGCCTCATCCTTATCTGCTTCGCATGCCACCCTTTAATTTAATCTTGATTTATTCTCTTTTATCCAATAGGGATCATGATCTCCTCACCTCATACCTCATAATGTCTACCAACATGTCTGAAAAATATCATTAATAATATTAGTGTCATTTAATAACTCAAATATGATCGTTAAAACTAATTTTGAATTAAATTTTTAAAAGAAATGACTAAGTCTTGAATGGTGTCATATAAGTGGTGACTCAGGAGAAGTGTCTTGGAATGGTGTCACTCGAATGGTGTCACTAACTTTGGTAGAATCTAAAACTGGTAGGGTCCTTTTATAAGTGAGGGGAGGGACATGATTGGAATTACATAAAGTATTAAATTAATATAAATTACTTTTCATGTAAAAATGGATAAAAATTGATATAATAAAAATATAATATTAGTATAAATATGAAACCTCACATAAAATAAAATTTTTACAAGTTCATTTTATGTTTTCACCCTTATCACTTAGTTTTGACTTCCCTTTTACTCTTTTGAAAATTACCTCAATATAAAAGTTTTCTACCCTTTAAGGGCTAAGAATGTCACCATAAATTCAAAGTAATCCCAAAAATGGACCATGGTAGATATTTTAAACCATTTCTAATTTATTTTTCCCAATATAATATTTAATGAATTCTAAATAACTTAATAATAAAATATTTATTATAAAATATCATTAACATCATTTTAGGAACTATTCATTTAATTTGACTTTTAAAATAACATCACAGAAAATTAATTTAAATATAAACATTTATCAAATCCATAATATCTTTTATTTGTCTATGAAATTAGTGGGATTCAATAACTCACTCAAAAAAATATTTATATATTTTTTAAAATAATTTAATTGATTTTTCTACGGCTTGAACAAGTATTGTGTCAATGCCGCATAATCATTTAAACTAATAATTCAATCAATATAAATTAAAAATAAATTACTATGAAAAAAATTATTTTTTTTATATTTTAGTTGAATATTTATAGTTGAAAGTGTCCTCCTTTTATACTTATGTAAAATATTTATAGATATTAAATTCAATAGAGTGCCATTTTGTATTTATTCTTTCCTTAAATTAATATAAATATCATAATCAATGAATAATTGATCAAAGTGGCCATATATTATATAATTTGATGTAAATTTATAAAATAAACCCATAAAATTTGACAAATACAAGTTTTGGGATGATTTTTATACCCTATTTCATGATTTTAGCCCTATATTAGTCATTTACACTCACCATTGTGACAAATATTTATCATGGTAATTATTCATAATGGCTAAAAATAAATGGTACATATTTAAAAAATTTGGACCACTTGATTGAAAATAATTTATGTTTTTTTAATATTAAATAAATATAATAGGAAAAAATAAATTTTAATATTAATATATTAAATACAATGAAAAAGGTTTTTAGAAAATTGTGTTTTCAAGAATAAAAATTAACTTATATCAAAATAACAAACAATTATAATTAAAATGAAAAAATTAGATTATTATAAATCCAATTTAATATATGAAAATTTAGTACAAAATCTAAAATATAATTATACTTTTAAATTAAGTTATATAATGAAAATAAATGAAAATATTTGAGAAATAAGTATTTTCACTATTCATAGAAAAGTCAATCATTTAATAAAAATCCCAAAATTTCCCCCAAGTTAATTTTTATATGGTTATTTCAAAAATTAGTTTCTTTTTACAAAATAAAATTTATAAAAGTGGTATAAATTAATTATAATTTCTTCACAAAAAATGAAATAAAATAATTTTTTTAAAAATGCATTTTTGAAGTATAAAATGACTTTACTGAAAAATGAGTGATTATTTATTATTAATCAATAATTTTTTAAAAAAAATTATAAATATTTTTTATAATGTGTTTAATACTATTCATACCTTCCAATCCAATTTTTATGAGATCACATTCATGTTAAATAATAATTTTTTAATAGTATATCATGGTTCACAAAAATATTAGTTTTGCATGTTAAGCGGGCTATCAACCATGGTATTCTAAATTTTTGGTTTGTTTCATTCTACCCCCTTAATAAATTTAACCCTTGTAATTTTATCTTAGTTATCAAAGGTTCAAATTTTTTTTAATAACAACAACTTACAAAGGGATAATAAAACTTATTTTAAAATAGGAAAGTGAGAAAAATAAACATTACCTGAAATATTATATATGTAGGTTCCTATATAAGGAGAACATTGATGTGAAGTTAAAATATATACATAGAGGATAATAATTATGTACAAAGACTAATATATGGTGATATAGAACAAGGTATTCAAAATGTTAAGGAACAGAAAACCCTTAAATTAGTGAAGTTTGAAAAAGTCCATCGATTTATCAAAAATGAAGGTAAAATGATAATATTTTTGTTTAATGATCCTTTTTCGAGAGTTGAGGAATTTATTTTCCATATATAATAAGAAAACAAGGAAATATAATTTTTCAGAAAGTATAATTTCATCATTTATTCAATTTATACTAAATTCATAATTTTTTCTCAAAATAATGAGTATTCGAGATGAGTTTGAATACCTGAAGCACAAAAATAAAATTCCAACAGATCACACAATCCATAAAAATGAATAGTTATTCCCCCAATCATTACTAAAACAAAAATGGTTAGAAAAGTATAACTCCAAATATGAATAAACCTTCATATAAAAAAATACACAGTATTCACCAAATCCTGAACAATAACACAAAAATGTAAAATTTGATCATTTTATAAACAAATAACTATAAAATTATTTAAAATATTACTGAAAAAGTTATAAACCCATAAAATAGAAGGATTTGATCAAATATTATTCTAATATTAATTTAAAATTTATCTATAATCATAATTAGTCACTCATAAAGTCGTATACCCAAAAATCTATATGCCTAAATGATATAATCTAAATATTTGTTTTAATCATTTCCATAAATAATATGAGTCACCATAAATCCAAAACAAAATGATAAATACTTATAAAGGATAATTCAAAAAGTATTCCTCAAATAAAATATGATCTTATACCAAAGTATTTCTTTTTGTCTTAATCATATAATTTATCAAAAATAGTTAACTTCAAAAATATCGTTAATGACATAGCCATCAAATCACTATTCAATAGTGATGGTTATCTATGTGGAAAATTTTATATTCCCTACATGTAACAAGATTTTCTTCCATACATGCTTAAAGAAAAAGAAACGTGTCCAAACTCCTAGTATCTACCTTGAGGATTGATCTTTCTCTAGTGATTTGGGTCTTATTAGTGGTATGGTATGTTCCCATTTTAAAACATTATTATGTGACCCTGGTTCTCAGATCCCAAATGGTTACCCCATAGGATGGTCAGATCTCTTTGAATCTATCCTAAACTCTGTCCCGTGCCATGTGAATGGCCTTCTTGGAAGTGTTCCCAAAGAGATGGACATATGGGAGGCAGTTAAGTATCTTAGCCCGGACAACGCCCCAAGCCCTGATGGATTTCTAGGTCCTTCTACATTGTGGCCTAGAACATCATCAAGAGGGACCTTATTGAGGCTATCCATGAGTATTTTAGGGGTGGGTCTCTCCCATGCATTTCCATTTCTACCAATATGATTCTTATTCCGAATGTTTTCTCTCCTTCCTCTATTTATCCGTATCTCCCTGTTAGCCTGTGTAACTTTGCATACAAGGTTTTGGACACCATCATAATTTTATGAGTTAATACATAGATGTATCTCGGAAGAACAACACACCTTCATTCGTGGAAGATAAATTCAAGGTGCTATCGGGGTTTCCCAGGAGATGGTTTGGGATAACAACAAAAATGTGATTGGCTCGAATTGGATTTTCAAATATGACATGGAAAAGGCCTACAATAATATAAAGTGAAGATTCATTATTCGTATCATGAGGTGTATTAGTTTCTCCAAGAATGTTATTGATCTTTGATTTATTTGCTTCTTCTTTCTGTGGTTCAACATCATTTTCTTAGGAAGACAATGTGGGTTCATCATGTCTGTAAGAGGTCTTAGATAGGTTGACCCCTATCTATGATTGTTTTCATTATGTCCCTAGATTCTCTTAGAAAATTTATCTCCTCGGCAATGCGGGCTGGCATGGTTCAGCATTTTCATTATGTCTCTCATTTTAATGGGAATTCTCATCTCCTATTTGTATATGGCTCTATTTTTTCATCAATGGAAGGAGATCAACTGTAAAGAATTTTGTTATGTTGATAGAGGAATATTATAAATGGAGCATCCATGTTATCAATAAGGAGAATATTGGGGTATATCTCTCTTCTCACTACCTGAGAAATTACCTAAGTAATATTGAGTCTATGCTTAGAATCTGGGGGAAAATTTTCCACATTAATTACTTGGGAACTCTAATTTATCCTAGAAGAATTCAGATCCACCACTTTGAAGACAAGCCTAACATGATCATCAACCACATTAAAAATTAGAAGAACTAATTCCTCTCATTTGGAGGAAGGGTCACCCTTATCAATAGTGTGTTTTCCTCTATCCCCATGCACATTTTTTCTATTATTAATTTCCCCAAATCAACAATAATACAAATAGATAACTTCCTGAACTTCTTTCTATGGGATTCCCACAGAGAGGGTAGGTGCTGATGGGCCTCTTGGAGTAGGTTGGAAAATCTATTCGAGCTTAGAGGTTTCAATGTGAATAACTTGGGTGAGTCTATGTATCTATTATAGGGTAAACTATCTTGGAAAGTAATTGAGGGTAAATCTTTATGGATCCACTTCATTAGAAAGAAATATTTATATGGTTTAAGGAGGACCGGTAGGAAACCTTACTCATTGTGGACATATCTTTTCAGGCACATTCCGTTCCTCCAGGACCATTATCAGTGGATTATTGGCTAGGGTGACATATTTATATGGGAGTGAAATTGGGTCATTGGGCTGCTTAGTTTCCCAGGATTCCCTAATCCTGACCATTATTTCTGGGAGGAAAGCTCTCATCCCTCATTCATCAAGGCTATCATCAATAACACTCAGGAAGATTTCTTCCAAAGCATCTGTTTGGATGGCTCCTCTGACAGGTGCATCTTTTCAACCTCCTCTCGAGGCAATTTTTTGACCAAGGATTACAGTAGGGCCTTACTCTACCACCTAGTTATGGATACATGGGGATCAGTTCTACGGTGTACGAAAATCCTAACCAAGTATAACTTTCTTCTATGGAGAGATCAATCCAAGGCTATTCCCATGTAGACGGTTGTCAATAAGAGAGGTATTCCTCTTTCCTCAAGATAAACATGATTCTTTTCTCCATCAGAGGAGTCTGAGCTTCACCTCTTCATTCATAGTGATTAGGAATTCCACGTCTAGAAATACCATGGAGATTTTATGGTTTTGTCCATAGGGGATAATTCTTATGATTAATTTTCTTAGTGATAGTTCATAGGGGTTTCAAACAAGTGAAAGGAATCCAGTCGCTCCATCCTTCTAGCTATGTGATTCTAGTGTATTTAACAAGATCAAAATTATGCAAGGCATTATAATGATCTTCCCTATTCCCATCACTTTGTTATTAAAAAAATGTTCCTTGTGTCGGAGCTAGAAAGTCAGCATGGCAACTAGAATTTGGCCCCTCCATGCATCAATATTCTACTGGTAGGTATTCGATTGGTTTACCTAGCCCCATGTAGACTAGATATTAGGTCTAATGAAACCCCCTCTCATGGATTAAAACTTAATACTGATGGTACTTGCGAGTAAGGAATCATGGGGGGGGGGGGGGTGGGGGTGGAGCAGTTTGAAAATGGTCTGGCTCAGTGTGCCTAGCCTTTAGTGCACATTATGGGAATGATGAATCTTTGGTGGCTGAGGAAAGGGCCATGGTTGATGGCTTGGAAATATGAAACTCTAAGATCATACCCTAAATGTAATGGAGACTAATTCTAAAATCCTTTGGAATACTCTTAAGGGTGACGCTGCTCCTCCTTGGTACATCACTTACCTCATCCACAAGTGCATGGCTCTCCTCCCCAAAGGCATCAAGATTCTCCATATGTGGCATGAGTTAAACTGGTTGGCAGACTTTATGGACTCTAGTGCTTCCCAATCCTATCCTCTTATCGTTTTTAATTCACTTGGATCCCTCCCCTCGGGCAGAATGGAAGTTGCTATTGGGGATGCTCTCAGTCTCCACTTCTTTAGACCACCTTGAGTCATGTACATCGCCTTTCTCATTTCTCCTTCTATTTTTATAAATAATAAAATTCCCTTTCATTATTCTTCAAATAAAGTTTTCACTAAACCACATACTAAACCTAAGGGTTTCATTCCCATAAATCTCTCCCAAATTATACTTAATCCTAAAATCTCAAAAGGAGTATCAATTATTTTAAACATATGATAAACCATAGACTTATAAACACATGACACATTTGGTTGATCTTATGTCACAATGGAATATCCTCGATTTCTATATGTTATATTGTCTCATTCATCATAATGGTTCATAAATAAATAGTGAATTAACTTAAGAATATACCTCGAGTGTATTAAACTAGGTTTATAGTAAGGGAAAACTCACCATTCACCAGAATTAGCATTAAGATATACTTGACCAACCCTTTTGGGGTTATTACCCCTTGATAAATTAGTACTAAAACCACATCCACTTGTAGTAAAAAGATAGTAATTTATTTCTAGAAAGACCATATAATCTCTAACTTACCAAAACATTTATGATATTATCTTATAAAAATAAATATCTATAATGTCTATTATAGGTTTTTGTTCCTTAATCATTGTTTTCCAAAATCTAGTTCCCAGGGTTTCTACTAAACTTGCTCTGATTCCAACTATAAAGACCCCAAATCTTGTATCCCATAGCTAGTGGTTAAAATATTACATTGGAATATGATACAACGGTTCACATAACCATGAATATATTAGTTTAGTATTCTTGAAGAACTAAATAAAAACATGCTTTCCATTTTTCATTGGAAATAAAAAATAAATTCACAGGGAAAGTAAATATCTAGTATCCCTAAACTCATTCAAATATTCCTTATTCATATATCAAGGAAATGAAAAAAATAAGGGTGACCTCATAGTATCATTAAGGGTTATATGAATTGGAAGATATCATGAGTAAAAAATGAATAATAAATATGGAAAGGTAAATAACTAAAAACACATGACATTTAATATATAACTTGAGCATGAAATGCATCCATGGATAATATCAAATGATATAATCCCATGAACAATAATAATAATTGAATTATAAATGAAGTAAATTCATAATATTGGATTTAATGATCTTATACCTGATGATATATTTACCACTAAGCCCTTGAACCAAGATAGTTTAAACTATGGGTAGGCATACACAAAAAACCCCATTTAATAAGGCTAGCCAAGTAGTTTGTCTCATTTTACATATTGATGTATCAAGGGGTAATATAATAATATACCCCAAATATCACTGAATTTATAATTTATTCCAAATATATTGATTGATCAACTTAATTTATGAAAATATTCATTATCATAAATTGTTTGTATTGAGTAAATAATATTCAATATCAATATTTCCCTTATTAATCAAATAACATTCAAATAAGAACACTATATGTAGAAACGATAACCATTTTAGGAAATAATAATATCCATGACACAAATGATATGGATATTTAATATAACTATATTTCTTATTTATCATAAGAAAGTGAATGTTTCAAGATAAAGACAACGACCACAAAATTAGTAAGAGATAAAATATAACCAAAAATTCATATGAAAATAAGACTTTATAGAAAAATAATTTCTTATAAATAATAGAATAAATTAGAAGTAAATTTTTAAAATGATTTTTCAAAATGATTTTTCATTTTTAAAACAATGAAAACTAGTAAAAGAATCAAAATAACTTAATTTTTTTGTGGCGGTGAGAGAGTTAGTTAATGTTCTGTATGTTAAAAAATATTCATTTTGACATTTTATATAGAAATTTGAAAATGACCTCTTTAGAAGCATTATAAAGATTCATTTTAAACATTTTAAAAGTAAAGGATAACATAAAATATGCTTAATAAGTCATTTTAATAAATATAAAGTACATTTTTAAAATATCTTTGGAAAATATGGAAATGGAATAAAAATATATGTGATCAAAAAGAGAAATAAGATCAGATTTTATTTTAAATATTTCTTTTATAGATTTAAATTAGAAAGAGTGGAAATGTTATAATGATATATGAAAACATTTTTAAAATATAGTGTATAAGAAAATATATTCAGTTAATGAAGTATAGACTATAATGTTCCTTTAATGAAAATTGGAGCGATCCTAAAAATAAGATTTTAAAATAAATTCATACCACTTTGGTAACTTCTAAATTGTAACCACATGAAATTATAAGCATGAAATGAAACTTTAATAATATTTGAATAAATATATATTTGTGTAAAATAAATCAAATGGTTAGTATATAGAGCATATAAAAATAAATATGTGTATACTACCAAATATTTCTCAATGATGTGTAAATTGGGATAAAATCCCTTACAAAGATCGTATCACTGAATTCAGAATTAATCAATGAAGTGATTATGTGTATAAAATGTAAACCAAAACAAAAAAAAATTGTAAATACAACATAATATAATCAATTTTAATTTCACACATAATCTTAACAGAATAGAATCAATGGAGAAGAGATATAACCCAATAAAATTAAATTGAGTTAAGAAACCCTTTACCTCAAGTTAGACTTTCCCTGTAAGTAATTTTAAACCACTATATGTTAAAATTATATTTATTATATATACATATAATAACCATATACGTATCTATAAAATCATATATAATTCATTTATAACATTTTATCACCTGTTTATTAACAATTCTTTTTAAATTCACTGTTCTTAGTGATAACTACTTGCTTTTTCATGTATTTTTTTGACTCAATAGTTTTGATCCTTACATATTAATCAGGTTTTTATAACATAAATAATTTTATTCATGATATTAATATCATATTTTTTCATTATATATATTTAGAATCATTTAATAATGGTAGATATATAAAAATTAGTTACATTGTTTGTAGAGACGGTAGGTCAAACGTAGGCATGAACACTATTTTTACTTTTAAAGAATGGAATGAAAGAAAGGTAAACAAAAATTAACATTTAAATAAAAATAATTAAATAATATATAATCATTAAATTTATTCTTATAATCATCCTAGTAAATTTTAAATGAAAAACAGATTACATCACTTTGTGGAGGATGTAGTTAACCTGTATGGACTAGCGACGTTATCGTTTTCCAATGGATTGGAAGGTAAGAAGGTAAATAATACCTTATATTTACATAAAAATAATTATTTCATAAATATTATATACACACATTACTTTAATATTTATAACCATATGAATAAAGTGATTATGAAAAATTAACGACATCACTGCGTGGAGACAGTATGTCGTACGTGTGCACGAGCGATGTTTTCACTTTTTCTAGGATAAAAAATAGTTAAAAAGGTTTTATGATAATAATAATAACATCACAATATATTTTTTGACACATGATTCATTATTTTATAATGATTAAAATTTATTTAGAGGAAATATAATAAGAAATAAATTTGAATGATTCGATAAAGAAAATTATCTCTTCTTCAGTATACTTCCTTTAAATCTCCTCTTAAGGGACATATTTTTGGCCTTTAATAAATACCATAACCCCTAGAACATATATAATTATGTTTACAATAGAAATAGGTAGGGTTTTTTCAATATAGGTTGCTCAATATTGTGTAATGAAAATAGCTAAGGGATGTCCTTTTATAAGTGAGGGGAGGATAACTCTTGGAATTACATAAAGTATTAAATTAATATAAATTAATTTTTATTGGAAAATGTATCCCAATTTATATGATCCAAATATAATATTATTATGAGTCAAAATCATCTCATAAAATAATAATTTTACAAGTTTTGGTTATGTTTTCATTTTTACTTCTTATTTTTAACCTCAGGATAACTCTTTTGACAACTACCTCAACATAAAAAATTTCTATCCTTTAAGTATTATAAATGTTACCATAAAAGGAACATATATGGATAAATAGACCATGGTTATATTATAATCCATATCCCATTCCATTGGACAATTATAATATATTTATTAATTTTAAATAATTTAATAAAATATTATTTATATAAAATATCCTTAATGTCATTTTTGGAACTATTAATTTAATTTGAATTTGAAAATATAATGAAATAAAAGTAATTTGAATATAAACCTTTTAAAAATCTTCAATATGTTATATTTTATTAAATATTCCTGGGAAACTATTACTCACTATAAA
The DNA here is from genome assembly GCA_963277665.1 of Viscum album. Classification (NCBI taxonomy): domain Eukaryota; kingdom Viridiplantae; phylum Streptophyta; class Magnoliopsida; order Santalales; family Viscaceae; genus Viscum; species Viscum album. The sequence goes on from OY728166.1 coordinate 1,209,158,335, forward strand.
AAATAAATTTTAGATTGTTTTAAATAATTTACTTGATGTTTCTACTGCTTGAACAAACATTATGTCACTATTATGTAAAACTTTTAGCTAATTATTCATTCAATAAAAATTAAAAAATAAATAAATATGAAAAAAATAATTTATATTTTTTGTGAAAATTTGTAACTAAATTTATCCATGTTTTATCCCTATGGAAAAAATTTAGATTTATTAAATTCCAGAGAGTGACATTTTGTATTTATTCTTTCCTTAAATTAATATGAAAGTCATAATAAAAGAAAAATATAATCAATTATCCATATATTAGAGAATTGGATGTAAATTCCTGAATTATACCCATATAATATGATAAATACATGCTCTATTTTGATGTTAGGATCTTATCTCATGGTTATCACCCTATTAAACCCATTTTAGGCAACTGAGGTAACAGTAATTTACTATAGTTATTATTCATAATAACTAAAATTAAAATGGTTCGATATACCAAATTTGAAACACCTGATTCCAAATATAGTATCAATTTTTCAATATTAAATCTCTATAATTGATATAGAAAAATTTTATTATAAAGTTTTATAACTTAATGAAAACAGTTTTTGGAAAAATATGTTTTTAAGCATAAAAATTAAAATATATCAAAATATTGAATATTACTCATTCAAGTAGAATAAATTATATTATTAAAAATAAAATGAAACATATTTAACTTTAATACTAAACCCAAAAAATATAATGGTACTTTTATATATCTTTATTTAATGAAAAAAATTAGAGTATTTGAAAAAACTATATTTTTGACTATCCACAAAAGAATCAATCATTTCAGAACCAAACATTTCACCCTAAATTAAATGTTATATGATAATTTTAAAAATTATATTCATTTTATAATATTAAATTCTAAAATTTATATAAATTAATTATAATTTCCACACACAAAATGAAATAAAATATTTTTTTTGATGAAAATATATTTTTCAAGTATAAAATGACTTCATGAAAAACTGTGTGCTTATTTATTATTAATAAATTCATTATTTAAACACTTTATAAATATTTTTTATAATGTGTTTAATCTAATTTATACAATCTAATATAACTACTATGTTCTAAATATCACATTACATAATTAAATTTTAATATAAATCGTGGTTCACTTAAAGATTAGTGGTTCATGTTAAGCAAGCTACCGAGCATAATATTCTAAATTTTCATGGTGTTAAATTTAAATTGATTCCAATGAACATAATTGGTTAATTTATAATAAAATATATCTAAATTAATTTTAATCCATTTTAAAAGAAAATGTAACTTTATAAATGATTGTAACAAAAATGCAATTTTCAATAAAAATCAATATTATTCACTAGAAAATTTATCTTTTCTGAAGAAATACTAAAATTAAACCCTGGGATAATTTTGATATATTTATTTCAAAAATGATAATATTTTTTAAAATAAAATTTCTAAAATTTCTAGAGTTTAATTATAATATTTACTCACAAAAAAATAATAACACCCATTTTTAAATAAATATATTTTGATAAATAAAATGGATTTAATAAAAAAATTGAGTTCTTATTTCCTAATAATTTATAAATATTTTTTCCTTTATTATTATATTTATATAAATATTTCATAATTCAAATACTAATATCCATACCCACCAATTTAACAGCTAGGTTGAAATAGTCTTAAAATAATATTATTTAATTGTTTGTTTTAGTTTAGTGTTTTGTATTGTATATGCCACCGAACATGATGTTATTTTGAAACCACTTGGGGTTATATAAAATCCATTATCTAATCCAATATTAATGCTTTATATTCATTAAATAGAGATAAAAATATCATCAAATTCAGTATAAATATCCCTAGAAATCAACAACAGATTTCTTTGGGGGGTCCAGTCATTTTGGATGAGTTGTGCATGCTAAAAGGTCAATAAATTTCATTAAAACTTGAATACATGGTCACTATAAGGGTTAATTTGATCCATGTAATTATGGCGTTTTCCTCTGAACCCAAAAAATAGAGTGCATGATCACATGATGAAAATTTTTAGTGTTAAATACACATTTACCTATAAGTTCTTAGGGTCTAGTAGTAGAATAAAGATAAGTATTTGATTATTTCTCTCCACTCAGATAAGTAATTTATAAGTTTATGTGGTTTATAGTTATGTGAAAATTAAATAAAAATAGTAATTTTAATATTCTATGTGAGTATATTTATATAGATAAAAAGTAAAGGAATAGACAAAGAATAACTAACCAAGTGATTCGTGATTACTGTTGTGGAAAAGCGCTTATTTAAGTGGATAAAACTCAATCAAAATCACCCTCTGTCTACCAAATGGTAATGAAATTGTGATGATAAACCACACAAATAATCTAGAGACCCTACCTTGAGTGAATCTTTGAGATTCATTAAAGATAATATAGGTCCTCTTAACTTTTCATAACTCTTCACACTGAGATAAATGATTTTTCAGTTCCATGTGTTGTGATGCCACTATTTTTATGCAATTTGGTGCTCAAATTATGTTTTCCAGGTCCTCACTAGTGTGGTTTTTAGTCAAATGTGTGTGTTTGTCTCTACCTATACCACCCTCAATAAAATTATAAATTTTCTTACTGATGTTTTAATTATGGGGTCAACTATTACTTTTACTCCCCAAATCATAAAAATCTACCTAATGATAGTTTTATAGATACTCAAGTGAGATTTTAAGCTTCCACTCTCACTAATTCACTCTCATTCAAAGTGTACTTGTGAAAAATCCATTTGATAAATAATTATCAAATAAGGTAAAATTTAATAAAAAACTCATTTAAGATTAAAAAATGATAAAAAACTTGAATTAAACTCACGTAAATTTGTTAAAAATATTTTTGACTCACATGATAAAATAAAAAATAAAAATTTGGGGAGGGGAATTCTCAGTTTCATGTGAATACTATAATATGCTCCACTAACTTATGGTCTACTCATCCAACTGGGATCAATATTATAGACATCATATTAGTAAGATAAAATCATCTACTAACCTTTGTGATCTCTTATTATACTCAAATAATATTTATTTCCATTGTTTCTTCTTCCTCCTAAAATATAAATCCACATCAAGAATTATTCTTAGGCCCCATGGAACTTTTCCCTAAAAAATCATAATATTCCAGAGTTTCTTCCTCATAGAAGTCTACCTCCTCTTTAGTTTACTTTAATTCTCAACTTCATGATCTACTTAACCCCCCTTTCTCATGGATCTACTGAAATATGGATGGTTTAAATGGGATTTTACTAGACTTGGTTTGAAAGATTGAGAGAATATTCTTTTGATCCCCACACCGTGTGCAAGAAAACCACATGAAAATTGATTTTCATCGATGTACAAGGGGATTAATCCACTTACATGGTTCAAAATCATCATATATAATCTTTTTCAACCTTATTTAATGATCAAGGTAGTATTGAAAGGATTTTTTGAAAATTATAGGATTACATTAAAAAATTTGATCAGTGAATATTACATTGACTGGCCAATATATTTTCATATTTGGATTAAAAACTGCATTTGAAGGTTAATGACATGTGGAGTTATAACGAAAATTAGTGTTTTCATGAGAATGATATAATTTTTTAGGTTTAAGGGTGTGTTGTAGGCTAGATGTACTGTCAAGGTCATGATTGAGACTACATTGGATTTCCCTAGGATACCTCACTATAACAGTCTAACTTTCTTAAATGAAAATACTTAGAGCCTAGTGATAATTTGGGAGAGAACAAAGTGTATATTATGCTTCCATGATACATTGGTAATGTGAATTATGTGAAGTTCTTATATGGGGATACAATGATGTGGTGATATAATATAAGTCATTTAAAGCACCCCAGTCCCACACTCCTAGATCAAAATATAAAAATACACACTATACAAAAGATATTTATTGAAATCATAATCATGGCATACCTAAACTTTACATCAATTACATCTCATAGATAACCACACAATCTAAGAACTAAATAGTTTAGTGTCTTTGGATATTAGCTACACTAATTTATTATTACAATTTATTTCTTCATCATCTCTACAAAGGAAATCATCCCAAGAATAATCCTATATATAATCAACTGGTAAAATTGGAAACAAAAGGTAGAGTAAAATAAAATACTTAATAAGGGAAAACATATAATTTATTCATAAAGAGGTTAAATCATAACCATGTTATTAAACATTATTAGATGATAAATATTTTATTAAAATGAGTATATAATCATAATAACTTTACATAAATAATTTAATGATATATAACCTCAAAATATATAACATGTACCACAACATAAGAATTAAAAGGAATGAGACTATAATCATTATCCATGTAGAAGGATATAGTAATGTTTCATAACCTTTAAATATGGAATGGATGTGAGTATATAACATACATCGAGATGAACTACTGGGGTAATCACCAAAAAATGGTCTTGGATGACCACCTCTTCATAATACATTAGGATTTAGATAACCAATTATATACCTTTTGGTGTTAGGAAAACTACTTGTACACCCTCTATGGTCTTGGTAAAACTATACATGTTCCATCCAGCTTAGGCTAACCACTTATATCCCATTGGGATTGGTATAAACACAAGGGTACCCTTTGGGATTGGGTTAACCATCTATGCACACTTAAGCCTGATATGACCTCATCTATACCATCTGGGATTAGGAAAACCTCTTGTGTACCCTTTAGTCTTGGGATAACCACCTTTAATTCCTTAGGGTTGGGATAAACTCTTGTGAACCCTTTGGGCCAGGGATAACCTCCCATGTATCTGTTTGAGAACATGAGATATAAAAAATAACCAATGTATTGGAGAGATATATAGGAACCCACATATAAAATAATGATAAACCATTTATATATGTGACAAAATAAATCATACGTAAAATCATTAAAGTAAACCCATTGAAAGAAAATGGATTTCGAAACATTTTCAAATGGTTCTGTATAAAAGGACATCAAAATTTAGATCAGTTGATATAAAAAATCACTCTCACAAAATAATCATTAAATCACTTAGGGAGAGATCATGAACGTTACTATATAATAGATATATCCCTTTTATATAAATAGTAAAATTTAATTTAATTCATAAAAATGGTTTTCAGGAAACATTATTATTATTTTGATACAAATAAGATGTTGCAAGTCAGTTTTAAAAATAATTCTCAAGAAGAGAGAATTTTCAAGACATCACTGAAAAAGAATACCCAATCATAAAAACTTTTTAAGGATTAAATTTTAATTAAAAAAGTATAGAGTGTAAGATAAAAAATACATGAATATGAAACCAATTCCATTTTAATATTTTTGGGCCTTTATATAGATAAAATTACACATTGATAATAGAGTTAAAAAATTTCACTTTTATAAAGAGATAAAATAAACATTAAATATATAGAATTTACTATACATTAATATTTTGACATAAGAATTTTTTTTTGAAAAGAATAATATTGGCATGGAAGTGAAAAATTTGTTAGAGGATGTGAATTATTCACAACAAATAAATATTTTTATAAAGAAATAACCACATTATATATAAATAATTTGATATGAAAATGTAAGTTCCATAGTTTAGAAATATGAAATACAATATAAAAATCTTATGGTGGAATAAATAAAACATAGAATAATTAAGTTCAAGAATAAATATTATGACTCAATTAAAGAAAGTTGTGTTAACAAAAAACTCTTACAACATTGGTGGCATATGAATTAAAATAACAGGAAAGAGATATTGTGGAATGGATTGGTAAATCACATGATAAATATTGAATTATAGTAAAATAGTTTTTAGCATAGTAAATACACCATGTAAAATAAGAATAGGTGAATAATATGAAATCCTAACTCGATGAAGTGTAATTGAGATGAAAACCCTTACGAACATCTTAATTTATGAAGTTAGAATCATTTGAAAAGTGGTTTTGATATTTAAACGTAAATCCTTAGAAAATAATAAATAAATACTATATAATGTCATTATTGGATTGAATATAACAATATTTTAATAAAATATTAAAATTTTAAGGAATATGATTCAAGGAAAGGGGTTGAGTGAAGAAAAAATCTTACGTCTCTGATTACTTTTGAATAAAAAATCCTTGGAAGAGAGAATTAGAAATTGATAATTAAATTACAAGAATATAAAGATAATCATAATATAATATTTAAAATAGGAATTATATACATAATATAGATGAAAATAAGTGTATAATTGATGTTTTTAATATTTTCATGAATTATTATATACTCCATTTATTGATTTTATATGAAATGTGCATAATTTGTGTGAAATATTAATGTTTTAATATTAAGTATAATTTTTGAGTATTTTTAGAAGTAGTCCAATTGAGTCAGTTTACTATTTTAATAATAACTATCACTATACTTATCCAAATTGTGTGGGTCTTGTTTTTTATGATTCTACTTTAAATATACAACATTTCATTATAAGGGATCATGAGATAATTCTGCCATTTGAAGGGTCATATGGACCACACAAGAACGCCCAATGAATCTATGAAAAAACTGGACCAGCCTTGATGATTGATTTAATGGGATCAATAAAGAATTACAAAAACATTAATTATCCACCATAATTAGGGGGACACTACATGTCATCCTTGATAAAAATTTCAAGGCCCAAATCCAAGTACAAGGGGCCCAACTGATTCATTTAAACTCATCCCACCATTCTGGATGAGAAATAAAAGTAGCACACAAATATTAACATTTCTCATGATGTGAACATCCATCCGCGATGATATTTTTCAGTGTGAAATATGAGATATGGTCGGAAAACTTTTTTGAAGAAATTATTTTTATTTGAGGGAATCTTGCTATGGAAAAACCCATTCACAGTTCAGCCATTGAAAATTCTGGATTGAAATAGAAAGAATGACATTAGTTATTAAAACTGACATAACCTTGGCTACAAAATTCTTTAGGAGGCCCAAATTTTAGGGTGGATAGAATAAATCCATATCTACATCTTTGAATAAGACACCAGCTCATGATTCATCTGTATAGATTTTTAAATATGAGGTTCAAGTGGAGGGAAAGTTTTGGAATGCAAACAACCCACAACTTTGGGCTATAAATACACCCCCTCCTCTCATTCCAAGAGGTTGGCACTTCAGCACTTAAGGAGGAGGTTTTTAATTACTAGAGCCTTGACAAGGTTCTAGAAGGATATGATTTCATCTTGTTTCATCAAGAGAGACCTCTCCTCCACTTCTCTTTCATGTTTGTTTATGTTTTCTTTCAATTGTAATTGTGTAACTTTGTTTTCATTTCAATCAAATTTTAGTGATTATTTATTCTTCAATACCTATTATTCTTATCCACCTTATGTTGTATAATATTAATGGTCTTAAAATATTTTGAATCATTTTAAATTATAGTCCCTTATTTTTCTTCCTCATTCAATCGAAATTCGATTTTTGATTCTCAAAATCATTTGTGTGTGTGTTCGGCACACTACTCTTTTCTTGTCCCTTTCTTTTTCTAATATTTTTAAATATACACCATAAACATTAAACCCAGATTATCAAAAATCCTAATGGATGAGTAAATCTACCATTTAGGTGAGTTATAATTTGGGGATGTTAAGTGAATGAGAGTTTTTTCTCGATGAGTATTCTTTAAATTAATATTGTGTATGCTAAACTTAATATGTCATGGATTAATGATATGTTTTGTTTAACAAGTGGTTTACAAGGATTATTGGAACCATAAATAAACTATCATAAATAAGTTTTGATTGAGATTAGAACCCTAAGTTAAGTTAATCCTTGGATTAAAGTCTTAACACTTTGGAATTCCAATCAACGTCAACTTATGACATTGGTGTTAATTTAATGCAATACAAAGCAAGACTCAAGGATATCACAAGCTTAACTCCCCAATAATGAACTCATCCCAATATTCATATATTTGTTAAATCAAGAATCAACCATTAATCATTTCAATTTATCTCTGCAAACAAAACCCACCAATCAAAATATAATCAACTTAAAACAATTGACTATTACAAAGTATCATCACCGAGGATTTGACCCAAGTGCTGCTATACACCTTAGCAGAGCACCAGAACATTGACCGGTTGATTGGAGACAATCGGCCATGCATTTCAAATGGTGCTGTTGCTGGGGATGGTTCTTTAAGTAGTCATTAGTTTCTGGTTATTGTAATAAAAAAAATTAAAAAAAATTGAAAAAAACACAAAGATAAACCCATCTTCTCATAAAAATCATAAACTGAAAAAAATAAAAAGAAAAACCCATATTCCTCTTTCTTCCAAAATCTATCTGAATACCCCGTAGCCTTCCAAAAAATACCTCTGATTTGTTTGACCCTGAAATTGAGTGAACACTTCGCCAACTTAGGAGGAACATAAGAGATAATCAAATAATTCAAGAACCAGTCCTTGTCCAACTAGTTGAATTAGAAATGGCCAATCCTAGGGAACAAACCCTTAAAGAACTTGCTGCCCCTGATATGAATTACCAACCTCTTGGTAATCAATATCCAAACATATAGGCTGAATTAGAACTCAAATCGGGTTTGATTCATCTGCTTCCTCATTTCCACGGGCTAGCCGGTGAAGATCCACATCTCCACCTTAAAGAGTTCCAAGTGGTGTGCTCTACCAAGAATCCTCAAGGGGTTTCTGGGGAACAAATCAAAATCAGAGCATTCCCTTTCTCCCTCTCCGAATTTTCCAAGTCATGGCTCTATTACCTTCCTCCTGGTTCCATAACCACATGGAATGATATGAAGTGCCTCTTCTTAGACATATTCTTTCTTACTTCTCGTACTGCTTCTATCCGAAAGGAAATAAGTGGTATCCGTTAGTTCCCAAGTAAATCACTCCATGAGTACTGGGAGAGATTCAAAAAGCTTGTTGCAACATTCCCACACCACAAAATTCATGACCAAATCTTGATCCAATACGTCTATGAGGGATTATTGGCTATGGAGATAACTCTCATAGATACCGCAAGTGGCGGTGCTCTTGTTGATAAAACTCCTACAATAGCAAGATATCTCATAAGTAACATGGATGCAAACACACAAAAATTCCATACTTGAGAACATGATCAAGTCAAACAAGCCCAAGATAATCAATCAATTTAGCCGAACAAGATGACTAAGTGGATGAGTGAACTTACAGGTCTTGTGAGACAACTAGCTGTGGAATCCAAATACCCAACGTCGTATTCTACACAATCAATGTTTCATGGACCTGTCAAAAACTGTGGAATGTGCAACTCTTCATCCCATCCAATTGAAACATGTCCACAACTAAAAGAGGATCAATCTGATTCATCTGGAACAATAGAGATCAATGCAACATATGCTCAGCGGAACACCAACCCTCAACTATCAGGTCAGTTTGTTAGAAACTTCAACCAACCTCACTCTGCGCCCTTCTCTTCTTCCTATAACCAAGGACTTAGGTATGGTAATCCCATATCTCATCCTCCTCAATTACCTCCTCAAAACCCAAACTAGTTTCACTATGGTCAAGGTGTTGGTAAATTCCAACAACCTTATCCTTTTCTTCCTCAACCTCAAAGGAACAATCCACCTCATGGATTCCATTATCCTAGTGAGCCTTCCCAATTCCAAAACAAATAAATCGCTTTCCCAAGAACCAAAATCAAGGTAATCCCAATTCGGGACAAGCCTCTTCTTCTAAGAAACCATGGGAAAGTGCAGTTGATGATCTTGCCTATTTCACCCGTTCCAGCCTTAAAAACATTAAAACCTAAATTGGTCAACTTGCATCCCACCTTAGTCAGAAGCAACCATCCAATTCTTCCCAACTCCCAGCTCAACCATTACCCAAACCCAAGGGTAATGTAAGTGCAATTGCACTTAGATCGTGAAAGAAAATTGCTATGCCTCAAGATAAGTCCCCCAACCGTCCTTTGAATGTTGACCTAGAAAATGAAAAGAAAAAGAAACTTGAAAAGGAACCTGACCCCATTCCCTCACCCCCTTCCATTCCACTTAGGAACCCAATTCCTTTTCCTCAAGCTGTTTCTAAGCAAAAGAAGTCCTTCGAAACTGATCCTGAAATGTTCGACATGTTTAGACGTGTTGAAGTCAATATTCACCTCTTAGATTAAATAATAAAAATTCCTAAGTATTCCAAGTTTCTCAAGGAGTTGTGTACCCAAAAGAGGCAACTTAAGACCTTCGAAAATGTTGCAACCTAAGAGTCCATACCCATTAAGTGAAAATATCCAGGGAACTTTACGGTTCCATGCCAAATTGGAAGTTCCAACTTTGATGATGCACTCATAGACGTAGGAGCCTCAATTAATGTCATGCCCAAATAAATATTCTCCAACCTTGGTTTAGGTCCCTTACATCCAACGAGTGTTGTCATTCAGTTAGCCAATCGAAGCATAGACAGTCCTGAGGGAATAATTGAGGATGTTCTTGTCCAAGTCAATGATCTTAGCTTCCTTGCTGATTTATATGTTCTTAACATGGAAGGTGAGACGAAATCTTCTTGATCTCCCCTAATTCTAGGAAGACCATTCCTCATAACTGTGAGAAACAAGATTGATGTCCATTCAGGCATCTTATCCATGGAATTTGGTGACCAACTGGTCAAGTTCAACTTTTTCCAAGCCATGCGATACCCATCTGAGGATCACTCTACATTCTCAATCCATGATTCTGAGTACACTTCTAAGAGTCAATCAAACCCCAATACACCATGTTCTTCTTGTTCTAATGAAAAAGGATCTTGTGAAATCTAGACCATGATTAACGAAGTCCTAAATGGTGTAGTTGATGTGGACCTCTCATTCATAGACTCCATAAATCTAGAGGAACTTGAAAACTCTCTTGAATCCCACATCAACTATGATCTCTACTGCTCCACCTTGGAAAATATTAAGGAAAATGAATTTGAAGAAAATGATGTCCCTTCATCCATTCTTGAGATATCTAACCCACAAATGAGAGATGAGACTGATCTAAAACCTCTTCCTAAACACCCGAAATATGCATTTCTTTTCCATGATCACTCTTATCCTGTCATTATCTCTTCTTCACATACCAAAACTGAGGAGTCCAAACTTGTTCAAGTGTTAGAGGAAAACAAAAAGGCCTTAGGGTGGACCCTAGATGACATACCAGGAATCAACCCTGCCCTTTGCATGCATCACATCCATCTTTAAGAGTCATCCAAACCAATTAGACAACCACAAAGAAGACACAATCCACTCATACTTGAGGTAGTTATGGAAGAGATCACCAAGCTTCTTCAAGCTGGTATTATATACCCAATTTCTGATAGTGAATGGGTTAGTCTAATTCAAGTTTTATCTAAGAAGGGTGGGATAACTGTTGTCACAAATGAACATGGGGAGGTAATCACAACTCGAGTGAAGAACAAATGGCGTGTGTGCATCGACTATAGAAAATTGAATGTTGAAACCCGAAAAGATCACTACCCTCTTTCATTCCTTGATCAAATGCTAGAACGATTAGCCAGAAAGTCACACTATTTCTTTCTTGACGGACACACTGGCTACTTCTAAATCCCAATCGCACCTCAAGACCATGAAAAGACTACTTTTACATGCCCCTTTGGATCATATGCATATAGAAGAATGCCTTTTGGCCTTTGTAATTCTCCTATAACATTCTATAGGTGTATGATGAGTATCTTTTCAGAATTCATTGAACACTACATGGAAGTTTTCATGGATGACTTTACCATTTATGGTGAGTCATTTGAGTCGTTCTTTCAATCACTCTCTCTAGTCCTTAAAAAGTGTGTCAAGTGTAACCTTGTGTTAAATTTTCAAAAATGTCACTTCATGGTTGCAAATGGGATTGTTCTAGGTCACATAGTTTCAAAAGATGGTATTGAAGTCCATCCTACCAAAATTGAAGTGATCCAATCACTTCTTGAACCCAACTCTGTTCGAGACATCTGTTCATTCCTTAGTCATGATGGTTTCTATCGGTGATTCATACATAACTTTAGAAAAATTTCCCTCCCAAAAACAGATTTTCTCCAAAATGATGTCACTTTCCATTTTGATGAGGTTTGCAAGAGATCCTTCATTGAACTCAAAACTGCTCTTACATATTCCGCGATAATACAAACCCTGGATTGGTCCTTACCCTTTGAATTGATGTGGGATGATTATGATAGATCTGTTGGGGTTGTTCTTGGTCAAAGAAGAGAAAAGATTCCTCATGTCATCTATTATGCCTCAAAAACATTGGATGAAACTCAATCTCACTAAACTGTCATTGAAAAAGAACTTTTAGAAGTTGTTTTTTCCTTAGATAAATTCTAGACCAATCTCTTAGGTTTCATCATCATCTTAATAGAACATTCTTCTATAAAGTTATTACTCAAGAAAAGTGATTCCAAACCAAGGCTAATAACATGGATCCTAATTCTCTAAGAGTTTGACCTTGAAATAAATGATAGACCAGGAAAAGAAAACACTATGGCTGATCACTTGAGTAGAATTTCTAATTCTTCTCATTCTGAAATCATCTATCCTAAATTCCCCACTGAGCACCTTTCATCTCTTACTCCAAAGTTACCATGGTATGCCCCAATTGTAAATTACTTGGTTTCTGGTGTTTTTTCTGAATTTTTTTCAAAAGAACAGAAAATGAAGTTGAAAAGTGATTCAAAATACTATTTTTGGGAAGAAAATAAACTTTGGAAAACTAGGGCAGAAATGGTAATTAGGAGATGTGTTGATGAAGATGATCATTCCTCTATCTTAGAATTCTGTCACTCAATTCCTGGTGGTGGAAACTTTGGACCACAAAGGACCTCCCGAATGGTCCTAGACTCTAGATTCTTCTAGCCATCACTCTTTAAGGACTCACATGATTTCTTTCAATCTTGTCCCACTTGCCAAAAGTTTGGTATAATTTCAAAGAGAAATGAAATGCCCCAAAAGACTTTAATTTTTTGTGAGATCTTCGATGTTTGGGGTATCGATTTCATGGGACCATTTCCCCCTTCCAATGGATTCTCATACATCCTTCTTGCAGTTGATTATGTTTCTAGGTGGGTCGAGGCTAAACCCACTTGAAAGGATGATTGACATACTATTAGTGAGTTCCAAAAGACACACATCTTCCATAGATTTGGCATGACTCATGCCTTGATCAGTGATTTAGGAACCCATTTTTGTAATAGAACCATAGAATTACTTTTGAAAAAGAATGGGGTTGTACAAAAAACTTCAACTGCATATCACCCCCAAAAAAATGGAATGGATGAACTTTCTAATAGAGAAGTGAAAAGAGTTCTAGAGAGAATTGTAAAACCCACCAGAAAAGACTGGCCTGAAAGACTTGGTGAAGCACTTTGGGCTTATCGAACTGCCTATAAAACACCCATTGAGATGTCTCCTTTTAAGCTATTTCTTGGTAAAGCATGTCATTTTCCAGTTGAAGTCCAACATAAGTCATTTTGGGCAGTGAAAACTTTTAATTTTGATCTTGAAAAATCTGGTGAAGAAATATTGTTGTAATTGGCTGAACTAGAGGATCTTTAACTTGAATCCTATGAGAATTCCAATCCGTACAAAGAAAAGGCTAAGGTACTCCATGTCAAAAAAATCTTGAGAAAGGTATTTCATGAAGGTGAAAAGGTAATGCTCTTCAATTATCAATTTCAGCTTCACCCAGGTAAGCTTAATTCTCGTTGGGAATGTCCTTTTGTTATTACTAATGTTTACCCATTTGGTGTAGTGCAAGTCCAAGACCCCTCTTCCAAAAGGACATTCAAAGTTAATGGAATCAGTTAAAGAATCACCATGAGAGGACACACAATCCTGGATCCACATCAACTTCCATTGGATCCCCAACTTCTCTAGCCGACCAACCACTAGATGGAGATGGAAACCCGCCAAATCTAAACCAGGGGCACCTCCTTCCCTTTAACTCTCTCTATCTCTTCCTCTCTCTACCTCTTTCTTCTTCTTCCTCCCTCTTTTTTTACCACTTTCTTTATCAAAAACATTTTTTTCACTTTCTCTTTTGTGTGGGTGTATATTTATAAAAAAAACAATCACTTAAAAAAATACAAAAAAATAAAGAGTCATGCTTACTCACCATCGAGTTTTTAAATTTTTTCCAACCATTTTGGGGAGTTAACAGACATATTTTCATCTCAAAAATTTTGTATTTTCATCATGAATTTGGATAACGAATTTTGTGTCAAAATTAACAAATTTTGTGTCAAAATTAACAAATTTTGAATGCTCAATTTTTGATTTGGAAAATGCTTTTCCCAAACCATGAGGAAAAACATTTGCTTTCATGCCAAGGCCACCTATGGCCATCTTTTCAAAATGTGTGTTTTCACCCCCATTTGTGAGTCTTGAGTTTGTGGACCTTTGAACTGAATTTCCTACCTTAGTGTGCATTAATATGATAGAGGCATTTTCTGAACCACATGAGAATCACAATAGCCAAATAGCCTCCTATTTCCCTTACATTAATCCTCCTTTTGAAAGCCCCTTCAAGCCTATGAAAACCTTTTCTTTGATAGCCACATTACAAGCCCAATACCTTTTCCCATCCAATAACAACCTGGATTTTCATTGCATAATTTTTTAAATTTAAGTGTGGGGGGAATGGATTTTATTGTTTGGGTACCCTATTATTGATTTTCAACAAGTTATCATCTGATTGAGGGAAATCATCCATTTCAGTGTGGGGGCGAGGTTGTAATTCAGTGTGTTTTGAGTAATGTGATGCACTTCCATTTATGTAATTTTGTAAATCTTATTTACAAGTGTTCAAAAAAAATTAAAAAATGATGAAAAAAATAAAAAAAATTGAAAAAATGGGTTGTGTCTTGGGTAGGTCAAAAATCACTCTTCCTTAACCTTTTATCTTGTTATAACTATTATAATTTGTGTCGTGAGGAGATCAAACATGGGTTGGGATATGAGTGTGAGATCTGTTTCAAGGTCAACTTTCAAAAAAACAAAGAAAAAAAGGAAAAGAAGAAAAAGAACACTTGCATTATATTCTTAATTGGGAGATGTTTTGTGGTTTGTAAATATTTCATATTCTCATCCCCTTCAAATTTTCTTAATCTATTGTGTATTTATTCACACAATCATTCCCTTGTAAATATGTTTTTTCATTTCCTTCTATGTTTTATTTCAAAAAAATGTGCATTGCTTTTTCTATGTTGGTGTTTTAACCCTCTTCTTCTCTCTCTTGGACATTATATTCCTACCATCCTATAGCCACAGAAAAACCCCTTAAAAAGACCTCTTGATTCTTGTACACTTTGGATAGGGATTGGAAGCTGAGATCTCTTTTCAAACTCTAAGATTTTCACTTTTGGTTGGTGAAAGAGTGAACCTCCACAAATGAATTATATCATCTTGAGAGGTGTGAGTTTTGAGTATCCACATTTTCCATTTCTAAATTTGATCATGAAAAACTGAATTAGTTTTCAAACATTGTTTCTGTAAAAACATGTGGTGGAATTCAAAATGGATGAATGAAATAGTCTAAACCTCCCCTGATTAGAGAAAACAAAATTTTAATATCTGTTGGTGAGTGACAATGATTTTATTAGGTTTTTATATTTGTTGCACATGGGGACATGAAAAAAACCAATTTTGGGGGATTTGATATTGTTAATATTTTCATGACTTATTATATACTCCCTTTACTGATTTTATATGAAATGTGCATAATTTGTGTGAAATATTAATGTTTTAATATTAAGTATAATTTTTGAGTATTTTTAGAAGTAGTCCAATTGAGTAAGTTTACTATTTTAATAATAACTATAACAATACTGATCCAAATTGTGTGGTTCTTGTTTTTTTAGGATTATCCTTTAAATATACATAATTTCAGTATAAGGAATCATGAGACAATTATGCCATTTGAAGGGTCATATGGGCCACACAAGAAGGCCCAATAAATCTGTGAACAAACTGGACCAGCCATGAAGATTGATTTACTGGGCTCAATCCATAAGTCCAAAAACATTAATTCCCCACTATAATTCGGGGGACACTAAATTTAATCTTGGATAAAAATTTCAATTCCCAAATCCAAGTACAAGGGGCCCAACTGATTCATTTAAACTCACCCCACCATTCTGGGTGAGAAATAAAAACAGTACACAGATATTGACATTTCTCCTAATGTGGACATCCATTAGAGCTGATAGTTTTCAGTGTGAAATAGGAGATATGGTCGGACAACTTTGTTGAATAAATTATGTTTATTTGAGGGAATCTTACTATGGAAAAACCAATTCACATTTTGGCCATTGAAAATTCTGGATTGAAATGGACAGAATGACATTATTTATTAAAACCGAAATAACTTTGGATAAAAAAGTCTATAGCCGGCCAAATTTTGAGGGTGGATAAAACACATCCATATCTACATATTTTAAGAATACACAATCTCGTGATTCATTTTTATAAATTGGTAAATATGTG
Source organism: Viscum album (assembly GCA_963277665.1). NCBI lineage: Eukaryota > Viridiplantae > Streptophyta > Magnoliopsida > Santalales > Viscaceae > Viscum > Viscum album. The sequence goes on from OY728166.1 coordinate 1,209,174,899, forward strand.
GTTCAAGTTGAGGGACAGTTTTGGAATGCAAACAGCCCACAAGCTTGGGCAATAAATACACCCCCTCCTCTCATTCCAAGAGGTTTGCACTTTAGCACTTAAGGAGGAGGTTTGGAATTAAAAGAGCCTTGAAAAGGTTCTGGGAGGATATGATTTGATCTTATTTCAACAAGATATACCTCTCCTCCACTTCTCTTTCATGTTTTTTTATGTTTTCTTTCAATTGTAATTGTGTAACTTTGTTTTCATCTATAGTATAATATTAATGGTCTTAAAATATTTTGAATCATTTTAAATTAAATTCCCTTATTTTTCTTCCTCATTCAATCAAAATTCAATTTTTGATTCTCAAAATCTTTCGTGTGTGTGTTCGGCACAATACTCTTTTCTTATCACTTTCTTTTTACAATATTTTTAAATAGACACCATAAACATTAAACCCAGATTATCAAAAATCCTAATGGCTGAGTAAATATACCATTGGGGTGAGTTATAATTTGGGGATGTTAAGTGATTGAGAGTTTTTTCTCGATTAGTATTCTTTAAATTAATATTGTGTATGTTAAACTTAATATGTCATGGATTAATGATATGTTTTCTTTAACAAGTGGTTTCCAAGGATTATTGGAACTATAAATACACTACCAAAAATAAGTTTTGATTGAGATTAGAACCCTAAGTTAAGTTAATCCTTGGATTAAAGTCTTAACACTTAGGAATTCCAATCAACATCAACTTATGACAGGGGTGTTAATTTAATGCAATACAAAGAAAGGATCAAGGATATCACAAGATTAACTCCCCAATAATGAACTCATCCCAATCTTAATATATTTGTTAAATCAAGAATCAACCATCAATCATTTAAATTTAGCTCTGCAAACAAACCCCACCAATCAAAATACAATCAACTAAAAACAAACGACTATTATAAAGTATCATCGCCAAGGATTCGACCAGAGTGTTGCTATACACATTAGCAGAGCACCGAAACCTTGACCGGTCGATAGGGAACAATCATCCATCCATTTAAATAATACAAAAAACATCTCAAATAAGGTTAATTGAGATGATAAAAACTTACCTTGGATTCATTCCTGGTTGGACGTTCTCTAGCCACTTTGATAAAATCGCTCCTTCTCATGATGAATTCCCTCTCAATGAAGGTATTAGGAATCCTTAATATGAAAAGAGGCTTCCAAACGTGGTATATGACACAAGGATATGGGAAATGGGAAATTACTCAAGAGTTATTTGAATGAGAATAGTGAATTGGAATGGGTAGAGGATAACTCCTTTTATAAGGGGAAATACATAAAATTTACTTGGAAAAATGAGTTAAGTGAAGGGTAAAGATAGAATCACAAGTAATTTAGGTGAGTTATGTGAGGAAATATTTGTGTGAAATTTAGGTATGAATGCCACACCTAATAAAGGACATCTAAAATATCCGAATATCATGTTTATTAAATAATATTTGAGACATGATAAATTACCATTGTATACCACTTTGGAATTTCATAATTATTTACCATGGTAATTATTTTTTTACTAAATATATAATATTTCTCTTCTTAATAAATCTTTATGTACTAGTTATAAATTTAGAGTATATCTAATCAAATTCAATTTATTTATAAAAATCATCTTTTTAATTAAAATAAATGATATATAAAAAAACCCATTTCTCTTGAAAATAATTATTGAAATATTAACTGTTCCTATCCTCATTTCCTATAAATTACTAATTTAAATGAGTGTTAATATATGTGATTATATATTTAACAATTACATTAGTTTTATAATTTAAAATATATTAATTTAACTTATTTTTATAAAATTACACAACACTTATAAAAACAATTCTTGTAAAATAACCCTTTTACTTTTAATGTGGTAACAAAAATTTACCTCGTTAACTTATTTTTATGTCTAGAAAATATTGAAAAATTTTATTAATTTTAATATTATAATTAAAAATATAAAATTCATTTTATTTTATTCATCTTCTAAAAGTGATCAAAATTAATTTTAATATAAAAAATCATAACGTATCAAAAATATTTTTTTTTTAAAAATTTAAGCATAATTTTATTTATCTTATTAATTTCCATATAAAAATAGTTTTATGAATATTTATTTATTTATAAGAGTTATCAACAAACTTTATTAACAGTATTCTTTAGTAGCAATTAATTTAATTTATTAACATAAAAATACATTACATATAAAAAAATAATTATTTGAAAAAAACTCTTTTTTCAATAAATTATTTTATATTAATTTATAACCAATTTATAATAAATAAATGAATTATTAATCATTTTTATATGTATATAATAAATATTTAATATAGTATTCTATATATGATAGCTTTAAATTTTAAATAAAAATAATTTTTTTAAATAATTTTTTTGATATGAATAATTAATTTATTATTCACTATAGTTACTTAATTAATTATTATGTGTTGTTTATTTAATTTAATAATAATTAATTTTTATTAATTAATTTTTTGAAATAATTCTTTGAAAGTAATAAAAATTAATATTTTGTAAAAACTTCCTTTAAAAATAAAATATTCATTCACAAATTAATTAGTGTCCATTAATTCAATTACCAAATCATTCATTGAAGCTAATTCTACATCGTTTGATGAGAGAATGTCAATTGGAAAAAAATCATTGATTGCACAAATTGTTCTTCCTAAAGGTGCACAATCGGGGAAACTTGATTGTTTTATCCATAGAACCTCGCTTTTGTGGGGTTTCTCTAATTGGAAATGAGTTTCGCTTGGTCCAGGATTTTTTCACTGCCTTTTTCCGTCTGATGATTTGATGCTTCGAGCATGGAGCATGGGAACCTTGTTTTTGAAACCTGGATGGATTAATTTACATGAATGGTGATTGGATTTTAATGTATCACGTGCAAGAAATTATTTTTCTCAGCTATGGATTCGTCTTCATGGACTCAATTGGGTCCTCTGGAATCTGAAAATCCTGCATGATATTGGCAGGGAAATTGGGACTCTGATTTGTCTTTACAAAGAGACTGAGGATGTTCGGTTTTGTTATTTTTCTAGGATGTTGGTGGATGTTGATCTTAGAACCACTCTGATTAACAATGTAACCCTTTTCACTCCTTCTAACAACATTCAAATTGATGTTGATTATGAAAAAAAACCTCTTTTCTGTAATGAATGTATGATTGTTGGAAACTCATTAGAGTTAGGTCAGAGGAATGTTTCTTGTGGGTAATGTGGGGTGAGAGGACATTCAGCAGCTCTCTGTCGTAGGAAGTCAAAGGGGAAGGATTTGATGTTTCCAAAATCTACAGCTCATGATGGTGATTCACTTAGCGAGCCAGTTGTTCATGATGGGCTGGATACTAGCAAAGGGTTGTTAATTGATGTATCTCCAAAGAAGGCCCATAGTGGCCCCTCTAAAACTCAGTTTGATTTGGTCAAAGAGGTTACTCTGGTTTTCAACCCTGATATCTCCTAGGTTGAATTCTACAAGCAGAATGATGCGCAACAACATGTTGATTTCCATCAGAAAATACAGAAGCTTTTCCAGGTTTCTGAATTACCTGGAAAATGGGGAACGCTTTTGATGGTGAACAGGAGAATGTGGGTACCCCGATTAGGGTCTCAGGCAGTGGCGGACTAACCTCTTACAAGGATTTAGTCTTAAGTGGAAATAAAAAGAGTTCTGCTAGTGAGGGTTTCACCTCTGTTCCCTCAAAGCGGAGACCACACAAGGATTATTCTAATGTTCCTAGAAACGTGTCTACCAGATCATCGTCTAAGGTGTCAAGGAAGGTGGATACAATTATTTTGAAAATCATAAATCAGGATAAGTCTCAATCAGAGTGGGAGACAACTGGTGACTCTGATTATGGAAATGATATGTCATACTATAATCTCTAGACCTGTTTTTTGTGGATGAGGGCATTTCTATTTGTGTGACCCCATCTGCCGCTCTTATGTGCCTTTTTCTTTCTTTTTAATAAATGGTCAAAAGCTTTGATTCTGGCTATACTTTTCTGGTATTACCAAATCATTTATTTTATTTCAAATAAAATATCTATAATGAAAATTATATATATTTTTAACATAAAAATAAAATTGACATAGATTAAATATATATAGGTAATTTAAAACTAGTGAAAATTTTATTAGTATTATAACAAATAGGAATATACCCCTATATAACAGTTCTATAATGTTTATATTAGCCACATTGACTCATATAAATTCTTTTCAATCTTAATTCTTAAACCATACTTCTCATTCATTAAATTTTAATTTAATGTTTTTACAAAATTATTTCTCCATTCGTGATGTTTTTTTCGTTATAGCATTAGTTTAAGTAATGTTGATTCTCATGGGTGAAGATGATTCAGAGGATTTCCTAGTTGTAAAAATATTATTCATTTCTATTTATTATACAAATTCAATTTATGTACTTTTAAGAGATGTAATTATCTCTGATATGTAATACATAGTTTCAAGTACTTTTTTTAAATGTTCCATTATGACTGAATAAAGTGTTGTTAGTTTCATTCATACATTTTTTGACTTATTTTCAAGATCAAATATTTTTAAAGAATAGAGAAACATATATAGTTCAAGGAAATAAAAATTCTCCCTAAAATCAAGGGTGTTACATTCTCTCTACTTAAATAAATTACATCCTCATAATTTTAATTATCACTCACTAATGTAAATAGATAATGGTGTCCATAAGATAAATATAAGCGAAGAAACAATTTTTAATGTGATATTAACCTCACTATCTTAGTTAAGACTAATAAAATCAATTTTTCCTTATAATAGTCATATTCTAAATATTGATCTTCTCCCCAACCATTTGAGTCATTTATCCCTCATGATTTGGTATTAAGACCCATAAAATGGATGTGATTTTGATGGTATGTTCATAGTCAACCATACAATGATAGATGATCATAGGTTGTTGTGGGATATGAATTATTAATTCTCTATCCTAGACATTAATATTGAATATATATAGAGATCATTAATCCTTTCTCAAAATATTTTCAAATTTTTATAATGGGATAATAATTAAATTTTCAAAAATCACATTCCTATATACTTAAATTAGGTAAAACCTGTTGACTTTGGATCAAATTACAACAAGTATAAGTTTTTTTAGGTAATCTAGTTGTTAGGGAGAAGAATTTTTTTACCTATAAATTTTTTCTGGTATAGAGGAGTGGGTAGAAATATAATATTAAAATAAATTTGAAATTATTAGGTGGATGAAGAGTGTACCTTACACCACTTGATTGACATGTATCACTTCATCAATCATGATTGCATAGTATTTTCCTTTGTCCCATTGCATAGTAACTTGTTGATGTTATTTTAATCATTAACCACTAGTTTCATGTATTTGTTATATAATGTTTTTAATCCTTATAATTTTATCATATTAGTATAGGTGGTACATTAGGTTGATAATTATTTTCATTATTTTTATATCTTCAATATTCCAATACTCAATGAAATTATCTTACACATTTAAATAATTTCCCCATTCATTTTAGACAATTCCCTCACGATTCTTCCCATATGATTTTCATATAAAAAAATGAATCTTATTTCCTCCTTGTATTTTATCATTTTATTTTCCATTAAATTATTATTTCTACTTATTGTTCCCAAAACCATTAGAATAATTGAAATTCCCTATATATATCTCCACCTTGAGAGCACATTTAACAATTTCTTCATAGAAACCAAAGTCTATTATAAATAATGCCTTTTGGAGACTTTTTGAGGACACTAATGAAAAATTAAATTCTTCTACCATGTTTAATAATACAACAAGAATTATAACTTTCAATTATCCTAAATTTTGATTTATAGGTACCAATGGATTCATCAACCTTTTTCTTCGACTTAAGGAGTTCTCCATAAATTTTAGTGAAAAGAGTTTAGAAAAAAAATATTTAATGAAAAATAACTCCTTAAACTCCTAACATTCCATATAGTTGATTCCTTCCTTTTTCCACATGTCCCTTATCAAATTATAATTTTTTTAGATCCCCCTTTCAAATTATAAATGTGTAAAAAATCATTTTCATGATCCAATCCCTGGGGAACAAAAAATATTTTATTACAGTGTGTTGATGCATTTCTCTCTAACCAGTGAACCTGAATTCCCACTAGTAGAAGGTGGTTGTTTTTGGTATAATGGAATTGATAGCATATTTTTCCTTCTTCGGTGTGTTTGATATCTCGGTATAATTTAGGTTACTTACCATAACCTAAGAGAGTATTTCTATGAAGGTATTCACAACATATGTTATCCCATTTGGTTTCCCAATGGGATAATCAATGCATTTCTCACTACACACATTAATAACTTGATTCCTCTTGGTCTGATATAATGAATAAAACCAAATGGTTAGTGTGAGTTTTAAGAACCAATAATCAAATTAATAAATAATAATACAAATAAAATAAATCCCATGTTGTAAATTGGGACTCATTCATTTAAACCCATGACATTTTAGGTTCATCCCACATCAATTTTGGATCATCATAGGGTTTTTTAGATTCTATCCCATTATTTCAAATTACCTAATACCCAAAATTCACTCTACCATAGTATAATACCAACTGAAGCACCACAAACCCACATAATGGGACGTGTCACTAAAAAGATATGCTTTACACATGGGACTTGTTTCCAAGTGAGATAAACCAAGAAGAAAATACATAATTTTTAGATTTATTATATCTCAATAATAATTACAAAATTTGTTAAGACAAATTTTTAGTGCCTTTAGTGATTATCCACATAAATTTATTATTACACTTTATTAATTCAATATATCTCCAAAATAATTCCTTATAAAAATAATTTTATATATGATTCCCAAGGGATATGGGAAATAAAATGGTCAATGTGAAATGATCAATAAGAGAAAACCTATCATTGAGTCATAAATATGTTAGATCATTAGCCTGTGAGTAAGAATGATTAAGAATAATCTAATTAAAATGAATATAAAATCATAAGAGTTTTGTAAAAATAATTATTAAAGGATATATAAACTAAAAAGATCAAACATATACCACGACATAAGAATTAAATGGAATGAGATAATAATCATGTGTTGTGGAGAAAAACATAAGCATGTGTCATAGCATGGAAATACTGTATGAATATGAGTATAGAACATACTTCAATAATTACTAGTGAGACTATTATCACAAAATCATTTAGGCTAAACAGTTTCCCATAATATATTAGTCTTGTTATTACAAATTATGTACCTTTTTGGGCATTATATAACTAACAATATAACCTTTTTAGGCTTGGAATAATCACATATTTTTCCTTGGTATGGATTTAACTACTCATGTACCATTATGATTAAGATAACCTCATGTGTACCCTTAAGAAATTTTCTATTCATTTATGTACCCTTAGTCTTAGGATAACCTCCCATACACCATTTGGGATTGGTATAATCTCTTTCTTACCCTTTGGGATTAGGCTAACCTCTCATATACCCTTGGTCTTTTGATAACATCTTTTGTGCCCTTTGGGATTTAGTATCCTCTTGTGTACCCTTTTAAGCTCACGAGATATAAAAATTATCCAATTCATTAGAGGCAGATATAGACCAAACCATAAAAAATTATAAACTATTTATATGTGTGTCAACATCAATCGAACATCATATTATGAAAGAAACCACATTGAAAGAAAACTAGTTTCATAATATTTTCAAATGATGTCCTGAAAAAGACATCACGAGTTAGATTAGTTGATAGAAAAAACCAATCCCCTCGATAAGAATAAAATAACTTATAGGGTGATAATGAATGTTACTCTATAAAAGATAAATCCTTTGTATATAGATAGGAAAATGGAATCGAAGTCATAAAAATAGTTTTTAGAAATTTTTTTTGTCATCTTCATGAAAATAAGAAGTTATAAGTCACTTTCAATAATCATTTTCAAGAAGGGACAATTTTTGACACATCACTTAAAGAGAATACCAAATAATAAATCCATGGTATTAATTATTTTTTATGAAAATAAATATGGATTGGAATATATAAAATATTTTATAGAAACACCCACATCTATAAAAGGGTTAAAAAAATTACCTTTTATAAAGAGGTAAAGAGAATCATGAAAATTATGAAAGATAATGTATATTTGTTTTTAAAAATAATAAAATAAAATAAATTTAAATGAATAATATAGACATGGAATATAAAGAACTATTAGAGAGGTTGGAAATTATTCTCAACATTGTCATATTTTTATGATGAAATAAATCCATTAAAGAAGAATACTTTGATGTGAAAATGTAAATTCCACATAAAATAAGTAAGAAATAAAATATAATAAAATATTAGGGTTGATAAAACCAAAAAAGACAAGAATGACGTTTAAAAATAAATATTATGACTCAATGAAAGAAAGTCAAGTTAACAAAAACCTTTACAACATTGGTTATATATGAATTAAAATATCATGAAAGAGTGACTATGAAATATAATTTTAAATAACATGATTAAAACTCATTTATGATATAATATTTTAATTGGGAAGTAAATAAAACATTTCAAATAGGAATAAATTCATAATTTTAAACCATGCCTCGATGAATGTAAATTGAGATGAAACACCTTAGGAATAATTTAATTTATGATGTAATACTTTTTGAGAGGGGTTTTTTAGAAATAAATGTTAACCCAAGTAAATTAGAAAGGAAATAAAATATAATACTGTTATAGGATATCATAAATCAATATTATTATACTACAGTTAATGGTTAATGATTATAATTGAAGTAAAGTTGTTTAGTCAACAAAATCCTTATCTATTTGGTAAATTTTGAATCAAAACCCATTCAGTCACTATTTGAACTTGGCTTCCTTTCCCCCCTCTAGGGTAATGAGGCTATCGTCAGCGGTGTTGATCTCAGCTTCTCCCTTACGCTCTTGGACTCTCTTCTCCCTCTTGTGATCATCACTGTTTATTTCTTATTATGGATCTCTTGGTAATCCCATTGAAGTTTGGTGCTATGGAATCCCTCTATAACCATAGCCCTGCCCTGGCCTCAAGTTAATCTATGCCACTCCTTTTTGAAAATGTTGTGGTGATAACCAAGAGGTTTTGGGATTTACGGTTGGGTGGATGACGGGGTTTCAGGAGCTACTAGAGTCAGTTCGACTATGTTCTCACAACTTGATCCTCATCTGACTCAACCATACTATGACATTGAGTTCTACCGCCCCTCTCTAGGATGGATCTGAAGTGATGGATTCACAGAGGTTTTGGGTTACAAAGCTTGGTGGTCATGGAGCCTCACTTTAGGGTTTCTTCCCCAAAATTGCTTCCTCGATTTCCCCTTTTCCTAGTTCCTTTAGGGTTTCATACCCTACCTTTTTTCTTTTTTGGGTTTCATTCCCAAGTTTCTTTTGTTTACTATTACTTTAGGGTTTCATCCCTAGTTTTGTTTATAGATCTTTGGTTTTATTCCTCAATGGAGGTATGTGTTCTACATGGGTTGTTTCATTATCTGGTGGTGGTCGTTGGTGGTGTAATAATGAGACTATGGTGATAGTATTATGCTGATGATGGGATTCAATATTCTGGGACTCCCCGATGAGCGAGTCAGAAGTTACAAAGATGCATTTCTCAGCGGTGAAATAATTTCTTGGATGAGAATTGTTTGCAATGTCGATAGTGGTGTTTTGAACTGATGAGTATGATGATCAGGGAGAGTGATGATGTAATGATGATGGGCTGGCGATGATGAAAAATCCAGTGGATGGTCTCACCAGTGACCTACTTTAATGTGACGTTGGAGACATGTGATGATAGTTCTTCTGGCTTAATATGGTTGTGTAGCACGAGGTGGACGCATGGTTTCATCTTTATTTTTCTCTAATTTTGAAATTTGAATTATTTGAAATGAAAATGGGAATGTCTGGGTACTGCAGATCTAGTGTTTTTTAATTTCATTATTTTTTTGTACAGTTACCAGTAACCCTTAAACTAGATTTTTTGAAAATGAGAAAATGGATTTGGAATCAAAAACCATTTAAAATAGATATTGAAATAAAAAATTAAATATCAACAATATAATGATAGTAATGATATAATATTTCAAAGAGGAAATATATGAAAAATATAAATGTAAATGGTAAAAAACGACTTAAAAAGGGGAATTGAAATAGAAAACCCTTACCTTGAATTCCTTTATAGTCAAACACACTCTAACTTCTTTGATGAAATCGCTCCTTCTCACAGTGAATTCCCTCAGAAGGAGGGGATTAGGCATCATTCTTATAACCAGAGACTTCCAATTGTGGTAGAGGATACTAGGATAGTAAAAAATGGATAGGGATTAAAAGGTTAAGAGTGATTTTAAAGGGTACAAGATATCCTCTTTTATAGGTGAAATTGAGGTGCATTGCCTTGGAAACTTAATTTAAGTGAAGGGAAAAGATAGAATCACAAGGGTGTTATGTGAGTTATGCGAGGAAATATTGGTGATCAATTGAGGTATGAATAAAAAACATAATAAATGAAATATTTAATTCTCAAATATAAATTTAATAAAAAAAATGATTCATAATAGATTACCACTTTTTACCCTTTTTACCTTGTTTATTTATTTACCATGGTAATCAATTTCTACTAAAAAAATAATATGTTAATTATTTCCAAATTTATTTATGATGATTATAAATTTGTACTCCATTAATTATAATTAAATTTATAGATATGTGATAATTAACTTTCAAATTAAATCATAGGATAAATATATATGTATATATATATATATATTGTTTCGTAGAAAATGATTATTTAAAAATTAAGTGTTCTTATTATGATTTCATATAAATTAATAGTTTAAATGAGTGTATATCTATTTTTATTAATATTTAAAATTTAAATTTGAGATATAATTAAAAATATACAAATTTAATTTATTTAGATAAAATTACACAATACTTGAAAAACTGATTCTTTGAAAATGACCCTTTTAATTTTACAATTCTAATAGGATTTTACCTCTGTAAATATTTTTTATATCTAAATATGAAATTGGAATCATTTACTAATTCGAATATTTATATTGAAAATATGAACCATTTAATTTTATTAAATTTATAAAAGCGATAAAAAATTATTTTAACATATACACTCATAATGCATAAAAAAATTATTTCTTAAAAAATGTGATTTTAATCATAAAAGGAATTTATTATTATTGATTACCATGTATATATATATATATATATATTATCAATACATATCATTAATTTAATTCTTTATCAGTGATTAATTGAAATGATTATTATACAAATACATTATATATAGAAAAAAGTTCTTTGAAAAAGTCTTTTTTTATTAAATGACTTTATCTTAATTTCAAAAAAATTGACAATAAATATTTGAATGATTATTAATTTTTTTATAAGTATAACCAAAACATTTCATTTAATATTTTAAATTTTATAAATTTATCTTTTAAATGAAAACATAAAATTTATAATAAAAACAATACTTTAAAAAATATATTTTCATAGATATGAATTATTAAATTAATATTTATTATAATTAATGAATTATTTATTATTTGTTATTTATTTAATATAATAATCATTCATTTTTATCAATATATTTTTTAAATCATCATATAAAATTGATAAGAATCCATATTTTATAAAAACAATTTCAGAAATATATATATATATATGTATATATATATATATATTCACAAATGAATTAGTATCATTTAATTCCATTAATAAATAATTTATTTTATTTAAAATAAATTATCTATAATGAAAATTTATATTCATTTTTTAGCATCTAAATAAACATTATATTTAATACCTGAGACCTTACTATAAAAGGTAAACACTACATTTCAAAAGCTATTGTAGGATACACTGTTTAAAGACCCTTTATTCATGATTATATTTAAAAATAAAACATATAAATTATAGAATTTATTTTTGATGAAAAAGATTTCATATTGGGATTATTTATTTCAATATTATATTAGGGTGAATTTTTGGGTTTTTTCAGAAATATTTCATTTTTTGTGAATTGTGAAAAATACCATGTCCTACCAAAACTATAAATTTATATAAGAAAGAACTAGAAGTTTATAACAACTTTTAATTGAAAAAATTTATAATAATGAAATACATATTTTTTGAAATACTATGTTGAATTAAGAAAACCTATGATTAATATTTTTAGGACATAAATAATAATTTCCAAAAAAACATGTTTTTGGACTTTCCTTTTAATTACATATTATTTTGGTAAAATTATGTTTCAGATTGTATCAGAAGCAATATAAATTTTATTTGTTTTATAATAAAAATTTTTATTTTATTAAAACTAATATAATTTATTATTTTATCCTTCAAAAATATTTTACGCATAAAATACACTTTTTTCTAAAAATAGGGTTTTTTAACATGTTGCATACACTAATATAAAAATTAATTTATTTATAAATTTGAAAAATTAAATGAAATTACATTATTTTAGTATTGTTAATCCTAATTTTCAAATTATATAATAATGAAAATTATAGTTTTGGGGTAAAAAAGTTATGTTATTAAGGTAAATATTAGTTACTATTAAAAAACGGTTATTTTCAAAGAATAATATTTTTCTAAATATTGTGTATTTTTAAATGGATCCATTTTAAAATTAAAAATCTTTTAGTAATTTAATTAATATAGAAAAAATTTACATTATTTTAACTAATAATAGTTGTTAAATAATATTAAGAACACCTGATAATTAAATTCTCATCATTCTACAAAAATAATTTCCTTACACATTATCTGTTTCAATTTAAAAGTTAATTTTACCATTTTTAGAAATTGAATTAGGTTAAATAGAGACAAAAATCATATTTATCATGTCAAAATTTGGTAAGGAGGTTCACATTATATTTTTAGTGATAAAATAATATCATTGATTAATATTTTATCAATTTTAATACGTGTTAAAATGGGTAATCTAATGTGGCTCGAATTTTACTAAATTAATTTTACACTTAGACCTTTAAGAATAGATTCTTTACATCATAAATCCATACCTACATTTCTCACAAAAATTTTATCACCTAAATAAACTAAATCACCAATCCCACAAAACCCCCATTTAATACTATTCTTACCCCTTAACTAACTTATGTTTCCATAGAAAACCCCCATTTTATCCTATAAAAGGAGTTTACTCGGACCTGTTCTCTCATCACTCTCTACCATAAAGGAATTGATCCTGAATTTACCTTCCATATACCTCTATAAATCTCTCTCAAGTAGTTTCTATTTTTTAAATGAGTCCTACTAAATATTAATAATATACTTAGTAAGGTAACAATTTTCAATCCTTCTCTTTCATTTTTAATTACGTTTTTTTATAATACCATTTTCACTTATTTTATTGATTATAATTTCATGGTATTAATTCCCCTTTTATATTATGTTAATGAGATACTAACTATACCCTCTCATTATATCCTTTTTCCTATGACATTATTGTGCTGACAAAAGGGTTCACATTCCACCCCTTTCATTTTCAATTATAAAAAATTATTGAAATTTCATAATTCTTTTAATTATGTAGAATTATCTCCCATTTAATATATTCATAAGGAGATTTGATATCATTAAATATATCACATAATCCTTTATAATGAATAAAAATCATAGATTTAGGAATGTAGAGAGTTTTTAGTTCTCATAGAAATTGAATCCCTTAGTAGATACTAGAAATTGGATGTTTCTATGGAATATATGATCCAAGGGGAAATCACCAAAAAATGTTAGTTGAGTTTCAACTCAATCTTCACTCTAGTGCATGATGTGTGGAATTAAGACTGAAAACCTGGATAGACACTCTTGGAGGATATTATTTTGATAATCCACATTCTAATGATAAACCATAATAATGGATTTTTTGACCATTGTTATCGTATCCTACTAATAAAATGAATTAAACTCGATTACTATCATCTATTGATAACCTAATACTTTAAGGGCGCCCTTAACCACAACCTTGTCTTTTTTTTGATAAGGGTACTTTATATTGCATTAAAGATACCCCAGAGTTTGTTTTTTGATTATGTATTGTTTAATCATCCACCTTCATTATCTAGATAGATTATTTCCATGTTATCTCACTAATTAGCTGGGAAAGTATTGATGTTATTTATATTTTTATTTTTATTGATTTCTAAGGAAATTTTATTATTCATTGTATTGATATTAATATTTTATATATGTTGAATGCATTGGACTTGAATAAGTGATTAGTGGGGCTTAGTCTTATATATCCCCTTAATTCATTGGTTGGTCTCTTGAGATAAAATGTTTGGGTATTTGGTGTATGCCTACCCATTTCAAGCATGATTTATTAGTTATGGAATTGAAAAAAATAATGATGTCTTTCTTGTCACCTATACAAAAATTATAATGTCTTTGATGAGGTCTTTATGGTAAATATAAGCATGTCTACAGTTATTTATTCCATCAACATGAATTCATTTATTTTTTTATTGATTATTTTCGTTACTATGTTCTTAATAATTTTTTTCATGCTCAAGATATTGATTATATGTAATATTTATTGATTATCCACTCTACTATCATGTGTTTCCATATTTTGATAGCTTTTATTGTACATGTACCCTTATTGAAAATTTTACCTCACCTTTCTTATGTTTCTATTTACCCAAGTTACTAATAAGTGATCTATGAATAAATTCAGGGATTCATTAAAAGGTATAAAAAAATTCAAGAAGTTTTTACAGTGTATTTTTATATTCTAATGTAATATAGAAATATTTAATGTATTGAGTGTCCCAAGATTGTTAAACAATTCAGAACTTTATGATGTGTTCATCATATTTTTTACCAATATAATAAATTAACCAGTGAAACTTGTTTATTGGAGGTATTTATTTACAATTGGTATAAAAAAAGTTTAGTATAAACCTTGGGAAAAATAGTTTAGAAGAACATAGCTATCCCAAGAATGATGATAAACCTTTGCGATGCCTATGAAATTTTATTTGAGTTAATATTTTTTATGGATCAATATTCATAACTTTATAAGACAATTAAGTATATTGCATTATTTATAGATACAACCTAATGGGAGGAAGGGAAATCATATCATCTCCCATAATTAATGTAGGGTTTTCTATCTGATGAAATTCAACACATATGTTATTCGATCTGAGTAGACTATGGCTACATTAGGAAATTTGAATTATGTTATGACAAATAAAATTTCTCAAATAGAAAAACATACTAATCTGCAAAATAGTGAAACAGTATTGGGCCAATTCATATGAACACAATCACCATCATTCAATGGTACCACTAATCCATTATTAACTGAATAATGGATCAAGTCCCCATAGAAGATATTTATTGCATTGTGATGTAACAATGAGATAAATTATAGTAAGTGAAAATGTTATATTAATGAAACTATAATAAAATTAATATTTTAATATTTCATGTCATAAAAAATTTAATTTTATAGAATAAATATTGATTTTGAACTTATTATGTCAATATAGGAGAATAATGAAATTTTGAAATTTTCCCTCAGAGATATGATTTTATGAATAATTTACTATGTACTATTTAGGTAATAATAAATTTATTTATATTAATGTGTTACAATATGTAAAATTAATTTTATAATTATTAATAATTTGATATAAATAAATACAATATCATTTGGAGGTAAAAGGGGAAATTTGTCATAAAATTGTTTTTAAGTACATAATAATTTCCCATTTTAATTAATTAAAATATTCCCCAAGGATTAATTATTTAAATAAAATTTATATATTATATATCTATATATATTAATTTCAATTCACATAATTATAATTAATATTAATAGAGTTAATGTACGATCATCTTTTGCTTGAAAAGCACATTTTTTTTAGAAAAACAAATTTCTGTTAGGTTTTACAAGTTATTTTTAAAATTATTTTCTTCCGCTTATAGAAATTTAACCTGATAAAATGTATTCTATATTTTGAATCATTAGGTTCAATTTTTCTAAATATTACCCTTTAATTTTTAGGTATAATGAATAGTATATGTTGTAAACTTTATCACCTCGCTATAGGGTAAATGGGATAAAAATGGATTAAACTATAGAATAAGGATTAAAAATATTGCATAAACATTCCAATATTTTATCATATTAGTGAAATTAGACCACCACATTTATATATTCTAAAATATGGAATCTTGGTTCCATTTTTATTTGATAAAGTCCTTTAATTGTTTTATGTAAAAGACATTTCTCAAATGTCACTATCTCATTTTTAATTTGTCTTATATGTTATAATGGGGATAAGAGGATGTTATGAATTAATATAATAGTATTTTGTACATAATATATTTATTTTTATTATGATTATTTATTTTTAATTTTTAGTGATGGTATAATTACATTAAATGTTTACACAATAATAACACATCGCTTCTAAAAGCAATAGAAAAATCAAAGTAAATTATTTTAAAAACATTAAAAGTAATATTTTTTGATTCATTAAGGTATAAGATGAATTTTATGGCTAATAAAAATTAATTATTTATGGTTAAATATTTTATATTATAATTCCATTTATTTATTCATGTTTTTAAAGTTAAAATATGCGAATCATTCTTAAAATTACTTTAATGGTATTTTATGTTAAATACTATTATATTAAATGGTTCAAAAATAAATAAAAATATTTAAATTATTCAAGAGGGATTTTTTTATGTTCTAAAATTTCATCCCTTTTCCTTTTTAAATACAACTTTTACCTTATAAATAAATGTATACCCCTTTAATAATGAAAAATTTATTACCGTGGTTATGGTTAAAATTGTTTAACGAAAGATTTAAACCAAAATATAAGTATTAAAATTCCACATAAACCTATTAAAGATTTACTGTATAAATTTATTATAACCATAAAATATATATATTTTTTTAAATTTTTTCCACTTGGTTCCATTTTCACAATAATAATAATTTATTATATTTTAATATTTTAAGTAATTCCAAGTGTGTCATTTCCTTCACTATAAACGGACTTTCACTATCATCTTTCATTAACACCACATTGAAAAACTTATAGCAACAAAAAGAGGGATAAATATCCTCCAAACCTCCTTATATTAATTATATATTGTTTTTAATCTCAAAATACTAACCATAGGGCCTATAATTGCTAATTTAAAGGAGGTTACACAAAGAAGAGTAATTGTCTTAACGAACTCTTTTCATGTTCATTTCTCTTATACCTCATATAAATCTTCTTTTAAAACAATAATATAATTACAAAAGTATTATTATAGTAATTTAATGTTATTATTTTTATGTTATTATACTTTTTTCATTTACTCATTAATCAAATGGAAAATGGTAACATCGCTCATGCGTACATGTGGACTACCACCTCGCGAGTCGATGCATTTAATTTTTCATCACCACCTCACATGGATGGTATGTATTAATGTATTTAAAGAAATAATTATCCTTATGATATATTTTTAATTCATAAATGATAAAACAACACTTTCCTCCTTTCCCACATATTCATTGGAAAATGATAACACTGCTCGTGTATATGTGTGAACTACCTCCTCCACGAAGAGATGTGATTTGTTTCTAATAAAAAAATTACATGAATTGTTATAAAAATTAATATAACGACTAAATATGATATTTATAACATTAAGATAATTAAAAAGTTTATGAAACTATAACATGGTCAAAATAATCTTAACTTCTATGATGAAACGTGCATATAAAAACTAAATAGTTAACACCTGATGATTGATTTTAAAAACAATTGGTAATGAATGTGTGATGAGAATATATATAAAATTAGACAAATCTGAATAAGGTTATAGTAAGAATTAATAATTTTTTTAAAACCATTATATAGGATTTTAAAGAATTTTCAACTAAGTGGATGTGTGAGGTAAGGGGTTTATGTCTCAATTTCCACTTTATTGTGAATTTTTTTTATTATGAACCTATTTTATTTTATGTCATGTATACTTCATGAAAAAACCTAGGTTAACCCTAAATTAGTCACTTGATATTGCCAACAAAAAGTACAGAGTGTCATTCTTGATCCTCCTGGGATGGAAAACAGTGTTGGGCATCAAAATAAAATCATTAGGAACGATTTTACTTTAAAAATATTAGACAAATAAATTAATAAAAAATGAGCAATAAAAATAAAGACTACAATTCAATAGAAAATAAAACACACATAACCTTAGGTGACACTGCATGTCAACGCCACCCATTAAACCAATGTTCCACCATGGTGATCGAATCCAAGATAAAAGCATCACTAAAAACTAAAAAAATGATGAAACTATTGGTGTGAGTATTAAAACTTAGTAGTCATGACCAAAATAATCTTTTCCCTTTTCCTTACTATTAAAAATAAAACTAAGCCATGCCAGTTTAGAAATAAAATGTATAAAAATAAGGTTTTCCATTATCATTAAAAAAGAAGTAATAGGATTCCATTTTAAAGAAAACCCCATTTTCATTACATTTTCCAAAATAATTTCCAAATATTTAAAAGTCATTTAAATAAATTCCATCAAAATAAAAAATAGTTTTGGGACATGTATTTTAATATGAAATGAAAATAAAGGGTATAATGGTATCAAGTAATCATTAGTTCTACAAAATCATACAAAAATAGAAAAATATGTAGTCACGATCATTTACTAACTATCTCTAGAAGAAGTCATTCGATGTAATTAGTTCGGACTCACCTGTTGGCGTATGGTACAACATCATAGTCAATAACAAATAGGTTGCTCTAAAAAATCCTCACTAGGGGAACATTCCACCTATCCACTCACATATCTAGGGGTACCAACCCATCTAATCATGGTTGATAAGAAACCATCACTTGACCCTCTAGATGACGCCCGATAATCCCATGATAAAAGTACATGGTGAATGGGGAAGTCATCACACATGTGGAATAAACCAATAACCAATATATTTCACCATGCATTCCAAACCTAGACACTAACACCACCTATGCGATGACCCTATCCTCATAGGGACTACTATAGCAGTTCCCATCACACATCATGTCATACACAAGTACAAACTCAGCCTACACATCACATGAGTTTTCAAGCCACTTTCCAAACCATTATAAAATAATGACAGTTACATTACCATTTCAATTCCAAATAAATTTATAAAAAACTATCCAAAATCAAGATAAAAATACCAAAATTATATAAAAAAGTTCCAAACATTCTTTTACACCCTTTAAAGATCATACCACACTTCAAGATTCCACAGGGGCCAATTTTTAGATAACACATTTAAGAAAAACCTTTGACTTTAAAGAAACACACTTCACATGTTATGAATTATTTAAAAATGGTCTATTTTAAACAATTATGGTACTTAACATTTAAAGGAAATATTGTAAACTGGATAAGAAAAATTATGCTAATAAACTAAAAACAATTTCCAAGAGGTGTAATAATTTTTTCCTAACATATATATACCACATAAATATAAAAAAAACTTTTAAATTTCTTAAGAAATCAAGGAAATCAAATTAAAGGCTTAGGCATAAGGAACCTACCTCAACGGTAATAGAATCAAGTTAAAACACCCTAGAACTCGATTGGATGAAAAAAAAATAGATCTTCCATTTTTATGCCTGCATGTATATGCACATTTTCTTATATTTAAGGATGCACATCCCCTATATACAAATTCTCATGGCCAAATATGTACAAGGGGATTCATACATATATTATTATATTTTCATATTCCCTTTTACAAATACTCAAATCTTCAATTTCATATACACATATAATCACTACTAGCACCATTATATATATATTATCCTTCCACGGATGAATATATATAAATTGAGAACATACATGTACACATTACTTCCTATGCATACTAATAGAAGTATTCAAAAATGGTGGCTCAAATCCACCCCAATAAGGTCCAATACATGCTACAATAATATTAAGGAACCAAACATCCCAAAAACCCTAGATAAAATTGGGCCAAAAGAAAAGGTATAAGAAAACCTACCTCAAAACAGAGGCAGGAGAGGCAAAATTTCCCAAAGTGCTTAACCTTTGGTGGAAGATTCCAAAACATACCTGAAGCTAAACTAAGAGACCAAAATCAAACCCTAATAATGGAAGAAAACTAAAAATATGGGTCAACCCAAACCCTATGGATTGTTCGAAATGAAAGGGGTGATGAGAAGAAGAAAAACACTAAAGAAAGGGATGAGTAGGGAGTTGGAGTGATTACCTTGAAGGATAGATTACAAATCCTCAAGAGATTTGTTCGATCATCGTGGAGGAGAGGGATTGGAATAAGGGGTGGTGCACATCCATAGAGGAAGGGAAGGAGGGTCATATGATGCACATGGAGGAGGAAAATAAAATAAATAAGAAACGAGAGAAAAATAAAGAAAGAATAGAAATAAAAATAAAATAAAAACATAAAATTTTAAATAGGAAAACTCATACGGTTTACTCATGGTTTACAAAACTATGTTACAACCATTTTCAGTCAACTTCCTAGGCCAGAAACCCTATCATGGTTACCCATATATTGACACATGGTTGAGAAAACCATGCTTAGACCATGTGAATCGGCACTATCAACTCATAGAGCCCAACCAAACTCTTTCTTCACAATTTAATAAACCATGAGCAAGTCATGTGCCACATTACAGACCCACTTAAGAATCCTCTCGAGCACCGTATGATTACTACTAACCATGAAAAATTACCATGAAACACCTAAAAAGGGTTCAAAAATTTAAATTTCCACCCAAAAACTACCACAATTCAAATGCAAGGCTAAAAATATAAAATAATTCAAATAATTAATATTTCAAGGTAGGGGTGTGACAATTCTCCCCACCATTAACACTTTATATCCTTATAATGTCACCAAGACTAAACAAAACCACAAAACTCAGTGTCACATTTCAATGCCACACGTCACACCCATCCAACTCTATAGAAAATGATAAAAAGATACATGAGGGAAAGAGAGAGGTATCCCTACCATTAAAAAATTGACTAACATGATGTCACCCACATGGGAAATCTCTTCTCCATCCAAACAACATTGACTGGAACTCCCACAATGAATCAAGCAACATGGGTTAACCCTCAACACAAGGATTTCCCAATGTAAGGAACCCAAAGAAAACACGGATTCAGGATTCATCATTTCCTCAAACCATAAGAATATTCAGATTGAACACAACCCAAATGAATATCAATTCACAATAAGGATAACCACACAAGTTCTGAAGCCTAAGGCGAATCCACCAGTTTTAAAACATAGAGAGAATTTCAAATATGAAGAAATCTACAACAAGGAAACTTGAATTTTTTCCACGGTAACATTTGAGACAAACGCTGAACCAATGTCTTCTACACCCCTATGATTCTTGACTATCTTCAAGCTTAACTATAGTGAATATTTCTTGATTCTTGATGTCTTGAAGCAACCAATACCTTGTAGCAATGAGCTAAAATCCTATAATTAGGACGTTCACTTTTGATGATGCAACTTGCAAAAATTTTCATGGTGACCAAAACTACCACACAAATAGAAATCCTTTAGAAAATAATGAAAATACATCTTAGAGTTACCGAACTGACTATACAATGGGGAAAACAGAAAGTAGTATGATGAATGAAAGATGGGAATTGTCAATGAGAATTTCTCAGAATAGGTTCCTCTGGTTCACACTCCTATCTAAAAGGAGAACCTCCCTGAGAACCAATATTTTTTTACTATCATTAGCCATGGGCTTCCCTATGATACTTACACAGACAATGGTACTTGATTCTTGAACCATGTATGGAGACCCCAAATAAAATGAGGAACTTACAACTAGTTTCATGACACTATATCTAGAGAAAAGTAAACCAGTTCATTGAAATGGTCAATAGACCCCTTTACCTTCAGTTGTCCTTGTTGAGCATCCATGAGATCTGGCACATTCTTATCATTTACTTCCTCAATAATTAACCACTAGATTGAAGTGGTCTTGAAGATATCCCAAGAAATATCAACTAGAAATGAGGATGGAACAACCACCTTCCACTGGTCCGGTCTCAACCCTCCAAACATATCCAAGATAACTCATACCCTCATGACATTTAGAGTTCCAAAAAACTCAAATAAACTATCAAATTCCCCAAATCACTCAAAAATATCTAATGGAATTTTATGAATATAGAAAAAAAGAACCCACTGAGAATATCTCGACTCCACCACTCTACCAGAAGTTTAGGTAGGGCCAACAACTAGAAGTGAATCTTTATAACCCTTATAGGTATTTCTGGGAAGCATACTCTAAAAACATATAGCCCAAAACCAGATCAACATCAATGAAAAATCGATCAATTAACATCTTAAACCAATTACCAAGGGAATACACCAAAACCTCACAAAACTAAATCAAAACCAAATCAGGTCTCAGCCAAAACAAAACCACAACAATATCAAAAAATAGGATAGGAACCCTCTTTTAAAAATCACAATTTTAATTATAAATTGAAAACCATTTTACCACTTTAAAAAATAAAAAACTAGTTAGAAAATAAAACCCCTTTTAACAGAAACCATTTTTATTTTTCCAAGACCACTATGGAATGACCAAGTCAACCATTTGATTTTAAATAATCACTCATGACATCCTATTAACTATCCATATGTTTTTATCCCACTTCCACTCATATCATCCATGCATACATACCAAAATGAACTCTCCACACAAACACACACACACACACACACACTTATGTGAACATCCATAAGTAATAAAATGGGTCATATGTACCATTTTATCATAAAACCCAGTCATTTACAAAATTACCAATTCACATTTCTTCCACATTTTCTCAAATATTTAAATTTTTTGAATCAATTTCTCTTTTAAAACCAAATTTTTCAATTTTCTATACTTTTTGTAGAAATTAATTTCTTTTCAAAATACATTGACACTAATCCAAATCATACTGAATCATCACAAATAAAAAAATAACTAGAAAAGGAAACAAGTGGTCATGCATACCCCAACCACATAGTTTAACTAACTATGCATAGAGAATGCACCAACCATAGGAAGCATATTGAACTATGAACTCAGGCTTCACAAGGTTTTCCATACCATGTAATATCACAATGTAGCACCATATAACTTCCATTATCATCCACTAACATACACAATATAAGAAAACTAAATAACTAATAATACCATAACCCAAAACAGAACAAAATACTTGAAACCCAACTAACATTGGTGAATTAGATATAATAATGAGTGGTGGTGATCAAGAACCAAACCATAACCTACCTTATCAGCCTTGAAAATCACATCTTTGATCTAACTGACACCCCAAATAACAAGGTTTATATCTAATACCATTTTATCACAGACCAACCTAGGTCAACCCCAAACTGATCACCTGAGTCGGCTAATGACAAGGAATGAGAGGTGATCCTGATCCTCTTGGGATGAAAACTGGGGTCAATAATCAAAATAAAATCAATGGGAATGATTTATACCATAAAATAGATGAAAAAAAGTGAATAAAAATTGAAAAATAAAAATAAATACTAGCAATGGAAATAAAATAAAATGAACATACCTCCATGTGACCTTGAGGTTCACCACCAACCACTAAACAAATTTCACAACATGGAGATAGAATCTGAGCTAAAAGTATCACCAGAAGCTAAAAACCAAGATGAAACTATAGTCATGATTATCAAAAATTAGCAGGCATTGCTAAATTAAACTATTCTATATAAATTACCTTTAAAAAATAATCAATGTTATGCCAGTTTGGAAATGAAGAAAATAAAAATAACTTTTTCCATTATTTTATAAAAACACTTAATATGATTCCATTTATAAGAAAAAAACCCTTTCCATTACATTTTAAAAATAATTTCCTAATCATGAAAAGTAATTTAAATAAATCCCTTCAAAAGATAAATAGTGATGAGATAATTATTTTAATATGAAATAAAAAGAAAGGGTGTTATGGTATCAAGTAACCAAAAGTTCCACTAAATTAAATAGGAACATATAAATATGTAATAAAGGGAATTTTATAAATGTTTCTAGAAGAAATACCTAGACATAATCTGTTTGAACTCACCGATATGCATATGTTGTAGCTCCATAGTCAATAACCAACTAGTTTCTCTAAACTAACCCAACCAATGGAAAATACCACTTGGACTCTCCCACATCCAAGTGATACCAAGATATCTAATCGTGGTCGATAAACAACTATCATTAAACCCTCTAGATGATGCCCATGAATCCCATGATAATAGTATGCAGTGAATGGAGAGTTCATCAAATACATGGCATAAAAAATAACCCACATATGCCACCTTGCATGCCTATCGTAGACACCGATAACTTCTATACGATGACCCCCTCTTAGAAGGAACTACCATATAGGTGATTATCACACATCAATTCATGCACAAGTTCCAACCAGACCTACACATAACATGATTTTTTAAACAACTTTCAAAAATATTATAAAATACTAACCAAGACTTTACCAATTAAATTCTAAATTTATTTCCAATAATTTTTCTGAAATAAATATAAAAACACACAATATACAAAAACAGTTACAAATGGGCCATTACACCATTTAAAGACTATACCATACTTTAAGATTCCAAATGAGCCATTTTTTAGATAACACATTTAACCAAATCCTTTTAGTTCCAAGAAAAAAATTTTCTTCTTAGGTATCATTTAAAAATAACTATTTTAAACATTTACGATACTTTAAATTTAAAAGAAAACTTTTAAATAGGATTAGAAAAAATATTTAAATAAAATAAAGAGTAATTCCAGGAAACTCAACCAATTTTCCTAACATATATATACCACATAAATATAGAAAAATACTTTTGAAGTGCTCAAGAAATCAATGAATTCAAATTTAAGGCTTGGGAAACGAAAACCTACCTCAACGGGAAGACAATCAAGCTAAAAAACCCTCGAAATTGATTTCTTTGATGATGAAAACACCAATCTTTCCTTTTGAACTGGAACACATATGCACCTTATCAAATATATAAGGACCCCTAGCCCCTTTTTTCTTATTTTTATGGCCAAATATGCACATGGGGATACATACATATATTCTTATACTTGAATATTCCCCTTTAAACTTACACACATATGAATTTTCATATACACATATAATTAAACCTAGCCCCATTATATATATATCCATCCTACGATGGGTGAATATATTAAAAGGATAAACTTATATGTACACATTCCTACCTATGCATACACATGTAAGTATTTGAGAAGGACGATTTGAATCCACCCCAACAATGTCCATAATGCACTAAAACAATATTTGGGACCCAAACATCATAAAAACCCTAATTAAAATTAGGACAAAAGAAAAGGAATAATGAAACATACATAAAAATAGAAGCGAGTGATCCAATATGACCCAAAGCACTTCTCCGTCAGTGGAAGATGTCGAAACATGCCCAAAGGAGACCCTAGAGACCCAATAAAAAACCTAAAAATGAATGAAACTAAAAAAAATGGGTCATCCAACACACTAGGTTTTAGCCAAAATGAGATGGGTGGAAGGGAGAAGAAACACTAAACCAAGGGAGGAGGGGGGAGTCAGAGTGCTTACCACAAAGTATTGACTGAAAATCCCACCAAAATCTGGAGGATCACTATGGAGTAAGGGTCTCAAAAGAGGGGGGGGGGGGGGGGGGTGGTACAAAGCCATTTAAGAAGGGAGGTGGTTGAACGATGCATATATAGGAGGAAAAGAAAATAAATAAGCGAGGAGAGTGAAATAATGAAAAAATAAAAAAAATAAAATAAAAAACATTTTTTTTAAATTTGTAAACACACAATGTTTGTGCATGGTTTACCAAAATATGAGTCAACTATTATCTAGACACTACATCATCTACGAACCCTCACATTTTTACCCCTAGTTAGGATCACATTTGAGAAAACCGTGCTCAAATTGGGCCACTTAGTATAGTCAACTCATAAATTCCAACCACAAACGTGTTGTATGGTTTAATAAACCATGCTCAAGATATGTGTCACATCAAAATACCACATAGGAACTCACACATGCATGAAATAGTTATTAATTACCATTAGGTAAACCATGTAATATGTATAAATCTTTAAAAAATTTATATTTCGGCCTTCCAACCACCAAAACTCAAAAGTGAGGCTAAAAATAATTAAAAAAATTAAAAAAAACAATATTTCTAGGTCTTGGTGTGACATTATATCATTCCCCTTTGTTATATTGGATATGAGCATCTATTTATAATTGGTATTCAATTTTTCAAATAATGTTTACTCTTTCGATGGGTAATAATTAGAATATTAGAAAAGATGTATGATTTTATTTTTACAACCTTGTTATTTATTTTTATTATATTTTTGTTGATGGAATATTACAATCTATCAATCAAAAACCCCATTTTATTTTATTTTACTATATATATTTAAATATTTTCTATGTTTTATTTTAAATTTTGTTATATATAGCACTTGAATAAATTAAATAAATGTTTAAAATAAAATTTGATCTTATGTATCTTCTTAATAGGTAATATTTTATTCCATATCAATATTATTTTAAACAAATATTTTAAAAAATTTATTTCTATTAAATTAAAAGAAATATTAATGGAAAATATGTTATCTTTGGAAACCATTACAAGGTTTTAATGAAATATTTCCAATGTTTTCCCAAAGCTCAATTTTAGTCTTTCTTTTGAAAAAGTCTAAAGGAATGTTTCTTTTTAATGTACATGGTGTTAATGGATTTTCCCACCACCATAACTATTTTATTCTATTTTGATTCTTATACTAGTTTCCCATCGAATAAAATTTTCTTTTAAATGTTTTAATTGTATTTTATTATACTATCCATAATACTTGAATGCATTATAAAACCTATATTTCTGATTAATTGATAGTCACCTTTTATATCTTATTAATTTTATTCATCAACATTGTATTTAAAAATTCTATTTATTATGATCATACTTCAACAAAAAATAAATTTCTCTTCCATATACATATTTTTTGTATCATGGGTAATCTTATTAACTAAAATAATTACCATTTCTATGTATGGTGTTTTACTATGAAATTTATTTGATTTATAAGGGATGTATATATATTCCATATTCTTTACTCCATAGAGATATTTTTTTGTAAGTCAAATTATTGATGAGTAAAATTGATCATTCAATATATGAATAATTCATTTGACATATATTTATGGGTGTGTCCTGATTATAGATAATACTTCAATGAATTTATAGGTCTCACGATACAAATTAGTATTATAACCTTATTAAATGGAATTTGGTGTTTACCCATACATATTTGAAATTATCTTGGCACAAGAACTAAATCAAGACTTAAAAAATTATGAATTTCATTCATTTCAAATTTAGTTTTTATTATCCCTGAGATTACATCAATTATAATTTCCATTGAAGTGTTTCATGCATAATTTATTGATTAAATGAATTTTTTTAGTTATCTACCTTTCCATATTGAATAAGATAAATTTAATAATGATAACTTCCACTGTATGAAACTCTTAATAAGAATTTTAGATAACCCTTATTTTGTTTTCATTTCCCTATTATATAAAGAAGGAATCTTTGAATGTGTTTCACAAATATATAATATTTACTCTTACTATGTTTTATATTTACTTTCCAATGTTAAATGGGAATCATGTATGTTTATGGTTCTTCAAGAATACTAAATAGATAGGTCCTTGGTGATGTGATCCACTATATCTTATGACAATTTAATTAAGCAGATATCAGCTCTGGGTTATTGGAGTTTGGTTTGTTGCATAGGTATTAATTAAATGGAGAAAATTTCCACTTTGGTTTATCATCCAAAGGGAGGTGTTGATTAATTATGGTCATAGATTCAAAATTCTAAGGATGAGGAGGAGATAGAAAAAATTGAATGAAATACTTTCAGGGTTATAGTATTTGATAAATACTTTCCTTTAGATCGATGAGATAATATGAAAATGAATTTTCTTAATTTGAATTATATAGAATAGGAGAGTGTTGATAAGTATAAGGTTAATTTTACACAATTCTCTAGGAATGATTTAGACTATGTGCATAAACTCGAACATAGGATCAACAATTTCTTTTTTTATAATTAATTAGAGCCTCTAAAGGGTAGTGGTATCTCAAAACATTTCATCATATGATGATATAATATTATATTTCATCATGATAGAATAATAATTCTCAAAATATATATTTCTCCAAGTCAAGATTGTAGGATGGCAGTTGATCACTATGGAAAAAATGCGAAGATGAAGAATAAGGGAAGGATGAGACATACAACATATGATAATTATGGAAATCAACACCATTATACTATCTTAAAGGTAACATGGGTTTGTTACCAGTGTGGATATAAGGTCCATATAGCTCATAAATATAAGGGAAATAATAAATATAT
Organism: Viscum album; assembly: GCA_963277665.1. NCBI lineage: Eukaryota > Viridiplantae > Streptophyta > Magnoliopsida > Santalales > Viscaceae > Viscum > Viscum album. Next base: position 1,209,203,570 of record OY728166.1, read on the forward strand.
TGATACCCAGTGAATCAACTATAAAGAGATAGATAATTACTCAAACTAATCTCACAATAGTCAAATGAATCCACCTTAAATTTGTTCTATGTTAAATTATAAGGTTATGTGATTACCATAGTTGAAGTAAAAGTTCATAAAGATGTGGAAGTAAGTACATTGATTATGAAATAAAAGCTAGCTGATGTTTTATTCGATTTTACATCTATATAATAATTTATATCCTGAATAATTTATGAGAACATTAAAAAAATCCCTAGTACCTTGAGTAATTTTTTTTCAATCCAAACACCCAATTGAAATATTATTTCAATGATTATATGTCAGTGAGTCCCTATTATGATGCATAGACACACAATACTTATAGACTTGATTATAAAACATATGTATTACTTTCACATAATCCTAGGTATGGTTTGGATTTAGAATTATAATGAAAAAAATATTTCCATGTGAATGATATTATAATTCGTAAAGGATGGGTAGATTTATTTGTATTAAAAGGTGATTCCTTATTATCTGGGTCATACATAGATCCTCTATAAGATCCTGACCTTTTATGTAGATGACTAGGGATTGATTTCAGGAACTCTTATTTCCTTGTTTGAGTACATTTTTTTGGGTTATAACTTGAAGAGTCTTTGGGTGAAATTTTAGAAAATTGGAAAGGAGAAGGTTAGTGCACGATTGGCACATGTTTTTCCCAAACCGTTCACCATATCACAGTAAACTATGCAACCCAGGATAGTAGGAATTTTCAAATTTGGTGTGTGTTTGGTCAAAAATTATTCCATTTTAGGAGTAACTTTTCACCCCTGTAGAAGAGATGCTCGATTGTGGTTCACATTTTTGGAAAACCATGTACCCATTCCTAGAAAACTATGTGTGGGAATTTAATTCACCTGAAAAATAGATTTTAAATCACCAAAATGCCCAAAACTCACCCTATTCGACCCCCATTCGACCTTAGATGTTCTTTAATGATTTCAGATCCTCCCAGATGAATTATTATCCTTCTAAACCTTATTTATTTGTGATTCAAATCCCAAATCAAAGATCTACACCCCTCTTGGTAAGGAAATCCTATCCAAATTGGTTTCTCATTCCTCTTCCATTATTATCCCATCCTAAAAGGGTTATTCATCTTGCTTTTATTAGATCTAGATCTAAGATTGTATGTCTACATCTATAATTGAAGGATCTTGATTTTTTAAATCTTTATTTAGGGTGTTAGACCTAGATCTCATTCTATGTCCTTGTGATGCCCTGATTTTGGGGATATCCGTTGGGTGATCGTTCATAAAAAAATTGAGGTAGGTGGTTTATTATCCAAATCTAATAGTCATGATTTCAATTACATGTGTATAATTTTATAATTGATGTGGTGGTTCATTTAGAAATTATAAATTCCCAAAAAAACTATTTAATGTGGCCAATTAATTAATTAAGGGATTTGGGATTTGATTGAATCATGTGATTTTGGAATATGGATAATTAATTGTTAAATTAATTATTGAGTTATTGGGATTGTAAAATAGGGATAATTAATTGATGAATTAATTATAGAATAATGAGATTGGTAATATAATACATAATTGATGAATTAATTATAGTATTTTGAGATTGTGAAATTGGGATAATTATTTGAAGAATTAATTATAGGATATTGTGATTGTGAATTTGAATAACCAAATAATGAATTAATTATTAGAATATTATTTTGGGAATTGAATGATTAATTGATGAATTAATTATTGTATTATTAGTTGGATATATTTTGATTAATTAAATTAGAAATTAATTAGATGATTTGATGTGGTGAACTAATTATGGAATTAGTAATTAAATAGAGATAATTAATTAATTGTTGAGTTAGTTAATGGGATTAAGAATTTTAATTAATTATTCAGTTAATTAATGGGTTTAATAAGATTAATTAGTTATTCATTTAATTAATGAGATAGAGAAGATTAATTAATTTCTGAGTTAATTAATGAGATTGAGAAGATTAATTAATTATTGAGTTAATTAATGAGATTGAGATGATTAATTAATTTTTGACTTAATTAATGAAATGAGGAATTATAATACTAGAATTTATATGATAATAGATAACTAGAATGGTAACAATGGCGTTATGATATATGATATTTGATAGAGAATGGTAGTATTAGAATTCTTGGATATTATATCCCTTGGGGATAGTTTAGACTTCAGTGTGGGCTGACTTTGGTGTTTTGAGATTCAGGTATCCTCAAAATCTGAGGAGATTATGTGGTTAAATAAAGAATAAATTGATAATGTGATAACTGTTTATTTATGAATTTTGATTATTTATTTCAAAAACTGAATACACTATTATTTGACTTGATAATGTTTGAAACGCTATTGGGGGTTTCCAACAAAGTTGTACTAACACACTGCTTGGGATTCCGGATTATTACCCGACTAGATTTCATGGTTATAGGAGAGGATAAGATAAAATTACATGTGTTAGGTGGATGAGTCGGGATGTAACATGGAATAGGGAACTCGATGTTTTTTGAGACCCTCATGGGAGTTGATAGTGTCTTGAATTTGAGTTTTCATTTTGAAACTGGACACATATTTTAGCATGAAATATATACTATTTTGATTTGATATTGTATTTTCATTTTTTATTTTCTTGTTATACTAGTATTGTTCCAGTTTTGATATCATTTGGTTATTGAGTTGTTATTTTTGATTATTTCTATTGGTATTAGATCCCAATTTTCAATTCTTCTTATTTTTTTCTTATTGTTTGGGAAAGGTAGATAGGAGACTAAGAAGATTAAGGTTTTCATTATGAGATCTTGCATGGGAGTAGTTAGCCCATGTACAGGGGATAACCCAGGTTCCTAGGGTATGATTGTTTTCATTGATGTTTGCTATTATAATTGAATATTATTTCACCTTGGGTTATGCACTTTTGATGTGATGTGATTATTGTTTCTGATATTTTCTCAGAATTGACCTATGGGTCGATATGGAGTGAGAGATGAGTTTTCAGGCATCATACTAGGAACTCATGATTAATTTGTGACATGCATCATTTTAGTAATGCATAGAAAATCATATTTGGGTAAGTTGTCGAATAAGAATTTATTTTACTTTATTGTGAAATTGAATTGAAAATGGTTCCTAATATGAAACTAATTTTTTTCAAAATGATGAAAGATGATAATAATTGGGTTTCTAAATTAGAAACTTAAAAAATGAAAATTATTTAACCTTTTTAAACATTGACCTAGATATGGGCCGGTTAAGGGTAGTGTTCGTGCCTTATTTTTGACAATGTCATGGGGTTTGGAAAAAACACTTGTCATGCCTTACTGTGTTTTCCCATAAATGTGTTAATATTTAGAAAAAGTATCCTAAGGTGTGCGTTTTTCTTGTATATTTATTCCTACATGAAAATTCTTGTTGAGAGGACGACGAGATGACATTACTATAGATTTTCCTCCAGTAGTAGAACATGAGCCATTGATAGTTCCTGGTGAGCAATTTAGAGAGCAGTTTTGGAAAAAAAAAATTGATTCATGCAATTCATAGAAAGAGACCCGATGTGGGTCAAAAAGAGAAAGTGTAACTTGAAGAGGTAGTTTCAGTTGTGTCACCCTCTGAATTTTTCTCGAGTGGTTAGACTTGAGAGATATGAGTTCTAGACTAATTCTATCCAAACTATACTTGAACACTTAGAGACTTCTTCTAAGAAAATGGTCAATCTTTTTATATATATTCTATGAGAATTAGGGAAGCGAATGAGGTAAATTCAGGATATAACGAGACCGGATGATAGAATGTTATGGAAGGACTTCTTGGATTTTTTCTTGGAGAAATTATATCTAGATACATTGAGGAAGTAGAGAGTAAATGGGTTATTAAGGTTGACTGAGGGGATTAATTTTATGATAGACTATGTTGAAATTTTTCAAATTTTTAGTACTTTTCTCTAGTGTTGGCAGTGAATGAGGCCACTTTAGAAAAATGATTTTAGGAAGGACTTAAGTGTGAAATTAAGTCCCAAGTGAACATATTTAGGTTGAATAAGTTTTAAGAGGTGGTGAATCGGGCTCTCATAGATGTGGGGAACCTGAAAGAGGCTTCCAGTGTGGGGTAGATGATTTTTTCTAGATGATCAGGAGGCACATCTTTTGAAATAAGGAAAAATCATTATGAAAAATTTAGAAATAGTAGTGGAAAATGAAGTGTTTATGGGGGAAATATAGTTACAAGAGACATTTATCTATGGAATTTCTTACCAGTGTGGTAGGACAAGCCACTATCATAGACACTATACCCAACCAATAGTGGAGTGACGATCTTACAATAATATGGGACATCTAAAAAAGTTCTCTAGGAACCTATGACAGACAGCTAATGATAAGAAATTTTGAAAAAATTAGAGTTTTGGAAGAGGATATTATATACCTTATTAGGTTGGAAATTGGAGTTCTACTAGTTGTGGTGGTAGATTTAGTGGAAGTAGTACTTCTGGGAAAGATCTCCTATATTTGTAGAGTGGTGTGGATCAAGGTAGTTAGACTGTATTACAAAGAAGATGGATAGTATAGTTTCATTTGTTTCCACATACACCGGTGAAAAAAAATTTCATAACATCAATAGTGAGAGGTACTATTCTTGTAGTTTTTACATTATCTAGTGACTTATTTAATACTAGAGCCTCTAATTACTTTATTTCTATACAACTTGGGAACATTTTGATCTTAGCAGGTGAGTTCGTGAGCAGGATGTTGACTATAGATACACAATTGTGAGTACGGTCTAGGTACATTTATCTATGTAAGGGACGTTCTCTCAAAGTTTTTGAGAATAATTTTCTATGATATCTCTATATCCTTGCCAATCTAGACTTTGAATTAATTATAGGTATTGACTGGTTTGTTTCATAATGAGTCCATATTGATTTTTACCATAGGATGGTGACATTTACGTCTCCAAAGGGTGACATGTACATTCACCATAGAGAGTGGGATATCCACGTAGGCCAAGCAGGTCCATTTACTCAGCAACTGGGAGAGCTCAAATAACATATCTCTAGTCTAATTCTAGATAAATGCGGTGCAAAACATGATTTATTTCCACTATTAAAGGAATAGTTTTAGGACATGTTTCTTAAAGATTTCTCACGACTTCCACTTGATAGAGACATAGATTTTACTAATGATATCATGTCAGGAGCTGAACTAGATAATATCCCACTATAAAGAATGGAACTGATAGAGATTAAAGATCTCATAAATTAGTTGGGGGAGTTGATGGATAAGGGGTTTATCCATCTGAGTACATCTCCTTGGGGGTCAACAGTTTTGTTTTCAAAGAAGGATAGTGGGAGATTATGCTTGTGTGTTGATTCCCAGAAGTTTAACTGGGTGATAGTGGATAATCAATATCCTCTTCTAAATATTGATAATTTGTTTTACTATTTGAGAGGATCCTGTGTCTTTTACCGGATTTAATTGAGTTCAAGGAATCATCAATTGAGATTTCAATCTTCAGATATACCAATGACTACTTTCAAAAGAATGTATGTCCTATATGAATCCATCATAATTCTTTTTGGGTTGAAAAATGAACCAGTAATGTATATGACCTTTATATACAGAATCATCCATGCATACCTGGATCAATTCATTTTAGCATTTTCTGATGACATATTGGTGTACTCAAAGACTCATGAAGATCATTCTCAACATCTTGACATTGTTTTGAGTACACTGAGATAACATCATCTATATTCCAACCTATCAAATTGTTAGTTTTGGGTAGATCATGTACACCTCTTGGGACACATCATCTCATAGGATGGTGTGTCCATGGACCCAAATAAAGTGCATTCAGTGGTTTCTTGGGAGAATTCTAAAAATGTTTTCAATACTCTTAGATTTTTTGGATTGGATAGATATTATTTTAGTATTATACAATACATTTATATACCGGAATCACCTCTTTAAGGATTGAAAAATAAGGGGATAAATTTTAAATGGTTGGAAACATATGATAATTCTTTCCAAGACTTGAAGAGGTGATTGACATTGGCATCAATATTGATCTTAACCGAGCTAGGTAAGGTGTACATGATGTTTTATGATTCTTCTGGGATAGTTCTTAGAGAACTATTGATACAGGGATATGAAGTTGTAGCATACGAGTCTTAATAGTTGAGGCCACATGAATTGAATTAACTTATGAGTTACCTCAAGTTGGATTCAATGGTTTATGATTTGAAGTTTTGGTAGAATTATATTTTTGGGGAGATGTTTATAGTGCTTACTAACCATAATAGTTTAAGGTGTATCTTCTCATAATGATATTTGAATCTTTAGTAGAGAAGATGGGTTATATATATGTTGTCATTTTATCTTTAACTAAAATATATTCTCAAGAAAGTAAATAGTGTTGTTAATGATTCAAGAATAAAAACTCAGACTTGGGCTATTTCATAGTCTTGTTGTGAGCAGAAGATGGTGACTCTACTAGCTGAGATACATGTGGTGGTTCAAGAAAATCAAGATAAGAAAAATATGGAATCAGTTTCATTGGAGTATACACTTTTTGAGATGGATAATATGTATGCAATATGAGGATCTGTAATGTTTATCTTTGAGGTAAATCCTTCAAGGTGGAGAGATGCTTTCAGACCAGTTGATAGATGAGGATGAAATCATCTACGTTAAGAATCTAGTTGTTGTTCCTATGAGTATTCAAGAGAATTTGATGCTGTAATTTTATTCCTAGAAGTGGGTGGTATATCTAGGTGTGAAAAAAATGTACCATGATATAAAACCACATTTTTGGTTTCCAAGCATGAAAAAATACATAGAAGGTTTCATGACACATCACTACACCTGTTAGTAGGTGAAATAAGAGCACCAACAACCTGGAGTTTTGTTGCAATCATTTCCCATTTCAGAATAGAAGTAGGATGATATTACCATGTAATTTTTGGCGGGTATCCATAGTATTCCTTGGAATGTTGAAACTATTTGTGTGATTTCAAACCATTGGACAAAGGTATCACATTTCTTTCATATACAATAGACTTTCTGAGTGGATTAGTTATGATACTTGTATGTTAGGGAGATAGTATGTCATCATGAGTTATCATAGACTATTGTTTTAGACCATGAATAATGTTTTACATTTCTCACTTAGAAGGGATTATATAAGGCATTGGGTATGAATGTTTTAATGAGTACAGAATTCAACCCACATATAGATGGTCAGTCAAAGAACACTATATAGGTTCTCTAGGATATGCTTCGGGCATGTGTCCTAGAATTTAGTAGATCTTGGGAGAAGCACCTAGCATTGGTGGAGTTTGAATATAACAATAGTTATTAGAAAATATAAAGATATTACCATATGATCCTATTTATGGTAGGCTATATAGATCACCTCTATGCTAGATAAGGGAAGGTGATTCATAGTTTTTGGGACCTAATCTCGTGATGGAGACATCAGAGAAGGTTTAGTTAATTCAGAAATGTATGGCTATGACTTAGAGTAGATAGAAGTTGTATGATAATAGACATAAATGACCCCTAGAGTATATAGTGGGTGATCATGTTTTTATTTAGGTATTTCAAATATTGGGTTACTATAGGATACAAATATTGGGAATGCTGGCACCCAGGTTTTTTGGATCATTTGCGATTGTAGAAATAATTGGGCTGGTGGCATACCGATTGGCTCTTCCATATAAATATAGTTCTATACATGAAATTTTTCATGTGTCATGACTTTAGTGGTATCACCCCAAACCTTCTCATTTGATTTTTTTGGATGATATAGAGTGTGAGATAGATTCGTCCATTGAGGATCATCTGATATGTGTGTTTTATTGGAGTGGGAAGGTGTTGCGGGGAAAGATCATGACGACAATTCATGTATTGTGGGAACATGGCTATGTTCTAGAGGAAACTTGGGATAGAGGAGAAAATATGAGGGCTTAGTGGCCATATATTTTTGGCTCACAATCTTAGAGATTCTCAGTACTATAGCTCTCGAATGATCTATTATAATGTGGGGATATTAGACATAACTCGTGCTTGATTTCATGTACAATTTTTCCTTGTTTGACTACTATTTTTTTGGGTTATGACTTGAAGTTTATTTTGGTGAACTTTGAGAAAATTGGAAGTGAGAAGGGAAGTTCACGGTTCGAACATGGTTTTCCCTAACCGTTCACCCCATCCCAACAAACCATGCAACCATGGATAGTGGGGATCTATAAGGTTTGTCAAACTGTGCACCCTTTTAGGAGTAATTGTGCACCACTACAGAAGTTGCACATGATTTAGGTCCACAATTAGGTAAAACCATTCACCCCTTCTATAACTACCCAGTATTAACGCACATAGATATTACATAACTTTTTTAGAATACATAAAACATTATAAAAACAGACTCCCAAAGACTGTCTTAGTTCAGTGCCTTTGGAAACATGGAACAAAAATCTTCTAACTTAGTAAAATATATTCAATGTTTCCCATAAAGATCTACCCCCTTATTTTTTCTACTTAAAAACAATTCTTCATAACCTGGGAAACGGAAACACATGAAATGGGTGATCTCAAATGCTCATTAAGGATAAATAAAGAAAATTCATAAACATATCATGAACATAAGTATATTATAAAATGATCGTGATTATTATAAGATCATACCTTATATATCAAAAATCATAAACATGATTCATGGATTTAATATTTTTAGTTCATAGGACATAAATCTTAAGGAAATAAAGAACGTGATCCTTGAAATCATAATATAATAATATGACTTGTAATTGTGACAGGCACATAAGTATAAAAAAAATTTATGTAAAGGTAGAAAACCGAACCCTTTGTAACATTTTAGGATTTTTTTAATCACATGTGTACCTTCTTTAGTCTTGGGATTCCCTATTGTGTACCCTCTAGTTTTGGGTTTGGGATGTGTTTCGCGCGGAATCCGGGGATGACCTCCTGGACGAGAGATTCAAACGTTCCGATCGGTTTCTAACGGGTTTGTTCGTAGAACCGGAAACATCCAATGATTCCACATCCGTTTGAAACTACTTTCCAAAGGCAGGCGCTCATTAGCTTGTGGACTAATGAGGCTTAGTAATTTGCATTGGTCGAGAGGATGGGAGGTCGGACTCATCACACCTTTTTGAGGGGAATTATTGTCTACTCCGGGACTCTCTTTATAGATTTAAGTTATGTTCTTGAATCCTTATTACATTACCAAGTATAAAAATGTGCTTTCCTTTAGTTTTAACAATCAATGATTAAATATGCAAGACATTTAGAGAATCTTTTATATGTATTCAAGGTTCTTCATCAATAGAGAATCATCTATATCTGTTTAGAGATTCTTGGTCAATGGTATCCTTCAAAACATTTATATAAAAATCTCTTGGTCATTATGATGGCCAGGATGGTTTTAAAGCCACTCAGTGGGGCACTTGAAGTTTATCGTCATTCAGAAGGACAGAGATTATTTCAAAGTTGGGATCGAACCCATAAATGGGCTACCTACGTATCCTTTGTTTTGGAAAAGGAATCAGAACCCACGTAGTTCGAGTTATGGAGTATGATGTTTATGATTGATGGCTCAAAGATGAATGTAAAAATTACTTTTACACTCTAAGCTCACGTGATTCATGCTCGGTGTGAGAAACAAGAGGTATTAGTAAAATTTAGACAATTGTGCCATGAAAGATGCAATCATAAGAATTTATTTGGGGCTTATGTATGGATGACTGCCCAGATAGATGAAGGTTTAGGATCTACTTTTAGGGAGAAAATCCATGAACAGGGTCCATAAAGTTATATGTGCTTCATGGAGATTTGAATACTCTAATCTTGGGGCTTACTCCTAAGGAGGATGCCCAAATTAGGAGGGGACTTATGATTGGGTTTTACTCCTGAAAAGGAAACCCAAATCAAAGGTAAATTATGACTGGTTAAGAGAAATTTAAGGGGACTTGGGGCTTATTCCTGAAAAGGAGACCCAAGGTTATGACTGAGTCTTATTCCTGAAAAGGAGACCCAGGTTAAGGGACTTGGGGCTTACTCCTGAAAAGGAAGCCCAAGGTTATGACTGAGTCTTATTCCTGAAAAGGAGACCCAGGTTAGGGATTAAGGTTTGGGGCTTACTCCTGAGGAGGATGCCCATATTTGAGGTTGGGGCTTATTCTTAAGGAAGATGCCCAAGATTAAAGGACTTGATTGGGGCTTACTCCTGAGGAGGATGCCCAAGATTGGGAACTTTAAGAATTTGGGGCTTACTCCTGAGGAAGATGCCCAGATTAAAGGTTTTATAACTGGGGATTATTCCTGAAAAGGAGACCCAGGTTAAGATTCTCTCATTTTAAAGGATGAGGTTGAATGAATGAATTCTCCGTATTTTAGTGACATAAGGATATTTACATCACTATATTTTAAGAGAGATTCCACAGAATTCCTTTTAGATAGGAAAGTCAAATCAAGAAATCATGCCATAAATGGCTTTGAAGAGTGTCTTGAAGACTGAATCTTGAAAAATGAAAGGTGAAATGGCTTAAGAGGGGTAAAAATGGGCAAGATGGGCACCCAAGAAGATAGGGGCGCGCAAGTCTTGCAAGGCGCGCAAGTCTTGCAAGGCGCGCAAGTCTTCCGTGGGCACGCAAGTGTTGGTCGCGAAGGTATACCTGCGTGACACATAGTGTACTTGCGCGATTTTCAACCAGTAATGAAATACTTGAGCGACTTTTTTTAAAACCCTTTAGAATGTTCTCGAGGTTCTTCCAGAAAAGGGACGCGCAAGTTATATTGAAGGAAATAACTCGGCGTGCAAGTGTTTGATAAGTTTCAACACTTAGGCCTTCCTTCTTCTCTTTAGATCTTCCGTTCTAGGTAAGAAATTACCTTAGAAGTGTTCCGGAAGCTTTGAGAATAGACTTGGGCGTCGGGAGCTTCAATCCGAGTTTCTGGAAAAAGAACTTCTGAAATAGGGGGCCCACAAGGTCTATTTATAGGAAAAAGAAGACCCTGGGTGGTTACCGGGCGGTTATCACTTAGGTCGCGCAAGTCACTTGCACGACCATAAGGCGTCGCGCAAGTACTTGCACGACCACTAGGCGGCGCGCAAGTGTACTTGCGCGACCATGAGGGAACTTGCGCGACCTATGGGCAATGTTCTCCTGGTTCATCCCTTTGTCGATTTTTGATGTTTCTTCAAAGGATGAATCACATTGGACTCAGATTTTCCCCTTTTCCGATCCTTAGATTCTGTGACGAAAGGAGCGTCAACAAAAGTCCCCCCTCAGAGTTGGATCCGGAGAGAAATGAGGATTTGACTCTGAGGAAATTGAATCCATCCAAAGGAAAAGGGGGCGCGCAAGTCTTCAGGGCACAGAAGGCAGCACGCAAGTGTGCTGGAACTTGAATTTTATTCGAAGTTCCTTTGTCTTTTGTGTGGGCAGTTTAAAGTCATGCACACCGGAAAAAAAGGGGCTAATGTTTAAGGTCGAAATAGATTTGACCGAAAATGGATTAAAAATGGATTCAATTCCTTGACAATTTATCTGAAAACATATTACCATACTCAAGTATGAGGGAAAAAATGTAAACTATGGCTTAAGAATATTTGAATCTGAGGAATGATATGAAAAATATCTAAAAGGCATTAGAAGAAGTAGTTTCCAAGAATGAAGTTACTATTATTTAACAAAACCCGTTAGGGGGTTGAAATATGCAGGGCCACCTATGGGCATTGGCTGCATGGTCAAATAAATAGCATCTTTTGGCTGACAAGTCTGTTATGTGGACTGTTTATGCAAGGCCACCTATGGGCACGTGCTGCATAGTCAGGCAAAAGAACTCCCAGAAATTTACTTTCCTAGTGCTAAAAGCCAGTGAATGTTTATGGAGATTCAAATTTTCTAAAGCATAGAGTTTGTTGTATGGGAAGAGGTACTTGAATATGGAGAAGATATTTCCAAACAAGAATATCGAAGAACTGGATGAATATCACTCCTACGAAGGTCTGACCCAAACATAGGGAAGAAGAATAAACCATAGACTTGAATACTTTCAGATCATGAAAAAGGATATGGGACAAATATGTTAAGGATGGCTATTTTTTTGCGGATCCCTACATATTGTTGTTTAAGACAAATAAGGACAAAAGAGGCATTCTTCCCAAGAATGAAGTTACTATTATTTAACAAAACCCGTTAGGGGATTGAAATATGCAGGGCCACCTATGGGCATTGGCTGCATGGTCAAATGAATAGCATCTTTTGGCTGACAAGTCTGTTATGTGGACTGTTTATGCAAGGCCACCTATGGGCACGTGCTGCATAGTCAGGCAAAATAATTCTCATAAGTTTGACATTTTTGTGACTAGAAGTCATGAAAAAGTGTTATGAAGATCTGAAAATATTTAAGGTTAGTATTATAACACATAAAGATGGGTATTGTCCAATGTATATAGATATACATAGGTCAATGAAAACCATAATCATGTTGTGGCTGGGTCCTGAATTGAAATTTTGGACTTCACTACGTATCTCATAAGAATGAGAATCAATCCATACGTAGTTCTTGAAATGCAGTTTAACGTCGTGCAGGATGAAAGTATGAGTGATCTTAGTTTAGGGTCATAGAATTCGGACCATAATAATGAATACACAGTGTGTGTTTTCATGAGGATTTTTTTTAGTCAAGGGACTGAAAGTGAAATTTGGGGTTAGGCCCAAAAGACTTGGGACTGGATTCGAGGGACACTCGAATGTTCCTACGTATCCCATAAGGATGGGAATCAAGTCCACGTAGTTCTAGAAATGCCCTTTGTACAAATTTGGTTCGTACATGTGAAGGGTGAAAGGGGACTTTAGTGCAATGATGGTTTAACCTAAGATAAAAAGTTTAGGCATTACCATGTATGCACGTAGTCTTTTGAAAATGAAAACCATGATTGAAAAAAATCAATGTTAATAATGGTTCCTTCTCAAATGAGGAAATCAAAGAATATTTGTAGTTTATTGTCGTACCGGACAAAAAGTGTTGTATAGTTTAACGTCATATAACAAGGACGAAAGTGAATCAATGTAAAGATATTGATTCCAGGGGCGGTTTCACAAATCAACATCATATGAGGTTGTGGTGAACCGATGTGAAGAGATTGTTTTTGGGCTTGAACCCTGGGAGGTTGCCTACATACCCAGCCTGGAGGGCAAGGATCAAAGTCCGTGTAGTTCAATTAAAGAATGAATCAATGATCAAGTTGTTCTTGTGGACAATGATCTAATAAAAAATATTGTTGGGACTTACACATGGTTAGTGGCCCAAAGGGAGTGTTATGGTTGATGTTCGCTCTAAGCTCACGTGAGTCATACTCGGTGTGAGAAACAAGAGGTAATAACAACCTTAACGATGTACAGTTTAATGTCATGTAAGACATAAAAAGGGGAATATGCAGTTTAAAGTCTTGCAGTTAGGACTATTGGTGCTGCACAGTTTAGTGTCATGTAGCAGGGACAAAATACAGTTTAATGTCATGTAGGACATATCAAGGATTTTCTGTATAGTTTAGCGTCATGTAGTTAGGACGATGGGGATAAAATAGTTTAACGTCATATTGGACTAAAGGGGGACTGTGCAGTTTAATGTCATACAGTAAGGACAAAAGAGTGTACCATTTTAACGTCATGTCGGACGAATGTGCGAATAGTTTAAGGTCATATGCATGGACCGTGAATGGTGCAGTTTAATGTCATACTGGACTTTTGAGAATATATAGTTTAACGTCTTTCCGGACGTGAGGGACTTTTATACAGTTTAGCGTCATGTAATTTAGGACGTCACAGTTTAACGTCTTGCTGGACATAAGGGATTTGCAAATAGTTTATGGTCATATACATGGACCAGGGATGATGCAGTTTAAGGTCATGTTGGACGGTTTAGGGAACTTTTTCACAGTTTAATGTCGTGTGGGACGAAGTTGCGGTTTAAAGTCATACTGGACCATTGCTGTATAGTTTAACGTCATATAGGAAGGACGAACTGGTGCTGTACAGTTTAAAGTCATGTAGCTAGGACTAAGGTGAACCAATATGAGGATATCAGTTCTGGGGACTTTCTACAGTTTAACGTCATGCTGGACGATGAAAGTGCCACACAGTTTAATGTCATGTTGCTAGGACACAATATAGTTTAATGTCATCTCGGACAAAATATAGTTTAATGTCATCTCGGACAAAATATAGTTTAATGTCATCTCGGACATTGAAGGTGACACAGTTTAACGTCATGTTGGACGAAGTTGCAGTTTAAGGTCATACTGGACCATTGCTGTATGAACCAATTGTAAGAGTCTTGGTTCTGGGAACAATATTTTGTGTTTATACAAAATACTTCTTCAGAAATCTGGCATTAGTTGGAGTCGTGATGTGTTCTCCATCCATTGAGATCAGAGAATACGCTCCATTGGAGTAGACCTTATGTATTGAATAAGGTCCTTCCCATTTTGGTTCAAGCTTGGGAGGCTTCTTTCCTGGTATCATTGGTGCTCTGAGAACCAATACCAATTCTCCCTGAATGAATGAACGAAGACGAACTTTTTTGTTAAAAGCTCGTGCAATCCGATTCTGATAGATTTCCAAGTGGTGCAAAGTGAACAGTCTTTTCTCATATAACTGTTCCAACTCATTCAACCGCTTTTGGGATTGCTCATTTTTTGATAACTGATCACAAATGGCTATTCTGAGTGAGGGCAATTGAACTTCAATTGGCAAGACTGCTTCTGTTCCATATACCAATGAATATGGAGTAGACCGCGTTGCATTGCGAGTGGTAGTCTGATAAGCCCATAAAGCATGAAAGAGTTTATCAGGCCATGACCTCTTATCTTTATCCACCATCTTTTGCAGTATATTTGAAAGAGTCTTGTTGAAGGCCTCTATCTGGCCATTAGCCGCTGCATGATATCGAGATGAATGGTTGGACTTAATGTTGTATTCTTGATACAATTTCTTTACCTCAGAAGAACAGAAGTTGGTGCCGTTGTCCGTCAATATGGTATGAGGGACACCAAATCTAGTAATGATGTTAGACTTGATGAAGCTAACAATGCATTTAGAACTGACTTCTTTGAGAGGTACTGCCTCTGCCCATTTGGAAAAGAAATCAGTAGCAGTAAGAATGTACTTAAACTGCTTGGCCGTAGCTGAAGGGTAAGGTCCCACCACATCCATTCCCCATGTGGAAAATGGCCATGAGTATTTAGCTGTATGAAGCAACTCTGGAGGTTGATGAATGAAGTTGGCATATACTTGGCATGAATGACACTTCTTTGTGAAATTAACACAATCTTGTATCATTGAAGGCCAGAAGTATCCAAGACTTCGAATTTGATCAGACAGTCTATGTCCAGACTGGTGGGCACCACAGACTCCTGCATGCACTTCTTTTATGACAGCCATTGTCTCTTCACCATCAGTACATCTGAAGAGAACTCCATCAAAACCAC
Source organism: Viscum album (assembly GCA_963277665.1). Classification (NCBI taxonomy): domain Eukaryota; kingdom Viridiplantae; phylum Streptophyta; class Magnoliopsida; order Santalales; family Viscaceae; genus Viscum; species Viscum album. The sequence continues at coordinate 1,209,219,113 of OY728166.1, forward strand.
GTTTGTAGAGAATTTTCTCGAGGTGGTTTGGACCATCATAAAGAGTAAAATTGACCACACGTCGCCGAATTTGTTCTTTCTCGGCTCTATCAGGTGGAAGTGTTCCATTTTGAAGGTATTCCTTGATAGGTGACATCCATCCTGTAGTATGACCATACGGTTCAGGAATGGGACTAATTTCATTAATTTCCTCTGTTCTGACTTGAACATAAGGTGAAATTGCACGACGGTGGGCAATACAGATGGTTGTCTCGTCCCGATTTGGATCTGCTAAAGCTGTGGCTATATTAGCCAGTGCATCAGCTTGAGCATTTTGTGATCTTGGGACATAAGAAAATGTCGGTTCTGAAGGGAATTCCGACATTAACTCTCTGACGTAATCATACAAAGGGATTAATTCTTCTTTTCTGATGGCATAATCCCCATTGACTTGTTTGATTACCAGGTCTGAATCATCTTTCAACTTTAAGTGATTCACTTGTGCTTGAAGTGCTAACTCCAAGCCTGTAATGAGAGCTTGGTATTCAGCTTCATTATTGGTACCACCTTCCCACAACAAAAAGGAATAAGGTAACACTGCCTTATCTGGAGAAATGAGCACAATTCCTAAATCAACTTTGTTGAATTTAAAATTTTCCATTTTCTTCCCTGTTGGACTTCTAGAAGCACCATCAAAATACATTTCCCATGTTTGAGGACTCTCTTGAATAGAGAAAACTTCCTCATCAGGGAGTTTGATATCTGAATACGTGTCTTCCACTAAAGGATGTTCATCCAGGAAATCAGCCAGAGCTTGGCCCTTAATTGCCTTTTGAGACACATACTGGATGTCGAACTGCTGTAAAATAACCGCCCATCTTGCCAGGCGTCCTGTAAGCATTGGACGACTAAGGATGAATTTGAGCGGATTATTGCGAGATACCAATTGGACCTCGTGATGTTGCAGGTAGTGTCTCAGTTTCTGAACTGCAAAGATTAATGCTAGGCAGCACTTTTCAATACTCAAATATCGGGTTTCTTCTTCAAGCATAGTTCTACTGAGATAGTAGACACTATTTTCATTCCCAACATCATTCTTTTGAGCGAGAAAGGCACCCAATGATCGCTCTAAAGCTGTAACATAGAGGATAAGAGGCCTACCCTCAACAGGTGGCATGAGTACTGGTGGACTCAAGAGGTATTTCTTGAGAACATCAAATGCTTCTTGACATTCTTCAGTCCACTGGTAAGTGACTCCTTTCTTCAATAATTTGGTAAAGGGTAAACTTTTGCCTGCCAAATTGGCGATGAAACGCCGAATATAGGCTAAGTGTCCTTGAAGTCCTCTTAATTCTTTCAAATTCTGAGGAGGTGACATACCAAGGATTGATTTGGTCTTCTCAGGATCGACTTCAATACCATGATGGCGTACAACAAAGCGGAGGAATTTTCCTGAGGTTACCACAAAAGCACACTTTAAGGGGTTCATCTTCAAATTATGTTGTCGAAGCTTGTGGAATACGACTTCCAAATCAGCCAAGTGATCAAAACGTTGTTTGGATTTAACCACCAAATCATCTACATAGCATTCAACAAATTTCCCTAAAAGAGGTTTGAAGATACGATGCATGGCGCGTTGATATGTTGCACCTGCATTCTTTAAACCAAAGGGCATCACCCGGTAACAAAACACACCTTGAAGAGCTCTGAAGGCTATATATTCCTCATCTTATGGGGACATTCGGATCTGATTATATCCAGAATATCCATCCATGAAAGAAAGTACTTCATAGCCAGCCGTCGCATCAATTAAGAGTTCTGTAATCGGAACTGGGAAATCATCTTTAGGACAATACCGATTAAGATCTCTGAAATCGATGAAAACCCTAATTTGTCCGTTCTTCTTCTTTACAGGGACAATATTAGCCAACCACTTGGGATATTGAACTTCTCTGACGAAGTTATCTTTGATAATCTTATCCACTTCAGCCTCAATTTTGGCAGCATAGGTTGGGTGTGTTCTTCTCGCGGCTTGCTTGAATCCTCGATGTTCTTTTGGCAAACCCAAATAATGGGTGGCAACATCAGGATCAAGGCCAGGCATCTCTGTATAATTCCAAGCAAAAATATCTTTATTTTTCTTTAAAAAAGAAATATACATCTCTTTCTCTTCAAGGGTCATGGCCGCACTAATTAAAGTGGGGCGTGGATCTTTCTCTGTACCCAGATTTACTTCTCTGAGTTCATCCACAGTGGTAGAGATACCCTCTTCAAATGCTGGAGGAGCATCTCTAAGATCTTCCTCTTCCTCTTCATCATGTTTTATTTCTTCCTTTTCTACTTGAAAAGTAGATGAAAAAACGAAATTCTCATGATCATAAGAGATGTCAAAATTTTCACATTTTGAAGAAGAAGCTTCCATTTCCGACCCTATTGACGATAAAGGGTCTTCTTTGGGAAATAAAGAGGAGATGATGGATTGAGAATCGACATCAATATTCACCTCTGGTGTTGCTATAACTTCTTCTGGCCTGATTAGCGAAGTATAGACTTGTTGGATTTCAGCAGACGAAATGAAAATGTCACCACTTATGCTTTCATCACTACTTGGTAAGTTACCAATTTCTCCCATGTGGTCTGGCTCGATTGTCGTAATTGACATTATGGATCTTTCCATAAGAGTATTTTGATTTGGGCCTATTTTGTCAATTTGACTGATAGGTAACACATAATCTGTACTCACATGTAAAAATGGATTTATTGGAATTTTTTCCAAACCACACGGAGCATTAACTTTGGTAATTTCCTTCATTGTAGATTTTTCTCTTCCCTTCATGTGATAAAATTCCGCCTCAATGTATTGAGACTCACATGTCTTGAACGGGGCCTTATCACCATACAATGTTCCAACTTGACCATCGAAATAGTATTTGAGACATTGATGGTATGATGACGGAATAGCTGCATGCTGATGTAGCCAGGGTCTTCCAAGCAAGATATTGAAAGCTGAGTCTTGATCAACAATCATGAAATCTGAATTGGAAACAAGATCTCCAAACTGAGTTCTGAGCGTAACTTCTCCCAGTGGTTCTTGTTCATTTTTATCATATCCTTGCAACATCATGGTAGAAGGAGATAAATCAGATTCCGTGAGGCCCAATCGACGAAGTGTGCGAATGGGCATGAGGTTGACTCCTGAACCATTGTCAATGAAAGCTCTTCGAACATCTATACCATTGAATTTTCCAGATAAGTACAAAGGTTTTATGTTCCCATGCACAACATAATCTTCATCTTTATCAGTAAAAGATATCACTGCATGGCATTCTGCAGGATTATTCTCTATGTGATAAATTTCAGCTGCAGTAATTTCAGCTTCAAACTCCTGAGGACTTGACAAAGCTTCGATGAGTGCTTCCCGAAGATCTCTTGACAGATTCAAAGCATCTAAAATTGATAACTTGGCTGGTACTTGAGCCAAGTGTTTCAATATATCATACTTTTGATCTAGAGGTTTGCGTTTCCCAATAGGAATATGCGGTTTAGCAGGTACTTTGGAAGCAGATGCTTTGGAAGCTGATGCATCTTGTATTGAAGTTGGTAACATCCTTGGTTTTGGAAAATTAGACTGATTAGATCCATTTACTTGCTGAGATAAAGAAGATGGAACTTTTAATCGGTCTTCCAAAATAACTGTGCCGAAACTGAGTTGGCCATTGGCAGAAGAACTTTCTTGTTCTTTTTGAGCTCGCTGAAGGTCTTTACCACGAGTTTCTGCTGCATATACAGTGCTAGCAGGGGTAGAATTAGAGTAGTGGCTTCGGAAAGATCCACGTCTTCCCCTGTATCCTGAACCTCTAGAACTTCCTCGGGTTCCCTTATTTGATACAGGGAATTCAGGTTCATCAAGACTGGAATATGAATCTGTTAATTGAGTCATATTAACAGAACCAAAGATTAATTCTTCATCTGATAAAGACTCTTCCTGGTTAGCCTGTTTAGGCTGTGCCGTTTAGTGGGACGGTGCCCGTGGCTTTGAAGTAGATGGCATGAAATCTGCCAGATTCAAAGACAATTTAGGCTTTGATGCATACTCATCTTCTCCTGATTCCTCTTTCTTCGTTGAATTGCGCTGCCCTTTTGAGGATTTGTCTTTTGATGGAGGCTTTACTGCAGCTTTTGTAGGAGACACAATTGGCTTCTTCAATTGTGTTCGCAAAATGGAATGGGTCCGATTGATTGTCTTTCTGACCATCCAATCATCATATTTTTTCGCAGTTTTGCTTTTGACTTCCTTCCACTCGCCTCCTTCCTCTGGATCTGTAGCGGTAATACATGCTACATGAGCTGAAGAACCCTTCAATTTGACTTGTCCCAAGTCGACCATCTTTTGCAGGAGTTCTTTAAAGACAAAACACTCCTGGATGGGATGCCCCAATATTTGATGAAAGGGACAATAATTGGGACGGTCTTCATCTCCTTCCTTGTTTGGCCTCTTCGGCACTGGTAATTGAACCAAATTATTTTCCAGAGCTGAAATGAAGTAACCAGGAACTTGCTCACTTCGGAAAGAGTATGTTTTACTCTTCATATCCTCAAATTGTTTTCGTCGTTGATCTTTTTGATCATTTGGACGAAACAGCCTTTGTTGTTGGCGTTCAGGAGGTGGAGCCCTTCGAGAAGATGAAGGTTTTGAAGTAGAAATAGGTACAGGTGCCTGTTTAAGCATAACTGTAGCAGTTTCTGCTTTACCCATTCTTCTTCCTGGAGCTGATGGAATTACACGAGATTTAACCTTAGCCTGTATAAGGGAATCTTCAATCTGTTGAGCGATTGAAGTAAGGTCTGGAAACCCTCCTGTCTATTTCACAGGGATCAATGGCGTGCGTAATTTGTCACGCAAATTTTCCACACAGATTGGCAACAATTCCTCCTGAGGGAGTGATAAACTCAAGGAATACGTTAATCCCTTCCAACGAGCAATGAAATCAGAGACTCTTTCATTTTACCTTTTCTTGAAGTTTGTAAGATCGAAAACTGTCGTTTTTGGCAAAGTTGAGCTAAACTGAAGAAGGAATTTTTGACGAAGATCCTCCCATCCGATGACTGACCGGGATTGCAAGCTTGTATACCAGACAAAAGATGGTCCTTGCAAGGTTCGCACGAAGCATATGAGTTTCACTGCTTCTTGCTGCTCTGGAGTTCCCATCATAGGATCACAACAAGACACGTAATGCGTCAAATGTTGTTCAGGGTCGCCTGATCCATTGAAAGTAGGGAAAATAGGGTTTCCAAAACTGGATGGAGGAGAAATTGAATCTACCCATTCAGGGTAAACTTTCTTTTCAGGTTCAACTTGCGCTCGTTTCCCTTCCATAGTTTCTAACCGAGCTGTTAATGACTCAATAGTAGTTATTAACTTTTGAGAAACGTCAGGTTGAACTTGGTTTTGGGTAGGTGCAATGAATAGAGCTTGGACAGACGTGGTGGTTGGTGCTGCAACTGATGGTAGTGCTGCCAACCGTTGTTGCGTTTGACCCGTAGGATTAGACCTCTGTGGGTGTACTGATAAAGGAGGATATTCTTGATCCGTCTCAGTAGTTACAACAAATTCCGTCGGCTGTCGGACTTCAGCATTCTTAAGAAGAATACTATTCTGAAGTAGTTATGCATTCAACCTTCTTAATTCTTTCATTTCTTCCTCCTGTTGTGCAAACCTTTCCTCTAATGAGAGCGATTGACCTCCTTCAGAGGAAGGGTGAGGAGTAACCTGATTCTTTCCTTTCCCCTTATTGGATCCTTTTCAGAGAGGGGGAAGTGGGTTACTTGAAGGAATACCCAGATTTTGGGTAAGCCTTTGATTACGTGTGCGCACACCTTCTTCATTTAGGTCTGTGTGCGTGACTTCTTGAGCAGGAACCTCTTCGTCTGATCCCTCTGATTGAGCCTCATCTGGTGAATCAGCAGCAATGGCATTGATGACATTAATGGATGCATATTGCATGGAATCCTTTCTATTAGCATTTCTGTGATATTGTCTCCTTCTATGTCCATGATGAGACATGGAATTCCGTTGACTTGATCCCTCAGGAATTTCTTGGAGAACCGTCACTTGGAGAGAATCTCCTGACAGCTTGGCTCTTCGTTCCTCTTGAGGCTTATTCCCTAATCGAGAGAATACTGACTTTCTCTGAGGGAAGGATTGAAGATTTGAAAAAGTCCCCAGTCCGGTGGACTGGGCATGTTCCTGCTGCTTCCTCTCAACTCCTCGAATCCCATTCGTTGATTCTGAGGGTTGGGTTAGAGAAGTCCCCAGTCTGGCAAGCTGGGGTGTCTCTTGACATGCTATGTCTAAGATCTTCTTAAAATATCTCTTGATCTTGCGAATCTTAGTTCGGAAATTAGCTGGATGCATTAACCTGTATCCACTTTTATCACCTGGTTCAACAGACCGTTGGATGATTTCCGAAACTTCTGTCATTTGATGATGTGTTTGCTCCAGACGAGAGTCTTGTGCAATATTCTCGCCTGCTTGATGTAGGAGCAATTCAAAAACTTGTTCTCTATATACTTGATTTTGAGAGGAACTAGTTGAAGCTTGTTCTTGAGCAAGCTTTTGATTATGAACAAAGCCCATTGACTATGGCCGGCCATGGGCAATAACATTGCATGCGACCATTTTCGGCGGGCTTTGCTGACCGGAAAGCACTGTGAAATGTAGTGCTCCGTGAACACCCCATCCTCTGATATGAACATCAGATGGAGCATTGTCAATTAACTGACGCAATCTTCTTAGTGTGCCAAGGCATGAACATTGAAGGGTTCTCTGTTGCTTTTCGGCCTTTGGATACCGAGAGACTGATAGAGATGCCAAATCAATCTGGCGTTGTAACCCTTCTATTATCTTAAGATGATTTTCATATTCATCGTAAGATAATACCTTCTTCTTTAATTGACAAAGAGTTTTCCATATGTTGAGACGAATATCATGGATTCCATCATCCGTCAGCATCTTTGGAATGTCGTACTAGGAGTCAGCCAAAGGCCAAAACATGACTGGTACTTCACCTTTTTCCAGTTTTTTCCTCATGTTCAGCATTTCCTCTTTATCATTAAATGAAGATTCTTCTACCTGTTTGGACCAGAGTTGGTGTTTCCTTGTTGCTTCATCGGATTCAACAAGATTGGTAGAGAAATCACTATTCATGCTGGAAGATGAATGACCCAGGGAAGGTTCGGAGAATAACCTGAACCCCAGGCTATCTTCTGATGGAGAAAGAGTTTCACCTGCCGATAGTAAAGCATCAGACATGACTGGTTTTACATTTGCAAGTGCCTCGAGATAGGAGGGCTTTCTCGTCACTACATTTCCTTCTGAAGAATTTTCGAGACAATGTGAATCACTACTGCGGAGAGGACTTTCGCAGCAAAGTTCATCACCATGAGTAGGACCGTCATGATGGGTTATAGCAAAAGATGAAATATCTTGCTCCTTGGTCTTCTGACCACACAGAGGGTTCCTGTGGCTCTCATCTGAAGAAGAAACTTCAAGATTGACCGAATTTTCATGAAGCAAGTCTTCATGAGGAAGTGTCTGTTGAAGAGCTTCACAATTAATGTTCCCGTTATTGGGAACTGAGGGAGTAGAATCTTGAATTCCGACAGATAAATGTCTGAGGGCTTCAAGAACTCCAGCATCGAGCAAGGCCTTGTTGCAGATTGGCCATTGATCTCCTGACTGTGCTGGGCAGATCTTTTTCTTAGATGCCTTCTTACTCACTTTAGAAACCACTTGATGACGGAAGTGATTGCTCTGAGCAGGTGTATGTGCCTGATCAGGAAAGATGGTCAGGTTAGGCTGACAATCTCCACTCAAATCAGGTGTATGTGCCTGACTTGGTTGTCCGTATGATATGGGGTAGTATGCCCCATAACCCTCTTGGACTGGAACAGATGTGTGTGTCTGTTCCGAAGTGAATCGTTGATGTGTCACTCCATTGCTAGGGATAGATTTATGTGTCTGTCCCTGAGATGATGCTGAAGTTGTTATGATATCCTGGAAAGCATCCAGAATATGAGAAGGAATTTGATTCTGCTCTTTCACCATTGACAAAATATGTTTGGTGACTTCAGCCGCCGGAACGGGGATATACGTCCATTCCGGGCTTGGAGTAGGTGTATGTGCCTGCTCCTGTCCTCCTTTTCCTGTCAGTGAATCCTGACAGTACTCAAGTGTAGAGACAGAGAGTTGAGTCTGCCTCCTGTTTTTCGTCGGGACTTTCCGACTGACTTCTCCGGACTCTACCAAGAGAGACTGTTGGTAGGCCTGATTAGTATTAGCAGGTGTATGTGCCTGCTGATTACACTTCGCCAAACGCGGTTGACGAGATCCACCATATGTAGTCAGACGAGCCTGCTGACTAACTGGTGATGTATAAGCAGGTGTATGTTCCTGCCTATGGTACTCCGCCGGAATTGCCTGGCGGGATCAGATTGATGCTGCCAGACGAGTCTGCTGGACAACGGAATTAAAACGGACAGGTGTGTATGCCTGCTCGTTGTTTGCCACCAAGTTAGGTTGGTGGACTTCTCCGGAGATGGCAGGGATGAAAACCTGCTTATTATTAACCGGATTCCGTCTCTGGCGGTTCATCTTGCCTACTCGGGTTCGAGGAACCTGAGCTGAATGCCTGGAGTCGGTACCCTCATCATGTTGAGTGCGCACTATCGCACGAGTCTGGCGGCGATTGTTGATGGGAGCCCTTGAGAAGGACTCCTGTCTTTTTGAATTAAGGTCCTGCGGGACCTGCTCATTCACTTCCTCAGAGTAAGGGAGTGAATGGAAATTGCGTTCCGGGGATAACGACCCGAAACGGTTGGAGACGGTAGTCAGCACCGCCTGCTTCTTGATTGCTGGCCGCCGTTGTCCGGACGACCAGGTAGAGTTGTTAACTTGGAGGGCTTGACGAGCGGCCTCCAGAGTTGGGATAGTACCGTTGCGACGGTACTCCTTAACCAGTGCATTAGAAACACAGCGTTGAAGACGCTGAGTTGGTGATGTCATCCTCAGAGCGGATGACGTTCCAGCAGGAGTAGCAGCATTGGTTTTCACATCAGCAGACCTCACAGTAGAGGTGTTTACAGCAGCAGTATTCACAGGGGTGACTTTAAGGGAAGCCATTTTTGCAGAAGATCTTGAGAAAAGAGTGCCTGTTCCATGTAACAGACATAATCAAGATGAATCCAGCCACTGCATCTTTTGGATGAGCACATGTCAATGATTGCTTTGTTGGCCCAAGGGGCTTTAACAAATAAGAAGAACATCACTTTCACTTGGTTAAGGATTCACGTCGGGTTCACCATTTTTTTTCCGCGCGGAATCCGGGGATGACCTCCTGGACGGGAGATTCAAACGTTCCGATCGGTTTCTAACGGGTTTTTTCGTAGAACCGGAAACATCCAATGATTCCACATCCGTTTGGACCTACTTTCCAAAGGCAGGCGCTCATTAGCTTGTGGACTAATGAGGCTTAAGAATTTGCATTGGTCGAGAGGATGGGAGGTCGGACTCATCACACCTTTTTGAGGGGAATTATTGTCTACTCCGGGACTCTCTTTATAGATTTAAGTTATGTTCGTGAATCCTTATTACATTACCAAGTATAAAAATGTGCTTTCCTTTAGTTTTAACAATCAATGATTAAATACGCAAGACATTTAGAGAATCTTTTATATGTATTCGAGGTTCTTCATCAATAGAGAATCATCTATATCTGTTTAGAGATTCTTGGTCAATGGTATCCTTCAAAACATTTATATAAAAGTCTCTTGGTCATTATGATGGCCAGGCTGGTTTTAAAGCCACTCAGTGGGGCACTTGAAGTTTATCGTCATTCAGAAGGACAAAGATTATTTCAAAGTTGGGATCGAACCCATAAATGGGCTACCTACGTATCCTTTGTTTTGGAAAAGGAATCAGAACCCACGTAGTTCGAGTTATGGAGTATGATGTTTATGATTGATGGCTCAAAGATGAATGTCATAATTACTTTTACACTCTAAGCTCACGTGAGTCATGCTCGGTGTGAGAAACAAGAGGTATTAGTAAAATTTAGACAATTGTTCCATGAAAGATGCAATCATAAGAATTTATTTGGGGCTTATGTATGGATGACTGCCCAGATAGATGAAGGTTTAGGATCTACTTTTAGGGAGAAAATCCATGAACAGGGTCCATAAAGTTATATGTGCTTCATGGATATTTGAATACTCTAATCTTGGGGCTTACTCCTAAGGAGGATTCCCAAGTTAGGAGGGGACTTATGATTGGGTTTTACTCCTGAAAAGGAAACCCAAATCAAAGGTAAATTATGACTGGTTAAGAGAAATTTAAGGGGACTTGGGGCTTATTCCTGAAAAGGAGACCCAAGGTTATGACTGAGTCTTATTCCTGAAAAGGAGACCCAGGTTAAGGGACTTGGGGCTTACTCCTAAAAAGGAAGCCCAAGGTTATGACTGAGTCTTATTCTTGAAAAGGAGACCCAGGTTAGGGATTAAGGTTTGGGGCTTACTCCTGAGGAGGATGCCCATATTTGAGGTTGGGGCTTATTCTTAAGGAAGATTCCCAAGATTAAAGGACTTGATTGGGGCTTACTCCCGAGGAGGATGCCCAAGATTGGGAACTTTAAGAATTTGGGGCTTACTCCTGAGGAAGATGCCCAGATTAAAGGTTTTATAACTGGGGATTATTCCTGAAAAGGAGACCCAGGTTAAGATTCTCTCATTTTAAAGGATGAGGTTGAATGAATGAATTCTCCGTATTTTAGTGACATAAGGATATTTACATCACTAGATTTTAAGAGAGATTCCATAGAATTCCTTTCAGATAGAAAAGTCAAATCAAGAAATCATGCCATAAATGGCTTTGAAGAGTGTCTTGAAGACTGAATCTTGAAAAAGGAAAGGTGAAATGGATTAAGAGGGGTAAAAATGGGCAAGATGGGCACCCAAGAAGATAGGGGCGCGCAAGTCTTGCAAGGCGCGCAAGTCTTCCGTGGGTGCGCAAGTGTTGGTCGCGCAGGTATACCTGCGTGACACATAGTGTACTTGCGCGATTTTCAACCAGCAAAGAAATACTTGAGAGACTTTTTTTAAAACCCTTTAGAATGTTCTCGAGGTTCTTCCAGAAAAGGGACGCGCAAGTTATATTGAAGGAAATAATTCGGCGTGCAAGTGTTTGATAAGTTTCAACACTTAGGCCTTCCTTCTTCTCTTTAGATCTTCCGTTCTAGGTAAGAAATTACCTTAGAAGTGTTCCAGAAGCTTTGAGAAGAGACTTGGGCGTCAGGAGCTTCAATCCGAGTTTCTGGAAAAAGATCTTCTGAAATGGGGGCCCCACAGGGTCTATTTATAGGCAAAAGAAGACCCTGGGCGGTTACCGGGCGGTTACCGGGCGGTTATCACTTAGGTCACGCAAGTCACTTGCACGACCATAAGGCGTCGCGCAAGTACTTGCACGACCACTAGGCGGCGCGCAAGTGTACTTGCGCGACCATGAGGGAACTTGCGCGACCTATGGGCAATGTTCTCCTGGTTCATCCCTTTGTCGATTTTTGATGTTTCTTCAAAGGATGAATCACATTGGACTCAGATATTCCCCTTTTCCGATCCTTAGATTCTGTGACGAAAGGAGCGTCAACAGGATGTCAGCTCATGTACCCTTTTGTTTTGAGCTTGGTATTTCATCTTGTGTGCCCTCTTGTTTTGGTCTTGGGATGCCCTCTTATGTACCCTCTTGTTTTGGGTATGGGATGCACTCCCATGTACCATATTGTTTAGTCTTGGGATTCCCTCTCATCTACACTTTGACCCCATATAATATTTATCATTACCCAATGAATTATAGGGAGATATAGGTCTCACATGTCACATAACAAAATCATACATACATGTGCCATAGGAAAATAAAACTTTATCATATAATTGGACATAAAAAGAGATGGGTTTGATAAAAAACAATCATAACTCATGAAATTAAATGGGTATCATTAGAATTTCATCAAATCATTTCCCATGAAAAGTATGTAGGTTTCTTAATCATTTCATTACAGAATAACCTATGAAAAAAAGTCGGATTCAAAATAATACAACCTATGTAAGAGAAAATAATTTCATAAACATGTAACCTATCAATGAGAAATGGATTTCATAAACATATAACCCATTAAATATAAATTGGTTTCATACAGAGCATGACTTTAAGCATAACCCATTTAGAGAAAGAATGTAAATGGATCCTTTAGATTACTTCTTAGAAAGGCATAAGTAACATCAACCGATATCATCATAGATGGAAAATAAGTTTGAAGTATCTTTCAAAAATATTTATTGAGTAAAATATACTTTATTCATTGAAAAAGAGATTTTTAATGCATAAAACCATTTGAAAATAATTCTCTTAGAAAATACCTTGAAGAATTATAATGATTACTTGAAATACTTTTGAAAATATTTTTACTTTAAAACTTATAAAATATGAATAAAAACATTTTAAAAACACATTTATTTTAAAATTTATTGAAATATTTAAAATAATTCATGAAAATGTTTTGAAACCCATTTCATTGAAAATACTCTGAAAACTAATAAAGAAAGATTTAAAATGTTTTGAAACCCATTTTACCTGAAAAATTATAAAATAATATTTAAAACATTATGAAAATTATTTTTGTTGAAATTTATTTTCAAAAACATTTTATGAAAAATTAATGTTTTAAACATGTAAAGGAATCTTCATAAAAATAACACCAAGTAAATCCATACATTACATATGAGGTAAAAAGAACATTCCTTTTTCACAATAAAAAGGTAAGAAAAATACCATGTTTGTAAAGTGACAAGAATATTCCTTTGAAAACATTAGTAAAATATAAAAAGATTAAAAATGTATCTTAAATATTATAGGATAATATTAGAATATTCTTGGACACCCTTTTTATAAAACATGGTTTTTAATAAAAACATATTTCCAACCAAAGAGATAGGTAAATTTGGACATCCTTAAAAATACTTTCTTAAATATATTATGTACCAAATAGGGAAAAAATGGTACAAATATATGAATATATAATTAATAAATTGAGGAGAAGAAAATTAATGAGTTTTATTGAGATATTCATCATAATATTTCATCAAATCAAACATAATCATAAACAATCTCGAAAACTGATGAGATATTTTCAATAAACTCTTACCACTTGGTAACCTTGAAAAATACTACCCATTTAAGAAAATTAAATTAAATTAATCATAAAATATCAAGAATATAAATATATTCATAATATAACATGTTAAACTCAGTTTATAAACCTCATGGAAAAATATAGGTGCACAACATGGCATGGGTCTCAATGAAGTCAAATTGAAAAAAAATCATTTTACCGATTTGGTAGCTTTTGAAACATAGTTCCCATGAAATAAATATAATTAAATGGATACATAAATACCAGTAAATTTAATTATAATAATAATATAATACATCAATGTGTAGTATACACACCACACAAAAGTAATGGTTGTGAATAAAGCATGTATCTAACAGAAATAAAAAGTTAGATGAAACTCCCTTACCTTGTGTCTTGAATCTCTTCAGACTCATTCAAAAATTTTGTATAATAAATATAAATTTAATACATATATTAAAGAACCATATTCATTTATCTAATACCATATATGGTTTTATTATGACTTTATATTACTCTCTTGTTAACAATTCCATGTTAAGGTTACACTTTGGGTAAAATTCACGTTGTTTTTTTCATGTGTCTTAATTTGCTATATTTTTTTTGTCCTTATACTTATATAATGATTTATAGAATGTAAAAGTTGATATAAATATCATTTATATTCTGTATATGTGTATTATAATAATATATAGACTATATTAAGTTGAAATAGAATACATCATTCATGGAGACGGTAGGTCTAATGGATGCATGAACACTATTTCCGTTTAATTTTCACATTGAATGAAATAAGGTAAATGAAATATATGTATATATATTAACATATATATAATTATTAAATTATAATTATTATATCATATATATCATATAATTTCACTAAATACCTCCTTAATACATTCCATGTAGTGTTTAAAAGAATCACATCACTTTAAGGGGGTAGTAGTCGACACTTCCTTAAATGAAATCATCATATTTACACCAAAAGAAAAGTATAAAGATATTTGTGGTAAAAGGATTAAATAAGATTAATGAAATGATAAATATAATATATAACATATATAAAGATATTTTACATCATAATTTTCACCATGAGAAGCAGAAAAGGAAAAAATAAACAATCATTGTTTAGTGAGGTGGTAGTTCATCGTACACATAAATAATATACTCATTACCAATTAGATGGAAGTGTGTGTAAGTGTAGGTAAAACCATTATAATAAAAATGTAATAATATATTGAAGATAATTTTTTTAAACAAACATAGAATAATAATATTTTAGGGAGTGGAGAAAAAAAGAGAGGTGTTTGAGGTAATGTGCTTCCTCTTAATCAGGTAACTCCTTTTAGTTTTAGCCAAAGGGCTTCCTTAAAAGGATTCATGACAAAAGGGATGTTTCAAGGATTAGGGGAGGGATTTTGGAAATATAATTGGGTAGATATTGTTTGATCCAATGTTCATTGAGATTTGTGAGTTAGAGGGAGGAGAGGAGGCCTTTTATAGGGGAGGAAAAGGACACACATTGTATTTTTTTCAAATAATTGTGTGTTCCCAAAGTATTACTTATTCCCCAAGTTTTAAATAGAATATTCTATAACCTTGAAGGTATAATGAAATAAATATTTCAATATAATATGTTTTAGACAAGTGTATAGGTTATTTTTTCCCTTAAGTGTAAGGTTTAGTCCCTTGTTAAGATTAATTTCACTTTAATTCTTGTAATTAATTTTAGTTACCTTCACTAATATTTTTGTTGAAAAAATAATTAGACCATATATTAAATTATCAATTATTTTGATTCCATATATGGAATTCATATTAAAAATATTTAAATCACAGATGTGGCAGAAATTAATTTAAATTTAATCCCACATATGGGACGACAATTCAATTTTTAAAAGTAAAAACATCCAAAAGTTTTCTCACTTTTATTAGAAAAATTCAAAGGTAAATTGATTCAAATGATTTAAATTAGATTAATTGATAAAAAATATTTT
Organism: Viscum album; assembly: GCA_963277665.1. NCBI lineage: Eukaryota > Viridiplantae > Streptophyta > Magnoliopsida > Santalales > Viscaceae > Viscum > Viscum album. The sequence goes on from OY728166.1 coordinate 1,209,234,330, forward strand.
ATAATTAAAATTTTAAACCAATTTAAAATATAATTTACCCTTATTAATAAATTATATGAAAAACAGTTTTGAACTAAAACTCAATATTTTCACTATTCATTAAAAAATGTAACTTCACAAAAAAACCAAAAAATTACTCTATCCTAATATTTATGTTTATATATAAAATATGAAGTTTATTTTTAAATATTGAATCTATTAAATAACCAAAATTGTATTTAAAAATATATTTATGTCAAATGGTGTTAAAAATACCTCTATAAAAAATATAGGTTTTTAAGTATAAAATTAGGCTTGTTCTCATCTTATGTCTATAAAAAATATTGAAGGAATATAAAAAATATTTTATTGAATATATAAAATATATATTACATTAATATCAGTAACTTATTATTATTATTTTAATTTATTAATGTAAAACTTCTTATAAGAATAATAATATTTTCCTTTATATTCAATGGGTTTTCATATTAATTTCTAATTAATTGGAACCCCCAGAATTGATATTATATTTTTATAGAACAAATATTTTCATAAAATATTTAATATCATTCATCACTACTAATTTAATATCTAGGTTATATCTTATTATATTAAATGATAACGTTTTAACAGTATATTACTATTCTGTAAAACTCAGTATTGTGTGTTACAAGGGCCATCAAGGAAAGTGAATCTTTTATGTAATGTACGCTAACCTAGGTGTTCCATATATATAATGTTAAACCCTATTTTTCAAATATTTCATGATAAATTGGTGTCAATTATAATTAAATATAAACTTAGTGGTTTAATATAAATTATTTTCAGTGTTTTGTGAAATGGAAAATTTAAAAAAGATTAAATTAATTCATTTTTTTTTCAAAAATTCTCAAGGTGTTACATTCTACCCCATTTAAAATTAATTTCACCCTCTAAATTCTTCTTGGTTATAAAAGGTTTAATATTTTTAAGTTCCCTTAATATAAACCCTCATCTTAAAAATAAACACTAAAACTTCTTTAAAAAAAAGAATGTTTGATCCATAATGGTTACCAAAAGTAACATGTATCTAGGTTTCCATGTAGGAGATCCTAGGTGTAAAGTGAATACATATAAATAGAAGAGAAAGATAACTATTGGTTTATGATAGAGAGTGGTAGAGAATAAGCTCAGGATAATTATAACAATCACAAATCCATAAATCTATGATGACTTAAAGAACTATCTGATCCATTGAAAATGAAGGTACTAGGGTAACATTTCTGGTTTCAATATCATGTTTACTAAAGTTGAATAATTTTCATGAAATTATATACTCACATGATTTCAAGACAACCTCAACCTTTTTTTTCCTTGACCCACTCCACCTCTTTCTTGAAAAAGGAAGGTTAAGTTTTCATTCATGAAGTATTAAGATGTCATAATATTCATGATATGCTATCCCATTTTTCTTCGTTTATCATCATAAAAAATTTCTTAGAACATGTCATCCAATTTTTATAAATCCACATGTGGTTAGATAATATTTTAATCTCCCAAACTTCACTTGAATTTTAACATAATCTCACCATAAATGGTAAACCCTATATCCCTTCCAAAATATGAAAATCCAAAACTTTAGAAAAAATTCCATAAAATAATCTATACATTGATCCCACTATATATCCAAAATTATCACTTTTTTGACACATTCCAAACATGTGAATACCCTCATTGTATTTTAATTTGGAACGTGGTAATAACCATAATTACCATAAATCCTTTTTGAAAACATGCATGCTTCCATATTCCAATGGTTACTGGATATAGTCCTTAAATCCAAGAAGTTGTAAACTTGATCCTTAACAACATATATAAAATTTTCAATGATTAGTTCCAAGGTAATTTGTACCATTGAAGTTACTTATTCATATCAAACATATAATAATCCAAACATCATTATCTCAACATCATGCATTAATTAAGGGTTACTTTCCCTTAATAAAAATATCACCCTTTCATGAAATTAAATTTCTATTTATTCATCGCCATTATCATATCCTTTTCAATCCTTAATGAAAAATTATACGAAAATTATTATATATTTCATGATTCATATAAAATAATCTTTGAATTCCAAAACATAAATACCTTATTCATCCAACATTATTATTAAAACATTACTCAAGATTTATCAACTTATTACTTAATACCTCTTTCCTATAATATGAAATTTGAATCATGTCTTAAGGTTCATTAACCTCAATCTAATCATGATTATTTTGTTTAATGTAAACTATGTTAGAAAAACATCACGTAACTTTCATATTTCATTTGTGGTCTCTTCATCATCAGTAGTAAAACTATTACTTGTACCACCTTACTTATTCTCTTCATGATACTTCCATATAGGACATCAATTTTCATAATACCCATAATTTACACATTTAAATCTTTCATCAATTGTTAATACTTTAGGGAGGCCAATATACCCATCCATTGCATTAACTAAAATTTTCATTTTCCCTTTGTAGTTACTTGCTTTCTAATATTCTCTTCCACAGTATGAACATCTTACGGTTCCTATAACATATTCCCTTGGGTGATTTTTTACACATTAATAACACAAATGAAACTGAATATTCTTTCCTCCATGGTCACTATTACCCGAAATCTTAGTGAACTCCTTTTTTCTCTTCCTTGGTGATTCCTAGAGTTGTTTAAGGCACACATTGTTAATCATGTTCCTTGAAAACTGATTAGGCATGATCAAAATATCCTTCACTCTAATGATCTTCCAATTAGACTACTCATCAAGAAATTTTCCATTGCATTCAATGTTAACCCATTTCTTTTTGGTTCCTACCATTGACCAAAACCAAAAATAAATGAGTAAGAAATGATTATCATAGTGAGGAATCACATAATAATGAAAAAAAAATTTACAATGTCTAAATTATGGAAACATTATTAAACTATGAATCCAAAGTTTCATCCTTGGTTATTCATAATAAAATCTTATTTAAATCCTTCATGATGGTTCATGAATAGTTTTTGAATTCTCAAAGCATATCCCATGGGAGTGTCAAACCAGGTGTGCAAGAAGGCACGTTTTCATTTATCAAATTACCTCAAGTCAGGCCCAAGACATCTTTTCATAGTTTTTGTTCCTAGGTATATATATGCCAGATCCACATCCACTTAAAGTATCGAGATAGGTAGGTATTTCTAATAAACCACTCACTCTTTCATTTACAAAAATTCTAGTAAATTTTCCTATACTTTTCTATATCATTAGACATTCCTTAGGTTTCTCACTAATGTTTTCTCATCCTATCTTCCAAAGGGTAACTAGACCTTTGCTCTGATACAAACTATAGAGACTCAGAATTAATGTACATATACATTACATCACATTTGAGGAATACATAAAACATTAAAAAAACAGACTCTTGATGACTATATTAGTTTAGTGCCTTTGGAAACTTGGAACAAAAATCTTCTAACTCAATGAAATATGTTCAATGTGTCCCAAAAAAATATACCCCTTATTATTTCTATGTAAAAACCATTCTTCATAACCCAGGTAAGGGGAACACATGAAAGGGGTGAGATCAAATGCTCATTAAGGGTAAATAAAGGAAATGCGTAAACATATCATGAAGATAAGGGTATAAGAACATGATCATGATCATTAGAAGATCATACCCTATATATCAAAAATCATAATAGTGAATCATGGAATTAATATTTGTAGTTCATAAGACATGAATCATAAGGAAATAAAGAACATGATCCATGAAAACATAATATAAGAATAAGACTTTGAATTGTGGAAAACACATAAACATATAAAAACCCTATATCAAGGTGGCCTACTAAGGCCTTTGTAACATGTGAGGCTTGGGTTAATCACCCATGTACCTAATTCAGGCTTGGAATAACCTCTTATATACCCTAATATTTTTGGAATGGGATGTCCTCCTGTGTACATTATTATTCCATTCTTGGGATACAATCTTGTGTAACCTCCTGTTCTAGGCTTGGGATTCCCTCTTGTGTACCCTATTATTTCAGTCTTAGGATTTAATTCTGTTCACCCTCTTGTTTTGGGCTTGTGATCCCCTCCTATGTACCCTTTGGGGTCATATAAAATTTATCATTACCCAATTCATTGAAGGGAGATATAGTTCCCACCCATCACATAACAAAATCACACATTCATGTTCCATAGGAAAACAAAACATGAATCATATAATAACCCATAAAATAGATGGGTTTTATAAAAAAATCATAACCCTTGAAATGAGATGGGTATCATTAACATTTCATCACATCATTACCTATGGAAAATAGATATGATTCTTATTAATTTCATTAAATCATAACTTGTAGAAATAAGTGGGATTGAAAATCATACAACCCATGGAAGAGAAAAAAAAATCCTGAAAATATAACCCATGAAATATTAAATGGTTTCATAAACATATAACCCATAAAGAAGATGTGAGTTTCATAAAGACCATGGCATCAAGAATAACCCATTCATATAAAGAATATGAATAGAACCTTTATATCATTCCTAGAAAGGAATGAGTAACATAAACACATATCATCTTATATATAAAATAATTTTGAAATGTCTTTTAAAAATATTTCTTAAGTAAAATATACTATCTTGTCTAAAAAATGGTTTTTAATGCATAAAACCATTTGAAAATCATTTTTTTAGAAAATAACTTGAAAATTTATAAAGAATTGAAATCATTTTGAAAAAAAATTTCCACGAAAATTTATAGAATAATAAAAAAATTAATTTTTTTTTCTTTGAAAACACATTGAAACCATTAAAATAAATATTAAAAACGTTTTTAAAAACATTTTATTTAAAATACATTTAAAAATTATAAAGAAATTTTGAAAATGTTTTGGAAACATTTTTACTTGAAAAGTTATTAAAGAAGATTTAAAATATTTTGAAAAAAATTCAATTAAAATTCAATTTAAATTTTTTTCTTAAAAAATAACCTTTTAAACATGGAAAGGAAGATTTATAAAAATGACAAAAAGTAAATACATACATGTCATATGAGGTAAAAATAATATTAATTTTGTACGATAAAATGGTAAGAAAAAAATCCTTTTTCAGAAAGAGAGAATAAGATTCATTTGAAAAAATTGGAAAAATAAAAAATGGGTAAAATGACTACAAGATTATATAAGAATAGTATAATATCCTTAGAAACAATTTTTTGACAACATGGTTTTGAAGAAACTCTAATTTTTGACCAAAGATAGAGGAAAATTTGGACATACTTAAAAAACAATTCTTAACTATATTACATAAAAAATAGTGGGAAAATAGAACCAATATATGAAGATATTATTAATAACTTGATGAGAATAAAATTCACTAGTCTTCTTGATATATGGATCATAAAAGTTCATCAAATAAAACCAAATCATAAATAATCTTGAAAAGTGATGAGATTGTTTCGATAAACCTGTACCACTTGGTAACCATGAACCATAATCCATATTGAAGAAAATGAAATTACATGAAGCTTAAAATATCATTAATAGATATTTATTTATGATATAACATTTCAAATGATGTATATACACCTTATAAAAAATATTGGTGCATAATATGACATGTCTCTCAGAGAAGGAAAATTCAGACAAAATCATTTTACTGATTTGGTAAGTTTTGAAACATAGTCCCCATGAAAGTAATATAATAATGTGGATTTTTATATACACATACATTTAAGTATAATAATCATATAATACATCCATATACATTATACACACCATACAAAAGGAATGGGTGGTGAATAAAGCATGTATCTCATAGAAATAAAAATTGAGATGAAATTTCGTTACCTTGTGTCTTGACTCTCATCGTAATCCTCCAAAACTACTATATAATAAATATAAATTTATTATAAATATATAAAAGAACCATATTTGTATATATAATACCATATATTATTTTATTATTAATTTTTATTACCCTCTTGTCAACAATTCCATGTTAAGGTTACGCTTCAGGTAATATTCTCTTTGTTTTTTGCATGTGTCTTAATTTGTTATATATTTGGTCCTTATAATTATATCATGATTTAAAAAATGTAAAAAATGATATAAATATCATTTATATTATTATAATGTGTATTATAATAATATATATAATATATAAGTATCAAATCGATACATAATTCATGGAGACGGTAGGTCGTACGCCCGCATGAACGCTATTTCTATTTAATTGCCTTATTGAAAGAAATAAGATAAATGACATCTATGAATATATATATATATATATAATTTTTATAGCCAAATTATTATATCATATATATAATATAATTTCACAAAATCCATCATTAACACATTCCATGAAGTGTGTGAATGAATCTAATCGCTTTGAGGGGGCAGTAGTCTACACTTCCTTAAATGAAATTATCGTATTTACACCAAACAGAAAGTAAAAATGATTAGTGTGTTAAATGAATTAAAGAAGATTAACTAAATAATAAATATAATATATATAATATATAAATATATTTTTTATCATAATTTCTACCATGATAGATGGTAAATTAAAAAATGAACCATTATCTTTTAGTGAGGCGGTAGTTCGTCGTACACGTAAACAGTATGTTCATTACCCATTAGATGGAAGTGTGTATAAGTGTAGGTACAAAATTTATCATAAAAAACATATTATATTTATGATAAAATTTTTTTATACAATCATGGAATAAAAATATTTTAGGTTTTGGGGAAAGAAAATAAAAGAGAGGTGCTTGATGGATGGTGTCACATCTTAATTGGGTAACTTCTTTTTTGTTTGCACCAAAGGGCTTCCTTGGAAGGATTTATGACCAAAGGGATGCTTCAAGTATTAAGGCTGGGATGTTATGATCTATATTTTTATATATTTTCTAATCAAATTTGTCTTGAGATGTGTGAGAAATTTGGAGGAGAGGAGGTCTTTTTATAGTGGAGGAAAAATAAACACTTGGTATTTTTGAAAAGAATTGTGTTCTCCGCAAGTATTACATGTTAAAACATTTTATAATGGACTATTATGTAATATTATAGGTTTATTGGCAGATATATTTTCATCCAATATGTTTTGGAAAAGTTTATAGGTTATTTTTTCCCTTAATTTTAAGGTCTAGTCCCTTATTATGCTTAATTTCACCTTAATCAATGTAATTAATTTTAATTACATTCACTAATATTTTTGGTAAAAAACTGATATGAACTTATTAGAAATTATTAATTATGATAATTAAAAATATTTAATTAATGTTTCCAAATTCCAATCACATATGTGTAAAAATTAAATTTAAATTTAATCTTGTAGAGGGGACGACAATACATGTTTTTAAAGTTAAGACCTCCAAAAGTTTGCTATGGTTTTATAGTCAATTTCAAATGGAAATTGATTCCAATGACATAAATTGGATTAATTTATAAAAATATGATCTAATTAAACTTTTAAACAAATTTTAAATATAATTTATCCTTATAAATAAATTATATGAAAACTCATTTTTGAACTAAAACTCGGCATTTTTAACGATTCTTTTAAAAATGAATCTTCACAAAAAAACCAATAATTTACACTAACATAATTTTTATGTTTTTCTATAAGATATGAAGTTTATTTTTATATATTAAATATATTAAGGTTCCAAAATTTGGATTTATAATGGGTTCTCCATTAAAAGGTGTTAAAAATACCTTTATAAAAAATATTGGTTTCTAAGTATAAAATTGGGTTTACTCTTATCATATTTCTATCAAATATATTGGTTTAATATGAATCATAATTTATTGAATATATAAAATATATATTAAATTAATATCACTAAATATTTATAATTCATCTAATTTATTAGGTTGAAACAAATTATAATAATAATAATATTTTCCTTTATATTCAATCAATTTTCATATTCATTTATAATTAATTGGAAACCTATGAATTCATCTTATATTTTTGTAAAACATAAATTTTCAAAAATTGGTTAATTTTATTCATCACTTCTAATTTAATGGCTATGTTATATCTTATTATATTAAATGATAAAATTTTAATATTATATTATTGTTACATAAAATTCGGTGTTTTGTTTTTCACAAGCCATTGAAGAAAGTCAATATCACATATAATGTATTATAACCCTTTGTTCCATGTAGATCGTGTTTATAAGTATATTGAGTGTCGTGAATTATAACTATTTTTTCATGTAATGAAAGCTAGATATAGTGATTTAATATAAATTATTTTCATTATTGTGTGAAAATAAAAATCACAAAAATATTAAATTAATTAGAAAAAAAATATTTCAAAAAATATCAGGGTGTTACAGCTTCCCAAAAAACCATGTGTGGGAATTTATTTCATTAAAAAAATATTTTAAATCATCTAACCCCTTAAAACTCACCATATTTGACCCAAATTCAACCCTAGACATTCTTTCATGATTTCAAAGCCTCTTGGATGAATTCCAAGCCTTCTCATCCTCCATTCTCTACGATTCTAAGCCTATATCAGAGATCTGTACCCCTCCCAGTAAGTGGATCATATCCCACTTGGTTTTATATTATTCTCTATTTCTTATCACATCCTTGAAAGGGTTGTTCTTACTATTTGTATTAATTCATATTTGGGTTAATTAATTGAATTAAGAATGTTAACTAATTTTTGAGTTAATTAATGGTTTCAATAAAATTAATTAATTATTGATTTAATTAACGATATTGATAAGATTAATTAATTTTTTATTTAATTAATTAATTTTAAATATTAATTAATCGTTGAGTAAATTAATGATATTGAGATGATTAATTAATTTTTTAATTAATTAATAAAATGATGAATGGTAACAATGAAATTCATATGATAATTGAGATCTAGAATGGTAAAAATGAAATTATGAGATATGAGATGAGAAATAGAATCATAATAGTGGAATTATAATACATGATATCCCTTAATTATATTTTAGAATTTAGCATGGGCCAACGTAAGTATTGAGGTTCAGGTGTCCTCAAAACCTAAGGATTTTATGTGGTTAAATAAAGAACAATTTAATAATGTTATCAATGTTTATTTATAAACTGTTCTTATTTATTTATACATCTTTATAAAATATTATTTTAATGGATATTGTTTTAGATACCTTCGGTGGAGGCCTGATGAGTTATACTCACACCCTACTTAGGCTACCTAATTGGTACCTGAATAGATTTCATGGTTGGAAGACAGGATACGGGAAAATGTGATATGTTAGGTGGAAGAGTCAAAATGAATCATGGATGAGGGAAAAAGATGTTGTTTGGGACCCTCTTGGGAGTCATTAGTGTGTTTACATTGAGTTTTCATTTTGACAATGGACACATATTTTGGTATGGCATATCTACTGTTTTGTTTTTATAATGCATTTTGAGTTTTGGTTATCTTGTTATACTGGTATTTGTCTGGTTATGATATCATTTTGTTATTCAGTTTTTATTTTTTATTAATTTCTATTGGTGTATTTATCTGATAAAAGTGGGTATAGTCTCCCCATGGTCGATATTAGACCCTCACTAGTATTTGGCTGCCTTTGGCATATATGGTGGCACTATTGAAGTCATGTAGAGAACCAGCTTGGGGCACTAGTTTGTAACATCCAGGTTGCGATGTTACATCCTCCTCCAGTATCCCATCTTAATAAAATCATTAAATAGGAAAATAAGATGCAACACATGTTTTTCAAGGAAAATTTAATAATATAGGATATAGTAATTGTGTACGAATACAATAATATATTTCATGTGGAATTAATTATATAACCTCCTCAGCATGAAGTATTGTTTTTTATTAAACTCATACAATAAGAAAACCTATATCTAAGAATCCCTATAGAATTTACCGAGTGGAATTAGTGGACACAAATAGACAACTATAATATTTATGTGATAATGGATTTTTCCAATCTAGTTTTTCACCTTGGGGATTCCCAATTTTTTTATTAAGAAAAAAGATGGATATGTGAGGTTATGCATCATTTACAGTGAGATAAATTCTATTACTGTAAAGAATAAGTATCCACTCCCACACATTTATGACTTATCTGATCAACATTATGGATCCCAAAATTGTTCAATAAATGAACTTTTCTCTGGTTATCACCAATTAAGAAATAATAAGTATGATTTAACAAGTATTAAAATTTTTATGAGATATACACATTAAGAGTTTATAATGATGGATTTAGATAGAATAATCCACCCTCTGTGTTTATGGATATGATGAGAAGATTATTCATAGATTATATAGATTATTTGGTAATGGAAGTCATTGATGATATCATGATATACTCTAAAATATCTATTGATTTGGATAATCATTTGTGAACCATTCTTAAGACTCTCAGATATATGGAATTGTATGGGAAATTCAGCATGTTTGAATTTTGGCTCTAGGATTTTTCTTTTATTTGAAATATTATCTCTAAGGATGGAATATTTTTCTAATCCTATAAATATGACAATACGTAATGAATGGACCACACTAAAGAATATAACTGATATACACAGTTTCCTTATCTTAGTTATAACATCTTGAGATTCCAGTAGATATATTTTCCTTTAAATAAAATTGAGTTTTATATCATTCTTCACAAAAACTAAAATGAAGGCCATGAAACATTATTAAATATAAATAATAATCCTTAAAATATCATTATGGTGAAAAATATTATATCTATATATAATATAAAATATTAACATTCTTTAAATTATAATTTTTTATGAAATAATGTTAGAAAGTTTTAATGTTTTAAAAAGAATTTTTTAATAAAAGTAGTTGATCTTTAAGTTTTTTATTTTATATTAAAAGTTAGATAATTTTTTTACAAATATAAATTGAAAAAATTAACTTCATTTTTGAATTTATAATATCAAATTATACATAGTATTTATTTTTTATAATTTTCTAAAAATATTTATTTTTAGCCAAAAATGCAGTTTTTATGAAAATTATAATTTTCATTACATTATCAATATATAATAATGACCTAGAAAGTCATAATACGATTTAAGGGATAAAATATGAAATTAAGGAATTTGATTATGAATTTTGAAATATTATTTTAATTTAGAAAAGTTGAGGACAACATTTAATTACTAATATAAAATGTTAAATTAATAAAGAAAATTGTTTTTATATCATTACTTTTTATTATTTAATATTTTAATAAATTGGTAATGTCTTGATTTTAATGTAACCAAACCTTAATTTTTTTATAATAAATAAATTACTTTCATGAAAATTAGTAACCATAAAAAAATGTATCGTATATATAAGTTTAATAATTAAAAACAAATTTTTGTGTGTGTTATGTGTATTAAATTTAAAATCAAAATTTTTATTTTCATACAATTAAATAGGTTAAATAGATCCCAAATTCCGAATCATAATTCAAAAATATATTAATAAGGGTTTGATTATATTTTTAATATTAAATAGCTGACATGAATAATATTTAATTAAGAGTAATATGTTTTTAAATGACTAATCTAAAGTGGCTCGAATTTTCATTGATTTTCATGACCTTTATACCTTCTATAAACGATTTTTTAGGTTTTTTGCGAGAGTTATTTTTAATCCATCACCAATAAATTTTCATCTTTTTAATAATACACTATAGTGAGCACCCTCGGGTTGATCGATAAAGGATGTATCTCATACACACAGTTTATCTATAGTCACTATTTAAAAACAACATGATTAATTATAAATGATATTATAATACAGTGGTGGATATCTAAAATTTTTGATATAAATATATATAGGAATGAATGAAAAAAATAAAAAATAAAAAATGAATTTAGTGAAGAAATATTTTATTTCTTAGGATATTGTGGGGAAGTCATTATTCTTAAATATATTGTTTATCAATATTTTACTCATTATTGAGATCAACCCTATCAATCAAAACCTTACCAGTTAATTTTTATCATCTCATACCGACCCTTCATTTTTGGGACAATAATCCCTCACATCATCACCACAATGCTATGCCACCACCTATGTAGCATTATGATGATTAAATAGGGGAATAGAAAATGAAGGGAAAGAATAACTCAACAGTAGTGAACGAGGTGTGAACCCTACAACAAAACCAATTTCACCCATACTAAAAATATCATCATATTATAATTAAAAACAATTAATTTCAAATAACTCAAAACATCACTTCTCCCCTAGGCAATATAGATGGTTTTTTATCCATTTTCATTGAGATTAGAAGAAGAAAAGTGTGGGAAAAAAATATAGAATGAAAAACAAGATATGAATATAAAGTAAAATATATTAAAATTTTAAAATACTATTACTAAATCATAAACCCTAAATCTATAATAAATGGACTACATATGTTTAAAACTCATTGAAATGGATAGAGTGTTCAAATTTATAGAAAAAAAAATTGTGGTCAAATTTCCCCAAAAAAATACCCTTCAAAAATATCCTTCCTTTAACCCTACATAATCACTAAAAATAAGAATAGTGTGTTAATTAATTGTATTAGTCTAGGTATCCTATAATCAAGCATTAATTTTGAGCTCTATTATTCACTTACATCCTAAGATATGAATGTTTTACTTTAAAATATATTTTCTGGCTTGGGGATAGTAGGAATTCAAAATTTCTGATTTCCTATGCATTTATAGAATTGTAAGATATAAAATATCCCATGAGATAATTTATAAAAAGTGTTCCTGAAGATTTTTTATATTTACATGTGAAGTTTCATCTCATTTGGGATTCCCATTTGTGATATATGGGACCACATTTAAAATTATTCAGACCTGGGAATATATTTCCAGGCCTATATGGTGAGCTTGTTTTGGGACTCAAGACATTTGATTGAACTTTTTGTCCTATTGGATGAAACGTAAAACCTAATGTATATTATCCTAAAAAAATTAATTCCATGATTTAAGATAGTTTAGAGTATTTTATGGGAAAAACCCATTATGATATACAAATATTTAAATTCCAAAATTATACCATTTTTACAATTAAGATAAAATTGTTAATAAAACATATTTTTTTTTAAAATTTACCATAAAATAGGATATTTATAAGATTAAAACAATAAATTACTGAATTATATATTTGAAATTATGAGTTTAATAAGTCCATAAGACATAATAATTTCACTCATGGAAAATCATCAATTATTTAAATCCAAATTCACATAAAATTCAAAATTGGTAAAGTTTCTATGATCCTTTTAGAAATATAATTACATTATATCTCATATATGAAAAACAATTACACTTCATCTTCATCTCAAAAATTTAAATTCATTTAACCAAAAAACCCATTCATGTCCCAATCACACCTACCTCACATTAAAATTCATGTCACTCTTTATTTAAGAGAAATTTAATTTGGCATTTTGCATGTACTTCAAAAATGAAAGTGTCTTCATTGACATGTAAAAATTATCATTTCTCCACGCCATGAGACATAATAAAATATTTCTAATCATGGGTACATTTTCAAGTTGAATTATGTGGCTATTTTTCAGTATATAAATCATTTAAAATTATAAATTTGTAATGTGGAGGTAGAGCTCTTAAATACAAATGCATTAATATTCAAGTGAAAACAAAGGAAATGTAACTCACTCAATTCCCCTAAAAATGATACACAAAAACTCAATTTTTAACATGTAAAATAAGTCAGATATTTTATTGAAATTAATATTTTTTCCAAATTTTAATTTTCCCAATTTATTCTTTTTTATATTTTTTATTTATTTCATGTAAAGTGGGATGCAAATTAAATACAAGAAACAATGAAAATGAATTCCATTTATTTTTGAGAGAGACATGATCCATAAGTGTAATCATAATTAATAATTCAATATCATCTCTATTTTTTTCATTTTCTATTTATTTTTTAATTTTTTTGATAACCAGCTGATAGAAATGAAACATAGTGAATGAATGTGACTCATATCCATTCTTCAAATACCCATAATAATGAAACACACCTCATAAGGCCCTGTAATGAGCTACATCACAAATAAATCACATGAAAGGCCCTTACCCCAAACTCAAAAATGAAATATTCAAGAAAAAACATTAATATTGAAGGTAGATAAGAAATAATTGGATTATAATGTGGTTTGAATCTATAATTCAATTCATGGATTCTAAGAGATAAAAAAACAAAATTTAAATGTGGTTATCAATTTAAAATATGCCTCTCCAAAAAAATATCATCAATGACATCAATTTTATTATAAACTTGAAAAACATGAAATATAATAAATAAAAGTTTTGGTTTGCACAAAAAAAATCCATTTTTCTGTCAAGAATGTTTTGGTGTTATGAATAATAAGTAACAATGATTCAGAATACCTCATAAGAAGGGAAAAAATAATTTGAAGTAGTGTTTCATGGAAATAAATATCCTAAATTATCTATACTCATTAAAAACCTTGAAAATAAAATAAAATGTAAAGTTTCCACATAAAAAATCATTAAAAAACTATTTCATTCAAAATCAATAAACTCGATCAAAATAAATTCAATTGGGAAAAATGAACATGGATATTCATTGAAGCTCAATGTTTCTAAAATTAAAAATAAAATAAAAAGTGAAAGTCAAAAATAATAATATATATATTTAAACTCCCCTATACCAAAAAATTTAACTACATATAAATTAAGCGTAACAAAATAAAAAAGATAAGGAAAAAACCGAAGATAAAAAAATATACAACCTGAATTTATTTTCTCATGGAAGCTACAAGTTAATCTCTTATATGCCACCACATAGACATATAAATAAATAACAAAATAAAACAAAATAATAATAATTAAAAATAAATTTAAATTGAAAATGGGATTGAACTTTTTTGGACCCCTAAGTAGGTGTTGGGTTTTTACTAACCATACTCAGATTGTTGCGGCACTTAATCCCACATCCAAAGGTGGGTGTGATTTGCATGATTTAAAGAACCCTAGTTTTTTCATTTCAACATTAATCCATTCACACTGGATATGAAATAACCCTTGAATAATGTAAATAGATTCCATCCCCTTAGAAATTTAGTACAAGATCTATGGTTATAGAGGCGTAAGGAATGGTTCCTCTACTACTTTAGCCTCCAAAACATTGTTCTCATTAATGCCAACATCTATGTCATGATCTTTTGATTTTGATTCAATAATTTCAGTAAAGTGGAAGTCATAAAACAATTAAAATTCAATATCATTAAAACATTAGCAATCATTAATGAAATATTACCCTTCAATTAGGTCATATTTATATTTTATTTCTTCATTCATGGCTATCGAGAACACGATCTTAGTAGAATAAAATTATTTATATTCTTCTAAATAAAGTGTGTGGTAGAGAGGTACTAGTTTTTTATTATAAAATATTTGAGAATCACATACCTATTCAGATTCTACAAATTCTAACTAGTATTCATCAATTTCAAGTTGATACCCCACAATTTCCTCAGCTGGCATGTCTTCTTAGAATACCACCTCTTGAAATAGTTGTTCAAGGAAAAATGGATATTATATGGATTACTTCAATACCAACCCAAGTTATTCTAATATTAATATTTTTTGGAACAAGTTTAAATACATAGTAAATGTGTGTTGATGATTCTTTGTCCTAAAAGCATCCATTTCCTCAAGAGAAGTGGAAAGGATTAATATTTTCTTTCTCTCTTCTTCAAGTATCTTATAATTTTCATTAATAAATTTAATATTTTGTTAAACATTAATCTTTAAATAATCATCAATAAAAATCTCATACATTTAATTATCAACATGCCAATCATAAGAAAAATAACTATAAATACCCATCTTTACATATGAAATAAATGATATTAAAGGAAATTCTATTTTTATTTTTTGAAATTTATGATTTTTTTATTTTGTTTGAAAAAATGTGTGCAAGTGATTGGCCTCCCTAGAATTTGTGCTTAATTTATTTAAGTTATTTTTTATGAATCTATCACCAATAATTTTTTCCCTAAGAAGGCATTATATTTTGTTCCCCAGGGCTGATTTCTCAAGGATCCATCTCACATGCACTATTTATCTATTTTCACCTTGTAAATCTACATAGTGTAATTAATAATGGCATTATAATATAGTGGTAGGTTTATGAAAATAATGATACAAATATATATATATATATATACGAATGCTTGACACAAAAATAAGAAAAAACAATTATGTTAGTAAAGAAATGTGATTGTTCTTGGTATATTGTTGTGATTCTATCATTTTTATTAAACATATTTATTCTCAACATTCTACTCAATATTGATATCAACAATATCACTCAAATCCTTCCCATTTAATTTTTACCATCCCACAAAGACACTACACATGTGGTACAATATTCCCTCACATCATTACCACAATGCTACTCTACCCCACATGAAACATTATGATTATGAAACAGAGGAATAAAACAGGGAGAATTATTCAATAGCAGTGAAAGTGGGGTGAAACATAATCAAAAACGGATTTCACCACTATTTAAATTATCAAAATAAAATAATGAAAAACATTTAATAACTAGGACCTCAAAATATAAATACCCCCCCCCCCTCAAAAAATAACAAGGGTTAGTTCTTTATTTTCATGGATATTAGAAGGAACATGATGTGGAAAATATAAAATGAAAGAGAACATAAAAATTTAATGTAAAATATATTAAATATAAAAAATGTTATTAAAATATAATAAATCCTAATTATACAAAAAATTTACAAACTAGTTTTTCAAACCCTTTAAATGTATAAGATGTGAAAATTTATAGAAACAATGTGCGGATTGATTTACCTACAAAATAGTCCTCTACGAGTTTGTTTAATTTAGCTAACATAATGGATGATTATTAGAATTGTGTATTCATTAATGCTACTCATGTATGTTTCATATCTCTAACCATGAAATGTGAACTCCATTGGACATCATAATACCATGTTATTATAGTTTTTATTAAAAAATGGCCTAGATATTATTAGAATTCAGAAGTACCAATTTCATATGCATTATTGGAATTTAAGGAGGCTAAAAATTGCATGGGATAAGTTATAAAAAATATTCCTTGAAATCTTTTCTATGTCCATGTGAATTTTCTTCTCATTTGGGATTCTCATTTTTGAGATATGGGTACCCCTTAAAACTTATCTAGATCTTTCCATATATTTTAAGAAATGGATTGTGAGCTGGTTTTAGGACTCAATATTTTGGATTGAACGTTGTGTCCTCTCAGATGAAATATAGCCCATAAATTTTGTGATCATAAAAGAATAATTTAATGATTTCAAATAGTGAAAAATAATTTATTTATAAAATATAAATATGATATAAAGAAATTTTAATTACATGATTATGAAATTTTTATAATTAAACTCAAATTATTAATAAGATCTAAAATTCAAGAAATTAATAATAAAATGTGATTTTTTTTGGATTACCACATTGAATTAAATTATTATATATGTGAAATTATGAGTTTTATTAGTTGTAAAGTCATACCCACATGTCTCACCAACCATACCACACCTAACTCACCTAACTTCCATGTATTCCCATTCTTATCCCTCATCTACCATTCTCTTCCATGGAAAGGTCCATATTCCTCACTTATAAAAGGGGGATCACTTCCATTCTTTTGATACTACAATATTTTTTAAAACTTTCCTTGAACCCCTACCAAAATTTCCTATCCTTGAAGTAATTTACTTTCCTAGATTCCCCTAGTCACCACAAATTACCATCAGTCTCTCAAATCTAAGGCCTTTATCAAGAATAAGTTGATGGTCTCAATATAGGTATCACATATTTTTTTAACATTTCTTTCTTATTCATTCCTTTACAAACTCACCATAACCATAGTATAATAATAAAATCATCATAATTAGTGTGTTGATATTTTATTATAATAATTTTATGACCATTATTTATTCTCCACCATCTACATTAAAAAACAAGAATTTTCATTAGGGAGTGTCCATAGATTGTCGCCTATATGAAGCGGGGATTTTGGTTTCTCATAGCCACCTCTCATGGATGGTGTTAATGATGGTATTTAAGAATAAATATATTTTATATAATGTATTTATGATTGTTAAATGATCACTTACTATTCACTTTAATCCATATTATTCATTGGGTAATGGAAATGTTGATCAGGAGTTGTGTGGACAACCACCTTGATGAAGAATTATTTCTTCATTATTATTATTATTATTAATTATTTGTGAAATTATCATTAAATTTGGTTCACAATAATAAAAAATTAAAAAATACCATTATTATTTTTTATAATAATATTATGTCAAAATAAACACCTCCTTAACCATACTCACCAATCAAGTTAAATTGTGTTCAAGTTTGCGTCCGTTTGACCACATACTTAAACAGTGCTATGGAATTATGTAATTGATGATTATGAAAAATTAATTATTATTTTAATATGATATAAATATTTAAATGTTTTTTTATTGTTTATTCATAGGATATAATAATTTTGATTTTATTAATTAATAAAATATCTTTTATAGGTTGAAAATCAATGACAAATGTTTGTGGTCAATTTCATCATCTAGGAAATGATTAAAGTAATCAATGAAGTAATTTTAAACATATTAAATAATTATAAGTAATCAATTATAGTAACTTTAATTAAACTAGAATGTTTAACTTTGTAAGAATAATTAATACTGACACATATCTAGTGAAACTAATATAAATAGTCTAAACTATAAACCCCCTATGCGGGAAAATATGAAAAAACTAACTAATATACATTTATATGATGATTATAATAATTATAAATAGAAATTATAAATAATTTTTTATATTATAAATTTTATGAAATTATTCATAATTATATTTATGTTTTTTATATAGGATTATAGATTGCATCTAACTAAGTAGGGAAATAAGGTAAGGGTTTCGTCTCAAAACATCCTTCTTTAAGGAACATGTTATTTAATGTACCTAATTTATCTTAAATGGTGAATATAATACCAATGTTATTTTTAATATAATTTATTATCCTTATTCATGGTATTTTAACTTCATCTCCAAGTTATCATTCTTTCAACAGGTTTTTATTATAATGTTATTAAGTTATAAGGATTTTTCTTCAAACACCCTTCGTTGATACAAATTGTAATTTATACACCAATTTACATTTATATGATGTATATTATTACCAATTGGCATATTATCATTTAATATATATTATTTTTTGGAATTTAGGTTTATTTTAAACCCCTTTCTCTTTCAATGGTTTTCATTAAAATGTTACTCAAGTCGTAATTATTTTCCCCACTCAAGTAGTTTTTCTCGTGACTCAAGAAATTTATTCTTTATTTAGATCATCCATTTATCCCATTCCTACCATTAAATTTTCAATGAAATATTTACTTTTTATCTAAGGATATTACTTTTCTTCATTAATCTCTTACACTTTTATTAAAAGACTCCAAAAATAAAATCATGATGTTGATAAGAATATCTCTTATACTTCCCAAGGGATATTTTTCTTTCATGTCCATATTTTATAAATCAAAAGGGTGATATATAACCAAAATATGTTTCATATCAAGTGAAATTAAATTCCCAATTTAATTATTTTCAAATAAATGTTTTATTATCATCTTTATAATATAAGTTTCATAAAAGGTTTTTGAATTATTTTTAACATTTTCCACATTTAATGTTTTAAAAATAATTCTTCCATGTAATGTTATGAATTTATTAAAAAGTATTATATAAATAATTCTAAAAATTTATTTTCCACTAAATTTATTTTATTTAAAAATAACTAAAAAACTAATTTTATCATTTCCTATATGGGTTATTTTTTAGGGAAGGTATCACCTTTATATGTTTCCATGTGAATGTATCTTTCCACCGCCTTTTTATTTTATTAAGAGACTTACTATATACTATTTTAAATTTTAAAAAATTAATTCCATATTTTCATGGTTTAATAAAGACATTCCTTTATAAATGCTTTTAAAGGACAAAGAATTTTTTTTCAAATCAATTTCTGAAATTCTTCTAAGACTGTTATTTATCTAATTTATGTGCTTTATCTAGGATATTCTTTAAAGGATACCATACACATTATTTTTTGGGTGGGTTATGAAATTATACATTACATTTATGGTATTATATATCACTAATTTTGGAATTCCTAATCATCCACATGAATATATATGATTAACTTCTAATGATTTTCTCCTGTGAATTCCCTTTATTCCAATACTTGGTTGAAGGGAATTCACCTGATTCCCAATACATTTATTAACTAGGGAATGTTTTTTTAACCTATATATATTTCTTATATGGTGTAAATTATATATGATTAATCATATTTTTTAACTAGTATTTTCCTAGCATAATTTATAAATTCATTTGAACCCATTTATTTTTCAAGGGTTTTATCATGAAATCCTTAATGAAAAAATAATGATTGCTTCCATAGGGAACCACTTGAAATAGATATAAACCCCATTTTATTTCTTATGGTTTTTATTATATGTTGATGAAAATAGTGTGTCACACATATGTAATATTTTTTATTGTGATTATTGAATCCAAATAGCTCTGTAATGCATTAGGTAATGTTAATGTCTCATGAAAATCTAAGTATATGATTAGGGAGTAAACCTATTCTATTTTTATGGAAGAGGAAGTAATAATTTACATATGAAAATGGCCAAAGGAGTAATACTTAGTATATGATGATGATTTCCTATGGAGTAATCCTTGAAATATTTATATGATATAATGTTTATGTTTTTTCCACGTTCCTAAGATCCCAGACTCTTATGTTAAGATCATTTTTTAATCAATGTCTTTATGATGTCATATATTTATTGCATAATCTTAAGAATATGATCATTATCATTATGATATGACATTATGAATCATGTATCTCATGTTATGATTTATTATCATGTTTACCATTACTGAAATTTTGAGTTCACCCCTTCTTACATTTCCCTTTCCCTAGGTTATGAAAGAATGTATTAGGTAAGATAAACCTAGAATAGTATATTGTGTGTATAATATTTGGGTGATATTTAAGACCCATTATAGATTTAATAGCTTCATATATAGTGGTAAAAAGATCCCAATTATTGGGAGGACTTTATAATTAATAGTTTTTGACTTTTCTTAACTCTCTAAAATGAGAAACTTAAAGGTCATTAGTTTGTAAATGTGATAAATATATTTTTATCATAGATTTGTATCAAAGTAAATGTAGAAAGATTTTTGTTTTTGACACTGAAATCAGGACCATGGGTATAGGGGTTCTACAGTTTGTATCAAAGAAGTTTTTATAAGTTAGTATATTATTGCTTTACTAGGATTTAATATTTATGAATTAAATAGATGGTTGATGAGTTAAGGATGATCTTGGTTTTAATGGTATAGATAAACTATTAGGTTATAAGTGTTTAATATTTAATGATTTTTTAGGGATTAGGATAAGATATATTTAGTAAAAACACTAAGTTTAAGACTAAGAGAACCTTCTAATGTTTTGTTAAAGTAGAGATTGTGTGATTATTATAGAATTATATCCATTTATAGATACTAAATGTGTGTGTTTATTTAGAATAGATACATTAAGGGGTAATAAACATTAATAGAGTAGGTCAATTATATCTTTTCCATCATTCTGGAGTATGAGGAATGGACAATTATTGTTCACCTAGGTTACATATCATAGGGGATATGCTAAGGTTAATTCACAATCTCTTTAAAACCCATTATGAATTATTTGGACTTATTATTTTATGGGAGTTAACAAGATTATATATTACAATATTAAAATGACCATAGATAACCTAGATTAAAGTTATAGGCTCATAAGATAGGGTATTCACATCATTTGGGAATTATTTATTCCAATATCATAATTTTCCCCTTTTACATTTACTAATTTAATTATTCTAATCCCTAAAAATTATTTTAAAGTAATCGTCAGAGTAGGGAGGAACCAGGTTAACAATTTATACAAATTAAAACATGGTTATTATCCTATAGTATAATCTATTAATATAAGAACTATAATTATAAATAATTTTATTATAAAAAATAAACTATCAAAAATTATGATTAATAAAGTGAAAATAATTGAATTCATTATCACACCAAAGAATATAATGATAGAGTCTCATGAAGATTTTGGTAATGAATATGAAGGATGAAAAATATAAAATTTCATTCCTATACAAAATGTGGGAATAAAAAATTTTGGGAATGACTCAAAGGAACAACAAAAACTTTTATGTGTGGAAAAGGAGGACATAAAGAATATAGATTCTAATGGAAATGAAGCATTATATTAACAAAATAGAGGATAATTATTATTATTCTAGTTTTACCTAAGAAATTAATATTTAAATTTCATTTGTAATTTTATCTTAAGTTACATATGTATTTTTGAAAACCTTAATTAATGGATCAATAAACAATTGATAGGATTTAATTTGTAATATCCCAACTAGAACGAATGATTCTGATCGAGGTACTACATAACCTCATGCACAAATCCACATATTCAATAGGTTGATTACTAGTAGTGAGGTTTTATGTCTGATAGTGGGGAGACTATACTCTTTATATCTTGTAATCAATAAGAATAATAAATAAATAAAAAATTAGAGTAAAATTTGGGAAATATAATGAATGAAAAAATTATAAGAGCTCCCAAGATTTTAATATTTTACAAAGTATATCAGTATATAATAAATTAAAATTAAATATATAAAAAATTCAGTCTCCTAGGGTCTATATTAGTCTTCTCCTGCTCCATTCTCAACTGCTCAATCATCAACCATGGGGCCCTTTCCCTTTATTGGATCTCTGGTCAAAAAATATAGAATCACAAAAATATTCTTAAGTAGGTTGTGAGTACTAGACTCACTAGTACACCAAAAATTAATCCTTACCATAGGTGAACAATAAATATAATAATGTATATCACATAATAAGTACATTATCAAAAATATAAAACATATATCGAGTCATCATGAGTTGACCAAGATGCTATTAACCTCATCCACACCTACTTCATCTCATTGCTAAAATATATTTCAATGAAGTCACATACCTCCATCAAGGAAACACCTCTCACCCCACCCATTCATTAGTTGTTTCATGAACAATTCATTCTCAACAGTGTCATCATCTCACCCCACCTAGTCGATGTTTATCGTAGGAATGCTGCATGTTTCATCAAGTTAATCCCCAGCTAGGTTATCATGTTCATCACTTATGGACCATGTCTATTGTAATCCATGACTGCAATCTTCCATCTATCCAATATGATTTTCCCTCTATAGGGATATCCATTCCAATCATTAAGGATGTTAGGGATATTTCAGGTTCAATAATAATCCACTGATTCTTTCCCTCTATAGGGATATCCACACCCACCTTTAGGGATATAAGAACTGCATAACCCCCAATATCAAGGATCCACCAGAATATATCGGTCCCTAAAGAACAATTCCATAGGTAATGCAACACACAAGAAATTCATGTCATAGGAAGGAATGATAAGGAATATAAAAATTTTAGTTAAGAGCCACACATAATCATCAGTTCATAATCAATGAATCTCATTTTCACTCATGCACCCATGTACAAATCATCTCAAGAATGGGTTAGTCCAGCATAAACAACACATCATGATAAACATCACATATATATTGCCCATAATGGTAAATAACATCCTACCTCAAATTAGCTGACATCAATGATAAGGATAACCCACCTCATGTGGTTCAAACGCTTTACTGTAAACCTCAACAGGTAAGAACATGCACTCCTAGTCCTTATCATCATAGTTTGAATAAAATTTCAACATTTGAAGTTCATCATGGGTTTATAAAACCAAAAAAACAATTTTATTTCAAAACAAAATTAAATATTCCATGTCATGATACTTTATATCTCTTAGATAATTTCCGAATTATCATTTAGGTCAACCCATGTGCTACAAATATTCTCCTCAAGAATAATTATAGTACTACATTCAATAATTTATATCCCTAACTTAATTATATAACACATGTCATAT
Source organism: Viscum album (assembly GCA_963277665.1). Classification (NCBI taxonomy): domain Eukaryota; kingdom Viridiplantae; phylum Streptophyta; class Magnoliopsida; order Santalales; family Viscaceae; genus Viscum; species Viscum album. The sequence goes on from OY728166.1 coordinate 1,209,258,466, forward strand.
TCCTTCTAATTATTCTTTAATAAAATAACAAAATTATCCTTCATAATTTCATAATTATCCACTAATAATATGACATCTTAGTCAATCTATTAATGTCCCATAAAAATCATCATTCATAATTAAATAATTACCTTTTGATAATGTTTCATAAATTATCCTTCATAATTCAATAATTATATTTTGATAAGTTTTTAAAATTATCAATTGGTAATTTCTTATAAATTATCATTTGATAAAAATTATCCATTCATAATTATCTTTTGATAATTTCTTTATAAATTATCCTTTGAAAATTTTATATAATTATATTTTTATAAAACCTATAATTATCCTTTAATAATATTGCACAATCATCTTTTGATAATTTATTTAAATAATTATCTTTCGATTATTTTTTAAAATTATCTTTTGATAATGTATCATAAATTATCCATTTATAATTTTCTATAAAGTATCATTTTTATAATTATCTTATGATAATTTTTGAATTATCCTTTTATAATTTTTTTTCATAATTGCTTATAAATTATACTTTTATAATTATATTTGGATAATTTCTTACAAATGGATAATTCAATTTAATTATCCACCGTTAAATTTTGACAATAATCATTTGGTAATTTGAAAAAATTATCCACTTATATTTTTTATATATTATCATTGATAATTTTACTTAATTATCATTTAGTAAACCTTTAAATAATCCACAATAATTGTGCAATGAATTTTCTTTCAAAAACTTGCTATTATCTTTGATAATATGGCAGAATTTTCATTAGATAATTGATGGAATTTTTTTAGATAATTTTTAGGTTTTATTATTTTATTTAAATTAAACATTTTTTAAAAATTTGAGAATATGGTAAAATAATTAGAGAAAATAACAATAAATAAAACAAACCTAGTCATCTTGGCCCACTTCATATAGGGAACCAAAAGTTAGTGTTTGGTTCCACATGGAACAATATGAGGAGACCAAATCAGATAATAAAACCTTTATTAATCAAATTCTATGGTGATCAGGGGTTTCTTATAGTCAATGGGATCAATTAACAAGGAAGACAAAATCATTAGACCATTTTAATACCCCAAAATTACAGCATTTGAAACTAAAAAACATCCATTTTAGTACACAATTAAACAAAATTTGTTTTTGTAAAAACTTTAATTTCACCCATTTAAGGAATTTCCAACTTGAATGGGATAAAATTATTGTATTCCAAAGGTTTTTACTAGAAAACCACATGAAAATGGTGGTTTATCCATGTGTGGAAGATGGAGATTTGAAAAAAAAAATCAATTTTTTTAATTAAAATTATAATAATATACTAAGAAATATTATATAAGTGATCTTCATATTAATTTTAACTAGACACCTAATATGAAAAAATGTTATATCACCCCTAGGGTAAAAACCATATTTAATACCTAACGGTGGTCTCATATTTCTCTTTTGATGCACCATTTGAGAGATATTTAATTATTCTATAAAAATATTATACTAAAAATATTAAATAAATTACTCTCACACGGGATTTGAAAAAATGAATGACATACACAAATTATATGTCATTCCTATGATAAAATCTTCATCCTGGACTTAATAGTGGTCTCATAATTCTCATATGAGACACTATTGGACAAAGATATCTTTTTTTTTGAAAAAATCACTTTCAAAAAATATAAAATATTTAATATTTATATTCTGTCTACGTCGAGGCTACATGGTCCTTGAAATCTCACACTAACTCAGCACCTAACTCCAGAAATATTCTACAGAATGTTACAATGTGTTAATAGATCTTTTACCTTTTCATAAATCCTTTACATAATTTATTAAGTTATTTTCTTATTGACAATTTAAATTTTTCAAATAAAAACACTCATAAATTATTATCAAAGAGTATTTTATTATCAATAAAATTTGAAAATTTTATAATTATCCACCTATATCAAATTCTTGTCCCTAAGAAGTATCTTTAGTGGTATTTCTCAAACAACCAAGGGAACTGATTTGGAACATTAAACTCAGGCTCCAACGTCTCTGCCTAGATCATTCCATGCTGCTAGTGATTCTGAACAAGTGGTTCCATTTTCCCTCATAGAAATTTTTGAATCTTGTCGGATATTCTCATATAAAACTCCTGATATGATTAATTTTTTTCTAACTTAGCATCCCTATAGTTTGTAACATGCACAGGATCAGGCATATACATCAAAATTTAAGAAACATGAAACACATCATACATTCCTCAATAATATAGATGAAGGTCTAGATAGTATTCCACTACCCCCAACTATTTTTTGATCTAAAATTGTCCCAAAAAACATTGTGTTATCTTCCCCTACTCTATTAGATGTTATTTCTCCAATCGAGGAGTCACTCATAGGAAAAACTCTATCTCCCATAGAGAACTCCAAGGGAAACCTATTATGATCAAAATTATATATTTTTCTTTTTTAAGTGGTGGTCACCTTCTTCTGTATCTGTTATAATATCTTAGAGGTATTTCAAACCAAATCAGTCCCTAAAACTATTTCCTCACTTTCCTCATGTCATCAAGGCATTGAAATGCATGGCCTTCCATAAAGAGTCTCTTAAGGTATTAATGTTATGTGATCATACCATGCTCTACCGAAGTTCAGGACACACACTCGATTCATATCCTCTAGTATTTATATAGTCTAATTATATTGTCTATATATTATAGATTGATATGTTATGATCAATCTCAACTGAATCCCTATGAATTTATTAAATCCTTTACTAAACAACAATGTAAGATGTGTGTCTTTGTTCGAAAAAATCCTTAATCTATCTTCAAATGGTCATCCTATCTCATGGACAAAAATCTTTTCCACTTGGACTGTTGGGTAAGTCTCTATGATCAGAAAAAGAAGTGTGAAACTTTTATCATCCAATTCAGAACAACCTAGACTGTGTCACAACTCCTTAGGGTCCTGGGTAACGCCATCATAAATTCCACTATGATGTCTGGACACTTAGTGATATGGAAGTCCCTCATTAGTCTCTCACTAATGGAAGCACAAACTACCACTCTCTAATATAATAGAGTTTTACATTGTTACTCAATTATCTTTTCAAATAAGGGTACACTAGAGAAAATATAACTCTATCGGTTATTCAAGTTCAAACACCACTCATATAGATATAAGAACACCAGTTTTATGTGAGTTATAAGATCAAAAATATGTGTTCAAGACCATACATTGTATAGTAACGAGTTCCTCATATCCATATATTTGTGATTTATTGATTGTATACACATGTCCTACCTTAACTCTACAACATTATCCATGTACTATCATTGTATGGGAATTTTATATCCTTTACTGATGTTTCCACTCCAAACTTTCCATGATCTTCCAATACCCCTATGAGATACCTTCAATAAAAATTATTGATGATAACCAAAATTCCCACATTAGTGGAACTCCACATATGGATTTATACAAGAACTATTATAATTTCCATTTATCCCACTATTGTAAAACATATCTCAAATAGAGGATACTAATGAATTCCTACTCTAATCAGATTTTATGCAACTCTGCTACCCCTACTTCACATTTTTCTTCTTACTTCTAGTAAACAATCCCATGTTAGGGAGATAAAGCTTAGTCACTGGCTCATTTTGGGGTAGGAGTAAGACTTTTTCTCCATCTTCCTATATTCCCTTCTCAATGTTTAGATCCATAGAACGAACCTATGATTATGACATCAAGTCAAATCCTCTAACCTAATGTATGAGATCTAGTTAAAGGAATATCTAAATCTTTTTATCCTTATGAAACTCATTCCAATCCAAAAAATAGTTAAAGAAAAGTAATCCTATGACCCAAGAAATCTATTCAGTGATAGTCACAATACATTTTCGTAACTCCATAAACTCACAGGAATGGTCTGGTTTCATCATGTTAGGAAAGTACTACATGAAAAAAAACTCATTGAAGTTCATCTAAGTAAGACCCTATCATCTCCCCGTGTAACTTATGGTTCTCCACTATCTTCTATTATGTCCTTGTAACTTGAATTTTTCCAAAATAACTCACCCACTTCGAGACATTAAACCAACTCAAAAATACTCTCAATGTAGTCCATCAAATCCTATAAATCCTATGGTCCACCAATACCATATAGTACCAAAGTATTATATAGTTATAAATCCATAGCATAGTTAGTCAAAGTCCTTTGAGTTATTCTACCTTGAATTGTTACTATCTAAAAGTGTCCTAGATAAACTGGCTCTACATTCAAGATTATCAATTATAGTATAGAAGACTGTTGGGGAACATTTTCCTTCACTACGGGTGATGGAACTTAGATATTCTAGTCTGCCTCAGCTAGTGGTAACATCGAACATCTTTGAGGAATCATCATAGGAAACATAAGGAAAATTAATAATATAATCATATCCTAACTAGTTTATGTGATTATAAAAAGACCTTTCTAGGAGTCTACCATGAACCCAAGGTTTACCCCTCCCAACAATAACCTTGATCTGTATCTATACATGTTGGTATTAGTTAACATATATAAATACTAACACCACATAATTCTCAGTTTATCTAATTAAAGATATTTCACATAACCTCTCTACAGATATCACAAGGAAACTTCCATGAACAAATAGTAAAAAATAATGCATTTAATTAAAGCACATGAGCCTTAGCCCGGTTGGAAAGGTCTCTAATGGTGCACCCAAGAGACCAAGGATCAAATCCAGGTGGAGGAAGAATTTCTGGGTTACTGTAGCAGTACTATAGCGGGAACTGTAGAAGTACTGTAGTGGGCACTGTTTGGCACTGTAGTAGACAGAGATATGCCCCCGTTTGTGCCTTCGGGCATCAGATTTGGTCCCCGAGTCCTTCATTGGCCTTCGGGCACCTAGGCCTTCGGGTCAGCTGGTTCTTCGGGCTATCATAATGGCCTTCGGGCCACCTGCAGATACAAACCAGACCAAACTACAAGGAAGAAGCTCTACAAGGAGGATGAGAAAAGGAGCTCTCACCATAGCAGAAGCTAAACGGATTTCAAGAATGAGAGGGTATGACACCTGCCATCGGGACAAGCCTGTGCATGCACGAGAATGCCTAGCCAAACAGCCATGCGGAGGTGAAGAGCTGATTTTAAGAAGAAGATACTGGGGAGGAGCAGTTCCAAGTTGTTAGTCTGGGTTGCATGTAATGTTTGTGCCTACGGGCAATGGTTTCTCTATGTCCTACGAGCATGTAATAGGGTTCCACCTCATCCCTTGAAAGGTGGATTATCAAAAATCAATAAAAAATGAAGGCCTTCAGGCCATTAGAGGAATTTATTTAATTAAAGAGATATTATACATCATAAAAATAGTTATATGTATGCCATGTGAACCTATATGTACAGTCATGATGAATGAGAATATTTTAAATCTCATAAATCACATATCAACATCATGTTTATCACCCACGGTAATTTTAATAAACTATAACAGGGAAAGATACATTCCCATTTTATGGTAACTCATAGGTCCACTATATAGGGTTGGAAAGACACTATGATAGTTATTATGGCCGAGTAAAAACCATCATATTTCATGTATAACCTTCCCTAAATCAATTATAAGAGAATAAAAAGTTACTGAGTCTTGACCTCTAATTCCATTTTGTAACATCCTGACCCAAACCACTGGTTCAGTGTCAGGTGATACATGACCTCATGTTTTCCTCCCCATGTGTAAGAGGTTTCCAACTTGTAGCAAGGATCTAAGTCCTATAGTTGGGAGACTGTACCCTCTATATCATTTCATCAAGAAAAATAATTAATAAACAACAATAATGAATAATTAGAGTAAAAATGTTGAAACTAAATAAACAACATACATAATAAGAACTCCCAAGGTGGTAAGCATGTCTAGAGTATAAGAAGTAGATAATAAATGAAAAGTAAATAAAAAACATATGTGGTACTCCAAATACTATTACACATCCTGTCTAAAATAACACTAGAATCTGCCTTCATTAGTGCTAGAAAAGCATTGATAACCTTAGCATGGTTAAAGGTCCATCATTTTTATCAGCGTTAAAAAAGCACTGATAAAAAGGTATATTTATCAGTGTAAATAAAATAAATGATAAAAGACCACATTTATAAGTGCATTTATTTATTGCTGATGAATATTACCTTTGTCAGTGGTTTTATTTTTGCTAATAAAAGTATGATTTATCAATGCTTTTATTTGCGCTGATAAAAGTATTATTTCTCAGTGGTTTTTAATGCGCTGATATAGATAGACTTTATCGATGCCTGTATAAGCACCGATAAATGATTCCTTTATTAGTGATTTTAAAATCTATGATAAATTATTGTTTTATCTACACATTTAGTAGCGTTGGTAAAGGTGAGAACTATAGTGTTATGCTGCAACACTCTATATCAACAGAAACAGGTACAACGTGCTGTAAAAACACAATTCATTAGTAAAAACAATAAAAAATAGGAAAATATGATAAAAATACTAAATTTAAATTAAATAAAATTTCTAGCACAAAAACAAGAAAAATAAAAAATATATAATAGAGTAATTCAGTTATTTTTTGATTAAAATTAATGTCAGATTTGAATAAAAAGATACACTTGGAGTCATATTAGTCACACCATGCATCGGATTGAGGCACAACTGAATAATACATGTCCCAATTCATGGGAAAGTTTACTAAAGTATCAAAACAACTTAAATTAATTTTATTAGTTTTGAGTGTGTTAGTTGTTTTTTTGAATAAAATTAATGTCATTTTTGAATAAAAATAGGCACTTGGAGTCATACCAATCACATTATGTATCAGATTGATGTGTGGTTAATCCCTACACATCACAAAGGATGTTTAGATAATTTTCATAAAGTACCAGAATAATCAAAATGTGATTTATCAATTTTGTGAACATGAGTTGTTTGTTTACTAAAATTAATGTCAATTTTGTATAAAAAAGTCACACTTGGAGTCATACCAATCACATCATGCAACATATCGAAGTGTTACTAAATGATACACATCCCAAGTCACTCATGGATCATTTTCATAAAGTATCAAAACTATTCTTGTGTTTTTTCTCAGTTTTGAGTATGTTAGTTGTTTTTTTATTAACATTAATGACACTTTTGAATAAAAAAGACGTAGTTGGAGTCATACCGGTCACACTATGTGTCAGATAGAGGTTCAGCTGATCCCTACACATCAAACATAATGTATGAATCATTTTTATAAAGTAACAAAACAATCTGAATGTTTTTCTTCAATTTTTAGTTTTTCAGCTATTTTTTTACTAAAATTAATGTCAATTTTGAATAAAAAAAGATGCACCTGGAGTCTCACTGTGCGTCGGATTGAGGCGTGGCCGAATTTTACATGTACCAAATTACTCATGGATTATTTCCCTAATGTTTCAATACAATCAGAATGTTTTTTCTTAGTTTTGAGTATCTCAATAGTTTTTTGACTAAAATTAATGCCAGTTTTGAATAAAAAGATGCACATTGAGTCATATTGGTCACATCGTGTGTCAGATTGAAGTGTGTCTTATTTTTATACATAAATAATGTTGTATAGATCATTCTTATAAAGTACCAAAACAATATAAATTTGTTTTATTGGTTTTGATTATGTTACTTTTTTTACTAAAATTATTGTCAATTTTGAATAAAAAAGATGCACTTGGAGTCACATTGTGTGTTGGATTGAGGCGCATCTGAATGATACATGTCCCAAATGACTCATGGATTTTTTCCTAAATTATCAAAAAAATCGTAATCTGTTTGATCAGTTTTGACTATGTCAGTTGTTTTTATAATTAAAATTAATGTCATTTTTGAATAAAAAGATGCACTTGGAGTGAACCAATCACACCATGCATCAGATTGAGGTGAGGATGATCCCAAAATTTCAAATATTAGGTACGTATCATTTTCCTGAAACACCAAAATAATCCGAATGTGTTTTCTTAGTTTTGAGTATGTCAATTATTTTGTTTTACTAAAATTGATGTCACTTTTGAATAAAAAAGATGCACGTGGAGTCATAACAGTCTCAGCGTGCATCATATTAAGGTGTGGATGATCCCTACACATAAAAAATTACATTCAGATCATTTTCATAAAGTACCAAAAATCTGAATGTGTAAGTTCAGTTTTGAGTAATCCATGAGTTTTTTTACTAAAATGTCATTTTAAACTTTAAGGACACAAAATGGATCTCATCTTAAGTGAAAAGTGTTGTGATAAATTTTAGACAATCATTCCCAAACAAAATCATGGTATAATCCTTATTCTACCTCATTTAAAAAAAATATTTTTTGAAATTCATCACTTTGTATCCTCCTCTGCCTTGATATCCACCACAATCTTCCCCTCTACCTTCTCCCCCATGTCAGTATCCAACTCCGACTCTACCTTCTCTATCACCCCATCCTCCACCTCTGTCTTCACCTCTTCCTCCACCTCTTCCTTTTTGTTTTCCAAACAATTTTATTTTTTATAGGTCATCACTTCTAAAAAAAATTGATTTCCTCCATTAATTTTATCCTTTAGAAAGAGATCAAAAATAATATATAAGTATTCTAACACTAATGCTTCACACCCCAAATATCTTTTTAAGGTCATAACTCATAATAGATCACAAACATAGCATTTAATCACATTAATTGGTTTTTGGTGTATATTCTAACAAAAAGTATGGTGCTCACTCATCTCTAAACAAATTGAATTATTCTTTTGAGTAAATCTTTTGTCAAAAATCTTGATAGTACTTAGAAAATATAGATAAACAAATTATTATGAAATATATTTAATGAAAATATAATTACCTTTTGAAATTACCTATTGGGAGATGCTGTTATTTTCATGCTGTATGATTTATCTCATAAATTTGAAAACATAATATCCATAATCATTTTAATTATCTTCTTTCAGAAACTACAGAAACATTGAATAAAATAAGTAAATTGTTTTCAAATGTTTTGATGGTTAAATATTTCTAAATATATTATAATTTGTTTCCATTTTTAGTAATCCAAAGGTTTTATCTTGTCATACATTGATCTCATGACATGATTTAGCATGTATTTAGCGACTAACCAATCATAACAAAATTATCATTAAAATAAAGACTGAGCATATAATTTGAAGTTTATATATAAAATATTGATTTTAGTTTATTAGTGATTCACAATACACATCATGTGTGGTTTATTGGTTGGAAATCCATGCATTGAATCCAAAAAATAAATATTTGGGGTGTCTGTGTTGACTACTTTTAGCATCTGGTGCTTCCTAATAAACAAAATAAATAAATTAATTAAAAAATTTAAAATATTTTTTTTGTGATTATATAGGGGTTTACCCTTGCATTGTAGGCAACAAAAAGTGTCTATCATCTGATACTTTTTTATTAAACTCTTCTTGTAACTCATCTTTTTTCTTACCTATTTCTTGTTTCCAAATTAATTTATATCGAATAAATTATACTGGGATTAATGAATCCAAATTGTGCTTTGCACCATCTTCCCTTTACATAGTTTCAATATAAATGCCTATAAAAATATGAATAGTTATCAACATTAATAAACATATTTATCTCACTATTTGGATAGATTTATTTTGAAAATGTACCTTAGGTATGTATTCACAATTGAGATGCCCAACCATTCATGCTTGAGAATCTCATTTAGAGACTCGAGAACAATTTTTTCTGTAATGGAAGCTCCAAATATTTATTCTTCATAGTGAATGTAAGACATATCTTTATCTTTAAATGTGGTCTCTTCATGAAGTTTTAATGTTAATAAATGTTTCCCTAGAACCGGCGGAGAGAAGGTACTCTCAGAAGTTCACATTTTGTTTCCTCGGTCAATTCACTAGATTATATTGATTCGACCTTTCATTTATCCATCGCTTTATCCATCTTAATACCATACCTCATTTCATACCCTTTATCATCAACTATTACATGTTTTTTATATGAAAAAATTTGTTAAATATGTACATCATGTATCTTTATAATATTAAACATCCATGCTATTGAAGCTCCAATAACATCTTCAACCATTGTAATATCTGGATCATCAAATGGAAAAGGAAACTTAGCAGTTTGATCATAAGCTACCTCAATCCTCACTCTCATGTGATATTTTAGGAGGGGTTGATTCTGTAGCTGGTTAGCTTGGATATTATACACTATACCTCTCGCAACATGGTGGTACGTGGGAATTGACAGAAAAAAAATATAATACAATTACATCCTACAAAATTTTAGTAATATAAAGTTATCTGAAGTTGTTTGATTAACATTTAGGAGAAAGAGTAATGAAAAAATTCATTACCCTGCATAAGGTTTTGGGGTAATGACTACCCTCAAAGATAGTGAGATCATTTGGATCATGTACGAATCTTTTCTCCACCACCGGTTCACTTTGATCTGTTCTTATACATTGGTCTGGAAAACAAGACTACAAAATAATATCTTACAGTGAGTCTATTTGTGTCTGTATGCATCTCATCATATTATATGTATATTAATGTGGTTTTATCTTCTCTAAATATGTTTAAGTAGAGACTCTAAAACCTAATCCCCTAATGCCACCATATTGTTCTGGCCATTTCAAAGCTAGTGAAAGTCACTTTTCTTCTGGTATGGCTATTGCTGATTCTTGTGTCTAAATCATATAAAAAGATATAAAAATATTTATTTTATGTAATATTGCTATAAAACATAATGAATTGAAATTATTTCATACTTACAAATGGTTCCCATAATAAATTTTTTTATCAACTAATATAACATACTTATTTACATGATCCTACTTCCACATAACATAATGTGGGATAGAAGTCGATTCAGATTTTGATTCATCAATCTGCATATAAACAAAGGAACATATATTTTTTCATATCACATAATTAAAATTTTATTATTTATTAAAAATACATACCAATTTATTCTATAATGAAGTTTACCCCATACTTCCATTGCGATATGGGTACTCTAGTTTTGATGCAATTTATTTATTTTCAGCACTCTTTTAATGTTTCATAAATTTACAATTTTGAATCAAGTTGGATAAAATAAATAATTTCAAAAAATAAATTATTGATCGCAATGTACCTAAAATTATTTCTGATTACGATGATTGTTGAATGCAATCAATGTTTCTTAATTTATATTGTTTTCATAACAAAGTGGTGGGTGGGGATTTATTTTACCCTCAATATCTCTAAGATATAACTTTGTCATAAGAGTCCGGAAGCCTATGTGGGATCTTCCAGTGGCCATTATGACAAATTTATCATGGCAATATTCTAAAATAAATGATGGCTACAAGGAATAATGAAAACTAAATCAACATTTCATTATATAAATTTTTAGTAAAATAGAGATTATATATTTTAAAATTACCATTATATCATTCCAAAGGATTTCCTTCATTACAGGTTGGATTTGTTGCCATGAATCAATATGAATCGACACATTCATCCACATTATGGATCCAAGATAACTAATGAACATTGATGTATTGGGGTCAATATGTTGGCCATGTTCATTCCAAAAAACATCAAAATTTATACCCTGACTTCTTGCCTTGATAATTTTATTCATAACTGTATTGGTGTGTTGTTGTTGTTTTTTCATTTTTTCATCAACATGTTATTAATCCCCTAATAATTATACAGTTTCATCATCATTAGTCTGTTCTTTATTGGGATCGGGAACATCATCATGTTCAGAAGACATTTTCTAAATGATTAGTCAAACAATTAATTTTTCGTGAATTAAAAAATATAATACACTCTATAAATAAATGTCCACAATTTCATACATCTTCCTTGAAATATTGAATAGAGATATAATAATTCAATACATCAGTACAAATAACCTTCATTACCTTTATTTAATTCATCATCAGATGCTTTTTTTCCTTCCATATTTGGATGATGGGATGAAGTATAGTTTGAAATAGGGAGTCCAATCTCTAATTAATATATGGAATATAACCAAGCATCTAAGGATTAAAGTGTCCTAGGAAACTACACTAATGGAATCACATAAAAAGTCTCCTCAATTTATATATAATATCCATATGCTATACCTTAACAATGAAATCCTTCATATCATGATATATGATATTGAAATAATACTATATGTCATTTATTTATTCAAAAAAACTAATAAATTAATACATTTTTTCCCTGAAGAACAAGTCTCTAATTCCACTTATGGGTTTTAGGGTATCATTCTATGATCATTAGAGGGATAAAAAACCTAAAATGGGGCCAATTTTTCTTAAGTATAAATGTGAATGGAAATAAAGAAAAAAACACCCATGACATACTTTTAATATAGTATCACTAGAATCCATCTTTAAGCTTCAATGGAAAATGTTTTATTTATAACACTGAATCAGCAAACAAATTATTCTAGTTATTAGGGATATTACACTAGCCTTAAATCACAAAAATATTCTTGAGTACCCTCGATCATCGAAGGAGTGATAATGCTTAAACTTATGATAAACAGTTATCAAAGAAGAAGAGAGGTTTGGATATGGTATGCAAAATATGGTTAATTAAAATATGTGATCATATCTCTATTTTGTGCATTTTCGACATGGATAATAGAGTATCATGACCTAGAGGACATAAATACCCAAACCATAAAAACTATATGTTAATCAATTTTTGTTCTCTCTATGGTTATTCACTATGGTATATGGCCTTTTAATTTATTTTATAATCCTATAAATTAATTATCTTGTTATTTTGATTAGTAAATCTATTAATAAATCATCATAGTTTTCATGATCAACTATCCAAACATGGATAACTCACTTACATTTGGGAAATACATTATTTATATTTTGTTGTGTATTTCTAAGTCCATTTACCCAATGATTTATCAACTTATCCAATCTAGGAAATTGTTTTTAAAAAATTTGTGTATAATTTTCTCACCAAATATATTCCCCATCACTCTTTGTAACCCATGGTTAATGTTTAGTAACAATCTTGAATTAATTACAAACAAGACTATCACAACATACATCACTAAAATAATTTTTGGAAAGTGACTAATTAATTCAATATTTTTTTGAATTAAATAAAAAATTATCCATCAAAATCATAAATCTAAATAACCTATTTCATGGTTTAATAATTTACATGAAAGACCAAAATCCACAAAACATGTTTTAAAGATTTTTACAATTACCTTGGTCCCTATATGTTCATCACCCATAAATGAGGGACATAACCTGGTATCCCATAATCCTTAAAACCCATCATAACTAACCCTTTAGAGTATATAATCTAGTATATAAGATGAATTAAATTTGAAAAGATACCTAGATTTTGGAACCGTATATTATCCAAATGAATAGAAACCCGAGGGGGATTAGAGTTAACCTTTTTAATGTAGAGAGATGAGTAAACCATCTATGTGTGCCTCTAGAGACAAATAGACTGGATATTCAAATACACACCCTAATGGACTGAAGGTATTCTTTTTTATTTATTATAGATAGTCCCCCTTTTAGGGTTGAAGGGGAACCCGTACATGACCTGTAGGCCCAAGGCAGAAGGCCCGACATGACCCGTAATACATGACCCGAAGGCCCAGAGGCATACCATGCCCATACATGAACCGTAGGCCCAACCCACTAGAACCGGCCCTCCCCATCTTCTGCATCATTGATCACCTTATGATCCCCACCTGCATTGTTGATTGGCTAGCATTGCCCCATACAAAGCTGCACGGTGCCTGGTCCCAATGGCGGTTTCCATACCCTCTCATTCTTCCAATCCGGTTAGCTTTGCTTCTAGGGACTGCTAATGTTGCTCTGATCCTCTTCTGGGGCCTGCTATGTGTGAACTGGGCACTTCATGGTCTTCAATGGCCTGAAGGCCCTATGGCCTGAAGGCCTTTGATGGCCCGAAGGCCCTTGAGACCCGTAGCCCCAAACCGTTGGCCTGAAGGCTCAAATCGGGGGAATAGTTCTGGCTGCTACAATACCAAACAATACCTTCTACAGTACTACTACAGTACCTGCCATAGTATTGCTACAGTACCCCAAAAATTCTCCTTCACCCGGTTTTGAACCTGGGTCCCTTGGATACCAATCAGGAGCTCATACCACTCGGGTACGGGCTCGTTTGTGACAGTCAAATACATATGAAAAGAGAAAAATGAGGAAATAGAACCACACATGTAGTATTTAAGTAGTGAAGAGAAGATATGTAGGGTTCATCATGTTTACGAATAACACAAACATGAAAAAAGAGGAACCCAAAACATCAAAAAATGATAGAAGAAGAGTAGAAAATAACATACATTGAATTCTAACCTTGATTATTCTGAGAGAACATAGAGGATTTGTGCAAGCATCAGATGAGTTCTATGAGATCTTGAGAATCTCAAGTGATTGAGTCATGGTTAGGATTTTTTTTAAATAGATTGGGTTCAATTTTAATAGTGCTTTTAAAAAAGCACTAACAAAGATCCCATTTATCAGTACTAAATTTATAAGTGCTAATAAATATGTCTTTTATCAGTTCTTTTTAGCACTGATCAATCTTGATCTTTATCAGTGCTAAATTAGTGCTGATAAAAGACATATTTACTAGTGCTAACATCTTAGTGCTGAAAAATATATCTTATAAGAGTGCTTAATTATAGCTGATAAAGATTGATCATTATTCGTGCTACAAAAGCACTGTTAATTTTTTTTGTATTTATAATTATTTAAATGACTTTATTATAATTGTATACTTATTTAAATATATATATTTACATATTTATAGTTATATAAATATTTATTTTAAAATTAATAATAATTTATTTATAATAATTATTAATATAGTAAATATAAATTTATTATTTATTTCTAAATTTTTATTTACAAAAATATCATTAACATTATTAATCAAAATAAAATCTTAAATATATGAATTTTAGAAATGATTGAAATTGAATAATTCAAAATGAGTACACTTTAAAAATATTGAAAAAATTGATCAGATTTATTAATTAAATATGATTTATTAAAAAAATATGGATATATATGTTGAAGTTGATGAATAAATATTGAAATTATAAATCACAATAAATAGATATATATAAATTAATAATAAAAAATAATTAAATTCAAAAATAAAATAAAAATTAAAAAACATCAAAAATTAATACCCTAACTACAGTATTAAAAAAATTTACTGATTAGAAATATAATATATATTAAATGTATCATGTTATAATGAAATTCTAAAAGATACTAAAATTTGAATAAATTACATAAATATTAGGTGTATGTGTTTCTATATATTGAGTACAGATATTTGTGTGTGTGTTTGTCTAATTTTTCATTTTATTATGGATCGTTAACTATGATAAAAAATAATTGATGAAGGGAAATTTTTATTAGTGCTAAAAACACACAAATAAAAAACACCTTTTATCAGCACTATAAATGATGCACTGATACATGTTTCCTTTTTCATCACTAAAATAAAGCACTGATAAATGTTATCATTTATCAGTGCTAAAAAAGAGATGATAAAGGTTGAATTTTACCAACACCTTTTTTAGCACTGATAAAGGGATTCCTTTATCAGCACTTATTTTAGTGCTGACGAAGATAAAATTTATCAGTGATTTTTTTATTGCTGATAAATACCAGAGCTATTATAGGCGGGTTTTGTAGTAGTGAAAGTATATCCTGATCCACTCCATCTCCATGCTCCACTGCTCAACCTTCCACCACAGGTCCCCTTCACTTCACTGGATCTCTAGTGAAAAAAATATACAAGTCCACAAAAATTCCCAAGTAGGGTGTGAGTACAAGACTAAGTAGGACACCACCAATGTGTCCTTACCATAAGTTTACAATATAAATATATAATAGTGTATATAATGACATAAGTAAATTATAAATAAACACAAAACATATATCAAGTCATAATACATTGATCAAGCCACCACCAACCTCGATCCCACCTACTTTGGATCATTGTTAGAAAGGATATCAAATAAGTCATGTACTTATATCAAGGTAACATAACTCACCTCACCCAATTGGTGGTTTTTTCATGAATGCCACACACTCTTCCATGTCATCATCTCACCCCACTCGATCGGTGGTTGTCTCCATAATTTCACACGTTCTGTCTGGTCAATACTCAGTGTACATATCCTTTTAATCACCCATGTCCCATGTCCGTAGGAATCCATTTATCTCCCAACTAGACACTATGATTTTACCTCTACGGAGATAGCCACACCCACCTTTATAGATGTTAGGATTGTATCCAATTAGGTAATCATCTTCTAATTTTTTCCCTCTATAAGGATATCTATGTACACCTTTGAAGAGATTAGAACCACATAAATCCCAACCTCAAGGATCCACTGGAATATGTCAGTCCCTGAATCACAATTCCATAATATATGAAACATAAAAACAATATATGTAATAGAAAGCAATGATATGACACACCAATATCATAGTCAGGATCCACACATAACCATAAGGTTATAATCAAGAAATCCCATTTCCACTCAAACACCCACATGAAACTCACATCAAGCATAACATTGTTTAATATAAACATCATATATAATGTACCCATAATGATAATGAACCTCCTACATCAAATTCATCGATATAAATGGAAAGGATAATCTATCTCGTGTAGTTTGAATGTTTGAGTAGAAATCTCAACAATCAATAACATGCACTCATGGGCCTTATTATCATGATTTTCAACATGTAAACATTTTAGTTTTGTCACGAGTTATAAAAAACCAAAACAAACTATTTTATTTATAAAATAATTAAAATATCACATGTGATGATACTTTCTCGCTTCTAGATAATTTCCAAATTATCATTTATTTCAATGCATGCGCTAGCGACATTAACCTCAAGAATAATTTTAAAACCACATTTAATAATTTATATCCTTAAATTAATTCTATAACACAAGTTTTATTCGTTATTATTATTTTATAATAAAACTATATAATTATCCTTGATAATTGAATCATCATCCTCTGATAATTTGATATATTTATCCCTCTAATAATTTTACTTACAAATTATCCCACACAATTCACTAATTATCTTTTGATAATTTTTCATACATTATACATCATAATTCAATAATTATATTTTTTATAATTTTTCAAAAATTATCCTTCCATAATTTCTCATATGAAAAAACATTTCAGATATATTTCTTTTTTTGGAAAGATTTTGTGTGTTTGATATAATATTTTTAATATTTTAATTCCATCCACATCGAGGATCCATGGGCCATGTAATCTCATTCTAACTCAACTCCTGACTCCAAAAATTTTCCATATAATATTCCAAAGTGTTAACAAATCATTTACCTTTGTGTAAAGCCTTTAAATAATTTATTAGGTGATTTTTTTATTGAAAATTTAGATTTTTCACTTAAGAAACTAATATATTAATAGGAAAAATGGATTTTTTTCATTAAAAATTGATTATTTTAGATAATTTATTTTTGACATAGAGAATTTAACATACCTATATTTTAGTATATATATATTCCTTTAAATAATGCTGAGTTTTATATCTTTCTTCATCTGCACTGAAACGAAGTTCATGATACATTATTATATTAAAATAATAAAATTTAAAATATCCTTATGATAACTTAATATAAATATATATGACATAAAATATTTAAATTATTTAAATTAGAAAATTTTTATGAAATAATATTAGAAATACTTAATGTTTAAGAAAATATTTTTTAATAATAACAGTTTATCTTTATATTTTGAATTTTATATTAAAAGTAGAATTCATAATTTTTAAAAATATAAATAGATAAAATTAGATTAATTTTTTAATTTAGAATATTAAAATTTACTTAGAATTGTTTTTGTTATCATTTTCTATGTCACGAACCGTCCTCGGGGCCCGTGTCGTGACTACCCCAAGCCCGCCTTCCATAGGCCAGGGGCTGGCGACTAGCACCAAAGGCATAAATCCTGATAACTGGGAAGGCATTGCCTTTATAAAAGTAACAAAACACCACATCGTAAAAGAAGAAGTAAAAAACTAAGTACAAAAAGGAAGTGCTGAAAAGAAAATGGTCCAGAATACAAACCCAATCGAAAGTACAGCTACAACTGAAAGAAAGTACAACAAAGACAACAACTGGAAGAAAGGAAGCAGCTCCTAGGTTGTCCTCCTCAGATCCTACCTGAAGGGTAGGTACATATAACCTCCACAATGCTCTCTCCCGTCAACCTCCTCCGAGTGTCGCCTCGTCGTGCAGTCCACCACCGGATACTGTCTCGTCGTGAGGTCCACCTCCACGTACCGTCCAGTCCTTGAACACTCGGCCTCTATCTGCGATGTCCGTCGTCTGCAACCAACACAACGAGGTGCGGGCATAGCCCATATAGGGGTGAGTATAACGATACTCAGTAGGGACCCCAAGACCCTCAAGGTCTCACTAAATTCAACAAGGATAACCACAAAGAAGATCTCAACAGATAACCTCTACTTAGGTATATGCCCATACATATACCCAAGTTATCAAGTAACCCATCTCAATCAGGAGGTAACACAAAGATTTATGAAATCAACGGATAACCACTACCCAGGTATATGCCCATACATATACCTAAGTTATCAAGTAACCCATCTCAATCATGAGGTAAGCACAAAGGTCATAGACTCAGCTCAACTAGGATTTTATTCATGATGTCAAAACCACGGCTGCTGGAGAACTCCTACTTTGTCGAGTACAGTGGGCCTGCCACTACAACCAAGCGCGCCGAACTCCTCCTCTGTCGAGTATAGTGGGCATGCCGCTACAACCAAGCACGCTGAACTCCTCCTCTATCGACTACGGTGGGCCTTCCGCCACAACCAAGCGCACCCCACTAACCTTGGACTGCTGTAGTACTCCACCTGTCGAGTACTATGGGCCTGCTACTACAACCAAGTACTTCCCACCATGGGTCTACTGCTAAAACTAAGCGCTCCCCCTCATAAGCTCCAGAGGTACTCCTTCTACTGAGTAACGTGGGTCTGCTGCTACAACCAAGCGCTCCTCCGTCGTGGGTCTGCCGCTACAACCAAGCGCTCCCCCTCATAGCCTCCAGAGGTACTCCTTCTGTTGAGTACCACGGGTCTGCCACTACTACCAAGCGCTCCTCTGCCGTGGGTCTGCCGCTACAACCAATCACTCCCCACTAGGCTATCCGAAACACACTGAGTCGATAGATCAGCAGTCGTCAAGTCTCAGCCAGCTACTAGGTCTCTGCACTATGTTATCTTGTCACCGGGAGGGTCCACTCCACGAGCTACTGGTCGATACTCCAAGTATCACAAAGTTCCACAGAGAAGTATTTGAAAGGAACACCTCGTCATAGGGGTCTCAACGCAAGAGACGACACGTTAGTCGGACGCCCGGTCTGTGAGTTACTAGCCTTTTCGTCCCAAGGGCCCGGTTGGTTTCGTGTGCGAACCAACCCAGACATATCTCGACTATACCCCGAACTCTCATAGGTTATGCTCATAGGGACAGTTTCTCAACGTGATCACCAATGCCACTGACGGTTCGTCAAACGGACGTCCGGTCTGAAAGTTATCAGCTTTTTCGTTCCAGGGGCCCTGTAGGATTTCAGGTACAATCCAACCTGGCCATTATCCATCTACATCCAAAACACAGGTGAAGCATTCCAAAAAGTTTCGTCTCATCAAGAGTAATCCAACAAAGTTGACGGCATGCCAATCGGACGTCCAGAGCTCGAGATATAAGTGTTTCTGCTCCGAGGGCCCGGTTGGTTTCATATCCGAACCAACCCGGCCATATAAAAAGTTTTCCGAAACCTTGAGTGTAATATACTAAAATGACCGACTCTATCCAAGGATCACATCGCAACTTACGGCGCGTCGATCGGGGGTCCGTAGCCCAAGATATGGGCGTTTGAACGAGAACTGCCCGAGAATAGGGGGTTCGGGCCCGGAACGACCCAGCCCGAGACCGCCCCTGGGTCGGCCCAAACCTGGTCGACCCGCACCGGGTCCGGGTCTGGCCCAACAAGGTACAGCCCGGCCCGGCCAGTTGTCCTTCCACACTAGCGCAGCCGCGTAGCCGCTCGGCTGTCCGGCTGAGCGGAACAGGGGGTGCGGTCGCCCCCTTGAAAGAAACTGCGGCCCCCGCGTGGGGGTCGCTCCTTGCCAACTGACGTGAACTAGTGCTGCGTCGCCACCTCCTCAGTCCCGTGCGGTCGCGGGACCAGCAGCCTGCCGTCGCGGCTGATGTCGCGGCGGCGCGCCGGCGGGGTTTTCCACGGACCACCGGACGCGCTCCGGTGGTCGGTTTTGCCTGCCGTCTTCGCCAGCGGTCCTCCAGGGACCAGATCTTCACTGTGAAGACCTCAAAATTACCTTGCGGCCTGCTTCGTCATCGCCCGCCGATCCGCACACCAAGAACGAAGAAAAAATGGGTTCGGACTTGTTCATTGGTCCGCACCCACAGCATAAGCGGTTTAAAAGGCTTCCGACAAATTTTAAACACATGCTGAGGATATAAATCACATAGATTTAATTGAACCAAAACCCCTACCTCAAGCGTCTTCGAGCGAGGGTTCGTCGCAGAATTGTATGTCGTGGAAGAAGGTGTCGCCTAAGGGGGATCACCGCGTCACGGAGAAAGGATTCGTCGGCGTCACGTTGTCGATCTCCGAGGGTCCGGCGTTCTTGTCGACCTTCGTCGGAGGTCGGTGTTCTTCACGTTCTTCGCGTTCTACATCGAGGAAGGAGTGTTTCACAGCTTGAGTGATTTCTCCCAAACCCTCTCACACAACCAAACTATAATAAAATAAGACTTGTCTTATTTTATTAACACACAAGCCAACGTTTTTGAAATTCAAAATTGAAACAATCAATTAATTGAATTAAAAGAAACGTTTAAACCGCCAAATTAAAAGAGGCGTTTCATAAACAGATAAACGCAAGGGTTGATTTCCAATTAAAGGGGGGGGGGGGGTTAGGAAGAAAAGAAATGGTGGGGCTTGTGTGGGTCCCACCTCACAAATATCCTACCTAGTGGGTAGGATATTTCAGGTCCCACTCCAATCACTTAGCTTAGGTTAAACAACATCATGTAAAATAAAAAGTGGTCTCACCATTTTTATTTTAATCCTTTACTTAACCCAAAAATTTAAAAACCACACCCGAGGAAACACAACTCCAGAAAAGGTGTTTCTAAGCAATTACTGGCAATGTGATTCCATCGGTTCCCTCGGAATTCAATTCCGAGCACTGGTTCAAAAGTTAGAAAAAACCCGCTCATTCGTTCACTGAACGTACCCGAGCTAAACATCGGAAAATGATTCCGGGAACACTGGGCCTCGGAATCAGGCGCCGTCATAAACTGAGTACTCATAAAATCCCAAAGAAAATTATGAAAAAAATTTCCTTGAAATTTCCGGGTCTTTACACTACTCCCACCTCAGGGTTTTACATCCCCATAAATCTTTAACACAAACCAGGGAAACAAAAGTGGTACTGAGCACGCATCTGAGCCTTCTGCTACCATGTCCTCACCTGGAGGTTTCTGTGCTACCAAAGAAAGTGCACAATAGGAATCAACCCTCCTGGTAGGACCCACTCTTTTTGTTCCTCATCCTCTACTGGAACCCCGCAAAATCCACCCCATGGTCGATGACATGCGCCGGGTCGTGCTCGTATCTCCTCAGCTGAGATACATGGAAGACGTCGTGCACCTAGTGCAACTGAGGTGGATGGGTCAAGTGGTAAACCACATCGCATACCCTATTGAGGACCTGGAAAGGTCTGCTGAACCTCGGAGATTACTTTCCACCTTGGCCACATCTCTATAAAACTCATCGAGGTGAGACCCGTATAAGGACGTGGTCGTCATCCTTGAACTCTAGAGGATTCTTGTCAGCTCTGTGCAGTCTCCTCTACCATGATCCATAGGCAATCACTACCCACTCCTACACCAGGACACACCCGAGTCCAGTCCCTAATGCATCGTAGTGAACTATGTAACCAATGCCCACAGGCTGGGCGCACTGATCAACCCAGCTTTTGAAAGATCTGCTGGAAGTGGTGCCGCAACTCTGGAGAATTTTGGCACAAAAGTAAGTTTGGCCATATTCTGAGTGATCGAATGCACCCTCTTATGCATTATTCCATCATGTGCTGCCTGGGTTTTCCTTTTCTTCGACCAAGGAAAACCCCATCCCAACATTGTAGATAAACCACAACCTTTTTTCCTAATACAATCAATCCACGTATGAACTGTGGATCCAATCCATACTCAGAGCAACATCGTAAGGCCTCGACGCTGGCACCAAGAGATTTCAACCGAAACTCTCGCCTTGTGGGTCAGATCACACTGTCGTCATAAGTGTTATTATCAAGTCTCCTCCCAAGGTATCTCCAAACGTGAGGGTCAAGTCTACGACTTACCCGAAACTCTAGGTCTGGGACAAGATTTGTGGAAGGAATGAATGACTCGTATCAACGTCTGTTACTATGGAAGCTAATAG
This sequence comes from Viscum album, assembly GCA_963277665.1. Classification (NCBI taxonomy): domain Eukaryota; kingdom Viridiplantae; phylum Streptophyta; class Magnoliopsida; order Santalales; family Viscaceae; genus Viscum; species Viscum album. The sequence continues at coordinate 1,209,281,080 of OY728166.1, forward strand.
TGGACACAGACTTCCCCTAGAATCATTCTTAGAGCCATTGGGTCACTTTCCTTGACCGCATGCAGCTACACTCTTCCCCTTCCATCCAGCTCCCTGAGCCTGGCAGGGACAACAAAGGCGGGTAGTTGTAACATGTTGAAATGTACACCACCACATGCTGATCTCCTAGCTCTGCTTCCACGTCCACTGCTCTGCAGATTCATATTTCCTTGAAACATCCTCTTATTGAAACATTTTACACGTCCAAGTCTCTGAGACTGATGCCACTTCACATCTTCCCTCTATTAACATTCACTGGCTAAAACCGATCAGCCAAAGAACATTCAACCACAAAGGTTCTTTCTAGCACACTAACATAAGTAGGAATACATAGAAAAAATATTTCTTACTCGGATATCCTTTAAACACACCTCGATCTGAGGTCCTATCTATAAATCACTAATCATATCATAGTCATCAAGTACCAAGAACGATCGTTACACCTCGATGATTACTCATCTACTGAAACATCATCCTGCCGAAGCTGTATAAGCTCTAGAAAAACTCTCAGCCACCTCCTCAAGCCAGTTCTCAGCTGCCTATGCGTCAGGCTCACCTTAAAACTTTAGGTTATCTGATGTTGGAACACATGTAAGGCAGTAAGCCTACATGTGTCACCTACTGGTACCGCTGGTTGTAACTGAAGACCAACAAGTAGTGATGTATAGCTGACACACTACCCGGAGGCACTATCTGAGGCATCGGTCCACAAACTGAAGCCTCATCACTATCCAGACCATCCTCATGTTCACTCACTGGAAAACACTAGTAGCCAAGTCCACTATCCACTCTACTGATGTCTCAGCTAGGCGGAAAACTCCAGCAATCGCCTCCAGCCAGTGCTCTGCTGTCTGGGAATCTGCCTTGCCTCGTAACCTCGGAGGCCGCTACTGCTGGAACTCGTGCAATGCACTCTGCCAACGTGAACAGTTAGCTAGTAAGGCTGGTGGAATCTGCTGCCAAACAGGTGGTGGTGCTGCTGGTACACCACCCGAGGGTGCCAACATAGTAAAAAGGGCCTCGCACTGGAGACTCACCGCTCGGTGGGCCATCATCGAGTACTCTCTCGGAACTCCAACTGACTGTCTGCGTGGAGACATCCTGAACAGATGCGACACAGTCAACGATTTATACTTGGTGAGAAGACCTGGTTTGAGATGACTTTAAAAGTCTTGGAAACACACACGCAATCAGTGTTTTTCATGCACAAAGTTAGAAATCATTAGTCAGGGTCCTGGTTTACAGATACGTTGGCCGCCGCACCAACACTGGACTCCCTGAACTAAAGACCACACTCGGTACCCTTAACACTATTGCTTCATAGAAAGGGAATATCAGAGTTATAAGTTCTTCTGTAGAACCGAATCCTCTAATACCAATTTTTCACGACCCGTTCTTGGGGCCCGTGTCGTGACTACCCCAAGCCCGCCTTCCATAGGCCAGGGGATGGAGACTAGCACCAAAGGCGTAAATCCCGATAACTGGGAAGTCATTGCCTTTATAAAAGTAACAAAATACCACAGAGTACAAGAGGAAGTAAAACACTAAGTACAAAAAGGAAGTGCTGAAAAGCAAATAGGCCAGAATACAAACCCAATCGAAATTATAGCTACAACTGAAATAAAGTAAAACAAAGACAACAGCTGGAAGAAAGGAAACATCTCCTGCATCGTCCTCCTCGAATCCTACCTAAAGGGTAGGTACAGATAGCCTCCACAACACTCTATCCCGTCAACCTCCTATGAGGGTCGCCTCGTCGTGAAGTCCACCACCAGATACTGTCTCATCGTGAGGTCCACCTCCGGGTACCGTCCAGTCCTCAAACACTCAGCCTCTGTCTGCGTATCCCGTCATCTGCAACCAACACAAAGAGGTACGGGGATAGCCCGTGCAGGGTTGAGTATAACGATACTCAGTAGGGACCCCGAGATCCTCAAGGTCTCACTAAATCCAACAAGGATAACCACAAAGAAGATCTCAACAGATAACCTCTACTTAGGTATATGCCCATACATATACCCAAGTTATCAAATAACCCATCTCAATCATGAGGTAACACAAAGATTTATGAAATCAACGGATAACCACTACCCAGGTATATTCCCATATATATACCTAAGTTATCAAGTAACCCATCTCAATCATGAGGTAAACACAACGGTCATAGACTCAGCTCAACCAGGATTTTATTCATGATGTCAAAACCACGACTGCTGGAGAACTCCTCCTCTGTCGAGTACAGTGGGCCTGCCGCTACAACCAAGCGTGCCGAACTCCTCCTCTGTCGAGTATAGTGGGCCTGCTGCTACAACCAAGCACGCCAAACTCCTCTTCTATCCAGTACAGTGGGCCTGCTACTACAACCAAGCGCGACCCACTAACCTTGGACTGCTGTAGTACTCCACCAGTCGAGTACTGTGGGCCTGCTACTACAACCAAGCGCTTCCCACCATGGATCTTCTGCTACAACCAAGTACTCCCCCTCATAGCCTCCAGAGGTACTCCTTCTGTTGAGTACTGCGGGTCTGCCTCTACAACCAAGTGCTACTCCGTCGTGGGTCTGCCGCTACAACCAAGCGCTCCCCCTCATAGCCTCCAGAGGTATTCCTTCTGTTGAGTACCGCGGGTTTGCCGCTACTACCAAGCACTCATCCACCGTGGGTCTACCACTACAACCAAGCACTCCCCACTGGGCTATCCGAAACACACCGAGTCGATAGATCAGCAGTCGTCAAGTCTCATCCAGCTACTAGGTCTCTGCCCTCTACTAGCAAGTCACTAGGAGGGTCCGCTCCACGAGCTACTGGTCGATACTCTAAGTATCAAAAATTTCCACGGAGAAGTATTTCAAAGGAATGCCTCGTCATAGGGTTCTCAACGCAATAGACAGGGCGTTAGTCGGACGCTCGGTCTGTGAGTTACTATCCTTTTCGTCCTAGGGGCCCGGTTGGTTTTGTGTGTGAACTAAACTGGCCTTATCTCGACTATACCCCGAACTCTCATAGGGTATGATCATAAGGACCATTTCTCAACGTGATCACCAATGCCACTGACGGTTCAACAAACGGATGTCCGGTCTGAAAGTTATCAGATTTTCCGTTCTAGGGTCCCGGTTGGATTTCGGGTACAATCCAACCCATTATTTATCCAAATGCATCCAAAGATCAGGCAAAACATGCCAAAAGTTGCGTCTCATCAATAGAAATCCAACAAAGTCGACGGAACGTCAATCGGACGTCCGGAGCTCTAGATATAAGTGTTTCCGCTCCGAGGGCTCGGTTGGTTTCGTATCCAAACCAACCCGGCCATACTCAATGTTCTCTGCAACCTTGAGTGAAATATACCGAAACGACAGTCTCGATCCAAGGATCGCATCGCAACTGACAGTGTGTCAATCGGTGGTCTGTAGCCCATGATATGGGCGTTTGAACGAGAAATGCCCAAGAATAGGGGCTTTGGGCCCGGACCAACCCGGCCCGAACCGGGTCGACCCGAACCGGGTTCGGGTCCAGCCCAATAGGGTCTGGCCCGGCCTGGCCGGTTGGCCAGCCGCGCTGGTGCGGCCGCGTGGCTGCTCGGCTGTCCGGCTGAGCGGAACAGGGGGGTGCGGTCGCGCCCTTGAAAGAAACTGCGACCCCCATGTGGGGGCCACTCCTTGCCAACAGACGCGGCATAGCGCCGCATCCCCACCCCCTCGGTCCAGCAGGGTCGCAGGACCAGTAGCCTGCCGCCGCGGCTGAAGCCGCGGCGGCCCTTCCCAGCAGCGCGCTGGGCGCCGGCGGGGATTTTCGCGGACCACCGAACGCACTCTGGTGGTCCGTTTTGCCTGCCGTCTTTGCCAACGGTCCTCCCGAGATCGAATCTTCACTACAAAGACCTCAAAATGCCCTTGCGGCCTACTTCGTCATTGCCTGCTGATCTGCACACCAAGAACGAAGAAACGGTGGGTTCGGACTTGTTCGTTGGTCCGCACCCACCGCGTTAGCGGTTTAAACGGCTTCTGAAAAATTTTAAACACTTGTTGAGGATATAAATCACATAGATTTAATTGAACCAAAACCCCTACTTCAAGCGTCGTCGAGCGAGGGTTCATCGTGTAATTGAACATCGCGGAAGAAGGCATCGCGGAAGGGGGATCGTCGCGTCACGGAGAAAGGATTCGTCTGCATTGCGTCGTTGATCTCCGAGGATTCGGCTTTCTTGTCAACCTTCGTCGGAGATCGACGTTTTTCGCGTTCTTCGTCGAGTAAGGAGTGTTTCACGGCTTGAGTGATTTCTCCTAAACCCTCTCACACAACTAACTTCTAATAAAATAAGACTTGTCTTATTTTATTAACACACAAGCCAACGTTTTTGAAATTCAAAATTGAAACAATCAATTAATTGAATTAATAGAAATGTTTAAACCGCCGAATTAAAAGTGGCGTTTCATAAACAGATAAACGCAAGGGTTGACTTCCAATTAAAGGGGGGGGGTGTTTAGGAAGAATAGAAACGGTGGGGCTCGTGTGAGTCCCACCTCACAAATATCCTACCTAGTGGGTAGGATATTGTGGGTCCCACTCCAATCACTTAGCTTAGGTTAAACAACTTCAAGTAAAATAAAAACTGGTCGCACCATTTTTATTTTAATCCTTTACTTAACCCAAAAATTTAAAAACCACACCCGAGCAAACGCAACTCTGAAAAAGGTGTTTCTAAGCAATTACCGGCGCTGCGATTCCATCGGTGCCCTCAGAATTTGATTCCGAGCACCGATTCAAAAGTTAGAAAAAATCCTCTCTTTTGTTCACTGAACACACCTGAGCTAAACTTCAGAAAATTATTCCGGGCACACCGGGTCTCGGAATTAGGCGCTGTCAGAAATTGCGTACTCGTAAAATCCCAATGAAAATTAAGAAAAACTTTTCTTTGAAATTTCCAGGTCTTTACATTCTATAAATTCCATTTTTTAGTTGAAAATGTTGTTTTTAAGAAAATTATAATTTTAATCACTTTATAACTATATAAGAATGAACTAGATGGTCAGAAACCAATTCATTAATAAAATATAACATTAATTAACAAAATTAGGAATTTTTAAATATTATTTGAACTTAGAAAACCCATGGAAAATATTTATAACCAATGTTAAAGGTTACTAAAGGAAAATGTTTTATATCATTACATTTAATTAATTAATATTTTTTTAAAAATTATATTATTGATTGATTTAAATGTAAAATAACCTTAATTATTTATATAATAAGTCAAATACTATCATTAAAATTAGTAATCAGCAAAAAAATTTCATATATATAAGTTTAAATTTTAAAAACACACTTTTATTTAAAGAAAATTTTTTGTGCATGCATTTTAATTTTAAACTATTATTTTATATTATTTGGAAATATAATTAGGTTAAATGGAAAAAAATTGGAATCATAATATAATTTTTTTAGTGATATTCGACTTATATTTTTAGTATTAAATTAATTTTAATGATTAATATTCAATTAAAATCAATAAGTTTTTAAATGACTAATCTAAAGTGGCTCTAATTTTCCTAAGTTTACATGACCTTTAGGCATTATAAAAAACATTTATTTGGTTTTTAATTTCATACCCAAATGTCCCACCTACCATACCACATCTAACTCCTGACACTTTCACTCATTTCCATTCTTTTCCATTTATACCCCTTTCCATTCTTTTCCACAGAAATGTCCCTATTCCTATTTTATAAATGAGCGATCATTTTCACCCTAACAATAATCCACTCATATTTTGAAAATTCCTTGAAAACCAGCCCACATTTTCTCTCATTGTATTCCCCTGAACTAGATTCTATTTAACCAAAAATTATCCAAAATCCCTCAAATATAAGGCCTTTAACTAGAGGAAGTTCAAAGTCTCAATGTAGCTATCATATCTTTCTTAATGCTTCTTTATTATTATTTAATTTTGAAACATATCATAACCAAAGTATTGTAATAAAATCATCATAATTATTGTGATTATATGATATTACAATAATTATATAATCATTATTTATTCTATTCAATCTACAATAAAAAATAAGAATCTTCGTTAGTGCAAGTCTGCAAATTACAACTTCCACGAAACAACAGTTTCAATTTTTCATCACCACCAATAATTGATGGTATTAATGATAGTATTTAAGAATAAATATAATTTATATGATGTATCTATGATTCCTAAATTATCACTTACTTTAACCATTCACCACTCTCATTCATTGGGTAATGAGAATGCTAATCGTGTGTTGTACGGACAACCGCCTCCACAAAGAATCATTTTTCCATTTTTCATCAAGGTTTTCGTTATTTATGAAAAATAATAATTTTTTTCACCATTATAAAAACATAAAAATAATATCATTATGATTGTGGTACATTGATATTCTGTAAAAATAATCAAATCCTTAACCATTCTAACTAATCGAGTTAAATCATGTTCATGTTTTTGTCAGTTTGACCACATACTCGAGAAATGATATAAAATTATGGCATGGATGATTCTAAAAACACAATAAATTGTAAAATATGATATATATTTTTAAATAATTATTTTTTTCTTAGTTATTGAAGTTATACAACAATATTTACCATATTAAATAAGAAAAAACTCTTCATAGGTCAAAAATCAATGAAACATGTTCATGGATGATTTCATATTCTAGGATAAAGATTAAAGTAATCATGAAAAGAAATTTAAACTTCATAAATCATTATAAATAATCCATTGTACTAACTTTAATTATAATGGAATGATAGAATTTATAAGAGGAATGAATACTGACACCACTCTTAGGAAACTACTATAAATGTTCTAAACAATAAACACCTAATGTGGGAAAATACAAAAAAAATAACTATTATACAAGTAGATAATGATTATAAATATAAATTAAAAATATTTTTATTTATTAATATGTTTAAAAAATTATTCATTAATATATTTATGTTTTTTATATAGAATCAAAGAGTGTATCCGTCTATGAAGGGAATCCAGGTAAGGGTTTCATCCCAAAACATTCTTCTTTGGGAAACATGTTCTTTTATTCACCTAATTTATTTTCAATAATGAATATACTATAAATTTTATATTAAATATAATTTATTATCATAATTAATGGTATTTTTACTTATAATTCAAGATATACTTTTTTCAAATTCCTTTGAATAGAATTTTCTTAAGGAGTAAGGGATTTTTGTCTCAAACTCCCTTCATTTAGACACATTTTAATTTATACACCAATTTACTTTTATATGGTGAATATGCATCCTAATTGATATGTTATCATGGAATTTATATTATTCATGGTATTTGAGGTTCATTTTATTTCTCTTTCACTTTCATGTGTTTTGATTAAAATGTAACTCAAGTCGTAATTTATTTCACGACTCAAGCTTATTTTCCCATGAGTTGTAAAATATATTAATGTTTCAGATCATCAAAGTCTAACTTTCCTACCATTATATTTTCAATACCATATTTCCAATATCTTTAAGTATATTACTTGTGTTTTTTAATACCATCCCCTTTTTATTAAATTCTTCATAAAATAATAGTATGCTCATGATAAGTATAACTCATGTACCTTCCAATGGATATTTTTATTCCATGTCCATATTTTATCTATCTAAAGTGTAATATATAACAAAAATATGTTTCATATCAAGGAAATTAAATTTTCACTCCAATTATTTTCAAATGAATTTTTTATTATCCTTTTTATGATGTGGGTTTCCTAAAAGGCTTTTGAATAATTTTTTATGTTCTCCATATAGCTAGTTTTTAAAAAAGTTTTTACTTCCAAGTAATTTTATGTTTTTTTTTGAAAAGTATTCCATAAAAAATTATTTAATGTTATTTCAAATAAATTGATTTTAATTAATTTTCTTTTAAAAAATTAACTTTAACATTTTCCAAATGGGTCTTTTTTTGTGGAAGGAATCTCTTTTACATGTTTTTGTGTTTTTATATCTTTCCAATGCATTTTTCATTTTTTAAGAGTTCTCCACTATATAATTTAAAATTTTAAAAAATTAAATTTTTGTTCTCTCTATTTAATAAAATCTTATTTTTTATTTTTTTTCAATATAAAATATAATTTCTTATTTTCAATTAAATTTTCCAAAGGATTTTAAGAGTTTTATATATCTATGTCATTTTCTTGGTCAATGGTATTCTTAAAATCATACCATCCACCTTATTTTTTAGGGTGGTTTATGAAATTATCGATTACATATATGGTATGATCCATCAATAATTTTTCCTTTCTTATAATCCACTTGTATAGGAAATATTTACTTCTACTATATTTCTATAGTTAATCCCCTATGATCTAATACTTTATTGAAGTTACTTCACCTATATAAATAATATATTGATTTAATAGGGAAAATTTTGTCTAACCCTTATATCCATTTCCCATATGTTGTAAATAAATTGTGTGTAATAATCATTATTAAGTGGTATTTACCTATAATAATTATTAAAGTCATTGGATACCCATTTATTTTTCATGATTTTATCATGTCATTCATATTGATTATATCATGATTGCATCCTTAGTTAACCAATTGAAAAGGGTATAAAACCCATTTTTTATTTGGTTTTTATAATATGTTGATATGTGTCACATATGTATATTATTTTTCATTATGATGGGTGTTAATAGATAATTCTCAAATGCATTAGATAATGTTAATGTCTCATGAGAAGCTATATATGAGATTAAGCATTACACATAATATAATTTTATTGAAAACAGAGTAATCCATGGAATATGATATTGGGATAGGGATAAATCTACAGTGTCCCCAACCCGATTAGTCACTTGAAAAGTGAAATCCAGTCGGGTGCCGCTAGCCTTAGGCACACCTTCCTGAATTCCAAAGGCTACCGACTTTTAGTGAGGGTGTAATAAAAAATAGTAGAGAGGATATACCCTACGGGTAATTTTATAACAGAGGTCTGAGTATTTATATAATAACATGTAGAGGAAGAAAAGACTCATCATACTCAAACTAGGCCTGCCAAAGGTGGAATCAAAATCCACTATATACAATAGCATAAGCATAAATGAACAATAATATTGGAAATAAATAAAAAATCAAACATACCACTTATATAGGATAAAAAACATTCAATAAATGTGAGACAATAAAAAATATAGAAAAATGGGAATACGTGGCTGACTATAGTAGCTACATATTGATAAGAATGCTGAAACAAGAAGAAAACAATAAGAAAACTCTAGTTAATTCATGAATTTAAGGCCCCATGCCAACATCCATGAAAACTAAACTAGTATATATCTCTTGAGCTCAAACCCTAACTTGAACATAAAATAATAATGTCTTAATGCTTCGTGAAGGGCCTGTATAGGGTGTGAGAATATTTATTTTTAGGATAACATCCAATTGTGTATAGCCAATATAAGTTTTTTAAGCTTGTGTTAACAATAATAAAAGAAATAAAAAACTCCTGAAAAAATTAACCACTATCTTCTTTTATGTTCAACAACCACAAGGAAGTCATCACCTTCCATGGACAATGCCAAAATCTAAAAAGAGGAGTGTATCCTTGGCCCATAGCCCAAGGTATCCCCTAAGTAGATCATCCTAGTTGGAACCTTAAGTTCCAACCATAAGTAATAAATCAAAACCACGTTCCTCCCAACACCTCATGTCTCAAATTAAACATTGACATCCTGAAGGAATTCCTAAACAAAATTAACTTGTCCCTCAGACCCCTGCTCTAAAACACCTTGTCAGCTCAAAACCTGATGTACAAGGGCACAATGATATCTATCATCAAATAAAAAATACCATCGTATCATAGAACGAAGTCCCAATGAACAATAATCTTCTTCCTCCCAAAGTAATCCAGGCCTATGGCCTCAATATGGTGAGCCTCATCCCCAAACTAATATCATCAACACTATCAACCGAAGAATCACCACTTTGCCTATGTATTTATATGAAAATCACCCCAAACCAATTTTTTAATCCCCACTATAGGGGGTATCTTCCCACCCAATTGGTCAAAATAACCTCATCACTGAGTAAACCGTTGTATTTTAGACTCCAAATGGCACTTTGGCCATCACGGGTGAGCGGTAATGTAACACCCGAGATTTTTATGAGTAATATTTTGTTTTTATATATAATCAAAGGAATCTTTCACTACATACTATCTTGGCTTAATTTACACGCAATCACGACCTTCCTCGATAGCTTGTGTCGTACGCAATACCGAGATTCACTAAACAACGATATGCTATTAAAATATTACTAAAACTAGCCGTTATGAATAGTAATAACCACTTTTTGAAATTTTATAAATTTTATTTTTCAAAATGGACTCCATTTTTGGATTCGGAATACCGAAATTAGCCTAGGGTGAAATTTTGGTATTTTTTTGAAAACTTTCAATTTTTGATGAATAGTGAAACCACTAAGTGGTAGGTTAAAAACTGAATTTTGCATAAAACTTAATTTTACCGCTTCTGTGAATGAAATTTAGAAAATCTGATAGACACGGTTGATATCAGTAAGTAAAATGTGGTTCAATGAGATAAAAATAATTTTTTTGGTGAATAGTAACTTTTTACTTTTTTTACCGCGGTTAATAGTAAATAGGGTAACTAAGGGTAAATATGATATTAATATTACCCTAACACATGTCCTAATTCTATTGGATAAGTTTAATTCGACCAAAAACAAACTTAGGAATAAAATATGACCATTTAGGCCCACTTGGGTTAGATTAGGACATTTATTATTAATTTATTTAAAGAAGGGTTAAAATAGTTAAAATCAAAGTTTAATAAGTAAATCATTTTTAATATGGGGTTATACATAAGATAAATTTGACGATAAATATTCATTAGAAATCTAAAACGATATCCTACATAATGGTATTTTATTTATAATTTTTAGACATTAAATAATTTAATTTATTCATGACACAATTATGATACAGTAATTATCTTATTTATGAAATATTGACATAATTGATGTTATAAACACCAAAATAAATGTAATTTGAGGCTTTTTATGAATTCCACTAATTTTATAGGTTACTATGATATATTAGTGTTGATTTAATCAACTTGGTTTGAACGTATAATTCTGTTATTACTTTCACAAAAATCATATATCAAATAGTGTCAGAATTGACACAAAATAGTTTTTAAATCAAATATTATATTATTAATTGTTATTTTATTCCTAAAAATCTAAGGTTTGGCCAAATGACATATATAAGGATATATATATTAATAATAAACAATTTGGGGTTCGTTTGGCATATTATAGTAAGTGTATTAACCATATAGTGAAAGAAAACAAAAAGACACGGTAAAAGTTAAATTATTTAACTTAGAGTTAAATCTAATTGATAAGGTTAAAATAACAACCTAAACTTGTCTAAATCCTATTTCTTGATAGGATTTCGACCCATCCCCACTTTAGCTTCGAAATAAAACCCTTTGGAACCATTATAAACCGATTTTTACTTTAATATAAAATAATATTTTGAGATATTCCTAAGATTCCCTTCTCCTCCCTTATAAAAGGGAACCTCCTCCCTCTCTTCCTCACACAACTTTGAGCCTTCAAGCTTGTCCAACCCTTGCCAAAATCCCTTATACACTTCCCTAGTATCATCCTAGAGGTCCTGGTCTTCTTCAAAGACCATTCTTAGTTCTTTAAGTGGAGGCTAAGAAAAGGCGCGTCAAAAAGAGGTAATATCCATTACCGATCTTTTTCAATTTCATTCTTCTTCAACTTCTTCTTATTTAGTTGTTTCATGATAAAGTAATAACATCAGTATTTCTTATATACTGATATGTTATTATAAATATGAAACAACTCTAATTAACCTTCTATCCATCCTATGGAAAAAGGAAATCACCGCGCGTGCGTACGTACGGAATACCGTCTCCACGCCGTGGTGTAATCTATTTTCCGACACCACCTTAATTGGATGGGTATAAAGGTTTAATGAGTAACTATATATGATTATTATAAATTTATATTGATACTGAAATAGTATACATACACTTCAACACAATTCCATGACCATGGGAACGATATCATCGCTCGTGCGTACGTACGGAATACCGTCTCCACGACGCGATGTGATTCATTCTCAATGATTAACCATTCATGAATAATTATAAAGTATATATAATAAGTACTAATGAAATATATGACCTAATAATGATACTGGAATTATTTATATTTATATGTATGTCATCTACTTAATTCCATTCAATTCAATAAGGAAACGAAAACAGCGTTCATGCGTACGTACGGACTACCGTCTCCATGAACGGTGTATTTCTTTCCATTTACTGATTTATTATGTATATTCTGAATATATATATATAAATAATGTTTTATATTCTGGAATTAAGTAATCATGATCTAAGTAATCATATGAATAATTACAAGTTAAAAACACGAACGACAAATGAGACGATTTTACCCAAAACGCTACTTTAACATGAATTTACAAAAGAACGGGTAATATAAAGTCTTAAGTGGACCATATATGATATAATAACAATAAATATGATTCTGGAATAAGTCAATAACCTGATTTAAATCATTATACAGGAGGTTCGGACACTTATAAAGCAAGTCGGACCTAAGGTAAGGGAAATATCACAATCTCATTTTTATCCGAGATTGTTATTCGTAAGTATTTTCTGGGGTGTATTTTATCATCCACATCCAGGTTTCATAAATATGTAATATTATTTCCATCCACCTAAAATTGTTTAAATCCATTTTTACCCTTTGGTGAGTTTTTAGTAAAAGAAATGAAAGGAATCTTTTGTCGTTTTTCGTACGAGGTACTTTTTGACTTTTCCGACAAAAGTACGAAGAATGTTTTTTTAACTTATACGGAATGAATGGATTTTTAAAACTTTATTTCCAAGAATCTTCCTTTACAAGTTTTCATGTTTATTTTTAATCAAATTCTTTTAGTTTATAATTGTATGACATGTTAAGAAAAGAAAAGTGTTTTTTTTAAGTAGAAAGGATATTTTCCTCAAGAATGGAGTTCAAATGTTTTATCAAAATTATTTTCCATCTAAGATAATATAGGGTTCTGTTTTTATCCCTATTATTACATTGATTTGATTATGTTTTGAGGGAATTATTTTTATGAATTCATTTACCTTATATGATTTGTTTTATGATGTCATGATGTTTCAAGAATCCCATTTTTTGTTTTATGTGTTATGCGATGATGTATGATTTATGATTATGTGGAACACATAAGAAAGGAATCATTATAAGATGGGTGGGACCTATATCTCCCTCCAATGCATTGGGTAAATATTTCATATCTCATGAGATAGACATGGCTGGAATGGTAGGTTATACCGGTTCAGTGAAACAGGACTGAAACAAGGGTGACTCGATTTAGAAAGGGACTTTGTCCACTAAGGTAGTCTTGGAAATGAGTCATGACTAACAAGAAATTATTCTCTGTGATTATGTTTTTATGCCACAAAGTTTCATGTTTTAAGTTATGCTTATTGGGATTTCATTTCACTACTATGATTTATCCCATGTTATGAAACTATGCTCTCTTTTGCAGGTTAATATTTCCAAAAGTTATGTTCTTATGAATATGATGTGATTGATTTTTCTTTTGTTTACCCTTACTGAGCATTTTAGCTCACCCTTTTATGTTTTCTTTTCCCCAGGATATAAAGAAAGGTTTTAGGTAAAAAAAAGTGAAGATCTTTATGGGAGATATTGAAGATCTTTCACCACGATTAGAAGATTACATTCCGAGTTTCCAAAGACACTAAACTATTACGATCCTTGTGTGTGTGTTATTGTTATGTACTAAGTATTCTGCAAATGTAATGTAATGTCAATGTATGTCAAGCTTCAGGTCTCTACAGTTGGTATCAGAGGAAAGGTATAGTCAACCTTTGGAAACTAGGATGTGAAAGCCTTAGTAAGAACCCTAAGGATATGTCTAAGCATAGAACAAAATCTTAGTGTTTTAGAAATGGCCATGAATACCCTAGGATAAGACCTTAAGTGTGAAATTTTATCCTTGATTATGTGGTTTTCCTATTATAATTAGTGTTGCTCACACTATTCTTCTTGGTTTTAGTCAATGACTGGAACCCGAAGGAACCATGTTAATGCGGAATGTGATGGACAATGCAATGATTGTCCCCCTGAGCAACCAAACAATATGGGAGATGGAATGCAAAATCTTGTAGCCATGATCACACAACTTTCTCAAGCTATGAATCATGCATGACTTCCAAACGAGCAAAGGAAGGAGCAACATTCTATTGAATCCTTCATGAGGCAGCGCCCACCTTCTTTCAGCGGGTCTACTGATCCATTAGTTGCTGAACAATGGATTAGTACTACTGAAAAGATATTTTCAGTTATTTAATGTTCTGAACATGATAAAGTCATCCTAGCAGTGTATCGTTTGGAAGGAGATGCTGATCAATGGTGGAATCTTGTTAAGAATATGAGGCAAAGGGATGAAATTGAGTCTATGTAATGGGACGAGTTCAAGAACTTATTTTTCAATAAGTACTTCCCTCGTATTCTCTGAACAAAGATGGAGAAAGAGTTTCTTGAACTGAAGCAAAGGGATGATGAATCTGTTGGTACCTATGAAGCAAATTATACAAGACTTGCAAGGTACGCTTCTGGTATTATTATCCAACCTGAGAGTAAGATCGATCGATTCTTTAGTGGCTTAAAACCAAGTCTTCGAAGGGCGTTAGCCATAAGGGACTTCAATAGCTACGAAGAAATCATTCGATGTGCTCTCAAAGTCGAGATGGAGATTGGAGTAACCCATCAGTCACATGGGTTTGATAAGAAGAGGAAGATGGAATTCAAAGGAAAATCTAAAGAGCACACTGAAAAGAAGATGAGATTTCCCTTATGCTCAAAGTGTGGAAAGAAACATGGAGGGAGTTGTCTTAAAGGGACAAGTAAATGTTTCAAATGTGGAAAGGAAGGTCATCGGGCATTTGAATGCCGCGATAATGGGAAGAAGATGTCTAATGATGCAAATAAAGGAAGGGATACACAGAATGAACCTACTACACTTCAATGTTTCAAGTGCAAGGAGATGGAGAATTATGCCAATCAATGCCCAAATCCAAGGGTTGATGATGATGGTCAACGTCAACAAAATCATAAGGCTAAAGACAAAGGAAAGTCACATGAAATTTCTATCAGCGATGTGGAGTACGATAATGAAGTGGTGAAAGGTACACTTATCATCCACTCTAAAGTAGAAAATGTTTTATTTGATTCTGGATCCACTCACTCTTTTATTTCTGAAAACTTTTCTAAGGGTATCACCGTATTACCTCAACGATTAGATGTTGAGTTAGCTGTGACAACACCTAATGGCACAACAGTCGCATCAAAAGTTTATAATTCTTCTCCGATTGAAGTTTGTGGGAAAGTGCTTCCTGAAAATCTTGTGATCCTTCCTATAGTGGAATTTGATGTGATTCTTGGCTTGGATTGGCTTTCTCTACATGGAGCTCATATCAATTTCCAAAGAAGGGAAGTCACATTTCATATTCCAGATCAATATATGATCGTCTATCGATGCAAGGATGAATATAACCTTCCAGTGGAAATCCCTTCCATCTTATGGGTCCTGATTCCACTAAATGAAGGTTATTTATCTCAAATGGTTGGTGAGAAACTCACGATTAAGAATATTCCCATCGTACGGGAATTTGATGATGTCTTTCCGGAGGAATTACCGGGTCTTCCACCAAATCGTGAAGTTGAGTTTTCAATAGAACTCGTACCGGGTGCTTTGCCTATTTCGAAGACACCTTATAGAATGGCCCCAATTGAGTTGCAGGAATTGAAGAAGCAACTCCAGGAGAATCTTGATATGAGATTCATACACCCTAGTGCGTCACCTTGGGGATCACCTGTTCTATTTGTTAAGAAGAAAGATGGATCAATGAGACTCTGCATTGATTACCGAGAACTTAACAAGATCACTATCAAGAACAAATATCCTCTCCCACGCATTGATGATTTATTTGACCAACTATGCGGAGCTCAATACTTTTCCAAGATTGATCTTTGTTCAGGGTATCATCAATTAAGGGTCAAAAGGGAGGATATACCAAATACGGCTTTCCGTACAAGGTATGGACACTATGAATTTATAGTGATGCCATTTGGTCTTACTAATGCCCCTGCTATCTTCATGGATCTAATGAATAGAGTCTTTAGAGACTATCTTGATCAATTTGTGGTAGTCTTTATAGACGTTATTCTTGTCTATTCAAAGAGCAAGTAAGAGCATGAAGATCACTTGAGAATTATATTGAAGACCCTGGGAAAGGAGAAGATTTATGCCAAATTTACCAAGTGTGAATTTTGGCTTAAAAAAGTTGCATTTTTGGGTCACATAATCTCAAAAGAGGGGATATCTGTGGATCCAGCAAAAACAGAGGTTATCGAAAGATGGTCGAGACCAACAACAGTAACTGAGATCCGAAGTTTTCTTGGTTTGGCTGGATATTATCGACGTTTTGTAAAATATTTTTCACGATTATCTAATCCACTCACCAAGTTGACTCGGAAAGGAGTTAAGTTTGTTTGGACAGAGGAATATGAATAGAATTTCAAGGAGTTGAAAAGAAGGTTATCCAGTGCACCTGTGCTCACACTGCCTTGTAGTGGAGAAAGGTTTGTGATATACAGTGATGCATCCAAGAAGGGATTGGGGTGTGTTCTTATGCAAAATGATATGGTGATAGCTTATGCTACATGAAAGTTGAAAATACATGAGCAAAATTACCCAACACATGATTTGGAGTTAGCTGCGGTAATCTTTGCATTAAAGATTTGGAGGCATTACCTTTATGGTGAAAGGTGTGATATTTATACTGATCATAAAATTTTAAAGTATATTTTCACACAAAAGGAGCTGAATATGCGTCAAAGAATATGGTTGGAGCTGATTAAGGATTATGACTGCTTAATCCATTACCACCCTGGGAAAGCAAACAAGGTGGCAGATGCATTAAGTCGACAAGACAATGCTAGTTTATCCATGATGAGGATCACAAAAGATCCAATATTTATGGATTTACAAAGGATGGATCTTAGAATTATAATGGAAGGGGGAAAATCTTATCTTTCTCAAATGAATGTTCAACCATCTATACATGTGAATATTAAAGAGGCACAAAAAGAAGATGTAGAGTTACAAAAGAAGGTGAGAAATGTTCCTGAATTCAACCTTGATTGTGATGGGATAATAAAGTTCAGGAATCGGGTTTGTGTTCCTCCCATCCCCGAATTAAAGAAGGAGCTGCTGGATGAGGCTCATAGTTCTTCATTCTCTATTCATCCTGGAAGCACGAAGATGTATAGGGACCTGAAAGAGTACTTCTGGTGGGATGGCATGAAAAGAGATGTTGCTGAATATGTCTCTCGATGCTTGGTTTTTCAACAAGTTAAAGCTGAGAGACAAAAGTCTAAGGGGATGTTACAACCATTACCCATACCCAAATGGAAATGGGAAAACATCACTATGGACTTTGTCACAGGACTTCCTAAAACATCCAAAGGCAATAATGCTATTTGGGTCATAGTTGATCGTCTTACAAAGTCTGCACACTTCATTGTTATTAGAGAGGATTTCTCTCTAAATCAGCTTGCCAGGATATATGTAAAGAAAGTGGTAAGATTGCATGGAGTACCACTTTCTATTATATCTGATCGGGATCTGAGATTTACCTCGAAGTTCTGGCGAAGTCTTCAGCATACTCTGGATACAGAGTTGAGTTTCAGCACTGCTTATCATCCCCAGACAGACGGTCAGTCTGAGAGAATAATTCAAACCCTAGAAGATATGTTGAGTGCTTGCTCTATGGATTTAAAAGGAGGTTGGGATCAACACCTACCTTTGGTGGAATTTTCTTATAATAATAGCTTTCACTCCAGTATTCAGATGGATCCTTATGAAGCTCTCTATGGAAAGAAATGCAGGACTCCAACTTGCTGGGATGAAGTTGGGGAAAGAAAGCTATTAGGACCTGATCTCATTGATGAAATGGCAGAAAAGGTCAGATTTATTCAACAACACATAAGAGCAGCTCAGAGTCGATAGAAAAGTTATGCCGACAATCGAAGAAAAGACATAGAGTTTGAAGTGGGTGATAAAGTTTTCTTACGAATATCTCCCTGGAAGAGGGTTATGAGATTTGGAAAGAAGGGGAAGTTGAGCCCTAGATATATCGGTCCTTTTGAAATACTAGATCGTGTTGGAAAGGTAGCTTACCGATTGGCGCTTCCACCGAATCTCTCTCAAGTTCATGATGTGTTCCATGTATCTCTCCTGAGAAAGTACATACCTGATCCTTCACATGTACTCAGCTCAGAAGTTGTACCGCTGGAGCAAGATCTTTCTTATGAAGAACAACCGATAGAGATTCTGGATCGTAGCGAAAAAGTCCTACGAAACAAGACCACTCGATTGGTGAAAGTTTTATGGAGGAACCACCAACTTGAAGAAGCTACATGGGAGCTTGAGGATATGATGAGGGAGAAGTATCCTCATCTGTTTGTTACAAAGTGACGAATTTCGAGGGCAAAATTCTTTTTAAGGGGGGTAGAATGTAACACCTGAGATTTTTATGAGTAATATTTTGTTTTTATATATAATCAAAGGAATCTTTCACTACATACTAGCTTGGCTTAATTTACACGCAATCGCGACCTTCCTCGATAGCTTGTGTCGTACGCAATACCGAGTTTCACTAAACAACGATATGCTATTAAAATATTATTAAAACTAGCCGTTATGAATAGTAATAACCACTTTTTGAAATTTTATAAATTTTATTTTTCAAAATGGACTTCATTTTTGGATTCGGAATACCGAAATTAGCCTAGGGTGAAATTTTGGTATTTTTCTGAAAACTTTCAATTTTTGATGAATAGTGAAACCACTAAGTGGTAGATTAAAAATTGAATTTTGCATAAAACTTAATTTTACCGCTTCTGTGAATGGAATTTTAAAAATCCGACAGACACGGTTGATATCCGTAAGTAAAATGTGGTTCAATGAGATAAAAATAATTTTTTGGTGAATAGTAACTTTTTACTTTTTTTACCGCGGTTAATAGTAAATAGGGTAACTAAGGGTAAATATGATATTACTATTACCCTAACACATGTCCTAATTCTATTGGATAAGTTTAATTCGACCAAAAACAAACTTAGGAATAAAATATGACCATTTAGGCCCACTTGGGTAAGATTAGGACATTTATTATTAATTTATGAAAAGAATGGTTAAAATAGTTAAAACCAAAGTTTAATAAGTAAATAATTTTTAATATGGGGTTATACATAAGATAAATTCGACTATAAATATTCATTATAAAGCTAAAACGATTTCATACATAATGGTATTTTATTTATAATTTTTAGACATTAAATAATTTAATTTATTCATGACACAATTATGATGCAGTAATTGTCTTATTTATGAAATATTGACATAATTGATGTTATAAACACCAAAATAAATGTAATTTGAGACTTTTTATGAATTCCACTAATTTTCTATGTTACTATGATATATTATTGTTGATTTAATCAACTTGGTTCGAACGTATAATTCTGTTATTACTTTCACAAAAATCATATATCAAATAGTGTCAAAATTGACACAAAATAGTTTTTAAATAAAATATTATATTATTAATTGTTATTTTATTCCTAAAAATCTAAGGTTTGGCCACATGACTTAGATAAGGATATATATATTAATAATAAACAATTTGGGGTTCTTTTGGCATATTATAGTAAGTGTATTAACCATATAGTGAAAGAAAACAAAAAGACACGGTAAAAGTTAAATTATTTAACTTAGAGTTAAATCTAATTGATAAGGTTAAAATAATACCCTAAACTTGTCTAAATCCTATTGGTTGATAGGAGTTCGACCCATCCCCACTTTAGCTTCGAAATAAAATCCTTTGGAACCATTATAAACCGATTTTGACTTTAATATAAAATAATATTTTGAGATATTCCTAAGGTGCCCCTCTCCTCCCTTATAAAAGGGCACCTCCTCCCTCTCTTCCTCACACAACTTTGATCCTTCACGCTCGTCCAACCCTTGCCAAAATCCCTTCTCCACTTCCCTAGTATCATCCTATAGGTCCTGGTCTTCTTCAAAGACCATCCTTAGTTATTTATGTGGAGGCTAAGAAAAGGCGCGTCAAAAAGAGGTAATATCCATTACCGATCTTTTTCAATTTCTTTCTTCTTCAACTTCTTCTTCTTTAGTTGTTTCATGATAAAGTAATAACATAAGTATTTCTTATATACTTATATGTTATTATAAATATGAAACAACTCTAATTAACCTTCTATCCATCCTACGGAAAAAGGAAATCACCGCGCGTGCGTACGTACGGAATACCGTCTCCACGCCGTGGTGTAATCTATTTTCCGCCACCACCTTAATTGGATGGTTATAAAGGTGTAATGAGTAACTATATATGATTATTATAAATTTATATTGATACTGAAAT
This sequence comes from Viscum album, assembly GCA_963277665.1. Lineage (NCBI taxonomy): Eukaryota > Viridiplantae > Streptophyta > Magnoliopsida > Santalales > Viscaceae > Viscum > Viscum album. Next base: position 1,209,301,733 of record OY728166.1, read on the forward strand.
AGTATACATACACTTCAACACAATTCCACGACCATGGGAACGATATCATCGCTCGTGCGTACGTACGGAATACCGTCTCCACGACGCGATGAGATTCATTATCAATGATTAACTATTCATGAATGATTATAAAGTATATATAATAAGTACTAATGAAATATATGACCTAATAATGATACTGTAATTATTTATATTTATATGTATGTCATCTACTTAATTCCATTCAATTCAATAAGGAAACGAAAACAGCGTTCATGCGTACGTACGGACAACTGTCTCCATGAACGGTGTATTTATTTCCATTTACTGATTTATTATTTATATTCTGAATATATATATCTAAATCATGTTTTATATTCTGGAATTAAGTAATCATGATCTAATTAATCATATGAATAATTACAATTTAAAAACACGAACGACAAATGAGACGATTTTACCCAAAACGCTACTTTAACATGAATTTATAAAAGAACGGGTAATATAAAGTCATAAGTGGACCATATATGATATAATAATAATGAATATGATTCTGGAATAATTCAATAACATGATTTAAATCATTATACAGGAGGTTCAGACACTTACAAAGCAAGTCGGACCTAAGGTAAGGGAAATATCACAATCTCATTTTTATCCGAGATTGTTTATTCGTAAGTATTTACTGGGGTGTATTTTATCATCCACATCCATGTTTCATAAATATGTAATATTATTTCCAACCACCTACAATTGTTTAAATCCATTTTTACCCTTCGGTGAGTTTTTAGTAAAAGAAATGAAAGGAATCTTTTGTCGTTTTTCGTACGAGTTACTTTTTGACTTTTCCGACAAAAGTACGAAGAATGTTTTTTTTAACTTATACGGAATGAATGGATTTTTAAAACTTTATTTCCAAGAAGCTTCCTTTACAAGTTTTCATGTTTATTTTTAATCAACTTCTTTTAGTTTATAATTGTATGACATGTTAAGAAAAGAAAAGTGTTTTTTTTAAGTAGAAAGGATATTTTCCTCAAGAATAGAGTTCAAATGTTTTATCAAAATTATTTTCCATCTAAGATAATATAGGGTTCTGTTTTTATCCCTATTATTACATTGATTTGATTATGTTTTGAGGGAGTTATTTTTATGAAGTCATTTACCTTATATGATTTGTTTTATAATGTCATGATGTTTCAAGAATCCCATTTTTTGTTATATGTGTTATGCGATGATGTATGATTTATGATTATGTGGCACACATAAGAAAGGATTCATTATAAGATGGGTGGGAACTATATCTCCCTCCAATGCATTGGGTAAAGATTTCATATCTCATGAGATAGACATGGCTGGAATGGTAGGTTATACCGGTTCAGTGAAACAGGACTGAAACGAGGGTGACTCAATTCAGAAAGGGACTTTGTCCACTAAGGTAGTCTTGGAAATGAGTCATGAGTAACAAGAAATGATTCTCTATGATTATTTTTGTATGCCACAAAGTTTCATGTTTTAAGTTATGCTTATTGGGATTTCATTTCACTACTATGATTTATCCCATGTTATGAAACTATGCTCTCTTTTCCAGGTTAAGATTTCCAAAAGTTATGTTCTTATGAATATGATGTGATTGATTTTTCTTTTGTTTACCCTTACTGAGCATTTGAGCTCACCCTTTTATGTTTTCTTTTCCCCAGGATATAAAGAACGGTTTTAGGTAAAAAAAGGGAAGATCTTTATGGGAGATATTGAAAATATTTCACCACGATTAGAAGATTACGTTTCAAGTTTCCAAAGACACTAAACTATTACGATCCTTGTGTGTGTGTTTTTGTTATGTACTAAGTATTCCGCAAATGTAATGTAATGTCAATGTACGTCAAGCTTCGGGTCTCTACAGGTAATCACCAAAATATTACTTAACCCACATCCAACCACCACATCATTCCCCTGAAACCATGTATCTCAATAATAATGTCCAAGACATCCAATATCACTGGCCATCTCCTCAACAATATGACCTTGCTACCTCATATAACATCCATGATTCCCAACTAGTGATCAACATCACTCAAATATCTAGGATAATCCCAACCAGATGACCATGTCACCTCCATCCTAAAGACCATGCCCCCTCAATCCCTCAATCCATTCATCTCAAAATCCCATTGACCACATGACATGAAATTAAATAATTTCTTATATATAATTCAAATAAAATTAAATAAACAGATTGATTTACTTAAAAAGACACCTCGTCCTACTACCCAAGGTGGTCTACGTCCTCTATCATAGCCTCGTACAAGTAAACAAGGTGAGGTCATGCACAACAGCATCCCATAAGGTTATATAGTAAATTTAACATCAATAAATAGGGTCTCTCTTGACTACCCAATGGTATGATAAATTTCTCACCCCCCAAATCGACCCCAAAGATTTGAAGAAAGGTATGCACCACCTACCTTGGACTCATAAATGCTGGCATGTCTGGTATTAGCCTCCAACTTGAAGCGGTTTGGAAGAAATCAATGATTCTATAGAACGACCTGAAAATAGGGTAAAACCGCTCAAAAAAATTAGAACCCCATGAGATGAGAGAAAAGAGAATAAGATTCATGGGTGAGGAGAGCCTTACCGATACGATTCCAATGCACCTAATGGCATATGAAATAAAGCGCGGGAGAGGGAGAGGGAGCACACCCTAGTTGGATGAAAGAAAGGTAGAATCTCAGTCTACAATGTGTGACCAAGAGATGAAAAGAACAGGGAAGAAAGAAAATGGAGGGAGTGTTAGAAAGGTAATGTCACCCCTTTGATGATCTGGAATGGTTACCTCACATAAATTGAAAACCATGTGGAAATTGTGAAAAACCCACTACCCAATGCTCTTGGTACACAGTGTTTCACCAAAAAGTTTTCCAAATAGTGTGAAAAACATTCATGAGAACTCTATTAAAAACTATATAATTGGTTGCATAGTTGTGTTCTCTGACCAACATGGTTTTTCAAAACACGTGGAAGAGAAAAATTGGGACACATGGTTAGCTGGAAGAGGCCACACAGTTTAAGAAAAATTTTGTTCCTTGACCTGCAACTCCCAAAATAAGCCTTTGATGCTCATGAACCCATTTTAAAAACCTCAGGAACTCTCTGATCCTCTAAACCCTTAAAAGACATGATATTGTGTTGAAGGAAAACTAAGAATCAGGTTCTGATGATCAAAAAAGAATTTGGCATACCCACCAATTCAACATGCGTCTCATCAAGTTCTCCTGTGTCATACTCGACACCCATCATAATCCTACATTTCATCGATTCCTGCCTCATTCCCATGTCATACATGGAACCAATGAGGCAACACATCTCAATAGATGCTAAAAGAAATCTCAATGCCTCACAATCAAATCAACTATTTCATTGAAATGTTGTCAAGATGCATCTCACCTCTGTAACCACGTCTCCTTGATGCCCCGATGTCAAAGCACCTCAATAATCCACACACCCAATGATGCTCAAATATAAAACCTGGTGCCAGACACCTCGTATATATTTATATCACACACCCGAGCTAGTTACAACATACTATCCAATGTATGGTTATTCTATATGTATAGATAGTGAACCTCATAATCCCAAAATTAACATACCTCAACAACCCATACCAAAAGTAAACATAAAAAATAGAAACACCCATGACATACATTTGACCATTGTTGGCTCACCGTCTTACTCAGTACTGGTCTACTCCACAGCATTCACTTTCCTTGATTCCCAATAGCAATAAGCCTGGACTCCTTGTGGTGCTGTATCAGCCATAGGCCAGTGAACCAACAGCTGGGTCCCACTATCTCTACCATATCCTCCACCTTTGGTTAAATCTCAGCTACCCTCACGTGATACTAATCCATGACCAATCTCAGACACCCGAGTCTGGCCTTGTCCCTAACAATCGACTATCTAAGAAGACCTCCTATAGAACCTATCAAGGTTAATGACTTTTCCACATGCCCAGAACTCCTTTGGATGACTCCCATACTAATTCTAGACATTTCATGGATACCCACACTAAAGGAAAGCAATCAATATCCCACTCTGAGGTGGTCTTCTCAAGTCCTTAGTCTGATTTCCCTAGTGGAACTCGTCTTGGCCTAGCTTCCTATTATCTAACGAATTTCCACTGACATCACCTGATGTCGCTACCCGGCTCGATCAAGACCTGTAATTCATATTTCCTTCATCTATGAGTGTCTGGTTCACTGACTCTAAGAATGAGGTCAACATAAATTTATTTACCTACACCCAAATTGTGTGTTGTAACCATCCTCAAAGAACATCGCCCTCAAGGATTCATCACTCAACAAGTCGGGTGTGAAGAGAGATAACTTATTTAATCTCACTATATAGTCCATGAAAAACATGTCACCCTACTAAAGGCTCAATAACTCCTGATCCCTTTCAACCCTCAGTGTCTCTGGGAAGAATATCTAGAAGAACATTGCATCAAATTCCTTCTAGGACAGTCCCTCATTTCATCCTACCTTCACCTGCACATCCCACTAGTGCACAAACAGTCTCTGAGGATGTATGTTTCCAGTTTCACCCTCCACCCTATAGGCATCTCAAGTTTCTTGAAGATCATCTTCATAGACTCAATGAAATTCACAACTGTTTATGGACTACACTCAACATGAAAAAGTAGTGAGTGTTGCAATTGGAACTCCCAAGTAAGATTATCCATGGATAAATATGCTCCCTGATCTCCCTTATCAATACCCCAGATCACCCATAACAGGATCTCTTTATGTTTCTCATCCAAGCATGGTAAAAAATCAGTAAGATCTGGTGGCTTACCCACCTCCACTGGAACCTATGTCTGAGCTTATCCCAAAACCTATCCTTGATTTTTTACCTACTCTTACTAACCCTCAGGGGTCTCAACATACTCATGATCATGTGGCAGTAATCCATCACCCTCCTAACACTCCATATTATTCATCTAGGAGGAACCTACTAAATTCCATCAACATGGTCAGAAAACCCAAGTAAGTTTTATATAAAACACATATAGGGAGAGCAGTAAAAGAAAGAAAATACCCAATACCCTTACAATTTCCTTTCACCACCATGACACATGAAATCCCGTCCTCATGGGCTCTTTACCCACCCTCAATAGATCCAAGTATCAAATTTACTATGGGACATGCCCGTCCAAACGATCACATTGTAACAAACTGATGACCAAGTCATCCAACCTGGTGATCAAAATCACACCTTTCCATAATACCTTCCCACTCCTATAAGATTCAGTCTCATTTCACATTTCAAAATTATTATATATATATATATATATCACATGTAATATCACATTTTAAAAATCAATTTCATATCATGACATAAGCATATTAAATTTGAACATTATATTATGTTCCTATTACAGAATAATTATGCATACACAAACACACCATGCCTTGCCAGGCCAAGGTTACAAATCTAATCTCTTATCATACCCGGCCAAGGTTCATAAATCATAACATTAAACATCACATTTAAATTGAACCACTAGAGGTGGAAATCATATAAACTGTAAATTGAGAAAAATGATATAGAAATTCCCACACATGGTAACTTGGCATATGTCTTGTCCATGGTGATGTAGGCACCCAACCACGAGTTCTAAACCCACTTCTGAAAACATCCTATTCTTAGGTATACCATATCACAAATATTAATACCAACTAAAAAGAAAAGGAAACCTAGATCTCCTTAGTATTCATCCTCAAATTTCCACTAAATCCCATTCAATAACTCCTATAATACAACTTTTAGTGTCCCCAACACAATTATCCACCTAAATAGTGTTGTTGTGTTAGGTGCCATAGGACTTAGGTGCACCTCCCCAAATACCAAGGGGTGACGACTCACAACAAGGGTGTAATAAAGGATAACGTGGAGGTTATACCCTTAGGGTAATAATATAATAGAGTTCTGAGTATATATATATATATATATATTATCATGCAGTGGAAAAGAAGACTTAGCATACTCGAACTAGAACCACCGAAGGTGGAAGCACGATAAAAAATATACAACAGTGGTAGCATAAATATACAAAAGAAGAAAAAATAAATTACCAAAAAACATACTACTTATAAAAATTAAAATAAAACATGTATTCAATATAGATCATACAATACAATATATAGAAAAGGGGGTCACCCATGGCTAACCATAGTAGATAAATACAGATAAGAATGAAGAAACAGGAAGAAAAAAAAAGGAAAACTCCATCTAAGTCATGACCTCAATGTCCCATGCCAACATCCATGCCAACTCAACTAGGATTCAGATCTTGAGCTCTAACCCTTACCTGAATGTGAAAGCATAAATTTTGTACACATCCCAAAGGTCCCTTATAGGTTGTGAGAACATTTCTTGGTAGGATACCAACCAAGTGTGCATACCTAACATAACTATTTAAGAAGGTGTGAACTTAATAAATAAATTAACATATCTTGTGAAAAAGTAAACACAAACTTCCTTGGTGATCAACTTCCACCAAGAATTCATCACCTGCCTCGACCAATGTCATAATCTCATGATAGCAGAGGATCCTTGGCCCATGGACTAAGGTATCCCCTGAATAGATCAGCCCAAGTGAACCCTCGAGTTCCACCCCAAAGTAAGAAACCTGGAACCCCATGCCTCATGAAACCTTGTGTCTCAAATAAATCGACGATGTCCCAAAGGTATGACCAAAAAAAAGTAATTGTTACCTCAAACTGATGACCAAAATAACTCCTCGGATTGAAGCCCGACATCCAAAGGCACAACGATATTTGTCCTCAAATAAAAATCACCATCGAATCATAGCATGATGTCATGATGAACATCGATCTCTATCCTCCCAAAGTAATTCAGCCTTATGGCCTCAATATAGTGATCTTCATCCCTCGATTGATAGACTCAACACTATCAATAGAAGGCTCCTCAACTTCCACATGGATTTCTATGGTAATAACCCACAAACTAATTTCCTAATCCACACTATCGGGGGGATTTACCCAAAAAAGTGGTCAAAAAACATAATCACTAAGTCAACCTATGTGAACATGACACGAATTAGTGCTTTGGATATCACGAGTGAGTTGTAATCACCAAAATAGTACCTAAGCAACATCCAACTAGCACATCAGGCCTCTAAAACTATGTTGATCAAGTCTGATGGCCAAGACATCCACTGTCAAGGTCTATGACCTCAACCTGATTTCCTTACCAGCTCATCTGACGTCCATGATGCCCAACAAGTTATTAATATCACTCAAATATCTAGTACAAGAACAACCAGATGACCATGTCACCTCTATCCCGATGAACATGCCACTTAAATACCTCGAGTCAAGCCTATCATGATCCCATGTACCACATCACATACAGTTCAATCATTTAATATATAAAATTCAAATAAAATTAAATAAAAAATCAATTTATTTAAAAATACTCCCCCAGCCTACTACCCAAGGTGGTCAAAAACCTCTAACCTAGCCTCGCACAAGTAAAGAATGTGAGGTTGTGACCAATGGGATCCCATAAGGTCATATGGTCAATTTAACATCAAGCAATAAGGTGTCTCTCAAATACCAAATAGAGTTATAAAATAAAAACCCCCAAATCAACAACAAAAACACAAATAAAGTTATGAACCACCTACCTTGGATGTGTAGATGTAGTCATGCCTAGTATTAGCCTCTAACTCAATGTGGTTTTCATGAAATTGAAGATTCTGTCAAATGCCCTAAAATTGGGTAAACCCACTAGGACATATTTCTCACTTGTGTGGTGAGATCAGAGAGAAGAAGAGTAATTGGTGAGGAGATCCTTATCGATATGATTCCAACACAACCAACAGAGGATTAAATGGGGCTTGGATGAGGGAGAGGAACCATACCCTAGTTAGAAGGAAAAAAGGGATGAGCTCTCTTTGTAGCGTGCGACCAAGATAGGAAAAGGAAATAAGATGAAAGAAAAAGGAGTTATGGTTAGATAAGTAATTTTACCCCATTAATGAGGCTATATGGTTAGATCACACAGTTAACAAAATGTACAGTAATCGTGCAACACCGACTTCCCAAATCTCGATGTATGCACAATTACCCCACATAGTTTTCCAAACTATGTAAAAAATATACGTGATACCTCAGTCAAAAACTTTAGATATAGATTTATAGTTGTGTTCCCGGACCCACATGGTTTTTAAAACCATGTCTTAATACAAAATCGGGTCACATAGTTATCTAGAAGTGGCTACATGGTTTACCCTAAACCTTGCACCTTGACATGCAACTCCCAAAATAAGACATTGGGTCATCAACACTCCCAAAAGCATTCCAAACACTTGAGGCACTCTCCATGCCTATAAACTAGTCAAAATATTGATATTATGTTGATGGAAAACTCAAAATTAGGTTCTAACAATCAAAAACGAAATAGGCATACCCACCGATTAAAAAATTCAAAATGGGAGATGTTTTTTACCCGATTCAAAAACCTGGGTTGTTACATAATCCTTGGTATATGAAGATTATGTCATATGGATTAATCCTTGGCACATATATATGAAATCATTTTTATGTTGTTTCTAAATTACTATTATTTCATGATCTTGTGTTGTAATCATTGTTTAATCCATGCCATTATGATATCATCTCTTTATTCCATGATTTCAATATTATGATCATTCTCATTATGATATCATGTTACGCCTCATGTCTATCATGTTTTTATTTATTATAAAGTTTACCCTCATTCAAAATCTAAGCTCACCACTTCTTATGTTTCCCTTTTATCAGGTTATAATGAAAAGTATTATGCATGCTTATACTTGAATAATATCTTATGTGGATAATTTCTTTATGATTTTGAAGACCTATTATAGATTTAATAGATACTTATATAGTGTAAAAAAATTCTTTCTTTATAGAGAACAGTTGATAATTAGAAATTTATTATTTTTCTTAACTCTCTATAAATCTAGACTTAAAGGTACAGGGTTTTTAAATGTGAGATAGATATTTTAATAATTAATGTGTTTCAAATCCATTGCTAAAAGTTAGGGGTTTTTTGGAACCTTATTAAGGAGTTTGGATCCAAGGAACTACATTATCAGGTTACCATTAATTACTTTTTTAAAATTTAGCTCGATTATCCGACCTGTTGACCAAAGTGACACGTAATGGTATAAAGTTCACATTGTTAAAATAATTTGAGGAAATTGTTTAGGATATAAAGGGGATATTGGTCATTACATTAGTTTTGACTCTAACATTAAGAAATGAATGATTTTTAATATATATTGATGCATCACATAATGTATTGGGCTATATCCTTATGAAAAATTATAGATTGGTTGCTTATGCATCGAGGAAACTGAAGATATATGAAAAAAAAATATCCAAATCATGATCTTAAATTGGTAGTTGTAAATTTTTTATTAAATATGAGTAAGATCTATCTCTATGGTGAGATATTTTAGATATAAAAAGGTAATAAGAGTTTAAAATACATTTTCTAGAAATGAAAAAAACAACTCAATGTAAAATAGGAAAGATATCTATAACTACTAAACTAATATGATTGTTCAATACACTACTATATTTTAAATGAAAAAAATGTGCCTTATAGCTTAAATAAGAAAAATCCTGGAGTTCTAACCAATATGAGGATATAATATGATTATATTTTCATAGAGTAGCTAAAGTTTTATAAGGGAATTGTTGGGTAAGGGGAAACATCATTCCTTTTCCAAATGATTTCTACAACATTGTTACTAGTGATGATAAATAAATTCCAACATGGAGATATGGGTTTAGAAAAGATAATTAAGTCCATTAATGATGTAAAATTAACATAATTCCCCTATGGTAATTTTCAAATAAATTTTGTAAAGAGACTATCTGTTTCATCTATACCAGAGCTAAGTGAATTACTAGATGATTCACATAGCTCAAAATTTTATATACACCCTAGTAACATAAATATGTATAGGGATTTAAGAAAAACTTTATATTAGGATAGTATAAAATATGAAATTGTGGACTATGTGTCTAGATTCGTGGTATTCCAGAAAGAAAAGGCTGAAATACAGCATCCTAAAGAATACATGTAACTTGTCCCTATACAAATGTCAAAGAAGGAAAATGTTACAATGGAATTTTTCACTGGACATCTAAGACTTCTAAAAGGAATAATTCTTTATGTGTTATTTTGGATTTTCTTACCAAGTTTTCACTTATCATAGAAATATAGTAGGGATTACCTCTTGAATATCTTGAATGACTCTATATTAAGAAAAAATTGAGACCTTACTTTTCAACCCTATCTAATGTATAATATCATAACCCTCATTTCACATTGAAATTTAAGAGGATATTTCAAAATGTTCTCGACAATGAAGTAAATTTAAGCATAGTCTATCATCCCCAAACTAAAGGGAAGTATAAAAGGAATACTTATACATTATAGGACATGGTGATATAATAGTCTATTAACTTACGAGGTTCATGGTATCCGTATCTACCTCTTATAGAAGTCATATACAATAATAATATTTACTTGATCATCCAAATGGCACCGTATAAGGAATTGTATTGGAAGATATTTCATGCTCAAAATTTTGGGTAGAATTTTTAGGAAGGAATATAGTGGGCCCAAAACTTATGGACGAGATAAATCCGAATGTACGGACTATTCAGAATCATATCAAATAAGATCAATGAATACAAAAGATCTATGCTGGTAATAAAATGACAGACATGGAAATTCATGTTGTGGATCATGTATTCTTAAAATTTTCCCCATTAAAGGGAATTATAATATTTGGTAAAAATGTGTAGTTAATCCCAAGGTACATTGGGCCTTTTGAAATTGTAGATATAATTAGAGTAGTAGCTTACCAATTTCATATTCCACCCAACCTTCCTAAAGTTCAAAACGTCTTCTATGTTTCATTATTGAGGAAGTACATGTCATACCCAACACATGTACTCACATATGAGGGGAAAATGTTGGAACTTGAATAGTCTTATAATGAAGATCATATCCAAGTCCTCTATACTAAGGATAAATTATTGTGGAATTGGATAACTCGATTGGTGGAATTTCTTAGAGAAATAAAAAACTAGATGAGTCAACATAGGAGTATGAAAAAGCTATGAGGAAGTAATTCCCACATATTTTTAATAAATAGAATATATCCAAATTTTTAGAAATACATTATTTATAGAGGGATTTAATACCCAATACTTACTCTACCAGGTAAACACTGTATCTAAAAAATAATTACAAAATATACAATCTAAAGAGACTTTATTCATTATTATATTTAATTGTTAAATTCCAAAATTATAAAACTTAAATTTGAAAAAACTAATTTAATTTTAATATTAATTATATAAAAACTATCTTAGGGTGCATTTCTTGGGGGTTTTTTTTTTCTAAAATAGATTATTTTTTAGGTGAATCTTGAAAATAAAGCTTTTACTAAAAATAAAAATTTATATAAAAAAGGCCTAGAGGATTATAAGGCCTTAAAATTGATCGATGTTGTAATATTTAAAAATATGTTTTTAAAAAATACTATATTAAATTTAGAAAACTTATTATTAACATTTCAAAGACATAAGTAATAATTTCCAATAAAAACTATTAATATAATTTAGTTTTAAATTAAATATAATTTTGGTAAAAATTGGTTTCATATTGATATGAAAGCTATATATTTGTTTTTATAATAATCCAATTTATTTCATGAAAACCAAAAAAATTTGATAATTTTATCCTACACATAAATCTTATGCATAAAAATGCATTTTTTTCTAGAAATGAATTTTTTATCCATTACATGTGCTAATACTATAATTATTTTTTTTATCAATTTTAGAAAATGAATCAAACAAAATTATTTTCATGTTTTTAATCAAAAATTTCAAATTATTTAATAAGAGAAATTTCATTTATTGGAATAAAATTATGATACCAATGTAAATATTAGCAAATCACGGTAAAAGGGTTATTTTTAAAGAATATTAGTTTTCTAAATATTGTTTAATTTTAAAAGTATCTATTTTAATATTAAGACTATAATATAAATTTGGAAAATAAAAATAAATAATTTAGCACTTTTTAATTGGTAATTAATGTTAAATATTATTAATAACACATAAAAATTAAAATGTCATCTTTCCACACAAATGGTTTCTCTACACATTATATGTTCTAATTTCAAAGTTAATTATCTCATATTAATAAATTTAATTAGGTTAAATGGATCGCATATTTTAATTAATCATGTCTAAATTTAATATATAGGCTCATCTTATGTTTTTAGTGATAAAATAGTAACTATGATTAATATTTAATCAAGATTAATAAGTGTTAAAAAGGATAATAAAATCCGGATAGGATTTTACTAAATCAATTTAACACTTAAAACTTATATAATAGTTTTGTTGGGTTGGAAAGTCATAACTGCAAGTCTCACTAATATTTTCCTAGCGAAATCACCTAACTCACAAAACCCGCCTAACCCCCATGTGAAAACATTTTTACCCCTTACCTAACTTTAGTTTCCATGAAAAATTCCCTCTTTACCCTAAAAAGGATATATCTCCTACTCATTTCCACATCCCAGTCCACCCTAAAGGAATTTATTTTGAATTTAACTTCCTTTTACATATCTAAAGTCATCCAAAGGTATTATTATAGTTATAAGGAGTCCTCCCAAGTTATAACAAGCTACATAGTAAGATAAGGGTTTTCAATCATTTTCTTTCCTTTTTAAATCAAACTATCTTATTATAATACCATTTCCACATATTTCACTAATCATAATTTCATTGTATTATATCCCATTTGATATTTTGTTAATGGGATACTAATTATCTTTTCTCATTATATACTTGTTCCTATAATATTATTATGCTGACATAAGGGTTCTCATTCCACACATTCCATTTTCAATTACAAACCTTTATTGTAATGTCATCATGCTTATAATACTATGAATTATCACCCATTTGATATATTTACAATGATATTACATCTCATTGGATCCGTTTACTAAGTCACCATAATACCCAAGGATCCTAAATTTGGGAAGTAAAGAGTATGTGGTTATCTTATCTCTTATTTACCTCTATGAATACTAGAAATTTTATGTGTTATAGGATATATGTACCTAGGGGTAATCACCCAAAAATGGATGGTTGAGTTTAAAATCAATATTCACTCTGGATCATGATAAGTGTGACTAAGACTACACACTTGGATAGACACTCCTAGGGGTTATTCTTTGAAAAGTCACATCCACTTTATAAACCATATTGAAGGATTTTTTTAATAGTCAAAACTATTGAAATCAATTAATATATTTTATTAAGAACATAAAAAATTGAAAGTTACCTTCAATGATACCTGATATGTTTTTCATTTATAAGGTACTTTTCTATTAACTTGATAATACCCCATAGTTTCTATTTTGATTATGTATTATTTAACTATCCATTTTCACTCTATGTATGGCTTATTTCCATGTTATCCCACTTATATAGCCCCTAAATTCATCAATTTTTCTCATGAGAAAAATGGTTTGGGTATTTGGTGTCGGTATACCTACTGAAAGAATTATTTCTTGGGTGTTTCCTAGATGAAAATAATTATGTCTTCATTATGACCTAGATGGAAGAAATAATGTATTGGTTGAGGTGTTGAGGGTAAAGATCAAGATGTATGGAATTATGCATCACATCTATATGAATTATTTTATTGTTATCCATGTTATTATTTTTAATATTTATTTTATCCATGGATATTTTTTCATTCTCATGAAATTGATTATATGTCATTTTTATTGATTTCTCACTTTACCATCAATTTTATGCTTTTTATGATAGCTTTCTCTATACATAGACCCTTACTGAATATTTGATCTCACCCGTCATATATTTTTATTTCCCAAAGGTACCAATAAGTGATCTTGGAATAAACTATTGGATTCACTAAAAGGAATAATAAAATTTCCAAAGGTTTTTATGTTGTATTTTGATTTTCAAATGTTATATGTAAATTGTGTATATATCTGGCCTCCTGAGACTTATAAATTGATCATTCCTTTGTGATGTGATCCATATATTTGGTACCAATGTAATGAAGTAACTAATGACTTCAGATTACTAGATATGGGGAATTAATATATATATATATATATATTAACTATATACTTATAATTCTAAACTTGTAATATGTTTACTGGTATTATAACCAATAGTTATATACCCATATATAACATTTATATAATATATATATTATCCCCATTACCACTTGTACATTAATTCTATTCTTATCTCTTAAATCACACTTATCATTCTACAAAAAAAATTCCTGTTTTTCACAAAATTATTTTTCCATTTATGAGGTTTTTTTGATTATAGGATTAGTGTTAGTAATTTTGATTCCCAATATTGAAAATAATCCCAAGTATTTTCTATTTGTAAATATGTTATTATTTTTTTATTATAATACCCTTTAAATTTAAAAACATTTAAGATTTATAATCAACTATCATATGAAATAGATGGTTTCATGAGATTTTATTGTAATGTTCCATTTTATTGAATGAAGTATTGTTAGTTTAATTTATACATTGTAATACGTTTTTAATTACAATTATTTTTAATTAATATAAAGAATATATAGTTTGAGGAATGTAAAATGTTTTCTAAAACATAAGGTGTTACATTATCCCCTGTTAAATAAATTCCATCCTCATAATTTTAATTATCAGTCACTAATAAAAATATCATGGGTGTCTATAAGATATAATTGATAGAAGATATAATTTTTAATAAAATATTAACCTCAATGTTTTAGGTAAGACTAAGAAATTCACATTTTCCCTTGTAATAGTAATATTTCAAATATTTATTTTCTCCCCAACCATTTGAGCTAAGAATCCACCATGATTGGGTATTAAGACCCATATAATGGAAGTAATTCTAATGGAAATTTCATAGTCAACCTTGCAATCATATGTGGTCATAAGTGGATATATGATATGAAATGTGAATTCCCTATCCTCAAAATTAACATGGAATATACATAGATATTGATAATACATGAACAAAAATCTCATAAAATATTTCTAAGGGATAAATAATTAAATTCATAAGAATAAAATTACTAAAAACTTCATGTATGGAATAGGTGTATACTTGGGATGAAATAATTATGCCACTATAAGTTTTCACTGATAATCTAATTATTTTGGTAGATAATTAATTCACTTATAAATATTTATAGATATAAATGAGAGGGTAAATACATAATATAATAATATATTTGAAGTTACTAAGTGGATGATGAGGGTACCTTACACTAATTTATTTTCATGTACCACTTCAGTGGTGTTGATTTATTTGGACTTCCCTTGGTCCTTTAACTATGAAGGTTACTTATGTTTTTTCTTCATTAACCCTTGGTTCGGTGTATTTGTTATCATAATTTCTATACTACTTATAATTATATAATTGTATTGTAGGAAATGAATTATGTTGGTCATTCTATTTATTATTCATATACCTTCAACATTCATATGCTAAATGTCATTCTCTTCCACACTTAAAGAATTTCTATATTTATTTTATATAATTGCTCCATTATTATTCTCTCATATTAATCATGTAATAAGATGAATATTCTACCTCCATGTATTTTATCATTTTATTTTCCATTAAATTTAGTTTCCTTTTATTTTTTCCAAAACCATGAGAATAATGGGATTTTCCAATCAATATAAGTTTCTTTATATCACATCAATCAATTTCTTCATAGGTACTAATGTAACATATATCCAATGCATTTTTCTAACTTTGTTTTTATCCACTAAATAAATGATAAATTTTACTTTAAGTTCCAATGATAAAACTATAAATAAAACTTTTATGTATAATAATGTTTTCTTTATATATTTCATGGGATTCATCATTCATTTTCTTTAACTAAAGTAATTATCTATTCATTTTAGTGTGAATATTTTGAGGAAAATATTTTTAAAAAAATAACTCCTTGAACTCCTCTTATTTCTTACAGTTGATTCCATAATTTGGCCTCATGTCATTTATTGAAGTCTTCCATTGGCTAGATTCACCTTCCAATCAATAAATAACAAAAATAACATTTTCTTGGTGTGATCACTTGGGTAGAAAAAATATTTCTCCTATTATTTAAATCTATTTCAGGTTAATTAGTGGTTTGGAGGACCCACTAATGAAGATTGGATATTTCGGACTTGATATAATTTTTATTCTTGTTTGGTTCTTTCATGATCTCATCGTTATTTAGGTTATTGTTCATAACCTAAGAGAGTATTTCCCTGAATATTTAAACTCTATATCGTATCCAATTTGGTTAATCATTGGTAAAATAACCAAATTTACCATTAAACTCATTGTTAAATTTATATCTATTGGTTTTAGCCATTAATAAAAAACTAAAGGTTATTTTGGGCATCAATAAGTAATAATCAGAGTAATAAATCATTGTATAAAGAAAATGAATCCAATTATGTCTTAAATTATGACTCTTTAATTTATAACTGTGATATTTTAGGCTCACCCTATATCAATTTGTGTTCATAATAGGTTGATTTGGTTATATATATATATATATTCTTCATAACTTAATCCCAAAAAATGACTAAACTTTACTCTCATACCAACTAAAGTGCCTCATCCCCACACTCTTAAATCTTAAACAAAAAAATAATTTACACACTAAATAATTCAAAGTGAGACAAACCATCTATAATATATATAAATTTTATATCAATTATTTCTTAAAAATAATCCCACATTCATATAATTCAAAGATATAGAGTCTTTAGATATTAGATACATATATTTATTATTCACATTTGAAATTCAACATCTCCCATAAAAAACTCCATACAAGACTTCCCTGATGAATTAATCCTACATGTAATTTAGTGGGGAAATAGGAAACAAAATATTGAGTGAGATTAAATTCTCATTAAGGGAAAACCTATAAACAATTCATAAATAGGTTAGATCATAAGCATGTGAGTAAGCCTAAGAATGGGAGAAAATTTTATTAAAATGAACATAAAATCATAATAGTTATTTATAAATCATTTTAGAAGGATATATAACCTTAAAATATTAAACATATTCCATGGAATATGAATTCAATTTAATGAGTCAATAATCATGATCTATTGATCATGAAATAATTATGTGGTAGAAAATAGAAATATAGAATAAATAAGAGTATAGATCATAAGTTAATATTAACTAATAATAAATTTATCCCAAAATAGGATAGTATTACCACCTTATCATAATACAATAGGATTGGGATAACCATTTATTTACCTTTTTGAGCTTATACTAACCACTTTTGTACCCTTTTTAGGTTTGGGTTAACCACACATGTACCATTAGGCTTAGCCTGAACACCTATGTACCGTTGGGCTTGGAATAACCTCATGTGTACCATTTTATATTGTGATAAACTCTAATTTACCCTTTATGATTAGGCTAACCTCTCATGTATATATGTTCTTGGTATACCCTCTTGTGTGTGCACCCTTGGGGCCTGGGACAACCTCTCTTTTACCCTTTTGAGCACATGAGATATAAAACTTTACTAATTAATTAGAGGACTACATAAGAGATCACAAAATAAATAATGATAAAACATCCATAATTTTATCAAAATCAATTATACATCATATCATGAAGGAAACCCCATGGAAATAAAATGGGTTTCAAAACATTTTGAAACAGTATAGGATACAATGACATTAAAAGACAAATTGGTTGATTCAAAATATTATCTCCCAAAATAACTATAAAATTACATTGAGTTTGATTAATAATGTTACTCCATAATATATTAATCCTTTTTATATATATAATAAACTATAATAAAATTTACAAGAATTTATTTTAGGGAATTTTTTTTTATTATTTTACATTGATGAAGATATAAGTCACTTTAAAAAATCTTTTTCAGGAAGGGGAAAATTTTAAAACATCACTGAAAATGAATAATCAATAGTGTATCCTTGATAATAATTAAATTTTATTTAAATAAACCGGTATTGGAAAATATAAACTAAAAAACAAATAAATTCCCTTTTTAAAATTTTTTATAATTTTTTAAGAGAAAAACCCCACATCAATAAAAGACAATAAAATATTCACTTTTTTAAATAAGTAATGTTAAGCATGAAAAGTATGTAAGATAATGTATGTTTTTATTAAAAAATAACAAAAAATAGAATATTTTTGAAAACAATATTATGTACATGGAAGAGAAATTTCTATTGTAGATGATGAAAATTATTCTCAACAACATCATGTTTTTATTAAGTAAGAAATACATTAAATAAGAAAACTGTGATGTGAAAATATAAATTCACCAGAAAAGAAATAAGAGATACAATATAGAAATATATTTGGGAGGAAGAAACAAATCATATATGAATAAATTTCTAGAATAACGTTTCTAACTCAATTAATGGGAGTTGAGTTAACAAAATCCCAAACAACTTATGTGGTATAATAATTAGAATAACATGAAAGAGGTATTGTGAAATGGACTTATAAATAACCTTAATAAAATTCATTTATGATAAAATAATTCAATAGGGTGGTAAATATACTATTAAAAAAATAATTGATTCATAATATGAAATCATTCCTCAATAAAGTTGAATTTATATTAACACCCTTCTAAACATCATAATTTATGAATTAAGAATCAATTGAAATTTCATTTTGAAAAATAATTTTAAATCCTTATAATTTAATAGGAAAGGAAAATATAATAAAATTATATGATATTATAAATAAATTATTAAAGATAATAGTCAAAGTTGTATTTTTTTGACATAAGAAAAGGATTTGAGTCAACAAAAACACTTACGGAGTTGGTAACTTTTGAATCAAAACCCACTAAAAGAGAGAAATTGAAATAGAACTTTAAACACCATGAATACAAATATAATCATGATATTATATGTAAAAGAAGTAATATATAAACTGTATAAATGAAAATATTAGTATAATACAAAACATGTCTTGATTTATGGAAATTAAGATAAAAACCATTACTTTGGATCCCTTCAAGATTGGACATGCTCTAACCACATTGATGAAATAACTTATTCTCATAATGAATTCCTAAAGAAGGATGGTATTTGTCCTCCTTGTTATGACCAAAGGCTTAAAAACCTATTACATGACTCTATAACATTCAAAATGGGAATTTATGCAAGGGACATTTAGAAGATAAGAGTGGTTTGCAAGTTGTATGAGATAGATCCTTTATAAGTGAAATTAAGGTACATTTCATTGGAAACATATGTTTGGTGAAGGGTATAGATGGAATCACATGTTAGTTAGGTGAGTTAGGTAAGGAAGTATTGGTGATAAATTTAGTTATAGGTCCCACATCTAACCAAAGACTTACATAAATTCTAAATATCAAGTTAATTAATTAAAATTGTATCCATAATAAATTACCACTTTTTAACCCATTTTAACTTATTTAAATATTTACCATTGTAATTAACTTTTTAATAAAAATATATCATTACCCTTATTACCAAATTTATACATGATAATTAAAATTTAAGACTCCATTTAATCAAATTAAAATTACAGATATGATAAAATTAAGTTTTAAATTGAACCATATGATAAATATAAAAACATTATTTTATAGAAAAACGATTATTTAACTATTAAGTGTTCTAATTCTAATTTCCTTTAAATTAATAACTTAAATTTGTTTATATATATATATATATATATATAAATTTAATTAGAGTCATATTATAAAATATATTAATTTAAATTATTTAAATAAAATTACACAAAACGTATAAAACAAATATTTTAAAAATAACCCTTAAAATTTTATAGTGGTAACAAACTATTACCTCTAAAACTTATCTATATGACTAAAAATTAAATTTAAAAAATTTATTAATTTGAATATACAGATAAAGAACATAAAATGAATTTTATTTGATTCAATTTCTAAAAATTATAAAAATTTATTTTAATATAGAAATGTATAACACATTAAATAAATTTAGAACAATGTATTTTTCATTATGAAATGAATTGATTATTATTCCTCAAGAAGTAAAAAAATTAGATTAATATTTATTTTTATATATAATATTAATAAATTTAATCAATATTATTTATGAGTGGTGAATTATTTAATTTATTAAGATAAAATACATTACATATAGAAAAATAATTCTTAAAAAAATATCAATGTTTATCATTAAATGATTTATCATCATTTATAACCAATTTTTAACTAATATAAGAATAATTAATCATTTATATATATATATATATATAATATTTCATTTGATATTCCAGATTTGATAAATTTATCTTTAAATAAAAACATATAATATAAACAAAAAAAATATTTTTAATTAAAATTTTTTTATTAGAAATGTATAATTAAATTATTATTCATTATAGTTTCTTGATTATTTATTTAATATTATTTATTTAATTTAATAATCATTCATATTTATCGGCCTATTTTATTGAAATCATTCTTTAAAATAATAAAAATGTATATTTTATAAATAAATTTAAAAATAAAATATATTTTCACACATAAAATAGTATCATTTAATTATATTAATGAATTATTTATTTTATTTGAAATCAATTATATATGATAGTAATGTGATCATATTTTTAACATCTAAATAAACTTTATATATTAACTATATATTGGTAATTCTAAATTGAGAACTTGTTTGTCGGTATTATACCCAATAGTAATATACCCCATTTCTATGGGATATATTATCCAATCACCTCCTATAATTTTACTCCACTATTACATAAAATATCACACTTTTCACTACATAAATTTTCAATTATGTTATTTAAAAAATTATTTCTCCATTCATGGTGTCTTTGTAATTATAGGTTTAGTTCTACTAATATTTATTCTCATGGGTGACGATGATCTAGGATATTTCCTAGTTGTAAATATAATATTATTTTTTATTTGTTTCCCCTATTAATTTATGAACTTTTAATATATATAATCATATATGGTATATAATACAAGGTTTCATTTACTTTTATTCTAATAGTTTATCATGATTAAATAAAGAGTTGTTAGTTTTATTCATACCTTGTATGACTTATATTCTAGTTAAACTATTTTTAATGATTATAAAATCATTTATAGTTTATGGAATGATTTTTTTTCTAAAACCAGACGTTTTATAGAAGCTCCACAGAGCATAGTTTTGTGGTAGTTCCTTCTCGAGACTTTCCACATGGATACATTAGACTCCTATTGTATCATCAATCTCTGAAATGAGACTATATTCTCTCAATGATACATTTTGAAGAGCTTCCTCTAAGATCTGTGGGAATATAAATTCCCACTCACGTGTTGTTGTGAGGCTATGTAAATTGGGGAATGTATTGTTGATTTTTTTCAAAGATACATTGGTTCCTTATCATAATCTTAACCCTATAGATTCAAAAGTAAATATGTTAGTATAAATTACTTACAAATAAAAAAAATTAAATAATGAATTTGTATAAAAAACACATGTTATGATATCAAAATCACTAAACAAATATATTTGGGTATGGAAGTGTTGTGTTCAAAATTGATGTTTTAAGTATGTGACAAAAATTACCTAAATTAAGCAGAAAGTACATTTTCTAAATTAGAATATGGAAAACCTATAAATGTGTGAAACTCAATGTTTTCATGGTATTTTTTCATGAAAACCAGACAAATCAATATAACATAATTGGAAAGTTTAACAAATTTTTTTTTCTAATCACCACTACACTTAAAATATGTTTTTGTCAAGTTTTATTCTCAATATTCTCACAAATAATTTCAAATATTAACATGAGTATGTAACATAATTAATTATATTTTTAAAAAATAGAATTTGAAGGAATTATTCTAAAAAAATTTAATGAAATTATTTCAATACATCAATTCTCAAATAAATTCAGAAAAATTAATTTAATATATTTCATTCCAAAATTCCATAATTAAATGTTTAACTAAGTTATAGGCTTTTAATTTTTCATTTATAAGTGAAACTCCCTAATCTTCTATTCCCCTTTATGATTGGAACCCACACTATAATATTTTTTTATATTTCTATCCATTTTATTCAATTCACTTATTTGAGAATGAATTAAAAAAGTCAAGAGGAAAAGTATTCCTCTCAATAGGCATTCCTCATGGTTTAGTGTAATATCCAGGGCATGGAAGTAATAGTGGATAAATGGCTCTCAAAGAGATTATATTAAGAAATAGTTTATCTAATTAAAAACAGACTAACTCCATTAGTAGAAAACCCCATGGAATATTTATGATATTCATTGAATGAAAGTAAAGTTATATAGTTGTCTATAAAATTTATTTTAGAGTATTATTTTTGTATTTTAGACAAAAAACTTCTTATACATACATAGGCCAACAAAATTTTAAACTGAAAAAATAGTTTCAAACAAATAAAAACTACTCTTAGTAATAGTCATATTTATTTAAATTTTAAAATTAATTTATGAAATAATTCACTTCCAAAAATTCATTAACATACCTAAGTAAATGTTTCTTATTTAAATGTAATAGTTTTAATTATCCTAATCAATATATCTTATATATTAGTGATATGAATTTTTAAAGTGGTTACCCACTCTAACCCCCCCCCCCCCAAATAAGCATATAATGTATGTCTAATAATTATAACTATGTGAGGTTTACATTTTATATAGAATTAAATCATTACTATGTAATGTATGTGGAAATTTAAGGTTAATTCTATTACACTCCTCATGTGATACAACTCCACCTATAGAAGTTGGTTTGAATCCTCTTTTTCTTCCATAAATAATCTATATTACTACAAATTTAATGGATTATCTTAGAAATAATCTCGTTTTTATTAAAAGAAAATAACTTACTAGAAATAGATAATTAAAATAAAAATATTGATTCTCCTCAAATGTTTTTGTTTCCTATAAAAAATCTATTGGATTTAAATCCCTTCAACCAGGATTTCTTCTAGAATGATCCCCATTTAATTGGGGGATGTGGATTTCTTATCTAAAACCAACACATAATGTTTACTTATTTGGTCCCAATGATGTAAATTGCAAATTTCTCAATTGGAGACTCTATGGTATTAACTTTATCTACCAATGCTTCAATAATCCTTTTTATAATACCTTTTTAAGTATCTTTTAGGTGTTTCAGACTAGAAACTTGAATAAATGCTTGATTTTGAAAGAATTTGTATATTTTCAAAATCATTAATTTTGGAAGGGTTTATCTATTGAAACACTCAATGAATTCCAAATCTGTAATGAGTTACGGGCCTAATTTACAAAGGTAGAAAATCATTATGGTTTCTTGACAAAGACACTAAGGATGGCACATTATTTGAGAGGATGGGATTTCCGAAATATCTCACCCTATTGAGTGGAATTATTGTTTACCTCATGAATCTCTTATAGATTTAATATACGTTTTTGAATCATTCCAAATCCCCGATATATGACTAGATACCCCTATATGAATGACTTGATCAAAACCAAGTGGTGATGAAAAAAATATGTAAAATAAAAGTTCTCCATTATTCACATTCCAATTAATTATTCATTAATTTATAGACATTATTAGGCACTCTGGAACATTATCATTATCCAGAGATGTGATTGGTGTTTCTGAATTGTGATTGATCCTCGAATTCGGTTCCTATGTATCATGTGAGAATAAGATTCGAATACCATATAGTATGAGTGAAACTATTTATGTAATGTGATTGGACTATACCATATAGTTTAATGTCATGTGGAAAAGACATTCATGGGGTCATTTGAATATCATATATAGGGATTGGGCCTCAATGAATATTCTTACGTATCTTGTGAAGAAAAAAATAGTGTCTATGTAGTTAAAATGAGGAATATATGTCATAAAAGGTGTGAAAATAGAGGTTTTAATTAGACTTATGAAAATAGGGGCTTCCCAAATATATTTAATTATTAACATATCCCTTTTTAGTAAGATAATATGTTATAGAACATATATGTGAAAGAGGGAATATTGGGGAAATTTTTATCATGCAAGTGGCATAATCATTGACATTCTCTAAGATCACATGATTTATGATTGGTGTGGGAAAAAGTGATAGTAGAATATTGGTCATATCACATGGGAGTGGGGTTTATGCACTAAGTTCACACTGATATTTGAGTGGGGATTACCTATTGAGGCCACCATGATATTTGAGCAGGGATTACACACTAAGGTTACCCTGATATTTTAGAGGGGCATGCACACTAAGGTCACCCTGATATTTTTTTATGGATTACACATTGAGGTAACCCTAATATATGAGAAGAGATTCCACAAAAATAACTCCCTAATATGCTTAATTAGGATTATGGACCTTAAAAGGAAAGTAAAGTATACTCAAGGATTACACCTTGGACGGATTACCATCTTAGAAGATTTCATTATACTAATTGCATGATAATTTCAAGTCTCTAAGACCACATTCTTAGTGTGGGAAGTAAGACATGGAGGGATATTATATTCATTCCATATAGGTGAGGGACTTAAACACTGATTTCACTATAAAGGAATATGACCATAATCCCATAAAAGGGATGGATCCATGAGTTTCCACAAAATGAATTATAATTTGAAGGCTATACAAGGTTATTAAGATCCCCAAAATGAGTGTAGTTGTGTAGAAATAAATGATGAGAATATATTTGATATGGAGCTCAGGACCTAGGAAGTATTTTTACATATCTTTTTTGTAATAGGATTTACGGTCCTCATAGTTCACATGTTCCTTCCCCACTCACAAGAAAGGAGTTATGGCCTATATTACATGCATCCTATACTTATAAATTATATAGTATTAGATTATATTAAAGGAGTTTAGAATTTATAGGAGTTAAAGGACTTAGGAATGTATGAGTGACACCATTGGGATTCATGTGGTCATACAAGTGTCATGGGGTCATGCGCTTCATGTGAAGATGGTATGGTCATGCACTCTGTATGAATGATTTGAAATCATGTGCTTTATGTGAACCCTATGAATTTGTGTGATCACATAAGGAAATGAAGGTTGTGGAATAATGTAACTGATTTGAATTTAAGTGATCGGTGGGCTGAGTCTCATGACCAATAGGTCATTTTATAATTGTATTCTAATTGTGTGACAAATAAATTATTATGTGTTTGCATGACTGTGGGTTATCACATAATGTTCCCTTTTACCACTCATTATTCTTTAATCTCTCTTAAGTTACTCAACAAGCCTTATTCATTAGAATATTCTTATGACCATTTGATCCTCCCATTAAGGATACTCTTGCTCGCTGGAGGGCCTTAGCATTCATCCCACTATGTATTTTCATAATATCACCTAATAAATCATGGATAATATGATAGAATTAAATTTTTTTGATGGGACACCACTCCAATTGGATGAGATGTTCATTCTGATTATCATCATACCTCCATGTGATTCCAAGCAGTGTAACATGATAAATAGTGACTACATGATCCTCCCTTAAAGGAAAACCTTCTTCATCGGA
Organism: Viscum album; assembly: GCA_963277665.1. Lineage (NCBI taxonomy): Eukaryota > Viridiplantae > Streptophyta > Magnoliopsida > Santalales > Viscaceae > Viscum > Viscum album. The sequence continues at coordinate 1,209,327,433 of OY728166.1, forward strand.
GGCCTTTGGTATTTATCCGCTATATGTATTTAGATCATCATACAATCAATAATAGATTATTTGAGAATGTATATACCCAGTATCCACTGTTCTAATATGAGGTGCATCGAATGATCAATAGGGAAATGTCATGCAATTTCATCTCTCATTAATGGTTACACAATCGTGTAACTTATCTACTTGATCCCCATGTGGCCATGCTTTCTTTTTTCCCCCATTTTTTAAAAAATGACAGTGTGATTTGGGTATTTTACCAAAAGAAAATTTTACCAATTCTCATTTGATGGGTGTTAAAAAAAATTCCCCATTCAGAATAAAATCTTGAAAGAAAGTGGAAGAACTCGATTATGAGGATATAAATTCTTCATTGAGTCCCTTAGGATTCTTCCTGTTTCCCTTCCACAAATCATTTTTTCTTTTGAGAGATATTTGGTATTATTTGATATTTAATATATGTAAAATGGTGAGGGGTTCTAATTTTCACCCACAATTCAATATTTGGTGATCTCTTGATATTTTTTATCCCTTATGTTCACCTCAAAATACCCCATCACATGACTTCTTCACATGATCAAATTGCATGATCCTACCAATTTTTCTATGTTAACTCACTTAGACTATGTGTTTCATGTTTTTAGAAGATAATGTGATTTGATAGATTCACCTCAGTATCATTAAATAATAAAATATTTCAAAGGTTACATGATCTATGTGGCCTTACTACGATCACACAATCTCAGGACTCAGAATGGGTAACACTCTCTTTGTGATGTTTCCCAAATTATTCACTTGTTTTATTTAGCCCCTATTTTTTTTTTAAAACCAAAAAAATTATCCCCTTTATAGTAACACTTATTTTATCTTGTATTTTATCTTATCTATTTCAAGATAGTATTTTTTATAGTAGTGGCTCATATGAATGACATGGTTTCTAGTGAGGACACCAACCAACACTCTTCAATTCCATCATTTGGGAAATAGTTAATGAGATTGATGGGATCTAGTTTATGGAGTATCTATTTTTGTATAAGTTTGAGTTGTATGGGTTTGTCCTCCCTAATGATTTCCCAATTATGAAACCATAATCACGGATCATACCTCCCTCCTCGATTCAAAACACTCATAATGCATTCAGAGTAAATTTCTATTGTGCAATTTAATTCACTTCTAAGGATAAATACTCAAATAATTATATTAAGAATCCTATGATAATTAATTTTTAAGGGGTTTAACATGATTTTAATATTGAAATATATATTTATCACTTAATAATTTATTATTTCATTTCTAATCAGAAGTTTTTATGGTTTCCTGACTGGGAAATCCGATCAAGGGGAAGCTTTAAGATAAACTAGGTTTGTTCCTTCTAGATACAACATACTGCCATAGAATATTACATGGAGGTAAAATATATCACATTTTATGAATACATATAGGTTTATCATACCCTTTCCTTCTGTAATAAGGTTCTGATGATAGACTTATCCATTCGATGGAGTCTGAATATGAACACATTTCATATGATGCATAGTGAGGTTGGTATCAGTCTTGGGAATATTGAGAAAATATGTGGCACAAAAATACTGGGAGATATATATGATTAAGTTATCAAATAATAGTCTACTATGGTTGATGTATAATTTATCCAACATATTTCTAAGTATTTCATCAATTTTTCTAATGTTCCCTTAGGAAATACCCACATACAGGAGAATACATCTCATTCAAGAAATGGATAAAATATTTTATCAAGAAAAATATTCATGAACCATCAATCAAAACCCTAAGTCCTACCAATCAACATAATATTGTGTGCTAGAGGGTTGTTACTGGATAATGGTTGAAGAAGGATTATTAAATAACTGTGGGTGCGATTTCACTTCCCATGTCAATAGACGTGTTCAATTGGATTTATTTTTAGAGAGGTACTTAAGCAGGAACCTTCTCCCAGTATGTGAGAACTGTAGAGTAAGGGTCTCCACCTTCATTATGGAAGTGGACATGGATAGTGGAAGAAATATTTGTCTATTTGTTCCTATATTGGACTAATTATGTCACTAATTACACCATGTCTTCAAGGGACAATCCTCGTATAGGATTTTCAACCCCTTCCATGTGTTATGTGGTCATATGGGATCTTAAATGGGAGTATATGAGTATTTTAGCACCCATAACATTTTATATTATCGGTTCAAACTATTATTACAAAGTATCATGGGATTCAATCAAACTCTAATAAAGAAACAGAAAATAAAAAAGTATTACGATCATTTTTTGTTCAAGTAGTATGGGGAACCCATTGGTACTACCACTAATAATGAAAAAGGAGACCCCAAAGAAAAATTCTAAATGATTGTTATACACTAGGGTGTTATTTACCCCCAAATAAATAGAATGATATTCTATAATTAGTATGAACCCTACCGATTCAGGTGATGGTTTTGGTTTGTTCAAATGGGATTTCATACCCCTCCTGGTTTCTGGTCATAAAGGAATTTTATAGTGGCCTTCAAATTCTATTGGATGATTTTTTGAGAGAAGACTCAAACCCAAGTGACCTTTCCTCTAATTGGTATGTAATTCAGTCTCTAAAAATCCTATACTGAATCTTACATTAATTTATTCCAGAATGAAAAACTAGATGAGTTGGTTATAAAGGCTATCGGGCTACTAAAACATTCGTGGTTGAAATAAATATATGGATTGGTGGGAATCCCTCATCAAACATACCAATGGCACCAGCGATTCCCTACAAGCATGTGAGACATTTATAGTTAGATTCATCATCGATAAATTCCCCAAAAGATGCAGTAACAGTGAACAAAGATCCTATGGGAAAATCCCCATCCATGTTGTAATTCCCCATTCTGTGTTAATAATGGGATAATTAGAGGAAATTTAGCTCAACCACTAAATCCTGGAGGGTGATTTCATAGGATGAGTTACATTAAGAGATATTTTTACATGTTACTACTCCTTGGGGAATTTCTTTTGAACAACCACCTTCTAAGGTCATGGAATTCCTTTAGGAAATCCAAACAGTGATTCACTATATAAAGGGTCAATGTTTTATTCACCTCAGGTGAGTAAAATGATGATTCATAGAATAGTGGTGGTTTATGAGGATAGGGAAGACTATGAAGACTCTTTTGAAGAGATGAAACTAGACTTATCACCATCCAAATATACTCATTTTAATATCAAGAATATGTTGATGTTTCTCTACTAAATTAAGAATTATAGGAATATGATATATAGATTCAAAAATCATTTCCCTATCATATTCTATTGGGTTTATAGTGGTTATGGATAACATAGATGATGGTTGGGAGGCCAAGGATGAGGGCCTCCTTGTTCAGATAGAGCCGATGAAGGTTGCATCTTCTGATCCTGAAACAATTCTATCCACTACTCTTCTAATTCCATATCTAGGATATTAAGTGTCTTCCCTTCAAAATTCTATTCCATAGATATGAAAAGGAAAAAAGAAGAGGTAAAATTCACTATAGTATTATCACATAGAATCAATAATTGTTTAACTTTATGGACTATTTTTTTGGGCTGCACTAGTAGATTTTCCTAATCTTCCTAGTTGAGCAGGCTCTCACCAAGTCTACTTGGAAGCACAAGCACCCAAAACCAAGGAGAAAAATATTCCCTTTATCCCCCCAGTGGAACTATAAACACATGATTCATTTAATAGATAGGTGGAGGTGAATAGGTTTCAAGAAAGATCAAACGCCATGTCCACTACTACTACATTAACACTCTTTCCCTTAAACCCATCACGAATTAGTGTACTTCTTGATGATTTAGATTTTGATAACTACTCTTCTACTAACATGTTTTTTATTTAAACATCACTAGTTTAGGGTAATCACATCTTTGGAAATTGAACATACCATTCAATATTTATTATGTAATTTAACATTTATTTGTGGTCATTACCCTTCAAGGTAGCGACTGAAAAACAATAATAAAACAAATGTTAATGGCACATGAATTTCATATTATATAATAATTTGTTATCATGACTTATAAAGGTTGATCTAAGTGGATATATGAACCTAGTAACATGGATGATAAATCTATACTTTCAGTTCATATCATGATCATTTATTTTCTGGAAGAATTAAATTATTTATCTAAATATTAATAATATTTTATTTTCTTTATCCCAGTAACCTCACCATAGAACATAGAGGCCATGAAAACTTTTTCTTTGGGATCCATACCCACTAATATGACTAGAAAAAATTATATATCTACACCATTCCTAATAATGGATGTGGGTATGAGTTCTTTTCTAAGAAAAGTATTCCCAGAATATATCCCCACTACTGTACAAAGCCTAATTTGGGGCTCATATCAAAAAACATCTAATCAATAGTTGTAGTGACAGGTGTGGGGGGAAATCTAGAGTCTAATAACATAGGGCCTATTAAAATAACTGGTGGAACAATTAGGCCACTTCAAGTACAAGTCCACCAAATTTTTTTTATGGGGGGTTAAATTATCAATATATTCATAATAAAGTAAAGTAAATGGTTTCATGAGGGGGTATAATAGGGACCTTGAGCTAAGGGTATTAGTAGTGGAGGCCTTATATTCTACCAATAAACATAAAAAAGAGGCTCTAAATGAGGATTCCTAGTTCATAATATAAATAACATCAGGATAAAATTGGTCAATACTAGGAAGGTCGAGATAAAAAGGCTTCATTGTGATCTTTTCATATTTAGTACATGATGAAATCCACAGAGAAAATATTGATTGATAAATAGGTTCTTATGAACATGATGGAAAATCCTAGGATTGATGATTTTTTTAGGGTGGAGGAATTACGACAGGCTGCAAAGGTAGAGACTGAGTCTGTAAACCTAATTTTCCAATCCATAACTTCCATAGAGAATAATTGGATGTAGCTCAAGGAATATTCTAAATATATAAATTATTAAGACATAACATTAATAGACTCCATTTATTTTTGGGTTTATATGAGAGACTCCATGTTATAAAGATTCCACCCTCCCTTTGTACTTTATAAATGAATGGAATTCCTTCAGTTCCTTGTAATTATTTCAAGTTTCATTTGAGTATCATCGTGAATCAGTACCACATAAATTTTTCATCAAATAAAATTGTTTCATAATTCTATGTAAACCCAAATCTGAATACAATTATCAATTCATAATAGATTTATCCTAAAAAAGGCTCATGAACAATCGTCAGCATAAACACCCTTGTTGATGTCTAATGGTTACTCCTTTCAAATTTTACTATTTAAATGGTTTAATTGGGTTGATGAGACATGAAGAGAGAGAGAGAGAGACAATTCTCTAATTTTTTCTAGGCCAGGTGCCTAGAAGTCCTATCTTGACTACTTCTGGAGTCATAAGAATATACCCACAAGTATTATTTCCTTTTTAATCATTTCTATTACTCTTTCCTAAGAATCATATAATGGAGTCTTGGAAAGAAGAGGCTTGAGGTTTTCTTCATCTTCCATTTATGGGTTTTCATCCTAACATATTTTATGTTTCCATTATATCATATATATATATTATATGCTCAATTTTTCCAAGATCAATGAATGGGATTTCTTAGGAAGAAGAGACTAAACGTTTTCCTAGACCACCCTTTGTGGGTTTTCATCAAGGTGAGTATTGTGTCTCCTTCCATTGGTAGTTTGAGGTCTTTCATGTTAGACTGATGAGGTGATATTATCATATTTTGAACATTTTGGTACCCATTTTTCTATAGTTTAAGTTTATTTATCTTAGACATTATGTGAATTAATATTCTTAAGACATGTTATTGGTTATGAATTATGGGTATTCATAGAGGGTTATTAAACCCTATATACTTACTTAATACCCCTTAGTGGATGTTGATATAATGTCAGGTATGCCAAATACAATTATGTAGTTTTAATATAAATTGTTTAAATCACATCAGAAAGAGTTTGAACCAAAGATGATGGGATGGGGAAGGCATGCTATGGATGATTGCAAAACACACTGAGGTTTTGAATTTCTCTATGATGTTTATAGACCTCATAGGGATCATATGTACTTTCTAAAATGGAAGAGATATCTCTGGTAAATGGGTCGAGGGACCTTATACATGAGACAATTTGGGATTAGATTCGTTGTCAAGATAAGGGTTCCCTGCTACATTCTAAGGGTTGTGGAAATTTGTTTAAGAATCAAACACTTGGATAATAATTTAGGTTATATAGAAACTACTATCCACAGAGGGTTATGGAACCCTGGGGGTATTTTTGGGATAACCCAATAAAATGGGGAATTTAGGTTATGGTCATGAATCTTGAGACCATATATTATGCAATTTAAGGCCATACATTGAGGTCCACTAAAAGGTTCAATAATGGAGCATCATATTCTTACATTGAGAGTGGATACAATACATTATGACGTAACATCAAGGATATCAAATACACCTAAATAGTTTGATTATGGTAATTTTGAATCATGGTCTGGGAATATCAGATTCAATAAAGAATGGTTACTAGTGGGTATAGGATGAAAATTTTTAATATTAGAAACCATTATCGCACATAGTTAGGGATATAAGTCATCAATTTAAGGGGGGACACTCTACCAGGACCAAGATATAACCTATGCATAAACATTAAGAAATTTTATTATTCAAATTAGAATCTTAGAGGGGTTCATTTGTATTAGTTAGTCTCTCTTACCAATATGATACAGGGTAGAACTGAGAGAAATAACTCAAGTTCATGGGGTTCTAGGATAAGTTTATTAACTCAAGGAACTAGTGGGTTTCCATTAAAACATCCAAAACATGAAGTTTATTTATAAAAATGTTATATTCAAGAAGGGTTATATCACCCTAGAATTTGTTTTTCACTGCATACTGAACACATTATTATGGTGAGGGGATTTGGAAAATCATTTATCTTTCTTTTTCCTTGACTGGAAGGTTCCAGTGAGCATAGATCCACTTTTACTAGGGTCACAAGATAGAATGTATGAGCTTTATGGATTTTTTTACACCATAACATTTTCCTAAACTCTATAAATGAAGAGTTTAGTGAGAGGTGGGTTCAACATTTTCCAATACAACTCTTTACATGTTTTCATCCTAAAAAGTTTTTTATCTCTTTCAATATCAATTTAGTGTCTTTTGATTTGGACCATTGAGGGATAGAGTTTAAGGTCATACAACTTTGACAAAGGAGCATCCTATTTAAGGTCATGATTAAAAGACCAATTATTAGGGGAGGGTTACACAATAAATTAATTAGGAATTCCAAGGCCGAGAGTGATTCAACACCATTTTTAATGGAGGATGATTGTGATTTAAATCGTGACTTAATGTTCATAGATCACGAGTGATGGTATGGTATAGACACACTATGGATGATAGAAAATCACATTTGGGTGAAAATTTCCACTAAAATGTATTTATGTATCACAATGATTAGACACCCTTTTTGAAAATAAGTAACACATCTATTTGAAACAGTATGGGATCATATGTATGAGTTAGGGGAAGATGAGCATATTAAAAAAAATGGTCCCTTGAAGTTGGGTGTTCTTTTCCAAAGGCCATTGAGGATTCACAATAATCCGAGATACTCAAGTCACAACATGTAATTTATGGACTCAGGTGCTTAGAAATATGATAGAAGCTACCTGAAATTTGATTTACCATGGTTATTCTCTCGTGGTCCTTTAATAAGAACTGATAATGGGTGATGGTTTGTGTAGTTTATCACTATAAAACTCATAGAGAAATTTCATGTAGTTTAAAATCATGTGACTATGACATGGGTCATACAATTTACCTTTGTGTGACTAGTATGTTATTAACCGATGTGATAATTATGAAAAATGTCTTTAGAGTCACCTAATATCATTCATAGGAATTCATATTGAGAATGAATTATTTTCCTTGTATAGGGTTACAAATAGATAACTATATATTGGGTCCTATTTTGTGAAAATATAACTCATGTAAAAAATATATGTATATTTAACTCATACATTGGTGAAATAGTTTTATTTATCTCAATCAGTCTTAATTAGTATAAGGCCATTCAAGGTGGACCATTTCTATCAACCACCTTCATCCATGATACTACCCTCCATATTAAATGGTTTAGTATAATACTCTATGTTCACGTGAGTCACGCTCAGTGTGAGAAACAATAGTTGGATAGGGAATAACCATGATATGCTTTCTATGGGCACACAATTATGAAAGAAATTAGACTTTCTATTGAGAAGAGATAAGGCCATTTTGAATGTTAGGTGACTCAATTTGGAAATAAGATGAGAAAGGGGAATATACGTAATTTTTATGGTTGGTCTTCCCTTGAGATTCCCTAAGAATATATTGAGTCTAAGAATCTAGTCATAGTCATCTCTTCCATGGAAGTCCCTTTGCGTAGATCAATCTCGAGCATAAACTATGGCATATCTTCTTTCTTGAAATTATGAATGGTCCTTTATTAAAGAATCTTAGAATAACTTTATATTATATAGGCATAGGGATCAATCCATGTGATATTCTTTATGGATCACTATATAGATAAAAATCATGTATATGGAGAAGGGAATTGTTATTAATCCATGTAAAAAAATTGTGGGTACTCCACTGCATGGACTAGATCACACGTTGGAATATAGAATTAAGTCTTACCATAGTTCATATACTATGGGAAAGTGAAGTGTCACTGAAAAGGTTCAAACACTATGGTATGAGTGGACATTCATTGTTTTTAAATTTATGGTTGGCCCTAGTGATGAGTGACCAAAGATTCAATACATATCATGTATGGACATGAATCAAGTTGTATGTTGTACATAAATTGAAATACCCCTGGACATATCTTGATCAAATATAGTGTGGATAAAAGGGGTTTCACTTTGGTATATGGAAATTTAAGAAGGTGATGGTGAACAATACATTAAGGTGAAAATGGGCATCTCCATTCTTCATTATTCCATTGGTGACTTACATGTCTATAATCCATGCTCCCCTAGATGTATGTAGGGAAAATAAAGGCATTATTATCATTCCTATAAATCATGGTTGGGACCAAAATGGGGAATTTGGGAATCACCACATATCATGTGTTGAAAAAAAAAAGAAATCTGTATGTATTTATTAATAAGGTAAGGGCCCCCAACATTGATTTGAATCATTGGAAGGAGAAGGGGAATTTTATTTATAACACATGTTTCTAAATGGGAGAACCCATGTCTAAATATCTTGTCCAGGTCTAACTCATATGCATGATGGAGTTAATTTTTCCATTTTGATTATGATAATGGTGTCTAGGTCCATGGTAGAGTACCTAGATCTCACTATATATCCCATAGAGGTGGGAATTAAGCATTCATGTAGTTATTTAAGAGAGTATCCCCCCACATATATATTTCTCATGTGTAGTGGTGAGGGTCATGTTACTCTTTGAAAGAGAAGTTATCCACTATCTTATGGGTTTATGATCTCTAATTTACGATGATACCATGAAGGAAATGGGAAATCATGTTGGGAGAGGATTTCATTGGTGGAAAATCTTCACCATCTTGTAACTAAACAAGGTTGACTAATTTTGATATGAACCCTGAACTCGAGTGGGTTGAGATGGTGGAAAACATGTAGCTTGTCTCAGTATAAAATACCCCGAATTCACTACATATCCTGACAGGTTAGGAATCAAGCCACATGTAGTTACTGAAGAGAAATTTTCCTAAATAGAAAACGAACATCCATAAGGAATGGGTAATTTTAATATCTCCTTTCGTTGCTATTTGTAATACCCCAAGATTTCATAGTGTGTTATTTCTTCAAAATAATTCAACAACTTGCACTACACGCAACACCGAGTTCAAGCGCACCATGACTTACTAAACAAGCCGTTCAAAAGAGGTTATGAATATTATTTACTAAATTTTAAACTTTATATAATCCTTATAATTTTAGAATCCATATTATGAGTTTCTTAGACATAATGTAAGAACAAATTCATTTTCAGTATTGCACTTTTACAAACTTTTAATAGTGAACCCTTTTGAAATCCAATATTTTAAACTTTTATATATTCAATTTGACTAAATAAATTTACTTTTTAGAATGGGGACATCGAAAATTTACAATGAAACATCTCAAGCTTCGACAGTACGTTTCCCATTGAATAATGAAATGGCGTGCATTGTACGCAACTTCGAGATTCTAACACACCACAACCAATCAAACTAGCCGTTATGAATAGTAATACCTACTTTTTGAAATTTTATAAATTTTATCTTTCAAAATGGACTTCATTTTTGGATTCAGAGTATCAAATTTAGCCTAAGGTGAAATTTTGGTACTTTTCGGATAACTTTAATATTTTTGATGAATAGTGAAAATTACTAATTTTTAATTAAAAACAACTTTTTTAATCAAAATAATTAATAGTGATAAATTATGAATTTGAGTGGTTTTGAAGTATATTTAGAATATATTTTTACCATTTAATACAATTTTGGTCATTGGACATAATTTCAAAATTACACCGAATATAAACAAGTATCAATCTTTTGATAGTTATTATATCTTAAAAACAAGCTTTTTTGTTTTGACAGCGGAAATTAATTTTAAATTAATTTCTGTCACTTATGTGTTTTGAATTTGGAAAAATGGATTCTATATTTGGAATCAGTATGTTCAAATTGTGTAAATAGGTAACTTTTATTTTTATACATTTTTAATAATTACTTCGCTAAATATTTTATTTACCATGGTTAAAGGGTAAATCCGGTAAATAAGGGTTAACAAATAATATTATAATACTAAAAAATTACCCTAAAACATGTCCTAACCTTATTTGTTGATACATTTCCGACCATGGGAATCTTTGGGTCGATTTTTGGACCCCATGGTTCCATTTGTATGTGGTAGGGACACTTTATTTTAATTAAGTTAAAATGAAAACAAAAATGACACAAGCATATATCTTTTAGAAAAATAATTTTTACATATGGTTATATATGTTGGATTTTCGACTATAAATATTCATTAGAAAGCTAAAACAATTTCCTAAATAATGGTAATTTATTTATAATTTTTAGACATTAAATAATTTAATTTATTTATGACACAATCGTTATGCAGTAATTACCATAATAGTAAAAAATTAAAATGATTGATATTGTAGATACCCAAATAAATATAATTTGAGACTTTTTATGAATTAAACTAATTTTCTCGGTTAATATGACATGTTAGGAATTATTTAATTAACTTTTTAGAAGTAATAATTCTGTTAATAGTTTTAAAAAAATCAATTATTAAATAGTGTCAAAATTGACTTAAAGAGTTTTTAAAACAAATATTATATTATTAATTGATATTAAATTCATAAAAATATAAGGTTCGGCCAAGAAACTTATATAATGATAGTTTTATCATTAATTGACCACTTGGGGTCTCTTGGATGTATGTAGTAAGTTTATTAACCATGTAATATAAAAATACAAAGAGACATTGTAAAAGTGAAACTAATTAACTAAGAGTTAATACTTAATGATAAGGTTAATATAGTAACCCAAACCTGTCTAAATTCTATTGGTTGAGTGGTTTTTGACCCATCCTTACATAACCTTTAAATAATAATCTTTGGAGCCATTATAATCCGAATATTAATTTATTATAAAATAATATTTCTAGCTTTTCCCAAGGTGCCCCTCACCCCTCTTATAAAAGGGCACTCCCCCTTCTCATTAATTCACACCTTCAAAGCCTTATGTATCGGCCAAAATCTGCCCATATACTCTCTCAACTTCCCTAAATTCAACCTAGAGGCCTTACTTTAGTCATAAAACCAACCTAAGAACCCTTTTGATCAAATCAAAAGGAAGAACCCGAAGAAGAGGTAATGATTTCACCACCCTTTTCCAAGTTCCTTTCTTCTTCCACTTCTTCCTTATTTGTTATTACCATTATAAAATAATAACTCCAGTATGTTATATATACTGTGATGTTATTATAAATATGGTACAACCATATTCAGTATTCTATCCATCCTTTGAATAACATGTCTCCATATGTGCGTACGTACGGCTTACTGTCTCCACGTCGTGGTGTAATTGTTATTCAATAAATTATTATTTAGATGAGTATAATAATGATGTGTAACTCATGTAAATAATAAATATAACATTATAAGTTTTCTTTATATATGATATACCATCTAATTATATATTATTTTAATATCAAAAGAATGATATTGTCGCTCGTGCGTACGTACAGACTACCGTCTTTACAAACGCGATGAGATTCATTCTCCATCGTATCCATTCAATTATAATTCTCATTTGATGATTAATAATAGTATCTAATGACTTTATATCATTCTAGATATGATTAAGATACAACCTATCCATGACAAACACAGATTACGTAACAAAACATATAAAAGGAAACGAGTAAGTTAACACCCGAAACAACGATAATACTAAGATATTATTAACAAATCAATGTTAAAAGATCATATATGATATCATATTAATGTATATGATTATTGTATAATTTAATAACAATTATTTCACCATTATACAAGATTTTAACCTACCCCAACCAAGGAAAAGTACAAGTTAATGGGTTTTCATCTCACTCCTTGTTCCCGTGAGATTCATGCCATATTGCCAATATTACCTTTTGTGTGGTGTATGTACTGCCTATAATTATATTCATTGTGTAATACACTTTAATTTATGTGTATTTACATATTAATTGTATGATACCTCTTTCATGGGGTGTATGTTTCATAAGTTACCATATTGGTAAGGTTTTTTTTCACAATCTCTTCATTATCTGAGGTTGTTTATATGTAATTATCTTCTAGGACCTCTTTATCATCCACATCCATGTTTCTTAAAAATGTCTTCCAAAACATTTTTACAATTTAATAGACAATGGGTTAAAGTCATTTATAACCTTATTTGAATTTATATGTTTTTAAATGAATCTTTCCAAGGTTTTCGAAACAAGTTACTTTTTAACCTTTCTGACAAAATTAAGGTAAGAATGTATTTTTTAACTTATACAGCAGGTGCGGTTATTCTCCGCCGTTATTAAACCTTTGAAGCTTACTTCACAAGCTTATAAATATATTTTCAAAATAAAGGTTTTCTCTATAATTATGCGACTTTTAAATGATTTAAAAAAAAGATATATTTCTCTCAAATATTATTGATTTCATATATTTCAACATCCATTGATAAATTTTACACTTGTTTCAAGTTGATTTATTATGATACAAATCAACCATATTGTATTTTAAGGTTTTGTTATATTTTTGACTATGGATGAGTTATTTTTATTCCATTAATTGTTTATGATTAAAGTTTTGACATTTTGTATGTTATTTTTAATATGAATGTTTATGTTATATTTCATCCTCTTCTTAAGATGAATGTGTTGGACTAGTATGTTCTGGGTTGGGGACCGGTAAAAGTAAGACCTCCGGGTTGGGTTCCGGTTACAGCAGACCCTCCGGGTTGGTTTCCGGTTATTAGAGGCACTCCAGGTTGGTTTCTGGTTATTAGAGGCACTCTGGGTTGGTGTCCGGTTATTAGAGGCACTCCAGGATGGAGTCCAGTTACAGAGGCTCCCCGGGTTGGGTTCTAGTTACAGTTATCCCTTAGGTCTTGGCACAGGGCCTTGACATAGAAATTAAAGTTCGACATCATGAATTCCATCATTATGAAAGTGGTTATTGATATTTCATGTGATTATTCGATTAGTAGAATATCCATGTGAAAAAGTAAATGGCAATATTTCATTTTTTCCATACTATGTTGAAGTTCAAGTTTAAAAGGCTTTTTTTTAGTTATACATTGCCTTAAATGTTTATTCTTATTTATGAAAGTTTCCTCTATACTGTTATCCTTAATGAGAATTTGAGCTCACCCCTTTCAATGTTTTATTTTTCCCAGGATGTGAAGAAGTAATTTATGAATGACCTGCAGGGATTGTATGTGGGGATATGAGTGTGGACTATGAAGAAAAGATGTTGTTGTAGTTTTAATTTTTATGATGTAATGTAAGACTTATGAATATATCTAGTGTTTCCAAGGCTACTAAACTAATAGGTATTTCGATATTTGATCTTTTTGTGATCATGCCAATGTTATGTAATAATGCACCGACTCTAGGTAACTGGGGTCAGGGCGTTACAGTTGGTATCAGAGGAATTTTAGTTCAAACCTTGGAAACTAGATTTAGATAAACACTGATTAGAGAACATAAGCCTAAGATGAACTTTGAAGATTAGTATATAAGAACTTCCTAGAATTTTGGTATTGTAGAGATTTTGTGAGTTTTCTGAGCAATACATCTCTGTCTGGATACGAGCAGGTAGAGGCAGCTCTGGCACAGATGTACCTAGGGGTAAAACCCAAAAACACCGCTTTGAGCTAGACTCGAACGGGAACTGGTGCATGACAATGGGCCTTGCTGCACTCTTGGTTACAACACTCCCAGGGGATATGCTTAGGATAATTCTCATTTTATTTACAAACCATTATGAAGGGTTTATGAGTATATACTTCCTCAAAGGAGACATTTTTATGATTATGGATTATATCCATAAACTATTTAATTTATGTTATGTGTTTTACAAGTTTGGGATTAGGTATTGTTATTCATAAACTAATCTAGTGTATGTCATTGTTTAGAAATGGAGCCCAGTAGAAGGAATGGGAACTCCAGCAATACACATGATCCAAAGAGAAAGAAGGATCATATATTTCATGGTCTTAAGCCAGAATTTATAAGAGAAATAGTCTCCCATGTATTATCATCATATGAAGAAATAATATCATGTGTTGATAAGATAAGTAAAGAGTTTACTGAGTCCTATGGCTTTGAAGGGAAGAAAGAGAAGAAAAGGATGGAAGAGGGAAAGATGGATAAAGGAAAGATGGAAAGAAGAATTTTCCTATACGTGATAACTATGGGAAGAAACACCCTGGAACTTTCCTGAAAGGAATGGGTGTTTGTTATAAGTGTGGAGGAAAAGGGCACAAAGTACGTGACTGCAAGGGTAAGAAAATAGTTTCAAATGTACAATGATTCATTTGCAAGAAGTTTGGACACTACAAAAACCTATTTCCCAGTCATCAGACTATGCTGCAAATGATGCTATTGGATAATAATCAAGTTATGATACTACCACAAATAAATAGGAATGATTAGAGTTCTTATGTTGATTATGTCATTTGACTGTTTTATCAACAATGTACTTGTTATAATAATTATGGAGTATATAAGGATTGTACTGCAGTACTATTTCATTATGGACTTGAGATTGTGTGGATCAAAGAAAAGTGACTCAATAACTGGTTAAATTTTTGGAAAATATATGGTTGAGATAAAGATAAACCATAATATGGTTCTGATACTGAGGTAGTGATTTTAGAATAATACATGATTGATTTGGATAAATTATATTGGATATTCTTCAATACCTTGAAACTGATTAATGATTTGTATATTCTATCATTGTTTGGGTTTACAACATTTTTGGATTGAAGGAGTATATCTATTATTCGTTAAGGAATAAGGGATCATGAATGTAATCAATAAGGTTTTATGGTAATTCAGGATGTTGTAGTGGTTTAAAAGAATACATGATGAAGGTTTTCACATGTTATTATGCGGAAAAAAAGGATCTTAATTGTGTTTACCTTCCTTATAAATTTTGGACTGAAGTATTTTGGATAGTTCTAGTTTGGATTATTTTGGATTTCTATAAAAGGACAACCCGGAGGTCGGTGGAAACTCGTCGCGTTTGGAAACGCTGCGAGACTTGAGCCCACAACCGAAGGGCGACAAGGGTGTATCACCTACCACTGACCCACGTGATGTCCTGGATTGAATAAAGTCATTTTTAATGGTTTTTCTAGATGAATTATAAATTCATTTTTTTAACCCTATACGAATAGGATAAATAGAATATTATTTTTATGTTCTATTATCTTTTAGAGTGAAAGATGAGTTTGTGGTAGAACTTATTTAAAGGATGAGACTCTACTTTTCAAGTATATATTTTTCTTATTCCCTTATTCAATGATGAAATTAATTCTTATACTGTAGTGAAGGGATCTTAAAACAAAAAATGTGTTATGCTAATACCATATGTTTTGCTGAACCGATGGTATTTTAAATCATCATAGATTGATGAATTTAAGGCCCTCAATTTTACACTTGTTTGTGATTGATGAACTCAATCACTACCTATAAATATTTACATTTTCCTCCAATTATATGTCTCTAATTTCCACCAATGTTCTCCGAATAGAGATCATAATTTGGTGGTGACCATTTCATTTCTCTTTTCCTCTTATTAAGACTAAATTTTATTAACCCAATTTCTATTGTGGGTTTTCCCACAAAGATATTTTCTATATTCAACATTTTATTTTCTAAGAACAATTTCAAATTGTGAGGATGCAATTTATTGAAGAAGGGGAGAATGTAACACCCCAAGATTTCATAGTGTGTTATTTCTTCAAAATAATTCAATAACTTGCACTACTTGCAATACCGAGTTTAAGCGCACCATGACTTACTAAACAAGCCGTTCAAAAGAGGTTATGAATAGTATTAACTAAATTTCAAACTTTATATAATCCTTATAATTTTATAATCCATATTATGAGTTTCATAGACATAATGTAAGAACAAATTCATTTTCAGTATTGCACTTTTACAAACTTTAAATAGTGAACCCTTTTCAAATCCAATATTTTAAACTTTTATATATTCAATTTGACTAAATAAATTTACTATTTAGAATGGGGACATCAAAAATTTACAATGAAACATCCCAAGCTTCCACGGTATGTTTCCCTTTGAATAATGTAATGGCGTGCATTGTACGCAACTTCGAGATTCTAACACACCACAACCAATCAAACTAGCCGTTATGAATAGTAATACCTACTTTTTGAAATTTTATAAGTTTTATCTTTCAAAATGGACTTCATTTTTGGATTCGGAGTATCAAATTTAGCCTAAGGTGAAATTTTGGTACTTTTTGGATAACTTTAATATTTTGATGAATAGTGAAAACTACTAAATTTTAATTAAAAATAACTTTTTAATCAAAATAATTAATAGTGATAATTTATGAATTTGATTGGTTTTAAAGTATATTTAAAATATATTTTTATCATTTAATACAATTTTGGTAATTGGACATAATTTCACAATTACACCGAACATACAAGTATCAATCTTTTGATAGTTATTATATCTTAAAAACACGTTTTTTTTGACAGCGGGAATTAATTTTAAATTAATTTCTGCCACTTCTGTGTTTTGAATTTGGAAAAATGGATTCCATATTGGGAATCAGGATGTTCAAATTGTGTAAATAGGTAACTTTTATTTTTATACATTTTGAATAATTACTTCCGTAAATATTATATTTACCATGGTTAAAGGGTAAATCCGGTAAATAAGGGTTAAAAAATAATATTATAATAATAAAAAATATCCTAAAACCTATCCTAACCTTATTTTTTGATACATTTCAGACCATGGGCATCTTTGGGTCGATTTTGGGACCCCATGGTTCCATTTGTAAGTGATAGGGACACTTTATTTTAATTAAGTTAAAATGAATACAAAAATGACACAAGCATATATCTTTTATAAAACAAATTTTTACATAGGGTTATATATGTTGGATTTTCGACTATAAATATTAATTAGAAATATAAAACGATTTACTACATAATTGTATTTTATTTATAATTTTTAGACATTAAATAATTTAATTTATTTATGACACAATGGTGATGCAGTAATTACTATAATAGTGAAAAATTAAAATGATTGATATTTTGGATACCCAAATAAATATAATTTGATAATTTTTATGAATTAAAATAATTTTATAGGTTAATATGACATATTAGTAATTATTTAATTAACCTTTTTAGAAGTAATAATTCTGTTATTAGTTTTACAAAAATCAATTATTGAATAGTGTCAAAATTGACATAAAATAGTTTTTAAAAAAAATATTATATTATTAATTGATATTAAATTCATAAAAATATAAGGTTCGGCCAAGAGACTTATATTATTATATTTGTATCATTAATTAACCATTTGGGGGTCGTTTGGATGTATATAGTAATTTTATTTACCATATAATATAAAAATACAAAGAGACATTGTAAAACTGAAACTAATTAACTAAGAGTTAATACTTAATGATAAGGTTAATATAGTAACCCAAACCTGTCAAAATTCTATTGGTTGAGTGGTGTTTGACCCATCCCCACCTTAAACTTTAAATAATACACTTTGGAGCCATTATAAACTGAATATGAATTTATTATAAAATAATATTTCTAGCTTTTCCAGAGGTTCCCCTCACCCCTCTTATAAAAGGGCACTCTCCATTCTCATTAATTCACACCTTCAAATCCTTTTGGATCGGACAAACTCTTCCCAAATACTCTCTCAACTTCCATCACTTCATCCTAGAGGCCTTCCTTTAGTCAGAAATCCAACCTAAGATCCCTTTTTATCAAATCAAAAGGAAGAACCCGAAGAAAAGGTAATGATTTCACCACCCTTTTCCATGATCCTTTCTTCTTCCACTTCTTCCTTCTTTGTTATTACCATTCTAAAATAATAACTCATGTATCTTAAATATACTGTTATGTTATTATACATATGGTGCAACCATATTCATTATTCTATCCATCCTTTGAATAACATGTCGCCATACGTGCGTACGTACGACTTACCATCTCCACGTCGTGGTGTAATTGTTATTCAATAAATTATTATTTGGATGGGTATAATAATGATGTGTAAATCATGTAAATAATAAATATAACATGATAATTATTCTTTATATATGATATACCATCCAATTATATATTATTATCATATCAAAAGAATGATATTTTCGCTCGTGCGTACGTATGGACTACCGTCTCCACGAACACGATGAGATTCATTCTCCATCATATCCATTCAAGTATAATTCTAATTTGATGATTAATAATAGTATCTAAGGACTTGATATCATTCTGGATAAGATTAAGATACAACCTATCCATGAAAAACATAGCTTACGTAACAAAACATATAAAAGGAAACGAGTAAGTTAACACCCGAAACAACGATAATACTAAGATATTATTAACAAATCAATGTTAAAAGATCATATATGATATCATATTAATGTATATGATTCTTGTATAATTTAATAACAATTATTTCACCATTATACAGGAGGTTAACCTAACCCAACCACGGAAAAGTACAAGGTAAGGGTTTTTCATCTCACTCCTTATTCCCATGAGATTCATGCCATATTGCCACTATTACCTTTTGTGTGGTGTATATACTGCCTATAATTGTATTATTTGTGTAATACACTTCCATTTATGTTTATTTACATATTCATTATATGATACCTCTTTCATGGGGTGTATGTTTCATAAGTTACCAAATTGGTAAGGGTTTATTTCACAATCTCTTCATTATCTGAGGTTGTTTATACGTAATTATCTTCTGGGACCTCTTTATCATCCACATCCATATTTCTTAAAAATGTCTTTCAAATTTTTTTTACTATTTAATATACAATGGGTTAAAGTCATTTATACCCTTATTTGACTTTATATGTTTTTAAAGGAATCTTTCCAACGTTTTCGAAACAAGTTACTTTTTAACCTTTTTGACAAAATTAAGGTAAGAATGTCTTTTTTAACTTATACAGTGGGTGCAGTTATTCTCTGGCATTACTACACCTTTTAATCTTCCTTCACAATCTTATAAAGATATTTTCAAAATAAAGGTTTTCTCTATAATTATGCAACTTTTAAATGATTTCAAAAAAAGAGATATTTATCTCAAATAGTATTGATTTCATATATTTCAACATCCTTTGATAAATTTTACACTTGTTTCAAGTTGATTTATTATGATACAAATCATCCATATTGTATTTAATGTTTTGTGATATTTTGGACTATGGATGAGTTATTTTTATTCCATTAATGGTTTACGATTAATGTTTTGAAATTTTGTATGTTAGTTTTAATATGAATGTTTATGTTATATTTCATCCTCTTCTTAAGATGAATGTGTTGGACTAGTATGTTCCGGGTTGGGGACCGGTAAAAGTAAGCCCTCATGGTTGGGTTCCGGTTACAGTAGACCCTCCGGGTTGGTGTCTGGTTATTAGAGGCACTCTGGGTTGGTTTCTGGTTATTAGAGGCACTCCGGGTTGGTGTCTAGTTATTAGAGGCACTCCGAGATGGAGTCCGGTTACAGAGGCTCTCCGGGTTGGTTTCCGGTTATAGTTTTCCCTTAGGTCTTGGCATGAGGCCTTGACACAGAAATTAATGTTCAGAATCATGAATTCCATCATTATGAAAGTGGTTATTGATATTGCATGTGATTATTCGATTAGTAGAATATCCATGTGAATAAGTAAATGGCATTATTTTATTTTTTCCATACTATGTTGAAGTTCAAGTTTAAAAGGCTTTTGTTCTAGTTATACATTGCCTTAAATGTTTATTCTTATTTATGAAAGTTTCTACTATATTGTTATCCTTACTAGTCATTTGAGCTCACCCCTTTCAATGTTTTATTTTTCCCAGGATGTGAAGAAGTAATTTATGAATGACCTGCAGGGATAGTATGTGGGGATATGAGTGTGGACTATGAAGAAAAGATGTTGTTGTAGTTTTCATTTTTATGATGTAATGTAAGACTTATGAATATATCTAGTGTTTCCAAGTCTACTAAACTAATCGTTCATTCGAGATTTGATCTTTCCTATGATCATTCCAATGTTATGTAATAATGCACTGACTCTAGATAACTGGGGTCGGGGCGTTACACTATTGGTCCAAATATTAGGGAATCCATACATCACTATGTATCATGTGACAACATAAATCAAGACACACATGGTTCTTAAAGAGAAAACTCTCTACATAGGTATGACCCATACCCACAGAGAGTTTATTTTTGGCATCATATTTAGGATCAGGACATGGAATTTGGATGTCAGTATGTATCCCATATAGATAGAAATAAATTTAGATGTATTTATTTTATAGAATATTTTCTATATATATATATATCCCATATACCAGGAATAGAAGACATTGATGATCTTAGGAATAAGAAAAATGTGTACCAAATACTTATAGATTTAGCTCACATGTTGGAGGGAAAAGTGGCTATAAGGAGTGATCTATTCTGAGTAGTTTAGTGTCATGAATGATGGAATCCCAATCATACATCTGGTATGATGACCATACAATTCAACATCATGGTATTCGGACATGTGGTTTTGCATGGGTCTGATCCACATGGTAATTATGAGGATCTTTTCTATGTTGAGTGAATATTCTATCATCAAGATAATATGTGGGTATTTTGAATTTTTGATGTGAATAGAGAGAGAGGGATAGAGAGTATCATTACATGTTCTCTTCTAAATCTATGGTTGGTCCTAGAGTATAATATATAGATGTCAGCATGTATCCCAAATAAATGATAACCAAGACAAATGTGTTTATTTGTAAATAAATTCTTTGTATTGATCTGATTCATTTACATAGAGAGGGAATATATTTTTCATTCATCTATCTATCCTTCAAGTCATGGGTCCCATATGGTGGCTCACTCTAATCAGTTTAAACTCTTATAGGATGGACCATATGTTTTATAGTTTAACATAATGTAAATTGGATTTTGTTGTGTAGTATAACATTGTTTGACGAGGATGTTGGTGTCATGTAGTTTAAGATCATGTGATAGGGACCCAGTTCCCCATATTTGAATAGAAAAAATATCAATCACGCTATTCAAAGTAGATTTCTAGGTTCTCAAAGCTCACTTATGTCATTCTCGACATGAGAAGTAATTGAAAACATGGATGTTAATTAATCCATACAAGATTCCATGATAGAGAACATGTATGGGAATTATATTTTCAATTCATGTAAGAGTCCTTATAATGATCTATATCACATGGAGGGACATGAGGAAAATTCATTTTTTTGACCAAAGAAAAAGATAGTACATTAATCACTATGTATCCCACTATATGGGAATGAATCCATATTTAGTTCTTATATTTGGTCCCTTATGAGGATCTCTCTCTCAAATTGGTATGGAGGCATATAATTTTCAATAATAATATATCTCATTCATAGTGAATTGTGGGTGAAGAGGTATCCTAAATTAGAAAAGAAGAAAACCTGGTATGGATGAGTTTTTAGTACCATGATGAAGGTGGAACTACTTTTTCTACATGTATGGTTATTGGATAAAACTCAACATGAGCAGGTAAACCCCTAAACTAGAGAATTTTACATAGATTTGGATTATACATAAAAGGGGAAGCATGTAGAATAAAGTAAACACATGTTGTGTAGTTCAAGGTCTCGCAACATGGACCACTGTGTAATTCAAAATTTTATATAAATGAATTAAGATGTCAAACATTTAATTTCACGTGACCATGATGTTTTTTGTGTAGTTTATTGTCATGTGGTAAGGATGTATTTCATTTATTTTAATGGCATGTGGTAAGGATTTATTTCATTCATTTTATCACCATATGGTAAGGATTTATTTTAAGCAGTTTAACATCATTTGTTATAGATGGATTTTTTGTAGCTTAACATCATACATTAAGGAAGTATTATATTTAGTTTAATTCTATGTGGTAAAGAAGACTTATGTGTAGTTTAAATTCATGCATAAAGGATGTCTTTCAAGTAGTTTAACATCATTTGGTAAGGATTTATGAATGATGTGAAGTTTAATGTCTTTCTTCTAGGACTTATTTTCAAGGAGTAAATTACGAAAAGTATTTCTTAAGAAGATTTTAATTGGTGGGGGAATAATGTATTCCCTATTCATTAGGGAAAATGTGTAAGATCTATTGTAATATACCTCATGTGTGATGTAAGGACCATCCCATTTGGATTCTATCTTTGGGTGTGTCTTCCCTAGTATATCAAGGTTCTGATAACTAGTATGAATTAACCCATGGAGGAATGAGTAGAGGTTTAAATTTGTATTGAAGGATAATAAAATCTAGTTCTGATAAAGTTTGAGGTTGTGAAGTTTACACAACATTTTTTCATCGAGTCATTTTAAATCATCAATCAACTTTTTTGGTTGTTCATATTTTGAGAGTTTTCAATAGATAACAATTTTTAGTGTGGGTAAATTTAATTCAATGGGTAATAAAACCTATGTTCAATAAACTAGTGAGTGTGGGGTTACCTATATAGTATAGGTTTTGTTACAGTAGGCCCATGAAGCATGAAGGATCTTTTTGAACTAAGACTTCTTATATTTGTTCATCATTTTTTAGAGTATATTTAACAAAAAAAATTTGAAGGCCCCTACAAGGCCATTTTCCATTGAATTATATAAATACGAATGGTTATAATCAATGTTATACTCTTGATAATGCTTTTTAAAATGATAACAACAAAAGTTAGCGTCATTTTATATCAATATTTCATGAGGGACACCAAATCTATTGGTTCTATTGGTCTTAACATAGTCGATGATACTCTCTATCCATAATTCCTTTATAGGTATGGCCTAAGAATATTTATAAAACAATTTGGTAGTATTAAGAATGTACTTAAACTAATTATCTGTAGCTGGGGGATATGGCCCCACAACATACATTCCCCATATGAAAAATGACTATGAATATTTAGACTTGTGAAGAAACTCTAGGGGAATGATGGATGATGTCTTCATGTATCTAAAATAAGTGAAATTTATTAGTAAACTCCATGTATTAATGTATCTTTGTCATCCATAAGTAACCAAGCCTCATAATTTAGTGGGAGAGCCTTATTTCAAACTTATGAGAGCTATTATAGTATGCATGGACTTCCTTCATAATGGTGGGGCTATCTCCTTATAAAATTTATTTAAGGAGTACTCTATCAAATCCTAGTTTATAGATGGGTTTTTTCATTTGGAATTTCCAAAAGGATGAATTTCACTACTTAATATTAGATATATTACATTTTATCTTGATCTTATGGGAGGTTTAAATCTGGAAGGTAATCTATTATGGGTTTTATCTATCTAGTAATGGATTATTGCTCATCATACCCTAGGGTAGCATTTATTTGGTTGATTTCATCTATTCCATAGATGATGTATTCTATGAATACCCTTTGGTGTTTGATTTAGAATACAACCTCATATTTTTTCAGATCAGCCAAGGCTATGGCTATATTAGACAATGCATCAACATGAGCATTATTGTATTGAATGACATGATGTAGTTTTGGTTCAAAAGGGAATTTTATCATAAGTAACCTCACAAAACTGATGATTGGTGCCAATTATTCCGTTTTCATGGAAAATTGACCATGTATTTTTTGGTTCACTATTTCTGATTCACCTTTAAAATTTAGATAGGTTATCTTCATCTACAATGATATCTATAAACCAACAATAATGGCTTAGTATTCTACCTCATTATTAGTGAAGATTTTGAATTGTGAAGAGTATGTAAAAATGACTTATTTTATGGGAAAAAATACAATCCCTAGACCAACCTAGTTGAGATTCATGTCTTCCATTTTCTTGTCACCCAGACTTCGAGAGGCACCATCAAAATACATCTCCCACTTTCAGGGGATTCATGGGAATAGAAAAATTCTTCATCGGGAATTTTTATGTTCACTAATGTGCTTCTTTGGGTAGGATGTGATTTGATGGAATCATCCAATGTATACCCTTTTATTAACTTCTCTGATATTAATTGGATATCATATTATTGTGGGATAACTATCCACTAGTCCAAACTCCCAGTTATCATAGGCAGACTAAGAATATACTGTTGTACATCTCGTTCCCCTCGTTGTTTGATTTTCATGATCACAATCACCTTTCTTATTTATCTAATATTGTGTTTTAAGTGTTGTGGATGATAGGCAAGAGATTGCCAAAGGAATGGCCCAAGAATGGACATCAAGTGGACTGAAATTCAGTCCACCGGCCAACCGGTGTGATAGCACCGGCCAGCCGGTGGAACTGGCAGAGGGATTGCCCACTGCCAGGTTCCACCGGTCGACCGGTGGCTCTGTCACCGGTCGACCTGTGGCACCCAGCCAAAATAGTGTTTGCTACTGTCTTGCCACTGGCCAGCCGGTGGATCCTCCACCGGTCGACCGGTGGAGCCTGGACCAAAGGCCTTCTCCTCTGCCAAGGCACCGGCCAGCCGGTGGCCCAGTCAAACTAGCCGTTGGGTTTGACCAGTCAAGCATCTTTTGGCCTCCAACGGCTCCGAGGACTTCTCCAACGGCTCCGAAGGCCCCCAATGGGTTCCATGCCTATAAATAAAGGCCAAGGAAGCCCCAGAACCTAATCGGATCATATACCAAGCGCCTGGACACATTGTTGCACCTTTGGCGAACCTCCGGCGCTCCACCTTCAAGGATCCTCAAGTGCTCCAATCAAATTCCCAATCCAAGGAGCACCTCAAGAATCTTGGAAGCAGCCTTCAACATCTCCAATCAATCAAAGGCGCCCAAGACTTCCTCCATTACGGTTTTTCATTCTTTATTTATTTTGAGCTTCAATTTGGGTTTGTGCCTACAAACCCCAAACTCTTTTCTATCCCTCCTTCTTTTGGGTTTCACATCACCACTAAGGTGTGAAGAGGTTGTCAAGCTTTCCTTTAAATAGCTTGAGACATAGGTGAGCTATCCTTCACCTGTAAGAAGGATAGTGGGTTCTTGCTAAACCATTAAAAGCAAGTGGGTTCTTGCTAAACCACAAAAAGCAAGCTGTAATAGGTCCTAGTGCTACCTCAAAGCCTAGTGGGTTTCTTGCTAAAATCATTGAAAAGCAAGCGGTAGGAATCTCTCAACGGTTGAGTTGGGAGCGGAGACGTAGGCCGGGTTTTTGGCCGAACTCCGTTATCAATTTCTTGTGTGATTGCCTCTTTATTTCTGCTGCACTTTACTTTGATTTTTAATTTGTTAATCAATTAATTTTAAAAGGCAATTCACCCCCCCTCTTGCCATTCCTCGTTTGTTCCGACCCAACAATTGGTATCAGAGGGAAATTTGAATAATTCCCTAACCGGTTTCAAATTAAAGATCCTATTTTTTTGATGGCTTCTACCGCTTCAACCTCTTTCGCCCCCGAGGGCCTCTCATTGGGTTGGGCTCCATTTTTTGATGGGTCCGACTATAATTATTGGAAAACCCGCATGACCACTTTTCTTAGAAGTATAGGATATCCCATTTACAAAATAGTCATGCAAGGTTACACTTTGTCTACCCCCGACGAATCCAAATGGACCCAAGCCGACATTAGAAATTTTGAGCTTGATGGAAAAGCCATGAACGCTCTCCATTGCGGCCTAGACCGAAATGAATTCAATCGAGTGTCTACTTGCACCTCCTCACATGAAATTTGGAAACTTTTAGAAGTAACTCATGAGGGCACTAACAAAGTCAAAGACACTAGATTGGATATGTATAGGCAAGATTTTGAGTCATTTTCAATGCATCCCAATGAGTCTATTTCCGATATGTTTACTCGCTTTACTGACGTGTGCAATGGAAGGAAATCTCTTGGTGATGATGTTTCAGCCGAGACGATGGTCAAGAAGATCTTATGGGTCCTTCCGAGCTCATGGGCACCAAAGGTGATGGCGATCCAAGAAGCTAAGGACGTCAAAAATATGCCGGTAGAGGAGCTCATCGGATCTCTCATGACTTATGAGATCACGATGAGGAGGCAAGCTCAAAAGGAGGGCACACCAATCAAGACACCAAAGAACATCGCCCTCAAGGTACAAAAAGAAGTAAGCTCCTCCTCATCCTCTTCCTCTTCATCATCTTCCTCTTCAAGCGGCGACTCGGAAATGGAGAATCTCGCCCGCCAAATGCACAAATTTATGAAGATGCACAAGAAGAAGAAGAAATCCCGCAAGCATCGAAAGCAAGAACCCACCGCAAGATCCGAGCCCAAGGTGAAATGCTACGGGTGCGGCGAGAAGGGCCATTACAAGCCCGATTGCCCACTCAACAAGAAACGGGCCACGCAAAAGGAGAAAGGAAAGAAAAAGGTCCTCAAGGCGACATGGAGTGACACCTCATCCTCCTCCTCCTCCTCGAGCGACAACGGTACGAAATGCCTAATGGCATGTCATGAGGTAACATCTTCCGACTCCTCATCCTCTTGTTCTTCAAATTCAAATTCTTTAAATCATTTATCCTATGAAGAACTCCAACATGCTAGAGACCAATTAGAAAATGGTTTTCATGAGCTTTCTTCAAAATTTGTCGCTTTGAAAAAGAATTTCAAAAAACTCTCTTCCGAAAAAGAACAACTTCTCAAAGAGAAGGAGGAGATGTCCCTCAAAATCCAAAATTTCCCAAATGTTGATTCCATGGAATCAACCATCAAAGACCTAAGGGAGACCCTTGCTAAGTTCACCCAAGGGGAACAAAATTTGAACAATCTCCTAGGTTCCCAATGAATTTCTAGGACCACTCAAGGACTTGGCTATACCAACCAAGCCTCCTCCTCCCATGCACCCACTATTTTTGTAAGGGGGAGCTCTAGTTTTAAATTTTGTAACTATTGCAAAAAACCCGGGCACCTCATTTATGAATGTAATTGTCAAAACGCCCGGTATGGTCAACCCAAAAGTATTTTCTTTTCGGACGAATTTTATAGGAGAAGACCCTCCATGAGACAAGTATGGATTGAAAAATCCCTTCTTGCAAGTCTCTCCGGGCCTAAAATCATCTCTTTTCAAAATCCCTCTCCCCGGTGATTCATTGTTTTTATTTAGGGGGAGATCTTTCTAAATTGTTTTCAAACCTTGTTTCAAAACTCTCAATTTCATAAATTTCATTTGGTTTCAAATTTCAAAATTCAATTGGTTTGTTTAAGAATTTTTGTTCAAACTTCCAATTTCAACTCTTGGTTTCAAATTTTCAATTCAATTGTCATTTCAAAACTTTCAACTCAAACTGTTTTTTAATCTTTCAATTTCCAAAATTTCATTTGATTTTCAAATCTCAAATCTTGTGTTTCAAATCTCTCTTCCCTCAATCAAGCTTTATGCCCCATTCTATTTTGATAATCACAAAGGGGGAGAAATTTCTTGATTGATTGGGGGAGAATCTTTTCTCTCATGCTTAGTATTTATTTTCAATTTATCATTTAAAAGCATGCATTTCATTTATGTTTTTACTTTAATTGTTTTGGTGATTGTGATCATCAAAATAGGGGGAGATTGTTGTACATCTCGTTCCCCTCGTTGTTTGATTTTCATGATCACAATCACCTTTCTTATTTATCTAATATTGTGTTTTAAGTGTTGTGGATGATAGGCAAGAGATTGCCAAAGGAATGGCGCAAGAATGGACATCAAGTGGACTGAAATTCAGTCCACCGGCCAACCGGTGTGATAGCACCGGCCAGCCGGTGGAACTGGCAGAGGGATTGCCCACTGCCAGGTTCCACTGGTCGACCGGTGGCTCTGTCACCGGTCGACCTGTGGCACCCAGCCCAAATAGTGTTTGCTACTGTCTTGCCACCGGCCAGCCGGTGGATCCTCCACCGGTCGACCGGTGGAGCCTGGACCAAAGGCCTTCTCCTCTGCCAAGGCACCGGCCAGCCGGTGGCCCTGCACCGGCCAGCCGGTGGCCCAGTCAAACTAGCCGTTGGGTTTGACCAGTCAACCATCTTTTGGCCTCCAACGGCTCCGAGGACTTCTCCAACGGCTCCGAAGGCCCCCAATGGGTTCCATGCCTATAAATAAAGGCCAAGGAAGCCCCAGAACCTAATCGGATCATATACCAAGCGCCCGGACACATTGTTGCACCTTTGGCGAACCTCCGGCGCTCCACCTTCAAGGATCCTCAAGTGCTCCAATCAAATTCCCAATCCAAGGAGCACCTCAAGAATCTTGGAAGCGGCCTTCAACATCTCCAATCAATCAAAGGCGCCCAAGACTTCCTCCATTACGGTTTTTCATTCTTTATTTATTTTGAGCTTCAATTTGGGTTTGTGCCTACAAACCCCAAACTCTTTTCTATCCCTCCTTCTTTTGGGTTTCACATCACCACTAAGGTGTGAAGAGGTTTTCAAGCTTTCCTTTAAATAGCTTTAGACATAGGTGAGCTATCCTTCACCTGTAAGAAGGATAGTGGGTTCTTGCTAAACCATTAAAAGCAAGTGGGTTCTTGCTAAACCACAAAAAAGAAAGCTGTAATAGGTCCTAGTGCTACCTCAAAGCCTAGTGGGTTTCTTGCTAAAATCATTGAAAAGAAAGCGGTAGGAATCTCTCAACGGTTGAGTTGGGAGCGGAGACGTAGGCCGGGTTTTTGGCCGAACTCCGTTATCAATTTCTTGTGTGATTGCCTCTTTATTTCCGCTGCACTTTACTTTGATTTTTAATTTGTTAATCAATTAATTTTAAAAGGCAATTCACCCCCCCTCTTGCCATTCCTCGTTTGTTCCGACCCAACATATACTTGATTATATCAATACAAGAGACCAAGTGGACTTTTTGATGCTAAAAGTGATTTCTAATATTTTTCACCATGAGGATGAGTAAAAGGTTGTTCTTAAAGATATCATAATATTGTGTTTTATTATCTTACATCATTTTGTTGAGATAGTAGATACTGTTTTTATTCCCTACATTTTTTTATATAAGGTGGGAATTGAGCAATTGCTCCATAACATCCATGTATAGGAGAGTATCTTCCCTTATAATAGTGTAATTAATAAAAGTAAATGAATAATGTAGTACTTGAGGTTCTCATAATCTTCCTAGTGGTCCTTTCCCCACTAGTAATAAAATTCATTATTTATTATTTTATTTAAGGAGAGACTTATTCCATCTAGGTTAGCTATGAAATTTATGATATAAGTGAGGTTCTCCTAGATCCCTCTTAACAATTTAAGGTTCTAGGGAGACAAAACTTGTATAATTTTACTATTATTTACTATATCACCCTATATTTCATGGTGGTGTAACTCAAATATGAGTAATTTCCATGAAAGTTTCCCAAAATAATACTTCAGAGGATTTATATCAAAACTATTCTAGTGCAGTTTGTTAATGATTTTTTGAAGATCAGTGAGGTGATCATAATAATTATGAGAATTAACCAAAATGTAGTCAATTTAGCATTCCATGTTTCATCCCAAGAAGGGTTTTAAGATATTATGAATAGTTCATTGATAAGTGGTTCTAGAATTCTTTAATTTGAAGGTCATCAACAAGTAATTGAACATCCTTTTAGTTTCTTTTGATACAGTGGCTCCCTCATCATTAGGGGAAATCTTGATCTGATTATACCCTGAGTACCCATCTAAAAAAGGAAATGTATTAGAATCCTATAGTCACATTGATCAAGAGGTCCATGATTAGTACTGGGAAATTATCCTTCATGAAATTTCAATTAAGATCCCTAAACTCAACATATACCATGATATACCCATTATTTTTCTTAATAGGAATGGTGTTGGAAATCCATTTGGGGTACCACACATCTTGGATAGAGCTAGATTTGATCAAATTTTCAAATTTGGATTCTACCCAAGTAGCATGAGAGGGTTGCATTCTCTTATCTACCTTCTTGAAACCAGGATGGTTCTCTGGAAGGCCTAAGTGATGAGTAGTTACACCAAGTTCTACTTTGGGAATCTCTATATAATTACAAGTAAATTTATAATGATACTTCTTCAAAAAATAAATATAAATATCCCACTCCTTGATAGGAATAGAGGAATTAATCAATATATGTCATGGGTCCTATTTTATTCCCATATTTTACTACCATATCTTATCGATGGTGTTGAATATGTGTTCCTCAAATGCTGGAGGGTGTCTTTGAGGTCATCTCCTTCCTCTTTTATCTCAATTTTGATGGATGTTTCCTCAAGAAAGGTAGAAAACATGGGGTTATCTCTTCCCTGATGAGAGATAAGAGGATATGATAATAAGTATTAATATCATGAAGTGTGAGTGACATTGTTGGGGTATTTTTTAATTTATGAAAATTTTATTTTCAGTCACTGAGGGAAGAAAAGGTATAAAAATCCCATGTTATAGTGAATTTCATGGGAAAATTATTAATTTCAATTGATAGTGTGTAAAAAATTTCAAACTCATATGGATAACTGTTTTATGTTTCTTTATAAGGGACCATATTATAGGGCATGAATGTGATTTCACAGCCATGATCTAGTGAATTATTTGGTTTGTAAAATCCTATTTAGACTAGCTATACTACCTTGATTAAATTTATAGGGAGAACTTAGTCACTACTGAGTAAGATCGATGAGTTTTTAGGGGTGGTTCTCAAGCCATTGGGAGCGAAATCCTTCAAGTATACCTCTATAATTGGTTATTATATTCCCTCTTATAGAAACTCACCTCAGTGTATCAATATTAAAAATATTCAAAGGGGTTTTATCACTACTTAACATGTCGACCTTTCTATTGATGGAGTATTTCAAGTAATCATGGAATGTCTATGGTTCCACTATGTAGCTATTAAGCTAAAGTGCCTTGAGTATGAAATGGTATATCATATCTTTCTAGATAACCATGAACTTAGAATAATACATGATGTCCCTGAATTGGTTATTTATGTTTTTGAGTGGATTTAGCTAACTCTTATCATACCCTTGATTGGTCAACTTCATTGGAGAAAGACAATCATCACTACATCCTAAATTTCATAGAGTCTAAACTAAGATAATATTAATCATAGAACCATTTTAAATTATATTCCATTGGATGTCAAAACTTTGTATATTTTTTGAAACATTAGGGGTTTGATATGTCCCTCAATAGATTTTTACAGATCATGCGATGTGAACAAGATGGTTGAATGACATTTTATGGAGTTTTTTCTCCCTGATAAACCTAAAATATTATAAATTCTATCTAAAACTTATAGAGAGTCCATAGGACATCTATAAATTCCTCCCTAATCTCTTTTGAATAATTGAGAACATATAGGATTGAGAGTTTTTTTAGGAAAACATCTGGTTGTTTTAAAATGATATATTTCTATACCAAGGACTGGCACTTCCTAAGGTGGGGTTGATCCTTGGTATGTGTCTTGGGGGATAAAGTGATTGGGTTAAATAGGTCTAGTGCTTGGATAGAGGTCAAGGGTACATTTATTACTAATAGGGTGGGTCATGCAACTCTATCCTTTTTCTTGGGCTGATAATACAATTTTATATCCATCATCCATTTATCCAAAACAATTGGATTCAGATGACTTATAAAAGACACTAAAGGTTTTCCGTGCTCTCATTGGTCTCACTAAATCACTTTCCCATGGGTCTCATCCATGTATATGTTTTTAGTGGGTCTGTGGCTATAATACTGGATTCTTCCATGAATATGTCATCCTGTGTTCCCTAAACTTCTGCAGCCTAGGCCTCTGTCTCCCTAATCATTTTCATGGAAAACATGTTCATTAGTATATTCATATTGATTATATAATGTTAATAGATCAAAAAAAGAGGTTTTTATCTTATAATGGTTCTATTTGGTGGGACATCACCCATCAATTTTTGTGTTTATTCAGTCCATATGTATGGATCTAAAGCCAGCCTAATGATCAAATTCCATCCTTATAGGCCAATTATCTCCCTCATGGAGGAAGAAAATTTTCTTCCACTTAGTGGTGGTGCCCAGTAGTA
This sequence comes from Viscum album, assembly GCA_963277665.1. Lineage (NCBI taxonomy): Eukaryota > Viridiplantae > Streptophyta > Magnoliopsida > Santalales > Viscaceae > Viscum > Viscum album. The sequence goes on from OY728166.1 coordinate 1,209,360,220, forward strand.
ATGTCACCCTTATGTATTTCCTCATTGAGTCATCTGAGGTTATATATCTTACTCTTATATTGTTCTATTCATTCATCCATGGAAGAGATTTTGACCTTTCTAGGCAGTGAGTGGGATGTATCCATGTCTTTCCCTTTATCCATAGTTAAATATCATTTAGGTGGTGGAATCTCATCATTTGGATGTGTTGGGTTCAGGTTACTTTGATTCCACTTATGTGCAGCTTTAGTTTTGGCATTATCATAATAGGCATCTGGAGGTAGTATTTCTACATTACATCCCTCATTGTTGTCAGATTAATATGTATCATCTTCTGAATTGATGGTGATGACATTCACTAAGGTATATCAAGTGGAATAAATCATCATGTCATTCTCTAAGTAATAGGTACGTTCTTTACCACTCACTTCCCTATGGATAATTACATTGGGGTCTTCCCTCTAATCCTTTATCTAGTTAGTATGCCCTTACTTGTTTCCCTTGTGTGGTTTTATTTTCACTATCAGATGATCTCCTAGTTTCATTCTATGAATAGTGACCTTGGCGGATTCTCTAGCCATTCTTTATGAGGGATCCCTAAATGTCAAGGGTATGTCATGAAGTGGAAGGAATATATTGTGTGTCAATCAAATGTAGCCACTACCTAACCTGGATAAGTCCTATCTCCTTTGAGGATATTATAATAATTCTATAGACTTGAGCAACAGGGTTGATGCAAGGTGTTCATTGGTACATTTCTAACTTTTTTAGGATTTAATGACTCTTGCGATGGTGATCGTGATAAAAATTCCTCATCCCTAAGTGTTGGGGTTGATTTGGACTCGTTGTAGATTTCATTGGGACCCTATTGGGATATGATAAACCTATATGTATAAGTGGTGGTAAGAATTTTCCCCAGCCCTATGGGTTTTGTTTTCTCCTGGATGTCTTCTATGGTGGATGCCATCATGGTCTTCTCTATTTGTTGCATTTTTACTCCAACATAAGTTGGGTGGAGTGCTTTCTCATAAATAGAGTCACAAACTATGGGGATTTATCAAGTAATATGAGACATCGACTACCTTATTTGAAACATGTTCCACTTCTATAGAGGGTCATGTATTTTGATCCTATTGGTAGCACTCTCACTTTTCTTACTATTATTTTTTGCTTTCGAAAATGGGGAGATTAGTTGGATTGGACAACTGGATTATACATTATTAGGTCCCATGATATTTCCTATGGATATGATGTTACAGGATGTTGTGTCTATGGAAATCTGTTATCATGTGGATGGGGTGTAGTTTGTTGCTTCCTATTTTCCCCATCCTTGAATATATACTTCTAAAGGGGACTCATCTATTAGTTTATGGAGAGTATTTAGATTGTATAGGGAATCATGTCATCGGATTTTACAATCCCTTTATGATCTCAATTCCTAGGCCATGAAGAAAGAATCTGTGTCTATAAAATAGAAGAGTTTGTCTATGTCTTGAAGATGACACTCATATTCCTAATAAGGGATTTTTCTAGAATTTGACCATTGAAATTTATCCCATATGTTCATGTATAGGTATTGAATACACTCCACCTTTATATCATTTAATAATTCATAATTGTAATTGGGAATGGTTTAAAACATAGTAAGAGGTATGTTTTTATTTACTTTCATCCATATATCTATTCCATCCACTTCTTCATCAAAGGCATACTCTTCCACCAAATTTGACTATAGAATTCACTTCTCTGGGTTGGCTACTGACTGAGGAAAGGTGTTGTTAGTAGATTAAGGTGTCATGATACAGGTGGTATTTGTTGGATCTGAATCTACGGATTACACACAAGAGGGGGGTGAATTGTGTCTTTTCAAAATTATTACAATCTCTTCAATTTAGACAAATTCTGTCCACTATGCTTTAGCACGATTAAATATGCAGCGGAAAAAGTAAAAGCATGAACACACGGATGTATAGTGGTTCGGGGAACAGAAGGCCCCTAGTCCACTCCACCAATGCTCAAATCCACAAGCTTGGCGATTTTCACTATCTGGTCCTCGTTTACACAGACCTGTTCACAACTGAGTATAGGCAGTTGACACCTTTACAAGTTTTAGGCAAACACAGCCTTCCTGGTTCAAACACGAACCCACACAGCTTAGAACGAGAAGCTGATCACTCAAAAAATAAAAAGAGTTTCGATAAAGAAAACACTTCTCTAGTTGTTCTTCACAATTGCAACAGAATACAATTGACAGTAGATAGATCGTCGTCTTCAGAAAATAAAGATCTGTAATCAAAACAGTTCTGAGTCGATCCAGTTGCAATAGATATTACAAGAAACTTCACAACTTCAGCAGCAGTAGATTCACAACAGATAGTCGATGTAGAACACGTGAATCTGCTATCAAGATCTTCCTTCGGTAATAATGGTTTTACACTTCTTCTCGATCACCAGAAAAGAACGCCTTCACACAGTCTCTGTTTCTTGCTCGTTAAAAGATCAATCTATATATTTCATATACTTTCCTGTGTATATATATATATCCGAAGTTTCCAAGATAGAACATATATATTCAAATCTGAGAAAATCTTCCGCATAAATAGATCCATGAAAATCTCCTTTAGATTCGCGATATTAAATAACAGAGCCGTTGTAACTCCCCTGAAGAATCGGCATAAAAAGCTCCGTTTTAAATCAATCATTAATCCGTTGAAAATCGTCTTTGATTCATTCAAAGTCGTACTTAAGAATCGGCTCGAAATCCGCTTAATAATCCGCCTGTTTGACCAATGCAAAAGGAAATATCGTCTGTCAAAAATATCCCGACGCCAAACGTAGGGTTGATGACGTGGCTCCAAACGTAGGGTTCACAAACGTAAGGTTCACAAACGTAAGGTTCATAAACGTAAGGTTCACAAACGTACAAACTTTCTCTTCAGCATTCAAACGTAGGGTTGATCATCCATACTTTGTCTTGCTTCAACTCTCCAAAGAACGTACGGTTGATTATAAAAGTAAGGTTGATGATCCATACTTTTGAGAAACAAACTCAACACTGAAAACTAACATACGGTTTCTCTTCCATACTTGTCCAACAACAAAAATGTAAGGTTCCTTCCAAACGTAATGTTCTTCTTCCATACTTTTCAACAACGTAAGGTTCATTAACCATACGTTTCAAAATAACGTAAGGTTCCTTGAACATACGTTTCTTTTAACATAAAAAGTAAACTTTTCATCCATACGTTACGTTCATCAACGTAGGGTATGAACAGTGATCCCAGTACGCGCTAAAACTGATCTCGCACTACAGTGATTCCAGAACGCGCTAAAATTGATCTCGGAATAAATGAAGTATGAAATCTCGTTGTATGAAATAAATAAATAAAATAAATTCCTGCAAAATACTCAACGAAATAATTAGTAAACAATTAAGGGTATTTGTGAGCATCAAAATCATCATAAAGAGACAGAGTATTATTTAAAATAATCTCCCCATTTAAAAAACATTATTTTGAATTGTTTGAAAACAATACATTGCTCAACAATCTCCCCCTTTTTGATGATCACAAAACCCATAAAAATAATAGAACTAATTTAATTGCAATCTTTATTGAAAAATTAGTTTTGTAAAATTTTAGAATTTTGAAAGGATTAAAACAATATTTAACTATAATAAAATTTCTCCCCCATAAAAATAAATTTTCAGCTAAAAAATAGATAAAAGATAAATATCGTATATATCCAAATTCTCCCATATATCCAAATTTCTTCATAGGAAACAAATGAATTTAAATGTTGTGTTTATCCAAATTCTCCCCCTTTTTGTGATATCAAAAAGAATGAAAAAAAACGGATTTGAACACATTTAATATTGCACTGAACTATAAGTAAATGCTATAGTTAACTGTGTATGAATAAGTCAATTTGTTATACTGGCTAACTCAATCATAAATCAATAAACAACAACAAAAAAACAAAAAAAAATTCATTCACAAGCTGTTATATATATACGATTGTGATATACAGAGGAATCAAGGTTCATAGATAAGACAGGGAAAAAGGTGTCTATTTCCTTTGAATCGCGGTCTTTATCTCTGTAAACTGTTCTCTGAGCCTCTTCATCATCCCATCTCCTAACTTGATGATAAGATCTCTGTTCTCTTGAGTCATATGAATATCTTCAATCAAATTAACTCTAAAAAACTCATGCATTCTTTCTTCTTTTTCAACAAAAAGAGCCAGTTTTTCTGATAACTGATTCAAAAGAATCCTAATCGGTTGCTCTCCAGATGTCAACTGATCCACTAAAAATCTCTGATTATCTAGAAAAACTGACAAAGGGGCACTATTACACTGAAGATCGTGTAATCTGTCACTCATATTGCTCATTGCTCTAGTAATTGCTTGAAATCTCCGAATCAAATCAGGTGAATAGCCTGATCCACTCACAGCACTGTTTGCAACAGACTCAAATTTATTCTCCATGTAAATCTTCAACTCAGACAAATCATCTTTCTTTACCATCTCTGATTTTAACTGATCAACAGCATGCAACATATCAGTCTTAAACAAATCTACTTCCTGTCTTGAAACAGTACATTCTTTCAGCTTCTGAAACTTCAACTGCTCTAAGTTCAGAGAATTTCTGAGACTAACATTCTCAGATTATAACTGAGAGATACGCTTGTACAACTCAACAACTTCTTCTTTTCTTGAATCAGGGGCACCCTGTGCTCGATTCTCATGTTCAGAATTAGGTTGATGAAGCAGGGCAAGTGGTAAGGAATCTGCATCCGACTGTTCTTTGTCCTTGTCCTGACAAGGTTGATCCACTGAACTATCTTTTGAAGCTTGTAACTCTTCCACTGAAAAATCTTCCTGAAGTACCTCTGTATGAGCTTCAGAAGTATGTTCATCACGAACAGTAGTCTCTCTGACTTCTACTGATTGGTCGAGAACAATATTTTCATGTAAATCTTGAGGTCCGGCCACTTCTTCACCAGGCACTGCCTCCATAAGTTGTTCTTGTTGAATTACTTTTTCAACAGCCACAGTAGCAGATTGAGGTTCTTCTTGAGTTTCTGTTTGAGCTGCTGGTTCCTCTATCGGTGCAGTCTGCTCCACAACAGCTTCTCTCACAAATGAATAAGAAATTACCGGTTCAGAGGATTTCAAGGCAGGAGAGATAACTTCTTCATCAATTGACCTCTTCCTTCTAGATTGAAGTCCTTCTTGACTTCTCTCTTCCTCAACTTCCTCCATCTCAAAACGAATTCTCCTTGCCACTGTACTAACTCTTGATTCTGCTTGTCCCTCCTTGGACTTAGCCGGTTGAGCCTGAGCACTCTCCGAGTTTTCCTCAGCTCCAACAGGTAAGAGTTTTCCTTTAATTGTGCTCCAGAAGTATCCTACTTTCCTTAAAGTTCCAGCATTGAAAACATTACTGTGGTGACATTTCACCCCAGCATCTACCAATCTGATCATTCCTCTTTTAAACAAAAACAAAGAAATGAACCTTCCATAAGGGAAAAAGGCCATTCTTGCTTCACTCTGACAGCAGTAACTCAGATATCTTATCATAAACCGAGGAAAATTAAACTTAATATCACACATCAGAAGATACATTATGTACATGTCCGGGTATAGGATTTTCTCCATCTCATCCATTCTTGGTGCTAAACCAGTCTGAACAAATTTTACCAAAATTTTCTGATCGGGCTCCAAATCCTTAATAAACATCTTCTTTATAACTCTGGTTCCAAACAGAAAAGACATAATGTCTTCAGACTTTTGTACAGAATCTCCAATATTCCGTAAATCGAAATGAAAAACTCCTTCATGAGGGCAGTTAAGAATTTGACTTATCTCTACAGTTGATATTGAAAAGTCCTTATCCTCTATTTGAGCCAATAAACTATCCTATGTATCTCCAAGGCTAAACTGAACAGTTCTAAAGAAATGTCTCATTTCTGCCTCATATAGAAACTCAGAATTTGCACTATTAAAAGCTTTCTCAAGGCTTTGAAACGACAACGCTTGCTTCAACAGTAAATTAGTTTCAAACAACCACTCTAAATCTATGACTTTACCTTGCAGTATTTTCCGACCTACTACCTTAGGTTTCTTTGCAGCACTGCTCTCGGCTTCATCTGGATGCTTAGTCTTTTCCATTCCAACAATGATTTCTGAAGGTTCGTAAGTTTAGGGTTTGAAGATTCAGAAAAGGGTTTTGGAGCAGATGTGCGGTTTTAGGTTTTCGAAAAGGTTTCCGAAAAAGGTGAAGCAGTTTAGAAGGTGAAACGGTTCTGACAGCCTTGATTCCCGTGTAATCACTAATCATTACTTTTATTTAAAACAAAATAAAATTACTTATAGCGGAAAACAGAAATTAAGCAGAATTCGAAAACAGAATAAGATTTAAAAAAAAAACTATTTAAAATTAAATAAACCTAACTCCCCCTTAATAAATTCAAACCTTGCCGTGGGAAGTGGTTTAGTAAAAATATCTGCTAATTGATTTTCTGTATTTACAAATTCTAAAAATATATCCTTTTTAAATACATGATCTCTTAAAAAGTGATGTCTTATATCAATGTGCTTAGTTCTAGAATGACTAATAGGATTTTTTGAAATATTAATTGCACTAGTATTATCACATAAAATAGGTGTATTATTGAAATTTAATCCAAAGTCCATAAGAGTGTTTTTCATCCACAACACCTGTGCACAGCAACTACCTGCAGACACATATTCTTCCTCGGCTGTTGACAGGGCAACTGAGTGTTGTTTCTTACTAGACCATGATACTAAAGACTTTCCTAAAAAGTGACATGTTCCTGAGGTACTCTTCCTATCTAATCTACAGCTTCCAAAGTCAGCATCTGAATATGAAATTAAATTAAAATCAGAGGTTTTTGGATAAAGCAGAGATTGATAAATAGTACCTTTTAAATATCTAAAAATTCTTTTAACAACAGTTAAATGAGATTCTTTGGGATTTGATTGAAATCAAGCACAAAGACATACTGAATACATTATATCTGGTCTACTAGAAGTAAGATATAACAAACTACCAATCATACCTCTATATAACTTGTTGTCCACTGATTTTCCAGTTTCATCCAAATCAAGTTTTATATTAGTACACATAGGAGTTGTAAATGGCTTTCTGTTTTCAAGTCCAAATTTCTTAAGTAAATCAGTAATGTATTTGCATTGATTTAAAACATTTCCAAAATCTTTTTGAAATATTTGAAGACCCAAAAAGAAATTTAATTCTCCCATAATACTCATTTCAAATTATTTTTTGCATTAATTTTGAAAATTCATGACAAATAATTTTATTGGTTGATCCAAAAATTACATCATCAACATAAATTTGTACCAACAAAACATTATTTTTCACAGTTTTCTTAAATAGTGTTGGATCTTCCAGTCCAACAGTAAAATCATTTTTCAAAAGAAAAGAACTTAGTCTTTCATACCAAGCTCTAGGTGCTTGTTTAAGGCCATAAAGAGCTTTAGTAAGTTTGAAAACAGAATCTGGTTTTTGAGAATTTTCAAAACCAGGAGGTTGCTCAACATAAACTTCCTCCATTAAATAACCATTTAAAAAGGCAGATTTAACATCCATCTGAAATAATTTAAAATTCATATAAGATGCATAGGCTAAAAGGATTCTAATGGCTTCTAACCTGGCTACAGGTGAAAAGGTCTCATCATAATCTATTCCTTCTTCTTGATTATATCCTTTAGCTACTAATCTTGCTTTATTTCTAGTTATTATCCCTTGATCATCCTGTTTATTCCTAAAGACCCATTTAGTTCCTATTACTGGATAATCATGTGGTCTTTCAACTAATTCCCAAACCTTATTTCTCTTGAACTGGTTCAATTCATCCTGCATTTCTATTACCCATCTCTCATCATCTAAGGCTTCTTCTATGGTCTTAGGTTCTTGTTGGGATAGGAAAGCAGATAATTCAACTATGTTTCCAAGGTTTCTTCTAGTTTGAATACCAGTCTCTAAGTCACCTATCACAGATTCTAAAGGGTGATTCTTTAAGGTTCTAGACTATCTAGGAATTACATTCAAGGGTTCTTCAGTGTCATGTTCTTCTGAACTGGACTGAATTTCTTTTATATCATTTTCAAAATCATTCTTTAAATTCTCAAGTCTCATGTTTTCATTAGAATCAGGTTTATCTATTTGTTCTATCCTTTTCTCAAAAGGATCAGATTCATCAAATTTCACATGAACTGATTCTTCAACAATCCTTGACTTTTTATTATAGACTCTATAAGCTTTGGAGGTTGCAGAATATCCTAAGAAAATACCTTTATCAGATTTTGGATCAAATTTACCAAGATTATCTTTGGTATTCAAGATGTAAACCTTGCATCCAAAAACTTTAAAGTAATTTACTTTAGGTTTTCTGTTATTCCATAGTTCATAGGGTGTCTTTTTAAAAATAGGTCTTATTAGAATTCTATTCATTATATAACAAGCTGTATTAACAGCTTCTGCCCAGAAATATATAGGTAGGCTATATTCATTTAACATAGTTCTAGCCATTTCTTGAATAGTTCTATTTCTTCTTTCTACAATCCCATTCTGTTGAGGTGTTCTTGGAGAAGAGAAGGTGTGTTTAATACCCATGTTTGAGCAAAAGGAATTAAATTCCTGGTTCTCAAATTCTCCACCATGATCACTTCTCAATGAGATTATATTAAAACCTTTTTCATTTTGAATAGATTTACAAAAACCTTCAAATAAACTAAAAGCTTCACTTTTAAATTTCAAAAAGAAAATCCAAGTAAATCTAGAATAATCATCAACTAATACATAAACATATAATTTACCAGCTAAACTTGCTACTCTTGAAGGTCCAAACAAATCCATATGGATAAGTTCTAGAGGTTTAGTTGTAGCAACTTTATTAACAGATTTGAATGATGATTTGTGTTGCTTGCCAAGCTGACATGCATCACAGAATCTGTCATTTTCAAATTTGAGACTAGGAAAATCAGAAACTAGATGTTTCTTAGATAATTTATGTAAAGCATATATATTGCAATGACCAAGTCTTATATGCCAGATCCAGGATTCACTTATATTAGCAGTTAAGCAGTTTACTTGTTGTTTACACAAGGAATACAAATCCAAAGTATAAACATTATCAGTTCTGGGTGCTCTAAACTTAAACAGTTTATCTTTAGAAACAGTACAACTATTGTTAGTAAAATCAACAGTGTATCCATCATCACAGAGTTGAGAGATACTTATCAGATTGTGTTTTAACCCTTGTACATAAAGTACTTTGTTGATTGAGACTGTCTCTGGATCTCCAACTGTTCCAATACCAATAATCTTTCCTTTGGCATTGTCACCAAAGGTGACAAGTCCTCCTTCCTTTCGAGTAAGAGAAGAGAAATTAGCTGAAGTTCCACTCATGTGTCTTGAGCAGCCACTATCCATATACCATATTTCTTTCTTTCTTTGGTGACCTGCTACCTGCAAAGACATTCAAACAAATTTCTTTGGTACCCATATTTTGTTGGGTCCAGGAGTGTTAGCAAGCAGTGATCTGGGTATCCATATTTGCTTTGTTTTCTTAAAATTGATTGAATCATATAGATCATTGGAAATATAAGCTTTCTTAATTCCATATATTTGAGGTTGTCTTAGAAAACAGTTTTTAGCTATATGACCTTTTGTTCCACAGAAGTTACAAATAACCTGTTTAGTGCTAGGAACAAAATAATTTTTGTATAACTTAGGTTTTTCTCCTTTACTTACAATTCCAAACCTTTCCTTTTTAATTACAGTTTTTCCAAGTATCTCATTTAAGGCGTTTTCTCCTTTTGTAAAAACTAATGCAGCCTTTTTATAAGATTCTACTTCATCCTGTAGAGTTTTTATTTTTGATTCAAAATTAATTTTATTTGAGTCAGCAGAGTTGTATTTGTCAATTAATTCCTTATGTTGTTTTAGCAAAGTATTTATCTCATCTGAAATAGCTTTATTCAAGTTCTTTATAGATTTATATTTTTTAAATAATGAGTCATACCTTTCTTCAAGCATATTGCAGTAAGCTGCAAGTTTTTTATTTGAGAAGCCTGTTTCAGAGTTTGATTCATTATTTGAGTCAGAGGAGTAGTATGAGTGTACCTCATCAGTTTCAGCCATGAAACACATATTTGCTTTTAAATTGGCTTCCTCCTTCTCTGAGCTTGATTCAGAAGAATTACTTGAGTCTTCAGAAACACTCCAAGTAGCTTTCATAGCTTTCTTGTCTTTCTTCTCATAATCATCTCTTTTGAAGAATTTCTTCTTCTTTGTATCTTTCAATTTTGGGCAATCCGGTCTGATATGTCCCATCTTTTTGCATTCATAACATCTCACTTCCTTGCTATCCTTCTTGAAGGATTTCTTGAAGTCTTTCTTCTTACTGTAGAACTTTCTGAATTTTCTGGCTAGCTGAGCCAGTTCTTCATCCGAATTTGAAGAATCAGAGCTTTCTGATTTAGCACTTACTTCTCTGTTCTTCATCTTTCTATCCTTTTGTTGAGAAGTCACTTTCAAAGCAGTATTTTCCCTTTTTATGTAGACTTTATGCTCATTTACCTCATCTTGCATTTCAGCCTCGTACATCATCAATGTACCAATCAGCTCTCTCATAGTTAGATCTTTAACAGAAGTTGATTGTCTGATTGCTGCAGAGATTCCATTCCATCGAGTAGGAAGTACTCTCAGTACCTTTAACGCTTGATCAGCCTGCTTGATTGGTTCTCCTAGAGCTGTTATATTATTGACAAATTCTGTCAATCTTCCATTCATCTGAGTGATGCTCTCTCCTTCAATCATTCTGAAAGTATCAAATTTTAATTTAGCAGTTGCATATCTCATCTGTCTTACATTATTTGTTCCTTCATAAGCAACAGCTATTGTTTGCCACATTTCATATGCAGTCGGGCATTGAGATACTCTGTTAAATTCATCCGGTCCTAGACCACAGATGATTGCATTCATAGCTTTTGAATTCATGTCATACTCAGCCTCTGTAGCAGCACTCCATGTATCGGGATTTTCAGGAATTTCATAGGGAGTCAGAATCTTTGAATAGACTCTGTAACCAAGATTTTTCAGATAAATAATCATACGTGATTTCCAGCAGCCATAATTATCTCCATTAAAGTAAGGTGCTCTGACCATTGACATTCCCTCTCTCGTATCAGCCATGATACACTATGTATAATCTTTAAATACTTCTATCTTGATAAGACTTTAAAAATAAGAATCTCCTCCTCTGATACCAATTGTTGGATCTGAATCTACGGATTACACACAAGAGGGGGGTGAATTGTGTCTTTTCAAAATTATTACAATCTCTTCAATTTAGACAAATTCTGTCCACTATGCTTTAGCACGATTAAATATGCAGCGGAAAAAGTAAAAGCATGAACACACGGATGTATAGTGGTTCGGGGAACAGAAGGCCCCTAGTCCACTCCACCAATGCTCAAATCCACGAGCTTGGCGATTTTCACTATCTGTTCCTCGTTTCCACAGACCTGTTCACAACTGAGTACAGGCAGTTGACACCTTTACAAGTTTCAGGAAAACACAGCCTTCCTGGTTCAAACACGAACCCACACAGCTTAGAACGAGAAGCTGATCACTCAAAAAATAAAAAGAGTTTCGATAAAGAAAACACTTCTCCAGTTGTTCTTCACAATTGCAACAGAATGCAATTGACAGTAGATAGATCGTCGTCTTCAGAAAATAAAGATCTGTAATCAAAATAGTTCTGAGTCGATCCAGTTGCAATAGATATTACAAGAAACTTCACAACTTCAGCAGCAGTAGATTCACAACAGATAGTCGATGTAGAACACGCGAATCTGCTATCAAGATCTTCCTTCGGTAATAATGGTTTTACACTTCTTCTCGATCACCAGAAAAGAACGCCTTCACACAGTCTCTGTTTCTTGCTCGTTAAAAGATCAATCTATATATTTCATATACTTTCCTGTGTATATATATATATCCGAAGTTTCCAAGATAGAACATATATATTCAAATCTGAGAAAATCTTCCGCATAAATAGATCCATGAAAATCTCCTTTAGATTCGCGATATTAAATAACAGAGTCGTTGTAACTCCCCTGAAGAATCGGCATAAAAAGCTCCGTTTTAAATCAATCATTAATCCGTTGAAAATCGTCTTTGATTCATTCAAAGTCGTACTTAAGAATCGGCTCGAAATCCGCTTAATAATCCGCCAGTTTGACCAATGCAAAAGGAAATATCGTCTGTCAAAAATATCCCGACGCCAAACGTAGGGTTGATGACGTGGCTCCAAACGTAGGGTTCACAAACGTAAGGTTCACAAACGTAAGGTTCACAAACGTAAGGTTCACAAACGTACAAACTTTCTCTTCAGCATTCAAACGTAGGGTTGATCATCCATACTTTGTCTTGCTTAAACTCTCCAAAGAACGTACGGTTGATTATAAAAGTAAGGTTGATGATCCATACTTTTGAGAAACAAACTCAACACTGAAAACTAACGTACGGTTTCTCTTCCATACTCGTCCAACAACAAAAACGTAAGGTTCCTTCCAAACGTAATGTTCTTCTTCCATACTTTTCAACAACGTAAGGTTCATTAACCATACGTTTCAAAATAACGTAAGGTTCCTTGACCATACGTTTCTTTTAACATAAAAATTAAACTTTTCATCCATACGTTACGTTCATCAACGTAGGGTATGAACAGTGATTCCAGTACGCGCTAAAACTGATCTCGCACTACAGTGATTCCAGAACGCGCTAAAATTGATCTCGCACTACAGTGATTCCAGAACGCGCTAAAATTGATCTCGGAATAAATGAAGTATGAAATCTCGTTGTATGAAATAAATAAATAAAATAAATTCCTGCAAAATACTCAACGAAATAATTAGTAAACAATTAAGGGTATTTGTGAGCATCAAAATCATCATAAAGAGACAGAGTATTATTTAAAATAATCTCCCCCTTTAAAAAACATTATTTTGAATTGTTTGAAAACAATACATTGCTCAACAGTATTTCCTTGTCTAGGTGAGATATCACCATGGGGAGGTAATACACTCTGGATTTTGAGAGGTTTGATCCCTATAATCCATCACCATGATGCTTCTAATAATACTATCATGGTAGTTATCACCTTTATATGAAGAGTGATATTCATTTTATGTCCTCAAGGATAATAGCATTGATAAGTTTAAGAATATAAGCCTCAACCCACATCATGGATAGAATATGTCAATAAATATTTTAGGGTTTGGTAGGAGTATAAGCCTAATGTATGGAGGTCACTGGAGTAAGTCAATGACCTTTTGGTACTATGGTAATATGATATCACATCCTATAATCTTCTAGAGTGTTCTAGTGAGCTTATATATTTTTGGTAGCAATGTGATTCCACCTTTGGGTGGTTTCTAGAATATGCCAACCAAACCTAGTCAAATTTGGGGTATGATCCATATTAAAATACAAATTCCGCTAAAGAATATACCAATGATCCTTCATATTGGGAGTTGTTAAATGGTCCCCCTCCTATAAATATTTTAAAATTTTTTGGTGTAGTATTTTATTAGCGAGAGAAAGAATATATACCTGGATCATGTAACCTATTGTAATATGCCAAGTAGCCTTTTAATTTTGGGTAGGAATATGGGCCTACCATAAGGTGTTTTCCAAACTAAGTTGATGAACCCTACACAAAATAAGAATATTTTATTTTCCCTATTTCACCTTTTGAGTATGTCGATAGCTTTCATTGATGTGAAAATGTCCTCTCCTAAGTTGATTTCCAAACCGAGTTGACAATCCCTGGTCGGAATGGGAATATTATCTCAATCATGTACCTCATCCTTTACCATAATATCCTGATAGTCATCTTGGATGGGAGAATGGGTATATGATTTATATGGAATATCCATCTTTTTATGTTGGACATGTTGATATAAGGCACTATCAATTGGGATAGGAATATGTGTTTTTACTTGTATCATCGTTGGAATATGTTAGTGAGACTCCTTCATTACTACCAAAATGTATTGGCACTTTAGAAGAGTAAGAGTAGGAATATGGCCCTACATGATCTCTATTTGTGCAGTATGTTGGCATATATCTTTTATTAAAGTAGGGATATATGACCACTCATGTCCACCTTTTTCAATCATAATATGTTGACCACATTCAAGTTCATAGTAAGGGGTATGTGCATGCCATGTGCATGCTGCCGAGATATACATGTAGACTTGGCTTGAGTGGGAAGGGATATGATCCTTCTCACTATGTAAGAAATCAGATCTTCTTTTTCAGGTATGAATCTTGTTTTCGGGTGTTTTGAGGAAAATGATAGCTTATGGAAATTTCGTAAGTACATGCCATGTACTTCGGAGTACACACCATGTAATCGGTTTCGATGGGTAGCCATGCATTGGACCTGTAACGGCCAAGTACATTGCCTTGTGAGGTGAACTGGAGACCGCCTAAAGTGGGGCCTAATAATGGCCTATACACGCTGTGTATCCTCAGGGAACGCGCCGTGTATTTTTTATTTTTAATTGTTATATCAAAATGGGGTCGTGTCTAATTGAGAAAACTATCTTCTTCTAAACCTATCACATCCAGGAGTGATAGATATCGCCGATTCTTCTCCGAGCCCCTGGTCGACCATCTGTGCTCCAAATCGAACATTATCGATTGCGTTGGAATCGCATCAGTGAGTTCTTCCTTCCTCTAGAGCCTCTTCTCTTGATTTATCCTCTTTCATAAGATATCCTTGGTTGATAATTCTTGATTTTTTTATAGATACACCTCATTCTAAGTCAATTAAAAGGCTGAGGTTCAACTATATCAATCGTACAACATTGAGGTAGGTGGTTTGTGTCATTCAATAGATGGCTTTGAGTTATATGTGAAAAAAGTTACCAATACCCTAGTTTAGTGTATTGCGTGTTTAGGGAGTTTAAACCTATTAATGTATAATATGATTTGTTTTCTTGAGAAGGGGTGTTTGATTATTAATAGGGTTTATCACCTTATTATGGATGTGTTTTCCCATGTTTGTTTGATATTGGTCGTTGGGTCTAGAATTTCCTATTAGGATATTTTTCATTCCATTCCTAGTGCTTTTAGGATGGAGTGATTATTATATGACATGCTTGTGATATGAATTTTAGTTTTTTATCCAAGTAGTGTTTGAGATTTAATTTAGCTGATGGATATCATTTGTGCACGATTTTATTACACAGGGCTATGGGAACCTAGTGTAGTGAGACCATAGGGGGAATGGATGTTGAGGTCTTCCCCATAGTTCATATTACCTTTCACATTGTAAGACCATATAGGGGATGGATGTGAGTGCCCCCTTTGTGTGTCTATAGTTCCACATTGCGAGACCACATGAGAAATTGGTTTATGAGTTCTTCCTCAGAGAGTCTGCAGTTTACCATTATGAGACCACTTGGGGAATTGATGGTGAGTGCTTCCTCAGAGAGTCTTTATTTGAGCTGAACCAGAGGGGTTAGACGGTGAGAAATTCCCAGAGGGTTTCTTGTGATCGTTTTGTTAAATAATTGGTAAATGTGAATGAATGTAGTTGAAAATTTAGGATTGTTTACTTTGAGTACTTCTTTGTTTATTAGTTCATTTTGAATATTTACTTCTATATATCTTCACTGATAGCTAGGCACAGATCGTTGGGTGGTTGCCTACTAGGATTCATCTCACACCCTATTTGGATCATGATTTTGGGCCCAAATAGATTATATTATTGCAGGTATTCATAAGGGAAATCTCCCTTATTCTTCATGCACTTGATTTTTGTGGAGATGGAGAGTATGGGACCAACTTGAGGCTTGATATGATGTGGTAATTATTTAATTATTTTCCTTTGTACTTTGGTTTAGAACTATATTCTAGAATTGTGACTTGTTTGGATGTTTTCCTAGATACTTCTGACATGCATAATTATATATATATATATATATATTCTCCAGTTGTTTATTTATTTTCAGTATTCTGTTGTGTACTTATTGTATGGTATTACTGATTCTGCTGCTGCTATCTATTTGTTTCTGCAGTGTTACTCTGCCCATGAAGGCATAGTTTCTCCACTGTCACACCCAAGTCCCTCGCTGGTAGTCGGTAGCCTCTGGCATTCGTAGAAATGTCCTTGAGGCCATGTGACCAACCGGGTATGGGGATCCTCTAGATGACACCTCGAACCGAGACGTTACAAAGTGGTATCAGAGGGATTATTTTCTTCTTGACTTATTTTTTGGATCCTATAGATAGGGATATGAAAGAATAGGTAGTTGGTAATAAGCTCTTCCTAGAAGTAGCTAACCTATGTATAGGGAAAAGCTAATGTACCTCGATTATTTCCATTTTCTGGTTTTTCAATTATTAGAGTTGAATTGATTTCACCATTTGGTGGTTCGCATGTTTTGTGATGTCATCATTGATATTATTGAGGTTCAATTTTTGTTGCAACCTAATGAGATGAGGGTAAACCATCTCTTGCATCATATAAGAACTTTCCAGAGATCACATTTCATGCATTCTTTTCATGCCATTTAGGGTGCATTACCGATTGGATGTTGTTGTGATAGATGTTGGGAAAGATATTCTTGTTTTTTATGATATAAGCCTTGATAGAATACCTATTATTTAATAGGATATTCCTAATGTTTAATGTTTCATTTGAATGGGTGCCAAACTTTGGTCCTAGAGGTGTTATGGGCCCTTAGGGATCATAATTTGGTGGATCATATTAAACTTAATTATTATTCCTTGTCATATGCATGAATAAGATTCCAAGATTTGATTCTCAGGGAGTATGGGCGCCCACAGATCAGAATTTGGAACTTTAATGTTTTTTTTAGTGTTTTATGGGGTTCCAAAGTAGTTTTTGAGGCTTACTATCTGAAAAAAAAAGAATACGCGATGTGTAATGATGAATACATGTCATGTATCCTTCTATTTGGGGAGGAAAAAATTTTCTTAAGTAGAAGTCATGTACCATATATACACATCGTGTAGTTCTTGACCGTGTGACTGACTGTGTAGTCCGAGATATGAGGTTGGGTTTTCTTGGTGGAACACTCCGTGTACTAGTAGTACACACCATGTTATAGTGTCCATGTATCAGGCTGTGTGACTAATGAAATGGGTCGGTGAAATCCTTCTAGTACACATTGTGTCTGCCATAAAAACATCGTGTAGAGTCAACATAGTCACTGACCCTATGAATAATTATACATATGGTTATAAATTATGGGGTACATGTCGTGTCCATGGCCCACATGCTGTATAGAGTTACCCAGGAAGGAACCATGTATTTAGCCTTGTAGAGGAACTCAGGCAGGGGGGAAATGATTCAAGTACACATCATGTATGAGGATGAACATGCCTTGTGTAAGGGTGTTACACGACCAGGTCTGGAAGAAGTACACGCCCATGTAAAGGCTTAAGGTAACACGCCATGTAGGGGTCATACATACCATATATCCCTGTTTTGAAAAACATGAATGTTTTTTTCTCCTGTTCCCTTCTTGCCCTTCTAAGTTTCAGTACTTGATAATATTAAACTAAGGATTATGTTTAACCTTGAAGAATCATACCCCTGGGACATCCTCCAGTTGTATTCTAGATACATGGAAACGATCAGACACTAGACATGGTAAATCAAGGACTACCGGCAGATCCTCCCATCATGACTGTCTTGGCAACATCCAACATTCTGGATACAGGTGTCGATGCATAGTTCCGAGAAGGATTCATGAGTTTTATGAAGACCATTTTGGGGGCACCACATCCTGACCCGTCTATGGAAGAGTTGACATGTGTTTTTCAGTATCAGCATCCTCCCACATTTTCAGGGGATAGAGGACCTCAGGCTGTAGAGTCATAGTTAAAATCCATGTTGTCTATCTTGAAGAATCTAGAGGTTCCTCCAGAGAGGAGAGTGAAGCTCTCTATGCACATGATTTAGGATTCCACCAAGATATGGTTGGTTGTGATATCCCAGTTTGGAGACTAGTGAGATATGGCTTGGGATGAGTTCTAGTGTAACTTTTATGATTACTTCTACCCAAATACTTTGAGGGCCATCTAGGCCTAAGAGTTCATGAGTTTGGAGTAGGGTACTATTTAAGTCATGGAGTATTCTTCTTACTTCATAGAGCTACAACACTTCACAGCCATCCCAGTGGGTGACGATTTATTCCCAACGAGGAAGTTTGAGGATGGACTCAGGAATGAAATCTGATCTTAGGTAAACATCTTCAGGTTGACTTCCATAACTTCTATAGTCAACTTGGCACTAATCACAGAGTGCAACATGAGAGATTATGGGTCTGTGATCCAAGGAGGCTCGGTATTTGGAGTTATTACCCCTCCAACTAATAGCAAGAAGTCCCAAAGGGAGTCTATGCACGGAGATCCGAGTAGGAGAGATACTCCTTCAGGTAGACAAGTAGTATGCTACTGCTGTGGAAAGAGAAGGCATACGAGGTAAAATTTCCCGAGAGACCTAGTTGAGTGCCGATATTAAGGAAATATGGGTTATCATAATCATTTTTGTCTGATTTTTTCACTAGTTGTTAGTGATAGGGGTTCTATTTCGACTCCTTATACCGGAGAAGGACCAACAGTCCCACATTAGTCAGGGAACTAGAGTTCTTTAGGTCATTCAGGCCAAGGTGGAGGTTGTGACCACTATGATCAGACACAGGTTTTTTTTATATCTACAGGGTGGATCAACTCAGGGATCACAGATAGCTTCATAGGTCTGCAACTCATGTTTGGATTTCCTGCTAGAGCAAACCTAGAAGTTGCAGGATCCTAGACCCTCTATGGTTAAAGGTATGATTTTGGCTTCCTCAGTTTTAGCTTCTGCTCGTTTTGACATAGGGGCTTCCAATAGCATCATATTTGTTCCTATTTTGTAGATCCTTGGGCTCTGTATATTTAATTCTGCTGATATCTTAATGATAGACACTCCGTTGGGGACTAGAACAACTAGTTCACGTCAGTTCAAGGAGTTCCCTCTTGAGGTTGTTGGGTGTATCTTCTTATGGGACCTTTATGTCTTGGAGATGAAGGGATGTGATGTAATACTCAGAATATAATGGTTAGTTATCTTCTAGGTTTTTTTTGATTTCTATCACCGTAGGGTGGGCTTCACGTCACCATAGGGTGGATCGTTTCATCATAAGGGAGAATGGGATGTCCAGGAGAGTAGAACGAGACTCGAGCATCATGAGTTGGGAGGAGTTACAACCCAGATTTCTAGTATGTATCTAGATGACCAGGGGACTTAATAGATTTACTTTCCTCCAGTGGGGGATTATTTTAGAGATGTCTTTCCAGAGTACTTCTAAGGTTTTCCTCTAGATCGAGAGGTAGATTTCGTTATTAATCTTGTTCCAAGAGAATAACTGGGGTCCATTCCTCCCTATAATATGGTTACACCGAAGTTACAAGAGATCAAGAAGTAGTTAGAGGAGTTACAAGAAATGGGTTTCATCCAACCCAGTACTTCCCCATGGGGTTCGTCTATCTTATTTTCAAAGAAGGTGGATGGTACCCTCATACTTTGTGTGGATTATCATAAGTTGAACTAGCTAATGATCGAGAACCAATATCCCTTGCCGAGGATTGATGATATCTTTGATCAGATTTGAGGAACCCGGGTTTTCTTGAAGATTGAATTTAGATCCGGTTATCATTAGTTGCACATTAAACCATCTGATATAACTCTTACAACCTTTTGGAGTAGGTATAGTCAATACGAGTATGTGGTTATGCCATTCGGTCTCAAGAACGCACCTATAGTTTTTATGGAACTGATGAACCGAGTGTTCCATCCATACTTGGATTCCATTGTGGTGGTTTTTTTGTATGATATATTGGTGTAATCTCACACTTGACATGACCATGAAACCCATATTGAGATTTTTCTGAGTAAAATGAGGGGGAATGTGTTATATTTCAATCTCTCAAAATGCTACTTTTGGATGGACTAGATCAACTTCTTGGGTCATGTTATCTCAGAGACAGGAGTGTTGGTAGACCTATAGAAGTTGAGAGCAGCAGTTTCCTGGGAGAATCTGAAGAATTCCTTTGAGGTTTGGAGTTTTCTCGGGATGGATGGTTACTAAAAACCGTTCATAAAATAATTTTAACTCTTAGAAGCACCACTGACAGGCCTGAATAAGAAGGGTGATAAGTAACTATGGATAGATTTCTACGATTCATCCTTTCAGGAGATGAAAGGGAGGTTGAATTCTGAACATATAATAGTTTTTTTAGATCTAGGAAAGAGATATACTGTTTACTATGATGCTTCAGTTATCGGGCTAGGAGTAGTGCTCATCCAGGGGAAGGAGTCATTGCATACTGGTCATAGCTGTTGAGGCCACATGAGAGGAATTACCTGACACACGATCTTGATTTTCCTATAGTTGTTCATGATTTACGTTGTTGGAGACATTATTTACTGGGATGTCATTTTCTGGTTTTCACTGACCAGAAAAGTCTCAAGTATATCTCTACTCAGCGTGATCTAAATTTGAGACAATGAAGGTGGGTTGAGTACCTTTAGTCATTTGACTTTGAGCTTGCCTACACGCATAGGAAAGGCAATGCAGTGGCTGATGCATTGAGTAGGATGACTCATATACAAGCAATTTAGGAGGCTAGCAGTGAGTGGAAACTTATTTCTCTGTTCTCAGAGATTCATTTGCAGGTGCACGGAAGACAAAGGCAAATGTTCCTTTATTTTGTAGTTGTTACCTCAACTCTACTTAATCAGGTGAGAATGAGGCATCAATCATATGGTGAAGGCCTAGTTCTATTGGAGAGTCTTTCAGTATAGGACCTTATTACTAGATGGACCATAGGCGAGGATGTGATCTTTCATTTTCATGGGCACGTATGGGTGTTAGTGGAAATAAGCGAGGAGATAATGAAGGTTTTCCATTCTTCAGTTTGGGCAGTTCATCCTATTTTCACCAAGATGTATCAAGATCTACACCGTCAGTATTGGTGTCCAGGCATGAAGAGAGATGTTGCAGGTTTTGTCATGAGATGTTCCACCTGTCAGCAGGTGAAGGTGGAGCATTAGTGAGCAGAAAGGATTTTGTAGTAGTCACCCATTCTTGAGTGGAAGTGGAATGATGTCATGATGAACTTCATGATAGGATTACCAAGGTCACCTTGAAGGAACGATGCAGTTTGGGTCGTCATTGATAGACTCATGAAGGTTTCCCACTTCTTACCAATCAAGGAGACCTTCAGTGTAGATGAGGTGGGATGGTTGTATATCTGGTAGATTGTATTCTTACATGGGGTTTTTGAATCCATAGTTTTATATAGGGTTTCTCATTTTACTTCTCGGGTCTATCAAGGACTATAGAGGGAATTGGGTACATAGGTACTTCTGAGTATAGCTTACCATCCCTAGACTGATGTCCAGTTCGAGCGTATGATTTAGGCGTTGGAGGAAATGTTTCGATCATGCGTCCTAGATTTTAGAGGTTCTTGGTAGAAGAAAATACCCTTGGGGGAGTTTTCTTAGAATAATATATTTCAATAAACTATTCATATGGAACCTTATGAGGCTTCGTACGGTAGGCCATGTCGATCACCCCAATGTTGGATGGAGGCATGACAGGTAGCTATGCTAGGACCTCATCTTGTCCAAGAGACCACAGATCATGTGGATTTGATTTGGAAGAGTATTAATACTGCATTGTAACGCTCCGACCCCAGTTACCCAGAGTCGGTGCATTATTACATAACATTGGCATGATCACAAGAAAGATCAAGTCTCGGAAGACCGATTAGTTTAGTAGCCTTGGAATAAGTAGATACATTAATAAATTTTACATTACATCATAAAATAAAAACTACAACAATATAGTCTCCATAGTCCACACTCTTATCCCCTCATACTATCCCTGCAGGTCATTCATAAATTACTTCTTCACATACTGGGAAAAATAAAACATAGAAAAGGGGTAAGCTCAAATGCCCAGTAAGGATAACAATATAGCGAAAACTTTCATAAATAAGAATAAACATTTAAGTCAATGTATAACTAAAACAGAAGCCTTTTAAACATTAACTTCAACATATTATGGAAAAAAGAAAATGAAATAATGCCATTTACTTATTGACATGGATATTCTACTAATCGAATAATCAAATTCAATATCAATAACCACTTTCATAATGATGGAATGCATAATGCCAGACAATCATAACCACATAGCCAAGGCCTCATGCGAAGACTACAAATAAGATTTTGTCAAGGCGTTGTGCCAAGACACTAGTTTGTCTCATGAGACCTACCGATGCATCGAGGAGCTATAACAGGGTCCACCCATCACATATTAAGTCCAATGCATTCCCATATGAAAAGGTTTAAACATAACATAAAAATTCATAATAAAACTAGCATATGAAATGTAAATACTTCATCCATAAACCATGAATGGTATAAAAATAACACATCCACAGTCAAACATATCACAAAACCTTCAATACAATATAGAAGTTTTGTATCATAATAAATCAACTTCAAATAAGCGTAAAATCCATCAAAGGATGTTGACATAGATGAAATCAAAACTATTTGAGAGAAATATCCCTTTTTTTGAAATCATTTAAAAGTCACATAATTATAAAATAAAACATTTACTTTGAAAATTTTCTTATAATCTTGTAAGAGAAGCTTCGACGATTTTATAATGGCGGAAAATAGCCGCACCCACCGTATAAGTTAAAAAAACATTCTTACCTTAATTCTGTCGAAAAGGTTAAAAAGGACCTTGTTTGGAAAACGATGGAAATATTCCTTCATAAACCACTTATAAAATTAAACAAGGGTATAAATGACTTTAACACATATTCTAGTAAATAGTAAAAATATTTTGAAATACATTTTTAAGAAACATGGATGTGGATGATAAAGAAGTCCTAGTAGATTATTACGTATAAACAACCTCGGATAATGAAGAGATTGCGAAATAAACCCTTACCTTGTACTTTTCCTTGGTTGGGGGTAGGTTAACCTTCTGTATAATGGTTAAATAATTGTTATTAAATTATACAAGAATCGTATACATTATTATGTTATCATATATGATCTTTTAACATTGCTTTGTTAATAATATTTTAGTATTATCGTTGTTTCGGATGTTAACTTACTTGTTTTCTTTTATATGTTTTGTTACATAAGTCGTGTTTGTTATAGATAGGTTGTATCTTATTCAGATCCATAATGATATCAAGTCCTTAAAAATTATTTTTAAATCATCAAATGATAATTATACTTTAATGGATACGATGGAGAATGAATCTCATCGTGTTTGTGGAGAAGGTAGTCCGTACGTACGCACGAGCGACAATATAATTCTTTTGATATTAAAATAATATATAATTGGATGGTATATAATATATAAATAATAATTATCATGTTATATTTATTATTTACATGAATTAGAAATCATTAGTATACCCGTCCAAATAATAATATATTGAATAACAATTACACCACGACGTGGAAACGGTAAGACGTTCGTACGCACGTATGGTGACATGTCATTCAAAGGATGGATAGAATACTGGATATGGTTGTAACATATTTATAATAATATTAATTTATATAGGAGATATTGTATTCATTATTTTATAATGGTAATAACAAAGATAGAAGAAGTGGAAGAAGAAAGGAACTTGAAAAGGGGTGGTGAAATCATTACCTCTTCTTCGGGTTCTTCCTTTTGATTTGATAAAAACGGATCCTTAGGATGGATTTATGACTAAATGAAGGCCTCTAGGATGAAGTGAGTGAAGTTGAGAAAGAATTTGGGCAGGGGTTGGCCGAACCAAAAGGCTTTGAAGTTGTGAATTAATGAGAAGGGTGAGTGCCCTTTTATAAGAGGGGTGAGGCGCACCTTTAGAAAAGTTAGAAATATTTTTATAATAAATTCATATTCAATTTATAATGGCTCTAAAGTGGATTATTTAGAGGTTAAGGTGGGGGTAGTTCGAAAACCACTCAACCAATATGATTTAGACAGGTTTGGGTTACTATATTAACCGTATCTTTAAGTATTAACTCTTAGTTAATTAGTTTCACTTTTAAAATGTCTCTTTATATTTTTATATTATATGGTTAATAAACTTACTATATACATCCAAGCGACCCCAAAGTGGTCCATTAATGATACATATATCATGATATAAGTCTCTTGTCCAAATCGTAGATTTTTATGAATTTAATATCAAATAATAATATAATATTTTTTTTAAAAACTCTTTTATGTCAATTTTGACACTATTCAATAATTGATTTTTTGTAAAAATTATAACAGAATGATTACTTCAAAAAAAGTTAATTAAACCAATCCTAACATGTCATATTACCTATAAAATTATTTTTATTTATAAAAAGTATCAAATTACATTTATTTGGGTATTTATAATATCAATTATTCTATTTTTTCATTAATTAGGTAATTACTGCATCACCATTGATTCATAAATAAATTAAATTATATAATGTCTAAAAATTATAAATAAAATACCATTATGTAGTAAATCCTTTTAGATTTCTAATGAATATTTATATTCTAACATCAAACATATATAACACTATGTAAAAAAAAATCGAAAAGATATATGCTTATGTCATTTTTGTATTTATTTTAACTTAATTAAAATAAAGTGTCTCTATCACCTACAAGTGGCTCCATGGGGTCCCAAAATAGACCCAAAGATGCCCATGGTTGGAAATGTATCAAAAAATAAAGTTAGGACACATTTTAGGGTAATTTAGTATTATTATAATATAATTTTTTAACTCTTATTTACCGGATTTACCCTTTAACCATGGTAAATAAAATATTTACCGAAGTAATTATTCAAAATGTCTAAAAATAAAAGTTACCTATTTAAAAAATTTGGAAATCCTGATTCCAAATATGGAATCCATTTTTCAAAATTCAAAACATAGAAGTGGCAGTAATTAATTTAAAATTAATTCCCGCTGTCAAAACAAAAAGCGTGTTTTTAAGATATAATAACTACCAAAAGATTGATACTTGTTTATGTACAGTTTAATTGTGAAATTATGTCCAATGACCAGAATTTTATTAAATGGTAAAAATATAATCTAAATATACTTTAAAACCACTAAAACTCATAATTTATCACTATTAATTATTTTGATTAAAAAATTTGTTTTTAATTAAAATTTAGTAATTTTCACTATTCATCAAAATATTAAAGTTATCCAAAAAGTACCAAAATTTCACCTTAGGCTAAATTTGATACTCCAAATCCAAAAATGAAGTCCATTTTGAGAGATAAAATTTCTAAAATTTTAAAAAGTAGGTATTACTATTCATAACAGCTAGTTTGATTGGTTGTGGTGTGTTAGAACTCGATGTTGCGTACAACACGCGCTATTGCATTATTCAAAGAGAAATGTACCATAGAAGCTTGGGGTGTTAAATTATCCCCTCCTTCAAATAATTTTGTCCTCGAAAGTTCTAGAATACTACCGCATGAAAATACTCAGGTGGTTCTTCATCATAAGTTCCTCGGGTTCCCACGTTGCCTCTTCCATCTTATGGTTTCTCCACAAGACTTTTACCAGACCAGTCATCCGGTTTCTCAGTACTTGTTCTCTTGTATCAAGAATCTTGATGGGCTCTTCACAATAAGATAGATCGGGTTCCAATTCTAATTCCTCATAGGTGAGTACATGCGTTGGGTCAGGCATTTATTTCCTCAATAGTGATACGTGGAACACATCGTGAACTTTAGAAGGATTTGGCGGCATTGCCAAACAGTAAGCTACAACCCCAATTCGTTCTAGAATTTTGAAAGGTCCGATGTACCTGGGACTCAATTTACCTTTATTACCAAAACATATGACTCCCTTCCATGGAGATACCTTCAGGAAAACATGATCACTAACTTGAAATTCCAAATCCTTCCTTTGATTATCGGCATATCTCTTCTGCCTACTTTGAGCTGCTTTGATATGATTTTGGATTACCTTCACATTTTCCATAGTTTCCTCCACTAGTTCTGGGCCTACAAGTTTTCTTTCACCAATGTCATCCCAACAGGTTGGTGTGAGACATCTCTTTCTGTATAATTCTTCATATAGTTCCATCTGAATACTCGAATGGAAGCTATTGTTATAGGAAGATTCTACCAATGGTAAATATTGATCCCACATACCCTGAAAGTCAAGTGAGTAGGATCTAAACATGTCTTATAAGGTTTGAATAGTTCTTTCGGATTGTCCATCTATTTGAGGGTGGTAGGCAGTGCTCAAATGAAGTTCAGTATCCAAGGATTTCTGAATAATTTCCCAGAATCTTGAAGTAAAATGGGGATCACGATCAGAAACAATTGATAGGGGTACTCTATGAAGTCTCACAACATCATTAATATATAATCTTGCTAGCTGTTCCAATGGTAGATCTTCTCTTATAGAAAGAAAATGTGTTGACTTGGTAAGACGATCAACAATAACCCATATTTCATCATTCCTTCTAGGAGTCTTTGGTAGTCCCATGACAATGTCCATTGTGATATTATCCCATTTCCACTCAGGTATGGGAAGAGGTTGCATGACTCCTCCAGGCTATTGCCTTCCAGCTTTCACTTGTTGACAAACCATACATCTTGACACAAAATCCGAAATCTCCCTCTTCATGTTGTCCCACAAAAAATGTTCCTTCAAATCTCTATACATTTTGGTGCTCCCATGGTGTATAGGGAAATTGGAACTATGAAAATCATCCAACAATTCCCTTTTTAGATCATGTATATCAGCAACATAAAGTCTCTTCCCAAATTTCAAAATTCCATCTTCACACACAAAGTCTCTCAATCTCCCATCATTCACAACATTAATCTTCTTTTGAAATTCTTCATCATCGGTCTGAGAACTCTTCATCTTTTCTAGTAAATATGGTTTGGAAACTATTTGAAAAATCATTGATGTTTCACCTTCCCTGGTTATTCCCATGTCCATCTTCACTAGATCCATGAAAATTGGATCCCTTTAAATTCTCATATTGTTCAAAACTCCATGATCTTTTCTGCTCAAAGAATCTTCCACCTTTTTTTCCTTCCCCGGGTGGTAGTGTATCATGCAATCATAATCCCTGAGTAATTCAAGCCATATCCTTTGCCTCATGTTGAGTTCTCTTTGTGAGAAAATATACTTCAAACACTTGTGATCAGTATAAATCTCACATTTTTCACCATAGAGGTAGTGCCTCCATATCTTCAAAGCAAAGATCACAGCTGCTAACTCAAGATAATGAGTAGGATAGTTTTGTTCATTAATTTTCAACTATCATGATGCATAGGCAATAAACCTATCATTCTGCATAAGGACACAACCATGTCCTTTCTTTGATGCATCACTATAAATAACTAACCCATCATTCCCCGATGGTAGAGTCAATATAGGAGCATTGACTAATATTATCTTCAGGTCTTCGAAACATTCTTCACAATCTTTTTTCCAAAAAAATTTAACCCATTTACGTGTGAGCTTTGTTAATGGGTTAGCCAACCGGGCAAAATTCTGGATCAAACGTCGATAATAACCTGCTAAACCAATAAAACTGCGTACCTCAGTTATACTCGTAGGTGCTGGCCATTCTTGGAATTCCTTGGTCTTAGAAGGATCAACAGAGATTCCATCTTTAGAGACAATATGGCCAAGAAAAGAAATCTCCTAAAGCAAGAATTCACACTTGCTAAACTTCCCATATAATTCATGTCTTCTCAGCATCTTCAGGATAATGCGCAAGTGATTTTCATGATCTTCGTAGATTTTGGAGTATAACAAGATATCATCAATAAATACCACCACAAATTCATCGAGATATTCCTTGAAAACTCTATTCATCAGATCCATGAATACAGAGGGTGCATTAGTCAATCAAAAATGCATTATTGTAAACTCGTAATGCCCGTACCTGGTTTGAAATGCTGTCTTCAGAATGTCTTTCTTCTTCACACACAACTGATGGTATCCAGATCGAAGGTCAATATTTGAAAAGTATTGAGATCCATGAATTTAGTCAAATAAATCATCAATGTGAGGTAGGCGATACTTGTTCTTTATTTTTATAGCATTGATCTCCCTGTAGTCGATACATAACCTCTTAGATCCATCTTTCTTTTTAACAAAAAGAACAAGGGCTCCCCGTGGAGAAACACTATGGCGAACAAATCCCTTATTACTCAATTACTCTCGTTGTTTCTTTAGTTCAACAAATTCTACAGTGGCCATTCTATAAGGGGTCTTTGATATAGGCCTTGATCCAGGAATTAAATCAATGGAAAACTCAACTTCTCGTTCTGGATGATGTCCAGGTAAATCATTCGGAAACACATCTACATATTATTTCACAATAGGTACATCCTCTATTTGAACATTCCTTTCCTCACCCACTGTAATTTCATCCTCTTCCTCCCCAATAATTGAATTTATTTGAGCTATTGGGGGTGGATCTAGTTAAGAATTAGGTGGTGACAATTCTGCTCTAAAGATAAGGTGTTCCTTATCATCATCATCAAAATTCGTAACCTCCTACTTCTTACAATAAATCTTCGCATCATGGTCCAAAATCCAATCCATACTGAGGATTATATCAAACTCAATCATAGGTATAACGATGAGATCAGCGGATAAAGAACATTTATGTGCTCTAATGGGGACTGATTCACAAAACTTTGTTGCAATGATACTTCCCTTACGAGTTTTAACTGACAAATCCCTTGTTAAATCAAATTGGAAATATATAATTTTCTTAGAAAACTAGGAAGATATGAAACAATGCGATGATCCAGAATCAAATAATGCATTTGCTAAACTTGAGGAAACCATTAAATTACCTGCCACCATGTCTTTTGGAGTTTCTACCTCAGCAGTAGTGATAGCATAAGCCTGGCCTTGATCCCTTGGCCTTTTCTAAGGTAAGTTCCCCTGACTCTTAGGATATTCATTTGCATAATGTCACATCTCCTTGTAATTGTAGCATTGGACATCGATAGCTTCCTTCTTCCCCTTGTAATCACGAGCTTGGTGGCCTTTTTCACCACACTCACAACAGACTCTCGTTCTTTTTAAGAAAGTATTGGGGTGTTTCTCTCCACATTTAATGCAGTATGGATATTCAAATTTTCCCTTGTTCCCTTTATTTCCATTCCCAGATTGATCAACAAATCTCTTCATCTCTTGCTTTTCTTTAAAGTCATATGACTTAGAAAATTCATTCTCTGTCTTGATAGCACATGAGACAATGTCTTCGTACGATGAGAAGGATTGTGAGACTAATGCTCGACAGAGAGATGGTTTTAACTCATCAAAGAAATGATCAATCATACTTCATGGGTTACGTATATAATCTATAGCATACCTTGCTAACCTTATAAAGTTAGCCTCATACTTTGCGACATTCTCATCCTCCTTTGGTCTCAGACTTAGAAATTGCCTTTCCATATCTGCTCGACGGTCACGAGGGAAGTATTTTTCTAAAAACATATCTTTGAACTCACTCCATTACACATTTGATACTTCATCATCTTCCTTCATGTTTTGAATCAATGACCACCATTGACCAGCATCTCCAGTGAGGCGGTAAACTGCCATGATAACTTTTTCCCTTTCACTACTCCCCAAAGCCTGAAATATTTTCTCTATGGAATTTATCCATTTCTCAACTACTAAGGTATTTTTACTCCCATTGAACATTGGTGGTTGTTGCCTCATGAAGTGATCTAACATTGATCCTCCATGCTGCGGATCAGGGTGCTCCATATGGGTAAGGTTATTATTCATAACCTGAGTGAGTTGTCCCAGTATGGGGATTAGCTGATCGGCATCAGTTGCATCACCAGCACCACTATAATTATCTTGAGCAAGAGGGAAATCCCTACATGGAGTGTGTGCATTGATATGGTTTCAATTTCTTCCACTAGGCGCCGTTTCTAAACAATGGCATAAACTAGATCAGTTTATGAATCAAAATACATAATTTCTTACTTATAAAACACTTAACATAAATTGAACTATTTATGGATATAATCCATAATCATAAAAATATTTTCTTTGAGGAAGTATATACTCATAAACCCTTCATAATTATTTATAACGAAAAATGAGAGTTATCCTAAGAATATCCCCCGGGAGTGTCGTAACCAAGAGTGCAGCAAGGCCCGTTGTCGTGCACCAGTTCCCGTTCAAGTCTAGCTCAAAGCGGTGTTTTCAGGTTTTAACCCTAGGTACATCTATACCAGAGCCGCCTCTACCTTCTCGTATCCAGATAGGGATGTATTTCTCGGAAAACTAACAAAATCTCTACAATACCAAAATTCTAGGAAGTTCTTCTATGCTAATCCTCAATGTCCATCTTAAATCTATGTGCTCTAATCAGAGTTTATCTAAATCTAGCTTCCAAGGTTTGTAATAAAATTCCTCTGATACCAACTGTAACGCCCCGACTCCAGTTACCCAGAGTCAGTGCATTATTACATAACATTGGCATGATCACAAGAATGATCATGTCTCGAAAGACCGATTAGTTTAATAGCCTTGGAATAACTAGATACACTAATAAAGTTTACATTACATCATAAAATGAAAACTACAACAATATAGTATCCATAGTCCACACTCTTATCCACTTATACTATCCCTGCAGGTCATTCATAAATTACTTCTTCACATCCTGGGAAAAATAAAACATAGCAAAGGGGTGAGATCAAATTCTCAGTAAGGATAACAATATAGCGAAAAATTTCATAAATAAGAATAAACATTTAAGGCGATGTATAACTAAAACAAAATCCTTTTAAACATGAACTTCAACATAGTATGGAAAAAATAAAATGATATAATTTCATTTACTTATTCACATGGATATTCTACTAATCGTATAATCACATGCAATATCAATAACCACTTTCATAATGAAGGAATGCATAATTCCAGACTATCATAACCACATAAACAAGGCCTCATGCCAAGGATAAAAATAAGATTTTGTCAAGGCCTTGTGATAAGACACTAGTTTGTCTCATGAGACCTGCTGATGCATCGAGGAGCTATAGCGGGCTCCACCCATCACATATTAAGTCCAATGCATTCCCATATGAAAAGGTTTAAACATAACATAAACATTCGTAATAAAACTAGCATACGAAATGTAAATACTTCATCCATAAACCATGAATGGTATAAAAATAACACATCCACATTCAAACATATCACAAAACCTTCAATACAATATAGAAGTTTTGTATCATAATAAATCAACTTCAAATAAGTGTAAAATCCATCAAAGGATGTTGACATAGATGAAATCAAAACTATTTGGGAGAAATATCCCTTTTTTTGAAATCATATAAAAGTCACATAATTATAAAATAAAACATTTACTTTGAAAATTTTCTTATAAGATTGTAAGGGAAGCTTCGACGATTTTATAACGGCAGAAAATAGCCGCACCCGCCGTATAAGTTAAAAAAACATTATTACCTTAATTCTGTCGAAAAGGTTAAAAAGGACCTTGTTTGGAAAACGATGGAAAGATTCCTTTATAAACCACATATAAAAGTAAAAAAAGGTAGAAATGACTTTAACCCATATTCTAGTAAATAGTAAAAATGTTTTGAAATAAATTTTTAAGAAACATGGATGTGGATGATAAATAAGTCCTATTAAATTATTACGTATAAACAACCTCGGATAATGAAGAGATTGTGAAATAAATCCTTACCTTGTACTTTTACTTGGTTGGGGGTAGGTTAACCTCCTTTATAATGGTGAAATAGTTGTTATTAAATTATACCAAAATCATATACATTATTATGTTATCATGTATGATCTTTTAACATTTCTTTGTTAATAATATCTTTGTATTATCATTGTTTCGGGTGTGAACTTACTCGTTTTATTTTATATGTTTTGTTACATAAGCCGTGTTTGTTATGGATAGGTTGTATCTTATTCATATCCAGAATGATATAAAGTCCTTAAACATTATTTTTAAATCATCAAATGATAAATATACTTTAATGGATAGGATGAATAATGAATCTCATCGCGTTCGTGGAGACGGTAGTCCGTAAGTACGCATGAGCGACAATATCATTCTTTTGATATTAAAATAATATATAATTGGATGGTATATCATATATATAGAATCATTATCATGTTATATTTATTATTTAAATGAATTAAAAATCATTATTTTACCCATCCAAATAATAATATATTGAATAATAATTACACCACGACATGGAGACGGTAATCCGTACGTACGCACGTATGGTGACATGTCATTCTAAGGATGGATAGAATACTGAATATGGTTGTACTATATTTTTAATAATATTATAGTATATAGGATATACTGTATTTATTATTTTATAAAGGTAATAACAAAGATAAAAGAAGTGTAAGAAGAAAGGAACTTGAAAAGGGGTGGTGAAATCGTTACCTCTTCTTCGGGTTCTTCCTTTTGATTTGATCAAAAGGGATCCTTAGGATGGCTTTCAGACTAAAGATAGGCCTCTAGGATGAATTTAGGGAAGTTTAAAGAGTATTCGGGCAGGGTTTGTCCGAACCAAAAGGCTTTGAAGGTGTGAATTAATGAGAAGGGGGAGTGCCCTTTTATAAGAGGGGAGAGGGGCACCTTTGGAAAAGCTAGAAATATTTTTATAATAAATTCATATTCAGTTTATAATGGCTCCAAAGTGTATTATTTAAAGGTTAATGTGGAGATAGGTCGAAAACTACTCAACCAATAGGATTTAGATAGGTTTGGGTTACTATATTAACCTTATCTTTAAGTATTAACTCTTAGTTAATTAGTTTCACTTTTACAACGTCTCTTTGTATTTTTATATTATATCATTAATAAACTTTGTATATACATCCAGGAGACCCCCAAGTGGTCCATTAATGATACAAATATCATTATATAAGTGTCTTGGCCGAACCGAAGATTTTTATGAATTTAATATCAATTAATAATATAATATTTGTTTTAAAAACTCTTTTATGTCAATTTTGACACTATTCAATAATTGATTTTTGTAAAAATCATAACAGAATGATTAATTCGAAAAAAGTTAATTAAATCAATCCTAACATGTCATATTATCCTAGAAAATTATTTGTATTTATAAAAAGTCTAAAATTACATTTATTTGGGTATTTATAATATCAATTACTATAAGTTTTCATTAATTATGTAATTACTGCATCACCATTGTGTCATACATAAATTAAATTATATAATGTCTAAAAATTATAAATAAACTAAAATTATGTAGGAAATATTTTTATCTTTATAATGAATATTTATAGTAGAAAATCCAACATATATAACCCTATGTAAAAATTGGTTTTCTAAAAGATATATGCTTATGTCATTTTTGTATTTATTTTAACTTAATTAAAATAAAGTGTCCCTATCACCTACAAGTGGCTTCATGGGGTCCCAAAATCGACCCAAAGATGACCATGGTCGGAAATGTATCCACAAATAAGGTTAGGACACGTTTTAGGTTAATTTAGTATTATTATAATATTATTTGTTAACCCTTATTTACCGGATTTACCCTTTAACCATGGTAAATAAAATATTTACCGAAGTAATAATTCAAAATGTCTAAAAATAAAAGTTAACTATTTAAGAAATTTGGACATCCCGATTCCAAATATGGAATCCATTTTTCCAAATTCAAAACACAGAAGTGGCAGAAATTAATTTAAAATTAATTCCCGCTGTCAAAACAAAAATCGTGTTTTTAAGATATAATAACTATCAAAAGATTGATACTTGTTTATGTCCTGTTTAATTGTGAAATTATATCAAATGACCAAAATTGTATAAAATGGTAAAACTATATTCTAGATATAGTTTAAAATCACTCAAATTCATAATTTATCACTATTAATTATTTTGATTAAAAAAGTTGTTTTTAATTAAAATTTAGTAATTTTCACTATTCATCAAAATATTAAAGTTATCCGAAAAGTACCAAAATTTCACCTTAGGCTAAATTCGATACTCCGAATCCAAAAAATAAGTCCATTTTTAGAGATAAAATTTCTAAAATTTTAAAAAGTAGGTATTACTATTCATAACGGCTAGTTTGATTGGTTGTGGTGTGTTAGAACTCGATGTTGCGTACAACACATGCTATTGAATTATTCAAAGAGAAGCGTATCGTATAAGCATGGGGTGTTACATGTATAGTCATGATAGAAATCATATGCTGATAGATGGAGACGACCTCTAGATTTTGAGGTCAGAGATCAGGTTTTCTTACGTGTCACACTGAGGTTGGGACACAGAATGATTAGGAGGCAGGGAAAGATTTCACCGAGATACATCGGTCCGGTTTCCTATAATTTTAATTTACCTCATAGGTATTTGAATATGCATTACGTCTTCCACATTTCTCAGTTGTGACATTACTTCTCATACCCGTCTCATGTTTTCCAACCCGATGAGGTTGAGTTAGAGGTGGAGACATCATTTGAGGAGCATCCTATCTAGATTATTGATCACAACACGAAGGTTCTCCATGGTTGGATTTCTCCTCTAGTATGGGTGCTATGGATGCTTGGGAGAGTATATGACAAAACATGGGAGAGGGAGACTTATGTGTGATCGCAGTGGCTGGAGCTGTTCAAGGATTCTTCTTCACCTCCTTCTTAGGGAAATTCGGGGAACAATTT
Organism: Viscum album; assembly: GCA_963277665.1. Classification (NCBI taxonomy): domain Eukaryota; kingdom Viridiplantae; phylum Streptophyta; class Magnoliopsida; order Santalales; family Viscaceae; genus Viscum; species Viscum album. The sequence goes on from OY728166.1 coordinate 1,209,395,070, forward strand.
CCTTAAAGGGGGAAGTTTGTAAGAACCCAAATATTTTTTTCAGGTATAGATCTTATTTTTGGGTGTTTTTGAGGAAAAGGGGAGTTTTTGGAAATTTCATAAGTACACATCATGTACTTAGGAGTACATGTCGTGTACTGGAAGAGTACATGGCCGTGTGAGGTGACCTAGAGACCGCCTAAAGAGAGGCCCGACAAAGGTCTATACATGCCATGTATCATCAGGGAACATGCCATTTATTTTTATTTTTATTTTTTATATCATACTGGGATCACGGCTAATCGACAGAAATGTCTTCTTATGAACCCATCTCATCCATGAGTGACAGATATCACCGATTCTTCTCCAAGCCCCTGATCGACCATATGTGCTCCAAATATAACACCGTCAATTGTGTTGGAATCATTTCAGTGAGTTATTCCATCTTATATAGACTCTTCCTTTGATTTCTCCTCTTTCAAGAGATATCCTTGATTGAGAATTCTTGACGTTTTTGTAGATCAACCTCGTTATAGGTTGACTCTAAGGCTAAGATTTAACTATATCAATCATACAATGTCAAGGTAGGTGTTTTATTCCTTTCCATAGAGGTCTTTGAGTTATATGTGCCAAAAGTGCCCAATACCCTAGTTTATGGTATTTCGTGTTTAGAGAGTTTAACCCTAATAATGCGTGCTATAATTTGTTTTCCTGAGTAGGGCTTTTTGATTATGAATAGGGTATATTACCTTGCTATGGATGTGTTTTCCCATTTCTGTTTGATGTTGGTCGTTGGGTATAGAATTTCCTATTAGGTTGTTTTTCTTTCCATTCCTAGTGGTGTTAGGATGGAGTGATTATTATATGACATGCTTGTGATATGAATTATATTTGTTTAGCCAAGTATTATTTGAGATTTAATTCTACTACTGGATATTGTTTGTGCATGATTTTATTACACAAGGATGTGGGAACCTGGTGTAGTGAGACTATAGGGGGAATGAACACTGAGGGCTTCCCCGGAGTGTCTATTACCTTTCACGTTGCAAGGAAATTGGGGGGATGTAGGTGAGTACTCTCTCAGAGTGTTTTTAGTTCCACGTTGCGAGACCACAAAGGGAATTAGACGTTGAGTGCTTCCTTAGTGAGTCTGTAGTTTACCGTTATGAGACCAAAAAGGGATTTCACAGTGAGTTCTTCCTCAGAGATTCTTTGTCTAAGCTGAACCATAGGGGTTAAACTATGATAACATCTCAAAGGGTTTCCTGTGATTATTATTTTTTTGAATAATTGAAAAATATAAATGAATGTAGTTGAAACTGTAGGATTTTTTACTTTGAGTACTTCCTTATTTATTACTTAATCATGAATATTTATTTCTATATATATTCACTGATATTTAGGCATAGATCATTGGGTGTTAGCCTATTGGGATTCATCTCACACCCTTTTTGGGTCATTCTTTTGGGCCCAAAGAGATTATATTTTTGTAGGTACAGATAAGGGACAACAACCTTCTACTTCAGACACTTGACTGCTGTGGAGATGGAGATCATGGGACCAAGCTGAGGGTTTCGATGCTATAGGAGTTGTTTACTTGTTTCCCTTTGTACTTTGGTTTAGTTCTGTATTCTAGCATTGTGACTTGTTTGGATTCTTTCCTAAATACTTGTCACATGCTTCATTATTTATATATATATGCTCTAGTTGTTTATTTATTTTCAGTATTTCGTTATTTACTTATTGTATGGTATTACTATTTATGATACTTTTATCTGTTTTTTTTCACTATGTTACTCTTCCAATGAGGGCATAGTTTTTCAACTATCACACCCAAGTCCCTCACTGCTAGTCGGTAGCCTCTGGAATTTAGGGAAATGTCCTTGAGGCCATGTGACCAATCAGGTATGGGGATCATCTGGGAGGAACCTGTAACCGGGACATTTCACACTAGCTGACAATGGAAAATGTCAGTGAACTTAATCAGTGGAGGTAGGGATATGAGGCCTCTCCATATGGTTCATACCTTACTATGACTGGTGAGATCTCCTTGTTTCCCATATCTAAGGGTCTGAGGAGGTGGTCTGCTAGATAGTTCCCTTATAAGGTGATTGAGGGGCATTGGAGAAATGATGCTAGAAGAAACAGTTTAGAGGATTCCTACTGTGAGTCTCTTACACTGGGATAGATCCATTTTCCACTCCTTAATAAACCTCCACAAGTTAAAGAAAGTGTTGATTATCACTCTTTAGGGATAATCTCCCAAATTAGTTGGTAATGGTGAAAAACATTGTTGGTTTCATCACATCCTTCTTTAATTACAATGTAATTACAGGAATTAGTACCTAAAGACCCTAGAATGAATCTTCAAGGGTTGAGATTGTACCATGTTGGTGATACTCTCTAGCTTTCATATTTTCCACCTAATACCAAAGGCTCCATGAAGGTGAAACTACTTCATGATCCATAGGGGAATTCATTGCCACTGAGGTTCCAAAACTCATGCTTGATGATGCCAAAACCTTGGATAAAATTGATATTCTTGATAATTTCATATGTAGTCACATGGATAATAATAAACAATGTATCTGATCAGCTAATCAACCTATATAAGAGTTCATGGCTGATCAATTTCTTTCATAGTTAAAGGATAACAATTTGGTCCTTTTTTATACATGTGATTGGATTTACACTATTGAAGTATTCATGTTGGGTTCACTATTTTTTTTGGAAAGGATTTATAGCCCAACCAATGATTGTGATAGGCTTAGTACAATTTCATAATAATTCATATTAGGAGGGTTTATCCATGAAAGCACCCAAATGGATCCTACATCTTTAATAATCTACAGGCTTGTATTCCAAAGGTTGGTGGTCATTATGGTTTCTTACCAATGACCCATATGATGTACATTAGTCAAGATGATGGGTGGTTGGTAACATAATAATATTTTACGGGGAATTAATGCCAACTATAGTGATTTCTTATAGATTTAAGACATTTTCATGTATCCTTTCCAAGACCTAACACGAGTCTAGTTACTCTTATTCGAAAGACTTGATTAGAACTATGTTTGGATTAGTACAACTATGTGTATCACAAGTTATCCGTTATTATCTTATTAATTTATTATGATCCTATTTATAGCCACTTTTAGTAACTCAATAACATTATCTCCATATAGGGAAGTGGTTGGTGTTTTGGAATTGGGATTGAACCTTGAATAGGTTTCATATGTATCCTAAGAAAGTAGGAATCAAATATCACATAGTTTGAGCGACATGGATTAATGTAATGTGGAAATAACATACCATGTCATTTAAAATTAAGTGGAAAGGATGTGTGTTTGTTAATTTTGAATATTGAATTTGGGGATCAAGCCTTTGAGAGGTATCCTACACATCTTGTAAAAAATCAATGTTTGGATAGTTTTGATGAGTTCTATGCATCATAAAAGGCAAGACAATAGAGGTTTAAATGGGAATTATAAATATAGGGGTTTTCCCTGATATATTTCATTGGTAATATATCCCTATGAAGTAATAGAAGATATAATCAGATTTATATCTGAAAGGGGGGCTATATTAATGTAATTTGTGTCATATTGGTTGTACAATTTTCACTAGTATCTAAGCCCATGTGTGTTATGATTGGTGTGGGGGACAAGAGAGGGAAAAATATTAGACACATCGCATAATAGTAGGGATTACACACTGAGATGACCCTAATATTTGAGACATGCTTACGCATTGAGGTCGCCCTGATATTTGAGCAAGGATTACACATTGAGGTCACCCTGATATTTGAGAAGGGTTTACATGCTGAGTTTTTTCAGATATTTGAGATGTAATTACACATTGAGGTTTCCTTGATATGTGAGAAGGGCTTACACATTGAGATCACATTGATATTCTTCATTAGGATTATGACCCTTCAAAGGAAAGGAAATTATAACTGGGAATTACAGCTAGGGAGGATGCCCATCTTGGGTGATTTTACAATTCTAATGGAATGATAATTTCATGTCTCTAAGATCATGTTCTTCATGGTTAGTGTTAGAAACAATTGATAGGGTAAGATCAAATTCATTGCATATAGGTGTGGGACTTATGCACTAAGGCCTCCCTAAAAGAATATGATCACAAGCCTATGAATGGTATGAATTCATGATTTTTCACCAAAGATATTAAAATGTGAAGGATATATAGAGGAATTAATGTCTTAGTGGGGGGTATGGTTGAGGGGAAAAATCCAATGAGAATATGGTTGGTATAGAGCTCAAGTCTTAGGAAGTCATCCTACATATCCTATTTTTAATAGTAATTAGAGTATTATTTGTTCACATGTTCCTTTCCCATTGATGATAAAGGAGTCTTAGTTAATCTTAATGGGATACCATCCCTATAAGTAAGGGTTTATTGGATGATATTAATGTATTATGGACTTTATGGTAGGATAAGGACTTATGAGAGAACAAGTGACACCCTTACAAGTCATTCGGTCATGCGGGTTTCATGGGTTAGTACACTTCATGTGTAGATGGTATGGACACAAGATCCACATAAAAGTTGTGGAATCAAGAACCTCACATGGTGCCTATAGAGTCACGTAAACAAATAAGGACATTAAGGTTATGAAATAGTGTAACTAATATGGGGTCAGTTGATCACATGTCTTGGTCACATGACCAAGAGGTCATCTCACAATCTTATACCCATCATGTGACCCATATGTTATGATGTTCTCTCATAAACATGGATTATCATAATATGAGACCTTAAACTACCCATTCATATTCAATTTATCCTATGTTACACATTGAGGATTGTTCAGTACAATATTCTTCTGATCATGTGATCCCTCCACTATAGAATGTTGGATACTGTTCTGATCTCATGAATCTTTGTATTTTCTTCTTTGAAAAGTTGGATTTATTGGAATCTAATCCCCTAAATATGTGATTATTTTTATGATGTAAAATCCATGTAGCTCATCTGAAGTTATCATAAGGACCGTACATATATGCTGATGATGTATCATGTTATTGGTTTGACTATGTCACACATCATCAGTTCCATCCTTCTCTTCATCATGTGATGAATATAAATTATGAGAAGGGTATCTCATGGAAAACATCACCCGAATGAGTTATGTAACCTAGTTATTATGGAAGTCATCACATGACCTAATAGGATGTCACATAAAGAACTATGATCAATTTATCCTCTTATCATGGATATATTTTCACTTCTGATGCCCTTGTCATTCATTCCACCATTTGTATTTAGAACATTTAATGATAAACCAATGATCACATGATAGCATGGAGACCATGTCATGGGAATTTAGTCCCCTTGGATGATCCATGAGCCCTGGTTGTTATCTGGTTGTCATGTGATTCCAAGGGGAATCATGTGAAAAATAAAAACTATATGATAATCTAGTAATGCAAATACTTTCCTGCTAGAGGCCTTTGGTATTTGACCACTGCATGTCGTTAGGTCATTTCATGATAAATCATGCATCACGTAGTGACATAAAAATCTTTTCATGGGAAGATACTCTACTAAGTCACGATATGTCACATGATAAATATGATATGGTCAATAAAACAGGTGTCCCATTAAGGTTTATGTTATCTCATAACCTACATGCATGATCCCTAGGTGGCCATGCTTTCTTCTTTCCCCTTTGTACCAAAAATTAAACTTTTCCATTTGTACTTTTCCTAAATATAATTTTTCCAATTCATATTTTGGAAAGTATAAACAATAATAGATAACCCAATTCAACTAATATATAATAAATGTGACTTATTCTTAGGGAGGGTGGTTTTTTAGTGGGGATTCCCACCTCATGTATGATATATTGATTATAGATTTGATCCACTTATAGTGTTGCCTATTCCTATTTTGTTTCCTGATAAACACCCTCTTTCAGATATAGTATAAACCATGTGGGTTTAACTAAATATTGTTCCTACTCCTACTCGTCTTCTCTTTATTATTTCTAGATCAAAAGAGGTTCTCAAAGATCTTAGATTTTAATTTCTCGATCCATATTCATTGTAATAGATTATTCTATTTTGTCCTATATGATGGGGGATAGTTCTTAAAATTGGGATTATCCATTTTCATACTCCTATTTGATATCTTTTCTATGTTCGATTATCAATTATTGTGCATTGGAATAAAGAAAATTTTATTCATCTTACTTATATTGGATTAAAATCTTTGTTAATTCAATACAGATCTATGATGGTTGCTCAGTGTAACTACATATATTACATGGAACTTCCTGATGGTCATTCCACCCTATCCTATTCATATTTCATACAAAAAAATAAATATGATATTAATATAAAATTATGTAAAATAAAATGAAACAATATAAAAGTAATGAATATAATAAACATGAATATGTAAAAATATGTGATAGTGATACACTTTTGTCTTTTCATTCTTTTTAGATTTATATTTGAATATTTTTAAGGTTTTTGAAATGTTTTTGGGGTTTCCCCCCGAAACACTATAAATCAATACATATCACTTGAAATGAAACAAAAATTTATTTATGAAAATTTGTATCATTAACTATAAAATTTCATAAAAATTCATAGGATTTTCACTACTCAATGCCAATACGTACTGGGGGATTTCTCTACATATGGACAAGTGATTTGTAAGTGCTTGTGGTTGATTTCTATTGAAAAAGGAAATAAAATGAGTGAAATATGTGGTTTTAGTGAACATAATTGGACACAAAAATAGGAAATAATCTTAACAATAATTGATAAGCAATTGAATCACCATCATTTGAGCATAAATTCACTTTCAATGGAGGATGAAATTCAGTAAGAATTTCTTTTTCTTACTAACTAGTCATGGAACTATAATGAACACCCACACTAACTATTTGGATATGCTGTTTTGAGTGATTCTTTAATATTTCTTAATGATAATGAAGGTTATTTTAAGGTTTATTAACTCTTTAGACTAAGGGTGATGATTTTTTAGTTCCATGTGATGTGATTCCATCATTTCTCTCAAATTGGGTTCTCTTGTTTGGTTTGTCTATCCCTCTTTAGTATATTTGTCAATAAAACCCTCACTAATATTAACAATGTTATTCTTAATGTTCTAATTATGGTTTCAACTACCATTTTCACCCCAAACATCAAAAAATATACTTAATTTTAGTTTTATGGATACTCAAGTTAGATTGTGAGATTTTAACTCATACTACTTCACTCATATTTGTAGGGTACCCAAGAAAAATATATGTAGGAATTATGAAATCAAGTAAAATTACATTATAAATCACTCATAATAGATAAAAATAATAATAACTCTTTTAAAATCTTACTCGCGTGTATTTCTTAAAAAAACTTGAAAAACACATAGTCAAATTAAAAAATAAAAACAATGGTAGAAGAAATATTATTATCAATTTAAGACTCTGGGAAGCTCCCTCGATAGATGGTGTACTACTCTATCTTGGATAACTCTTGGAAATCTCCACCTAGTATGAACAAATCCACTTTCTACCTGTGTTCCCTCTTTTCCAACTCAATGAACATCCATTTCCTCTATTTATTCTTACTCCTCAAATAATCACCCCTATGATTTTTTGTGGCCTCACAAATCATTGTCACATGATATTATAATATTCTATATATGGTTTCACAAGGAATTGGAATTCATCCTTCATTTAATTAAAAATTAGACTCAACGACATCCTTATTACCCCTATCTATTGGATCTATTAACACATGTATAGTTTTTTAGGTATTTTAATCGATTTTATTTGATAGACTGGGATAATATATTTGTGGTCCCCATACCATGTGAATACAAGCCACATGTAAAGATATTTTTATCAATGGACTGTGGGATTCTTCAACTTCAATGGATTAGAATCTTTATCTATAATCTCATTATAACCTCTAGAATGATCAAAACATTGAAGGATTTTCTTATAATGTTTTAATTATTCACTAAAGTAACCTATATAGAATAGTGGTATGGATGACATAAAGGTCTTCCTTGTGATACTTCATAGTTTGGTGAGTGTCACCACATCATAGTGTCATACATTGAAATGAATCATATTATGCATTAATGTGTGAATCAACCTCTATATTTAACTACAACTATTACTCCTAGTTAAATCATCATATGATGATGATTAGAGGAGTTTTAATGTCAAAGTATAATCATTTAAATATTATAAGATAATTATAAGGATTGAATTACACATTATAAGAGTTGTAATATTTAATAATTTTTGGAAATGATCTATCAATATGGTCTAACATTCTATATCCAAGGAGGTTCATTATATTGTTATATAAATGGGTTTGATACTTGGATATGGGTTTGTGGTTACATTATGATAAATCAATATAAAAATAATGTCCAAATTTCTGTAGCTCTTAATTATCTTAAACCTTTAAATAAAAGTTTATATCAAATTATGGATAAGGGAGAGATCCTACCTAAGCATCAAGTGACTTCCTTAATCTCTAGATACCCCATGAGGGAGGATACCATTAACTACATCATTTTTTATCATGATCAATATCATGGTATAATAATGTTTATACTAAATAAACAAATGTTCGGTACATCATCAACATCATGCAAATTGTTTATTCAAAGGAGAGGAAATACATGAAAATGCCCCAGGGAGCATGCCGGGTCCGAAAAAACTACGGGGGTCTAAAATGGTGAAGACCAAGGGTGTCTTCCTTACAAATAATCTTTACAAACAGAGGTAGACTATGAATATCATGAAAAAATAGGCACTCCGAGTCAAGAAAGTCACATGCTGATAGGTAGTTTGCTTCTCTATTTCCCTCTCTCCATTTATGGGAGGAATTAGTTCCATTGTCAAGAAGGTGGATGCATTTACGAATAACATATTCAATGGACTAAGGCACATCACCAAGACCAGGGAGAGAATTCCAAATGTATAGATGGATTATGGTCTTAAGGGTGTTTCATAGTTATTTTTGTACTAGGTTTTAGATGTGTGTTATCCCCATGAAACCCTTTAATGGTATCATACCCAGTCTATCAATGTTTGGAATAATTTCAAAATAAAAAAAGAAACATGAAATATGATTCAATAAGAACAATAGGTTATCCTTTTTAAAATGATCATTTTGATTCTTTGAATTGAAGGATCATATCATAATAGTTATATGAAATTTGTGTGGTTCTTGTAAATTTAATAATACTACACCATAAAGGAATTAAAATAGATATTTTGACCACTGATAGAAAATAATGAAAAAAACTCATCAAAGAAAGAAGCTATATATCATGTGGAACCAATATATATGTTAGAGAAGTCTTCAAAATAAGGACCATCCATGACATAGTCCAAGAAATTTATGATGCATGAACTCCTTTATGAAATATCATACACTCCATAATGGATGGGAGAAACAACACTGTAAAAGGACATGGATAAACTTGTAATACTGCTCAAAATTATTTTGGATCATGGTGTTTCCAAATGACAAAAACAACATGAATAAAAACATGGTTCATGTTTCTTAGATATAATTTAAAATATAAATAGTTTTTTGTAAAATTATCAAAAAAACCAACATAGGCATGAAGGAACGTTATATAATCCTAGGGAAGTCAATACAAAATAAAAAATAAAATTTTTTCTTGATATGATCTTTTTTAAAGTGAATTACATGATTAAAAACTATGTGAAAATTAAAAAATTTTAGTTAATTTAAAATTATACTATAGATTAAAATATAAAATATTTATAATAGTAAATTTTTTTAAAAAAATGTTCTATTTATTTAAATGGTTACACAATTTAGAAAAATGTTATTATTTGATAATAAAATTATTTACAAATGTCACATGTTTCTAAAATATAAAGGTGTATTTTAAAAAACATTTAGATGATAATATAAGTAGTTAATATTAGATAAAAGTTAATAGTTCATGTTTATATATGATTAAATTATAAAGTGTTTATAATTTATTTATGATTTTTTCATAAATTTTTATCTCATGTTTAAATATTTGAATTCTATGTTTTTTTAGTTTATTCCCTCCTTTATTACTCACGAATATAAATTTTATATTAGGAATTATGATGTATTTTTTAGTTTTAAGTGTTATACTACTTATAAGTTATCATACATTCATTAAAAGAGTTATTTGATAAGTATGATAACTTATTTAGTATTTATTATAACATAACACTAACCTTTTTATAATTTATGTGAAGAGTTACACATCAATATAGTCATAAAATTACCACTTAATGGAAGTAATGTGATTCATAACTAAATCATTAGAATTAGGAATACTTGTAAAGGGGATACATGAGATAAGACAGTGATAAAATAATTCTCCTTTAAAAATAATAATTATTAGATTCATTCTAAATAAAACACTTATAAAGACCTCTATCATTTTGTTGGGTAGATTTTTTCAAATCATGGTGTATATAGATTGTCATGTGTAAGTCAAAAAACTAAGGAGATGAAAATAATATTTAGTGTCCTGTTATTTCAAATTATTTGGGTTACACTTAGTTGATAAATTCTTAGTAAGGATACTAGAGAAATGATATTGAGTTTATAAATAATATAGAATTGGAAAAAAAATATCTTCTCAACCATACAATATTTATATATGTTATGATTGGTATAAAATCCTATATAAATAACTAAGTGTTTATAGTAATTCCAAAGAAAACCATTTCACAGTGAAATATTGATTTTTTTCCACTAATATATATGATGTAATTTATAAGGGGTTGTCATTTAATTGTAAGAAAGCTTAATTTACATATTTTTTAAATAAAAGTAAATCATGATACTCATATGATAAAAGATTTTTGTATAGATATAATGGTATCATAATCACCATGAATGAATTTCATACCAATCTTAAAAAATAAAAGAAAATGTTTATTAGAAGTAATTTCATAGACTATCATAGGAACTTAAGAATCATTCTTAAGAAATTAAGAAAATTTGATGTAATAGTGCAACAACTTTTTCGCTAACCTAATGTTGAAGTAGCTCAATAGGGGGTCTAATATACGTTTCCAGAATCATAGAATGATTCACCAAAGGTTTCGATGTAATTTTTTATATAAAATAAAATTGAAGGGATTAAAATCTCCACTCATATATTTAATATGACTGATTATGTTAATAAATTTGGGAGATTAGAGGTTTCCCTAAGGCTTTATTTTTTAATGGAAAACATAAAATAATAATTGTTGGAAATGACCCACAATATTGAGTGTGTTTATTAAACTTTTACCTTATTTTCTAAAAGTGTTGAAAGTAGCTGAACAAGGAATAAGATTTCTAGGTTCTAGTGTTATAGTGATGGTACAAAATGAAATAAATTTCAATCCAAAATAAAAATATTGGATGGTTCAATAGTTATCTTTGGAAATTGAATTTAAAATTGGTGTCTATCTAAAAATAAAATATTTCCAAATGATGTAATTTTAAATAACACCTAAATGTGTTTGAGAAAATCCATAGAACATCCATGTCATGTATTAACGTTATAGAATCAGTGCTTCATTTTTTAATGTTATATGTGATGATAGCTGAAATTTTATATATTTTTATCTATAATTCACTATAAAAAACCCCTCAAAAAATGTTAAAATCTTGGTCAATCATACATTTTTTATACTTTGGTGAAATATCAAATTATTTGGATAAATGGATTAACTGTCATTTTTTAGATGTTTTTTATGATCCATACATAAGACTTTAGTTATCAATTTTAATTGTGTAAATGATTTTATTTTTTATTTTTTTATTTAATTATTTTTAATTCTATGTTATAAAAATCATACACTCAGAATCTTCTCTACTAAATTTACTTTTTAATTTTATAGTTTGAAGCTTAAAAACATATAACAATGGAAAGTTCATGCATGAAAATTACAATCGACCATTACCTTCTCCATGTAGTCAATCCACCTACCATTCTGAGAGTGACCGTGCATGAAAATTCAACAAAGACCTCAATATTCATCACAACTAATGGTTGGAAAAGCTACTATAACACAACCAACCATGGAACTCAAAATTGACCATTCCATTAACTTAACTTAAGAGAAAATTGAAGGGTAAATAATTCCAAGCTTACATAAGAACTAAATCCTAATTTTTCATTCTTTTAACAAACTTATCATATTATTGAAATCCAACTAAACCCAATACTATAGTTTTATTGGCCTCACTATGCTTAACATCTCAACAATATGCCCAATCATCATCCTAGAATATTGAAGATGAATCTAGGTAAGTCTATTTTTAATGATCATGGTTTGTTTCATTAAGAAGATTTGGTGGTGATTTTTGAAACTAGAATCTAATTTTAATGATGATGTGAGATTAATAATGGATATTTATCTACCATTGTGTGTTATCTATGTATAGATGAATATACTGAGGAATCACACACTCCCAATGCTTTGTATTCAAATAAGAATACAACTTTACACCATGTGTTTGATAAAATAATTCAATAAAATCATTGATAAATCGCTCATTTATGGGTAAATCAAGTCACCCACATATGATGAAATGGATTTGTATGATGATTCTACTATGGAAAGGTAATAAATTCATTATGTCAAGGTACCCTCAAGTTCTCCATCACATTTAAAGGTCGATCAAGTGACATGTAAGGTCCCCACATGAAGGTGAGTGTATGTATGATACCTACATAGTTATGAGACTTTTCAAGGGTATTCTTGAGGTTTTTGAATTACAAAAAATTATCATTGGTTACTCAAGGTTGGGAGGTACTCACATAAAGGTCACTCCTCCTAAAATATTTATACATAAATGTTCAACCTCTGCATCATATACTACAAAAAGGTACTCCCACATAATGGTAATTACATAAAGGTCGAAATCATGTTCCCTAGTCTAAGTCACATCAAGGTAGTCCATGAAGATATAGAAAGGTCATATAACACATGCATCAAGGTGAATTTGTGGATCCTGAATCCGTTTCAATGTAAAATTAAGTAAGTAAAGGTCATATTGCAAACATAAAAAATATAAAGTTTAATCTTAAATTAAAATAATTGTATAAGGTCCACGACTACTTTATTTTGGGTATGGAATAAAATTTATAGTCTATATCTAGGTACCTCTGCAGATTCAGAATCTATGTGGGTCATCACTAGTTTTCAGGGATAAAACATTGAATGTCATGAACTGAAAATAGAAAGTAAAACCCTACATTCGCTATTTTGGATAGATTATAAAGTTATTCTCCATTAAATCCAAAAAAATGATCATCCAAATTATTAATAAGTATAGTGATTAGTGGATTTTTATCAACCTGTTAAAAGATTTGGGATTCCTATCTCCATCCTCTGATACCTCGTTATTTACATGTGGTGGCAATAAAAGGAGAGGAAGTTAGGGATGGAATTGGAGGAATGTTTTGTAAATGTAGGAATCATAGGGGTAAAAAGATATTTTTACTACTCACATGGATAAGACTTTGAAGTTAGTGAAAAACCTATGATTATTATGCTATAAATGGGAAACTATTCACCCTGGAGGGGGATGCTTCTATGATTTCACAAACAATGGGAGTTACTATTTATTAATTTATTAATTTATTATATTGTAATAACTCTAGGATGGAACACTAAAACCTTAGTGGTCAAGACAAGATGATTCCACCTCACCCCTAGTTAATTAATTTTATTCTTAATTAGTTTTTATCATATATTCATCTCTCAAGAAGTATTTTATTGTTGTGAGGTACTGGATATTTTCACTATTTTATACATTTTAAATTATTCTTATCTTGTTTTAGTTTCCACAATTAGTCCACTAATAAAATCATAATTTCTTATGATAGTTAGAATTGTGAAGAACCAAGGGTGATAAGAATAGTTTATCATTGGGATAGGTTAGGAAAGAGGTTATAGTGACTGTTGCATCCCTATGTCTGAACCAAAATCCCTGGGTGGGAGTGATTGAGTGAGGTTTTACTTGATTATAGAGAAAACATGAGAGTAAAATTGAAAATATGATTTAACCGGTAAAGTTAGGAAATGATAAGTGGTAGAAAATTATTCTTAATATTGATTTCAATCTCAATTAAGTCCCAATCACATTTCAAACCCATTAAATAGGAGAAAAATATATCAAAAACACTTGTATATAGATAAAAATTGAGTAAATTACTACTTAATTTAATTTAAGATTATAAATTCATTTGTTGAGGGGGCCATGGAAGACTAATTATCAACCTAGGGTTGTTTCCAAAGAATCCAATGTTTTTATTTACATTTTTTTAAAATAAATTCAACACATGACCTTATCTAGTTTACCTCATTGAATTTGTTTTGTTATATAGGTTAAATAAACTATGCTAGAAATAGTAAGGACTTTAAAAATAACTAACGGATGGAAAGAAAGTTTGTAAAAAATTCATTAACTAACTCTCCCTCTTCATCGCTCGCTTCCATAAGATTGATCCTATAAAGAGAAATGGTTGGAAAAAATATAACTCAATTGAATATAACCTTGAGAGAAATTTTCACACACAATTTCAATAATGAAAATAATATTCAATGATAAAATAATCAATTGGATTGTGATATTAAATTTGGAATGATTAGTTTCCTACCTAAATTTAATAGTTTTGAAGGAGCATATCCCTATAGTAATCTGAGTGTATTCTTTGAAATTTTCATCTTGTTCAGACCTAGAGGGGTTGATAAGGATGAAATTATCTGGAATAAATTCCCATTATCTTTTAAATGATCATCCAAGGAGTATACCTATAAACTCTAGAAAGGATAATTCACCACCTTAGATGATCGGAAAATGGCCTTCCTATAAAAATATTTCCCTGCCTCAAGGAGCAACTAAATGAGTAAATGGATATATATAAGTAATAAATCTAGTGAAGAAACCCTATTCTTGTTCTATGAGGGATTAAAGCACATGAAAACCTCCTAACAACAACAAAATTTCTAATAGTATCATTTCTTGGTATTATTTTACCATGGGTTGATGGAAAATGACTCTATCCTACTGGATACTTCCTCTAGTGGAGCACTAATAGATAAGTTTCATGTTGAGGTTAGAGAAATGATTTATAAGATTTCTAAAAATTTCCAATAATTCATTACAATAACCAAAATAGTTTTGTATGAGGTAAAAAGTTCCAAATCACCTTTACTTAAAATTTAAATTAAAGAAACTCCATTTGTTATCATATAGCCAGTTGTAAACAACATATACAAAACAAAACCTACTAAAACTCCAAGGGTTTTCCAACTCTATCACTACTTGGAGAACTAAATTTATGGTTTCCCATAGGTTTATGAAATATTTTATTCCATATAATAAAGACCATACAAAAATTAGTAAGTATGAAATTTAGGATTTATAAAATATCTTAACACCCAATTTGGAGAAGGGAATAATCAAAAAGAAAAACCACAATTTCATTAGAACTTCTGACCATATTTCTAGACACCACCCTTTTAATAAGGAAACTCTAATCCATATATAAGTCACTCAAATGGAAAAACTCAAGAAAATTCCCGAAATTACATACTGAAACAACTTTTGGTTCCCCATGCTACTCATAAAATTAATCTCATCACTCATGAACCAATATTGAATTATCTCTAATGACAGTACATCTAAGTCATGTCTTCCATCAATGACTTGAAAAATATTGTTTCAGGAAAAATATAGATTATTAAATTAATAAAAAATTATAATATTAGTCAGATTTTATTAATTAATTGAAATGATCAAGGAAAGAATGAAAAATCCTTATATTAAGTAGGATCTATAGGTGGACACCCCACTAAAATTTAAGAATATATCAATGAAAAAGTTCCTCAAGAAAACGTTCTAGCAGAAACAACCCCAATGAGAAAATAAAATGTAAATGACAAGATAGAAGACCTATATCAACCCCAAAATCGATTAACTTATAGAGTAAAACCATATAAGAAAATAATTGAAGATTCACTATAATAATAGATTTCTGATATATTCAAAAAGAGTTGAGATCAACAACCTCTTACTGGAATCCATACGTTAAATCCCATGGTGTGAATAAATTATCAAATACATTTGAATTGGGAAGAGAAGGTTTCTATAGGATTATAGGAATATCATAGATAGTTATAAATACAATAGGAGTGAATTATAGTTTAAAAGTTTTAATCTAACTAAAACACAAAACCTCTTAAATTAAATTTATCGAACTCAAACTTACTCCAAATATCAGAGTGAATAATTTGAATCATAATGGATATGATTATATCAAATTATTTTTATTATTATATTCAAAGTAGTACTAATAAAACAAACTATATATAGAGATAAGTACATATACTAACTTTCTATAAAATGCATATCAAAGTATGCACTTTTAAAAACAAGCAATACAATCTCTAGTAACAGTAACAATGACTTATAAACTATATTTAAAAGATTGAACTCTTTTAACCATAATAGTAAGGTAGTAAATAACCACAAATAAAGGTATCCATAGTTTTATACTTATTGTAGAGTATTTTTTTCCTTATCAGGAAATACCTTGATATGAAAATCGGAATAAGATTTGTCTTACTATCCTCGGAAGCCCTCAATATAATGATTGGTGTCTGTCTTTCTAGCCCTGAAATCCCTCTATCCAATGGATTGGTTTCACCATATTCCAATCCCTATAATCCCTCAATCATAATAATGATAGGACATGGAATAAACATTCCAAATTTCTAGATGAAATAACTTGATAAGGATTCCTTATAACCACAACTCTCTAAAGTATTATAATGACTAAGAATGAGCAGTTCACACTAAGAAATATTTATAAGACTTGAGTTGTGAAAATATATCTACTAAAAACTATTCAAATGACTTGATATATGTAGAAAAAAATCTAATGGTCTTATTTTTAAGTTTTTTACAATTTCCCCAAATAGCTAGATCTTTACATCTCACAATGATTTGGCATAACTGAATGGATGGCATCGTTTTTTAACACCATTACAATGTTAAAAGATTTTCTTGTGATAGAAATAAGTATTATATATTCGGATTATAAATATAAGATAGTCTTATGGATATCCCTATCTATTTTTAATATAATAATCCTTATGATATTTGGTCCGATTATTTAAGTACTAGAATCAGCCTGATAGTCATAACTTTTGTCAGTATAATAGACATGACAAAAGTATTAATCCTGGTATGATTAAAGGTAGGTCCAATTAATTGGACACATACTCTATCTGATTATCATAATTAAGAAAGATATGTTTATATTCATAATACATTATAAATTTTTCTATATATGGAAAAAGACAATGTTTTCTAAAAAAATAATAAATAACTTGGGACATAAAAAGTTATTAATTTTTTTTAATTTTTTTATTATTTTAAAAATAAAGTAATGGAAAATTAAAAAGTAATACTTCTAAATAAACAATATCCCCCATTTTGGAAAGAACATACCACAAAAATTAAGTGAAAAAATAACTTGAAAAACTTACAGCCGACTTTTATTTTAAAAATATCGAAGTAATTATTTAAAAACTAGCTCCCCTTGAGTTTGTAAATTTTATGAATTACACTACTATAGATATTCTATTTAGCATCATGGAAAAAGTATTTCAACAATGCTAAAAAATTGTAGTTATCCTCAAGGATTTTAAACCCCCTCCCCCCCTTTATCAGTTCTAAAAAGTGCTGATAAAGGGGGGACTTTATCAATGCTAAGAAAGCACTAATAAAGGCTCCCCATTATCATCGATTTCAATAAAATTTATATAGTGTGTCCTTTAAAAATGCTAGAAATAACACCGATAAAGCCCCACCAACTACAATGTGCTATTTTTATAATACCACACTAGATAAAGTTGTAATCTATACAAAAAATATATAATTTAAATGAAATAAATTTTACATTATGAATACAAAAAAACACTACTGCATAAATTTCAAACACTTTTTTGTATAATTAATTTTAAAATTACTATCCAAAAACATTTAAAAACATTAATGATTTATTATCTTTTGTTCCCGTAATCCCCTCTAAAAAAATTCTTCCCATGGTATCAATTTTCGAATAATTCACCTCAACCGAAGAAAAATAATCAACCTATATAATAAAAATTATTATGTTATTAATATTATAAAGTAATAAATTGTACATTAATATGAAAGAATACATTAAAAAATTTCAAATTTAATTTAAAATACAATTGGAGTTATACCAGTCACAACATGTGTCATAATGTGGCTTTGTTGATTCCAACACGTCACAAATGAGTTATGGATCATTTTCCAAAATTATAAAAACAATTTGAATTCATTTTCTTGGTTTTGAATATGTAAAATTTTATTTTTATTAAAAATAAAGTCAATTTAAAATATATACACACTTGGAGTTATACCGATCACACCATATGTGGGATTGAGGTGCAGCTAATTCCTACACATTACAAATTACTTATTGATCATTTTCCTAATGTATCATAACAATATGAAAGTGTTTTATTGTTTTTTAGTATGTCTATTTAGTTTTTGACTAAAATGTCATTTCAAAATAAAAACAAAGACTTTGATTCATACTGGTCTCATTCTGTCTCATTTGGTTGTGAGATAGCTTCCTGCATGTAATAAATGACTTATGAATCACTGTCCGAAATTATCAAGATAGTCAGACTGCATTTTTTTGGTTTTCAATGAGTGACACATTTTTTGAAATAAAATATTATTTTTAAACTGATAACAGACACTTTCAGTCATATCGGTCAAAATGTGCATCATATTGATTTGTGGGTGATTCTTAAACATCAAAAATTGATCATGTGTTATTTTCATAAAGTATTAAAACAATCATAATGTCTTTGTGTAGTTATCAAAATTCCAATTGTTATTTTTTCTAAAATTAATGTCAATTTAAAATAAATAGACACACTTTGAGTCACACCAGCCACATCGTGCGTCATAGTAAGGATCAGTTGATTCCTATATATCACATATGACTAGTGTATCATTATACTAATTTTTCAAATATATCGGATTGTGTTTTCATGATTTTTAGTTTTTCACTTTTTTTCCTAAAATTAATTTCAATTTTAAATAAAAGATGCACCTAGATCCATATCAATCACATGTGCATAGGATTGAGGTTTGTTTGATTAATACATATCAAATATGACACATGGATCATTTCACTAATGTATCAAAACAATCGTAATTTGTTTTCTCAATTTTCAGTATGTCACTTTTTATTTTGATTAAAATTAGTATCAATTTAAAATAAAAATGAACACATGGAGTCATAATGGCCACACCATGCATCAGATTGAGGTTTGGGTGATTCCTAAACATCAAAAATGACTTTTTCATCATTTTCTTAAAGTATCCAAATAATATGAATGTATTTTATTATTTTTTAGTATGTCAGTTGTTCTTTTTAATAAAATTCATGTCAATTTTAAATAAAAAGACATGCTTATAGTTATACTAGTAACACTGTGAATCATATTGATGTGGGGTTGATTCTTAAATATTATAAATGAATTATGAATCATTTTACTAAACCATCAAAATAATCCTAATGTGTTTTCTTAGGTTTCAGTATGTAACTTATTCATTCTACTAAAATTAATGTCAATTTTAAATAAATAGACACACAAGGAATTATACTAATCGCATCATGCTTTGGATTAAGGTTTGTATTATTCTTAAAAATCACTAATGACTTATATATCACTTTCCTAAAGTGATAAAAACAATCCAAATTTGTTTTTCTTTATTTTTAATATGTCACTTGTGTTTTTTAATATTATAGCATTTGAAACTAAAAACACACACTTTGTGTCATACTGGTCACATAGTGTGTCGGATTTTTCTGAGATTTCTTAATACATATTAATAATGTATTATGAATTAATTTAATAAATTATCAATGTAATACAACAATTTTTTCATAGTTTTTAGTGAGTGAAACATTTTGAACTAAAATGTCAATTTTAAAATGGTAACATGCACTTTGAGTCATACAAGTCACATCGTGAATAAAATTGAGATATAACTGATCTCTACATGCCAAAAAAATGACTTGTGGATCAATTTAATGAAGTATAAATACAATATTAATGTGTTTGATCATTTTTGAGTATTTCAGTTTTCATTTTTACTAAAATTAATGAAAATGTTAAATTAAAAGATTCACTTGGAGTCATACCGGTCACACCTTACATTAGAGTGAGGTGATAATTATTCCTACACATCTAAAATGACTTATGGATCATTTTATTAAATTATTAAAACAATCCAAACGTGTTTGATCAGTTTTGTGTATGTCACTTACCTTTTTAACAAAAATTTCATTTTAAACTAGAAACACACACTTTGAGTCATATTGGTCACATCGTGTGTTAATTTTATGTGAGAGTAATTCCTAAAATTCGTAAATTTATTATGAATAATTTTACTAAACTATAAATAAAATATAATCATGTCTTCTCAATTTTTAGGGAGTGACACTTTTTGAGCTAAATTGTCAATTTTAAACTGATAACAGACACTTTGAGTCATATATGGAACATCATTTATCATATTGAGGTGGGGATTATTTTTACATTTCAAAAATAAATTTTGGATCACTTTCATAAAATATCAAAATAATATGGATGTGTTTTATTAGTTTTTATTATGCCTGTTTTTTTACTAAAATTAATGTCAATTAAAAAAAGACACACTTTGAGTCATATCGGTCACACCATGCATTGGATAAAGGTGAGGAAGATTCCTATACATATAAAATAAATTATGTATCATTTTTCTATAGTATCAAAAAAATATGAATGTTTTTTATTGGTTTTCATTGCATCATTTATCTTTCTTAAAAAATGTGATTTAAAACTAGAAACACACACTTTGAGTAATATCAGTCACATCATGTGTCAGGTTGATGTGAGACTAATTCATACACATCAAAAATGACTTATCAATAATTTTTATAAATTATCAAGACAATCCAATCATGGTTTCTTAGTTTTAAGTGAGTGAAAAGTTTTGAACTAAAATATCGATTATAAACTGATAGCAAATTCTTTAAGTCATACCGGGAACATCATCTATCAGATTGAGGTACGTGTGATTCCTACATGCCAAAAATAACTTATGGATATTATTATTGAAATATCAAGATAATATGAATTAATTTTATTGGTTTTGAGTATGTGAGTTTTCTTTTTTAAAAAAATTAATGTCATATTGAAATAAAAAAGATGCATGTCGAGTCATATTGGTCACATCATGAATTTGATTGAGTTGAGGATAATTAATACATGTCCTAAATGACTAATATATCCTTTTACTAAATTATCAAATCAATATGAATGTATTTGTTTCGTTTTGAGTGTGTCAGTTGTCCTTTTTACTAAAATTAATGTTAATTTTCAATAAAAAGAAGCACCTGGAGTCATACCGGTCACACCATGTGTTGGATTTATGTGTCACTAATTCATAGAAATCAAAAATGATTTCTAGATCATTGTCTTCAAGTATCAAAAAAAATTTAATTACCGATGTTTCCATGATTTCTATTGTCTTTATTTTCCTAACCATCGACACTACATATTGAGTTTATGTTTTAAGCTAAAAAGACTTCCTCTACTCTTCTGGTTTTCAACAATGAGAAATTATTTTTGGATAATAACATTATATTAGTATGAAGTTTTTGTGGATTGACAAATAAACTCAATGGAATGTGTGGTAACATTTTCATAAAGGAACATGTTATTACTTTTATGGATTTTTCTAGATAGTTTAAATCGAAATAAAACTTCCCAAAAGGTCTATGAAAAAAATTGAATAATTATTAGATAAAAATGATTGGTAAAATAAATTACAAATAGTAGATAAAATAATGGAAAACTAGTTAAATAAATACTATGAATTCATCTTTTTGTGATGGTTGTATACATTCTTGATCTATTTCCTTATTGTCATTATCATAGTTATAGACTATATGTCTAATCTCTCATGAACAAAAACAAATTCAAACAAACCACCTCAAAATAAAATAACAGAAACAAACTATATAAGAAAATGATTATTATGTGAGTAATACTTAGAATAACTAAATTAAAGATAAATATGAAACAATCCATTACTTCTATGGAAGTCACATCTTCATGGTAGTTGTGTACATTATTCCATTAGGTATGATTCCAATTCATTTCAAAGAAAATATATATCATCTTGTGAATATGATTATTTTAGGCAATCATAGTAGTACTATAAAAATATAAATAAACAAAGGTTTAATACATATTTTTAATTAAATAATAATTATCTTCGAAAATACCTCTTTTTTGATGCAAGTTTGTTTATGGAATATGATCTCTCTCATAAATTTACAAACATAATAACCACAATATTTTCCATTTTTTTGTTTTATACAATGCAGAATCATTGAGAAAAATAAGTAATTTTTTATATGTATTGGATAATGGAATCTTATTATATATACCCTAATACTTCTCTATTTTTAGAAATTTTCAGGATCCTTGTGCGCATGGACTGTCTTCATACCATGCTTTACATGATATAATTACACCACCCTATCATAAAAGAATTCTCATTAAAAAATAATATAAAATATGTAAATTGAAGATTAGTTCTAAAAATGTGGATATAGTGTATTACAAATTGACAAATGTCATCATGTGTGGTCAGTGTTTTGGGTATCCATGTAGTGAATCTAGGAAATAAAAATTTTGAGTGTCCAAACTGACTATAATGGGCATCCAATATATTCAGAAAAACAAAAAAATAATAAGTTATAAAAGAAATGAAAATATATTTGATATTATTAAATTATAGAGTTTTACCCCTATATTGTTGGTATTAAGAAGGGTCTTTCATCCATAAGTTTTCTTTCAAACACTTTATCTAGGTATACCACTATATCATCCATTTATAACTATTGATCCTATCCCTTTATATTTGAGTATTTCATTTACATTCTCATAAGAAATGTAGTCTATAACATCCTCTCCTTACATTTTTTATTTAAAATCTACAACATGACAACTAACAATTTGTAACATTATATATATGATAACCTTCAATGTTAGTAAATTCAGATATTTAATGGGTGGGGTAAAGGTGATTTTGGAAGAACTTTTCGATTGTTTGGTTGATCCTTTAGATGGTTTTGAGTACATTTATTTAAATCCCTTCCCTTTGTTATTCTATAAAAAAATTAATCAGTTCAGAATTTTTTTCTTTAATTATTAGAGGTTTATTCTAAAAAATAAATTGTAAATTAATACCTCCTTATAAACATGTGTTTTAACAAGATTTGATGGTCATGCAATGAATGTTCCAATATCTTGTTCGACCATATGAATAGCTCCATCCTTAAGTTTAATAGGTATCTCAATTCTCAGCTTATGAGCTATGATAATTTTCACTCTCACATGACCTAGTGGAAGAGGCCTATTGTATAGATGTTCATCTTGGATATTGAGCACCATATCCCTCGCTACAAGGTAAAGGGTGGGTGTTTATAGATATAAATCATAGTCATTTTCACCCTATATAATATCTGTTTTGACCGGGGGTGGTGGGAAGACTGTGTGTTTCCCAAAGGTTGATTAGAGAAGGTTGGGTTCTGCTTAATCACTCATATCAGGTGCATCATTTTTATATCTAAATTCTCAACGGTTCTATATCCAATGATACGTGGACCTGCTTTCCAAAGGAAGGCATTCGTTGGGTGATTTGGCCAGCAATGCTTAAGAACTAACATTGGTCGAGAGGATAGAAAGTCGGGATCATCACACCCTTTTTGGGGGAAATTATTTCCTGTTCTAGGACTCTCTTATATATTTAAGATGTATTCACATGTTCACAAATCATTGTTTTATACCAAAGCATAGTATCCACAAATTAATCCTGGTTCGAAATGGTTATCTAAATGCAGGGATTCAAAATCATTTAGGCCCGAGGTTTACCATCCCTCATTGGATTAATCACTCTGAGGTGTTTGGACTCATTGAGATGGCACTGGTTTGAAACCTCATAACTGGGTGCTCTGGAGTTTATTGTCATCTAGGGGGGACAGATAACGACTTGAGTGTTCGGATCGAACCCATGTTACGGGCTTCCTACATATCATCGTGAGAGGAATCATAATCCATGTAGTTTTGTGCCGCTTGATGGGACACATCACCTTTTAAGGTTTTACAACGAGGACCTAACCATACAGTTTAACGTCATGTGCCAAGGAATTCCAGACGAGAGATTCCTGGTCAAATTTGGTGCGGGACTTACAAAGAAGTGGCCTGGAAGACCCATAGGAAGTGATTTCCTGGGCCCTAAGATGGTCCTTCTAGAGTATACAGACATGTTCTGATAAGGAAAGATGTGTATCAGACTTAGATGTCGGGATTTCACCTCAGGGAGGTTTTCTACGTATCTCAGTTGGTCAGAAATCGAAGTCCATGTAGTTCTTGGAAGATTAGGGATTACACGTGAGAGTTTCCTGTTATTGGGATTAAACCTCAATAAGGAATCCTACGTACCCTTGTTAGGAGACAGGGATCAAACCCCACATAGTTCATTCTGAGGGGTGTCGTTGTGTGGATGTCGTGACCATCACAAATCTCTAATCCAACGTGAGTCATGATCAGTGTGAGAAACAAGAGAATGCGACATACTTGGAAAGACTCACACATTCTTCCTACTGAGGGAAGGGGAGGAAGAAGACGAGTGGAGGAGAAGGTTGGGACCACTGGAATCTCCTTCTCCCTGATGTTGTAGGAAGCTTGAATTCGCACAGCGGAGCAATAAACCTTCCGTGATGAGAGGGGAAGGTCCATTGGCTTCTGGTGAGGATGGTGTGGGGCTTACTCCAAGAGGGATTCCTGGCCACTCCCAGGAGAGGGGAGAAGTGCTTACTGCTAGTGATTGCAAAAGGAAATGCGAGTGGGGTCCCTCAATCCTGGAAAGTGGAGAGGCAGAAAGGGGGCTTCCGAGCTTGGACCCTGCACTGCCATGGGAATGTGAACCCAGGAATGCTTTACGAACCAGCTCAATGGCCGTGGAAACCCATTTGTCCTCGCCTATCGTGGGTATGTGAACTCAAATTGGCATGCTGATGTGCCTGGAGGTTTCATCATATGGGTCTGGTGGCTTTGGTAGAGGCCTTGGCTCAGGGTCGATGAATAGTCCAATGAAGGGATTGGGAAGGATCGGGCCAGATTGGAAGGGTTCTATCTGGCTCGGGGAATGGGAACACCGAAGGAGATGGCGGGATGCATGAGTGCATGGGGAGTGGCTCCCTTCACGTAGGGGGGAGCTACACAACTGGAGAGGTCGTCTGCATACCAGGGTGGTATGCATACTGATAGGCATCCCGCATACCAGGGTGGTATGTGGATTCGGGTTCGGCCCACGTACCAGGTTGGTACGCGGTGGAGTCCACGCGAGCAGTGGCGGCCAGGGGCGATGTTGGTCGGGGGTTCTCCGGTCAAGGATTTTACCGCATATGAGGGTGGCACTTGGTGTGTCGGATTGAAAGAGAAGCACAAACTCTCTGGTCCGTGGGGAGTACATCCGCGGAGGGGCCATGGATCATGGTTTTTTTAATTTTAAGTTTGCAGTTCACCAATTTTTTATGCGTTTTTCGGTTCCTTATTAATTCGTTTCTAGTTTCATACCTATTCTGGTTCACGAATTGGAACCTCACTATTCGTGAAATCTTAAGATCCTTCCCCTGGAATCCTTCCACCCAAATCTGATCCCCCTTTCTTCTCCCCCTTGATGTCCTTTTATAGAGGGGGAAAAGAGATGTACTTGTGGTCGTCCGACACCTTTTACAGAGACCCATGACCGAAAACCTAGTTTATGAATGACTCAGTCAATCCGAAACTCGTGGGGGGCATTTAATGCACCTCACACGCAAACCAAATTGGTTCAGGGGGTGCTTTGTGGCTGTGCAGGTCTCCACCTCTGTTCTAAGAATGACAGCGCATACAGTCTGGGCTGTTTGGCAGGTTTCCTGGTTGGGGCGGTTCGTGATGGTGGACCGGCCGGGTTCCCGTCGTACTTCGCACCTACGGAGGCGTTCCTTCCTTCGTTTCATGAACGATGTTGGTCCGTGGAGGGGGTGTCTTAGTGAACCTACTGTGTACCATCTATGTTGGACCGGTACGCGAACCGGTCGATCCTTTTCCTATCTTGAATATTCTCCATATTTTTGTCCAATTATTTTAAGGAAATTGGGTAGAATCCCTTTTCAAATTAAGGGGATTCCCATTCTCCTTTTCAGATTTTTCAGGACCCTAAAAATGCCCCCCATCGGAATGGGGTCTGATTGGAATGAAGAAGAGGCTATTCCGATGTAGAGTGGTCTTGAAACTTGGATAGTTTGTGGTAGAGAAGTGGACCTAGTAGGAGAACGCGCTTATAAATAAGGGGGCCCCTACCCTTGTCCTTTACGAGATTCTTCGTGAAAATAGAGCTCTCATTTTTTGTCTCCGTGTGCCTATTCCTTCATGAAACTCCTCATCCGCGAACCAGTTTCTGTTTCTGTGAACCGTTCCTCATTCACAGTTTCCTTCACCCATAGACCAATCTCCCAGCCGTGAACTAAAACTTTTAATCAATTAAAAAGTAAGTCATGACGGGCCACATAGGAAATCGCTACGTGGTTTTGGATGGTCCGCGGACCGGAAATCTTATTGAATTTGGAAATATTTAAAGTTTTCCGAACTTTAAACATTTAAATTCGGAATTGGGATTCCTTGGGGCAGCCTGGTTCACGGATTTTTGGCCAACGCTCCGCGGTCCAGAGTATCGCAGACTTCCTCCATGTAGGGCTGGTTCACGGGATGCAGCTGTCGCGAACCACCTTTTGAGGCCCTGTGGATTTTTTCATGAAGGCTTGTTGGAATCCTTTTCCAAATACTTGGTGTTTTGTCGCAAATTTTATTATTTTGGACTTACCATCTATATGGTTTTCGTGATGCAGGGAGAAACTATAGTTCCTCCTCGACCTGCGATTAGGCCTGCTGCCGAGCCTCTTCCAATTGGTGATCAACACTTAAAGAATGTGGCCAGCTCTGTTCAGGATGGAGTCTACCACACTCCACTGTTCCCCCTACATGCAAAATTACTCTCCGATTCACAGCGTGAGTACCCCTTTTCCAATAGCCTTCCTATCTACAAGTTCCGTTTATTGTCCGATACACAGATTCCAATGCCATCTCGCAACAAAAATCCCGCAACATGGATATTTACCATTACTATCCCTCGAGTTGTGATAACCTCCAGAAGGTGGCCTACCCTAAGGGATACAACTACTGGTTCTATGATGAATCACCTTCTTGTGTCCCTGATAGGAGAACAATGTCTAAAGGACGGGAAAATTTACTGTTACCGAAGCATTGTCCACAATGCTATGGTAAACAACCAACGTGGCTGGTCAGCAGACCGGGACCTCCGACCTATAGGGGCGTTTAAGTCGTTGGATTGGGGGTGGCCCTTCTGGGTCCACCAGATCTATTCAGAGTTTGAAGCAGAATTGCAATTCATGGGTCTATATGAAGCTGCCTGGGTGTCCCAGACCTATACCCATCGGCCCCATGCCCTTTCCAAGAAGCTTATGAGCCATTGGATTCCAGATACCAACACATTTGATCTGGTCCATGGGGAGGTTGGCATCAGTATTTGGGATGTCTTCCAGATTTCAGGAGTCCCAATTGTTGGAGGCATGTATGATGAATTCTTGCCTCCCCCTTCTATGTTGGATAATGAAGAGAGGATTCATCATTTGGTGAAGCAGCTCATTAATCAAGCCCGGGAGTATTCGAAGGATATATCTCCGAAACAGCTTGTCCCATATCATGAATGGATCAAAACTTTTTCCAGAGAGAGAAAGTCCATGGCTCTTCCATGTAGGCCCACTACCTATCCTTCGATGGAGTCCCGAAGGTAGAGGGGTAGCTATTGGCTGATCCTGGAGGAAGGCTAGTTCAATAGTTGGGGCTGGGAACTTGTGCCAGATGTTGATCGACTGCGCCATCTGGTGGCGTTTGTAGCCATGTTCATGAGTGGCTTGCTATTGCCCGTACACGAGATCGGCAGCATGCGGGTCTCTACTTTTGTTATGGCGGCATAGCTGGCCACTGGCAATGTCATCATCTTGGCCATTCCAATACTGGCTAGGATTTATCAGTCACTTGGAAATATTACAAAGGGGAGTCGGCCAAATAGGGTAGTCGGCCCTTTCCAAATCCTCTGGGGATGGTTGGGAGCACATATTAATAATTTCTATACTTTTATCAATCCTTTTCAGATTCTGGGTACCGTATTTCGGCTGTATTCACAATTGACCAGCGGGGTTATGCCCGAGGAGTGGGTGGCCCAAGAGAAAGATGGAAAATGGAAAGATCAGACTATGCGTCTACTGTCGAGTCAGATCTCGAGCTATGATAATTTCAATTCCTAACCATATCCCTCCCTGACCGGAACGATCACGAACGCCATATCAGAGGAATTTAGCAAGAGGGGCAACCTCTTTTCCCTCTGAGAGGGTATTCTGGTGGCTCGTATTGGTGGGGAACTAATCTGTGAGGGGTATGATCCTTGAAAATTTGGACGTCAATTTGGATGCGTCCATGCGTTGTGTCTTCATACTCTCAATGGCGCCTGTGGGAACCGGCATCTGATGGTGGACAAACAATTGTGGTTAATGTTCACCTGGGAGGACACTGAGTGCGAGGTTATGACCCCCGTGCTTTCAGAATACATGCATTTCTTATCCAAAAGCTATACCAACTCCTTATTGCAATCGTACCTAAATGGACAGTTAGGGTTGTGGGTGCCCACTATCTCGAGTCCTAATCCATCGAAGGGAAAGAGGAAGTGGAAGGGGGACAGTTCTCCAACCGGGCCGGGAAAGGTTCTTCATATCCCTGCTGGTCCCGTGCTTCTGGGGATGGTTTTAATGGAGAGAGGTGTCTCCTGACATGCACTCGAAGCTGCCTAGAGAGAATTGTTCATTCCCGCTGATGCTGCCTTCCTGATAGCCTGTGGCCAATGGGAAGAATTCAAAGTCCGGTTATCCTTTTGCAGGCAGTACTCTCATTCTTTGTGGCAGCATATCCAGGAATTAGAAGTGGCGTTCGATGGGCTGGGAAAAATATCTGCTCCTACTAACATCCTTTATTATGTGGACCCAGAGAGGGTCAATCGGTATCTCTGAGACCTCGAGGCCTATGTTCATGCACTCCAGGGTTATGCGGTGTTAACTCACCAAGTCCAAACGATGCTGCAATTGGTGACTGATGAGAAGGAAGAGAACGATCACTCTTCAGGGGGAATGACTATGTTGGTTATCCTACTGTGGCTGATGCAAGGGAATTTCCCCCCTACCCGTGAGGTCCCGACCACAGGTAGCCTCCGAGAGTTCTAGGGCGGTGGCGAGGCCTAGAAAACAACCACAGTTATTGGCGCCTCCACCAGCCCCTATCGCTGCCCAACCCTCTCAGATCGATCCCCCCAGCTAGTTGTTCCTATCACGACCACATTTCCAGACACGTAGAGGACTTGGGATGACCTGAGAATCAGTGGATCAGATAAAGATGTTTGGTAGTTACTCTAAACGAGCTCTCTCGAGCTTTCGGGTATTGGGACTATCTTTCCTCTACCTCAATTGCTGTTGGAAGAGGATCTGAAATAAATAGTCGCCTCTTTGAAGGAAATGGACACATATTTGCATTCACTCTGAAATCGGATTTACGGGTCTAATCGGGTGTCCATGATGATAAAGCATCCCAAATTGTCAGATCCTAAGGAAGAGGTTGCCCTGATCATCCATCCCAACCTTCTTCCTTCTTTACTGTGAAGGTTCTAAAGTTTTTTTTCTTTTATGGAGGGTGATGAGGAATCCTAGGGGCAATTTATTCCCTGAAGTATACTCCACGGGGTACTGCTGTAGGTGAACACGTGCCTTCGACTACGGGGGTCATCGATTAGGGGTCTCCTGGTGCAGTTGGTCACATGGAAGCGACCATCATGGATCCGACTAAGGTCTTTCCTCCTCCAGCTCCTCCCAGCGTTCTGAGAAAATAATTGTCCCCTGGGCAGATTCAGAGACGTTGGAAGGTGTCCCGATTATTGGAACATCTCATACAGGGAACACTGGGTAATCATGATTTCCATTTCCTCGATTACCAACTCATATGTTCTGATTCTGCCAGTTATTAGCTGTTTTGGTGCTATGGTGCAGGGCCAATCAGTGACCTGGCTGTGGCTGACCAAGTGGTCGTACCTTCCACCCCTTTATTATATGAGGAACCACCTATGGCCATACCTGATCATGATGATATGGTGGTCCCTACTGAAGGGGTTAGTGGTATGGATGCTTTCATTTTGTCTTCAATGACCGAGGATATATCAGAGGAGGAGAAGCTGGAATATGATACTCCCATTGATTGCACAGCCTTTATAGCTGTGGGGGATGATGGGGCACCCGTGATTACTAAGGAGGCCTCAGATCCGACGGGGTCAGCTACCGCAGACCCATTGGACCCCATGGTGATGGAGGAAGAGCCTGTTATCAGGCCAGTTGTTGAGAACCCAGAGCGGAACATCATTTTGTTTACCGGGGGAGTAATTTCCCCGAGCTTGATCTCTGTAGATGACCGCATGGACACAAATTTGGGAGTTTCTAGCCTTGGGCATGGATTTAGGTCCTGGTCACCTCTGGGGGTTTCCAGGACTCCACTGCCCATTGAAGATGTAACATCTTCCTCGAGCTGCAGTGGTGGCATAGAGCTTGAGGGTACTGACACCTTGATGATCAGGGTGATCTTATCAACCTATTTACACTGAATCCCTTCTCTTACCATTTCTGATTATGGAGATTTATATGTCTTATTGGCTATTGGGATTTAAGACCACAACCTTCGACGCTGAAGATTGTGCCATCGGATCCAATCATGCCCGTGACCACAACTATCAGGGGGTGAAGTTTCTGCGGCGTCAAAGCTTGAGGTTGAATCCGTATTGGGCCCCTCCTTGGTGAATTTTATCCCAGAGTATGTATCTTTGTCCGGGAGTGACTCCAAGACTAATCAACAGGTCCTTTCCAGTCTTTGACCTGCTTGCCAAAGGGCATGAGAGAAAATCTGGAAGCCGATTTCTCAGACACCCTTGGCCGAGATACTGACTAAATTGCCGAAGCTGTGTGATCTGTTTATGCTGCTGGGATTCAACGGTTTTGAATACCCTGGAATTTATGATATAGTCAAGAAGGTGGTCACTGACTGGGAGAGGCTTGGCGGTTTTGAATCTCACCTTTCTGTTGCTCAGTCTGAAGCCTACCTTTCCGCGACCCAACAATTTTGCCTAACAGAAGCTCATAATCATGTCGGGGTAGTCGTGAGACTTCAGAGAGAAGTCCTTGAGCAGTGTTCTCAACTGGAGGTGTTAAAGAGTGACATATAGTAGCTGCAGAAGGAGGAGGCTAATTCCACGGCCATAATTGAATAAGGGTAGTGGTAGATGGAGGAGGAGATGAGGGTGAGCTTAAAGGCGACACTGGAGTCGGAAGCACTGCAGGCTGATGTGGAAGCTGAGACAACTTCACTGTAGAATCTCCTTCAAGTGATCGAAGATTCTCATCAGCACCTGATACAACTTTTTGAATCAGTTGAAAGTCTCCTATAATTACCTTTCACTACAAGAGGAGGCTCCGGATTGTGGAAGCCCTTCTCATCAACTCTGTTATGGAACAAAAAGATGTTTCTCCTTAGCACTATTTGTTGCCTTCTCCTATGATAAAAATTATTTGACATGGTTGCTGTATATAAAAATTCACCGAACATAGAATAATTAGAGTTCAGGGCAATTGATAAAATAAAAATGAGCTCTAATTTTTTTCTAGGACCAAGACATCTTGCGAGCATAGTTTGACTATTGCTAGGGTTTTATAGAAAAACCCCAAAAACTTTTTGATTTTTCCATCAATACCCAAATTTTTCTTAAGCCTATTTAGTGTGGACCCAACGGGTATATCCCAGCTTTTGCTTAGGTCGCCCTTTTTGGATTTTTGGCCTAACGGCCCTTGCACCTCTTTTTGTGAGAGGTTTAAAGTCTCACCGATAAGACTACAATTATTGATGTTTTAGGTCAAACAGCTTTGACCAGATATGGTGGGGCAAGGGGCCCGACAAGGTTTGGTTGATTAAAATATGTTTCAATACCTTTTAGATGCACGTGGGAGAAACATGTTTAGATTTGAACAACATACATGGCATATCACAAGGCATGGGAGCCATGTTGGCGTGCAGAGGAAGGAAAAGAATCGCCTACGGAATACTTGCCTTTGTTAGACGGGCCAGAGGTGATCAATATGCAGAGCTGCTGAGGGTGTGGTATGAATAGTCATACAAAGGTGTCCTTACATCAATGAATGTCCATTTCTGATGGCCTGAGGACTTCATGGAAGTCCGGATTATGGAAACCACCATGGGTGTCTTAGAGAATCATGAAAACCACTAGGGGTGGCTCGGAAAGGGTATGTGATTTCTGAAAGGGTTTGGGAACATCTGTTCTAATCAGGAGTGTGGACGAAGGATCCCTGTCCTACGCATTTAGCTAGCGTGAAGGATGGTTGGAGCTTGACACAGTTTAAAGTCATGCAGCTAGGACATTCCTTAAAATTGAACGACTTTTCTTTGTTCTCGGTAATCTCGTTAGAGACATTCCACCATATTCAGGCAGGGTTTTGAAAGAGGTTGGTAAACTGCATCTTAGAGGGTTTTTGAATCTCAGAATAGACATGGGGGCTCAGAGGCCAAGAGGCGTACAGAGAGAAGCATTGCCTAAGGAAATCTGGCCTTTGGCAGACAGGCCAGGGGTGATCAATATGCATAGCCGCTGAGGGCATGGTATGCATAGTCATGAAAAGGTATCCTTAGGTCAATGATTGTATTCTCCCGATAGCCGAGAAACTTCGGGGTACATGCGATTTGGGACTACCAGGGGTGGCTTACAAGAGTTCAGCTTTTTCTATGTATAGAGTGTGATTCATGAGGAGAGGGTGCTTGGATATGAGAGAAACATCTAGGATAAATTTCACTGGAATGGGTAAATTCATCCCTTCTCTCACTGGTGTGAGATTATGGTTTGTGCAGGTCTATCCCATGCACTGAAAGATAGAGGAAAGCCTCCATTCCTAACTGAACCCATAACAGGTTTGACTATGCAGTTTAACATCACGCGGCATGGATGAAGGGAATTTTAAATTCCGTATAGTTTAACATCATGTGGTAAGGACAAATTTTATGCAGTTTAATGTCATGCGGTAAAGACGAGGAGCATTATTAAAGATATTGTGCAGTTTAATGTCATGCAGTGAGGATGGGGGGAATTTCCATTTTTGTTTTTTTTATCCGTTAAAATGCTTGTAGTTGGAGGCATTTCCCTGGATGTTTAATTCTTGGTCTTTGCAACGTCATGCCAAGTGGCAAAGATGTGTTCCATGTAGTTTTAATCGTCATGTGGTAAGGACGTATTTGAAAGGACACTCTTGATTAGAATGTAACTGGGATCGAATATCTCAGCATGTCCAAGACATGGAGAGGGGATGATGGTGTAAACCATGGTTCCGGGGCTTCTTGGATCAGGAGAGATGATATGGGGGCTCTGAGGCTGGTAAGTGTATGGGGATAGGAAGAGTATCTCCTGAGGAAATATTTCCTTTGATAGATGGGCCATGGGATATAAATATGTAGAGCTGCTGAGGGCATGGTATGCATAGTCATAAAAAAGTGTCCATTTGTCGATAACTTTCAACTTCTGAGGGCCATGGGTGGTTATGAAGATTCACAATTGTCTAGACCACGAAGTCTTTCATTTGGTAAGGAAATATTTGGACATGTTGGGGATGTTTGTCCCTGGTTGCTGTTAAAACTCGAAGAGTTCACTGCGCTGATTTATCTTGCACATGGGGTGTACCTTTACTCCATGCAGTTTAACATCATGCGGGAAGGACGAATTACTCTTAGTTTAACGGTCATAGAGTTCGGACCATTGGGTGACTATTTCTACAATCACCCAGAGGGAAATTGATTTAGGATTATTTGGTATACTCTGAACAAGTGTGAGGGAATGAGGGTGTAAACTATAACTCTGGGGTTTCCCTGATCAAGAGATATGGTATGGGGTCTCTGAGTCCGGTAAGCATACGGAGCTAGGAAGAGCATCTCCTGAGGAAATCATACCTTTGGTAGATGGGCCAGGGGCAATCAATATGCAGAGCCACCGAGGGCATGGTTTGCATAGTCATACAAAGGTGTCCACGGGTCGATGAATTTCCACTTCCAATGGCCATGGATGATTATGAAAATCTGGGATTTCTCATAGCACAGAGTTCGACAAATGGGGATAATGGTGTCCAAGCATACAAGAAACATCTTCACCGCAATTGCTCGTTGAGTCAATGTAGCCCAGCCCTGACTTGATGTTTGTAGATGCAGATCTTCATGTGAACCATGGGAGGATACATAGGATAACTAGGTAGGGATACCCTGGCAACATTTGGATGTGGGAGGGGAACGAACTTTTAAACCACTAATCTATAAATTTTTGGACCGGGAGATATGATATGGGGGATCTGAGGCCGGTAAGCGTGCGGAGATATGAAGAGTATCGCCTGAGGAAATATTTCCTTTGGTAGACGGGCCAGTGGCTATCAATATGCAGAGCCACTAAAGGCATGGTTTGCATAGTCATACAAAGGTGTCCACGAGTCGATAAATTTCCACTTCAGATGGCCATGGGTGGGTATGACGATCCACAATTATCTGGGTCACGAAGTTTGATGTTTGGAGAGGATGCATCCAAATGCACAAGGAGTATTCCCATCCCGTTTAGCCATATACCTTGGGTGGGTCGCGATGAAGTCTGTGCAGTTTAACGTCGTGCGGTGAAGAAGAAGTCTGTGCAGTTTTAACATCATGCGGTGATGACGTAGATGAATACACTCCGTGAAAAAGGGGATTTTGTGCAGTTTAACGTCATGCAGTAAAGACACTGGACTGTGCAGTTTAATGTCATGCAGTAAGGATGAGGGGTATATATATACCTGTGTTTTGTTCTATCAGCAGCTGGGCTAGGAGATAAGATCCCGACGTCACTACATATCCTATGAGGGTAGGAATCAAGACACACGTAGTTATTTTGGGGAAAACACCTCGTGCAGGTCTGGTCTGTATGGGGGGAAGGGGCAATTTTTTCTTATCCGTGTAGTTTAACATCATGCGGTAAGGACGAGAAATACGCCCCATGTAGGTTTGGTCCTTACACAGGGGATAGGGGGTATTTTTAGCTTTATTTGGGGTGGTTGGGCCAGGGTGTTGAATTATTGGCGTCACTATGTATCCTGCGAGGGTAGGAATCAAACCGTACGTAGTTCTTTGAAAGGGATACACCTCGTGTAGGGTTGGTCTGTACATGAGGTAAAAAAGGGAACTTTTAACTTCATTTGGGGATGGCTGGGCAGGATACAGAATCATGGCGTCGCTACGTATCCTGTAAGGGAAGGAATCAAGCCAGACATAGTTCTCTAGAAGATAATACACCCCGTATAGGTTTGGTCCATACACGGGGGGAAATTGATTTTTTAATCCTCATCCGGTGGTGGCTAGGCTAGGATGGGGGACCCTGGCGTCGCTACGTATCATGTAAGGGAGGAATCAATCCATACGTAGTTCTCTGAAATGGGCACACTGTGTGAAGGGTTGGTCCGTACATGGGGGAAAAAGGGCCCTTTTAACTTTATTTGGGGATGGCTGGGTCGGGATACAGAATCCTGGCGTCGCTATGTATCCTGCAAGGGCCGGAATCAATCCATATGTAGTTTTCTAAAATCAGTGTAGTTTAACGTCGTGCGGTGAGGACGAATTACTGTTAGTTTAGGGTCATAGAGTTTGTACCATTGGGGCTTGGAAGTTTAACGTCCTACAGCTCGGACGATAGGCGCATGGTAGTTTAACGTCCTATAGCTCAGATGATAACTGCTTGGTAGTTTAACATCTTTCAGCTCAGACGATAACTACTATTGGTTTGCGAAATACTTCTTCAGAAATCTCACATTCGTAGGAGTGGTATTGAACTGCCCGTCCATGGAGATCAGGGCATATTCTCCATTGGAGTAGACCTTTTGTATAACATATGGTCCATCCCACTTCGGATCCATCTTTGGAGGTTTTTTTCCGGGTATCATTGGGGTCCGGAGGACCAACACCAATTCTCCTTCCAAGAAAGACCAAAGGCGAACCTTTTTATAGAAGGATCGTGTGATCCAGTTCTGATATACTTCCAGATGGTGAAAAGTGTGCAACCGCTTCTCATCTAGCTATTCCAATTCACCTAGCCATTTTTCTGATTTCTCATCGTTGGATAACTGATCACAAATGGAAACACGGAGCGAGGGAAATTGGAGCTCAACGGGCAGGACCGCTTCTGTTCTGTATACTAATGAGTACAGAGTAGCCCGAGTAGCAGTGAAGATTGTGGTTTGATAAGCCCACATTGAATTAAGGAGTTTATCCGGCCATGATTTCTTTTGTTTTTCCACCATTTTATGGAGAATGTTGGACATGGTCTTATTGAAAGCCTCTATCTGTCTGTTGGCCGCTGCATGGTAGCGAGATGAGTGGTTTTCCTTGATACAATATTATTGGTACAGTTTCTCCTATTTAGCAGAGCAGAAGTTGGTGTTGTTATCCATTAGTATGGTATGAGGGACGCCAAATCTGGTGATGATATTGTCTTTTACAAAGCTGACAATGCTTCTTGCCCCGACTTCCTTGAGGGGTACAACTTCTGCCCATTTGGAAAAGAAGTCAATTTCTGTGAGAATGTACTTAAATTTTTTGGGCATGGCAGGAGGATATGGTCCCATGAAGTCCATTCCATAGATGGAAAATGGCCAGGAGTACTTGGCCTGATGAAGTAACTCTGGGGGTTAGTGAAAGAAGTTGGCCTGAATTTGGTAGGAATTGCACTTTGCGGTAAAGTGCTCGCAATCTCGTGCCACGGTGGTCCAATAGTACCCAAGCCTTTTAACCTGATGAGAAAGATTATATCCCGACTGATGTGCTCCACATACTCTGGCATGTACTTCATTCATGACAGCAACGGTTTCCTCCCCATCAATGCATCTGAGAAGAACTTCTTCGTGGCCTCGTTTGTAGAGGACCTCTTGCTGACTCGTGCTGCCATATAGGACAAAGTGGATTGCCCTTATCCGTATTTGATCTCATTCAGCCCTGTCTGATGGAAGTTCTACCCTTTGAAGGTAGTTTCCAATGGGGGTCATCCAGCCGGTGGCAGGAGCATATGGTTCAGGGATAGGACTGACTTCGTTGATTTCTTCCGTCTTAGTCTAAACAAACAACAAGACCATTCGACGATGAGCAATACTGATAGTTGTATCATCCCGGTCTGGGTCAGCTAGGACTGTGGCCACATTAGCTAATGCATCGGTCTGGGCATTTTGAGACTAGGGAATATATCTCAATGTTGGTTCGGTGGAGAATTCCGCCATTAGCCCTCAGACATGGTCATACAGGGGAATCAGCTCCTCATTTTTAATAGCATAGTCACTATTGACATTCTTGATAACCAGTTCTGAGTCAACTTTCACCTTAAGGTGCTATACATGTGCCTCGAGTGCGAGATCCAGGCCTGCAATGAGGGCTTGCTACTCCGCCTCATTGTTCGTACATCCCTCTGACAGGAGGAAGGAATATGGAAAGACTGCCTTTTCTGGGGACATGTTTATGATCCCCAAACCCGCCATATTAAATTTGGGATGCTCCATCCTTTTCCCGGTCGGGATTTGGGATGCGCCGTCGGAGTACATTTCCTATTTTGGGAACTCCTCTTGAACTGAGAAGATGTCTTCATCGGGTAGCTCAACATCCGGTGTGGTGGTCCCTGTCGAGGGGTGTTATACCAGAAAATCTACTAATGCCTAGCCATTGATGTCTTTCTGAGGCACAAACCATATGTAAAACTGTTGCAGGATGACTACCCATCGGGATAGGCTTCTGGTCAGCATCGGGCGGCTGAGGATGTACTTGAGTGGGTTACTACACGATACCAAATGAACATCATGATGCTACAGATAATGTCGCAATTTTTGAACTGTAAAGACAAAAGCCAAACAACTCTTCTCAATGTTTGAGTATCATGTTTCAACATCGATCATGGTTCGGATGAGGTAATAGAGACTATTACCACTGTCGGCAACATTTTTCTGTGCGAGAAAGGATCCCAGTGACCGCTCTAGGGCCGTCATGTATAGGATAAGAGGTCTTCCTTCAACCGAGGGCATGAGAACCGGTGGTCTTAATAGGTACTTCTTTAGGCTATCAAAATTTTCTTGGAAATCATCTATCCATTGGTACGTAACCCCCTTTATCATTAACCGGGTGAAGGGAAATCATTTTCCTACCAGGTTGGCTATGAACTGCCTAATGTAGGCCAGGTGTCCTTGGAATCCTCTCATCTCAGTGAGATTACGGGGTGGTGGTAAACCAAGGATATCCTTTGTATTTTCAAGGTTGACTTCGATGCCATGATGGCATACGAAGAAGCTAAGGAATTTCCCTGAGGTGACCCCGAAGGCGCATTTCAAGGGGTTCATCTTCAGGCTATGTTGTTGAAGTTTTTTGAAGATGGTTTCAAGGTCTGATAGGTGATTTGGGCACTGTATGTA
This sequence comes from Viscum album, assembly GCA_963277665.1. Classification (NCBI taxonomy): domain Eukaryota; kingdom Viridiplantae; phylum Streptophyta; class Magnoliopsida; order Santalales; family Viscaceae; genus Viscum; species Viscum album. Next base: position 1,209,433,896 of record OY728166.1, read on the forward strand.
CTTGACCACCAATTCATCCATGTATCATTTGACAAATCTCCCCATGAATGGTTTAAATATATGATGCATGGCGAATTGATATGTAGCACCAGCATTCTTGAGACCAAAGGGAATGACCCTATAATAGAATACTCCTTGAGGGGCCCTGAAGGTAGTGGCTTCTTTGTCTTCTCATCCCATCCTAATACCCCTCCATTGCGTCAATTAATAACTCGGTGATCGGGACCAGGAAATCATCTTTTGGGAAATTCCGATTGAGATCTCTGAAATCGATGTTGACATGGATTTGCCCATTTTGTTTCTTGATGGGGAAAATTTTGGCTAGCCAGATGGGGTATTGGACCTCCTAAATGAAGCCTTATTTAATAAGATTATCGATTTCATCCTCTATTGTACTAGCATGTGTGGGGTGCATGCTTCTGGAGGCTTGTTTATATCCTTGGTGGTCTTCTGGTAGACCTAAGTGGTGCGTCTCTACTTCAGGATTGAGTCCCAGAATTTCGGTGTAATTCCAGGAAAAAACATCTCGATGTTGCCTCAGGAAAGAGGTATATACCTCGTGCTCCTCAGGAGACATGGCTATAATAATGAGAGTGGGCCTTGGGTCTTCCTTGGTACCCAGGTTTATTTCCCGGAGCTCATCCACAGTGGTGGAGATACCTTCCTCAAATGCGTGAGGTGCATCCCTGAGATCTTCCTCCTATTTCCCCCCCCCCCCCACATTCTCATCTTCTTGATCTGACAGGGGGAGAGTTCGTGGCATGGGATCTTGGGAGTCTAGAGGTGAGGCTTTATGGGAGTCCTCTCTCAAGTATTTTCCCCTAAATTGAGGGTTAGCGGCCATTTATATGTTTTCACACCTGGCCGTTATGGCTAAAGTCATGAAGACCGCTGAGTGCGTGTCCGGGCTTGGACCCCTGCTCTCAACATGGTTGATGGGATTTATGTAGTCTCCGCTAAGCTGCCTGAGGTGGTCATCAGGAACCATTTCAGACTATTTGGAGTGGGGATCCATTCGATACCATCAACCGAAGGCTTCTTCTACTTTTGATCATAAAACCCGGCGTCAATGTAGTGTGACTCAGAGAGATCAAAAGGGGCCTTGTCAGCGTGAAATGTTTCACCTTGTCCATTGATGCAATACTTAATACACTGGTGGTAGGATGAAGGAACGGCCATCTGCTTATGGAGCCACGACCTTCCCACCAGGGCATTGAATGTTCTGTTCTTCCAGACCACTAGTAATTCCAAGTAGGTCACAAGGTCTCCAAAATGGGGTTTTAGCTTGATTTGTACCATTGTCTTCTGTTCACTCTTTTCGTAACCCAACATAGTTGTTGCTAAGGGTATTAGATCATCCTCACTATAGCCCAACTTACGAAGTGTCCGTAGGGGAAGGAGGTTAACTCCAGAGCCATTGTCAATAATGACTTTCGGATCTCAACATCTTTTAGTGTACCGAACACATATAGTGGTTTGATGTGTCCTTGCATTATGGCATCTTCATCCTGATCAGTGAAGGAAATCACCGCATTGAATTCAGCCGAGCCTGTCTCCATCCAGTAAATCTCGGCGGAATCTACCTTAGCTGGAAACTTCTGGGGGTTGATAAAGGCTTCTATAAGCGCCTCCCTGAGATCTGCTAACAAACTCAGGGTATCCAGGATTGATAGTTTGGCTGGTGTTGATGCCAGCTGCTTAAGGATATCATATTTCTGCTCTAGTGGCCAACTCTTCTCTGTTGGTGGGAGAGTTTTAGCAGGAACTTTGGGGGCTGGAGTATGTGACGAGGAGGGATCGGCCATGGGGTTGGATGTCGACGGTGTTCCCACGTTCTGGAGACTCATCCCGGCTGGCCTATTTGTGCGCACTAGGCAGCTAGACACTTGCTCCTCCTCTAATGGGTATCGCAGAATGACGGGGCCAGAGTGGCTGCTTGTGGAGGTGGAGGGATATTATTTCTCCTGCTAAGTCCGTTGAAGGGATCTCCCACAGGTTTCCATGATATTAATGGTTTGGGCTAGGGTAAAACCATAGGGTTGGTTTTAGCCATGACTGTGCCTCCCCTGGTATCCCCTTCTTCTGCGATTCCTCCTTCCGGCTCCTCGTGTTGGGAACTCGGGCTCGTAACCATACCCTACTTTATGGAACGATTCTATTAGAATGGACGATGTTGATGGAACCAAATATTAGGTCCTCGTCCTGTGACAGGTCAACCTGGTCAATTCTCTCTGATGGTGCCGTTTGGTGGGTCGGTGCCCATGGTACCAAGTTTGGGGGCATAAAATCCGACAGTGTCGGGGCTAACTTCAGCCTCGTTGTGGACTGATCCTCTTGCGCTTGTCTCCTCCCTTTTCAATTATTCCTGGATGACCGGCTCGTGGAGGGTTGTGAGGCCATTATTTTCAGTTGTGCGGCATTAGGGGCTGTTGGCGGCAACACTGGCTGCTGTAGTTGAGCTCGAAGTATGCTCAGAGATCAATTGACAATCTTCTGAGTCATCCAATCGTCAAATTTCCGCCCCTTCTTACTGGTGACTTCCTGCCACCCCCCCCCTTGTCAGAGTCTGTGGTAGAAATATATGTCACATGTGATGGGGGTGGTCCTAGCTCGACCTGCTCGGAGTCTACCATCCTTTTCAGGAGGTCTTTGAAGACGAATCATTCACGGATATTGTGCCCCAACATTCCATGATAGGGATAGTAATATGGCATGTCATCGCGGCCGACTTCTTCGGGATTCCTTGGCTTCGAGAGGTGAAGAAAATTGAAATTCATGGTGGAGATGAAGTAGTCATGGACTTGGTCCTTTAGGAACGAGTATACATTGTGTCTTCATTCCTCGAACTGGTTTCTCTTTGATCCTCTCTGATCGTCCCACTTGGGCAGAAGCGGCCCCTGATATACATGGGGCCCTTGACGATTTGGTGGAGGCCTAAGAGGTGGAGTAGGTGCAGGGGATGGCTTGAGCGTGATAGAGGATGCTTCATCTCTAACTGCCCTCTTTGTAGGAGCCTGTGAGGCTATTTGTAACACCCCAAGATTTCATAGTGTGTTATTTCTTCAAAATAATTCAATAACTTGCACTACACGCAACACCGAGTTCAAGCGCACCATGACTTAATAAACAAGCCGTTCAAAAGAGGTTATGAATAGTATTAACTAAATTTTAAACTTTATATAATCCTTATAATTTTAGAATCCATATTATGAGTTTCTTAGACATAATGTAAGAACAAATTCATTTTCAGTATTGCACTTTTACAAACTTTTAATAGTGAACCCTTTTTAAATCCAATATTTTAAACTTTTATATATTCAATTTGACTAAATAAATTTACTATTTAGAATGGGGACATAAAAAATTTACAATGAAACATCCCAAGCTTCCACGATACGTTTCCCTTTGAATAATGCAATGGCGTGCATTGTACGCAACTTCGAGATTCTAACACACCACAACCAATCAAACTAGCCGTTATGAATAGTAATACCTAATTTTTAAAATTTTATAAATTTTACCTTTCAAAATGGACTTCATTTTTGGATTCGGAGTATCGAATTTAGCTTAAGGTGAAATTTTGGTACTTTTTGGATAACTTTAATATTTTGATGAATAGTGAAAATTACTAAATTTTAATTAAAAACAACTTTTTTAATCAGAATAATTAATAGTGATAAATTATGAATTTCAGTGGTTTTAAAGTATATTTAGAATATATTTTTACCATTTAATACAATTTTGGTCATTGTACATAATTTCACAATTACACTGAACATAAACAAGTATCAATCTTTTGATAGTTATTATATCATAAAAACATGCTTTTTGTTTCGACAGTGGGAATTAATTTTAAATTAATTTCTGCCACTTCTGTGTTTTGAATTTGGAAAAATGGATTCCATATTTGGAATCAGGATGTTCAAATTTTGTAAATAGGTAACTTTTAGTTTTATACATTTTGAAAAATTACTTCGGTAAATATTTTATTTACCATGGTTAAAGGGTAAATACGGTAAATAAGGGTTAAAAAATAATATTATAATAATAAAAAATTACCCTAAAACGTGTAATAACTATATTGGTTGATACATGTCCGACCACGAGAATCTTTGGGTCGATTTGGGCACCCCATGGTTCCACTTGTAAGTGATAGAGACACTTTATTTTAATTAAGTTAAAATGAATACAAAAATAACACAAGCATATATCTTTTAGCAAAACAATTTTTACATAAGGTTATATATGTTGGATTTTCGACTATAAATATTAATCAAAAAGATAAAACTATTTCCTACACAATTGTATTTTATTTATAATTTTTAGACATTAAATAATTTAATTTATTTATGACACAATGGTGAGACAGTAATTACCATAATAGTGAAAAATTAAAATGATTGATATTGTAGATACCCAAATAAATATAATTTGAGACTTTTTATGAATTAAACTAATTTTCTAGGTTAATATGACATGTTAGGAATTATTTAATTAACTTTTCTCGAAGAAATAATTCTGTTATTAGTTTTAAAAAAATCAATTATTTAATAGTGTCAAAATTGACCTAAAAGAGTTTTTAAAACAAATATTATATTATTAATTGATATTAAATTAAAAAAAATCTTAGGTTCGGCCAAGAGACTTATATAATGATAGGTGTATCATTAACGGACCACTTGGGGGTCGCTTGGATGTATATAGTAAGTTTATTAACCATATAATATAAAAATACAAAGAGACATTGTAAAAGTGAAACTAATTAACTAAGAGTTAATACTTAATGATAAGGTAAATATAGTAAACCAAACCTGTATAAATTCTATTTGTTGAGTGGTTTTCGACCCATACCCACCTTAAACTTTAAATAATACACTTTTGAGCCATTATAAACCAAATATGATTTTATTATAAAATAATATTTCTAGCTTTTCCAAAGGTGGCCCTCACCCCTCTTATAAAAGGGCACTCCCCCTTCTCATTAATTCACACCTTCAAAGCCTTTTGGCTTGGCCAAACTCTGCCCAAATACTCTCTCAACTTCCCTCACTTCATCCTAGAGGCCTTCCGTTTGTTTGAATTCCAACCTATGAGCCATTTTGATCAAATCAAAAGGAATAACCCGAAGAAGAGGTAATGATTTCAGCACCCTTTTCCAAGTTCCTTTCTTCTTCCACTTATTCTTTATTTGTTATTACCATTCTAAAATAATAACTCCATTATCTTATATATACTGTGATATTATTATAAATATGGTACAACCATATTCAGTATTCTATCCATCCTTTGAATAACATGTCGCCATACGTGCGAACGTACGGCTTACCGTCTCCACGTCGTGGTGTAATTGTTATTCAATAAATTATTATTTGGATGGGTATAATAATGATGTGTAACTCATATAAATAATAAATATAACATGATAATGATTATTTATATATGATATACCATCCAATTATATATTATTTTAATATCAAAAGAATGATATTGTCGCTCGTGCGTACGTACGGACTACCGTCTCCACGAACGCGATGAGATTCATTCTCCATTGTATCCATTCAAGTATAATTCTCATTTAATGATTAATAATAGTATCTAATGACTTGATATCATTCTGGATATTATTAAGATACAACCTATCCATGACAAACACAGCTTACGTAACAAAACTTATAAAAGGAAACGAGTAAGTTAACACCCGAAACAACGATAATACTAAGATATTATTAACAAATCAATGTTAAAAGATCATATATGATATCATATTAATGGATATGATTCCTATATAATTTAATAACAATTATTTCACCATTATACAGGAGGTTAACCTACCCTTACCAAGTAAAAGTACAAGGTAAGGGGTTTTCATCTCACTCCTTATTCCCGTGAGATTCATGCCATATTTCCACTGTTACCTTTTGTGTGGTGTATGTACTGCCTATAATTTTATTCTTTGTGTAATAGACTTTAATTTATGTGTATTTACATATTAATTGTATGATACCTCTTTCATGGGGTGTATGTTTCGTAAGTTACCAAATTGGTAAGGGTTTATTTAACAATCTCTTCATTATCTGAGGTTGTTTATACGTAATTATCTTCTGGGACCTCTTTATCATCCACATCCATGTTTCTTAAAAATGTCTTTCAAAACATTTTTACTATTTAATAGACAATGAGTTAAAGTCACTTATACCCTTATTTGAATTTATATGTTTTTAAAGGAATCTTTCCAACATTTTCGAAACAAGTTACTTTTTAACCTTTTTGACAAAATTAAGGTAAGAATATATTTTTAAACTTATACGGCGGGTGCGGTTATTCTCCGCCGTTATTACACCTTTGAATCTTCCTTCACAAGCTTATAAAGATATTTTAAAAATAAAGGTTTTCTCTATAATTATTCGACTTTTAAATGATTTAAAAAAAGAGATATTTCTATAAAATAGTATTGATTTCATATATGTCAACATCCTTTGATAAATTTTACACTTGTTTCAAGTTGATTTATTATGATACAAATCATCCATATTGTATTTAAGGTTTTCTAATATTTATGACTATGGATGAGTTATTTTTATTCCATTAATGGTTTATGATTATAGTTTTGAAATTTTTTATGTTAGTTTTAATACGAATGTTTATGTTATATTTCATCCTCTTCTTAAGATGAATGTGTTGGACTAGTATGTTCCGGGTTGGGGACCGGTAAAAGTAAGCCCTTCGGGTTGGGGTCCGGTTACAGCAGATCCTCCAGGTTGGTGTCCGGTTATTAGAGGCACTCTGGGTTGGTGTCCGGTTATTAGAGGTACTCTAGGTTGGTGTCTGGTTATTAGAGGCACTTCGGGGTGGATTCCGGTTATAGAGGCTCTCCGGGTTGGGTTCCGGTTACAGTTATCCCTTAGGTCTTGGCACGGGGCCTTGACACAGAAATTAAAGTTCGGCATCATGAATTCCATCATTATGAAAGTGGTTATTGATATTTCATGTGATTATTTGATTAGTAGAATATCCATGTGAATAAGTAAATGAAATTATTTCATTTTTTCCATACTATGTTGAAGTTTAAGTTTAAAAGTATTTTGTTTTAGTTATACATTGCCTTAAATGTTTATTATTATTTATGAAAGTTTATGCTATATTGTTATCCTTACTGGGCATTTGATCTCACCCTTTTCAATGTTTTATTTTTCCCAGGATGTGAAGAAGTAATTTATGAATGACCTGCAGGGATAGTATGTGGGCATATGAGTGTGGACTATGAAGAAAATATGTTGTTGTAGTTTTTATTTTTATGATGTAATGTAAGACTTATGAATATATCTAGTGTTTCCAAGGCTACTAAACTAATCAGTCTTTCGAGATATGATCTTTCTTGTGATCATTCCAATGTTATGTAATAATGCACCGACTCTAGGTAACTAGGGTCGGGGCGTTATAGTTGGTATAAGAGGAAGTTTAGTTCAAACCTTGGAAGCTAGATTTAGATAAACTATGATTAGAGCACATAGACTTAAGATGAACTTTGAGGATTAGTATATAATAACTTCCTAGAATTTTGGTATTGTAGAGATTTTGTGAGTTTTCCGAGCAATACATCTCTGTCTGGATACGAGCAGGTAGAGGCGGCTCTGGCACAGATGTACCTAGGGGTAAAATCTGAAAACACTGCTTTGAGCTAGACTCGAACGGGAACTGGTGCATGACAACGGGCCTTGCTGCACTCTTGGTTACGACATTTCTGGTGGATATGCTTAGGATAATTCTCATTTTCTTTACAAACCATTATGAAGGGTTTATGAGTATATACTTCCTCAAAGGAGACATTTTAATGATTATGGATTATATCCATAAACTATTTAATTTATGTTATGTGTTTTACAAGTTTGGGATTAGGTATTGTTATTCATAAACTAATCTAGTGTATGACATTGTTTAGAAATGGTGCCGAGTAGAAGGAATGAGAACTCCAGAAATGCACATGATCCAAAGAGAAAGAAGGATCATATATTTCATGGTCTTAATCCAGAATTTATAAGATAAATAGTCTCCCATGTATTATCATCATATGAAGAAATAATATCATGTGTTGATAAGATAAGTAAATAGTTTACTGAGTCCTATGCCTTTGAAGGGAAGCAAGAGAAGAAAAGGGTGGAATAGGGAAAGATGGATAAAGGGAAGAGGTAAAAAAGAATTCTCCCATATGTGATAATTGTGGGAAGAAACACCCTGGAACTTGCCTGAAAGTAATGGGAGTTTGTTATAAGTGTGGAGGAAAAGGGCACAAAGTACGTGACTGCAAGGGTAAGAAAATGGTTTCAAATGTACAATGCTTCATTTGCAAGGAGTTTGGAAACTATGCAAACCTATGTCCCAGTCATCAGACTATGCTGCAAATGACGCTATTGCATAATAATCAAGTTATGATATTACCACAGATAAAGAGGAATGATTAGAGTTCTTATGTTGATTATGTCATTTGACTGTTGTATCAACAATGTACTTGTTATAATAATTATGGAGTATATAAGGATTGTACTGCAGTACTATTTCATTAAGGACTTGAGATTGTGTGGAACAAAGAAAAGTGACTCAATAGTAGGTTTAATTTTTGGAAAATATATGGTTGAGATAAAGATAAACCATAATATGGTTCTGATACTGAGGTAGTGATTTTAGAATAATATATGATTGATTTGGATAAATTATATTGGATATTCTTGACTACCTTGAAACTGATTAATGATTTGTATATTCTATCATTGTTTGGGTTTACAACATTTTTGGATTGAAGGAGTATATCTATTATTCTTTAAGGAATAAGGGATCATGAATGTAATCAATAAGGTTTTATGGTAATTCAGGATGTTGCAGTGTTTTAAAAGAATACATGATGAAGGTGTTCACATGTTATTACGTGGAAAAAAGGATCTTAATTGTGTTTACCTTCCTTATAAATTTTGGACTGAAGTATTTTGGATAGTTCTAGTTTGGATTATTTTGGATTTCCATAAAAGGACAACCCAGAGGTCGGCAGCAACCCGTCGCGTCCGGCAAGGCCGCAAGACTTGAACCCACAACTGATGGGCGACAAGGGTGTATCACCTACCACGGACCCACGTGATGTCCTGGATTGAATAATGTCGTTTTTTAATGGTTCTGCTAGATGAATTATAAATTCATTTTTTTAACCCTATACAAATAGGATAAATAGAATATTATTTTTAAGTTCTATTATCTTTTAGAGTGAAAGATGAGTTTGTGGTAGAACTGAGTTAAAGGATGAAACTCTACTTGTCAAGTATAGATTTTTCTTATTCTCTTATTCAATGAAGAAATTAATTCTTATACTGTAGTTAAGGGATCTTAAAACAAAAAATGTGTTATCCTAATACCATATGTTTTGCTGAACCGATGGTATTTTAAATCATCATAGATTGATGAATTTAAGGCCCTCAATTTTACACTTGTTTGTGATTGATGACCTCAATCACTACCTATAAATATTTACGTTTTTCCTCCAATTATATGTCTCTAATTTCCACCAATGTTCTCCGAATAGAGATCATAATTTGGTGGTGACCCTTTCATTTCTCTTTTCCTCTTATCAAGACTAAATTTTATTAACCCAATTTTCGATGTGGGTTTTCCCACAAAGATATTTTCTATATTCAACATTTTATTTTCGAAGAACAATTTCAAATTGTGAGGACTCAATTTATTGAAGTAGGGGAGAATGTAACACCCCAAGATTTCATAGTGTGTTATTTCTTCAAAATAATTCAATAACTTACACTACACGCAACACCGAGTTCAAGCGCACCATGACATACTAAACAAGCTGTTCAAAAGAGGTTATGAATAGTATTAACTAAATTTTAAACTTTATATAATCCTTATAATTTTAGAATCCATATTATGAGTTTCTTAGACATAATATGAGAACAAATTCATTTTCAGTATTTCACTTTTACAAACTTTTAATAGTGAACCCTTTTTAAATCCAATATTTTAAAATTTTATATATTCAATTTGACTAAATATTTTTACTTTTTAGAATGGGGACATCAAAAATTTAAAATGAAACATCCCAAGCTTCCACGGTACGTTTCCTTTTGAATAATGCAATGGCGTGCATTGTACGCAACTTCGAGATTCTAACACACCACAACTAATCAAACTAGCCGTTATGAATAGTAATACCTACTTTTTGAAATTTTATAAATTTTATCTTTCAAAATGGACTTCATTTTTGTATTTTGAGTATCGAATTTATCCTAAGGTGATATTTTGGTACTTTTCGGATAACTTTAATATTTTGATGAAAAGTGAAATTTTCTAAATTTTAATTAAAAAAACTTTTTTAATCAAAATAATTAATAGTGATAAATTATTAATTTGAGTGGTTTTAAAGTATGTTTTGAATATATTTTTACCATTTAATAAAATTTTGGTAATTTGACATAATTTCACAATTACACGGAACATAAACAAGTATCAATCTTTTGATAGTTATTATATCTTAAAAACACGCTTTTTGTTTTGACAGCGGGAATTAATTTTAAATTAATTTCTTCCACTTATGTGTTTTGAATTTGAAAAAATGGATTCCATATTTGGAATCAGGATGTTCAAATTGTGTAAATAGGTAACTTTTATTTTTATACATTTTGAATAATTACTTCGGTAAATATTTTATTTACCATGGTTAAAGGGTAAATCCGGTAAATAAGGGTTAAAAAATAATATTATAATAATAAGAAATTACCCTAAAACGTATCCTAACCTTATTGGTTGATACATGTCCGACCATGGGCATCTTTGGGTCGATTTTGGGACCCCATGGTGCCACTTGTAAGTGATAGAGACACTTTATTTTACAAAAATGACACAAGCATATATCTTTTAGAAAAACAATTTTTACATAGGGTTATATATGTTTTCCTTTCAGCTATAAATATTAATTAGAAATAGAAAAAGATTTCCTACATAATGGTATTTTATTTATAATTTTTAGACATTAAATAAGTTAATTTATTTATGACACAATGGTGATTCAGTAATTACCATAATAGTGAAAAATTAAAATGATTGATATTGTAGATACCCAAATAAGTATAATTTGAGACTTTTTATGAATTAAAATAATTTTCTAGTTTAATATTACATGTTATGAATGATTTAATTAACTTTTTTCTAAGTAATCATTCTGTTATTATTTTTAGAAAAATCAATTATTGAATAGTGTCAAAATTGACATAAAAGAGTTTTTAAAACAAATATTATATTATTAATTGATATTAAATTCATAAAAATCTAAGGTTCGGTCGAAAGACTTATATAATGATAGGTGTGTCATTAATGGACCACTTGGGGGTCTCTTAGATGTATATAGTAAGTTTATTAACCATATAATATAAAAATACAAAGAGTCATTGTAAAAGTGAAACTAATTAACTAAGAGTTAATACTTAATGATAAGGTTAATATAGAAACCCAAACCTGTATAAATTATGTTGTTTGAGTGGTTTTTGACCCATCCCCACATTAACCTATAAATAATACACTTTGGAGCCATTAGAAACCGAATATGAATTTATTATTAAATAATATTTCTAGCTTTTCCAAAGGTGCCCCTCACCCCTCTTATAAAAGGGCACTCCCCCTTCTCATTAATTCACACCATAAAATCCTTTTGTCTTGCCCAAACTCTGACCAAATACTCTATAAACTTTCCTCAATTCATCCTAGAGTCCTTACTTTAGTCAGAAAGCCAACCTAAGATCCCTTTTGATCAAATCAAAAGGAAGAACCTGAAGAAGAGGTAATGATTTCACCACCCTTTTCCAAGTTCCTTTCTTCTTCCACTTCTTCCTTCTTTGTTATTACCATTATAAAATAATAAAACCATTATCTTATATATACTGTGATGTTATTATAAATATGGTACAACCATATTCAGTATTCTATCCATCCTTTGAATAACATGTCGCCATACGTGCGTACGTACGGCTTACCGTCTCCACATCGTGGTGTAATTGTTATTCAATAAATTATTATTTGGATGGGTATAATAATGATGTGTAACTCCTGTAAATAATAAATATAACTTGATAATTATTCTGTATATATGATATAACATCCAATTCTATATTATTTTAATATCAAAAGAATGATATTGTCGCTCGTGCGTACGTACGGACTACCGTCTCCACGAACGCGATGAGATTCATTCTCCATCGTATCCATTCAAATATAATTCTCATTTGATGATTAATAATAGTATATAATGACTTTATATCATTCTGGATATGATTAAGATGCAACCTATCCATGAAAAACACATCTTACATAACAAAACGTATAAAATGAAACGAGTAAGTTAACACCCGAAACAACGATAATACTAAGATATTATTAACAAATAAATGTTAAAAATCATATATGATATCATATTAATGTATATGATTATTTTATAATTTAATAAAAATTATTTCACCATTATACAGGAGGTTAACCAACCCCAACCAAGGAAAAGTACAAGGTAAGGGGTTTTCATCTCACTCCTTATTCCCGTGACATTCATGCCATATTTCCACTATTACCTTTTGTGTGGTGTATGTACTGCCTATAATTGTATTCTTTCTGTAATACACTTTAATTTATGTGTATTTAAATATTCCTTGTATGATACCTCTTTCATGGGGTGTATGTTTCGTAAGTTACCAAATTGGTAAGGGTTTATTTCACAATCTCTTCATTATCTGAGGTTGTTTATATGTAATTATCTTCTGGGACCTCTTTATCATCCACATCCATGTTTCTTAAAAATGTCTTTCAAAACATTTTTACTATTTAATAGTCAATGGGTTAAAGTCATTTATACCCTTATTTTACTTTATATGTTTTTAAAGTAATATTTCCAACGTTTTTGAAACAAGTTACTTTTTAACCTTTTTGAAAAAATTAAGGTAAGAATGTCTTTTTTACCTTATACGGCGGGTGTGGTTATTCTCTGCCATTATTACACCTTTGATGCTTCCTTCACAAGATTATAAATATATTTTCAAAATAAAGTTATTCTCTATAATTATGCGACATTTAAATGATTTCAAAAAAAAGAGATATTTCTCTCAAATAGTATTGATTTCATATATGTCAACATCCTTTGATAAATTTTACACTTGTTTCAAGTTGATTTATTATGATACAAATCATCCATATTGTATTTAAGGTTTTATGATATTTTTTACTATGGATGAGTTATTTTTATTCCATTAATGGTTTATGATTAAAGTTTTGACATTTTGTATGTTAGTTTTAATACGAATTTTTATGTTATATTTCATCCTCTTCTTAAGATGAATGTGTTGGAATAGTATGTTAAGGATTGGGGACCGGTAAAAGTAAGCCCTCCAGGTTGGGGTCCGGTTACAACAGACCCTCCGGGTTGGTGTCTGGTTATTAGAGGCACTCCGGGTTGGTGTCCGGTTATTAGAGGCACTCCGGGATGGAGTCCAGTTACAGAGGCTCTCCGGGTTGGGTTCCGGTTACAGTTATCCCTTAGGTCTTGGCACGAGGCCTTGACATAGAAATTAAAGTTCGGCATCATGAATTCCATCATTATGAAAGTGTTTATTGATATTTCATGTGATTATTCGATTAGTAGAATATCCATTTGAATAAGTAAATGGCATTATTTCATTTTTTCCATACTATGTTGAAGTTAAAGTTTAAAAGGCTTTTGTTTTAATTATACATTGCCTTAAATGTTTATTCTTATTTATGAAAGTTTCCGCTATATTGTTATCCTAACTGGGCATTTGAGCTCACCCCTTTCAATGTTTTATTTTTCCCAGGATGTGAAGAAGTAATTTATGAATGACCTGCAGGGATAGTATGTGGGGATATGTGTGTGAGCTATGAAGAAAATATGTTGTTGTAGTTTTCATTTTTATGATGTAATGTAAGACTTGTGAATATATCTAGTGTTTCCAAGGCTACAAAACTAATCGGTATTTCGAGATTTGATATTTCTTGTGATCATGCCAATGTGATGTAATAATGAACCGACTCTAGGTAACTAGGGTCGGGGCGTTACACTATTCGGGTCTTCCGATTAGTCCACTGTAGGGAGTCTTCAATTCATTGGTAAATGGAAGAGAGATTGCAGAAGCCAGTGGTGCACTCCACTGGTATGAGCAGTGTTCGCAGCTCATCTTGATGGTTATCAATGCATATGGCAAACATCTCATCTTGGGGAATTGGAATGTTCAGAGAGTATATTAGACCCTTCCATCTAGCGATGAAATATGAGACCCTCTCATTCTCCCCCTGTTTGAAATTTATGAGGTCGTTGACCGTTGTTTTAGGCAGCGTTGAGCTAAAGTGGAACATGAACTGCTGCTGAAGGTCTTCCCGATATTTTTATTGATTGAGCCGGAAAATTCGTATACCAGAAAAAGGCAGATCCTTGCAAGGTCCACATGAAGCATATGAGCTTCTTTTCTTCTTGGTGTTCCGAAGTTCCCATCATAGGGTCGCAATAAGACGCGTAGTGCATCAAATGCTATTCCGGATCTCCTGATCCATTGAAAATAGGGAATACAGGGATCCCAAAACTGGGTGGAGGAGGTGTGTTGCTCACCCAATCTGGGTAGGGATTTTTCTATGGCTACACCGGAGTGCGTCAACCTTCTATTTATTCCAATAGATCCATCAGTGTTTTGATAGTGTTGGCATGACCCTAGTTTACATCCTATTGGGCCCGGTCTTGGGTAGATGTAGCCCAAGGAATTTCTTGATGATCCGGATCGGCCGGCACCAAGGGTGAATATTCGACTTTTGACACCTTCGGAGGGTTCATACGTACTTTCTATGGTTTCTTCCTGAGTATAGGGAAGTCTTGGTATTCATCTGAATCCATGTTTAGGTAGTTGGACGGGTCGGGTGCCGCGTTGGGCGGGGGCCCTGACCGCGCTTCGTTTTCCAGGGAAAACCTTGGTCATTGAGGTGAAATTGCTGGGGGTGCAAGGTGTGTCTCTTCTTGGGAAGCGCTTTCAATAAGATTATTCCTCTAGAGTAGCTCAGCGTTAAGCCTCCTCAGTTATTTCATTTCCTCTTCCTGTCGAGAAAATCTCTCTTTGAGCGTAAGTGGCTCGTTTTTATCGAGAGAAGGAGGTGGGTTAAGGGTAACCAATAATTTTTTCTTATCCTTGTTGGAGGCTCGTAGGGTAAGCAGAGGGGGGTTAGATGGAGGTGAGGCATATTTAGGGCGGCCCTCTGGTTCTGGGTGTGAACACCTGATGGTTCGTTGTGAATCACTGCCGGAATGGAACCGTCATCTCCCGATCCATCCGGATTTGCATCATCTTTGGTGTCACATGTGGGGTTAACCTCAATGGCATTGATGGATACATATCATGGGGTGGAGGAGATTTCATATTCCAAAAAGGAAGAAAATCTCCCGCGCCTTTTACTGGTCTTCTCTTTCCTGTCCCGGGATTGCATTGGAACTCCTTGACGAAGGGTGATGCAGAGAGTTCTTTGGTGCGACCTTACGGTACGCCTCCCTCTTGATGGGGATGATTATTCAAAAGATAGGATAGGGTAGGAACATCCTCTACTAACTATCCTCCCTAGATGAGAGAATACTGATTCTCGTGGGGGAGGTTGTTGTTGAGGTGGTAAAAAATCCCCCAGCCCTGAGGGCTGGGGTTGGCTCCATTCCTTGGACGTTGAGTCGCTTCCCATTTTTCATGGTCTTACGGGGGATTTTTTTGTTAAATATTCCCCCATCCCTACAGGCTGGGGTTGACCCTGGACTGCGACAGTGGCTGCTACTTTCGCTACCTACCTGATCTTGCGTGCCCCCATTCGGGGGTGAACTGGATCTGATGCCCAGTTCACCTGTGAATCTATCCCCTCTGGGGAGGCAAGCAATGACCGCGGATTGGCCTTTATTAAGTGAGAGGCCTATTTTATACATTCGGTGGACTGGTTGAGGAGTTCTTGAATGGATTTTTCCCATCGGGCCTGAAACTTCTGGGACTTAATGAAGGCCTATCTCTATTGGGTGTGTCGCCTATCCTGAATAGGGACCCCACTTGATTGATGCCTTGATGTGATTACTTTGCAAGACATTATGTCGAACGGGTTCTTCTAGGTAGGGAGCGGAGTGAAATACAGAGCTCCATGTTCTCCCCATCCTCTGATATGGACTCCCGTCGGAGTGTCCCCAATGAGGCGGCGTAGTTGGTGTGGTGCACAGAGGTAGGCTAACACACTGTTTCTTTTATGCCTCTCAGGTCACAGTTGTCGCACTGAAGGAAGAGCTCCTAGGTTGATGTGACACAAGAGGCCTTCTATTGTCTTAACATGGTCTACATACCCATCATAGGGCATGAAGCTTGATTTTAGCTGGCGGAGGGTTGTCCATATACTGGAGCGGATGTCGTACACACATTCTTCTGAAAACTTTATGGGTATGTCAAATTGAGAGGTGCTTGTGGGCCAAAACATAACTGTTACATCATCTCTAGCCAGTCGTTTCCTCAGGTGCAACATGTTGGCATACTCCTCTGCTAGTGATTCCTCTACCTAGATGGCCCAACTGAGATGCTCACTGATGGTGTAGTCAGATGTAGTGGGGCCTGTAGGTGTTGAATTTTCATGTGGGTGATTTTGAGGTGGTTCAGAAGATGAACGTGGCCCCGAGAATGTCTCCTGATTGAAGAAGGGTGTCGTTGGAAACTATCTGGGAATCTGACATGCCTGATCCCATCCTTCTAAGTTCCTCGGTATATGAGGGCTTTTCTATGCTTGATTCGGCAGGGGGAGGACCTTCCTGTCGATATGATATGTCAATGTTGGGAGGACCTTCGCAATAACCGCCATCATGGTGAGGATGACCATGATGGTTTGATGTTCGATGTGTATTCTAGAGAGGAACTTCAAGACACACTATGACAAGGGGAGGAACTTCTTGTTGCTTGGGTCCATTGCGGGGAGAACCTTCGCAATAGTGGTCGTGGTGGTGAGGAATACCATCACAGCTGTCGCAATGGCGAGGACTACCATCACAACTGCCGCAGGGAGAATGTTTGTGGGGTACACCCTAGGGAGGGATTTCAGAATGTACCACAACAAGGGAAGGGAATTCTCGTTTCTTGATGTCTCTACGGGGAGGACCTCTATTATCAGAGTGGCGAGGACTACCATTGTGATCTGATGCCTGTCTAAACGGAGTGTTGTTGCAACGTAACCCCTGGGGAGGACTCTCAGGGTAGTCCAAGACAAGGGGAGGGCCTTCTTGTCATGATGAGACTTCACTGTGTGGAGGTCCTCCGTAGTTGCGACTACGATAGAAATGACTACTATCATAATCTGTGGTCACACTGCACAGAGAGTGTTTGTAGTGTATACCCTGGGGAGGACCTTTAGGGTGGACCACAACAAGTGGAGTTCCTTCTTGCTTCTCGATCTTCTGGTCACGTGAAAGGGCTTTTGGGACTCTCATCAAAGGAGAATATCTTGTGATTGATCATTATATGCCCGTGGTGGAGGCCCATGCGGGTGCTATGGGGAGGACCTTCAGATCTGCTGGTAGAGACATTGCGGGGAGGACCTTTGCAACTAATACTGCCACTCCCATAATATGGTAATGGGTGGGTAGGGTTCTAGACCTTTGATATGTGCTTAGCATCATTGGGAACTCCATCTTCCAGCAGAGTAGATTCATGAACCCGCTCTTTATTTTCCGGCTACCTCTGGCGCATTCGAAGCACTTTCTTGTAAGCAGTGGGGACCGTATGCTATTGATAACAACCTTCACCTTTGGGTACCATTCTAATTGGGTCTCATGATTCTACTGGGATATGCCGACAAACATCTTTAATTTTAGCAGGGATGTATGCCTGCTCTGGAGCATCCACCATGATGGACGAGTGTCCCCCAGTTAGAATGAGTGAAGTTTCTCGATCAGGTTTCCCTTGTATCACAGAATATGGCCGACGACCCTCCTGGGTGGAAGTAAGGATGCAGATCTGCTCCGAGGTGGCTATCTCATCCCTTATTTGAGTCGGCTCAATTGGGGAGACGAGCTCATGAGCCCGAGTCCTTGCTGTTACCGCTAATGCAATTACATTCTGGAAAGTCTACAAGATATGATTTGGGATCGATACCTACTCCTCCATAATTTCCAGGATATGCAGAGAGACAACTTTGGATAGAAAGGGTATGAAGGGCCATTCCGGTATCAGAGTAGGAATATCCTACTCTGGTCCTTTGGTGGTCAGCATATACTGACAATTCTCATGTGTCGGGGTAGGTGAACGAGTCTTCCCCTGTGCCGGGATATTTCGGTTTATCTCTCTGTTTGCCTCCACATCGGGATAGTGGACTTTACTTGCATCTGTAGGGAGCTGGCCCTGCATATGTTGGTTCCCCACTGTATCGAGTCGGTGGCATTTGTTGGTAGGGAGATGTGCCCGCCTATTAATTGCTGCCACATCTGGATGGTGGACTTTGTTGATCGCCACCACATCGGGATGGTAGGCGTCAGGAGCATCTGCTAGGAGCTGGTCCTGTAGGCACTGGGTTTCCACCACATCTAGTTGGTGGGCTCCATGACCCTGGGCAGGGAGAGGTTCCTGCCTTGTAGGTTTCATCCTATGTGAGCAACGAGCTTGATGGAGCTCGGCGGGGATGTGATCCAGCTCGTATGATGCTGCCGTGACTTGATGGCAAACTTTGGAGGAGCGGACAGGTGTGTGTTCCTGCTTGCAATATGTCTCCATGATTGGGTAGAAGAGATCCTCCTCAGGGACAAGGGTGATGACCGGTCCCTAGTTGTACGTTTTCCACCCTCTTCGGGTTTTTCGAGGGGCCGAAGCTTGGGGAGCGTGGGCCTATATCCTCGGTGTGAAATCCTCCCTAGCGTGTGTATATTGAGTCACGACGTAACTACGACGATGTCTTCTGACGGGGGCCTTGGAGTGGAACCTCCGTTCAGCGGGGATGAAGTCCTCGGTTTCGACATCATTCGACTCCCTATGATAAGGGAGGTACGTGTTGTCTCATTCCAAAGATAGACTCCCGAAATGGTTTGAGATGGCAACATGAGCTGTCTGGATCTGCTTTTGTGGCCACTGATGGGTAGGCGACCGGTAGGTCTTGGCGGATTGGAGGGCATGCATGGCTACCTCCACTGTCGGGAGAGTACCATTTAAGTGGTACTCTCGGATCAACACATCCGAGACCCAGTGTTGAAGACATTGAGTAGGTGATGGGGTCCTTCATTGGTGAGGATGTATGGTCATTTTGTTTCTTGAAGTACGCATCTGTCAGTTCCTCCGTGATGCCATTGGATCGAAGGGAGTTTTGATTAATACCTGTAAAATATTTTAACAAATAAAAATAGAAAACCCATCAAAGAAGAATCTCATAATCCCATGCGTAATTAATGACCTTTCTTGGCCCTCCTTGTGAGTATAAGGGGGGAACATAGTGGGATTAGGTTAAATCCATCATGCTTTGTTAAAGTCTCACATCGGGTTCCCCATTTTTGTTTCGACCGGGGGTGGTGGGAAGACATGTGATGCCCGATGGTTGATTAGAGAAGGTTGGGTTCTGCTTAATCACTCATATCCGGTGCACCATGTTCATTTTGAAATGCCCAATGGTTTCATATCCAACGATACGTGTACATGATTTCCAAAGGAAGGCATTCCATGGGTGATTTGTCCAGCGATGCTTAAGAACTCACATAGGTCGAGAGGATGGGAAGTCGGGCTCATCGCACCCTTTTTGGGGGGAATTATTGCCTGTTCCGGAACTCTCTTATAGATTTAAGATGTATTCATATGTTTGCGAATCATTGGTTTATACCCAAGCATAGTATCCACGGATTACTCCTGGTTTAAAATGGTCAGCTGAACGCAGGGATTCAGAATCATTTAGGCCCGAGGTTTACCATCCCTCATTAGATTAATCACTCCGAGGTGTTTTGACTCATGGAGATGGAACTGGTTTGAAGCCTCATAACTTGGTGCTCTGGAGTTTATTGCCATCCAGGGGGACAGATAACGACTTGAGCATTTGGATCGAACCTGTGATATGGGCTTCCTACGTATCCTCATGAGATGAATCAGAATCCACATAGTTTGGTGCCACTTGACGGAACACATCACCTTTTAAGTTCGTGCGATGAGGACCCAATCTTATGGTATAACGTCATGTGGAAAGGACTTCTGGGTGAGAGATGCCTAGTCAAAGTTGGTGTGGGACATACGCCGAAGCGGTCTGGAAGACCCAAGGGAAGTGATTTCATGGGCCCAAAGATGGTCCTGCTGGAGTATAGGGACATGGTCTGATAAGGACAGATGTGTATCAGACTTAGATGTCGGGCTTGCACCTCGGTGAGGTTTCCTACATATCTCAATTGGTAGGGAATCTAAGTCCATGTAGTTATTGGAAGATTATGGCTTACATGCGAGAGTTGCATGTTATTGGGATTGAACCTCAAGGTGGAGTCCTACATACCCTGCTTAAGAGACAGGGATCAAAACCCACGTAGTTCATTATTAGGGGCGTCGTTGTTCAGATGCCATGAATATCACAAATCTCTAAGCCCATGTGAGTCATGCTCAGTGTGAGAAACAAGAGAATGCGACAGACTTGGAAAGCCTCGCACATTCTTCCTACCGAGGGAAGGGGAGGAAGATGACGAGTGGAGGAGAAGGTTGTGACCACTAGACTCTCCTTCTCCCGGATGTTGGAGGAAGGTAGAAGTCGCTCAGTGGAGCAATAGACCTTCCGTGATGAAGGGGGAAGGGCCATTGGCTTCCGGCGAGGATGGTGTGGGGCTTACTCTAAGAGGGATGCTCGGTCACTCCCAAGATATGGGAGAAGTGCTCACTGTTGGTGCTCGTCAAAAGGAAATGTGAGTGGGGTCCCTCAATCCTAGCAAGTGGAGAGGCAGAATGGGGACTTTCGGGCTTGGACCCTGAACTACCGTGGGAATGTGAACCCAGTAATGCTTCAGGAACCCACTCAAGGGCGGAGAAAACCCCTTTTTCCTCACCTACCGTGGGTATGTGAACTCAAAGTGGAACACTGATGCACCTGAAGGTTTCATCATACGGGTCTAGTGGCTTCGGTAGAGGCCTTGGCACAGGGCCGATGAATAGGACAATGAAGGGATTGGGAAGGATCGGGCCAGATTGGAAGGGATCAATCTGGCTCAGGGAATGGGAACACTGAAGGAGCTGGCGGGACACATGAGTGCATGAGGAGTGGCGCCCTTCACGTTGGGGGGTTCTACGCAGCTGGAGAGTCCGTTCGCGTACCAGGGTGGTACGCGGACTGAAAGGCATCCTGCGTACCAGGGGTGTATGTGGCTTCGGGTTCATCCCTCGTACTAGGTTGGTATGCGGGGGAGTCCGCACGAGCAGTGGCGTCCAGGGGCGATACTGATCGGGGGTTCTCCGGTTAGGGCTTCGCCTACGTAGGAGGGTGCCACACGGTGTGTCAGATCGAAATAGGGGCATAAATTCTTTGGTCCATGGGGAGTACATCCGTAGAGGGGCCATGGATCACGATTTTTATTTTTATTTTAAGTTCACAGTTCACCAATTTTTTATACATTTTTTGGTTCCTTATTAATTTGTTTCTAGTTTCATACCTGTTTTGGTTCGTGAATTGGAACATCTTTGTTCGCGAAATCCTAAGCTCCTTCCTCTGGAATCCTTACACCTGAATCTGATCCCCCTTTCTTCTCCCCCTCGATGTCCTTTTATAGAGGGGGGAAAGAGATGTATTTATGGTTGTCCAATACCTTTTGCGGAGGCCCAAGACCGAAAACCCGGTTTACAGATGACTCGGTCAATCTGTAACTTGCGGGGGGCATTGAATGCACCTCACCTGGGAACCAAATCGGTTCAGGGGGTGCTTTGCGGCCTCACAGGGCTCCGTCTCTATTCTGCGAACGGCAGTGCATGCGATTTGGGCCGGTTGGCGCGTTTCATGGTTGGGGTGGTTCATGATGGTGGACCGGTCGGGTTCCCATCTTGATTTGCACCCACTGATGGGTTCACACCTACGTTTCACAAATTATGTTGGTCCGCGGAAGGGGCAGCTCACTGAACCGGCCATTTACCATCAATGTTAGACCGATACGTGGACCGGTCAGTCCTTTTCAAATCTTGAGTATTCATCATATTTTCATCCAATTATTTGAGGGAAATTGGGTAGAATCCTTTCTCAAATTAAGGGGATTCCCATTCTCCTTTTTGGATTTTTCAGGACCCTAAAATATCAATACAAGAAATGTATCAGTTTCTATCAGATTCACATTTCATAGAAACAACTATTATAATATTGATTAACTCAGATAAGACAACTCTTTGAGGGGAATGACTTTCATCAAAGCTGGTGGGGGTGGGTTGGGATCATCACTCAGTGGTTGTTCTTATGATGTTTCTTCTCTTTGTTCCCCCCATAACATTTGATCACAACTCGGACATCTAATGAAATTCTTTATCATGGGATTCTAATCTATCTTTAATCTCTACCATTTATTTATCTTTATTGTCCTATTTTTTTCTCAAAATATATTTGGGGTGTCACCCCAAAACCCAAACCTCTTACACTAACATACTATTCTAGCTTCTTGAAGGCCACCAATTGTCTGTGTTCATCTAATACAGGTGTGGATGATTCCTATGACTATGTTAGATATAAAATATAGGAAAATATTTAATCAATTTTATGTAATATATATTTAAAGAAAAACAAATTCTAATTATGTCATATATACACATATTTCCCACACTATTTTTTCATCTATTAGCATCCCATATTTATTTACACATGACTCCTTCCATAACACATGACATCGGATGGAAGTGAATTTCTATTTGGATTCATCAATATGCATATAAATAGAGGAACATAATTATAAAAAAACATGAAACTAAATCACAAATAAATACCATATTAGCTCAGACCCAACAATGGTTATAGAACATGAAAAAACTCGACACTCTATTTGACTAAGAGAAGTTTGATGTTTTATCATACAAGACATGATCTTAACTTTTAAATGTAGTAAATCAACAACACAAGAATAAATAATGTAATGGGATTTACTAGTATCAAAAAAATCTTACATAAGGTAATAATTCAAAATAATCATACCACACACTGTAGATAGTCCAAGATAATCATCCACAATCATTAGTTGAGCTTCATATAATTGCTTCATCACTATAATTTCTTCTCTATTTTCTTATTGATATTTTCCATACTGAAGAGTCGTGGTATTCCTAAAATCACCATGGTTGTTATACTAATAGGGATTTTTATGTTTCCCTTGTTCCATTGAAGTGTACGACATCTTCGACACATGAGGATTTTCCAAACACCTGACCTACGGTCACTGCAACAATAGCGCTGAAGATTCCCCATCTTGTTGCGATTGTGGTGTGCTATCGGTGGTGTGGTACACTCTTGCTTTATATGGTCTAGCGAACCATATTGGAAACAACCTACTTTGATCTTGTTAATGGATGGAGGTTACTTGATCTTGTGGTCAGATTCTAATGTGTTCTGCCTCTTTGAGAATTGGTGTTCCTCTTCTGCTTACTCTTAACATTATAGTTCTCAGCTCCTCTCATGAAGAAAATTGTACTCCCTCCTCCTGGATTTCCATCGGTGACAGATATCATAAAAATAGTATCTGGTTATAGTCCTGACTCAACAGTTTGAAAATCATAAGTGATTATTTTAATAAACATTTGGTTCATGTGTGGTTCAGGTGAAACCACATTCTTAACAGCCTCTTCTGATCCATTACTATTACATCTACTAGGTTAAATTTTCTATAAACACAACGAAATGCTATAAGTATCACTCTCTATTAATTGAAGCCTTAACATTTCAAATTTTATCACAATAATGATTTCCAAAATAAACCTTTGGTCACATTCAACCATTTTTCAAAAATTTAAAATTGCCTTTGAAAATCAAACCATTTTTAAAATACCAAAACCATGCCCTTTTTCAAAATATTTCATTTTAAAACACTTTAAAAAATTTCAAAAATCAACACTTTTATTCAAAATCATAAATCATTAATCAAAATGTTGCATGTACTTCTAGTTGGAAGTCATTCCTCTAATTCATTTAATTCTCTTATCATTGGATAAACCCATGAAAATGAGATTCCAAATACTCTAAGTGCCTCCAAAATATTTATGTACCAAACACCCTGGTAACATTAAGTTCAGCATAAAAAGGTTAGCTATGTCTTTTTATGCTATACATTTCAAGTCCTGAAAATCCTACTACTTTCTATGACCCCAAATCATAGAATATGCTATATTGAATTCAAATCCAAGACTGAAAAAATACCAAGTCAAAAACCAACAAAGACTTAGACCACTTGTTCCACAAAGGAAAGAACAAGGGGACACCACTTATCTCAAACAGACTTTTTGGACTGAACAAAACAGATGCCATCTATAACATCTCACCCCTTCTCATTGGCTTGAGAGGTCAGTGAGACATTACTTAGCCTTAAAAGACATCCCCAAGATGATAATGTCTGGAAATAAATGTTTAAGGACTTAAATATATATACATGTGGTATGATTTTCCCTATGAAGATAAATGACCAACCAATAAATCGTAACCAAATAAAACACTGCATGATGTATAATAAAATGAAAGACAACTCAAACATTTTATTTTTATCAAAACCAACCAAAGAGTACCATAAGAGAAAAAAAACTAACATCAAAGTAAATAGTGGAAGAAAAACTGTTAAAACTAAAAGACAACCACATGACTCCAAAGCTCCACATGATCTAAGCTTCAATTCTACCAAACAACCCATGTATCACAAAGAAGTACTAAATATGTGTGATAATTTACCATTTCTCATATATTGACAGACGATTTATGCAAAAGCACCAAAGTTCCAAAGTAGGGGTGAGTAATAAAACTCAGTAGGTTTTCCATGATGACTTCTCAACTCACAAAACTAGGATAAAACATGTTATCAACATTTATATAATTAATTTATATATAAAAATTCTAAAACAGTTTAAATCCAAGCTAAGAAGTTCACATTAAAACAATTTTCCAAGGAAAGAACATAAATTATTATTTAAATAATTTAACATTCTATTCTAGTGTAACCATTCCATTCTATTCCACATATCCACTCAACAAACCATGCATGAAACATGGAATAAGGTGAAACCCCAGACCCTTATCCATCCCATTAATTATGGGGGATAATTCTTACACTTATCTAACCCAAATTTAGATTAATGTTTGACAGGGGATATCCCTGACCCTTATCCACCTTGATAATGATGGGGGAGACTCAATACCCTTATCTGTCCCAAATGAATATGAACACACGTGACCAAGTAGTCCCAAAAACATTGTCAATACAACCATTTCATCCATTTCAAAAGAACCATTATTTTCTTGAAAAAAATTCAAATAAACCAATTCAATTAATCCCAATAAAGCTATCCTCTTATTGAAATTTTTTATAAAAAATCATTTACCACAATTACCGTAAAACCACATATTAAAATTGAAATGTTAAAATCAAGAAAACCAAGTACTTTCCACAAAACACCCAATTTTCCACAATTTTCTAAACCACCACCAAAGAGGGCTTCTAATTATAAATCCAGAAAAAATTTAATCAAAGAAATCAATTTTAAACTGAACCAATCATTTTAAATAGGATGATTTTAGAGTGACGCCACCTACCACAAGAGTTTTGGAAAAAATGATAAATGACATAAAAAACATCACAAAATCGGGTTAAATATTCATGAACCTATCTTAGATATTATCCACTATAAACAAAAGGTAAAAAATAAACATATTTGGAATCCAAAACCTTAGATATACCCATAGAGGGTGTAGATCTATGAAAATCAGAGAGAGGGCGAAGTATATCTAAGAAAAACACCATGATCACTCAGGAAATGTCACTTACAGAGACGAATTGTATTCTAATCACCAATGGAAGCCTTCATATCACCTATAGATATATTGAATAACCCTCCTCGAAATTCAGGAAAGAAAAATCCCATGTTAGGTCCATATAGAAGAAAAAGATAGAGAATAAAACAATAATCCAACCTAGATCCACTTCTTAAGGATCTTATTTTTAACCATGCATGTTTTAGTCACATGGTTAGTCAAACCATGTGCTAACCACGAATGATTCATTAACATAAGGATGAACCTCAAACATTTATCTTGCACGGTTACCAAACTGTGTGCCAACTATGCCGAAGCCACTTCCACAACATGACCAAAGCCATTTTTTCAAAGTGCATAGTTTCTTTTAGGCAAACTTACTATTTGGAAAAAATGTACACCACTTATGAACCTTATATTTTTTCCTTATCTCACTATTCATGGTTTCTTATAAGTGTTTCACAGTTTCCACAACATGTGAACCACCCATGAACCTCTAGAAAACCCCTAAAAACACTCAATAAATTCTCCAAACTTCACCCTTATACTTTATATACTTAAAAAAATAATACACAGAAAAAACCTGGGGTGCTACAATATCTATGAATAAAATCACACTTTAAATCCTTTTAAAATAGTTTGAAATTAAAGAATTCTAAAAGGGATAGAAGTATTCAAATAGTTTCAATTATTTCTATCAAAACATAAGTTTCTTTATAATCTATTCCCTCTTGTTGATTATATCCCTTATCAATAATTATATCTTTATTTCTACCTATTATTCCATTTTCATCACATTTATTCTAAAAACCTCATTTTAATCCAATTATAGAAGTTTATATAGTGCATTCAACTAATGTCCAGACTTTTTTCCTTTAAAACTCAATGATTTCATCTTTCATTACATTAATCAAATCCTCATTACCTAAAGCCTCATCAAGATTCTTAGGTTCATATTGGGATAAGAAAGATATAATTAAATTTCATTTCATAAGGAACTTCTAGTCCTAATTTGTTGATATAAATCACCAATGACACCTTTAATAGGATGATTCCTAAGAAACAACAAACTTCTTGGGTTTTTAAAAATATGTTCTTTAAAAATAGGTATAAAATATTCCTTAAGAATAACTTCCAAAACTAATTCTTGAGTTACTTATATATGATAATTTCTTTCAAACAATATTTGAAAATTATTTTTATAAATAACAACTGGGTATGTAAGTAGAGGTTTATAGAAAACAAAGGGATTCGTTTCATCAAAATTAACATACATTGTTTCCACAATAGTACAAGAATTTTAATTAAAAACTCTTTAAAACATATAAGTAGTTAAATAACATAAAAATATTCATTTATCATATTTGAGTGAAAAATTAGATAGATTATATTTAGGATTCAAAATTAATACATTGCATTCAAATAATTTGAAGTAAGAAACTTTTGGTTTTCTTCCTATCCATAACTCAGAAGGAGTTTTATTAAGAAAACATCCAAGTAAAACCCAATTTACAGTATATCAGATAGTACTAAGTTCTTCAACCCAAAAATTTATAGTAACTAAGTTTTAACTCAGCATGGTTCTAGTAATCCCATTAATAATTATATTTCTTCTTTCAAATACACCATTTTTATGAGGGGTTTTAGGTGTTGAAAATTTATGTTCAATGCCTATATTCCTAAAAAAAGTTTCAAAATTAGAATTTTAAAATTCTCCACCATTATCACTACAAATAGTTATTAAGGATAGGGTTTTTTATTTTTAAATCTTGATACAATGGTTTTAAAATAACTAAAGGCTTTGGATTTATTTTCTTGAAAATAGACCCAAGTGTATCTAGTGTAATAATTAACTAATATATATATATATAGTATTTTCCACCAATACTTATAGTTTTTGTAGATCCAAATAATTTTATCTTAACTAACTATAAAGAATCAGAATTTTAGAATTCTCTAGTAGATTTAGAATGTGAATTATTTTATTTACTGTATTGACAGAGTTCACAGACTTTTGAAGTATCGAACCAATGTTCTGGTATATCTTTACCAAGTCCTTTATTAGTCAAATTAGATACCTTTCTATGGTTATAGTGTCATAACCTTATATTCCATAACAATGATTGATCTTCTATTTCACTAAGGCAAGGTAATTATTGGATATTAAGGTCTTCTATATTTAGTTTTTAAACATTATCATATTGATTATAAGTAAGAATAAATTTATCCTTGTAACTATGTACTGTGAATTTATCATTCCTAAATCTCACAAAGAAACCTTCATCCCATAACTAACTTATTCTTATAAGGTTATTTTTAATACATATAACAAATAAAAAATTTGAAATAAGATCATTTACAAGAAGAATAATGTTACCTATTCTAAAAATCTATCTTTGAGAATTATATCTAAAATTTACTATTCCACTTTTCATCTTGATTATTCTTGAAGAAATATTTGTTTCTAGTCATGTTCCTAGAATACCCATCATCCTTGTACCAAATGTTTTTGTTTTTGGTACTTTATTTATTTTTATAACAATAAATGATTTTTTTTAAACCTAAATCTTCTTGGGCCTGGTATATTTTGGAAAACAAATCGTAGGTAACCACATTTGTTTTCAAAAATAAGTTTTGTAAAAACTAAGTGATAGAATTTTTTTTAAAGAAAAATTTTCTTTCTAGTGTCCACCACTTTGGCACTTAGTAAAAAAAATTCACTTTTAGGAAAAAATAATTGTAAAAAAATGGTTTTTTTATTTATAAAACCCATTCTATAACTATTACCATAAAGTTTAATTGGTTTATAATTTTTTAAAATTTTCCCTACACATGGTAAAATTTGATAACAGTTTATTCTAATGAGAAATTTTAGATTTTATTTTGATAACTAAATTTTTATACTCATTAGGATTAGTTCTAGAACTATGTTTTTTTGAAATAATTTTTCTCAAAAATAACATTTTTAAAATATTATAAAATAGTATCATTTTAATAAATAGTTTCATCAACAAATTTTGAAAGATCTAAAATTTAATTATTCAAATTATATATTATCGAATCATTATTAGAAAGTTTATCATTATCATTATCATGTTTTTTACAAATATAACAATTTTCATTTTCTAAAATCTTTGAAAATATGGAAACTTAATTATAGCTAGGTAAAGTATTATCTTTTGCTGGGGAAGATTCTTTATCAAAATATGTAGAATTTTTCTCATCAGGATAATTTTCATTTAATGAAATATTTTTTAAAGGATTCAACTGTGTGTACCTTTTCAGTTAGACATTGATTTACCATGGAAAAATTAGAAAAAAGGCTAGTGTTCCTCTATCCAAAACTTTCATTTTCAGAAGAGTTTTTAGAAGAATCTCCACAACTAGAACTATATGTGTTAGAAGCTTTCAAAATTTTATTACATTTAGACATTTAGTACATGTTGGAATATCTTTTTTAATTTATTTATTTCTTTTCTTTCCTTTACATCTTTGGATAATCATGTTATATATGTCTATCTTTATTACATTCATAACAGGTAAACTCATAATATTTCTCGTCACCATTATCCTTATATCCTTTCTTATATTGACATTTATACACTTTATTTACAACTATCTTGTTCATTATTCTATAATATTATCTAACTCATTCTCTGAATGATATGATGTACTATAATCTAACGAAAAAATAACTTTATTCCACCTCGATGATTTTTACAAATTTATCAGATGAATAAAATTTATAAGGTATAGTAGATGTTATATAAAAGGCCGCACCACCATATTTTTTCATTATTAGCTTCTCTTTTATGTCTTCCAATATGCTACACAAGGGTACCAATCAAATTATCAAGAGTAAGATTAGTTAACTTCATTGTATCATCCATAGTTATTATTTTTGATTCCCCCTAATTGGGAATAATATCAATAATATTTCCAACTAAAATTTAATCCCCAATTCCTTTTTCTCCAAGAGACAGTAAACTATTACTTATATTCATAATCCTTTGGTTTATCTTTGAAACAAACTCTCCATGTAAAAAATTAAAATATTAGTAATCAGCCCTAAATATAACTATTCTTGTTTCCATAACTTTGGACAAACCAAAATGTATAACTTCTAATTTACTCTAAATAATATTGGTAGACTCACAAAATGATATCTGAATATATATATTCCTTTTTATAGAACACATTAATGTGTTTCTAACTTTATATTTGAACTGATATTATAATTTCATAGAATTTTTAAAATCATAAACTTTCATATGAGGAATCAAATAATTTTTAGTAAGAATCAAGAAGTTATCAACTATAGTATTTATCATAAAGGTTTTCATTATATATCTCGAATATTCATAGTTGTTACTATCAATAATTGGTGGTCAAAAAAATTTTAGATTGTCAAGATATCCAACATTCATACCTTCCATCATAAAACAAAAGAAATGGTTTTCTACCAATACATGTTATTGTAACAAAGTATATGAATTACAAAATATATCAAAACTTAAACAACATGAAATTAGTAAATAAAGTAAAAACATAGAAATTATATAAGTAGCAGAAACATGCTCTGATACCAATTGTAAGATTACAATATTAGCTTAGATGGCCATTTCTTAATAAATACAAAACAATAATAAGTATTAATAGAAGAACTCTTTAAATGAATTTTAGATATTAGATTATGAATTTTAATATTATTGATTCAATAATGTACCCTCATGAATTGAATTATGTGTTTACATCAAAGCATATTTAGTTTCCATGTTTATCTAAAAAATAAATTGAATTATTTTATAAAATAATTTGACTGGGAGAACCAATAGAAACATATAATTTCTTTAATGAATATTATTTTGAAAATGAACTTAATATGGAATATATTTTATGTTCTGAATAGTTTAAATACATGGATGAAGATTATTATAATGATTTACTAAAAAATGTCATAGAAACTTCAAATTTATATATTCAACAAACTAGTATGGATAACTCTTAGTTGAAAACTTCATTAAATACCCCCATGAAAAAGAATTAAATTTTCTTCCATCCAATATAAAATATTCTTATTTAAAGGAAAATTATAAACTAAAAATCGCAATTCTAAATAATCTAAAACCCTATAAATTGAACCAACTTTTTTAATTATTTTAAAAAACCTTTAGAGTAATAATATATACACTAATAGATATCCTAAATATTATCCCTACCATCTATATACATATAATTATATCTAGAAAGTGAGTCTGAATCCATGAGATAACCCCAAATGAGGCTTATACCAACCTTCCTCAAAGTTGTAAACAAGGAGGAAAAAAAGTTTTTTGGGAGATGGAATCATATAACTAATCTTTGAGTCCAAATGGGTAAGTATCATTAAATGTTTCCCAAAGATAATTTGATACAAAATTTTACAAAATTAGAAAAATGTGTTAGTGCCCAGAAGAATTTAAAATAGCCATTGGGTTTTCATTAACTATCATAAATTAAATAATGTTACCTAAAATGAATACTTCCCCATTACCATTATATAAAAAATGTTAGAGAAGCTAGCTGGGAAGGGTCATTAATGTTTCCTTAATGGTTTTTATTGGTAATTTATTCTTATAATAGATCATAAGGACTAGTAAAATTCTATATTTACAAATCCATTGAGTAAATTTTCATACCAAAGGATCCCCTTTATTATTTGAAATTACCTTTATACCATTCAATAATGCATGTAAAGAATCCTTTTAGAATTGATTGAGAACTTCTTGGTGGTATTCCTATATGAATTTACTATTTTTAGAACATGTTTTGAAACATATATTGAGAGTCTGGAATATTTTTTAAGTAAATTAATTCGGAAAATTTTAGTTATAAATTTTTAAAAAACTCCATTTCATGGTAGAGAAATGAAATATTTTGGGCCACATAATTTATAAATGTGGTATTGGAGTGAACAAGAAAAAAAATTATGTGATATAAACCCTACACTACCCTACCACTATGAGATGAATTTGGTAATTTTTTGGTCATGCTATTTTTTATAGAAGCTTTATTAGGTGCTTTAGTAATATTTCATTTCACCTACCTAACATACTAAAAAAGAAATAGAATTTTTATTTGATGATTCAGGGAAGATATATTTTGATATCCTTAAGGAAATACTACCTATAGACCCATAATGTACCCACACAACATGAATTTCCCCTTTCATATACTATGTTATTCTTCAAACAAAGCTATATGAGTGATGTTTTCCCAGAAATTTGATGGTAAATTTAAAGTGATATCCTATGCTTTTCTAACCATGGACACCAACCAAAGAAATTACACCGAAATAAAAATTGAGTTTCTTACAATTTTTTGCATTATGAATTTTTTGTATTACCTTTTATAAATTAAAGTAATTATATATTAAAATATATTGAACATATGGATTTGATCAGGAAAGCTGATGTAAATCCATGTCTAGTGATATGTATTTTTATTTAAAAATAATTCAACATAATGATCAAGGGAAAAAGGGATATAATTTTTTTCCAACCACATAGTAGATTACCCCACACTATAGATATTGAATAACATAGTTAAAATGACCTAGATAACACATTACTTAGTGATAAAATATACAAAGTTACAAAAATACCTTGTATTATAATCTAGTGAATTGTATGGTCACGTAAAAGGTACCACATTATTTACTAATAATGAAAACTTATAAATTGAAATATGAGTACCATTATTATGAATATGAGGATCCATACTTATATAATATTTTCAATAATTAATAGGGGTATATCCAAGAAAGAGATTAAATATATACTTTCATTTTATTGAACAATTTCATGTAGAGGCCATTTTTAACCTTAGAGATATATTAGGAATTTGTTAGAAGTTTTTCTATTTGGGATTTAAATTTTTAAAGACTCACATAAATTTTATAAATCCTATCAAAACATTCAACTTGTCATTGGAGTTTCTAAAATACACGAAATCCCCCAAAAATCATTTTTTTAATATTTGATATCTAGGGATTAGATTTCATGGTTCCATTTATTATCTATGTTGGTTTATACTACACCTTATTAGTAGTGTGATTTGTTTGAAAGTGGATTGAATTAAAAAACAATAATTAATCACTTTTGGGTTTTCATTGAGTTTCTAAAACCAATAAATTTTTATAGATTTGGAGTTCCCTAATAAAAAATCTAAGAAAAAGTAAACATTTCTATAATAAGAACATGGAAGACCTAAAAAGGAAATACATAGTGCATCACAAGACCTTACCTGTATACCACGCATAGTAAAATGGGAAATTATAGGTGTCTAATGGAGAGATTAATAGGATTCCAAAGAAGATAGTGAAACTCACCAGAAATGAATTGATTATAAATATAGATGTTGAATAATGGGAATACAAAACTATCTACAAAACCCCATTAGTTATGTTCCGATCTAAAATTGTTTATGTAAAGAAATATCAATTTCTTGTTTAGTTACAACATAATGAATATTGGGTAATGAAGAAGGTACAACTTGAATTTAAATAATCTAGAGACAAAATGAAGCTACACATGATGAAAATATAGGAACTAAGAAGGAAATATTATGAGAAATCAATTTTGTAAAAGTAGACGTCTATATATTTATATGAAAAGATTATTTAAAAAGTAATCTTTCAAGTGGCTGAAAAAGGGATCTTATTCTCTTAAATAATTAATATCATTCTTGGTAAACTTTGTTCTAAGTGGACTGGACTATACATAGTAACTAATAGCTTCCCATTATGTGCAATTGAGATCAATGGAGTTGAATCAAGGAATTTATTCATGTTGAATGGAAAAAAAGTGAAGAATTACTATAAATATTTTTGAGAAGAACCAATAGAGAATCTAATCTCATCCATTCTTCTATTCAATAAAGAACTTATTGGTTGTCTCTTTCCCTCATATTGATTTTGATACACTCTCTAAAACTGAATTTCCCTAAAAAAATGTGTTCTTTTATTAACTATAATTGTGCCTACGATAATTGTGAGGGAGAGGGAAAACTAACTTAGGATTTAAATATGTTTTTTCTTTTCTTTTTCTATTTCAAGGTATCTTTATCTTTGAATAAAATGAATCTAAGTGTTGTGGAAAATATTTTTTTAGGGATCTGTATATAATTTATGCATGCTTTTTTTTGGTATTTGGGGTATCATTAGATAAGAAATCTTGATTTGAATATTTTAATGTCTAAGAAAAATAAAATTCAATAGTAGAAGGATTTCACCGACTCTAAAATTGTGAGATTTTAATGATTTATGAGTGATTTTTCCCACTATTCTCATGGAGTTTTTCGGTTATAAAACTAGGAAAATAAGTGTGAGTTAAAAGATCTTTGTATAATTGAAATTATAACATGGGTTCACTAGAATTTTGAACATAACTCAAGGTAACACAGAATTTTGGAGAAAAAAAACTCATGGATACAACTCAAACAAATTGATATAATTCCTTCAAATATATAGTAAAATTTTAATATCTAAAACACTATTAAAGTAGGTAAATTCTACTTCCCAAAAATATTTCACAATACGCACTCTAAATAGAATCTATTCATGATTTATTTTACAAGTTAATTTTTAGAATTTTAAATTGACCAAATTATCTTTATTTTTAAAAACATTGTAACAAAATTAAAATAGTAGGAATTTTTGATCATTTTTTAAACAATTTGTTTTCTTTAAAAAAAATACAGTTTTCATAAAACATGTAATTTGTATAAATTTATCATTATATAAGAATGAACTAGATTTATAAACAAACTTTTATGTGATAAAATATGAATTTAATGAACAATATTATGAATTTTAAAATATTATTTGATCTTATAAATCCAATTGAAACCATTTTCATAACTAGTTAAAACTATTACTTTTATAAAAATTGTTTTCAGTCTCTTCTTAGAATCAAGTATTTTCAAGGTGAGATATGTGTTTTTATTCCCTCTAAAGACTAATTCCTTTTATTTTTTTATAATAAATCTATTTATGTAAAAAAATAACCAAGATAATTTTAACTTATGTTTATATTTAAATCTTAAAAACTTTATTTTTATAAAAATTATTTTTACGTAATTAGGTGTGTTTATTTTAAAAGTATCATTTCACACCTTTAGAAATTTTATTTTATAAAATGATTTTAAAATTATAAATTATATGAATCAAATTAGTAAAAGTTTAAATGTTATTTTTCTCAAAAAAAATATTTACTATGGTTAAAATTTTATTACCAAGGTAAAAGTAAATTGGCATAAATGTTAAAAATTTAAAAGAAAAGGCATTAAACACTGAAGGTTGTCACAAAAATGGGTGGTTGAGATGAGTATCAACCCACTCTCAATTTAATCTAATATTTTTTCTATTTTTTTAAAATTTACCCTTTAATAGTAACTTTACAATATTGATAATGTAAGGGTTATTCCCAAAACAACCCTTCTCTTCACTTATAAAAGAGTAACATCCCTTCCACTTGAAGACTTTCCTACCTTTGAATTTCTCCTTAAAAATCTATAAATTTTATCATACTAGATATTTTTAACACATATAAAATATTTTTCCCCATTAGTTATCATATGTCCATCATTTCAATGGATAATACCGAGTTAAAATTTTCATCCCCGACATAAGGAAGTAAAACTATATTTTTTTTTGAAAAATACTTGTTTAATCTGAGAAATTAAATTTTTTCTTATATCATGTTTATAAAACTTATATAATTTATTTTAAACATTAAATTTACAATATTACATGTATATTTTATTTATAAACTCCATAAATAGTGATTTTATTATTTTATAAACTCACTTATTTTCAATTAAATAGTTTTTCAGAAAACCATTTCATTATAATTAAAAAAAAAGTTTTATTTTCATTTATAAATAATTGTTTATAATAGAATTAATTAATTACATGTTTAAAAAATATTTTCATAAAACAAGTAACATTTTTCATTCTCCCCAAATTTAATAGTTAAGTTATAAGGTAAAATAATAATATTTAATTGTTCACTTATACTCATTCTTGTGTGAAATGAATTATATCAAAAGAACATGAAATTTGCGATAACACAATCCAAGAATAGTATTGTGTATACCTAAAGATAATATAGTTTTGTGTATAGTGAAATATAATCTTGGTTTATCATACAAAATAAGACATCAAAGAAATATATCTCATAAAATATCGAGGTGTCACATTTTACCCTCCTTAAAATGAATTTCACCCTTGAAATTTATCGAAATTATAAAATGTTTACTACTTTAAAGTTTCTTTCATAGAAACCACCATTGTAAAAATGAATAGTAAACATAATGGTTACCCAAAATAACTCATCATTGGGTTTCCACATATGAAAACATAGGTGAAAATCGAAAACATGGATATGGAAGGAACAACAATATAACCATCAAGTTCTGATGGAGAGTGATATAAAAAATTTAGGAAAAAGTTAACAATAAAAAAATACATAAATATAAGATGATTTAAGGGACCATCTGATTCATCAGATAAAAAGATACAGGGATAAAATTTTTGGTTTTAATATCCTTTTCCTAAAGTTGAATAATTTTTCATGGGAATGAATACTTACCTAATTTCAATAAATTTCACCATTGGTCATTCCTTGAACAATTTCAACTTCATATCTTATTCAATGAAATGATGTTGAATTTTTCATAATTGAAGTGTGTGTAGATCATGTCATCTATAAAAATAATTTGAGTTCATTTAATCTTTCTCAATAAAAAGTTTAGAACATGTTATCAAATATTCATAGGCCTATTTATGGTGAGATAATACTTTATTCTAAAAAACTTCATCAGATGTTTAACTTAAACTTTCCAAATATTTGATAACCTTAAAATACTTTTGAAAGATGGAAAACCAAAACTATAAAAAAGGTCCACAAACTCGTCTTAACATGTATCCCCCATATATCATAAGGTATCTCTAGTTGGTCACATTTTAAAAATGTGAACACCTTTATCAGATATTCCCTTGAGTCACGGTAACAACCTGAATTATAAGATATCCTTATTGAAAACATGCATGTTTCCTTATTCAAAAAATTATTGAATATATTCTCTAATTCCCAAAAAGTTGTATATTTCATCCATGATAGCACAACCCTTTTTTCAATAACTCCATAATTAGTTCCCAAGAAATTGGAATCATCCAATTTACTTATTCAAATCCAACATATCTTTATCCAAATGGAATTATCTTAACATAAGGTACATATTAAGGTCCATCTTTACCATAATCATGTTTCCTCGAAATATATCACCTTACCCTTAAATCTCTTTTTTGTACCCTTATAACCATTCAACACATATTTTCCAACCCTTAATGAAAAACTTATACTGAAAACACTTATATATTTTATGATTCATATAACATATTGTTTGAATTCCAAAACATATACACCTCAATCATCCAAATTTATTTTTCAACCATTACTCATGATCCATAATATTATTATTTCCTAAAATATGAATCATTTCTTAAGGTTTATCAAAGCCAAGATTCTTAGGTTTAATGTAAGAAATACTAGAAGAACATAACATACCTTTCACATATTGTTTACAATCTCTATATCCCCGACAGTATGACCAATACTCTTACCATCATCATGATTCTCTTCATGATATTTCCACTTAGTAAATATATCTTCATAATTCCCATAATTTACGCATCTGAAAAATTCAATGGTAAACATTGTTCTATGTAGTTATGGATATTGACTAAGACCAGAAAGAAAAGTGTGAGAAATAATAATCAGAGATTAGAAACAAAAAAGTAAGTTAAATTACTTATAATTTTTCAATATATGACATCTTCTGTTTAACCATGGGTTATTAAGGATTATCAAAAAAACCCTAGGATTGTAACCTATACTTTACTTATCCTTATAAAATCCCTATACATATCCTTAGAAATATCTCTAGGGATCTCACTAAAGTTTTCATATCCTAGTTTCCATTGTTTGGCTAAACCATTGCTCTGATACCAAATATAATGACCCAAGCCTGAAGTACATGGATATTGCATGAATTTTTTATAATAATTAATACACTAAAAAAATTGATTCTCAAAGACCATCTTTGTATAGTGCCTTTGGAAACTGAAAAACATAAATAAATGGTTCATAAAACATTTACATCATCTCTTTATTTATCCTTCATAACTAGAACCCCTTTTGACCCATCTTACTTAATACCCTTCTTCAAAACATTGTGAAAATAAACATTAAAAGGGGTGAGCTCAGATTCTCAGTAAGGGTTAACAAGGGTGTCATGTAAAAATAAACATGAGAAAAAATGGTATGATAATGTGATCATAACATTAGAAAATCATTCCATTTATATCAAAGGAAAACTCGAATCATAAGGAAAATCAAATATCATAATACATACGATCAAAATTGTATCATAAGACAGGAAATTGTGTCATACACATAAACTTATAAATTTTTGAACATGTATAAATTGAAATACTTTCACTTGTAAAATTAAGGACATGAAATTAGGCTCTTGCATAAACATATGGACATGGAAACTAGGTTGAATCATAAAATTATGGACAAGAAAATTAGGACCACACATAGAATCGTTAAAATGGAATAAGTTTCACACATAACATATATACCTCATGAGTTATCCATGTTTAACCAATGAAATGGAGGGAGATAAAGGTCCCACCAAACTCATAAATAAATCATTATTACATGTTCTATAAAAACATAAAACATTAACTATAGCATAACCCAAGGAATAAAATTGGTTTCTTAAACAAAATTTCATCATAACATAATCCATGTAAAACAAATATATTTCATAAATAGTATTCCCTCATAAAAATAATTGATCCAGAAGAATAATAGGGGTACTAAACTTGAAAAATATCATTAATATTAGATGGAATGTAATTTTGATAAAAAAATTAGAATTAATTCTTGAGGAAAATATCATTTCTTATTCAAATACATTTCATTTTCTCAAAATGTCTTACAATCTTAAAAGAAAAGAATTTAATTGAAGATAAAATTTAAATTTTGTAAAGGGTTCTTCATGGAAATAATTAATTATAAAAGCATAAAATTCTGTTCATGCCATATAAGTTAAAAAAACATTCTTCTCATACATTTTCCAAAAAAGTCAAAAAGTACCTTGTATTTGAAAATGACAAAAGAGTCCTTTCATAACACTTAATAAAAATTCACAAATGGGAAATTTTGAATTTTAAAAAATTGGATAAAAATAGAAAGTATATTACAGAATACATAATTGGAAAACATGAACATGGATGATAAATATACACTAGTACATACTTACTTATAAACAATCTCAGAAAATAATGAGATTAAAAAATTATCACTTACCTTAGGTTTGATATCCTTTTAGTGTATCTAAACCTCATGTATAATGATTTTAAATGATGTCAATGACTTATTACATAATCATATTAAATTTTATGATATCATATATGATCATGTTATCATCATTTGGGTATTAATATTTCACTATTACTTGTTATTTGGGTATAAGATGCTTCATTTTATTATGCATATTTTTCAAATAAGTATTGGTTCTCCTTCATAGGTCAAATTTATATCATTAAAAAATGATATTAACATAAAAATTATATAATATTTATTCATTTTTCACATTTATGTAATCATTGTTTTGTGTATATCTTGTAGAATGAATCACATCACATTGTGGATATGGTAGGTCATACATACGCACGAATGACGATATCATTATGATAATTGTGAAATGGTATGGAATTAGATGTTATATATGATGTTACAGAATCCATATCATGTTATAATAATCATATACAGTTATTATTTCTATCATTATATCCATCCAAGTAAGGTGGTGGTGAAAAACATATTACACGACGGTGTGGAGATGTTAAGTCGTACGTACGAACGCGTGATGATTTTGTTTTTCATAGAATGGAAAGAAGGAGGAATATGGTTGTTTTATATTCCTAATAACACATTAGTATATGATGGATACTGATTTTATTACTTTATAATTAAACAACTAATGAATAGTATGTATAAGAATAATGAACTTTGAAAGAATCGGTAAAGAGATTACCTCTTCCTCAATATGCTTCCTCTAAATCTCCTATTAAAGGCACTAGAGTTGGTATTTTGAGAAGCAAATGACCACTGGAATGTTACTAGGGAAGTTTAGAAGTGAAAATGGTAGGGTATAGACGATCTTGAAGGCTGAAATTTAAGTGAAAAGGTGAGGATAGAGGTTCCCTATTATAATTGAGGTGAGGGGAACCCTTGGAAATTCATAAAATATTAAATTAATATATATTAATTTTTTAATAAAAATGGCTCCAACATGAAATATGTTGAATATAAGATGAGTATATTTTTAAATAATAACATAAAATAATTTTTAGACATATATTGACTTTATTTTAAACCTTATATTTTTGGTTTACCCTTAATTATTCTCTTTTAATTTTAATTTCCGTAACAATATTTTAATTATTAAGAGGCTATTAATTTTACTTATATTGGGTAAATTTCATATAATTAGACACTTAATGAAATTTAATACCTTAAAATAATAAATTTTGGATTTTAAATTTTTTTTAGAATTTTTATATAATTTAATAAATTACTATTTTTATAAAATATCAATTATGTCAACTTTTACACTATTCATTTCAATTAATTTAAATAGAATACAAATAGAGGCATAACTTCGAACCAAAGAATTTAATAGTATTATAACATGTCATATTCACCTATAAAATTATTTTATGACATAAATTATTTCATATAATATTTATTTTAATGTTTATAATATCATTTATTTGATATTTCTCTTAATAAAATAATTATTGTATCACTATTGTGTCAATATTTATGGTAATTATTTAATCTCTAAAAATTCTAAATAAATTCACATGATGTAGATAATTTAATTTTATTTATATATACAAATTATTTTCACATTAATATCAACTTTATCACTACATTAAAATTTTTATACTTATAAGAGATAAGATAGTGACATGTTGTCACTTTGTTTTGTTTAAATAAAAATTACATCAATTTCATGAAAAAAAATCCATTAAATGGATCGATTTTGATCCTTAGGTTTCAAGGGTATAATTTTATATATCCAATAGGATTTTATGGTGTTAGGGTAATTTTTATGTCCTTGTCATATAATTTGTTACTTTAATTTACCCGATATTCTATTAACCGTGGTAAATAAAAAGTACGGCAGTTACTATTCATCATGTCCAAAAACAAAAGGTACCTATTTAAATAATTTTTACGTACTGATTTTAATTCTGGAATCCATTTTTACAAATTCAAAGCACATAAATTTCATAAATTAATTAAAAATTAATCCTCATCGTCAAAACAAGAAAACTGGTTTTAAAAAAGTAAAAAACATCAAAAGATTGACATGCCTTTATATATAATTTCAATGTAAAATTTCTTCCAATGACCAAAATTGGATTAAATGATAAAATATAATCAAAATATACTTTAAAACCAATTCAAATTATAACCCAACTATATAAATAAATTAGAAAAAAAATTCATTTTGGAATTAAAATGCAGTATTTTTCAATTTTCATTAAAATATGAATTTTATTAGAAAAATATCAAAATTTAAACCAAAATAAACTTTGATGTCCTGATTCCAAAGAAGAAGTTTATTTTACGATAAATTACATATTAAAGTGTAAAAAACTATTTTTATAATGGGTTCAGAATCAAAAGGAAGTAAAACTATATTTTTTTGAAAAAAATTTCTTTAATATAAAAAACTGAATTTGTTCTTATTTCATGCGTAGAAAACATATATGATGAATTTTAAACCTTAAATTGAATATATTAAAAATATATTTTATTAATAACATCCATAAATATTGATTTTATTATTTTATATATACACTTATTTTCATTTAAACTAATTTTCATAAAAACATTTTTTTAATTAAAAGAATATTTATTTTCATTTATAAATAATTATTCCAAAAAGAATTAATCAAATACATGTGTAAAAAATATTTTCATAAGTCAATTAATACTTTTCATTTGCCCAATTTTAATATTTAAGTTATAATGTATCATAACAATATTTAGTTGTCCACTTATGCCTGGTCTTGCGTGAAATGAATTAAATTAGAAGAACATGAAATTGTGTGTAACACAAGCCAATCATAGCATTGTGTATTTCACAAGATAATATGGTATTGCGTCTAGAGCAATATAATATTGGGTTAGCATACAAAACAAGACATTAAATAAATATATCTCATAAAATCTCGATGTGTCACACATATTATTTTGATTCAAGTGTTAAACCGTTGGGAAACTTAATCATTTTCGTTGTGGGAAAACCATCCCAAGTTTGTGTAAAGTAAAATTTTTGTAGTTAAATATAAAATTCATACTTTTTTGGATACTATATAATGGATTTGGATATATTACAGATGATTCTATGTGTAATAACCACATAAATGGTTGGTTTATCATTACTTCAATCATCACTCTGATGCATGATGAGTGGGCCTAACACTGCCCACCAAGTTGGACATTCATGGGGGATATACTTTGTAATATTCACAAGATCATTATGAAACATAATGAAATATTATTCCTATCATTTCATTTCTCTCATTCCAATACAAACTATTAAACCAAATTACTATCTTCTGTGGATAACCCAACATATTGAAAGTACTATATCAACTACATTTCTTTGATAAGGGTACTTCATGTTATGTTGATGATACCCCACCACTTATAAGTTAATTAAAATAAGGTACCTTAGACATATACATCATTCCATTGAATGGGGTAGTATTGTTTTTACATATTTTTTCATTATATAGATATCTATATTTTTATTCATCTCGAGTTTCTCTAGGGAATGTCGTGAAATG
Organism: Viscum album; assembly: GCA_963277665.1. Classification (NCBI taxonomy): domain Eukaryota; kingdom Viridiplantae; phylum Streptophyta; class Magnoliopsida; order Santalales; family Viscaceae; genus Viscum; species Viscum album. The sequence continues at coordinate 1,209,476,893 of OY728166.1, forward strand.
TCTTGTTGACTCTTATAATGAATGCATTAGACATAAAGAGGCATATAGTAAGGCCCAAAATTATATATCCCATCAATTTATCAATAGGTATCATGAGACAAAACACATTGGTTTTTAGTTTATTCCTCTCCACAAATCAGTATACTATCTTTTCATAAATCCTTGATAGAGTTTTTTAATGTTCAAAATTATTCATTCCATTATTATGAGATCAATGACTATTATTATCCAAGTTTTCAATTAAATTCATTGATAAATCATGAAAACAATTTCAGTTGATTATGGATTCATGTTGTTTATTTATTATTTCCATATCACATATTACATATTTATGTTATGATAACATTTGGTGTATGATACTCCTTACTAAGCATGTGAGATTACCCTTATTTTTATTTTATTCCCCAAGAAACCTATAGGATAACTATGAGTAATTTTTAAAGATATGGTTGAATGGATAATAATGTTATCTCAATGTTTTCATTTTATATCTTGTGTTTTAAAATGTAATGCTTGTTTGTATATAGTTTTATATGTCTATTAATCTATTAGATCTTACAGGAACTCTTGTTTTCTTTAAAAATAATGTAATATAACTACTAGATCTAGGTTTACGGAGTCTGGGATATTATAAATGGTATTAGAGAAAGTTTAATAGGAACCTTGGGGATGGTTTTAGAGGATCGTAGTTATATAAAATAATTAGTATGAAAACCATCATTATTTCTTGTGAATAATATATAAAAATAATTCAGAATTGTATTTTGTAAATCAATATCATGATCTGATTATGTGTATGTCATTATAGAAATATGGTGACTAATGGGAGGAATGTTAAATGTATCAACATCCATAGTTAATGTAGGGATATTCCACCTGACCAAGTCAATGAAGCTAGATTTGAGGCTAATCATATCATAACCATATTAGGGTTGTTGACCAAGGTTGTGAAAAATAATATCGTCATCATAGAGTGACCTGATGATTTGCAACATGGTGTAACAATATGGACCACTTCATGTGAAAAAAACCTCTAGTATTTAGTAGAAAAACTAATCCATGGTAGATAAAAAATGAATAATGTCCCTAGAGAATTTCTTTCAAGCTTTGGGAAGTAATGAAAAGGAAAAAATTTAGCATAGTGGTTTATCATTTGAAAGGATATACAGACCAATGGGAGTCGTTAATTCAAAAACATAAAGAGGAATATGAAATAAATTTTAGGGAATAAAGAAATTTTAAGGAATTATTCTATGAAAATTACTTTCCTCGTGTGTAAATATAGGAAATGGAAGGAAAATTACTCTATCGTAGACTATATGAGGTGGAAAATGTTACTGAGTATGAGGCTAACTTTAAAAGGTTATCTAGATATGTTTTGAACTATATATACAGCCAATGAGCCCGTACCCGAGTGGTAAGGGCTCCTGCTTGGCATCCAAGAGACCCAGGTTCAAAACCGGGTGGAGGAGAATTTCCGAGGTACTATAACAGTACTGCAGCAGTCACTGTAGCAGTTACTGTTTGGTACTGTAGAAGCCGGAACTATTCACCCGATTTGGGTCTTCGGGCCACCGGTTTGGGCCTACGGGTCTCCAGGGCCTTCGTGTCATTAAAGGAATTCAGGCCACAGGGCCTTCGAGTTATGTAGACCATGAAGTATCCCAGTTCACAGAGAATAGGCCCCAGAAGAGGATCAGAGAAATAGGAGTAGCAGCCACCAGATGCAGAGCTAACCGGATTGGAAGAACGATAGGGTATGGTAGCCGCCATCGGGACCAGACACCGTGCAACTTTGTACTGGGAAATGTTAGCCGATCGGGAATGCAATGTGGGGAGATAGGTGATCAATGACGCATAAATATGGGGAGGGCCAGTTCAAGTTGGCTAGGCCTATGGGTCATGTATTGGGCATGGTATGCCTCTGGGCCTTCGGGTCATGTATTGCGGGTTTGTCAGGCCTTGTGCCTTGGGCCTACGGGTCATGTATAGGTTCCCCTTCAACCCTTTAAAGGGGGATTATCCATAATAAAATAAAAAATAAGTCCTTCAGGCCATTTGGGCTATATATATATACCAAAAATTTATATTGATCACTTACTCGATCGGTTAAATTTGAGTCTTTGAAAGGAGTTAGTCTCTTTATACATTTTCATCATGTTAGGATATAGTCACAAGCACCATTAAGATAAAAATGGAGTTCTCCAAGATGTATGCATTCAATAAAAATTAGGAGAATAAGAGTTCAACTAAGAATCATGGGAAGAACAATGTTTAAAAAGGGAATAAATGAAGGATGGGATTTAAAACATGTGATAATTATGGGAAGAAAAACTTTTATGATTATAATAAGGGGATAATATTTTGGTACAATTATGGAAAATGGTAATCATGCTCGTGAATAAAAAGGTACGGAATAATATATTAGTGTTTAATTGTTTAATTATAAGGAAAATGGAAATTATATGAACTAATTCCCCAAATTTCAATGGAATTTACCCTATAAAAAGACAAGGGATAAACTCCAAGCTTAGTGATTAGAATAACTGACGGAAATGTTCTTAATGACATGGTGGAAAGTACTTTGATCACAACCTCAAATATTGATAATTTTTTATTTTATTCTAGATATTAACACTCTTTTATATCTTCTATATTTTCAAAAAACATCAAATATTTCTCTAGAGACCCAGTAATGGAGCTTTCAATTATGACACAGAGTGGAAATGTTATCACAACAAATATTTGTTAAGAAGTTCCAATTATGATGCATTCACATACCATATTTCCAAAAATGGAAATTGTACATATTGTTGAATTTGGTATGATCCTTGGTATGTGTTGAATTTAAAAATTATAATGCAAAATTTTGTTTTAAAGAGAATGATATTATGATTCATGAACGTGAGGTGGAATCTCTCATATTTAGAGGGGATAGTTCATCATCTAAAGCATGGCATGATCCTCCCCCAATAGCTCTCCTTGATAATGTTTTAGGAATAGAGTAATGTCAAAATTGATCTATGGATAACAAATATATCTGAATTATATAGGATGTACAAGTGGTAAAATCATTTATTCTTTCAAAAATAATTCCCTAGTATTCCACCAGATCATGGTGGAGTTGGTGGAGTTGATTAAATAGTTGTAAGATTTGTGTGATAGGGGATTTGTACTCCCAAGTGTTTCACCATGTGAAGACCATATTATACTCATGAAAAAGATGGACATTCATATGATATTTTCCATCAATTATATGGATATCAATTCCACCAATATAAAGAATAAGTATCATTTACCTTATATTGATGGATTTTTTGATAAAATTCAAAGAGACAAATGCTTTTCATAGATCTATCTTTACTCTAGTTATCATCTTATAAGGGTGATTAAGGATGATATATGGAATATGGAATTTCAAACATGGTATTGACATTATCATCTTACAATAATGCCTTTTTCATTGACTAATGCACCTTCTTTCTTCAGAGATTTTATGAATTGAGTATTGAAAGATTATCTTCATAAATTTTTGGTGGAATCCATTGACGATATCTTGATATAATCTATGAGATATAGAGAGCATATTAGTCATATAAAAACAATTCTAGAGACCATCAAAAAAATATGGGAAATGTAGTAAGTTTTAATTTTGGATCAATGAAGTTTCTTTTCTAGGAAATATTATCACCAAGTATAGAATATATGTTGACCCTTATAAGACAAATGTAGTAAAATAATGGATTAAATTGATGAACATAACCAAGATATGAATTTTCCTAGGTTTAACATGTTATTATCGGTGTTTCGTTCATGATTTATCCTGGTTGGACAACCCATTAATCAAGTTGACACAGAAAGGTAATACACTCATAGGGTTAAGGGAATAAACTCACAAGGTCAAGGTAATACACTCATAGGGTATATTGCAATGCATTGAAGAAATAACTTGGTTTTTTCTTTATACATAATGATAGGGGGATTTCCAATATGTGAAAGGAATTTTAAAATCGATGAACAGAACTATCTAAATCAAGAACTTGAGCTGGAATCCATAATCTTTTCTTTGAAAATAAGGAGACCCTACCTATATGGTGAGAGATAATATATATATATATATACACCATAAGAGTCTAAAGGATATCTTCTCTCCGAATGATCCCAATATGAGGCAAACACTACTAGAAAGAGGGTCTAACCCCATGGAGCTATACCCACAGTTTATAAAATAGTGGGTATTTCCTGATTAGGGTTTTTCTATACCAACGGGTTTGAATGAACCATTGGTATATAAAATATATACTGATGGTTTTTACTCAACTATTGGTATAGAGGGGAAAATAATTTCTCCTCACCATGCACCCCCCCCCCCACTCGTCAAGCCGCATCCCTCCCCCCCTCCCCAAAGGTCCCTTTTCCTCCCCCCGTGTTTCCCTCACCTAACACCCCTTCTCCTCCTCTGTTTGATGGAAATCCCCAGTTCTCCTTACCCTATGATCGGCGTACATCCCCCCTTGTCTTCCTACTCTTGTCGAGAATCCCCTCCTAGGTTGTGCACCTCCCCTAGGTCGATCTTTCCCTCACCCGATGCACATCACCCCTAGGTTGAAATTCCTTTTCTACTAGGTCGAGCATCCCACTGGTTGAGCATTCCCTCTGGTCAAGAATCCCACACGGTCAAGCATCACCTTTGGTTGAGCATCCCTTTCTACTATTGGGAGTTTTTCTGATTCAGGTCTTTTTTATATTGATTCCCCAATCCTTTTTCTAGTATGGTTAATTTATTCTAGTTTAGTTTGAGTTTTGTTGATTCTATTTGTATCACTTCATATTGTTTCAATTATATTTGATATCTGATTGATTTTGGTTTTCTAAAACATAAAAATAGTTATCATTATTGTGTTTTTAGATATAAATAACTGGAAGTTCACATAGAATATTCCATGAGAACATGATTTCTTTTTTATTTAGGCGAACAATATATGATCTTATTCTAGTTTCATAATGAATATCATATTCTATGTGAAATCATTAAGATCTCATAAAAATGTTAAGAATATTTTATGTGTAGAAGTATTCATACGATTGATGATTTTTAGATGCAGTTTTCATGTGAAAGGAGTGTTATAATTTGAAAATGAAAATTTAATCTAATGAATACTATTTAAATATACACATGATATATGTGAAGGAAATTGGTGTATAGATAAATGTGATATTCTTTTTGTATTCACATAGATTTGAATGAGTGACCATATTTTATTTAATTATATTGTGTTATTTAGATTAAAATTACCCTATAAATATGGAATTAACTCATGGGAAAGTGTTGAAAGTTTTTTAGAGATGTCTTTAACAAGTATGTATTTTCTTATTTGATCCATGTTGATTTTTTCAATGAAATAACAACACTATACGAAGGATTAATTTTGCAAAATTATTTTCCTTCACAAAGAAATATATATATGGGAAGCACATTTTGTATTACATTTCCATTAATGTGTTGTTTTATATCAACATTCATTATGAATAATTAAATCCATTTAATTTATTTGTGAAAAAAACAGTTCCTGAAGAATAAAGTTATTGAACCAACAATATGAGATAGGATAAATATTTTATTAATAGATCATATAATTTATGTAATAATAATTTTTTATATTATATAATAATCTTAAATTTGAGATGTTTAGAATTTATAGACATTATAAAGTATCTAATTTAGTGATATTTTACATGTACTGAGCTATAATGAAATTTTCTCTTATCAGGAATCATGAATAGGTGAGAACATGATACTCAGTTCATCATAGATGACATAAAAGTATAATATTCTATATTATAGAGAATATTTTATGGAGTAACTGATTGGGATTATAGTAGAGAATCTATGATTGGAACATCTTACTTATCATAGTAAGGAGTTTTCTAGTTTGGGACTAAATCATGTAATAATATTGTGTCCTGATTCTATTAATTTTTAATAAAACCGGGTAAGGTTAAATTTTAAAAAAAATAGATTAGATCCTAATATGTATATAGTTCTTAATTTCAATATAATTAAAAATATATAAAAATACAAATTTATTCACCCCCACCTTTTCAATGTTGAAACAACTCTATTGGATCCTAAAATCAGTCCAAGTCACCCACTACCATACTATACATGGTTAGAGTTTAGTAGATGAATTTTTATGCTTATAAATAAATTATATTTTATTATTGTATGAGGTACTATATATCACTTCATAACAAGACACTTCATTCACATATTAGTTATGGATGTGATTATAGGAGGAATTCCTAACCCAATAATGGATCATTAAAATACAACTCCATTAGATTAACCACTATGAAAATTAATACTTCTATTTTTTAAATAATCTAAAAAAGGGATTGTATGTTAGATTCTAGTTATATATGGGATGATAAAATTATCATGGTATAGTTCAACTATAATGACACATACCACTCTATCATAAATATGGAACCTTCCTTGTCCAATTATGGTTTACCTTGGTGATCATCCCTTTATAAGATAAATATAATAATTTTATATCTATAACAGAATGGGTTGAAATTGGATATAAAAAATAAGGCAATTTCAATACAAATGTAAATTAGATTTAACTATTATGTTTTTATGTTCTAATAGTTTTATTTTTTTAGTACATATCCCTTTTTTAAATAATGGTTTACTTTTTTGATTAGAAGATAACTATTTTCCCTTGTTATAGAATAGATAGAAGCTCGAAGAATCATGCCGATTATATTTCAAGCAAGTTTCAAAATAATTTAGAGATTTTTTTAGATTTTTTATTTAACAATGCTTTAAATAGAGGTTGCATACAGTTTCCACGCTATAAATGTGTTGGAAGACCATGGTTAACTAGGGATAAAGTTATATATCATATTATTAAATCTGGATTTCAAAAATCTATTTTGTTTTGTATCACCATGGAGTGATGAGTTAATATGAAAATATTCTTTAATGAAATGAAATAAGTGACATGGATAATTTGATATTTTATCAGTTTCCATTTTTGCATCATCCCAAGAGAGATAGTATGCCAATTAAGGAAGAAAATGATATCAGTACACATGAGGAAAATACTAAAGATGATGATGTTGAAAGAGTGAAAAATTTATTGGATGATTCTAGAACTCCTGTATATCATAAATGTACTAAAATGACCAAGTTATAATTTTTAATGCAGTTATATCGTCGGAAAACAATTTATGGAATTTCTAACACCTCCATTGATTATATTCTTATATTTTTTGTAGGACTTTATTCCTAATGGTGTATATATTCCCTTAAATAATTACAAGGCATAGAAGTTAATTAAAAATCTTGGATTTTCTTCTAATAAATTCAATGCTTGTCTGAAATATTGTAGTTTATTTTGGGATGAAACAACTAGTCGTAATGATGGTAAAGAATGTGGTACATCCTGATGGAAGACAAATGTAGATGGAACACCATCTCATGTGCCACAGAAAGTCATGTGGCACATTCCATTGATTCCCAAACATCAAAATATATTCATTTCTATAGAAATATTATCCATTATGTGATAGAATGATGCTGAGAGAATTAAAGGTAATGATGAGTTAGTTCATCCTACAGATGGATTAAAAATATGAATATTTGATGCACAACATCCTGATTTTTCAACTGAGGTGCGTAATGTGAGGTTAGGTATATCATGTACCTATCAACCTATAATGTTTGTTTCATATGTTCATATCTTTTGTTCAGGTGAGGGACTCTTATACATCACTTCATGTTTTTCAAGTCACTACTTGAATTTATTAAATATTTTTTAAACCAGAAATTTTATATTCAATTGCACATGTTATTTTCATTATATCCATGAAAAATTTAGATTTCAAAACTACAAGTTTATTAACAATTTTTTTTAATATTTTCACATACTGTTTCATACATTATGAATTTTAAATTGTTTCTTCAAAAAATATATTGTATAATATCTGTTGATCAATCAATTCTAAATTGTTTATTCAAGACAGAGCCACACTGGTCCTTTATATTTAAAGTAAATTTTCTGATGGTCTCATTCTTCAACCACTTATGCTACCCTTGAAATCTTCCTATATAATTTTTTACCATTTTTTATAATCATATCTATATGAACTCCCTAGAATTTCAACACTTTTAGTGCCTCCATTTTGATATAATTTTACTAAATACGATTATTTTTTCTCATCATTCTTCACCATAAAACTTTAGTCCTTCAATAAAACATTATTATCAAAGAGAATATTCCAAATTATAATGATTTATATTTTCTCATCATCCCACACCAAAAACCAAGTTCTTCATCTCCAAATCATATAAATAAATAAAAATTATTTTTAAATGCAAACTTTTCTCTATATTAGTCATCAAAATGTCAGTAATTATTCTTCCATAGACCTTGAGGTGTGAAAACCATAGTGTATTTTTGATATATTGATATTATGGTAGATTTTATCCCCTTAGTGTATAACAAGTTATCATAATTAAGTATTATGTGGTTCTAACTATATATTCCCAAATTGCATTGGGAATCATTGAATATAGTTTCTTAATTTGCACCCTTTTATGCATGCCTCTATTCTTAGGAATTTTATGTACAATTTTCTCAGACCTAATGCCATAGTGTCTATATATGTTTCAAAAACTTATTATTTTACAGTCAAATTCATTGTATGATCTTAATCATTCCATCTTATATCATGTTTCACTTTCAACCATTGATTTTTGTTGCATGAAAACTCAAAACACTTTAGATTGATATTTTTGGAATAATATCCACACATTTTTCATGGATTCATTAATAAAATACATATAATATTGTGATCATATGGTATATTTAATGTGGGAATGTACTTATACATTTATCTGTATAAGATCTATCTTTGGGATCTTTGGAATTATTTTAATAATATTAAAAATAACCTTCTATTTCTTACCGAGTATACAACACTCAAAAAATTAAAAGTATGAATGTTCCAACATTATCATGATTTTTTTCATATATAATATCATGTAATCTCCTAATAATATATCTTTATATGACCCATTTTACCATATTTCCAACACATTAGGCAAGATCCAGTAGATTTACCACCATTTCTCTCTCTAAAATTATGTTACAATCATAATTTACATATTCATTAAGGAAATATCCCTATTCCCTATGAACTAAATGAATATCCAAAATGTTATTCGGTCTCCCTCCATCATACCTATTTATTTAGAATCATGTTTCAAAAATATTTTAATATCAATCCACCTTTTCCACTAGAGTTACTACCATATATTATAATTGTCTCCAATGATTCTTGTAATGATGACAACGGTAATATCACCCAAAAATAAAATAAAAATGTCACCCTAACTAACTTAATATGGATTCATACTAATTAAAATCATTCACATTATCCACTATTGATCCACCATTGATCTATATTCTGATAGCCTCACTATTCATTTTTCTATGGTTATGGTGTTTATGAGGTTCGTTTTTTTTTAAATTAATTTTTTATTTAAGGGTGGAAGTGATTAGATGAGGCATAGAGTTATAGTGGCTATAAACTACCCCCGTATAGCTGACGAACTCCTCTGGATCATCGGTGGAATTGGTGTAGGTTTGTAGGTTTTTGTAGAATCCACTGTAATTCTAAAGCATAGTTTTCTGGGGATCATAATGAATGGTTTAATATGAAATTTCATTATTTGACATGTGGCATTATTTCAGGTTATGCTCCTATTTAGACTATCTATAAATTTACTAAATTTGATCTACTGGTAAATTAATTTTGTAATTCATCCAATAATTAACTCTAATATCGTTTATTTGTTCTCATACCTTCTTTTCATTCCTATTGTGCCAATGTTTTTTCAACTGTTTATAAAACATTAAATTTACCTCTTGTTGTTTTATGTGGTATCTTATTTCTATTCTATTTTGATGAAGATTAGGGAGTCAGCTAGTACTGATTATAAATCTATGATTCAAGAAATTAATTGGATGATTGAGCACAAACTTCTTTTGAATGATGGAGAATTAAATATTTCATTTGGAGAAGTTGAGGTTGTGGTATGTTATTTTTTATGATTATTTTTTTTCCGTCTGTGATACATTCAGACTATTTTGGAATTGAATTGGACTATAAGACCCAAATTAAAACATACAAGTGACAAGATGATCTGTGAAAAAGTTTTTTTTTTTTTCAATAGTTGATATATTTTTATATTCAGGACCATTTCTACAATGTGATGGAGATATTAACATATATTTTATTCATAGGATTAAAATGTGCAACATATTATTCTGTGGGTTTGAAATCATGTTGAATATAGGGTGGTTTTGATATGGTTTGGGTGTGAGTTATTATGGAATGGATGTTGTGATATGTTTTGGGTGTTCATTCCAACTATGGATGTTTTTAAGGGATGTTTTTGTTGTTATGAGAACTATCACCTAATTAATATTTTGGTTATGGAACTCATGCTAACCATTTATGATGAATAACTATGGATTGATTTGTTTTTTTTGTTGGATAGTGGTCCAACCACTGGTTTGGGCTTGGTAGTTATGGTATAAGAAGTTGGATATGATACCTCCTAAGGTGGTTGTTGATGATCCAATCATGTACTGTGGTTATGGTTTGTATTCTAGTTTGTATTGTTTTTATAGGTGAAGGATAGTTATCCAAAAAGTTTTTTTTGGTAAATGAAGTGGGTTTTATAAAATTTAAGTGTTAATTACTTTTTCAGAAACATAACAAATACGACAAGAAATTTTAACTAAGTTCTCATGCTACATTGACATCGGTGGGTGACCTAACAGATTATTTATCTCTAATTGACTGATTTGTCCAGAATCCCAAGGTAACATATATGAAATTTTTCATAGAGTTTAGAGCTCCATTAATAGACGAACTCTCCCTACGTAAGGTAGGATAATAAATCCTTTCACTAGAAATCTAATAATTTATTACTAGACACAATAATTTATGGCAGAACTAGTCTTTATTAAAAATTGGAGGTGAGAGACCAGGGATGAGGTCAGATGAAAATGATGGAGTCCATTTATTAGGTAGTTATTTTCCTAATTCAATTTATAATTTTTTTTCCTATATACTTATATGATCATACACATAGACACTATCATGATCCATTCATTTATTATTGTACTGTGTGTAAAGGTGTTATAGAATAATGTAAATCATAAATCTTGACCTCTTTAGAAAACAATTACTACTTTGGTCATTACCCATTTAGTCATATCTGGATTCAATGTAAGATTGATCTTGGAAAGGTTTCATTTTCATGGGATCTCATCATGTTAGATATGAAACTCTATGACATCATCCTTGATATGGAATGTATATCTATATCCTAGAATTAGGTATATTTCCATCATGGTATGGTGATATTCCATTATGTATGTTGTTTATGATTCACATTAACTAATAGGAATGTACCTTAGGTATGATGAGAAGGGGAAAACCACTGAATGTTATATCCCCTTAGGAATAATGAACAATATTACTATGTTCATGCAAATCCTAAATGGTACCTTTCATATGGATAGGTTTATAGATACTTTTATTAATGACATATTAAATTTTTCTAGAATCAATGATAATAAATATTGATAATTTTATGATTATCTTTAACGTACTTCATGAGAACTAGTTGCATGGAAAGCCATTGAAGTTACTGTTCATGATTTGGTATGTTCATTTACCATGGAATTCTCAAAGTTAAGGGTATCAGTTGACCTTGTAAAGATAGAGGCCATGATATATTGGTTTCCACCTAATATGGTATTTGAGATTCATAGTATCCTTAGGATACTGGGATATTAATATAGTTTTAGGGTTTAGTTATCCAATATTTTAACTCCCATGAATACCATTACCCAAAAAGGGAATATATTCATCAATACTTACCATGGTCAATGAGCCTTCACGGAGCTTAAGAAGAGGTAGATATTTAAAATTTCTACATGAAGGAGGTGTTTATGGGGTGTTCTTTTATTATTCATGGTCTAATGATAGATTGTGGTTTGTAGCTAGTTTGTATTATTTTTTCTGGTGAAGGATGGTACAAAGGAGGAAGGTGAGCACCAGCTACGCTTATGGGAGAATCATCTATACCCATGGTTCAATGAACCCTGGGTATATTATATGTGCAGGTAGCTGCTGTTCTTCTAGGAGAAGCATCTAAACCCACAGTTCAATGAACCGTGGGTATATTAGATGTGATGTGAAAATATATACCCATGATTTACATAAATCATGGGTATTATGAAAGTTTCCTAGGATATACCCACTGTTATGTAGAAATCGTGGGTATAGTTCTATACTGACAGCTTAGTATCCCATGTTTCATGAAATCATGGTTACATCCTACACCCATAGTTTCATGGGATATACCCACAATTTGAAATTGTGGGTATGTGTGATATTTCTATTTGTAAAATAAGATGGTTGAATCTACTCAAGGAATATGATTTCTTGATACACTACCACCATAGGAAGGAAAACAAGGTAGTTGATTCATTGATTAGGAGGAACCACATATTTTTACCCATGATGGGGATTAACAAGGATATTATATAAAGAGATATATAAATGATGGATATTGTTATTTTAGGTAAGGGGTATATCACTCCTTTTTCAAGAAACTACAAAACTATCCTTACTATAAAATATATAGAAGTCCCTATATGATGAAAACAACCTAAAAACAGAAAAAGTAATAAATGATGCTAAATTGGAAAATTTTATATATAGATATAGAGTGTCGACGTTTTGGAATAGGTTATGTGTTCCATCTAAACAAGTGTTTAAAATTGGACTATTAGAAGAAGAATAGATCTAAAATTTCAGTATATTTCATTATAGAATAAATATGTACAGTGATTTAAAAATGGTGGGATGGTATAAAGAATGAAATTTTGGACTATGTGTCTAGATTCTTAGTATGTTAATAGGTAAATACTGAGTGAAAATATCCAAAGTGAGTCACGAAACCTATGTCTATACCTATATGGAAGTGGAAAAATGATAAAATGAAAATTTTCAATAGACTCCCAAAGACTTCATGGAAGAATAATGCTCTATGGGCCATAGTTGATCATCATACTAAGTTTTCTCATTTTATAGAGATAAGATAATTTCCACCCATTAATATCCTTTCCCATATCTATATAAATAAAATAATAAGGCTCCGTGGAGGACCTCTATGGACTATATCTAATCGTGACCCTCAGTTAAAATTTAAATTTTGGAAGAGTCTTCAAAGGGATCTTGAAATAGAGATAAATTGAAGCACTATTATTATCTAAAAACTAAGGTCTATATGAAAGTAATATCATGACTTTGTAAGAAATTTTTATATCATGTTCTCTTTACATCCAAGTTATATGGGACTATTATCTATATTTGGTAGAATTTACACACTGTAATAGCTTCCAATAGAGCATTTAGATGGCACTATATGAAGAACTGTATAGGAAGAGGTGTCGTACTCTGACCTATTGAGAAGAATTTGGGGAAAGAAATCTAGTTTACCTATACCTTATGAAGGAGATTAATATTAATGAATGTACAATTCAAGATCATATTAAATCTACCCATAGAAAAAAAGAATTATTATGATAATGGAATGAAATAATTGTAATTTCAAAAAGGATATCATGTATTCTTGAATATTTCCCCATGTAATGTAGTCTTAATATTTGGTAAATGAAGGAAGCTAATTCATTGGTATATTAGACCTTTTGAAATACTTGAAAGAATCAGAGTTGTATCTTACCAATTGGCTATGTCTCCCAACCATTCTAAAGTACATGACGCCTTCTATGCTTCATTTCTGAGTTAATACATGATATATCAAATGAAAGTGATTGTATATGATGTAATATAATTGGAACTAGAATTTTATTATAATGATGATTTTTTCCATATTCTTGACACTAGAGAGAAAGTGTTGCAAAATTGTGCAACTCTATTATTGAAAGTCGTTTATAGTCCTAAACTAGAAGAGGAAAGTTGGGATCTTGAAGAATCCATGAGGAAATACATTTAGTCAAAATCTGATATATAACCCAACTCTAAGGATGAAACTATTTTAAAGAGTTGAATTTAATACTCGAGATGCTACTATCGAAGGTAAATAAAAAAACCCGAAACAATTGTAAAATACATACTCTAAAGCACCTTAATTCATTAATTTATAAAAAAATATGAATTTTATAATTTTTAATTGACCAAATTAACTTCATTTTTGAATTTATAATATCAAAAGTTTCTTATTTTTATTTTTTTTTGGAAATGTTGGACTTCAGTTGAAAAATAATGTTTTCATGAAACATCTAATTTTTATGGGGTTATAATTATATAAGAATTACCATTAAGTTATATAAACCTTTAAAGTGATCAAATATTAATTTAAGGAATGAAATTATTCATTTTCAAATTTTATTTGAACTTATAAAACCTATGTAAAATATTATCAAAATTAAAGCAAAATCTTTCTTAAATAAAAACAATTATCAGCCTTTTCTTTAAATAAAATATTTTTGAGGTGATGTATTGTTTTTTATTTCCATATAATCCAAATAAAATTTATTATTTTATAAAAAAAATCATTTCCATTAAATAAATATCTTAGATAATTTTATCTTATATATTAATTTAAATCTTGAAAAAATATTTTTATAAAAAATGTTTTTGTGTGATTAAGTGAGTTCATTTTAAAATTTACTTTTCACACCATTAAAATTTAAATTTAATAAAATAATTTTAAAATTTGAAATCAAAATGGTAAAACTAGTAAAAATGTTCAATTTAAATTTTTCTCAATAAAATTAATTACTAAGGTTAAAAATTAATTACCAAGGTAAAATTAAACTATGGAAAAAGTTATAAAGTTCAAATAAAACCCCTAAAACATTCAAGTTTGTATAAAAAAGTAGTGTTTGGTATGATTTTGGATCCAAACTCACTTTACCGTAGTATGTTTTTCCAAATTTTGGAAATTTAACCATGAATAATAAATTTACATTTTTGAAAATGTAAGGGTTACTCCCTAAACTACTCTTCACTTCACTTATAAAAGTGTAACATCATCATATATTTAAGACTCATCTTCCCATAAAAATTATACTATAAGATCTATAAATTTTAACTTTAGAGATAGTTATCCATATTATTAAATTCTTTTTCATCATTAATTATAATAAATCCTTCATTTCAAAGGATAATACCAAGTGAAAATTCAACTCCCTGACGTGAGAATCCACTTCTTCTTAGTATTTTCTTCTTAATTTTACTCTTCCAAACCTATTATATCCATACCAATATAATGAAATGTCAATTTTAATTATATTTATATGTTATTTTTTCAATGGAAAAACCATTATTTATTCCTCTCCATCCATTAAGAAAAAACAAAATTTTTGTTAGTGTGTGTACATGGACTATCTCCTCCACAAATTAACATCATCCATTTTCTCATAAAATCTATAATGGTTGGTTTTAATGATGTAATTGATTAATAAATATGTTATTTACAATATATATGTGACTATAAAATTTCAAATTATCATATACTTCACTTTCATCTCATTTTTTGGGAAATAAAAAACGTTAATTTTCTGTTATAGAGATTACTACCTTGATGAAGTTACTTATCTCATTTTTCTCTTAGTTTCATTATTATTTATTAAACCCTATTTAAATATTACTCAATAACTTAAAATTATCTAAATAATATTGTTATTATCCTATAATAATGATACCATTTCCAAAATAAACCTCTTTCATAACCATAATCATCCATTAATTATAGTATGTTAATGTCTCGGTCAATTTTACCACCTAATTCAAAAATGCTATAAAATTCCTTCATGGATGAATATAGTAACTTAAAAAATAAAAATTTGACAAGTATATAATAAATATTTCATTAATGGTTATATTAATTATTTTACTTATTATTGAAATATCTTCTTCAAACACTAAAATTACAAAAATAAGTCGATAATGATTCCACTTTCAAACAACATAAATAAAAAACTAATGGAATGAGATAATTCCATTATAAATCAATAAAATTTTCTTATTAAAATACCTTATGTTATATATGAATTATTAACTTTGGTAGAAAAATAAATAACATTAACTCTTTTATGGAACTATTACAAATGATCAATCTATAAACCCCTGATGTTGGAAAATAAGAAAACTAACTAGAATTCATATAGATCATGATTATATATAAATATTATAATTGAAAATTTATATTATTAAGCGTATAAAATAATTTATTAAGATATATTTGTTCGTTATATGGGTGGTCAAATTAGTTTCATGGAGATCAGGATAAAAGGTAAGGATGTTTCATATCGAATTTTTCTCTTTGAGACTTATTTTTTATTATGCACCAAGTTTCCTATATATGCTGTCTATAATAATTATTTTAAATTTTATATAATAATATTAATTTTACTCATGGTATTTTAATATCAGTTTTAATCCCTCTACTTCATGTGGTTTTTATTGAATTTCTACCCAAGCTATAGTGGGTTTTCTGTATAAATGTTCATTCTTTGGGACCCATGTTATATTCACCACCTATTTAATTTTTTGTGGTGAATACATTGAAATAGAATAATTTTTAACATATGATACATGAAATTTAATGGATTTACAAGTTAATATTATGATCCATATCTCATATTCTTTTGATTAAATAGTTACCACACTATTGTGAAACTCAATCTTTTACATAGTGGAAAAACATTCCCGTTATATTGTAAATAAAATGTTTGTATAGTTTCCTTGAAAATACATCATTTTATGGATACTAGAAAGTGTATTAAATTGTGGAATAGATTCTCTTATGGTTAATCACCTTAAAAATTATTGGTTCGGCATCAAATCAATCATCACTCTATTGTATGACAAGTAGTCCTAAGACTACACACCTATCTTGACACTCCATGTTGATATTATTTGGAATATTTTTATACTCTTTATGAATCATGATGAAGTATTTTTTTATATCATTCCCTTGGTCTCATTCCATTGGTTCCTTAAGAAATGGTATGAAATGTATTGTTGAGTCTTGTGGTGAATGCATTTGACTTAATTGGGTGATAGTTAGGGGATATAATTCCGTGGCCCCTTGATTCATCAGTAGGCATCATGATACAGAACATATTGAGTTTTGGTTTGTATCTCTCCTCGTATCAGTATAGTGTCTTGGAACAAGGCCTCAAAAACATGTTTTGATGTTCAAAATTATGCATTCCACCAGTATGTTATCAACGATTACTATTATGCATGTTTTTATTTACTATCATAGATATGGTATTCCCTAATATTAAGTTGATTATGGATTCATTTTGTTTATTTATACCTTCCATATCACTTATTCAATGATTATGTTATAATATATACCATTTTATAAAACTCCTTACTGAGCATCTAACTTCACTATTATTTTTTTCTTTACCCAAGAAACCTATAGAAGACCTATATGTAATTTTCAATGATTTTATATATGGTCTAGTAATGTTCTTTGAATGTGTTAATATTGTATATTATGTTTTAAAATGTAATGTATTTATTTTTATAGTCTTCCAATAGTACTAAGTCATTATGGAACTCTTGAATTTTTTACCAATAATGTAATATAACTACTGGATCTGGGTTTATGGAGTCTTGGATGTTACTAAAATGGGAAATTGAGACTTAAAAATAAATCTCTAATACATCAGGTACTAAGTGTGTGAGTAAACTAAATTCCATTTGTATATATTCAATAATATCTTTTCATAGTGTTGTACATATTCATGGTGGGAAAAAATTAAAAAAGTACCTATTTCTCAAAAATGAATTCATTCAAGTGATGGGAATATTGATCCTAGATAAATAAAGGGTAATTAAATTATAACATTTTCATTTGAGTTATTACAATGAAGTGGAAATTGAAACTTTTTTTAAGGAACTTAGGAGAAAGAGATAAATAAAATTCCACTTGTGAAAATTATAATTCCTATTATATTTATCTAATAAACTCCTATAACTGGAACTTGAATGTAATTGAAGTGAGGCAATGAGGTTAATTCACAGAGGATCCATGATAATTCATAAAATGGATAAATCTATGACTTTATTATTCTCTGGTTAGTGTAATAAATTATATCCAAGACATATCTATTCAAATAAAAAATAATTCTTTGTATTTCATTAGATTACAGAAGACTAAGTGAGGGAGACTGATGAG
This sequence comes from Viscum album, assembly GCA_963277665.1. NCBI lineage: Eukaryota > Viridiplantae > Streptophyta > Magnoliopsida > Santalales > Viscaceae > Viscum > Viscum album. The sequence goes on from OY728166.1 coordinate 1,209,495,212, forward strand.
AGGTAAAATTTATTATTTTTAATCTATAATACACTATTAAAATACCCTAAAATCATTTTAAAATAGGTTTTATTCATATATTTTTCATAATTTTTTGAAATATGGGATTATTTGGATAAATCAATTAAATGTTGATTTGTATATGTTATTCTCACCATACATACATGAGTTTTTAGTTTATTATAATTCATAAAATTTCTACACTCAAAATATATTCCACTAAAATAAATTTTCAATTTTATAGGTTGATGCTTAAAAAATATAACAAAGGAAAAATCATGCACTATGCTTATAATTGATTATGACTTCCTTCATCTGGTTGATCCATTTATAATTCCAAGAGTTATTGTGTATGAAATTATAGAAAATAACTCAATCAATCGAACACCCCATCGTAGGAAAACCTACCATGATACAACTAACCAAGGCACTCACAATTGACCATTCCATTAACCTACCATAAGAGTTGAGTGAAGAAGTTTTGGGGAAAAATCCCTCAAGGAATCCTCTTGGTGTTTCTGTGTTTATTGACAATGCCAGATAACCGTGAATGGGTATGGTTGGTGTTTTTCAAAGTATGTGTTTAAGGTGGCATAGTTTCCAACTGTTTTCCAAATTTTTGGGCCTCAAAATTGGTAGTTGGTTTTTGGAATAGGATGGATTTCCACTTATGAGTACACAATAAGAGGACTGTGAACCATAGTTCATGGAACACAAAAGGTGTTACATAGAATGGTGAAGGAATTTTGGAAAACAATTACTCATAGCAATTTTATGCAGACCGCGAAGCACGAGACATAGACAGTGTAGAGAAAATGTTTTGCAAGAAGGCTTACAGTTCATGGGAGGAAAACGGTTCACATAAGGTTTTCAGTATGCTGGGTGGCTTGTCATTGGAAAAAATGAGGTGGTGATTTTCGGAGCTATGAAGTGGTTTTTTTGTGTAAGAGATAGGCCACCACAAAGGAGGATTGGTTGTACGTGGACTGCGTAGGGAAAAAATTCTTGGGAGAAGTGGTATACAGTGAATGCTATACCACATTGAAGATTTGGTAATTCTCATATTAGTGTATTTTATGGATCTATTTTCTTATATATGGACTTATAATACCATCATTAAGGATAGAACAATTTTTATAAGAAAACATCATTTCTCTTAGAATTCAGTGAAGTTTGAAAATGGTTCACGAGGGAGAATTCTATGAAGGGGGAAGTAGTTCATGAGGAGGATTCAAAAAAAGTGGAAGAAGTAGTCTGTGGAAGGAGAATTTTGTAGAAGATGAAATTATATAGACAAGGAAGTGGTGTATAGAGATGATACATGGAGGTGGTATGCAGAGGTGTTATGTAAAGAAGGTATGCAAAGGAGGAAGTACAAACAATCTCCAGAGTAGGGGAAATTCATAGAAGAGGTGGTCCATGAATATTATGCTCTACACAATGAAATGATGTTTGGGTAGGAAGTAGGTTATTCATGAAAGGACTTAAATAGACAGCGAATGAAAATTTTTCTAACTAACAGTGAATGGAAAAGTGGATTTCTTCTATGGGTAAAAATGGTACATCAGCAGAGCATCTACCTATAGCTGAGGATGCATGCTTTCATGAAAATGAAGGAGCCTACAAGACCATAAAATATTAGTGGATGCCTTACAAAAGAAGTTTTAAAATGAATAGGAAGAATATGAGCATTCCCACCTATAGTGATCCAGAAAAAGAGACAAAAGGAGTTCCCCTTGGGAATACAGTGAGAAAACCATAAATCTTGTAAAGTCAGTCACCCTGAGCATGGAAGTGATCTAGCCAGAACCTTGTAGTTGGTAGTGATCTTGAGTGGATTGGATACATCGGCATATTGTTTTTGTATTCTCCTTGGACATTTCCTAGTGAGGGTGAACCAAGTAAAATTGTTGTGTCCTATGCATGATTTCATTTATGTTCATAAATTTCTATGGTAGAAATAGAGAATTATGTTTTGTTCAATGAAGAAACAAGATCCTATGGGGTGGTAGTTTTAATCTATCCTACTCTGATTCACCCCCTAGGGTATTTGACCTTGTGGACCTAACAATTGGTATCAAATGTAAGATTAAAAGTCATTTTTTCTCTCTTGGTACAAGAAATATAGGTTTTCAATCAAAAATGGATTCTGATCTTTGATGGAAACAATTTTCTCTAAAGAAGAATTAGATATAGAACTACTTATGATCAATTGGAATAGATGTCTTTATATTATCTATGTATAGAATATTAGCCAATATTGATAGTGGTACTTTATTATAAGGCAACTTAAGGGAATTGGATATTGATGTTAAAGGGATAAATGATTTAGGGGGATCCTTGTTAAATGAAATTTATATGAAGGTGATTTCATGTCATTCATACAATTCTATGTGGGAAAAGTTTATGAATATTTATGAGGGGAAAAAAAGTTAGAGAAGAAAAGATGAACGTTCTATGGAACAAATATAAGGATCTAGGAATGCACCCAAATTATTCTGTTGATACATTCTTTGATTAGGTGAATGTTGTTGTGGAAGACATGTGTGGTCTTGGAGAAATCATTAAATATTTAAATATTTTCAAGCTCATCTTGAGAAAACTTCCACCTTGGTTTAATATGAAGGGTTCTTTATTGGAAGATAAGGAACTGAAGGATCTGACATTGGTTAACTTTCACAATACTCTTGTTTCATATGAAATGAGAAATGATAGTAATGATGTTGTGGAAAAGGGGAATTCCAAAGAAGTGGAATTCAATGCCATGAAGAGGCTATCTATTGAATATAATTAGGAGGAATAAAATTTAGTTGATGTAATATCATTTTTCTCCTCAAATATTAAAATACAATAGTTCAACGATAAAATTCCACTTGCATGTTTTTGATGTGGAAAGGTTGGAAATTTTGAAACAAACATTCCCAAGATGATTGAAGATGATAATGAATACAATGATTAAATTCCCAAAAATAAGCATTCATCCAACATGAAAGGTTGGAGAAGTGATAAGATAAAGTTACTCAAAAAAGAATAATTTTTCTCAAAAGAAGATGAATGTTCTGAAGAATATGAGGTAGAAGAGTTGGATGACTGGAAGGATCATGAAGTGGATGCTTTAGTGAAATTTGTTGGAAGTTCCATAAAAAATGAAGAGAGTGACATTATAGAAGGATAAGTTGAAGTAATAGTATACCTTCATGTTAAATTAGAATATTCCCATGAGGAAATAGATGTTTGGAGAGCTAAAATGAAGAAATCAAAAAAAGTGGTCCATGATTCTAAATATTACTTGCAATATAAGGAAGAATATAAGTATGGTCTAAATGAAGAAATTAAAAAACTAAAGTCCCCAAAGCCATATAGTTCAGTTAATATTGTTGAGTAAAAGATAAAAATTGAATTACAGAATAGATAAATCCTTTTTAAAAAAACTATAAAAGGTCCAATAAATTGTATCCGAGAACTTGAAGAGGAAGTCTACGGTCTACGATGAAGTGTTAAAGGTCAATGAAAACTGTTGACTCTTAGAACAACATCAGGAAAATATATAACATAGGAAATATAAAAGATGAATGTGGATCATAGTTGTCTAGGAGAACAGAAGAAACAGTCAAATAAAAATAAGGCTGGTGTAGGGATTGATCGAAATATAAAGCAGCAACGGTTGATGTTAGACCATAAGATCCCACTCTGAGGTTGAATATTTGTTTTGGTACGAAGTTGAATCATAAGTTTCATAGATCCCAAGAAACAACCATTGGTGTAGAATTTATACACAAGAATATACCCCACATGAGATGCTATTGTTGTGGAAGGATGGGACACTCACAAAATTTTTATTCCATTGAAAAGTGGCACTGAAGAGAATAAGACCAAAAAAGGTAGTCATACAGAGTTAAATTTTCTAGGTCATCATTTTATGGTCACTATTTTAGGTGTGGATGATTTTGACCCATGGAAAGATATTTCTCATCAAAATATAGAGTAATGTGCCAAAGCAGACTGAGGTTGGTTATAAGTAACCGAAAAATGTGTCATCAAATGAGCTAAAATTCAAACATGATTTGCATCTCTAAAATATGAATTTAGTCCATCATATTTTGAGGAATGTCAAGAGTATCAATCAATACCTAGTGTAAAGTCATAAAAATGGATCAAAAGGGAAATATATAAGCAGGAAGTGGTTATAGAAATTGCATTAAAGGCATCAGATCGCACTGGGATATCGATCATCAACAGTGGATGCACCTCATATATGATTGGAAACAAAGTTCTGGTGATGTGAATCAAGTATGATAAATAAGGTATCATAATATTTGTTAATGATGAAGGGTTTAAATTTATTGGCTTTGGGAATGACACGTTTGGGGTAAAATACATGAGACATGAAGATGTGTTTGTTGTCGAAGGTCTTAGTTTCAACTTATTAAGTGTAAGTAAATTATGTGACTCAGGACATCCCATAAGCTATTCCAAGAAATTATGTGTCATCAAGGAAAAATATGGTGGCGATGTATTGTAGGGAAAGTGTATAAAAGGGGGTCTATACCTAATGAGTGGATAACAACATATGTGATTTATATCCATGGAAGAAGAAAATAAGTTGTGGAATAAATGTCTTGGCCACGTGAGCCAAACATCCTTGGAAGATATGGTGAAATTTGATGTTTATTAAGAACTTCCTAGATTATCACGTGATCATACACATACGTGTGATGCCTGAAAATAAGTGTAGAACATTCGAAAGATATATATGGAAAAAGAGAAAAGGTCAACAATTTTTCTTGAGTTGGTTCATATTTATGTGTGATGACCAATTTCACCAAGAGCTCTTGATGGGAGGAGATATTATGTTCTCTTCATTGATGATTATAGTATAATTCATGGGTATCAATCATTACCCATGAGTCTGAAGTGTTTAGTTACATTAAAAGATATCGATGAGAAGTTGAAAAGATGCTAGGTTGTAAAATCCAGAAGATTCAAACAGATAATGGAATTGAGTTCACAAATAGCCAAGTGGAGTACTATCTTGAGAAACATGGGATAAGGTATCAAGTTTCAATAGTGATAAATCCACATTAAAATGAAGTAGTTGAGATAATAAATGAGATTGTCAATAATATGTCCAGAATAATGCTCATTGATAAAGACCTTCAAGATAAATTTTGGAAAGAAGTAGTAATGACAGTATTCTACACTTAAAATAGAGCATTACTATGGATAAAATAAGGGAAGACTCAATACGAGCTATGTCATGTAAAGAATCCATCATTGAAGTGCTTTTGTGTCTTCATAAGTAAGTGTTTCATTCTCAATAAAGAGAAAGATTGAAAGATTGAATATCGTGGAGATTAGGGGACATTTATTGGATATTCAAAGAAAATTAAAACATATAAATTCTTCAACAAGCTGCTAGGAAAGGTAGTTAAAAGTCCTAATGTAACTATAGTTGAGAAAGAACCAAATCTTGGGAAAATACAAGATCAGTCTCGGGAAGATAGTGAATAAGAGACAAAAAAATCATGGGATTCCCCAATTCTAGAGGTTGATTAAAAAGAATATTTTGATAATTAATAGGATGAGAAAAACTCATAATCTTCACAAAGACATAAGAGAAGTTCCAAAATTGATAGATAGAATATAATTTGTGATCAGAGAGCACCACTAAATACAAGGAGAATGAAGACTCTATATCAAGAATCATACTTATCACATGTAGAGCCTAAATGTTTTGATGAATTAGCAAGGGATGAGAATTGGGTTCAGGACATGAATTAAGAGCTTGAACAAATTGAGAAAAATCATAAATAGGAGATTGTTTCGAGACCAACAGACAAGAGGGTCACTGGGAAGAAATGGTTATTTCATAACAAGATGAATGAATATGGTGTGGTGATTCAAAACAAAGAATGACTAGTGTGAAAAGGGTACTCCCATATAGAAAAAACTGATGTTTATGAAACATTCACACATTTTGAAAGGCTAAAGACAATTAGATTATTCTTTTCTATAGTAGTACAAAAAATGTTCAAATTGGTCTAGATGGATGTAAAGTCAGAACTTCTGAATGATGTTTTAGAAGAATAAGTTTACATTGAGAAGCCATATTTTATACTTATTCATGAAGATGATAACAAATTTTTTCACCTAAATAAGGCTTTATATGGTTTGAAGAAAGCACCAAGAGCATGGTATTCAAGTCTAGATCAGTTTTTGAAGAAGCTTGGTTTCTAGAGTGGTGGATTTGATTACAATATATATTTCAATAATGTAAGTTATCAAAGGATGATAGTGTTGGTATATGTTGATGAAATAAAATTCAGTTGATCAGATAAATAACAATGCAAACAATCTTCCAAATTCATGAAAAATGAGTTTCAAATTTCAAAGATTGGTGAAATAATGTTTTTCCTTGGTTTAAAGGTAACAAAGGGAAATAATTTCACATTCATTTATCATTATAAATATGATAAGGAAGTTTTGAGAAGGTTTGTAATGGATGCTTTCAAGGAGATGAAGACTATGTTGTCTACCCGAATGAAACTGTATTGGGATGATAAAGGAAAAACAGTTAATATCATGGAATATAGAAAGATCATTTGAAGTCTTTTGTACTTAACAACGACATGACCAGATATGATTTTTTCCACATGTCAAGAAGCATGATATCAAAGTAATCCCAAGGAAATCCAATTTACTATTGTAAAAATAATAATACATTTGTATATAAAAGGAATGGTGGATTTAAGTTTTATGTAAAATGAAAAATCTCAACAAGTGTTATTGGGATATATAGATGTAGATCGAGCCGGATAAGCAGATGACAGGAAATCAACATTAGGATGTTCTTTCTATCTTTGTGGATTGTGTATTTCCTAGATAAGTAAGAAACATTATTGCATTTCATTGAGCACCATAGAAGTTGAGTATATTAAGGAAAATCAAGGATGCACACAACTATCGTTGATGAAGCAATAGTTTTATGATATGATATTTGAAATGAAGTCTCCAATCAGAATCCATTGTGATAATTCAAGTTCTATAATTCTGAGAGAGAAAATAGTCCATCACTCAAGGACAAATCACATTTGAACCAAGTATCCTTTTATCAAGGATAAGTTGGAGCAAGGGATTGTGAAGTTGGAGTATGTGCCTACAGAACAACAGGTTATAGATATTCAAACAAAGGCCTTACCCGAAGAAGTATTTAGAAGACATTGACTAGATCTGGGTGTTCAGTTGACTCCCCACACATGAAAATGTGTGGTTATGGTACACCCTCTCCCTAAGGTATGGTGTGTCTGTCCTAATGCGATGATGTGTTCTATTTACTCTATTGAAGGCAACAATGAAGTAACCTTGGGGTTTTTTTGATAAAGGGGGATATATTGTGGCTACTTAAATGGAGAAAATATCTTAATCAATACACGAGGAGAAGTTTCTAGGTGGAGTAGAGAGATAGGGGTAGTTAAAGCTATTGGGGGGGCAGTGACGTAAGGGGAGTTTTATATCTGAAAATTCTACACATGATCAATCAAAGGATATATATCATGATAGATGAGGATCATGATGAAATCATAAGAATGGTTTTGTAATGGAATGAAGTGATTCATTGATGAAATTTACAATATAATCATGTTTCTCACACTGAGCATGGCTCATGTGGGCTTAGAGTATGTGTTGAGTGAATCTTTGATATAAATCTTAATTCCAAGAACTGAATGTTGGTAAAAGATAGAGTAATACTTAAAGATGTATCAAATTATAAAGAGTTATCAACATACCCAAAGGGGGATATTGTTGAGAAAAATACCTCAAGGCATCCTCTTAGTTTTTTCAGTGTGTTTGTGTTTTTTGAAAAATCTAAATGACCAAGAATGGATATTTTTGGTGTTTGGTGAAGTAGGTGTTTAAGGTGATGCAATTTCTTAGTGTTTTCAAATTTTTGGGCCTCAAAATCAGATGTTAGTTTTTGTCAAAGGATGGATTTCAGTGTAGGATTACCCAGTATATAGACTGTTGACCATAGTTTGTGGAATGAAAAAGGTGTTATATGGAATAATGAAGGAATTTAGATAAAAGAAGGATTTCACATATAAATACCACGTGGACCTCCAAGCACAAAATGTAGACTATGTAGAGAAAATGGTTCATAGGAAGGCTTTCAGTTTTTGGGAGGAAATGGTTCACATAAGCCTAGTGGTACCCCTAGTAGCATATCATTGGAAAAACCGAGGTGATGATTTTAGGAGATACAAAGGGTTACGTTTGTGGAAGCAATCGACCATCGTGAAGAAATCATGGAGGCACATGGACCAGGTAGGGTAGAATGGTTCACAGGAGAAGGCGTATACAGTGAATGATGTAGCAGATCCAAGATTCGGTAAATCTCGTATTAGCAGATTTTTTTGGTTCTATTTTCCTATATAAGGACTGCTAATCCCATCATTAAAGAGAGATAAATTTTCGTAATAAAATATCATTTCCTTGGGAATTCGGTGAAATCCTAAATTGGTTCATGATGGATAATTCTGATAAGGGTGAAGAATTTCATGAGGAGTATTTCGTGAAAGGAGAAGAAACGGTTTGTGGAAGGAGCATTCCACGTAAGAAGGAATTCCACAAAAGCGGAAGTGGTACACGAAGACGGTACACGAAGGTAGTACGTAGAGGTGGTATGTGAAGGTGGAAGCATACACATTCCATGGATCAAGGGATATTCATAGAAGAGATGGTTTTTGAAGTTATGCACTATACAATTCAACATAATTTTTGGAGGAAGAAGGTTGTTGGTAAAGGGACTTAAATAGTTTGTGAAAGCAATTTTTGATAACTAACAGTATGCAGAAAAGTGGATTTCATCTACATATGAAAACAGGAATTCAATAGAGCATCTACCTATAGTTTTTTTTAAGGTTGGGGCCGAAGCCTCATTTTTTATTAATAAATCAAAGCAAATACCTCTTTTAACTGGGTAGAGGGAGGCCCATTACATATCCAGAAGGCCCAGTGGGATTGTAGCCCATTACATAGCCCGTAGGCCCAAATTTTTTGCCAAATTCCTATTCTGTGAATAGTAACCCGGCTGCTACAGTACCCACTACAGTACCGCCGCCGCTACAGTTCCCGCTGATCAACAGTACCGCCACTGCAACAGTACCCGCTACAGTACTGCTACAGTACCTGCGCCCAATGGGTTTTGAACCCCCATTTTTCATGTAGTATTACGGGGTGCTTACCACTAAGCCAAACCCCAACTACAAAACGTGTGTAAGGGTAACGCTCGTCTCCCACTGGGGGGCCCACCATGCCAAGCGTGCCGCACGTTCCCCGACTAGGCAAATGGCTTTGAATCGACCTGTGCATAATACGCACAATGCCTGAGTCTGGCAGGACTTGAGCCTGGGTCAGTTCCCATAGAGAGCGAGGGGTACAACCAGCGGGTACCACTTAACTAATGAAGGTTCCTACAAGTCCATAAACTATGAGTCGATCCCTTCCAAGAGTAGTGACCAAATGAAGAGGAAGATGGGGATCCTTTCCACTGGTAGAGAGCCATAGAAAGAGACATAAGGAGTGACCTTTGGGAATGCAGTGATCAGGCCCTAAAACTTGTAAAGGAAGTGATCCAAGGCATAGAAGTGATGTTTCCCAAACCATGTAATTGGCAGTGAGATTAAGGGTATTTGGTACATCAATACATTGTTAGTGTATGATCCTTGGATGTAGCCCAGTGAGGGTGAACCAAGTAAAATCATTGTGTCGTGTGCATGATTTCATTTATGTTCATATATTGCTACAAGAGAAAGAGAGAAGTATGTTTTTTAATGATGAATAAAGATTTGTAGGGGTAGTATTTTTAATCTTCCATACCCTAATTCACCCCAACCCCCCCCCCCCCCCCCCGAGGGTATTTGACCTAGTTGACCTAACAAGGAGTTAACATTCCAACCTACTGTGAGAACAAAATCATAACATTTAATTCCTTTCACAAACCTACCCAAAAAAAGGAAATCCAATCTAATACATGACTGAAATTCAATTGACCACGTAGTTCATTGCATCTCAACACTAGGCTTGAGTATTGTACTTCTATGATTGAATATGAATCTATGGAAGTTGACATTGGATGAGATCAGTTTGTTTATTGAATAAGATTTGGTGGTGAGATGTGAAACTAAAATGTGAGGCAGATAAATATTTGAGATGAATAATAAATATTTCACTACCTATTTGCATTCCATTTGCTGAAATAAAGATTGTGAGGCCTCATACAATCCCAATGTTTCTTCTTCAAGTACGAATACAATTTCACACTATATTCTTGATAAAATTCGTCAAATCAATCATGGATTAAGAACTTGAAAATGGGTTAATCAAGTCACCCTCATACAAATAATGGTATTTTCTTAAATCTAATTATCCATTAAGGTAATAGATTCATTGTGTCAAGGCATCCTCATGTTCCCTCAAACCGCATAAAGGACAATCAATTTCCATGTAAGGTTCATCCATGTGTATGACTATATATAAAGGTACCATTTCACTTATATGAATGTATAAGGTCACTCTTAAGGCCTAAAAAGTACATAAAGTTCATGGGTTATGTCAAAGTGGGTCTCTCATGTAAAGATCAATCCCTTTCAATAGTATTCTATGAAAAGGTATCAACCTATGCACATATAATATATCAAGTTACTCCCATATAAGGGTAATTGCATCAGGGTCAACAATGTTCACCCTATATTATCTTATGTAAATTTTGTTTAGGAATCTACAAAATGGTTAAATACCGACTACATTGTGGTATATATATCTGGATCCTAAATCTATGTCTGGGTAAAATCGAGTTACTTAAGGGTCATGTCGTGATCTTGAAACTCGCATAAAGGTTAAGACTACATTCTAAGCATTGTGTAAGGGTCATACCTACCTATGTATGGGTAGAAAGTGAGAACCATAAGCTACGTCAAGGTACCTCCATAAATTTAAAACTATATGTTTGGGTCCTCACTAGTCCTTAGGGATATAACACTGAAATAATTGAAATGGAAATTTGAAATAAAACTCTACATTCATTTCCTCAGTTGGATTGGGAGGTGATCCTCCATTACTTACATGAAACACTCATCCATATGATTAAAAAGGATAGTGATCATTGGAGGTGTTCCAAGTAGTTATAAGATTTTGGATACCCGTCTCTACCATCTCATCCATTTATCTTTACACATGTCAACAATCAAAAGAGAGGAAGTTGGGCATGAAATTTGAGGATTGTTTTGAAAATGATACAACCATGGTAGAATAATAAGTTATTGGTGTTTCTAATTTGGATGAAACTTTTAAGTGCATGAAGAACCTCTAATCATTATTCTATAAATGGGCAACTGTTCACCAAGGAGGGGATTTGTTTCATGATTTCTTGATTAACTTGAGTTAATGTTTATTGTTATTGTATTTCATTATGCTATAATAACTCTAGTGATGATACAGTAGAACCTTAGTGGTAAATACTAGGATGTTTTCCTTAACTCATGTTAATGAATTTGATTCTTAATTAATCATTCTATTTTGTTTATCTCTTAGTAATCATTTTATTTTTTTAAGCTATTAGATATTTCCATTGTTTTATTCTTTTTAAATTATTTTTCTCTAATTTGTAGTTTGAACACACAGGCCACCTGGAAATTTTTAATTGCCTATGATAGTGAACAATGAAATGAACTGTGGGTAATGGGAAATATATAATCACTAGTCTAGGATAGATCATAGGTTACAGTGATCATTTTATTCCATATCCCAAACCAAAATCACTAGGTGGGGTGATCGAGTGATATTTCACTTGATTAGATAAATAATAATAGAGTAAAATTAAAATTATGATTTAATAGGTAATGTTAGAGGGATTATCTAAGGTATAAAACTATTATTAATGTTGATATCAAACTCAATAAGGCACAATAACACACTAGGCCCATTAAATACGAGAAAAGGACCCAAAAAATCCTCATCACCAAAAACAACTAGAGTCCACTAATACTAAATTATATTTGGGTTCATAATTTATTTTACTGAGGGACCCAAAATTGGAATCTCATCAATATGACTCCAAATGTATGTTTTTATAGAAATTTTAAATATATAAAAGTTCAAAATAAAGGTAATAATTGATTGGGATTTTAGTTTGTATATAGATGATGAAGAAAATGGAGGAAAAATTTTGGAATGAATGCAAAGGAAAATTTCAAGTCCTATAGATCAAATTAAATGATTTTTTTTCATATTATTTCAATTATATAATAAAAGAATCTATTTAATAAGTAATTCTTATCATGAAAAAATTATAAAATGGTTTTAATACACTTGATTTATGATTCATCATATTTTACAACATATTTGAGAAGATAATAAGGATAAAATTATTCTTATCTGGGATAAAACATTTTATATAATATTTTTATTAAAATGTTATGGAAAAGGTTCACACCACTCACTAGTGAAATATTTTAAAGAATAAAATTTTATTTTCATAATAATTCTCCAAAACATATAGAATACCATGTATGATATGGATAAAATAGTTTATTTATTAAATTTTATAAATAAAGGAAATAAATTTTATTTCCTAAACAAAAAAGGTGTTCTTTGTATCTTATCATGATATTATGGAGTGAATATAGTTTATGAGAAGCTCATAGGAGTATATTTGGACTTAGAGAAGATAAAATATAAAAATAAAAATAGAACCAATAAAAATTCAAATTTAACATCACTTAATATCCTATATTATTTTATGGAATGTCGTTAAAGATAAATATATAGAATTACATTTAATTACATAAAATATGTTAATATCCTAAAAGAGTTTAGGATAGATAGGCAAAGGTAAAAAATTTAAAGATTCTTATTAGTTACTCTTGAAACTACTTAACAATACAAAAAGATCATGAGGATCGTTGTGGACATTTCAAAATCCCAAGACAAGGTTTGAAGAGTTCAAGGAAAGTCAAATACACCAAAATACCTGCGTGATATATCTGCGTGACAGACCTACATTATATATCTATGCACGGACCTGCATGGTAGAGCTATGCGACAGACCTGCGTAGTAGAGCTCCACAGAAGAGTAATTTCTATGCCTATATGTGGAGTACTTGCACAATGGACCTGTGCGGATGAACTGCGCAGATAAAATTTCCTTCAACCAGGCCCATCTGTGCCTATAAATAAAGCCCTTGGGTTCTCCATTTTAAAGACTGAAAAAGTTTAAAAACTCTCTAAAGCTCCCATTGTGTATCCCTTTCGCCTAAGTCCATCAAATTGTCTCAGGTAGCTCTTTAAAACACAAGAGAAGAGATAATTAAATGGTATAAGAGTGTTTCAAAATTATTTTACATTTTTTACATAGGATAGGTTCTATTATGTTAAATACATTATTCTGTCATCATTCATACCCACACGACATACCTGTGCACCCCATCTATGTGGCATACTTGTGTGATATACCTGCATGGTACATCAATGTGGGGTAACTACGCGGCATACCAGTTCAAGGTACCTACACGGAAGAGTTTCATATAAATCCTAAATACCAACTCAAGTACCCTCTTTAAAATCCATTCATGGAAGGGTATCTCCTTCACTAGTTCCCTTATCTGAAAGGGTGTAAGTTGAATCCTCTACCAAAACCTCTTGACTTATCAAACCTTTGGGAAAGGCACATCAACATGTCTACTATTTGGGTTTGTATTTCCACAGTCAGAGGTTTCCCACATTTTTTTTAAAAGGGAGTTAGGATACATGGAATGTATATGGGTTTGTATAACCATAGTCACATGGACATTTCTCCCAGAAATAGTGTGGGTAAGTTCCCAGTTTTGAGGATTAGGGTTTGGGTTCTATCCTCCCCTTTTAATCTCTAAAACTCGGAACCTCAGTTCACTGGTAGGGAAGGTATGGTTCACACTTGCTTTTACATGCAAGAAAAGAAGAAGTCTCCTTCACCTACCAGGACCAATTTTAGGGCAACCATCTTGGCCTAATCCCCTAGATTTTCTTGCAGGAGTTAGCATCACCACTCCTCCTTTCTTCTTTGGTGCCAAAGACCATAGGGGAGATGGGCACAGGGACTTTTGTTACCCTTTCCCTCTCCCATTGCACTTTTTCACCATGGGAAGACATCCTGGTGTAAGCCCCCAACTTTCATTCTTTCTTCCTTCCATTATACCCTTGTCTAATGTGAAGATAATAGAGGGAAGGCATGTCGCCTCACCCTCTTCCTGGGTCGCCTCACCCTCTACCACAGTCGACGTTCCCTCTTCCACCAGTGGAGGAGGATTAATTTGAATGTGTGAATGACTTTGTTGAATAATTGACATCCTAATATTTCTCACACTGAGCATGAATCACATGGGCTTAGATATTTTTCATGGTCATAAAATTTTTACAATTTAATGAACTACGAGAACTCTGATTCCCACCATAATTGGGATATATAGGAAGCCTTATCAAGGCCAGAGCTCACTGGATATCCTCTTTAGGAATATATCCCTAATTACCTTGATCTAGGAATATTCCTTAGGAATAAGCACCAAATTTAACCATCATGTCACCAAGGCATCCTTTTCAGGAAGTAAGACCAAACTCATTTCTATCAAAGGACTATACTCTCCTATGAGACTAATAGAACTACGTGGGCTTTGATTTCCATTTATATGGGATACGTAGGAAGACTCCTTGAGGTTCAAACATAATACCTTAAATCAAATCTATTAGCCTTGGGCCATATTACCAACATGGTCTGATACTACTTGGAAACCCATATCCTTTCCATGTTCCTTGGGTTGCTTCAGCATAAGTCCCACACTATGTTTTGACTAAGAAACTTTTCGCTTAGATGTCTATACCACATGAAATTAATTATATGGATATGTCCTTATCACATGACCTTAAAAGGTATGGTGTGTCCTATTCAGTGGCACCTAACTACACAGGTTCTGATTCGTTTCACAAGGATACGTTGGTAGCCCATCTTATGGGAATGATCCCAAAATCAAACCAAACCTTCATCTCCCTGGATGAAAATAAATTCCAGAGTACCCCATTGAGTGGCTTAAAACCTAGTATCATCACAATGATGATTGAAAGAATCTTTAATCAGTATATTAGAGGATACCATTGATGGAAAACCTTGAATATGTATGGATATTTCAATTAATGAATAACCTTGAATGCATACTGATGATTATAAATTTTACACATGTTAATAAGTGATTGTAAATTATAAGGGAAACTTATGTAATGCTTGATGAATTAATAAGGATTCATGAAAATATCTTAAATTTACAAAGAGAGTCCCGGTGTAGACAATAATTCCCCCCAAAGGGTGTGATGGGTCTAACCTCCCATACTCTCAACCAATGTATATTCCTAAGTATTGTGAAGTTCAAACTTTATGAACACCTTCTGTTGGAAAGCAGGTCCTCTTTGGATAATGAACTGTTGTATGTTTCCGATTCCATAAATAAATCCAATGGAAACCGCCAGGAAGCAGTGATTCTTAAAACTAGAATACACATTTCAAGGACCTACGAAATAAAAATGGTGAACCCGACGTGAATCCTTAACCAAGTAAATAATGTTACCCACCTGTTAGGCCCCTATCAATTAATAAACTACGACCATAAAAAGGAGTCAATCACGCATGAATCTATCTAAAAATATGTTTCTTTAATGGAGTTGGTTGTTGTTTCATGTTTTCCTCAGAATTCCATTCATTTCAAAATAGATTTCTTCAAGAAAACATCTGTGAACTTCCAAACTGCTGCTCACACTGGATCCCCATCCACGGGAAGGACGTCCTCACCAACCCAGTGTCTTCAACGCTGGATCTCTAATGTGCTGGTAAAGGAATATCGCCAGCACAATACAGTTCTGACCTTGGAAGATTTTTGGTAGGCCCTCCAGGTCAATAACAATCCTCGATTATCTGGACAACGAAGACCAGTGATCAAGAAGAGAACAATTCCAACCATCGTCTTCAATCGTTTCGAGTCATTATCCCCAGAACAAAACAATAAATCCTTCCCACACTACAGGGACATGGATCAAGAGGTCAATCAAGGCCTCAATTCAAAAATACAGGATTCCTTCCTTAGGACTCCCACCAGCAAGCGCTGCCAGCAGAATCATGCGGTAGTGAACCACCCACATGATGGGGGTGTTGCCTCTAGACGTTCGATACAGGTCTCTCAGACTTGGGCATGCAAGAGGAACCACCGGTGACAACGTCCTCTCAATAGGGATCAGGTTCATACCTCTACCCCTCTTAAATAGGCCCATCAATTTAAAATGATGGAAAACAATGAGTGTGAACATACACCCGTCCGTCCCAATTTTTTCTGCTCAGCAGACACATCTGGAAGAAACCTACCAATACCACTAGATAAATTCCATGGAGTACTATGAATAGGAATATACACCTACTTACTAGTTATCAGCCAATCAGCATGCTCATCTGATAGCATTTAAATAAGCCCACCAATCTAATGTGGTGGAAACTGGTAAACTGGAACATACACCAGTTTCCAATCACCAATTCTGTCAATAGTCTCGTCTGCCAGTATTTAAGGAAGTTCATCATCCATACGTGATGGGAAAAAAAACATCAGGCACATACACCTTCCAATGTTCATCAAGTATATCAATAGTCTCATTTGGTAGCTCCCAGAGAAGTCGGTTGGAATGCTCCAATGAAAAATTTAGAGCAGATACAACTGTCTTCCCCCATGCATGAGTACTATCAATATCCATTGATAGGAAAAGGAGGATAGGAGCATGAACATACACCTACTTTAGATACTAAATGGACATATATTCTCATTCCGGCTGCTGAATTCACCAAACACATCTAATCAATGGTGAAAGGGAATATGAAAATCCATGTCCATATTCTAGAAGCATGCCAGGATATTATAACAACCACTTCAGCAGTACTGGGGAAGCAGACACATAAATCTATCCCCACACATGGGATGACACATCGCCATACCATCCCAGAATAGATACACACCTCTTTTCCAGTCCAAGAGGGTCATGGGGCATACTCCCCCATATCATATGGACAACAGGATTAGGAACATACACCATTTCCTATTGGAGGTAATCAGTCTGTTCCGATAACCAATCCAAAGCAGGCACATTGTGGCATCCTGCCTTTTTATAACATAACTTTCATTACATTACAAAAAACTTAGGATCTTTAAGGTTTAGTTTCTTGGAAAAAAGGAACATAAAACATGAAAACAACATAAAACATTCTTCTTAAACACTTTAAAGGATTCTCCTTATGTTCATCCTAGGTTCATTACTGAATCTCATAACTTGGGGACATACATCAAAAGAAAGGGTGAGCAGAAGACCTAGTAAGGGAAACAAGAGAAACATTTTACATGTGAACTTGAGATACTTAAATAAGGTCATGAAAATAACTTTAAGGCATGAGAAAGAAATCTTGAGGCATATCATAATAAAAATAAAGTTTTTCATAACTTGAAGATGTGGATACAACATTTAATGTTGACAATCATTTCTGTTTCACCAAGGTCCATCACCAATGTGTCATTAAAAATTACCAAGGTTATTCACCAAGGAGTCGTTAAAAATAGTCATCTCTAGAGATTAAGTCTTTACCCAATGCATTAGAGCGCTATTAGGGAGCACCCTTGACATTTCTTTATTGTCATGTGAGACACATATATCATCATCAATTATTTCATAAACAACCCATATTGAAAAAAAGGAATGTGTTTCATTTCATAATCATAACGTTTAAAAACTGCTTTAAATACATGATCTTTACGTCACTTTAAACCCACCGAAAGGGAGAGCGGGTCTCATGTATGTAAAACCAAGAATTTAAAATAGAACAAATTTGTATATATTTGAATACCCATATAGAATAGATATCTTTGAGTATTCACTTAATAAAATAAAATAACTTTAGAAAAAGAGAGAGACATTTTGAGACGTAAATTCTGCAGCATAACGGCTATGTTTTGGGGTTTTAGAAAACATTAAAAAGAGAGGGTACACGGGTCAAACAATCATAAATGACCCATAAAACAGTAGAGGGACCAAATATGAAGGATATATGAACATGGTAATGAAATTTTGAGGACATACCATTTGAAATGAAAAACATGGAAGGAAGACAAAAATTAGATTTCTCTTATGAGAATCCGGCAGCCTAACGGTGTCACTTAAACATCAACCAAAAATGATTTGACAAGATTAAAATAGGGTCTCTCATAATATGAACATAATAGTTCAATATGATAGATATAGAGATCATACCCCAACATAATTAAAAAGGAACTTGAAATACTTGACATGAAAGAGATTACTTGAAAAAAAAAGAGGTCAGATCCCTTACCTTAAATGTAATTCTTAAAACTCAATGGTTTGGACCTTGAGAGGATTGAGGGCACCTTGGGGGGACTCCTGGGGAGCTAAGGAGACCAGAAATTCGTTGAGGATGGGTTTGGAGTCGAATGGATGAGAGGATGGCTTGGTATTTATAGGGAAAGTGAGGGGACAAGGCATTAATGGCCAAGGGACACCTCATTGGTGGTATTGGAAAAACCATGGGCTTGCCCATGGTATTTTCCCATGGTATTGGCCACTTGGGATACCTCACACAATAAATCATCCCCTTTAGTCGAACATCCCTTAAAATATATCATGACATCGTCATGACACAGTTATGATGTCATTTAACATACCGAAACCCTAAAACTGCATTTTTACTATTCACTGAAAATTCATCTTTCTCAAAAAAATCCCAAAACATTACCATAACATAATATAGATACTATGAGTTCAAAAATAAAGTTCATTTCATAAAAATAATTTTCTAAATATTTTTAATTAAATTTATAAATAAAAAACACTATTCACTTGAAAAAACTAATACTTGATTAATAATTTATGAAAGCATTATTTAACCATTTTATTGAATCACATTACTTAATCAAGGTGTCTAAATTATATTAAAAATTTCTTTAAGTGAGATTACTAATCCATTTGGTCACATTACTAATCATAAGCGTAAAATCACAATTCATAATTTACTATTCATCAAAAATTAAGTTGATCTTATTAGACTCCAAATTCCTTACTGAACACTTTTGCAGAAGGCCATTTTTTTGAAAATCATTACACATCATTAATTATTTAAGGTTTACATAAATATTCTAAAATATTCCTTTTTTTAAAATTCATCAATAAAATAAATCCTAAAATTATTCGGACATTTGAAATTTCACAAAAATCACTAAAGGAAGAAATCACAATTTATTCATCCCAAAGGATTACACAAAGAAGCTACGGTATCATCACATAGCCCCTTATAACACCAAAATATGACCTAAGTTTAAGGTGTGCTATGGTGAGAGAATCTGAGGGAGGCTCAGATAACATTGCCCTAGTATTAATCTCTACTAATTTGAACTTCTCCTACAGGTGTTTCCATTCAAGCTTGACACACTGGAGTTCGGCTTGTGCTTGGTCCAAAGCGAATCCCAAAGATGCCACCTCCTTCACAAGCTCTGATAAGTGGGCTTCATAAGGTTCGAGTCTACTGGATGAAGCCATTGACTCCTCTTTCTGCATTAACCATTAACATCTCTATTAAATCGTTAAGAGTAAGTTAATATACTATTCAAAAAGTTTGGGTCATTACATTCTTCCCCCCTTAAGAAATTTCGTCCCTGAAATTTTATACTTGAGGCCTAGTCGAAAAGGTGAGGTTACTTTTGCTTCATTGTTTCCTCAGGCTCCCAAGTTGCTTCTTCATACTTATGATTCCTCCACAACACTTTCATAAGGTGGGTAGTCTTGTTTCGTAGAACCTTTTATCTACGGTCTAAGATATCCAATGGATTCTCCTCATAAGAGAGGTCGTGTTGCAGTTGTACCACCTTTGGGTTCAGTACATGCAAAGGGTTGGGTATGTACTTCCTCAAGAGAGATACATGGAAGACATCATGAACTTGAGCTTGGTTCGGTGGAAGTTCTAGACGATAGGCCACTTCTCCTATGCGATCAAGGATTTCATAGGGGCCAATGTACCTAGGGTTGAGCTTCCCTTTCTTCACAAACTGCATGACTCTTTTCCATGGAGAAATTCGAAGGAAGAATTTCTCGCCAAAAACAAACTCCAAGTCCCTTCAACGGTTGTCAGCATAGCTCTTCTGCCGACTCTGAGTAGCCTTTATGTGTTGTTGGATGGCATGAACCTGTTCTGTCATCTCTTGCACAAGATCAGGCCCAAGAAGCTTTCTCTCACCAGTTTCATCCCAACAAGTAGGAGTTCTATATCGCTTTCCATACAGAGCTTCATAGGGTGCCATCTGAATACTCGAATGGAAGTTTTTGTTATAGGATAACTCAACTAATGGGAGGTTTTGATCCCATCCACCTTTAAATTCCATTGAGCATAATCTCAGCATGTCTTCGAGTGTCTGAATAGTCCTTTCAGATTGGCCATCATTTTGAGGATGATAGGCCGTAATAAAATTCAATTTAGTATTCAGATCTTGTTGAAGACTTCTCCATAATTTTGATGTGAATATTGGATCACGATTAGACACGATGGATAGTGGTACCCCATGCAGCCTTACCACTTCCTTTACGTATATCTTGGAAAGTTTATCCAGAGAGAAATATTCCCGAATAGAGATAAAATGGGTGGTCTTGGTGAGACGGTCCACAATAACCCATATCGCATTATTTCCTTTGGATGTTTTCGGGAGACCAGTTACAAAGTCCATAGTGATATTATCCCACTTCCATACTGGTATGGTAGCGGTTGTAATACCCCTTTAGGAAGTTTTTTTTCTTCCTTTACTTGTTGACAGACCAGACACCTTTTAGTGTAAACAGCAATCTCCCTCTTCATGTTATCCCACTAATAATGATCACGAAGGTCTCTATACATTTTAGTGATTCCTGGATGTATAGAGAAAGTAGAGATATGAGCTTCATCCATAAGTTCTTTCTTTATCTCCGGAATAGATGGAACACATAGTCTTGTACGAAATTTCAATACACCTTCTTGATCAATATTGAAATCAGGGAACATCCCATCCTTTACATCCTCAAACTTCTCCTACAGCAAAGGATCTTCTTTTTAATCCTTCTTGATCTTCTCTAGTAATGAAGGTTGAGAAATCATTTGGGATAAGGTTGATGATGTCCCTTCCCTTACAATTACCATGTCTAGTTTTACTATATTTTTAATCAAGGGATCTCCTAGGATCCTCATTGTTTCTAGAACAACAGGATCTTTCCTGCTTAACGCATCTGCGACTTTTTTTTCTCTTCCAGGGTGATAATGAATTGAACAATCATAGTCTTTAATAAGCTCTAACCATCTCCTTTGTCTCATGTTCAATTCTTTCTGCGTGAAAATATACTTTAAACTTTGGTGGTCGGTGTATATATCACATTTCTCCCCATAAAGATAGTTCCTCCATATCTTTAGAGCAAAAACAACCGCCACTAGCTCTAGATAATTCATAGGATAATTCTGCTCATGATTCTTCAACTGTCAAGATGAATAAGCAATTACCTTGTCATTTTGCATGAGGACGCACCCAAGCCCTTTCAGAGATGCATCGCTAAAAATAACGAATCCTTCTCCGATAGAGGGTAGTGTTAACACAGGTGCAGTAACCAATATCTTCTTCAGCTCTTGGAAACTTTCCTCGCATTCCTTTGTCCAGATAAATTTAACCCCTTTTCGAGTCAACTTGGTTAGCGGATTAGAAAGCCATGAAAAGTTTTTCACAAACCTCCTATAATATCCCGCTAAACCAAGGAAACTATGAATCTCAGTTACTATTGTGGGTTGAGGCCACTCCTCCACTACCATTGTCTTTGCAGGGTCAACCGAGATTCCTTCATTGGTTACGATGTGACCCAAAAAATACACTTGTTGTAACAAAAACTCACACTTGATGAACTTTCCAAAGAGCCTCTCCTTCCGCAGAGTTTTCAAAATAACCCTCAGATGATCTTCATGCTCCTCACGACTTTTTGAATATATCAAAATATCATCAATAAAAACTACCACAAAGTTATCAAGGTAGTTTTTGAATACTCTATTCATCAAATCCATTAAAAAAGCAGGAGCATTAGTCAAGCCGAAAGGCATAATAGTAAACTCATAATTCCCATATCTTGATCGGAAGGCAGTCTTTGGAATATCTTCCTTCTTCACCCTCAGTTGATGATAACCAGATCGAAGGTCAATCTTGGAGAAGAATTTAGCCCAACGAAGTTGGTCAAATAAATCATCAATTCTTGGAAGAGGGTATCTGTTCTTTACTGTGATCCCATTCAATTCTCTATAATCAATGCATAGCCGCATCGATCCATCCTTCTTCTTCACAAAGGGAACTGGTTCTCCCCAAGGAGACACACTCGGTTGGATAAACCCCTTCTCCAACAAGTCTTGGAGTTGTTTCTTTATCTCTTCTAGCTCCATATTTTCCATTCTATATGGGGTATTTGATATCGATTGAGATCCAGGTACGAGTTCAATGGAGAACTCTACCTCTCTTTCTGGGGGAGGTCCAGGTAACTCCTCAGGAAATACATCCATGTATTCCTGAACAATTGGAACATCTTCTATTTGTATACTCCCTTTTCCTTCTTCATCATCACTGATTAACTCCATAAAGAAAGCTATAGGAGGTTCTTCTAGATAGGGATCAGTTCGGGATATCTCTCCTTGGAAGATAATTGTAGGTCGTTCATTCAAGACTACTGAGATTTCCTTACTTCTGCATTTTATCTTAGCATTATACTTTGAGAGCCTGTCCATCCCTAGTATAACGTCGAATTCCAACATGGGAATGACTACTAGATTTGCAATAATATTGTACTCACTAAAGTAAACACTAGAGTCTATAAACACCATTGATGCATGGATAATCCCACTTGGAGTCTTGACTGACAATTCTACCTCAAGCAGTTCAGGGATTGATTCTATATTCTTTGCAAACTTGGAGTAAATAAAGGAATGCGTAGAACCGGAATCAAACAAAGTAGTTTCTAGTTTTGAGAGGACAACAAGAGTACCTGCTACCATGTCATTCGGAGCTTCAACTTCAGTTGTGGTGATAGAAAAATCATGACCTTACTCCCCTGGCCTTTGCTGAGGTTGATGGCGATTCCCCTCCACTTCCCTCGGATTTGGACAGTGATTAGCAAAGTGCCCAAGCTGTCGAAACTTGAAGAATTTGACTTCAGGTAGGGCCGGAACCATCTTTACTCTGTCTTTAGTGTTGGGGAGTTAAGGATTCACCTCACTACGACAATTCCGAGCAACATGGCCTCCTCTTCCACACCTGTAGCACTTGCCACTTCCGATCAAGCTGTGACTCGGATGCTTCTTCCAACATTTATCACATGTGGTAAGTTGCATTTTCTTTCCACCTCTTACCTAATCAAAAGTCTTCCCTAAACTGGGCTCCAATGATATATTCTTGTCATTTGATTTATGAGACCACTGTGTCTCACCAAAATCTAGCTCGACTTTCATTACACTCCGCACGATCTCCTCATAGCTACCGTAGTCCCGGTTGGCTAGATTCTTCCGCATATGAGGTCTCAGTCCGCCGAAAAATCTATCAACCTTCCCACTTGGATCTATGACAAAGATAGAGGTATTTCGTGAAAGTCGGGTGAAGTTCATCTCATAGCTTCCGAAAGATTCGTTCTCCTTCTTCTTCAGCTCGAGAAACACTTTCTCTATTCTCGTTCTCATGGAACGAGGGAAATACTTATTAAAGAATATTCCCCGGAACTCTTCCCACTACATATCTTCCATCTATTTTCTAGGATTTGTGTTTTTGACCAGTGACCACCACTGATCATCTTCTCCCTTTAGGCGGTAAACAACAAGGGTGACTTTTTCTTGTTCCGAACAAAGGAGTACAGAAAAGATCTTTTCAATGGAGCTTATCCATTGTTCCGCAATCAATAGGTCAGTAGATCCACTAAATGTTGGTGGTCGTTGATGCATGAAGGACTCAATAGAGTGTTGTTAACTTCATGGTGAGATCAGCCTCTCAGCTTGATTCATGTTATTACTCATATCTTGAGTCATTTGGTTTATCATTCGCATGAATGTTTCCATTCCGGCTTCCATCGGAGGGCTGTCAGCACATGGTGCATTGTGTCACCATCTGCACGGTTCCTCCTATTGCCTGTCATTTTCTAAAAGGATAAAACCTTAGTGAGAAACTTATTTCATTTATGAATCTTTTAACTAAGACTTCATGCTTATACAATTACATTTCTCTATAATTCTTTCATAATGATTAATAAAAAGCTTGTGATTAACCAAACATATCCCTCGAGAGTATCGTAACCAAGAGTGCAGCAAGGCCTGTTATCGTGCACCAGTTCCCATTCAAGTCTATCTCAAAGTGATGTTTTTGGGTTTTACCCATATGTACATCTATGCCAGAGCCACCTCTACCTGCTTGTATCCAGACAGGGATGTATTTGTTTGATAAACCACTTACACAATACTTACCAAAATACCAGGAAGTTTTCCTATATTTAAACTTTTCTATAGGGTTAATCCTAAATTTTTTATATCCTAATTTCCACAAATAACTAAACCATCCTTTGATACCAACTGTGGCATCTCGCCTTTTTATAACATAACTTTTATTACATTACACAAAACTGAGGATCATTAAGGTTTAGTGACATGGAAATAAGGAACATAACACATGAAAAAAACATAAAAAATTCTTCTTAAACACTTGAAATGCTTATAATTAAGTTCATCCTAGGTTCATTACTGCATCTCATAACTTGGGGACATACATCAAAAGAAAGGGTGAGCAGAAGGCCCAGTAAGGGAAACAAGAGAAACATTTTACATGTGAACTTGAGATACTCCAATAAGGTCATGAAAAGAACTTTTAGGCATGAGAAAGAAATCATGAGGAATATCATAATAAAAATAATGTTTTTCAAAACTTGAAGATGTGGCTACAACATTTAATATTGATAATAATTTCTGTTTCACCAAGTTCCATCCCCAAGATGTCATTAAAAATTACCTAGGTTATTCACCAAGGCATCGTTAAAAATAGTCATCCCTAGAGATTAAGTCTTTACCCAATGCATTGGAGCGCTATCAGGGTGCACCATTAACATGTATTTATTATCATGTTAGACACATATATCATCATCAATCATTTCATAAACAACCCATATAGAAAAAAAGGAATGGGTTTCATTTCATAATCATAACGTTTAAAAACTGCTTTAAAGACATGATCTTTACGTCACTTTAAACCCAAGGAAAGGGAGAGTGGGTATCATGTATGTAAAACCCATAATTTAAAATATAACAACTTGGTATATATGTGAATACCCCTATATAAGATATTGATTTGAGTATTCACTTAATAAAATAATAGAACTTTAGAAAAAGAGAGAGACATTTTGAGACGGAAATTCTGCAGCATAACGACTATGTTTCGGGGTTTTAGAAAACATTGAAAAGAGAAGGGACATGGGTCAAAAAATAATAAATGACCCATATAACAGTATAGGGAACGAATATGAAGGATATATGAAAATGGTAATGAAATTTTAAGGACATACCATTTGAAATGAAAAACATGGAAGGAAGACAAAAATTAGATTTCTCTTATGAAAATCTGGTAGCCTGACGGTGTCACTTAAACTTCAACCAAAAATGATTTGACAAGATCAAAATAGAGTCTCTAATCATATGAACATAAGAGTTCAATATGATAGATATAGAGATCATAAACCAACATAATTAAAAAGGAACTTGAAATACTTGACATGAAAGAGATTACTTGAAAAGAAAGAGAGAGGTCAGATCCCTTACCTTAAACGTAACTCTTTAAACTCAATGTTTGGGACCTTGAGAGGCTTGAGGGCACCTTGGGAGGACTCATTGTAAGGTAAGGATACCATAACCTCTTTGAATATGGTTTTGGAGTCTAATGGATGAGAGGATGGCTTGGTATTTATAGGGAAAGTGAGGGGACAAGGCATTAATGCCCAAGGGACACCTCATTGGTGGTATTGGCAAAACCATGGGCTTGCCCAAGGTATTTTCCCATGGTATTGGCCACTTGGGACACCTCATACAATAAATCATCCCCTTTATTCTACCATCCCTTAAAATATCTCATGACATCATCATGACACAGTTATGATGTCATTTAACATACTGAAACCCTAAAACTGCATTTTTACTATTCACAGAAAATTCATCTTTCTCAGAAAAATCCCAAAAAATTACCATAACATAATATCGATGCTCTGAGTTCAAAAATAATTTCCATTTTATAAAAATAATTTTCTAAATATTTTTAATTAAATTTTTAAATAAAAAACTATTCACCTGAAAAACTAATACTTGATTAAAAATTTATGAAACCATTATCTAACCATTTTATTGAATCGCATTACTTAATCAAGGTGTCTAAATTATATTAAAACTTTATTTAAGTGAGATTTCTAATCCATTTGTTCACATTACTAATCCTAAGTGTAAAATCACTATTCATAATTTACTATTCATCAAAAATTAAGTTGATCTTATTAGACTCCAAATTTCCTTAATGAACACTTTTGCATAAGACCATTTTTTGAAAATTACTACACATAATTAATTATTTAAGGTTTACATAAATATTTTAAAATATTCATTTTTTCAAAATTCATCAATAAAATATATCCTAAAATTATTAGGACATTTGAAATTTCACAAACATCACTAAAGGAAGAAATCTCAATTTATTCATCCCAAAGGATTACACAAAGAAGCTACAGTCTTGTCACATATCCCCTTATAACACCAGCATATGAACTAAGTGTAAGGTGTGCTATGGTGAGAGAATCTGAGGGAGGCTCAGATAACATTTCCCTACTAACTTGAACTTCTCCCGCATGCGTTTTCGTTCAAACTTGACACGCTGGAGTTCGGCTTGGGCTTGGTCCAAAGCAAAGCCCAAAGATGCCACCTCCTTCCTAAGCTCTGATAAGTGGGCTTCATAAGGTTCGAGTCTACTGGATGAAGCCATCGAATCCTCTTTATGCATTAACCATTAACATCTCTATTAAATTGTTAAGAGTAAGTTAATATACTATTCAAAAAGTTTGGGTCGTTACACACATACACCTGCCTAGGATAACCAATTTTCCCATCAAGTGTACCCAAATAAGTATAATATAACATACAAGAAAAAGTTTCACCATGCACGGTTGTAAAATCAAGAGTCAAGCTGCGATTTGGATCTTCTTAATGCTGGAGTTCTTGAAGCCTTCAGATATTTATCTGTTGCATATCAAGATCATATCGTCTCAAAACCAAATATGAGAGTGGTAATAGTAATTCTGAAGTTATTTATTGAACACTTCATCATGAAGGCTTTCTTCATAAAAATTCGATCAATCCAGAGTGCCTATCTCTGGATGAGAGCCATGGAAACCCTCTGTGTGGACAGAAGACTAAGGAGAAAGAAGATTTATCCCTTGTTATAATCCACCATGGTGATCCTCCCCATGATGGAATTTGCAACGAAATTCATCTGTGTAGTATTATTTTTCATTGTTAAGACAATTCTATAATTGACAATGTAGCGATGAGAAAGCCCTCCTATTTTGAAGCACTTCCAAACACAAGTCCAGTCATGTCTGATGCCTTGTCCTTGACAGGTGAAACACTTTCTCAACCATAAGATATACTTAGGGAACAATCATTCTATAAACCTCCCTTAGGTCATTTTTCTTCTAATACAGAGTATCCACCTTGGTCATACCAAGTAGAGAAACCTCTAGTGAAAGATAATGAAGATGTGTTAAACATGAGGAAACAATTGGATAATGGAGATGTACCAGTCATGTCTTGGCCTTTGGAAAATTCTCAGTATAACATTTCAGAACTGATTAAAGAAGATTGCATTCATGATATCCACCTAAACCTATGGAAGACTCTTCATCATTTGAAAACCAATGTATTACCATATGATGAATATAAAAAGCATTTAAAGGTAATAGAAGGGTCGAACCTCCAAATTGACATGGCCTCTCTCTCAGTTTCTATTGACACCACGTAAAAAACAATAACACTATGAAGAGAGACTTAGATATTTCAAAATACCTAGGAAAGGTT
This sequence comes from Viscum album, assembly GCA_963277665.1. NCBI lineage: Eukaryota > Viridiplantae > Streptophyta > Magnoliopsida > Santalales > Viscaceae > Viscum > Viscum album. Next base: position 1,209,523,458 of record OY728166.1, read on the forward strand.
CGAAGAACTCAAAGGGAAATCCAAAAACTCCAAAAGAATTGCATGATATACCTGCACAATATATCTGCGAGACAACTTGCATGATAGACCTGCGCGGCAGAGCTACGCGCCATAATAATTTATGTACCCCTGCGTAGAGTACCTGCGCGGAGGAGCTGCGCGAAGAACCTACACGGATAAATATTCCTTTGACCAGGCCCATCTATGCCTATAAATAGAGACCTTGGGTTCCCCATTGAAGGGATTTAAAAAGTAAAATATACTCTCTGAAACTCCCATTGTGTATCTCTTTCTCCTAGATCCCTCAAATTGTCTCAGGTTGCTCTCAAAAAACATGATATAAGAGGTAATTAAATCGGATAAGGATGTTTTGAAAGAATTTTACAATTTTTTACATAGTTTTGGTTCTCATATGTGAAATCCATTCTTCAGTCATAAGCCACATCTATGTGGCATACCTGCACACCACATCTACACGACATACCTTCACGCCACATCTGCATGGTACATCAATGCGGGGTACCTATGAGGCATACCTTTGTGAGGTACCAATGCGGCATAGCATGGTATAAATCCTACATACCAACTCATGTACCCTCTTTAAAATCCATTCATGGTAGGTTATCTCTTTCGTTTGTTACCTTATGTGAAAGAGACTTAGTTGAATCCTCCACTAAAACTTAATGAATTATCAAAATTTTGGGAAAGGAATATAAGCGTGTCTCTTATTTGGGTTTGTATTTCCACAGTCAGAGGTTTCCCACATTTTTTTCTTAGTTTTTTTAGGATTCATGGAATGTTTGTGGGTTTGAATATCCATATACATATGAAATTTTCTCCCAAGAACAGTTCTAGGAAGTTCCTAGTTTTGAGAATAAGGGTTTGGGTTCTGTCCTCCCCTTCTCATCTCTAAGACCTGGAAACTCAGGTCACTGGTAGGGAAGGTATGGATCATTTTTGCTTCTCCGCACAAGCATAGAAGAAGTCTCCCTCCCCTACTAGGATAAATTTTAGGGCATCCATCTGGGTGTAATCCCCTAACCTTCATACATTCTTCTTTCCATTGAAACCTTGTTCAATGTAAAGATTACAAAGGGAGGGCTTGTCGCCTCGCCCTCTTATCGAGTCACCTTTCCCTCATCCACCGTCTCCACTATAGGCTCTCCATAATCCACCAGCGGTGGAGGAAATTTTTTGAAAGTTCAAGTGTCGTTGTTAAATATTTCCCATCCTCTTGTTTCCCACACTGAGCATGAATCACATGGGCTTAGAGATTTGTGATGATTATAACATATACACAAACACTCACTCAAAGGAACTATTAGATATCTGATTCCTGCTCAAACTGGGATACGTAGGAAGCCCTTTCAGGGCCCGAGCTCACTGGATATCCTCTTCATGAATAAAACATCAATTCCCTTAATCTGGGTATCCTCATTAGGAATAAGCCCCAAATTAAACCCCCTAAAATCATTAAGGCATCCTTTTTAGGAATTAAGCCCAAATTCATTTCTCTCAAAGTATTATACTATCCTATGAGACTTAATCGAACTATGTGGGCCTTGATTCACATCTATATGGGATACGTAAGAAGTATCCTTGAGGTTCAAACCAAATATCCTAAAAACCCTTCTCTCCTTGGGCTATATTCACAAGAGGGTCTGATCCTACTTGGAAACCCATATTCTTTCCAAGTTCATTGGGATGCTTCAGTATAAGTCCCATAATATGTTCTGACTAAACTCATTTCTCTTAGATGTCCATACCACATGACATTAAACTATACGTCTAGGTCCTTATCACGTGACCTTAAAAGGTATGAGGTGTCCCATTCAGGGGCACTGAACTACAAGGGTTCTGATTCCTTTCACAAGGATACATAAGTATCCCATCTTATGGGCACGATCCTGAAATCAAACCAAACCTTTGTCTCCCTAGATGAAAATAAAATTCTAGAGTGCCCCACTAAGTTGATTAAAAACTACTATCATCACAATGACGATTCAAATAATCTCTAAGAAGTATATTAGCAGATACCATTGATGGAAAATCTCAAATACATATGAATATTTCCATTAATGAAGAACCTTGAATGCATACTGATTATTCTAAATTTTACACATGTTAATAAGTGACTATAAATTCCAAAGCAAACTTATGTTATTCTTGGTGAATTAATAAGGATTCATGAAAAATATCTTAAATTTACAAAGAGAGTCCCAGAGTAGATAATAATTCCCCTTAAAAGGGTGTGATGAGTCCGACCTCCCATTCCCTCGACCAATGTACATTCTAAAGTATCATGTAGTTAAAACTTAACAAACTCCCGCCTTTGGAAAGCAGGTCCTATTTGGATAAAGAAATGTTGGAATTTTCCGGTTCAATAAATAAATCCAATGGAAACCACCTGGAAACAGTGATTCCTGAAACTAGAATACACATTTCCAGGACCTACGGAACAAAAATGGAGAACCGACATGAATCCTTAACCAAGTTAATAATGTTACCCACCTATTAGGAACATATCAATTGATAAAGGAAGGCTATAAAAAGGACTAAATCATGTATATATCCATCTAAAAATGTTTCTTTAATGGAGTTAGTTGTTGTCTCAGTTTTTCTCAGAATTCCCTTCACTTCAAAATGGATTTCTTCACGACTACATCTGTGAACTTCCCGACTGCTGCTCAAGATGGATCCCCATCCATGGGAAAGATGTCATCACCAACCAAGCATCTTAAATGCTGGGTCAATAATTGGCTGGTAAAGGAATATCACCAGCATGGTACAATCCCGACATTGTAAGCTACTCAGCAGGCCCTCCAGGTCAATAACTATCCTCGATCATCTATCCAACAATGACCAATGACCAAGAAGCATACGGTGCCAACCACCGGCTTCAAAAATTTTAGGTCCTTATCCCTAGAATGCAACAATCAATCCCTCCAGTACTATAGGTAGGTGGATTAACAGTCACTCAGGGCCTCAATTCAAGAATTCAAGAGTCTTTCCTGAGGACTCCCATCAACAATCACTGCCAGCAGAATCGCGCGGTAGTAAACTCCCAACATGATGGTGGTGTTGCCTTTGGATGTTTGGCCCAGGTCTCTCAGACCAGGGAATGCAAGAAGAACTGAAGAGGAAAACATCCGGTCAATAGGGAGTAGGTTCTTAACTTTACTTCTTTTGGAGAATCCCATCAACCTAACTTGATGGGAAACAACGAATGAGCACATACACCAGTCCACCCTAATTTTTCTACTCAGCAGACTCATCTGACTATAACCCACCAATCCCACCAGATAAAACCAATGGAGTATCGTGAAAATGCACATACACCTGCTTACATGTTATCAGTCAGTCAGCAGGCTCATCTGACTGAATTTAAAGATGCTCACTAATATAAAGTGATGGAAATTGGTAAACAAGAACACACAACTATTTACAATCACCAATTCTGTCAGAATTCTCATCTTCCTGTATTGAAGGAATTCAATCAACCATACTTGATGGGAAACAACCAGCAATCACATACACCTTCCAATGTTCATCAAATCTGCCAACAACCTCATTTGGTAGCACCCAGGAAAGTCAGTCGGAAAGCTATAATGACAAATCTGGGGCAAAATCAAATCTTTGGACCCATGAATGAGTACTTTCAATACCCATTGATAGGAAAAGGAGGATAGGAGCAGGTACATACACCTATAACAGATACATAATGGACATATATTACCATTCTAGTCATTGAAGTCACCAAGCATATCTTATCAATGGTGAAAGGGAAGACGCAAATCCCTACCAATATTTTTGAAGCATGAAAGGATATTATAACAACCACTTCAGTAGTATCAAGGGAACATGCACATAAATTTTTCCCCACACATGGGATGCCACATCGTCATGTCATCCCGGAGTAGATACACACCTTTCTTCCAGTCTAGGAGGGTCATGGGGAGTACTCCCACATATCATATGAACAACAAGATCCAGAACATACACCCTTTCCAATTGGAGGTAATCGGTCTATTCCGGAAACTACTCCAAGGCAGAAACATACATCTACCCACAACAACCACTTTTTCTATCAAGTATCCCCAACTAAGTATAAGAGAACATCCAAGAATAAGTGTCGCCAAGCATTGTTGTAAAATCAAGATCAAGTATCAATTTGGATCCTCTTAATGATGGAGTTCTTGAATCCCTAAGACATTTATATATTGTTTCTCAAGATCCTATCATATCATTTTCAAATTTTGAGAGTGGTAGTTGTAATTATGAAGTAACTCATTGGACACTTCATCATGAAGGCTTTCTTCATGAAAATTCAGTCAAACTAGAGTTCCTATCTCTAGATGAGAGAAACGATAACCCTCCATGTGGTCAGAAGACCAAGGAGAAAGAAGATTTATCCCTTGTTGTAATCTATCATGGTGATCATACCCATGATGGAATTATCTAAGAAAGTCATCTCCACAGTAGTATTTCCCATTGTCAAGAAAATTCCATAACCGACAATGTAGAGATTATAAATCCCTCCTATCTAGAGGAACTTGCAAACACAAGGACAGTCATGTCTGATTCCTTTTCATTGAAAGATGAAACGCTTTATCAACCAGAAATATCTTAAGGGAAAAATCATTCTCCAAACCTACCTTGGGTCATTTTTCTTCTAATATAGATCATCCTCTTTGGTCAAACCAAGTGGAGAAATCTCTAGTGAAAAACGATGAAGATATGTTAAACATGAGAAAGAAATTGGATAAAGGAGAAATACCAGTCATGTTCTGGCCTTTGGAAAATTATTAGTATAACATTTTAGAATTGATGATAGAATATTTTATTGATGATATCGACCTCAATTTATGGAATAATCTTTGTCATTTTAAAACCAATGTATTACCATATGATGAATATAAAAATCATGTAAAGGTAATAAAAGGGTTGCAACGCCAAATTTACATGGCGTCTCTCTCAGTTTCCCATTTTCCAAAGGTTGAATGACAGCAGAGAATCCTTCTACATGCATGCCTCAATACTCTAAAGAGGCTATACCAGTTAACTTTGGATTCCCCATCTAGTGTTTGTATCAGAGGATAGGGCACACATGGAGTATTGCATTTCACTGCACTCCAAAATCAAAAGAGTCCACCAAAAGCGGTCTCATGAAATTTTACTACCCATGTTCAGCTGCAATCAGCAGATTTTGTATGTAATTGAATGTATGCTCAAGAATTGGCCTCAACCATCTCTCATCAAAGTCTGGCCCAAAGAAAAGAAGTTGTTGAGTTACTTTTACATCAAGCATCTGAGAAACTTGAGCAAGCATCCCGTATAGAGGAAATCAGGCGTCAAAGAATGAAAATGTATGAAATAGAAAATAGATCTTCTGACATAGGTGATTTGAGTGGTTGTCGGTTAATGAACCCACCTAATGTCCAAACAAAAATTTGTAAAATCAGAAGAGCAGTTGCACGAATTTCAGCCATAGCCATTCAAGAATCACTCCATCTTGAAAGGCTAGGGGGATCATTTAATTAAACCTTAAAATTCATTAAACAATGTTCAAAGATTTGAAGAAGAATAATAATAGGAACATCCCCATCCTGTAGGGCTGGGGGATTTTTCACATATGCAATACCCTCCTCAATGCAAGTAAGTTTTCTCCCGATTAGGGAAGAAGCCACAAGGAAAGCATAAAATAGAACTATCCAAGGATTCCCTTTGGGTTACTGTCTGCCAAAAAGATCCCAGGAATTCATCATATAGAAGAACAGAGCCTCATGGAAGATACATAAGGAGACAATTTTACAAAAATACTAACAGAATTCCATCAATGGATTTTGTGTTAGTAAATTTCATTAACACCATTGATAAATACCTTCCAAAAAATGAATCTAGTTCAAGGTAATTAGAAGATGAAGTTCTTTTCCATAATACGGTACACACTAAGGAAAATGAAGAAGGTGTTCATACCCTAAATCAAAGTCTTACCCAGAATCTAGTTATACCTTCAAATAACCAACCCACACCCCTCTGAAAGGCATTTAACAAGGGGAAAGGAAAAAAGTCATATTGAATCTCACCTTTCCACTAGATAAGGTCAATCTCTTTCACTTGAATAGTGATTTTCATAGAAATAAGAGGAAATTAAAGAGTTAAAAAGATTCAATAAAAAGTTACTTCGAAGCATAATTTCTTCTAGACATACTCCCCAGGAAGGTGCTCAATTTTCACATCCTGTAGGAGCTCCTCAGTAAAGATTACTTGTAGTAACTAAATATGAAGATAATGAATTCCCTCCACTGGGTACACAATCAAGTCAGGACCATATACATCATGACAGGCCTATTCTTGTGGGTTATCCATAGAAAATATCAGCACCACCAACAGTGGTTTTTCCGGTTGTTTCACCAGATCAAGTTCCGGTTTATATACCTACATAGATTCCAGCTCGTCCAGATGTTCCCCAAATGTTTATGAATGCAATTGAGGCATTAATGACTCGATTGGAAGCTATTGAAGAACATTGTGCACTATTTCATCCATAAAAGAGAGCTTACCCTCAATGGGTTGGTGCAATTCCTCCCCCACCAAATTTTGTGAATACCACATTCCCAATCTTCAATGGTTCAGAAGATTTGGAACAACACTTAACACATTTTGTTTCTCATTGTGATCCCATGATGGGAACTTATCATCAAAAATAAGTGGTTATGCTTGGGTGTTTTGTGTAGTCATTACAAGGACCAGCTTTTGTTTGGTATATAAGCTTACAATCATGATCAATTACTAGATGGGAAGATCTCCATCAGAAATTCCTTCTTAAATTTAGCTCAACGCTACCAAAGATGACAATTTTAAATCTTAATAATTTTAAACAAATGGAGAATGAAAGAGTTTCATATTTCATTGCGTGATGGAAAGGATTAACATATTCCTTAAGTCTAGAAATCCATCAGGAAGAATTGCTACCAATTTGTGTGGAAAATCTGCGTGATGAGTTACGCACACCAATGATCACTGTGAAATACACAGGAGGGTTTAGAGACCTTAATTCAATAACTCAGACAATATAAGAATCTATTATATAAAATAAGTCTAAAACTAATGCAATTCCATCAGCCCCAGGGAGGAGGATAGGAAAGGTAGAAGATACTACAGTTACACTCAAGTAGGCACCTATACCTGCTTCTACATCAAGAACCTCATCATACAGAAGGCTCTGACTCCTGATCATCAATAGAATCGACCATCCTGTCAAGATGATCAAAGGGATCAAAGGCTAAAACATTTTTAGGAATTAAATAATAATGTTTATTCTTTCCGGAATGATCAAGTTTCTGGTTATTTCATCTTAGTCCTAGAAAACAATTTGGTTCAGTTTCCAAGGCCGAATAAACCAAATAAAGAATGAGATCAAGATCTTCCAAATTATTTTTCCTTTCACCATTTGTTTGAGAATCCCATCCAGGAATGTTTTGTTTTCAAAGACCTCTTGAAAAAGATGGTAGATTCTGGACAAGTGAAACTGAAAAGTTCATCAGCTCAAGTACCATGTTTTTCTACTACTAAACTATAGGATGAAGGAAAATGGAAGTAAGTCAAAAGTAAATAATGTGTAGAAATATGATGATTGGATGATCAAGAAAATGATCAACCAAACTCATTCCATTTTACAAACACAGTTGAAACAATCTACTGTGTCTTCTTCCACTCCCACTATATAAATATCACCTTCATCAAAAGGTCATTCATCAAAGAAGAAAAGTGATCATAAGGATAAAGAATATTTAGAAGAATATGAGCTCATGTTAAGTAAAAATTTGTACTTGACCCTGTCATATTTCATGCCATATATTTCAAAAGCATAGGCACCGCCCCACCAAATGGAACAACTATAATTAACCCATTAAGAGAATATTCACCAAATGAAGAGTCGATCTTTGGTTCTGTCAACGTTATCCACTTAACAGATCCTTATACTAATGGTAATTATGATTATAATGAGCCATAATTCCTTGTACCAAATTTGGGAACCAGAAGAAGAGGCCAAGGTTGAAGATACAAGGGAAGATGTGGGAATTCTTATAGCATCCCGACCTTTTCTTTCATTACTATTACATAATTTTAAAGATAAACAACATAATAGAATTACACATATAGGATTCAGAGGTTTAGTCTCTTGGGGAAACTAGGACCATGCATAAAAAAAACAACATCAAGCATAACCATTCATTTAATTTCTTCTTCTATAGCTTCTTATTGGAACTTGTCCTCTCCTTAGTACATGTATCCACCTGAGGATATACATCAAAAGGGGTGAGATAAAATCCCAGTAAGAGGACATATAAGAACAATATATCATGGGGTGAGCATAATCATGACATAGGCAAAAGATCATGAACATGATAGGAGCATAAATAAAAGACTTGAAATGTGGCAATGCATAAAAATGAAACATCATGTCTTAGTGGTTAAATACCACACATACTTGTAAACCAAGCTAGAATATTGTTCACACATCATTTCACATTTACTCATGAGATTCATCACTTTACCCAATGCATTGGAGCGATGTATAATTCCAGGCGCACCCGTCACATTTAAACATTCATATTGCGCTATATAATTTCGGGTGCACCTGTCACATCATAACATTATCATTTATCATGCATTCCACAATGAACATATAACATAAATAAACATAAATAACCCATGAAAAGGAATAGGTTTCATCTCATAAGAACACATTCATAACTTTGGGTTCCCAAAAGAAATAGGGAACAATATACTTGATACAAGAACCATCAACCATGAATGAGAGGTAAAAGTTGAGTTCTTAAAAGAAGAGTTTTTTTGGAAAACATTTGGATTGACATAAAAACCCTTTGAAAACATGTATACCCCAGAAAAGGAAATAAAATTATGAACAAATTATCTTTAAGGAGTTACCATATCAAAAATGGATTGAAAGAGGAAGAACCCGAAGGATGAAAGTTGGGTTCGAGAATTTCCCCTTACCTTGCACCTGAATGCTTACTTCTATTTAATGTCTTGTATAATGACATTATATTCATTAATTAGAAATCCAGAACCATGTGTACATTAATATTTTTCATTCTGGTTTCATTATGTCATATTATGTTCCTTTGAATGACTTATAGAGTTAAAAACATTGTTCGGGGATGTTCGTTTTTATGGTTTTTCTTGGGTGGTTCACTTGTATTCTTAAATTGATGTTTGGATAGAAAATGAGTAAACATACAGAACTGATATTACATGTTATTAATGAGATTAAAGGAGTTTGAATTATCTTATAATGAATCACATTATATCCATGTGGATGAATCATTAGATAAGAATCAAATGAAGATTGTGTGGGTTAATTTGAGTGGTTTTTCGATCACAAAGAACTTGTTTTAATTTATCCCTTAGTAATATGTTCATAAGTCAGTTCCAGAACATTAAATAGGACATAATACGTATAACATATTCCGTTTCAACCATAAAAATGGTTTCATGACCATATTTGAAGGTATAAATGGAAGAAGAGAGCATGTCGTTTTTGAAGGTGATAAATTAACACCTCATGAACAACATTCTCTTTAATAAAAAAAAGGAAGATGGAAAGGGTGTGGGGTGATATAATATCCCATTGGAATCATAAAATTACATTATATGTATAATACAGGAGTTACAAAACAATTTGGATGAATATAGGTGGGGAGATATCAAGAAAGGAACTTGAACTTGAAAGGGAATTAAAGGAGAAGAGGGGAGGAAATTACCTCTTAAATCATCCTCTTAAGATCCTCTTTAAGGAAGCTGGGATTGGTCTTTTGATGATACCAGGAGATTTTGGACGTGGGGGAGGTTCTAGGGAAGATGTTTGGGAAGAGTTTAGAGAAGTCTTGGAGCTTGAGAGGTGTGAGGAAATGAGGGAGTGAAGGGTAGCTTTTATAGTGGAGGGGAGAGGGGTTTCCATAATATAAAATTCATTAGTTTATTAATTTCCCCTACGATAAGGAATAGTGAGTCTTGTATGACCAATAATAGTAATTTTATAATTTAATCCTGAACCAAGTGGGATTACATCAGTATAACATCATCGATACCTCAATTAATACATTATTTAGCATTTATTGTGAATTATCAGATTCTACTATTCATCAAAAATTCAAGTATCTCAGAAAAATTCCAAAAATTCACCCCAACCATTTTTCGATGTGTAGAATCCAAAAATTAATTCCATTTTTAAAAAATAATTTTATAAATATTATTAATTTAATATTTAATTAAAATCATAATTTACTTAAAAAACAGTTTTTAAGATTAAAACTGATTTAAAGTGCTTTCAAAAATTACATAGGGTCTTACAAAATTATCTAAAAACTATAAGACATTGATTAAATAATTTATGAATACATTTTTGGGAATAAATATTCTTTTAAATTAATTAATTAATTATAATTAATTATTTATGACTTACAAAATACCAAAATGTTTACTAAGGTCAAATTGTCACTTTCAAAGATGTCTAAATTTTATTTAATTATTCATAGGTAATGTTACTCTTAGGTTGGATGATTTACTATTCATAATGGTCACATTACTATTCATAAGGGTATGTTACTATTCATAAGGGTAGGTCACTATTCACCAAAAATTATTTTTGTTTTAGTAGACTCCAAAAAACATCTAGAACATAACCGTGTATGTCAGATTTTCAAAATTCAAAACATAGAAGTGAAAATATTATGTTTAAAGGTCACTTATCACTTAGTAGTTAGTTATTTTATGTTTTCATGTTATTTTATGACATAAATATAAGAAAGGTATTTCCATTGAAAAACTTTGGGTCGTTACATTCTTTACCCCTTAAGAAATTTTGCCCTCAAAATTTTGTTTTACATAAACATGTGAGGGTAATTCTCCTTCATTGCCTCTTATGGTTCCCAAGTTGCTTCCTCAAACTTATGGTTCCTCCACAACACTTTGACAAGATGGGTTTTCTTGTTTCGTAGAATCTTATCACTTCGGTCCAGAATCTTTACCGGCTACTCCTCATAGGAGAGATCATCTTCCAGCTGCACCACCTCTGAGTTTAGTACATGTGAGGGGTCTGGCATGTACTTCCTCAGTAGTGATACATGAAACACATCATGAACTTGATCCATATTCGGTGGAAGTGCAAGACGATAGGCCATGTCTCCTATGCGGTCAAGGATTTCAAAGGGGAAAATATACCTTGGGCTTAGCTTCCCTTTCTTCCCGAATCACATGACTCTCTTCCATGGAGATATTCAAAGGAAGGCTTTATCTCCAACGTCGAACTCAAAGTCCCTTCGACGGTTGTCAGCATAACTCTTTTGCCGACTTTGAGCAGCTTTGATGTATTTCTGGATGACTTGAACCTTCTCTGTCATCTCCTGAACAAGATCGGGTCCAAGTAGCTTTCTTTCTCCAACTTCATCCCAACAGGTTGGAGTTCTACATCTCTTCCCATAAAGAGCTTCATACGGATCCATCTGAATACTCGAGTGGAAGCTATTGTTGTATGAGAACTCAACCAATGGGATATGCTGATCCCATCCACCTTTTAATTCAAGAGAGCAGGCTCTTAGCATATCTTCAAGCGTCTGATTAATCCTTTCAGACTAGCCATCAGTTTGGGAGTGATAGGCCGTGCTGAAATTTAATTCAGTACTCAAAGCATATTGAAGGCTCCTCCAGAATTTAGATGTGAACCTTGGATCATGGTCATAGATAATCGAGAGTGTAACACAGTACAGTCTCACCACTTCCTTCACATGTATCATTGCAAGTTGTTCAAGCGAGAGGTCTTCCCGAATAACGATTAAATGGGCAGTGTTGGTGAGTCGGTCAACCACAACCCATATCACATTATTTCCCTTTGACGCCCTCAGGAGACCCGTGAAAAAGTCCATAGTAACATTTTCCCATTTCCACATGGGTATAGGCAATTACTGCATCATACCTTTGGTCTTTTGTCGCTCAGATTTAACTTGCTGACATACCAAGCACCTTTATATATATTCCGCAATCTCCTTCTTCATGTTATCCCACCAGAAGTGTTCTCGGAGATCATGGTACATCTTGGTACTCACAGGATGGATATAGAAAGTTGAGCTATGTTCATTATCCAAAAGCTCCTTCTTTATCCCGGGTGATGAAGGCACACAAAGCCATGTTCCAAACCGAATCACACCATCATCGTCAATATGGAACTCTTGGAGCTTCCCTTCCTTTATTGCATTCACCCTCTTTTGTATCTCCCCATCATCCCTTTGTTCTTCTTTAATCTTCTCTTGGATGGATGGTTGAGCAATAATTTGGGAAAGTTAGGATGTATCCCCTTCCCTTATGCTTTCCAAATCCATCCTTTCCATATCCAAGAAGATCGGGTCTTTCTCAATCCGCAACATGGATAGAGTAGTAGGTTCTTTTCTTCTTAGAGCATCAGCTACCTTGTTCACCTTTCCAGGATGATAGTGAATAGAGAAATCGTAATCCTTGATTAGCTTTAACCATCACCTTTGACGCATGTTGAGGTCCTTTTGTGTGAATATATACTTCAGGCTCTTGTGGTCGGTGTATATGTCACACTTCTCTCCATAAAGGTAGTGCCGCCATATTTTCAAGGAAAAAATCACGGCTACCATCTCTAGATCATGCATCGGGTAGTTCTGCTCATGGATCTTCAACTATCATGAGGCGTAGGCTATCACATTATCATTTTTCATGAGTACACAACCCAAGTATTTCTTTGAATCATCATTGTATATCACAAAACTTTCTCTACTTTTTGAGAGTGTGAGTACAGATGCAGTGATTATCCTTCTATTTAGCTCCTTGAAGCTTCCATCACATTCTTCTGTCCAGACATACTTTACCCCTTTCCTTGTTAACTTAGTTAGCGGGCTTGAAAATCGTGATAAGTTTCTCACAAAACGTCGGTAGTACCCAGCTAATCCAAGAAAACTACAGATTTCTGTGACACTAGAGGGCCTGGGCCATTCCTCAATCACCTTTGTTTTTGAAGGATCCACATAAATTCCCTCACTTGTGATCACATGTCACAATAACGTGACTTGATTCATCCAAAAGTCACACTTTCTGAACTTGGCGTACAACTTATCCTTTCTCAATGTCACCAAAACAAGTCTTAGATATTCTTCATGCTCCTCCTTTCTCTTGGAGTAAATGATAATATCATCGATAAACACTACCACAAATTTGTCAAGGTAATTTCTAAAGACTCTATTCATCAAATCCATGAAGATTTCAGGGGCATTAGTAAGTCCAAAGGGCATCTCCAAAAACTCATAGTGCCCATACCTTGTTCGGAAGGCAGTCTTCTGAATATCTTCCTTCTTCACCTTTACTTGATGATATCCAGAACAAAGATCCACTTTGGAGAAGTATTGAGATCCTATTAACTAGTTGAACAAGTCATCAATCCTTGGGAGAGGATACTTGTTATTTATGGTGATCTTGTTGAGTTCCCGATAATCGATACACAGTCGCATGGTTCCATCCTTCTTCTTCACAAAGAGCACTGGCGCACCCCAAGGCGATGCACTAGGGCGTATGAACCCTTTGTATAGATGATCTTGCAACTGCTTATTTAACTACTCCAGTTCGATAGGATCCACCCTATAGGGGAACGTTGAGATAGGAGTAGCTCCAGGTATGAGTTCAATTGATAACTCTACCTCACGATCCGGGGGAATTCCGGGTAACTCTTCGGGAAATACATCACCGTATTCCCTCACGATGGGAAATTCCTCAAGGTTGGAACTTTCCTTCGACTCAACCATTTGGGCGAGGTATGCTTCTTCATGGGGAATCAACAACCACACCATTGAAGGATTTTTCAAAGGAGATTCATGATCTTCCTTATATTTTTAGAGGAGCATGGGATGGTTCGGAATATGAAAAGATATTTCCTTTTCTCAACAGTTGATATGTTCTCTATATAACGAGAGACAATCCATTCCCATTATAGCATCAAATTCTACCAATGGAAGTATTACGAGATTTTCTGGAAGAATCTTCCCACATACGCCAACAGGAGAAGAGTCCAACACTTGGGTTGCAATGATTGAACCACTTGGTGTTTTTACAGATATCTCTACTTCAAGGTTTCGGGGCCTTGATTCTATAGTTCTAGAAAACTTGCAAGATATAAAGGAATGCGTAGAACCAGAATCAAATAAGACTTTTTCCATTCTTGAGTGAATAGGAAGTGTACCTTGTATGAATTCATTATCATGATCCATCTCCGCAGTAGTGATGACATAAGCCTTCCCTTGTTCCTTTGGATTTTGTGGCTGCTAACGCTGATTACCCTTGAGGGCTCGAGGTTTAGTGCCCTGGTTTGCATAGTGCCCTAGCTCCCTACAGATGTAGCATTGAACCATGAGTGGTTCTCTCCTTTCATCGGCTACATTCTCCTTCCTTTTCGTGTCTTTTCGACACTCGTGAGCATGGTGTCCTTCTTTCCCACACTTGAATAATTTCCCCATCCCTTTGAGGCAGTTCCCATTATGCAACTTCCCACATTTTTGGCATGTGGGTCGTTAATTTCTCTTCTCACCTTTATCATTAGATCCAGAAACTTGAAACTCCATATTTCTCTTCTTATCATCATAGACATGAGACCATTCTCCAAACTCCATCTCCACATTGAGAGCACACCGAACAACTTCTTCAAAACTCCCATAGTCTCGAATTGCAAGAGCCTTTATAAGGTGTGGTTTTAATCCACTAAAGAATCTATCAATTTTGATATCATTGTTGATAACAAAACCCGAAGCATACCTTGCAATCCTTGTGAAATTCGCTTCATAGGTTGTGATAGATTCTCCTTCTTTTTGCTTGATCTCTATGAATTTTCTCTCCATCTTCGGCGAAGAGATCGTGGGAAGTACTTATTAAGAAACATTATCTTCAAGTCTTCCCATTCCATCTCTTCAATTTCCTCCCTTGGCTTGGTGTTCTTAATCAAAGCCCACCATTGATCAGCTTCTCCATCTAGATGATAAAAGGCTAGAGTTACCTTCTCCATATTAGAACAATAAAGAACAGAAAAGATCTTCTCCATGGAGTTGACCCATTGTTCCGAAACTAGTGGATCGAAAGATCCACTAAACGTCGGTGGTCGTTGCTGCATAAAACATTCGATAGCTAGTTGATCCATCTTTGGTGAAGGAGGATGTTCCCCATTATTATGGTTATTATTCATAACCTGAGATAATTGGGTAATCATCTCCATGAAGTTTTGAACTCCACCTCCCAAATCATTGGGGATGTCATTCGGGAAATCGTTGCATTGGCCCTCACATGAGTTGTTGGCCTGATTTCTCCTGGTTCCCACCATTTTCTAAAATAGAAAAGGTTAGAACAAAACATAACTAAACAAGTCATGAATAACTTATTTATATAAAAAATTTATACCAAAAACATAACATATTGGATCCCTAGGTAAATATTCTTGTGTAAATTTTTGTACCTAGTCTCATGCTATAGGTTTTCTTTAGGGTTCACTAATCCTAATTCCCAAATTAACTAAACCTTGCCTCTGATACCAACTATAGCATCCCGGCATTTTCTTACTTTACTATTACATAATTTTTAAGATAAACAACATAATAGCATTACACATAGAGGATCCATAGGTTTAGTGTCTTGTGAAAACTAGGACCATGCATAACAAATACAACATCAAGCATAAACATTCATTTAATTTCTTCTTCTATAGATTCTTATTGGAACTTGTCCTCTCCTTAATACATGTAGCCACCTGAGGATATACATAAAAAGGGGTGATCCAAAAGCCTAGTAAGAGGATAGATAAGAACAATATAGCATGGTGTGAGCATAATTATGACATAGGAAAAAGATCATGAACATGAGAGGAGAATAAATAAAATACTTGAAATGTGGCAATGCATAAAAATGAAACATCATGTCTTAGTGGTTAAATACCACACATACTTGTGAACCAAGATAGAATCTTTTCAAACATCATTTCACATTTACTCACGAGATTCATCAATTTACCCAATGCATTGTAGTATTGTATAATTCTGGGCACACCCGTCACATTTAAACATTCATATTTCGCTATATAATTCCGGGCGCACCCGTCACATCATAACATTATCATTTATCATGCATGCCACAATGAACATATAACATAAATGAACATAACTAACCCATGAAAATGAATGGGTTTCATCTCATAATAACACATTCATAACTTTGGGTTCCCAAAATAAAGAGGGAACAACATACTTGATACAAGAACCATCAACCATGAAAGAGAGGTAAAATTTGAGTTCTTAAAAGAAGAGTTTTTTTTGGAAAACATTTGGATTGACATAAAAATAATTTTAAAACATGTATATCCCAGAAAAGGAAATAAAATGATGAAAAAATTATCTTTAAGGAGTGACCATATCAAAAATGGATTGAAAGAGGAAGAACCCAAAGGATGAAAGTTGGGATCGAGAATTTCCCCTTACCTTGCACCCGAATGCTTCCTTCTATTTAATGTCTTGTATAATGAAATTATATTCATTAATTAGAAACCCAAAACCATTTTTACATTAATAGTGTTCATTCTGGTTTCATTATTTCATATTATATTCCTTTTGATGACTTATAGAGTTTAAAAACATTGTTCGGGGATGTTCGTTTTTATGGTTTTTCTTGGGTGGTTCACTTGTATTCTTAAATAGAAGTTTGGGTAGAAAATGAGTAAAAATCAAGAACTGATATTACATGTTATTAATGAGATTAAATGAGTCTTAATTATCTTATAATGAATCACATTATATCCATGTGGATGAATCATTAGATAAGAATCAAACGAAGATTGTGTGGGTTAATTTGAGCGGTTTTTCGATCACAAAGAACTTTATTTAATTTATCCCTTAGTAATATGTTCATAAGTCAGTTCCAGAACATTAAATAGGACACAATACATATAAAATATTCTGTTTCAACCATAAAAATGGTTTCATGACTAGATCTGAAGGTATAAATGGAAGAAGAGAGCATGTCGTTTTTGAAGGTGATAAATTAACACCTCATGAACAACGATCTCTTTAATAAAATAAAAGGAACAGGGAAAGGGTTTGGGGTGATATAATATCCAATTGGAATCATAAAATTACATTATATGTATAATAATGGAGTTAAAAAACAATTTTTATGAATATAGGTGGGGAGAGATCAATAAAGGAACTTTAACTTGAAAGGGAATTAAAGGGGAAGAGGGAAGGAAATTACCTCTTAAATCTTCCTCTTGAGATCATTTTTTAGGAAGCTAGGATTGGTCTTTCGATGAGACCAGAAGATTTTGGACATGGGGGAGGTTCTAGGAAATATTTTTGGGCAGATTTTAGAGAAGGCTTGGATCTTGAGAGGTGTGAGGAAATGAGGGAGTGAAGGGTGGCTTTTATCATGGAGGGGGAGGGGTTTCCTTAATATAAAATTCATTAGTTTATTAATTTCCCCTAATACAAGAAATAGTGAGTCTTGGATAACCAATATTAGTAATTTTATAATGTAATCCCGAACCAAGTAGGCTTACATCAGAAGAACATCATCGATACCTCAATTAATACATTATTTAGCATTTATTGTGAATTATCGGATTCTATTATTCATAAAAAAATTCAAGTATCTCAGAAAAATCCCAAAAATTTACCCCAACCACTTTTCAACGTGTAGAATCCAAAAATGAAGTCCATTTTTCAAAAATAATTTTCTAAATATTATTAATTTAATATTTAATTAAAACCATAATTTACTTTAAAAACAGTTTTTAAGATTAAAACTGATTTATAGTGCTTTCAAAAATTACATAGGGTCTTACAAAATTATCTAAAAACTATAAGACATTTATTCAATAATTTATGAATACATTTTAGGGAATAAATATTCTTTTAAATTAATTAATTAATTATAATTAAATATTTATGACTTACAAAATACCAAAATGTTTACTAAGGTCAAATTGTCACTTTCAAAGATGTCTAAATTTTATTTAATTATTCATAGGTAATGCTACTCTTAGGTTGGATGATTTACTATTCATAAGGGTCACATTACTATTCATAAGGGTATGTTACTATTCATAAGGGTAGGTCATTATTCACCAAAAAATATTTTTGTTTCAGTAGACTCCAAAAAAATCTAAAACATAACTGTGTATGTCGGATTTTCAAAATTCAAAACATAGAAGTGAAAATATTATGTTTCAAAGTCACTTATCAATTAATATTTCGTTATTTTGTGTTTTCATGTTATTTTATGACATAAATATAAGAAGGGTATTTCCATTGAAAAACGTTGGGTTGTTACAATTCTAAAAACCACCATTTTAACTCTACCCCCTTCTCGAACCATATATGCAGCAGAAACTTATGGAAGAGCCCTTTAGTGGGACCAATAGGAACAAGGAATTTCTTCCATAAAAGACAGGTTCAGTTTTGGCATAATTATTTTGGAGGACCGATTAGAAGTCACATTTTATTCTTCTCATCAAGTGAGTGGATCTAATCAGTCTGATTTACCAATGCCAGAAGTATTTATAGCTTTTTCTTCAACACAAAATACGTCAATATCAGAGGCATAAACTTCCAAAGCACCTAAAAACCCACATCTACATGCTGGAAAAAACAGACCTTTGGACCAAAAGTATGATGACTTGAAACAATTGGCCCAGGTACCAACCAAGTTATCAATTCTGGATGCTTTGAATCAGTTAAAAGATTTGCGAGAAGCACTCATTGAGGCTCTATCAAGTCCTCAAGAGTTTGAAACTGAAGTTGTTACTGGTGAAGTTTAGCATATAGAGAATGATCCTGCATAATTTCATGCAGTCATATATTTTACAGGTGATGATGAAAATGATATGGTACATGGGCATATCAGAACTTTTTATTTTTCTGATAAAGTCAATGACATAAACATTTGATGAGCCTTCATTGATAATGGCTCTAGAGTCAATCTCATTACCATTCATACACTTCGTCGATTGGGCTTGACTAAATCCGAATTATCTACTTCCAATTTAATTTTGCATGATTATATTAAAAATGAAAAAGAACCTCTGGTATAAATTACACTCAGAACTCATTTTGGAGATCTTGTTTCAAATTCATACTTCATGGTTGTTTGTTAGGACACAACCTTCAATATTCTTCTTTGAAGCCCTTGGTTGCATCAACATGCAGCCATACCTTCATCATACCACTAGTGCCTTAATTACTATTTCAATAGTAAAATCGGGATGTTTTATGGTGACAATGATCCATTTAAAATGTTTGAATCTCAATACATTAAGGAAAAGTTTTATCACACAAATACAACAATCTCCAAGAAAAACGAGATAACCAGAGTTAATGATCTGAATGGATTAGAAAATATAGCAGCAAATACATTCATTCATTTTAGTACAGATTTTGTGCTACCCATCAATCAAATTGAAAGGGTAAAACTATATCCAAAGACTTTCCCAATAACTTCCATAATGTCAATTGTGGAAATTGAGCCTAACAATATGGGAAAATTATTGATACACCAAGAAATGATGGAAGCCTAAATGGAGATGTTTTAATTTCATCTGTTGAACTACAATAAGCCACTACTTCATCAATAAGAGTAGAAGAAATTGTAGAAATTCTAGTGGAAGACAAATATGTTGATTCTCAATTGATAAATCCCTCTTTATTACCATAGGACAACCCTTCATCATCAGTAGGGTCAGATATGGCAGCCTCTTCTTCAGGATGTTCAAATACTGACTCCCCCTATAACTCATGGAGTTTAGCCTTATCATCTACAATGAAAGTGGAAACAGAAGAGGTAACACATAATGAAGAAGAAGAAAAATATCTTGGGTGTTCTCTTCAAGAATTTGAGGAAGGTGTCTCTACCATCGTGGATGAGCTCAGAGGAATTAATTTGGGTACAAAAGAAGATCCAAGCCCCACTCTAATTAGTGCTGATATGACCTATGAAGAGAAAGAGGTGTATACTTCCTTTCTAAAGAAACATAGAGATCTATTTTCTTGGAATTATACATAAATTCCAGGTCATAATCCTGATGTAGACACCCATCATTTGAGTTTTCTAGAAGAACATTGTGGATTCAAGTAAGCAGCAAGAAGAACACACCCAACTCATGACTCCAAAATTAAAGCTGAAGTTGATAAGATTATAAAGTCTAACTTTGTTAGAGAAGTTCTATATCCTAAATAGCTGGCCAATATTGTCCCAGTGAAAAATAAGAATGGGAAAATCAGAGTTTTCATTGAATTTAGAGATCTTATCCTGTATTATCCTAAAGATGATTTTCTAGTTCCGATTATAGAGTTTTTAATTGATGCAACAGCTAGCTTTGAATCTCTTTCCTTCATGGATGGTTACTATGGGTATAATCAAATCTGTATAACCCCAGAATATGAAGAATTTATAGTATTTAGATCCCCTCAAGGTGTGTTTTTCTATCGGGCAATTCCCTTTGGTTTAAAATATGTAGGCGCAACATACCAGCATCCCATGCACCATATATTTAAACCCTTATTAGGAATATTTGTTGAATTTTATATGGATGATTTAGTGGACAAATAAAAAAATGATCTAATCACTTGGCTGATTTGGAAACCATATTCCATAATCTTTGGAGACACAGTTTGAAGATGAACCCCTTGAAATGTATGTTCGGGTTAACCTCAGGAATGTTCCTTGGATTCGTTGTATGAAATCGTGGTATCGAAGTTGATCCTAAGAAAAGAAAATCAATAATTTTTATGTCTCCTTCTAAAAATTTGAAATAATTAAGAGGACTCCAAGGAAACTTGGCCTATATTCAGTTCTTTATCACCAATTTGGTAGGAAAGTGTTTTACATTCACCAGATTAATGAAAAGGGGAGACACCTATCAATGGAATGAAGACTGCCATGAAGCATTTGATTCCCACCAGAAATATCTCTTTATTCCACCAATATTAAGGCAACTCGTTTAAAGAAGAACACATATTCTTTATGTTACAGATTTAGAGCGATCACTAGGTTCCTTCCTTGATCAAAAGAATGATTCTGGGAATGAAAACATCCTTTACTATCTCAGTTTAACTATGCTTGATGCAGAAACTTGATGTTCAAGTATTGAAAAGTGCTGCCTAGCATTAATATTTGCAGTTCAGATATTGAGGCACTACCTGCAACAACATGAGTTCCAATTGGTATCTTTCAATAACCCGCTCGAATTTATCCTCAGTCGTCCTATTCTTATAGGGAATCTGGCACAATGGGCAATTATTTTTCAACAATATGATATCCATTTTGTGCTTCAAAAGGCAATAAAAGGCCAAGATCTGGCTGAATTCCTTACTGAACATCCATATATAGAAGATACATCATTAAATACTGAGATTCCTGATGAATAGGTATTCTTTATTCAGGATAATTCCCAAAAATGGGAAATTTACTTTGATGGTTCTTCCAGATGTCCAATAGGGAAGATAATGGAAAACCCTAAACTGAACAAAGTTTGGTTAGGAATTGTCCTTATTTTCCCAAAAAAAGAAGTGTTTCCTTATTCCGTTCTATTGTCAGAAGGTGGTACCAAAAATGAGGCGGAGTATCAAGATCTCATTGTAGGTTTGGAATTGGAACTTCAGGTGAAAATGAATCACTTGAAGCTAAAAGGTGATTCAGAATTGGTAATCCAGCAAATCGATGGGGAATATTCTATTAGAAAATAAGAGTTAATCCTTCTGTGTGACTACGTAAGAGGGTTAATGGCGAAATTTCCCTCAGAGATGACATTTTCCTATGTCCTGTGATCACAAAATACCCAAGAAGATGCACTGGCTAATATAGCTACAACCTTGGCAGATCCAAATCAAGATGAGACGGTCATTAGCATAGCCCATCATCATGTGGTCTCACCTTTTTTCAAACTAGAATGAAATAAATTAATGAAATTAGCCATATTTATGAGCCATATGGTCATACCATGAGATGGATAATACCCATCATGGAATATCTTCAAAATAGAGTACTTCCACCGAATAGGGATGAAAAAGAACATATCTAGTGATGAGTAACCAATTTTAGTCTTTATGATAGTCCAAACCCCTAAAAGATCCTCTACAATAGAGGCTTTGATGGAATACTCTTAAGATGTATTGATAGATAAGAGACTACAACTGTTAAGAAAGAAGTACATTCAGGAGCTTGTGCTGTCCACCAGTCTGGGCACAGACACTCTAATCAGATCTGATGGATTCAATACTTTTGGACTTCAATGATGCAGGATTTCATAGATTTTACAAAGAAATGTCATCCCTACCAAGTGCATTACAATTTCATTTATCAACCCCTAGAGTTTCTACATACAAATAAATACTCCTGGCCATTTTCCACATGGGGGATGGATGTAGTAGGGCCTTATCCTACAGCTACATCAAAAAAACTCAAGTATATCTTTACTATTACTGACTTCTTTTCTAAATGGGCTGAAGCAATACATATCAAAGAATTCGGAGCCATAATAATTTTTAGTTTTGTCAAAACCAATATCATCACTATATTTGATGCCCCACATTCTATTTTGATAGAAAATGGCACCAATTTTTGTTCTACTGAGGTAAAAAATTTATATCATGAACATAATATCAAATCCAACCATTCGTCTCTCTATCATGCAGCGACCAATGGATAGATAGAGGCCTTCAACAAGACCCTATCAAATATACTCCAGAATATGGTGGATAAAGATAAGTAATCATGGCCTAATAAACCTTTTAATGGTTTATGGGCTTATCGGACCACTACTTATACATCCACCCAAGAAACTCCTTATTCGCTGGTATATGGAATAGAAGCAGTTTTTCCAATTGAGATGCAATTTCCTTCACTCAGAGTTGAAATTTGTGATCAGTTATCCATAGATGAGAGGTATCAGAAATGGTTTAATGAGTTGGAACGATTAGACGAAAAAATATTGCATAATCTGTATCACCTAGAAGTCTATTAGAACATAATAGTGTGAAATTTTAACAATAAAGTTCTCCTCCATTCATTTCTTCAATGAGAATTGGTATTGGTCTGTAGGACTCCAATGATACCAAAGAAGAAACCTCCAAATCTTGAGCCAAAGCGGGAAGGACCTTATCCATACATAAAGTCTATTCAAATGGGATTTATTCCCTAATCTAAATGGATGGAGATCTTATTACAACTCCAACCAATGCTAGGTTCTTAAAGAAATAATTTGTGTAATTATACATATCATCCTCACTGCAAGAATTAAAACCGCACAGTGCCAATGACCTTTCTGCAAGACTAAAAACTACCCAGCCCCCAACTTCCTCACTGAAAGACTTAAAATTTCATAATATAATTTCCTATTTTCAAGAAATTAAAATTCATAACAACCATAAGTTTCCATGCTTCATGAAGTTAAAATGAGAAGCATATTCTTCCTTGTCACGTGACGTTAAACTACATGACATCCTTTTTCCTTGTTGCATGACTTTAAACTGTATGGCTAACGTTTCCTCTATTTGACGTTAGAAGCTTCCATAATCAAACCTCATTTACATCATCACTACTACTTAGTAGCACATGAGTCCATCTCTTTCCTTTGTATAAGTAAGATATGCATAGAGACCTTATTTCAAGAACTATGTATGGCTTGATTCTCATTTTCAATGAGATATGTAGAGATGCCTAAATCTCTAATTTTGGGCCCGACCACAATAAAAAAATCTTCTTATTTTATTTTCTCCTCCTATATATGATTCATATCTATAAAGAGTGTTTCTTTAAGATATATGACTTGGTCCTTATACCAGTTTATGTCTTAAGATTTACCGTTCGCTCAGAACGTGTAAAAAATCCCCCATTTTTCATGTCAAACTCGATTGGAATGAGGAATGATTGTTTCAAGAACTACATATGGCTTGATTATCATTTTCAATGAGATACGTTGAGATGCCTCGATCTCCGATCTTAGTCATATCCACAATAATAATAAAAACTCTTCCTTGTATAAGAATCGGACCTGCATTGGGAATGTTTTTAAGAACCATATATGACTTGATTATTTTCCTTACAAGATACATAGTGACACTTGGGTTTTATCCCTCAATCCAGTTACAATATGTCTTTCTTTTCACATCGATTCATTTTCTCCCTTACCACGTGACATCAAACTGCATGGAAATCTAACACCCCCATTCTTCATCCGTATCACCTTTGTATTATAGAAGAAACTCTTACTTGTAACGTCCCAGTTCTGGAAGCCGCCTAGAGGCACCCCGTACCTGGTTGGTCACATGGCCTCAAGCACATTTCCTCAAACGCCAGAGGTTTCCAACTAGCAGTAAGGGCTTTGGGTGTGATATTGGGGAAACTATTCCCTCATTGGAAGAGTAACACATCAGAAGAAAATAATAGCAATGCTGTAAATAGTAATAATCAATACAAAGGTGAATGATGGAACTGGAAGAAATAAATAGTTGGAACATATATATAATGATGCATGATACATATGTCTAGGAAATCAGCCAAACAAGTCACAATGTGGGAATATAAATAGTACTAAACCAAAGTACAAAAGAAAACAGATAAATAGCTCCTCATCATCGCAAGCTTAAGCTTGGTCCCATGCACTCCAACTCCACATCAAGTTAAGTACCTAAAGTAGAAGGGTGCTTGAACTTATCTATACCTGTAATAATATAATCTATTTGGGCCAAAAATCATGAACCAAATAGGGTGTGAGACTAAATCCCAGTAGGCAACCACCCGAAGATCTGTGCCTAACTGTCAGTGAATATATATGGCAGGTAAATAAAAAAGATACAGTAAACAAGAAGGTATACAACAATAAACAATTCCACATATCAAATAAGCAGCTAATCAAGCAATGTAACCCTATGGGAAGTACACGCAGCCTATCCCCTCTGGTTCAGTCATAAGAATATATATAGACTCTCTTAGGAAGAACTCACAGTCAATTCCTCTTATAGTCAAAATTGATTCAAGACTCTCTAAGGAAGCTCACACAGTCAATTCCCCTTATAGTCTAAGGTAGTCAAGGAATCTCTGAGGAAGATCACATGGTCAATTCCCCTTATATCCCCAAGTGGTCAAAGACTCTCTGAGGAAGCTCACTCGGTCAATTCCCTTTATAGTATAAAATGGTTCAAAGACTCTCTGAGGAAGCTCACTCAGTCAATTCCCCTTATAGTCTACTACACCAGGTTCTCGTGGCCCTATGAAAGTCAATGAGCATAGAAATGAAATACGGACAAAGAAAACCTCAAGAAATACTTGGATAATTGGTCTACAGCATGTCAAGAATGTCGGAAAAATAAACACTCCACCCTGTAACACTAGTCATGGGTAAACAGGCAAGGTGGCCAGAAAAAGATAAGCAGGATCAAACAGTCGTAAACAGAACATGCATGGGAAAATACATCCAAAACATGGAAATCAACCCTATTCACATCCAAATAACCTCTACTCAATCATACAAGCATGGAAGGCAATTAACATGGGTAAAACGGTAACCGCACAATACCCCGATTAAGGGTATTGGTCAAAGTTGCAAATATAACTTAATGACATTAAACGAAAAGGAACAAACCACCTACCATGGTGTTGGGTGACAGATATACACTGGAATCGGCCCTGGATTAACCAAGAATGTGATAGATCTGCAAAAACATCTAAAACGTTCAACCCATGATAACATGCAAAAGTGGTGGAATCATGAAACGAGGCTCAAGAAGAAGACAGAGCTTACCGAGTCAATACCAATGCAATCAACGACAGTCAAATCGGAGATCAGATGGAAGCTCGGGGGCTCAGAGGAAGATCCTGGCCATATGGGATCTCTCGGACGAAAAGGACCTAGGAGGAGAAGTTTCTGGCGATTAGACATGACCTCGGTACATTTAATGAAAAAAAATAAAAATTACAGGGTGTACTTGCTGTTTCTATACTCTGCTTTAAGCGGCCTCCAGGTCATCCCCACATGGCTGTGTGCATGACTGCTACACGGCTACCACATGGCCACCTGCAGTAACCGAATACATGGCGTGTACTCATAAAGTACACGGTGTGTACTTCAGAAATTTCCAAAAATTCTTCTTTTTATCAAAAACAACCAGAAAAGGAAAACATACCTTAAAAAGAGATCTGGGTTCTTAACAAATTTACCCCTTAAAAAAATTGATCCTCGAATTTCCCTAGCAAGGAAGCGTAAAAGAAGAAACCCTGAAAAACTCTATCCATTGTGCTCGTACATCAGCCTCCCACTCCCAAGTCTTGTCCTGTACTCGTCTGTGCTTCCATAACACTCATACCAAAGGAATAGACCGGCCACAGAGAACATTTTTACTATGATCAACAATCCAGATAGGATGCTCCTTGAAAGACGCATCCACTTCAAACTCAACCTCCTCGGGTTGGAAAACATGAGACATGACTGAGAAGTAACGTCGAAGTAGAGAAATGTGGAAAACATCATGCATATCCTGGTACCTCTGAGGTAACCGCAACTGATAGGCAACCGGCCCAACTCTCTCCAATACCTCAAATAGACTGACACACCTTAGCGAAAGCTTACCCTGTATCCCTATCCTTCCGTGCCCCAACCTCAGTGTGACACATAGAAAAACCCGATCCCCGTCCTTGAACTCCAGTGGTCGTCTCCGCTGATCAGAATAAGACTTATGATGATACTGTGTAGTAGCCATCCTCTTTTGAATCAACTCTATATACTATGGGGTCTCCTAGACAAGACGAGGTCCCAACAAAGCTTCCTCTCCTGCCTCCATCCAACATAAGTGTGATCAGCATGGATTACCATACAAAGCCTCATAAAGTGCCATATGAGTAGTCTTTTGAACACTATTATTATAGGAAAACTCAACAAGAGGTATGTGCTTCTCCCAAGAACCTACAAAATCCCGAAAGCATGATCGGAGCATGTCCTCAAGCACCTAAATCGTACGCTCAGACTGGCCTTCTATCTGGGGATGGTATGTTGTACTCAAAAGTACCCGTGTACCCAAAGCCTTCTGAAGCCCCTTCCAGACCCAAGAAGTAAAACATGCATCCCTATCTGAAAAAATGGAGTGTGGAACTCCATGAAGGAGTATAATCTCTTAGATGTACAACCATCCCAGATCATCAACACTAAAGTTATCCTTGATCGGAAAGAAGTGAGAAACCTTTGTGAGTCTATCAACGACCAACCATACTATGTAATTCCCTCGAGGAAACCTCATAAAACTGGTCATGAAGTCCATCGCGATATCATTCCATTTTTACTTGGGAACGGGTAACTGCTGCAAAAGCCCTACTGGTCACTGATGCTCTGTAGAGACCCAAAGCTTGACATACATGGACATTACATTACATTTGCGGAATATTTAATACATGAAAAAAACAGACGCCCAAAGATTTTATTAGTTCAGGGTCTTTGGAAACTCAGAACGTAATCTTCTAATCATGGTGAAAGATCTTCAACATCTCCCTAAAATATCTACCCCTTTTTGTTTTCTTACCTAAAACCTTTATTTATATCCTGGGGAAAAGAAAACATAAAAAGGGTGAGCTTAAATACTCAGTAAGGGTAAACATAGAGAACATAAAACAATCCATAAACATTTGAATGCAAAAACTTGAACATAAAATCTAAACATCCAAATCTTGAGCAAAGACATAAATCTTGGAAGTACTTAAGGCATATATCATAATGAATCATCAATCATGATAAAATAGCATGGTAATAAAGCATGTAATTGTGGAAACCATTAAGAACATGTTTTGATTTCCATAGTAGCCAAGGTATTACTTCCATGACCATCTTAGTGGACAAAGTCCCTTCCTGAATCGATTTCACTCCTCGTTTCAGTCCTGTAACACTGAACCAGATTAACTTACCATTACAGACATGTCTATCTCATGAGATATAAATATTTACCCAATGCATTGGAGGTATATATAGGTCCCACCCATCTCATAATGAAATCATTCTTTCGTGTGCCACAAAATCATACATCATACATCATAGCATAACCCATGTAATATAATGGGATTGTTAAATATAATGCCATCATAACATAATCTATATAAAAAATGGATATCATTTCATTATAAGAATAATCAAACCATGTAAATAATGGAGACATTATACTTGAAACAAAAACATATTAAATAATTTCATTGTTAGATTGAAAATAGTTTTGATAAAACACTTGAAATGAATTCTTGAGGAAAATATCCTTTCTTCTTCAAAATAATTTTCTTTTCAAAAAATTCCATGCAATCTTAAAAGAAAAGGGTTTTTTTTTAAAATAATCATGCAATCTTGTAGAGGAAGCTTCATTAAAATGAGACGTTATGAAACCGTAAAAATCTGTTCACCCGTATAAGTTAAAAATAACATTCTCCTCATACTTTTTTCGGAAAACTCAAAAAGTTCCTCGTGTGGTAAACAAAAGTAAGATTTCTTTTATAACATGTGGTAAAATTAAAAATGGGTAAAAAGGCCATTAAACATACATGAAAAAAAATTTATAAAATAGGGACATGGATGATAACAAAAACCCCAGTAAATACTTACGAATAAACAATCTCGGATAAGAGCGAGATTGGAATAGTTATCCCTTACCTTATGTCGGATATGATTTTTATGTATCCGAAACTCCAGCATAATTATTTAAATAATGTCATTGACTAATTAAAGAATCATATTAATTGTTATGATACCATATATACATTACTTATGACTTTATATTACCCTTTCTTTGGTAACTTCGATGTAAAAGCAGCGATTTGGGTAAAATCGTTTTGTTTACTATACGTGTTTCGACTTGTTGTTCTTGATATTATTACTTATATCCTAATTTACCTAATTACAGAATGTAAAACATTATTTATATATAATATATATTCATCATATACATATATATATGATAGATTGATAAATGGAATGAAATACATCATTCATAGAGACGGTAGGCCGTACGTACGCAGGAACACTGTTTCCGTTTCCTTATTGAATTGAATGGAATTAATTATATGAAATATATATATACATAAATACAGTATCATTATTATGTCATATATTTCATTATTATTCATTATATATACTTTATAATCATTCATGAATGGTTAACATGGAGAATGAATCTCATCACGTCGTGGGGACAGTAGTCCGTACGTACGTACGAGCGATGATATCATTATCATGATCGTGGAATTGTATTTAAGTTTATTTATAATATTTAAGAATAAATATAAATTTACAATAATCATATATAGTTATTTATTTACACCATTATACTCATCCAAGTAAGGTGGTGGTCAAAAATAGATTACACCACGGGGTGGAGACGGTATTCCGTACGTACGCACGCGCGGTGATTTCTTTTTCTGTAGGATGGACAGAAGGTGAAATAGGGTTGTTTAATATTTATAATAACATATCAGTATATAAGTAATACTGGTGTTATTACTTTATAGTGAGACAAATAAAGAAGAATAAGTAGAAGAATAAAGAAACTTGAGAGAATCGGAAGAAGAGATTACCTCTTCTTCGACGCACCTCCATTAAGCTTCCTCTTAAGGAAGTGGAGTTGGTATTTTGAGAGGAGAATAACCTCAAGAAAGATTCTAGGGAATTGGAGAAGAGATATGGGAAGGGTTTGGACGAGATTAAAGGCTCAGAAGGTTGTGAAGATAAGAGGGAAGGGGTGCCGTTTTTATAAGGGAGGAGAGGGGAACCTTTGGAAAAACTTAAAATATTATTTTATAATAAAGTCATATTCGGTTTATAATAGCTCCAAATTAATTTATTTCGAAGATAAAGTGAGGATGGGTCTAAATAATCTCAACAAATAGGTTTTAGACAAGTTTATGTTACTATTTTAACCTTATCTTTTAGATTTAACTCTAAGTTAAAGAATTTAACTTTTACCGTGTCTTCTTGTTTTCTTACACTATATGGTTAATAAACATACTATAACCAGACAAACGAACCCCAAGTGGTTCATTATTAATATATATAACCTTATCTAAGTAATTTGGCCAAACCATAGATTTTTATGAATATAATAACAATTAATAATATAATATTTGTTTTAAAAACAATTTTATGTCAATTTTGACACTATTTGGTAATTTATTTTTTTGAAACTCATAACAACATGATTAGTTCGATTAAAGTTAATTAAATCAATACTAACATGTAATATTAACCTATAAAATTATTGGAATTCATAAAAAGTCTCAAATTAAATTTATTTGGGTATTTATAATATCAATTATTTTAATATTTCATTATTTAGGTAATTACTGCATCACCATTGTGTCATAAATAACTTAAATTATTTAATTTCTAAAAATTATAAATAAAATACCATTAGGTAGGAAATATTTTTATCTTTATAATTAATATTTATAGTTGAGTTTATCTTATTTATAACCACATATTAAAAAAATTGTAGTTATTAAACTTTGATTTTAACTATTTTAACTCTTCTTTAAATAAAATAATATTAAATTTTTACATCTAATCCAAGTGGACCTAAAAGGTAATATTTTATTCCTAAGGTTTTTTTTGTCGAATTAAACTTATCCAATAGAATTAAGACATGTGTAAGGGTAATAATAATATCTTTTTTACACTTAATTACCCTATTTACTTTTAACCGTGGTAAATAAAAGTAAAAAGTTACTATTCACCAAAAAATATTTTTATATTATTGAACCACATTTTTACTCCTTGATATTAACCGTGTCTCTCAGATTTTTGAAATTCCATTCACAGAAGCGGTAAAGTTAGGTTTTATGTAAATTTTTAAATTCTCCTAGGAGGTGGGTAAAAGAAGGTGAAAAGTTCAATAAAATTTTAATATATATTAAATTATTATAAAATGACTCAAATTAATTACATTGAACTTATATAGGTATTATGTATCAATTTTTACCTAAAACAAATTTAAATAAAATAAATAATTTTTTAAATAAAGTCGGTTTTTAAATAGTAACCCAGTGTTTTCACTATTTATCAAAAATTGAAAGTTTTCAGAAAAAATACCAAAAATTCATCGTAGGCTAATTTAGATATTCCAAATCCAAAAATGAATTCCATTTTGAAAGATAAAATTTATTAAATTTCAAAAAGTGGGTATTGCTATTCATAACAGCTAGTTCATAATAATATTATAATAATATCTAGTTTAGTGAAACTTAGTATTGCGTATAACACATGCTATCGTGGAAGGTGGCGGTTGCGTGTAATGAAATCCAAGTCAGGGTTGCGTGTAGTGAAAGATTCATTTGTTGTTGCATATAATAGAATCCAACCATATTTCATTTATGCATTGAAGATATATATATATATATATATATATATATATATATATAAACTCAATGTTGCATAAAATAAATTCTATCAAATGAACTTGAAATTGTGTGTAACACGAGCCAAGATTAGTGTTGTGTATACTGCAAGATAATACGGTGCTGCGTATAGAACAAGCTAATTTTGGTGTCGCGTACAACACAAGACATCAATGAAATTAAAGATAATAATTCTCATAAAATCTCGGGTTGTTACATTCTACCCCCCATAAAATGAATTTCACCCTCGAAATTCGTCGGGGTTATAAATCGTTTACTACTTGAAATTTTCTTTAATAGAAACCCACATTGTAAAAAGGAATACTAAAGCTTAATTTTAAAAACTAATTTATGAAATGTAACGGTTTCCAAAACTAACTTATTCCTGGGATTCCACATAGGAGAACATAAATGAAAATAAGAATATGGAAGAGAAATCTAACCGTCAGGTTCTGATGAAGAGTTGTAGAGAACATGGCTATGAAAAATCCAACAATCACAAAGCCATAAATTTGTGATGATCTAAGGTACCATCTGATTCATCAGATATGAGAGTACTAGAACAACATTTTTGGTTTCCAAGATCATTTCCCTAATGTAGATGAACTTTTACATAAGGGGAAATACTTACTTGATTTTAGTGTAATATAATTGTTGGTTCATTCCATGAAAAATTTCCACTTCATGACTATTTAATGAAATGAAGCTGAATTTTTCATTCATGAAGTATTAACAGATCATGCGATAGAATGATAAGTCATCCAATCTGTTTCTATCACAAAAAAGTTAGAATAAGTTATTAAATATACATAAGTCCATCTATGGTGAGATTAATCGTATATGATTGCAACAATGGACTTATACTTTATCTATCATACCGCTTAATAAAATAAAACTAGTTTATACTAACCCGGGACTTCCTGTAGGCCAGTGGTATGCAATAAAGGCCTGTCGCACTTCATTTGTGGGTTCGATTCCCACAGCATTGTCTGAGGAAACGGGTTGTCGCCCATCCTGCAGGTTGTCCTTTTTCTAAAACTATATTATTATAACATTCCATAAATAATATCAAAAAAAGTTCTAGCCTTAAACAATTATTTTTGATGTCCAACTTAATCCATTCCAACCTTTAAGCTTATCGAAAATACTTTTGTCTGATCGTATAGTATAAAGAAAACGATTACTAGAAATGTCATCAACCAAGCATGTGAATACCATCATTTATCCCCCATATAAGATATATCTTGTTAGTCACATTCCAAAAATGTGGATACCTTAATAATGTATTCTCTTGAAAAATGAATACCCATTGAACCTTAGTGAAAACATGAATGTTGTCAAAATTTAACTCTTTCCACATACCAAAATCCCAAAAATTTTATATACTCAAACCATGGTATCACATTGTCCTTATATCAGCCATGATCTCATCAACACTATAAAACAACTCATTATCTCCTAATCCCTTCATTATTAACATATCATCTACTTTCCAAAAATATATGAATTAACCTTTCATGGTTACCGGTACCTTTCAACATATACTTTCAAATACTTTAGGAAAAACAATAGTGTGACAATCTTTAGATGTGTCTTTATTCCATAGTACCATTAAATTACCTATACAACATAACTCTTGATAAACATACAATCATTCCACTACCTTCTTAAACCACTGACTGAGCTTCGTCATTTCTTTCATCTCATATATCATTTGTAGTCTCTTCATCATCATCAACAAAAATACTACCCATATGACCATGCTGATTCTCTTCATTAGATTTTCCCTTAGGGAAATGGTTTTCATAATGCCCATACATTCCACATTTAAAACATTTAACCATTGATGATGTCTTAGCAATACCATTGCCCTTGTCCATGGTGTTAACTGAACCTCTTACTTTACAATTACTGGCTTTGTGTACTTCTTTTCCACACCCAAAGCATCTTCCGGTTCCTTTGAAACATTCTCACTGCTGCCTCTTCCCACATGATTTACATGAGGGGAATTGAACTTTATTTCCTCCATGATCATCATGAAAATCCATCTTTCTCTTATTAGCTGAGTCGGGATACTTACCAAAGTTGAGATTATTGATCATATTATGAGATTGTTGATTAGGCATAATAACGATGTTTGGACTTCCAGATCCAATTTCATTTGGTTTCTCATGAAGAATACCATTCCATTGTCCATCATATCCTCCATTATTGTGAATCTTCCTGTTTCCTGCCATTTTCTAAAACCCAAAAATAATAGTATGAGTGGAAAAAATCATGCTAGGAAAACAAAATAATAAAGGGGGAGTACCTTAAATATATAACACCTTAGGTTTAATTCCAATATCATTACCATAATTCTAGGACTATAACCTATACGTATACTTAACCTTAGAGACATCCCTAGACATACCTTAGAAATATCTCCAGGGATCTCACTAAAGTTCTCGCATCCTAGTTTCCAAGGTTTAACTAAACCTTCAATCTGATACCAACTGTACAGACCCAAAGCTTTATGTACATGGACATTACATTATGTTTTCGGAATATTTAATACATGATAAAAATAGACGCCCAAAGATCGTATTAGTTTAGTGTCTTTGGAAACTCGAAACGCAATCTTCTAATCATGGTGAAATATCTTCAACATATCCCATAAAGATCTTCACCTTTTGGTTTTCTTACCTAACACCTTTATTTATATCCTGGGGAAAAGAAAACATAAAAAGGGTGAGCTCAAATGCTCTGTAAGTGTAAACATAGAGAACATAAAACAATCCATAAACATTTGAATGCAAAAACTTGAAAATAAAATCTAAACATCAAAATCTTGTGCAAAGACATAAATATTGGAAGTAAGTAAGGAATATATCATAATGGATCATAAATAATAATAAAATAGAATGAGAATAAATCATGTAAC
Organism: Viscum album; assembly: GCA_963277665.1. Lineage (NCBI taxonomy): Eukaryota > Viridiplantae > Streptophyta > Magnoliopsida > Santalales > Viscaceae > Viscum > Viscum album. The sequence continues at coordinate 1,209,557,857 of OY728166.1, forward strand.
TGTGTCAACCATTAAGCACATGTTATGATTTTCATAGTATCCAAGGCATTACTGCCATGACCATCTTAGTGGACAAAGTCCCTTTCTGAATCGAGTTCACTCATCATTTCAGTCATGTAACACTAAACCGGATTAACTTACCATTCCAGCCATATCTATCTCATGAGATATAAATATTTACCCAATTAACTGGAGGGAGATATAGGTCCCACCCATATCATAATGGAATCATTCTTTTGTGTGCCACAAAATCATAAATCACACATCATAGCATAACCCAAGTAATAGAATGGGATTCTTAAAAATCATGCCATCATAAAATAATCCATATAAACAAATTGATATCATTTCATTATAATAATAATAAAACCATGTAAATAATGGTGAAATTATACTTGAAACATAAACATATTCAATAATGTCATTTTTAGATGGAAAATAGTTTTGATAAAACAGTTGAAATGAATTCATGAGGAAAATAACCTTTATTCTTCAAAATAATTTTCTGTCCAAAAAATGCCATGAAATCTTAAAAGAAAGGGATTTTGTTGAAAATAATCATGCAATCTTGTAGAGGAAGCTTCATGAAAATGAGGTATTATGAAACTGTAAAAATCCATTCACCCGTATAAGTTAAAAATAACATTCTCCTCGTACTTTTGTCGGAAAAGTCAAAAAGTTCCTCGTGTGGTAAAGAAAAGTAAGATTACTTTTATAACATGTGGTAAAATTCAAAATGGGTAAAAATTCCACTAAACATACATGAATTGTTTTTTAGAAAATAGGGACATGGATGATAACAAAAACCCCAGTAAATACATACGAATAAACAATCTCGGATAAGAGCGAGATTGGAATAGTTATCCCTTACCTTTTGTCCGATATGCTTCGTATGTATGCGAACCTCCTGTATAATGATTTAAATAATATCATTGACTTATTAAAGAATCAGATTAATTTTTATGATATCATATATAGTTTACTTATGACATTATATTACCCGTTCTTTGGTAAATTAGATGTAAAAGCAGTGATTTGGGTAAAATCGTTTCATTTACTGTACGTGTTTTGACTTGTTGTTCTTGATATTATTACTTATATCATGATTTACTTAATTCCAGAATGTAAAAAATGATTTATATATAATATATATTCAGCATATACATATATATATGATAGATCTATAAATGCAATGAAATACACCGTTCATAGAGACGGTAGGTCGTATGTACGCATGAACGCTATTTTTGTTTCCTTATTGAATTGAATGGAATTAAGTGGATGAAATATATATATATACATAAATACAGTATCATTATTATGTCATATATTTCATTATTATTCATTATATATACTTTATAATCATTCATGAATGGTTAACATGGAGAATGAATCTCATCGCGTCGTGGAGACGGTAGTCCGTACGTACGCACGAGCGATGATATCATTATCATGATCGTGGAATTGTATTTAAGTGTATGTATAATATTTAATAATAAATATCAATTTACAATAATCATATATAGTTATTTATTTACACCATTATACCCATCCAAGTAAGGTGGTGGTCGAAAACAGATTACACCACGGCGTGGAGACGGTATTCCTTACGTACGCACGCGCGGTGATTTTGTTTTCTGTAGGATGGATAGAAGGTGAAATAGGGTTGTTTAATATTTATAATAACATATCAGTATATAAGTAATACTGATGTTATTACTTTATAATGATACAACTAAATAAGAATAAGTAGAATAAGAAAGAAACTTGAGAGAATCAGAAGAAGAGATTACCACTTCTTCGACGTACCTCCATTAAGTTTCCTCTTAAGGAAGTAGAGTTGGTCTTTTGAGAAGACCAGAACCTCCAAAACGTTTCTAGGTAAGTGGAGAAGAGAAATGGTCAGGGTTTGGCTGAGCTTCAACGCTCAAAAGGGTTTTAAGAGAAGAGGGAAGGGGTGTCGTTTTTATAAGGGAGGAGAGGGGCACCTTTGGAAAAACTCAAAATATTATTTTATAATAAAGTCATATTCGGTTTATAATACCTCCAAATTAATTTATATCGAAAATAAAGTGAGGATGGGTCGAAAGCCTCACAACTAATAGGTTTTAGACAAGTTTAGGTTACTATTTTAACCTTATGTTTTAGATTTAACTCTAAGTTAAATAATTTAACTTTTACCGTGTCTTCTTGTTTTCTTACACTATATGGTTAATAAACTTACTATAACCAGCCAAACGAATCCCAAGTGGTTCATTATTAATATATATAACCTTATCTATGTAATTTGTCCGAACCTTATATTTTTTAGAATATAATAAAAATTAATAATATAATATTTGTTTTAAAAACTATTTTATGTCAATTTTGAAACTATTTGGTAATTGATTTTTGTGAAAATCATAACAGCATGATTAGTTCGATCAAAGTTAATTAAATCAATACTAGCATGTCATATTAACCTTGAAAATTAGTTTAATTTATAAAAAGTCTCAAATTACATTTATTTGGGTATTTATAATATCAATTATTTTAATATTTCATTTTATATGTAATTACTGGATCACCATTGTGTCATAAATAACTTAAATTATTTAATTTCTAAAGATTATAAATAAAATACCATTAGGTAGGGAATAGTTTTATATTTCTAATGAATATTTATAGTCAAGTTTATCTTATTTATAACCTTATATTAAAAAAATTAGTTATTAAACTTTGATTTTAACTATTTTAACTCTTCTTTAAATAAATTAATATTAAATGTCCTAATCTAATCCAAGTGGACCTAAAAGGTCATATTTTATTACTAAGGTTGTTTTTGGTCGAATTAAACTTATCCAATAGAATTAGTACATCTTTTAGGGTAATAATAATATCTTTTTTACCCTTAATTACCCTATTTACTTATAACTGTGGTAAATAAAAGTAAAAAGTTACTATTCACCAAAAAAATATTTTTATCTTATTGAACCACATTTTACTCCTTGATATTAACCGTGTCTCTCGGATTTTCAAAATTTCATTCACAGAAGCGGTAAAATTAAGTTTTATGTAAATTTTTAAATTCTCCTAGGAGGTGGGTAAAAGATGGTGAAAAGTTCAATAAAATTTTAATATATCTAAAATTATTATAAAATGACTCAAATAAATTACATTGAACTTTTATAGGTATTATGTATCAATTTTGACCTAAAATAAATTTAAATAAAATAAATAATTATTTAAATAAAAAGTCGGTTTTTAAATAGTAACCCAGTGTTTTCACTATTCATCAAAAATTAAAAGTTTTCCGAAAAATACCAAAAATTCACCCTAGGATAATTTCAATATTCTGAATCCAAAAATGAAGTCCATTTTGAAAGATAAAATTTATAAAAATTCAAAAAGTGGGTATTACTATTCATAACGGCTAGTTCATAATAATATTATTATAATATCTCGTGTAGTGAAACTTGGTATTGCATATAACACATGCTATCGTGGAAGGTCGCGGTTGCATGTAATGAAATCCAAGTCAGAGTTGCGTGTAGTGCAAGATTCATTTGTCCTTGCGTATAATAGAATCCAACCATATTTCATTTATACATTGAATATATATATATATATATACATTCAATGTTGTGTAAAATAACTTCTATCAAATGAACTTGAAATTGTGTGTAACACGATCCAAGATTAGGGTTGTGTATATTACAAGCTAATACGGTGTTGCATATAGAACAAGATAATTTTGCTATCGCGTATAACACAAGACATCAATGAAATTAAAAATAATAATTCTCATAAAATCTTGGGTTGTTACATGCTCCGCCTTCACCAGCTGACAGGTAGAACACTTCCTGATGAAACCTACAATATCTCTCTTCATACCTGGCCACCAATATTGATGGTGTAGATCATGATACATCTTAGTGATGCCAGGATGAACTGTCCAAACTGAGGAATGAATGTTCTGCATCATCTCCTCACGTATGTCTGATGGAACCCACATGCACCCCTGGAAATGCAAGATCTCATCCTCACATATGGTCCATCCAGGAATAGGTTCCTCTCTTAACACACATTCCCATAAGACTAGGCCTTCAAAATCTGATAGTTGCCTCATTCGTACCCGATGAATAAGGGTAGAGGTAACAGCTATAGAAGAAAAGAAATTATACCCCAGTCTATCATACACCTCCAAATGCACCTCAGAGAACAGAGCCATAAACTTCTACTCATTAATGGCCTCCTGAACTACCTGTATTTGAGTTCTCCTACTCAACGTATCAGCCACTGCGTTGCCCTTCCATGGAATATAGGCAAGCTCAAAGTCAAAAGATAGAAGGTACTCAACCCACATTCATTGTCTCAAATTCATATCACACTGAGTAAAGATGTACTTGAGAGTCATATGGTCGGTGAAAGCCACAAAATGCTCTTCCAGAAGAAAATTTCTCCAACGGCGTAAAGCATGAATAAATGCCGCCTACTCGAGATCATGAATTGGGTAATAACTCTCATGCGGCTACAAATATTGAGACCCGTACGCAATGAATCCTTTTCCCTACAAAAGCAAAACTCCTAGCACGATACCTGAGGCATCACAGGAAACAGTATAGCTCTTTCCCAGCTCTGGAAATACTAGTATCAGTGCTGAATTCAACCTCCCTTTTAGCTCTTGAAAGGATGACTCACAAGAATCTAACCATAACAAATTTGCACCCTTCTTAGTCAGACGTGTCAGTGGTTCTTCTAAGAGCGAAAGTCCTGAATGAAATGTCTGTAGTATCCATCCAGCCCTTGAAAACTCTGTACCTCAAAGACGTTCTTCAGCTGATCCTAGGAAAATACCACCCTAAATTTCTCTGGGTCTACAGATACTCTTGTCTCGTAGATTACATGTCCCAAGAAATGAATTTGATCCATCCAAAAGTGGCATTTTGAGAGATTAGCTTATAAATGATGCTCTCTCAATGTACTCAGAATGATCTCAAGATGGGTAGCATGGTCGTTTCGAGTGTGAGAGTACACCAAGATATCTTCCATGAAGAAAACCAAAAAATAATACAAGTATGGATGGAACACTTAGTTCATCAGTGCCATGAAAATTGTATGCACATTCGTGAGACAGAACGGTATAACCATATACTCGTATTGACCATACCTGCTCCGGAAGGCTATAAGAGGTATATCTAAGGGTCTAATGTGCAACGTATAATAACCGGACTTCAAGTAAATATTCAAGAACACCCGGGCTCCTCTAATCTAATCAAAGAGATCATCAATCCTCGGTAGGGGATATCAGTTCTTAACCATCAACTAGTTTAACTTCCGATAATCTACACAAAGTCTGAGGGTATCATTCACCTTTTTTGCAAAAAGGACTGGAGAAACCCAAGGAGAAGTACTAGGTTGGATAAAACCCTTTAGTTGCAACTCCTCCAACTGCTTCTTGAGCTCTTGTAACTCAGGTGTATCTATCCTATAAGTTGGGATGGACACCGGTGCTACCCCTAGAACAAGATCAATCGAAAAGTCTACCTCGAACACCAGAGGAAAACCTAAAAAGTCCTCTAGAAAGACATCTCTGAAACGATACACCACTATAGGAAAGTCCATCTGCGAAGTCCCCTGGTCATCCAGATATAGACTAGCAATCTGGGTTGTAACTCCTCCTAACCCATGATGCTCTGGGCCCTCTCTGCTCTCCTGTACATCCCACTCAACCTTATAAAGAAACGATCCGCCCTTTGGTGATATAAAACTCACCCTATGGTGATAGCAATCGATGACTGCCTGGAAGGGAACCAAACAGTATATTTAGAGAATGAAATCATATCATGTCATCTCTAGGACATAGAGGTCCCATAGAAAGTGACACCCACCAACCTCAAGAGGGCACTCCTTGCACTAACGTACACTAGATGTTCTCGTCCCCAACAGAGTGTCTAGCATCAAGATATCGATAGAAGAAAAGAAGCGGAGCCCAAGGCTCTCCACAACAGCAACAGATATAATGGTATGGGAAGCCCCTGTGTCAAAAAGAGTTGAAGGTAAAACTGAGGAAACTAGGATCAGACCTCGAACTGTAGAGGGGCTAGGATCCTTCCCCTGCTAGGTATGTTCCACTGCAAAAGACTGGCTTGCTCTACGACCCTGTGACCTTTCCTGACCACTCTGAGCTGATCCACCCTATTTTCAATGGTATCCTGGTGACTGACCACCACGGCCTTGACCTCCACCTCATCCTAAACAGCTGGAAGAACTCTAATTCCTAGACTAGTGAGAAACTGGTGGAGCTTCTCCTATATGAGGAGTCATAGATGAACCACTATCACCAGTGATTGGTGAGAAAACATGACAGAAACGATGAAGGTGACTAATCTTGCTGCAATATCGGCACTCCACTGGGTCCCTTGGGTAATGTGGTCTTTTATTCCTACTCTCCCCGCATAGGTAGCACACCACATGGCTAAAAGAAGATGCATCCTGCCTACTCTGATCTCCTCATGAAAACTCCCTGTGGCGCTTCCTACCATCGGCAAGAGAAGCACAAACCCTGGATGTTGAAACGTCCTGGCCCAATGCTCCAGTGTCCCTCAGATTGCAATCTATGATCAGCGCCTGGTTGATTATAGAGGATATCAAAGTCAAATTGAATATGGTCACCTATGATCAGATGTCATGTTTGAGACTATCCTCAAACTTCCTTTCAAGGAAAAACTCATCACCTTCTAGAATAGGCGTGAAACGCTGCAGCTCTATGAAGTGAGAGGAATACTCCATAAAAAAAGAGTACCCTGCTCCAAACTCATGAAATCTCAGGCTCAGTTGGCCCTCAAGGTCTCTGGATAGAAGTAATCATAGAAGATGTATTGAAACTCATCCCAAGCCATATTCTGCTGGTGTCCTGCTAGTGAGATCACATCCCACCACCTCTTGGAGGAGTCTCTAAGCATGTAGGTAGTGAGATTCACCCTCCTCTCTGGAGGTATCTCCAGATGCTCGAAGATCATTAGCGTGGCTTCTAGCCATGACTTTGCAGCATGTGGTCCTCCATCCCTTGAGAAGGTGGAATCATGCTGCTGCTGAAAGATCCACATCAATTCTGCTATCGATAGGGCAAAAGGTGGCGCTCCCTAAAAATTATACATCACACTCATAAAGCCCTCTCTAAACTGATCATCAGCTCCAGTGTCAGTTATAATGGATGGTTCCAAGACTAGAACAACTGGAGGATCTGCTGGAAGTCCCTGATCAGCCATGTCTAGTGTCTGATAACTGCCTTATGACTGGCATACAACCGAAGAACGTCTCGGTGGAATGACTCTTCAAGGAAAAACCCACACCTTAGATCAATATTAACAGGGACTGAAACATATAAGTGTAAGAAGGGAACAAGATAAATAAAGCATTCAAGTTTTATAAAACATGACTACATGGCGTGTATAAACCCTACACTATGTGTTCCCTTAAGTCATTCACATGGGTGTGTACTTTTTCCAACCTAGGTCGTGTAACACCCCAAAAACATGGCGTGTTGTCTTAACACACAACATGTACTTGAATCCTCTTCCCCTGTCCGAGTCCTTCTACACGGTTAGGCCACATGACTCTCCTAAGATAAGACTACACAACATGTTCAAGAGAAACACAGTGTGTACTAGGAGAGCTTCACCGACCCGTTTTGTGAGTGACATGGATGGATACACAGATCACACTACATGGCATGTTCTAGACAGACACGGCGTGTACTAAGAAGATTTTTCCGACCTGTGTTGTTCGTTACATGGCTGGGTACACGAGTTACACGACACGACGTGTTCCAGACAAACACGACATGTACTAAGAAGCCTCAACATACCTGTGTTGTTAGCTACACGTCTAGGTTCCTAGGATTACACAACAAGGCAAGTTCAAGCTTGTCACAACATGTATAACCAAATATTTATTCGTTCGTGTCATTAGTCACACTGGCGGATATATGGTAAACATCAAACGATATGTAAAACTGGTACACGGAGGGTTCCCACAAGAAATTCACTATCCCATGTCTCTTCCCACACGTCCTATCACACGGTTATAGAATAAACAATGTGTACATAAACTATACAGTGTGTACTTAAGAACAACATTTTCTTCCTGAATAGAAGAATACATGGCGTGTACTTAACATTACACGGTGTGTATTCTAGGTTTTTTCAGACAGTAAGCCTTAGAAACTACTCCAAAACCTAGAAAAAAACTGAATCGAACATTGAAAGTTCCAAATTCGGATCTATGAGGGCCCATACTCACAACGAATCAAATCTTTCCATATTATACATGTTATAACAAGGTAAACAAGTCAATGATCCAAGAAATTCTAGTTCATGAGGGCCCATAACACCTCAAGAACCAATGTTTGGTATTCATTCAAAAAAAAACCTTACACAAACAATACCCTATCAAATAGAAATTATTTTTTATCAAGGAATCTATCACAACAGTATGAATATTATACACAACATCTATCAAAACAACATGCAATTACTAATGCACCCAAAATTTCATGGTAAGAATGCATGACATGTGATTTTTAGCAAGTTCCTATAAGATGCATGAGATGGAATACCCTCATCACATTGGGTTGCGATAGAAATAGAACCTCAATAACATCAATGGTAACATCACAAAACATGTGAATCACCCAACAGTGAAATAAAATCAACTGTAAAATTGAAAAACCATAAAAATTGAAATAAATGAGGTAGATTGGATTTTCCCTATACACGGGTTAGCTACTCCCTGGCACAACTTATTTCAAATTACCTATTCTGTCCTATCCCTGGCTATAGGCTCAAAACAGTAAGTCAGTAATAAAATAATCCCTTTGATACCACTTTGTAACATCCCAGTTCTGGAATCCACCCAGAGGCGCCTCGTACCTGGTTGGTCACATGGCCTCAAGCGCATTTCCCCAAATGCCAGAGGCTGTCGATTAGCAGTGAGCACCTTGGGTGTGATATTTGGGAAACTATGCCCTCATTGGTAGAGTAACACAGTGGAAGAATATAATAGCAATGATGTAAACAGTAATAATCCATACAAAGGTGAACAACAGAACTAGAAGAAATAAATAGCTGGAACATATATATAATGATGCATCATACATATTTCTAGGAAAGCAATAAAAGAAGTCACAATACTAGAATACAAAAAGTAATAAACCAAAGTAAAAAAGAAAATAGATAAAAAACTCCTCAGCATCGCAAGCCTAAGCCTGGTCCCATGCTCTCCAACTCTATAGCAAGTCAAGTACCTGAAGTAGAAGGGAACTTTACCTTATCTATATCTGTAGCAATATAATCAGTTCGAGACCAAAATCATGACCCAAATAGGGTGTGAGACTAAATCCCAGTAGAAAACCTCCCAAAGATTTGTACCTAACAGTTAGTGAATATATATGGCAGGTAATAAGCAAAGATGCAGTAAACAAGAAGGTACTCAGCAATAAACAATTCCACATATCAAATAAGCAGCTAATCAAGAAAGGTAACCCTCTAGGAAGTACATGCAGCCTATCCCCTCTGGTTCTGTCATAAGAATATATAAAGACTCTCTGAAGAAGTACTCACAATCAATTCCCATTATTGTCAAAAGTGATTCAAGACTCTCTGAGGAAGCTCACACGGTCAATTCCCCTTATAGTAAAAGGTATTCAAAGGTAGTCAAAGACTCTCTAAGGAATCTCACACGGTCAATTACCCTTATAGCCCCAAGTGTTAAAAGACTCTCTGAGGAAGCTCACTCGGTCAATTCCCCTTATAGTCTAAAATGGTTCAACGACTCTCAGAGGAAGCTCCCTCTGTCAATTCCCCTTATAGTCTACTACACCATGATCTCATGACCCTGTTATAGTCAATGAGAATAGAAATGCAATACGACCAAAGTAAACCTCAAGAACTACTTGTCTAATCGGTCTACAACATATCAAGAATGTCAGAAAAACAAAAACTCCACCCTACAACACTAGGCATGGGAAAATAGGCAAGGCGACCAATATAGCTATAGCCTTGGAAGATACAAATCGGGATGAGATAGTCATTAGCATAGCCCATCATCATGTGGTCTCACCTTTTTTTTCAAACCAGAATGAAATAAATTAATGGAATTAGCCATATTTCTGATCAATATGGTCATACTACGAGATGGAGAATACCCATCATGGAATATCATCAAAATGGAGTACTTCCACCGAATAGGGCTGAAAGAGAACAGATCTGGTGAGGAGCAACCAATTTTACTCTTTATGATAGTCCAAACCCCAAAAAGATCCTCTACAATAGAGGATTGATGGAATCCTCTTAAGATGTATTGATAGAGAAGAGACTGCAGCTATCAAGAAAGAAAAACATTCAGGAGCATGTGGTGTCCACCATTCTAGGCACATACTCTCTAATCAGATCTGAAGTCTTGGATACTTTTGGCCATCAATGACATAGGATTTCACATATTTAACTAAGAAATGTCATCCCTTCCAAGTGCATTAAAATTTCACTCATCAACCCTCGGCATTTCTACATACAACTAAATACTCCTGGCCATTTTCCACATGGGGAATAGATGTAGTAGGGCCTTATCTTTGAACTACAACTAAACAGCTCAAGTATATCCTTACTGCTACTGACCTATTTTCTAAATGGGACGATGAAATACCTATCAAAGAATTCAGATCCAGAATCATTATTAGTTTCATCAAAACCAATATCATCACTAGATTTGATGTCCCTCATACTATTTTTATGGAAAATGGAACCCATATTTGTTCTACTGAGGTAAAAACGTTTTATCAAATAATCAGCTAATCAAGAAAGGTAACCCTATGGGAAGTACACGTAGCCTATCCCATCTGGTTTAGTCATAAGAATATATAAATTATCTCTGAGGAATCACTCACAATCAATTCCCCTTATAGTCAAAATTGATTCAAGAATCTCTGAGGAAGCTCACACGATCAATTCCCCTTATAGTCTAAGGTAGTCAAAGACTCTTTGAGGAATCTAACACGGTCAATTCCTCTTATAGCCCCAAGTAGTAAAAGGATCTATGAGGAAGATCACTCAGTCAATTCCCCTTATAGTCTAAAATGGTTCAAAGTCTCTCTGAGGAATCTCACTCGGTCAATTCCCATTATAGTCTACTACACCAGGTTCTCATGTCCCTGTGCAAGTCAACAAGCATAGAAATGAAATAAAGCCAAAGTAAACCTCAAGAAATACTTGGATAATTGGTCTAAAACATATCAAGAATGTTAGAAAAACAAACACTCCACCTTACAACACTAGGCATGGGAAAATAGGCAAGGTGGCCAAAAAATCTAAGCAGGACCAAATAGCTGTAAACAGAACATGCATGGGAAAACACATCCAAAACATGAAAATCATCCCTATTCTCATCCAAATAACTTCTACTCAAGCATACAAGCATGGAAGACAATTAACAGGGGTAAAACAGTAACCGTAAAATACCTCGATTAAGGGTATTGGCCAAAATTGCACATATAACTCAAAGACATTCAACGAAAAGGCACAAACCACCTACCTTGGTGTTGGGTGATCGATATAATCTGTCATCATCCCTTGGATTGATCTAGAATGAGATAGATCTACAAAAATGTCTAAAACGTTCAACCCATGATAACTTGAATAAGATGTGGAATCATGAAACGAGGCTCAAGCAGAAGAAAGAGCTTACCGAGGCGATCCCAACTCAATCGGCGGTGGTCGAATCAGAGATCAGAAAGAGGTTCGGGGGCTTGAAGGAATATCACAGCTGTACAGGAGCTCTCAACCGAACAAGACTTGGAAGGAGATGTTTCAAGCGATTAGACGTGACCCTGGTACATTTAATGAAAAAAATACTTGACGTGTTCTTTTGAAGTACCCGGTGTGTACTTGTCGTTTCCGTACTCCGCTTTAAGCGGCCTCTAGGTCACCCTCACATGGCCATGTGCATGGCCTCTACATGGCTAGCACACGGATACCTGTGATAGCCGAGCACATGGCGTGTACTCATAATGTACACGGTGTGTACATCAGAAATTTCCAGAAATTCCTCTTTTTATCAAAAACAACCAGAAAAGGAAAATATACTTTAAAAAGATATATGGGTTCTTACATTATTACTCCATGTTTCTCACACTGATCATACTTCAAGTGGGATTATAAATTGGGTAAAAAGATTCTTTATATAAGTGAGGTGTTTCAATTCCTTATCGGGGTGAAAATGTCCCCACTACATGACTTAAAACTACACATCCTAATATTAATTCAGAGGAAACAAAGAAAATATCCATTTTACATATGAGTTAGATCTATGAAAAAGGACAGTAAACTCATGGCCAATATTGGTTCAAATATTCCTCATATGCATTGGGCATAAACTCCTTCCATACTTCACACTCTTAATCTTGAATGTTTCCAGATATTCGTAAAATTTCTTACAGTTTCTGGTGATAGAGTTTCAAATACTTGAGAAATATTTTTCTTGACTATTTAGTACATTCCCTTAGGCGTCCTTTCATAAGTTGGCTATATAACGGGAATGTAAATCAAAAGTTTCCACTATTTGGATATACAGCATATGCCTCAATTGGTCATACATAATACATCCCCTATAATGGGTTTGTCAAATAATGGTAACTTCATTCTTGGTTGTATTATTTTTTCCTCTTTCAAATTTTGATGACAATATAAAATATTTTTTATTTTAAAAAGGTCGTTCTAGTATACTCTTCCCGTTATCTTTCTCCCAATCTGAATGTTTTCAAGACCATAGTTTACACATTTCCCTTACCATGTGTTCAATTCAGACTAAAATAACATTGGAATCACTTGACCACATATCATATACTATTTCCATTCCTGGTCCTAGTTGTATGACTTGAAACTATAGACACCACAACTCTTAAGTTAGGGTTAGACCTTTTTAAAAGTACCATTCCTCCGAATCTTTTGAAATCTTAGTTAGAAATGTCCTTTCCATATTCAGGTACCTTTCTTCATAAACCAAACTCTGTTCTTCAGAAAATCTGAATCTCCATAAACATTCATGTATTTTAGCAATAGAATGTCAACATTCTTAAGATCTCTTTTTCTTAACTATTCACCATGTTCCCTTAGGTGGCCTTTCATAAGATGCCTACATAATGAGCATGTCAGTCAAAAGATTCAACTATTTGGCTATGCATCATATTCCCCAGTTGGCGAAGCATAACATAACTCACATAACGGGTTTGTCAAATAATGGTAACTTCATTCTTGGAAAAGACATATTCTAATGCCTTGAGCCCTTTTTTCATATCATTCTTCAGATCTAGGAATTCCCAAATCATAGTTTACAATTTTCCCTTCCATATATGATTATGGTTGTATGTTTCTAAAAAAATTACCAAGAAATTGGAAGAGTCTCATACTTTTGGTCAGAGCTAAAGACCTTAAATTAAAGCCACACAATGTCCTCACTGCATGACTTAAAACTACAAAGTACTTATGTCCTCAATACATGATTTAATACTACACAGTAATTATTTCCTCACTGCATGACTTAAAACTGCATAGTATTCATCACCAAATTTGTATAAATATAGTTTCCCTATTCATGACATATGTCGGTATAAAAATCCCTTTCATTCTTAAAATGTATTTCCTTAGAAAAACCACTCACTATGGTCGTGAGTCACCCAAATCTTATTTTCCCTTATCTATCAGCAGCAAAATGTTAAATCCATAAAGGAATATTTTTCATAACTATGTAGTACATGCCCTTAGGTGGCCTTGCATGAATTACCTACACAATAGGATTGTTAGCCAAAATATGGCACTATTTGGCTATGCATCATATTCCCTTGTTGGCCCAACATAATACAACCCGCATAATGGGTTTTTTCGAAATAATGGTAATTTGGTTCTAGAAGAGGACTACCCTTATGTTGATACATGTTTTTGATATGGTGACTATATAAAAAAATCATGATTCATGATTTCCCTTGGAAAATTTTAAAGAATATTCAGGAAATTTTTAGCCATAGAGTCTTGTTTGAGATCTAATTTCAAAGCTTATGGTCAAAGCTATTCGACCATAAATACTAGCCCTTTATATTCCAACATGCATGACACTAAAATGCCAGCAACGAGAGATGGGATACTCACTAGTTTGAGAACCCACAAAGGGAACTCTGAACAAATGTCGAGTTCCAACTCACTAAACGTACATTTTTGTATGATTTAGGTAATATTGAGCGATAAAGATTCAAAAGATACGAAATTTTTGGGGTTTTCCATATAACCATAGAAACAATAAAATTATTCTCACTAGGTCCATCAACTTAATAAGAAAATTTTAAGCACTTCATTCTTGTCATTATAATAATGAATGTCCAACATAAAGGAGTCATTATCATCATTTATCTTTAATATTTCAATAATATAAAACAAGAATGAAGACATATATAATTGAAGAAAAAATTTCTCTCATTCATATGAAATCAGAGGGCCATCTACAAAATGGAGCCTCTCTATCATGTTTTAAAATAAACTCTCTACATGACTTTTCATTTGTTGGACTGCTTTGTAAGCCCTATCAGCTACTTATTGAGGTTGAGACAGCAGAGCAACTCCAACCTCCTCTACCTGACTAAGTGCTACCTTATAAGTTGAAATGGAAGTTACACCCTCTAATTGGGTTTCTTATAATGTTTGATTAAACTTCTCCAGTTTGTTATGAACAAAATCCAGTAGCTGTTGAAGATATAACAACTCCTTCATGGCTTCTTTGATTTGTAGTATAATTTCGATCAATTTCTTGTTATGATCTACCTCCACCTCAACTATTGTATATTGAAAGACCTAAATATTGATAAGTCATTTATACTCTTAAAAATATTGTCGCAACTTATGCACCTACTCCCGTCGGTGAATAGTCTCTTTCATGGAATCACAGACTGGCCGATAATTAAATCCACCAAATCCCAGTACGTAGAATAATGCTGGGAGTTTGGAAAAATTGGAAAATAGTTCATCTAAAGGATTATCAGAAATTATGTTCCAGATATGCCTCCATGTCTTCTTACGTGCCATGATGAGATCACATTGCATCTCTAAGTCTGAATATGAGTCACTACCATGAGATAAAATGTACTCTAGAAATAGATCATTTAAAGACCTGACTCATTCTACTTCTCTCAGAACAGTAAAAACTTCACCCTCTGATCTGGGAGCTGATAACCCTAAATGATAAAACAAGGCCATTTTTAGTCTCAAATGGAAGAAACAAATATGATTCAGATAGCTGATTATATTTACCCAATAATAAGTCAACTACTTTATTGGAATCATCCCTTGTATTCTCAGATTCAGCGATTTGAGAAGATGTTTCTTGAGAAGGGGAACTCCCCTGAGTTTACTCATTTATCATATTTGAAGGCTCTAGATAATCTCTTGATATAGGATCCTCTGTAGGTATTTCTCCAGAACCAACAGAAGGATAAATTGGAATACCCCATTCCTAAAGAGCCTTTCAACATTTTCTGCAGATAAAGCTGCATAAGGTGATCTTTGATGTAAATAATCAGGTATAGAAGAACAATTATGTATGGAAAATGCGAGAATAAAGACTTAAATCCTTGAAATTTCTCATGAAAATCCCCATACTCCTTGATGGAACCTAGAATATCAATATTTGGATTAAAGGTGTCCATCATTTCAGTGTATGTGGTCTGTAATGTTATAACATCCTCACCATTTAAGGTATCCAAAAAACATTGTTGAGGAAAAAATTGGCTCCGCTAACATTTTTTTCTGTTGGATCTTCAATTGGTATAGAAACATCGGGTCTTTCCATGTTTGGGTCAACATCATTATTAATCTCAGATTGCCCTGGGTCCTCATTCCTTTCTTCTATAGAAATAAGAATATCAGTATTTATTATTTTAGGATCCACTAACGAAAGAAAATGAGGAATGTATTTAATATTACCATGGATTTCCTCTCTCTCATTAGATCATGGAGAAGGTATAGCTGAATCTTTTGATGATTTATCTACTAAAATTTCAGATTCATCAACATGAACCTGTGCTTCCCCTAGGTTTTTTTTGTAGTCTCGAAGAATCAGCTCTTAATCCCTTAAGAGAGGAGAGAGACATAGATCCTATAAGAGGATAAAACGTGGTTCCAGGAGTGTATTGAGAAAATTATATTCCCTGTGGAATGTACAAATACTTACTCCTTTGGCAGACACTTCAGATAAATCTCATTCCTCTCTTGAGTTTCTTTTTAAAAGATTGGGGAGGAATTGATACACTCCACTTGGTAGGAGAAACTTGAGGTAATGGTTGAGGATTATTTGTCACCATTACCCCAGCCATGATCCTCACTCCTGGAGAATGCTCTGTCGACCTTAGAGGATCATTTTTTTTCATCAATAGGAGAGCATGCAAGACCATACTTAGGTGATTCAAGAATTGGTCTGGATCTTCCTTCTCTATATTCAAGATTCACAAATAATTTTTCATCGAGATTAATGATGATAAATGGTAAAGAATAGTTGAGACAAAAGAAAAAGAAAAATACATTCTAAGTATTAACATAAATATCCCAATCCTCCATAGAGTCAATAATTACCCCTTCATGTACTTCTAAGTCCATCATATGAGATACTCATTTAGAGGCTGGGATTTGTTCATCAGTTTCATATATAAAAGCCCCCAGATCTGTAATATAGTTTTGTATTTTACCCAGGTTATTATCTAGATTGCAATCAGAAGGTTCCTTTATGTCACCAATATCTATTATTTGAATTCCATGATGGACAAATTCCAAAGCATCCCTAAGATCATGGGTTACACTCTCAAAATGATGAATGGATGAAGGTCACACATAATTCAATCTTGGTATGGTTTATTGTGGAGGAGATTCAACACCTTTGGATTGGTGATCTTCTTCAGGCCTCCTTTCTTCTTCAGAAAGTTCAATGGATGGGATAGGAACCTCTGTTTGATGGCGGCGACCGGATCACCTTGGCGTTGGAGGTATAACTTCTCTCGCCCTGGTCTTCTGGTACACCTCCTCTAAAGATGTTTTAAGGGCTCTAAAACCTCTAAAACATTGGTATCATCTATATACTTGGACTTCTTACCACGATTTCCATGTGAAACAGTCGTTGTAGTGTCCAATTGATATATTCCTTTTGTCAAATCCCCTTGAGGATATGAAGAAGCCCAATCTTTGTCACACCCAACTTCCAATCTGATCGATGCATCTGGTGGAGATAACATAATAAACAATTTGGATACCTCTAAAGCTGTTAGAATCATAATTTTCTTGCTACCATTGGGTGTTTCTCATGTCTGACATACGTGGGTGGAAAGGTGTTTGATTTTTGAAGACATCTGAACTGACAAGCAAACCTATAAGGGATGTAAACCTCACAGATAATTTCACAATCAATCATGTTGATAATACTCCATCCCTGAATGCCATCATACAGTATCTCAACTCATAATTATTTTCATTACCTTCATCAATAAATGTTCCAACTGGCGGGTTAGTAAAAGGAAAGAAGCTAAATTATCCTGATACATTCAATGCCTTTAGCACCACATCAGGTCTCAAGTTTAGAGGCTGAATACCAGAATTTTTCTATAAAAATGGGTGAATCGACCATTGGGAACTATAACTGAATTCAACCCTGAGTAAGAAGAAAAATGTGTTGCAATCCAAACCCAAAACACTTGGAATTGACCTGCAATTCTAAATGGAGGCTTCCCATTGTATAAATTTAGAAGGTGGTGGTAAATCATTTCCAATATAGGGGTTTCTAACCTAATATACTTTCCTTCTTCCAATTTAGCTATAATGACAAAATTCTCTGATCTTACACCACCTCTGTATTTACGGAATGAAGGAAAGTAAACGATTAGCCACATTTCAAGGAAGGAAACTAAGTGTAATTTTGCATCTATATCAAGTTTTACTTTATAGCCCCAGTTCTTATAGTCACCTCTTTCTAGTGTAGGCCAATATGTGCCTGAACTTCCCCGGTTATCTATAGAAGGACAAACAGTAGGACATCCATAGGTTAGACTTTTTTCTACTATTGTTTCTAAGAAGGCTTCCATCCACACTCTGGCATGAATAACTTTCTTATCTTTGGTTAAATTCTTCTCTATTTTAAATAATTCATGGTCTAGCGGTGGTGTTCTAGTAGCATCATCTCATGTTATAGCAGGTGAAATGAATTCATCATACATATCCCCAAGAATGGAAATTCTAGCTATTTGGTAAATATTCCAGAGACTAAAACCAACTTCACCATACATCAAATGGAAGGAATTATTTTATGGACTCTATCGTCTCAGTAATTCAGGAATGAAATAGTTTTTATAAACATAATTTTCCCAATCCAGGCAGCTTCGTAGATATGGACGTCTGATAACTCTTTCCTAAATTTTGCTCATGTCTGACGTACCCAGAATTCCCACATCCACTCAGGTTTGACACCTCCTCCAGAACGAAGATCTCAATATTCTTTCCAACCATTAGATTGACCTATTTGATAAGCCTAAAAAGTGGAATCATAGCAATGAGGTCTTGAATCTACAATTTGATCCTTCATATCGGGAGTGAAACCACTATGATGAAGGATGCAACCAACAGAAACTGTTCCTTCTTGTACTGGAACCCCACTTTCACTAATATTCATGTTGTTACAGTTGGAGTATTGAAGAAACCAATTCTTTGTAATGTACTTATTAATATATGGAACATGGGCATCTTGAAAATGCCCACATCCATACAGGGGTAAGTAAGGACATTGTGGATAATCACATTGGTACAGAATTAAACCCTTCCATAGCCCAGGAAGAGTACTTTCAACAACATCATAATAGTATTGTCTGATGATCTTCATCATTTATTTTTGACGAGCCTTAGATTATTCAGTATGGGTCATCAAATGAGTCATTTTTTCCTGCAAAAGAATTACCACACTTTCCCTATTAGGTTGGAATTTTAAAGAGGAAAATCAAAAATGTGGAAAAGGACACTGTTCGCATATGTCCTTCGATGAGGTCCATCGTATAGGTCCTTCGATGAAGTCTGTCGCGTAGGACCTTCGACAAGGATCATAGAATAACCCCTTTGATGAGGTCCTTTGGTGTCATTCCATCACTTAAATATTTTTTACCTTGAATAAATTTCAACGGAATTACGCAATACCACACTGCGATGAGGTTGGGTGAATGAGATGCACAACGGGAGCCGTAAATTTATAAAAAGCACAAGTGAAGAAAATCGTGAATGATGAGAACTATTTATAGACAACAGAAGACCTACATGCATAGACTATGTGCAATATCTCCATGCCTTACCTCTGTGAAGTAACATTGTGACAAACCTGCGCTGTTCAACAATCGATCCATAGTCTTTTCCCTACAATTTCACCTCAGGACTCGACCCTCTTTCTATTTTTCAGATCCAATCCTGAGAGGGACCATTTGTTGACACCACTTAAGAAAACAAAAAGACTATGAAGAGAGCCCTGGATGTTTTAAAATCCCAAGGAAAGGTTCTAAGAACTCAAAGGGAAATACAAATAACCCAAAAGACCTATGAGATTGACCTACGCAATATATCTGCGTGACATACCTACGCGATAGACCTGCATACCAGAGCTACGCACCGAAATAATTTTTGTACCCCTGCATGGAGTACCTTCACGGAGAACCCATGTGGATAAAAATTCCCTCGACCAGGCCCATTCGTGCCTACAAATAGAGCCCTTGGGTTTCTTATTAAAGAGACTAAAAAATTTAGAGGACTCTCTGAAGCTTTTATTGCACATCTCTTTCACCTAGATCCCTAAAATTGTCTCAGGTCACCCTCTAAAAACCTGAAAGAAGAGATAATTAAATGGGATAATCATGTTTTGAAAGTCTTTTACAAATTTTTACATAGGTTTGGTTCTCATATGTAAAATAAATTCTTCAGTCATCAACCACTTCTGCACGGCATACCTATGCACCACATCTGCGTGGCATACCTACGTGCCACATCTACGCGGTACATCAACGCGGGGTGCCTACGCGGAATACCTACGCGAGTTACCTACATGGTAGATCTTGGTATAAAGACTACATACCAACTTAAGTACCTTCTTTAAAATCCACTCATGGCAGTGTATCTCCTTATTTAGTTCCCTTATCTGAAAGGGACTAAGTTGAAGCCTCCACCAAAACCTCCTGACTTATCAAACCTTTGGGAAAGGAAAATCAGCATGTCTCCTATTTTGAGTTTGTATTTGCACAGTCATAGGCTTCCCACATTTGTTTCACAATGGGTTTAGGATTCATGTAATGTCTATTGGTTTGTATATCCATAGTCACCTGGAATTTTCACCCAGGAACAGTGTTAGGTATTTCTTGGTTTTGAGAATAAGGGTTTGGGTTCTTTCCTCCCCTTCTCATCTCTAAGACCCGGAACCTCAAGTTACTGGTAGGTAAGGTATGGTTCACACATACCTCTCTATACAAGCATAGAAGAAGTCTCCCTACCCTACCAAGATCAATTTTAGGGCACCCATCCTGGTGTAATCCCATAACCTTCATCCATTGTTCCTTCCATTGGACCCTTTTCCAATGTGAAGAGAATAGAGGGAGGTATTTTCACCTCACCCTCTTCTCGGGTCGTCTTTCCTTCATCCAGCATCACCAACATAGGCTCGCCCTCTTCCACCAGTGGTGGATGAAAAAGTTCAAAGTGTAATTGTAGTTGTTAAATCTTTTACATCCTATTTTTTCTCACACTGAGCATGACTCACATGATCTTAGAGATTCGTGATGATTATAACATGTACACAAACACTCACTCGAAGGAACTACGAGAACTCTGATTCCTTTTCAAACTAGGATATTTAGGAAGCCCTTGCAGGGCCCAAGCTCACTGGATATCCTCTTCCAGAATCCAACCTTAATTCTCTTAATCTGTCCATCATTCTTAGGAATAAGCCCCAAATCAAACCCCCGAAAATCATTAAGGCATCTGTTTTAGGAAGTAATCCCAAATTCATTTCTCTCAAAGGATTATACTCTCCTATGAGACTTAATCGAACTACATGGGATCTGATTCCCATCTATATGGGATATGTAGGAATCCTCCTTGAGGTTCAAACCCAATACCCTAAATCAACCCTGCTCTCCTTGGGCTATATTCTCAACAGGGTCTGATCTTACTTGGAAACCCATATTGTTTCCATGTTCATTAGGCTACTTCAGTATAAGTCCCTTACTATGTTTTGACTAAACAACTTTCGCTTAGATTTCCATACTACATGAAACTAAACTATATGACTAGGTCCTTATCACATGACTTTAAAAGGTATGATGTGTCCCTTTCAGTGGCACCGAACTATGAGGGTTTTGATTCCTTTCACAAGGATACGTAGGTAGTCCATCTTATGGGCACAATCCCAAAATAAAACCAAAACTTAATTTCCATGGATGACAATAAAATTCCAGAGTGCCCCACTGAGTGGATTAAAACCCAGTATCATCACAATGATGATTAAAAGAATCTATAAGCAGTATATTAGAGGATACCATTGATGGAAAACCTCGAATACATACAGATATTTCCATTAATAAAGAACCTTGAATGCATATTGATGATTCTAAAATTTACACATGTTGATAAGTGATTTTGAATTCCTAGGGAAACTTATGTTATGCTTGGTGAATTCATAAGGATTCATGAAAATACCTTAAATTTATAAAGAGAGTCCAGGAGTAGAAAATAATTCCCCCCAAAAGGGTGTGATGAGTCCGACCTCCCATCCTATCGACAAATGTAAATTCTTAAGTATCATTAAGTTCAAACATAACAAACTCATACCTTTGGAAAGCAGGTCCTCTTTGGATAAAGAACTATTGGAAGTTTCTGGTTCCATAAATAAATCCAATGAAAACCGCATGAAAGCAGTGATTCCTAAAACTAGACTACACATTTCACAGACCTAAGAAATAGTCTCCCAACATCCTAAAGTTAAAAAATAGGAGAAAATACTTCAACATGCATGTCTTAATGCTATAAAGAGGTTACGCCAGTTAATTTGGGATCCTCTATCTAGTGTTCGTATCAGAGGATGAGGTGCACATGAAGCATTGCATTTTACTGCACTCCAATATCATCAAATTCTACAGAAAGTGGTTTCATGCAATGTTTTTCCCATATTTGGAGACAATCAATAGATTTTTTTATGTAATTGAATGAATTCTCAAGAACATGCCTCAACTAGATCTCATCAGAGTGAAGACCAAATAAAAGAAGTTTTTGAGTTACTTTTACATCAAGAATCTGATAATATTGTGCAGGTGTCCCACTTAGAGGATTTCAGGCATCAGAGAATGAAAATTTATGAAATAGTAGAGCGATCTTCGAAACTAGTGATTTGGGTGGTTGTCGGATAATGCACACAGCTAATGTCTGAACTAAAATTCACAAAATCAGAAGAGTAGTTACATGAATTTCAGTCATATTAGTTCATGAATCACCCCAACTTGCAAGTCTAGGGGATCATTTAATTCAACCTTAAAATTCATTATACAAAGTAAAAAGATTTGAAGAAGAAGAACATGAACAGTCCTAGCCTAGAGGGCTGGGGGATTTTTCACATTTGCAATCCCTTCCTCAACAGAAGTTATTTTTCTCCTGATTAGGGAAGAATCTAAAAGGAAAACGTACAACTAAACTATCCAAGGATTACCTTCAGGTTAATATTCGCCAAAAAATTCCTGAGAATTAATCATATGGGAAAATAGAGTCTCATGGAAGATAAATATGGAGAAGATCTTACAGAAATACTGACAGAATACCATCAATGCATTATGCGTCAATGAATGTCATTAACACAATTGTAGAAGATCTTCCAGAAAATGAATCCAGTTATGGGGAATAAAAAGATGAAGTTCTTGTCCATAATATGGTATTCATTAAGGAAAATGATGAAGGTGTGTGTAACTGAAATCAAAGGCTTACCTAGAATATAGGTATGCCTTCAAATAATAAACTCCCACCCCTCTGAA
Organism: Viscum album; assembly: GCA_963277665.1. Classification (NCBI taxonomy): domain Eukaryota; kingdom Viridiplantae; phylum Streptophyta; class Magnoliopsida; order Santalales; family Viscaceae; genus Viscum; species Viscum album. The sequence continues at coordinate 1,209,580,958 of OY728166.1, forward strand.
AGGAATCTAATAAGGGGAAAGGAAAAATTAAGATTTCATCTCACTTTTCCACTATAGACGGTCAATATCTTTTGCTTGAAGAGATATTTTCACAGCAAGAAGAGGAAATGAAAGAGTTAAAAAGGCTCAATACATAGTTACTTAAAAGTAGCATTTATACTAGACGTACTCCCCAGGCAGGTCCTCAACTTGTACATCCTATAGGAGCTCCTCATCAAAGAGTATTTTTAGTAACTACAAATGTGAATAATTAATTCCCTCTATTGGGTACACAATCAAGGCAGGATAAGATACATTTTGATAGGCCTATTCCCATTGTTTATCTAAGGAAAATATCACCACCACCATCAGTGGTTTTTCTATTCACTGTACAAGCTCAATCTCCAGTTGCTATACCAGAACATGTTCTAGCTCATCCAGATGTTACTCAAATGCTTATGAACACAATTGAGGCATTGAATACTATATTGGAAGCTATAGAGGAATGATGTGCACCAGTTCAACCAAAAAAGAGAGCATACCCTAAATGGGTGGATGCAAGTCCTCCCCCCACCAAATTTTTTGAATAACACATTCCCAATATTTAATGGTTTGGGAGATCCAGAACAACACTTAACAAATTTTTTTTTATTGCGATACCTTGATGGGAACTCCTCTACAATAAAAAGTAGTAAAGCTTAGGTTTTTTGTACAGTCATTATAGGGACCATCTTTTGTCTGGTATACAAGTTTACAATTTCAATCAATTACTGGATGGTAAGATCTCTGTCAAAAATTACTTCTTCAATTTAGCTCAATGCTACCAAAGACGACAGTTTTTGATCTTACCAATTATAAACAAAGGTATAATGAAATAGTTTCATGTTTCATTGCGTGATAGAAAGGATTAACATATTTATTAAGTCTATAACTCCTTCAAGAAAAATTGCTACCAATTTGTGTGGAAAATCTACATGATGAGTTACGCACACCATTGATCCTTGGGAAGTACACTAGAGGGTTTCAGGACCCTAATTCAATAAATCAATAGATAGAAGACTCTATTATAGAAACTATGGATAAAACTCATGTAATTCAATCATCTCTGGGGAGGATGATAGAAAAGGCAGAAGCTGCTATAGTTACACTCAAGCTGGCACCTGTACCTACTTCTACATCAAGACCCTCATCATACCAAATGCTCTGGCTCCTAAGAATCAGTAGCAATGAACGGCTCATTAATATGATCAAAGATATCAAATACAGAAATAGTTTGAGGAATTAAAAAACAAAGTTTATTCTTTATGGAATGAACAAGTTCCTGGATACTTCATCTCATCTTTGGAAAAACATTTGGTTAATTTAACAAGACCGAATATACCAAATAAATAAGGAGATGAAGATATTATGAATTATTATACCTTTTACCAAATGTTAGGGCATACCATCCAGGAATGTTTTGTTTTCAAATACCTCCTACATATGATAGTAGACTCTAGACAAGTGAAACTAAAAAGTTCATCAGCTCAAGTAGCATGTGTTACTACTATCGATCCAGAGGAAGAAGGAAAATTGCAGGAAGTCAAAAGTAAAAATTTGCAGAAATATGATGATCGGATGATCAAGAAAACAATCAACCAGACTCATGCCATTTTACAAACATAGTTGAAACAACCGATTATGTCTTCTGCCACTCCCACCACAGAAAAACCATCTTCATAAAAAGGTCATTCCTCACAGAAGCGAAGTGATTATAAGGACAAATAGAAATCATAAGAAATTTAGATCATGTTAAGGACAAAGTTGTCCTTGAACCTAGAAGATTTCATGCCATCTATTTCAAAAGCACGGTCACCCCCCCCCCCAAATAGCACAACTTGAATTAAACCACCAAGAAGAATATTTTTCAGATGAAGAATTGATCTTTGGTTCTGTCAACGTTATCCATTTAATAGATCCTTATGCCAATGGTGAGCCTAATTATAATGAGCCAGAATTCCTTATACTTAATTGGGGAACCAGAGGAAGAGTCCAAGGTTGAGGATACAGGGGAAGGTGTGGGAATTCAAGAAAACACCATTTTATCTCTACCCATGCTCGAACCATATATGATGCAGAAACTCATGGAAGATCCCCTCAGCGGGCTCAACAAGAAGAAGGGGTTTCTTCCACAAAAGTTAGGTTCGGTTCTGACATGATTATTTTAGAGGACCGATTATAAGTCACACCATCTTCTTCTTAGCAATTTAATGTATCTAGTCAATCTAATCTACCAAATCTAGGAGTATTTCTAGCTTCTTCTCTGACACAGAATATGACTACAACAGAAGCATAAACTTCCAAAACACCTTCAAAACCACATATTCATGCTGAAAATCACAGACCTTTGGACCAAAAGTATGATGTATTGAAACACTTTCCCCATGTACCATCCACGATGTCAATTCTGGATGCTTCAAATCTATCAAAAGATTTTCAAGAAGCACTCATGGAGGCTTTGTCAAGTCCTCAAGAGTTTGAAACCAACGTTGATGCTGTCGAGGTTTACCATATAGAGAATGATCCTACGGAATGTCACACAGTCATATATTTTAGAGATGAAGATGAAGATGATGTTGTACATGTACATATTAGACCCTTTTATTTGTCTAGAAAAGTCAATGATATAGACATACGACGAGCCTTCATTGATAATGGCTCTCGAGTCAACCCCATTCATGTTCGTACACTTCATCGATTGGGCCTAATTGAATCTGATTTATCTCCTTCCACTTTAATGTTGGAAGATTATAATAAGAATGATCAAGAACCTCTGGGAAAAATTACACTCAAAACCCAGTTTGGATATCTTGTATCAAATTCAGACTTCATGGTTGTTCATCAGGACACAACCTTCAATATTATGCTTTGAAGACCTTGGCTAAATCAACATGCATCCATACCTTCTTCATACCACCATTGTCTTGTGTACTATTTCAATAATAAAATATGGATGTTGTATAGTGACCAGGATCTATTCAAAACATGTGAATCTCAATACATTATGGTAGAATTTTATCACACAAAAGGAATGAAGTCCATGATATAAGAAATAACCAGAGTTAATGATCCAAATGGACTGGAAAAGATCTCAAAAAATCCATTCATACATTTGAGTACAGATTATGTGTTACCTATTAATCAAATTGAAAAGGTAAAACCAAATCCAAGCACTCATCCAATAACTTCCATAATGTAAATTGCGGAAATTGAGCCTGGCAACATGGGATAAACTGTTGATCCAGCAAGCAATGATGGAATTTTAAATAGAGATGTTTTCATTTCATTTATTGAACTACATCAAGCCTATACTTCATCAATCAAATTAGAATAAATTTTACCAATTCTAGAGAAAAAAAGATGTTGATTCTCAATCCATCATCCCCTCTTTATTACAACAGGAAGACCCTTCATCATCAGTAGGGTCAGATATGGTGGCCTCTTCTTCAGGATATTCTAATACTGACTCCCCCTCTAACTCTGGGAGTTTTTCCTTGTAATATACTATGAAAGTGTAAATAGAATAGGTAACACATAATTAAGAAGAAGAGGAAGCTCTTGGGGATACTCCTCCAGCATTTGAGGAAGGTTTCTTTACCACTGTGGATGAGATCAGAGAAATAAATATGGGTACAGAAAAAGATACACACCCCACTATAATTAGTGCGACAATGACCTTTGAGTAGAAAAAGGTATATACTTAATTTTTAAAGCAACATCATGATATAATTTCTTGTAATTATATATAAATTCTAGGACTTAATCCTGATATTTTCACCCATCATTTGGGTTTTCTAGAAGAACATCATGGATTCAAGAAAGTAACAAGAAAAACACACCCAACTCATGCCTCTAAAATTGAAGTTTAAGTTGATAAACTTATAAAGGATATCTTCTTCAGATAAGTTAAATATCCCTAATGGTTGGCCAACATTGTCCCAGTGAAAAAAAATAATGGGAAAATTATATTTTACATTGATTTCAGAGTTCTTAACTGGAATTTTCCTAAAGATGATTTTCCAGTTCCGATTACAGAGATTTTAATTGATGCAATGGCTGGATATGAATCTCTTTCCTTCATAGATGTATACTTTGGGTATAATCAAACCCATATGGCCCTAGATGATGAATAATTTATAGCCTTTATATCCCCTCAAGATGTGTTTTTCTATCAGTTAATTCCCTTCGGATTAAAGAATGCAGGCACAACATACCAACATGACATGCACCATATCTTTAAACCCTTCTTAGGGAAAGTTTTTGAATGTTATGTGGATGATTTGGTGGTCAAATCCAGTCAAAGTTACAATTACTTGGCTGATTTGGAGACCATATTCCATAAACTTCTGCAACATAGTTTGAAGATGAACCCCGTGAAATGTACATTCGGGGTAACCTCAGAAAAGTTCCTTGGCTTCGTTCTATGCCATCGTGGTATCGAATTTGATCTTGTAAAAATAAAATCAATCATTGGTATATCACCTCCTAAAATTTGAATGAATTAAGAGGACTCCAAGGACACATGGCCTGTATTCGGAGCTTTATCGCCAATTTGGCAGGCAAGTGTTTACCCTTCACCAGATTAATGAAGAAGGGAGCACCTACCAATGGACTGAATACTACCAAGAAGCATTTGATACCCTCAAGAAATATCTCTTGAGTCCACTAGTATTAATGAAACCTGTTGAAGGAAGGCCTCTTATTATTTATGTGATAGCTTTAGAGTGATTACTGGGTTTCTTCCTTGCTCAAAATAATGAAGCTGGGAATTAAAAAAACCTTTATTATCTCAGTATAACTATTCTTGATGAGGAAAAATGATATTCAAGTATTGAAAAGTGATGCCTAGCATTAATCTTTGCAGTTCAGAATTTGAGGCACTACCTGCAGCATCATGAAGTCCAATTGGTATCTCGAAATAACCCGCTAAAATTCATCCTCAGTCGTCCTATGCTTACAGGGTGTCTAGAATGGTGTGCAGTTATTTTGCAATAGTTTTATATCTAGTTTGTACCTCAAAATTCAATACAAGGGAAAGATCTGGCCGAATTCCTTTTCGAGCATCCATCTGTAGAAGATACATCATTAAATACTGAACTTCCTGATGAAGAAGTCCTCTTTATTCTAGATAATTCCCAATCATGGGAAATGTACTTTGATGGTGCTTCTAAAAATTCCAACATGGGAGATAATAGAAAACCCTAAACTCAAAAAAATTGGGTTAGGAATTGTCCTTATTTCCCTATAAAAGGTAGTGTTTCCTTATTCATTCCTGTTGTCATAAGGTGGAACCAACAATGAGGCAGAGTATCAAGCTCTCATCACAGGTTTGGAATTAGCACTTCAGGTGAAAATGAATCACTTTAAGGTAAAATGTGATTCAGAATTGGTAATCATGCAAATCAATGGAGAATATTCTACTAGAAAAGAAGATTTAATACCTTTGTGTGATTATTTCATAGGGTTAATGGCTGAATTTCCCTCAGAGTCGACATTGTCTTATATCCTGTAATCTCAAAATTCCCAATTAGATACACTGGATAATGTAGCCACAACATTGAAAGATCCAAACTGGGATGAGGCAGTCATTATCATAGCCCATCGTCATGTGGTATTACCTTTTTTTCAAACCATAATATAGGAAAATTAATGAAATTATCCCTATTTCTGAGCCATATGGTCATACCACGGGATGGAGAACACCCATCATGGAATATCTTCAAAATAGAGTATTTCCACCAAATATGGATGAAAAAGAACAGATCCAGAAATGAGCAACCAGTTATACTCATTATGATAATCTAGACCACCAAAAGATCCTCTACAAGTGAGGCTTTGATGGAATTCTCTTCAGATGTATTCATGGAGAAGATACTGCAGCTATCATAAAAGAAGTGCATTCAGGAGCTTGTGGTTCCCACCAGTCTGGGCATAGACTCTTTGATCAAATCTGGAGGATTGGATACTTTTGGCCTTCAATGATGTAGGATTGCACAGATTTCACTACGAAATGTAATCCCTGGAAAATGCATAACAACTTCATTCATCAACCCCCGAAGTTTCTACATACAGCTAAATACTCCTGACCATTTTCCACATGGGGAATGGATGCAATATGGCCTTATCCTCCATCCATAGCTAAAAAATTCAAGTATATCGTTACTACTACTAACTTCTTTTCTAAATGAGATGAGGAAATACCTCTCAAAGAAGTTGGATCCAAAATAATTGTTAGTTTTGTCAAAACTAATATCATCACCATATTTGGTGTCCCTCATACTATTTTGACGGACAATGGAGCCAATTTTTGTTTGATTGAGGTAAATAAGTTATATCAAGAGTATACTATCAAATTCAACCATTCATCTCACTATCATGTGTAGGTCAATGGATATATAGAGGCTTTCAACAAGACCCTATCGAATATACTCCAGAAGATGGTGGATAAAGATAAGAAATCAAGCCTTGATAAACTTTTGAATGATTTATGGGTTATTATCAGACCACTACCTGTACTATCACCCAAGAAACTCAATATTCCTTAGTATACGGAACAAAAGCAGTTTGTCCAATTGAAATGAAATTTCCCTCACTTAGAGTTGCAATCTGTGATCATTTGTCTACAGATGAGAGGTTTTAGAAACGATTCAATGATCTATAATGATTAGACAAAAAAGATTTCATACTTTTCATCACTTGGAAGTCTATCAGGACAGAATAGTGTGAGCTTTTAACAAGCAATTTTTCCTCCATTCATTTCTTCAAGGAGAATTGGTATTGGTTCTTAGGACTCCAATGATACCAGGGAAGAAACCTCCAAATCTTGAGCCAAAGTGAGAAGGAACTTATTCCATACATAAGGTCTATTCAAATGGAGCTTATTCCTTAATCTCAATGGATGGAGAGATTATTACAACTTCAACCAAAGCGATATTCTTAAAGAAATACTTTGTGTAGTTGTACATCATATGTCCTTACTGCAAGACTAAAAAATGCACAGCCCCCATGGTCCTAGCTGCAAGACTTAAAACTGTATAGTACAACGTCCTAGTTGCAAGACGTTAAACTTCATAACAACCATAACAATCCATGCTGCATGATGTTAAAATAAGTAGCATCTTTGTACTTGTCACGTGACATTAAACTGAATGAAATAATTTTTCCTCATTGCATGACATTAAACTGTACAACTAATATATTCTCTATTTGACGTTAGAAGCTTCCATAAAAAAACATCATTGACATCGATGCTTCTCCTTTGTGGTATATGATTCCCTCTCTTCCTTAAGCCTGAGTCAGACATGTCTAAGAACCTTGTTTCAAAAACTATGTATGGCTTGATTCTTATTTTCAATGAGATACGTAGAGAAACCTAAATCTCCAATTTTGGGCCCAGGCACAATCAAAAAATATTTTTATTTTATTTTCTCCTACTGTATATTAATCAGATCTATACAAAGTGTTTCCTTAAGATATATGATTTTGTCCTTATACCATTTTATGTCTTAAAATTTACCATTCTATCATAAAATGAGAAAAGCCCCTATTCCTCATGTCAAACTCGATTGGCATGAGAAATGATTGTTTCAATAACTACATATGGCTTGATTCTCATTTTCAATGAGATAGGTAGAGACGTCTAGATCTCTAATCTTGGCCCCAAACATGATAAAAAAACCCTTTATTACTTGTATAAGAATCAAACCTACATATGTAATGTTGTAAGAACTGTGTATGAATTGATTCTTTCTTTCAGCAAGACACATAGTGACACTTGGGTCTTATCACTGGTCTAGTTACAACATGTCTTTCTTTTTCACATCAGTTCTTCTTCATCCTTACCACATGACATTAAACTATATGGAAATCTAACACACCCATTCTTCATATGTGTAACCATTGTATTATATAAAAAACCCTTGTTAATCCTTGTTTCTCACACCATGCATATCTCAAGTGGGCATAGGAATTGGGTAAAAGGATTCTTCATCTATGTGAGGTGTTTCAATTCCATATGGGGGTGAAAATGTCCTCAATACATGACTTAAAATTGCACATCATAATATTAATTTAGAGGAAAGAAATAAAGTCTCAATTTTACATATGAGTTAGATCTATGTGAAATGACGACAAAATCATGGCCAATATTGGTTCAAATATTTCTCATATGCATTGGGCATAAACCCCTTCTATATTTCACACTCTTAATCTTGAATATTTATAGATCTTCATAATCATTCTTACAGTTTCTGGTGACAGAGTTTATAATATTTAAGAACTCTTTTTCCTGACTATGCAGCATGTGCCCTTAGGTGGCCTTGCATAAGTTGCCTACATAATGGGAATGTCAGTCAAAAGATGTTATTATTTGGCTATGCAGCATATTTCCCAGTTGGCCATTCAAAATAAAACCCCCATAACAGGTTTTTCAAATAATGATAACTTTGTTCTTGGTTATAGTATCTTTTTCCCCTTCAAGATTTCATGACAATATACGAGAATCTGTATTTTAAAACATTTATTGAATTATAGTTGTTCCATTATCTTTCTCCCAATCTAAACGTATTCAAGACCATAGTTTACACATTTCACTTACCATGTGTTCAATACAATATGAAATAAACTTGGAACCACTTGGCCACAAATCACATATTGTTTCCTTTTTTGGTCCTAGTCGTTTGACCTAAAACTACAGACACCATACCTCTTACATTTGGGTTAGACCTTCGTAAAAGTATTATTCCTCCAATTCTTTGGAAATCTTAGTTAGAAATACTCTTTTCATATTCAGGTACCTTTATCCATAAACCATACTCTGTGCTTCAGAAAATCTAAATCTCCATAAACATTCTTCATCTTTTAGTAGTAGAATGTCAAATTTTTTAGATCTCTTTTGTCGGACTATGCAACACATGACCTTAGGTGGCCTTGCATAAGTTACCTATACAACAGGTGTGTTAGTAAAAAGATTCTACTATTTGGTTATGCTGCATATGCCACAATTGGACCTGGAAAACACAACCCCCATAAAAGTTTTTTCAAATAATGGTAACTTCATTCTTGGAGAAAAATACTTCTTCTAATGACTTTAACTCCTTTTCAATATCATTCTTCAGATTTAGAAATTCTCAAATCACTGTTTACCATTTTTCCTTCCATACCTAAATATCATAGTATGTTTCCAAACTAATTTTCCAAAAATTGGGAGAGTCTTATACCTTTGGTCAGAGCTAAATAACTTAAATTAAAGTCACACAATATCCTTACTACATGACTTAAAACTGCATAATACCTATGTCCACACTGTATGACTTAAAACTGCATAGTAACAATTTTTTCACTGCATTTCTTAAAACTTCTTAGTACCTATGTCCTCACTGCATGACTTAAAACTGTATAGTACTCATACAAAAAATTTGTTTAGATATGGTTTTACTTTTCATGACATATGTCATCATAAAGTATCCCTTTCATCCCTAGAATTCGTTTTCTTGGAAAAACCACCCACTGTGGTCTTGAGTCACCCAATTTTCCCCTTTTATATCAGTAGTAAAATGTTAAACTTTAAAGAGATCTTTTACTTGGCTATGCAGCATTTTCCCTTAGGTGACCTTGCATAAGTTTCCTACACAATGGGACTATCAGCCAAAAGATATCACTATTTGGCTATACAACATATGCCCCAATTTTCCCTGCATAACACAACTCCCATAATGGGTTTCTTAAATTATGTTAACTTAATTCTTGGAAGAGTCTACCCTTTTGTTGATAAAGGTTTTAGATTTGGTATCCATAAAAATCATGGCTCAAGATTCCCATTGGAAGTATTTAAAGAATATTAAATCAATTCTTAGCCTTCGAGTCTTGTTTAGGAACTAAATTCAAAATTTATGGTCAAATCTATTTGACACTAAATATTAACCCTTTATAGTCCAACATGCATGACTCTAAACTGTCAACAAAAATAGACTTGGTACTCATTAGATTAAGAACCCGTAAAGGGAACTCTAAACAAAAGTCGAGTCCCAGATCACTAAACATACAATTTTTTATGATTTAGGTAATATTGAGAAATAAAAATTCAAAAGATACGAATTTTTTGGGTTGTCCATAGAACCCTAGAAAAAATCAAATTATGCTCATTAGGTCAATTGGGTTAATAAAAAATTTTATGAGTACTCCATTCTTGTCATTGTAATCATGGTTGTCTATCATGAAGGTTTAATGATTTAAAAAAAGGGGTCATCATCAGCATTACCTTTAATATTGATATTATGGAAATTAGCAATGAAGATGCATATGATTGGAGATAAAAAATCCTTTTCATTTATATGGAATCAGAGGGAAACCCACAGAACGGAGCCTCTCTATCATGTGTCAAAATAAGCTCTCAACATGACTCTTCATTTGTTGAACAACTTCATAGGACTTTTCAGCTGCCTGTTGAAGTTGAGATAGCTGAGCAACTCCAGCCTCCTCATCCATACGAAGTGCTTCCTTAGCAGTTGAAATGGATGTTATCCCCTCTAATTGGGTTTCTCACAATGTTTGATTCAATTACTCAAGCTTTTTATGAACAACATCTAGTTGTTGTTGAAGATATAAAGACTCATTCATGACTTCTTTGATTTGTTGGATAATTTCAATCGATTTCATGTTATGGTTTTCCTCCACCTCAACTAATACCGCTTGAAAGCCCTCAATATTAATAAATCATTTAGCCTCTTTAAGATATTTTTTCATATTATGCTCCTGTACCCATCAGCAAATGATCTCTTTCAAAACAACATGGACTGGTCGATAATTAAATCCACCAAATCTCAATATGTAGAATAATTTTGGGAGTTTGGAAAAATGGGTCAACCATTCATATAAAGGCTTCTCAGCAATTATGCTCTAGATATGCTGCCATGAATTATTATGTTTCATTCCAAGAGCATATTTCATCTCTAAGTATGAATCTGAGTCACTACCTTGAGGTAAAATGTACTCTAGAAATAGATCACTTAAAGAGCTACCTTATTCTACTTCTCTCAGAAAAATAAAAGCTTCACCTTCTGATCTGCGAGTTGATAACCCTAATAGGATAAATCAAGTTCATTGTTAGTTTCAAATGGAAGAAACAGATATGATTCATCAACTGATTATATTTACCCAATAATAAGTCAGATACTTGATTGGATTCATCCCTTGTGGGGTTTCCCTCTCTGGTCTAGAAGAATCAACTCTTAGTCCCTTGAGAGAAGAGATAGACACAGATTCTGTAAGAGGAAACATTATTACCGGAGTGTGTTGAAAAAATTACATTCCCTAAGGAAAGTATAAATACATACTCCTTCGACAAACACTTCGGATCAATCTCATTTCTCTCTGGCGTTTCTTTTCAAAAGCTTGGAGAGAAATTGGAACACTCCTCTTGGTAGAAGAAACTTGAGGTAATGGTTAAGGATTATCCATCACCATTACCCCAGTCATAATTATCACTCCTAGAGAAAGTTCTGGAGACTTGGGAAGATCATTCGTTGCATCAATGGGAGATCCTACTAGACCATACTTTGGTGATTCAAGAACTGATCCAGATCTTCCTTCCCTACTTTCAAGCTGCAAAAATACATTTTCATCAAGATTAATGATGATGAATGGTAAAGTAGAGTAGATAAAAAATAAAAGGAAAATATATTCTCAGTATTAACATAAATATCCCACTCCTCCTCAGATCCAATAATTACCCATTCGTGTACTCCTAAGTCTATCATATGAGATACTCGTTTAGAGACTAGAATTTGTTCATCAGTTTCATATATAAAACCCTCCAGCCCTGTAATATACTTCGGTACCTTATCCAGGTTATTATCCAGATTTCTATCAGAAGGTGCCTTAATTTCACCAATATCTGGTATTCAAATTCCATGCTAGAGGAATTCCCTTGCATCCCAAAGATCACAGGTCACACTCTCCCAATGATGAATGGATGAAGGTCGCACATAATTCAATCTTGGTATGGTTGATTATGGAGATGATTCAACACCTTCTGACTGGTGAGCCTCTTCAGGCCTCCTTTCTTCTTCAGAAAGTTCAATGGATGGAATAGGAACCTCTATTTGATGGCAGTGACTGAATCACCTTAGCATTGTAGGTATTGCTTCTCTAGCCCTAGGCTTCTTGGTATACCTCATGCGAAACATTTTTAGGGCTCTGAAACTACTGTATCATCTCTGGCCTTGGACTTAATACCATGATTGCCACATGGAACAGTAATTGTAGCTACCACTTGATATATTCCTTTTTTCAAAGCCCCTTGAGGATATGAAGAATCCCTAGATTTGGCATATCCAGCATCCAATCTTATTGATGCATCTTATATAGGCAATGTAATTGAAAATTCGGATGCCTCTAAAGCTGTTAGAATTCATAATTGTCTCGCTACCATTGGGTCCTTCTCATGTCTAACATACGTAGGTGGAAAAGTGTTGGATTGTTGAAGACATATGAACTGACGAGCTAACCTGTAAGTTATGTAAGCCTCACAGATAATTTCACCATCAATCCTGGTTGATAATCCACCATCCTTGAATTCCATCATATAAGATCTCATCCCATGATTCTTTTCATTACCATCATCAATAAATGTTCTAATTGGTGGGTTAACAAAAGGAAAGAAACTTAATTCTCTTAAGACATTCAATTCCTTTAGCACCACATCCGGGTTCAAGTTTAGATGTTGAATACCAGAAAATTTCTGTAAAAATGGGGTGAATCAACCATTGGGAACTCTAACTGAATTCAATTCCGAGTATGAAGAAAACTGTGTTGCAATCCAGCCCCACAACACTAGGAATGGCCCTGTAATTATAAATGGATCCTTCCCATTATGTAAATGCAACAAAAGATGGTACATTATTGCCAATACAGGTGTTTCTAACACAATATACTTCCCTTATAACAATTTAGCTACAATGACAAAAGTCCCTGATCTTACACCACCTGTGGATTCACGGACTAGAAGAAAATAAATTATTAGCCACATAGAATGGAAGGTAGATAAGTGTAACTTTGCATCTATATTGGGTTTTAATGTAAATCCCCAGTGCTTAAATTTACCTCTTTCTAGTTTAGGAAATTATGTTCGTGAACTACCCCAGTTATCTACAGAAGGACAAATAGTAGGACGTCTACAGGTTGGACCTTTCTCTATTGTTGGTTCTAAGAAGGCTTCCATCCACACTCTAGCATGAATATATTTCTTATCTTTGGGTAGATTATTATCTATTTTAAATAATTCATGGGCCAGTGGTGGTGTTTTGGTAGCATCACCCCATGTTGTAATAGGTGGAAAAAATTCTTCATACATTTCCCCACGAATGGGAATTCCAGCTATTTGGTAAATATACCAGAGACTAATACGAACTCACTATGCGTCAAATGGAAGGATTTGGTTTGTAAAATCCATCAGATCAGTAATTCAAGAATGAAATCATTTTTATAAACATAAGTTATACCCTTCTATATAGCTTCATAGATATGAACGTCTGAGAACTCTTTTCTAAATTCTACACAAGTCCGATGCACCCAGAATTCCCACATCCACTCGGGTTTTACACCTCCGCCAGAATCAAGATCCCATTCTTCCTTCCAACCATTAGATTGATCTGTTTGAGAAGCCCAAAAGGTGGAATAATAGAAATGTGGTCTTGGAACTACAACATGATCCTTTATATTGGGAGTTCAACCACTATGATGAAGGATGGAACCAATAGTGAATGTTCTTCTTATACTGGAACCCACTTGCACTAATATTCATGCAGTTATAGTTGGATTATTGAAGAAACCAGTTATTTGGAAAGTACTTCTTAGCATATAAAACATGGGTGTCTTGAAAAATCCCATGCATGTATAAGGGTAAGTAAGGAATTTTTGGATAATCACTCTGGTACAAAATTAAACCCTTCCATAGCACAGGAATAGTACTTTCAATAACATCATAATAGTATTGTCCGACAATCTTCATCATTTAATTTTGACAATCCTTAGCTTCTTCAGTATGGGTCATCAAATGAGCCCTTTTTTTCAAAAAATGAATTACCAAACTTTCCAAATTAGCTTGGAATTTTAAAATAGGAAAATAAAAAATTTGGAAAAGGACACTCTTCACATAGGTCCTTCAACAAGATCTGTCGCATAGGTCCTTCAATGAGGTCTATTGCGTAGGTTCTTCAACAAGGATCCTAGCGCAACTCCTTTGGTGATGTCCTTTGGCATATCTCCATATCTTAAATAGTTTTACCTTGAAGAAATTTAAAGGAAATTACATAAGAGAACAACACGATAGGGCTAGGGGAATGAGCTACGCAACGAGATCCATAAAATTCTGAAAAGCACAAGTGATCAAAATCATGAAGGATAAGACCTATTTATAGAAAATTGAAGAACTTTTCTCCAGGACTGCATGCAACATCTCTGTTCCATACCTCCACAAAATATGCTCCAAGGAAAACTTGTGCTATCCAATAATGTACTCATGGTCTTTTCCTCACAAGATAACCTCAGAACTCGACCCTCTTTCTAATCAGATCCAATCCTGAGGGGGGGGCTTCTGTTGACACTACTTAAGAATACAAAAAGGTCCCCAGGATCACTCTAGATATTTCAAAATCCCATGACAAGGTTCAAAGAGTTCAAGGAAAGTAAAATATTCCAAAAGTCATGTGTGATATATCTGAGCGACAGACCTGGGTGATATATCTGCGTGACGGACCTGAACGGCAGAGCTATAAGACAGACCTGTGCGGTAGAACTCCGCAGCAGAATAATTTCTATTCCCCTATGCAGAGTACTTACATGGAGGACCTGTGCGGAAAAAAATTCCCTCAACTAGGCCCATCCGTGTCTATAAATAGAGACCTTGGGTTCCCCATTTCAAAGACTAAAAAAGTTGAAAGACTCTCTGAAGCTCCCATTGCGCATCTCTTTCTCCTAGATCCCTAAAATTGTCTCAGGTAGCTCTATAAAACATGAGAGAAATATAATTTAATGGGATAAGCATGCTTTAAAATTCTTTTACAATTTTTACATAGGTTTGGTTTTCCCATGTTAAATACCTTCTTTAGTCATCATTTATACCTACGCAACATACCTGTGTGCCACATCTGCGCGGCATACCTACGTGGTACATCAAAGTTGGGTACCTACCTAGCATACCTACACGTGGTACCAACGTAATAGAGCTTGGTATAAAGCCTATATACCAACTCAAGTATCATATTTAAAAGCCATTCATGACAGGGTATCTTCATCCTTGGTTCCTTATCTGAAAGGGACTAAGTTGAATCCTCCACAAAAACCTTGTGGCTTATCAAACCTTTGGGAAAGGCACATCAGTGTGTCTCCTATTTGGGTTTGTATTTCTACATTCATAGGTTTCCAACATTTGTTTTATAAGGTAATTATGATACATGGATTGTCTTTGGGTTTTTATATCTATAGTCACATGGACCTTTCTCCTAGAAATAGTATGGGTATGTTCCCAGTTTGGAGGATTAGGGTTTGGGTTCTATCCTCCCATTTTCATCTCTAAAACCTAGAACCTCAGGTCACTAGTAGGGAACGTACGGTTTACAATTTTTTTCCCTACAAGAAAATGAGAAGACTCCTTCCCCTACCAGGATCAATTTTAAGGCAACCACCTTGGCGTAAGCCCTTAGATTTTCTTGCAAGATGCAGCATCAACACTCCACCTTTCTTATTGGGTGCCAAAAAATAGAGGGGAGATGGGCACAAGGACTTTTTTTACCCTTTCCCTCTCCCGTTGCACTTTGTTGCCATGGGAAGCCATCTTGGTGTAAGTCCATAACTTTTATTCTTTCTTCCTTCCATTGGAACCTTGTCCAATGTGAAGAGAACCTAGGGAAGTATTGTCACCTCGCCCTCTTCTCGGGTCTCCTCACCCTCTTCCACAGTCAACACACCCTCTTCCACCAGCGTAAGAGGAAAAATTTGAAAGTGTGAATTCCATTGTTGATTATTTGACATTCTCTTATTTCGAACACCGAGAATGACTCACATGGGCTTAGCGATTTGTCATGGTCACAACATTTTCACAATTGAATGAAGTATGAGAACTCTAATTCCCATCATAATTTGGATACGTGGGTAGCCTTATCAAGGCCTGAGCTTACTAGATACCCTATTTATAAATCTAACCATAATTCCCTTAATTTGGGCATCCTCCTTAGGAATAAGCCCCAAATTAAACCATCAAGTCACCAAGGCATCCTTTTCAGGATGTAAGCCCAATATCATTTCTCTCAAAGGACTATACTCTCCTATGATAATAATAGAACTACATGGTATTTGATTCCCATTTATATGGGATACATAGGAAGCCTCCTTGTGGTTCAAACCCAATACCTTAAATCAACTCTGTTCTCCTTGATCCATTTTCACAACAGGATCTGATCCTACTTGGAAACACATATCCTTTCTGAGTTCCTTGGGTTGCTTCAGTATAATTCCCAAACTATGTTTTGACTAATCACCTTTTCTATTAGATTTCCATACCACATGGAATTAAACTGTACAGCTAGGTCCTTATCACATGACCTTAAAAGGTTTGATGTGTCCCATTTAGTGGCACCAAACTAAGAGGGTTCTGATTCCTTTCACAAGGATACGTAGGTATCCCATCTTATGGGAATGATCCCAAAATCAAACCAGACCTTCGTCCCCATGGATGACAATAAATTCCAGAGTGCCCCACTATGTGGCTTAAAAACCAGTATCATCATAATGATGATTAAAATAATCTCTAAGTAGTATATTATAGGATACCATTAATTGAAAACCTCAAATACATATGGATATTTCCATTAATGAAGAACCTTGAATGCATAACGATGATTCTAAAATTTACACATATTAATAAGTGATTGTAAATTCTAAGGGAAAGATATGTCATGCTTGGTTAATTAATAAGTTTTCATGAAAATATCTTAAATTTACAAATAGAGTTCCATAGTAGACCATAATTCCCCCCAAAAGGGTTCAATGAGTCTGACCTCCCATCCTCTCGACCAATGTACGTTCATAAGTATCATGAAGTTTGAACATAACAAATTTTTGTCTTTGGAAAGAAGGTCCTATTTGGATAAAGAACTGTTGTAAATTTCCGGTTCCATAAATAATTCCAATGGAAACCGCATGGAATTAGTGATTCTTAAAACTAGAATACATGTTTCAAGGACCTACGAAATAGTTACCAAATGATCTCAAATGAAATGTTTATTGAAAAATTTATAAAAACAATGATGACAACGATGATGATGATGATGAAATTTTAAATAATCTTAAGTGAAAAATAAAATTTATTATTAATATAAAATGTGAAGTTGTGAAGTAAAGGACTTTGAATACTATGATCAAATATCTGAGGATGTAGAATATGATTCCTAAGTATCACCACTGTTCAAAAAATATTAATTCTTAGATTTCACTCACTAAGAGTGTTTAGTGGAAGTGTTTTATCATATATTCACGTAGATATGTGGTCAGAATTACATAGTGATGTATTGAGTTTTAAAAAACCTAAAATGTACAGAAAACATAAGACTTATCTAGTGGTCTATCATATAGAATATATTATATGGGTTATTATGTATGATTTTTATTATTATTTTCAAAAGATTTTATGAATATTAAATGTAAAATTTTATATAAAAGTTTATTTCAACTTTATCATTCTTTCACATTTCCAACAAATATTGTATGAAGTGTTTTTATAATTGGCCTATCAAAGTATGACTTTGATTTATCTCAAATTTATTTTCATTATTTATTGTTATACATTTTTATGAAGTGTAAAATTTAACATGAGTGATATTGTATATGGAGACACAAAATATCCTCATGAGGTGAAAAATTCGTTTTGTACATTGGATAATCATCAAGTATACCATATGGAGTTTCATATACTATATTTTTTGTATGTTAGGGGTTTATGTTTCATATTTAACCCTATAAATTGAGGTTTGAAAGATATGTAGCATGATAACCTTCATAATTTTATACCTTTTTTATGATATCCTTGAGTCCTAGTCAATCAAATGGTGGTTAGGTATGTTATAGATCATTTTGTTAGTTGAGGCTTAACCAAGATGGAATTTTTCATCTATTAAGATAAGTATAACATCTATGCCCTCAATTGATATAGATTGAGGAAGTGTATGACCACACCTAGATAAGGTACATATTATGTGATTATCTATCTAGGTAAGGGGCATGAGATGTTCTCATGCACTTAAAATGAATGACATGTGATGTATTCATCGAATTACCACATATACACTGAGAGAATGAGGAATATATGAATCGACTATATATGATTTACATACTTTGTGTATCATGGTCACTAGATGACATGGATAGTTTTATTATATGATTATGCATATTTATTTATGATACATATGGTTGACAGATGTATAGAGATTCATTTGTTTTATAGATATCACATTATATCCCTTTATAGCTTGAGCAGTATTGATGCTTTGTTTGAGTTTTATCATTGCTTAATATTTTAAATTCAAGAATTCATTATTGTTTCCAATGATAAAAATTCCCACTGGGTTATTCTTTTTTGTTATGAGAATGAGAATAAATTTTATAAAACTTTAAGAGATGCCCCAAATGTGTTTTGGATGATATCCTAAATAAGTTCTGGATGGATTTTAACATGTTTTAACATATGATGTTACAAATATTGAAATGTATGATATAATTCCCAAAATTTATTTAAGATATTTCCTCATGATATTTTTCATATGAGAGGATGAAGCTTTAATTCAAGTAGAAGATTATTGGAATTTTGCACTGAAGTAACCACCATGATATAGTGGTATAAATCTTCTCATAGTCAACATTGGGATACACCATGGTGTGGTGAGTGTTTCCATTTTGTATTGTTGTACATGAAAATGGATCTTGATACGTGATAATGTGCAATCATACTACATATTCATCTCTAGTTATCACTCTCAGATGAATATCCTTACATTAATGACTGAATAAGTTTGATCATCCAGGATAATTATTTAAATACGAAAATATTATTATAATGATTGAATCATGAATTATAAGAGTTATAGAATTTGACATTATTTAGAAGTGGTTAATCAATATGGTTGATGGTTATATATCCAAATATGGTTATTGGATGGATATATAAAAAAGATCAATCATTGGACATGGGTTGATGGTTTCATTATATTGAATCACTAAAAATTCCCTTGGACAAATTTCTCTAACTAAAGATTCTCTTTATCCAGTCACCAGGAGGTTCTAGAAGACTTTTTATAGGAAATATATCTTACCCAATTATTAGGTAATTCCAAAAAAATGGATACCCTTGGAGGGAGGAGTCATTCTATTACACCTTTTGTAATCTCAATCAAACTCGTGTTATAATATTGTACTAATCAGATCAATGGATGTATGGTAAAAGTTTTATACTTATTTTTATTATTTATTCAAACAAATAGATAGATTATAGGCTTAATGGTGATTTAATATCTTTCTTCCATTTCAATTATTATGAGTTTCATCCCAATTAAACTATTCAGATAATTATTTAGGAAAAAATATTTATAAATAAAAATTACATTGATCAGGAAATATAATGTCAGGCTTGGATACAACACTACCTTGGGTGGTTGATGACATGTAGAGCATTAATGTGAGGTATAATTAGCTTTAAATAATAAGTTTAATTGATTATTGAGAGTTTATTGTAGGGAATACATACTATTAGTGTCAGACCTAATACTATATTGGTTTTCCAAATGATGCATTTTTATGATGGTTTAACTTCTCTAAATGTAGAGCCTCACAATACAAAGGGATTTGGAGGTAGAATGTAATGTGTGTTGTGTTTCCAAACTACATTAAAGGTTTTATATAATTTAATGTTCCTATATAAAGATATATTGATGTAGAAATGTAATGTGAGGTAGCATTGTGGTATAGTGTTGCAAGATAGTGCCTTCTTAGGTCATTCAATGGGTCTACTTTGGCCACCTGACATATTATTGGTCTATAAAATAGGAATAAATTATCTTTATAAATCATTCTCAAGGGTTTACACTAGGATAAATTGGCATATAAATACCCTATCTAGTGTTGATATGGGTATATATTATTTATGGAACATATTTCAATTGTTTTTGTGATGTTATCCTTGTTCATTATCATAGTATTAACCATATAAATACAAAAATAAATATGTCAATCCAAATTACATATAAATAAAAAAATGAAATAATGGATTTCATAAATTATTGAATTATAATAAAACATATATTTTATATTATAAAAACATCCAAAAATTATTAGGGTATGAAAGTGATGTTGTTAAAATGACTATTTTTGTCAGTGCAAAAAATTTCCTAAATTAAGAAAACGAATATATTTCAAGATTTTAATGTATAAAACCTATAAATGTGTGAAATTAAATGTGTATATAGTATTTTTGTATGAAATTAACTCAAATTATCCTAACATAATTGGAAAAAATTTCATCAATTTCTTTTAATCAACGATCTCTGGGATAATGTTGAGACCATCTACACATTCTGAAAATATCTCTACTCAAGATTTTAATTAGGAAAAATATCTTCGGATCTTTTAGGGGATATATAGATCATAAAAACTTCTTAAAACTTCTATATATAAATATAATTACCATGAAACACTATCCCTAAGTTAAACTCCTCATTATGGATCTAATGGTGAAGTTAAAAATAACTTTTGAGATCATCTGTACATCCATTTCTCAATTTTAATCAATAACACATCATAAAGTGTTCTTAAAACATTAATACTAGATTGAATATCCCAAAAAAATTAATTTCCAAGACTCGAGTTCTACATGGGGTCTCAATATGGTTTTTTCTTCAATGTTAAATTTATCAGTTAGAGGAGTTCTAAAAAATCCACTATAAGTGACTCAAAAACTAAAGTAGGAATATCACTACATCAAATCCTATGAATGAATTGTTTTAGATCAAAAATTTATAATTTAAATTGGGTCGGTCCCTAACATTTTGGTTTTAATTAAGATTAAATGTCAAAATAGAGGAGTTATTTCTCAGTCCAAAGAACAATAGTCTTAGAAAAGAACCAAACATATAATTCAAAAATACTATCTCATTTGGGAAATCATTGATAGAGTTGTTGTAAAGTTATGTTAATCTGTTATAGAGAATAATGTGAAGAATCCATTAAAAAAATTATCATGGTGAAATCATGATATTCATGTAAATTATTTGTGTATTAGATACATGAGATACTTATGAAATGGCTTTTGTAAATTTAAATATATTATGGTTTTATAATAAATGTAACATTTATTTAACTTTAATTCAAGTTTTTTATATATATTACAAAAAAAGTGTGTAAAACCCCTACCCAAACCACTAGGTCCAGTCTAGGACGCCACATGACCTCATGTGTGCCTCCCTATATGCAAGAGGTTTTCGACTAGTGGTGATGGTGTATAGAATAACAGGGGTGATTATGCACTTGATACTAGGTAAATATCAGTGTATAATAAGGAAGTGATAATAGTAGTCAACAAATTATAAATAATCAAAAACCTTCAGAGTAAAAGTATATACAAGTAAAATAATCCCATGAAGGATCAATATGGAATGCCAAATACATAACCCAAACCAAACAAAATGATCCAAAGTATAATGTAAAGCCAACAAAAAAGTATAAGTAGATATACTTCCCAAAACCAATCCAAAATTGTCCAAATACTACTGATAAACCTACCCAAATATCCATCGTAGATCCCTTTCCCTATGTAGGATCCCTAGTCATAAAATCTATAAGTGCACTGAAATGAACAATTAGGGTGTGAGTAAAAGACTAAGTAGGACACCACCAATGTCCCTTAATATATTTTTATAAGTCGTTCAGTTGAATTCAATGAAATTAAATAGAACATATATAAATAGAAACTATATCACACACGGACAATGAAAATGTCTAATCCTCAAATATCATATCTTCCTTCTCTAACACCATACCAGAATGAATAGAAACTGGTCATGTCTGATACATCCCCCTCCTAGATGGTATTGTTCATAAAACACTTTTGAAACATCTCACTCAAAGGGAAATCCCATCTATGTGTTTATCAATATCTCACAAATCCATATCTTGAGAGATAGTTTATATTCCACAACCTATATCAACTATATAAGAAAGAGACAACATCACATGAAAACATGTATATAATATGACAGATCAAACATTGCATCATAGTAAGAAATATTTAGATCCATAGCATGACATATACCATAAAAATCAAACAAAGGTTCTCATGGGGCTATAAACGCACAACTCATGTGCTCAATCATCAAACATAGGTCTCATAGGGCTACACAAAAACACCTAAAAAGAATTCCAAAACCCCATATAAAATATGTGCTGAATTCAAGGGATTCCTACCTTAGGTGAAACAATGATTCGAATGAAAGGGTCATTTTCTGAGTCCAAAAGTACCAAAGAATACTAGTACTATTACTGAATCAATTTTATTTCTAATTTGATGACCAATAGTGAGAAGAAAATACACCCTAAAGGTGCATTAAGGTTAAACATACCTGATATGACCCACATCCAACAACAATCTAGATCTGATTGATGAGCAGATGTCAATTCCCTAAATCAGGGTGATGATTCTATCAAGGATCAATTAAACCCCTGTTTGACCATAACAAAACCTATAGATCCAATAAAAACTTTTATGATATAATAATGTTTTTATTACGATAAGGGAAGATAATTGTTCTATAATAATGAATGACTCACTTAATTGTAAGTAAAAGACTGATACTTTATTCAGGCATCAAATGGAGGTGTTGTAAGGGAGGGAGATAAAATAAAATTTGATAGAGTATGCCTTAGGGGATGGGATTTAAAGTGATAAAGAGTGAATGTGAAAAATTAAGGATAATTCAAGTTTTAAGAAAAATTCATATTAACTCAGTGTCTTCACTAGGCTCAATCATGTGCCATTATTTTTCCAGTATCCTTCACTAGTTGCCTAGTAGTCGATGAACAGATTTGGTCCTTCCCAGGAGAACCAATGGATGGTTGGTGGATTCTATTTAGAATTAATTCTACCAAGGAGCCTCATCAACTAGTCAGTTAGACCGTAGTAACATTTCACGTTATATCATATCCACCCTCCTTGTCTCATCCTATTTTTGACCTCCTCAATGCTTCTATATTACAAATAAAAACATAGAAATGAGCTCAAAATATATGTATAAATTGAAAATATTCATACAAAAAATATATGTTCCACAATTATCTCTATACTATGTCTTTAAATATTTACATAAAAAGGGATTTTGACAAAATGGACTAGGGATTTATTAAATAGATTCTTCTAAGGTTTGGCTTTAGTGAAATATTTGTTCAATGGATTACAAAGTTGATGTAATATTTCCACATTTCAATTATG
This sequence comes from Viscum album, assembly GCA_963277665.1. Classification (NCBI taxonomy): domain Eukaryota; kingdom Viridiplantae; phylum Streptophyta; class Magnoliopsida; order Santalales; family Viscaceae; genus Viscum; species Viscum album. The sequence continues at coordinate 1,209,604,500 of OY728166.1, forward strand.
ATTAACGGGTCACCGAAGGGATATTTCACTTGTTAAAGGGGTGTGAGACAGGGCGAACCCCTCTCGGTAATCATATTTGAAATTACAGAGTACTACCTAAGAAAGATTTTTATTAAGATGGAGGAAAATGGGAAACTTGCAACCATCACAGTGGATAGAGGTCTCTCTGCTCCATCTCATTTATTTTCTGCTAATGATATATTAATTTTTATGCAGGGTGATAGAAATAACATCACACATCTAAGATAATCACTTTTTCATTATGAGAATGTGTCATGGAAAGAAATCAACTGGAGAAAATCATTTATTCACTTTGGAAAGAACATTGAAGAAACAAGGAGGTCTCATTTAATGAATTATCATTTCCTTGGGGAGGGATCCCTACCTTTTATGTATCTGGGTGTCCCCCTGTTCTAGGGAAATCCTTGGGACTCCAACTTTGCATAGGATTTATCCCAGATAAGAAAAAATCTTATTGGAAGGGAAATTCTCTCTCAATGGAAGAACGAGTATGTCTTGTCAAACATATGGTTATTCCAAACCTAGATTATTCTTTCATGGTCTACATGTGGCCTACCACTATTTTGAAAAAAAAATAACTCCATGATGAAAAACTTTGTATGGAGAGGAAATGTTATGGAAAGGAAGCTCATCACTACTAAATGGAGCACATGCTGCATTCTTAAAAAGCATGGAGGTATGGGAATTTAGAATTTAAACTGTTTTAATTATGCATTACAAGAAAAATATATATGGATCCATATTCACAAAAACTAGGCCTCTATTGATTTCCTGAGGAGTATAATTCTGTCAAGGCTCATTTATGGGAGGCATGGATACATGGATTCCTCAATCTGGACTGGCCTGTGTTTGGGGTTCAGCACAATCATGAGGCACTCACATTGGGTGGTCTGTAGATTCAAGTCTGAAATTCTAGTCCACCAACTGGATGGGCACACTACTTATGGAAAGGATAAGCACTGAAGAGTAGATTATTGACAACAACTTATCCATCAAAGAAGAGCTTCAATGCAGTGGTGACATTATAGATTAAATTGTCTCTATGATTGACAACTATGATTTTAACAAGTAGGAGGATATGCTATTATGGTAAGGGTATCAAGCTGGACTTCTTAACTCTAAAAGCTTCTACAAATACCTGTTGAAGGGTGAGGTAAGTTGGATTGGATCACTGAACAGAAACTAGGTACTTTCCTCTAGATTTTAAATTATTTGGAGGCTTTATCATAAAAAAATCTCAGTGGATGTGAACATAAAAAGAGTTGGGATTTTATTATGCTCGAGGTGTGAACTTTTTGGTCAACAAAGAGAGGATATGGACCACTTTTTCTTGTCCTATAACACATCTTCTTCATTTTGGAATGAAGTTCTTAGAATATTTGAGCTGGGACCTTCCAATACTCCCTCAGCTATACCGTTCATACAACATCTATTTAGAGTTCAACAATCCAAACAGCTAAATGCATTGTTATAGGTGGCATGCACTGAACTGATATATGTATAATGGAAGTCTCGCAACAGCTCTGTTCATCACCAAGAATGATTAAATTAATCCAATGCAATTATCATCATTTTTGTGGCCTCTCAAAATTCCAATTCACTGATTAATGAGCATGTTAACACCTCGGTCAGGGTGTTCATGATACTCAATGATTAAAGTTTGCAGGTTACTATCCCAAAACAAGGGACATGATAGAGGTGATATGGACTTCTCCCTTCAATGGATGGCTGAAATACAATACGTATGGATCCTCTAAAGGAAATCCTGGACCTTCTAGCTATGGGGTAATTTTTAGGAATCAACATGGGGAGGTTCTGAAATACAATTATGGTCCATGAGGGCACACTACATCTTTCGAAGCTGAAATGATGGCACTCATCAACACAGTGGATATCTCTTGCCAATGACATTGGAACAACATTTGGTTTGTGTGTGACTCAGCCACAGTGGTTCATTCAATTAGGATAGGTCAGACAATATTGGCATGGAATCTAGTAGGTAAGTGGATAAATTTCATTGAAAAAATTGGTTCCCTAAACTACTTCGTCACGCATACCTTCTGGGAGGTGAATTACATTGTAGATGGACTTGAAAACAAAGGGGTGTTAGAAGAGAGGAGCATCCAAATCAGCACCATTCCTAACTACATGGTCCCTCGTCTTACTAAAGACAAATGTAAAATGCCTTCTTTCCGTCCTGTGTAATGTTTTAGCTTTATCAATTTAAGATCCCCTACGCTCATCTTTCTCAAAAAAAATATAATTCATTATAGAATCATAAAGTTTTATAGTCTTTAGATACTAGATACATAATCCTTTTATTTTATGAAATATTTTCAATACTTCTAAAAAAGGACACTTATTAGGTATCCCCTACTAAAAACCTTTATTCTTAACCTAGGAAACAAACACATTAGAAAGGGTGAGATCAAATTCTTAGGGAGGGTGAACATAGTAGATTTCAATCAATGGTCCTACATGAGAATCTATTAATTCAAAGTTTTATGAGATCATGATCCTAAATTAAAAAGTTCATTCCCAATCTATCATAGATCATAAACATGATTCATGGCATAAAAATATTTCATAATAATATAAAATATTAATAATAGTATAGAATCATAAATAATAATTCACAAGGTATGAGATCATAACCTAGACATATGAATGTGGGAAAAAATATATTATAACATCTTGAACATGTATAAATAGAAACAGGTTCATGAAATAATACATGGATGTGAAATCATTCCATCACCTAAAATTATGGACATGAAACTATGTCCACGCATAATCTTATAGACATGAAAATTAGTTCCATTCATAATATTGTGGACATGAAAACCAGGTCCACACATAAAATTGTAAACATGAAATCAATATCATGTGTAAACTATTTATCACATTAGTTATCAATATTTACCCAATACATTAGAGGGATATATAATTCTAGGACCACCAATCACAAAATCATGCATCTATTCATATGTATTCCATAAGATTATAAAAACATTCGTCATAAATTAACCCATAGAAAAAATGGGTTTCATCAATAATTCATCATTATATCCATAAACCATATAGATAAAGAATAAATAAGGTATCACTAGATAATATTACCAATAAATCCAAAGCAACATCAAAGGATGTTATCATTGATGAAAAATTCATTTAAAAGAACACTAGAATATTTCTTGAGGAAAATACCCTTTTCATTTTTAAATAACATATGAAAATATAAAAGTTTCTTAGATATTAAGGAAAATATTTTCATTGAAAAGAAAAATATAAACTTATAAATGAATCTTCAATTCATTGATTAATCATGAAGGAATAAAAATATATTCATGTATTGTACATTAAAATAAATATTCCATCACATTATTGATAAAAAAATCAAAAGTAACTCATTCAGAAAGTAACAAGAATACTACTTTTCAGAAATTTTATAAAAATTAAAAAATTAGTATAATAAAATTTAAAAGACACAAGAAAATTTTAAAAAATTATTGAAAATATTTTTAAAACCCATTAGTGTGGAAGGAGAAGGATTTGCGACCGAAGATATAAATAAAGTCAGTTTTCCTTAAAAGTATTCTTTCTGTCTCTTGAGTACGTAAAGTGAGAAAAATAAAATGAAAACATTTATTATGTATATATTAATATAGGAAATAATATTCATTAGATAATTTAAAGATACATAATTAAATTTCATCACTCAAAACTTAATCATTAATAATCCTAATAAATAATGAGATTATAACATAAATCTATTATTACTTTGGTAACTTTTGAATGAAAACCTCATTAAAGAGAGAACCATATATGGATATTTAAATACCATTAATTTTTTTGAAAATAATCATAAATAATCATAGTTAGTATATATTCCATATAAAGTAAACAAGTGTTGAATATAGATTGTGTCTCACATAAATAAAAGTAAGATGAAAACCCTTACCTAGATTTTTACTTTTTTGAACATGCTTTAACCTCATTTATACTAAATTTAAATTTATTATAATTATATAAAATATCCAATTAAATAATTATAATATCATATATTCTCCAATTATAATATTTTAACACCCATTTATTAATAACTCCATATTAAAATCATCATTTTTTGTGTTCATTATTTTGTTTTTCATAAGAATTTCAGTTCAATAGTTTTGTTCCTTATACTTGGATCATGGTTAAATCATCTATAAAATGTTAAATATTATAAAAATATCATATATAATAATTATATATAAATATATATCCATCCATAAAAGGTTGGTATAGAAAAATTAATTACACTATTCATGGAGATGGTAAGTTATAGGTATGCAAGAACGTTGTTTTCACTTTTGGAATGATGGAATGAAATAAAGTTAAATAATAATTAATATTTAAAGAATATTTATTATATCATATATATATATTATTTATTCGTTAATTATATGATTATTACCATCCATTCAAAGAGTACATGAAAAATAAATCAATCACTTTTATAGGTGGTATTCTACAAGTATGAACGAGCAACATTATCATTTTTCAATTGATTGTAAGTTAAGAAGGTATATATTATATTATAATTAATGAATAATAATTATTTTATAAATATAATATATAAATTTTAAACCAATCATAATAACCATCCACTAAACATATTTATGGAAAATGAATTGTATCGCTACGTGGAGGCGGTACTCCACACGTACGCGCGAGCAATAATTTTACAACACATTTGATGGAATAGATGGTGGATATTCATAGTTAACTAATCATAATAAAATTTAAGTATATTTAGGATATTAGATTTATCATTTTATGATGAATAACATATATTTATAGTAGGTATAATAAGAAATAAATTGAAAGAGGTTGGGTAATAAGATTGCCTCTTCTTTGATAGTCCTCCTTTAGATCCTTTCTTAAGGACCATTGGAATGTTATTTTAAGAAAAAATTAACATCTAATTAATATCTAGGTATGTTTAGAAGATATTTATGTAGGTTTTGGTCAATATATAGGGCTTAAGGAGGTGTATTGAAAAGAGAGAATGAGTGTCCTTTTATACGGGAAGGGAAAGACACACATGGAATTTCCAAACAGATTAAAATATAATTATGTCATTCTCAATCAAAATGCTTCAAAATGGTCTGATATTCAAATTAAAAGTTTATAGGGTAAAAATATCATCATCTAATAAAATTTATATAGATTTGTTTTGTCATTTTAAACCATTTCTTTTTTTAAACCCTTGGTTAACCAATTTTTCTCCTAATCATGATAATGAATTTTTCATATTAAAGTTTTATAATTTTACTTATAAGGTAAAAATAAGCTCATAAATGACCAATGGATATAATTTTAGACCATTTACCATCCTACATGTCCTATTTTAATAATTTTTTGATTTTTAAATAATTTAATAAAATATTTTTATCTTAAAATACTATTAATGCCATTTTAAGAACTATTCACTTAATTTGGCTTTGATAACAACATGAAAGAAATAGAATTAAAATATAAAACTTTAAAAAATATATAATATGTGATAATAATCTATAAAATTCATGGAACATAATAATTAACCCAAATTATATTACTTTTAATACTTTTTAAATCATTTTTTAAGTTTTTCTATTAATTGAATAAATACTATTTGATGGTTGTGTACAAATTTAAGCTAATTATTTAATCACTAAAAATTAGAAGTAAATTTAAATGATATAAAATTAATTTATATTTGAAATTGAAATTTAGATCCTAACATATACACTTTTTATCCATCATTAAAAAATTTAGAAATCTTAAATTCAAGAGAGTGAAATTTTTTATTTATTTTTTCTTAAATTAATATAAAGATCTTAATCAAATGAAAATGTAATAAATTGGTCATATATTTGATATTTTTACAGATAGGGATGAAATAAAACTCATACAATGGGACAAAGACAAGTTTTTTGTTGATTTTCAGACCATATCTCATGGTTTTAACCATATTTTACCCATTTTACCCTTATCGAGATGATAAATATTTACTACAGTTATTATTCGTAATGAAAATAAAAATATAAGGGAACATTTTACCAGATTTGAACCACCTTATTCCAAATACGATATCAATTTTTCGAGATTCAATCTATTGATGTTTCAGAAATCAATTTTAATATACATGCATAAAACATAAATAAAAATTATTTTTAGATAAATGTGATTTTAAGCATAAAAATTAACTTATATAAAATCCAAAATATAGAGGTACCATTAAAGTACATGATTTAATAATATTATTTGATAAATCAATATTTTTCACTATTCACTAAAAGTCGATCATTTAAAAAACAAACCAAATTTTCACCCTAAGTTAATTTTGATATGCTGATTTCAAAAATGAGGTTTATTTTTTCAAATAAATTTTATAAAATTGGAAGAAATTAATTAGGTTATTTTCTCAAAAAATAAATAAATAAATACCATTTTTGAAGAAAATGAATTTTTGATGCATAAAATCACCTCACTGAAAATTGAGTACTTATTTCATAAGAATTGATCAATACATGTGTATTGAATAGGACTAAAATACATATATTTTATAATGTGGTTTCTCAATTTCATACTCAATAATTCAACGGCTATGTAAAATTTAAATAATAATGTTTTATAATACATCTCAATTTGGTTCAAGATCAGTTTTATGTGTTAAGAATGATATCGATATTATTACTCTTTTAATCAACATTTTCAGGGTGTTAAATCCCTCCCCATTTAAATAAACCATTCCCTCAAACTTTTATCTTGGTCATTGAATTTTCAATTTTTTAAAAAACATTTATTGAAAATCCACATCATATCGAGGGATAATAAAAAATCATTTAAAAAGGGAATTGGGAAACAAAAATGATACTTGAAATAACACATAATAGGGTTCCTAAATATGAAAAAACATTGTGGTAAGTGAAATTATATACATGGAGGATAAAATTAACATCCATGGTCTAATGGATAGTGATGGAGAACATAGTCGTGAGAAAGATAATGAACTCAGAACCAAAAATTATTGAGGGGTTAAAAGACTATAAATTGATAGGAAATTAAGGTAAACAAGAAAATTTTTTTATTTCAAGATATATTTCCTAAATTTGATGTATTATTTTACTCTAAAGATATAAAAACAAGAAAATACACTTACTTGATATCTATCGATTTCATAAACACAATATCATCATTTAGTTGTACTTAAATCTATTTCAAATTCAAACTTCACTCCATGAAATGAATATTCATGATAATGTTTTCATATCAGAATCACTAAAATTAACTTTTAATGGATTAAATAATCTATAAAATAATTACAATTCATTATTTATTTCAAAAAATATTTAACAAAACCAAAACTATTAGAAGAAGTTATCCAATATGGATAAATATAATACATTAATCCATAAATCCTCAATAATATCACTCAATGTTAAAATTAATCAATTCCACTAATATATAACCTTAAGGATCCTCCAAAATATATATGACCCATATTGAAACCCAAATTTTAGAATAATATGATCTCATATACTTCCATGATCAGATTAATAATTTTAATTAAATAATTTTACATTCTTATAAAGTCTCACACCAAAATTTATTTACCTTGATCATATATTCTCCAAAATATACTAATAATTTCAAGAAATAAAGTAACAATAAGATCATATATGACTCTAATATATAATTTAATATTTATTCCTTAAATAATCTCCTATCTTAGACAAAAATATTTCCATTGGATGTTTGGGTTCATCCTTTCTTCGATAGATGATCATAGGTTGATTCAGAATGTCAAATACAATTTCATTATTCCAAAAAGATTATATATAATCTATGTAGAGAGAGATAATCAATGATTATAATCATATAAAACTTCAGAAAATAATAGTATTTTAATAGGAATTATTCATATAAACATCAAAAATGAATCCCCTAATATGGAGTGGGGGATAAAAGTGGGATAACTATCATGATTCACTTCAGTTGTTGGGATTCCATAAGCTTTCTTTTTTTCATTTAACATTAAAGGATTTTCTAGCTTATTATTCTTATTATCCCTTGGATTATAGAATTGGTTTTCATAATTCCAAAACTCCTTGAATATATAAAACTAGTCTGTGAGTGGTTCATTCAGTTGATCTCTATCTCTATTAATTTCATTGACTAGCCTCTTCACATCACTTCAACATTATTTTACTCGATAGTCAGGATTACCAAATTTGAAACATCTTCTTATTCATTTCAAGAATTCAGATGATTTCTCCTTCCCACGTTTTTGGAATTAGGAGGTTTAAATGTTTGTGTCCCTCAATATGACATACAACTTTATCTTAAATGATACTATATCTTCCATTTCTTATCACCAAAACAATGTAAGTTTCCAGCTTCCATTTCCACTTTGAGTGCACATCAAAAAAAATATTTGTAGCTTCCAAAGTCTTTTTTCTATAATTCATTTCAAATACTAGTTTTCAAACCACTAAATAATTGATCAATTATTATTTTAGGTCTAGAAATTAAACTAGAATTAATACCTTGAAAATATTGTAAAATGTTCCTCATAGGTACCAATGGATTCATTATCCTTTTTCTTAAGATCAAGTAATTCCTTATCTATTTTTGTATATAGAATATGATTGATGTACTTACTAAAAGATATTATCTTAAACCCATCTCATTCCATAGATTCAATTTCTTCCTATTTTATCATACTATTTATAAGATTATACCATTGATCTTTTTCACTTTCCAAATAATAAAGATCTATGATAATTTTTTCTATGTTCAATCATTAGAGAATAGAAAATAAATTTTCCATCACATAGATCAATTTCTTAATAACCAGTAGATCATAAGACACATAAAAGAAGGGTGCATGTTTTCACATAAAAGATTAAATGGAGTGTTTATCTATCCATCATTAATTTTCAAGTACAACATCATAAGTGTTGCTGATCATAGCTTAAGAGAGTTGAGTGAGCATAGTCACTGAAGGTTCTGGGTGCATTGGAAGCATTAGATGGGGAATTCCCAACATTTAGTTTTTGTCATGATCAATGATTAATATGAGATTTACATAATTATTAACATCAAGATCAATATAATTTAATCAATGAATATGGAAAATGGTTAAATGTTAGAACCAAAGTGATGGATCTTCAAATATTATTTATAATTAACATAAGTAATTAAATAATTAACTTTCTATAAATTCTTTCATTGTTGATGGATCTAAAAACATCTATATGTCATACCTTCATTTCATTATAAAAATAAATAATAGATTTTAATGTCCCAAATTTTCCATGTATTGTTTTTCAATATTATATGGATTAATTTTGAGACTATGAACTAAGACGGTGTGTGATTCTGAGGCCCAGTGTGCGTGGAATAACTTTTTGAGTTGTATTAAATATCATGCGCACGTGGTTTTCCTAAAAAGTGGAATAAATTATAAATTGGCGTCCATGTCAGAAATATGACGGCCATATTGTGCTTAGAATGCGATTTTTACCCTATAAGTGACTTAATATTATTCAGCATGGGTCATTTGTTGAAAAGTTCTCACGGGCATGTAAATGAATAAAATAATTAAATAAATTATTTTATTTAAATGTCTATTGACATAGTGATGGATAGTATTTAAATATACTTCTATGGTGAAATCCCAGAGTTAGCTGCATGACCTTGAAACCATTTGAGATACCTTGGAGAGATTGTTGGAGAATTCTATAAGGTGGATGATGAAGATATCAGGGATCAATGACCGATGCACCTCAGATTTCAAGGATCTTTCCAACGATAATGATATTTCATCGTTCTTCATTAGTGATCAATCCAAATCAAGTTAGGGTGTGTTTTTTGAATTGTTTCTACCCCATTATTATTCTCTTATGATTAATGTGGATTAATTGACCAACATATTAATACACAGATCTTTTATATTTCGATATGGGTTATTTTTTAGGGATAATTATTTGGGAGTAGTTTATTTGTTTGTCTCTTTGTTAATCATTCTAAAAGTAATGATTCAATGATAATTGAAAATTCCTGAGGTCCATTCCTATTTTCTCATATTTCTTGGGTTTATCCCATTATTCCATGTTCATCACAGGCATTATTTATTTGGTCTATGGTTCGATGCTACACCAATGAATCTTTATTTACACACATTTTTCTTACCACAATGATATAAGGTTATAGATCAATAATAGGTTTGATGAAAAAAAGGTGTGAAATTGGTAGTGGTGAATGAATCAGACCATATTGGAATTCTCCAATTCCGAGTGGGATGTGTGGATGATGATCGAGACCAAAAGAACCCATTTTCCAACCAGATTTGAATATTAGATTATGAATAATGGCTGTGGTAAGATTCATATGGGGAAGATCCATTATTTTCATTGTGAATGCATCTAGATTTCAAGAAGATGGTGGCACAAGTACATGTGGGGGGAGAATAAGGGTTTCTAGAAAAACATGATATACACGGTGTTTAGTCTTTGTCAAAAAGGTGTGAAGTACCATTTGGATGACTCAAAGTGTACTTTAGAGGGTACATAGACACGAGGTGGAGTTCACGGGTTACCTACATAGTGCTTAATCCCCCACACAACATGTCCTGGACCATGTACATGTGCTACCCCATATACTAGTATACGAGAACAGGTACACAAGTTGATTCCGTGTACTGAAACATAACTGGAGTACACGATTGGGACCCAGAGTATAGGGACACAACGTGTAACCCCTATACATGTTGTCTACTCTTCTACCTGGACATAGCTTGATAACATGGTCTGTTTACATGGGCAGGACCTAGGGTCAAGGGACATGGCATGTGAACCCTACTATACATCGTGTAATCTATAAATGGCCTAGAAATCTTATCCTATGTATCTTGGACAAAATTAATTACAGGTTTTCCCCTTATCCTTTCCTTTCTAGTTGGTATTGAATCATCTACAACTCCTAATACTATGACCCGTTTAATAGGAAATCATGGATAGGGTTGTTGTAATCCCTCTACGAGACCCAGAGTGAGATCCTCTATTCATCTTCATGCCTATGGAGAAGTTCATGGTATCTTCAATACCAACACTATGTGGTATGAAATCCTCTACTTAGAGGGTTAATTTATATTGATTTTTTGGTATCATCCCATGGCCTTGAAAGTGATCCTCATCTATGTATCATATTCTCTATAGGATATCATCATGTTCTTTTTCATGAAGAAACCTGATGAGTAGTACCTCTTGGATGAACGTCATCACTGCTAACTGAATTGGGTGTGTGTTCTCCTAGATTAATGCTTTGTGGATTCATTGAGCTATAATTCTATGCAGGTATACTATAGTTGTGACATACTTCTAGATTCTGTGTCTTTGTTGAGTATATCTAGATATTCTTGTTATATGTATTGTAGACATATACCTTTGTAGACTTGACTATATTTCCTTGTTTTATGCTTTGTGGTTTCAGTGTATTCTGTTAAGTATTGTTATACTCACCCCAGGATGGGATTTTACAAGGATTATCAATATTTTGATAGATTCCTAGGTATACTAGGACTAGACGGTGCTTAATGAGACTGCACAGATTGAAGTGTGTTCCTACAGTTTTCTGACAGCAGTTTCAGTACTTGCATTTAGTTTGAAAATTTGTTTCAAACTCTTTGTGGTGGGATTGTATTTGTACATATTTACTTTATTTTACTTCCTATTGTACTCTGGTTATCGGGTTAGAACTATGAATTCATGGTTGTTCATTTATTTTTACATTTCATCATTGTATAGGCTGGGAAATGTGTGCAAGTGTACATGTACTTATCCTAAGGTCTTCCATGTTAGTGATATGACTTATCAGTGCTAGTTGCCATCCCCTATCCTATTAGAGGCAGGATTAGGGAGTCATGACATGGACCCCTCAGGGATAGGTCATGATAGAGTTGTATCAAAGGGGGTTTGTTTTACTTGAGGACTGGGAGTCTATGAGATTAGTTTGGGGAAACATAGTTAAGTGTATCAAGTTTTTATTTCAGGATAGGGACTCCAATATTGTTGCGGGAGATGATGTATCTATACACTAAGACTTTGAACACCAATTTTCTTATTAGTACATGAGAACACTAGTTACATGGAAAAAAATTCTACAAGCATCATATAAGAAGGGGTTATTGTTTCCATGTCCTTCTTGAGTTATCTATCTAGTTATACTCATTCACCGTGGTACATCTTGATTAATTTCATGATTCATCCATGATGTATACAAGCTCAGATCCATCATGATGATTATAAGGGTGATCCCCTCATTGATGAGGCATCAATACAGGGATCATTTCTTAAGAAGTTACCTCTAAGTGGTGCACCAGTCATACCACCACCTGAAGAGAAGCACGTGGAACCCATAATATTATTGAATGAGGTGTGCAAGCTGAGTGCGCTTTGTGAGTTTCATCGATAGATACCCCTTAGGTTTCTAGGTGATCCATAGATATAGGTGGATGAGGACTATCTTGAGGAGCTGACCTGATTTTTATGTCTAGTTAGGACACAAGTAGATCATATGAGGGTCCTAGTGGTGAGCCTTATACATGGATTAGTAGGGATATGGTGGGGTTTAATTAGCCAGTCTAATGATGAGTAAACCCTTACATGGATAGAGTTAGAGAATCTTTTAATAGAGTATTTATCACTAACTACGCTGAGGGTTGTATATATCCAAAATCTTCTATAGCTATGGTAGGGAATCATGATAGTAGCTGATTATTCCTTGAGGTTTACCAACATTTCCAAGCAATCAATAGATATGGTTCTTGTTTAGTTCTTAAGGGATCACACCTTCGAACAAGTTCTATGTAGAGGCATCTGATCTAGTTGTATCCCTCTGTGAATTCCTACTTATGTTGGGGTGATAGAGTGAGCTTTGGTGGTTGAGATTTTCTTGTGTGAGAAGACACAACCGGTGGTTGTCAGCCAGGGGAATGAAGGAACATATACCTCAGCAGCAGGGATCTGATGTTAGTCTTAGGTATGTGGACATGTGATACATTCCAAGAGGAGGTCCCAGGATAGAGGATCTTCAGTTTAGGTCTCACATGGTGGGTCTAGTCATCCCAGAGTGAGGTGGTGTTACTCGTGTGACAGAGGGGGACATCCCACCCGGGATTGTTTGAATATCTATACAGTTGAAAGGGATACCATGGACAGGCCACTAAGGTAGAGGAAGTAAGAATTATTAGGAAGGTCAGTAGGGTATATAACATAGTAGAGTAACTAGGAGAGAAGCATGAGGTGGTCAACATTTTGACTTTTTTCCACCACCACCCCTAGGTGGTACACGCCATACTCAGGGAGTTGGGGGATAGGGATGGGGATAGCTTCAGGCGGTCAATTCTTATGACCTAGAGGCTCTAGGAATGATTTGAGGTATGATATATGTCTTTTATAACTTATCTACAGTACTGATAGACACAGGTTCTAGTAATTCCTTTCTTGCCACATATCTCGTAAGGGACATAGAGATTTTGGTTCAACATTTGGCTCAACCCTTATGCTTGGAGACTCCTATTGGAGAAGACCCAGTGATCACACACTTGTGAAGAAAGTGTGAATTAACACTTATAGGTCATAGGTTATATTGGAATATATATATAGTAACATTGATTCCTTATGATTTCATTCTTGGTATGGACTGGTTATCCACAATTCATTCTCACATTTACTATTTTAGGTGAATGGGGTAGTGTTTCCACATTGATTCAACCAGGTTCCCCTTTATTGGTGAAAAGAAAACCCATGAAGCATAGGATGGAATTGTATATAGGAGGGTACAAAAAATTACCCATTAGTTGGATAGCCTAACCCTTGGCATAGTGGATGTTGTGAGTCCCCAATTTCTTACAGTTGTGGTAGTGTATGAGGACGTCTTCCCTAAAGATGTTCCAGGTTTATCTCCCAAATGAGAGATATTATTATTCATTGATCTACACCTCAAGACAACACTAATATATTCTCTAGCATATCGCATGGCTCTGGCAGAGCTTTTTGAGCTAAGGGTACAGTTGGAGGACTTGTATAGGAAGGGATTTGCTCAACCAAATGTCTCACCTTGTGAATACCTAGTTTGGTTTTCCAAGATGTTGGATGGGATCTTAAGGTTGTGTGTGGACAACCAGTGCTTAAACCAGGTGATTTTGAAGATCAAGTATCTACTACTGGGGATCTATGGCCTATTTGTTCATATGAGAGGGGTGCGATCATTCTTGAAGGTTGAACTCGGATTATGCTGTCACCAGTTGTGAGTATGGGATGAAGATATACCAAATATTGCATGTAGATATTATTGCATTCACTATGATTACTTAGTGATTCCCTTTAGAATGAAAAATGACCAAGTAGTGTTCATGGGACTCATGAACCAGATCTTTCAGGATTACTTAGACTGCTTCTTTGTAGTCTTCATCGATGATATTCTTGTGTACTCAACATCCAAGGAGGAGCACATGAGACACTTAAGGATAGTTCTATATGTTCATTGAGAGCACCAACTTTATGGAATTCTCTTGAAGTGCTAGTTCTAGATTTAGCTGGTCCACTTTCTATGACACATTGTCTCGGTAGATTGGGTGGCAGTGGACTTGACCAAAGTCGAGGACATGTTATCTTGGGAGCCACCTAAGAGTGTAATGGAGGTGTAGAGATTCTTGGGGATGGAAAAAAATTTCCAAAGATTCATACCTGATTTCTCTAGGATATCAGTACCCATGAAAACCTTGACTTGAAAGGAATAACCTTTCATGTGGACGGAAAAGTTCCGAATTGATTTTCAGAAGTTGAGGTAGATTTTGACGAGTGCTCCCATATCGAGATTACTAGAGGAGGGTGTCAAGTATGTACTATTTTTCAATGCATCAAGAACCAGGATATGTTGTGTTCTAATACAGAGGAATGTGGTGATTACCTATGATTAAAGCCAGTTGGGACCATGCAAGTAGAAGTATGTGACCCACAATCTTGAGCTAGTAGTAATAGTCTTTGATTTGAAGATATAGAGACACTAACTAATGGGTAAGAGGTTTATCATTTAATCTGATCAAAAGAGTCTCAAATACATATTCTCTCAGAAATATATTAACTTGAGGTAGAGGTTATGGATATATTACCTCCTAGATTATGACTTCAATAGTTTCTATACTTATATGAAGGGGAATGTGGTAGAAGATTCTATCAGTAAGAGATCTTGTTCACAGTTGATGAACGAGGATTGTAGAAGTTGTTCTCATTGCAGTAATCCTTTGTAGATGGATATAGAGCAGCTTACCTCCAATCAATGGTTGTTACCCCTCTACTCTTATAGAGATTCAGGAAGTCACATCTTGAGGATACTGACTATGAGACCCTACGTGCTCAGATATCCATAAGTCATGATCTTGATCGATATTTTAAAGGAAAAGAGCGTTCCATTATTTTTAGATGATACATGATATCACTAGTGAAATTATAAGAGGAGGTTCTGAGAGTGTTTCATACATCTCCTTTGGAAGTAAAATCATGCGTGTAAAAAATTTAACAGGACCTTCGACACCAGTTTTAGTGGCTAGGGATGAAGAAAAGAGTTGTAGAGTTTGCCTCTCTATGCCTTATTTTTCAGTAAGTAAAGGATTAACACCAAGTTTTTATAGGTTTAGCTAATCCCCTTAAGGTGATATAGTGGAAGTGGGATGGGATATCTATGGAATTTTTGATGCTTTTACCATGTACATATAGGGCACACGATTCTATCTAGTTGATCATAGATTGACTCACCAAGTCAACCCACTTCCTAGCTATACAAGAGTCGAGTTTAGTAGAGATATTGGGATACCTATATGTACATGAGATCATCCAACTACATAGAGTTCCACTGATGATTGCTTTTATCATGATTATTTATTTATATCTTGGTTTTATAAGGGATTATAGGAGGTGTTTGGGACTCATTTATGCTTGATCATAGTATTTCATCCCCAAACTAATGGCTAGAATGAGTGGACCATTCTAGTTCTAGAGGAAATAATGTTATATTTCAAGTTAGATTTTTTTTCATAGTGTGGAATATCACCTAGTCGTGGTGGTTTTTTCATAAAAAAACTGCTACCATTCCACCATTGGTATGGAAGTATTCTAGGATTTGTATAGGTGACCCTATAGACCACCACTTTTCTAGAATAACCTAGAAGAGTCAGTAGTCATTGGCCTAGATTCGGTATGAGATATAACAGAGAAGTTGTAGATGAAAACTACATAGAGCCATTAAAAGTATATTTTTGATAGTTTATGGAGCTCTTTGGAGTTTGAGGAGTGATACCATGTGTTCCTACAGGTTTTACCTCGATGTGGATTATAGAGAGTTGGTAGGGGTGGTAATATATCTTCATGGTTCATTGACTCTTTCCAAATACTATGTAGAGTTAGTGAAGTGGCCTAACGTTTTGGATTAACCTATGAAGATTGATATGGTACATGACATCTTCCACATGTCACATTTGAAGAAGTATGTGCATACACATTGCATGTTATCAACTAGGAAGAGATGGACCTCGAGGATGGAGAAACCTTTGTTGAGTACCCAATAGAGATCAAGGATAAATAGGAGAGGATCCATCATGGTTGATTGGTTCCTTTAATTCATATTTGGTCACAACAAATGAATCTCCAGGATACACATGGGAGTGAGAGGCTCATATTTGTGCTTAGTACCCCCATCTTTTTTAGTATACCTTGTACAAGATTTGTGAGGACGTAAATCACTAAGGTAGGGATAATGTAATATCTTGGATTTCCCATGTATTATTTTTGGATATTATATTGATTATTTTAGAGACCGGGTGCTCAATAGGTGTGCGATTTCGAGGCTCGGTGTGCCAAGAATAAATTTTTGAAATATATTAAATATATTAAATAGAATTCACACACAGTTTTCATAAAAAAGTGTAATGAATTTTTGAATGGGTATCTAGATCAGAAATTTGAGGACACCATTGAGCTTGGAACATGAGTTTTAACCTAGGTTTGACTTAACATTAGTCGTTGTAACATCCCATTATTGTTTTCAGGCATTACTAAGTTCTTCCTTGTAATCATGCGTTGTGTGGCATTCATTTGGGGTTGTATAGGGTGAAATTTTGAAATTTTTAGATGTTTCTATACTAGTGGAAGGTTGGAACATGGTTTTCCCAAACCGTGTGCTCAGCTAGAGAAAACTGTGAAACCCAAGGCAATGGGATTTTCATGATTGGTTCATGGTTTAAAAACCGTGTTCCCTCTTAAGAACAATCGTGCATCCCATTTAAAACTGACACATGAATTGTAGACTATTTTTTAAAATTGTGCACCTCTGCCCAAGAAAATGTGAAAATTGGTTGTTAATTAATATTAATTTTTGATTAAAAATTCATGAACCCCCCTTTTAAGACCCTGAAAGACTAGTGCAACCCATAATTTATTTCTCCCAAACTTATAGCTCCAATGAAGACTTTTTGGCCCCTAAGATCCCTCCCAAAAGTGATTCTAATATTCAAGAAATCCCTTTTATCTTCTCTAGGTTAGTTTCATTACCACAATCTCATTCTCCCTCAATCTCTATTCTCCTCCCTAGGGTTCTATAAATCCCTGTCTTGATTGGAGGATATAATACCCATTGTTTTAGGTCTAAACCTATGTTTGATTCCTATATCATTATTTCCATCATTCTCTGTTGGTGTTTTACATGTATGACTTTTTGATTAGAGATTCATGATCATGTGGTACGTGGTTCCATTATAATGCCTAATTTATGTTAACCCTAAATTAGTTCATTTAATTTCAATTACATGACATAAATTAAAATTTTTTATTTTGATTTAATGGATTTCAATTGATTTGTTAGAAAAACACAATTCCATTTAATATGTTTTTTAAAAAAAATGGGTTTTGGTATGAAATTTAAAGACCCCCAATTCCATCAAATTGGGGTGTGTTTATATAATTTTTTAAAATTTAAATTTTTTTATATAAATTTTTGATTTGATAGAAGTTGTTTCAATTAAATTGTCAAATTTAATTGTGGAAAGGGATTTGATGGAAAATTATGAAAAACCCCAATTCCATTTATTTGAGGGATTATTGAGAAATTGATGGAATCTTGTGAAAAATTAAATTTTTGAATTTAATTTGTGAAAGTGGATTGTGAATGTGAGTTCTGAATTGATTTCAAATTATTATTTTGAAAATGTAGTAAAATTATTTTTGATAGAAACATTAGGGTTTTATCTTAGTAAAAAAGAATTCCTTTTTATTAATAGCCTTTTGTTGTTTTTACATGAAAATTTGGCATGTTTGAAATAGAAAATGGGAATAATTGTATTTTAAGGTTGATTGAAATAAATTTCCCATCATTGTTTTTTTACTCGATCACATGAAATCCATAGTTATTTGGTGAGTTATTTAGATGGCACATATTACTTTACAACATTCTAAATCATAAATGATTCATTTCACATCCCTTATATGATAGTGATGAGTCCACTTTGGCCTGAGTTTAAAGGGATTTATGTACATATTTTCATGTCACCTTGAGTGTGCAGTCCCTATAGCCTAGAAATATCATACCTTCTTTGGAATATGACCATGTTTCTCTCTTGTTTGTTATTCAAACGAATATATGATATTGTTATAAACTATTTTATATGCCTTATGATATATATAAACTCTTTTATATAAAAGTATTTATTTAATACATATGTGAAAATTTTCATGGTTTTAGAAATATTCCATTAATTGAAAAGTAATGACCTTGCTAAAAGTATTTCTATCTTCTGAAATGTAAATCATGACTTGTTTTAATTATTCTTTTGAAATGTCAAACCTATTTGTTTCAAATTGAAAGATCTATTTGGCTAATTTAATATTTTCATCTATTATGGAATCCTTGGCGAGACCCTATAAGGATTTTTACCTCACACACTATATGTGCCTTTAGGTGTTTGTATATTATTTCCTTCCATTATCAAGCAGGGGTAAGGCACCACTTGGAGGTGATTCTAGCTATTAATCTATAGAATTGCAGAGTTGCATCCATTAGGACATGGAATTTTTATATTCCTATTTTTTTGGTACTCTACTGTAGTAATTTGTGTTTTCACACCTTTTTGACTTCTCGTACATTACTCCTAGTGGAGTTTCTTTTGCATCCATACTGATTTGTTATCCAGCTCCCACATTATTTGTGGAAAATCTGTTCCCACTTTCCTTGTGTGTGATGCCATGTGCTAGTTGCTGACCCATGGGGATTAGGAACGCCCTTCGAGAAATGGTATGACCAAATCATTTATCGAGTTACCAGGGTACCCGTGTTGGTTCATGAATTTTTTTAATCAAAGGTATGGTTTTCATCTTACCTTGATGTTAGTATGCAATTTTTGTAATCTTTTTAGGACTTAGATGGTAGTTAAGATTGAGTGTCTATCCATCTATCACCACAATGAACCTTAAGTCAACAGGGGTAGTAATGGAATGATGTATTTAGGATTAGTTCTATTATTTTACCTTATTTTTATTTGGGTATATTGAAATCCAAATATTTCTGCCTATCTGTTAGCATTAATTTTCCCATTTCTCTGTTTTAGTGTTAATATGATGTCTTCTTTATTGTCCGATGATGTTGTATACAATAATACCTCTGAGAAGACATGAAAATTCGATCTAGGAGGAAGCTTCTTCTAGACCTTAGTTATTGAAGCCTATCATAGACCCAAATATGGTTAAGTTAATTGTGTGCACTTTCCAAGCTCTGGGATAGGCACCACCTCCAGTTCTCATTCAGGCTCCAATTGTGGAACCTTAGAGACATGTTCTAAATACTGCTTCGCAAGAGTTTATTCACTAGAAGCCAGCATTATTCAAAGGATCAAATGATCCTCAAGATTTTGACGAGTGGTTGAGTAGAATAGATTATTTTTCTTGGTTTATTGGACACACCTAACTAAATCATGGTGAATAGTTCCACCTTTGTGTTGGAAGGATCGAGCATGAGATGGTGGTATACAATGGTGATGTCGAAGAAACAAGAGGTCTTATAGAGGAAATAATTTAAGGTTCTTTTCACTTAATAGTTATTTAAAAATTATATGTTGGTGGCCAAGGACATTGAGTTTTTTTTAGATTCACACAGGATGATAGGGTCGTGATAGATTATAAAAACCGTTTTTCTAAGCTTGTGCAGTTTAAACATTATATTTTATCAAATGATAATATGAAGGATTGATAGTTTGAGTTGGGAATTCGATAGAAAATTCATTCTCAGGTTTTCATGATAAATATTCCTTCTTATACTGATGTACTGGATAGAGAACTGATGGTCGTGATGGACCAGGATGGATAGTCAGGGTTATCGGGAGTTTCTTTCTCTCCTAGGGGCAGTGTGCATTCCTCTAAGGGAAAGAGGAAGCATGATGATTTTCATGGTGGTTCTCAATAATAGGACAATTCTATACCTCTTGAAGTGTCTGAAAGACATCCTTTAGTTTGTTACCAGTGTGAAGTCTTGGACATTCAATGTGGATTTCGACTGAGGTATCCAAGAACAGTGCCTCATATGGGCGCTTGAGTCACTTATAGAGATTATATCATGTTTATTCCACTCTGTGTTGTGGAAAAAGATCATAATCACCTTCTATAACTATGGAGTAATTAGATACATCACATGAAAAACGTTTCTATCCACATGCATCATGAAAGAAACTTATTCACATAGTAGATGAGTATCCAGAGGAAGCAGATACGAGTCTAATGACCATGAGAGGAACCACTACTATAGATTTATCATTAGTGTCTTATATATTTGATACCGGTGAATCTCATTAATTTATTTCAACCCATATTGTTAATATACTAAATATTTCTATGGATACATTATCTTGGGAAATGGGTATTACTGCACCCCTTGGTATGAAGAGAGAGTAGGGTCTCTATAGTCCTTCTTGTGTTTTCTCCATATCGTATGTTGAGGTTACTCGTAGTTTTATGATTCTTGAAATGAAACCTCTTGATGCCATTTTTTGGGTGGATTGGATCATTTCTAATAAATCCCAGATTTACTGTTATCTTCAATGGTTTTCCTTTATAGTGCCTAATGGGGTTTGTCAAATCTTCCTAGGAGAATGGGACCTAAGGTCGAGCAGAGCCAAACCTTCTTATCTAGAGTTGGGTAAAGTGATATCTGTGTTTTAATTTGATTTAGAGTGAGAATATTTTATTATTTATCTCCCTCCTGTTTTCATTGAGTTCCCTCACATATTTTCTTATGACTACCCTGGTTTTCTTCTGATAAGTGGGATAGATTTTTCCATTGACTTAATTCTTGGTACTTAACCACTATCTATTTTCTCTTACTATGTGGAACTAGATGGGATGAAAGAGATGAAGTTCCCATTATAATATCTTCATAATAAAGGCTTCATATTCCGGAGTGTGTCACCTTGGATGGTTTCGGTCCTCATTTATAAGAATGTTGATAGTTCACTTCACCTATGTGTTGATTATCTAATGCTCAATCGAGTGAAGGTAAAGAAATAGTATCCATTACCATGGATTTATGATCTATTTGATCTGTTCAAAGGGGTGAAGTAGTTCTTGATGATTGATCTTCACTTTGGTTACCATCAGTTTAGGAGAAAAGAATCTAACATGCATAAAACCACCTTTTAGATCAGGTAAATCCATTATGATTATCCTATCTTGACCTTTCATTTAACAAATTCTCCTATAATTTTCATGGATTTAATTAACAAGATTTTCCATTAGTATCTAGATACATTCAAGGTAGTATTTAGGGATGACATATTTGTTTAATTTATGTCCATGGAGGAACATTTTCATCATCTGAGAAGAATTATACACTTGCTAATAAATAACTAACTTTATGCCAAGCTTTAAAAATGTGATTTATGTATTCAAGAAGTGAAATTATTGGGAAAACTGGTGTTGGAACATGGGATATAATTTTATCTTGTGAATGTAAAATATTTTATAACTAGTAATCAACCATGAAATTTATTTGAAATATAGATCTTATTGGGTTTATATGGGTATTATTATTGGTTCATGAAGGACTTATCAAAGTTGGATTCTCTGATGACTATACTAACTCGTAAGGGAGTAATGTTTTATTGGAGTGAGAAATGTTAAAGTTATTTTGTTGAGATGAAATGACTTTTGAATACTTCTCTAGTGTTGCCCCATCCAGAGGTCAAACAAGGCTATGTGGTCTTTTTTGATGCATCAAGTTTAGTCTTGGGATGCATTCTTATGAAAGGTATTTATGACATTGCTTATAGATCTCAACATATTATGCCACATGATAAGAATTATCCAACCAATGACCTTGAACTTTTAGTTGAGAATATTGTGCTTAAAATTTGGTGGAACTATATTTATGGAGAAATGTTTACCATGTTTTCTAACCATAAGAGGTTGTCTAAAAAATATCTATATCTCTACCAGAGGCATTGGGTGGAATACCTGCAGTCTTTCTATTTCGACATCAATTACCCCAAGGAAAGGGAATGTCATTTTAGATGCTTTGAATTGGAAAATTATGACCCAATTAGTGAAATAATCATCATAATAGTAGAAATTGATGGCTCTCTCTTCACAATTGCATATAAGAGTCCAGAAATCAAGGTCTCTGGTTTCCTTGTCAAGTGTTTTGTTGGCATCTTCACGTCATGAAATTATTATTTAGGAACAACATATTGATGATTATTTCTATATCATTAGAGACTCACTTAATGGTGGGGATACCATTCTTGATTGTTCGTTCTCAAAAGATGGAATTATATGCTTTTGGAACCATTTTGTGGTACCATCTTCTATAAGGAAAGCTGTAACGGGGGATTTCCATAGTTCTAAGTGAGGAGTGCACCCAAGATCCAAAAAGATGTTTGATGAGATGTGACGATATTTCTAGATGTAATTTATGAGCCAGGGCATTTCTGGATTTCATTCTCATTGTTATTTGTTACAATAGGCTATGTTTGAACACCACAATCCTTTGGATTTTCTTCATCCACTTCTATTCCCTACTTGGAAGTGGGATGAGATCTCCACAGTCTTCCTTTTTGGGTTTTTGCATACATAAAGAAAGAAAAATGTGAAATGGGTTGTGATTGATAGGCTGACTAAATCAGCACACTTTATACCCATTTGTGATACAACCAAAGTTAAGGAGTTGAGAAATCTCTATGTGAAAGCAATTGTTTGTTTGCATGGATTTACTTCTTCTATATTTTATGATAGGGATCCTCGGTTCACTTCTCAATTTTGTAAAGGCCTTCAGGATGCACTGGGATCTCATGTCCATTTGAGTACGGAATATCATTCTCATTTAGATGGCCAGACATAAAGAGCGATATAGATTTTTGAGGATATGATTCAATCTTGTGTTATAATCTTTGGTGGAGGTTGGAATGATCACTTGGGGCTGGTTGAGTTTTTCGTATAACAAAATTTACCAATCCACGATCAGAATGGATCTATTTGAGGCCTTGTATGGCCATCATTGTAAATATTTGTTGTGCTAGTTAGAGATTTCTGAAAGTTCCTTGGTTTCACTAAATTGGTCTAAGAGATGAAAATAAAGATCCAATTTATTAATCAGATAATGGTGATAGATTATGCAGATCATTTACATAGAAATTTGGAATTTTCAGTTGTTTATTAAGGGTTCATGAAGATTTCAGCTCAGTTGGGTCATCAACGGCTCGGGAGGCAAGGGAACTTACTCCTCATTTTGTGGGACCTTTTGTGGTTGATGGACAGGTGGAAAATTCTGCATGTATTTTAGAACTACTAGTGTAGATAACATTGATACATAACATTATCGATGTATTTCAACTCTGAAATTAGCTATCTAATCCATCTCATGTTTTGAGTTAGAGTGATCTTGAGGATGAAATTGATTTATCCAAAACTGAATAGCCATCTGGGATAGTTGACTCTAAAAAAAGGTTCTTCATTGTAGGAAGATACATTTTGTTCATGGTCTATGGTAGTAGAGTTCTAATTCTCCTGATACATGGGAGAGGGAGGCAATAATGTGGGAGTAGTGGCCTCAACTTTTTTTCATGAAAGCTTCTTCGTAGGCTTTCTGGGGATAGAAAGTTACTATGGTAGGGAGGTTAAAACATATTGTTACTATTTTTAAGTATTCCTAAATCCCTCTTTTAGTCATGCTTTGGTTGGGTTTCATTTGGGGTTTCTTCAGGTGAAATTCAGAATATTTTTAAAGTTTCTAGGCTACTGCGCAGTTGGCACATGATTTTCCCAAACCGTGTGCCCTACTAGAGAAAACTGTGTATCCCAAGGTAGTGGGATTTTTCATGGTTGTTACATGATTTAAAAACCATGAACCCACTTAAGAGGAAACTATCTGAACCATTTTAAAGAGGTTCACTTCTTGTGCATAGTTTCTATAAACTCTATGCCTCTGCCTAGAAAACCATGTGAACTAGTTTTTAATAATTCATAATTTTGATTAAAGTTTTCTGAACCCCCTTTTAGGTCTCTGATAGAACAATGTGACCCATAGTAAATTTCTCCCAACCTTGGATCCCCCATGAATAGTTTTTGTACCCTCATATCCCTCCTAAAATCGATTCAATTCTTGAGGAATGCACTTCAATCTTCTCTCAGTTAGTTTCTTCACCCTGATCTCATTCTCTCGCGATCTCTCTTCTCCTATATAGGGTTCTGTGAATTCTCATGTTGATTTGTGGATCTAATACCCATTGTTATGGGTCTAAACCTAGGTTTTATTCATATATATTTATTTTTATCATTTTCTATTGTAGTTTTCCATGTATATATCTGTGATTATAAATCTCATGATCCTGAGGTAGGTGGTTACGTTGTGATGCCTAATTTATGTTAACCCTAAATTGGTTTATTTAATTTCAATTTTTTCGAATTAAATGAAATTGATTGTTTTTTATTAAATGTATTTCAATTTATTTTTTGGAAACCCCAATTATATTGAATTGCGGTTTTCTAAAAGGGGGTTTTGGTATGAAATTGAAAAACCCCCCAATTCCATTGAATTGGGGTGTGTTGATGGAAATTTTTGAAATTTAAATTGTTTAATTTAAATTTTGGGTTCGATGGAATCCATTTCAATTTTTTGAATTTAATTGTGCAAAAAGATTCTATAGAAAATTTTGGAAGACCTCGATTCCATTGAATTGTGGGTTTATTATAAAATTTATGGAATCTTGTGAAAAATTAAATTATTGAATTTAATTTGTGAAAGTGGATTATGAATTTGAATTGTGAATTGATTTCAAATTCTTTTTGTGAAAATGGATTTAAATGGTTTTTGATAGAAACCTTAGGGTTTTATCTTGCTAAGAAGGCATGTTTTTATTAAAAACACATTTTGGTTTTTATATATAAAATTGGAATGTTTCAAATGGAGAATGGGAATAATTGTCTTTTAGGGTTTCTTGAAATAAATTTCCCATCATTATTTTTTACAAGAGCACTTGAAAGCCTTAGGTAGTTGGTGAGATATTTATATGGAAGTATATGCTTTACAACTTTCTAAAACATAAATGAAACATGTCACATCCCTTAGGCGGTGGTGATGAGTCCTATTTGGCCTAAGTTCAAAGAGGTGTATCTAAATATTTCTATGTCACCTAGATTGTGGAGTCCTTATAGACTTGAACTATTGTAGCTTCTTAAGAATATGACCATGTTGCTTGCATGGTTGTATTTCAAATGAATATATGACATTGATATAATCTAATTTACATGTCGTTTGATTTATATAAATTTTTTAATATAAATGTGTTTAATTATTCCATATGTGAAAAGTGACATTGTTTTATAAATATTCCTTTAATTGAAAAGTATATCCATTTCATAAAGTATTTCCATCTTTTAAAATGTAAAGCATGAGTTGTTTTAATTATGTTTATGAAATGCCAAAATTGTTTGTTTTAAAATGAAATCACTCTTTGGTTAATTTAATATTGGCATCTATTATAGAATCCTTAGTGAGACCCTACTGGTATTTTTATCTCATGCCCTACCTTTGCCTTCAGGTGTTTGTATATGATCTCCGTCTAAGTTCAAATAGGGGCAATGCATAACTTAGAGGTGGGTTTGGATGTTGATTCGTAGACTTGGAGTGTTGCGTCCATTGAGACTTGGGATATTTATATTCTTGTTTCTATGGTACTCTACTTTATTACATTGGGTTTTCATACCGATTGGACTTCTGGTACATTACTCCCAGTGTATTTCCTTTTATATGCATACTGATTCATTATCTTGATTCTACATTGTTTGTGGAAAATTCATTCACACTTTCCTTGTGTAGGATGCCTGGTTCTTGTATTTAACTCATGGGGACTTGGAATGCCCTTAATGATATGTCAGGAATAGCTTTATTATTAGGATAATAGGGTACGTGAGATGGTTCGTGATAGCCCACACAGGTTGTTTGTAGACAATTCATCA
Organism: Viscum album; assembly: GCA_963277665.1. Lineage (NCBI taxonomy): Eukaryota > Viridiplantae > Streptophyta > Magnoliopsida > Santalales > Viscaceae > Viscum > Viscum album. The sequence goes on from OY728166.1 coordinate 1,209,631,097, forward strand.
AAGACACGAAAATGAATAAAACAATTAAATAAATTATTTTATTTCATTTTGTGTTGACATGGAAATTTAAATTATTTAAATAGACTATTATGGAGAAATCACAGGGTTAGTCTCATAACCCTGGAACCTTTAGAGAGCCCTTGGAGACATCATAGGGGAATTATCTTAGGATAATGATGAAGATATCATGGATCAACAATCAACACACCTTAGATTTTAAGGATCTCACCAACGACTACGATGTTGTATTCTTCTTTATCGATGATTGATCCAAATCGAGTTAGGGTGTGTGTTTTGAAGTGTTTCTTCCCTATTCTTATTCTATTATAAAGAAGGTATATCAAATGTCAAATGGATTGATTCTCAGATTGATCATATTGAGGGATGGGTAATTTTGCAGCGATATTTCATTGGAAGTTGTTTATTTATTTATTCCTTTATTATTCATTAAAATGGAATTGAATTGAGGAAAACCGAACATAGCCAATATTTGTTCCTTTATTTCATATTTTGTGGGTTTCTCTCATCTTTCTCCATTCATCATAGTCATTATTTTTTTGACCTGAAGTTCGATGATTCACCAATGAATTGATTGTTGCAAAAAAATTTATTGGTGCAACAATTTGAGGTTGTAGATATGGACTCAGTACAATACAATGAAGGTGTGACTATGGTAGAAGAGAATAAAATGGACCGGTTTGGAAACCCCCAGTTTTGAGCGGGATGTCTGGATAATTATCGAAACAAAAATAATCTATTTTTCAATGGATTTGAATCTCGGATTATGGTGAACAGTTGTAGTAGGATTCAGCCTAGGAAGATCCATGATTTTTTGCATGATTATAGCCAAATTTTAAAAAGATCATGGAGTGGGACCTCATGGGAGGAAGACAAAGGGTTTATGAAAAAACCTAATTAAATGAAGTATAGTCTTTGACTGCATGATGTGTAGTACCCTTTGGATGACTCAGTGTGTACTTCAGAGGGTACACAAACATGAGAAGAAGTACAGGGGTTGCCTACATGACATGTACTCACCCACACGATATGTCTTAGACTACGTACACTAGATACCCCATGTACTGGTACATGGGACTGGGTAAAAGGGATGATGTCGTGTACTGGAACATGGTTAGAGTACACAGGTGGGACCCATAGTATAGGGATATAGCATGTAGCCCCTCTACATGTTGTGTACTCTACTACATGGACACAACTTGATGACACAGACCATTTACATAGGTATGACTCAGAGTCAAGGGACACAACGTGTGACCCATACTACACATTGTGTACTCTTTTATACATGGATTATAATGCTTGTCCAACTAATCTTGTATAATATTTTTTATGGTTCGTTCCCCTTATCCTTTCCCTGAAGGTTGTTAAGTAATCATATCATACTCCAAGAACTACGATCTCTCCAGTAGTACTTCATGGAAATAGTTTTTGGAATCCCTCAGATAGGCCTAAAATGAGAACCTCTATTCATCTTCATTCCCTAGGTGTAGTTCTTCGTATTATCATGGCCTACACCATGTGAGTTTCAATCCTCTACTTTGTAGGTTAATCCAGATTGATTTTTTTATTCCACCACATTTCCTTGGTAGTGACTCTCACTTGTGTATCGTATTCTATTTAGACTATCATAATGTTCTTTCACATGACAAGACCTAATGAACAATACCTCTTGGATGGAAGTAAACAGTCTTATCAGACTCAGCAGTTTGTTCTCCTAGATTAGTGATTTGTGGAATCTTTGAGCTAGAATTATAGGCAATTACACTATGTTTATGACTTTATTCTAGATTTTTTTTCTTTGTTAAGTATGTTTGAATATTCTTGTTATATGGGTTGTAGACATATACCTATGTAGATTTGACTATGTTTCCTTGTTGAATGATTTTTGGTTTGGGGGTTTCCTATCGAGTATTGTTATACTCACCCTTGCACGGGATTTTTCTACACATGTTGTGTCTTGTGCAGACGATTGACCTTTTGACAGAGTCCTAGGAAGACTATGACTAGATAGTGCTTTATGAGACTGGATAGAATGAGGTTTGTTCATGCAGCTTTCTAACAGTAGTCCTGGTACTTTCTTTCAGGTTAAACATGTGTTTCAAACTCTTTTTGGTGGGATTTTATTAGTCCATGTTTAATTTATTTTACTTTCTATCATACTATGGTTTTAGGATTAGATGTATGGATGCATGGTTTTTCAGTTGTTTTTACATTTCATCATTATATAGGCTTGGAGACGTGTGTGTGTGTGTGTGTGTGTGTGTGCATGTACTTAGGATAAGGCCTCACATGTCAATGATATGCCTTCTCAATGCTAGTCTCTATCACCTGACCTATTGGAGATGGGCTTGGGGAGTTATAGAATGGGTCCCTCTGGGACAAATTGTGACATTGGTGATCCACACATGTTCCGTGAACCACTAAACATTATCATAAGAATATTTGAGTTATATCATGGAAGATCCTAACTCTTTTTTCATTCACCTTTCATCACCTTGAGAATATCATTAAGGGTGCTCTTTAATCTATCTATATACTTGAGAGTATAAGGTAGATGAAGATAACTCTCTATTCTGGAGAGTTTTCTAGGATAGGGATCTCTCTAAGGATTGATAGGATTTTCTTCTTATGTCATTGTACACAACACAAATGAATTAGCTCTAGCAAGAAAATAATATGATTGGGTTTATATACCAATAGATTTAGAAAATAATAATTCCATATGTTCCCTTTATTAGTTCCATAATCCCTATTGAAACCCATGTTTATAATAATAATAATAATAATAATATTTCTTAATATGCAATAAACTCGAAAATTAAATTATATATTACTTATTCAAATAATATTCATTATATATTATTTATCGTTATACCATTAAACTTGTTCTACCATTCATCAAAAATATTTATCGGACCTTGAATAATGACTATTTATTTAATAAATAAATATCACTTCATTACTTTCGAAAAAATAAATAAATATTATATTCACTAAATAAAAAATATATATTTATTAAATATGGTAATCACATAATATTATCTCAAATAACTAATGAAAAAATATATGTGATCAAGAAAACGTGAATAATTATTAAACCATATGAGGTAAAAGTATTTATTCAGCATGTTAAATAATAAATAATAATATATTATTTAACTAAGATTCTGGATACCCTTAGTGTTTGACACTCTAGGCCTCTTTCTGAGTGGAATTAGGCGAATCAACCTAAATTCTATGTTTAGTGTCTAAAAACATGCCAAGGAACACATAGAGATAGAAGTTAATGTCACGATGACATAATACCTCACACGGAGTCTTCCTGTGTAATATAATCACTTTATCATGATATCTGTAATCAAGAAGGTTTCATGTTCGATCCATTAAACTATGTGCTCGATGTATCTTTATTTGACATTCCAGAAATTGAACTTTCTTATAGAGAATCATGGAAAATAATTTATTTATGGTATATTATTTCCATCATAGTTCCTGAGATATCAGCTTTCATTAATGAATAGTAGGGTAAAATCATTTCATGTTTTATTAATTAATGAAAAATTACACTGGATGCACCCAACATATCCTACCTCACAGTGACAATAGTCATCATGGTTTTCATAAATAAATCAATGCACGTGACTTATAATACTCATTAATAATAATATTAAATTCTATGGATCATTACGCATGTTCGAATATAGGAAAATACAATGACACATATAAAAGTATATTTCCTACTAGTAGTTATCATTCTAATTATATCCTACATTGGATATTTCTAAGGGTGTACATCATGATAAGTTTCCTCAAAGTCCTATGAGTCTCCACCCCCTAACAGTCTGTATCTTTTTTGTACCTCAAATAATTTCATCTGGATATAGAACATATATTTAAGAATACTTTCATGGAACTTCTGGGATCTCATCATAGTAGGGAACCTTTATGACCTTTCAATGCAACAACTAATCTTAGGAAATTATCACATACTATGTCATGAAGAAGAAAAATACTGATGTTATAATAATTTTATTAATATTCAAAAAAAAAAGAATACATGTTATCATAAAGTACACATAAGATTGTTCTAGGTCATTAACTCCAACAAAATCTCACATGCACTAGAGCCAACTATGAAAAACCTTTAGTCCACTAGCTCTCACGGGATACTTAAGATTCAGCTAAGATAGGCCTATAGTCAAGGGGTTTTACATGTTTTCTTTTATAGGAACTCTACTTATTGAAAATTCATACCTCTATGAAAATCCATCAATAAGTGATACTTCTAGACTATGTTCTTTATCCATTGGTGTGACCTTTGCTATTTCTAAAGAGCCAGCACTTTAGAGTTATCACAATACACTATTAAAGGGTATTTACTTATAATTACCACATCAAGAACTTGGAAAATGTTTTGTATACAAATGGATTACTTTGCTACATCAGAAGCTGCTATATGATCATTCTTCACTATAAAATAAGTGACAATTGGCTCCTTTGAACTCTTCCAGCTCATATCCCCTCCTTTTTTATAGAAAACATATCTTGACTATGAATTTAGATCATACTAATATGTTTGGAAGATAGAATTATTATAAACCCTAATGATTATCTCCTCTTCTCTTGAATACACTAGGTTCATATCCTTAGTTATTTTCAGATACTTGATGATATCCTTAACACCATACCAATGTTGTTTTCCTTGATATAGTTGATATCTTCCTACCATTCTCAATGCATAAGAAATATCCATACCAGTGCATAACAAGGAATACATGATTGATCCTATCATTAAAGTGTGTGGGATCATACTCATTATCTCTTTATCCTAATGTTTTTAGGACATATTATCTTATAATGATGTATACCATGTAAGACTAGAACCAATCCCATATTTTATTATTCCATACTAAATATCTTTAGTATATAGTCAATTTATATACTTTGAATTAGTCTAAGTATCCTCTTAGATCTATTAGGAATTATCTTTATCCCTAAAATATATTTTGTTTCACCTAAATCCATCATGGATAAACACTAGTCTAACTAATCAATAAAATACTATAAGACTTGTATATATTTTCTGATAAGTAATAGGTCATCAATATATACTACAAATATAGTGACCACATTCCTAATAAATCTCTTATAAGAACATGGCTAACATTCATTCATAATGAAACCAAATTCCGTTATAGCTTTATCGAATTGAATGTTCCATGACCTAGATGCTTTCTTTAATCCATAAATGGAACACTATAACTTGAAAATATTTTTGGAATCCCTTAGAGTCCCAAACCCTTCTGGTTGTGTCATGTAGATATCTTCCTAAATGTTCCCACTAAAGAAATATGTTTTAACATCCATCTTTAAAATTTCATATCCATGGTAAGATACTATAGCCCGTAGAATTCTGATGGATTTAAACATGGAAACTTGTGAATATGTCTCTATATAGTCAATTATTTGATATTTTCTAATCTCTTCAGCCCCTATCATTGATCTATAGGTATTTAATTTACCTTCGATATCCATTTTTTTATGAATACCCATTTCCACTATATAGGATTTACATTAACTAGAACATTGACCAAAACCCAAAATTGGTTTTTATACATGGAATCCATTTCATAATTCATGGATTATTTCCACCTTATATATTCTAAGCTCTCTACTACCTGTTTATAGTATATAGGTTTCTAATTTTCAACCAACAATTATTCACCATCTTTGGTGACTAAAAATATATATCTCTCTAGTTATCTTACCTCTCTAGTGCTCCTACACAGTACTTGTGTTTTAGGAACTATTTATTCTAAGAGGACCTATGTAATATGTCACTCTACCAAAAATTGTGTATCTTGAGAATAAAATTCATCAATGTAAATCTTTCTCCCATTATCCCTTATGAGGATATTCTCCCTCTCAGTAAATACATATTTTTTAGTGAAAATCACTTTCTTGACTGAGGGTTTTAATAGATAGTACCCCTTTATTTCTTTATGATGCCGAATAAGGATTCACTTTGTTCCCCATGGTGCTGGTTTGTTTCCTAAAAAGTCCTTAACAAATTCCTTGAACCCCCATACATGTATATGTGATAAAACGTATTTCTTTCCACTCTATAAATCAAAGGGAAATCTATTTGTCTCTTTAGTTGGTAATCGGTTTCGTGTGTATACCACCATTTGTAATGTGTAACCCCAAAAGGATAATAGAATATCTACATTACTCATCATTGACACTACCATCTATAACAAGGTACAATTCCTCCTTTCTCTAACACTATTCTAATATTGTGTTTAAGGTTGACTGAGATGATATAGAATCTCAAACTCCCATAGAAATTAAATGAAACATTGGTTAAGATATTCACCACATCGAACTAACTGAATATTCTTTGTCTTATTTCCAAGTTTATTACCACCTTCATTATTGAATTATTTTAATTCTTAAAAAAATTTAGACTTATACCTCATGAAGTAGACAAATCCATATCTACTCTTGTACTCAAAAACAATTTATGAAGTAAGAATACATACCTCTATCTTTTACTGGAAATGGTTCACAGACATCAGTGTGTACCAAACCTAGAAGCTTTGTGGCCGTTACACCCTTTCCACCAAATAGCGGTTTTGTTATTTTTCCTTATAAACAATAATGACATCATTCAAGAGTTTTTATCATAAAATAGTCTAAATAAGAATCTTGATAGATATTCGTCAAATTATTCTAATTTACATGACCAAGAAGGTGATATCATAGCTGGGTGTCATATGATTCATGTGAACATGATTATTTATTTATTTCTAACACTTTGTTTTCATTATATAATAGATAAAGACCATTATTTAAATGTTTTATTCCATAACATAAATTTTCTTTATAAAATAATCAAATTTTATTTCCAAATTTTATAATAAAACCATATTCATCTAGGAATGAAATATAAATTATGTTCTTGGAAGTATTTGGTACATAATAAAAATCCCTTAAAACCAATATCATTAAAATTGGAAATGAAAGGTGGTAGTCACCAATGGTTAGAGTATCTAACATCACACTATTGGCAGCTCAAAAATATTCCTCTCCTCTATAAATATTTTGGAATATACTTGGTTACTAAATTTGGATATATGCATGAGCACCGAAAGATGTATCTAACAAATAATCTGTAGATATTTAAGGATTTCACTCAGTAAAGAGTGAACTTTTAGTTTCCCTTTTTCTTATGTGTGTAGTTCCTCTTTCAGCAGCCTTTATTTCCACATGATAAATATACTACCTCATTTTCTATGCCCTATCATTGTATCTCCCTCTTCTTTGAAGGATGGGGCTTGGGGGATTTTGAATTATTATGATTCTTAGACCCCTTCGCCTTGTTCATCAATTTCTTATTCTCCATTAGTACCTTGGGATTTTCATTCCCTATGTCCTTATACACTTAGAAAATTAGACTACTTTTTTTGAAATACTATTTTCATTATTTCTCATATTATAATAAGCAATTAAACTAGAGAAGGAATTGGGTAGTGAGGAGAGTATGAGATCTACGTGAAACTCATTTAGAAATTTAATCCCAAATATTTATAAGTGTTTAATATAGACAATAAGCTTGACTATATGAGTCCTAACTAGAATCTACTCTCCAATATTAGTTCTAAATAGATAATTTATGATCTCATATATAGCTTTTCTTTCATTCACTTTATATAGATTCTAAAGGAGAGACATTAGGTTCTACACAACCATGTCTTCATGTGGCTTTAGAAGCTCATTGGTCATGGATAATATCATGAAACACTAAACATAAATAGAATCATTAAAATGATTCACAAATAGAGATAATTATTCCTCAATATCCTCGTTATTACATGCATTAGTAATAGGTTATTCTAAAAAAATTACTTTCATGGCATAGGATAATGTGTAACCTCCTTTTCAACTCTTGGAAATTTTTTATCTTATAAGTTTATCTATATAAAGTATGGATCACAGTGATATGTTTGTAGTAATTTATATTGATATTTATACAAATAATATGAGTTGAGTTTTGGTACTGTATTTGATAATATTTAGACAAATAAATAGATATTAGGTTTAATAATCTCCCTCTATATTTTCAAAACCTAATAGCACCTGCCATTGGATTTAGAATATAATGCTTCTTGTAAACTTTAGTGTTAAGGATCCATATTCCCCTTATCATCACCCCAAAATTCACTGTTCAATAAATTTCAAGGGTTTAATGTTGGAATTTAAAATTCCAACTGCATTAACTCATTGTTACTTGATCTATTGAGTAGACACCCCAATCCTAAAATCCTTAAATTAGATTTACTCAACATTTTCCTCTCAGTTAAACCAAGTGATTCTTTGGTAGTCAACCCTTAATGTGAACTAAGTTAATTCAACTCAAAAATTCTAGTTATAATTCCCTAAAAATATAAATCTCTGTAACTTTGGTTAGTCATGAAATTTGAACTACAGTTAGAATTCAACTGAAGTAGTGGAAGACTATATCGACATAATATATATAATTAATGGATTTTATATTTATGAATAAATTTGTTGCTATTATTTTTATTACATGGTTTTTAATTTTAATTGGAATTACTGAAGTGATTAACCATGTCTTAGATAATATTTACATATAATCTAGTTTATTTTTGTTCTATCTTGTATGATTTTTAATTCATTAAATCATGTGATGGAGATAAAAAATAAATTATGAAATAACCATGAAACTTTATCGAAATAAAATAATATATTGGTATGATAGTGAGATTTTACTAATGGTTATTTTATCTAACATATGATCAACTAACCATTTACCTAGGGGAAAACACCTTGAACCGTTTAAGGTTCATATTGTAGCTTTCCGTATGTCCAACTATGTATCTCTCTTAGATTGGTTTCTCCATGGATCTAAACTTGAATCACATACTCTATGTTGGGAGCTCCATCCATTAAGTATTATTTTACTTGTATGTCGGTGAGGTAAAACAAATGATTGGTTAAAGGGTTTAAATTAAATAAACCATGGGCATGCAAGACCTTACACAATAATAAGATAGATGACACACTGGCTAATAATTTAATTTAATATTAATATTAAATTAATCTAATCACATACAATGGTATTATTTAATCTCATTATTATCTGCATTCATGAAATTAATTAATCATTTAATAAAATTAGCATTCGATTGTAATTGTTCTTATTTAAGATAAATCATTCTTAAATAAATTAGTTGTCTTCTTTAATTACTCATTTATTTTATCCTAATTCTCATCTATATTTTCATAATATTCTCATCTATAATAATTTTAAAAAAATTAAATAAAATTATTTAAAATTAACTATGTAAAAAAATACATACCTTGTAGGAACATTGTTAGTACACATACAGACTACCCAACATGTATTATACTTTTATATAATTTTATCTCACAATATGTGGCATAGAAAACTTATCATGTAATTTCAGGGAATGTACTATCAACTTAATGACCAAACCGAACACATGGAATTTATGTAGCCTATAATTCTTCAATGCACATAGAGTAATAACTTTAATATGACTTATAAATGATATGCATATCCAAACATTACACATACATTAATTAGACATTTATATATATGTATATATAAATCATCAAATGGAGTGTACTATCAACTATTTACAACATAGAACACAAGTTGATAAGGTTTGAATAGTATATTAAATTAATTTTAAATTATTCATAATTAGGTAAAAGTGCACATCGTGTTCATTTAAACCACACAATGTGTATTATTCTCATCATGTATCCAAGGAACATGCCTAGGGACTTAGTGTGTAACTGTTCCATGAAACTTTTTGGAGTACACAGTGTGTACATGGGATACCCAACATATGGTCTCAGAGTTTCACAATCACTAGTCATGCAGGCCATGTAAGAGGATACACAACCCATCTATGACTAAAGGACTACATATTATGTATGGAAGTTACGCAACATGTTATCTGGTTAATCATGCACCAGGTTGGCCTAGTCAACATGTGGTGTATAATTAAATTCAATTTGTATAATAAATTCACACACCATGAATAAATTATAAATTAATTAATGGGGAATTAAACATGAGTACATGGTGTGTACCTCAGGGTTACATAGCATGTACTCCTTTGTTATTTGGCAAGGCTCTTCAGCACCTATGGAAGCGATCTCCAAATTTATTTCATTTATAAAATTAATTGATTTGATTATATTTTCGAGAAACATAAAGGAAGAAAGAGGATCTCAGAATCCATATTAAATAATTATTAAATTGAAATTGAAAACTAATGAAAATTCATAAATAAATAAACATTCTTTAAATAATTAAAAATAATTATGTGACTGCTCTGATAACACTTAAAGGTTCCAAGCGCAGTAGAAGCATCAGATGGGGCATGCTCGATATTGATTTTTTGTCATGATTAATGATCATTATGAGATTCAAATGATTATTAATTCCATGATAAATTGAATTGAATCAAAGAATATAGAAAATAGATAAATATCGGAACTAAAGCGCAACATCATGACATATTATTTATAATTAATTTAAGAAATTAAAGAATTAACTTTGTGAGAAATTCTTTCTTCATTGATGGATCTATAAATTTATGTACATAACACTATTATTTCATTGTCAGAATCAAGAATATATTCCCTCTAGTGGTGACCCACACATGTTCCACGAACCTTAAAATGTCATCATAGGAATCTATAAGTGCTAGAATGGAATATCCTAATGCATGCATCATTCGCCTTTGATCACCCTGAGAACCCCTTCAAGGAAAGGTTCTCTTTGATATCTCTCTATACTCGATAGTAGAAAGAGGAGGAAGATCACGCTCTATTCTTGAGAGTGTTCTATGAGATGGAGCTCTCTGTGGCTTGAGAGTATTCTCTCCAGATGTCATTGTGCACAACATAAATGAATTATCTCTATCAAAAAATAAGATTAGGTTTATATACAACTAGGGTTAGAAAATAATAATTGTATATGCATATTTTTAAATTTCTTTAATCCCTACAAAAACCCATGTCTATGATAATAATAATATTATTATTTCTTGACATGCACTAAAAACAAAAAATAATTTAAATATTGTTTTTTCAAATAATATTAAATATATATATTATTTCTAAATATATCATTAAAATCAGTCCTCCATTCCTCCAATATATTTACAAAACCTTAAATAATAACTATATATTTAATAAATTAATAAAACTTCATTATTCCCTAATAAATAAATAAATATTATATTCAAAAAATAGAAAATAAATATTTATAAAATATTCTGCTCATATAATATTCTCTCAAATAACTTGTGAAAAAATATATATGATAAATAAAACATAAATAATTATTAAACCACATGTGGTAATAATATTTATTCAGATTATTAAATAATAAATAGTAATATATTAATTAACTGATAGTTTGGAAACACTTAGTGAGTGGCCCTCTAGGCCTATTTCTTCATAGCATTAGGAGAAGAATCCTAAAGTATAAGGTTAGAATCTATAAACACACTAAAGAACACGTAGATAAATAAGTTAATCCCTCAATGAGATAATACCTCATATAGATTATTACAATGTAATATAATCTGTTTTTAATGATATCTCTAATCAAGAAGGTTTCTTATTGGTTCCATAAACCTATGTGCTGGGTGTATCTTTCTTTAACATTAAAAACTTAAACTTTTCTATAAAAAACCATGGTCATGGACTTATTTAGGATATATAATTTCCATAAAAGATCCTAAGATATCAAATTTCATTAAATAACATAAGGTAAAAATCTTTTCTCACATTATTCATTAATCATATATTACTCATGACGCAGCCAATGTATCCTACAATTCCACAAGTATATTTCATCATGGTTTTCAACAATAAATCAAAGTAAGTGTCTTATAATACTCATTAATAATATTATTATAGTCCAATGATCAATACACGCATCCATATATAGGAGAATCCAATGACACATATGAATATGGATTCTCTATTGGCAGGTATCATTCGTATAATATCATACACTAGATATTACTTAGGTAATAAACCATGAGAGGGTTCCATAAAGTCCTATGAGTTTCCAAACCTGATATATGGTATCATTTTTATCCCTCAAATTATTTCATCTATCTATAGAACATATATTTAAGAGGAATATCGTGGTACTTTTGGTCCTCATCATAGTGGGGAATTTTTTTGAACTTTATGTGTGACAGTAACTTTTAGTACATTATAACATACTATGTCACACAAAAACTATCATTATTTGATAAATAGTTTATTAATATTAAAAACAATTAATAGATGCTATCATAAAGTGCAAAAAATTTGGTTCTGGAGCACCAACTCTAATAGTACCAAAATATTGTATCCAAATTCCTAATCCATTTAATTTATCATGAGGATAATTATCTCATTTGTTATAAAATTCAATGTTCACACCATTCATTCGGGTTCCATCAATTGAATAAAACCAAAAAAAGTGTACTTTGGGAAACAATATCCATTTTGAGAAGTCATATAATCAAGAAAAATCATTCACAGTGTGTCTAAATAATGACACATTCCTTTAAATCTATGAAACCATAGGTTTAACCTAGGACATCCTTTGTTATCATCTATTAAAATATATCAAAATGGTTTGTAAGGAAAATTTCAGTTAACCCAAGTATATCCTATTATAATTTCAAACCAGGTGTGTAGTAAGGGAACACTCAATATGAAATATAATGATGGTTGGTATATACTGAACCAATGCTTTTCAGGGTTATTACCCCTCTATGAATCTGTTCCAAATCCACGTCCACATGTAGTATCTAGACTGGGATGTATTGTTATGATAACCACATAATCTCTTCCATAAAAAACTTCATAATTTTATCATGTGATTGTACTTATCCCCATGATTTTCACTAATGTTTTATAACCCAAATCTCCAAATATTAAATACAACCTACTATGATACCAACAATAGTGACACAATATTTAGATAGATAAATTTTATATCATATTAGATGACTATTAAATATATAACATTATGGTCCACTCCAGAAACCATAATTTTTTAGTGACTTTGGAGACTAGAAACATAATCCTCTTTTTTAATGAAAGATATTAATGTTTTCCCATATATAATACTTCTAAGGTATACCCTACTTAAAACCATTATTATTATCTCAAGGAAGGAAAAAAATTAGAAAATGTGATATTATATGATCAGAAAGGGTAAACACAGGAGACACAAATCAATGATAATACATGAGCATAAGATAAGCATAAAGGGTATGAGTTCATGATCATAAATTAAAGTGTTCATACACAATATATCATAGATCATAAGTATTATTCTTGGAAGAAAATTATCATAATAAAGGAAAATGTGAATAAGAGTGTGAAATCATTAATAATTAGTCATGAGTCATGATAATGTAACCTACACATATGAAAATGAAAAAAAAAACACAATCTTATAACATTTTGAAAATTTATAAATAGAAACAGCGTCAATCATTTAGTTAAGGACATGAAATCAATCCCTCACATAATCTTATGAAAATTAAATTGGGTCCATTCATAATCTTATGAAGATGAAAACCAACTCCATGCATAATCTTATGGTAATTAAAACTAGGTCCATTCATAAAATTATGAACATGAAATAAAGTTAAAAAATAAATTATTTAACTCATGAGTTATCCATTTTACCCAAAAAAATATAGGGCTATATAATTATGGTTCCCTCGGTCACATAATAAAAAATCCATTCATATGTATGCCAAAAGATCATAAAAACATTCATCTTATATTAACCCATGAAAAAAAAGGTTATATTCATATTTCATTATCATAACCATAAACCATCCAGGTAAAGGATAAATATGGTTTCATTGGATAATATCCTTAATAAATCCTAAGTAACATCAAATAATGTTATCAAAGATAAAAAAATCCCTTTAAAATATCACTAAAACATTTCTTAAGGAAAATACCCTTTTAATTTTTAAATCACGTATTAAAATATAAAAATTTCCCAAATATTAAGGAATAAATTTTATTTTAAATATCCATGGAAACTTATAAATTAATACCAAATCAATGATCAGTCATGTTTCTAAAAAATTTCGTTCATGTCATGTATGTTAAAATAGAGATTCCTTTCACTTTTTTGGTAAAAAGTCAAAAGTAAATCATTTCAAAAATGAAAATAATATTACATTTAAACCATTTTGTAATAAATTATACATGTTTAAAAAATAAATAAAAAATCATATGATAATTTTACAAATATTCTTGAAATCATTTTTAGAAAACATGGATATGTAAGGAAAAAGATTTTCGACCAAAAAAATAAATAGAGTCACTTTTCATTAAAAATATTTTTTCAGTATCATGAGTAATCATTTTGAGGAAAAATGAAGGGAAAAATTTTATTATAAATAAATAAACATATGACAATAAATTTTTTTTATATTCTTGATATATATAGAATTAAATTTTATCATTGAAAATTTAATGATAATCATTCCTGATAAATAATGAGATTATAACATAAATAACATACCACTTTGGTAACATTCAAATGAAAACCTCATAAAATATAGAACCATAGATGGATATTTAAATCAAAATAACTTTCATTATAATAATCTTAAATAAAATTAATTGGTAGTATATAGACTACATGAAAGAAATAAGTGGAGAATATGGCATGTGTCTCACATATTTAAAAGTGAGATGAAAATCTATTACTTCGAGTTCAACTTGCATTGACAATACTTTAACCTCATGTATAATAAATTTAAATTTATTAAAAATATATAATAGATTAATGTAAATAATTATAATTTAATACATTATCCACTTATAATATTTCATATGTATTAATAACTCATTAAAATCATCTTTTCTGGGTGTTCATTGTTACATTTTTAATGAGAATTTTAGATCGGTGGTTCTGATCCTTATACTTGGATCACGGTTCTATCATATAAATAATTTTAAACATGATATAAATATAATATATATTCATTATATATATATATATATATATATAATTATCCAAAAAAATTAGAGATATAAAAATGATTTACACCGTTCATGGAGATGGTTGGTCGTACGTACACATGAACATTGTTTTCATTTCTTGAAAGATGGAACAAAAGAAAGGTAAATAATAATTCACCATTAAAGAATAAGTATTATATAATATTTATCATATTTATTCATTAATTAAAACTTTATTAAAATCCATGTAATGCGTAAATAAAAAATTAATCACATCTCTTCATGGAGATGGTAGTTCACACGTATGCATAGACGATGTTATCATTTTCCAACAGATTGGATCGTAAGTATGTAGATATGATATTATAATTTTGGAATAATAATTAAATTATATGTATCAAATAAAAAATATAAATCTATCATAATAACGAACCATGAAATATGGTGATGGAAGATAAATTGTATCGGTATGTGGAGGTGATAATCTACACACACGCATGACCGATATTTTCACTTCTGATTTGATGGAATAGGGGGTTGATATTATTGGTTATAAAATCATAATAAAATTTAATTATATTTTGGATACTGAATTTTTTATTTTATTATGAATAAAATAGATTCAGATGGGGTATAAGAAGAAATAAATTGAAATCAGGAGGGTAAAATGATTACCTCTTCTTTGGTCATCTTCCTTTAGATCATTTCTTAATGACCCTTCGAAGGGTATTTTAAGAATACTAGTGAATTTAATGCATATATAGGTTAGTTGAGAATATAATTGGGTAGATTTTGGTTGATATAAATGGATCAATGAGGTTTAAAGAAAAGATATAATGGGTGTCCTTATATAATGCAAGTAATTGACACACTTGGAATTACTAAAAAAGTTAAATATATAATTAAGTAATAATCAAGAAAAATGATTCCAAATTGATATATATTCAAATAAAAAGATTATAAGGACTAAAATAATCATAAAATTAAATTTATATAGGTTTTATTGTCAATTTAAACCTTATATTTCGGTTTAACTCCTTGTTTTACCAATTTTTATCTTAACCATGGTAATGACTCTTTTAAATTAAAGGTTATAATTTGAATTATAATGTAAAAATTGGTTCATAAATGACCAATGGATGAAATTTTCAACCATTTATTATCCAAAGTTTCCTATTATAATATTATTATGATTTTTTAATAATTTAATAAAATATTTTTATCTTAAAATTCTATTAATGTCATTTTAAGAACTATTCAAATAATTTGACTTTGAAAACAACATGACATAAATGGAATTAAAATATAAATCATTCAAAAACCTATAATCTGTTATAATAATCTATAAAATTAAGGGAACACAATATTTCACCCAAATTGTACTACTTTTAATATTTTTTTAAAATCTGTTATTTAATTTCACCATTAATTTAATAAATTTTTTATTGGTGTTGCCTAAGAATTTAAGGTAATTGTTTAATCACTAAAAATAATAAATAAATTACCATGATAAAAAAATCAATATATATTTCAAATTTAAATTTATAAAAAAACTTATCCTCTTTTTATCCATAATTTAAAATTTTATAAATATTTAATTCAAGAGAGTTTCATTTTGTATGTATTCTTTCCTTAAATTAATATATATGTCATAATTAATGAAAAATGGAACCAAGTGGCCATATGTTCAATACGTGTATGGACATGGTCTAATTACACCCATAAAATAGGATAAAGCTATGTTTTGGATTGATTTTGAGTCTAGTATTATGGTTTTAACCCTATTTAACTTATTTTACTCTTAGTAAGGTGATAGATATTAATCATAGTGACTATTCCTAATGATCAAAAATAAAATGGACCTATTTAAAATATTTGAACCTTCTAATCCAAATATGGTATAAATTTTTTAATATTTAATATCTAGAAGTGTCAAAAATATATTTTAATATAAATTTGTAAAACACAATGAAAAATACTTTCTATAAAATGCATTTTTAAGCATAAAAATTAACTAATGTAAAAATCATAAAATTTCCTGATTTTAATGGAATTAATTAGATTATTATAAATCCAATAGGTTATATTTAACAATAATATAATATCTAAAATATATTAGTACATTTAAAATACTTTATTTTATGACAATATTTGATTTTTTTATTTTTACTATTCACCAAAAAATCAATCATTTTATAAAAATCCCAATATTACCCCCTAAGTAAATTCTGATATAATAATTTAAGAAAAATATTTTTTTAAATACATTTTCTAAACGTGGAAGAAATTATTCAATTATTTTCTCATAAAAATAAATAAATACCATTTTTGAAGAAAATCCATTTTTGAAGCATAAAAAGACTTCACTAAAAATTTAGTGTTTATTTTCTAAGAATTAATCAATATATTTATATTGATTAATACTAATATATATATATATATTTCATAATTTAGTTACTAATATTCATACCCACCAATTTAATGGCCATGTCATATTTAAATATTAATATTTTTATAATGCATCTCAATTCGCTTAAATCTCGATGTTGTGTATTAAGAAACCTATCAAGATTATTATTCTTTTAAAATAAATATTCTCTTGTTACAAATTAACTCTATTGGTATCTAGCACACAGAGAAAGCCTAAAAATTTAGGAATTTAAAATTTGTCCCTAATGATCGATGCAACTAAATCATTTACAGTGAAGTTATTCTTGGTTATAACCTGAGGATCATTACATGAAAAAATTAATTATAAAATTAAAACCAATAAATAAGTCATACTGTTTTAATCTATGATAGAAATATTCTCTTATTCATTGATTGCTTCTCAAAGGAACTGATGCTCAATCCCTCTAAATAATTATCAGATGCTCAATCACCGAATTGAAGGTCCATCAATCCATGAAGTTGAACTTCAATTGAAGATCAGATCTTCTACTTCTCTTTGTAAGAAGCAGTGTAACACCCCGAGATTTTATGAAAAATATTCTTTTTAATTTCTTTAATGTCTTGTGTTGTACGCTACACCAAAAGAAGCTTGCACAACATGCATCCTTGACTTGCCTTGCATTACACGGAAGCGCGACCTTCCGTGATAGCGTGTGTTGTACGCAATATCGAGTTTCGCTAAACAATGATATGCTATTAAAATATTATTAAAACTAGCCGTTATGAATAGTAATAACCACTTTTTGAAATTTTATAAATCTTATTTTTCAAAATGGACATCATTTTTGGATTCGGAATATCGAAATTAGCTTAGGGTGAAATTTTGGTACTTTCCGGATAACTTTCATTTTCTGATGAATAGTGAAAATTACTAAATTTTAATTAAAAACAACCTTTTTAATCGAAATAATTAATAGTGATAAATTATTAATTTGAGTGGTTTTAAATTATATTTAGAATATATTTTTACAATTTAATACAATGTTGGTCATCTGATGTAATTTCACATTTAAACCAGACATAAACAAATGTCAATCTTTTGATAGTTATTATCTCTTAAGAACACGCAATTTGTTTTGACGACGGGAATTAATTTTTAAATTAATTAATGCAACTGATATGTTTTGAATTTGGTAAAATAGACATCATTTTTGAGTTCATAATATCAAATATAGCTTAGGCCTATTTTTTGGTATTTTTCTGGAAACATTCATTTTTTGATGAATAGTGAAACCACTAAGTGGTAGTTTAGAAAAATGAATTTTTCATAAAACTTAATTTTACCGCTTCTGTGAGGGGAATTTCAAAAATCCGAGAGACACGGTTGATGTCAGTAAGTAAAATGTGATTCAATGAGATGAAAATAATTTTTGGTGAATAGTAACTTTTTACGTTTTTTTACCACGGTTAAAATTAAATAGGGTAATTAAGGGTAAAAATGATATTATTATTACCCTAAAACATGTCCTAATTCTATTGGATAAGTGTAATTCGACCAAAAACAACCTTAGGAATAAAATATGAACATTTAGGCCCACTTGGATTAGATTAGGACATTTATTATTATTTAATTCAAAGAAGAGTTAAAAGAGTTAAAATCAAAGTTTATCTACTACAACATTTTTAATATAGGGTTATACATAAGATAAATTAGATTGTAAATATTCATTAGAAATCTAATAATATTTCCTACATAATGATATTTTATTTAAAAATTTTAGACCTTAAATAAATTAATTTATTTAAGACATAATGATGATGTAGTAATTACCATAATAGTGAAAAAATAAAATAATTGATATTATAAATACCCAAATAAATATAATTTGAGACTTTTTATGAATTACACAAATTTTCTAGGTTAATATGACATGTTAGTATTGATTTAATTAACTTTTTTCGAATTAATCATTCTGTTATGATTTTCACAAAAATCAATTACTAAATAGTTTCAAAATTGACATAAAATAGTTTTAAAAAAAAAATATTATATTAGTAATTGTTATTTTATTCCTAAAAATAAATGGTTTGTCCAAATGACTTATATAAGGTTATATATATTAATAATAAACAAATTGGGGTCCGTTTGGCTGCTTATAGTAAGTTTATTAAACTTATATAATAAGAACACAAGAAGACACGGTAAAAGTAAAATTATTTTACTTAATGTTAAATCTAAATGATAAGGTTAAAATAGGAACCTAAACTTTTCTAAATTCTATTTGATGAGATTATTTCTACCCATACCCACATTAGCTTCTAAATAAATCAATTTGGAGCTATTTAAAACTGAAATTTTTTTTATAATAAAATAATATTTTTAGTTTTCCAAAGGAACCCCTCTCCTCCCTTATAAAAGGGCACCTCCTCCCTCTCTTCCTCACACCACTTTGAGCCTTAAATCTTGGACAACCTCTTCCAAATTCTCTTCTCCACTTCCATAGCTACATCCTAGAGGTTCTGGTCTTCCTCAAAGACCAATTTTAGTGCGCTAAAAGGAGATCTCAAAGAGGCGCTTCAAAGAAGAGGTAATGTCCGTTACCGATTCTTTCAACTTTATT
Organism: Viscum album; assembly: GCA_963277665.1. Classification (NCBI taxonomy): domain Eukaryota; kingdom Viridiplantae; phylum Streptophyta; class Magnoliopsida; order Santalales; family Viscaceae; genus Viscum; species Viscum album. The sequence continues at coordinate 1,209,651,196 of OY728166.1, forward strand.
TCTTCTTCCACTTATTCTTATTAGGTTGTTTCATTTTGAAGTAATAACATCCATATCACTCATATACTGATATGTTATTATAAGTATTAAACAACCCTATTTCACCACCTATCCATCCTACGGAAAACGAAATCACCGCGCGTGCCTACGTACGGAATACCGTCTCCACGCTGTGGTGTAATCTATTTTCCACCACCACCTTACATTGATGGGTATAATGGTGCAAATAAAAAAATATATATGATTATTGTAAAGTGGTATTAATTCTGAAATAGTATTCATACACTCCAATACAGTTCCACGATCATGCGAACGATATCATCGCTCGTGCGTACGTACGGACTACCGTTTCCACGACGTGATGAGATTCATTCTCCACGTTAACCATTCATGAATGATTATAAAGTATATATAATAAGTAATCATGAAATATTTGACATAATAATGATACTGGATTTATGTGTATATATATGTATGTCATCTACTTAATTCAATTCAACTCAATAAGGAAACGAAAACAGCGTTCATGCGTACGTACGGCCTACCGTCTCCATGAACGGTGTATTTATTTCCATTTACTGATCTATTATATATATTTATATTCTGAATATATATTATATAAATCATGTTTTATATTCTGGAATTAAGTAATCATGATCTAAGTTATCATATTAATAATTACAAGTCAAAACACGGACGAAAAATGAAACGATTTTACCCAAAATGGTCTTTAACATGGAATTTACAAAAGAACGGGTAATATAAAGTCATAAGTGAACCTTATATGATATCATAATAATGCGTATGATTCTGGAATAAGTCTATGACATTATTTAAATCATTATACAGGATGTTCGGACACTTACAAAGCAAATCGGACCTAAGGTAAGGGAAATATCACAATCTCATTTTATCCGAGATTGTTTATACTTTGGTATTTACTGGGGTGTATTTCATCATCCACATCCATGATTCCTAAATATGTAATATCATTTCCATCCACCTACAAGTGTTTAAATCAAATTTTACCCTTCAGTGAGTTTTTAGTAAATGATATGAAAGGAATCTTTTGTCATTTTTCGTACGAGGTAATTTTTGACTTTTCCGAAAAAAGTACGAGAAGAATGTTTTTTTAACTTATACGGCATGAATGAATTTTTAAAACATTATTTCCAAGAAGCTTCCTTTACAAGTTTTCAAGTTTGTTTTTAATCAACTTGTTTTAGTTTAGAATTGTATGACATGTTAATAAAGGAAAAGTGTTTTTGAAGTAAAAGTATATTTTCCTCAAGAATGGAGTTCAAGTGTTTTATCAAAATTATTTTCCATATAAGATAATAAAGGGTTCTGTTTCTATCCCTATTATTACATTTATTTTATTATGTTTTGATTATGTTTATGAATTCCTTTATCTTATATGAATTGTTTTATGATGTCATGATGTTTAAGATTACCATTTTTATTACATGGGTTATGCAATGATGTATGATTTATGATTTTGTGGCACACATAAGAATGGTATCATTATGAGATTGGTGGGACATATATCTCCCTCCAATGCATTGGGTAAAGATTTTATATCTCATGAGATAGACATGGCTGGAACGGCAGGTTATACCGGTTCAGTGAAACAGGACTGAAATGAGGAGTAAACTCGGTTCAGAAATGGACTTTTTCCACTAAGATAGTCTTGGCAATGAGTCTTGACTAATAAGAAATGATTCTATATGATTATGTACGTATGACACAAAGTTTCATGTTATAATTTATTATTATTGGGATTATATTTCACTACTATGATTAATCCCATGTTATGATATTATGATCTATTTTCCAGGTTAATATTTCCAAAATGTTATGTTCTTATGAATATGATGTGATTGATATTTATTTTGTTTACCCTTACTAAGCATTTGAGCTCACCCTTTTATGTTTTCTTTTCCCCAAGATATAAAGAAAGGTTTTAGGTAAGAAAAAAAGGGAAGATCTTTATGGGAGATGTTGAAGATCTTTCACCACGATTAGAAGATTATATTCCGAGTTTCCAAAGACACTAAACTATTACGGTCCTTGTGTGTGTGTGTTTTTGTAATGTAATAAGTATTCTGCAAAAGTAATGTAATGTCCATGTACGTCAATCTTCGGGTCTCTACAGTTGGTATCAGAGGAAAGGTTTAGTCAACCTTTGGAAACTAGGATGCGAGAACTTTAGTGAGATCCCTAGAGATATTTCTAAGGTATGTCTAGGGATGTCCCTAAGGTTAAGTATAAGTATAGGTTATAGTACTAGAATTACGGTAACCTAAGATGTTAGATATTGAAGGTACTCCCCCTTTATTATGTTTTTTTCCCTAGCATGATTTTTTCCTCTCACACTATTCTTTTTGGGTTTTAGACAATGGCTGGATCTCGAAGGAACCATGTTGATCAATGCTATGGACAATGCAATGATTGTCCTCCTGAACAAACAAATGTTATGGGAGATGGAGTGAAAAATCTTATTGCTTTACTTACATAAGCTATGAATCATTATGGACTTCTAAATGAGCAGAGAAGGTAACAATATTCTATTGATTCCTTCATAAGGCAACGTCCACCTTCTTTTAGTGGGTCTTCTGATCCACTTGTTGCTGAAAAATGGATCAGTACCACTGAAAAGATATTTTCAGTTCTTCAATGTTCTGAACATGATAAAGTCATCTTAGTAGTATATCGTTTGGAAGGTGAAGCTGATCAATGGTGGAATCTTATCAAGAATACGAGGCCAAGAGATGAAATTGAGTCCATTGAATGGGACAAGTTCAAGAACATATTTTCCAATAAGTACTTCCCTCGTATTCTTTGAACAAAGATGGAGAAGGAGTTTCTTGAACTAAAGAAAAAGGATGATGAATCTGTTGGTATATACGAAGCGAATTTTACAAGGCTTACAAGGTATGCATCTGGATTTATCATCCAACCTGAAAGTAAAGTTGATCGATTCTTCAGTGGCTGAAAACCAAATCTTCTAAGGGCATTATCTATAAGAGACTTCAGTAGCTATGAAAAAATTGTGCGTTGTGCTATCAAGGTAGAAATGGAAGTTGGTGTAACTTATCCATCTCATAGTTTTGACAAGAAACGAAAGATGGAGTTCATGGAGAAATCTCAGAATAATGGTGAAAAGAATATGAATGTTTCCTTATTCTCAAAGTGTGGAAAGAAGAATGGTGGAGATTGCCTTAAAGGGACTAGAAAATGTTTTAAGTGTGGAAAATAAGGTCATCGAGCAGCTGAGTGTTGAAGTAATGGAAAAAGGGTTTCTGATGATGTGAATAAAGAAAAGACTGCAGAGAATGCACCACCAACACTTCAATGCTTCAAGTGAAAGGAAATGGGGCATTATGCTAATAAATTCCCTAATCCATGGGTTAGTGATGGTCGACATGAGCAACCACTTAAGGCAAAGGACAAAGGGAAGTCATATGCGATCACTATTGGAGATGTTGAATATGACAACGATGTGGTGGAATGATTAAGTGTTTATGTAATGGTATTCCAAAATAATGTTGTATATAGAATCGTGGAATATTGGAATATTTATGTATTGGTCTATTGTGGTTTTCAATGGTACCGGTAACCATAGAATGTGATTGAGATATTTTTGGAAAAAAATATGATATGAACATAATGAAAGGAAAACGAGAAAATGAAATGTTTGACCGTATTCATGAGCTCATGACTGATATAAGGAGAAGGTTATATCATGGTTTGAGTATATAGAATTTTTGGATTTTGGTATGTGGAAAGAGTTAACTTTTGACAGAATTCATGTTTTCACTATGGTTCAATTAATGGGTATTCATTCTTCAAGAGAATAAATGATTAAGGTATTCACATGTTTGTAATTTGACCAATAAGATATATCTTATGATATATGGGGGATAAATGATGGCATTTACGTGATTGTTATGTGACATTTCAAGTAATCATTTTCTTTATACTATGAGCTTGGACCGAAGTATTTTAGATAAGCCAAAATATCGGAATGGATTATGTTGGACATAAGTTAGGATAGAAATTTTTTCAATATTATTGATGGGATGTTATAGTAATATAGCTTTAGAAAAAGGAAAACCTGCAGGACGGGCGACAGCCCATCGCGTCGGACAAGGCTGTGGGAATTGAACCCACAACCGAAGTGCGACTGGCCTTTATCGCCTACCACTGGCCTACAGGAAGTCCCTGGTTAGTAGAAACTAGTTTTATTTTATTACGCGTTATGATATATGAATTATAAGTTCATTTTTGGAATCGTATACGATTAACCTCACCATAGATGGACTTATGTATATTTGATAACTTTTTCTAACCTTTTGTTCGAAAGAGATGGAATGACCGATCATTCTATCACATGATCTATTAACACTTCATGAATAACAAATTCAAATTCATTTCTTTAATAGATGAACTGGAAATTGTTCAAAGAACGAACAATAGTAAAATTGTACCAAAATCATGTAAGTATTTCTTTTAATTCACCAACTTTAGGGAAATGATCTTAAAAACCAAAAATGTTGTCCAAGTGCCCTTATATCTGATGAATCAGATGGTACCTTAGATCATCGCAAATCTATGGCTTTGTGATTGTTGTCTATTTCATAGCCATGTTCTCTACCACTCTCCATCAGAACATGATGGTTAGATTTTTCTTCCATATCCATATTTTCACCTATGTTCTCCTACGTGGAAACCCAGTGATGAGTTAATTTGGGTAACTGTTACATTTCATAATTTAGTTTTTAAAACCAAGTTTGGGTATTCCTTTTTACGATGTGGGTTTTTATTAAACAAACTTTCGAGTAGTAAACCATTTATAACCCCGACGAATTTCGAGGGCGAAATTCATTTTAAGGGGGGTAGAATGTAACACCCTGAGATTTTATGAAAAATATTCTTTTTAATTTCATTAATGTCTTGTGTTGTACGCTAAACCAAAATAATCTTGCACAATACGCATCCTTGACTTGCCTTGCATTACACGCAAGCGCGACCTTCCGCGATAGCGTGTGTTGTACGCAATACTGAGTTTCACTAAACAATGATATGCTATTAAGATATTACTAAAACTAGCCGTTATGAATAGTAATAACCAATTTTTGAAATTTTGTAAATTTTATTTTTCAAAATGGACTTTATTTTTGGATTTGGAATATCGAAATTAGCTTAGGGTGAAATTTCGGTACTCTTCGGATAACTTTCAATTTTTGATGAATAGTGAAAATTACTAAATTTTAATTAAAAACAACCTTTTTAATCGAAATAATTAATAGTGATAAATTATTAATTTGAGTGGTTTTAAAGTATATTTAGAATATATTTTTACAATTTAATACAATGTTGGTCATTGGATGTAATTTCACATTTAAACCAGACATAAACAAATGTCAATCTTTTGATAGTTATTATCTCTTAAGAACACGCTATTTGTTTTGACGACGGAAATTAATTTTTAAATTAATCAATGCAACTGATATGTTTTGAATTTCGTAAAATAGACATCAATTTTGAGTTCATAATATCAAATATATCTTAGTCCTAATTTTTGGTATTTTTTTGGAAACTTTCATTTCTTGATGAATAGTGAAACCACTAAGTGGTAGTTAAGAAAAATGAATTTTTCATAAAACTTAATTTTACCACTTCTGTGAGTGGAATTTCAAAAATCTGAGAGAAACAGTTGATGTCAGTAAGTAAAATGTGATTCAATGAGATGAAAATAATTTTAGGTGAATAGTAACTTTTTACTTTTTTTTACCACGGTTAAAAGTAAATAGGGTAATTAAGGGTAAAAATGATATTATTATTACCCTAACACATGTCCTTATTCTATTGGATAAATTTAATTCGACCAAAAACAACCTTAGGATTAAAATATGACCATTTAGGCCCACTTGGATTAGATTAGGACATTTATTATTATTTAATTCAAAGAAGAGTTAAGAGAGTTAAAATCAAAGTTTATTTACTAAAACATTTTTAATATAGGGTTATACATAAGATAAATTCGATTGCAAATATTCATTAGAAATATAATAATATTTCCTACATAATGATATTTTATTTATAATTTTTATACATTAAATAAATTAATTTATTTATGACACAATAATGATGCAGTAATTACCATAATAGTGAAAAATTAGAATAATTGATATTATAAATACCCAAATAAATATAATTTAGACTTTTTATGAATTCCAAAAAATTTCTAGGTTAATATGACATGTTAGTATAGATTTAATTAACTTTTTTCGAACTAATCATTCTGTTATGATTTTCACAAAAATCAATTACTAAATAGTTTCAAAATTGACATAAAATAGTTTTTAAAATAAATATTATATTAGTAATTGTTATTTTATTCCTAAAAATCTAAGGTTTGGCCAAATGACTTAGATAAGGTTATATATATTAATAATAAACAACTTGGGGTTCTTTTGGCCACTTATAGTAAGTTTATTAACCTTATAGTATAAGAACACAAGAAGACACGGTAAAAGTAAAATTATTTTACTTAATGTTAAATCTAAATGATAAGGTTAAAATAGGAACCTAAACTTGTATAAATTCTATTTGATGAGATGATTTAGACCCATAATCACCTTAGCTTCGAAATAAATCAATTTAGAGCTATTTAAAACCGAATTTGTCTTTATAATAAAATAATATTTTTAGTTTTTCCAAAGTAGCCCCTCTCCTCCCTTATAAAAGGGCACCTCCTCCCTCTCTTCCTCACACCACTTTGAGCCTTCATGCACGGCCAACCCCTGCAAAATTCTCTTCTCCACTTCCATAGATACATCCTAGAGGTTCTGGTCTTCCTCAAAGACCAATTTTATTGCGCTAAAAGGAGATCTCAAAGAGGCGCTTCAAAGAAGAGGTAATGTCTGTTACCGATTCTTTTGACTTTATTTCTTCTTCCACTTATTTTTCTTAGGTTGTTCCATTTTGAAGTAATAACATCAGTATCACTCATATATTGATATTTTATTATAAGTATGAAACAACCCTATTTCACCATCTATCCATCCTATGGAAAATGAAATCACCGCGCATGCGTACGTACGGAATACCGTCTCCATGCCGTGGTGTAATCTATTTTCCACCACCACCTTACATGGATGGGTATAATGGTGAAAATAAACAACTATATATGATTATTTTAAAGTGGTATTAATTCTTAAATAGTATTCATATACTCCAATATAGTTCCACGATCATGAGAACGATATCATCGCTCGTGCGTACATACGGACTACCATTTCCACGACGTGATGAGATTCATTCTCCACGTTAACCATTCATGAATGATTATAAAGTATATATAATAAGTAATCATGAAATATATGACATAATAATGATACTGGATTTATGTGTATATATATGTATGTCATCTACTTAATTCCATTCAACTCAATAAGGAAACGAAAACAGCGTTCATGCGTACATACGGCCTACCGTCTCCATGAACGGTGTATTTATTTCCATTTACTGATCTATTATATATATGTATATTCTGAATATATATTATATAAATCATGTTTTATATTCTGGAATTATGTAATCATGATCTAAGTAATCATATGAATAATTACAAGTCAAAACATGGACGAAAAATGAAACGATTTTACCCAAAACAGTCTTTAACATGGAATTTACAAAAGAACGGGTAATATAAAGTCATAAGTGAACCATATATGATATCATAACAATGATTATGATTCTGGAATAAGTCAATGACATTATTTAAATCATTATATAGGAGTTTCAGACACTTACGAAGCAAATCGGACCTAAGGTAAGGGAAATATCACAATCTCATTTTATCTGAGATTGTTTATACTTTGGTATTTTCTGGGGTGTATTTCATCATCCACATCCATGATTCCATAATATGTAATATTAGTTCCATCCACCTACAATTGTTTAAATCAAATTTTACCCTTCGGTGAGTTTTTATTAAAAGATAAGAAAGGAATCTTTTGTCGTTTTTCATAAGAGGTAACTTTTGACTTTTCTGACAAAAGTATGAGAATAATGTTTTTTTAACTTATACGAAATGAATGGATTTTTAAAAAATTGTTTCCAAGAAGCTTACTTTACAATTTTTCAAGTTTATTTTTAATCAACTTCTTTTAGTTTATAATTGTATGACATGTTAAGAAAGGAAAAGTGTTTTTGAAGTAGAAAGTATATTTTCCTCAAGAATGGAGTTCAAGTGTTTTATCAAAAAAAATTCCATCTAATATAATAAAGGGTTCTGTTTCTATCCCTATTATTACATTTATTTTATTATGTTGTGATTATGTTTATGAATTACTTTATCTTATATGAATTGTTTTATGATGTCATGATGTTTAAGATTCCCATTTTTATTACATGGGTTATGCAATGATGTATGATTTATGATTTTGTGGCACACATAAGAATGGTATCATTATGTGATGGGTGAGACCTATATCTCCCTCCAATGAATTGGGTAAAGATTTTATATCTCATGAGATAGACATGGCTGGAACGGCAGGTTATACCGGTTCAATGAAACAGGACTGAAACGAGGAGTGAACTCAGTTCAGAAATGGACTTTTTCCACTAAGATAGTCTTGGAAATGAGTCTTGACTAATAAGAAATGATTCTCTATGATTATGTATATATGCCACAAAGTTTCATGTTTTAAGTTATGATTATTGGGATTACATTTCACTACTATGATTAATCCCATGTTATGATATTATGATCTATTTTGCAGGTTAAGATTTCCAAAATGTTATGTTCTTATGAATATGATGTGATTGATATTTCTTTTGTTTACCCTTACTGAGCATTTTAGCTCGCCCTTTTATGTTTTCTTTTCCCCAGGATATAAAGAAAGGTTTTAGGTAAGAAAAAAAAGGGAAGATCTTTATGTGAGATGTTTAAGATCTTTCACCACGATTAGAAGATTATATTCCGAGTTTCCAAAGGCACTAAACTATTACGGTCCTTGTGTGTGTGTGTTTTTGTAATGTAATAAGTATTCCGCAAAAGTAATGTAATGTCCATGTACGTCAAGCTTCGGGTCTCTACAAGCAGGATAGGAGATAGAGGCTCTCATGCATTGTGTAGTGAATATATTCCTATATGAGAGTCTCTCCTAATTTATATGGTGAGATGAAGAAAACACCTAGAAATGTATCTATGGCCACCAAATGTTAATTGTGTAACCAACTGACCTTTCACAAAGGTACTGATTATTGTTTTTTCAGTTCGGATTCATTGTTACATCCAAGTGAGTTATCCCTATTACCTCAAGAAGGTATCAGGAGCATCTGGGGCTTGTTCAGAGCATGAAGCTCTAGAAATTGGAGAGACATATTGAGCTTCCCGGTTATGACATGGTTAGTGAAAACCATGTGACTCAACCATGTGATGAACCCAATGCATAGTAGGAGGTCGCACGGTTTGCCTTCAACCATTAGAGTTGAGCTGCACAGCCATGAAAAATATATCAGACGTGGGATAATGAATTTTCCCATGGCTTATGAATGGTTACTAAAACCCTAATCTGAGCTCATGTGAGGGGATTTCTTGGATTGTGTTTTCAGCATGGTTGGCACATGGTTTTTCCAACCGTGTGACCAAACCATGTGACCCCTTATGTGAAACAGAATTTACAATTTTTTCTGCTGAATTTTTTTTAAACCTATTTACTACTTTTTTGTTCGTCTTCAGTGTGTGTACACCTCATTTCTTCTCCCATGGGTCTCTCCTAACACTAATCTAGTCTTCGTGATTGCTCCCCTGTTTGATCTCCACTTTCATTGTTGCTGGATGTGTTAAATCCATCTAGGTAAGCTATATAATCCTATTACTTCCTATAATAGTTTATCTTCCCATATACTACACTATTTTGGTGCATTATAATTTTCTCTATTTTCAAGGTATTATTATATTTTGGATATTTCTTGCATTCTTTGAATCAAAGGATGATACTAGATGAGTGGTCTTCGAGGGACCTAAGGATGGTGATCTAGTAATTTTCCCAGAAATGTTGGGCGTTTTACAACATTTTTCACTATGCCACACAGCATAATTTTTCATCTGTCAACTTAAAATTTTGTTCCTTCTTATAAATAAAAAATATCATGTCGTATCACATTTTTTAATTTTTTTCAATTTACTAGAGTATATATACATCATTAATATCCACTCCTTTGGTTGTGTTGAATTAATCTCTCACCTTATATAAATGCTTAATGGAACGAACCACATCCTAAGTGGTTTGGAATTACATTTAATTAGAAGTGCCTTGATTTATCAATTAAATGGATTGATTTAATTTAATGTAAATTGTGTAAATTCCATGCCACATGTTTTATATTTATAAATGTGAATTATATAAACTGTGGTAAACATAGTATGATTGGGATAAATGGTTATAAATACTTAGAGGCAATCCATCATTATTATTATTATTTGGCCATAGATATTGGCCAGTGAACAATGGTTAAGAGACTTGCTGATCATAGAGTTTCACACTCCCTTGCGTTGGGTATGGTTATGAAGTCTCACACAATTTACCTTTACTTGGACAATGGGCATGATAGTCCACGTTCCTCTATGTTAATTTTTGGGAAATAAGACTCACCCCACTATCTCAAGTGAAGATCATGTCATCTCACATTCATATGAGATTCAGGGATAATACCCTTGATGGAGACTATAGCTTATTATACTAGTCATGGATTTCCTGGTTATTCCTAGAGACCATCTAGCACCTAGTATCCATGTATATTCCATTAAATGTTATTACATATAGAGTTTATATACATGTATACATATTATATATATGATTACTTATATATGGTAAACTGATTAGACTCACTCCAGCCTATGCAGGAGAAGGTGAAAGTCTGTCAGGTATCCTACATGAACCTGAGAAGGCTAATATTTATTTTCCACCACTGTTTATTATTCATTATACATACACAGTATTATTCTAAACACACTTAATGGATTATTCTAGATATTTTTGGTGGTGGAATACTGAGTTTTTCTCACACCCTGCTCGGTCTGCCCTTAATACACAATTAGACCTTATGATTTTAGGTGTAGATAAGGGAATGCACCTTATCATGGATGATTTGTCTTTTTTTCTTATATCATGGATTATTAGAGTATAGGACTGATCATATACTCATGATTCTCATTGAGCCATCTTTTAGTCTTTTATATTTTTTTTATAGCATGTTGTATATGTTTGTTGTATTATATCCCCATCCCACCTTTTGTGTATCATGATGACATGACATAATTTTCTATATAACTTAGCTAATAGATTTTGATCATTATTACTGTTTGTATTTTTATTATTCCAATGTTCTTAGTTATGGTATCTGTTTTCACTATGATGTTTTTTATATCATGCTTCCTCTACTATTGCTTATTTATTATCTCTGCTTATATCTGTTGTTCCACTCACCTATGAGAGTATAGTCTCCCCATTATACCACCTTATACCCTCACTTCTAGTTAGCTGCTTCTGGTGTATGGGGAGGCACGCTTGAGTCCATGTGACCCACCAGCTCGAGGTACCGTTTTACTGGATCTCACGTTTGGATGTTACAAAGTGGTATCGGAGCTTCATTTTTCATTTTGTATTATTTGTTGGGTATTATAAATGTGACTATGATGTAATATAATTTGGTAATGATATTGTGGATATGATTATTTAACCCATATATCAGGGAAACCCAAATTACCTAGGATGGGTATGGTTGTTATTGGATTATACATTTTAAGTTGATTTGATTTCACCATTGGATGATGCACACGTTTTTTGACATTATTCTTAGTGATGTTATTTTATTATGTAATTTTTCATTTAACCTAGTATGGAGAGAAAGTATCATATCATGCATCATTATAGGAACTTTAGGTATTTTACTCCATTCATTTATTTATGTCAGGTTCACTTTCTGATTTCATTTCCTAATGTATATAGTTAGTGCCTAAATTATTATATGTATAAATGTGCTAATGTTTCTTGCAGGGATAACATAATTGGATTAATTAAAGTTCCTACATCGATATAAATGGTTTTTTACCACATATATTGATGATGAAACCTTAATTAACCCATTTATACCATTTTTGATCTATGAGACTCTAGTTTCAAGGGTTGAAACATTATATGATTGAATTACTTGAATTACAATGGTTATTTATGATGAAAGTACTTCCATAATCTTGGAATGTTAATTCATGTTATCAAATCATTTCTTATGACCTATTATATCCTGATATTGGAAGTGAAGGCCAGGCCATAGTTACATGATTTGATAATTAAAATTTATAAGAGTATGGATTTTATAAATTGGGAATGGTGACATATTTAACTGGATTATGATATATATATATAGAGATAGAATGGAATCAAATGAATCCAAAACATTTAATAGAACTGTTACCAATAAATAAGGATTCCATTTTCAAAGTAAAGGTAATTTTCCTCTATACCTTGTAATTTAAACTTATTATATTGGTACCTTGATGTGTAATATGAGACTTATACCTAAACCCAACCTTCGTAGGGGTAGTTGGGCTGTATATTATGTTTCTTATCGTCTGTTATGGTTATTCCTTATCACTTAGACTTGGATTTTGATGTAGGTGGATAGGCTTGATCTTTTTAATAGGATTTATATGTACTTATCCTATTATATATCTTCAAAATTTTCAACTGTTGAATTATATTCTAAGGTGTGAATTTGGAATTGTAAAATCATGCCACCATGATATCCTTAAGTTGTATGCCAAGAATGTGGTGGTGGCTATTCGTTGGAGGTGGTGTTCCCTAAACTGACATTGATACCTTTCATAGTGCCACCAGCACCATGACCTGATATTCCTATCCTGGGAACTAACAACTATTTTTGAGAGGGTTTCCTTAGAATGATGCATTATAAGAAAATAGTTTCTTAACCTTATTCGAATATATAATAACTTACACAGTAATTTTATTAACAACATCCTCCCACCTTTTTTGGGGGATGGAGAACCTCCTACTGCAGATCCATGGATGGAGGTAATTATTTCTATATTCAAACATCTAGATATGCCTCTAGAGTACAGGGTTATTCTCACTGCTTATATTCAACATTGTTTTACCAAGCGATGGTTTGATTTCATTACATTGGTAGATCGACATCGAGAAATGATTTGGAGGGATTTCTAGATGATCTTCTACGATTAATTGTTTGTCCTATCATTGAGAGATGACCAAGCTAAAGAGTTTATGAACGTGAAACAAGGGGACATATCTATAATGGATTATTATTCTCATTTTACTAAGATACATCAATTCTCACTTACTCTGGCGGGTGATGAGATCATGACCGTGAGGTGATTTGACGATGGATTGGTATACTCCATCTGATCTCATATCAACATTTTACATTTTTTCACTATTCATGAAATAATCAACTAAGACCACATTACTGAGAAGAATTTGAGTGAAGATGATTGTGTGAGCTAGGGTACTTCAATACCCATACCACCTAGTGGTTCTTCTAGTGGAAGGAAACGGAGTTTTAAGGTTTCTCACAAGGGTAGTAGTGGTCATGCAACTCATATTGATATCTTCCTTATATGTCACCAATATGGAAAATTGTGACACACAAAACCCTAGTGTATACAAGATCCAGTTGAGTACAGAGGTTGTGCATGTATGGGGAATATCCAATGCTTCTATATTATTTTTCTACCATTACCTAGCAATCAAAATTCTACACCAACTCCAATATCTAGAGCGAGACCGGTATTAACTCTCTATGTAGGCAAATAGAATACCACTAACCACTTAGGATGAGGTTATGGTCAAGGAATATGGAATTATTCTTAAGATTATATCACTAGAATATTGGGCATGTTCATGGTAGTCAGGTTATGAATCAGAGCTAGTATTATCTCTCTTGGTAGGCCACTAGAATACCACTAGCCACTTATGATGAGTTGATGGTAAAGGAAGATGGAATTATTCTTAATATTTATATCACTATAAAATTGGGCCTACTCAAGTTTGTCAGGTTATGAATTGATGCTATGGTATGGGCTAGTTACATGCAGTTCAACCTATGCAGGAGGAGCAGAGCACCAAACCTTCTACAATTTGATGTACTATTCTATTAGGATCTACTCTAGTGTATGTATTATTTTTCATGAGTGTATCACAATATTTTATATCCATGGAAATATTGGAGAGTATGGGCCTCAAGATAGATTAATTTTGTGCTGTAATGACACTTGTTACCTCATTGGGTATCCGATTAGAGAGTGTTTTACAATGTAAGGATTGTTCCCTTGAGATAGGTAGTTATCTGTTCGTATGGGATCTTTTTGTTATCAACATGACATGGTTTAATGTAATTATTAGGATGGATTTATTAGTTCTATATCAAGATCATATCAATTTCTATCATTGGAGAGTGATGATTACATCACAAAATGATATTATATATGTTCACAAGGGAGAATGGGATTCCCATGCATCTCGAACTGGACCAAAGCATAAGGGGAATGGGTAGAGTGACAACCCATATTGATAGTATTTTCTTAGATGATCAAGGGTTACGACCTAATATTTTTCATCATGTGGTTTATCATTTCATGAATGTCTTACCTGATAAATTTCCTAGGATACCTCCAATGATAGAGTTAAAATTCACCATTGATCTATTGCCAGTAGTGACACCAGTGTCCATTTCTCCTTATAAGATGAAACCCATGGATCTTCTGAAGTTTATGAAGTAGTTGAGAGGCCTAAAGGTTAAGGGTTTTATCTGACCTAGTACCTCCCCATGGGGTTCACTGGTCTTTGTTTCCATGAAGGAGGATAATAACCTCAGGATTTTTATGGATTATCGAAGGTTGAACCAACTTAGGATAAAGAACTTATATCTGCTTCCTCGAAAAGAAGGAATCTTTAATTAGCTCCACAGAGTGAGGGTGTTTTAAAATATGTATTTGAGGTCAGGCTATCATCAGGTGCATGTTATTCCTTCAAAATTTCCTCATACATCTTTATGGAGTAGGTATGGTATTTATAAGTATTTGGTAATGTCATTAGATCTTTACAAATGCACCAGCTGATTTCATGGATATGATGAATTGGGTTCTCCGCTCGTATCTAGATTCATTCATGGTAGTCTTTATGGAAAATATCTTTGTGTATTCTCGCACGCAACACAACCATGTAAAAAATCATGAGAATATATTGAATACACTAATAGAAAACTATCTTTACACAAATCTCACCAAATTCTTGTTTTGGATCGACAAATTAAACTTCTTGGGTCTCATCATATTAGAGTTGGGAGTATTAGTAGACCTAGAGAAGTTGAGATCCATAGTTTCATGGTAGAATCCCAAGAAATTATTTGATATTCCTATTTTCCTCATGCTAGTTGGGTATTACATATTCTTTATCTAGTATTTCTCATTCCTAGAATCACCTCGTATAGTCTTAACTAAGAAGGGTGTGAAATTTTTATGTTCAGAATCCTATTAGAGATACTTTCAGGAATTGTATGGTTGGTTAACTTTAGCACCGATACTGATTCTTATGGAGATAAGAAGAATCTATATAGTTTATTGTGATGCCTCATGTATTAGGATTGTAGAAGTTATGGTGTAGGATGAGGAAGTCTTAGTGTACGTGTCTCATCAATTGAGGTCTCACGAGTGGAATTAACAAATGCACGGCCTCGAGATGGTATTTGTTGTGCATGATTTACGTTTTTGGTGGCATTATTTCCTTGGAAAGAATTTCATGTTATTAATCAATCACAAAGGCCTCATGTATATATTTACAGAGTGCGATTTGAATATCAGGTAGAAAAAATGGGTTGAATACCTGTAGTCATTTGAATTTTTTTCTTGCCTATATGCGAGGAAATGGAAATGCAGTAGCAGATGACCTGAGCTAAAGGACTCTGACACATGCGGTTCAAGAGGCCAGTAGTGAATGGAGGATCATGCCCCTATTTTATGATATGCATCTTCAGGTTCAAGAGGATCATGTTGAAATAGTCATCTCATCTTTAGAATTTACATATACCCTTTATGGAATGATAAAAGATTTGATAGAATTCAGATATTGAGGGACTAGTCTTAAGGGAGAGTATATCTGATGAGGACTCATAGCCTGGTTGTACTGTGGATAAGGATGAGATCTTATGCATACATGGGCATGTATGGGTACCAGTAGACATTCAAGAGGAACCAATGTGGGAATATCAAGCCTTGGTTTGGGCATTACATCCTAGTGTAACCAATATGTATCGAGACTTACATTTATAGTATTATGGAAATGGTATAAAATAGAAGATAGCCCGCTTTATTACTCAATGTTCCACCTGTCAATAGGTGAAGGTGGAACATCCGCGGTCATCTTGACTTCAATACCCTTTTTTCCATTCCTATGAGGAAATGGGATGATGTCACCATGGACTTCATGATAGGGATTCCCAAATTGCCTCAATGAAAAGAAACAACTTGGGTAGTTGTCTATCAGTTGATGAAGGTCGCACACTTCTTACCTATTTGAGAGGACTTCTTGGTAGGTGAGATAGGGAGGTTGTATGTTAGGTAGGTCATGCGTTTTCATGGTGATCCAAAATATATCATATCTTATAGGGATGCTCATTTCATGTCACGGTTCTTGTAGGGGTTGATGAAGGCCTTGGGTACACATGTGCTTCTGAACATAGCCAATCACCCTCATACTAGCGGTCATATGAGACATATGATTTATGTGTTAGATGAAATTCTCTGTGACATTGTCCTTAACTTCTAGGATTATTGGGAGAAACACATATCCCTAGTTGATTTCTCTTACAACAATAGCTTTCAAGGTACCATCCAAATGGATCCTTATGATTCCTAATATGGTAGACCATTTCGATAACCTCTATACTGGTTTGAGGGAGGGGAGGAAACACTGCATGGACCATGTCTCATTTCAGAGAAATCATAGAAGGTCTAGAAAATTAGAAAACATATGTTGATATCTCAATCAATTTATAAATCCTATTCTAATTTCTATTAAAGATCTATTGAGTTTGAGGTCAGGGATTGAGTATTCTTGTGAGTTTCACTCAGGCTAGGCCAGCAGCAGATCAAGAGGATGGATAAACAAGATCCTATACACATCAGACCCTTTGAGGCCTAGGAGAGAATTGGTTCAGTGGATTAACAGATATCACTTCCTTAGATATACCTATCTATGCATGGTTTTTTATGTGTCTCATCTCTGCCAGTATTATCCAGACTCATCACATGTTTTATGAGATAAGAAGGTGGAGTTAGATATTGATGCTTCCTTTGGGGATTACCCAATGAGTACAGTGGATCACAACATGAAGACACTTTTCAGTAGAGCATTCACTTTTGAATGGGTTCTATAGTGGGATGGCTGAGTATAGGATGAGAATTGGGAGTGAAAATCTAACATCATTTCCCAATGGCCAGAGATTTTCTCATATGATCCTTCTTTACCCTAAAAGGCCAAATCTGGGATGAGTTTTATTAAAAAGTGGAAGATTTAATGACCTAGATTATCAAGAAGGTACAAAAAAATTTTATGGTTTAGATTATTTTTTCCATCTTATTTAGGGTTCCCTATGGCCACATGAATGTCTTGGGAGCATTTAGGGATTGTTCAAATCCCCGAGCTTCAGAAATTGGAGATACAAACTGAGATTCAAGGTTAGAGTATGATTAGTGCTAACTTTATGACTCAACCATGTGGGGAACTCCGTGAATAGTAGGAGTTCATATGATTTGATTGATACTATATGATCTGGGGAACATGGTCATATAAAATCTCTCAGACATGTCCAATTTATTTTTTACATCTTTTCCATGGTTAGTCAAACTATGCTCATAGCCCATGTGGGGGTGTGGGGGGGTGGGGGTTATTAGATAGTGTGAGGAGGATGGTTGGTGGACGTTTTGTCCAAACATGCACCCAAACCATGTGCCCCTTAAGTGTAGGTGAATTTAACATTTTACTCGATAATATTTTTAAAACTATTTCCTTCTTTTCCCGTATTCTCTAGTGGACATGCACCTCATTTCTTAACTTGTGGATCTATCCTAAGCCAATATTAAGCTTATCTAATGCTCCCCCACCCGATCTCTATTTTCATCATCATCAGATGCACTGGATCCCCTTAGTATGTTCTCTAATCCTATTATTTTATATTATAGTTTATCTTCCCATCTCCTATGCAATTTTGGTGTAATCTCAATTTCCCTATTTTTATGTATTTTTCTATTTTGGTGATTTCTTATATTCTTATTTTAATAGAATCCTCATACTGGATGGGTGGTCATCCACAGAACTAAGGAATGTGGTCTAGTGATTTTCCCTAAATTTTTGGGTGTTTTATAGCATTGTCCATAGTGTTTCATGCCAAACATTTCCATACATCACCTTAAAATTTTATTCCTTATTATAAATAAATATATCATGTTTTATCATGCCCTTAGAGCCTTGTAAAAATATTAGACGATGCCTACCTCATTTATTTCCACCCCTTTGGGTATGATGAATTAATAGACCATCGTATATAAATCCTTAATGAACCAAACCACCTCTAAAGTGGTTTTTATTAACATGAAATTGGAATTGACGTGTTGTATCAATTAAATGGATTGATTTAATTTAATGGAATTTGATGGAAAGTCCATGCCACATGTTATATATATATATGTGTGTGTGTGTGTGTGTGTGTGTGTGTGTGAATTATATAAAATATGGCACCCATGGTAAGATTCAGTTTAATGTTTATAAATGTTTAGAGGTAATACCTAATTATTATTATGATTAGACCATGGATATTGGCCAGCGAACAATGGTAAAGGGGTTTCATGATCATGGAATTTCATGCTCCCTTACATTGGGTGATGGGTATGATATCTCACACCATTTACACTTACATTGACAATCGTTAAGATGTTCCACCTTCCTCTGCATCGAGTGTTGTGCATGATGACTCACCCCACTATCTCAAGTGATAAGCATGATGTCTCTCATTCATATGAGATTTAGTGCTAGTACCCTTATTGAAGCCTATAGCTTGTTAGACTAGTCATGGAAATATAAGTTATGCTCAGGTCCATCTAGCAGTGAGTATCAATGTATATTCCTCTATATTTCCTTACATATAGAGTGTATATACATATATACATATTATATACATATGATTATATATATATAGTAAACTGATCAGACTTATTTCGACCTATGCCAAAGTATGAAAAATTATTCAAGGTATCCAACAGGAACATGATACAGCTAGTATTTATTTTCTATAATTGTTTATTGTTCATTAAACCATCACAATTCTATGTTATATACACAGACTGAATAATTTTAGACACTTTTGGTTATGACCTATTGAGTTTATCTCACACCCTACTTGGGTCTCCCTTGGTACCATAGTAGTCCTTGTTATTTAAAATTTACATAAGGTCAAGAACCTTATCATGGATGCTTGATCTATTTTTCTTATATTATTAAGCATGGGAGAAGAAGACCAAGTGTTTGATCGTGATACTGGTGGAGTTATCTTTTGGTATTTTATAATTTTTTATACCAAGTTATATATTCTTGTTATGGAATATCCCCATCTCCCCTTTTTGTATATCAGAATGACATGACATCATTTTTTATATGACTCTACCTATGGATTTTGATCATTATTACTGCTTGTATGTTTCCTATTCCACTCTTCTTATTTTTGGTATATGTTTCCGCTGTGTTATCTATTATATCATGATTCTTCTATTACTTTCTATTTATAATCTTGGTTTATATCTATTGTTCCACTCTGATATGAGGTTATAGTCTCCCTGCCATACATACTTATACCATCACTGCTAGTTGAAAACCTCTATCATATAGGGATGCTCTCTTGACTCTATGTGACCCACTGGCTGGGAACTGTTTTAGTGGCTCCTAGGTCAGGATGTTACAAGTTTTTCACAAAAATAAGTTATAAATAACATCTTATGGCTGAATTACTAAGTCATAAATACAATTTATATTTTTATCACTTACATGTAATAAAATAAATATATTATATAATAATAATGATTTATTAACTTCATTAAACATTTACTTAAATATTTAATAAACCTTTAATATTAAAATAATATTTGTTCGAATAATATATTTCATGTATTTACTTTAATACATGTAAATACATTTAATGAAAAAATTCATTACTAATTATTATAAAATTAAATAATATGAATTTATTCATTCATGGGAAATCATGTACCCTCAAACATATCTCTTACCCCAATGGTGGGGGGCCCCATGTTCTATACATATATTAATCATAATAAGTAAGAATTTTTAATATGATATTGATTGTGACCCTCTAGGCCCTTAACTTGATAGTAGTGAATACTATTCACAAACTATGAGTAGATTCTAGAATCCCATCCATGCCACTAAAGAGATAAATAATATTCATATGAATGAAAACATTCTTATAAAGTCACGTCATGTAATATAGTCTCTTTGTCTCATGATATCACATAAAGCAGGATGTACACTTTGTGTCATCATCCATGCTTGGTTTATTATTAATTTACCTTACTAGATAAACTTTTCATATTATTCCATGGTCATGGATTTAGTAAAGGTACAACCATACTAGTCACAAGGGCCGAGATATATCTTCCTTTGAGAAGAAATAAATTCTATCATGATTATCCAATCCATTCCATACCACCAATTATGAACCCAATTAAAGACACCACACCACACATTCAATGCCAAATTTTTCACATTGCATAAAAGTACGTGATAAAATAGTATACATTGATAAAAATATCAAGTTAGGATACCATTACACATGTTTACAGATATTAACTACTAATGACACTTGAAACATGTAGTGTTCCTATTAGCATATCAATCCTCGTTATTCATTTTCTCAAGATCACAAAGTGTGGAATTCATGAAAAGAAGTATCAATGATTATGATCCCCCAACACCAGATTGTCAAACATCATATGTATCATGTCAATATAATATATCTAGACTATAAGACATATATTCAATATTAATTTCATGGTATTTTGAGGTTCTCATTATATATTGGGAACTGTTATAACCTTCTGATAAAGAATAATCTATGTACATTACCATGTAAATAGTGGACACAAAAATATTAACACCATTATGGTAAGTTTACATAATGAATAACTCATTGTAATCATGATATGGAAATAGAAAAGTATTATTTATGTTGGTTCCAGGGAACACATTATTACAACACTATAACTTGTACTATATCAAACTTGCTAACTAAACATGTTAGCACTCACATGATAAGATCATGCATCTAAAGAGTTATTTATTTAGTAATGGGGAATTCCACATCTCTGCTACATGGCTACTCTTCTATCTGTGACTTCATCTCCTTGAGTAAGACTCCTGATGAGATGATATCCCTAAGTATATTCATTTATTTTTGCTATCAAATCGTGACGTCTTACCTGGTACCAGTAGTAAGCTAATCATAATTTTGAAAAAAAATTACATAATAGGTTTGATTCCAAGAAATGGAACAAAACATTACATATTTTACATACTTAAATAGCCGTATAAGAATCCACAATGGACTTGGTTTTATAGATATGGCTATAACTAGAATGAATGGTCTTCTATTTCCCATTACCTTAACATAACTGTGATATTTGATCACATTGACCTAAAGGAAGAATATTTTTTCTCCCCTAAAAATCAGCTTCCCTTCCACTTCATGTACTAGGTATATATCCTTTATGATCTATCAAGTACGATTGGAAATTTTTAACAACATTCCATGCAGTTCTTTTGGATAGAACTGAAATTTTACTATATTAAATATATTTTGGAAATATCACATTTATTACATAGAATGGAATATGTGATTGATCAATTATAGGAATATAGAATGAAACTTACAAAATTAATCTCCTCATGTGTCCCAAACACATCTTCATGTATAGATTTATGCCATACGACATTGGTTACAATTCTCTTAATAATTGTTTTAAATTGTATTTATAAATAACATTTTAGTTTTTGTACTATTAACTAGGCCTAACCATTAGATCTACCTCAATATATTCCATTCCCTAGAACATAGTTTTCTACCTAATTCAATCTATGGATAATTTATTTAATTATGATCTTAACTAATTGAAATACCAAAAACTATTTTTGATATGTTATCACACATATTTTACTTGGAAAACAATGGTGATCCCACTATCCTCTTTTAGACACATGGAAATAATCATTAAAAAATAATATTATATGATTTTGTTGTTTACTTAAATCAAAAAATGGTTTTATATAAATTTAACCCTTTATGGTAATTCAATGGTGTCCCTAACCCTTTCAGGTTGTGTCATATAGATGCCTTCCAAGATTGGTGGACTTGACATCCAATTCCCAATATAATGATCAATGTAATTATCTATGATAAGTAAAATTCTAATGGATTTTTTCATAATGTTTTTGTATTACCAATTGAGACTTATCAGTACCACTCTTATACCACTCATTCATAGTATCACTTGGATACCCACCATAGTATTCAAAATAATAAACATTTACAGTTTGAAACATGGAATCCATTTTTGAATTTCAATTGATCTTGTCAATTCTATATAATTTATATATAGCACTTACTTGTAGGATTCATTATTCTCAATGAATAATGTATCACCATCCATGGTGAATGTAAAATCATTACCATGTTTTTATCCTACTAATGTAGTATGTGTCTCTGGAATATTCATTTTCCATAATCCACTGTGGAACATGTTCCAATGACAACCATTTGTGCATCTTCATTATTGAATAATTCCAATTCAATATTACTCCCACTATCTCAAATAAAGAACCGCAGTATTTTATAGAAATATAGTCAATCACTTGACTATAAATTTTCAATCATAGGTATTTTTGTAATATAATTTGATACCTTTATGATAATTTAATTATATAAACATTGTGTTTCTCTTGATGCAAGTTATTTTATATCCTAACAAACTATATACATCCTAACACATGTTCTTATGAAATAATGGATATATATAATACTAAAACTCATATGATATCTAATTTTCATTATAGTAGGTATATAGTTATGGTATAATTTCACTATTTGTGAAGAATGTCATGAAAATATAATAGAAGTGTTTGCAATGAAAATAAATCTCAACATTGATGATTCTTTTACTTATATCATTACTATGATGTGTATAAGGAAATTGAAATTTAGTAATTAATCCATGATAAATTTTATTTATCAATGTTAACATATAAGACTCATCTATTTGGTTGTAATATTACAAATATAATACAAGAGGAGGAGTGAATTGTATCTTTTTGATAATATCATCATATTCTGGATTTTAAAACTATTTGAGACTTATATAGATATGCAACATTATTTTCATTAATAATTATGACTAGAAGATAAATTCTAAATAAGAACACATCATTATTTATAGTGGTTTGGGGCACAAATATCCCCTAATCCTCTCCATGGATACTCTCTATGTGAACTTGGTGAATTTCACAAGAATTGTATTCTTATCTTAAGACCTTAAAATCCACAACTAAGTGTGGGAAGTTTACACCTTTATAAAAAGTCTAAATAGATCCTTTTGGTTCTTTTATAGGGAAATAGTTATCCACATCTTAGTATAAGAAGATGACACTTCAACATAACTGAGTATGAGTAGTTAAAACTCTAGTAAATCTACAAATATTTTATTTGTTATTATTTTAGTTTGTACTTCACAATTACAATAGAAAATAACAATAGATGTATATTATTATTCATAAATTAATGTCTTCAAGAAATAATAACTCTAAAACAATACTGGTTTCAAATGATATTCAATACAAGTATCAACAATCAAGCAGCAGTTTCACAGTAGTATGAGGTCGAAATATGTTGAACATTCAAAGCATAAACTCTTTAGAAGATGACATATTCCTTCTTTCTTCATATAATATCTGTAGAGAAGAGTTGAAATATATAGTTTTTTACCTCATTTATTGTATGTATCATCAATATCTAGAAAACTCCATTCATTTAAATAGATATAATTTTGATCGGTTGGGTAGATATATGAAAATATCCTGATAGATCATAGATATTTAAATTCAAGTTGACCATGGGAGTCATAACATCCCTTACGAATAAGATTTATTTTCTCTATTTAGAATGCTTCTTTGAATAAATCATAATTAGCCTTTGAATCAGTCGTATAATATCTTTTAATCAATCTTTATTTATGTAAAGTCCATTATAGAAATCTTGGATAAAATAGTGGATTTAAATCTTTGTAGTTGAATAAACAAATGTAGGGTTGAACTGCATAGCATATGGTTCATTTATATAGTGGAGGGTTCCTTTGTGTAGTGTAGGGTTCCTTTCCAAATATAAGGTTCTATATCCATATTTCCTGATAATGTAGGTTTCCTGATCCATACACATTGTACCAAGCATACTGTTTATTCCTTACGTTACATTTATCAACATAGGCTATGAATAGTGATTTCAGACATCAATGTTATATTGATATTCCATACATTTATTCAAATATAGGGTTTCCTATCCAAACATTTAATATTCAACAAAGGGATGTTGATCCATACGTTCATTCACCGAACAAAGGGTTTGAACAGTGTTTCCAAAACACATCCCGTAGAATTATATTCCAACAAAATGATACATATATTTATGATATATATATATACTGGGAAAGTACTTAAAGAAACTTTATTATAAAACAAACAAGGGTATTTGTGAGAATCAAAATCAGAAGGATTTATAAAGTATTTTTGATACAATACATGGCCAACAATATCCCCCGTTTTGATGATCACAAGACCCATAAAATAATTTATAGAAAATATTAGAATTGTAAGCACTTAAAGAAATAATATTTTAAAGAAAATATTTGTTACTTTAAAGAGTAATTTTACCAAATCATTATTAAATAATTAATTGTATTCAACAATACTATTTAGATTGAGAGAAAAAGGATACTTGAACAATTGAGAATTTTTTTTGTTTATCCAAATTTCTCCCCCTTTTGTGATATCAAAAAAGAATGTTTAAAATAGATTAAAACACATTCAATGTCGCACATAATTTTATGTGCATGTTTATTAAAACTGTTGAAATATAAATAAATTTAGGGTTGGAATTGAATAATTGGACATAAATAAAATAAAATAATAAATATAAATAAAATTTATAGAAATAAAGATAAAGTATAATAAATTAAATTCCAAATAAAATATTTTTTAAATATAATACAATCCACCAATCACCATAAATAATGTTTTTAAAATGTAGGGCTTGGTTTAGATATATTGGATTCTTATTATTCTTATTCTTTAATCGAAGAGGATGAAACATGATGAGGAATGGATTCTACAACACTATAAATATCATAAAGCATCACTAAAAAGATCTGAAAATGATTGTTGAAAATTCATGTCCACTACTGGAGTATCTTCCTGGAATCTTAATCAACCCTCAAGATATCAATAAAATTTACCTTAAAAACTCATTAATGGTTTCTTTATAGTAGATGAGAGAAGTGATCTTATCTCTCACTTTATGAATAACTTCCCCCAACCAAGAATCATTTTATGTTAATAGACTGACTAAATGTATCTTTTCATCAAAAATAACATTCAATAAAGTACTATCACATAGAAGAGTGTGTATTCTATCATTGAAATCATCCAATATAGAAGTAATAGATTCATATATTCTTATAATATTTGGAGGATTATGTTGAGAAGAGGATGAATCATGACTTGTTCTTAAATACTGAAATTATTTTCCCAACATCTACTTTATCTCATCAAAATCGGATTTCTTAACATATTCTTGTTTTAAATATCTGATCTCACTGGACAAGGTTTTGATGAAATCATCAATTTTTTCAGTTGAAACTAGATTTTCTTTAACTTCTCCTAAATTAGATTGAAGAGATTCAAATTCAACTCTGGGAACTATTGAACACTTAGATCTTCAACTTTCTTCTTCTTAGATTCTTAATCTTATCCTAGAGATATTTTATACTCATCTAACTAATTATTCTTAGGAACCCAAGATTCAACATAAGACTCATATGACTATGTATAAATAGCTCTTGAAGGTTTTCCAGCCTTAAATAAATACAACCTTGGCACTCTTTCTAAACCAGCCATTCCTTGAACTTCTGTTATTTCTCTTAATGTAGACACTTCTACATATTTTGAATTAGAAACAACCAATAAAGGATTACTAGGGGTGGATCCACTTTAAATTGAAAATACTTCCCTATGTTAATTTTTTCTTTGAGGATATTTTTCAACATTCTCAACCCCTTCTGCTTAAACTCTTCCTTTATTTCCTTCTACAGCTATATTCACAACCTCAACAATGTTTACTAAAATTCTTCTTCTCTAAGTAATATTTCCCCATTTTTTTTGGTTTATCTTCTTCTTCTTTTCTGGGTCTAACAAATCCAACTGATGGTAATATTATCTTTTCCCCTGAGTAGTTTCCATCATCCAATCTTATTCCATTATACCAACAGGTAACATATTATTGCACGAGTTACTAAAAAAATGTCCTAGATTACCCACATTTCTATCATTTAAAACATTACTATGATGAAATCTATGACCTAATGAGATGTCTCAAACATTTCCTAATCTAAAAACAAAATGATAAATAATAATTTCATAGGGATAAAAAATCATTCTTGCTTCTTCATAACTGCAATAACTCAAATACCTCAACATATACCTACTGAAATTAAACTTGATATGGTTCATTATTAAAAATAGAACATACATATATGGATACCAAAAATTATCTAATTATGTAGTCCTTGGTATAATTCTTAATTTAATAAACATTTTTTGGACCTTTTGATCATGAGTTAGGTATTTGTTCTTCATCTTATTGACAGTTCGAGTTCGAAACAAGAAAGAAATTCGATCCTCTGACTTAAATTTCTCATCTCCAATATTTCTTAAATCAAAATGAGATACCACCTCTTGGGGATAAATCAACAGCCAAGTAATGTTTTTGGAAGAAAAAAAAATTTCTCATTGTAAATCATAGAAACAGTAATGCCTTCATCAACTCCATAACTGAAATAATCATTTCAATAAAATTATTTAACTTCAATATCAAAAATAAAAGGTCTATTACCATATCCAAAAAGATATTTCCATATATGAAATTTTATTTCATTCTTTAGAAAGAGATTTTTTCAATTATCTAGGTGAAATTGATTACATTTCCTTGAATAATTTTTCAATAAATCACCTGGAAGAAAAGCTCATTTGGATAATCTTCATCAAGAAATCCTAAAGGATATATTACATAAGGTTTGCATATTTAAGGATTTAAGGTTAGGGATTTTGAGAAATTGAATGAAAGATTCTCTATAATGAAAAGGGCTAAATGGGTAGGAATGAAATTTTAAGAAGTCTAATTGTTTAGATTTGGTTTTTTGTGTCGATTATGCGGTGTAATCATTGAAAATTTTAATTTTTAAAAGGTAGGTTATAAAGATAAGAGATGGAATAAAATTATTTTACTTATAAAAATAAACTAATAAATTTTAAATAAATATAATTGACAAAGAAATTTAAAAAATAATTTAAAATTATTTAATAGTTAGTCTTTTAAAAATTAAATAATCCTAACTCCCCCTTAGAAAATCAAAACTTGTAGTGGGAAGTGGTTTAATGAAAATATCAGCTAACTAATGTTTGGTATTTACAAATTTTAAAGATATATCCTTTTTAAGAACACAATTTCTTAGAAAATGATGCCTTATATCAATATTATTAGTCCAAGACTAACTTATAGGTTTTTTTGAAATATTTATTAAACTAGTATTATAACATAATATAGGTATATTTTTAAAATTTAGTCCAAAATTTAGTAGAGTGTTTTTCATCCAAAACACTTGTAAACAACAAGTACCAACAGATATATATTCTACCTCAGTTATTTATAGGGAAATTAAAGGTTTTTTCTTAATTGGACATGATACTAAAGAGTTCATTAAAAAGTGATAGGCATGTGAGGTGATTTTTCTATCTAATCTACTTCCTCCAAATTCAGCTTCTTAATATGAAATTAAATTAAAATCAAAAATTTTGGGTTAAAGTAGAGATTGAAAATAGTTCCTTTTAAATATTTAGAAAATATTTTAAGAGTATTAAGATGGGCTTCTTTTGGATTTTACTAACATCTAGCGCATAAACATACCAAAAACAATATTTCTGGTCTTCTAGGATTAAGATATAATAATCTATCAATCATACATCTAAATAACTTGTTGTCAACTGGTTTTTCAGCTTCATCCAAATAATGTTTTTTATTGGAACACATGGGAGTTGTATAAGTATTAATATTTTCTAGAACAACTATTTTTAATAAATAAATCATATATTTCATTTTATATAAAAAATTTCCATAATATCTTTGATTGATTTTAAATCCTAAAAATAAATTAAATTCTCCCATCACAGTCATTTAAAATTATTTTTGCATTATATTTGAAAAATCATTACAAGGATTTTTATTTTTTGAACTGAATATAACATCATCAACATAAATTTTTACTAATAGAATATTAGAATAAATATTTTTCTTAAAAATAGTAGGATATACTAATCCCACAGATAATCCATTTTCCGATAAAAAAGAACTTAATCTTTCATACCAAGATCTTGGTTCTTGTTTAAGGACCTAAAGATATTTGGTAGGTTGAAAAATAGAATATGGTTTAAGAGGGTTTTCAAAACCTGGTGGTTGTACAACATAAACTTCCTCCATTAAATAACCATTTAAAAATCCAAATTTGTCATCCATCTTATAAAATTTAAAATTCAAATGACATTCATAAGATAAAATGATTATAATGGATTATACTTTTTATACATGTGAAAAGGTTTCATCATAATATATTCCTTATTCTTGATTATATCATTATGTTACTAATCAATCTTTTTTTCTTATTATGATCTCTTGATCATCCTGTCTATTTCAAAATATCCAATTAGTTCCTATTACTGTATAGTTTGATGATATGTCTACTAGATCTCAAACTTTATTTCTTCATAATGTTTTTAGTTCTTCTTGCATAGCTAATAAACAATTCTCATCTTATAAAGTGTCTTCAATAGAATTAGGTTCCAACTGAGATAGAAAGGTAGATAATTCAACTAATTTTCCTATATTTCTTCTAGTTGTAACTCCTATATCTAGTGTTCCTATAACGGTTTCTAAAGGGTGGTACTTTAAAGTTATAAACTATCTGGGTAAGAAAATTTTAGGTTCTTCAGTTTCATGTTCCTCTGAACTGGACTGAATTTCATTAATTTTATTTTCAAATTTTTTTCTTAGGTGAATCATGTCTCGTGTTATCTAAAGATTCAGTTTTATCATCCGTTTGATCTTTCTCTTTAATAAAATGGTCAGTTTCATAAAACTTCACATGAACTAATTCTTCAACAATCCTTGATTTATATTAAACACTATGTAGGCTTTACAAGTAGAAGAATATATTATAAAAATTCCTTCATCATCTTTTGGATTGAATTACAAATATTATCTGTAGTATTTAAGATATATACCTTCTATCCAAAGACATTAAAGCACATTACTTTAGGTTTTCTGTTATTCCAAAGTTCATAGGATGTCTTTTTAATAATTTTTCTCATTAAAACACTTTTCATGATATAACAATTTTTTCTTATAGTTTCTACCTAGAAATATGTAGAAATACTATATTCATTCAGCATTGTACTTTTCATTTCATGAATAGATTTTTTCTTCTTTCAAAAATTCTATTTTTTGAGGTTTTCTTGGTATATAGAAGGTGTGTTTAATACCTAAATTTAAGAAAAAATAATTAAATTCTATATTATAAAATTTTCCACCAATATCACTTCTCAATTAAATTATTTTCAAGTCTTTTTCATTTTGAAAAATTCTGCAAAAGATTTCAAAAATAGTGAATACTTCACTTTTGAGTTTGAGAAACTAAACACAATTATATTTAGAAAAATCATCAAATAAAACAAATACATATAATTTTCCATCCAAACTTGCTACTATAGATGGTCCAAACAAATCAATATAGATAAGTTATAATCGATTAGATGTAGAAAGTTTGTTAATTGATTTGAAATATGATTTATGTTATTTTTCGATTTTACATGCATAATAGAATCGATCAATTTCAAATTTAAGGCTAAGAAAGTAATAAACCAGTTTTTTCTTGGATAATTTATGTAAATCATATAATTTACATTGTCCAAGTATCCTATGCCAGATCCATGACTCATTTTTCTTAGTAGTTAAATAGTTTTCTTTTTGTTTACACAAGGAGTTAAGATCCAAAGTATAAACATTATTAGTTATAGGAGCTATAAATTTAAGTCATTTATCTATAATAACTAAGTTGTAATTGTTATATAAATTAACATAATATCCATCATGAAAAAGATGAGAAATACTTATCAAGTTTGTCATTATCCCTTGTAAAAATAGTACATTGTTGATCGATATTAACTTTGGATCTCTGATAGTTCCAATTCCAATAATCATTCCTTTTTTTTCATTATCACCAAAAGTGACTAGACCTTCATCCATTTGAGTCAGTGTATAGAAATTTGATGAGTCTCCATCCATGTTTTTAGAACAACCATTGTCCATATACCATAAATATTTTCTATTCTTGTCGCATTTTTCCTACAAAAGAATTTAAACATATGATTTTTTGGTACCCATATTTTTTTGGGTCTAGCTGTGTTAGAAAACAAAAATCTGGGGATCCATATCCACCTAATTTTTTTAAAAATTTACATTATCATATTTATAAATAGTTTTATAAATAAAATAATTTTAAATACCACTAATTTGGGGATTTCTTAAATAATAGTTGTTAGTGAAATGACATTTTATTCCACCATAATAGCAATTAGAATTTTTTGAATTTGAAACAAAATAATTTTTGTATAATTTTGATTTTTCAACCTTGATTCATATTCAAAAAAATTCCCTTTTAATAACATTTCATGAATTTAATTTAGAATTATTTCTCCTTTAGTTAAAGTAATTGAAGCTCTTTTATAAGATTCAACTTCATCTTGTAATTATTTAATAGTTTTTTCATGATCAATACAGTTTTATGTAGATTAATTGAATTTTTTAATTAGTTCTTGATATTGTTTTAGAATAGTGTCTCTTTCACCTAAATAAAAATTGTAAATATTTTTTTTAATGATTTATACTTCTAAAATAAATAATCATATTTCATTTCTAACATTGAACAATAAGCATCCAATTTATTATATGAGCAGCAATCAGAGTCATATTCAGAAGAGTAATAGGTTTGTACCTCTTATTATTCCTTTTCTATAAAGCACATCATTGATTTTAGTTTATGGTGATCTTTTTCTGAATCATTTTTCAAAGAGATTCTAGAGACTTCAGATACACTACACATATCATTCATGGCTTATTTTTTCCTTTATGTTCATAATCTATTTTTCTCTGATATTTATTTTTTTTTTCATTAATTATTCAATTGGGTGAAATAAAGTCTGATGTGACCCAACCTTTTATATTCATATAATCTTGCATATCGATGTTCCTTTTCATCCTTCTCAAAGTATTTTTAAGCCTATTTTATTTTGGTAGAATTTTTTAAACCTTCTTTCTAGCTAAGCTAGTTCTATTTTAGAGTATGAGGAGTCTAATTTGTTTTCTTTCTTAACATCTTATTTTGAATTTTTCATTCTTCTTATATGTCACCTTAAGGATTGTATTTCCCCTTTTTAAAGTCTTTTGATCATTTGATTCATCTTTCATTTTTTCTTCATACATCATCAATGTTCCAATTAATTACTACATAGTAAAATTCTTGATAGCTGATGATTTGTCAAATAGTTACAGACATGTCATTCCATTTAGAGGGAAGTACTCTAAGTAATTTTACTTCTTGATATAATTTATTTATGGGATCTCCCAAAGAAGTAATATTGTTGACAATCTCTATTAATTGACCATTCATTTTTTGAGATTCTTTCACCATCAAATATTCTAAAGGTTTCAAACATTAGTTTTTCAGTAGCATACCTCATTTGTTTGATGTTATCAGTTCCTTCATATGCAATATCTATTGTTTTCCACATATTATAGGCAATATGTAATTTTGAAACTTGATTAAATTCATTAGGTCCAAGTCCACTAGTAATAGAACTCATTGCCTTTGAATTGATGACATATGTATCTTTTGTTGTAGCTTCCTATGTCTATGGCTTATCAGAAATTTAATAAAGACTAATTATCTTTGAATAAACCTTGAATCAAATATTATCCAAATATATGATCATTCATGATTTACAACATCTATAGCTGTCACCATTGAAATATGGTGCTTGAAACTTAGACATACCTTCTTTTGGATCATCAATTCACATCTGTTTCGTATATAACTTCTTATTTTAAGCTTGTTATATCTTTATATTATTTATCAAAAAGCTTTCCTTTGTTACCAATTGGTAGTTTGGAATAATAAAAATATGACACAATAGGGGGATTGTGTCTTTTCAATAATCTCGGTAGATTTTAGATTTTAAAACTCTTGGCGATTTATGAAGATATACAGTGTTATATTCTGTAATAAGTATGAGAAGCAGATAAATAGTAAAGAAGAATACAATAATTTTTATAGTGTTTTGTGGTACAAAGAACCCCTAATCCATTCCACCAACAATCTCTCTACGAGCTTGGTGAATTTTATAAGAATAATCTTTTTATCACAAGACCTTCAAATCCACAACTATGTGAAAACAGTTGACACATTTACCACTAGTCTAAACAGATCCTTTTAGTTCTTTTATAGGGAAACAGTTATCCAAAACCAATTACAAGACTCTCACACTTAACCACATCTAAGTATAATAAGGTGAAAATCTAATAAATCAAAAAATATTTGATTTGTTGATGGTTTGGGTTGTACATCACAATTGTAGTATAAAATAAAAGTAGATGGATCTTCTTCTTTAGAAATGAATTTATATAATAAAGAATAACTATGAAAATATTTTGGTTGAAAATTATCTTCAATATTAGTAGCAACAAACAAGTAGCAGTTTCATAGTAGTATGAGGGTGAAATATATAGAACATTAAAATCATAGCCTCTTCAAAAGACAATATAAAAGTTCGTTCTTCTTAGTACATCTGTAGAGAAGAGATGAAAAATATAGTTGTATATCGCATGTATCATACATATCATCAATCAATAGAAAACTCTATTCATATAAATAGATATAATTTCTTTCAGTTGTGCATATCCATGAAAATCACCTGATAGATCATAGATATTAAAATTTAAGTTGTCTAGGGAAGTCATAAATTCCCTTAAGAATAGAAGTGATTTTATTTATTTAAAATGGTTCTTTGAATTGATGATAATAATCCTTTGAATCATTGGTATAATATATTTCAATCGATCTTTATTTTTTTCAATATCTTTGTAGAAAACATTGATAAAATCATGGATTTAAATCTCCATCATTGACTAAAAAAATATAGGGTTGAACTGCGTAGTATAGGGTACCTTTTCATAGTGTAGGGTTCCTTTTTGTGGCGTAGGGTTCCTTTCAAAATGTATGGTTCTGTATCCATATATTCCTGAAAATGTATCATTCTTGATCCATACACATTATACCAAGTGTAGGGTTTATTCCTTACATTACGTTTAATAATGTAGTGTATGAACAGTGATTTTAGACATCAATGTGAGATTTATAGTCTATATTTTTATTCAAACATAGGGTTTCAAATCCATAAGTGTATTTTTCAGTGTATGGATGTTGATCCATACATTCATTCACCAAACATAGGGTTGAAAAGTGTTTCCATAACACAACATTTAGCATTGTATTCCGACAAAATGAAAACATATATTTATGATATATATATTCTTGAAAAATACTTATATAAAATTTCTTAGAAAACAAAAAAGGGTATTTATAGAATTTAAATTAATAAGATTTATATACTATTGTTGATAAAATACATTCCCAACATCATCATTGATCCTTATAAGTGACATCATTACTATGTTTTGTATAAGGAAATATGCATTTAAAAATTACTCTACATAACATTGTAATGATATATGAATGCTTGTTCAAGACATTTTTAGTACATAGGTCCAAATTAACTTATATCTTCTTACCATGCATATTCCATACTTCACTTTCACATTCCTTAAACAATAGTTAATGTAATATTATGAATTATATATTTATCAATAGCCTAACCTTGGAATAATTCACACTCTTTAGATGAACTAATTATAAACGCTTTATGACTTACCTTTATTTATGAAGGTTTATTTTTCCAAAAATAAGTAAGTAAATGTGTCGATAATACCTAAAATATTTAATTCTAAAAATTATAAAACCATTATGGGTGTATCCTTGAATACTACTTTGTCTTATCATAAAAATACGTATCTTTCAACAAGTAGGTATAACTAAGTCATATATTTTATATTCATCAGTTATTACAAATGATTCAGGCATTAATAAACCTTAAGTTGAGTATAAGACACCATAAAAAACATTCATTACAAAACTATAATAATGTATCCTTGATTCCAATGGAAATAGGAGATAAATGTTTTTGTTATACTCAATAAAAGTTCAATTGTAACCATTTACGTGAAAATTAGAAGTTGCATGCTTCTCACTACTGACTTAGGAATCACTCTTTCTTAGAAACATAGAGAACGCACCGTACTTATTAAAATGTTTATTTTCTTATTTGGTTACTATATTTTAATAATCATATGTGGTAGGAACATTGTATTTAACACCCAAGTAGTAAAACAAAATCATATGATATAATGATGAATATACCTAAACAATAAGTGACTACTTGTTTCTTTAATTCAATTTATCACATTTAAAATTACATACACTTCTTTCATGATATGTGAATAAAACAACCTCTCATATGATGATAAACCTATTTTATTTCAAGGAAATTGAAAATGTTCCTTTTGAATTACACTTTCCATTGGCCTTTTCTCCTTTTATTTCAACTTTCTCACCATAAGAACTAAATATTATCTTTATTTTGTAATCTAAAATGAAATGGGAGAAATTAAGTGAAAATTATATTATAAATTGATGAATTGATTGATCATGATCCATCATTAAATTTATATATATTCAGTGTGAAATATCATCTTATTCATACATTGCTCTGCTTTCTCTTCACAAGATTCTCATGATGAGACAACATGTGAAATCATCCATGTCCTGATGTTATATCCATAACTCACATCGGACATTGATGATAACATTCTGAAATAAACATAAAATCATCATACATGAGTCTCTAATATGCATTTTTTTCATCATTGCTTCCTTGGGTAACTCAAAAAGTATTGGGAACTCCAGCACCTTGAATTTTTTAGGTCAGAGTACTTTGTGCAAGAACCCATTATACTCTTTGGAAACTAATACTGGTTTGGACAGGTTCTTTTTTCAACGTTAATTGTAGTGTATTTTTGGTATTAATTTCCATTTTCTAAAAAATAAAATCTATTATGTTAGTAATTTAATCATGATTACTGATTATATATTACTGATTAATTAAATCATTAAATATATTCTACTATTTTATTTATCCATAAAATTCGTAACTACTAGATTTGGAATACTCAATCAATCATGTATTCAAGTGGAAAAGATTCTTGAAACATATACTCATAGTATATGTTCTATATACCTCACTACTCACATAGTTTCAAGGTTGGTGTCCAACATTCCAACCACATTAACTCACAAATCATTGATCTATTGAGTGAATTCTTACCTTCTAAAATCATAAACTTGGTTTACTCAATGCTTTTATAATAATTCTTTAATAATATATCTTTTTCTACTTCTTTTAAAGCATATATAGTTAAGTCAACTAATCATTCTCATAAGAACTCCATGATTGTATGAGGTACCCTCAACATGGGCTGAAAATCACCCCATACAGCCAGTTTTGTTCAAATTTGAACAATAAATGGAATTTTGAATTAATATTTTTTGAGGGTTTTATTATTCTATGAAGAATGAAATCAGTTTCTATCTAGTGTGCATGTACTATTTGATTTCACTCACAACTGACCATGAAATAAATAGGAAACATTCACCTCATCTAATATTGATTTAATCTATTCATTTTATGATTATTATTCTATGTGATTATGTAATCTTGAAAACATTCACATACATAAAAATAATAAAAAACACATAATAAAATTAACAACTTGATTGATCTTGAGAATCTAAAACTAGTTGAGCCATTTAAACTCATTGGATCAACCATTAACTAGGGGTATAATACCTGAGTCAGGTCTTGACTCATATTGCAGTTTGTATCCCAGTCCAATGTATCACCATCTCGTATAGAGTATTTCCCCATATTGGTATGGTATGAATTTTATATCAACCTCATCATTGTACATAAATACTCGCTCACAAGTGAGGAGGACTCATAAAGAAAAATTACAGATAAATTACTTTTATCTAGGCACGTAGAACCTTATACATATTAAATGAGAAAAAATTATAATGCAGATACCATCTTCTTTTGATAATTAATTTCATGCATCACACAAAATTGAAATAATGGATTAAATAAAAATTCAAATATACGTTGGTAGGTCCATACTCAATATTAATCGATATGAAAATTAAATGCGTAATAAAAATTAAATTGAAATAAATTTATACCAGGTGATTTAATGGAATTAAAATGATCATTTTTATTGTAATTAAAATAATATTTTTATCTCTCGGTCCCAAAAAAATTAATTTAAATATATTTTAGAAAATTGTCTTAATTTTTGAAATATTTATTTAAAATTAATTTTTTTAAATTTATCTTAAATTCCCAAAATTGAACTTATTTAGAAAATGTTAATTTCCCCAGGATCATTTCTTTCACATAAAACCTAAAATAGGGTTTTGGTACTACTGTAGATATGGCCCTTAAAAGCGCTAGAAAAGACCATTTACAATGCTAAAAAAGCATTGTTAATATCAAGGAAGATAATGGGGTGTCCCTTTTATCAGTGCTAAAAAAATGTTGATAAAGACTCATTTTAACAGTTCTAAAAAAAGCACTGATAAAAAGGGTTCATTATGAGTGATTTTTTTAAAAGGACTAATAAAAGATTAAAAAAAATTAAAAAAAATCTTCAAATTGGAGGGGAGTTTAACAATGCTTGGACCACACTTCAATAGTACTACCCACCCTGCACGCCCCATCCCCACCCCCAAAACCTTTAACAGTGCTAGAATAACCCATCACCACCGTGCAGGCCCCTGCCTCCCCTAGGATTCGAACTCGATACCTCACACTATGCGCCTGGACCCTTTACCACTCCTCTCTATTAAATTGTTGTCCATTTAATGATATATATATTTATATATATATAGTTATATTTATTCATATATTAATTTATATTTATTTTAATATATATATATTTATATTTATATTTATATTAACATATATATATTTATATTAAATTATATATTTAGGTATATTAATATATGTATATATATATGTATATTAATATATATATTAATATATATATATATACATAAATATATAGTTATATTTATATATTTATATATTTACATATCAATATATTTATTCGTATATTAATATATATTTATATCTATCTATTTATATATATTTAGTTATATTTTTTTATCTGTATATTTATTCATATATTAATATATATTTATATTAACATATATATATTTATATTAAAATATATATTTAATTATATATATATATATATTCATATATAAATATATATTTATATCTATCTATTTATATATTTTTTTATATTTTTTATACGTATATTTATTAGTATATTAATATATATTTATATTAATATATATATATATATATATATTAAAATATATATTTAGTTATATTAATATATATATATATATTCATATATTCGTATATATATATATATATATATATATATATATTCGTATATATATACAAGTATAGATATATTTATATATTTTTATATATATATATTTATTCTCATATATATATAATAATATCCATCTATTTATATATATTTAGCTATATTTTTTATATGTATATTTATTTGTATATTAATTTATATTTATATGAACATATATATATTTATATTAATATATATATGCACGTATAGTTGTATTTATATATTTATATATTTATATATCTATATATTTATTTGCATATTAATATGTATTAATGTCCGTCTATTTATATATATTTAGCGATATTTTGTTTTTCATATATTTATTCATATATTAATATATATTTATATAAATATATATATATATATATATTAAAATATATATTTAGTTATATTAATATATATATATATGATGTATAGTTATATTTATATATTTATATATCCATATATTTATTCGTATATTAATATAAATTTATATCTATCTATTTATATATAAATATAGTTATATAATGTTTTATCTGTATAATTATTGGAATTTTAATATATATAAATTTTTTAATACAAACACATAAAAATACACACACACACACATTATAGAGGTATATAAATATTCATATATTTGTATTATAAATAAAATAGATATCAGTTTTTTATTTGGATAAATATTATATATTGAAAGATATACTTTATATGTAAATATATTTAATTATTTATTAATAAAATTAAATTTTTTATGTGTGAATATTTAAAAATATGTATATATTTTTATATATTTGTTTATAAATAACATTACATTGTAAAAAATGATAAAATTTTAAATCCATAATATCAATATGAATGCAATCCCTCAAAATAAATTCATTCACCACCGAAAAAGGACAAACCCCCCCCCCCCTAAAATGAGGTTGAAGTTCCATCGAATGTTTAAAAAATTAGGTATCCTGACTGAAAACTCATTTTTGGAGGACATTTGGGCCTTTTATGAACTCAAAAAATGTGGGAGAAGGTTCTATTGTGTTTCCAGTCCGTATAGCTCGTCACGAGCTTCTATTTGATATGTTTTTGAACTCAAACAGACACTCAGATCAAACATTATGGTCGTTTGAAGTTTGAGTTATGTTTTTACCTTATTTTAGATCTTTTATTAATTTTTTAAATTCTTATATATTCAAATTGTTATTATATGACTATTACTCAATGATAATTAGAAAATTATTAAATTAAAAATGTTTTTATAATATTTTATAAGCTATTTTCACTACATATATTATATATTATTTGTAAATGTCTATTTATACTTATATAAAACAAATTTAAAAAATTTATATTAAATTTATATCGAGATATATATATATATATTTTATATTTTATATTTTATATTTTATATTTTATTTTTAATGAAATATTTTTTTTAATATACCATTTATCAGTGCTAGTATAAAAATCAATGATAAAGACCATTGTTTATCAACGCTGCAAAAAAGTGCTGATAAAGGAGTACTTTTAACAACAATTTTTTTAGCAATGTTAAAAGTAACACATTAACATCACTTTTTTTTAGAGTAGATAAAGGTATCCCTTTATAAGTTCTTTCTGTTTAGCGCTGATAAAATGAGGCGGCTCTCTTGCCCCATTTGGTGGTGGTGTGGGTCTACACTTGACCTGTAATGTTCCTGGATAGGGTCAGATGAGACAAGACCTAATCTGATCAATCTTGGGTCATGAATCACCTACCCAAACCAGTTTTTTTCGTG
This sequence comes from Viscum album, assembly GCA_963277665.1. Classification (NCBI taxonomy): domain Eukaryota; kingdom Viridiplantae; phylum Streptophyta; class Magnoliopsida; order Santalales; family Viscaceae; genus Viscum; species Viscum album. Next base: position 1,209,691,155 of record OY728166.1, read on the forward strand.
CTAGATCTACCTAGCTCATTTTGAGATGGGATGATTGGGGAAGGATTTTGTATTGGGAACCACCACTCGTGTGGCAGCGGTGCATTGCGGTTGCACCGGGGAAACTGAATTCTATAGAGGAAGGGTTTTGTATAGCTAGTCGAGAAGCCAAAAGGGACAGTGCTTGGATCTAAGGTGGTCGGTGTTGGTCCATGCAGTAGGTTTTCAGTCGTGGCTGTGTGAAGATATTGTCGATGTTGGGTTGGGGCGGGCTGGCTGGGAGAATCATGCAATGGTCGAGACTTTGTGGGTCCACTGGACATTGTGGTAGCTTAGGTTTGTCACACAATGGGGAGTCCCCTAGTGATGGTGCATCTGATAGGGTTGGATTGAGTTGGATGTAGCATTACAATAGATATGTGGGGTACGACATCATAATGAGGTCACTTGGAGACTGCGTCTAGGGATAGTGTTGAGTGACATGAATGAGGGGACAAGCGATGTTGTTGTTGTCTAGGTGGGGAAACCGATGTTGGGTAGCTAGATGTGGAAAGCCAACATCGACCGAGGAAAATGTGAAAGGTGTGGTCGATGACAGGCCACCCTTGTATTGTGATTTTTTAAAACCTCATTCATATTTAATCATAGTGAAACCTTTAAAAAAAATTCATGCTGAAAAACCCATAAATACTACCCTTACCCCCCATCAAATTTTCCCTATTAGTTTTTGTTTGTTAGAAATTTTTTCCTACCTATTAGCTTTAGGATTTAATTTTTTTATTTTTAAATTCCAAAAATAGTGTGGAATACTCCTTGGCTGGAGGAAAAAACAACGAAGGAAAAAACTATTCCATCCACTATAAATCTAGTCAAATATAGCGGTATTAACTGTTCGAAGTCATATTGAAACATCATATTTGTTGTTTGGATCGTTTTGATTTCCTCTCTATAAATTTAATTCAAAATTAATTTTTACTTGTCTTAAATAATCATGTGATTTATTTTATATCAGTTGTTGGTAATGAGCGTGCATCAAAAGATTGAAAAGTAATGAATTTAAAAAGTTTCACTAGTGATCAAAATAACTACATAGGCACTAGTGAATCCTTTTTTGGTTACCACCCAATGATATTCTTGAGAATAAATTAAGCAAAAAATTAAAACCAAGAAATATCTCGTTCGATTTGAATCTTCTGTCAAAATCCTCTCATCGTCGATGATTGCTTCTCATAAGATCCTCAAACGGATCCATCTAGATAATCTACACACTCTTCAAAAATCTATGGCAGCATCAATCATCAAATTATGAGTGCTATCATGGAGATTTGATGATTCCTTTGGCATCCTAATGATCACTGCATAGAAAATACATCGATCCATGAAGCTAAATTTTGATTAAATCTCAGATCACCTTCTTCTAATTTATATAGTGAGACGTAAAAACACCCAAAAATGTATCTGTGGCCCTCAAATATTGATTTCCCACTAAATAAGTTATAAAAAACATCCTATGACTGACTTACTATGTCATAAATATCATTTCTAGTTTTATCACTTACTTTTAATATAATAAATGTATTATGTGATAAAAATGAGATATTAACTCGACTTGAAGTTCCTAAAATTATTAAACAATCCTTGAGTATTAAAATAATATTAATCATAATAATATCTTACTTATATTTACTTTAATACATGTAAATAAATTTATTAAATAAATTAAATACTGATTATTGTAAACTTGAATAATATATATTTATTCACTGATGATCATGTATCCTCAAACATATCCCAAACAATATTGGTGGGGCCTACCATCTCCTATACTTCTATTCATTATAATAGGGAAGAAATCGATTACGCTATTGGGTGTGACCCTCTAGGCCCTTATCTCGATAGTAGTGAATACTATTCACAAACCATGTGTTGTGTCTATCAACCCATCAAGGACTCTAAAGAGATAAGGAGTTTCCATAACAATATTAACCTGACTACAAACACCCATTGTGTAATATAATATCTTTGTCTTATGATATCTCATAAAGAAAGATGCACACATTATGTAATCATCATTAAATTCTTTATTATTCACTGACCTTACTAGATAGACTAACCATCTTATATCATGGCCATGGATTTAGTGAAGGTACTACCATCCTGGTCAACTGGTCCTGAGATATCTATTCCTTTCAGAAGTGAAAAATTTTATCCTAATGACACACCCAACATAATCTATCTCACTATGAATTCAGTTCATAGTTTTTACCCTCCATCAATGTACACGATAAAAGAGTATACACTGGTAATAATCTCAAGTCAAGAGACCATTACATGTTTTCACATATAGAAACTACCAATGAAACATGAAACATGTGGTTTTCCTATTCGCAGGTCAGTGCTCATGATCTCATCTACTCAAGAGCACCAAGTGTGAACTTCATAGAAGAATTCTCAATTCTAATGAGCCCCCAACACCTGATAGTTAAAAATCATCTTTTTCCAGCCAGTACGATGTATATTGATCGTAGGATATGTATTTAAGATTAATTTCATAGTATTATGAAGTTCTAATTATAGATTTGGAACTATTATAACCTTTTGATAAGATAAATAATATATGGATATTATCATCTAAATTGTGGGTGTAGAAATATAAACATGATTATAGTAATTTTACATCATGTATAACTCCTTGTATGCATGATATGGTAATTGAAAATTAGTATTTAAGTTGGATCTAGGAAACCTGCTATTACAACATCCTTTTCAAACACTTTTTCCCTAACCAAAGGGACACCAGTAAGAATACCTTTTCTCTCATAGAAAATTACAAGGGTCACCTCCTTCATTCATCATAATATTTCAACCAATTATGAGGAATATCCATCTGTTTCTAAATCAATTTCACCCATTTTGAGGCCTCTTGTACCATGCTCTGCCTAATAAATGAATATTCACCTACCTCATTCTAGCAAAATGGTGAATTACATGTTCACCCATACATAGCCTCAAACGGTTCCATTTGAATCGAGTTCTATAAGTTTTTATTTTAGGAAAACGACACTAGAGATATTTAACTATCCTAATCACCTCCAAAATAAAAAATACACACTCAAAACATATCCTCTAAATTACATATCATTCTCTTTGAATTCCCATCGATCTGAGTATGAAAATCCACTCTCAGCTTTTGCTGAGTCCCCATCATCTTTTATAGGCCTTTACAAAAATATGATGTAATTTGGGAATCTCTATCAAATACTATTCTTTAAGTCATTCCATGAATCTATAAGATCATTAAAACATAGACCTTTCCTGGCTCATGCACTGAGTTCATCACTCGAATTAGTATTAAGTGTATCACCATGTTCAACTGATCCACTACCACCCAAACAGTGTCTCACTCTTTCAGATTCCTTCTAAAACCTATCATGAAGTTATTCATAATCTTATACCACTTAAACATAGACAATCTAAGTTGCTTGAGTAATCCTCTAAGTCTCTGATGTTCGTCTGTGATCCTCTAACATGTCATAAAATAGAGACAAATCCAACAAAGTTTTTCTTCACACAACACCACTAGAAATACTTCTTAACATCATGATACATATAGATCACCCTTGGGTGAACTTACCACTACTATGGATGAGATTTAATCATCATGTCCTTTCTCATTGATGATGAAATCATCACCCTGCCACGAACTAGAAGTGATACATGTCTTCCTTATCCTAACCTAAAACGGGATCGTTGTCTACCAACATCTTACACATCACTTCACACTCCGGATAATCTCTATACTTTCCTTCACTCATTACCCTAATGAGGATGTGATCACTAAGGGTTCACAATCCACTTTCCCTTTATCCTCATTTACACCCACTTACCAATATGCCATCAAATCCTTGAGCTTCCATTCAAAATCTAACATTCAATCACCAACCTCCTATATCTTCCGACTCTACACATATACAATAACATTTACTTTCCTAATAGAATAATCTATCTCAAATTATGAAATCTTCAAGTACTCTACTCAATGCCTCTTACGGAGATTCTGGTCACATTGGAAGAAGATAAATCATAGACCCTTTTGGTCCATATATATGAAAAATATCTCATCAAAGAGGTAGTATCACCAAAATTTCAATGCATGAACCACAACCTCAAACTATAAGTCTTGAGTAGGGTAGTTCCACTCATGGGGTTATAGATGTAGAGACCTATAAGAAAAAAATTTATCACCCTAAATTATAACTACTCCTAAGTAAATGCCTGATGCATCACAAAACACTATATAACCAAATCCAAGATTAGGAAGAATTGGGATTGGAGTTGACATTAGCCTCTTCTTCAGATCTAAGAAGAATTATTCACACTATTTTTTCCATTCAGAAAAGTCCCCATTTTTGGTCAGCACAGTAATGGGTCCTTCTAGGTGAAAAATTTACAGAATGATCCTCTTGTATCACCCTACCTACCTGATAAAACTCTAAATCTCAAAAAAAATTCTCAAACATGAACAAGACATAAATTCATCAAACTTATTTATATCAACTAATATTCTTTATTGAGAAACCACATACTCAATAAGAAAAAACTCTAGTATTTAAAAGTGACAATTTGAGTACATTGCATAAAAAAATGTGCTCGAGGCATGTTCAATATGATATAAAGGTGTCCTTCATGTGATTCTAACATCTTAGAATATATTAGGATATCATCAATGAACATAATTATGAAGGAACACAAGTATGGGAGAAATATCTTATTCATGAGGGCCATGAACATTTTAGGATCATCCTTTAGTCCAAATGGAATACCCTGATACAAATACAACTTGTATCTACTCTGAAAAACTATCTTTGGTATGTATTCCTCCTTGACATAAATCTAATGGTATCCAGAATGTAGATCAATATTTACAAACCACTGGGATCCCCAAAATTTATTAAAAAATCACCAATTATTTGAAATTGGTGCTTATTCATCAAAGTGATATGATTCACCATCTGGTAATCTATACAGATCCAAAGGCTATTATCCACCTTCTTAGAGAAAAGCATCAGAGCACCTCATAGGGAAGTGCTTGATCTGGTGAATGAATTTTCCTCAAGAACATCCAGTTACACCTTTAGTTATTTTAACTCAGTGGGTACCATATGGTATGATGGAATCAATATGTGTCATGTGCTATGCACAATCTCAATCATATACTCAACTCCCCTATGTAGAGGTAGCCCTAAGAAATCATGGGGAATGATATATTGGTACTGGTCTACCATGGGAGGTAAATAGGATGAATTAACCATATTATCTACTATAAGGATCATACCAGCCATATATATTAAAAATTATTCTCTCTAATGAGAATCTATCCCCAATCTACTTACCTTTAAATATTATTCACCAATCAATAAAAACCTTTCCCCTTTAGGTGATGTGAAGGTTACCCATCTTTGATAATAATAAATGTGGGCACAATAACGGGTAAACTAATAAATTCCAAGGATCATGTTGAAACCTATCATCTATAGAACTGTGAATCTCTAAACTTTCTCGAAGCTAGAAACTACTATAGGATAGTTTTGGGAAGATATAAATATATTATAATTTTCTTACCCAGGGTGTATCAATAGATAATAACTTAGAATAGAATTAAACTAATAATTCCAAACCATCAACCACTTGAGAAGTTATGAATGAATTGGATTCTCTAATGTAAAATAAGGAAACAAATATAGTATAAGAAATCATGACCATACCTAATTTTATGTAAGTTACCTCTCCACCATCTTTCAAATCTTGATCAACCACATAATCCCTTTTATCCCCCACTCCATGATACTCTAGAGGCTCATGAGTCACTTGATTCAAAGAACCTTTTGAGGTTAACACCTAATGATGAGGTCCTATGCCTAACCATGTTTTGAACATCCTCAAATCATTATCACAGAACTACTTCATATGACTAGTCTTTCCATACCAGTGATAATTCAAGAGACAAATCAGGTGGTACTTGAGAAAGTGTCCCTTCCTCCCATAGTTATAACACCTGGTGGAGTCATTTCCCATGTAAGGATATAAATATCCTCTTCTATACTCTAACTAATGAACTCTAACTTTAAATCATCCTTTGAATTCATATTCTTATTCATAGAATGAGAAACTAGTATTGTGCTGGAGAAAATACCCATTGATCCACTAATAGTTGGAAGAAGACCTGAAATTATAACTTCCTCAAATCCCTTTTCAATTGTTAGTTCCTTATGAAGCACTATAGAATAGTTCATTAGTTCTAAGTACAATACATATACTTTATCTCTAGTTGAAGAACAATTTTGAAATTTATATCCTCCTAAGCCCCATTTCCCTCCAGAAGAGGAGAAAAGTGATCATCTTTATGAAGCATATTGAATCGGTAGAACTATCATCATCCCCTATTGGAGATACATGAAATATTGAGCATGGTCTATATTCAGTGAATCTTTAAATAAATCCATGAATAGTAGGTCCTTGTAAGTCACCCATGTCATCCCTTCATGCCATCCTACATGCATCATGGCATACCACCATCTTCCAACTTCACCTTGATGCATAAAGGTATCCAACTTCATCTTCCAATCCTCTCAGATCTCTACCAGGTTAAAAATCATCTCAATGACCTAAATAAAATTCTCTTAATCATAAGGTAAATATATTATCTAGAAGTATGGTGTTCTTGATTTTTGAAGTCGCAAGAATAATTAAACATCATTACCCCACCCTGTGAGCTCAACCACCCAAAACCTGAACTAGATGAAAGAGTCTTAGTTGGACCAGTTCTATAGTTTGACCCACTAGGGAAACCAAGGGAGCATGCTCAGTTTCATCCTCCTACTAACCAAGTGGAGAAATTGGATACATGGGACATTTATAAGGAATTATTTCCCAAATATCTAGATCAAACCATAGGGAAATGAAACCACTCAAACAAAAAGACCGAACATAGAAAACATGTTCATTCAAGGATTCCAAACAAGGTTCAACTGAAGTGACTAGCCACAATAACAAGGCATAAACCCATAAGCACTACCCCAAACCCGATCCATGATGCCATTACCTTTAATCTATTCATTACCACAAATATAAACTCAATCATATAATACAAATGATCTAATAAAAGAATACAAGAAATAATAAACCAAAAGAATATGTCACAATTTCAATAGGAATTTAATTATTTAGGATATATATAATGCAAGAAATAATTATTATATATGTGATTCTACACACCTAACAAGATGTATGAATATATACCAAATCCCTTAAATTAGTACACAAACATCATGTGCATCTCTCAATGTGAATTTAAATAAGGTAACATAAACTATAAAGAACACTAATTACCACTGTATTGAATCTTAGAGGTCCATTATATAGTGTTGTCTAGAAACTATCATAGTTACCCTACTTGAGTCCCAATCATCTGATCTCATGTATACCCTATACCAAATCAAGGAAAAGAGAAGAAATAAGTTAGTGAACCTAATGCTCAGATACCATTTTGTAACACCTTGACTCGAACCACCAGGTCTGATCCAGGATGCCACAAAACCTCATGCATGACTCTATATACGAAAGTGGTTTTTGACTAGTAATGAGGGCTTGTGAAAAAAGATGGGGTGACAATTCTCTTGATACCAGGTAAACATCATAGTAAAATAAATAAGTGATGACATTAATCAAAAAATAATATACAATAAAAAACCATTAGAGTAGCATCATATACAAATAAAATCAGACCATGAAGTCTTAATATGGCATGTCAGATACATAAACTAAACTAAAAGGGTGTGAGTACAAGACACAATATGACACCACCAATGGACTCTAACATAAGTAAATAAGATATATATGTTAATTCCATGAATTTAAATAGAATATATATATATAAAGTATATCACACAAGAAAAATACATATTTTGGGACCTCTTAGACTATATATACCTACTTTGAAACCATGTTGGATGGAATGTTAGTCATACGTGTCTGATACATCTCCCTCCTCTATGGGATAGTTCACAAAACATGTTTAACATATCCTTCTCAAAGGGATAGCCCGTGTATGTGCTGATCAGTATCTCACACATCCCTCTCAAGGGGGGATAGTTCATATGGCCTAACCTACATCAACTATAAAAGACTATGAGAATATAACATGAAAATAATGTGTACAATATGATAGATCAAACATCACATCATAACAAGAAAGATTCGCATCCATAACAAACCATATGTGAGTAATTATCAATAATAGATTTTCATAGGGATACACACGAACACTGGATATGATCAATCATCAAACATAGTTAATGAAGGTATATACATACATACTAAAAAATCATACTAAGAACTGATATAAAATATTCATTAAAGTAAAGGGTTTCTTACCTTAGGTGAAAAAATGATTCAGAAGCAAGGGACACTGTATGATTCCAAAAGTACCACAAAATCATAGAACTATTACTAAATCAAAATGATTTAGAATCACCGGATCAAGGTTGTGAAGAAACCACACCCTAAAGATAGTTCAAGGTTAAATGTACTTAAGATGATCTTCTACAAATAATGATCATGGTCTGATTGATCCGTAGACACAAATTCCTTGAATCTGGGTGCAAATTCTATCAACAATTGACTGAACCCTTGTTAGACCATGCCAAACCCTCTATATACTATCAAAAAAATATTATCTAATCAGTTATTATTACGGATAAGAGAATATAACCCTTCTAGAATATGGAAGGACTCACTATATTAGAATTATACGATTTATTCATCATCTAAGCATTGAATAGTGGTGTTGGAATGGAGGGAGAGAACCAAAAAATCATTTGAGAGGATCCACAAGGGTATGGGAGTCAAAGAGGGAAATAGATAATGAGAAAAAGTGAGTGGGGGTGGATTTTAAGAAAAATACTTATAATCTTGGAATCCCCACTAGGCCCCATCGAATGCCAATGGATAGTCAGTGGCCTCCACTGACTACACTAAGGCTACTGAGAAAATTTGGTTTGGCCTAGGAGCACCACCAACAACCCAGTGGTCTCCACCAATTGGATGATGACTTTTGGGAAGAATTACTTCTATCTAAGAGCCTCACTAGCTTGATGGTGAGACCACGATAAATTTTCAAGTTATATCACATCCACCTGCACTACATCATCCCATTTATAACCTCTTTAACACCTATATCCATCCTCTAAATTATTAAAAATGAGATAAAATTCAACATAAAGATTAAAAATAGTGTACAAAAAATATAGGTTTCACATAGTGTAATGATAAAATCCCCTCATAGTATTAATTTGATTTCCCCCTAAATGAATATCATCAATGAATATTATAGGTTATAATTATGGGTTAGGATTATAATGAGTAAAATCCTATATATTTTACAAAGTAAACTCATGATATAATGAGTTGAGGATTATTATTTGGACTAACTCACCAAATTATATCACATATAATGTCATATGATCATTAATATACTTGGGAGTTCATACTTTAAATTAATCTTATTTACCTGAGGCTTATATACTAATTAACATGTAAACTATCATACTTTGATTCATTTTTTATTCCAAACATAGGGAAAAAATAATTTGGGGGTGGTTGGATATATTTTTTATCATGTCATCAGTTTATTTTAACCATGATGGGATTTTCCTCTTATATGAAAAGTAGGAAATATGTTCCATAGGTTAAATTAAAATAAATAAATCCATGTTCATTCTTAGTTGAGTAATATTTGATGTGATCAACTTTTTTAATGAATGACTTGTGATATAATCATTAAATTTGGTCAGTCTATTTTATATAATAAAGAATTGTTTCCTTTTCCAATATTACATTAACAAAGATATATTAACATTTTCCATGTCAATTTTCCAATTTAATACTTATACAAAAAAATAAAAAAATAATGAATACGAAGTATAGAGATGCATCTCATAGTAGAAATGTTTGTATGGGGATATGAGTGTGTTTCATCAATATCAGGATAGATCACTTTGTAACTTTAGTGGAAATGAAATTTTGTTAAAGAATTCTATTTTCATATAATTTTGGATCAAATAAATCATAATTTTCATCAATTCTACAATGATTTATAAGGTCATTTAGTAGGACATGAAATGAGGATTAATATTTTTATAATTTTTATGTCTAAACTTTGAGATAGCTTTCATGATAATTTTGGATATATTCATTATGAGTGTTAATGTTTTGTATAAAGTTCATGAGAATTTATTGAATGTGGTAGATTATTAGAAAAAACAAAAATGTATAAATCTCAACATTGTGAGAATCAAAAGGTTTTTGTTTGTGTTATTTCATGGTTTATAACCCTAGGGTGTGGTGGTCATAATGAATGATATGGTATACCATTTGTCCAAAATTCCTAAATCAATTATTATGATTAATTTGGATTACAAAATATTGTGTTATTTTGTATATAGGGTTTATTCATTATTAAAAGAGTTTAACAATCACATTTATTAATGAAACATTCTTGAAAATGTTAAAATGGATAAACTAAATATTTGTTCATTTCATAATGTATGGAACATTCAATATTCAATCATATCACTCATTAAATGAAATTTTTTTATATAATAGAGTTTATAGAGATATTTATTTTAAAAAATGAATATTAATTTCTAAATCCAAATCTCTTTCATGCTCTTCACTTCATTTGTCTTCATGGAGGATGTGTCAACATAGATATTAAATATAAATGGTATTGCTAATGTGAGTAGTGATCCCATTTAATCCAGTGCATACCTATTAAGGAATGATTCCTTTTACAATTAATAATGGATCTTAATGAAACGCATTTTTTCAGATGATTCTGTATAGACAATAAGTTACAGTGGGTTTTTTATGTTTTTTTCATTTTTTCATTTCTTCTCCCATTTAATCTTGTGAATGATATTTTTGTTTAATTCTACTACATTTGGGTAAAGTTATTTCCTAAAAAACCCTTCATTTAGAATGAGAAATAAAATTCGCACTATGCCTTTAGTTAACATTTATTTTATGAAAAAATATTTTTTCTCCAATCATCGAAATTTCAAATTTATTATTTATCTTATCAACAAACTCCTTAAAATTTTCTATCTTTTTATCTAAAAAATATGATGCCCCTAACATTGATAAAAACCATAAGTATACCTTCATAGTTCTTTATTTTAAGATAATTAAGAAGCATTACAAATTACTAATGCAAAAAAGCACAAACATTCCAAATAAATTAAAATGAATTAGAACTCATCACCACTCAAGTATAATTATACCATCAAAAAATTACTTTATTAAAAATTAAATACCCTAATATTATTTATATTAATATTTGACTAATAGGGTCCTTGTATATTTTAAACTAGCCTTAGAATTCCTATAATTTTTTAAATTTCTTTATCCACATCTACAGGCCCAACCTAGCCTAAATTGTTAATTTGGTATAACCTAACCAAAATGAAGCCTAGAACAACCATTATTATTCCTCCCATCCCCTTCAGTTTTTATTTTCTAAAATATTTTCATGATTGGAACTTGAATTTTTGAAATTGGATAATGTTGGAATATGGGAGGATTTTGTTAGAGCATTACTAATATTACTTATGGTTGTTGGAAATTAGTCACATTTGATGGTTTGTGAGATCAATGATGCTAAAAAGAGTTTCAGATTAATTTTTTGGTGAAGCTAGAAAAAGTAATTCCATAAAATATATATTAAAACAATAAAAATATTTTGGTGTATTCAGGTAAATGGCGAAACAATAATTATGACATGGTGAAAATTAATCAGGCCACAATCAGTTTCATGTGTGGTTGATGGAGAAGAAGTGATGTAGTCCTAGACGTTACAGATGAAAACAAAAACCAAAAGATATGGTGGAATGGGTATGGATATTTGACTAAGGTTGAATCAATATGCATTACATATATATTAGATTGTGATTTTTGGTGCGATGGGATGATTGTGCTGAGTTGTATCCCACCGATTTAAGAGAAAACTGTAAAAACTTCAATTGAATAATAAAGTACAAAACATTGAAGAAAAAATGACATGTGATGTTGATTTATCTATAACTTGGAACACTATTCACCTCATCAAAACACCATATAAAAACCATAATCAAAACAAGACCTCATGAAACTCATTGACCTATAAGAATCAAACTTAATACAAAATGGAAAGAAAAGCTGAAGTAATTTATATGGATTGGGAATTTTCATACTCTACAAGAAGAAATCCATAACCATAAGAAAGGAAAAAAATTGAAAATGATACCATGAAAAAGATATATCCCCCATGATACCATTGTTATAAACAAAAATGGTAAAATAATAGTACACTATAAAACTCACAAAAAAATGACCTCGATCATCTTTTTATAGATTAGATCTATAGTATTCAATCATTTTAATTAGTTACACCTTTATTTGAGCATTGATAATAACTATTTATCAATCTAGAATACTATCATATATCTGATGAATTCACCAACTTGAATCATAACTGATGATAAATAGTGAAAGATTAGGAAACTCATGCATCTTCCCATCTATACTTATGGAATGTTTTTGTTTCTTTATTTGTTATAAAACTTTGTTTCATTATTCCTTCCTCCAAATGATTCTAAATACTTTATTCTAGACTCTCTATTTCCAAAAATCCAACACTCTACTAAAAAAATTATTCATATGCAATCCTAAAAATATCCCAGTAGAATAATATTTTAAAATATTTATCAAGTTCTTGGGTCATTAAGGTAAATATGTATTCATTCACCCTTCCATTATGGTACCATGGTCCTCTAACCATGCCTCCAATCATCCGACCACCACTAAGGCACAACACCACCACAAAATTTCCTAGTATATGACATTTATCAACATATAAACTAAATTATAACATCCATAAACCATTTGTAGCTCCTACACTCCATCCTATAATAACCCCTTAATCCATATTAACACCTTACCAGTTTCTGTGAATTCCACATACATCACTTTCATTACGAATAGCACAAATACTAGATGAATTCTAGAAATACATCTCATAATCATTCCTCTTAAATTGAACACATAGATAATGGTACTTCTTTGTATGTCTACATATCCTCTAATTTCTAAATTTTAAAACCCCTATAATAGATCATCTATTCTGAAATATTATGGATTATCTATCAATCCTTTGAAAAATGAGAGTGTCTGCTTCACAATTTCCTAGATCCCATTTCCTAGATCCCATTTCCTAAATTTTATATGAACCTAGTGATGACTCCCACTATATGTGAAATTTATTTCCTTATACAAATCATGGAATACATCAAGCTTCTAACTGCTAAAGAATGTAGAACTCTCAACATTTACACAACCTTCATTCTGGGTTCTTTCTCTTTTGGATAATTTAATGTTTCCATTTAGGAGTCATCATAGGCTTATAATTTTTTATATTAAATCTTTCCAGGACCTATCATATATATATTAACTAATACATAAAAATAGTTATACCTCTTAAGACCCTTAAAATATACATTTCCAAAATCTGTTATATAGATCTAAGATCTTTCATCTCAAATTTTCTAGACAAAACCTTTTTAAAATACTCTATGTGATCTCTCCTTATACCTATAAGAACCATATCATCAACATATAATATAATTTTGATGAAAATTATTTCATCAAAAAACATATAGAAAAATAAATGATTTTCATTGCTCCAGAAAAATTAATTCTCTATCATAAACATATCAAAAATATGGTTTCTTTTCTTGGGAACCTATTTTAAATAATATAAACTCCATTTTATCTAACACATCGATCCTTCCATTACATTTTTCATAAATCAATTAGGTTTATCCATGTTTATTTCCTCCATGAAATCACCATGAAATAATTTCATTTTTACATATTAATGATTAATATTTAGACTCATCATTGAAATCATTTCAAGAACCATCAGGATTATGGAATTATTTATAAATGTCGAAAATATTTCACTGAATTCCAAACCTTTTATTTGTTGAAATACCATAATCCAAGACTTTACCTATATCATTTATTATCATAATTTCTTCTTTCAACTACTATACTCAATTTTTCTATAGCACTCTTTTCCCAACATGAAGTTTCATTATCTCCGATGTTATTAAAATAAATTCAGAGTCCATATACTCATTTATCATTAACTTCAGATATCTTGAATCACATAGAACTTCCACCTATTTTTGGATTTTTGTTTCTCCATCATTTAAAAGAAGAAATATGTTAAGGAGATATTACCTTAAGTCTTTATCATAATGTATGATATTTATATATTGTATGGTACAACATGAAAGGGTAAAAGGTGTATCATATTACTATCATGTGGGGATATCCTAATGCATGAAACTACCTTTGGAACTGAAGTGGTGAGTGTTTTCACCTGGGTATCATCTATTATACCAAATATCATTAATTATAGGTTACATATTGAGAATTTTCATGTATTCATTCAATGAATGTATTCTAAGTTGATGGGTTACAATCATTTTAACCACATGGAAATAACTCATACATAAATAATATATGATTTAATAAATAAAGGTTAGTAAATGACATTAGAGGTTGATCGAGTAATGGAAATGGTTTAATGCTTATACAAGTGCTTACTTTCTTATTCTTCTTATTCCACTATTTTTCCTTCTCCCTTAGCCATTGAGTGATAGTATTATATCATGTAATATATGATATTCATAACCAACTTATTGGTTGATTAAATGGGTGATTCAATGAAATTTTTGGATATTCCATGAATAGAAATGTATTTAGGCTACTTCTATTTCATCTTCATCACCCAAAAATGTTGAAGTATAAAAGAGCAGTGGTTGTGGAATCTACGGTGAAAGTTGTGAATGATGGTAGTTTCTTCATTATATATACAATATATGGAACCCTTGGGTTATTAGGTTTCTAATGATTTTCACTACCTTTATTAAGTGTTAATCACTCTTAAGAAATAGAATAGTGGTATCAAAGTATTCGCATATCCTTTGATTCTTGAAATCATATTTAGAAGTGAAGAAAAATAAAAATCATATTGAATTCATATGTGTTGTAAAGACCCAGACCCCGATTTCCTAGATTCGGTGCCTTATATTAATATATTGGAATTATTACAATAAATTTTTACCCCAAAGTAATGAATAGTTTAGTATTTTTGGAAAACAAGATACAAACATTATTTCAACATTAAAAATTGAAATGAAATACATAATAACAAATACATTGGAAACATCTATGGATCCTAGGTTATCCCTAAAATTCATTCATAATACTCATATTCAAAACCTGGGGAAAATAAAACATAAGAAAATGGTGACATCAGATGCTCAGTAAGGGTAATTAATATGGTATAAGTTATCATAAAAATAAACACTAGGCATGTTGAACAACTAAAAAACACGCCATTAAAAATATACTTGAGCATAACATGGAAGGAATGAAAGATGATTAAATAAGGCCATATAAATTATCATAAGATAATGAAACATAACCATTAATAATATACTAGTAAAATAAACACATGGGTTGTCAATTAGTAAAACCATAATGAGGGAATTAACAATGTCGTACATCTGAAACATATTGTCAAGGCCTCGTCCAAGATGTTTGAAAATACTAGGGTAAAGCCTCGACCAAAACCCAATTCTATTTTGACTTATGAGACCTACTGATGCATCGAGGAACTATAGTGGGCCCCAAACATCACATTCTAACTCCAATTCATTCCTCATAGGAAAGGTTATAAACATAAACAACATGAACATATGAAATAACTTTCCCCATTATGTACACATAAACACTAACCATTCTAAGTAGTATGGTGAATGGTATTATGATTATACATCCATAGTCAAACTGATCATAAACCATTTAATACAATATTTTAGATGATAAACCTAATACATTAACCTCAATAAGACATAAAATTCACTATAGGTGTTGAAATAGAAAAAAATACTCTAATATAATTGTCATGGAATTTTAAGATAAATACACTTTTACTTTGAAAAGAATAGTGAATTTGGGAAATTATTTGTATAAAATAGAAAATTAACTAAGTTAGTTTCTCCATGATTAAATTTGTGGTTTTATAAAAATAATTTTGACTTAAAAAAGATTGTATAGTTTCCTTTAAAATAGGTATGAATTTGACAACTACCTCTGAATCGGACTTGTTTATCAGAAGGAATTGATACAAATCTTTATAAAACGTTTAACTCCCCATAAAATAAATAAGGATTATGATTAGTAATTAGATATAGAACATTAAAAAATAATTTATGAGTATTAAATAATAATAATTAAGAATTTAATAGGGATTAATAGAGACAGTGTGTTACTCGAAATAAAATGGAGGTTCGGGTAGAAAACCCTTACCTCATGTCTAAATGTGTTCTGAACATGAAATTAATGTCATGGATAAGAAAATTAAATCCATTAATTAATTAATTAAAAAATAATATATATCTATTTTATTTATTTTAGTTGTATTAACTGAATTCATTACCTTTTTTATGAGTTATATGATACAATTGTATTGCTCCGGAGTATTCGATTCCTTGGTTTTCATGATCAGTATACTTGTATATGAGTATGGAAGTTCATGTGGGATTAGTATCATTCTCCATAATTGAATTCATATGATGATAATGAACATAAAAAATATTAAATTTTGTTATAATTTATTTGGTTATATGGTATTAGGATGAGTTATTAGATAGAACATTAGTGGTAATCATTTAGATTATTTTGGGGATATTTTGATTATTACTAACTAGTTTGGTCGTGTGAATTTTTATTATGTATATATACTAGTTAAATATCATTTAATAGCTTAAAATAAATATATTATAGTCTGAATCAATCATAAAAATGGTATCATGACCATCCTTTAATAATAAATTACAGAACTAAGGTTTGTTGTCCATGAAGGTTGTAAACCGGCACTTCCCGGACGATTATTTCATTTTTAATACAAAAAAAAAGATAAATAGTAGTTTGGGGAAGGATATTCCATTATCATGATATAATTTTAGTATATATCTTATAATAGATTTATAATTATTATTTTGAAAGAGGATCTGAGGATAAGATAAGAAAATAAAATAAATTGAAAATGAATTTAAATGAAAAAGGAAGAGGGTTTACCTCTTGAAATATTCTCCTTTAGAAACTCCTTAAGGGAAGGGGTTTTTGTCTTTTGGAAATACCAAGAGCTCTTTGATGTGGGGTTAGACAAGGGATTATTATTTGGGTAGAACCTTGAGAATATTCAAGTATTAAATGAGTCGGGAGAAGAGGGAGTGAGGGGTGGTTTTTATAGTGTAGGAGAGGGGTGATTTTTGAATTCATTATTTTATTATTTTGCTCAAGACAACCAATAAAATTGAATATTGTGACAAAAAATAGTAATAAGTACATTTTATTTAGAACCAAGTGTGATTACATCAGAGATGACTCAAGAAATAGTGTATTTAGCTTCTAATGTATCTGCACAAAAAATTGCCATATTTTACTATTCACTAAAAATTCTAGTATTTCAGAAAAACACTAAAAATTCACCCTAACAAATTTTAGACATGAGGAATTTGAAAATGGACTCCATTTTATCAAAAATTATTTTCTAAATATGTGAACTTTTATTTTTAAATAAAATCATTATTTACTTGAAAAATACTGATTTTACATTTAAAACATATTTTATAATACTTTCAAAAATTAACTAATGTCTCATAAAATAATCCTAAAATCATTGGTAAAAAATATTAATTTATTAATACATTATATGAAAATGAATTTTATTTTAAATCAATTAATTAACTTTAAATTATAATTAAATATTTATTACTCACAAAAATACCGACACATAATTATTATTTTTTAAAATATTCGCTCTCATTTATAAGGTATGAAAATATTATTTATACTTAAATGGGGAAGGATAAGGTTCATATTAATATTCATAAGGGTCAATTTACTATTCACCAAAAATGTAAGTTCATCCAATCAGACTCTAAATATCTCACGGATTGCAATCGTGTATGTCTGTTTTTCAAAATATAAAACATGGAAGGAGTAAAAATTATGGTTAGTGGTTATTTTATAAATATATCCTATAAAAAAGTGTTTGTTTCACAAAGAATCAGTTTTTCATACATTCTATAATAAATTTATTTGTAAATCCTTGGGGCGTTACATTCTTTTCCCCTTAAAAAATCCATCCCTGAAATTACCAAAATGTTACCTCATAAAAATATTTGGGTAGTTATTCATCATAAGCTCCTTAGGATCCCATGTCTCCTCTTCAATTTTATGATTTTTACAAAGTAACTTTACCAATCGAGTCATCTGATTCCTCAAAACCTTTTCTTTATTGTCCATAATTTGGATAGGCTCTTCACAGTAAGATAAGTCGGGTTCTAATTATATACCTTCATAAGTGAGGGAATGTGTTGGTTCTGGCATGCACTTTCTAAACAATGAGACATGGAATACATTGTGTACCTTAGAAAGGATATGTGGAATCTCTAAATGATAAGACACAACTCTAACTATATCTATAATTTCAAAATGACCAATATACCTAGGTCTCAGTTTCCCTTTCCTCCCAAATCTTATAACACCCTTACATGGAGATACTTTCAAGAAAATGTGATCTCCAACTTGAATTTCCAAATATTTCCTTCTATTATTAGTATTTTTCATACATTGATATGCTTTGATATTTTTTTGTATAGTATTTACCTTTGATTTTATTTCCTCCACAAGCTCTGGGCCCACAAGCTTCCTTTCACCAATTACAACCCAACATGTTGGTGTAAGACATCTCTTTCCTTACAATTCTTCACATGGTGCCATTTGAATACTAGAATGAAAACTATTGTTGTAAGAAAACTCTACCAATGGTAAATACAGATCCCACATACCTTGAAAATTAAGTGAGCATGATATCAACATTTATTCTAAAGGTTGGATCATCCTTTTTTCCTACCCAAGAATTTGAGGGTGATAATAAGTACTCAAATGAAGCTCTATATCCAATGATTTCTAGCGACTTTTCCAAAATTTTGATGTAAATCATGGATCATGATCAGACACTATTGAGAAAGTTTCTCCATGAAATCTCACAACATCATTATTATAGAGCCTTGTGAGATGCTCTAGTGGAAAATCTTCCCTTATAAAGAGGAAATGTGTAGATTTGGTAAGTCGATCCACAATTACCCATATTGCATTATTCCATCTTGGAATTTTTGGTAATCAGGTGAAAAAATCCATGTTGATTTCATCCCATATCCATGTAGGAATAGGTATAAGTTTCATAAAGCCTCTATGATGTTGTCTCTCAACCTTCACCTGTTCAAAAAATAAAAATCTTAATACATAATCATTTATATCATGCTTTATTTTGTACCATCAGAAATGTTCTTTCAAATATCTACACATCATAGTGATAACATGGTGTATAGAGAAATTTGAAATATGGGAATCATTGAATAACTCCCTTTTTATCTCGGGTATAGAGGGAACACATAGCCTTCTCAAAACTTTTAGAATTCCATCCTCACACACAAAGTCTGACAACTTTCCATCATTCAAAACCTTAATTTTATTTTGAATATTCTCATCATGAGATTTAGAGCATTAATTTTTTCTAATAAATATGGTTGGTAAACCATTTGAAAAAGTAATTATGCTTCACCTTAATTGATAACTCTCATACCAATCCTCACTAGATCCATGTACATAGGATCCATATAAACCTTTATTTTTTTTCATAACTCCATGATCCTTCCTCCTTAATGCATCTGCCACCTTATTTACCTTCCCTATATGGTAGTGTATAGAATAATCATAATCCTTGAGTATCTTGAGCCATCACATTTTCCTCATATTGAGTTCTTTCTGTGAGAAAATATATTTCTAGCTCTTATAACCAGTATATATCTCACATATTTCCCCTTAGATATAATATCTCTATATGTTCAGATAAAATATTACAGCTGGTAACTCAAGATCGTGAGTTGGATTGATCTGTTAATGATTTTTTTAACTACCTTGATGCATAGACAATAACTCTATTATTCCTCATAATGACACAACCAAGTTCTTTATTTGATGCATCAATATAAATCAAAAATCCACCATTTCCTAATGGTATAGTCAAGATTGGAGAATTCACTAACCTCTTATTCAATTCTTTAAAACATTATTCACATCATTTTGTCTACACGAACTTAACCCCTTTAAGAGTAATCTAGGTTAATGGATTAGCTAATCGGGAAACTTTCTGAATGAAATGAAAATAATAACCTTATAAACTAATAAAAATATGTACCACATTTATATTTGTTGGTGTAGTACATTCCTGAACTACCTTTGTCTTTATTGGATCCAATAATATTTCATCCTTACAAACAATATGGCCAGGAAAAGAAACTGTTTGAAGCCAGAATTCACACTTTCTAAACTTCCCATATAACTTGTTTCTTTTAAGATTTTTTAGAGTAATGCATAAGTGAATCTCATTTTCTTCATATATTTTTGAGTATAACAATATTTCATCAGAAAATACCACAAAAAATTTATCCAGATATTCCTTGAAAACTATATTCATTATATCCATAGAAATATAGGGTGAATTAGTCAGTCCAAAAGGCTTTATTGTAAACTCATAATGCCCATACCTAGTTCAAAATGTTGTCTTTGGAATATCTTCCTTCCTCAATTGATGATATCAATATTGAAGGTCAATCTTCAAAAGTATTGGGATCTATGAAGTTAATTAAATAAATCATCAATCTAACGCAGGGTATACTTGTTTTTTAATGAAAGTGAATTGATTCCTCTATAGTAAATGCACAGTCCCACGAATCCATCTTTCATCTTGATAAAGAGAACAGGGGCTCCCCATGGAGAAACACTAGGGCAGATAAATCCTTTATCTCTCAATTCCTCTAGTTGTTTCTTTATCTCTACTAATTACACTATTTCCATTTTATAATGGGTATTTTAAATTATCCTTTCCCCAAGGATTAAATCAATAGAGAACTCAACTTCCTATGCTAGAGAATGTCAAGGTAAATTCTCTAGAAATACCTCAACGTGTTCTTTCATAATAGGTAAATCCCCAATTTTAATATTTCTTCCCTAAACAATAAAAATTTCGTTCTTTTCCTCCCAATAATTGTATTCAATATAGCTAATGGGGGTGGATCTAGATAATAATCAAATGGTGTTGTTTATGATCTAAAGATAATGGATTATACACCTTCCCCACAAATTGAAATTTTCTTCTTATTGTGATTGATTTTGGAATCATATTTTGAAATCCAATCCATGATAAGGATTATTTCAAAGTCGGCCATAGGTATGATGATAAAATCAGAAGAGAAAGAAAATTTATATGTCATACTGGGGACTTCCTGACACATCTTTTTTTCTATGAGACTTCCCTCATGAGTTTTTAATGAAAACTCCCTTGTTAATGAGAACTTTAAACATATGATTTTTATAGAAATCCAGGAAGATATAAATGAATGCTATGATCCAGAATCAAATAAAGCATTGACCAAGTTTGAAGAAATGGTTATAGTACCTACCACCAAATCATTAGGAACATCAACTTAAGAAGTTTTGCTCACATAAGCTTGGCCTTTCTCCCTAGGCCTTATATGGGGAATGTTTCCTTGAAACTTAGTAAAATCATTGGAATAATGTTCCATCTCTTTTCAATTGTAGCATTAAACATTGGAAGCTTATTTATTTCCCTTGAAATCTCAATATTGTTGGCGTCTTTCTACACATTTATAATAAACTTCCTTTCCTCTTGAGTAAAATTCAGGGTGTTTCTTTTCACAAGTATCACATATTGTAAATATCCCTTTTTATTCACCTGTTTAACCAATATTTTATCTTCTTACCTCATATTCTCTCGATTTCCTTTAAATTCAAAAGACTTAGAGTATTATTTACATATCTTGATTATACATGAGGCTATACCTTTGTATGATGAGAATGTTTGGGAAATCAGTTCCCTTTGGAGGAATGGTTTTAAACCATCAAAGAATCTATCAATCCTTCTCCTTAGATTACATATGTAGTTTCTGGCATTCCTTGATATCCTTGTAAAATTGGCTTCATACTTTGAAACATTTTCATCCCCTTTTTTTCAAACTCAAGAATTTCCCCTCCAAATCTGCTCGATGTTCTCAAGGAAAATATTTTTCTATTAATATTTCATTAAATTACCTCCATTCCATTTCTTCTATTTCTTCATCCTCCTTCGTGTTTTGAATTAATGACCACCACTGATCTGCATCTCTCGACATATGATAAACTACAATGATAACCTTCTCCCTTTCATTACATCCCAATGTGAGGAATATCTTCTCTAACGAACTTTTCCACTACTTCGCTATTAATGGGTTTGTAGTACCATTGAATGATGGAGGTTTTTGAAACATAAATTTTTCTAACATTTCTACCCCATGTTGTGGATTAGGATGTTCCATACAGGTAAGGTTATTGTTCATAACCTAATTCAGTTGTCCCAGTATAGTTATAAGATGCTTAGCACTAGTCACAAATCCAGTACCAGTGTCATTATCATTCATAGAAGGAAAATCCCTAAATAGGATACATGTATTCATGAGGTTTTATTCCTTCCACTAGGAAACATTTATAAATAATTACCTACATAAAATTAGGCTATGAATCACAATGTATAATGTCATACTAGAAAAAAACATAACATAAATTGAAATTTTATGCATGTCTAGTCTCATAATCATAAACATGGTTACTTTAAAGACATAATTACTTTTAAATCCTTTATAATAGTTTATAAATTAAATGTGAATTATACTAAGCATATACCATAGGATTGTCTAACTATGTGCATATAAGGCCCATTTTCGTGAACAAGGTTACCTCAAGTCAAGCTCGGAACACCTTGTCGGAGTTGTTACTCCTAGGTACATCTGTTCTAGAACCACGTCCACATGTAGTATCTAGAAAAGGATGTATTTTATAGAAATATTCACATAATCCATACATTAACAAAATTCTAGGATGATCTTGTATGATTATCCTCAGATTATATCTTAGGGTTTGGTTCCCTAACCTACATTTTCAAAATCTAGTTTCCACATTTTCTACTAAACTTTCTCTGATACCAACTATAATGACCCAGACGCAGTTTTCTGAAGTCGTTTCCTTATATTAATACATTTTCATGATTATAAGAATGTATTATCCCAAAGGAATGAATAGTTTACACGTTTGGGAAAACAATATACAAACATAAGTTCAACATTACAAATTGAAATGAAATACATAATATCATATCCATTGGAAACCTCTATGACTCCTAGGTTATCCCTATAAGTCATTCATAATATTCATCTTCACAACCTAGGGAAAATAAAATATAATAAAGGGGTTAGATTAGATTCTCATTAAGGGTAAGTAATATAGTGGAATTTATCATAAAAGTAAACACTAGGAATGATGAAACACTAAAAACACATTCCTTTGAAAATATACTTAAGCATAATATGGTAAGAATGAAAGCCAATTAAATAAGTCCAAATAAATGATCATAAGAGAATAAAAAATAACTATTGATATTCTACTAGAAGAATAATAGCATGGTTTAACAATTACTAAAACCATTATGAGGTAATTCATAATGCCAAACTTCTAAAACATATTGTCAAGGCCTCAGCCAAGATGTCTAAAAATACTAGGGTAAGGCCTCAGCCAAAACCCAATTATATTTTGTCTTATGAGACCTACCGATAAATCAAGAGATATAGAGTTCCCCACCCGTCACTTTCTAAGTCCAATGAATTCCTGATATGAAAGGGGATAAACATAAACAACATGAACATATGAAATAACTTTTCCCAATCTGTACGCATAAACACTAACCATTCTTAGTAGCATAGTGAATGGTATTAAAATAGTACAACCATAGTCAAAATGATCATAAACCATTTAATACAATATGTTTGATGATAAAAATAATATTTTAACCTCAATAAGACATAAAATTAAGTATAGGTGTTGAAATAGACAAAACATATCTAATAAAATAATTGAGGAATTTTAAGTGAAATACAATTTTACTTTTAAAAAAAGTGTTATTTTGGAAAAATATTTGTATAAAACAAGAAATGAACTAATATAATTTTTTCATGTTGAAAATATTGGTTTTATAAAAATAATTTTTTGTTAAAACAGATTATATAGTGTCCTTGAAAATAGGTTTGAATTTGATAAGTACCCTTGAATTAGGTTTGTTTATCGGGAATAATTGAGAAAGATCATTATGAATAATTTAGATGCCCATACAATAAAGAAGGATTATAATTGGTACACATATATATAACATTATAAAATAATTTTAAGTGTATTAAATGATAATAATTAAGAATTTAATTAGGATTAATAGAGAGAGAGTTACCCAAAAGAAAATGGAGGTTCTGGTAGAAAACCCTTACCTTATGTCTGAACATGTTCTGTACTTGACCTTAACTTCCTGTATAATAAAATTAAATCCATTAGTTAATTAATTAATTAATTAATAACCTCATATATATATATTTTATTTATTTAAATTTTATGAAGTTTATTTATGGCCTTTTTGATTAGATATATGATACAATTTTATCGCTCGGGAGTGTTCGATTCCTTGGTTTTCATGACCAGTATACTTGTATATTAGTATGGAAGTTCACATGGGATTGGTATAATTATCCATAATTAAATTTATATGATACTAATGAATATATATGATATTAAATGGTGATATAATTCATTTTTTTATATGGTATGATGATGAGTTGTTAGATAGAACATTAGTGATAATCATTTAGATTATTTTGGAGATATTTCGATTATTACGAACTAGTTTTGTTGTATGAATTAGTATTATGTATATATACTACTTAAAGAATATTAATAGGTTATAATTCATATATTATAGTCTTTTTGAACCATAAAATTTTTTTCATTAAAATAAATTATGTATAAATTGAATAACTAAGTTTTATCATCCATATAGGTTGTAAATCAGCATCTCCCGGACGATGATTTCATTTTTTTAAGAGAGAGATATAGTAGATTGAGGAAGGATATTACATTAAAATGATATCATTACACTATATATATGATACTAGAGTTATCATGACTATTTTTATAGACTATGTGAGGATAATAAAAGAAAATAAAATAAATTGAAAATGAAATTAAAAGAAAAAGGAAGAGGGTTTGCCTCTTGGAATATCCTCCTTAAAACCCCCTTAAGGGAAGGGGTTTTGGTATTTTGGAAAGACCAAGAGATCCTGGATGTGGGGAGAGACTTATAAAGATTATTTGGGAAGAACTTTTAGAATATTTATGTCTTAGAAGAGTTAGGATAAGAGGGAGTGAGGGGTGGTTTTTATAGTGGATGAGTTGGGTGATTTTTGAATATCTTATTCATTATTTTATTATTTTTCTCATGAAAAAAATATTGTGGCTTACTATGAACAATAAATTAATAAGTTCAATTTATTTATAAAAATTTTTTCTCACAACAGTCATGACTCAAGGAATAGTGTATTTAGCTTCTAATGTATCTATATTGTAAATTACTGTATTTTACTATTTACTAAAAATTAATGTATTTCAGAAAAATACCAAAACATCACCCTAACCATTTTCTAACATGTAGAATTAAAAATTAGACTCCATTTTATCAAAATAATTTTAAAAATATATGAAATTTAATTTTAAAATAAAATCATTATTTACTTTAGAAATACATATTTTAAATTTACAAATGATTTTATAATACTTTCAAAAATTAATCGAGGTCTCATAAAATTATCCTAAAATAATAAGACAACAAAATATTAATTTATGAATACATTTTATGAAAATTAATTTAATTTTAAATTATTTTATTAATATAAAATTGTAATTAAATAACTATTACACACAAAATACCAACACTTAATTATTATTTTTTAAAAAAATCACTCCCATTTATAAGGTGGTTAGATTTTATTTATACTTAAATGGGTGATGTTAAGGGTCATATTAATATTCATAAGGATAAATTAATATTCATAAGGGTCAAGTTACTATTCAATAAAAACGTATGTTTATCCTATCAGACTCTAAATATCTTACTGATCACAAACGTGTATATCCATTTTTTGAAATTCAAAACATATAAGCGGAAAAAAATTGTGTTTAAGAGATATTTTATAATTATCACCTATAAAAATGTGTTTGTTTCATATAGACTCAGTGTTTCATGTATTCTATATTAAATTTATTTTTTAGTAATTGGGGTGTTACATATATTGTCATTATATGTATTTAGGATTAGAACTATGCCTTTTTTTATGATATATGATACTATTAAATGTGATATGATCATGTAATATGATATCAGATATCAAAACCAGTGGCATAGTGAAATTCTAATGTTTTTATATGATCATGGTGTATGATATGGGATATCATATTCTATAATGGTGTCATTTCATAAAAACAATAGAGCATCTCATCATATTATAAATAGCATGACCCATCATAAAATATAACTTCCCACCAGATTACTCTCACACAGGGACCTTTTGAAAGTCGTGATTACCAAATTCATTTGGGTATTCCAACATAGGCTATGTCACACATGAATAATTTGAAGCGACGGGTATATGGTATGATGTGATCTCCAAGAATATGAGATACACTTGGTTATTATAATATAGAAACTTATCATAAGCTACAATTACCTTTTTCACAAGTTAATATTACACATGAAACCATAAATTATCAATCGTAATGTAAATTATTTATCACCCAATTCACCAATCACATACAGAAAAATTCTCATTATGATATATCCAAAATTATAGGATATAATATATAAAAATTCAATTTTTTTAGGTTTTCAATTATTAAATGATTTATATAGTTAATAAACTATTTATAAATTACAGTAAAAGGAATTTTGTGATATTTATTCAATTTATAAATCTTTTTATGAATTACTTAATTATAATTTGTTAATAATTAGTTAATTAAATGTTTAAGAAATATTTACTAATTAAATATACTATTATATTAATTATTAATATTAAAATAACTTTTTCAAATTATATGGAAAGATGTAGGATTTTGATATAAATTGTTTATACGGGAATTATATGGGTAATTTATAAAATGTTTATAAATTAAAAAATAGAACCCAAATTTTTTTACATTTATATTATGAATTGTAAATAATTTCTAATTTAAATTATTTGAATTAAGTGGCTTATATGATATATTATTTAAACCATATAAAAATGATTTATGATAAAAAATATGTTTAAGGTTTAAAAAAATATTTAAATATATGAAATTTAGATTATATAAAATTGTTTACATAATAGAATTGAAGAATAAAATATTGATATTTCACTTAAAATATTATATTTAAAGTAAATTTTTTATAATAAATACCATGAATGAGTTCATATTGGAAACAAATATAAAATATATATATTTTGGAAATTATGGAATGTATATAGTGTATGACTAAATTATAAAATGTTTATAATTTCTTATTTATCAATTGTTTTTAAGTAGTTTATCAAGTTTAAATTTATGAGTTATTCATTTATTTATTGTGTTCCGATATTTTTATTCATGGATATAATTTTAATATTATGAATTGTGATGGATGGTTAATGTTTAATAGTATTTAAACTACTTTTAGAGATTATCATACATGCATCTAAGGAGTTACATGTCTGGTATGATAATTGATTTAGTTTCCTTATACCATGAATTTAAATTATATTAAGTTTTGAAATTGAAATAAGTAGTGAATTATGATTAATAAATATTTGGAGTTATAATTTTAATTGAATTAAAATGTCTCTTGATTAACTTATCTCTAGGTAGAGTGACTTTTTGTCAAACTACTCACTATCCTGAAGTCTTGTTCCTTATCTAGAAAAGTGGGGGTTGGCTATATGTGTCTATATGTTTACTCTTATGGGATTGTTAATTTTATATGTTTCTATGCTTTTAGATGAAAGGGTTTTCATATACCTTATTCATGGGATGAATTTATATATGTATTAATATTTATATATTTTTAATTTGAGTTACTATTCTATGAGTTGTGTACAAAGTTTCACATTATTGTGGTTTGAACGTGTTGATTTCTTGGAATAATAGGATTTTAAACTAAATCATTAAAAGAATGAATACATGTTAATGAAATACATGAGATAATATGGTGTGATTAAATCTCATTAAATTAATATTAAGTGTTATATTCCTTACAAAGAAGGATAATGTCAGGACCTTGATCATTCAACCTGGAAGGTCATACCAAATAAAGGTACCCATGGATTATCTTATGTAAAGAATGGTGGAAATTGATAACCCAAAAATTTTGGTAATCAAATCCCACTATGATATTTGGGTTACACTTAGTTGGGAAACCCCTAGTAAAGATAGAAAAGGAATGGTTTTTTATCTATATGATGGATTGGATAAATTTTTGTCTGCTCAACCATCCAAGATTCATATATGATATGATTGGGAATATTTCCAATCCAAAAAACTAAGTGGTGGGAGGAATTCCAAATAGGAAACATTTCTTGGTAAAATATAGATATTCTCCCACAAATGGAAATGATGAGTTCAAATGGGCTCATCATTTTAGGTGGGGACCCTTAATAAAAGTCCTTATTGAATGAATATAAAACATTATACTCAAATAATAAAAACTTTTTTTGTATATAAATTATGTCATCATCACCAAACTTGTCTTTGAGATTAATATTTTAAAGGATGAACTTAATTTAATCAAATTATTATGGTTTGTAACTTAATAAAATTTGTTAAGTATGATATTTTTGTGTGTTAAAGTAAACACCTTCTGAGTAACTTAATGTTGAAATAGTTCAATAGGTAGATCAAATGAATTCTTATTAGAAGTATAGAATAACTTACTTAATATTTAAAATGATTTTAGGAACTTTATTCTCCAATAATATTTTCAATATGATAGGATATCTTAATAAATTTGTAATAATGAATATATACTATAAAGATTGTACTAGAAATTAAAATAATTCCATTATCATCAATGGAAATGTTCTAAAAAAGTTAACGAGTTCAAGAAAAGTTTACTCAGTATTCTCAAAGTGTTGGTAGTGTATAAATTAGGAATATGATACGTTGGATCTAATTTTGGTTTGATAGTGAAAGTAGGTAAAATTTTAAACCATAAAACTTTTTGTAGATTCTGAAAATGCTTCTTTGAGTACCCAAAAATATCATTTCAAACTGAATGGTAATTATCAGTTAAGTTCCTATGAATATGAAGACTACTAAGGATGGGTGTTAAATTAGTAGTGATATTTGATAATTACCCTTCTCTAGAAATTTAAACCCTAAAACTTGATATAATTTGTATCCTTTTTCAAATTTATATTTAAACGTCATTTATATGGTAATATAAGAAACTAAAGTAAGGAACATAAGATTTACAAGGTTTCCCCCCCAATGTGGGTGACTACTTCCTTATCGTGGTGAATCATATCCATCTAAATAAATTCACTCTAACATGAAGTGAATACAACTAATAATTGTTTTTCAATATCCTTCTGCCTCTTAGTAGGTAATTATACTAGTTTACACTAGTTAAGATGTTTTCTTATACCCCTTATCCAAAACAATTTAACAAAATTTATAAAGCAGCTCACAAATGCTTTTCGAGAAATCGTCTGTCTGATACACTCTCAATCTAGTATGACTCTTTTTGTTGCACCTTTATATTCATCTGGAATTACTCCATCTAGTACACATTAAAGAATTTTTCATTTATCCAATATACCTTAATTAAATATTCCTCAAACCAGTGGATTTGTCTGATGATTCTATATATGTTTCACTTATTCCTAAAACACCTCTGTCTGGTTCTTCTCCCTCAACCAAGTGTTTTCTTAGATGAAAAATCATCTTTATCTTCTAATAAAAACATCAACATTTTTAATATCTCGCATGAATAAATATTTTTTTCATATGGTTACTTAATCCATTTATATAGTATCACTTCATCAAAAAATCTAGGACAAATTAGGGCTTATAAAAATTAAAATTTGAATTTTTCCACTCAGCTGAGCTTTGTTTGACCATATTCAAACCTTCAATAATTTTCTTGAAATTTATTGAAATTAATCATAAAAAACTATATTAAAACTTCCCCAAAATTTATAAATATTAATTATTATTGAAATAAAAACTTTTTATCATAATGGTAAAAGACTTTACAATGTTATTATAAATTTTCTTAAAACTCTATCCAACGAATATCAGTATGATGCCTTTATAAGAACTCCTAGGTATGGTACTATTCTATCTAAATCTCCTCTATAAAATCAACATAATATGATTTAATTGGTATTGTAAACTCATATTTATTCATATATATCTATTCATATGCCTCATATGTTTGATGTAATTCATATAAGTTCATCTGACATGATTTTTATGATTATTGTTTATATCTCTATCTAGAATCTTTACAAACATCATATATCTCTTTGTCCCCAAAAACTAATTCAAGTAAAATTTCAAAGAAAACTATGTTCGAGGAAATCATATTTCTATATCATATGCTCGTACATCTGTAGGTCCGTTGGAGTCTTGTTTTATTAAGCTTCTTCAAAATTTCCTCTAATATAAATGGATCACTTGTCCTACAATAACTCCTATGCTTTCTTTTTTAGATATATTTCAGATTCCTTCTTTATAATTCTCTATCAAATGGATTTTGTAAACATATTTCCATTAGAACTTCATAAATATCTATTTGATCTAACTTTTACCTAAATTTTTATTCAACATTAGTGTTTTCTTATTTTATTAGAGTATAAATGTCTCCATCTGATCAACTTTTTTCTGATGAAAACTTCATATATCAATATTCATTTAGTGGGAACTTCCTAACTTTTTATATTTTAATTTTTTATAGCCATAACTCTGAATATATAGATCAAACTTTGAATTAACACCCTTTATAAAAATTCAAACAAACTCATATATAATCATGAGTATCTTCCTGATATTAGAAGCATAAATATTAGCATTGCATCATCTGAATTGGTATGGAAAGAAACTCAAACTTTCTTATAATGAGTAGAAACTTACATTCACATGAAATACAAAAACATTCACAAAAAAACACATTGAAAAAAAAATACAATAATCATTATAAAAACAACCTAAAGGATCTTCAATCTCCCCCTTTTAATTTTTTTTTAACATTCTCAACAAATATTTTCTCCAACTTTTATCTAAAAAAATCCTTTCTCATTGAGATTATATTAACACCACAATTATGAAAAAATAAATGCTTTTGAAGGAATTATATCCCCCTATTAAAGGTCCAGTACGTAGCGGAAGCTCAAGGGTGGATGTGTCCACTTGGCTTTTTGTCATTTTCAATGATCAATCTGGGATCAATACGACGATAAACACCATTCTCCATAGATCAAATCAGAAAAATAGACAAAGAATAAGAAAATACCTGGAACCATAAAGGAAGGACCATCACCGGTTGATTATAATTAATTTAATTAATTGACAAGATGTACCTTTTATGGCGTTCTTTCTTCGTTTATATTTCTAATAATATTCTTATGTGATTCGTTGTTGCGTCACAGAAGCCAAGTGTGGACTTCCTCTAGCGGTGATCCACACGTGCACCACATATCTCTGGACATCTCCAAAGTAGTCTCTAGGTACTATCGTGGAGAAGCATTTTCTTGCGTTGTCCGCCTTAGATCGCCTTGATCTGATGGAGGTGGATCTCTATCATTCTTGAGAGTGTTCTTAGAGGATGGAGTTCTTTTGTTCTTGAGAGAATTCTCCAGAATTTATGTGCACAACGATTCTTAGAAAACGTTTTGGGGTTGTGAGGATATTTATAATCGGGTTTGAGGTTATAGAGATATGACAATAAATATACGTGTTATGAATTTTATTTATTTCATTAACTCTTATTGAAAACCCCCATGTCTAATAATTAATTCTTTGACATGCACCCATGCTGATTATAATAAATATCATTTTATAAAACAATATTATATCCTCAAAATACCAACTGGAAAACTATACGACGTGTAATCATTAATACACGGCGTGTAATTGTTTTCTATAAAACTACACAGTGTGTATTCATTAATACACAGCGTGTACTTGTTTTTCATTTCATTTCCAAAATAAAAACTACACAACATGTAATCATTAATACACGTCATGTACTTCTTTTCCATGAAAAACTATATGGCATGTTATCATTAATACACGGCTTGTATATCTTGTTTTTCATTTCCTTCTTCCTCCATCATTAAAATGATTTAGGCTTCCTTGAATAATTATTAAACCATGTATGGGAATAATCTTTATTCTACTTGAGATTCTTAGATACACTTAGTGTGTGACCCTCTAGGCCTCTTTCTCGTTGGCATTAGGCGGGCTTGCCTAAAGTCCAAGATTACTGTCTAACAACGGGTCAAGGCACCCAACAGAAAGAAGTTGATGCTGCATTGACGTGTCACCTCAGAAAAATTCTTACTGTGTAATTTAATCCCTTTGTCTCAATATCTCATCAAGAAGGTTTCATGGCAGTGTCATAAACATATATGTTTGATCTATCATTCTTTGACTTCCAGAAATAAACTTGTCGTGACACCATGGCCATGGAATTTGTTCAACAGTTCTATTTCAATCAAAGGGCCTGAGATATTTACTTCTATAAATATGGAAGGGACAAATCCTTCCTCGACTTATCCATTAACAGCATGTCATTAGTGACACACCCAATGTACCCAACTTCCCACCAACTGTCTTCGTGACGGTTTTTGTCAAAAAATCTAAGTGCATGATTCATGACATGAGTTAATGATAATATTCCAGTCTAAGGACCATTACACATGCTGGTAGATAGCAATGTCCGATAACACCAAAACATGCGGAATTGCTACTGGTGGGTTTGTTCTCATAATCTCCAATCTTGGAAATTACCAAGTGTGAACTCCATGAGAGAGAGTATCATCTTCTTATGAGTACTCACACATGACGGACTGTATAATATGTGTCCTATCATAGTATGTCATCCAACCGTAGAACTTTATTTAAGAATATTGTTATAGCATTTCAAGGTTCTCACCATAGTAGGGATCTGCCATGACCTTATCAATGCAACAAATATTCCATGACATTATTATATTATAGTCATGAAAAACAATGAAAAATATATAATAAGTGTACATTATTGTAATCAAAGTACAAAACAATTGGTTCTCAAGACACCAACCCTTACAAACTCCCACTTGAACTAGAGCCAACTACTTACAACTTTTAGTCCACTAGACCTCACATGATGATCATGTTTCTACTGAGTAAAGAATTTAGTCAAGGGGTCTTCCATGTTGTCTTCCATGTAAATACTACTCACTACAACTTCACCTCTCTGAGAAAAATCCCTCAAGAGATGATACTTCTGAAGTATGTGCGTTGTCCTCTGATGTGACCTTGGCTCTTTTGAAAGTGCCACCACTACAATATTATCACAATAGAGTGTGATAGGATCTTTACTTCTAGGTAATACATCCAAATATTGGATGAATATTCACAATCATACTACCTCTTTAGCTACCTCAGAAGCTGTGATATACTCGGACTCTGCTATAGAATCTACGACCACACCTTTCTTTGAGATCTTCCAGCTCACTACACCTCCATTCAAACTGAAGATGTATCCACTCTGCGACTTCATGTCATCTTGATTAGTCTGGAAACTAGTATCTATATGTCCTCTGATGACTAGTTCATAATCTCCTCCATAAACCAAGAACATATCCTTAGTACGCCTCAAATATTTAAGGATAGTCTTGACTTCTATCCAATGGCGGTCTCCTGAATCAACTTGATATCTGCCTACCGAACTTAATGTATAAGCAACATCTAGCCTTATACATAGAATAGCATACATGACTAACCCAACAACAGATGTGTAAGGGATACTTTCCATTTTCTCTCTTTCCTCATGTGCCTGAGCACACATTTTCTTGGAAAGATGAATGCCATGTGACACTAGCAACAATCCCATCTTGGACTGTTCCATACTGAATCTCATCAGTATCTTGTCAATGTATGTACATTGACTTAGGCCCAGAAATATTTTGGATCTATCATGATTGATTTTGATCCCATGAATATATGCTACCTCTCCCAAGTCTTTCATAGAGAAGAATTTATCCAATCATGCCTTAACTGACTATAAGACAGGTACTTTGTTTCCAATTAGTAATATGTCATCAACATATACTATTAGGAAAACAACTGCACTTCCACTAAACCTTTTTTAGGCACAAGGATCACATTCATTCTTAACAAATCCAAATTCCGTTACGACTTCATCGAAATGAATTTTCCATGACCTTGATGCTTGCTTTAATCCATAAATGGATTTCTGCAACTTGCATACCTTATAGGCATCCTTTGGAGTCACAAACCCTTCAGGATGTGTCATGTAGACATCTTCCTGGAGGTTCCCGTTAAGGAATGTTTTTTTGATATCCATTTTCCAAATTTCATAGTCATGGTAAGCGACAATGGCCAATAGGATTCTGATGTTATTCAGCATCACAACTAGTGAAAAAGTTTCATCATTGTCAATTCCTTGTCACTGTCTAAAACCTTTTGCAACCAGTCGTGCCTTATAGGTGTTGACTTTCCCCTCCATGTCCAGTTTCTTCTTGAATACCCATTTATTATCAACAGGCTTTACATCAACTAGAGGATCTACCAAAATCTAGACTTGGTTTTGGTACATGATATCCATTTCAGAATTCATGGATTCTTGCCACTTGGCAGTGTCTGTGCCTTCAACTACTTCCTTTTAGGTTAGAGGATCATCATTGTCAACCAATAATGATTCACTATCCTTGGTGACAAGAAAACCATATCGTTCTGGTTCTGTTACCTCTCTCATGCTACTACGTAGTTCTTGTGTCTTTGGAATAGATTGTTCTTCCACAGGGCTTTTGCAAAATCTTTTCTTGTACCAAATCCTGTGTATATTGAGCCTTGAATTCATCGAAGCCTATCTCACTCCCACTACCTCTTTTGGAGATGTGATCCTTCTTAAGTAATATGTCTTTTCTTTCTATTGTAACCTTTTTATCTGAAGGGTTGTATAGGTAATATCCCCTTGTTTCCATGGGATATCCTATAAAGATACACTTTGTGCCTCGGGGTGCATGTTTGTTACCTGAAGAGGCCTTAACAAATGATTCACTACCCCACACATGTAAATTCGATAACAAGGCTTTTCTTCCACTCCATAACTTGTGTGGAATACCATTTATCGATTTATTTGGTACTTGGTTTAGTATATGTGCTGCTATTTGTAATGCATATCCCCAAAAGGATAATGGAAGAATCGCATGACTCATCATTGATCTCACCATGTCCAATAGGGTGTGGTTCCTCCTTTCACTTACACCATTCCACTGAGGTGTGTAAGGTGGATTGAGTTGAGATAGAATCCAAAACTCCCTTAAGAAATCATTGAAGTCCTGATTAAGATATTATCCTCCTCTGTCTAAGTGGAGTTTCTTAATCTTCCTACCAAGCTCATTCTCAACTTCATTCTTGTATTCTTTGAACCGATCAAAATAATCTAACTTATACCTCATTAAGTAAATATATCTGTATCTACTAAAATCATCAATAAAAGTTATGAAGTACGAGAACCCACCCCTTACTTCAACTGTAAATGGTCTACACACATCTCTGTGAACTAATTCTTAAAGATATTTATCCCTTTCACCTTTCCCACTAAATGGGGATTTGGTCATTTTGCCTTGTAGACATGCATGACATACACCAAGTGGTTTTAGTTCGAAAGAATCTAAATACCCATCTTGATGTAATTTGGTCAAATGTTTCTCATTGACATGACCTAGCCGGTGATTCCAAAGTTGGGTGTGGTATGAGTCATGTGAATTAACTTTTTCATCGATTTCCATTACTTGGTTTGTGTATTCTAACACATAAAATTCATTATATAAATTTTCCCTACCAAAACAAATGTTATCTTTATAAAAGTAGAAACATTCATTTCCAACCTTGAAGATGAATCTATCAATATCTAATCTGGATACTGAAATAATTTTTTTGGTTACCGAGGGTACATAATAACATCCTTTTAACACCAAGACCATCCCAGTAGGCAATGTGAGGTGGTAGTCTCTAACAGCTACAATAGCGAGTCTAGATCCATTGGCTGCTCGCAGATCCACCTCACCTTGATCAATCTTTTTTAATCTACTTGGTTCTTATATTTGTATAGAGATATGATCACCAAAATCATTATATAATACCCAATTAGTATAAATATATAGATTGAATTAGATAACAAATGCACCTGAAGCTTCCCCTTGATTTCTTGGCTGGGTGAAATTTTTCTTCCAGTGGCCCTTCTTACCACATGCGAAATAAACTGCCTCATATTCTCTTGCATCCCCTTTGATCTTCCTTTTCTTGGAAGGCCTTGAAGAAGCTTTGGGCTTAAACCTCTTATTCTACCCTTTTCTTTTATTCACCATAAGGACAGAAGTTTTATCACACTTTATATCATTGTCCACTTGGTGAATAAGGATAAGAAGATTATATAGATACTTCTAAACATTTTTCATGTTGAAATTTACAACAAAGTTAGAGAAGATCCATGGGAGTGATGCGAGAAGGAGATCAGTACCCAGTTCTTCAGGGAGTTTAAACCCTAGAACCTCAAAATGCTCAATGTATCCAATGAGGTTGACTACATGAGTCCCAAATGGGGCACCCTCTACAAGATTTCTCTTAAATAGAGCCTTGGAGATCTCAAAATTTTCATGTCTTTCTCTCTCCTAGTATAGACCACGGAGGTGATCGAGCATGCTATAGGCATTCATGTCTTCATGAGACTTTATGAGCTCACTACACATTGATGATAGCATCAAACATTGAACGTCGAGTACATCGTTCAAATGTTGATCATAGACCAGGAAATCTAGATCACTCGCCCCTTGGGCAGAAGAATCAGGAAGTGAGGACTCCAACACATAAAACTTTTTTTCATGTCTTAGGATAACCGGAAGGCGCCTAAACTATTTCTGAAAGTTACTGCCGGTGAGGATATTGTCTTTATCCAGAATTGATCGTAGAGAAAATGTGGTTGACGAGATTTTCATATTGATTCTACAAATTAAAAGAGCAGATTTATCAATACTTTCTTGACTACATTTTATGAAAAATAATAAATGAATTTATTAATTATATCACTATTTTTTCAAGTCCCAATGGACCTCACCATTTAACTCGGAATGTACAGTTTCTTTGACATTCTAGTGTAAAGGATCCATATTCCCTTTCGCATAACCCCAACAAAGGTTAGTAAATATATTTTAAGGTATTTAGGTAGGAAGGTCTTTTCCAACTGTGAGCTTACAGTTCCTTGATCTCTTGAGTGGACTCCCCAATCTTGAAATCCTGACTTGGATTTCCTCAACACTTACCTCTATTTTACATCAAGTCTATCAAGGGATACTCCTCTTAATGTAAAATGTTTTAGTCAACCCAAAACATTCATAAGATCTTCCTTTATAAAAGTAAGTGTCCCAACAAGGGTTCGTCAAACACATAGTTTTATTGAGTCTTTCCCTTAATCAAGCAACAGAAGTCTTGGTTTGACATAATATGGTATTTGAGGGATTTTATTATTTATGTGTAGTTTTGCTTTATCACATGCTTGTTAATATTAAGTGATGATTTCTTAAGAAATAACCATGTTCTGATAATATCTACGCATAGTCCAGTTTTTATTTTATTCCATCTTTTCATGCTTGTTTATATCATTAATTATGTGATTGCGACAACACATGCATAATAAATAAACCATGAAAAAAATAAGATGTCATGATCATGAGCTTCTATTGGTTAGATTATCTAGCGGTTTGATAAGCTAACCCCGACCTAGGGAAAACACCTTGAACCTGATGGTTCGTGTTTTGTAGCCCCCATCTGTCCACCTTTTCATCTTCTTGGGTTGGTTTCGCCTTGGCCTCAGATTTTTGAACCGTCTCCACTTTCTTGGGAGATCCTCTATTACATGGGGTTTACATTAAAGAAACCGTCGGCACGCAGGCCCTACATTTTATTGGAAGAAGTCTCGTAGGCGAACAAATTTAAATTAAACAAATTTAAATGAACCCATAAACACATACAAAGGGTCTTTGGTCTAGCTCATGATCATCCATAGCAAGCAACGAAATTTACGCATATTTATAATTCAAATTCGTTTAATTGTTCTGTTATTTAAGATAAGTCACGTTTGAATTCAATTAATTATGATCTTATAATTAATCAATTCTTTATCTTAAATTCCTTTCTGAATTTCCTTGAGATTCTTCTCATCCATATTCCTTGTATAGGTCTTTTTACTTTTGGAGGAAACCTGGTGAAATTCCATTTCTGGAAAGTACAGGGTGTGTAATATAGCCTACACACTGTGTATTTTTTAACCTTTATCCAAAGTACATGTCGGGGGCTTTGGCGTGTTTTATGTACTTTGGAACTTTCGGAGTACA
The DNA here is from genome assembly GCA_963277665.1 of Viscum album. Lineage (NCBI taxonomy): Eukaryota > Viridiplantae > Streptophyta > Magnoliopsida > Santalales > Viscaceae > Viscum > Viscum album. Next base: position 1,209,729,935 of record OY728166.1, read on the forward strand.
TGGCATGTAGATTAATCTAACATGGCGTATACCTCCTTGGTACATGGTTACCGGCCTGACAATCCCATGTATGCGGAACACGGCTTCTCCTTGTACACGGTTTCACCTGAGCCAGATCGGACTACACGACGTGTTAATTCAACATACACGTCGTGTATTCCTGTTCCCATGTGCCATTCATTTCTGGTCAACGCGAGGTAATAAATACTTAGGTGTACTCAATTCACATGGCATGGTTTGGCGGACTAGTACCGGTTTGTTGAACCTATGTACATGGCGTGTAGTTTTTACTACATGACATGTATTCTTGTGTTGTAAAGATAGAAAGAGCGGATCCTCAGAAAGAGTTCCTCATTTTTAATTTAATCAAAATTAAAATTAAAAGGTCGTTTCGATGATGTGAATCGAGAAATGAAGGAGGAAGAACAGATCTCGTTCATTCAGTTTTATAGAACGATTTATCTTGTATTGAATCAAATATAAATGCATAAATTATCAATGAGAATTAAATAACTATAATCAACATTGTGACCTGCTCTGATACCACTTGAAGGTCCCAGGTGCAGCAGAAGCATGTGGGTGCATGTTCCCACTTGTATTTTTTTCATTTACAATCATCAATCCTGGATCAATACGATGATAAATGTCCGTCGCCATAGATCAAATCACAGAAATTGACAAAGAAGAAGAAAAGTCCCAGAACCATAAAGGAAGGATCATCATAGGTTAATTATATTTAATTTAACTAATATAAAAGATGTACCTTTTTTGGAATTATTTTTTCTTTGATCTTTCTAATCACGTTCCGATGTTATTCTTCGTTGCGTCTGTTGACGCTTTGTTCTATCACAGAGCCAAATATTGACTAAGGGAAGTACCTCATGCCAAAATGAGGAAAGAACATCAAGAATTTGACAAAGGCATTAAGGCGAGCAAGTATACCTTTGCGCCAGCCTTGGGCGTGCACGTCACATGCGCCCTAGTCATGGGCGCGCAGGTCACTTGCATGCCCAAAGTCATTTTTCACCCAAAACTCAGGTGGCCTATAAATAGCCCCTGTGGGACCCCCATTATAGGGACGGATTTTCCAAAACTCAGAATTATGCTTTGGGCACCCTAGTCTCTACTTGAAGTCTTCCGAACACTTTTAAGGTAATTTCTTACCTAGAATGGAAAATCTAAAGAGTAAGAATAAGGCCTATGTGTTAGAACTCATCAATACTTTCATGCCTAAGTGTCCATCCCTTAAGGAAAATGAAGACACTTGTGCACCACCTTGTCCTCTCAGGGAAACATGCATGCCTCCCTTCTAGAAGAATCTAGGGATAATACTAAGGGCTTGAGCTAAGTCTCACCCAAGTATTACCCTACAGGTTCTCCGTCGCCCAAGTGAACTCATGTCGCGCAAGTATACTTTCACGACCAGGACTTTTGTGCTAGACCAATACTTGCGTGCATCCTTCCAATTTACTTCCTTTCCTCAAATTCTCCTCTCCTCTTCAAGATTTAGCCTTCAAAATCCCCTTCAAATCCATTTATGGCATGGTTCCTTTGTTGTCTTCCTTATCTGAAAGGAATTCTGTGGAACATCTCTCAAAACCTCATGATTTATATAACTTTATGTCATTAAGGTTAGAGATTTCCTTCATTCAACCTCATCCTTTAAGATGAGAATATCTTTAATCTAGGCATACTCCTTAGGATTAAGCCCCAAGTTACCTGTTCATGGGAATCCTCCTTAGGAGTAAGCCCCATGTTCCTTGTCCATGGCCATCCTCCTTAAGCATAAGCCCCAAGTTCCCTAATTTGGGCATCCTCATTAGGAGTAAGTCCCAAGTTCCTTTAATCTGGGCATCCTTCTCAGGATTATGCCCCAAGTTATAAGTCCCCTTTGATTTGGTCTCCCTTTTCAAGAGTAAGTACTGAGTTGAAATTCCAAATCTCCATAAAGCACAAATACCTTTATGGACCCTGCTCCTAGGCTTATTTCCTGAACTAAGTCCTAATCTTTATTTACTTGGGCCATCATACATACGAAAGCCCCACATCATTTCTTATGACTACATATTTTATGGCACAATCATCAGATTTAATGATACCTCTTGTTTCTCACACTGAGTATGACTCACGTGGGCTTAGAGTGTAAAAGTAATTATAACATCTCTCTTTGGGACATTAACCATGAATAAACCTCATACTTCTTCACTCAAGCTACGTGGGTTCTGATTCCTTTTCTAACAAGGAAATGTAGGTAGCTTATCTGCGGGTATGATCCCAACTCTAAAATAATCCCTATATTTCTGAATGAAAATAAACTACAAGTGCCCCACTAAGTGGATTTAAAATAAGTATGGTCATCATAATTACCAAGAGAGTTGTATATAATGTATTGAAGGATACCATTGACTAAGAATCACTAATTCATATGGATGATTCTCTATTGATGAAGAACCTCAAATACATATAAAAGATTCTCTAAATCCCCTACATATCAATCATTGGTTGCAAGGTCTAAAGGAAAAACACATTTTGATGCTTGGTAAATTAATAAGGATTCACAAACATAACTCAAATCTATAAGAGAGTCCCGGAGTGGATAATAACTCGCCCCAAAAAGGTGTGATGAGTCTGACCTCCCATCCTCTCGACTAATGAAAATTATTAAGCCCCATTAGTCTACAACTAATGGGAACCTACCTTTAGAAAGTAGGACCAAATGGATATAGAATCATTAGATGTTTATGGTTCTACGAATAAACCTATTATAAATCGATTGCAAAGTTTGAACCTTAAACAAACAAGGTCATCCTCATTTCTAAATGAAACAAAAATGGTAAAACCTATGTGAATCCTTAACCAAGTTAAATGATGATTTACTTATTTGTTAGTCCCCTATTTAACTCAATGTGAGGGCCAAAAAAACAATCAATAACAAATGTGCTCATCCAAAAGATGTAGTCTGGACAATCTTATCTTGATTAGGTCTGTTATATCACACATGCACTCTTTTCCAAGATCTCTCTGCATTACAGAAATGGATTCTTTAATGTTCACACATGTGAATGCCTCGGCCACTACTCCTGCTGGATCCTCGTCTGCTCTGAGGACGACATCACCTACTCAGCGTCTTCAACGATGGGTATCAAATGCATTGCTTAAGGAATACCGTCAACACGGTACAATTCCGACTCTGGAGGCCGCTCGACAAGCCCTCCAAGTTAACAATTCACCCTGGTTTTCCGGACAGCAACGACCAGTGGTCAAGAAGCAGGAGGTTCCAACCACCATCTCCAACCATTTTGGGTCAATATCTCTAGAACGCAATCACTGGTCCCTCCCATATTATGGGGAGGTGAATGAGAAGGTCACTCAAGGCCTTAATTAAATAATACAAGAGTCATTCTTGAGGGCTCCCATCAACAATCGTCACCAGACTCGTGTGGTAGTGCACCCTCAACATGATGAGAGTATCACCTTTAGGGGTTTGTCTCAGGTTCCTTAGACCCGAGCACACATGACGAACCGTCAGAGGTGAAATTCGGCCAACATGGAGCAGGTTCTTACTTCTGCCCCCTCCTGAGAAGTCCATCAAGCTAACTTGATGACAAACAATGAGTGGGCATATACACCCATCCGTCCTGATATTACTTCCCAGCAGACTCGTCTGGCAGTAACACGCCAATCATGCCAGGAAATTCCGGTGGAGTATTATAGGATGGCATATACACCTGTATGTAATTCATTATCTATTCAGTAGGCTCATCTGACTGCAGCTAAAGAAACTCACCAATCAAATTTGGTGGGGAACAATCAGTAGGCACATACACATGCAATTCATCAAGAAAACCAACAGTCTCGTTTGGTAGCACCTGGAGATGTCAATTGGAAAGCTCCAATGACAAGCAGGAGGCAGACACAATTTTATGCCCCCAGACATGAGTACGGTCAGAATTCACTGACAGGAAAATGAGGGAAGGAGCAGGAATACACACCTACTCCAAGAACATAATGGACATATATTCCCGTTCCGGTAGTTTAATTCACCAAGAACATTCTCACAATGGTGAAAGAGCATAAGAAAATCTCTGCCCATATTCTGGATGCCTATCAGAATATTATAACAACTTCAACAGAATCACAGGGAATGAATCAAAAATCTATCCCTATCAGTGGAGTGACTCATCAATATATCACTCCGGAATAGATACACACCTCTGTCCCAGTCTAGGAGGTTTGTGGGGCATACTCCCCCATGTCATACGGATAATCAAGTTAGGCACATACAGCCGATTTGAATGGAGATAATCAGCCTAACCTGACCATTTCTCTTGATCTGGCACATACACATTCCCATAATATCCACTTTCATCAACATGTGGTTTCCAAATTGAGTAAGAAAGATTATAAGAAAAAGACCCGTCCAACACAGTCGAGAAATGAAGAGCCAATCTGTAATAAGGCCTTTCTCGATGCTGGAGTTCATGAAGCCCTCAAACAATTATCTTTTGCAACTCAAGATTATACTCTTTCATTTTCAAATTCTGGAAATAACAACAAAAATTAAGAAAGTCTTCATCATACATTTCCTCATGAAGGATTTCTTCATGATAGTTCGGTCGATCTCGGAGTATCATCTTCAGATGAGAGCCATGATAACCCTCTACGTGGTGAGAAGATCATGGAGTAAAAGGTTTCATCTTTTACTATAAACCACCATAGTGGTCCTCCCCATGATGATGAATTTAGCTACGAAAGTCCTATCAGTAGTAGTAATTCGCATTGTTTGGAAAATTATTCAAATGAAAATGCAGTAATGAGAAAGCCCTCCTATCTTGAGGAACTTGCAAATGTGAATCCAGTCATGTCTGATGCTTTACCACTAGCAGGTGAAATACTTTCTCAATAAGAAGATATCCTGGGGTGTAGGTCATTCTCTGAACCACCCCTAGGTCATTCATCTTTTAATTTGATAAATGAATTCTCTACCAATCTTGTTGAATCTGATGAAGCAACAAAGAATCACCTGATTTGGTCTAATCAGGTAGAAGAATCTTCATCGAATGATAACGAGGAAGTGCTGAATATGAGAAAACAACTGGCAAAAGGTGAAGTACCAGTCATGTTTTGGCCTTTGGCTAACTCTCAGTATGATATTCCAGAAATGTGGATGGAATATTTTATTCACGATATTTGTCTCAACATGTGGAAAACTCTTTGTCACTTAAAAGAAATATTATCTTATGATGAATATGAAAATCATGTTAAGATAATATAAGAGTTATAATGCCAAATTGATTTGGAATCTATCTCAGTTTCTGGATATCCAAAGGTAGAAAATTAGAAGAGAGCCCTTCAATGTGCATGCTTTGGCACGCTAAAAAGGTTGTGCTAGTTAATTACCAATTCCCCATCTAATATTCATATCATCGGATGGGGTGTTCATGGAGCACTGTATTTCACAGTACTCTCCAGTCAACAAAGCCCGCCAAAAGTGGTCTCATGCAATGTTATTTCCCATGGCCGGCCACAACCAATTGGTTTTGTGTGTAATCAAAGGATTTCTTAGGAACAGGCCTCAACTAGTTCTTCCCAAAGTCAGGCATATAGAGAACAATTTGTTGAATTACTCTGGAATCAAGCAAATGAGAATATCAAACATACTTCTCGTTTAGAGCATGCGCATCATCAGGTGACAGAAGTGTCAGAACTCATCCAACGATCATTTGATCCAGGTGATTTGAGTGGATGTCGGATGATGCATCCAGCCAATTTATGGACTAAGATCTGCAAAATCAGGATAGCTTTTAAGAAATTCTCTGATGTAGTACCTCAAGAACCACCTCAGCTTGCCAGAATGGGGACTCTTTTAGCTCAACCCTTGGGATCAACAAATGGGATTCAAGGAGTTGAGATAGGAAAGTAGGAACAACCCTAGTTCACCAGACTGGGGACTTTTTCAAATCCTCAATCTCTTCCTTAGCGAAAGTTAGTTTTCTCTCGGTTAGGGAAGAAGCCACAAGAGGAACGCAAGGCCAAATTATCAGGATATTTCCTCCAAATTATGGTTAATCAACAAGTTCCTGAGGGATCAACTGAACAAAAGGAAATGTCTCATAAAGGATATGTAAGAAGAAAGTATCACAGAAATGCCGATAGAATGAATGCAATGCGTTATGCATCGATAAATGTAATCAATGTCGTTGTTACTGATCCCCCAGAACATGAGGTTCACTCAGAGGAATCAGATGAAGAAGTTCTTATTCAAGAAGCTGTACATACATAAATAAATGAAGAAGGTGTGTGTACCATAAGCCAGAGGGCTGCCTAGAGGCAAGATATTCCTTCAGGCAATTCCCTTCCATACTCTAGAAAGGCACTTGCCAAGTAAAAGGGTAAAAGTCAAGTTACGTCTCACCCTACCTCTAGAGAAGTCCAATCACTCTCATTAGAGGAAAGTTTCGCACAAAAAGAGGAATAAATAAAGTATTTAAGAAAGTTAAGTGCATAACTACTTCTAGGCAGTCTTCCTACTAAGAGTGCTGGAGTTAGTCAGTCAAGGGAATTAATTTCAGTTACTAGGATGGATCAAGAATATCCTCCTTTACAGGTGAACCCTCATAGGTCTAATCCTATGGTTCATGCGCAACAACAACTGGTAGTGCTACCATTAATTAAAGTTCCAGTCACCACACCTATCCAAACTCCAGTTATTGCAATTGATCTGGTCCAAGCTCAACTAGATGTTTCTCAAAAGTTAATAACTACCATTGAGTCATTAAAATATCGGTTAGAATCTATGGAGGGAAAATTTGCACAAGTTCAACCGGAAAATAAATCTTACCCTGAATGGGTGGATGCAATTCCTCCCCCATCAAATTTTGTGAATACCACATTCCCATTTTTAATGGTTCAGGAGATCCAGAACAACACTTAACACATTTTGTTTCTCGTTGTGATCCTATGATGGGAACTCCTCAACAACAAGAAGTAGTTAAGCTCAAGTGTTTTGTATAGTAATTATAAGATCCTTCTTTTGTCTGGTATACAAGCTTGAAATCCCGGTCAACTACCAAGTGGGAATATCTCTATCAGTGATTCCATCTTCAATTTCGATCAACATTACCAAAGAGGATAGTTTTTTATCTTACAAATTTTAATCAAAGGTATAATGAAAGATTTTCATATTTCATTACTCGCTGGAAGGGATTAACATATTCCTTAAGCTTAGCACTCCCTCAAGAAGAGTTGTTTCCAATCTGTGTGTAAAATTTGTGTGATGAATTACGAACACTGTTGATCCCTGTGAAATACACAAGAGGGTTTCAAGACCTTACTTCAATCACTCAACATATCAAAGATTCTCTTATAGAGACTAAGGTTAAAACTCATGTAATTCCATCAGCTCCAGGAAGGAGAATGGGGAGAGCAGAGACTGCTACAGTTATGCTTAAACAAGCACCTATACCTGATTCCACTTCAAAACCTTCATCTTATCGAACGGCTCCACCACCTGAGTGTCAAAAAAAGAGGCAGCCTCATCAAGATGATCAAATAAATAAAAGGTGGAAACAGTTCGAAGATTTTATGAAAAAAGTTTATTCTTTCTGGAATGAACAAGTTATGGGTTACTTCATCTCGGCTCTGGAAAACAACATGGTTCCGTTTCCAAGGACTAAAAGGCTGAACAAGGAAGGATATGAAGACCTCCCTAACTATTTCCCATTTCATCAGATGTTGGGGAATCCCATTCAGGAGTGTTTTGTCTTCAAAGACCCCCTAAAAAAGATGGTGGACTCGGGACAAGTAAAACTGAAAGGTTCTTCAGCCCAGGTAGCATGTGTTACTGCTATAGATCCAGAGGAAGAAGGTGAGTGGCACAAGTTAAAAGAAAAAATGCACAGAAATATGATGATTGGATGGTCAGAAAAATGATCAACTGAACTCATTCCCTTTTACTAACACAATTAAAGAAAGAAATGGTTCCTTCTGCTATTTTTTCTAGAGAAAAACTCCCTTCGTCAGAAGTAAAATCCTCAAAGAGGTGGCATAATTCGAGTAAAGAAGAGCAGTCAAAAGAAGATGATCTCATGTAAAAGCCTATGTTTTCTTTGACTCAGGAAGATTTTATGCCATCTACTTCAAAAGCACAGGCACCGCCCCACCAAATGGCATAACCTGAAACGGTTCATCAAGTAGAGTCTTCATCATATGAAGAGTTGATCTTTGGTTCTATTAACATGATTCACTTAACAGATACTTATGCCAGTCACAGTTTCGATCTTGATGATCCTGAGTTCCTTGTATCAAAGAAAGGAAGTAGAGGGAGTTATAGAGGTCTAGGATATATGGGAAGATGTGGATATTCCAGAAACCACTTTTTCAATCCTACCCCTGCTAGAACTGTATATAAAGCTAAATACTCATGGCCATTTTACACATTGGGAATGGATGTAGTAGGACCTTACCCTTCAGCTACATCTAAGAAGTTTAAGTATATTCTTACTACTACTGACTTCTTTTCCAAATGGGAAGAGGCAATACCTATCAAAGAAGTTAGTTATAAAATCATTGTTAGCTTCATCAACTCTAACATCATTACAAGATTTGGTGTCCCTCATACCATATTGAAGGACAATGGAATTAAATTCTATTCATCCGAGGTAAGGAAGTTGTGTCAAGAATACAACATTAAATCCAACCATTCATATCGGTATCATGCAGCGGACAATGGCCAAATAGAAGCCTTCAATAAGACCCTTTCAAACATACTGCAAAATATGGTGGATAGAGATAAGAAATCATGGCCTGATAAACTTTTTCATGCTTTATGGGCTTATCGGACCACCACCCGCACTTCTACGCGGTCAAGTCTATATTCATTGGTATATAGAACAGAAGCAGTCTTACCCATTGAGGTTCAATTACCTTTTCTCAGAGTAGCCATTTGTGATCATTCATCTACAGATGAACAATCTCAAAAGATATTGGATGAATTGGAATGATTAGATGAAAAAATATTGTGCACTTTGAACCACCTGAAAGTCTATCAGAATCTCATAGCACAGGCTTTCAACAAAAAGTTCATCTTCATTCATTCATTCAAGGAGAATTGGTATCGGTCCTCAAAACTCCATGATATCAGGAATGAAACCTCCAAATCTTGAGTCAAGGTGGTAAGGACCTTACTCAATACATAAGGTCTACTCCAATGGAGGTTATTCTTTAATAACAATGGATAGAGAACTCATCACGACTCCAACCAAGGCTATATTTATGAAGAAGTATTTTGTATAACACAAATAAATCTTTAGTCCTTACTGCAAGACTTTAAACTGTATGGTCCCTTTAGTCCTTACTGCAAGACATTAAACTACATGGTCCTTTTATTCCTTATTGCATGACTTTAAACTGCATGGTCCCTTTAGTCCTTATTGCAAGACTTTAAACTGCGTGGTCCCTTTAGTCCTTACTGCAAGACTTTAAACTCCATGGTCCCCTTATTCCTTACTGAAAGACTTTAAACTGCATGGTCCCTTTAGTCCTTACTGCAATACATTAAACTGCATGGTCCCTCCATTGTCCGACATGACATTAAACTGTGTCCAGTTTCTTATATTTCCTACATGATGTTAAACTGTGCATCGTTAGGGTTGTTGTTACCTCTTGTTTTTCACACCGAGTATGAATAACGTGAGATTAGAGTAAAAATTAAACCATAATACCTTCTCTGGGCTGCTAACCATGTGTAAGTCCAAACACCATTTTTAGGTCGTTGTAATCAAGTACAACTCGATCATTAATTCATTTTCAATTGAACTACGCGGACTTTGATCCTTGCCTTCTAGGTTGGGTACGTAGGCAACCTCCTGAGGTTCAAGCCCAAAACCAATATCTTCATATGGGTCCACCACCGTCCTTGCTATATGACGTTAAACTATACATTCCCCCATAGTCCTCACTACAAGACTTTAAACTGCATGGTCCTTTTAGTTCTCACTGCAAGACTTTAAACTGCATGGTCCTTTTTTTCCTCACTGTAAGACTTTAAACTGCATGGTCCCTCTATCGTCCAACATGACGTTAAAAGGTGTCCCTTTTGTCCTACATGATGTTAAACTGTGAATCCTTTGGGTTGATTTTACCTCTTGTTTCTCAAACATAGCATGACTCGTGTGATCTAGCTTCAACCATAACACCCTCTCAGGGCCACTAACCACACGTAAGTCCCAACACCATCTTCAGGTTTTCCTCAAGTAAAACCTGATCACCAATTCAATCTCAATTATACTACGTAGACTTTAATCTTTTCCTTCTAGGCTAGGTACATAGGCAACCTCCCGAGGATCAATCCCAAAACCAAAATCTTCACATCAGTTCACCTCCATCTCATACGATGTTGATTCGTGAAGCCCCCCCCCCAACTAATATATTCACATTGGTTCATCATCATCCTTTCTATATGACGTTAAACTATACAGTCCTCCATTTTCCTCGCTTCAAGACGTTACACTTCATAGAAATACGTCCTAGCCACATGACGTTAAACTATGCAGCACCGGTCCATGCATATGACCTTAAACTATTCGCACTTTTGTCTTGTACGACAATAAACTACAGAAGTCTCTGACACCCTCACCTGAGAGGGAATCATTATTGACATTAATCTCCAACCATGTAATATTCCAAGTACTACATGCATACATGGAAATGCCCGAACCTTTAATCTTGGGTCAAACCATTATTGCACTAAAGTCCTCTTTCACCCATCACTTATATGAACCAAATCTGTACAAAGGGTATTTCAAGAACTACGCATGGCTTAATTCCAATCCTTATGGGATACGTAGGAATGTTTGAGCATCCCTTGAATCCAGCCCCAAGTCTTTGGGCCTAACCCCAAATACCACTTTTAGTCCCTTGGATGAAAAGTCCCCCTGTGAAAACATGAATGTGGTAGGAAAACACTAGTCTTCATTCACATCAGGTTTATAAAACACACAATGTGTATCCCTCATTATGGTCTGAAATCTATGACCCTAAACTAAGATCTCTTACATTCTAATCCCACATGACGTTAAACTTTATTTCAAGATCTACATATGGTTGGATTCTCATCCTAATGAGATATGTAGTGAAGTCCATCATCTCAATTCAGGACCCAGCCACAACATGATTATGGTCAGAATTGTTCATGTATCTCCTTCATGCATTGGACAATACCCATTTTTCATGTTTCATACTCCTAACCTTAAATACTTCAAGATCTCCATAACCCTTTTCTTGACTTCTGGTCACAAAATGTCTGATACCCGAGAATTCTTTTGCCTGACTATGCAGAATGTGCCCCTATGCGGCCTTGCATAAGTAGTCTACATAACAGACCTGTTAGACAAAAGATACTATTATTTGACTATGTAGACAATTCCCTTAAATGGATCTACATAATTCAACCCCCTAACGGGTTTCTCAAATAGTGGTAACTTCATTCTTGGGAGAAAAACCTATTTTTTCCTTATTTTTCTTAACAACAATATATAGGGATCCGCAAAAATAGCCATCCTTAACATATTCGTCCCATACTCTTTTTCATGATCTAAAAGTATGTAAGTCTATGGTTTATATTTCCCTTCCCTACGTTTGGGTCAGATCTTTGTAGGAGTTACATTCATCCAATTCTTTGACAATCTTGATTGGAAATATCCTCTCTATATTCAAGTACCTATCTCCATACAAAAAACTCTATGCTTTGGAAAATTTGAATCGCTATAAACTTTCACTAGCTTTTAGAAATAGAAAAGTAAAATTTTTGAGAGTTCTTTTTTCTAACTATGTAGCACGTTCCCCTAGGTGGCCTTGCATAAGTAGTATACATAACAGACCTATCATCCAAAAGATGATATTATTTGACTATGCATCCAATTCCCTTAAGTGGCCCTGCATACTTCAACCCCCTAACGGGTTTGTCAAATAGTGGTAACTTCACTCTTAATAAATACTTACTCTAATTCCTTTTATCCCTTTTTCATATCATCCCTTAGATTAAAATTTTCTTAGGTCATAGTTTACATGTTTTCCCCTATACTTGAATGTGTTAATATGTTTTCAAACAAATTATCAAGGAATTGAGTTAATTTTAATTTAATCGATAAAAGTTATTCGACCTTAAACAATATCCTTTTTATATCCAACTTGCATGACTTTAAACTGCCAACAAAAGAAAGGGTACTCATTAAATTGGGAACTTTTAAAAGGAACTCTGAATAAAAGTCGAGTCCCATCTCTCTAAATGTACATATTGTATGATTTAGGCAATATTATGAAACAAAAGATGCAAAGTTTTTGGGGTTGTTTGTATCACCCTAAGAAAAATCAAACTATGCTTACTAGGCCCACTAACTTAGGTAAAATTAATTAAAGCAGGTAGTAAGAGAATGGAGGCACAAATGATTGAAGATGAAAGTGTTTTTCATTGATGCACAAGAGTTAAAACAAAATCCATATATTAGTGTCTCTTATCCTTTTCAAGAATTACAAGAGGCTTTCAACATAACTTTTCATTTGATTTATGACATTTTGAGCTTCATCAGCAGCCACCTGGAATTCATTCATTCAACTGAATACAATAAGAGATGCAGTGATACCAGCTCTTCTTGGAACAATTGTAAAAGAATTTTCTTGAGTGCGATTTGAGAAAAATTTATTCTGATCAAACAGTGACTCTGTTTTTGTCCAAGAGATTTGGAAGATGTATACATGGATTTGAGAATAGAGCATTTGAAGTAAAGATCCATTTGGAGAGAGTACCCTTTTCAGATATTGTTCTAATGTCATGATAGTCTTCTATCCACCAACCAGCATCGAAAAACATATCATCCCATGGGTTTTCCATTTTCATACCTGCTAAGAAATGGCATGGAGGAAAATTTTGAAATTTCACACCATTGTTGCTGCTCTTAATGCACAGCATAACCGAAATAGAGGGATAACAGTGCGGCTTAATTTCGAGCATATGAGATTTCAGATCTAGTTCACAAAGACTGTGATGCATTATGTATGCCTTCTCCACTGTTCCATCATTAAAAAAATTATCCTGAAACTGAAACATTTGCTGAAGAAAAGTTAGTGTAGGTTTCAAACCAAGAATGCAGGAGATAGTACTTCGCCTTTGGAACGTTGACTCCTTGCAGATGACCATGGCCATATAAAGGCATGTAAATACTTTGTAGGAAATTTAAATGATATTTCTTCAAGTACATATCCAAATCTGGGAGAGTGTTGTCACAGATATCATAATAGTCATGGACAATGATTTTCATCATATCATCAATTCTCTTGCTTTCCAATTCATCAGCTGATCCAATTCTTCTAGGATCCATTGAATCTGTACAAGGATCAAATAGTTAACTTTTTATGTAAACTCTATTTTTTATGAAATACTTGTGAAGAAAAAAAATGTATAAGGCATTAAGGTGTGTATGTGTGGTCGAGAAAGTGTGGTTGCGCAAGTGTGACCATGCAAGTATTATTGCGCAAGTCAAAATACCTCTCCAGAAGCACGAAACAATTTAAAATAAGCAATCAACTATGAACAGCAGCACCTGCGCGACATGATCTCACTTGCGCAACAATATCTAGAAGCTTTAGAAGCCGGGTTCTTTGCATGAGAGTGGCTCCTATATGTATATGTGAGGTCATACCCCTGTTCCCCGCAACCTGCACGCCTCATACCTGCGTGCCACTGGATCTTGGTTTCTCCTTTTCCTCAGAGTCAAATACTCTTTCCTTTTTTCAGATCCAAATCTGAGGGGGGGGACTTTTGTTGAAGCTTTGTTCCATCATAGAGTCCAAAGGTTGTCTAAGGGAAGTACCTCAAGCAAAAAAGAGGGAAGAACATACAGAATTTCACAAAGGCATTAAGGTGCGTAGGTATACCTGTGTTCCAGCCTTGGGCATGCACGTCACTTGCGCACCAGTCATGGGCATGCAGGTCACTTGCACGCCCAAAGTGGTTTTTCGCCCAAAACTCAGGTGGCCTATAAATAGCCCCTATGGGCCCCCCATTACAGGGATGGATTTTCCAAAACTCAGAATTAAGCTCTGGGCACCCTAGTCTCTGCTTGAATTCTTCTGAACACTTCTAAGCTAATTTCCTACATAGAATGGAAGATCTAAATAGGAAGAATAAGTCCTAAGTGTTAGAACTCATCAATACTTGCAAGCCTACGTGTCTAGCCCTTAAGAGAAATAAAGAAACTTGTGCGCCACCTTGTCCTCTCATGGAAACTTGTGTGCCGCCCTTCTGGAAGCATTTAGGGATAATACTAAGGGCTTGAGCCAAGTCTCACCCAAGTATTACCCTACAGGTTCTCCGTCACCCAAGTGAACTCATGTTGCGCAAGTATACTTACATGACCGGGACTTGCACACCAGACCAATACTTGTGTGACTTCTTCCAATTCACTTCCTTTCCTCAAATTCACCTCTCCTCTTCAAGATTTAGCCTTCAAAACCCTCTTCAAATCCATTTATGGAATGGTTACTTTGTTGTCTTCCTTATCTGAAAGGAATTTTGTAGAACATCTCTCAAAACCTCGTGATTAACATAACTTTATGTCATTAAGGTTAGAGATTTCCTTCATTAAACCTCATCCTTTAAGATGAGAAGATCTTTAATCTGGGAATACTCCTTAGGAGTAAGCCCCAAGTTCCCTGTTCATGGGCATCCTCCTTAGGAGTTAGCCCCAAGTTCACTGTTCATGGGTATCCTCCTTAGGAGTAAGCCCCAAGTTCCCTAATTAGGGCATCTTACTTAGGATAAGTCCCAAGTTACATTAATCTGGGCCTCCTTCTCAGGATTAAGCCCCAAGTTATATGTCCCCTTTGATTTGGGCTTCTTTTTCAGGAGTAAGTCCCGAGTTGAAATTCCAAATCTTCATAAATCACAAATAACTTTATGGACCCTGCCCCTGGGCTTCTTTCTTGAACTAAGTCTTAATCTTCATTTACTTGGGCCATTATACATACATAAACCCCACATCATTTCTTATGACTGCATATTTTATGGAACAATCGTCAGATTTACTGATACCTCTTGTTTCTCACACTGAGTATGACTCACGTGGGCTTAGAGTGTAAAAGTAATTATGACATCTCTCTGTGTGCCATTAATCATGCATAAACATCATACTTATTCACTCGAACTACGTGGGTTTTGATTCCTTTTCTAACAAGGATACGTAGGTTTCCCATCTGCGGGTACGATCCTAACTCTTAAATAATCCCTATCTTTCTGAATGACCATAAACTTCAAGTGACCCACTGAGTGGCTTTAAAACTAGTATGGTCATCATAATGACCAAGAGAGTTCTATATAATGTATTGAAGGATACCATTGACTAAGAATCACTAATTCATATGGATGATTCTCTATTGATGAAGAACCTAAAATACATATAAACAATTCTCTAAATCCCCTACATTTCAATCATTGATTGAAAGGTCTAAATGTAAAACTCATTTTCATGCTTGGTAAATTAATAAGGATTCACAAAAATAACTCAAATCTATAAGAGAGTCCTGAAGTAGACAATAATTCCCCCTAAAAAGGTGTTATGAGTCCGACCTCCAATCCTCTCGACTAATGCAAATTCTTAATCCTCATCAGTCCACAATTAATGGGCACCTACCTTTGGAATGTAGGTCCAAGTGGATATAGAATCATTGGATGTTTCCGGTTCTACGAATAAAACCATTAGAAACCGATTGGAAGTTTTGAACCTTAAACAAAGAAGGTCATCCCCATTTCTAGAAGAAACAGCATCGCAGAAGACAAGTGTAGAATTTCTTTAGCGGTGATCCACATGTGCACCACATATCTCTGGACGTCACCAAAGGAGTCTCTAGGTGCTAGTGTGGAGAAGCCTTTTATTGCATTGTACGCCTTAGATCCCCTTGATCCGATGGAGGTGGATCTCTCTCGGTCTTGAGAGCATTCTTGGAGGATGAAGTTCTTTCGGTCTTGAGAGAATTCTCCAGAATCGTTGTGTACAATAATTCTTAAGAAAAGTTTTGGGGTTGTAAGGATATTTATAATCAGGTTTGAGGTTATAAATTTATGACAATAAATATACGCGTTACACATTTTGTTTATTTCATTAACTCTTATTGAAAACCCCCATGTTGAATAATTAATTCCTTAACATGTGCCCACGCTGATTATAATAAATATCATTTAATAAAACTATATTATATCCTCAAAATCCCAACTGGAAAACTACATGGTGTGTAATAATTAATACACGACATGTACTTGTTTTCCATAAAACTACACGGTGTGTAATCATTAATACATGGTGCGTAATTGTTTTTCATTTCCATTCCAAAATGAAAACTACACAACATGTAATCATTAATAAACAACGTGTACTTGTTTTCCATGAAAAACTACATGGCGTGTAATCATTAATACATGGCGTGTATATCTTTTTTTTATTTCCTTCTTCCTCCATCATTAAAACAATTTAGGCTTCCTTGAATAATTATTAAACAACATATGAGAATAATCTTTATTCTACTTGAGATACTTGGATACACTTAGTCTGTGACCCTCTAGGCCTCTTTCTTGTTGGAATTAGGTGGGCTTTCCTAAAGTCCAAGATTACCATTTAACAATGGGTCAAGGAACCCAACAGAAAGAAGTTGGCGTTGCATTGACGTGTCACCTCATACGAATGCTTGCTGTGTAATTTAATCTCTTTGTCTCAATATCTCATCAAGTAGGTTTCATGGTAGTGTCATAAACATATATTCTTGATCTATCATTCTTTGACTTCCATAAATAAACTCGTCGGGACACCATGGCCATTGAATTTGTTCGACAATTATATTTCAATCAAAGGGCCCAAGATATTTACTTCTGTAAATATGAAATGGACAAATCCTTCCTCGACTTATCCATTAACAACATTTCATTCATGACGCACCCAACATACCCTACTTCCCGCCTACTGTCTTCGTGATAGTTTTCGTCAGCAAATCTAAGTGCGCGAGTCATGACATGAGTTAATGATAATCTTCCAGTCTAAGGACCATTACACATGATCATAGATAGCAATGTCTGATGACACCAAAACATGCAGAATTGTTACTGGTTGGTCTGTTCTCATAATATCCCATCTTGGAGATTACCAAATGCGAACTCCATGAGAGAGATTCTCGTCTTCTTACGAGTACTCGCACATGACGGTCTGTATACTATATGTCCTATCATAGTATGTCATCCAACTGTAGAACTTTATTTAAGAATATTGTTATAGCATTTCAAGGTTCTGGTCATAGCGGGGATCTTCTGTGACCTTATCAATGCAACAAATATTCTATAAAATTATTATATTATAGTCATGCAGAACAATGAAAAATATATAATAAGTGTACATTCATGTAATCAAAGTGAAAAACAGTTGGTTCTACAGACACCAACCCTTACACCTATGACATGTAAGTTTCTGTCTATCATAAGATAAACCACCCCCTAACATTTTTATCAACCTTTTTATGATAGCACCATATTTATATTCAAAAAAGATAAAGTAGAAAATTTTTACTTCTTCTCCCCCTTTGAATACAATCTCCCAAGGATCGTAGGGGTATTCTTACAATCTTTATTATGTCATTGGTGGACGATAAAAAAAATAATTGAATCTTCAATTCTTCAAAAATTTACCTTGGTATCGCTTTGGTGAAAATGTTATCAATTTTATATTTTTTTGAAATATACTCAAACATGGTATCTTCACATGAAAATTTCTTATTAATGAAATGATATTTAATAGCAATGTGATTTGATATGGAATGTTGGACAGGTTTTTTGGAAGGATCAATGGAGCTTTAATTATTAAAAATAATCTTTAATGGTTTATCAATATTCACCCTAAAATATTCAAGCTAAAATTTTATCCACAGAATTTTCATACAAGTCTGGGTAGAAAAAACATATTCTATTTTTTATGTACTAAAAGGAACATAACTTTGTTTCTTACTTTTCCATCTCATACAACTTTCTCCGAAGAATAAATTTCGACATAATAAATATTTTATATCATTGAAATCTTCATACCAATTAGCATAAGTGATTCCATGAATGGTTATCTCATTAATTCTTCTATAAATTAGACCATAAGTTTATGTTCCTTTAATATGACTTAGTTTTATCTTAGTTTCAATAATGTGTGATTCCTTTAGATCACCCTAATACCGCATACACAATGTAACAACATATGAAATGTATGGTATTGAGGCAATAAAATAGAGTAAGCTACCAATAAACTTCTAGAAGTATTTCTGATTTACATATTTCCCATCTTCATATTTACTCATCCTAATGACAACATAGATAGGTTTAGAAAATTCTTTTAAATATTCAATGCCAAATGTTTTTAGAAACTTCTTGGAATAATTTTATTATGAGAGAAAGATATATCTTCATTTCTGTTGAACTTGTAAAAGTAGAAATAAGTTTAACCCTCTAATCATTAACATCTCAATGTTTCTTTTCATTTGTTCAGAAAATTCATCACAAATTTTATCTATGTATCTTGTAAAAATTATCATCAACATAAAAAATGAAAATAATGTTACTTGTTATCATATCCTTCACAGAAAAGTTTCAATCCACTTTTTCTTTAGAAAAGTTCAACTAATTAAAGAACCATAAAGTATTGAATGCCAGGAATGAGGGGATTATTTTAACCCATACAAATATCTCTCCATTTTACACACCAAGTTTCTGTCATTATCATGTATGAACCCACTAGGTTACTCAATATAAAATTCTTATTCAATTTCTCTATTTAAGAAAGTTTTCTTAACATCTACCTATTAGACTTTTTAATTTCAATGATCACCAACTACCAAGAACTTTCTTATAGTTTCAAGTCACGAAAAGGGGCGGAATTTCATAAAAAGAAACACCTTAACCCTATGAGTAACCTTTGATAACTATTGGTACATTATTTCATAAAATTTCTCCCAGTTCATTGATCTTATTTTTGAATACTAATTTTGTTATGATAATATTCTTTCCTTTAGGTAGAGGAACAAGATCCTAGGTTCTAATTTTCTCAATTTTATCTAGCTCTATATTAATGGTATTTAACCATTATTTATAATCAGTTTCCTATGAAACTAACTATAGTTACACCTATGAGATAAGAATCATAAAATTATCAAATAGAAATTTTTCCTTTCTAGAATAGGATCCTATGAGATTTCAATGATGTTATCACATTAAACCTGTTTTTGTAATATTCAAAACTTTAGTGATTTTCATAAAATTATACTTTCCCCATCACTATAATGATCTAGATCAACTTGTGAAATATTATACTTATATTAATCATTCTTATCATCATTTTCTTTATATGTCATCATTATATAATTTGGTACATCTTATTTATCATCTCCAATAAAATTTTTTAAGGTGGACTAGTTTTCAATAACTTTCACATCAAAAGAGTCAACCAAATTTTATAACTGTTTATTTTAGTACTTATATCTTCTTCTATTGGATGAATATCCCATGAAAATTCATTCTTCTAATTTCCCAAAAAACTTTACTAAATCCCGTTTTTTTATCTTCATTAATCAAGGACTCCCAAAAACCTTAAAATATTTCACTCTAGGATTTTTATTATACCACATAGGACAGGGATTTATTTTTTATTATAGTCAAAGAAAGAATAAATCTTTAAAATGAACAATTGTACATATATTTTCTCTCCATGATACTTTTGAAGGATCATATTCAGTGAGCATGATTCTTCCCATTTTAACTAAACTTTTATTTTTCATTTCTGTAATTCTATTTTATTAAGGAGTGTAGGGAGTGTTATATTTTTGTTAGATTCCATGTTTCCTCATATAATACTCAAAATAGTTACTTTATGTAATCATTTCCATTATCTATCTATAGTTTAAGTATATATACACCCAATTACTTTTCCACATCCCTTTTGAAAAATTTTAACAACTCTACAACCTCTGATTTATGTTTTATGAACATTATACTGTTTAAGAAAGTGAAATAATCAATTAAAGTAATAAAGAAAAAAAATCAAATTTTGTTGGTTTATGTCTCAAAATTCCAAAAATATTAGTTTGTATGAGATCAAGAGGTCTTGTTAAATGAATTTCAACATTATTATTTTTGAAACTAACCAAAATTTCGTATAGGAAAGTTGTACAAATGGAATCATCTTTTCTTTTGATTTTTGGTAAATATCTTATAGTATATTCCTTATATATTGTTCCTATACTCTTCTGTCTGAAATTATTAAGTATTTAGTGCCACATATTGTTTTCATCCTCATCACTTAAGTAACACAAGTTGCAAGGATCTCTAATATGGAAAATATTATCACTGGTTCTTTCTCCCTTAGTAATAACTTTTCCATATTTCAAATTTCAGACAATGTGGGAATATTTTCTTAACATAGCTTATTTAAAATCATCAAAAAGTTGGATAACACTCAGTAAGTTGGGATTATTCCCATAAACAAATAGAACTTCCCTTAACTTCAGTTTCTGAGCTTCAATATCATCCATGTTAATTCCTTTACTTTTTAAGTAAAAATAATTTCTGAAAGTAACTTCTCCTCCTTCATGTTATTTATTTTTTATGGTTTTCATGTCAACTATTACATGTGAGGAACAACCACTATAAATAATCCATAATTTATTTTTTTTCTAGATTTTAGATAAGTATCTACAATAAAATTTATGTCTTCAATGTTCTTCTTCCCATACTAGTTTTCTTTTATGGTATAATAAATTTATCATAAAAGTATTTTTATACATTCTTTAGTATAGGGATTTAGTCACACCTTTTAAAAACTTACTCAAAGTATTAAAATCAATTTTTCCATAGAATGTTTTAGTTTTTGATTAATTTTATTTTCTTTCTTCCTACAACTTTTGAGATTTACTGTCTTTTATTCCACTATTTCTCACCTAAAGTTCATGCCTACTCCCAGGGAGAGACATGTTGAGCCAAAAATTATATAAATTATTCTTATTAATTCCAAAATACCAGAAATATTTATTGAACCTCGATCTTTGGTAGAAACATGGTTTTTCCCTGTTATGAGTTTTTTGAGTTTAAACATATCTTTTTGCATCTGATTTCCCTTGGAGTTGGGAAATATTCTTCTGAATATTATTTTCAACTTCTATTGATGTGATGAGTTTTTTACATTCTTTTTCAACTAAATTTGTCACATAGTAGTTTCTAACACCTTTATGGTTAGTGTAATTGGATGAAATTTTATGTTTAGTGGGTGTAGATTTTAACTAATTCATGGATGAGTTCTTTCAGTGGATTGAGGTATTTCATCCTTTACCTTTGAATATTTATTCAAATTTGATTTCATTTTCTTCAAATTATTTTCAACCTTGAGAGATATTGGTTGAGTCTTACATGGAACTTATTCCTTAGTGGTATGTTTTTTATCAATATATTTATCCACTTTCACTTATTTTACAATGTTCAACTTGAGGTTTTTAATATTCTAAATATACTCATCTTTATTTTTAAGGAATTTGTATTTTCCTTCATACTTCTTCTCACTTTAATTTTTCAACATTCTAGCTTCTTAAATGAGTTTTGTATTTTTTTTCAATACATGACACAAATTTTTATCTCATATAATATTCCCTATAGGTTTCTTCACTTTATGCATCATCACTAATTGAATTATATTCCATTATTTTAACAGTATCAAAAAGGTTTCCAAACATATCTATATTTTCATGTTCTGATTAACTATTTTAGAAGAGACATACACAACTTTTTTACTCACCAAACTTTTATTATTTTTTCTAGTTCAATTTTTCTTTCCTCCAGTGGACTACTTATCTTCCATTGAATTTTTTCTCTATTTCATCCACTGAGTCTTTTCCACTAAATCATCATCATATTCTCCATCTCTATTCATCGAACAATTTATAGTGAACTTTCAGATGCCTCTACACTCAAAAACTTATGTGTGAGTTTTCATTTTCACTTTCCTCTAACTTTATGATAATTTTTACATATTTAACACCCCAAGCTTATATGGTACGCTTCTCTTTGAATAATGCAATAGCATTTGTTGTATGTAACATCGAGTTCTAACACACCACAACCAATCAAACTAGCCGTTATGAATTGTAATACCTACTTTTTAAAATTTTAGAAATTTTATCTCTCAAAATGGACTTCATTTTTGGATTTGGAGTATCGAATTTAGCCTAAGGTGAAATTTTGGTACTTTTCGGATAACTTTAATATTTTGATAAATAGTGAAAATTACTAAATTTTATTTAAAAACAACTTTTTTAATCAAAATAATTAATAGTAATAAATTATGAAATGGAGTGGTTTTAAAGTATATTTAGAATATATTTTTACCATTTAACGCAATGTTGGTCATTGTAAATAATTTCACAATTAAACCAGACATAAACAAATATCAATCTTTTGATATTTATTATATCTTAAAAACACGCTTTTTGTTTTGACAGTGGGAATTAATTTTAAATTAATTTCTGCCACTTATGTGTTTTAAATTTGGAAAAATGGATTCCATATTTGGAATCCGGATGTCCAAATTTTGTAAATAGGTAACTTTTATTTTTAGACATTTTGAATAATTACTTTGGTAAATATTTTATTTACCATGGTTAAAGGGTAAATCCGGTAAATAAGGGTTAAAAAAGTAATATTATAATAATACTAAATTACCTTAAAACGTGTCCTAACCTTATTGGTAGAAACATTTCCGACCATGGGAATCTTTGGGTCGATTTTGGGACCCCATGAAGCCACTTGTAGGTGATAGGGACACTTTATTTTAATTAAGTTAAAATAAATACAAAAATGACAAAGCATATATCTTTTAGCAAAAAAATATTTACATAGGGTTATATATGTTTAATTTTAGACTATAAATATTCATTATAAATCTACAAATATTTCCTATATAATGGTATTTTATTTATAATTTTTAGATATTATATAATTTAATATAGTTATGACACAATGGTGATGCAGTAATTACCTAATTAATGACAAATTAAAACAATTAATATTTTAAATACCCAAATAAATGTAATTTGAAACTTTTTATAAATACCAATAATTTTATAGGATAATATGACATGTTAGGATTGATTTAATTAACTTTGTTAGAAGTAATTATTCTGTTAGGATTTTTACAAAAATCAATTATTGAATAGTGTCAAAATTGACATAAAAGAGTTTTTAAAAACAATATTATATTATTAATTAATATTAAATTCCTAAAAATATAAGGTTCGGCCAAGAGACTTATATAATGATAGTTGTATAATTAATGGACCACTTGGGGGTCTCTTGGATGAATATAGTAAGTTTATTAACCATATAATGTAAAAATATGAAGAGACATTGTAAAAGTGAAACTAATTAACTATGAGTTAATACTTAAAGATAAGGTTAATATAGTAACCCAAACCTGTTTAAATCCTATTTGTTGGGTGTTTTTCGACCTATCTCTACCTTAACATTTAAATAATTCACTTTTGAGCCATTATAAACCGAATATTAATTTATTATAAAATAATATTTCTAGCTTTTCCAAAGGTGCCTCTCACCCCTCTTATAAAAGGGCACTCCCCCTTCTCATTACTTCACACCTTCAAAGCCTTTTGGTTCGGCCAAACCCTACCCAAATACTCTCCCAACTTCCCTAAATTCATCCTAGAGGCCTTTCTTTAGTCATAAAGCCATCCTATGGATCCCTTTTGATCAAATCAAAAGGAAGAACCCGAAGAAGAGGTAATGATTTCACCACCCCTTTTCAAGTTTCTTTCTTCTTCCACTTCTTCTATCTTTGTTATTACCATTCTAAAATAATGAATCCAGTATATCCTATATAATGTAATATTATTATAAATATGGTACAACCATATTCAGTATTCTATCCATCCTTTTAATGACATGTCACCATACGTGCGTACGTACGACTTACCGTCTCCACGTCGTGGTGTAATTGTTATTCAATATATTATTATTTGGATGGATATAATAATGATTTTTAATTCATTTAAATAATATATATAACAAGATAATGATTCTTTATATATGATATACCATCCAATTATATATTATTTTAATATCAAAAGAATGATATTGTCGCTCGTTCGTACGTACGGACTACCGTCTCCACGAACGCGATGAGATTCATTCTCCATCGTATCCATTCATATATAATTATCATTTGATGATTTAAAAATAATTTTTAAGTACTTGATATCATTATGGATATGAATAAGATACAACCTATCCATAACAAACACGGCTTACGTAATAAAACATATAAAAAAACGAGTAAGTTAACACCCGAAACAACGATAATACTAAGATATTATTAACAAAAAAATGTTAAAAGATCATATATGATAACATAATAATGTATATTATTCTTGTATAATTTAATAACAATTATTTCACCATTATACAGGAGGTTAACCTACCCCCAACCAAGGAAAAGTACAAGGTAAGGGTTTATTTCGCAATCTCTTCATTATCCGAGGTTGTTTATACGTAATAATCTACTGGGACTTCTTTATCATCCACATACATGTTTCTTAAAAATGAATTTCAAAACATTTTTACTATTTACTAGAATATGGGTTAAATTCGTTTATTCCCTTGTTTACTTCTATAAGTGGTTTATAAAGGAATCTTTCTGTAATTTTCCAAACAAGCTCCTTTTTAACCTTTTCGACAAAATTAAGGTAAGAATGTTTTTTTAACTTATACGGCGGGTGCAGCTATTTTCTTCCATTATAAAATCGTCGAAGCTTCCCTTACAAGCTTATAAAAAAAATTCAAAGTAAATGTTTTATTTTATAATTATGTGACTGTAGACCCCGGAAAACACGTCCCCAAAATTTTCCAAATGCCTCCATACATGATCCAAGATCGTAGTCCATTTTGCATTCTTCGATTTGGTAGGTCGTAGGGCCCGAACGGAGTTACGAATTAGGAGTTATGGGCGTTTGAAATTTGGCTGGGAATCTGGTTCGTGAAGCCCATTCATGAATCCCCCTCCGTGATCGCGGAGCGATGCCGTGAAGCAATGAGGAGGGAAGCTCCGCGAACCTATTTGACGTTCACGATGCACCGCGAAGACCCGCCGCGAAGCTCTGGAGGCGGTAACTCTCCGCAAATACATTTGACGTCCGCGAGCGCGCCGCGAAGCACCTGAGGCGGCGCGGAAGTTCTGCTTCGCGGCGCCCCTTTCCTATAAATACCCAGCTCACCCCCCTTCACTCGAGGACGGCCACGGCCACCTCGCCCCTTGGGAGGCCGATCGGAGCTCCACATTGCGGCTCCGCGAGGCCATGCTCCGCGAGCAGCTTCCTTCACGATGCTGCTCCGCAAGCGGAGGATCCACGAGTCCATGCTCCGCGAGCCAATGCTCCACGATGCTGCTCCGCAAGACCATTCTTCGTGAGTCCATGCTCCGCGAGCCAATGATCCGTGATGCTGCTCCACGAGACCAAGCTCCGCAAGAGCCCTTTGCTCCGCGAGCCCATGCTCCGCGAGACCAAGCTCCATGAGACCCCTTTGCTCCACGAGAGACCATTGCTCCGCGAGGCCATGCTCTGCGAAGCTACTTCGCGAAGACCTATCATTCGCGAGGATCCTACCTTCGCGCCCACTGGTCCATACCATGAGGGATGTGCCCCCGCACCCCCGCTCGGGGTCAGTGCTGGGCTGCAGTCCCGGCCTTCCAGGCCGGTACCTTCACTACCGTCATAGAACCACATAAAAAATGGAGAGTCGCACCACGAACTTTTCTGGCCGGGATGCTGGGATTTTCCATTGCACCCTTATGCGCTCCCACCTTCATCCTATGGAATACCATGATTTGATACACTCCTCCACACACCATGATACACATTGATTTGATTTATTCCTCTTGGTTTGTTTCCTATGTCGTGAGTTGAGGTTCTCATCATCAATTCCCTGAGTACCTTGAGTCGAACCATTCCTCAGGCCACTCCTCCAAACCCAATCACTTGGCTCCTATGCTAGGTTGAACCAGAAAGGGTCTCCCTTGCGTAAGTCCCAACACCAACCATTTCTAGGCACCTTCTGCCTAACAGTCCTATCTACATGACTATAAACTGTAGTACTCCCTATGTTCCGAACATAGGATGCCTCTTGCCCTATACGAGAGATGCCTTATGCTCCAAGCATGAGATGCCAACAGTCCTATGTACATGACTCTAAACTGTAGTTCCCCCTGTCTAAAAAATGATAGGATGCCTTGTGCTCCAAGCATGAGATTCTAACAGTCCTATCTAGATGACTTTAAACTATAGTAATCCCTATGTTTAAAACATAGGATGCCTCTTGCCCTATACAAGAGATGCCTTATGCTCCTAGAATGAGATTACAATAGTCCTACCTATAAGACTATAAACTGTAGTATTCTCCCTATGTTCCAAACATAGGATGCCTCTTGTTCGAAACAGGAGATGCCTTATGCTCCAAGCATAAGACGCCTAATGCCATGATTACAGTGGCATGATTCCAACGCCCCTTGGCATTATCCCACTTGTGCACCAGTGCATAAGTGAAGGCCTCAACTCACCAGTGAGTTGGGATTCCCTCATGTCCTGACATGAGGAAGACATTACGGGCAGCTTCTTGCATAAGCCCCATTCACTAGTGTCGCTCCTTAGTGGAACTTGGGAAGCTTCCTTGCATAAGCCCCATTCACCATTGCCGCTCCATGGCGGCATCCGGGCAGCTTCCTTGCATAAGCCCCATTCACCATTACCGCTCCTTAGCGGCACCCGGGCAGCTTCCTTACGTAAGCCCCATTCACCAATGCCGCTCCATGGCGGCACCCGGGCAGCTTCCTTGCGTAAGCCCCATTCACCAGTGCCGCTCCATGGCAGCACCCGGGCAGCTTCCTTGTGTAAGCCCCATTCACCAGTGCCGCTCCATAGCGTCACCCGGGCAGCTTCCTAGCGTATGCCCCATTCACCATTGCCGCTCCATAGCGTCACCCGGGCAGCTTCCTAGGGTAAGCCCCATCCACTGTTGTTGACATCCTTTTCCAGCGGTAAGCCGTTGTGACCCCATTTAGCGGTAAGCTGTTGCGACCCCATTCAATGGTAAGCTGTTCACATCCCCATCCAGCGGTAAGCCGTTGTGACCTATCCAGCGGTAATTCATTGTGACTCAATCCAACGGTATGTCGTTGAAACCAACCAATCGGCGGTAAGCCATCATAAGAAGAACTACATGGTCTTCGATCCATGTCAAGGCATGGTATGTAGGAAGCCTCTTCAAGGCTCAAGCCCAATTTTCTCGTCCGAGCTGCAGGACGTTAAACTGCCAAGCACCACATCCTCAACACATGACGTTAAACTGTGATCCGACCCTGGGCCTCCATCCTGGAGTAAGTCCCAGAACCACGGGCCGCCTAACGCGTAATCCCCTCTTCACTTCTCACCAACGCATCCTTCGCGATGTGATCTTCAGGTCCTTGCAACCTCTTGTTTCTCACACCGAGCATGACTCACGTGGGCTTAGAGTGAGCACCGACCCTGACCCCATCCATAGCGAACTACGAGGAATTTGATCCCTGTCAAGGCATGGTACGTAGGAAGCCTCCCCGAGGTTCAAGCCCACCCTTCATTTATTCACGTCGGGTCCCACATGCGTCCAGCATGACGTTAAACTACATTCCGGTCTGACGGTAAGCCATTGTGACTCACCAGTGAACTACGAGGACTTTGATCCATGTCAAGGCATGGTACGTAGGAAGCCTCCATGAGGTTCAAGCCACAAGCCACATTACTCGGGCGTTCATTCACGTCGAGTTTCTCCCCCCATCCTGCATGACGTTAAACTGCACGCCCCCGTCCAGCAAGATGTTAAACTACACACTCTCGTCCAGCATGACGTTAAACTGTATGCCCCCTTGTCCTGCATGACATTAAACTGCACACCCATTCCATAGAGAACTACGAGGACTTTGATCCATGTAAAGGCATGGTACGTATGAAACCTTCCCGAGGTTCAAGCCCACCACAAGTGGACCAAGGTCTACCTTCACGTCGGTTCGCCGACAAAGCCCCATTTGAACTACGAGGTCTTTGATCCATGTCAAGGCATGGTACGTAGGAAGCCTCCACGAGGTTCAAGACCTCCCATTATCCATTCACGTCGAGTTCTACCTATGTCCAGCACGACGTTAAACTGCAATTCCAGTCAGACGGCAAGCCGTTGTGACCAACCCGAACTACGAGGACTTTGATCCATGTCAAGGCATGGTACGTAGGAAGCCTCTACGAGGTTCAAACCCACCATCCGGTCGTTCCGACCTCATTCATATCGATTCACCCCCATCCCGCATGATGTTAAACTGTATTCCACCCGAACTACGAGGACTTTGATCCATGTCAAGGCGTGATACGTAGGAAGCCTCCCCGAGGTTCAAGCCCAACAATCATTGGCCCAAAACGTCTCCTTGTCGGTGTGCCAAGCCCCCATTTTCACCCGAACTACGAGGACTTTGATCCATGTCAAGGCATGGTATGTAGAAAACCTTCCCAAGGTTCAAGACCACCACTAGTGGACCCACGGGTCTACTTTCACGTCGGCTCACCGATGAAACCCTCTGAACTACGTGGTCTTTTATCCATGTCAAGGCATGGTACGTAGGAAGCCTCCCTGGGGTTCAATCCCATCTCTCATCAGACCAAGGTCCACCTTCACGTCGGTTCGCTGACGATGCCCATCAGACCAAGGTCCACCCTCATGCCGGTTTACCGGAACCATCCTGAACTATGCGGACTTTGATTCCCTTCCACGGGGATACGTAGGAAGCCACTTCAAGGCTCAATCCCAACTTCACCGTCACCCCTACGATGGTCCCATTTCACTCCCCCTCCACTTCATTCATCCATCCATCAACCATCCTGATTCTCACCCGGGCCGCCACATCCCGGTAGGATCATGCCATCCACCTCCTCGCTGCTCCTAGAGGTGCATGGGCCGCTTTCCACGTGTAAGCCCCATCATACCTCCGGGTCGTTGTCCTCTGTGTACACCCCGATTCATCACCCCTTCAAACTATGTGGGTTTTGATCCCTGTCCTCTACACAGGGTATGTAGGAAACCTCCAAGAGGTTCAATCCCAACCAATGGTAATGTACCCCATCCTAGGGTGCACTTCCCCTGATCCGCCCTCAGTGGTGTTCAGATCAGCCATTACGGTGTGACATCTCCCCTCTACGGGGCACACCACCATCGATCCGTCTCTATGGGACGTTTTTATCACCCTTATTTCGTCTCTGCAAGACGTTAAACTCGCGGCCTACCTTGTGATAAACATGAGATTCCTGAGGAAAACCTAGGATGGAACACGTTTGGCGTAACCGTCTTCGCAAGACGTTAAACATGCTGCATACCCTGTGTTAAACATGGGAAGCTGAGGAAAACCTCAGGTACATGCCTATGGCATATGATTCCCTGCATTCGACGTGGGATGCCTCAGGATATGCACCCTTGAGATGCCCTCTTATGAGGAAGAATACAGGTTCCCCAATGTCCATGCACCCAGAGATGCCCTGACATGCCTGATGTTGTCGTCTACTCTAACCGAAGGTTGCTACCATGTCAATACCCCATGGAATGCCTTGACATAAGTAGTTTAATTAACCGGCGTCCATGAAGATATAGCACCGGGAATGAGATTCATGAACAACGTATTAAATCTATGAGGGAGACCCAGACTAGGTGACGAGTTCTGAGGAGGAATCCATAGAAGGAAGAACTGACATCCCATCATCCCGTTTCGATCAAGGAGCAGACGTCCCTAAATAAGGAACGAATGCCGCCCGCCTTTGGAAAGTGGGAATGCGGGGCAACAGCAGCACGTCCTCAACAGATGGATGCGCGCACCCCGACGAAAGCGTCGGAAACAGTGACTTTTAAATGATTTCAAAAAAAGGGATATTTCTCTCAAATAGTTTTCATTTTATCTATGTCAACATCCTTTGATGGATTTTACGCTTTTTTGAAGTTGATTTATTATGATACAAAACTTCTATATTGTATTGAAGGTTTTGTGATATGTTTGACTGTGGATGAAATTATTTTTATACCATTCATGGTTTATATATGAAGTATTTACATTTCATATGCTATTTTTTTTACGAATGTTTATGTTATGTTTAAACCATTTCATATGGGAATGCATTGGACTTAATATGTGACAGGTGGAGCCCGCTATAGATCCTCGATGCATCAATAGGTCTCATTAGACAAACTGGTGTCTTGAAATAAGGCCTTGACAAAATATTATTTGTAGTCTTGGCACGAGGCCTTGGCTATGTGGTTATGATAGTCTGGCATTATGAATTCCATCATTATGAAAGTGGTTATTGATATTGCATGTGAATATTCGATTAGTATAATATCCATGTGAATAAGTAAATGGAATTATTTCATTTTATTTTTTCCATACTATGCTGATTTTCAAGTTTAAAAGGCTTTTGTTTTAGTTATACATTGCCTTAAATGTTTATTCTTATTTATGAATGTTTCTTCTATATTGTTATCCTTACTGGGCATTTGAGCTCACCCCTTTTCTATGTTTTATTTTTACGAGGATGTGAAGAAGTAATTTATGGATGACCTGCAGGGATAGTATGAGGGGATAAGAGTGTGGACTATGGAGACTATATTGTTGTAGTTTTCATTTTATGATGTAATGTAAACTTTATTAATTTATCTAGTTATTCCAAGGCTACTAAACTAATCGGTCTTTCGAGACTTGATCTTTCTTGTGATCATTCCAATGTTATGTAATAATCCACCGACTCTGGGTAACTGGGGTCAGGGCGTTACAATTGGTATCAGAGAAAGTTTAGTACAAACCTTGAAAGCTAGATTTAGATAAACTCTGATTAGAGCACATAGATTTAAGATGGACATTGAGGATTAGTGTAGAAGAACTTCCTATAATTTTGGTATTGTAGAGATTTTGTGAGTTTTCTGAGCAATACATCCCTGTCTAGATACGAGCAGGTAGAGGTGGCACTGGCACAGATGTACCTAGGGGTAAAATCCGAAAACACTACTTTAAGCTAGACTCGAATGGGAACTGGTGCACGAAAACGGGCCTTGCTGCACTCTTGGTTACAACACTCTCAGGGGATATGCTTAGGATAACTCTCATTTTTCTTTACAAATCATTATAAAGGGTTTATGAGTATATATTTCCTAAAAGAAAACATTTTTATGATTATGGATTATATCCATAAATATTTCAATTTATGTTAGGTTTTTTATAAGTATGAAATTATGTATTTTGATTCATAAACTGATCTAGTTTATGCCATTGTTTAGAAATGGCACCTAGTGGAAGAAATGGAAACCATATCAATGTACGCACTCCATATAGGTATTTCCCTCCTGCTGAAGATAATTATAGTGGATCTGGTGATGCAACTGGTGTCGATCAGCTAATCGCCATACTCGGACAACTCAATCAGGTTATGAATAATAACCTTACCTGTATGGAGCACCCTGATCCGCAGCGTGGAGGATCAATGTTAGATCTCTTCATTAGGCAACAACCACCAATGTTCAATGGGAGTACAAATCCCTTAGTAGTTCAGAAATGGATAAATTCCCTAGAGAAAATATTTCAGGCTTTGGGGAGTAGTGAAAGGGAAAAAGTTATCATGGTAGTTTACCGCCTCACTGGAGAAACTGATCAATGGTGGTCATTGATTAAAAACATGAAGGAAGATCATTAAGTATCAAATATGGAATGGAGTGAGTTCAAAGATCTGTTTTTAGAAAAATATTTTCCTTGTGACCATCGAGCAGATATAGAAAGGCAATTTCTGAGTCTGAGACAAAAGGAGGATGAGAATATCGCAAAGTATGAGGCTAACTTTACAAGGTTAGCAATGTATGCTGGAGATTATATACGTAACCCAAGAAGTAATCTTGATCGTTTCTTTGATGGGTTAAAACCATTTCTCCGTCGATCATTAGTCTCACAATCCTTCTCGTCATACGAAGACATTGTCTCATGTGCTATCAAGACAGAGAAAGAATTTTCTAAGTCATATGAATTTAAAGAAAAGAAAGAGAAGAATAGATCTTCTGATCAATCTGGGAATGGAAGTAAAGGGAAGAAGGGAAAATTTTAATATCCATCCTGTAGTAAATGTGGGAAGAAACACCTCGGTACTTGCTTAAAAGTAACGGTAGTCTGTTACAAGTGTGGTGAAAAAGGCCACCAAGCTTGTGATTGCAAGGGGAAGAAGGAAGCTATCGATGTCCAATGCTACAATTACAGGGAGATGGGACATTATGCAAATGAATGTCCTAAGCGTCAGGGGAACTTACCTCAGAAAAGGCCAAGGGATCAAGGCTAAGCTTATGATATCACTACTGCTGAGGTAGAAGCTCCAAAAGACGTGGTGGTAGGTAATTTAATGGTTTCCTCAAGTTTAGAAAATGCATTATTTGATTCTGGATCATCACATTGTTTCATATCTTCCTAGTTTTCTAAGAAAATTAGATATTTCCAATTTGATTTAACAAGGGAGTTGTCAGTTAAAACTCCTAAGGTAAGTATCATTGCAACAATGTTTTGTGAATCAGTCCCCATTAGCGCACATAAATGTTCTTTATCCACTGATCTCATCGGCATACCTATGATTGAGTTTGATATAATCCTCCGCATGGATTGGATTTCGGACCATGATGCGAATATTTATTGTAAGAAGAAGGAGGTTATGATTTTTGATGATGATGATAAGGAACACCTTATCATTAGAGAAGAATCATCACCACCTAATTCTTATCTAGATCCACCCCCAGTAGCTCAAATAAATTAAATTAATGGGGAGGAAGAGGATGAAATTATAGTGGGTGAGTAAAGGAATGTTCAAATAGAGGATGTACCTATTGTGAAAGAATATGCAGATGTGTTTCCGGAAGATTTACCTGGACATCCTCCAGAAAGAGAAGTTGAGTTTTCCATTGATTTAATTCCTGGATCAAGTCCTATATCGAAGACCCCTTGTAGAATGGCCACTGTAGAATTAGTTGAACTAAATAAACAACTAGAGGAATTGAGTAATAAGGTATTTATTCACCCTAGTGTTTCTCCATGGGGAGCCCCTGTTCTTTTTGTTAAAAAGAAAGATGGATATATGAGGTTATGTATCGACTACAGGGAGATCAATGCTATAATAATAAAGAACAAGTATCCCCTACCTCACATTGATGATTTATTTGACCAACTGCATGGAGATCAACAATTTTCAAAGATTGACCTTCGATTTGGATACCATCAGTTGTGTGTGAAGAAGGAAGACATTCCAAAGATAGCATTTTGAACCAGGTACGGGCATTACGAGTTTACAGTAATGCCTTTTGGATTGACTAATGCACCCTCTTTATTCATGGATCTGATGAATATAGTTTTCAAGGAATATCTCGATGGATTTTTGGTGGTATTTATTGATGATATCTTGGTATACTCCGAAATCTAATAAGATCATGAAAATCACTTGCGCATTATCCTGAAGTCTCTGAGAAGACATTAATTATATGGGTAGTTTAGCAAGTGTGAATTCTGGCTTCAGGAGATTTCTTTTCTTGGCCATATTGTCTCTAAATATGGAATCTACGTTGATCCTTCTAACACCAAGGCAATCCGAGAATGGCCAGCACCTCTGAGTATAACTGAGGTACGCAGTTTTATTGGTTTGGCAGGTTATTATCGACGTTTCATCCAGAATTTTTCCCGGTTGGCTAACCCATTAACAAAGAACACACGTAAAGGTGTTAAATTTGTTTGGACAAAAGAGTTTGAAGAATGTTTCGAAGAATTGAATAGAAGATTAGTCAATTATCCTATATTGACTCTACCATTGGGGAATGATGGGTTCGTTATTTATAGTGATGCATCAAAGAAAGGACTTGGTTGTGTCCTTATGCAGAATGATAGGGTTATTGCCTATTCATCATGACAGTTGAAAATTCATGAACAAAACTATCATACTCATGATCTCGAGTTAGCAGCTGTGATCTTTGCTTTGAAGATATGGAGGCACTACCTCTATGGTGAAAAATGTGAGATTTATACTGATCACAAGAGTTTGAATTATATTTTCTCACAAAAAGAACTCAACATGAGGCAAAGGAGGTGGATTTAATTACTCAAAGATTGTGATTTCATGATACACTACCACTCGGGGAAGGCAAACAAGGTGGAAAATGCTTTGAGCAGAAAATATCATGGATTTTTGAACAATATGAGAATAGAAAGGGATCCAATTTTCATGGATCTAGTGAAGATGGACATGGGAATAACCAGGGAAGGTGAAACATCAATGATTTTTCAAATTGTTTCCAAACCATCTTTACTAGAAAAGATTAAGAGTTCTCAGACCGATGATGAAGAATTTCAAAAGAAGATTAAAGCTATGAATGATGGGAGATTGAGAGACTTTGTGTATGAAGATGGAATTTTGAAATTTGGGAAGAGACTTTGTGTTCCCGATATACCTAATCTAAAAAGGGAATTGATGAATGATGCTCATTGTTCCAATTTCTCTATACACCCTGGGAGCACCAAAATGTATAGTGATTTGAAGGAACATTTTTGTTGGGACAACATGAAGAGGGAGATTGCTGATTTTGTGTCAAGATGTATGGTTTGTCAACAAGTGAAAGCTGGAAGGCAACATACTGGAGTAGTCATGCAACCTATTCCCATACCTGAGTGGAAATGGGATAATATCACGATGGACTTTGTCATGGGAGTACCAAAGACTCCTAGAAGGAACGATGCAATATGGTTTATTGTTGATCATCTTACAAAGTCAGCACATTTTCTTGCTATAAGAGAAGATCTACCACTGGAACGGCTAGCAAGATTATATATTAATGAATTTGTGAGACTTCATGGAGTACCCCTATCGATTTTTTCTTATTGTGATCCCCGTTTTACTTCAAGATTCTGGAAAAGTCTTCAGAAATCCTTGGATACTGAACTTCATTTGAGCACTGCCTACCACCCTCAAACAGATGGAAAATCAAAACAAAGTATTCAAACCTTATAATACATGTTGAGATCCTTCTCACTTGACTTTCAGGGTATTTGGGATCAATATTTACCTTTGGTAAAATTTTCCTATAACAATAGCTTCCATTCGAGTATTCAGATGGAACCATATGAAGCGTTATACGGAAAGAGATGTCGCACACCAACCTGTTGGGATGACGTTGGTGAAAGAAAACTTGTAGTCCTAGAACTGGTGGAGGAAACGATGTAAAAGGTGAAGGTAATCCAAAACCATATCAAAGCAGCTCAAAGTAGGCAGAAGAGCTATGCCGATAATCGAAGGAAGGATTTGGAATTTCAAGTCAGTGATCATGTTTTCCTGAAGGTATCTCCATGGAAGGGAGTCATACATTTTCGTAAGAAAGGTAAATTAATTCCCAGGTACATCAGACCTTTCGAAATTCTAGAACAAATTGGGGTTGTAGCTTACCGTTTGGTAATGCCACCAAATCTCTCCAAAGTTCACGATGTGTTCCACGTATCACTATTGAGGAAATACATGCCTGACCTAACGCATGTACTCACCTATGAGGAATTAGAACTAGAGCCCAATCTGTCTTATTGCGAAGATCCAGTCAAGATTCTTGATACAAGAGAATAAGTACTGAGAAACCAGATGACTCGTCTGGTAAAAGTCTTGTGGAGAAACCATAAGATGGAAGAGGCAATGTGGGAACCCGAGGAACTTATGATGAAGAACCACCTGAGTCTTTTCATGTGGTAGTATTCTAGAAATTTTGAGGACGAAATTATTTGAAGGAGGGGAGAATGTAACACCCCAAGCTTCTACGGTACACTTCTCTTTGAATAATACAATAGCGTGTGTTGTATGCAACATTGAGTTCTAACACACCACAACCAATCAAACTAGTCGTTATGAATAGTAATACCTACTTTTTAAAATTTTAGAAAATTTATCTCTCAAAATGGACTTCATTTTTGGATTCGCAGTATCAAATTTAGCCTAAGGAGAAATTTTGTTACTTTTCAGATAACTTTAATATTTTGATGAATAGTGAAAATTACTAAATTTTAATTAAAAACAACTTTTTTAATCAAAATAATTAATAGTGATAAATTATGAATTTGAGTGGTTTAAAAGTATATTTAGAATATATTTTTACTATTTAATATAATTTTGGTCATTGGACATACTTTAACAATTAAACCGGACATAAACAAGTATCAATCTTTTGATAGTTATTATATCTTAAAAACACGTTTTTTATTTTGACAACGGGAATTAATTTTAAATTAATTTCTGCCACTTCTGTGTTTTGAATTTGTAAAAATGGATTCCATATTTGGAATCAGAATTTCCAAATTGTGTAAATAGGTAACTTTTATTTTTAGACATTTTGAATAATTATATCGGTAAATATTTTATTTACCATGGTTAAAGGGTAAATCCGGTAAATAAGGGTTAAAAAAATAATATTATAATAATACTAAATTATCCTAAAACGTATCCTAACCTTATTGGTGGATAAATTTCCGACCATGGGCATCTTTGGGTCGATTTTGGGACCCCATGGAGCCACTTGTAGGTGATAGGGACACTCTATTTTAATTAAGTTAAAATAAATACAAAAATGACATAAGCATATATCGTTTAGCAAAACAATTTTTACATAGGGTTATATATGTTTTATTTTCAACTATAAATATTAATTATAAAGATAAAAAGATTTTATACATAATGGTATTTTATTTATAATTTTTAGACATTATATAATTTAATTTATTTATGACACAATGGTGATGCAGTAATTACCTAATTAATGAAAAATTAGAATAATTGATATTATAAATACCCAAATAAATGTAATTTGAGACTTTTTATAAATACCAATAATTTTCTAGGATAATATGACATGTTAGGATTTATTTAATTAACTTTTTTCGAATTAATAATTCTGTGATGATTTTCACAAAAATTAATTATTGAATTGATTCAAAATTGATACAAAAGAGTTTTTAAAAAAAATATTATATTATTAATTGATATTAAATTCCTAAAAATATAAGGTTCTGCCAAGAGACTTATATCATGATAGGTGTATTATTAATAGACCACTTGGGAGTCGCTTGGATGTATATAGTGAGTTTATTAACCATATAATATAAAAATACAAAGAGACATTGTAAAAGTGAAACTAATTAACTAAGAGTTAATACTTAACGATAAGGTTAATATAGTAACCCAACCCTGTCTAAATCCTATTGGTTGAGTAGTTTCCCACATATCCCCACCTTAAACTTTAAATAATCCACTTTGGAGCCATTAGAAACTGAATATGAATTTATTATAAAATAATATTTCTAGCTTTTCCAAAGGTTCCCCTCACCCGTCTTATAAAAGGGCACTCCCCCTTCTCATTAATTCCCGCCTTTAAAGCCTTTTGGTTCGGCCAAACCCTACCCAAAAACTCTCTCAACTTCCCTCACTTCATCCTAGAGGCCTTCCTTTAGTCAGAAATCCATTCTAAGGAGCCATTTTGATCAAATCAAAAGGAAGAACCCGAAGAAGAGGTAATGATTTCACCACCCCTTTTCAAGTTCCTTTCTTCTTCCACTTATTCTATCATTGTTATTACCATTCTAAAATAATGAATCCAGTATCTCATATATACTGTAATATTATTATAAATATGGTACAACCATATTCAGTATTCTATCCATCCTTTGAATGACATGTCACCACACGTGCGTACGTACGGCTTACTGTCTCCACATCGTGGTGTAATTGTTATTCAATATATTATTATTTGGATGGGTATAATAATGATTTTTAATTCATGTAAATAATAAATATAACATTATAATGAATCTTTATATATGATATAACATCCAATTATATATTATTTTAATATCAAAATAATGATATTGTCGCTCGTGCGTACGTACGGACTACCGTCTCCACGAACGCAATGAGATTCATTCTCCATCGTATCCATTCAAGTATAATTATCATTTGATGATTTAAAAATAATGTTTAAGGAATTGATATCATTATGTATATGAATAATATACAACCTATCCATAACAAACACGACTTACATAACAAAACATATAAAAGAAAATGAGTAAGTTAACACCCGAAACAACGATAATACTAAGATATTATTAACAAAGAAATGTTAAAAGATCATATATGATAACATAATAATGTATATGATTATTGTATAATTTAATAACAATTATTTCACCATTATACAGGAGGTTAACCTACCCCCAACCAAGGAAAAGTACAAGGTAAGGGTTTATTTCCCAATCTCTTCATTATCTGAGGTTGTTTATACGTAATAATCTACTGGGAATACTTTATCATCCACATCCATGTTTCTTAAAAATGTATTTCAAAACATTTTTACTATTTACTAGAATATGGGTTAAAGTCATTTATACCCTTGTTTACTTTTATAATTGGTTTATAAAAGAATCTTTCCCTCGTTTTCCAAACAAGGTCCTTTTTAACCTTTTCGACAGAATTAAGGTAAGAATGTTTTTTTAACTTATACGGTGGGTGCGGCTGTTTTCCGCTGTTATAAAATCATCGAAGCTTCCCTTACAAGCTTATAAGAAAATTCTCAAAGTAAATGTTTTATTTTATAATTATGTCACTACTGGAAATTCGGGCTATAGCCACGGTTATAAACCGTGACTATAGGTAATAGCCACGGTTTGAGGAACTGTGGCTAAGTTTGGCGTGGCTATAGGCCCAGACCTGTAGCCACGGTTCAAACCATGGTTGTATACTTAATGCCACGGTTTCAACCATGGCTATATTAGACGTCAGACAGGCTTTATAGCCACGGTTGGAAACCGTGGAGTTAGGTCTATAGTCACGGTTAAAAACCACAACAATAAACCAATAGCCAAGATTTAAAATCGTGGCTATAGGGTGTGCACATACATAAAAAAAATACCCCCCCCCCCAACCCCCTGGACACCCTCGGGACACCCCACTGGACACCCCCTGGAAACCCCCTGGACACCCCCTGACACCCCCTGACACCCCCCTGACACCCCCTGGACACCACCATGGACACCCCCCTGGACACCCCCTGGACACCCCCTGGACACCCCCATGGACACCCCCTGGACACCCCCTAGACACCCCCCTAAACACCTCCTGCACCCCTCCCCTATGCCTTGAAGACCCCCCTACCCTCCTCCCCACTGCCTTGTAGACACCCCCTACCAGTCCCCCTGCCCCCTGCCCCCTGCCAGTCCCCCTGCTTGTCCCCCTGCCCCCTGCCAGTCCCCCCTGCCCCCTGCCACACCCCCTGCTAGTCCCCCTCTGCCACCCCCTGCCAGTCCCCCCCTGCCCCCTTCCACCCACCTGCTTGTCCCCCTGCTTGTCCCCCTGCCAGCCCCCCTGCCCCTTGCTAGTCCCCCCCCCCCCCCTGCCCCTTGCTAGTCCCCCCCTACCACCCCCCTGCCCCCTGCCCCTGCTAGTCCCCCTGCCACTCCCCTACTTGTCCCCCCCGCCCCCTGCCCCCTGCCACCCCCTGCCATCCCCCCCTGCTTGTCCCCCTGCCAGCCCACCCCCCTACCCCCTAACAGTCCCCCCTGCCCCCCCCCCACCCCAGCCCCCTGCTAGTCCCCCCTTCCACCCCCTGCCAGTCCCCCCTGCCCCCTGCAACCCCCCAGCCCACCTGCACCACCCCCCCCCCCCCCCCCCCGCAGCCCATCTGCACTAGCCCCCAACCCCAGCCCCCAGCTGCACTAGTCCACCCCCAGCCCAGCTGCACCAGTCTCCCCCACCCTCCCCAGCCCCCTGCACCACCCCCCAGCCACCTGCTACCCCCAGCCCACCTCCACCCCCCCCCCACAGCCCACCTGCACTAGACCCCAACCCCAACCCCTAGCTGCACCAGCCCCCCCCCCCCAGCCCCCTGCCACCCCCCAGCCCACCAGCACCAGTCCCCCCCCCCCTGCAGCCCACCTGCACCATCCCCCAACCCGAGCCCCTAGCTGCACCCCCCCCCCAGCCCCCTGCTACCCCAACCCACCTGCACCTGTCCCCCCTCCCCAGCCCCCCTGCACTGGCCCAAGGATCCTACATTGTTTCACCAAGGGGCTACATGGTTTAGACTTGGCTATGCGCAACTCATGATAAAAAATTGTGTTCAATTCAAAATGAACTTAAAATTATCCTCACGAAGGGAGGTCATACTATTTTCCTCAAACCATGCACCTTAACCATGAAGAGTATGGAAACCTCAAAAATTTCCATGTTATGACCTGGAACTCCATGGAGATAAAAACCAAAACTCTACTTAACCAAATAACAATAAAAGAACTATGTAGTGACATAGGGGCTATCATAAACTCCCCACCATGCTACTTTTACTCCTAGAATTTCCTTGGTCAAAACTAGAGACAAAGGAAAAGAGATGCAAAGGAAAACAGAACTAGCACACTGTGACCAGAATTTTTCTCGTACATTGTATCTTTTACGGCCTCTCTCAATGTCTCCCAACATTGTGCAAGTCTTACCACTTCTGATCTACATATTCATGTTACACATTAGGGGGTGAAACAAGATAAAATAGAACTAGCACGGTAAACTTCAAATAAGTGAAATCTTGGTGTGAAGTGATGTAAAGGTAAAAAATCTCACATTGTTGTGCCCTATGACACCCACTAGACCCCCTGGACACCCCCTAGACCCCCCTGGACACCCCCTAGACCCCCCTGGACACCTTCCACTGGACACCCCCACCCTTGGACACCTTCCACTGGACACCCCCTGCCCCCTGCTAGTTCCCCCCTGCCACCCCCTGCTTGCCCCCTGCCAGCCAGCCCCCTACCACCCCCTGCTTGTCCCCCTGCCTTTCCCCCCTGCCCCATGCTAGTCCCCCCTGCCACCCCCTGCCCCATGCTAGTCCCCCACTGCCACCCCCCTGCCAGCCCCCCTGCCCCCTGCTAGTTCCCCCCCTGCCACCCCCTGCTTGCCCCTGCCAGCCAGCCCCCCCTGCCACCCCCCTGCTTTTCCCCCTACCTTTCCCCCCTTGCTAGCCACCCCCCCTGCCACCCCCCTGCCACCCCCTGCTTGTCCCCCCTGCCTTTCCCCCCTGCCAGCCAGCCCCCCTGCCACCCCCTTCTTGTCCCCCTGCCTGGACACCCCTCCCCCCTGCCACCCCCCTGCTTGTCCCCCTGCCTTTCCCCCCTGCCCCATGCTAGTCCCCCCTACCACCCCCTGCCAGCCCCCCCCCCCCCTGCCCCCTACCCCCTGCTAGTTCCCCCCTGCCACCCCCTGCTTTCCCCCCTTCCAGCCAGCCCCCCCCCCCCATGCCCCCTACCAGTCCCCCCCCCCCTGCCACCCACTGCCAGTCCCCCCCTGCTAGTCCCCCTGCCAGCCCCCCTGCCCCCTGCCAGCCCCCTGCCCCCTGCCAGGCCCCCTGCCCCCTACTAGTCCCCCTGCCCCCTGCCCTCTGCCAGCCCCCCCCCCCTGGACAGCCCTCTTTCACCCCTTGCAACCCCTTGGACAGCC
Source organism: Viscum album (assembly GCA_963277665.1). NCBI lineage: Eukaryota > Viridiplantae > Streptophyta > Magnoliopsida > Santalales > Viscaceae > Viscum > Viscum album. The sequence continues at coordinate 1,209,771,638 of OY728166.1, forward strand.
CCCTTGAACACCCCCTGCACCCCCCATGCCCCCCTTAGTCCCCCATGCCCCCCTGCACCCCACTGGACAGCCCCCATGCCCTAACTGGACAGCCCCACTAGACAGCCCCACTAGACACCCCCTGCACCCCCTGGACATCCCTCCCCCCTGCCGGACACCCCTCCCCCTGCTTGGACAGCCCCTCCCTCTTTTGGACACCCCTCCCCCTGCTGGACACCCCTACCCCCTTCCCCCTTCCCCTGCCCCCTGCCCCCTGCCCCCTGCCCCTTCACCCCACTGGACAGCCCCCATGCCCCAACTGGACCTCCCCACTGGACACACATCCACCCCTGAAGAACTACCCCTGAATGTTGATTTCCCAAATGAGGCTACCCTCTTAGTGGATCATGTCAAAGAGTATTAGAAAACATATTTTGATGGTGATTTTCAAAGATCGACTAAATAATGCTTAATAATTCTAATCTTAATTGAGTAGGCTTGGTGGTTGTCTTTATCACACCAACACAAGACCCTGGACACCCCAGGACAGACCCCCCAGGACATCCCCCCACCCCCCAGACCCTTGACACCCCAGGATAGACCCCCCCCCCCCAACAAATTCTCTTCCAATGGAATAAAATATTACAAAAAATATATATAAACCTTCTCTCTCCTCTTGTGGCATCCAGGTGTCCAGGTGGTTAATAATTTTGTTGAGGTGAGGTTGTGGACTCATGGGGGCAAGCATGAAGGAAACTAAGTTGGACTAGATTTTAAGTAGGCTGCTCTTGTTTTTCTGAAGTGGTAGGGCTGATTGGGTCTAAAATAAGTGAGTTGGAACAGGAATTTAGATGAGGGCTTCAAATGTTAAGGGCTCTGGTTTAATTGGTTAGAATTGGGTGAGGTTTGGAATGGTTTTAAAGTGGGATTCCTGGTGGAAAATGTGGGGTTGGTGGCTTAGAAGTTGAGAGGTGGGTAGGCCTGATTGGTGGTCAAGTTGTGGATGGGTTTCCTAGGTGGATTGAAAAATGGTGGGGGACTGGGAAGTAGTTCATAGTGGCTAAATTAAAGTGGGATCTTGGAATTATAGTATGGATTGATTTTGGATTTTTTAGTGAGAGTGGAAATGGCCCTGGAATAGCTGGTTTGATTTTGGTGGGTTTGCCATGGGATTTTTATAGTGCATCAAAAAATAGTCACTAGTAGGGCTTGGTTTGGTGTGAAATTCAGTCAAACGGTTGTGGGAACCATCATGGAAGCAACTACCAAATACAGACCAGAGCTAGTCTCCTCTACAGTGAAGACCCTTCATGGAAACTCTTCAAGCAAACCAGGTCTCCAGTTGCATCTTTTTCCATAACAAACAATCCCTGTTTGCATAGGCCCAAATAGACCTCCCTTTGCCAGCTTGTGGGGGAAATGTGGGAACTCCAGCATGAAATAGGCCCTCAGAATAGAACAGCCTCTTTGTAATTGCATCAAACAGATTGTGTGCAGCCTTTAAAACTCAACTTGGCAGTGATCATCCTCCTCCAATGAGTGCTACATGAGATGTGGGAATTATGGAAGAAATTTCATCTAAAACAGCCAAAAGCAGACATTGAATTTCCATCACAACAGGCTGATCCGGTTCAGACGACATGTGAAGATGATGAGGATGATATGGTTCGGACAACATGTGAAGAGGATGAGGAAAAAGAATAATTACCGAACAAATATTATGTGATACATGTATAATAAAATATGCCAGACAATTCCAAACCAATGTTTTCAATTGAATTGAGCCTTTGTACCACCTGCTATGCACGTTTTGTGGAAAGATGGATGATAGGTAGAGCTGAGAGGAGATATAGTTTAGGAATGAGGAAATACGAAAAATTATAGAGCTAACCATTCAATGTTTCTCTAAGGAGGAGTAACCGCCGCAGGGTGTCATCCTGGAGCAGGGCCAAATCACGGCGTGACCGCGGCGTGACCGCGGCGTGACCGCGGTGTGACTGCGGCATGACCGCGGCGTGACCGCGGCGTGACCACGGCGTGACCGCCACAGGGTGTCATCCTGGAGGAGTAACCGCCGTAGGGTGTCGTCCTGGAGCAGGGCCAAATCACGGCGTGACCACGGCGTGACCGCGGAGTGACCACGGCGTGACCGCGGTGTGACCGCGGCGTGACCGTGGCGTGACCGCCGCAGGGTGTTGTCCTGGAGGAGTAACCGTTGCAGGGTGTCGTCCTGGAGAAGGGCCAAATCATGGCGTGACCACGGCGTGACCGCCGCAGGGTGTCGTCCTAGAGGAGTAACCGCCGCAGGGTGTCGTCCTGGAGCAGGGCCAAATCACGGTGTGACCGCGGCGTGAACGCGGTGTGACCGCGGCGTGACCGCCGTAGGGTGTCGTCCGGGAGGAGTAACCACTACAGGGTGTCGTCCTGGAGCGGGGCCAAATCACGGCGTGACCGCGGCGTGACCGCGGCGTGACCGCGGCGTGACCGCGGTGTGACCGCGGCGTGAATGATACCCACTAGTTACTATATTAACAACTTCAACACATATTCATGGATTTTAATGTAGATGCATGTTAACATTTGAAGTTCAAAAATGATTATTAGTAAAACATTAAAATAAGCATACACACCAGAATTTCAATACAAAAAGGTAGTAAAAAAGGAAGCAACAACCAACAGATTTAACAAGATGATTTCAGAATACAAAATTTATTAAAAGGCAACTTCCAACCATTTATTTCAACTAAAAAAAAGAAGTGAATTTTCAAGTTTAAGTAGAAAAATCACAGAATTTAAACTATTACTCCCATGGTGTAGATGCTCTATTCATTTGAGATCATTGGAAAAAATTTCCCTTCTTTTCTTGTTGAATAAATACCTTTGGTTTACAAAATTTCATCTTCTATAAGTGTAAACATATACATTAATTTATAAAATTTAAAGTTCAAAACATAACAAAAAAAGAGTAAAAACTAAGGTAGATTGGTTCAACTATAAAAATCGCTGAATCTATACTTCAATAGGATGTAAAATTATGCTCAAAACTGCACCCCTCCACCCTCCCCCCTCCCCCCTGCCCCCTCCCCCCTCCCCCCTGCCCCCTTCCCCCCTCCAACCTACCCGCCTGCCCCCTGCAACGTGCCCCCTTCCCCCCCGAAACCTTCCCCCCTGACCCCTGCCCCCTGCCCCCTGCCCCCTGCCCCCCTGCAACCTGCCCCCCTGCCCCCCTGCAACCTGCCCCCTACCCCATGCCCCCTACCCCCCTCCAACCTGCCCCCTGCCCCCTTCCCCCCTCCAACTCGCCCCTGCCCCCTGCCCCCTACAACCTTCCTCTTTCCCCCCTGTAACTTGCCCCCCTTCCCCCTGCCCCCTGCCCCCCTCCAACCTACCCCCTTCCCCCCTGCCCCCCCGCCCCCTGCCCCCCTCCAACCTACCCCCCTTCCCCCTACAACCTTCCCCCTGCCCCCCTGAAACTACTTATTTTGTTATGCGAGGACATCTAAGGCATGGACGCACCATGCTGAAATTTTTATTGAATTCTGCTACTTGTTGAATAATATTTATCTAGGAAAATTATTCTCATAGAGCATAATTTGATTTCTCGACAATTTTTGTTAGCTCGAAGGTATTGAGAATGACCCTCGAGCCTTTCCACAGGCCGACTTGGGTTCTCGGATCAGGGGTAATCCAATTTAGTTTGTGGAAAATGGTGTTTATAAATTATGTTTGGTAAAATTAAAACTTCGAGGTTGGAATGGATGTTCAAGTTTTAAAAGTTCCAAAATACCCTCCTCTTCTTCCTCAACCCCCACATCTTCTTCTTACCCAACCCCATGTCCCAAAGCTTGACAGCAACCCTCACCATAGATGAACCTGTTTCTAATCCTAGTTCTATGATCATACCGTAATTTGAGACCCTGGTGAGCTTCATTGAAAGGATGGTGATGGCCTAAAAAACACATCCTGTATAAAATTGATCTCCATCCTTCATCACTTTGGAGCAACCTGAACATTAACACTCTCAATTAGTTATCAAGAACAAATCATTAGAACATTGTTGCTCAAAAATATGAGGTGCATTTAAGGATGTTAAATTACCAATGGTTTAATTATTACCAACTGAAAAAATTAGGAAACAATATAAATTCATCACCCACATCTAATAATTTTATTATTAAATGAATTTAGTTGTGGTACTCTACCTCAATAACATGCACTACTATGATCCCTTGTAACCCATCTAACCCAAAAAAACTAAGAGGTAATAGAAAATTTTTTATAATATCATAGTCCGATGCTCCTCGATATATAGAATAGATACTCCCCTATAGATAAGAGTTTCCTCGCAATAGTTTTTACAGTGTAGAAGTTGTGATATTATATATAGAATCATGATACTCCCCTGAATGTTGATTTCCCAAATGAGGCTACCATCTTAGTGGATCATGTCAAAGAGTATTAGAAAACATATTTTGATGGTGATTTTCAAAGATCGACTGAAATAATGCTTAATAATTCCAATCTTAATTGTGTAGGCCAGGTGGTTGTCTTTATCACACCAACACAAGACATCCAATCATAATTTTTCCTATTTTTATAAGGTTTCACTGATGATGAGGCAAATTATTAGGCTCTCATTACTGGTCATAAGTTATCAGATGATATTTATTTCCCCAAAATGGATATGAAGGGAGAATCCAAGTTAGCCCTCAAATATATTAATGGTGACTGCGGCGTGACCGCGGGGTGACCGCGGCGTGACCGCGGCGTGACCGCGGTGTGACCGCAGCGTGACCGCAGCGTGTTGGCCTAATACAGCGACATTCGCGGGGCAGCATCTTCCATCCAGGAGCGAAGGGAGCAGGAGGAGGCTGGAATGCGGGTGGAAGGGGGTTGGTTGCAGGTGTTGGGGGGATGGTGCGGGCTGATTTGAAGGTGGTGGGGGGGGGGGCTGTTGCGGGCTGGAATGTTGGTGGCAGCGGGCTGAAATGAAGGTGGAAGGGGGCTGGTGTGGGCTGGATGTGGCTGGAGCAGGGCCAAATCACGGCGTGACTGCGGCGTGACCGCGGTGTGACTGCGGAGTGACCGCGGCATGGCCGCGGCGTGACCTCGGCGTGACCGCGGCGTGATCGCGGCGTGACCGCGGTGTGACCGCGGCGTGGCCGAAGCGTGTTGGCCCAATCCATCGACATCCGCAGGGCAGCATCTTCCGGCCAGGAGCGAAGGGAGCGGGAGGAGGCTAGAATTCGGGTGGAAGGGGGCTAGTTGCAGGTGTTGGGGGGATGATGCGGGCTGATTCGAAGGTGGTGGGGGGGGGGGGGGCTGTTGCGGGATGGAATGATGGTGGCAGCAGGATGAAATGAAGGTGGAAGGGGGCTGGTGTGGGCTGGATGTGGCTGGAGCAAGGCCAAATCACGGCATGATGCGGCGTGACCGCGGCGTGACCGCGGCGTGACCGCAGTGTGTTGGCCCGATCCAGCGACATCCGTGGGGAAACATCTTTTGGCCAGGAGCGAAGGGAGCGGGAGGAGGCTAGAATGTGGGTGGAAGGGGGCTGGTTGCAGGTGTTGTGGGGATGGTGTGGGCTGATTCGAAGGTGGTGGGGGGGGGGGGGGCTGTTGCGGGCTGGAATGCTGGTGGAAGTAGGCTGAAATGAAGGTGGAAGGGGGCTGGTGTGGGCTGGATGTGGCTAGAGCAGGGCCAACTCATGGCGTGACCGCGGCGTGACCGCGGCGTGACCGCGGTGTGACCACGGCGTGACCACAACATGTCCGCAGAGTGACCGCAAAGTGACCGCGGCGTGACCGCGGCATGATCGCAACATGTTGGCCCAATCCAGCGACATCCGCGGGGCAACATCTTCAGACCCGGAGTGAAGGGAGCGGGAGGAGGATGGAATGCTGGTTGAAAGGGGCTAGTTTCAGGTGTTGGGGGGATGGTGTGGTCTGATTCGAAGGCGGCAGGGGGGGTGTTGCGGGCAGGGGGGATGTTCAGACATAAATACACTGACCGACATGCTCAGATAAACCAAGACTCCATTGCTCGGATAGAGGCGATCTAGCAATACTTCTGCATGCAGTAACTATCAGAAGGTTATAATCATAGATGAAATGGTTCAAGATAACCAGACACAGTATGAGAATTTTAATGTAAAACAACCAAATGAAGGGGTCGTGCAATGACACGAATGGGCAGACTGAGAATATCGGATTGATCATCGGATGGAGTACACTGTAATCAGAGGAAATAATATGCGCTGTGAGAATACAATATGAAATGGAGGATCATCGGATGGTCCAATAAAATTGTACGCTAAGTTGACACCCTATGATCAGACGATTCAGGTATAACATAACCGGTAGTAGAAAAGTTGAAAGAATATGATATGAATCTACAGACACAAGAGTTGGAGCACCAAAAAAAATGCAACTACTGATGATCATGTGATAATAATACAATCGAGCTGAGTAATAAATACAATAAATCAGCTAATAATCATATAACTCCCTTGAAAGTATAGAGAATAGTTGATGTTCAATGTATAAAGAATGATATGTTAGATTTGGATGCATGGAGAAATTAAATTGCATAAGATAAAATTATATTTTTCATTAAGAGAATATTTTGAAAAGTACATTTACAATTTTGTAATTTGAATAAAGAATTTAGAGTACATAAAAAAAATCATGATGGAATAAGTTATTACATACCGTTAGGTACAATGATGACATTGATATATTACTTGAGTCAGTTGTTTGGGATCTTGCACCAGAAGAAGCATCCTATAAGCAGATAAACGGTAATGTCAAATTGAATGACTACTCATATATTGAACATAGGTGGCTGAAAGCATCTAATAATCTACACTCATGTAAGCATATCCTCATTCTTATGCTTGTGAATAGAAACAATTCATCCTTGTTAACTTGTAAGCATGCCTTATCTCTCTTTTAATATCATGCTCAACAAAAGCATATTATCAGGTGATGCACCAACCATTGCAAAGAGCATAAAAACATGGGTTTGAAAATATAAAAAGTATAACATGATTAATAGGTAGGAAGCTTCTATGGACCTACCACTACATGCTAAAGTGTCAAACTATGATGTAGAATACTGAAATATGCTTCTGTTTTCAGGAATCTTTAAAACTAATGGGTATGTTGATCATAGGGAATGAGCTAATATTGCAAGTTTACCAATATATTCCAGAAGAAAATAGGGATTATGCACATACCCTCACCACTTCACAAGAATACCATTAGCATATCCTGGTATAAAATGGAGGGATACATTCAGAATATTTCAATGCTTCAATCGAATATGTCTTCCAGTATATTATTGTGACAAAAAATGTATTGGCCATTATTATCGTAACGGAAGGAGGGAATGGAGATGAGTCACAATGGAGGGAGGGTTTCTAAACCCATGGATAAAATGAGAGGAGGTCGGTACCGTGGGTTTTTCTACTCTAAAGCCACATTTTTAAAAAAAGTGAGGCAATATCTTAACTTATAGTCATTGATGGTAGTTGTGCATTTTAATATCATGATGCCAAGACATGTAAAGTTATAGAATTTTGTAGTTGAGCCCATGGTAGGGGACTTGGGCATTGATAATTATGCAAGGATAAAAATCAATCGACATATAGTTCATAAAGGGGTCATTATATGATTTTCAAATATCTATCTCATGTGCAGTGAATAGTCAATGAAATTGAAGGAGAGATATGGTAGATATTCTTGAAGTCTGGATCTATGAGGTTTAGAGATAATGCCTTAACATCAATGGATGAATCTTAAACAGAATCTAGCATAAGAAAAAAAACAATAGCAAGTGACAAAAAATAATTACTAATTGTCCCTATCAATGATGGAACCAATTAAGTAGTCATAGAGATGATGACATCACTGAAGGGGTTATTCAAATGAGAAAGACAGTGAAGAAATCCTTACAGTTTGGAAAGGACAGAAAGATTTCGAAACATATCAGGAAGTTGGCCCTGAAATTGGTTGTGACTGATGTTTCTATGATCAAATGAAAAAGAAATCTGGTAAACATCTTGAATTAAGAGAGTGAAGATGAATATGATATTCCAAGAAATTACTTGAAGAATAAGGCATAAAATTATTCTTTTAATGGGAAAGGTAAGAATTTATCTAAGTTTAAGATGTGAAACTTTTTATCTAAGTGTGTAGATAGTAATTTTAGTAAGGATAATGAAGAGGTGGAATCATCTAGTGAAGATGGTGAAATGATACTAACTGAAAAGGTGAATAATGAAGTATTCAAAAGTGATGATAGAAGCAATGATGAAAATGAAAGAGATATAAAAATAGAGTGAAGATGAAGATGATATTCCAAGAAATTACTTGAATAATAAGGCATAAAATTATTCTCTTAATGGGAAAGGTAAGAATTTATCTAAGTTTAAGATGTGAAACTTTTTATCTAAGTGTGAAGATAGTGATTTTATTAAGGATAATGAAGAGGTAGAATCATCTAGTGAAGATGGTAAAATGATACTAACTGAGAAGGTGAATAATGAAGTATTCAAAAGTGAGGATAGAAGCAATGATGAAAATGAAAGAGATATAAAAATAGAGTTCATGCTGAAAAAGAAACTTAAATAGTGTCTCTTGAAGATTTCTCACTTAGAAATAAAGAAAGGTTTTAAGAATGATGGTCAATTATCTATCAACAATGACATCATACATGCTAATTTTGCATTCAATTATAAGAAGGATGGTCAATTATAAAAATGATTGACCATACTTTTTACCATCTTATGGACATCATCTCCACAATGAAATCATCCAAACCTCTATATAATTGACCATCTTATGGATCATTTTTATAATTGACCATCCATCTTAAAACTTTTTATAATCTATCAACAATGACATCATAAGAATATCTCATTCCCTTAGTCACTTCATGGGAAATTTTAAAAGCACTTGGAATAGATTAAGCCCATTCCAAGCATTAAAACCATCCAAACACCATTTTGAGCTTACTAAGAGCATGAAATATGCTTTTAAATTCATAAAGAAGCATTTAAAACACTCAATCAATTTATAACACATAATACAAGGGAGTTTCAAAGTAACACCTACCTAAAATCAATGGCGGGTGAGCTGGAACCGTCCGAAACACATAGCCTTTAGTGGAAGATTACCAAAAAAGTATGAACATACCCACGTGAGCCCTAGAAACAAATAGAACATCAAGAATTGGCCAAATCGGAACCCCAAGTGTTTTACCAAACTAAAATCACAACGGGGAAGGAAGAAAAATGCAGGGAAAAGGAGGGATAATTGAAGTAGAGGCCATACCTTGAAGAATCAGCCATGAATCACTATGAAATCACAAAAAAAATGCAAGAGGAGAGGTGGTCAGAGGAGGGAGGTGCGCATGACTATGGGATCTCATGCAGGAGGTGGGCTAACAGTGTCGGAGGAGGAGGGTCGCGGTGAGGTTGGGGGGGCGTCGGCAGAGAGGTGGGGAGATCGTGTTGGCCAGGAGGTGGGCTGGCAGTGTTGGAGCCGCGTCGATAGGGAGGCGTCGGAGCGCGTCGGTGGGGAGTCGTACGGACTGCATCAGAGACGGAGGAGGAGGAGGAGGAATCGCGGGGGGGGGGGGGGGGGGGGGGGGGAGGGGAGGAGGAGCGGTGAAGGAGGAGGTGGAATAATCACGACGGAAGAGGGAGCGGGTATATGGGAGAGGGAGGAAACCGTGAGCTACCTATAGCCACGCTTATAAAACTATTGTGGCTATATCACATTCATATTTATATTCATTCAATAGAAGTATATAATTCATTTAAACCCCATACCTTTGAACCAGTCTCCTAATTTTGGTTGATCTCATCAACTGAATCATATTTTCTAAACTACTCGACTTAGTTTTTCCTACATGTATACACCACAACATCTACCAAACACTAACATCATTATATGGTAGAATTCAATGTATAAACCAAGAATAAAATTTACATTTAAAATGTACCTCAATATCAGTATCATCAAAACCATTACGACCCTCATCATCTCTTTTAGAAACACCAACATCATCATCTCCTCCTCTCAGACCACCATCGTCATCAACATCTGCATTGACATATGCACCTAAATCAATTGCAGGAGAAGAATAATCCTCATAAACCAAACACAAATAAATGAGAATACATTTAATTAATTAAAACACATTTAATTAATGAAAACACATTTAATTAATGAAAACATAAAAATGTTATCACTAAAATTAACAAATCAATCCAGATTTATTTTACTCACAGAAAATCATACAAAATGTGAAAAGTGAATCACAAGTTAGAGACATCAACCTCAAGTAAGGTTAATAATAAAAACACAAACAAGGAATCCAAGGAAGTGACTACTGACAATGGCAATGAAAAGGTCCCCTGCCCTGCCAAGTCCAAGTAATCTGTGAAAAAGGATGATGTTGCTAGCCCTTCAATGGACTTACAACAAACACAAGGTGTGACTTCAAAAAAATATTGTCTCCTGAAACTTTCTCCTACAGTGGGAAGTGGAGTTAAAAAATTTCTTGAAAATGATAGGGCGCTACATGTTCCTATAAATCTGCAAGTTTTGAGTTTGAGCATTAACCCTCCTATGGTGGGAAGTGAAGTTAATCACTCTACTACTGAATTTGGACCTAAACTGGTGCCCAGTGCTCACCCTGATAGTACTATTGTTGGAACTTCCATAGAAGTTCATGGCATGGATGTTCAACCCACTTGTGTAGAATCTAAGTTTCCCATCGATGAGTAGTTACTGGAAAAGTTTAAGATACCCAGCACAATGGAAGGGATGATTTCCACCCAAAGTCATCCATCTCAAAGTGGAAAGAATCTGAGACTAAGAATCCAGCCTGATTCTGATATGATGAAAGAGTTAACTCCTTCTCGAGAGGAGGAAAATTCTGCTCTAAAAAAGGGCTCCCTTCTGAACCCCATCTCTATTTTGGGTGTTTCCAAGCCAATTGGACAAACACACAATGTGACGGAGTCGAATACAATGCCTCCTCTAGCAAGAGAGGCACATACACCTATGAAGAATGTTGAACTATTGAGATCAAAGGTTTCTACCTCTCTTACAAGCAGTTCCCCACCTCAAGCATCAAGGACCCGGACAAACAGAAATGTTGTTACTCATAACACTTTTGAAATCCTTTCCTTGCATAGCAGTGATGATTATGCGAATAAAAGTGACAGAGTGAATAAAGAGGAAACCATAAAGACTAATGCTATTGTGGAGCACCTTGATGATGCTAATGGTGAAGGTCCATGGATACAAACCAGGACCGGGAGGAGAGGTCAGAACTCTCACGGCATGGGTGGAAGACTTCCTTTTCATAGTATGAATACCCATTCTAAAATGGGTTTATGTATTTTTAAGTGTTGTGTTCTTGTATTTCCTCTGAACTTTATTATTATTTTTTATAATTAAAATAAAGAGGCCTTTGTGCCCTTAAAAAAATTCCTATTAATATAGATGTTATAGTTAACTACTCTCATAAACCTCAAAAAAAATTGAACATTTTCAAGCCTTGAGTTCCAAGCTACGTGTACTTGTTTTAAGCCACAAAAACCATTCTTAAAAATGAACAATTTATTATCATCATCATTTCTTTGAAATCCACATAGTTGACCAATTTAAACTTCCTTAAAAAACTCCAATGAGAAAAGAATACTTTTTATTGTATACATTAGATATACCTTGATATTCTCTAAATAACTATGGTAAGAAACAATTTGATAAACTCAATACAATAAATTGGTGAAAATATTTTATCTACAACCACCCTACCAATCAATGAATATCCCTTTCACAAAATTCTGACTATGAATTTTATAACTTCTCTATTTTCATTAAGCATATTTATGAATACTTGTTTCGTAAATATGATATTTTCATCTATTGTTTGTGGAACAAATTTCTACATGGCATTATTTTCTGTCTAATTTAACTCCTCATTCATATCTTTAATACAATTTTAATCATTGGATGCTTAATCAAATCTTTTTTACTCAAATAAATATAAGAGGTCATTTCTTTTAATTCTATACATCATCCTAGTTTATACTACAACAGATTTGTCTCCCAAAATGTTCTCTTCATCAATATGTTTAGTTCTAGTAAATATTTTATGTGTAATTGGAATCTTTATGTCTTTTTCTTTCTCATATTCATCAAAAAATTCTATGATGGAGTCCTCACTAACCCTAAGAGACTCTCTATGCTCTTGTAAAGATTCACTTTTCTCTACATTATCTTCAATGCTCCTGTCATAGATTCCTTTTTCTTTCCAATCCATTATTACAAATTTTATTTCCAAAATTTTAATGAGAATCTTATTAAAAAATCTATAAAACTTGCTTCTTAAATAATATATATGAAATATAACTTAATCGTGTTATTTATATACTTTTCTTGATTCCCTTCCATGTTAAGAATATAGAACTTACTACCAAAGACTCATAAATACTTCATTGTTGGTTTCCTTTTATAACTTAGTTCAGAAGGAAACTTTTTTTTATACATTGTAATACCACTAGAGATCACCATAGTTTGTGTTATATTATTGACGGTTCTACTTTACCTCTCAACCACCCCATTCTATTAGGGTGTCTACATTACAGTAGCTTGTTGAGCAATATCATATTTCTCTAGATGCTTCTTAACTAAATAATAAGTGAATTCAATTCCATTATTATAACTTGGCACTTTGATATTCATTCCAAATCATGGTGTGAATCTAAGGTTAAATTTTCAACCATATAAACCTATCATTGTACTCTATTGAAAGCACTGACATTTCCTAACCCAATCATATTGGTTCATCACAAGCCATCCTAATCCTGATGATGACGCATAAACTTCAAACGTCACCACATTTTCAGAACATTCAATTCCCAATCCCCCTATTTTAGGAGGCACATCATGTTCAACATTATAGAACAATGAATTAAACTCTTGAAACATGGTGAAATTCTTAGGTCTGGGCCTCCACCAACTAGACTACCATCAAACCTTATCGCCAGCTTTGACATAACCATGATTTAACACATTTGGATCATCAAAACCACCCCATGTCCGAAAACTAGTGTGATTCCCTCATTTGAGTCATTAGTCAATCAATCCCATGTTACGATTTCCATAAGAACCAATTAATTTTCAAATCTAAAGAAACCTTGGATCCTTACTATTTCCACTCAACCCAAATGCCCATGTTTGGACTCTAATCTCCAAGAAAAACCAACTCAATTTAGGTACTCATTGGGTTGTTGGAAACTAATTTCCATTTGAAATACCTACCTATTGGTCTCCCAAAACCAGAACTCTACCCTCATGGGTTTATATTTCCCATGACTGATGTCACTCTCTCCACTATAGGATAACCCTTGTCATAACATCACTTGATCAAAATCCAAGCACCACAACCCACATTCTGTCTATCCCCAAACATGATGACTGGATTCATCCAAAACACATGCATTATTAAGAGATAACCAAAAAACTACTCAATACCCATTCTCTGTGCATGATAATTCCATTCTTGGCAAGTGATGAGTTTTCTAGAAAAAAAGATTATCACCTTCCACACCATCCATTGGTGCACTCACCACCACATGGATTTACTTAAAATTTCCCCACAAGAAACACCTCGAAGATCCAAATCTAAATCTATATACCACTTCTTTCAAGACATTATCAAATCACCCTAGGAAACACTTTTCCTTAACCAAGATCTGGTATAACCATACCCAATATATTTCCAAAGAGCCCTTTTTCATAGGGCACTTCCTCTATTTCATTTAAAGCTATGAGATACCTCACCTATGATAATCTCGCTAAAATTTCCATCGATTCTCTACCCTCTGTCATCTAACACTGATTAAAAAATACACAACTTCCATGCATGAATTGTTTGTGCTTACTCAACTTATGTCAAAGTCAATAGGTGTATGCTCCTGTACCACCCAGTTGCAACCCATCTCACAGCTCAAGAAGTCACGTCACAACTAAACTAGGATCACATGCCTAATTAAAAAAATTACCATTCCTCTTGGATGTCAGTTCCATGAAACTCAAGATTAGAATAAATTGATCCACCGATCTAGAGAAGGGAAAACATGAGACCTAAATACCACGTTGGATCCAGAATTCAGAAAATACCTGGCGAGGCAAGGAGTGCAGTAGGTAGGGATTTTGCATGAGAAATTGAAGAAGGGTGGATTTTGATAGGGTCCCCTGAGTGGGGTCAGTGAAAAATCACGGGAGTAGGATGCCAAGGTAGGACTTGGTTCGACTGAGAAATCGGAAAGGTGGGGTCGTTGTGTCGGAGGAGAAGAATCAGGGGTGGACGCGTGGAAGGAGGATCCTGAGAGGTGGAGTTGCCACATCTGAGCCGTTTGGGGCAGCGTCGAAGCCGTGTCGGGGCAGCATCCGAGAAGGAGAATAGCGGTGAAGTGGGGTGACCGCATCGGAGGCATGTCGCCAGAGGAGGTGGGGATTCCACATCGGAGTAGCAACAGTGGGGAAGTGGAGTGGCCGCGCCGGATGAGGATGATCATGGAGAGGTTGGGTGGCCCATCGGAGGAGGAGGATCGCAGAACGTCAGGGAGAAGAGTCGCGAGGAGGAGGGGCACGAGAGGGTTATAATAAATTGAGGAGTGGGTGGGTTAATTGCCACGGACAGTGAAATTTCCATGGCTATAAGCAGGATATAGCCACGTTTCCTTTTTTCCATGGGTATATCTCTGTAGTCGTAGCTCTAAATTCTAGTAGTGTGTGACTTTTCAATGATTCAAAAAAAGGTGATATTTCTCTCAAATAGTTTTGATTTCATCTATGTCAACATCCTTTGATGGATTTTACACTTATTTGAAGTTGATTTTTTATGATACAAAACTTTTATATTATATTTAAGGTTTTGTGATATGTTTGACTGTGGATGTGTTATTTTTATACCATTCATGGTTTATGGATGAAGTATTTACATTTAGTATGCTAGTTTTATTACGAATGTTTATATTATGTTTAAACATTTTCATATGGGAATACATTGGACTTAATATGTGACGGGTGGAGCCCGCTATAGCTCCTCGATGCATCGGTAGGTCTCATGAGACAAACTAGTGTCTTGGAACAAGGCCTTGACAAAATCTTATTTGTAGTCTTGGCACGAGGCCTTGGCTATGTGGTTATGATAGTATGGCATTATTCATTCCATCATTATGAAAGTGGTCATTGATATTGCATGTGATTATTCGATTAGTAGAATATCCATGTGAATAAGTAAATGGAATTATTTCATTTTATTTATTCCATACTATGTTGAAGTTCAAGTTTAAAAGGATCTTTTTAGTTATACATTGCCTTAAATGTTTATTCTTATTTATGAACGTTTCCGCTATATTGTTATCCTTACTGGGCATTTGAGCTCACCCCTTTTCTATGTTTTATTTTTCCCAGGATGTGAAGAAGTAATTTATGAATGACCTTCAGGGATAGTATGAGGGGATAAGAGTGTGGACTATGGAGACTATATTGTTGTAGTTTTCATTTTATGATGTAATGTAAACTTTATTAATGTATCTAGTTATTCCAAGGCTACTAAACTAATCGGTCTTTCAAGACTTGATATTTCTTGTGATCATGCCAATGTTATGTAATAATGCACCGACTCTGGGTAACTGGGGTCAGGGCGTTACAATATATTAGAGAAATAATCCAATTATACACTTCAATATCATCTTTATTATCTTATTATTCATGGACATATTTAGATTCTCAAATTTTTAGCATCCTTATAGCTTAGAAATTATTATTTTTGTTAAAAATATTTATGAATATTGGATATTTACTCATTTCATATGAAATTAAAATTTTTGGAATTTATTAAGAGACAAATCGTCTTTATCTTAAATATATATATATATTAGGATCAAACCTATCTAGAAAGTTCCTCATATTCTTTTTAAAAATGGTTATATCTTCTAATTCATCCCATAATCCTATAATTTACTAATTATTTCATTAACTACAGTAAAGTAGATATCAATAGTTTCACCTTCCTATATTTTAATATCCTCAAACTTAATTATATATATTTAAATATTATATTACTTCACTTTAATATTTCCCTTGAAGATAATTTTGTGTTTTCCCATGTTTCATTTTCATTATTGAGACCCATTACCTTCATATAAAAATTTTCTAACAATGTCATAAGAATAGAATTTTGTGATTTCCCATTAATCTGAAGATTCCTTTTTTGATAAAATTACATAGGATCATATTTCTCAATAGTTTTAAACCCAACTATAATTGTATCAATCACCTATAACATAATAAACTAAAGATAGGGTATTATTATATTTTTTTCATCCATGAAATATTTTGTCATTGAAGGTAAGAATACCTATGTTATTATCTGAGTTGATACTATCCATGATAAGAAAAGTGGTGATCTTATAAAGGGAACCTAGATGCTCGATACCACTTGAAGTTACTAGGAATATGAGGACCGCTGAGATGGGGGGATTGAATTAGAAGAGATATTTTACAATTTCATTTATCTAGAAATTAACCCATTTTACTTTTTAGTGTTTTTATCCTTTTAAAATTTATATTTAAACCACACTCATATGAAAATATAAGAAATTAAATCAAGGAACACAATATTTAAAAGGTTCTCCCCTAGTTTTGGTGATTACATCCTTGTCATAGAGACTCCCATTAGTCCATGAAAATACACTATGATATGAAGTGAATATAATCGGTCTAACTCTTGTAAAGTTCCTTATGTCACCTGAAAATTCATTATACTAGTTTCCACCAATAATAATGATTTCTTATAATCCTAATCGAAAATAAGATAACAACTTCTCAAAAATTATCAAAAACCTTTTTTTAGAAATACACCATCCAGTACACACTCTGTCTGGTATGTCTCTATCTGTTGCACCTTAGTCTTCATCTAGTATAACATAATCTTGTGTGACTCAGAACACTGTACCTTCGTCCAATGCACCTTAATTCAATGCACCTCTAACTGATGCCTTTATTAAATGATTCTTTGTCCATTTCACCATGGTCTATCACACCTCTATTCAGTGCCTCTTTCTAAACCAAGTGTTTCCTAGGTTGGAAACAGACACTTCACTTTAAAAGAAAACTTAAGCAATTTATATCTATCTTATGCATAGAAAGATTTTGTCATGTGGTTAATTCACCCCTTTATATTGGCTTAATTCCTCTTGAAACCCATGAGAAATCACGGGCTTTTAGAAATTAAAATTTTAATTCTCCCACTTATCTCATCTTTGTTAGAGAGCCTTCAAACATTTTAGAACATTCTTGAAAGTTTTTGAAAGCATGACATCAAATAACCTCTTCAAACTTTCTCAAAACATAGAAATATTAATTAATATAGAAAGAATGGTTCGTCATGATCGTGGTAAATTACATTAAATGGTTGATGTAATGTTTATTAGAACTTTTTGTGGAGAATGTGTGTATGATTACTTTATAATATCTCTCCCATATGTAATTGTTCTATCTGACTCTCCTCTATCATATCTAAATCATTTAATTAACTTGATTTGGTTCAATTATCTTTCTATATCTTGTTCTCTTCACATGCCTCATCTTTATGATTGACTTCATAGAACTTCATGTGATATGATCTATATGATGATTTGGCATATTTATCCATCCATCCATCATGTCTTCTCAAACTTTATATAGTGCTTGTTTATAAAACATAGTCCATTAAAATTTCATTGAAATTTCCATCTAATGACATCGTATTTCTCTATCTGATGCTTATTTTTCTATTCATCCCTTGGAATCTTTCCTAGTAAAACTTCTACAAAAGTTCATCAGATATAAATTGATCTCTATGTATAGTACCACTCCTCATATTTTATTGTCTTATTTCCTTTGTCTTCCTTCCCTATACTTCTTAGTTTGAGGTATTTTTTTAAAATTCGAACGTAAAATATATATATCATATGTAACTCTGTACCTATTCATATGGTAACCTTTAATGTTTAAATCTTATTCTAGAGTTATAATGCATCTATCTGGTCATCCATTTTCTAATGAAATCTTTAGAGATCAACATTTCTTCAGTAGTAACTTCATGACTTCATATCTTCAAACTATATGCAGCCACAACTCTAACTTTTTAGATTGAACATTAAATCCTTCCCCTTTATACAAAATCATACAAACATGGTAAAGATCCTTAATATATTTATGATATTATAAACTTTAAGATCAATATAGAATCATATAACTTGGTAAGGAAAGTATATCAAACTTTCATATAATTATTAGAAAATTATTTTAACCTAAAATAAAAAAACATTCCAAAAAATATGTTGATAAAAAATAAAAAACCTATAATAAATAACAACCCAAAGGTTCTTCAATCAATAAGGGAATTGTTTCAATAGGATGAAATTTCCCAAGATACATGAATATTTCTTAGAAACACCATATAAATTCCATGTCATGTATTAATGTTATAGAAATAAATTATTTTATTTTGAAGGGTATGTCATACCAAATGAAAAATTTAAAATATTTTTAAATATAATGGATAAATACATCAAGGGAATAATTGATAGATCTTACAGTTTTCATTCAAGCGATGAAGTAAATAGTTTATAAATCAAATAATTGAATGAAAATGAACTTCTCAAGTTCATATGGATCTAAGTGGAGGATGTATATCATCATATAATTTCTCATACATAAAAAGAAACATTTTTTACTAACAATGTGATGTTATGAATAATTTTATTTTATGGATTCAATACACATGTTTTATGATTCATTGGATACTATAGCATTTTAAAAAAAAGACAAGGATACAAAAATTATATAGGATAAAGGTGTGTATACATATGTTTGATATAATATATTTAATTGATATCCCAACACCATAATTAAAATATTTTAAATAATATAACCTTATTTTTAATATTATTCTAAATATATAAAATACCATATATGATACGAAAAAAGTATTTCATTTGTTAAATATTCCTAAAAAGGAAATAATAATTATTTCCAAAACATATAGGAGTTTGTGAATCATATCGTGATATTATAAAGATAATGTAGTTTCTAATAGGATGGTGGGAGTATGATTGGATTCAGAGATGTTAAAAGTTATAAATAAAATTATATAGTCAACCCTTAAAGTGAATATCACTATGTTTAGGATTTGTATGTAAAAGGTTAATATAAATAGTTATGTTACTTTCCAAAATATTTCAAAGAAATTTTTTAATGTAAAGGGTTCTAATAATGATGATGATGTACTTAGAAAGAGTTCTAAGTAGACAATGGAAGTAATATATATCATACCATTTGATATTGGAGAGTTTAAGTAGTTTGAATATGTTCAATTATTTAAATAATAGTAATGTGATTCCAAAGTCACACCATTATTCAAAAGGGATTGATTTATAGATTATACCAACTAAAAAGTTCAGTGGGGGGGTTATCAGATAGAAACATACATATGTGGTATTGTAGGATCGAAATATTGATGTAGATGCTCAATTATAAGAGGGGGTAAATTATAGTTTTAAAAAACATTACCTTTTAATCCTAAAAGGATATCTATGTTTAACAAAGTTAAACAATTTAGATTCAAAATCCCTATTTAGTTCTTAACAAAGAAAACAAATTTCTTAGGATCCAGAAATATGGATCTGAAAAAAACTTTAGAAAATTTTACTTAGGAAAGATTATACCTTAAAGCATATAGAATATTATTTATTGGAGTGTACAATTATAAGAAAGTTATACTTTTTTATTACAAAATTTCAATGGAAATAAAAATAGGTAACAAATAAAAGTAAACATGTATAATAAATCTTTTAACCCAAAGAGATGGTTATCCAATAACCTTGGATAAAGGTACCAAGACATAAACTTTCAAAAAAGTCTATCTTACCCATACCAGGGTAATCCCTAGATTAGAATATTGGATTATATCTTTCTATCCCTGCAAGCCCTCGAACTTTACGGTAGTCGGAGCCTCTATCTTTCTATCCCCGGAATCCCTTGATTCTAATCAGCAACAATCAGATTCATACAAGGCAGGCTGAATAAGTTGTTCACGGTTGAACAATATGTCCATAGTTTGCACAAAGCATGAGAGTCTTTCTCTCTCTAGAAATCACTTCATAGCATCACATATCGTGAATGTGTATCAAGATCGTTAAAATGATCTCTTATTTATAGGAAAAAACATCAAAATTCAAATCCACATCCAATTCATATTATTACTTAAATCTTTAAGGGACCTCTACATATTTCACTCAGCAATAGATAGTTTAAAATAGATTATACAACATCATTTTTTATAAAGAAATATGAGAAACTTTTTCAAGTGTAAGAAAACAAATATGTATCGAAAATAATATCATGTTTAATAAACTAGGATTTGGTAAACTTGAAACAATATTTTAAGAAAGTAAAGTAACTTTAAAAAATATGAATAATCAGAATAGAGAATTAGAAATCAGAGTCTAAAAATATGAACAATTGGATTTTGGAAAATTGTATTTTTAGTGTCTGAATTATGAGGAATTTGGAATCTAAATTATAATGAATTCAGAGTCTGATTTCTATAGAATTTGGAATCTAAATGTTTACAAATTCAGATTTTAAATTCTGATGAATTTAGATTCTGAATTATAATAAATTCAGATTCTTAATTTTAATGAATTCAAAGTATGAATTTCATATAATCCAAAGTCTGAATTTCAGAGAATTATGAGTCTGAATTTTAGAGAATTTAGAGTATGAATTTTAGAAAATTTGGAGTCTAAATTTCAAATAATTTAGAGTCTAAATTTCAGAGAATTCAGAGTCTAAATTTCAGAGAATTTGGAGTCTGAATTTCATAGAATTCAGAGTCTAAATTTCATAGAATTCAGAGTCTGAATTTCAGAGAATCCATAGTCTGAATTTCAGATAATACAATGTATTGATTTTATATAATTCAGAGTGTTAATATTAGAGAATATAGAGTTTGAATTTTAGAGAATTTGGAGTCTGAATTTCATAGATTTCAGAGTCAACATTCTGATGAATTTTTAGTTTTAATTATAATGATTTTGGAGTCTAAATTATGGGGAAATTATGTTCTAAGAAACTATATGCTTCTAATTTAGTTAAGGATCCTAATTTTTGGATTAATAAAGAAAATTCTTAGACATGGTTTAAGAAAACATTAAAAGAGTAATTGAAAATCAACAGTAAGGATAAAACTTTTCTTTGAGAAAAAAAATCCTTAAGAAAATAATTATTAGGGAAAGATAATTTTCCATATAGAAAATGTGTTTGGGATTTTCAAAACATAATGGAATGTAAATGTAATAAGGGAACTTATTGACTAAATAATATCCCCCTTTTTGGAAATCAAAAAAAACTATTCGTAAAAGAATATAAGGAATAAGGTTTCCAATTTTTATTTTAAAAATAAATACTTAACTTCCTCTAATTATGACCCATGATGAATATAACTAACTCCCTCTGAGGGTTTGAAATCTCTAAGGATTGTATTCTTGGTTTATCATAGATCAGTTACATCTTCTTGCTTAAGAATGTATTCTTTAAGAAATATCCCCCTTACTTAATCTCCCCCTTACTTAGGAATTTTTTTTCTTTTCAATTAATATTATTTTGATCATTCTTTTCTCCCCCTTTGTGATTTTCATAAAGTAATCAAGGGAATGAAAAATATTGAACCTAAAATTATATAAATATACAAGACAAAATAATGGAATTATAAAAAAATTTCATTATGATTGGAAAAAAATATTACAAGGAGAATACAACAAAAGATCATATTTTAAGGAATCATGCATCCTTCTTATCCTTTGACATCATCTTTCTCAAGGTTTCCTTCAACTTATTCAACTCTGTTTGATTATCCTCAATTTTCTTGATCAACTAATCCTGATCTTGGTTCCTCTTCTCAAGAACATTAATTATTTATTCTTGGGACTTAATAAATTCATCTTGAAACTTTACCACATCTTCTTTCTATTTGATTTTTTCTTACAACTCTTCCCTGAATTCTCTTTCCCTTTTCAAATTTATAGTAACTAAATTGATCTTTCCATTTAATACTTTATCTTCTTGAATCTAGGAAGCTTTCTCTTAATTCATCTTTTCTGAAAGATTTTATGTAAGGTTATTCATGGTTTCGTCTGACTGATCAAAGGCATCCTTTACTGAATCATAGAAATCATCCATAATTTTCGGATCACTAATTACTAACTTAGACCATTTGGTTATTTCCTAGAAATATCTTCTATGAGGGTCATAACCAATTTGAAAAGTTTTGAATCCCGCTTCAATCTTGATATAATTTTCCATGACCATGCTTATCGAATCTGAATTCTGATTGATATTATGATTAATCAACTGACATCTCGAATAAATACATGGAAATATGGGAATGGTTTTCACTAAGTTTTTCAAAGATTAAACAACAAAATCTTATGATATGGAAGATGAAGATTCTGAAGTAGATTATTTTATTAGTGAGGAAACTCTATATTTATCTTCATATTTCCTCTTATATGTTCCAATAAAATCTTTCTTAGATTTCACAACTATATATTTTCTAGGTGAATCAAAATCCACTTGTTTTCCTTTGTCAGCTCCAGAGAATAACTTCTTGACTTCCAGAGTCTCATTCTCTTTATTTGAGACTTCGGTTATCTTATTATTATCAAAATCATCTTTATGATCACCTTCCTTAACATCTTTAGGATGAATAAAATCATGATTGCTAAATTCATCATCAGTAGATTTATTAACCTCATCCTATGCATCACCATCTTTCCCATATGGGATTATTTTGGTTGATTCAATTTGGGAGGTTAGGATCGAAAACTTGTCAGAATGACTTTCCTTATCATGGTATTATTCCACCATTTTGATTAAATATTAACATTCCTCCTCTACTTATTATTCTTCTTCTTCTTGTAAGTATTCTTCAGCAATGGGTTCTGGAATTGAAACTTTCTTTCCTTTAGTTTTTATTGGAACTGATTCTTGAAAGAAGGATTTTAGTACCTGGATCTGTTCAAAAGAT
The DNA here is from genome assembly GCA_963277665.1 of Viscum album. Taxonomy (NCBI): domain Eukaryota; kingdom Viridiplantae; phylum Streptophyta; class Magnoliopsida; order Santalales; family Viscaceae; genus Viscum; species Viscum album. Next base: position 1,209,794,783 of record OY728166.1, read on the forward strand.
TTATTTGTATCTTTAAGAAAGGCTTGGAAAATTTAGGCTTCTGACTTCCTCTTCTTTATATTTTTCTCTTTGGCTTTCTTCTTAATCTCTTATGTTGCCGGAATCTTCTAGGCCTTAGCCTTAGTAGGGTCTAAACTAAAATTTTCATCTTCCTCCTCCTTCTCTTTCTTCTTCTCTCTCCATGTGGATACCACCTCATTAGAAAATGCCTCTTTCTTTCTCAGTTTAGGTGGAGCTTACTAAGTTTCTAAAATGGGTTCTTTTTATTTTGATTCTGATTCTTTCTCTTTTCTCTTCTTTAGTGTTTTCTTGGATGTTTCACCTACTTCCCCTTTCTTTCCCAAAGCTTGGACATCGCTTTTTGGAAGATCATATAATTATTCTATCTTAGTAATGAGACCGGTTTTCATCCTCCTTAGAGTATCATCACTCAACAAAATAATCTTAAAGATTTTGGGTTTTGAAATGGAATGAATTTTGCTGGATTCTAAATAAAGAAAAATGATCTTCAACTAGATCACTGCATACATAATTATCTGGGACTTGAGGTTTCCATTATTGATATTAATGATCATTAGGAGAATATACTTGATAATATTTAACTTTCATATATTCACCAAGAAATCTATCGTAAAAATATCACACTTTTTAAGGGAATCCTTATCTCCTGTTCTCATAATGACAAAACCTTTCATCCACAAAGATAAAAATCAGTAGTTGGTTTTAAGTTGATTGATCTTGGGTGACTTAACTTCTTTAAGTTCTGGGCACTCAATTTTTTTAACCTTTTAAAAACATCCTTACATGTCTGGAAACTTGTGAGAGAAAAAGATATCCTCTCCTTCGTAAGGAATATCCAGAATACTTGAATCTTTATGGAAAGATAAGGAGTAAGTCTTCCCAGAGCTCTTAAAATAAAATAATTATCTTCCTCCTTGTTCATAAAAAATTACGGTATCATAGAATTATATAAGTAGACTACGATAAAACGGATCCTGATTTTTTGGTTTGGAAACACAAAGACTTTCCCAACTATTATTCGTTATAACATCAAAATTAGGGAATCATACATCAGAAAGAAATTTGGTTCGACCAACCTATCTTTATAAATTTTCCAATCTTTGAGTTCCTTGTTTGAGGCCATCTTATTTTGTGAGGAAAATTCAACAGAAATCCAGAATTTAAGGAAACTGAGAAAACTGAATGGCTAACTTGAAGGGAAGTAGAGCTTCATCACAAAGTCACTTGAAAAACTGATGTGGGATACAAATATGGGGAGCCTTTATATAGGCTTCACGGTGATGGTTTTAATTCCCAAATTGATCTGATGGTTGATATAATCTTGATTTGATCTAACTATTGATATCAATTCCAAATAAGGATTTGAAGGTTTCGATATTTTGAGGTTTTAAGGAAAAATCCGATTTAAGGAAAGTGAATCCGATAGTGTTTTCTTAAAATAAGATAGAATTACCACCGAGTAAAAAATACAATTACAAAGATTTAAGTAAGGAAAAATATCTTCCATATTTATTAGGAAGAATTTTCAATATTTATAAGGTTCTTATTGAAGAACATAGATTCTAAATTTTTTTATTAAGGGGAAAAAATTGGTTCCAAAAAAATTATTTAAGGAAAGGTAAAATTTTAGTTTTTAAAAAATTTATCAAGGAACAGAAAAATTTTATGTTCTGAAAAAAAAATTACGAAAAGAAAAAAATTTAGGTTCCCAAAAAAATTAGTCAATGAATCTTTTGAATGAATAAACAAATGTACTCCTCCTATGAAAAGGAGTTTCTTAATGTAAAGAGATATGTTTCAAAAAAAGTTAATATGAATTATTACTTTAAAGTTATCATTCATAACTTTTGTTTAATATATTCAAATATGTTGGAGGGAAAAGATTTTGTAAAAATGTCATCAAGTTGTTCTTCTATTCTGATGAATTGAAGAATGATATCTCCTTTAAGTTTGTGAAACCTTAAAAATTGATACCTAATATCTATGGGATTTGCATGAGAGTGATGTACATGATTTTTTCTTAGTGAAATGACACTTTTATTATCACAAGATGTCTTTTTTTTGGTAAAATTCATGTCATATTCTGTGAGTGTGTGTTGCATTAACCACACTTGAGCACAATAACTTCCAACTACTATGTATTCAGCTTCTATAGTAGAAACTGCTACTGAGTGTTGCTTCTTGCATGACCAATAAACTAATGAATATCTTAATAAATGATATGTTCCAGATGTAATTTTCTTATCCATTCTACATCCATCAAATCAGCATCTGAAAAACATTTTAAATCAAAATTATTTCCAGAAGAAAGAAAAGTATTAAATCCATGGTTCCCTTTATATAGTGAAAAATTCTTTTTTATTTCTTTAAAATTATATTCATTTGGATTATATCGATATGCTTCACATAAGTATACTGAAAACATTAAGTCTGGATAACTAGCTATTGAGTATAGTAACCTATCATACCTCTAAAATATGTTTGATCTACTGGTTTCCCAGCTTCATCAAGATCAAGAGAGTTTGATGTACTTATTGGAGTACTTATACTTTTAGTGTTGTCATATCCATACATTTTAAGAAGATATTTAATATACTTATGTTGAGATATATAGATTCCTTCTAGTTTTGAGAAATTTGAAAACCAAGGAAAAATGTTAACTCACCCATAAAACTCATTTCTAACTCAAGTTTCATAATATTTTCAAATGAATTAGTAAAATATTGCTGGTTTGATCTGAATATAATATCCTCAACATAAATTTAAACAATAAAAACATTTTTATTATCTTTATTTATAAAAATATTTGGATCAACAGTTACCTTAACATAATTGTTTTGTAACAAATATCATGTAATTCTATCATACCAAGCTCTATGGGATTGTTTAAGGCCATACAAATCTTTGGTATGTTTGAAAACATGTTTAGGATGTTTTTCGCCTTCAAAACCAGGAGGTTTTTCATTATAAACTTCCTATTGAACATATCTGTTAAGGAAATCAAACTTTACATCCATTTGAAAAATTTTGAAATCAAATAATGCTGCAAAGGCTAGTAGAATACGAATAGAATCAAGTCTAGCTACTCGAGCATAGATTTATTCATAGTCTATTCCTTTTTGTTGATTATGGACTTTAGTAACTAATCTTTCTTTATTTTATAATATGATTCCATTTTCATCACATTTATTTCTGAAGACTCATTTTACTCTAATTATAGAAGTTTCTTTATATCTTTCATCCAAGGTGTAGACTTTGTTCCGTTTGAATTCATTTTGTTCATCTTGTATGGATTTAATCCAATCATTATCACCTAAAGATTCATTAGTGATTTTAGGTTATACTCAATAAATAAATACTATATGTTATACATCATTTATTAAAGAACTTCTAGTCTATACAGGTTGATTAACATCACCAACGATACTATCACTGGGATGATTCTTAAGAAACAACTCATTTGGGTTTTGTAAAACCTATTCATCAACATTATGTAGAAAATATAATGGGGTAAATAATTCAGAAATATTTTCTTGAATATTTTCCTCTTTAGAATAATTTTCCATCAAAGGTTGATAATCATTTTTTTAAAACACATATGAAGATATAGGATGGGGTTGGTTAAAAACAAAAGGACCGGTTTCATCAAATTTAACATGTACTGTTTCTTCAATAGTAAAATAGTTTTTGTTAAAAAATATATAAGCCTTAGAAGTAGTCGAATATCCTAAGAAAATTCCTTCATCATATTTGGGTGAAAATTTATGTAATTTATCTTTAGTATTATAGTTGAATTCTATGCATCCAAATACTTTTCAGTAAGAAACTTTTGGTTTTAAACCAGTCTAAAAATCATAAGTCATTTTGTTAAGAAAAGCTCTGATTAAAACTCAATTTATTGTATAACAAGAAGTACTTACACATTCAACCCAAAGTTTTTTATTAATCGCATATTAACTCAACACAGTTCTTATTATCTCTTGAATAATTCAATTTATTCTTTCAAAAACACCATTGTGTTGAGGAGTTCTTAGAGCTAAGAAGTTATGAGTAATTCCTTTTGTACTAAAAAATGTTTCAAAATATGAATTTGAAAATTCTACCCCATGATCACTATGGATATTTATAAATGGATGGTTTTTCAAATTTTTAACTTTGGATAAAAAATATTTTAAAAAAAAGAAATGTCTTTATATTTCTTTTTCTAGAAAATAGACCCATATAAATTGTGTATAATCAATAACTAAAAAAACACATAGTATTTTCCTCAAATACTTCCAGTTTGTGTTGGACCGAAAGGTTCCATATGCACTAGATTTAATGAATAATAATTCTAGACTTCAACAATTTATTTAAATCTTGAATTATGTTTCTTTCTATATTGATAAAGATCACAAACTTTTGAAGAATCAAATCTATACTCTGGTAGATCCTTAAAAAGTATTTTCTTTGAGAGTTTTCATAGGTTCATATGGTTACAATGTCCTAGTCCTCAATTCCATAACAAAGATTGATCTTCTATTGCACTAAGACAAGGCAGATCTTGTATCATATGGTCTTCTAAGTTACATGTATAAATATTCTCATACCTATGGGCAGAGAGAATAAACTCTTCCTTGGAATTGTATACTAGGAATTTATCATTCCTAAAATTTATAAGGTAACCTTAATCAAATTATTGTCTTAGGATTATAAGGTTATTCTTAAAGCCTTTAACAAATAAAACATTTGAAATTAAAGATTTTCCAAGAAGTCCAATGTTACATATAACAACAATTTCTCCCTGAGCATTATCTCCAAAAGTAACTTTTCCACCTTTAGTATTTATAATCTTTTCAAAGAATTTTTTGTTACCAGTAATGTGTTGATAACATCCACTATCCATGTACTATGTATTGTTGTTCACACTTCCATTGTTTTCCTAAAAAAATGTTGGAATTTCAGAATCCAAACTTTCTTGGTTCCAAAATTATTAGAAAGTAAAATATTTGGTATCCATATTTTCTAAGAAAAGTAAGATTTATGAAAACCAAAGGTTTGGATTTTATTTAAATTAAAATATTTCTCCCAATTTCCTCCATATTGACACTTAGTGAAAAAAGGAGCACTTTGGGGTAAAAAATTTTATGACTAAAAATAGGTTTTGAGTGAGTATAACCAAATCCAGAACTATTCCTAAGTGGAAAAAGTTGTGAATACATTTTATCATATTTTTTCCTTCAAGAAGTAAAATTTGATTAAAGTTTCTTTAAGGAATATATTTTGGATTTTATTCTAATGACTAAACTTTTATCCTCATAGTCATTAGTCTTAGGTTTTGAGTTATTCTCTATAACATTTTTCTTATAAATAACATTTTCAAGATCCTTTTATCCTTTGCAAAATTAACTTCCTTGAGGTTTTTAGAAATATTTTATAAAATCAAGAGATTTTTTTATCAATATATTTATAAATATCTAATACTTCTTATGTTAAAATATAAATTCTTTAATTTTATTTCTCTAACTTCTTTTTTATTTTACAATTCTCGTTATCAAGTAATTTAGAAACTATAAAAAAATCTTCAAATTAAGGTAAGGTATTATCTTTTGATGAGAAAGATTATTCATCTAAATATTCATAATATTCTTTATTTGGAAAATAAGCATTTAAAGAAATATTTTTTTAAGGATTCAAGAATTGTTTACCTTATCCATAAAATAATGATTTTAAATAAGTAATCTGGCTATAAGACCAATATTCTTTTGACTATAAGATTTATATTCTGAAGATTCATCTAAAGATTCACCACCGCTGGAAATCTATGTGTCATTTTCCTTCAAGATGTTATTAGACATAGATTTGTAAAACTACTTTATGTTCCATTCAAAATGATTATCTTTTATTCCTTTTCTTTTAAGCATAGGAAAATAAGGTCTGATGTTTCCAGTCCTTTTTCATTCACACCAAGTTACTTTAGAATCTTTCATGTCCTTTCTATCTTTCTTATTATATATGTAATGAAAATATTTCTTTCCCACAATATTCTTAATCCTTTGAGCAATATTGGAAAGTTCATTCCCAGATTGATCACTATAACTGGATTCATATATAACAACACCTTTCTTGGAAAAATATATAGTTACCCTTTTATAGAGTAATGGATTTGGATGTAGTAGTGAAAGAAAGACTTCCATTACCATTATTTTTCTTATTTAATTCAGAATCTCTCTTCATTCTTGTTTCATGCTGAAGAAGAGTTCCAAATAACTCATCAAGAGTGATATTAGATACTCTCCTATTTTCATAAATAGTTTTCCTTTTATATTCCCACTTGTTGGGAATGATATCAATTATATTTCCAAAAAGAACTTCATCATCAAAACCTTTCTCTCTCATAGATTGAATACTGTTGACGATAGTCATAAATATTTTTTTCACTTTGCAAACAGTTTCTCCATAATGAAATACAAATCCATAATATTCATCTCTTAACATAGCTCTTATTATTTATATCACTTTAGAAGTTCCAAAGTGTGTAACTTCAAGTTTATTCTAGATATTATTTTCATATTCACAAGAAGATATCTTTTTGTTTATATTCATTGTCAGGGAACATAAAATAGTATTGTGTACCTTGAAATTTAGTTGATATTCTTGTTTTTAATGATTTGTGAAGGTTCTGATTTCTTTTTCATGAATCTTGTAGTCCCCAATAATCATAACAAAATTATCAACACTAGTACTCATAATGAAGGTATTCATCCTATATCTCCAGTACTCATAATCATTACCATCAAATATTGGTGGTCTGGTAAGATTTAAGTTGTCTATAGAACCAACATTCACTCCTATCATTTCTATAAAAAATATATTTTCCACTAAACAGGTTAGTAGTCAGAGTTTATAAACAAAGATAAGAAATATTTAAGAAAAACATAATTAAGTAAAGTTAACCAAAAAAAGTTGAGCAAGAAAACTTATATGAAATTATAAGTATTTTAGATACCTACTCTGATACCAATTTTAGGATAGAAATATAGATGTATATGCTCAATTAAAAGAGGGAGGTGAATTTTAGTTTTAAAAAACTTTCCCTTCTAAACCTAAAAAGAAATATACATTAAACAAAGTTAAACAAGATGAATTCACAATCCCTCTTTAGATATTAACTAAGAAACTAACTTTCTTAGGGTCCAGAAATATGGTTCCGAAAAAAAAACATAAGAAAAGTTTTCTTAGGAAAATATTATACCGTAAATCATATAGAATATTATTTATTTGAGTGTACAAGTATAAGAATGTTATAAATTCTTTCTTCAACAAAATTTCATCGGAAATAAAAACTTGTAACAAAAACAAGTAAAAAAGTATAATAAATCTTTTAACCCAAAGAGGGGTTATCCAACAACCTTGGATAAAGGTCCCTAGATTTATAATTACAAAAAATAATTTCTTACCTTCACTAGGGTAGGCCCTCTATAAGAATATCTAAGTATGTCTTGTTATCCCCTTAATCCCTTGAACTTTAAGGTTGATGACACCTATGTATTCTTATCCTCAGAAGTGATCGATTGTACTCAAAAATAACTAGATTTGTAGAATGTAGGATGGACAAGTTTTACAAAGTTGAAAAAGTTGTTTATAGTTCACACAAAGCATGAGATTATTTCTCTCTCTAGAAATCACTTCACCGCATCACAACATTCATGTTCATGAATGTGTATCATGATGATTCAAATGAACTCCTATTTATAGGAAAAAACTTCAATGGTCAACTACTCTTCCAATGGTCATATTATTCCTTACATATTAGAGGGACCTATACACGTGTCACTCATCCAATAGTTAGTTCAAAATAGATTACACAACATCGTTTTGTATAAGGAAATGTGAGAAACTATGTAAAGTGTAAGAAATAAAAATATGTAAAGAAAACAATATCATTTTTAAGAAACTAGGATCTGATAAACATGAAATATTATATTAATAAAATAAAGTAACTTTAACAAATATGAATAATCAGAATTTAGAATAATTATAAATCAGAGTCTAAAAATATAAGCAATTATATTCTATAAAAATGGATATTCGAAGCTTGAATTCTGAGGAATTCAGAATCTGAATTCTAATGAATTTTGAGTCTGATTTGTAGAGAATTTAGAATCTTAATTTTATTGAATTTGGAGACTATATTCAGATGAATTTGGAGCCTAAATTCTAATTAATTCTGAGTATGAATTATGATGAATTCAGAGTCTGGGTTTCAGAGAATTAGGAGTCTGAATTTTAGAGAATTCAGAATCCGAATTTCATTGAATTCAGAGTCTTCATTTTAGGGAATTTGGAGTCTAAATTTTAGATAATTAAGAGTATGAATTTCAAGGAATTTTGAGTATGAATTTCATTGAATTCAGAGTATGAATCTCCGAAAATTTGGAGTCTGAATTTCAAAGAATTTTTTGTTTTGATTTTAGAGAATTCAGAGTCTGAATTTCAGAGAATTCAAAGTATGAATTTCAAAGAATTCAGAGTCTAAATTTTAGGGAAATATAAGTCTAAGAAATTATAGTGTTCTATGTTAGGTAATTATATGAATTTTTTGCTTATGAAAAAAATTGTTAGACATGGTTTAAGAAAACATTAAATAAGACATTTAAAACCATGGGTAAGGATAAAACTTTTGTTAGAGAAAGAAAATTTGACTTAAGAAAATAATTCTTAGAGAAAGATAATTTTCCTTAAAGAAAATGTGTTTGTAATTTTCAAAACATTAATGAATGGAAAATTCATAAGGTAACTTATTAACTCAACATGTGTGAATTACTTAGAGATGTAATGAGGATAATAAAACTCTAAAAGTGGAGTAAACATATGGATGATCTGGAGATCTATCATATATGATATATTAAAAATTTTCTTATATATGGTTTTCTAATGTTCTTAAAAGTGTTTGAGAATATAGAATGTGTCATGTTATACAAAATAAACTATTCAATTTATTATTCTTTCACATTGACTACATACATGAATATATTGATATATATTTTATGAAGTGTAATAATAATTGACCTCTCAAAGTTTGACTTTGAGTTGTCCTTAACTAATGTTCACCAGGTAATTTTATATGTTATGATGAAACATTATGGTTAACATGAGTATGATTCTTGTATCAGGATATATAATATGATCATGAGGCATAAAAAGTGGTTTTTTCACTAGAAAATCTATAAAGTATATGAAATGGAGTTCCATACACTGTCTTTGGTATACAATGGGTACATGGTTCATATTTAGAGTCCCCAATACCTAAGATTAGTAAGATAAATAGAATGATAACCTACATAATTTGACACCTTTCTTACACAATCCTTAAATATTAGATGATCAGGATGTGTTTCTTTTTTTTTTTTGATCATTTTTTTTATTAGAGATTAACCAAGATGGGATTTTTCCCTTATATGATGGTTATGACATATGGGACCATGATTAAGATATAATGATAAAATAACACATATGTTGTTCTTATCAATTCAGGTGAGGGAAATGTGATTTGATCATCCATAAAAGTGAATAACATCTAATGTATTCATCTACCCAATCGATATATATGTGGAGAATCAATAACATATGAGTTGGATATCGAGATTTCCATAATCTATGTCTCATGGTCACACAATTTCATACAAAAAGAGACCATATGAAAATGAATTCTTTCATATGATGCAGCTAGTGGTCATAAGTATTAAGATACATGTGTTTGATGGAGATCACACTAGATCCATTTATCTCTTAAGTAGCATTGATGCCTTGTCATAGGATTTTCATTTCTTATATATATAAATGTGGGTTGTTTTTAATGCTAAAAAGGATCATGGGGTCATACTTTATGGTTCACTAAATTATGATTGATTTTAACTTAGACATATGTTCTAAATAAGATTATAGTTTATACAAAAGGATATTTGGTAGATTTTTCATAAGGTGTTTCATATAATGTGATAAACGGTGAAGTTGGTGATAAAATTACAAAAAAAAATAAAAGATATCTAAAAGTTTTTATGGTCATGGTTTCAAAAAGATTGTATATCATACAATATAAAATGTAATGACATAAAGTCTATTAGGCTTTAGGGAAAGATGGAGATTGAAGGAGATATTCCCTAATTTCTCTATCGTATGGTATGATATGAACATGTTGTATGGTATGAAATTCAAGGGTAAATGGTGTATAATATTCCTATCCTAAAGGAATATCATAAAGCATACCAATTCCCATAGCACCTGAGTGATGAGTGTTTTCACTCTAAAATGATCTCCTATACTAACTTTCATTAATTATATATAACATTTGGAGAATCATCATGCATTAATGTGATGAATTACTTATAATATAAAGGGTTCTAAGATTTGTAGCCACATTGAATTAACTCATACATTATAAATGTTTGATTTAATAAATAAATTTTGGTTGAGGATATAATATGGTGATTAAGTCAAGGAAATGGTTTTACGATTATCCCAGGGACTATTACTATATTCCTCCTACTTCTCACAATCAACTTCTCCATTAGACACTGAGAAATAGTAGCATATCATGGGAGATGTGTGATTCCTACATAAAAATTTGGGTGATTTGATGAAACTCTTGGATATAACATAGGGGAAGGGTGTTTTTAAACTGACTCTACGTGATCTTCATCATCCATAAATCACTACTAAAAAAAAGCTATAGCCACGGTTTGGAACCATGGATATAGGCCCAAAAACTGTGGCTATAGGTTACAGCCACAGTTTCATAAACCGTGGCTGGTATTGGCATGGTTATAGGGTAAAACCTATATCCACGGTTTAAAACCATGGTTATATCCCTATAGCCACGGTTTGAACCATGGCAACAACCTATAGCCATAGTTTTCAAACCATGGTAGAATCTTAAGTTTGGAAATATATATAGCCATGGTTTAAAACCGTGGCTATAGGCCTTTTGCCACGGTTTTAAACCGTGGCTATAGGCCTTTTTCCATGGTTTTAAACCGTTGATATATTTCCCCCCATTCCATAAAAAAACAGCCCCCACCTACCCCCTTCCCCAGCACTACCCCATGCACTCCCCATAGCCCACTACACACACTCATGCCCCCTGCCCACTACACCTCCCCCCCAGCCCACTGCATCTTCCCCCCTCCACACACACCCTTCCCCCAGCACACCCCCGGCCCCCTGAACTTCCCCCCTTCCCACTGCACTTCCCCCCCAGCCCACTGAAAACCCCCCTTCCCCCAGAAAACCACCCCTTCCCCCTCACCCTGTCCCCTACGCATAATCCACAAGTTGTTATGTCTGAAAGGAAAAGGAGAAGACCTCACATTTCTAGCACATACATCAATCAGGATGGGATTATGATCAGAGTGATGCTTTGGTAAGATGAGTTTAGAAATAATCAAGGGCTCATTCCCTTCATCGATGTGGCTTGCCTCCCATTAATGTTGTACCTGCTCCAGGTGTAATCACCCCCATAATGGTCACTTCCACTAGCCTACAATTGTCAATGCAACAAAGGAAGTCAGAAGCAGCCATCATGTTGAAGTTATCACCAGTTTTCTCCTCTAGTCAAAGCATAGTACTAAAATCACCCAATGACATCCATCTATGTGACATTTACTTAGAAATATAAGTGATATCCTGCCAATGCTCCCTTCTGTTGAGATAAGAGTTAGAGGTATAAACAAAGACTATAGATATCCCAATATCATGGAACACCATATCAACCAGGACACTCTGGTGATAATCAGTGCAGGAAAGAACATGAATGCTTTCATGCTTGAGGACCCATAAATCTATTATGGAATCTCCGGGAGACACAACAAGAGAAACGAGGAAAAACGAAAGAAATAAATCAAGGGACACAACGATTTAAGTGGTTCGGGAAGAATCTCTATGTCCATGGGAGATGCAAAATTCACTATATCAGGATAACAAAATTACAGAGGATTTTTGAAGTAAACCCTAGCGCAAAATGGGCTATATATGAAGAAGACGATCCACTGTTCTGAAATATAAGTCCATGTTTCAACAGTGATCGGAGACAAACTTTGTCAAAAGCGCTACAGTATCTGCTGGCTAGAAGTCAAAAGCACTACATTGAAGTTAACCCTGAAGTCCACACCACTACAGTTCCTGTTGGTGTCGGTCAGTCAGAATTTCTATAGTGGTCAGCATTGCGACAGTTGCAGGCCACAAGCATTCGGCCCAATCGGATTGGGCAACACCAATCCAACAAAATCCTCATCTGCATTTTCATTCACATGTTATGAGATTGGTGAGTATCCAATTGAAGAACATTTTATAGCTTTCCATCTTGAGAACATCATTTTCAGTTCATCAATGCTAATCATTAAAGGTTTTTTGGTCATAAGAATGTTCCTAAGGGCTTTGACTGTGGGAGGGTTCCCATGCCCATGGAAATTCTAGAAAAAATATTCATTTATTAAGAGTTGACTTACCTCTGGTCTGAGGCCCCCCTTTCTTCATGTTGTTCAGTTTATTGGATTTAGTGTTCTCTTTAGCCTTGCCTTTAGAGGCCTTATCCTTAGGACATTCATCAGTTTACCTAGAGGAAGGGGGAGATTCATCCTTCCCATTTATTTAAATTGTTATATCTTTGGATGGAGCACTATCATCTACATCTTCCACCCATGATTTCCCACTTAGAGGTAAGAATTTATTTAGAGAGTGAGAAAATCCTATGTCTGTGGCTCTTGAAACTCTCCTTTTTCCTGATTTCGCGGGCTCTACCTGAGTAAAAGAGTCCCCTTTATGAGAATCCTATCCAACCAAATATGAAGTAGGCAAGGCAGATGCATGCCTAGAACCAGCACTACCCAATTGTGTGTCTGGGACTACTTCATCATAGCCATATATAGTAGCACTGAGGTTCTCCTACTATCCACCAAGTGACTCACCTGAACCATATAGGTCCTACCCTGAATTGTTGATTTTCACCTTATGTCTAGGCATGGTCAGAGTAGGCATTTGTGATTCTGGGACAACTTCATCATAGCCACATTTTGTAGTTCTGAAGTTCTCCTACTTTCCATCAAGAGCCTAGTCTTAGTCATGTATTTCCTGGCCTGAGTTGTGGGTCTACTCATTATATTCTAAACAATCATTAGATGGGGCCTTATAAGCCTTTTTAGAGACCACAATCAGTTGATGTGGCTGGGCAGTCACATAGGACACTGGGATATCTTCAAGCACACCACAGAGCTCGATCCGCGATAGTTGTGGGCCACAAGCATTCCACCAAACCGGATCGGGCAAAACCAATCTAACACCCCCCTTCTGGACCACCTGGACAGCACCCTCCCCCCCCCCCTTAAAAATCCCTTGCACATTCCTTACCCCCCTGGACAACATCCCCCCCCCACAAACATCCCTTGAACCCCCCGGCTGGACCCCCCTGGACAGCATCCCCCCACCCCCTGCTAAACAGCAGCCCTATCCCCCTTGGATAGAACCCCCCCCCCCCCCCCAGACAGAAGCCCCCCCCCCTCGCTAGAACCCCCTAGATATCAGCCCCCCACACACACACACACATCCCTTGCACCCCCCTACTGGACCCCCTGGACAGCAATCCCCCCACCCCCTACTGAACAGCAGCCCCAACCCTCCTGGACAGCAGCCCCCCCTGTTGGACCCCCTGGACAGAAGCCCCCCTACAGGACCCCCCTGGACAGCGGCCCTCCCCCCTACTGGACACCCCCCCCCCACACACACACACACACACACACATTCCTTGCACACCCCTTTCCCCCCCTGGATAGCAGCCCCCCCCCGGACCCCCTAGACAGCATCCCCTTTTCTGGACCCCCATGGACAGCCCCCCCCCCCCCTTTTGGACCCCCCTAGATAGAAGCCCCACCTGCAGGACCCCCCTACACAGCACCCCCCCCCCTACTGGACAACCCCCCCCCCCCCCAGACAACCCCGGGGCACCCCACCTGCACCCTCCCCTACCCTACAGACCCCCCCCCCTCCTTCACCCTCCCCCTACCCTGCAGAAACCCCTCCCCTACAAACAGACCCCCCCCCCCCCCCGGACAAACCCTGGACACCCACCTGCACCCTCCCCCCTGCCCTGGAGAAACCCCTCCCCTATAGACAGACCCCCCCCCCGGACAAACCCTGGACACCCGCCTGCACCCTCCCCCTACCCTGCAAACAGACCCCCCTTCCCCCCCCCCCCACCAGTATCCCCCCCTTTCCAGGTCCCCACCAATTTACAAAAGGATTTATTTTTCTATGTTCTCATTTATTGCACGAATTTTACTGATACATGGTGATATACACTGGAAAGTTGCAGACCTGGTTTCTCCTCTATCATCAATTTTGGAATTGTAGAATTTAAATGGGTATCATTTGATCGAGGATTTTTCGAATTTCAGTTTCCCTCAACAGATCAAAAAGGACGATCCTGGAGCATTGGATCGCTCATCCTAAGGCCCAGTACCTTGCAGGTTTATGACTAGAATCTACAATTTAGTTCTAATGACTTTAAAGAAACTTGTGCACAGATCTAATTTAATATTCATAGACTTAATTGGGTATTGTGGCACTATGAAATATTATATGATATCGCATTCATGATTTTCATTCCAATCAGGATGAACTATTCCTCTAAAAATGTAATTTTTGGTCATTATGCATGTGTATTGGTAGAAGTGGATTTAAGTTATACACTAATTGATCAAGTTTCTCTTTCCACTCAACAATGTGGAATCTCTCTTAGAATAGAATACAAGAAAATTCATGTGTTCTGTGAGTCCTGTAAAATTATTTTTCACTCAAAATCTATATGTAGAAATGATCTGTGCTCTAATTGTCAGGTTAGAGGTGATGAGGTTCAAAATTATTGGAGGAAAGGAAAATGTGGGACCAACTAAACAATTGAGGTTCAGGCTCAACATCAATTTTGAGGTTCAGGCTCAATAGAAGTTGGTAGCTACTGGGGTCCGAGCCATGGTGGTGTTACCCCTTTCTCCAGAAGCCCTCCCATAAAACATAATTATCAGTGGAGGCGGTACATAATGGGAAAATAATCCTATGTTGGTTAGTGGTACTGATAGGGAACATGGTTTAGTATATGTTCAGCATGGATTGTGATACAATATAAAATTCATCTAGAAATGAAAAGAAATCATGCTGGAACATACACCTACAGATGGAAGTGGTCTAACTATTATTCTTCTACATTCTTGCAGTAGGTGGACATCAAGGAGGAATATCTATCTCCAAACCATTGTCCCGATTTATCTTACCAAACTAGTAACATGAATTAACATTAATACCCCTATAATTAATCTTTTTTGCTTGTGTTCTTATTTCTCTCCAAGAACACACACATAATCATAATGGTTTAGTGACTCTAATGGGGAACTATGAGTTTAATGGATCAACCTAGGATGATGTATTTGTGTATGGGGTGATCATTATTGTATGGAAATAGGTGAGGATGAATCTAATGGAAACTCAATGAAACAATAATGTGATGATCATCAATTCACATATCATAATTTCACACAAACATTGAGTGGAAGACAACTTGATCTCTACCTAGGTTTAGGTAGAAAAATTATGTATTACAATTTTTAGGTAAACACGAATGGAAAAAAATGTGGCTTAGATATACTTTTTTATGGTGAGTATTAAAGAAAAAATGGCATCGATGTAATAAAACATGGAATAAAATATGAGAGGGTAGAACAAGACCCAACAAATGGCTCTGGATGTGGCATAGAAGAAAGATGATTGCATGATGTTATTAGTTTGTGATTTAGAAGAACAAACTCTTGAGAGTTTGAATAGAATTTAGAAACATATGTAGTGAGGATTAGAAAATGAAAAAAAAAATTGATAAGCATTGAAAAATCCATAATTCAGATAAATGGGATGGATGGAGTGCAGCGTGCTCCTTGAGACATTTCTGGTTACAGAGGTTGTCAAACAATCTGAAAATCTATGAAGTGTCTCACAGTTAGTGGAATTGCCAACATTATTTTGAGACAATCCATTAGTATGGATTACAAATTTACCCACAAAATGACTTATTTTTGAATAAAACCAATGAGAAAACTATATGAATAACGTAAATAGAGATGACCAATGTAATGATGTGAGAGATATGAGTCATCATGAATTGGGGGAATAGAAGTTGAATGGGTTATTCTTCCACCGTGGCCAACCATACAGACCAATGCACAAATGCCCTGAAAATATTTTTCGAGTGTGAATCCAGGAATTCAGAAAACTTAGGGAATTTAAGGAGGAGGGAGACATGGAAAAAGAAAAATATTTGGTCATAGAAGCTGGAGAATGAGAACTTGCTAAGAAACTAGTAGAATGAGAAAGAAAATTGATTGATCTTTAGAGTATGCATGAGGTTAAGGAAAATTAGATGATGCTCACCAGACATATATCAAGTGTTATGGTAGTTCTTTTAATGGATAAAAGAGCCATCCATCTATTTACTTCTACACATCTTGCCAAACTCACAAACTTGAACGTTTTAATTACCAACCCATTTTTTTTACTCATGGTTATGGCTCTCATTATTTTTTACAAGACCTATGAAAATAGATTTAGGTCAGTATAGATAATTCCATCAGTACATTTGATACATTTGTTTCTGACCCTATGGGACTATATGTAGTCTTCAGGATATAATGGATAACAATAATGCATAGTGTTTTGACTAGACAGGGTTATAAAACCAAGGGATTTTTATAGTAGGGGTAGGAAATTAATCTCTATGTAAATGAAACCACTATAGTGTGACCATGGGGACTTCAAAACCACATTCAAAAAAGAGTAACATTATTGAGTCATGGGATTGGTAAGTGCAGATTCAGTTTCAAGAATAAGAATCAAACCTTAAGCTCGTAGATTGGTTTTATTCGGGTGAATTTTAGAAAAACATCCAGTTTATGTTTAGAAAACTGTAGGGCCTACCACTATATTGGAAATCCAACCACTCTATTTATCTGGTTCTTGGGATGACCCTATTAATTATTTGACCATATAATCAAGATCATTATCTAAATGATGAGTTCGAGCACAATGTTAATGACATGTTGGGTGAATGAATAACCTGACATAGTGGAATCCCATTTTATAGTCCCATAATTCTTTTAAAGGAAAAAATATGGTACTTAGAATATGTTCATTAATTACCAATCACTTAATAAACATACCATCCCGAATATGTTCCTCATTCCCATCATTGAAGAACAATTGTAAGAGTTGAAATGAGATACATTTTTCTCAATATGGGACTTCAAATCTAGGTTCCACTGGATATGAGTATGAATAAGGGTCTTAAAAAGATAGTGTTTCGTACACATAATGGAAATTATGAATTCCATTCCATTTTATTTCGGTTGATGAACTCCCCAGCCTCTTTTCAATATACCATGAACAGAATGTTCAAAGAACATTTTAGGAATATTTCCTTACAATTTTTTTGATGGTATTGTTGTGTATAATAAAAATAATGAATAAAAATTTCAACACTATGGAACCATATTTCGTTACTATAGAAAAATCATCTCCACATTTATAAGAAAAAAATGTTTTTTTGCACATCCATTCATGGAAAACATTGGCCATGTCATTTCTTCCAAGGGAGTTTCAATAGACACCTTGAAAATTGAATGTGTTTTGGGACAGACCTAAATTAAACATATTAATGGAGTTATTATATTTTTGGGTTTAACTATATACTATAGATATTTATATATATATATATATATATAAAGATAAAAAATCCTCTCACAAAATCAACCAAAAAACAACTTCCATTGGTCTTCAGTTGCTGAACATGCATTTATTACCCTTAAAAAGTGTTTACCTTCTTCTATCATTCTTACCTAACCTAATTACCTGTAGACTTTTATTATTTTATGAAGTTATTTTGGATGGGGGTAAATGTTTTACTCATGTAATAAGAACTTACAGTTTCTTAATTCAGCAAGGCAATAGAAAACATAAACCCTTCAAAATTTGTTTATGAAAAAGAAGTGATGGATCTTGTTTTAGAATCTATCCATTGGAGACTGAATCTGTTCAACAATCATTTTATTATTTATACAGATCATAAGGATCTCAAGAATATATTTAGTTTTAGATTATACAAGTAAATTCAACATGATTGGCAAGAGAATACTAGTGATCGATATTGAAAGAAGTTATTTCAAAATTGATGCATGTCGAACCCCAGGAAAAAAGATATAGAAGAAGAAGGTAAATGAGATTTCAAGGTACCGAATAATAGATAAGGTGGAGGATGGGAAACTATGAAGGGAAGGAGTATGCCCGAATGCAGCTTCAAACCCCTGAAACCTCAAGTCACCAGTGATGCTTATTAATGTTTCTCATGGATGAGAAATTGTATAGTGGATAGTTTGTAATGACTATGGATTTCTTTTTTCGGTTGTTAAAATTTAATTTTGGTGATTTCTAATTAAAATGATTAAGTTTTAATTGAAATTTTATGTTTCGGGTGGATGGATTTATTAAAGGGGGGAAGAAGTATGCGGTGTTCCTAAAAATTAGAAGATGGGGCCACCAGTTAGCTATTATAAAGCACCATGAACATATTAATAGTGATAGTGGGGGAGGGTTGGCTCTAGACTAACTACTGGATAGTTGATGGTTAGAACCAAAATGTTTGTAGCCATTGGTCGGTTGGTGGTTTTCCACTGGGTAATCAGTGCCTTCTTTGACCTTGTTTTTCATAAGGGCAATTTATGTCATTTTTATCATGGATTTTTGGAGGTGGATTATAATGGAATTGGAGTATCTGTTCTACATAGTTTTAAATAGGATGATATGGATGGCATGAGAGGATGTTTTCTCAGATGATTTAAAGAAATGAATGTTAATCTGTGATGACTAGAGGATTATATGACCCATGATATACCTAATTCGGTGAGTTTTGGAGATCTAGAAATTTGTAGGAATACCCATAGGAATACCCCATGGGATCAAGAAAATCACAGGTTACATAACATGTAATATGACATTACTGGTACTATGGGACCCCTAGGCTGTGGAACTAGGCTTTTGGCTGGAGCAGGGCCAAATCACGTAATTACCGTGGCATGACCGCGGTGTGACTGCGGTGTGACCACGGCGTGACCGCAGCGTGTTGGCCCGGTCCAGCGACATCCGCGTGGCAGCATCTTCCACTTAGTTTCAAATAGGATGATATGGATGGAATGCGAGGATGTTTTCTCAGAATATTTAAAGAAATGAATGATAATATGTGATGACTAGAGGATTGGATGACCCCTGATATACCTAATTCGGTGAGGGCTCGAATGCTGGTGGAAGGGGGATGGTCGCAGGTGCTGGGGGGATGGTGCGGGCTGATTCAAAGGTGGCAGGGGGGCTGGAATGCTGGTGGCAGTGAGCTGAAATGAAGGTGGAAGGGGGCTGGTGTGGGCTAGATGTGGCTGGAGCAGGTCCAAATCACGGAATTACCGCGGTGTGACCGCGGCATGACCCCAGTGTGACCGCGGTGTGACCGCGGCGTGACCGCAGTATGTTGGCCCAGTCCAGCGACATCCACGGGGCAGCATCTTCCACTTAGTTTCAAATAGGATGATATGGATGGCATGAGAGTATGTTTTCTCATAAGATTTAAAGAAATGAATGCTAATCTGTGATGACTAGAGGATTGGACGACCCCTGATATACCTAACTCGGTGAGGTTTTGAGATCTAGCAATGTGTAGGAATACCTAGAGGAATACCCCATGGGATCAGAAAAATCACAGGTTACATGACATGTAATCTAACATTGCTCGTACTGTGGGACCCCTGGGCTATGGAACTGGGCTTTTAGTTGGATTTAAATATCACATGCCATGTGACATGGTCACAAAACATGGGACCTATATTAAAAGTCTAACGGCACTTAAAGAGTGTCTTGGTTCAAACAACCGTTTTAATAAAAAGAGGGAAACCCCCTATAGGGATATAAAAATGGTCAAGTACGATGTGTGTTTTATGACTAACAACGACATCAAGTATAAGTAAAACATCAATGCAATAATTTTAAGAAAGGTATACCACTGTGAGTTTTCGCAGACAGCACACCTCCGTTGGAGGGGTTTTATTACAAAACCATGAATTATTTATCAAATGAAATAATTATCTTAACTAACAATTATTCAAGAATTTCAATTTACTATAATCATGAAGAATTAAGAAGGAAACTAAATGCAATTTAAAAAATTCTTGAATTAAATAGGCTAGGAGAGGGACCCTACCTCAACCTCAAGGCACATTTTCTTTTGACGATGACAACTTGAATCTTCCTTTTTTCCGCTTGCAAGAATATGCAAATTAACATATATATAAGCACACCTAACCCCTATGTACATATTTTTATGGCCAAATATGCACAAGGGGGTCCTTAGATATATGTTTATACATGCATATACCCTTTTACACTTACACGCGTATGCATTTTTTATATCTATATATAAGCACACCTAGCCCCAATATATATATTCATATTGCCATGAGTGAATATATATAAAGAGGGAACTTATATACGCATATGCCTACCTATGAATACACATTTAAGCCTTCGTCAACGGAGACTCGAATCCACCTCAACGAAAGCCAAAACACACAACAAAAATATAAGGAACCCAAAAATCAAAAAAGACCTAATTAAAATTGGGCAATATAATAAAAATGGAATAAACCTTACCCAAATATTGAACTCATTGTCTTCAATGGTGGTGGATAGAACCGGTCTTATCATAAGAAACTACCTATAAGAAAATAGTGGGAAAAGAAATGAGATATAACAACTTCTTATATATATGTGATCAGTGTGTCAACTGTACATGATAAATGATACATGAATCCATAACCAACAATGAACAAATAATATACAAATTGATATGTACATACCAATACTAAATAACATGATCATTAATAAAGCTCTTTATTTTTCAAACAACACCTTCAATTTCCTATTCAAAAATCAAAAATCACCAATATATGAGAATAAAGTAAACCTCCATCATCACTTAAAAGCAAGAAATAGGGATTAGACATTGTTCTTAACCTATAAAATCCATTCCTTGAATGTATAAAATACCTAAAAGTCTTCATGCCTATATCCTTCTTAATTTTCTAGATAGAAACCTCATTTTTTAGCATGTTCTTCTCATGGAATTCACCTTTATCCTTAGATTATATAGGTTTATCAATTTTATAAAGTAGATAATTGTCCTTCTTTTATTCTTACTCAATCCACTTGGATTTTTCAAACCAGTTTGCTAATATGATTAGACAATCTTTTGGTGCATGATCTTCCTTCTTCTTGATTGTATATTCCTTCTTTGTAGAAACTATTTCTGAACATGTGATAATTGGTTCTTTACTTTTATCTTTCAACAATTATTATTGTTATGGAATCTATGTCATAAATTCTTAACAATTTGGACTACTTGGTTTCTCTTCCACACACACTTTCAACAGCCTTTAGAGTACTTTTTTTAGGCTCCCTTTCAAACTCCACACTAGAATTGTCAAGCACTAGCCCACTACAATATCAAATATTGATACAAAACCCAACACATTGACTTGAATGACATCTTAGAAATACAGAAGCTCTAAATATCATATTTACCAATATAAACTCTTCATAATTAACTGAGCACACTGACTATACCAACCACTATAGGTAAATCATTAATTTTGGTGCGGTCTTGGAACCAAATATGGTTCATCCAACATCCAACTCCAGACACTAAATTCATCCATTTACTATATAAGTTCATACATTTCACAACCTTGATAATGATCACCATCCCTTGATATAGATTTCACTCAAAAAAGATGAGTATGAATCTCCCCACTATAGTATTATCGATACCGTCATCAATCCTACATACACATGTCTAGTTCCTAATATCACATTATAATCACTATAGAAGATCCTATCCCAAAAATGATATAGCTCCATGAATTCCCAAAACATGATCTTATTATGTAAATCTACCATAGCCTCTCATAGAAGAGGGACTGAAACTCGATCCATAAAACCTCATCATTCCTTCTTTTATGATCAAATGTATTTATCTATTCTGATTCATCTCCTTTGAATTCAGAAACTTATAGTTTCACATATATATCCTCTAGAGTTCCAATCCTTTCAAATAGGAACTAAAATTTCTTGAACATATTCTAAACATCTTACAATCCCATGTCACTACTGAAAATTAGATACTTCTACTCCTAAAACTCATGGATAACTTAGAAAACCATTGTTTTTCCTTTTCGAAGGCCTTGGTCAATGGATCAAAGTAGTTGTAACATAATATGAGGGAAACAACCACTTGATCATATTTCCCATGAGAACACAATGCCATCCTAATTAGATGGTTTATTGATGAATTTTGACTCAACATTATTTAGTAATAACAACATTACTAATTAGAAACCCATCGCGCCACAATCCTAAGCATGCATTATTACCACAAAATCATGAAACTACCTTTAATCCATACTTCATAACAAAATATCATTTCCAAAATACCAAACCCTAAGTTTGACCATAATAATCTAAGGGTTACTCTCCTACACACCAAGAATAAAAACCAAACCCCACACATTCACCCCTGATAATAAGAAACCAGCCACCACTTAACTGATCTAACAAGAAACTTCCTAATAAAAATACACAATCAAATCACCCAGAAATCACCAAAATTCCCTATATCGAGATTTTTATTTCAAAACATCAAGAAAACCCCCAACAATATCCACCAAATTGAGGGATTACCACCAACCCAAACCCCAAAGACAAATCCAAACCATACCCAATACATAACCATCATACTCCAAACTACTAGGAATATAATATCCTAACAAACCAACTAAAGGTTTTCATCTACCATATAAACATGATTAAGATATCATAAATCAAACAAAAACATGTGAAAACCACTATTTTAGATTCTATTAATTAATACATCATCAAAAGGTTATTCAAGAAAACACCAATTCATATATTATTGATGTTTTAATTAATCAAAACCACTTTCAAATTAATTTTCTAAAAACATGACCACAAATATTACTTTCTCAAACCCACTTTCTAAACAGAATTTCTTTTTTTAAAACTATTTTTCATAGATAATTATTCATGAACATGTAGAAAAATACCTATATTTTAAGTACAAATCATGATCTCAGATTCTATTTCCACCCCATTCCAAGAGTCAAACAAAAAATAAAAAAATCAACCCAAAAATAATACTTGAATAAATATCTCAATGATAACAGTGTAAATCTATAATGGAAAACAACACCCTTGGTGACTTGGGTTTCCACCGTACAGGTGTTCTTGATGCATACAACCAGTGTACATCCTAATATCCAACCATTGGAGAAAATACACATGAGTGAAATTTGAGGGGTTAAAACCCTAAATACCTTCAGTGGGTAATTAAGAGGTCTGACCGGCCGAGGAGGAGGATGATCTGTGGAGGTGGGGTAGCCACATCAAAGTTGCGCCCAAGGAGGAGGTGGGGCGGCTGTTTCCGGGAAGTGTCTACGGGGTGGCAGAGTCGGGGGAGGACGTCGTGATGAGGATTCTTCCGTGAACATCATGAGAGGTTGATGGTTCGGAGAGGAGGGTCGTGGTGAGAGAGGTTAACGACAGCGTAGAGGGCGTTGATAGGAAGCGTCTAGAGGAAGGCGCCACGGTGAGAGATGTAGACGGAGAGGAGAAGAGGTTCGCAGCGGGTCGGGGGAGGAGGAGAGTATATCCTGATGCGGATCGCAAAAAAAATCAGAGGAGAGGAGAACCTGAAGCGGATCGCAAAAAAAATAACTGAGATGTTTATCCACAGATGACTAATTTAATCGTGGCTATAAACTATCTATAGCCACAGACCAATAAAACCATGGCTATAGGTCTGTGGCTATAGCTTAAATTTCTAGTAGTGAATGCTAATGAAAAAAGGAGTTATTGTTATGGAATCTATGGTGAAATTTACCCATGACCATAGTTTATTCATTTTATACACAATAAAGTTTCTTGTTTCATTCATGGTGATCTTTGGTTCTTGGTTTTCTATTACTTTTTGTTTCCTTGATTAAGTTTTAGTAACTCTTGAGAAACCAAAAAAAAAACGTTCACATTACTTCTGATATTTTTGATTAGGTTTATAGCCCTGGTAGATTGCCTCAATTAAACTTGAGGTTTTACTCTTTATGAAACCACAACATCTAAAACTCTAACTTCTTGATCTCTTCCTCAAGATTCCACAATCATTTATCATTTTATAAAATCTATACTAGTGATATCAATAGACTCTAAATTCCATACGAAACTTCATATTCAAGATAGTTTGGTATCCGTAGAAATTATGTACTCCCAAAAATAACTATATATTATATAATTTCATCTAGATAAAGTTTTTAATGCATATTTTTAACTACATAATCCACTAAGTTATGGTTATTTTATATGATATGCTCATTGAGGACAATATTTTGGATAATAATGGCCTTCTATAAGTTGTTGTCCAAAAGTAAAAAATACAGTGTTTTCATCTCTATAACCTAAAATGAAACACAATCAGTAATTTTCTTCCAATTCATCTATTTCCTAGGAATCCATGTGGACATAGGTGACACATATAAATACTTTTAAGTGGGATATGTCAATAATCCTTAAATACTAAATTTATTTTATAAGATCCTTCCCTAATGAATTGGAATGATATATATTTTCAAGATATGGAGAACAATTCATTTCCTCTGCCCAAAACTCCATATAGAAATTAGAAAGAAACCTCGTATTCATGGACCACTCATTTAATGTCCAATTTATCTATTCTATGACACCATTATTCTAGGGTGTTTTGGGAATGGTATTCTCAATTTTTATTCCATTCCTTCAATAGATTATTTAGAATTTTCAACTTCCACATTCTATACTTTTATAAAACCTCAATAATTTTAGATTAGTTTTGGTCTTTTTGTCCATGGTGTCCCTCTCTCTAAAAAATATTCTGAAAAACTTTGAATTGTTCTTGAGATAGAACACGCACACTTTGTACATTTAATCATCAATTAAGGAATAATAATACAATGATCCCTTGTGATAATGAACTAGGGCTAGACCCTATACATAACTATAAACAATCTCTATGATTTTATTCAATAATGTCTTAACTTCCTTATCAAAGAACACATTCTATTGATTCCCAGTAATACACTCATGGAATGATCCATAATCTATTATTTAGAGTTTCAATTTGCTTTATGAAACTAGGAATTTCATCCCCTTCTCACCCATGCAACTGAGACACTCATTCCACAACTTCACAAATCTAAATATTGATTTTTTAATATACATAATGTTGGAAAAAATCTCTCAAGGTAACATTGTAGTGTTTTTTGGTTTATTTTTTTGTTGAAAAAATGGGGTTTTATGGTCATTTGTTTATTTCCATCATGGTTTTTGACTATAAATTATGATAAAGATCCATGAAAAAGTAATGGATGTTTTGGAGGTGGTATAGAAATTTTCATATACAAGGAGGCGTTGTTTCCAAGTTTTTTAAAAAAAATGGGGTCAAAAATTTATAGGAAGGCTCGAACATTATGAAATTAGGATTTCCAGGAATCTGTCATAAAAATAAGGAAAATTCTTAAGTTTCTCAAATATTAGATTTTCACAAAGATGTTAATATTCATGAAGGAATCTGGTGTCATGAAGGTCTGAAGGTTTTCAAATTCATGATGGAAATAAGGTAAATATTTGAAACTATAAGAAGTTTCATCAATAGAGAAATTTCCCTAGAGCTTCACTAAATAGGTAGATTCTTGAAAAATATTTTAGATCTTCATTAAGAGTTGATGATGAGGATGGAATATTTGTGAAAGGGAGGAAATTCATATAAATAGGACTCTCCCCCCTAGAAAATCATAGAAATACTTATTGAAAACCACAAGCCTTTCATGAAGGATTTTCTTGAAAAACAATTTACAAATAAAGGAATTTCACAAAGTATATAAATTTTGACCGAAATTTTTAGGCATCATGAATATATTGATGTTCATGAAGGCTATAAAAATCCAATGTAAATTTGTGAGATTCACAAAGGCTAAGTGAGATTTGTGAAAAAGGTGCTTCATAAAGGCTGTTTGAGCTTCGCCAAAGTGGTGAGATTCATGAACATTGTGGGGTTCATGAAAGAAGTATATAATTTTGAATAATTGGAAAGTTTCATGAAGGATGTGTGATCTTTACAAAGGTATTTATTATCATGAAAGTATTAAAAAGGAATTTCCTATTAAATCTGTGGTGAAGTGGTATTCATCAAGTGGATTAATGTGGAAATTAATGATTCACCAAAGGATGT
Source organism: Viscum album (assembly GCA_963277665.1). Taxonomy (NCBI): domain Eukaryota; kingdom Viridiplantae; phylum Streptophyta; class Magnoliopsida; order Santalales; family Viscaceae; genus Viscum; species Viscum album. Next base: position 1,209,821,244 of record OY728166.1, read on the forward strand.
ATAAAACATATTGATTCATGTTATCAAAATAGGATTCTTCTGAAGGATAATTGAACACACTTCATTTGAGAGAGTAGTGATATTTAATATTGTTATTGGTTGTAAACCAGGAGGGATAGTGAGTCCATTCCAAACATTATAGAGGTAGTGAGGTTAGGCATAAAAGTGATCTAGCTATAACTGTATTTTGGTAGTGAAACTTAGTGGATTTGGTACATCGGCACATTGCTTATGTAATATCTTTGGACGTAGCCAAGTGAGGGTGAAACATGAAAATTTTGTGTGTATCATGCATGATTTCATTTATGTTCATAACTTTCTATAGGAAAGGGAGAGAAGATTGTTTTGTTTTATGAACAAACACGTTCTAAAGGGGAATTTTTTTAATCTGTCATTCCCAAATTTTCCCCCTATCAGGTTATTTAACTTATTTGTTCTAACACATAACTCCTTCTGAATTATAGGTAAGATATATTGTACCATCAGTCATTCCATTGGCCACCACTATGGTACCTTGTGAGAACTTACACATTTCATTTGAAAACATTATACAAAATAACACTTTATATAGCTACCCTACTAGGTCTAGGTTATTCTATAACCTTATATGTGTTCAACATAATAGAAATATAGCACACATCCATTCAAAATTTGGATGTAAACTTCAACTTTTCTCACAATCTCAAGAGATTCAACATCTGTAATTTGTACCCTTCCAAATCATCTAGACACATAATTGGTCATGCATATTTTCTAAGACATATAGTAAAAGGAATCCTACAAATAAATAACTCATGACTAAAGTAGACTATATAAACTTAGCACCAAACAACTATTCTCATTTCAAATAGGAATTTTAGATAAACTTCTAAAACAAAACCTTCCAGAATTGACCCTTTGGTCCCTATAGTCCTTATTCACTTTCCCTATCTTCCCAAAATGTCATCATATGTGTTCAAGCCCAGTAGAATCATCTCGAATCCTTTCCCTTATTTATATCCCCTTATCCCATATTTTTTTATTGAGAATAGTTTCTTCCACCTATCATACTAAAATCATTTATGATAATTCCCAGGACCACTTTCTAATAAATATATTCATTTAGAATCAAATCACAGACATACTCAAACGTCAAGTTAGTATTACTACTAGAATTTCTCACCATAGTAACATTATTATCCCATGACTCCGATAGAAATGAGATAAATAGTAGTTCCCACACTACCACCACAAATGTTTCATTAACAAAATCAATCTAACAATAAATCAAATTGAATTCATTGATAGGATCTACCATCGACATTCCTTAAAAAACATTATGATAAAAATTTATCTCATTATAAACTATATTTATAGTGGTTGGATTATAATACATGTTGGAAGGGTTTAGTTATTAACTCAGAAGAAGTATTTACTTTTGGATATTTGTGGAAATGTTTCAAGCCATTATCGTTTAAACTATACTCAGTGTTTTTCATTCAATTTTTTTCATTATTCTATTAATGTCACTTTTGGTTCAACTACCTATAATGGAACCCATAGATATATTTATAATATATAGTCATTAATCAACATCCTCTATGATCTAAAATACACCCCATAAATTTTGTTAATCTGGATCTTACCTTCTTCAAACACTATCCTTATGAAATAGAAATCCCACTAAAATTGAAAGGTTTAAATGCAGGAACCTGGATACCAAATGTATCCTACATGGAAAATATTGATGAACTACTTGAATTTGATATACGAACAGATAACTAGGCTATAGATGTACCAAACTCTATTACCAAGTTCTAATACCACTTTTTGTGATTTATCCTATCGATTATGAAGAAATACACTAGAAATTCATATGAAGAAACAAGAATAGAACTCAAAAAATGAAACAACACATGATATCGTTGAATCCAAAACTGATAAGTCTTTACACCATAACAAATAATAATATTCCCACCATGATCTAAATAATACCATCTAAAACATAATGGCCTAGAATATAAAACCTCAACAAAAAATGGAAAGAACAACATATGGTATTTTTATAGTTCAAAACTTTCCCTACTCCAATAAGGGAACACTGAAACCTTCAGATTAGAAGAAATAGAATAAGTACAAACACTAACTTCATTAATACTTGATCACATGAACTACCATTTTTACAACCAAAAATTATAAAATAATAATATAATTTAAAACTCATGAACAAGTGACCTCACCTAACTATTTATAGATGATCTATATGGTATCCTACTAGTTCTTTCTATTCTATCACCATCCAATCTTTTTGGAAAACTGATGCTCAATCAAGGAAATCACCAAATTATCATTCAAAAAATTGAATTGACTTATAAATTCTTGTTAATTGTGCATGATTTTGAAACTTATATGTCTACCCTTATATACTTTTTCAATGTTTCTACTACTAGTTGCATTATGAACCATGGTTCCACTATGCCTACCTCCAACTAGTTCTCAAACCATTATTCTTGATTATTTTCTTTCTGGAAAACTAGTAATAATATAGAAAAAAATGCTTCATATATAAGTGTTTGGGTTCAAATGTTTTTCTTTGATGGTCATATCATATTGGTAACCCATGAAGAATTTTTTTTTCAAATTATAGACTATGTGTAGAATAAAACACCACAGTTGACCATTTTTCTGAAAGATTAGTGAGAATTCATTAAGAGGGGGTGAATCAATGAATTCAATTCCATTTTCAGTTTGTTTATAGAAATCATCATCATCTATTTAAGAGAATGGATTTATCACTATTAAACAAACTAAAACACACATATAGAAGGCATATTAGATATTTTACAAGGTCCACTACTCAAAAAAATTAGAATATACTGGTCATGATCTGGGATCTCCTGAGACTATACAATATACTAGTATCAACATTGTGGATTATAAAAAATAGGGTTTATCCTTAAAATAATTTTATACAAAATATATCCTAACTATGTAAAGTGTTTCCAAAATAATGAATAGATAAAAACATTTCAGCAAAAAGGGATACTTTAACAAAATTAGTCTTCCATCATGATGTTATAGTGATTTATTCTTCTTATCCTTCTTTTAATTCCTCTTATACATGGATAGCAGCAGGTAAACTTCACTATATATTATTTTCATCAATTGAATCATAATCATATATAGTCCATTTGTACTGATAAAATCTTGGTTCATATATTCTCCACATCAATCTGAGCATTGTTTCTTAATCTTCTTTCCATGACGGTTTTCTACTTCATTTTGGAATTACTTAAACGTATTAAAGTTATTATACTTATACATAATTAATTATATATATCCATTCCTACTAAATTCAGTGGTAAAACTTATGAACTAAGAAAACCTAATTATTTACTCTATTAGAAAAGGACCACATACATCAGTATGAATCAATTCCAATAATTCTATATCTCTTAATCCATTCTTGGTGAAAGGTGTTTTGGTTATTTTCCATTATAAACAAGTACATAATAAATCTGGGAGTTTTAAATCAATAATGTATAAACACCCTATTTAATTATAAATGCTTCTCATTTACATGACTAAGCTTGATGTTCCATAGGCAGGTGGGATATGAGTCATTCTCATTGGATCTATCCCTGATTTACAAGACTAGATTATCAAGTTTCTTAATATAAAATCCATTGTTAAGATTTTCCATATCATATATACATTATCCTTATTCAATAGGAAACATTTATTTCCAAGCATGAAATAAAATCCCATAGTGTGAATACACGACACTAATAATATGTTTCTGGTAATAGAAGGTATATAATGACAATATTTTGATATAAGAAACATTCCCCTAGTAAAATCAAGATGATAATCTCACACTACCAATGTTATTATACTTGCCTAATTTTCTATTTGGAGAACCACCACACCCTTTGAAATATTTTCTAGCCTATTTGGTTCTAGTATTTAAATCTAAATGTATGATCCACATGCCATATCCAATACCCAATTTATAGATATGGACATATTGTATTCAATGATAAATATAACTAAAGCATAAGCATGGCATTTATTCCTATTCTTATAAGTTCAATTATTCTTTCATTGTAATTTTTTACAAAATTAAAATTATACTACCTTTTACTCATTTCCCTCACTCTGTATATTTTTCTTCTTGGAGTGGCAGTGTGTCAGTGTATTTAGATTATCTTAACCTTTGACACTTTTGCCTTTCCCTTCCAATTTTTTTATTATAAGGAAAAAAATTTCAAATTATAAATATCCTTATATTCCTTGATAACTAAATACAACATATCTAGGATATACTTATTCATGTTATTCATATTGAAATTAACTATGAAAGTCAAGAATCTAGGTGGTAAATATGTAAGAATAAGATCAGTCACTAGTTCTTTTGTTAATCTTGAACCCAAGGTGCTCCATTATCTCAATGTACCTAATGAATTAAGTAACGATGTCATTCATAGATCCCTTTTACTACCCTACACTTGTAAAGTGCACTCAATGTATCATATATTACTTATTCTTCTCTCTCATTATAAATCACTTATATATAAGGAAAGGTTTTTCAAGCATCATCATCCTTATGAATTTTCTACAGCTCACAAGACATTGATGAGAACATAATTAATTGAACATATAGAACGTCATACATATAATTATTATACTTATCTTTATCCAACTTACTTGTTCCCATAATTCTATCTACAAGATTTATGTATTTGATAACATAATGTTTCCTCTTTTGGTGTAGTACTATGGGGAATCACCTGTGCAACTCCTGGAAGTTATAAAAATTCAGGATATTCTCTATATCCAATATTGATTGTAGTGATATTGAGAAAGTTATGGTTATTTTCATCTTATCTATTATAAATAAACTTCCGTATATTAGTAATTTATCATTATTAATGATATAATTTATCAATTAACTAATCTTTAAATTTATCCAACTAATTTACCAAATCCTAGTATCCCTCAACTACTAGATTAAGAATACTCAATTGCTTAATTATTCTTATGGACATGATCCTAAAAACCTATACACATAGTCCAAGATATGGCTAAGAAACTACTCATAGATTATTAAGGTAGTAATTTGGATATCTATACATATTAACTCATGGTTCCATGATTTGTTGAGTAATGTCCTAAATTATGAAAATTGTAACCTTGATTTACTCAACATTTTGACATTAAAGTTTCAACAAGCTAGTTATGGAACATCTTTATTTTGAACATTAGTTAAGTATCCCCATAAATTTTATAAGAATTTCCCAATAGAAAGAGTCAATCTCAACTAGTGATAATAATCACCTCAAACATGTGGTTTTATTCAAATTCAAGCAATGGACGGTGTTTGACATACTATTTCTTTTAGTAATTTTAATTATTCTCAGTGAATAAGAGACTTTTCTATTTTACATGATTATTATATGAGAACATGCTCACATCTTAACAAGGAAAAATAGAAAACATTCACCCTATATTAATTCATTTTATCTTTTCATGCTCAATTATTATTATATGTGATCATATAAAAACACATACGAACAATAATAATAAACCATGAATAAATTAATAAACAATGTAATTGATCATGAGAGTTTACTACTATTTGATCCATTCAGTGGATAATGCATCAACCAATTTCATAAGGGTGATTACTTAAGTTCTATTTAACATGATCCACAACACCCACCCACATCCAATGTATCTACATATCATTTATAACTTCTCTAAGTCTAATTGTGGTTTATATCTTCATTCCTCCTCATTATTATACATAAATACTCACACAAAAGTAAGGAGGAATGAGAATGTGAAATATAGATGAATATAATAAATAACACACATTTAATCCCTAATATATATAACGAGATTTAGGGATGATGTGCATACCATCATTTATATATTAATTTTTACAAACATCGCACATAATACAATAAATAAATAAGATATTATACGTGCATTGGTTGGTCTCTCTCAGAGTTAGTCATCATATAATAAACTTTCTAAATAAAGTTAAATTTTCAATTTATCTTAACTTAGAGAATCTATTATGAATTAATATAAATTAATCTAACAATAATTTAAAATTTTTAAGTATTATAGTCTTGGAAAAACTGTTTTTATATTCCAATTTTTTTAAAATTTTTATCTTTTTTTCAATTCTTCAAGATCTAGGAAGACCTAATCCTCCACACCTCGGAGGGATTCTCGGCCCATTATAGGTACAAATTAGGTAAGGAGGGTTATGTGACTATTGGTTCCCCACAAAATTGTTCATAGGGTAGAAGGTGTGGAGGGATGACACCACCAGTCCAAAAAAATAGTTTTTAAAATGAATCACCTGCCATGGTTATAAGTACCCAACCCTTAATAAACCCATAATTATATTGATTGATGATAAGTGTTTTAATTTATTACATTCAAGGATATTTTTATTTTTATAGTTTTAGATAATTATGTTATAACACTTATGTAATAAACCCAAGAATTATAAAGTGGTCACTTCCACTCTATTTCTATATTTTAAATAAAATAATTTTAAAATGAAAGACATTTCCATTTAATGAAAATTAATCATGATTTTAAAATTGACTTCATCGTTGTTCCTAATAATCCTTAATCCCTATGAAAAATATTTTAAAACACTGGATGATCTCAAAAATCTCAATAATGGAAATAAAAAAATAATAAAAGAAACTCATTAGTGAATTTTAAAATCATGAGAACATATAATAATTTTTTTTCTTTAACCTAATAAACATTGAACTCAAATAATCATTTATTTATAGATGAAACCATCTTTATAGCCCAATGTTTTTCATAAAACACTTTATTAGAAAAAATAATGTTAAAAAGATAATCCTGAGGTTTTCTTATAAAACATGAGAACCCATGATAAACAATTTAGTAAAAACATACCTTTTACCCTTAAAGGGAAAATCATTCCTTTAAACAAAAGATCAGTAACTTGTCATATAAAATAAAAATATTTCCATAAAAATTAATTTTCAAAAACATAAAATTCATTTAGGTTCCTTGGGACATCATCTTTATAGAACCCCTGAATGAACACTTAAAATAACCCTTATAAATGGAATAACGTACTCTATAAATTCAAACATAATCACTACCCAGTGAATTAGAGAACTATATCAGGATTTCCCATCATAATAAAACAAATTCAAGGAATATAACATAAATAAAACATATAAAATCTTTCATTTCCATTATCAAAATCATAAAATAATCCATTTAACATATATGTATAATCACTTTTGGGATTTTTTTAAAAATGGATAAAAATATTTTTCCTTTAAAAATAAAAAAAAAATCTTAGAAGAATGGGAAATAGGGTATTTTTTCAAAAAACCAAACAAAATCTGTGTAATATTATTTAATAACAATTGTAATGATGGTGGGAAATTATTCTCATGCCATATACATTAAAAAATATTATTCACAGTTTTTAAAAAATATAAAAAATAACCTGTTGGAAAATATTGAAAAAATTATCTAAAAACCATCATAAATAAAGTAAAACATGGTTTAAAATTAATTTGAACATACATTTAACTATATTAATAACATGATATAAACATTTTAATTAACATGGATATCAAATAAAAACTTTTAAACTTTTTAAATAAGGTTTTAATTAAAAATCCATTATAACGTGATAACTTTTGAACCAATGAAACATTGTATGGAATAAATTAAAATGAATTTGTAATAAAATTATATATTAGAGAACAATTATAAAATATATCCATAATTAATTTTATACATATTACAAAAGAATAAATGAGGTGAAAATAGCTTAAGTCTCAAAGAATGGGAATTGAGACTAGTAATCCCTTACCCCGAGTCTAACTTGTCATGTATATTATTTATATTCATGAATAATAAAGTTGTGTTAATTATTTAATTTATTAATAATATTTTTCAAAATTATTTTCTTATATTGGTCCTTTTATATCACTTATTACCATGTCATAGTTAATCACTTAATTGAATATGTTTACTTTGGGTGTTTTGAGGATATTTGGTTCATAAGTCTGAAATGACTTTAGTAAGATGACTATGGTCAAATGGATCATGATTATATTTATAAAAACTTAATCATGTTATAATTATCAGTTTTATACATTATTTATAATGTTTTATCCCACAATGTGAAGTGGTTATGAAAAATGAATTATGTTATTACATGAAGATGGTAGTATGTACGTATGCATGAGTAACGTTTTTATTTTTCAACAAAAATTAGAGAAAAATGTAGGTATCATTTTATATTTCTGAAATTATGATTATATCATAAATAAAATATTATTTATTTAAATTTAGATATATATAAAAACCATTTCATATAGTGAAAAATAAAATACATCAGTCGGTGAAGTGGTAGTCTGCACGTACACATGAGCGATGATTTTATTTTATATTGAATGGTAAATAAATAATTAAAATATTTATTTATCATTAAATAATTAAATTTATATCATATTTATCATATTATTTCATTTGGGTCCATAATTGGGACAAACCATTATAGTCGGTGATGAAAAATGGAATATATCATATTGTGAGGTAGTAGTCCACACATACACACGCGTAATGTTATTTCTTTTTATTAGATAGTTAAGTTGATGGAAAATGGTTATAAAATAAACAAATTAACATTACATTTTATGGTAGATACTTATGTTATTATATGAAAATGGGTAATAGAGGTTTTAATGAGGTTAAATCCTAAATAGAAAAAAACACTATCCGAAGAAGGTATTATAATCAAACAAATATGTATATTAAATTAAAAGGGATATTACGATGTGATGTTTTTAGTTATTTTCTTATCTAACGTGATATTTAAGTGCAGAAAAGAGTGTATAGGGGTGTTCTTTTATAAGGGAGAGGATATACTTTGAATTTTTGAAAAGATTAAAATATAATAATGTATTACACATATAAAATGGATTTAAAGTTGACGCTTTTTTAAGAAGAGATAATATAGGGTCTATATATGTCCATTAAATAATATTTAGAAAACAAATTAGGTCATTATAACCATTATCATTTTAGTTTAAACCATTTTAGTTTTTTTAACTCTTACCACAGTAACTAACTTTTTATACCAAAGTTATTATTTAAAAGAAAAAAATGAAAGTTGTATCGTTACTAAATTTTGAAATTCTGATTCGAAATATTGATTTAATTTTAAAAAAATAAATTTTGATAAGTTTTAAAAATTCATTTAAAATCAAACCCACAGAAAGCAATGAAAAAGAGTTTTCCATAAAAATGTGTTTAATTATGATAATTTTTTTATAAAAAAATCAAGGGTAATGATAAACCTAATGATATTTATTGTATTTTTTTAATAAAAAATATAATTAAAGTTTGAACCCAATAAAAATATAATTTGAAATTTAAAATACATAAAAATAAAAGATAAATTTCTTAGGAATTGGGATTTTCACCTTATTTACCCAAAAATCAACTTTCTCAAAATAATCTCAAAAAATTACTGTAAAATAATTTTGAATTAATGATTTTAAAATTAAACTTAATTTTTTAAAATTAAAACTATAAAATTAGGAAATTAAATTTTTTAATAAAATAATATAACACATGTAAATGAATTTAGTACATATAAAATCATTTCCTTTCAAATTGAAAATTTTTATAATATTATTATAGTGAATATAACTATACAAAATTTAGTACATGAATATTAATAAGGAAGGAAATTAATATATTTTCTATATTACTTATGTTGTTATATTATTCCCCCCTTTTTGTAAATTAGGTCCTCATAATTTTATCTTACTCCTGATATAAAGGGTTTGAAACAATTTTTGAATCAATTCCAATGAGTGGAAGATAAAACATATGATAATGAAAGGAATAAAATTTTAATACAGAAAAATAAATTTTTAAAAATACATAATATAAAAATGGAAAATAAAACATTGTTTTGAAAATTGGGAAGGGAAATATGAAGATCACCTGGAATAACTCATTATTAGGTTCCCAAATAAGGATATCATTGGTAGGAAGTGAAAAATATGGATATTGAGAAAAAACATAGAGTCTAAGGAATAATAAACAGTAATAGAAAACATGATCATGAGAATGTTAATAATAATAAAACCATAATTTTTTGTGGATAAATAAAACCATAAATTCATTAGAAATGAAGGTATAAGGATAATATTATTATTTCAATATCATTTTCTAAGAGTTGAATGTTTTTTTTACTATCATGGTTAAGAACACTAGAAAATTAACTTAATTTATTTCCATTTCAAAAGAAAAATTCCATCCTTTGATTATTCATCGAACAGTTTCCACTTATATCTTATATCTCACACCAAGAAATGAATATTATAGACGAATTTTTTATGTCTTAAGCACTAAAAAAACTTCTAATAAATCACAAGATTCACAAAAGGATAAAAATTTATTCCTCCTAAATTTAATCAATAACCAAAAACCAAATGGTTAGTAAAAGTTAATATAATATCCATTTTTAATAAACCTTATTTTAATGAAATACTATATTAATTTCTAAGTCCACAAAAACAACACCCAAATTTATAACTTAAAAAATCCATGAATAATTATCCTTAAATCTCTAAAAATGTTCCATAAAAAGTCCAAACCCCCAAAATTAGAAATATTTGATCAAATATTCATCCAAAATAAACTTAAAATTTATCTCTAAATAACATTAATCAATCCTAAAGTCATATAACAAAAATTTATATGTTTTAATCATATAATCTTCAAAATAATCAATTTTTTACAAAAAAAATCATATTTTATTTCCTAAAATAACCAAATATTTATTCCTAAAATTATATTTATCTTAATTATTTAATTTAGAAAAATAGTGAACTTATTAAAAAATAAAATTAATTCCATAGTCATCAAATCACATTTCAATAGTATGGTTATTGATATGATAAAAAAATTCCCAAAATATAATAACTTTTTTATCCCAATTAACCATAATAACTGAAACATAAAAGATTATAATAAACCTAAAGGTTATAAATGCCCTTTTACTTATATCTACAAGATATAAAATAATTATTCCTCAAATATCTTTTTAACTAAAACTCAAATTAAACATAAGGGTTACATATACCTCAAACATATATTAAAACTCAATAAATGTATACCAATATAATCCCATCAGATAAAACATAAAAATATTAGAAATGAGTATAAACTTATGATCACCCTTAATTTTATCAACCCTTATAGAAAATATCAAAAATATTGAAATCCTATATATATACACTTTAATCATTCAACATTATTCAACCAAGATTTTCCATATTACTCCTTTATACATCCTGTAATAAAAAATATGAATCATATACTAATATTAATTAATCTCAATATATTCATGCTTCCTACTTCAAAGATAAATAACTCATATCTTAGAAATATATATCACCATTCATTCTAATTCCATTTTTGAAGATGGATGACCCATGATCTACCAAGTCGAGCCCATACATTTTAAAAATTCCCCAAAACCTTTATAGGCTCCATTCCTTCCATTATCCATGAATAATCATTGCATCTTAATTGAAATGGATGTTGAAAGAATTTTAGATTTTTAAATAATCTCATGTTTTGAATATATATCATTGATACAATATCTCAAACATGTTTCCTATAATATATTAGGATATGGTTTCACTCAAATTTTCAAAATATGGGTTGGTGTTTATAAAAATAAAAAAAAAATTAATATAACAAGATAATGACATAAGTTACTTAACGGTCACCCTCTATTGTACTCAAGTAGAGAATAAAAAAATCTTTTTTAGTCATATATTTTAAATACATGATAAAGTCCCTTATGATATTTTCTAAAATGGGTATGATAAGATAATTGTATTTTCAAAACATGGTCAAATATATTCCATGTTAATTCATGATATCAAAGTATAGAAGTGGATTGGAATAGATTTTAAAGTGTTTTAGATATTAGTTGAATATTATAGAAGTTTTCTAAATCACATGAGAAATATTTTTCAATTATTTTTCCAAGTGAATCATCTAGATGAGAAAAGAGGTTCGTGTTTGATTTCTAGCTATACATAATGAAGAAAATATTTTACCCTTATGAAATAAATTTTTGATTGAAACACCAATAATTTAATTTAGTAAATTATTGTGAACAACTAAATAAATGTTATTTTAAATGTCTTACTATACAACACCCCTCCATTAGTCTAGGATAGTTTTGATTCACCATAGGTTCAACCTAGTCTTCCTTAAATTTTTTTATCTAATACATATTAACAAAATCCCAAAATAGCCATAATTTATCTTATTATACTAACCTTAATGCTTATATAATACATCAAAATTATGATCCAAAACCAAAATATTAACCCTTAAAGTCTACCAAATGTTTTAGTTACACCCAATCCTCTACAGTTATCTTAACCTTTTATCGATACCAACTTTAAGGAACCAATCTGTAATCAACCCATAATTACATGATTTATAGAAAATATTTAAATTTATTACATTCATGGATATTTTAAGATTTATATATTTAAATCATTTACATAACTCTTACATAATAGACCCAATAATTAAAAATTGGTCACTTCCAATATGGGTTTGAAAATAAAATATCTTTAAAATAAAATAATTTTTATTTTCATGAAAAATATTCACAATTATTAATTTAACATCATAATTTTTCAAAATAATCATTCAATATTGTGAAAAAAAATTGAAAAGGTGAGATGATCACAAAAATATCATATTGAATGAAATTTAAAATAAAATTATATTCTCCATCCAATGAAACTATAGTAGGTTTTTTCATAATTGCATTCCCAGTGAGCTCAGGAAGATCATCCTTAGATAAAGAAATCTCACAATCCATGGGAAATGATACTTTATATTCTTTGTACACCCCTTCATGAGGAATATAGAAGCAATTATCCCATTGTTTCAAAGGAAGAAAACAATATCTTCTTTATTTACCACTATTCTCATAACATCATTCTTATTTTTAAACTAGTACTCAATAAGCATATAGAAATCATGAACCATGATAGGGTAGAATGGTCTTTCATTACTTTAAAACCATTCTTCCCATCCCTAGTCCTATATCACTTTCCAAATGAGTGACTTACTTAAAGATAAACAAGCATCTATGATTTCCTTCTTAGTAACAACAATTCACGATGCATTCTATGGATTATTTGGTTTGATAGAATGATTAAATTCTCCTTTATATTTATTCTTATGACATTAATTTTTAATAGTTACACTATTAAGATTCAATATAACCATTTTTTAATAGGTTTTAGGGTTGTAGGTTAAAGGAAAAGGGTCATAGGTTGAGAAAAACAGGGGTTTCAAAAGAGGAACATGCATAAAAGAAATATTATTCATACTTATATTTGGATATTTTTATCATTTAAGGATTTAAAAATTAAATTTAAATAAATTAATATTGATTCAAATTTTAGATAAATAATCGCTTTAAATTGAATTTGTATCAACCTAATGGTAGAAACATAATGGGATTATGACAATGATCACAATCTACTATAGCATGTATCATCAGCATAGCCAATAGTAGTATACCCAATAGTAGAACAACCTATAGTTTCCCAACCAATAGTATAATATCCAAATGTATCATATCTAATGGTTTAAAAACCGATGGTATAATATCTAATGGTATAAAAGATAATAGTATCATAGCCAATGATATCATATCTAGGAGTAGCATGTCTAATAATAACACTAGACTTATGGTTTTTCTTTTCTAGAAACAAGTTAAACTCAAAAATAAATAACTGATAAAAATATATCATTATAATTTCATGTATGATATGGTTTATTCTCTCAAAATTCAAATCCTTGGTGAATATGGCTTCAAGTTGATTCTCGGTTCCAATGAATTGAAGAGTTATGTCACCCTTTTGAAAATAGTCACTCAAAAATCGATATCTTATATCTATATGTTTTGTATTATAATGAGACCTAGGATTCAAGGAAATGATTTTAAAACTTTTATTATCACAATTTACAGGGTCGTATTAAAATCCATATCCATATTCTAGTAAAGTGTGTTTCATCCAAAAAATCTCTGCATAGTAGCTGCCTATAGATATATACCCATATTTAGTAGTGGATAATGCAAAGTATTTTTCTTTCTTACTACATTATGAAACTAGATAATTTCCTAAAAATGAAAATTTTTTAAGTTTATTTTTCTATATAACTTAAAACCACCAAAATCAACATCATAATATCTCACTAAATCAAAAGCCTCCATAATAGAATAAAAAAATCCTAAATTTTTTGTACTTTTGATGTATTTGAGATTATTTTGACAGTAGTCCAATATGATTATTTTGGGTTTTATTAAAAATAGACACAAATAAAAACACTAAATATTATATAAATCCAACTATCAATTAATTAAATTATACTTACAGTCATATCTTTTTAATTTGTTTGATCAACTGGTTTACCAACTTTGTCAAGGTCTAGTTTATAACTTGTAATCATATGAGTATCACTACTTTTATAATAATTCTTACAAAAAAAAATTAAAAGATATTTACTATACTTTATTTTAATAAAAATAATTCCTTCATTATTTTGAAAATTTTTAAAACCAATGAATAATTTCTACTCACTCATCAAACTCAATTAAAATTTATTTTTCTTCATTTTTGAAAATTTAGAACACGAATAATTTATTGATGATCAAAAAATAATATCATCAATATAGATTTCTACTACTAAAATATATTTGAAAATTATCTTAATAAAAAATTTTGGATCATTTATTCCTTTATTAAAGTATTTATAGATTAAAAATGAGATTTTCCTATCTTTCTAAGCTCTGGGAGCTTGTTTCTACTACTAAAATATATTTTAAAATTATCTTAATAAAAAATTTTGGATCAATTATTCATTTATTAAAGTATTTATAGATTAAAAATGAGATTTTCCTATCTTTATAAGCTCTGGGATCTTTTTTTAATCCATATAGAGCATTTTTTAATTGAAATACATGATTTGGAAAATGAGGGTTTTGAAATACATGAGTTTTTTCTACAAAATGATACTAAATTATATAACAATTAAAAAGGAAATATTAACATATATTTGATATAGTTTGAAATTTATATGTGATACATAGGTGAGAAACATTCTAATATCTTCTGTTGGGACCAAGTTGGATGGAAAATGAAGTAAGAAGTGTTCTCTTTTAAGGTATTGTCATTTGTTGTCAAGGATGTTTGAGAAGAAAGAAAATCACTTCACTTTGTATAAGTAGTTCATATAAGATAGGTAAGTTACAATACTTTACATGGTAAATATGATGATGCTTTGTTGGTCTATATTTCAAAAAGATCATAAGTTGTTTAGAGAAATTATGATGCAAAATTTATGAAGGATAGGGGGAAAAGATGATGTCAATCAGGATGGTTTGTTTTGCAGACATAGGTGTCTAAGGTGATGTAGTTTTCTAGTGTTTACAAAATATTTGGGGCCCAAAATTTATATTTTGGCTAGGATTTCCAAAATTAAAATTCCATGATGAACTCATCAAAATATGGTAAGTTAATGAGTTTCACAATGATAGGCTTCATGAAGAGTGTTTCACAGAGGAAAAAAAGAAAGATGACAGTGATCTATGCGACTATAATGAGCTTTGAAAATGGAAGAGGTGAAGATCTTTACAATATAACATTACAGTGGAAAAGAGAATTGTGAGTGGAGCATTTCAGTGATGTAATGGTTTTGATGAAATGCTCTGTGATTGTGACAAGATTTTTGAAATAGGAAAATTGTAGAGGAGCTTCGTGAAAAAATAAAGAATTTATGTGAATATTTTAGAGCTCCATGAAATAGGATTATGTGGTGCTAACTTGGCATTTAAGGTTATATAGTTGGTGAGAAACTCTAATAAATAGGCCTCGAACCCCTAGATAAGAGTTGAGTGAATCAAAGAAAAACTTAGGGCTCTAGAATCACAAAGAGGGTTCATGAATGCAGCGAGCTCTGAGAAGGCAGTAAGCTCTATGAAATGAAGGATCTTCATGATAGGAAATTGAGCATTGTGAAAGAAGTGTGTTTCACAAAGGTCAACTTGTGCTCTAAGAAATAGTGAGCTTTGTGAACAGGTGATCTCTATGAACTAGTGTTCTTTGTGAAGGTTGGGAGGTTTGCAAATGATCTTTGTGAAGGATCTCTGTGAGTTATAGAATTCTATACCCAAATTTAAGTAGGAATTTATTTCTAAGTGCATCAATATTAGACTATGGTTTCATACTAAGTATCATTTCGAAGTCTAGGAAGTTCTTATCAGCTTCTAGGTATGAAAGGGAAGAATTGTTTTAATAGATCATATTTGTGAACATTTTTCAAGAATCAAAAAACATTGAATTACCCTATTTGTGCTTAAAGGGTGCACATGAACTTATAGGTTGTTTTCCAAGTGCTAAGAGAATGTAAGGGTATATCCAACTCATTGTATTCCACAATAAAGGATTATTTTCTAGTGTATTGTGTGGTATTAGATTGTTTCCGTACAATACCAGGGATGTAGCTACTCTTGTTGAGTAGTGAACCCTGTAAATCTTATATTCCTATGGATGTCTTTGTATGATTTTGTTTAGCAGGGAAAGAACTATTTAATAAGAGTCAATTTCTATTTCAAAAATAAGTAAATGTAAAGATAAATATCATTGATTCACCCCCTCCCCCTCTAAGTGATACTTGGATCATGACTGGGAAACTTTAGCTTCAAGTTTATCTATTGGTGAAAAGTTCTATTCATAGTAAATACCTTCTTCTTGAATTTATCCTTATCTAATTAGTCTTTCTTTATTCCTAATATAAAGTTACTAACTCATCAACCTTCTTTCTATACACCCACTTAGTGCCAATATTCAAGAATTAATTATGTCTTTCTACTAATTCCCAGACTCTATTTCTCTCAAACTGATTTGGTTCTTCTTGTATTTCCAATACCAATAATTCATCATCAATTGAATCAGTGATATTATTAAGTATAAACTATGGAAATAAGGATTTATGTTCAACCTAATTTATAAGATAATCTATAGTCTAGGTTCCTTTATTTAGGTGTCCTATAATTTAATCTAAGGGAAGGATTCTATGATCCCTAATGGTTTTCAGGATAGAATTATTTGATACTTCATTTTCATCTATGGGTTTAAGTTTAAAATGTTTTTTGCAGGGTTATTTTTCTACAGAATATTTCAAAGAATTTTCTCTAGGTTTGGAAATGAGATTCATGTTATAAAAATTATCCTCAAGGTTTTATAAATGGGTTTTAGGGTCATGTGGATCTGTTTCATTAAATTTTACATATATATAATCTTCCATAATTTTGGTTCTTTTATTTAATACTCTATATGATTTACTAGATACTGAATATCCAAGTAAAATTACTTCATCACTTTAATATTTAAACTTTTCAAAATTCTCTTTTTTATTGAGTATAAATACCATATAGCCAAAAAATCTATTGTAATTAATTTTTGGTTTTCCGCTATTCCACTATTCATAAGGGGTTTTCTTTAAAAGTGGTCTAATAATAACTCCATTAATAAAATTTCAAGTTGTGTTCAAATCCTCTTCCCAATAATAAATAGTAACATTATACACATTAATTGTAGTTTGTGAAATCTCCTAAAGATCTCTATTTCTTCTTTAGATTATAACATTGCTTCATGAAGTCCTAGGAGAATAAAAGTAGTGATTATAGCCATGTTGAGAGAATAAGGATTCAAACTCATGGTGTTCAAACATATATCCATGATCACACCTTAATGTCTAAATTCTAAGTTCACTAAGGTTTTTTATAAACATTACATATTTTTAAAAATAAGAACAAGATTCACTTTTAGGAGCTATAAATATTACCTTAGTGTATCAAGAAAATTAATCAACTAGAATATATAAATAGTTATTCCCATTTAATATAGAAAATATAGAAGTTCTAAACAAATCCATGTGAACCAAATCTAGTGCCTGAGAAGTTGAAAGTTATTTATTCTTTTTGAAAGATATTTAATGTTTTTTACTTTTTGACATGAGTTATATACTTTTTCTTTGGAAAATTATAGTTTAGGAATATCCTTAACTAATCATTTCTTAGTAATCTTCCTAAGTGAATGAAGGTTTTAGTGTCCTAGCCTCCTATGAAAAATCTAAGTCTCTTTGTGAATATGAAATATTCTAATAAATTATATAATTCAAACCATTAACATAAGAATTGTCATTAAGTAAGTTATTAAAAACTAAAGCATGTTTGTAATCATCAATTTTACAAGCATTATTTTCAAACTTAACATGATAACAATCATCAAATGAGTGAGATGATGGGAAAATTATACTTTAACTTATATAAAAAAATACTTAAAAAATATAAATAGTACTAGAGTTATTGATTTAACCAAAACCAATTATTATCCATTTTATATTTTCACCAAAAGTGACATGTCAATCATATACTTTTACAAGGTTCTTAAAGCTCATGTAGTATCCTGTCATGTGTCTCGAACATCGACTACCTAGATACCATAGGTTTTTACTAGTACTCTTTAAGAAGGTTTCCTATAGAAACATTCAAACCATAAATGATTTTGGTACCCATGATTTATTAGGTCAAAAAATGTTAGTAATAAGTTCTTTAGGAATCTAAATCTATATAATTTGTTTCCTATAAACAAACATAAAACTCTTATAAATAAATACATTTTGGGGTTGATGTAAATAAGAATTATTTATAGAACTAGAATAACTAGACCTTGGAGAAATGTTATTATAAATCTCCTTCTATTTAAGATAGTAACCAATTCCTATGGTATATTTAGGAGTGGCTTGTTTACTAAGAATAATTTTAAGTGTTTCTCTGCCATTTTTTAATATTTATTGGCCCCTTTTTAGTTTATCATTAGAAATTTTGAGTTCATTTTTTTATTTTAATAATTGATCATTTTGTTAATTTTCAATAGAAAAATCCAAATTAATGTGAACAGATAAAGTATTTTTCTTATTTAAACTTTTATATTTATCTTTAAGTTTAGTAAATGTCTCTTTAAAAATATTTAATTACTCAAATAAATCATCAGTATTCATTTTTTTATCCTTATTTTCATTCCCATAAAGGTTTAAAATGTGAATAGGAGACGTAGGAAATATATTCAATACCTCAAATGTGTTTCTCATGAAATATATGTTAGCCCTATCATTTTTATATTCTATTATTGATTAAGAATCACTTGAGTTATCATCATAGGAACTCTAGGTGGATTTTATATACTTATTTGGCCTTTTAACTTTAACCTCATATATTTTCTTTTATTTTACTTTGGGAAATTTTACTTTGATTTAACCTTTTCATTTACAATAATAACATGCAGCTTTATTGGACAAATTACCCTTTTCTAACTTCATTTTTTATCATAATTTCTTCCATAGTTTGACTTTTTGAATAATTTATTCTTACTTTATAATTTCTTGAATATGTTTTCTAAGTGATCCATTTTATCATCACTATCAGCGGGTGATTCATCATCACTGGAACTATCACCTCTGATCTTTTCTTTTCTTTTGGAGTCAGAAGTCTTGAAGGCTACTAACTTCCTATTGAGTTCATTTTTATCCTCTTTGTTTACTTGAAATTATTCCTAATACATCATATGGTTTCCAATAAACTCTTTCATTGGTATCATGCTTATATAATAGGATTATCTAATGGAAAAATAAATTCATCTTCAATTATCTTATAAGCATTTTAGAAGTCGCATCACTTGATCTTTTTTTTTAATTTTCTGACCAAGTTATTTATTTTGGAAACTATCTCATTGATTCTAAGACACATATCATAAATGTATTCATTAGGTTTCATTTTGATTATATCATATTTAATGGTAAAATTCTTTAAGTTTATATATTTAATAATTGAGGTTCCCTCATAATATATACAAGAGTATCCTAAATCCCAAAACTAGTATAACAAGTAGATATTATGCTAAATTCATCTTCCCCTAAGAAATTGTATAAATCATTCATTTCTTTATAGATATAGTCATATTATTTTTTAGTGGTGTCACACCATTCATATCTAAAAAATTTAGGTCTTTCATAGTCTTCCTCAATAACATTCCAATTATAAAAGCACATGATTTCAAAATGAATTTACATGTTAATATTCAATTGAGAATTATTAGTCCCATTAAAATAAGTATATTGATTAGTAATAATAACATATTTTCTATTATTATCCATAAAGACTAAAATTTATAACTAATATAAATTTAATAACTTTTGGTAATACCTAATAAAAGTTAAAATCATCTTAAAATTTCATTAATACCAAATGTTGGTCAGAGTGGAATACTGAAGAGTGGGTGAATTGAGTTTCTAATAAAATTAATATTTAAAAATATTTAAAACATAAATCCAGAAATTTATAAAAACAACCAGTTAACTAAAAGTGTTGAATTATATAATTTTTTATTTCAAAAATGTTCTCATCCATTTGATAAAACTCAGTTAAAGTGACTTTAAAAAATAATTTAACTTTTGAAAAAAATCATCAAATATATAAAACACATATTGAAGTTAATTATCAAAGTAAATTTGTGGTATTAGTTTAAAATTAGATATTGTATTGTTTTAAAAACTGTGAAATAAAAATAAGAAATAAAATAGTATAATTTAAACAAGGGGTTCATTATTAAGATAATACATAATCACCTCCACTTGGTAATCACCCACTTCTAAGAAGTTTATTATAAAATAATCTAATCCACAACATAGATTGGGTTTTCACAAGAAACTATACTAAGACAATTCAGTCTATAAAAAAGGCACTTCCACAATTCTTTATGGGATAAAATGAGTCCATGTCACACACAACCTCTTCCACAATTTTATATGGAAGTAAAAAATGAAACTAATTGAAAGAGAGAGTCTAGAACGATATAGTTTGGTATAAAAGACTATGTTTATAGTTAAAGAAGGTAAAATAAAACATATTTCAAAATTGAAGATAAAATGTAAATTTAAATAAATAAATAGTATGAATATTTTATGAAACTCAATATGATCAACTTCAGTTATTTAGAAGTCATTGAATTTTTCTTAAAAAATCACAAACAATTTTGAATAGAATGTGAATAAAAATATATTTTCATGGAATCCCTATAAAATATTATGTTTCTCAGTAGGTAAAAATTATGGTAAATAGGTTGATTTATTCATCCAATAAGGAATACTTTTTCACCACTATTCTTCCACACATTGTGTACACCACAAAATAAATACCATACACTTTCATTTTTGAGGAATTAATTTGAATTTATATCATTCCATAATTTCTAGTTATCTATTTCAGAATAATCAATAAAAATTATAGAATCCTCATACTGAGAGGAAGATCTAGAAGTTTTTAATTTTCTTTAAGAAATCAGTGTATTTGTATAAGAACAATCATTCTTAAATCCATGTTCCACTAACATTCTTTGAATTCCAAAATCTAGATGTTATAGGAAATAATTTTAATTTAATTCTAAATATCTATGTTAGAAGATCTAGTGGTGGAATGCTCATGGTGGTAAAATATTTAATTGAATATTCTTTAATTAGTGATATAATACCTTAGTGGTGTCTTTGGATTTTTAAAGTAGTTATTCTTGGTGATAGATGGTCTTAGTTTTAGCTACACTTGGAGGTTACAACATCTAGTTGTAGATGCACTTAATGTTATAAACATCTGTTGGTAGCATAACTAAGTGAAATAGAGGTAGTAGTTTCTTATGGAGGTTACTCATTTCAATTAATGGTATATGATGATAGTAGGTTCAAGACTTTTCCAAATTTAATTATTCTACTAAAAAAATATGTGACTATCATAAAACATTAAACTCATCAGTAACATAATAATCATGACTTGAAATCATTAAAATAGGGAGGTATGGGACTCACCTAAAGAACTCCCCCTTTTTATGATCCCAAATTATGTAAATAGTAACCATTAATAACCATATAGAAACAAGTAAATGTAACAAAGGAATACAATCTATTTAATAGTCACAAATCAAATCATGTCATTTTCTCTCCCCCTTTTGGGATTATAAAAAAGATAGAAATATCATCAAAATAAATAAATATACAATGATGAATAAATAAATATGATTAGAATTAAAAATAAAAGTAAATATATTAAATTATAAAAGGTAAACAAAAAATTAAGTCCCTATAAAATCATAATCTGAGTTTGAAGAAGAATCCTCAGTATGGAGAAAGGTAGGATCCGCTAGTTCCTTTCATTTTCTAGAAATATGATGGGAAGAAGTGTAGGTAGGAGGAGGTACAAGGGGCCAAAATATAATAGAATAAGAAACTAGCCATAGATGACTTACTTCTCTAATAGGTGTAAGTCGAAAAGGACTAATAGTAATGGAATTTGACAAAATAGGTTGCAAAATAGATGTCGAAACCAATGTTTTCATGGGAATGGTTGGTGGTGCTATAAATAATGTATTAGTGGTGTAGATAAAAGTTTACATAAAATCTATAAATCCAGTAATAACCCTTCCACCATGATTTATGGATCTAAAAAAGTCTGCCTCCTCTGCCATAAATAGCTTGAGTAAGAAAAACAAAGTTTTCAACTGATTCACTTTCTCCTTGAAGACCCTAGTAATAGGAGGTATCCTCAAATTCTCAACTAAAAACATAAAGTGAAAATTAAGTTCATTCTTAGTAAAAATACTAAAGAGATAATGCTTTATACCTTTTTTGATTGTTTCTCCATCACTTCTAGATTCATTCAAACATTCTCTAACAAGATTAAAAATATAATCACTATGGGATTTTGTCTGAAAAAGTTTTCCCTAATGAGAGGTAGATAAATCACCCCAAAAAGCTTATAGATTTTCACTCACAATAGATCTGATGAGGTATGAATTAACATATAAAAGTATGTAGGGAAGTGGATCTCTAGAAGAAGAATCTATTGTAGTATACAAAGAATCCAAACTCTCTAGAAAAGATAAATATCTTTGTGTCAAACTAGTACTCATGTCCTCCAAAGTTGACTTAATAGAATTCATCTGTTTTTCCAATATATTTTTTTTCATTTCAATATTTCCAATATTTAGGAAGATTTTGGGTTAGATATTATCCACTACCAAAGAAACTATCAAACAAGTATCATCTTCACTATACTTCTTATCTTGCAAAGATGAGAACCTAAGCATCCCACAGAGATTTGATAATAGATATCATATTGGTTCTATAAATAGATCTAAAGAGGAGAAGGAGGAGGAGGTGAAGTAATATCTAGACTATATAATGAATCATCCTAATGAAAACTTTCCATAAGAGGATGACTTGAAGGAAATAGTTCCAAAAGATCTATGTGATCAATTATTTCCACAAAGGATCCATTAGGATATCTTTTAGACCACAAGATGGAAGGTCCACCATGACCGGGTGGACTACCCTCATCATCATTATCATCATCATCATCATCATCACTACTTTAATCAGAATGAGAGTACATGAACCCAAGCACATTAGATCCTTGGGATTTCTCCCCCCTTAGTTTGTGAATCATCATCACCTTTTTTTGAACCAACTAGATCAACATGGCTTCCAAAAATCCTGGATATAGGAATTTTGTTGACAAATTATCTACCACTCTTCACTATTAAACTTTCCAGACTCAAAAAAAATCTAGAAGGGATTATACTTTTCATTATCATCCCCACCATCAGCATCACACTCAAATTCATTACATAGTACAACAACACCTTCTGAACTTTCTAAAGAAGATCTTTCAAACTGAGAACCATTTCGAACTTCAGTTTCTACTATTTCAGATTCTTCTAATAAACTCTCTTTAGTCGAAAGTGATAAAGGAGTACAAGGGGTTCCATATCTTATATTTGGAATCCTAAAAGTTTTTGGATCAATTTATTCTTCCACTGAATTCGACACAAACTCTTCTTCTTCATCCACATCTTCCTTCTATTAAACTTCAAGACTCACTACAACCTTATCTTCTTCATCTACATATTATTGTACTACTTTACCTGGATCTAAGACATAATAAACCAAAAATATTGGTCTTGATTGATTCTTAATTGGTTTAAAATTATCATATATATTATCATTTTCCATTACCCAACATTTCAACCAAGGGTTCCAGTAGAGTAGAGATCATATTTTTATAATCAAGGGAATCTTATCTCAATGTAGTCTTTCGAAACTACATAATGTGAACCATTAAATACCTATATAGATTAATTTTGTTTAATTTCTTAATAAGAAACAAAAATAATGTGTTTTTATAACTAATAATACTTAAGTCCCCCTTCCTGGGACATATCATATGATAACTAAAAATGAAAAGCTAGTGAAATTCTCCATCCAATTCAACTATAGTAGGTATTCTCATAGTTTCATTCCTAGTGATCTCAAAAATATTAGCCTATAATAAAAAATCTCATGATTAATGGGAGATTATCCTTGATAATCCTTCTAATCACCTTCATAAGGAACATCCAATCACTTATTCCACTACTTTGAAGAAAAAATATGCTCTTTTTCATTTACCACTTTCTGATAACATCTTTCTTCTCTTTAAACTGATACTCAACAAAAAATAGAAATCATGAACCAAATTATGGTAAAATTATCTTTAATTACTTGAAAACCATTCTTACCATCCCTAGTCCAATATCACTTTCAAAATGAGTGACATACTCAAATATAACCAAGCAGATTCAATTTCCTTCTCAGTAACAATAAATCGTGGTGTAAGCTGGGGATTAATCAATTTGACATTCCGATTATATTCTACTTTAGAACACTTATTAGGTTTTGAATAATTAGGATATCTAACAAGAAACCTCACTATAAAAATTTTCAAATAGGTTAAAGGGTTCTATATTAAAGGTAAAGGGTCGTGGGTCGAGTAAAAGAGGGGTTTCAAAAGAGGCATACATGCAAGAGAAATATTATTCAAATTTATATTTGGGTATTTTTATAATTTATGGATTAAAACATTAAATTTATATAAATGAATACTAATAATAAAAATCAAGATAAATAATTACTTTAAATAAAAATTGTATCATTTAGATTAGTCGCAACCTAATGATAGATCCTAATGATATTTCTTCAATGATATCAGTACACAGTAGCATGTAATGGTATCATGTATCGGTAGAATGTATTGAAATTAGATATAATGCAATCATAGAAAATGGTAGCGCATCCAATGGTATCATAACCAATAGTAGCATATCCAATGGTAACTCAGACAATGGTAGCATATTAAATAGTAGCATAGTCAATGGTAGCATGGAAAATAGTAGCATCTATTGTGATAGCAAGTCTAATAGTAACATTATACTTGTGGTGTTCCTCTACCAAAAAAAAGTTAAACTAAAAAATAAAAGTCAAAAAAATCTATCATTCTATGTTCATGTATGATATAGTTAATTCTCTCAAAATTAAAAATCTTGGTGAATATATCAGCAACATAATTTTCAATTCCAATGAATTCAAGAGTTATATCACCCTTTTGAAAATTTTCTCTAAAAAATTATGTCTTATATCAATATGTTTTATCTTTAAATGTGACACAAGATTCTTGGAAATTTTCATAGAACTTTTTTTTATCACAATTTATAGGGACATATTAAAATTCATACCCATAGTCTAACAAAGTGTGTTTCGTCCATAGAATATATACACAACAACAACCTATAATTATATACTCAGTTTCAACTATGGGTACTACAATGGAGTTATTTTTCTTATTACAACATTAAACTAGATACATTCCCAAAAAAAAGACATGTTCTAGAGATTCTTTTTCTATATAACTTATGACCACCAAAATCATCATTTGAATAAATTAATAAAACAAATGCATGTCCTCTAGAGTAAAAAAACCTTAATTAGTTGTCCCTTTGAGATATTTGAAGATTATTTTGATAGAAATCATATTTGATTATTTTTTTTTTGATTGAAAACATGCACACTTACACACATTAAACATTATATCAGGCTAGGTAGTAGTTAAGTAAAGTAATACTAAAATCATACCTCTATAATTAGTTTGACCAACTAGTTTTATAGCTTTATCAAGGGCCAATTTCCATCTTGTAATCATGGTAGTATCACTAATTTTAGTTCTATCCATACCAAATATATTTTAAAATATATTTATTGTTCTTTATTTGATTTAAAATAATTCATTCCTTATTTTTTTTAAAATTTAATACCGAGGAATAATTTTAACTCACCCATAACTCATTTTAAATTATTTTTTCATTTTTTTTAAAATTTTAATACGTGAATAATTTTTTAAAGATCTAATAATAATATCGTCAATATGATTTTGTACTACTAAAATATCTTTGGAAATTCTTTTAATGAATAATATAGGATCAAAAATTCCTTTAGTAAAACTTTTAGTGATTAAAATGAAATGGTCCTATCATATCAATCTCTAGGAGCATGTTTTAAACCATATAGATATTTTCTTAATCAAAATATAAGATTTGGTAAATATGGATTTTCAAAATCTATTTGTTTTTCTAAAAAACAACCTCAATTATATATCCATTTAGAAATTCACTCTCTACTTCCATTTTATATAGTTTTAAATTTATATGTGATGCATAAGAAAAATTATGATATATTTGAGTCTTTCTACTAGTGTAAAGGTTTCCATATAGTCAATACCTACTTAATGACTGCATCCTTGTGTAACTAGTATTTATTTATACCTAATTATAGTTCCTGACTCCTCTACCTTGTTTCTAAATACCTACATAATTAAAATATTCAACAAATATTTATTTTTTTATACTAGTTCCATGAATATATTTCTCTTAAACCAATTTATCTCTTCTTGCATTTACGTTACCCAAAATCAATCATCGATTTCTTTAGAGATTTTCTTTGGTTAAATTAATAACAATAATTCATGATGTTCAACCTTATTTCTAAGAGAATATTTAATATGGGTTCATTTATTTAGGTCTCATACAATGGAATCTAAGTGATCATTTCTATGAGTCTATATATTTCATGGGATAGAAGTGTTTGATAATTAATTTTCACCTATTGATTCAGGTTCAAATAGTAATATGTTGGGTGATTTATCTACAGTAGGTTTCATAGAATTTTCATAAGGTTTTACATTAATATTCAAATTTTAAAAATCATCCTCAAGGTTTTCTAAATTATTTTTAGGCTCTTGAGTTTCTGTTTCATTAAATTTGACATGTATATATTATTCCAAAATTTTATCCCTTTTATTGAATACCCTGTATGATTTACTGAATGTTCAATATCCAAAGAAAATACTTTAACCCTTTTGAAGGAAAAATTTTATAAATTATCCTTTGTATTGACTATACATACCATATAGCTAAAATTTATAAAGTAAATAAATTTTAGTTTTCTACCATTTCATAATTAATAATTGGTTTCTTTAAAAGTGGTCTAATAAAAACTCTATTACTAATATAGAAAGTTTTTTTCATAGTCTCTTGCCAAAAATAAATACGAAGGTCATACTTATTAAGCATGGTTTAGGAAATCTACTTAACAGTTCTATTTCTTCTTTCTACTACACAATTCTATTGTGGAGTCCTATGAGAAGAAAACTTGTGATTGTAGCCATGTTTTCAGAACAAGGATTAAAACTCTTGGTTTTCAAACTCACAACCATGACCAGTTCTTAAAATATTAAGTCTATTTCTATTAATATTTTTTATATATTTCTAATATTTGGAAAAATAATAATAATCATAAATTTTGTGAGCTATAAAGAATACCCATGTGTATTAAGAAAAGTTAACTACTTGAAAAAAGGCATATTGATTCCCATTTAAACTAGAAACTCTAGAAGGTTTAAAAAATCCATGTAAACCAACTCTAGTGGTTGATAATTTTAAACATATTTCTTTGGTTTCAAATTAATTTTGTGTTGTTTCCCATTTTTAAATGATTTATAGAATTTTTCTTTTGTAAATTATAGTTTTGGAAGATCCTTAACAAATCCTTTCTTAGTTATCTTTTTAAGTGAGTAAAGGTCGTAGTTTCCTAGTATCCCACTTTAAATCTATGAATATTTTAGAAAGGAAAGTAAATATGAAATATTTTGATAAAATATAGAATTTAAATAAATTGTATAAACTTTGTCATTACATAACACAGTAAAAACTAAAACATGTTCATAATCCTAAATTTTACAAGGATTTTTTCAAACATAACATGATAACCATAATCACATAAGTGTGATATGCTTGGAAAATTATAATTTAATCCATCTAAAAATAATACTTTAGAAATAAAAATAGTACTATAGCTACTGATTTTACCTAGACTAAATATTTTTCCATTGGTGTTGTCCCCAAAAGTGACATGTACACAATCTACTTTGATAAGGTTCTTAAATATCAAGTAGTCACTAGTCATGTGTCTAAAAAATAAACTCTCTAGATATCATATGAGTTTATGTGTACACTTTGAGTAGGTTTCCTATAGAAACATTCAAATCATAAATGATTTTGGTACGCATAGTTTCTTGGGTATAGAAATGTTATTAATAAGAGATTTAGGAATCTAAAGTTTTTTAATATGTATCCTATAAATCAACATTAAACTCTTAGAAATAAAAACATTTATGGGTCCATAGGAATAATAATTATTTGAAAAATTGGTAGAACTATAAGTAAGAACAAAATTTTTTTATAAGTATTCCTCTTTCTAGGATGGTAACCAATTCTAGTGGTATATATAAGTGTGATTTTTTTACTAAGAATATTTATATGATTTTCTCTACTATTTTTAAATATTTTTAGATCCTCTTTCAGTTTCTATATATACATCTTGAGTTCATTTTTTTCTTTTAATAATTGAGTATTTTTTATTTTTCAAAAGAAAATTATGATTTAAGGTAAAAATAATGATACTTATTTAAACATTCATATTTATCTTTAAGTTTATTAAATGTCTCTTCCAAAATATTACATTACTCAAATAAATCATTACTACTCATTTTTTCATCACTATTTTCATTATCTTGAAGGTTTGAAATGTGAACAGTAGATAAAGGAATAATATTCAATACCTTAGATGTGTTTTTCATGAAAGACATGTTAGTCCTATCATTTTAATATTCTATTCTTGGGTAAGAATCAATTGAGCTATCCTTAGTGGCTCTCTAGGTGGATTTTATATCATTCTTTGGGCATTTATCTTTATCCTTAAATATTTTATTTTATTTTAGTTTGGGACATTTTTTTTTGGTGTTCCCTTTTCTTTTACACTTATAGTATTTGTTGAGTCATAAAAATCATCATACAATGAAAATAAGATTTCAGGGTAAAATGAAAAATCCAAATTTGGTAAAAAATTTCAAAGAATGCAAAGTCACGAAGGAAGGATCGGGTCCTCATAGAAAATATCTATTTGTGGACCACCACTTTTCATGGTTCCCCATCCCTTCTCCTGGCTTCCTGCAAATGAAAATTCATTTGTAGGCATGGGTGGTGATTTCCACCCCTCACAAATGAAAAATTGTTTGTGGGAATGAGCGATGTTTCTCTTCCCCTATGAATGAAAAATATTTTGTGGGCGTGCGTGCTATTTTTCATCCCCCACAAACAAAAAATCTATTTACAGGCCCAAATGGTGCTTTTCATTCCCCACAAACTAAGTCCCCGCAATTAACCTTGGATGACTGGACATCCTTGTAGTTAGTTACCCCCATTAATCTATAAAAACTTTATAGGGGAACTAATAAAAGAAAAAGGATATGAAGGAAGAAAACTTGAGAAATGGTGTGAGAGACATTGATTTCCACCCTATAATTTTACTGCATAATATTATTGTATAAAGGGAACTCACCAAACCATACATATACCCAAAAACCTTTACAGTATTCATTCTGTGAATCAGAACCAGATGTCTTGCTTATGGTCTATCATCCCATGTAGAAAATTTCTATGTGAAGGTATCCCTACCTCGTGTAGGAAGACACTGCACGGGAGTAACTCAGACCCGCGTAGTACAGTGATATGTGAACAAAACCCACACCCACATAGAAAAACACTATATGGAGGGAACCCCATTTTTGCGTAGAAAATTATATGTATAATGGGGAATCTTGGGGTGCTCTGATTTCTCAATCTCTTTACCTTCCTCTTATGTAGTGTCCAGTCCAACCTTATCCCCTCCATGAAATTCCCTAATGGAATTATTCATCACCCTTTTTATGTGAATTTATAATCCCTAAGTGGATCCCCTTGTGACGAATTAGGCAAAGGCCTCTCCCGAAACTACTATATATGTATGATCAGATCATTGGAAACACCAATGTGTCCTCTTAGACATACATTCCCATTGTAAATGTGGTCTTTTTGGTAACCTTAATAACAATGGGGTCCTTGGAATGTTTTCGATCATACATTCACATGGTAATGAGGGTCCCTTACTTGGAGGTACTCACACATAACACCTTTTTTTAGAGATTGAGGGGAACCACTCACCTTTCCCTTCGATGAGGGATAATGATGGATACTTCTCTCATCCTCTCTGAAATTGAGAGTAGGGAATCCCTCTAGGAGTAAGCCACTATCCTTTCTTAATAGAGGATGAAATCTTTCTCTTCATTATCTATCAGGTTGTATCCAAATAGGTAGTCATATGTGTATATCCATGATACCAAAACAATAATATATAGGCACATTCAATTCTATTTCTATCTCCAATTGGGACAAAGCTATGAAAACAAGAGAGGATACGATGTCCAAATATCTCTTTCACTCTCTCTATCTCTCTTCCTTTGGGCTCCAACATTTTCCACTAATGAACATGTGATATTTTTTTGTTCCCTAATCTATTTATTTCTCTTGTTTATCACACCGAGCATGACTCATATGGGTTTAGATGTTAGTAGAGATCATGACATTCATATGATCCCAAGAACCTTGGTCATCCTCCTGAGTGTAAGCCCCAAAAAAACCTCCAAATCTCCATGAGTCAATAACTTACTCATGGTTTGAGAAAAAAGTGCCTCCCATTCGATATAATTCCCTATCATACCATCTCAACGAGCCATATTCCCTACGATACCAACCTATAATGGTCCCCCTACTAGGTGTAATCCCCAAACCATGCGAAAACCCTTAAAAGGTCCATATTCTCAATAAAGAAACCTTGGTCCTCCACCATAGGTGTATGACCCAACCATTCTGAACTATGGGATTTGATACCTAAATAACTGAGATAAGTATAAAGCCTCCCTAAGGTATAAACCCTACTCCCAAATTCATCATAATTTTCTCTAGCCTATAACACTAGTAGGTTCATATCCACCCCATAGGTCCATATTCCTTTTGATTCCCTTTCATTTCCATCCTTATTTGTTCCATATTCCCAATAATATCATACCCCACTAAGGAGACCAAAAATTTTCCAGGTCCCTCGGGCCACTTGGGACTAAGTCCCACACCAAACTTTAACTAGGAACCTTCCACATAGGCGACCTTATTTCATGACTTTAAACTTCATAGTTTGGTCCTAGTGAAATAACCTTAAAAGGTGATGTGTCCCATTAAGTGGTGTTGAACTAGGTGGTTTCTGATTCCTTTCATGAGGATAGTTAGGATACCCATCTTATGGGTTCAACCCTAATATCAAAATAACTCTAATCTACCAAGATGATGGTAAATTCCAGAGTTCCCCACTTTGGGACTTAAAATCAGCTTTATAATGATGAACAATATAAGAATCTATAATATACATATAAAAAGGTAAAAATTATAGAGAACCTTGGATATATATATATATCCATCAATGGGGAACCTCAGATACATATAGATGATTTTGAATCCATGTGTGATAATAATTGGTCATTAATTCAAGGGAGACATGTGTTATAGATGAGAATGAAAAAAAGAATTCATGAACATGTCTTAAATAAAATCTTGAAGATATTCCATGAATAGAAAATAATTTTCCCTAAAAGGGTGTAATGAGGCTGACCTCCCATTCTCTTGACCAATGTGTGTCCCTAATAGTTTTTGGGTCATTTCTTAAAAACCACCTTCCTTTGGAAAAAAGTTTTGTGAAACATCTCTAATGAGGGAACTATTTGGTGTTACAAGATCTATGAATAACTTGTTGGAATATGTTAAAAAATAGCGATCCTGATCTTATTAATTTTATAACCATATTAAACCCCTATAATTAATTCTCAGGGTGATTGATTTTAATCATAAATAAAAATGATGAAACCAACATGAATCCTTAACCAATGTGATCGTTTCACCCACACATCAGGCCCCTTTCACTCCCAAAATGAAATAGGGATAGAAAAAGTGATTGATGATGAATTTTTTTGTTTATGGTGATGCTACTTTGATGGGGTATTATTTTATGTGTTTTTCACATATATTGAATGTTGTTTTTGCTAAAAATCTCTTCGATCCAAATAGAGACCCAACTTTTTTTTGAAGACCTGAACATCAATCACTATAAAATTTGGGTATTAGTTCAAACAGAGGACACTATCACTCACCCAGCATCTTTAATAATAGGTTTCAAAATCATTAGTTAGGTATTACTACCAAAATGGTAATCTCCCAACCTGGGAGGCATCTCAAGATGCCCTCTAACATAAAGGTTGGGGGCAAGCCTCTTTTATTAAAAAGAGAAAAAACAAAAACCCCCTTTGAACTAGGTTAGGGGAAACCCATTACAGGATCTTAGGACCAGTGAGATCAAAAACCAATACACAACCTGATAAAGAATCAATTACATTGACTTGAAAGCCTATGTCCAATGGTCCGAGAGCCTATTACAGAACCAAAGCTCAAACAGATGCAATGCATAGATCCCATTGGCATACCACCGTCCACGCACGCGGTCGCGCCTGAAACACGAATAGGAAGATCCCCCAATCCATGCTGATTCCATTGACAACAGAGCACCACAGATGTAAGACGCCAGGACGATGCATGCTGAACCGGTGTTATCCACAACGCCCTACATCGAGGACCACCAATGAAAACTGAGGAATGCAGTCGCCCCTCAAAACACCGAATCTGACCAGATCTGGTCAAAAAATATAGATCTGGATCGGATCTGTGAACACCGACCAGAAGATTCACCACTTCCTGCTCCCACACAAACACGCCACCACGGAGGGAGAAACGCCGATGTTGTCAAGAATCGCCATCACCCCTTGCATCGCTTTCCAAAACCTGACCAGATCTGTTCTGAAGCACAGATCTAGACTAGATCAATGCCAATTCTGCTGGGTCCAACATCCTCACCATAAAGAGAATACAACCCCATAGGCCCCAGCCAAGTCCTTCAGACCTGATCCCCCAGGGCGGACCACAAATGGTAATGGTCAACCAATCTAAAATAGACCATCTTTATTGAACCTACTGAAAAATACCACCATTAAAATTTGTCAGCAAATGAGAAGGTGAAAATACCTTCTCACTCATATCAATATTTTCTATCAAATATGGTGGAAACCAATGAGGAGGTGAAAAACCTTGCTCACTCATGTCAAGCTTGTCAATCAAATATGGTGGAAAACTATGAGAAGATAAAAATCCCTACTTTCTCATATCAATATCATCAGTCAAACTTTGTGGAAAAATATCAGTAGATGTAAATATATTCTTTCTCATATCAAACCCATTAGTCAAATAATAAGGCAACAAATGATCATATTCAAATTTATGCTCAAGTATATCGATCTTCTCAGTCAAATATGGAAGAAAAAAACGAGAAAATAAAAATCCATACTGAAGAATATCAAGCCCACAAGGAAAATAAAATAACAAATAAATAGAAAATGCAATTATATTATCATGCATATCAAGACCCTAGGAAAATTCAATAGAAACCAATGAGCAAATGAAAATCCCTAATCATGCCTATTAGGCACACTAGGAAAATGTGACAGCAACAAATGAGTAAAGGGAAGTCACTACTCACTCATATCAATCCCACTAGGAAAATACAATGGAAATTAGAGAATATAGTAAAAATACATCAACTTTAAATCAGGGGAAGACTCATATTCCTACCCTAACACTGGAATGGGTGTATATTCATATTCCCTCTAAGGATGTTTCTCATCGTTTCCTGTAAATTATGGAAGGCCAGGAATTAATCCCATACCATATCTTACAAAATTTCAAAAATGTAAACTCATCAATGATAATTACTAGAGTTTGGGCACATGACCCTAACTTCTCAAGTAGGGACACTCATCCAAATAATGGGCAGGTCACTCAAGAGAAGACATACATCCATTATCTCATCCAGGAGGATCATCGACAATATTCCATAATAAATAGACCACTAGATTAGGCATAAATACTTGTTCCAACTAGGGGTTATCAGAATGTTTTGTGGGTCACTCCAGTGTATGAATATATTCCTACTGAAATTCTATAAACTCATCTCTAGGCTCCAATAGAAACACATGAATCCCTTAAACCCACTCTCATGCATTGGAATCACTATTCACAGCACACAGTTCTAGCTTCCTGCAGAAGTGTATCGAAAAAGGAAATCCCACTCATGGTAGTTTTAAATTACAGAGTATACTTATGAACCTTTTCTATTTAATGATCAAGTTCTTGGGACCATTAAACATCTATCAGTGGTGGTAAATGATCCTTCTTGTTTGTTACCAAATTATGAAAGTGGTAGTATCAGTCACGAAAGTCCTTCCAATAGCACTTCTACCTGTAGCTCTGGTGTTCCTCCCCAGAATGATTACCATGAATTATTTCCTCATGGGAACTATCTAATCGATAATGAGACCTCATATCTTGAAGGAAGACATGAAAACCATCCCCATGGACAAAATATTAATAAACAATAAGTTTCTCCCCTTACCAGATCAAATATGATAAAACCCTTATATTCTAAGGTGTTTGGAAAGATGGTTCCATTCATGATTGACACCCTATCCATGATAGGTGATAGTATTTCCCAATTAGAAAATGTTCCAAGTCAATAGTCATCCTCAAAACCACCTTCAGACTATTTCGATACCAACAAGACCCCTACTAGCCTCCTTACTTGTGAAAAAATAGCCTAGAATCTCCCATGTTGGGTTGATCAAGTAGTATAATCTCTATAAGAAGAATAAAAATACACATTACTCATGAGAAAATAATTGGTCAAGGATGGAATACCCATCATGTTTTATCCCACATCCACTTCCCCGTTTGACATTCCAGATGTATTTATACAAGAGTTCATACGCAACATCTGTCTAAATCTCTTAAAAACTATGTTCCACAAAAAATAAAATTTCTTACCTTAAAATAGGTATGTAGATCATGTTAAATTATTGGGGGAGATTCATCATCAAATTGACTTGGAATCCCTTTCATCTATGTATTTTCCATGATCAGAGAATTGGTATAAGGATATTCAATTGGAATGCCTCAATAAATTACTTGAATTGCATCATATAATTACCAATTCCCCTCCTAGTTTTCATACTTGAG
Source organism: Viscum album (assembly GCA_963277665.1). Lineage (NCBI taxonomy): Eukaryota > Viridiplantae > Streptophyta > Magnoliopsida > Santalales > Viscaceae > Viscum > Viscum album. The sequence continues at coordinate 1,209,856,883 of OY728166.1, forward strand.
GATGGGTTGAACATGGATATGTGTATCTCACCTCACATTAAGGTTAGTAGAATCCACCAAAAGTGACATCCTATAATTTCATTACTCAATAGAGAATATTAAACAAGACCCCTACATAGGAAATATGGCACACTCAATAGGGATCAATCCTAAATAAGTCTCAAAAGCATGAGACCTGATGAGATAAATCCATCTAAAAACTCCTGAACCAGGAAACCAAGAACATTTAGTAAGCTTCTATCTTAAGGGAAACCAATAATAAATCCATACAGAAGTCCTTAGAGTCAGTAGGTTCACATGAATATCATGGATTACCCTCAACACTTGCTTTAACAAATATGTATGATATAAAGAGAGATATGGTAGGAGCAGCAACTAATGCAGTACAATATCAACCCCATCCCATTGGGTTGGGTAATTTTTAACACAAAGTTCCCCTTTAAGGATGAAAATTTTGACATGAGGCATGGAAACAAAAGAATGGGAGCATCCCCAGCCCATAGGGCTGTGGGAATTTTTACCTCAACCTCCCATTCAATCGAAATCAATCTTCTCCTCTTTAAGGAGAAAAATAATAAATTAAGTCTTGAAGATCATCCGATCTCACAACCCATTTCCCCCTGAAGGGACACATATGAAAAGTTTCTATTGTGGTTACCTATGAGCCACTCTTTTCTAATAAGCTCAAAGAGGAACCAAAAAAGGAAATAATAGGTCCACTAAAGGGCACAAACAACCCTCCTCTCATTTATCATCCAATATGAAACCTAAAATGCATTACATATCAGTAAACATTAGAGTCGTAAATCCTATAGATGAAATTGAAAATGATTCCAACATATAATAGAATGTATAGGATGGTTCCATTTGGAATGTGGTCCACACTAAGCTAAATAATGTAGGTGTGCATACCCAGAACCAGAGACTCTCCCTAAATTTAGGTATTCCCTTGACCAATCCCTCAATACCTTCTTAGATAACATATACCAAAGAGAAGGGTAAAGGCAGGGATCCATAAAACCATCCTCCTGGTGAGGTTAAACCCATCACAATCAAAGAAATATTCACTCGGTGGGAGGAAGAGATGAAAGAGATGAGAAGAATCAATGCATAATTTTTCTAAGGAAAAATTCATATAGAATATGTTTCACAAGTAGAGAATCAAATAACACTTCCAACCAGTGTACCTCAACAATGAGGGTTCACCAAAATGGATGAAGTAGGTCTAAGATGTCTTCACAATTATATTCTCTAAACATCAGTTTACCTAAACCTAATTATGAAAGGATATCAAGAATTCCATCCATTATAGAAACAACTAGAATTTATTTAGGTGAACCCTAGAAATATTTCCCCAACTAGTGTCAGCTGCAAATATTTTTGGAGTCAGTGCTTCATGACCTACCTATTGTTTCCCTTATTCAATATCTTGTTCGACTGAATATTCGTCATGGGATTATCAACACTATTGAATCATTGTAAGCTCAATTACCATTATTGGAGTAATGGAATGCACTAGTACAACCAAAACCAAAACCTTACCATGAATGGGTGACCAAAATTCCACCCCCACCAAATTTTGGGAGTTCTACGTTTCCAATATGAAATGGATCAGGAGACCCATAACAACATCTAACACACTTTTTTTCCTATTTTTATCCCATGATGGGAACCCCTATGAAACAATAAGGTGTGAAACTTATATTTTTTGTGAAAACCTTTCAAGGTTCAGTATTCATATGGTGCACCAGTTTTCTATATTTTCCAATTTGGGGATAGTAAGACCTTCGTGGAAAATTTATATTTTAGTTTATCTTGATACTATAAAAGATAATTATCGTTGACCTATCTAATTTAAAAAAAAATAGAACAATAGGGTCTCGGATTTCATTACCAGATGGAAATATATAACTTACTCCTGAAGCCTATAGCTTCCCCAAGAATATTTGATTTCTCTTTTCATAGAGAACCTCCGTGAAGAATTGAGAATGCCTCTCATCTTGGTAAGATACATGGGTGGGTTTTAGGATCTCACTATGATTTCTTAAATAATTGAAGATTGAATACATCAAACTAAGATTAAGTAATAATGATTATGACAACCCCAGGGAAGAGAAGGAGAAAGATGGAGGCTGAAACCATTACACTTAAGCCAGTCTCTATGCCAACTCCAACTCCAAAACCCACAGTATATCACACAAAACCCTGTAGACATCAACAGAAACCCCCACCTCATCAAGATGATGGGAGGGGACCCAAGAGCAATCGATTCAAGTATTTAAAGAACAAATTTTACTTATTATAAGACGAGAAGGTCCATGGATACTTTATAGAAGTCATGGAAAATAATTTACTCCACATTCTAGAGTCCAAGAGGCCTGACCAGGTGGGTCTCGATGATCGGCCATATTATTTACACTTCTCCATGATTCTAGGAAACACCATTTATAAATGATTCATTTTCAAATAAATCTTGAAAAAATGTTTGACTCTAGGAAAGTAAAGTTGAGGAATCTTCCAGCACAAGTAGCATGTTTTTCCACTACATCCCCTAAGGAATAACATGAATGGAATAAAGTTACTAGAAAAGGGGGAAGATGTTTGGTGATTGGATGAGGAAAAAGAAAATCAAGAAAACTCATGGTATTCTATGATCATAGTTGAATCAACCAACTATTTCCCTATCCACTTTTTATATGATAAATTCAACTCTATTGGCATCATAGATCTTGTATTTCTAAAAGAGGCCTACTGGAATAGCAGGGAGAAAACATAGGGATATGAAACTACACCAAGGCCAAAATTTTATTTGACCCTCTTAGACTTTATGCCTTTATTCTTGAAATAGTGGGCACCCCCCGCCAAACTGTACCACCTGAAATTGTTAGGCAGAAAAAATTCTCATCAGATGAGGAATTAATCTATGGATTTATTAATGTTATTAATTCAATGGATACCTTATCTGGTGATAATTATGGATATGAACCTAAGTTCTCTATACTTGATTAGGTAACCAGAGGAAGTGTCCATAAGATTTGAGGGTACAAGAGAAGATGCAGTCACAAAATAAACTAGAGTTCTTTCCACATACCTACTCAGACTATCAGTGTAGTAGAAACTCACATAAGATCCCTTCCATGAGTCCAACATGAGCAGGGAAACCCCCTTACACATTCAAAAATCCACCCTAACCTGATTATTCTATAATATTAATTAGAGTTGTTACATGTGTATAATCACCCCTGACAAGTAGGCAGACTTATTCGGTATAACCCACTGAGGACATGAGTAAGGTAAATTCCTATTTTAAGGGATGATCCATCTATGTTCAGCATTATATCCCCTAAACCACCTATGAAATGGAATCTATGTGCCAGAAAGAACATTTCATTATCTAAGAAGTATGACATATTGAAACAATTATCCATGGTACCAACAGAGTTATCAATCATGAATGCTCTTAGTTTATCAAAAAAAACTTAGTGAATCACTCGTAGAGGATTTATTAAGTCCTCAAGAGTTTGATGCTGAGGTTTCTATTTCTTAGGTCTATTAGATAGTGACTAATCATGTATAATTCATGTGGTTATCTCCTTTATAGATCAAGATAATGATGTCTTTATATAGGGACACATCATACCCTTATACGTATATAGAAGAATGAATGGAGTCGATGTACGAAGGTCTTTTATTTATAATGGATTTGGATTTTATATCATTCTAGTATGAATGCTTCACCAACTGAGCTATAGCAATACTAACTTAGTTCCCTCTTCTTTAATGCTACAGGGTTATGAAAAAAATAATACAAAGGCCCCTAATCCAAATTAATATTAGGGATTAATTTGGGGACCTTATATCTGACTTAGAATTTATAGTTGTTCGACAATATACAACCTTTAATGTGTTCCTAGGAAGGCCTTCGTAGCATAAACACGTGGAAATTCCCTCATCATACCATTAATGCCTCAAATACTGCATTAATAGGAAAATCTATATGTGGCATGATAATAAGGCCTCATTTGAATCTTTCAAGTTGCATTATATAGACATGGTATTCTATCATAGGGAATGGAAATGACCCTAGATTGATGGTGTTATTTGAGTCACTACCCTGAATGATTTATAAATGACCTCATTCAACCCCTTTAAATATATCATTGAAGAGTGTGTATTACCCATCAATCAGGTTAAGCATATGAGTTAAATTTATCATGCATATTTGACAATATTCATTATATCATTCATGAAAACTGATCCTAGAAGTGATTAAAAGACAATTGAATCTCTAGAAAGTGATAAAAAGATCATATGAAAATGCCCTCATTTTATCCCCTGAGTTTTGAAAAATCACTACTTCATCAGTTTCATTGAAAGAATCCATCATGTTACCAGGGTAAATTAATGATACTCATTCTAAGTCATTGGTATCTCCTCCAAATCTTCAAATATACCCCACATTATCAGCCGGGTCAAAGGAACTCTCTTCATCTTCTTGATGTCAAAATATTGACTCCTCTCCTAACCTTGAATAATTTTCTTCATCACCCACTCTCCCTAAGGATGAAGTGGAAAACAAGAGGAAGAGGAAGCATAGGAAGAGGAGGAGGAGGAGGACCTTACGGAACCTCCTCCATCATTTGATAAGGTTGTATCTACCACCATTGATAAAGTCATGGATATAAATTTGGGTACAAAAGAGGACCCATGGAACAATTTGATTAGCACAACCAAGTATTCTGAATAACAAGAGGTTTATACCTCGTTTCTAAGGCAACATTGGGATGTGTTTTCCTCAAACTACACAAAAATTCCAATACTCAATCTCCAGGTGGCCACTCACCATCTAGGCTTTCCATAGGATCACTAAGGCTATAAGTAGGTAGCTAGAAGGAAACATCTTGCACACACAACCAAATTTAAAGTTTAATTTGACAAGCTCATTAAGGACATCTATATTCGGGATGTCCAATATCTATAATAGCTGGCCAATATAGTCCTTATCAAGAAAAATAATAGGAAAATTAGATAATTCATCGATTTTAAAGATCTCGACTAGAACTATATGAAGGATGATTTCCCAGTCCCAATCATAGAGCTACTGATTGATGAAATAGACAAATATAAAGCCCTCTCCTTCATCGATTGATATTCATAATATTAAAAAATATGAATAGACCAATAAGATAAAGAATCCACCACCTTTAGCTCCCCCCATTGAGTATTTTTCTATAGGTTAATTCACTTTATCTTGGAGAATTTCGGTGCTACATACCAATATTAAATTAATCACATCTTCAAACCCTTCTTGGGGATGTTTTTTGAATTATAAATTGATGATTTTGGGGTTAAATCTCAATAAATTTCCAACAAACTAGCTAATATTGAAACTTTCCTCAACAATATATGATAACATAGCATGAAAATTAACCCCTTGAAATGTTATTTCGGTGTTACCATAGTGAAATTTATTATATTATTTATACACCATTGAGGTATATAAGTCAACCATGAGAAGAAAAATTCCATCCTTAGAATGTCACCTCCATGAATCCTCAAAGAGTTGAGAGGACTTTAGGGACAGATATCCTACATTTGGTGATTTATATCAATCCACACCAGAAAATGTTTTCGCTTCACTAGGTTTATGAAAAAGGTATTCCCATATCATTCAATTGATGACTATCAGTAATCATTCAATAGTCTCAATAAATATCTCTTTGAGCTTGTCAGTTAAAATGACACCTGTTAAAGGGAAGAATCTCATTTTTTATGTGACATCCATAGAGCGGTCACTATGTACTTTCCTTGAGAAAAAGAACAATTTTGGGAATGAAAATAGCCTTTATTATATCAGTAAATCCATTTTTGACACTGATACTTTTTATTCAAATATTGAGAAGAGATGCTTGGTATTAATCATTACAATTCATAAAATAAGGAACTGCCTATAGAATCATGAGTTGTGTTTGGTCTATCATATCATTCCACTCAAATAAATTATTAGATTTCAAATGTAGATCAGATGTCTATCATAGTGGTAGGTCATCCTGCAGTAGTTTGATATAAAGTTCTTGCCTCATAAAATGGTGAAAGGACAGACATTAGTAGACTTTATTCTAGAATATTCCTCATCTTAAATTACATTGTTAGATACTAAATTACACAATTAATACATATTATATGTTCAAGAGGGTCCCTATATATGGGAGATACATTTTTATGGTGCATCTAGAATACTAAATGAGAAGAAGATGGAAGACCCCAAGCTTAACAAAGTTATTTTGGGAGTCGTTCTTATTTTACCATTAAAGGAAGTCCTACCTTAATCCTTCATGTTTACATAAGGGTTTTAAGACAATGAAGAAAAATATTATTCCCTCATTTTAGGGATAGAGAAGGTACTTAAGGCACAATTAAATAAATTGAATATAATGGATGATTTTAAATTGGTTATCAAGATCATCAATAGTGATTATGATATCAAAAAGGAAGATCTAATCCTCATGCTAGAACATTTATGAGGACTAATAGAGAAATTTCATTTGGAACTGATATTGACTCACATCCTACACTCACAAAATTCGTAGGAATATTCCCCAGAAAATTAATCTGTGAATCTAGGAGATCCATACCAAGATGAAACGCTCATCATCATTACACACCAATGAATGGACTCACCTTTTTTATGATCCATCATGAAATAGATCGATGAGGATAGTCTCATCCTCATACCATGTAGTTCTACCACTATGTGGATGATACTCATTATGGATTACCTTTAAAATTGAATACTCCCATCAAATAGATATATGAAATAGAAAATCTAAAGATAAGAAATTAAACATCTTCGATATGATGGCATGAATCATCAAAAGGTTCTCTATAAACATGTCCTTGATGGGGTCCTTCTTAGGTGTGTTGATGGAGAAGATATTGCTAATATCATTAATGAAGTTCACATTAGAGATTTTAGTTCCCACCAGTTAGGTTTCAATATTTTTCATCAAATTCGGGGGCTTGGGTACTACTCACCTGCTATGATGCAGGATTGAACAAAATTTACCAAAAATTTCCGTTCCTACCTGGTTTATGCCAACTTCATTCACCAACCCCTAGAATTTCTACACACATCCAAATACTCTTGGCCATTTTCCATATGGGGAATGGACATTGTGGGACCATATCCTCCTACCACATCCAAGAATTTCAAGTACATTCTCACTTTAACCGACTTCTTCTCCATGTGGGCAAAAGTTATACCCCTCAAAGAAGTTTAGGAAAGAAATATAATCAGCTTAATAAAATCCAACATCATTTAAATATTTCAGGTCCCTCATAAAATACTAATAGATTATGGCACTAATTTTTTCTGTTGAATTGGAGAAGCTATATTAGGAATATTATATCAAATACAACAATTCGTCCTGCTATCATGTAATGGATAATGGGAAGATAGAGACCTTCAACAAGACCTTATAAAATATACTCCAAAAGATAGTATAAAAGGATAAAAATTATTTTCCAGACAAGCTCTTACATGCCTTGTGGGCCTATCGGACTACAACCCACACCACCACACATGTGACCTCATGCTCATTGATATTTGGAGCAGTGGTATTCCTTCCCATTGAGGTTCAATTTATCTTGCTCCATATTTCAATTTTTTATCAGCTATCCATATATGAGTAGCATCAAAAGTGGTTATTTGAATTGGAGTAACTGGATGAGAAGAAATTTTAAACCTTGCATAATTTAAGTCTACCAAAACAAGATTGCATTATCCTTTAACAAAAAAGTTCACCTTCAGTCGTTTCTTGAGGTAGAAATGGTGTTTTTCTTCAAGACTCTGATAATACTAGGAAATAATCCTATAAAGTTGGAACCAAAGTAGGAGGGATCTTATTCCATTTACAAATTCCACTCTAATGGATATTATTCTTGGATTTTGATGGATGTACACCTTACCACAACATCCACCAATGCACGTTTTCTGAAGAAATACTTTGTATGATTACATTACCATCATACATATTGTAAGATGATAAATTGTGTGAAACCAATGTCCTTGTTGTATGATGATAAACTGCATATGATGACCATCTTTACCACATGATGGTAAACTACATGGTTAATGTCCATATTATTCAATGTTAGAATTCAGGAACAACATGTGGCTTGATTCTTATAATTATAAGATACATAGTGATACTTAGTTTTACAATCCTAGGTCTAGACACAATAATCAATGGAAAAAATGCCTCCCTCAACATATACATCAAACCTACAAAGAGAGTTTCCCATTTAGAACTATGTATAACTTGGTTACCATCTTTATGGGATATGTAGTGATTCTTAGGTCCCTTATCATGGGTCCATCCCAGATATAAACTCATCATGAAGTCATTTCCCTTTAGCATCATCACAGTGGCCCTACGCAATATGTCTTGACAATGTGTTTGGAAAAGGGTCCCCTTGACCCTCCTTTTTCACTAGTTCATCACTTATTATCCAACACAATATTATTTAATACATTTTTACCACATCGTGGTCAAAGCTATGAAATTATTAATTACAACATTACTCTCTGGAAAATCCAGGATGCCTCATGTAATTGAGTATAAGAGTAATAAATAAAAATTCCATCAACACATGAAAATAAATAGTAGCATTGCACCATCCTATAAATACGAGGTTCCTCACAACAGCCACAATATGCATCATTGCCTTTTCCATAGAGTACACCCTGATTTTCGGTATCGTTCTTCTAATGTTACATATGTCAAAACTATGTGTGGGTTGATTCCTCTCCACACAGGATATGTAGTGATGCCCAGATACGTTATCCTGGCCCAGTTTCAGCCTATAAACACAACTATCCCCTTCCCCACATATGAGCCAGATCTATGTAGGTAACTTTGCACTCCATGGCCAATGCAGGTTTAAATGCTTCTTGTTTCCTTGAACACGTTCCATCCACACATCACACTCTTTGCCCTATGAAATTTCAGATAATCAAAAACTACATAGCCATTGATAATAGGGTGTCATTTTTCTGAGGACACTTCTGTTTAACTATGCATAATACACCCCAGTGGGGATTGAATAAATCTCCCATAAAAAGGTCATGTCAACCAAAGTAAAATTCATCCTTAGGAGAGAATTATTCTATCTTCATAATCCCTAACAACATCATATTGGAAGTCTCTTTTAGAATATAGTCCATGTTCACTGCTTGCATACTTATCCCATCTCATTCATCCTGATCCGAGAACCCCTATAATCATGGTTTATGATTTACCTATTCACATTCGAGGCATGTCAGAACATATTTTCCTAGTAATCCTTTTATCACTCATCGTCTCTATGAAATATGGTCCCAATATTATGACATAAAAAATTGCCACACATCATGTTGTCCTAGTCACATAATGTTAAACTATATGATAATGTCTTTAACACATTAAATAAAAATGTAGTCTTACCCTGTGTGTTTGTCATAGAATATTCTGGAAAACTAGATCAGGAGTCCTCATGTCAGAAACACGAGATTATACTCATAAATTTATTCCCCAAATGCCTGAATAACATTTATGGGGCCTCATTCATTTTTTTCATGTTTTTCCACCTTCATCCTTACCACATGATGTTAAAGTTCAAGGTTCACGTCCTTTTTAATAAACATTAAAATAAAAGAACTACGTGAGGATTGATTCTCACCCCTTTTAGATTTATAGAAATGATCATATCCTACATCCTAGTCTAGCCACTATAAAATAAAAATGACCATGTCCTTCCCTTTTATTTCCTATGTGTGTTGGAATAAACATTTTTCCCTCCTCGTTTCCCACACTGGGTATAGATTATGGGGGATTGGGAACATTATTAAGGAATTTATCACACAATAAAAGAATCTAATTTCTCATTAGGGTTACTATGGTCTTGGAAGAAATTCCGTAAAGGAACACCAAACATCCCTATCGTGTGACATTAAATTGCAAGGATGGTGTCCTTGTCGCATGACACTAAACTAGCTGATTTCCTATAACTATGTTGGGTTTTTTTTCTTGTAATAATATGATATGTAGTGAATCTTGAATATCTAATTTTTGGTCCATCTAAAATATAAAAAATATCCCCTTCCCTTTGTATGAGTCAGACCTATACATAGAACTTTCACCCAAGAACTACATATGGTTTGATTCTCTCTTTAATGACATACATAGTGATGCCTTGATCCTATATCCCAGTCCAACCACAACAATAAAAAAAATTCCCCCCATTATAATATATATGAGATGAATCTATATAAGAGGGTCCAATATACATCTTACCCCACTTATGAGCTCGTATTCAAAGTAAAATTCTCATTCTCTACACAAGAGTTTGATCAATGTGTTGGGAAACCTTCCCATAACAACATATGGATTGATTATCACTTTGAAGATAAACATAGTGATTCTAAAACCTTATGTATCAGTCCAAACCATAAAAAAATGAACCCCCATTTCTTGCCTATGGGTCAAAACTATGTGAGGGAAACAAGTCTACCAATTTTGGGTAATTTTTGACATGAACTACTCCTTCCATGTTCAGACCCTTTTCCTTATATGAACCAAAATCTATGTCTGAGGAAGTATGAATATACATAATCTTTCTCTATCCATCATAAATTTAGGATTAGTTTTCCAAGGACACCTTTGTTGGACTATGCATTGATATGAACCATTTTCATTTGCATAAATCACCCACAAAACAGCTTGTCAACCAAAGAAAAATTCATCCTTAGAAGAGACCTCTTCTATCTCTATAATCCCCATTGAAGTTTTCAACCCATATCACTCCTTAGATTTGGAATCCACCAAATTGTAGCTTACAAACTTTCCCCTTCATACCTGAATATGATGAAATATTCTTGGATAGATTATCGTGAAAAGGGAAAATCACTAATCATTCAGTAAAATCGAAGTGACCTTAAATCATAGCCCTAAAATGTCCTTGTCGTAAGACATTAAACTACATGGACTGTGTCTTTGGGGTATGAAATTAAATAGCACTAAGCTTCAACCCTCTTTTAAGCAATCCAAATTCAAGTAGAAGTGGTTTCTCATTCATTAACAGTGCTGATACAGATTCCCTCTTCATTTTCAAAAAACATTCCCTTGACAAGCCACCTTTCATGGTTTCCAAAATCTTAATTTTCATAAGATTTTTTTTATCCATTTGTAATATAATGTCATATTATTGAGTACACCTTTTTTGACTATTTGTAATATGGTATAGTTGGCTCTACATAAATTTCCCACAAAAAAATCCCTATCAACCAAAGAAAAATTCATTATCATGAGAGATTTATTCTATCCATATATTCCTTAAAAAACATTATGTTGGAAAACCACCTTTTAAAAATATAATATATCCATCCCTTTTATGATTGTCCCATGTCATACCTTGGATTCAAAAATCAAAAAATCAGGGCCTAAAAATCCCCCATTCATATGTCTAAAAAATAATTGGACATTCTCAGCTAGTAAGCCCTGTTAGGGTCACCACCCCATAATTCATCATCAAAACTGTTTAATATAAAACACAAGTCAAAATAGTTCATCTTTCAAGACATTAAACTACCAACAAAATGAGACAGTACTCACTGGGTTGAAAACCTACAAAGGGAACCCTGGGTAAAAGTCGAGTCCCGGCTCTCTAGACCTATTATTTTCATGCTTTAAGAAAAAAATAAGCAATGAAATGAAAAATCCATAAAACTTTTTAGGTAAAAAACCCACAAAGGGAGACCTAAGAAAAATTTGAGTCGTGCCTGCTAAGTCTTCCCTAGTTGACATAGGTAAAAATTAGTGTAGTAACAAAAAAGATGAAAGTTTTGTATGGTTTTCCATGTAACCTTATAAATAGTGAAAACTATGCTTGCTTATTCCCCTATCTCAAGAAAAATTATAGAATTACATGATATTTTATCCAAAATAAATGAATCTAGTATTATGTTGATAGTAATTATGCTTTTACCCATACATGAGAAATGATAAGGAAGAGATTATTTCAAATTGATTATCTTGGGTTATTGATATCTAGTGATAAAACCATACAAGTTATCTAGGAGATTATCTTTCAAAACATTGCAAGTTATTATTCATTGAAACTACATGTTAAGATAAAGGATGAGTAATAGAGGGATAACAGGCTTTCATTTATCTATTGAATGGGAACAAAGTAATAACATCCACATCATGAAGTCTCTCCCTGATGTTAATGATAATGAAAAAAATAATTTAAATGGATATAGTAAAACTTGGCTTACTTTATTCAGTAGAACGGCCACCTCCTAAAGTGAATCGTCAAGGGCCCACTCCAAATTGGTTCTCTTCCCATCATTGGTTTTAACTAATGGATGCATTTTTTAATAACAACCCTCATCTCTTGAAATTTATGCTCGATGAATTTGAATCCCATATTTTTTTAAGATAGTTATACCTTTATCCTAGATACATGAGTGTCATATTCTTACAGCCCCATAGTCTTTGGAACCATCCAATAATAAAATCATGCTTCTTTAGCAACCAAGTGATGCAATTAAATAGTATTATCCTTTAATTCTTTCACATGATGATTGTAAATATTAAATAGGATAAGATCTAATTTACAAGAAGAAAATCTTATAGAGTAGTGAGAAATAGGCTAATAGGGACATGAAAGTTCTAGTAAAAAACATCACATATACCCAATAAAAGGCAAAATTTGATGAAGGATGTCTTTTTTATTAGAAATATTGACCAAAGGGGTCTTTGTAAGAACAATGTAATGTTGGTTCCAAGCCCATTTTCTCATAGCCAAATTTTCAATAAAAATATTGAGATCCTTAATCTTTTCACCTTCTATTATGGGTATATAATTTAGGATAGTACTCTAAAAAGACTAAATCATTCTAAATTGCAACACCAAATTGGTAAAGTCTTCTATATATACTTCCTATTATATATAAAAAAATTTGTTGCTAGGTTTGGAATTAATTAATAAAATGTCTGATGTTGTCCCACTAGGACCAGACTCAGTAGGGATACCAATGGTTCTAGTCATAAGTGTGGGGTTTTTACCACTCCTTAAAAAAGGAAAACTTGGGGATGAATCTCCCTAAAAATTCTTATAACATTGAGACAAACATATTTCCATTTTAGAAGCTTGTGAATTTAGAATGGTATGAAAAGAATAAGGAGTTCCAAATGGTTTATACACCCATCAAAATAGCTTCCCCATCACCCCATCGAGATAATATTCCACCTAAATTTTTGAACAATCCCATGAAAACTTGGTTTGATATCTTATAAGAGGTAAAGAAATTTATTATCCAAAATCCTCACGCATCACCATCAACTATAATTGATCAAGGATGATTGAGGGTGATTACTTTTTAATTTTGGTATGGGGGTAAATGTGAAACCTATTATAGGCATAAAAAATTTCATTCAAATCTATAGGGATTATAAGGTTCTCAAATGGTTACCCCATCTACTTGAGCAGTCAAATATTGTCTCACAATGAGATGATGTAAGAGTATTATTTCTAAGAAACACTTCTATTATTGGACAAAAATCCATAGGATGCTAGATAATGAGTAAAATAAAATTGGGATAAGTCATTTAATAACTCAACAACACCATTTATGCCCATGGATATCGGGAGAATGGTAGGCACATTGAGCAATGAGGGGAAAAATGTAAAATAAGGGATTGTTGTGGTATACTAATATTCATAGATTCAAAATTGTTCTGCCACCCAACCACTTAAAAATTAAATAGACCTAAAATGTGGTGTTGGGATCTACCCTATTATATATGGCCCAATAACTCATAAATTTGATCGAGAGTGGGATAATCTAGGTTTATAGGTTGTCCCTTCATCAATGTGGCTACCATCAATATGGTGCTGACCCTGACACTGGTGTAGGAATCATGATATGGTAATATCCATCCACTAAAGAACATGGAGACAAATATAACCATCCCAAATTCTAGAGATACTTCTGGCCTATTCTAGAATCCCCATGTATTATTTTTTCCTCCCTCCAGAATGGCCTATTATGAACCCTAAATACCTCAGGATGGTTGAGTCATGTGAGTCCAGGTGCATCGAAAATTCGTCCTAGGGATGATAGCTTGAAAAAATAACATTATTAAGTTATGTAATTGATTTATTGATTGATCATAAGGAGTATGAACCAAAAATTTACGTACTACAATCAGTAATTATCTTTCTAATGTATAAACCTATTCAGTATCTTCCCAGGAATTAACTATGTGAAAGAATTCTTCATACATATTACTAATAATGATATTTTCTCCTAATTTGTAAATGTCCCATAGGAAAATCATAATATTTATATGTGTTAATTGAAAGATTTTGGTGCTTTAACACCAATGAATAATCAATTCGGGTAATTAATTGGTTGGTGAATATACCAAAAACTAAGAAATTCATTCTGCCTGGTATAGGCTGATGATCTCCAATCATTTGGAAAATTCCATACAATTTGGTTCACCCAAATTGACCAAGTCCATTCATAATAAAATCTTCCTATGGATCAAAAATACCACTTGTAACTCCATCCTCTATTTAGATAGTCTCTTGAGAGATTAATAATGGATCAGTAATCTTGAATGGAAAACCAAGAGGATATATCATCATTATGTTGTTTTCTTTGAGTCCACAAGGAACCATTCAGAACGCAGACCTTATCTTGACCTAATTTAGAAATGATATGACTCAAAATGGAAATGGTCACTTAAACATAATCCAAATATTCTTCAAACCATGAAGATGGAAGATTCTGATCATCTTATAGAATGGTAGCATCATCTTGAAGTCCAAAGTGGTACAAACATAATCTATTGGAAAACATGTGATTTAAAAGATATGATGAAAGAAGATTCTTCATAATACCATCCTGAGGAATGATGTGATGTCCAAGATCATTTTCAATATTCTCAATAATGGAATTTATTCTCTTAATCATGATCATGGAAGTTGAATACATAGTTTGGTTAACAAGATCCATTTTAACCCTATGGAAAGATCAGAAAAATGCATGAGAAAATATGTTAAAATTTCATACCATACATCAATTCGTCAGAAAATCATCCCACTAAGATTATATAAATGAGTTTCTTGGTCAGTACATGAATCATTAAGCCACAATGAAAATTACTGTATTACTATGTGGGAGAGCAGAGATACCGTTTGCGGGTCATAACCTTTGATTTCATGAGAAATTTAGCTGCATAGGATAAATACTACACCGAGGGGTTAGAAAACATGAGTTGTTTCAAAAAATATCTACTCTCAAAGAGTATTAGTAAAAGAAAAATTATCCTAGACCCCTATTATAGGGATGGTCCATATTGTGGGTCCACATGCATATTGTAAAACCGATCGAAATGGGACCAACTTCTTCATCGGAACTACCACCTATTCATCTTAATCAGATCCCATTATGACGGGGGACATTTTATGGGTCCTAAATACTCTAAATACAAGGATAAAAGTATTTCATGGTAATATAAAAAATCTACTGTTGGAAAAAATTATTCAAAGGATGTGAAGTTGTGAAGGAAGGCTTGAGTTCACATAAAAAATCTCACTATGTGGAACACCACTCTACATGGTGTCCCTTAAATGTAAATTCATTTGTGGATGTGGGTGTTTATTTCCGATCCCTGTAAAGTAAAAATCATTTTTGATCAAGATAAATATTTCCCATTCCCTGTGAATGAAAAAAAATTGTGAATATTGAGGGTATTTTTCGTCCCCTGAAAATGAAATATCTGATTGCAAGCCTGGATAGTTATCTTTGTCCTCCATAAACAAAGTCCATGTGGTCAACCATGGATGACCATCCATCCTAGTATTCAGTTACCCACATTCCTCTATAAAAAACCCAGAGTAGGAACTGAGAAAAAAACACAAGCATATGGAGGAAGAAAAGTCAAGGAAATATGAGAGAGACATCAATTTCCACTAGGAAATTTTACCTCATAACACTATGGTAGAAAGGTAACTTACCAAGCCATCCATAGACCCAAACCCCCTTTTGGTTTCCATTTCATGAATAATAACTAGATTTCCCCTTTGCAGTCTATCTCCCTACATAGTAAAGTTCTACACAGAGGTATCCCTACCTCGCGTAGGAAGATGCTACACGGTAGGAACTCGGACCTATGTAGCAAAGTGATACACTAATGGAACCCACACCTATGTAGCAAAATGATATGCTTAAGGAACCCCATCTAGCATAGAAAACACTATATGGAATGGGGAATCTTGGGGTGCTCTGATTTTCTTCTCTATTTACCTTCATCTAATATAGTGTTCAATCCCACCATGGCCCCTCCATGAACTACCCTAAGATCCATTCTCATCAACCCTTTTTGTGTGAATCTATAAGTCCTATGTGGGACCCCTTATGAGGCAACAGGCCAAGGACTCTCCCAAAATTGACAGATATGTATGATCAAATCACTAAACACACCAACATGTCCTCTCAAGTATACATAACCATGGTAAATGATTCCATATTGGTAACCTCCTTATCATTGGGGGTTCTGAAAAAGTTTTTGAGCATAAATTCCCATAGTAACAAGGATCGCGACCTTAGAGGCACTCACATGGACCTCCCCATTTCATATATTGAGGGGAACTACTTTCCTTTCCCTTCAATGAGGGCTAGTTTTGGATCCTTATCTCATCCTATTTAAAACTGTGAGTAGCGAATCTCTCCAGGAATAATCCCTTAGTATTTCTTACTAGAGGATACACTCCTCCTCCTCTTTATCTATTATGACATATCAAGATAGGAAGTCATACATGACTATCCAAGATACCAAAATAATATAAGAAAGGAACATGAAATTCCCTTTCTCTCTCCCTTTAGGGAAAGTCTATGAAAACAATAGAAGATATGGGTTCCAGATCTCTCCCCCCCCCCCTCTTTCTTTTAGATCTATCCTCATCCACCATAAGACAAGTGATATTGTTTGGTTTCTATATATTCCACTTCAACTTTTTTCTCACACCAAGAATGGATCGTGTGGGATTGGAGGTTAGCTACAATCATAAAATCCACATAATCCCACGAATCTTGGGAATCCTCCTGAGTATAATACCCAACCAGACCTACAATTTTTCATGACTCTAGACTTTTCTCATGGTTCTAGAAACATGGGCCTCCCATTCAGTATAATCCCTAATCATATGATCTCAAAGGTCCATATTCCTTACATGACCAACATATAATGGTCCTTCTATATGGTGTAATCCCCAATATCATGCTACAAGCTTAAAAAGGGCCATATTCCCAACAAATCAACCTTCGTCCACCTCTATAGGTGTATTCCCCAACCTTTCAAAACTATGTGGGAATTTATTCCTGACTAACAGGGAAATGTAGTAAGCCTCTATGAGGTCTAAACCTAAAACAAAATTCATACTAATGTTCTATGATATACATCTATAGTATTGTCATATCCAACCTAGAGGGTCATATTCCTTCTGATTCCCTTTCATCACCGTCCTTATTTGGGAAATATTACTAATAAGATCATACCCCACCTAGGATACCACATATCGTTCAGGTCCCTCAGACTATTTCGGTATAAGTCCCACACCAAACACTAACTATACACCTTCTTTCTAGGCGTCCTTCCCGTATGATGTTAAACCGCATGGTTTGGTCCTTGTCACGTGACCTTAAAAGCTGATGTTTCCCATTATGTGTTACAAAACTATGTGCGTTTTGATTAGTGTCATGAGGATATGTAGAAATACCATTTTATGGGTTCGATCCCAATATCAAAACAACTCTCATCATCATAGATGATGGTAAATTCTAGAGTGCCCCACTAAGTGGATTAAAACTAGATTCTTAATGATGAATAATATAATAATCTATACTCTACACATAAAAAGGTACCATTGAAGTAGAACCTTGGATATATGCAGATATATCTATCAATGGGGAACCTTGGATACATATAGATGATTCTGAATCCATGTATTCAAATAATTAATCATTAATTTAGGGGTGACCCATGTTATACTTTGGAATCAAAAAAGGATTCAGGAATATTTCTTAGATAAAATCTATAATAGAGTTATATGATAAGAAATAAGTTCCCCCAAAAAGGGTTTGATGAGCCCAAACACCCATCCTATCAACTGATGTGAGTCCCTAAGCACTATTGGGACTTTTCTCAATAACTTCCTTTATAAAGCAGTTTCATGAAACATCTCGAATGAGGGAACTGATGAGTGTTTATGGATCCATTAATAACTCGTTGGAAGCTGTTTGAAAATAGTTAACCCGATGTGATTAATTATGAAACCATATTTAACCCACTCAATAAACCATTAGGGTGCCTGATTTCCATCAGAAATAGTAGGTTACTTAACTCGATTGATTATGCTTTTCTAGATTCCTTTTTTATCATACATTCCTCTATAGATTATATTTTTGAAGAATTTATTCTTCCTGTATAAATTATTGAATCTCTTGGATAAGTGATCCGTTTACTTATCATAATCAGTAGGTGATTCATCATCCTTGGAACTATCATCTTTGATAGTTTATTCTAGTATTGAATCCAAAATCTTGAATGCTACTGACTTCTTATTGAGTTCATTTCCTTTATCTTTGTTTACTTGTAATTATTCCTCATACATCATAAGATTTTTAATAATCTCTTTCAATGGTATCTTACTTATATCACATGATTATATAATGGAAATAAAATTCCATCTCCACCTATTTGGTAAGCATAGGAGAAGTTGCATAACTTAATCTTTGTTGGAAATTTGCTTCCAAAGTGAATTCATTAAGTTCACTATCTCATTGAACCTAAGATACAAATCAGAAATGGATTCAACAAGTTTAATTTTGACTGTATCATAATTAATGGTAAAATTATTTACATTCATGTCTTTAATATTTTAGGTTTCCTCATGAGATATGGAAAGTGTATCCAAAATCTAAAAAATAATAGAACAAGTAGATATTCTATTAAATTAATATTCGTATAAATCATAGTATAAATAATTCATTTATCAATAGTTACATCCATATGTTTCCTTACTGTTATCACTGCATTTATCTCAAGAATTTCTAGGATTTCAAAGTGTTTATTGATAATAATAAAAATATCAAATCCCATACTTTCTAAAATAATTTTCATCTTAATCATCCATTGGCCATAATTGGTTCCATGAAAATAAGGAGGCCTATTAGTGGAAGTTCATTATTGTCTATTATTATCCATAAAGATTAAAATTTATAACTAATATAAATTTAAGATCTTTGATAAAACATATTCAAAGTTAAAATCAATTTAAAATTCCTTTGATACTAAATTTTGGTCAGAGTGGAACACTCAATAGGGTGTGAATTCATTTTCAAAAAAAATTATATTTATAAATATTTAAAACATTAACCCCAAATTTATAAAAACACCTAGTTAACTAGAAGTGAAGAATTATATAATCTAATCTTTCAAATTGGTTCCCAATAACCTAATCAAAACACAGTTAAAGTAATTTTTAAAAATACTTTATATTTTGAAACTAATCTACTGGAACCAAACATCATATATAAAACACATATTAAAGTCAACTACCAAAGTAATGTTTTGATATTTGTTAGATAAAAAATACAGTATTATTTTAAAAATAATGAAATAAAAATAAGAAATCATAGAGCATAATTTAAATAGGGTTTTAGTAATAATCCAATATCTGATCCCCTTTATATGTAAATTACTCACCACTGAGTTGTTTTTAATAAAATAAACTAATCCATAACTTGGAATAGGTTTTTACAAACAATTATACTAAGATATTCTAATCTAAACAAAATAATCTTCCATGGTTCTTCATGGGATAATAGGATTCCATGTCACAAACAACCTCTTCTACATTTTTATGTGGGATTACTAATGAAAATAATTTAAATAGAGAGTCTAGAACTCTCAAGTTTGGTATAGGAGACTATGTTTATTGATAAACAAGGTATAAAAAAAGCTCAAAAGTAAAGATAAAAAATAAATAGTAATAAATAAATATTATTGATATTAGATGAAACTCTATTTTATCAACATTGGTTATTTATAAGTCTTTTAATTTTTCAATGAAATGTCACAAATGAGTTTTCATAGAAAGTGCTGGAAAAATAGTGTCATTGAAGTATTAAGAAATGATCTATTTCTCATTAGGAAAACAATGTGGTAAGTAATTTCATTATTTATCCAAAAACTTGGTCTTATCCACCCTTATTCTTCTAAAAAATATGTCCACCTAAACATACATACCACACACCCACATGCTTTAGGGATTCCCCTAAATTTTTAGCATTCCAAAATGTTCAATTATCTGTTGCAAGATAAATAATAAAAAGGCTAGAATCCTCAAAATAAGAGATGGATTTTTGAAAGTATGACTTGTTATTAAAACTTATATAAAGTTATTTAATAATTACTATTCTTAAATATACATTCCTCTAACTTGTATTGAATTCCCTAATCTAGTCGTTGGAGGAATTAATTTGAGTTTAATTCTTAATAACTACATAAGTAGATCTATCGGTTGAAATATCTTAGTAGTAGAAGCATTAATGGTAGCTTCTTTATCATACATCATAATCCATTGGTGATAGCTCAAGCTTTATAAGGTATATATTTTCAGTGGTATATTCTCCCGGTGGTATCAATGTTTGATAGTAGAAATAACTAACGATAGCAACATATGGCGGTAGTAGCATCTGGTGGTGGATGAACTTGACAATAGAAATGTATATCGAAATAATCACTCATAAAACTAGAATTATCTATTTCTTATGGTGGTATTTAATTTCAAATAATGGTAGATAACGGCGGTATGGTCAAGACTTAGCCAAATTTTATTATTTTGGCTAGAAAATAGTTAACTATCATAAAACATTAAACTCATCAGTAACATAATAAAAATTATTTGAGATTATTAAATTACTGAGGTGCTAGGATAATCCAACAATTATATAATAAATATAATATTCTTCCTTTAAATAAACTTATATATATCATCCATGTCAAGCAATGAAAAATAAAACACATCGGTTTGTGAGGTGGTAATCTATAAGTACACACAATAGATGTTTTCATTTTTCATTAAATGGTAATGAAAGAATTATAATATATATTTTCCATTGTATAATTAATTTTATAAAATATATATTATATTATTTCTTTTGGATCCATCATTATTACCAACCATAAGAGTCAGTGATGAAAAACTAAATACATCATCTTGCGAGGTGGTAGTCCACACGTATGCATAAATGATGTTTTTATTTTTTGTTAGATAATTAAGTAGATGAAAAGGGGTTATACTAAAACATAATAACATTAAATTATACGGGATATATTTATGTTATTATATTACAATGGTTGATATATGTTTGAAGTGGTAAAAGATGAAATAAAAAAGAAAGCACTATGTTAAGAACTGTACATCTTTTTCGGTCAACCTCTTTAGGATTATACCTAAATCCTTCATATGATGATATTCTGATAATAAAAGGACCTCTAGGACATTATGAGTTATTTTAGGAAAGTATTTTTTTAGTTATTGGCTGATATAAGAGGATATTAAAGTGTGGATAAGAGAGAAGATAAGGTAACCATCTATAAGTAAGGGAGAGGTCACACTTAGAATTTTTCAAAAGATTAAAATAAATTAATGCGTTACTCAAAACAAATAGATCCAAAATGGACAATTTTTTAATAATAGATAAAATTGGGTCAAAATATGTCCATAAAATAGTTTTTATAAAAGTTTTTACATCATTTTAACCCATTTAATTTTAGTTTTTATCCTTTTAAATGGTTTAACTCTTACCATGGTAACTAGATATTTTTACCAAAGTTACTATTTGTAGTGAAAAAAACTAAATGGTCATCCTTAAAAAAATTGTACATGATGATTCCAAATATTGACTTTGTTTTAATAAATTCAATTTTTTTATTTTTAGAAATTATTTTAGAAGAAAACCTATAAAACTTGAGGAAAATGGTTTTCCAAAAAAATACGTTTTATGTATGAAAATATTTTTATTCAAAAATAAAGTGTAATATTGATACTAATTAAATTTATTGGATTTTATTAAATAAAAATAAACCAATTAAATTTTAAAACAAATCCAAAATAAAATTTCACTTTGTAAATACAGAAAAAAAAATTGTAGTTTTCTTAAAAATCGGTATTTTCTTCTATTTACCCAAAATATAAATTTTAAAGAAAATTTCAATAAAATAACTTTAATATAATTTTTAATTTATTATTTCAAAAATAAATTTAATTTTTTAAAATCAAAATTATAAAATTTTGAAATTAATCTTTGGAAAAGAACGGTATAATACATGTAAACGAATTTAGTAAGAATAAAACTATTTATTTTTTTATTGACAATTTATATAATTTTATTAAATTTAATGTAACTATATAAATTACATTTTATTAATATTAATAAGTAATTAAATTGATCTATTATTATCATTATCTGTGTTTTTATATTCTTCCCACCTTTTGGAAATTGTGTCCTCACAATTTTATCTCATGGCACAAAGAAAGGGTTTAAAATGTTTTACTAATAAATTATAAGGAGTAGAAGATAAAACATATAATCATGAAATTAAAAACATATTATTATTTAAAAATAATTTTTTTTAAAATAAACTTCTTAAAAAGAAATAATAAAACATTGTTCTTAAAATAAGGAAGGTAAAATTTAAGGTAACCTTGAATAACACATTACAGGGTTCCCAAATAAGGAGATCATTAGCAGTAGGTGTGATTATTAACATTAAGAAAAAAAACATAACATTAAATGAATAATAGATAGTGATAGAGAAAATAATCTTGAGAAAGTTAATGGCCATAAAAATATAAATTTATAGGGTATATAGAAGACCATCAATTCATTATAAATGAAGGTATAAGGATAACATTTTTATTTCATGATGATTTTTTCCTTGAGTGAAATATTTTTTACTATCAAGATAGGTAACATGAGAAAATATACTTAATTTATTTCTTTCTATTTCATAAGAATAATTTCATCATTTGGTTATGCATCAAGTGGTTTCCAATTCAATATTATCTCTCACTCTAGGAAATGAATATTCTATATAAATTTTTCATGCCTGAATCACTAAAATAAAATTCTAATGGATCATAAGATCCATTAAAGGATAACAAGTTATTTCTACCATATTTATAAAATATTCAACACCCAAATGGTTACCACAAATTCATATAATATCAAATATGAATAAAATTTATTTTAAAGAAATACCAAATTAATCTCCAAAGCCTCAATAGTAATAGAAAAAGTTAAACTTTATATATTCCCTAAATAACTAACCTTAAATATCTTTAAAAATTACATAAAAATTCAAAACCCAAAAAAAATAATGATTTGATCACACATTCTTCCAAAAATAAACTTAAAATTTATCTTTAAATAACATTAATCACTAATAAATTTATATACCAAAAAATGTATATGTTTTAATCATATAATCTCCAAAATATACCATTTTTCAAAAAAACTAATATATGATTTCATAAATTATCCCAATATTTATTCCTCAAATAACTTTTACCTTAAAAATTTAATGTTCCAAAAATAGTGAACTTGTTCAAAATGAAATTAATCAAACAATATCAAAATCAGATTTAATCTCATGGTTGTGGATATAATAAAACATATTTTCCCAAATTATAACAACTCATTTATCCCAATTTACCATAATTACCTCAACATAAAATATCATCTTTTCCTTGATGGTTATCAATACCCTTATACTTATTTCCATAAGATATAAAATCATTATTTCTCAAAAACTTTTCACTAAAACAAAAGTAAAACATAAGGGTTACAAATACCTTAAACATTTATCAAAACTCAATAAATGTCTCCCAAAGTACTCCCATTACATAAAACGTCAAAAGAGTATTAATTCCTTTAAACTTTTGATCATCCTTAAATTTATCAACCCTAACATAAAATATATTAACTCTTGAAATCCTATATATATACACTTCAATCAGTCAACATTCTTTAAAATAATATAACCAAGATTTTCCATCTTATTCCTTTATGCTTTATTCATATAATCAGAAATATGAATCATGACATAAGATTCATCAATATCAATCTACTCATTTTTCCTAATATAAAGATAAATAACTCATACTTTTGAAATATATATCACCATTCATTAAAATCCCATTTTCAAAGATGGATGTCCCATGATCTATCAGGTAGAGTCCATAAATTTTCAGAATGCTTCAAAACCATGCCAAGTTCCGATGATTCCTTTATATTTGTACAATCATTAAATCTTGATTAAAATAAATGTCATAGAGATTGAGATTTTTAATCAATTTCTTATTTTGAAAATATATCTATGATACATCATCTCAAAATTGTTTCCTACATTTGGATATGGTTTGGCTTGAATTTTTCAAATAATTGTTTATTTAATAAAAATCAAAAAATCTGATAATAATATAAATATATCAATTTCTTGAATGTCACCCTCCATTATATCTGGTTATAGGGTTGGAAATCATTTTTGAGTCATCCATTGTAAAAACTTGATCAATTACTTTATGGTACATTCTAAAACAGGTATGATAAGATAATTATCTTTTCAAAACATGATCAAATATATCCCAAGTTACTTCAAGATATTTAAGGATATAATTGGATTAGGATATATTATAAATTCTTTTTCAGGTATGATGAATACTATAGAAGGTGTATTAATAACATGAGAAATATTTTGCAATTATTATTTGAATTGAATCCTCTAGAAGTGAAAGTAGGTTTGTGTTTTATTTCTACTGATCCATCTTGAAGGAGATATTTTACCATTATAAAAACAATTTTTCACTCAAATCCAACAATTTCATTAATAAAATTCGAATGAATAACTAAATAAATATTAGTGTTAATTTATTACTATATTACACCCTTCCCTTAGTCTATGATACTTTTTGATTCGCTCTAGGATCAACCATGGTTTCCTTAAGTTTGGATCTCTTATACTTTGATGTGGCCTTAAAAACACTTGTTTTTTCACATCTTTTTCTTATTTTTAATGATTTAATTTGTTATTATTGTACTTTATAATAAATATTAACACTTTTGTGTTTCTATAAATAAATTTATTAATTTAATCAATTTTTGTAATTAATTTTCTTTTAAAAGCTTTAAAATAATTAATTTATTCTTTACTTTAATTTTATAGTATAATTACTTTCTACTTAGTTTGGTATCTTTGTCTTCATTTTTAATGATTTAACTTTTATTATTTAATTAATTGGTTCAATTTTGCACATAAGTTATTTAGTCTTAATCTCACAACTCATGTATTAAAAACTAATTAATTTAATATAACTTAATTAATAGATGTTTTTTTAATAATTCATTAATTACTAATTTATGTTTTAAAACGAACTGAATTTATTCAAACTTTATAATTTAAAGTCTTAATCCAACTAAATTATTCAAAGAGATGATAATTAATTGTCTAATTTAATTAATTTAGTTTTTTTAGCAAAAATAATTTAACTTTTTAATTTAAATGTTTAAATTTTATATTTACTTTTAATAAATTAGTTTCTTTTTAGTTTTAGTTATAGTATAGTAACAATTTAAGATTTTTTAATTGAAGTTATTAACAATTTAACTTAATTTTAATAGGTATCGTAAATTTATTAAAGTTTATGTTGTATTTAAATTTTCAATTTTTTTAATTAAGTTTTAGTTTTTATTAATAATTTTGTTCATTTTTAATTTAAGTTTTACTTTATTTTATTTACTTTGTTTATTTTACAGGCTCACGGTTTCATCATGGCCATGGTGTCTCCACGCACCATATCTCTTATTGTCTCACTGTATTCCTCTTACGGTGTCTTCTGCTACCGGTCCATTCCTTTTTTTCAATTTCACAGTGCCACAACCACCGTGACTCTCCTCACGGTTCATTTACTCAGCCACCGTTACGCCTTGAACTGTATCATTACGGTGACACTGTGACTCTCACAGACACTATTTCCCTTCCTTTTCTTCTATCACCACACTCCTTTCCACCAATTTCTCTGCCACCATATCCCTCCACTCTTCCTCACATCGGCACAAATCCATCTATTTCACGGCCTCTTCCCCACCATTACAAGAAATTTCTCCCAGTACATCTACCGACATCTTAAACCTCAATAACACTAATTCAAACAAATAATTGAACAATTTAAGAATAGAAATGACCTTTAAACTCAATTATCAAAATCCATACTCGCTTCAAATCCAAACCCGGAGCTCTTCCAGATCCAGATATGGAATAAGAAATGGTTTCATTAGGAAATTTTTCTACCACCACCACTTGCAACTAAGGCTGAACCTTTTCACCACGTTCCGAATCCACAAAGGAACCCAACATTCCACCATTACAGATCTACAGAAGTCAGCTGGCATGCTGCTGCTTTCGAAGATATAGGATTCACCATTTCGGTGCCAAAAAAAGAAGGAATTTTACGCTAATCTGCAAGCAGAAGTCTGATATGAGGAGTGCGCTGCTGAGGAAGAGTCTGAGACCTGTCGCACCACTGTTTAATAAGGGTTTTTTCAGTGGTGAAGGATGGATCAGCCGAGGATCTCATTCCTGGAGAAGGAATACAAAACTTTACCCCCTATTTGCACCGAAAATGGGGGGGTGAAGATTTTATTATTATAAAAAATAAATCAAAAGATAATAACAATAATAAATTAATAATTATTATAATATAAAATAATTTTAAATAATTATTAATCCTTAAATTAAATTAAGATATAAAATCATTTAATAAAATAGATTTTTATTTTAAGAGCTTAAATAATATTAACTTTCAAATAATAGTTATAAATTAATTTAAAATTAACTTTATAAATAATTGATATTTTAATTTTTAAACTAAATAAGATATTTAATAAATAATTTTCTCACTCAAGAATTTAATAAAGTTATGTTAACTAATTTTTAATAATACTTATATTAATAAAAAAACTTAATTATTAATAATTAATTTAAAAAATAATAATTATATTTAATTAAATATTAAATAATAAATTAATAAATAATAATTATCAACATATGTATTTGTTATTTAACTTTAATTAACTTTTTAATTTAACTTTAATTACTTTTTAATTAGTATTATATAAGTAAAATTTAAAAATAACTATAAAATATTAATTAACTTTCTTCATGTTTTAATTGTTTCATTTTGTTCTCAACATGTGCAAGTTCATTCATGAGATGAGAAAACAACCAGATTCAATTAACTGACTCACTCGAAGTTAGTTACATGAGAAAATCTAGCGCGACATGCCAGTCTCAAAAAAACGCATGCGTGCGGTGCTTTAGTGAAGGAATTTTTTGTGTCGGTGGAAGTAAGTTGTGACATGAAGTAGATGACGGAGGATATAAAAAAAGAGTTGCAACAAAATTTGGAGGACTCTCTAATTTTTCATTCTATGATCACTTCCATCTGAGAGCATACCAACTCTCATTCATTCCACAAACACACCAGAGTCAGAGGAATTTGAACTTTCACTAGGGAGCAGAGAGAGAACCTGGAGCGAACTCTGATGCACTTCTCAGAGAGCCATTCTTCGGAGACCCGAGGGACTGGATCAGTAGAAATTCATGCTAGAATAGAGAGTTTTCTTCCTCTATTATCTTTCAATTATCTTCCTCTGTAATCGAATTATTTTAGTTTACGTAATTGAGACAATGTTAGGTTAAATACTTCCATTTCGGGGTTAAAAATAGAATCTACTGGTCATCTTCCTTGACTCTTCTCACTATCATTTTTTAATGTGATCGAAATTGATTCTAGAGATCAGTTATTATTTCATAAAATTACAACGTACCACCTTCTCGTAATTTCTGAATTCCACATTCATACGGTGAGTTTGAATGTGGATTATTTTTCTATAATCTTTTTCAAACTAGAATTCTCAAGTTGATTAGTCTAGGAGTGGTGAACTCCAAGATTTTTGGTCTTGACTGATTTATCTCCTGGCGAGGGAAATAAATCATTTTTTAGGGGTATTAGTTATAATCACGTTTGTGAGAAGAAATGTTTCCAAAACTAGTAGAGTTGATATATTACCTAGACATATTTCTCTATATTGTTCACTTATTAGCATATTATTTCTTTATTACTTACTGTTTTTAGCCTATTTCATGCTTTGATATAGTTTAGAAAAAAAATATAAAAAAACTGTGTTGTTTCATTTGGGCCATTTAATAAACAAAATATAAAAAAATCATAAATATAAAAACTCAATCCCACTACTAACAACAGTAGGGTCTTTTATTTAGTTTTTAGAAGACTAGTGGTCAAAATAGCATTCCTTGTGGGTTCGACCCTACTTTCCACATATACAGTAGTTAGTAGGAATATAAATGTTAAAATTTGACTAACTTCAACGACGGTTTTAGCCAAGTTTTTGGCACCGTTGTTGGGGAAGGAATGAGCCATTACTCTAAAAAACAAAAAATATATATATAAAAATCTAAAAAAATTGAAAAAAAATTGAAAAAAATTGAAAACTGTAAAAACAAATCTGTTTCTTATCTTTCTGAATTGTTACTGCTGAGTACTGTTACTCTTTTTTGCATGAGCACAAGAAATTATGGTGCTAGATTAGAGCCTCTGAACCTTGAATTAGATAAACATCTCATTTTTCTAATAAAGTAGAACAAAATTGAAATGGAAAACATAGATAATAGAGTTCTTGCACCTAACAACTATCTAAATCAACCAGAACTTTTAGATGAACATGAAAGGCCTAGGATGAGGGAATTACCACTTCCACAAGTTTCAAGCAATCCACCATCCATCAGACTTAGTCCTAGGGCTAGATACTATGAATTGAAACAATCAAACATTTCACTACTGCCTGCTTTTAATGGACTCTCTAATGAGGACACTCTTTCCTCCATTAGAGACTTCTATAATACTATCAAGAAATTACCTCTTCCAGGACTCACAAAAAATGAACTTATAATGATAGTCTTTCCCTTTTTCCTTAAGGGTAATGCTGGGAATTTGTTTCTGAGTCTAGATGAGAACATTTTTGAAAACTGGGATCAAGTGTATAACTCTTTCATAATGAAATTTTATCCTCAAATACTTAAAGGTGAACTTAGAAAAAAATAAATAGTTTTTATCAAGAGGATGGAGAATCTTTTCATTAATATTGGTATAGATTTAGGGATATTCTTAGGTAGTGTCCTCATCATCAACTCCTATCACACCTTCTTATGGACACTTTCTATGAAGGATTTTCCTCCTCTGGATAGAATCTAGTAGACCAAGCTATGGGGGGTAATTACAATGATAAAACAGATGAAGAAATCAGAATATTTTTAATAATATTTCACTTAATTCACATCATAAAAATTATAGAAGAAAAAGTGTTAATAAAAATTTTAATTCAAACATTGGTTCAATAAATGAAACTCTAGTTCAACTGGCTGAAATCACCTACCAAATTCAATCTTTAATGAAACAGAATTCTAAACAAACTGTTAATCAACTTGGCTGTCAAAATACCAACCAATCTTTAAGGGAACAATGTGTCCAGTGTGGTCTATTTGGGCATACTGACAACTACTATCCTAATTTTGATATGCTATCCCAACAATAATAGAATTCAAACATTGTTAACTATGGTCTGAGAATTTCTCCTAAAGAAGATCCATTTTCAAAAAACTACAACCAAGGCTATAGAAACCACCCAAATCTGTCCTGGAAAGATCAAGGCTTAATCAAAAAATCCACTACCCCTAATTTCTCTAATCAATCAAGACCAAATTTATAGAATCAACAAAGGGGTGAGTCTTCGAATGTACAAGGAAACAATGATAATCACATGTCTTCTAAGCTTGATCTAATATTGAAAAAAAATCAACTCTCAAGAATAAAGATACATGACTCAGCTAACCAAACGTCAAAATCAATATGATTCTGATAAAATGAAAACTGATGTTAGAATGAAAAACATGGAAACACAGTTAGGTCAACTTGCTAGGGATTTTTCATCTAGGGAAAAAGATAGACTTCCAAGTACCACTGAACTTAACCCTAGGGATAATTCCATGAATTTTGTCACTAGAAGTGGGATTAATACACAAACTATTTCTGTAATAGACCATGAAAATGCTCAAAATGAAAATATGATTCAATCTGGAAATAAAAATCTACTTTTTTCACATGCTGGAAATTCACAGAAAAGTAATGTAAATGATCAAAATCGAAATCTGTCACCTGAAACTCAAGCTGAAACTCCATTTAAAAGTCAAAAGAATAAAGGAAAAGAAAAGGTTGAGGTAGAGGTGAGGTATATACCCACTGTTCTGAAAACGTTTTCCCCCACCCATCCCTTTCCCTGAGAAGTTGTAACCTCAAAGTAACACAAGGGCTAAACTTCTTCAGTTCCTTGGTCTCCATTCCAAAATTCAAGTAAAAATTCCATAAATTCAATATTTAATTAAAATCTCATATTATCTGAAATATCTTAAGAAAATTGTTTCAAATAAAAAAAACTCTGGAAAAATTTGCTACTTACAGCCTCACTGAAGAGTGCAGTGTTGTGCATCAAAAAAAAATCCCACCTAAACTGAAAGACCCAAGTAGTTTTTTCATAACATGAACTCTTGGAAACTCTGATCAACTCAACTAATTGTGTGATTTAGGTGCTAGCATTAATATTCTCCCATAATCACTGTTTCAACAGATGAGGTTGGGTAACATTCAACCCACCACAGTCATACTACAATTAGCTGATAGATCTTTCACTCATCCTATGGGTAGGGTAGATAATTTGCTAGTTGGGGTTGGGAAGCTATTTTTTCTGTAGAATTTTTAATCGTAGATATGGAGTGTGATCAAGAGGTGCCCATCATCTTGGGTTGGCCCTTCATGGCCAGAGGTGGTGCTGTTATTGATATCTTTAAGGGTCAATTAATTTTTAAAATTGGAGAACAAGAAGAAGAGTTCAATGTGTTTAAAAATATTAAAGGACCAATGTTTTCTGAAAACTTTTCAATGGTAGTGTCCTTAGAAAATGAGAACTCAACTGAAAATATTGAAAAATCTGAAAATCAATCCTTTGTTAAAGAAAATATTTGTGAAGTTGAAAATCCTGTTGAATCTGTTCTAGAAATTAAAAATTCTGCTCGAACTCCAAATCTGAAAAATTTCTAGAACTGGACAACTGTCCAGTTTCTACTGTAGAAGAGTCTTCTGTTTATGAACTTAAGATATTTTTAAGTGAATTTGAGGGTGTTTCTTTTAACACCAACCTTTCTGAACACTTTGATGATATTGAGGTAGAACTTATAAGATAACTAGATGATTCTTCTTTGATTAACTTGTTGAAATCTAATCTGGAAAATCTGGATAGTGTATATCCCACTCTGGACAGTAGTACTATTACTTCTTAATCTGAGCATGAAATTGAAAATATTTTATCTTTTAATACTCCTTAAAAAAGATATGTTGAAGATCTTGAACCTCCTAGGCCTAAGAGTCTTCCTTCTAGTGTAGAACCACCCACTCTTGAACTAAAACCAATCCCTTCCCATCTTAAATATTCATTTTTAGGTGAGAACTCTACTTTTCCTGTAATAATTTCCGCTAAATTGAGTGAAAACCAAGAAGAAATATTGTTGAATGTTTTGAAGAAGATTAAATATTCCATAGACTGGATCATAGCGGATATCAAGGGTATTAGTCCCTCATTTTGTATTCATAAAATACCTATGGAGCCTGACCATAATCCTAGGGTAGAGAGTCAAATAAGATTGAATCTAAACATGAAAGAAGTTGTGAGAGAGGAAGTGATCAAACTGTTGGACACTGGAATGATTTATCCCATTTCTAATAGTGCTTCGGTCATCCCTGTTTAGGTTTTCCCCAAGAAGGGAGGTTTCACTATTGTTAAAAATGAAAAAAAATGAAGAAGTCCAAGTTAGAAAAGCCCCAAAATTGAGAGTCTGTATAGATTATTGGAAGACTAATTCAGCCACTAGGAAGGACCATTTTTCAATACCCTTATTGGATTAAATGCATGATAGGATTACTAGAAATGAGTTTTTCTATTTTCTGGATGGGTATTCTGGTTACAACTAGATTCCTATTTCTCTAGAGGATCATGAAAATACCACTTTCACATGGCCCTTTGGAATATTTGCTTACATGAGGATTCCCTTTGGGTTGTGTGGAGATCTATCCACCTTTCAAAGGTGTATGATGGCTATATTTTTAGATATGATTGAGAGAATTATTGAGGTTTTCATGGATGACTTTTCCATTGTGGGTAGTACATTTGATACATGTCTTAGAAATCTTGAGTTAGTCTTGGAGAGATGCATTGAAACTAACCTTGTTTTTAATTGGGAGAATTGTTAATTCATGGTCACATAAGGTATAGTGTTTGGTCATAAGGTTTAAAAAAGAGGTCTAGAAGTTGATACTGCTAAGATTGATGTTATTCAAAAATAGCCACCCCCTGTAAATTTCAAAGGTGTTAGATGTTTTCTTGGGCATGTCAGTTTCTACCAGAGCTTCATAAAAGATTTTTTAAAGATAACTAATCCCTTATGTTCTTTGCTGGTCAAGGATGCGCCTTTCAATTTTGATGAAAACTATTTGAAATCATTTATTCTGCTTAAAGATAAACTCACTACATCACCCATCATTACTGCAGCTGATTGGAAACTACCTTTTTAACTTATGTGTGATGCTAGTGATATAGTTGTTGGTTTTTTCCTTGGACAGAGGAAATTTAGGAAGTTACATGTGGTTTATTATTCTATAAAACTGCTTAATGATGCCCAAAAGAATTACACCACTTCTAAAAAAGAGTTGTTAGCTGTTGTGTTTTCTTTAGAGAAGTTTAGACAGTACTTTTTAGGTTCAAAAGTAATTATTTTCCCTGATCATTCTGTCTGAAAGTACTTTCTGTCTAAGAAAGAAACTAAACCCATTCTGATTAGATGGATTCTATTGTTATAATAATTTGATTTAGGGATTAGGGATAAGTTGGGATCTGAAAATTTAGTTACTGACCACATTTCTAGGATCCCCCTTTCTCAATCTGAATCTTAAGATCCTAGGGAGATAAACTCTTCCTTTAGTGATGAGAAGTTGTTTACTGTGTCAATCAGGCAATCTACTTGGTTTACAGATTTTTCCAACTTCCTTGCAGTAGGTTTCTTTCCCAAGAATCTGTCCAATAACCAAAGAAAGAAATTCATTTCTGAGATTAAATATTATCCTTGGGATGATCCTTTTCTCTTTAGAAGATGTGCTAATGGTATTCTTAGGAGATGCGTACATGAGGAAGAAATGTTTCCAGACTTAGAGAATTGTCATTCTTCACCTTGGGGAGGTCACCATGGTGGTGAAATAACTGCTCAGAAGGTTCTACAATATGGTTTCTATTGTACTACTCTTTTTAAGGATGCTAGGAACTTTGTGGTTAGCTGTGATAGATGTCAGAAGCTAGGTAATGATGGTAGGAAGCAAGAGTTACACCAAAATGGAATTCTAGAAGTTGAAATTTTTGATGTCTGGGGTTTAGATTTCATGGGTCCATTTCCATCATCTCATGGGAATGAGTGTATTGTTGTTGCTGTTGACTATGTATCAAAATGGGTTGAGGCAGTGGCACTATCCAATAATCAGGCCAACTCTGTAATAAAATTTGTCAAAAAGAATATCTTTGCACAATTTGGAGTCCCAAGAGCTTTTATCATTGATAATGGAACACACTTTAAGAACTAAAAATTTATTTCTTTGATGGAGAAATATGGTTGTGTTAATAAAACTGGTACTCCTTATCATCCACAGTCCAGTGGACATGTGGAAATTTCAAACAGGGAACTAAAACAAAAACTTGAGAAAACTGTGTCAAACTCTAGGAAAGACTGGTGTCTTAAGTTGGATAAAGCTTTATGGGATTATAGAACTACTTTCAAGACCCCAATAGGTATGTCTCAATATAGGCTATTGTTTGGGAAATGTTGTCATCTACCTGTGGAGTTGCAACATAAGTCTTATTGGGCAGTTAAGGCTCCAAACATTTATTTTAAGAGTGATGGTGAGAGGAGATTACTTGAAATGAGTGAACTTGATGATATTAAGAGAGAGAGTATAATAATTCAATGATTTAAAAAGAGAGGACTAAAATATTTCATGATTCTATCATTCAAAACAAGGAATTCAAACCTAGACAGAAGGACCTCCTCTTTAACTGTCGACTTAAACTCTTTCCTGGAATGTTGAAATCCAAGTGGTATGGACCTCTTACTGTTGTGAGAGTTCTGAAGAATGGAGCTATTGAAATAGTAGTTGAATAGAATAAACCCATGTTAGTCAATGGGAAGAGTGTGAAACTATATTTTGAGGGATAGCCAAAGGGCTTGGCTGCCTTCACTGTGCTTGGAAACTGTTCTTGAATGAAGTATGGCTGGGGAATTTAAATCTAGCACTGCGTGGGAGGAAACCCATGGTTTTTCTTTTGTTTTCAATAAAAATTGTGATTAAATAAAGTCTAACTGAATAATTTAAATTTAGTTCTTCATGGGATTCAACCCATGTTCTTTATTTGTTTTTATTTTTTACAGGGTTTTATGTTGAATAAAGTTCTTCTATGGTGCTTTTGTGCTTCGTTTTTGGGAATCCCTTGTTACTGCTTGTTCTTGGTCTCCTAGTTCTATCTCAGGATGTTGATCGTGTCATTAAGGGGTGGAATTCTCAAGCTGAGTACTAATAATAAACCTATTCATGGAAGTATTCTATTTGTTAGTTTCTATTTTTTATTCTTCTTAATGCTTTTGAAAAACAATCTGTTGCGTGTCTTTCATAATAAAATCTTCTCTATATGTTGTGGCTTTAAAATAAATTCTGCTAACTTAAAAGTTCTTTTGCATGTTTGTTTCCACCACAAAAGTCGGTTTTTATTAAAAAAAATATGCATGTGCATATTGCTGGGAACTG
Organism: Viscum album; assembly: GCA_963277665.1. Classification (NCBI taxonomy): domain Eukaryota; kingdom Viridiplantae; phylum Streptophyta; class Magnoliopsida; order Santalales; family Viscaceae; genus Viscum; species Viscum album. The sequence goes on from OY728166.1 coordinate 1,209,892,034, forward strand.
AAATTAATTGTTTAAAACCCATTCATTGCATGAAATTAAGTGTGGGGGGTACATGCTAGCTAGTAGTTATGTTTTTCATTGGAACCAATTATACTATAGGGTGTTTACCATATATCTTTCTGATATATTGAACATCTATTTGAATCATACTCTGTTAAAATGATTACACCCAATTAATTTTTCACTGACACCTTATATGATTCTTTTGAGATAAATTTCAAATATTTGTCACTAGACATAAATGTTAATGTGTGTACTTACTAATGAGCCTGTTGATTATTTATTCATTGTGGAAAGAAATATTTTTTAATTTCAATGTGACCTTTATACATGTCATAAATCTACTTAATTGAAAATCTATATTGAACTTTAACTGTCAAATTGTTCTTCTCCACTTTAGAAGTCAACTTTGGGGACAAATTTGGGTTTCAAGTGTGCGGGAGGGGGTCAATTCTTGACTGTGCTAAACTGTGCTTAATGATATCCCGTCAGTTCCCGCTGCAAATTCAAATTTCTTGTTTAAAATGGTTTAAATTATTCAAAATTCTTTCTCAATTTTAGGCTTTACATTGTACTCTAATGAGTCTTGCCTAAGGACAGTGCCTTGCTAGTAGTTATGAACTGCTTTGAATCTAAAGCTAATGAGGTTGGATGATTGCAGAGAGATCTTTTTTAGTGATTTAATTTAGATCTTGGTTTAGTGACTATTTTTTAGAATTATATGGGTGATATGTTAGTGGAGTTATGTTCATAAAAATTGGAATTGGAAATTTTATTTTGATCATAGGTGACTCATTTTTCTTTTAATTATAAAAATTAATCATCTTAATGAGCCAATGTAAATGGGTTCCATATAAATCTTTTGAAACTGGAGTAGTTTGGGAATCTAGGATCCCACGGTGAATCTTTGAGACCCTAGATGTTGGGTGAGTTTTTTTATACTATAATCCCTCTGTACACTTTGAATAAGTGCATTGTACAGTTCTTAGCACAATGATACATGGCTTAGGAAAATTAAAATAAAGTGTCTAGGGTTAAAAATGAGTTCATTAAGGTGAGGGGAATGATGAACACCAATTGAATAAGGGGTCAATTAGATTATATGGGAGTCATTTAGGTTTTATCAATAAGGTGATTCTCAAAAAAATATTTATTTTTGGAACCTAAGTGATGAGTCAAAGTACAAAGTTCCAATTATTAAGTTCATAATCCCACTGAAATTTAACCTCTTGTCACTCTCGGACTTTTGACTTAAGTATGGATTTAATTTAGTCACTAAACAGTATCACATATGAGGAATTACAACTTCATTTCTTTATGATTCATAGATTTCTAGATTACTCTTTGATTATTTGTTTTAGGCAAGACATCATTTGTAACATTTTCAAAAAGCCTGTTGATATTTTTTGTCCTCTATTTTTAAATTTTCGACATGTTACATTTTGAGACAAAATCAATAACATACATCTATTTTCAAAGATAACAAAACATGAGATTTTTTGAGGACATACAATGCTTAAGTGTTGGGGAATTTGATGTTCCCTTAAAAACACTTGTTTTGCCACATCTTTTTGTTATTTTTTAATGATTTAATTAGTAATTCTTGTACTTTATAATAAATACTAACACTTTTGTGTTTCTATGAACAAATTTATCAATTTAACAAATTTTTGTAATTAATCGTGTATTATAAGCTTTAAAATAATTAATTTATTCCTTACCTTAATTTTATAGTATATTTACTTTCTACTTAGTTTGTTATCTTTGTCTACATATTTAATGATTTAACTTTTATTATTTAATTACTTGGTTTGCTTTCGCACATAAGTTATTTAGTCTTAATCTAACATCTCATGTTTTAAAAATTAATTAATTTAATATAACATAATTAATAGATGTTTTTTTCATAATTCATTAATTGCTATTTTAAGTTTTGAAACAAATTGAATTTATTCAAACTTTATAAATTAAAGTCTTAATCCAACTCAATTATTCAAAACTATGATAATTAATTGTCTAATTTAATTAATTTAGTTTGTTATAGCAGTAATAATTTAACTTTTTAATTTAAATGTTTAAATTTTATATTTACTTTTAATAAATTAATTTATTTTTAATTTTAGTTTTAGTATAGATACAATTTAATTTTTACAAATTGAAGTTATTAATAATTTTACTTAAGTTTAATAGGTTTCATAAATTTATTAATGTTTATATTGTATTTAAATTTTAAATTTTTTTAATTAACTTTTAGTTTTTATTAATAATTTTGTTCATTTTTAATTTAAGTTTTAATTTATTTTATTTGCTATGTTTATTTTGCAGGTTCACAGTTTTATCCTGGTCATGGTGTCTCCATGCACTTTATCTCTTACAGTCTCACTATATTCCTCTTACGGTGTCTTCCGCTACTAGTCTCTGCCTTTTTTTTCAATTTCATGGTGCCACAGCCGCCGTGACTCTTCTCATGGTTCCTTTACTCAGCCACCGTTACTCCTTACACCTTATTATTACAGTGGCACCATGACTCTGACAGTCACCTTTTTCCTTCCTTTTCTTCTATCACCACACTCATTTCCACCAATTTCTTTGCCATCGTATCCCTCCACTCTTCCTCACATCCACACAAATCCATCTATTTCACGGTCTCTTCCCCACCATAACTAGAACGTTTTCCCAAAACATCTACCGACTTCTTAAACCTCAGCAACACTAATTCAAACAACTAATTTAACAATGTAAGAATAGAAATGACATTTAAACTTAGTTATCAAAATCCAAACTCACTTCAAAGCTAAACCCAGAGCTGTTCCAGATCCAGATCTGGAATGCGAACGGCCTCGTTAGGAAATTTTTCTACCACCACCATTTTCAGCTGAGGTCGAGCCTTTACACCGCCCGCTGAAGCCACAAAGTAACCCAAAATTCAACCATTGGAGATCTGCTAAATTCAACTGACACGCTGCTACTTTCCATGATATAAGATCCACCGCTTCGGTGCCAAAACGGAAAATATTTTCCGCTAGTCCGCAAGAAAAAGTCTGTCGCAAGGAGTGTGTCACTGAGGAAGAGTTCGAGACATGTTGCACCATTTTTGAAGAAGGGAGTTGTTAGTGATGGAGGATGGTGTAGCCGAGGATCTCATTCCCGGAGAAGGAATCTAAAACTTTACCCTTGTTTGTGCCGAAAATGGGGGGTGAAGATTTAAATATAATAAAAAATAAAACAATAGATAATAACAATAATCAATTAATAATAATTATAACATAAAATAATTTTTAATAATAATAATTAATCATTAAATTAAATTAATATATAAAATCAGTTTTAAAATTATATTTTTATTTTAAGAGCTTAAATAATATTAACTTTCAAATAATAGTTATAAAATAATTTAAAATTAACTTTATAAACAATTGATCTTATAATTTTTAAACTAAATAAGATATTTAATAAATAATTTTCTCACTCAATAATTTAATAAAGTTATGTTAACTAATTTTTAATAATACTTCTATTAATAAAATAACTTTATTATTAATAATTAATTTAAAACATAATAATTTTATTTAATTAAAGATTAAATAATAAATTAATAAATAATAATTATAAACATATGTATTTATTATTTAACTTTAATTAGCTTTTTAATTTAACTTTAATTACTTTTTAATAAGTATTATAACATTAAACTTTTAAAAATAACTATAAAATACTAATTAACATTCTTCGTGTTTTAATTGTTTCGATTTTTTTAACATGTGCAGGTTCATTCATGAGACAATAAAACGACCAGATTCATTGAACTAACTCACTCAGAGTTAGTTACGTAAGAAAATCTATCATGACGTTCCAGTTCCGTAAAAATGAACGCGTGCGGTGCTTTAGTGAAGGACTTTTGGGAGTCGGTGGAAGCGAGCGGTGACATGCAGTAGATAATGGAGGATATAAAAAAAGAGTTGCAAAGGAATTTGGAGGACTCTCTCATTTTTCTTTCTACGATAACTTCCATATGAGATCATATCGACTCTCATTCATTCCACAAACACACCAGAGTTGGAGGAATTTGAATTTCCACTGGGGATCAGAGAGAGAACCTGGAGCGAACTCTGAAGCACTTCTCGGAGAGCCATTCTTTGGAGACCCGAGGGACGAGATCAGCAGAAATTCATGCTTGCAGAGGGATTTTTCTTCCTATGTTATCTTTAAATTCTATTCCTCTTTAATTGAATGATTTTAGTTTACGTAATTAAGAAAATGTTAGGTTAAATACTTCCAATTCAGGGTAAAAAATAGAATCTACTGGTTATCTTCCTTGACTCTTCTCACTGTCATTTTTTTAATGTGATCAGAATTGATTGGTGAGATAAGTTCTAATTGCATATAATTTCAACGTACCACCTTCTCTTAATCTTGTAATTCCATATTCATACGGTGAGTTTGAATGTGGATTAATTTTATGTAATCTTTTTCAAACTAGAATTCTCAAGTTGATTACTCTAGGAGTGGCGAACTCCAAGACTTGTCAGCCTGAGTGATTTATCTCTTGGTGAGGGAAATAAATCATTTTTCCCATGGTATTAGTTGTAATCACTTTTGTGAGAAGAAATGTTTCCAAAACTAGTAGATTTGATATTTTCCCCAAACATATTTTTCTAGATTATTCACTTATCAGCATATTATTTCTTTGTTACCTACTATTTTTAGCCTTTTTTCTTACTTCGATATAGTTTAGAAAAAAATGTAAAAAAATTGTGTTATTTAATTTGTGCCTTTTAATAAAAAAAATATAATAAAAAATTATAAATATAGAAACTCAATCCCACTGCTGACGACAATAGGGTCTTTTAGTTAGTTTTTAGAAGACTAGTGGTCAAAATAGCCTTCCTTGTGGGTTCGACCCTACTTGCCACATATAGAGTAGTTAGTATGAATATAAATTTTAAACTTTAACCGACTTCAATGATGGATTAGGTCAAGTTTTTTGCACATTTTCTAGGTAATTCATGATCCATTACTCTAAAGAACTAAAAAAACAAATATATATATAAATATAAAAAAATTGAAAAAATTTGAAACTTTTGAAACCTGTAAAAAAAATCTGTTACTTATCTTTCTGAATTGTTTCTGCTGAGTATTGTTGCTATTTTTTGCATGAGCACAAGAAATTCTGGTGCTATATTAGAGCCTCTGAACCTTGAATAAGATAAAAATCTCAATGATCTAAGAAAAAAGAAAAAACTTGAAATGGAAAACATAGATAATAGAGTTCCTGCACCTAAATACTATCAAAGTCAACTAGAGATTTTAGATGAACATGAAAGGCCTAGGATGAGGGAATTTACACTTCCACAAGTTTCAAGTAATCTATCATCCATTAGACTTAGTCCTAGGGCTAGAAACTATGAATTGAAACAATCACACATTTCACTACTGCCTGCTTTTAATGGACTCTCTAGCCTTCATTAGAGACTTCTATAATACTGTATAGAAATTACCTCTTCTAGGACTCATAGAAAATGATCTCAGAATGAGATTATTTACCTTTTTCCTTAAGGGTAATTCTAGGAATTGGTTTCTGAGTCTAGATGAGAACATTTTTGAAAACTATGATCAAGTGTATAACTCTTTCATTATAAAATTGTATCCTCAAAGACATAAAGGTGAAATTAGAACAAAAACAACTAGTTTTTATCAAGTGGATGGAGAATATTTTCATGAATCTTGGGATAGATTAAGGTATCTTCTTAGGTAGTGTCCTCATCATCAAATCCCATCTCACCTTCTTATGGACACTTTCTATGAAGGGCAGTCCTCCTCTGGACAGAATCTAGTAGACCAAATTGATGGAGGTAATTACAATGATAAAACAGATGATGAACTCAAAATTTTTTTTAATAATCTTGTACTGAATTCACAACATAAAAATTCAAGAAGAAAAATAGTTAATAGAAATTTTAATTCAAACACTGGTTCAATGAATGAAACTCAAGTTCAACTGGCTGAAATCACCAACCTACTGTAACCCTTAATGAACCAGAATTATAAACAAACTGTTAATCAACTTGGCTATCAAAATACTAACCAATCATTAAGGGAACAGTGTGTCCATTGTGGTATGTTTGGGCATACTGACAACTATTGTCCTAATTTTGATGTGTCATCCCAACAACAATAGAATTCAAACTTTGTTAACTATGGTCCCAGAATGCCTCCTAAAGAAGATCTATTTTCAAAAAACTACAACCAAGGCTATAGGAACCACCCAAATATATCCTGGAAAGATAAAGGCTTAATCAAAAAATCCACTTCCCCTAATTTCTCAAATCAATTAAGACCAAATTTCCCGAATTAACAAATTGGTGAGTCTTCAAATATACAAGGAAACAATGATAATCACATGTATTCTAAGCTTGATCTAATTTTGAACAAAATAAACTCTCAAAAAGAAAGATACAGGACTCAACTAACCAAACATCAAGATCAATATGAGTATAATAAAATGAAAACTGATGTTAGAATGCAAAACATGGAAACACAGTTAGGTCAAATTGCTAGGGATTTTTCATCTAGGGAAAATGGTAGACTTCCAAGTACCACTAAACTTAACCCTATGGATAATTCTAGGGATATTGTCACTAGAAGTGGGCTTAACACATAAACTATTGCTAGAAAATACCATGAAAATGTTCAAAATAAAAATCTGCTTTAATCTGGAAATAAAAATCTGCTTTGTTCACATGCTGGAAATTCACAGAAAAGTAATGTAAATGATCAAAATATGAATTTTTCACCTGAAATTCAAGATGAAACTCCATTTAAAAATCAAAAGAATAAAGGAAAAGAAAAGGCTGAGGTATACTTGAGGGATATACCCACTGTTCTGAAAAAAATTCCCCACCCATCCCTTTCCCTAAAAAGTTGAAACCTCAAAGTAACACCAGGGCTGAACTTCTTCAGTTCCTTGGTCTCCTTTCCAAAATTCTAGTAAACATTCCATTCATTAAATATTTAATTCAAATACCATCTTATCTGAAATCTCTTAAGAAAATTGTTTCAAACAAAAAAAACTCTGGAATAATTTTCTACTTACAGCCTCATTGAAGAGTGCAGTGTTGTACATCAAAATAAACTCCCACCTAAACTAAAAGACCCATGTAGTTTTTTCATGCCTTTTACTCTAGGAAACTCTAATCAACCCAACTATTGTGATTTAGGTTCTAGAATTAATTTTCCCCCATACTCACTCTTTCAGCAGTTTAGGTTGGGTGACCTTCAACCCACCACATTCATACTATAGTAAGCTTATAGATCTTTCACTCATCCTGTTTGTAGGGCAGATGATTTTCTATTTTGGGTTGGGAAGCTATTTTACCTTGCAGAATTTTTAGTCTTAAATATGGAGTGTTATCAAGAGGTTCCTATCATCTTGGGTTGGCCCTTCTTGGCCACAGGTGGTGTGTTTATTGATGTCTCTAAGGGTTAAATAATTTTTAAAATTGGAGAACAACAAGAATAGTTAAATGTGTTTAAAAATATTAAAGGACCAATGTTTTCTAAAAACTTTTCAATGGTAGATTCCTTAGAAAATGAGAACTCAATTGAAAATATTGAAAAATATGAAACTCAATACTCTGTTAAAGAAAATATTTGTGAAGTTAAAAATCTTGTTGAATCTGTTTTAGAAATTGAAAATTCTACTCAAACTCCAAATCTGGAAAATTTTCCAGAACTGGACAACTGTCCAGTTTCTATTGTAGAAGAGTCTACTATTTATGAACTTAGGTGATTTTTAAGTGAATTTGAGGTTATTTCTATTAACACCAAACTTTTTGAACACTTTGATGATATTTAGGGAGAACTTATAAGACAACTATATTATTATTCTCTGATTAACTTTTTGAAATAAGATCTGGAAAATCTGGACAGTGTACTGCCCACTCAGGACACCAGCACTATTACTTTTGAATCTCAGCATGAAATTAAAAATATTTTATCTTTTAATAATCCATAAAAAGATATGTTGAAGAACATGGACCTCCTGGGCCTAAGAGTCTTCCTTCGAGTGTAAAACCACCCACTCTTGACTGAAACCAATCCCTGACCATGTTAAATATTCATTTTTTGGTGAGAACTCCACTTTGCCTGTAATATTTTTCCTAAACTAAATGAAAACCAAGAGGAAATATTGTTGAATATTTTTAAGATGTTTAAATATACCATAGGCTAGACCATAACGGATATCAAGGGAATTATTCCCTCATTCTGTATGCATAAAATGCCAATGGATCCTGACCATAAGCCTAGGGTAGAGTGTCAAAGAAGATTGAATACAAACATGATTGAAGTTGTGAGAGAGGAAGTGATCAAACTGTTGGACACTGGAATGATTTATCCCATTTCTGATAATGCTTGGGTCAGCCCTATTCAAGTTTTCCCCAAGAAGGGAGGTTTCATTATTGTTAAAAATGAAAAAAAAATAAAGAATTCCAAGTTAGGAAAGCCAAAAAATGGAGATTCTGTATAGATTATAGGAAGCTTAATTAAGCCATTAGGAAGAACAATTTTCCAATTCCCTTCTTGGATCAAATGCTTTAGAGGATTACTGGAAATGAGTTTTTTTGTTTTCTAGATGGATATTTTGGATAAAAATAGATTCTTTTTTCTCTAGAGGATCAGGAAAAGACCACTTTCACATTCCCCTTTGGAACATTTTCTTACAAGCGGATTCCCTTTGGGTTGTGTGGAGCTCTAGCCACCTTTCAAAGGTGTATGCTGGCTATCTTTTCAAATATGATAGAGATAATTATTGATGTTTTTATGGATGACTTTTCCATTTTGGGTAGTACTTTTGATACTTGTCTTGGAAATCTTGAGTTAGTCTTGGAGATTTTCATTGAAACCAACCTTGTTCTTAATTGGGAGAAGTGTCAATTCATGGTCACATAAGGTATAGTGCTTGTTCATAAGGTTTCAAAAAGAGGTCTAGAAGTTTATACTGCTAAGATTGATATTATTAAAAAACTACCACCTCTTGTAAATGTAAAATGTGTTAGAAGTTTCCTAAACATGATGGTTTATTCCGGATATTCATAAAAGATTTTTCAAAGATAACTAATCCCTTATGTTCTCTGCTAGTCAAGGATACACCTTTCAATTTTGATGAAAACTGTTTGAAATCATTTAATCTGCTTAAAGAGAAACTCACTACATCACCCATCATTATTGAACCTGATTTGAAACTACCATTTGAACTTATGTGTGATGCTAGTGATATGGATGTTGGTGCTTTCCTTGGACAAAGGAAAGATAGGAAGTTACATGTGGTGTATTATGCTAGTATATTATTAGATGATGCCTAAAATAATTACACCACTACTGAAAAAAAAGTTGTTAGCTATTGTGTTTGCTCTAGAAAAGTTTAGACAGTACTTCTTAGGTTCAAAATTCATCATTTTCACAAGTCATTCTACTTTAAAGTACTTGTTCTCTAAGAAAGAAACTAAACCCAGGCTGATTAGATGGATTCTATTGTTTCAAGAATTTTATTTATAGATTAGGGATAAGCAGGGAGATGAAAATTTAGTTGTTGAACACCTTTATGGGCTTACCCTTTCTCAATCTGAATCTAAAGATCCTAGGGAGATAAACTCTTCATTTCCTGATGAGAAGATGCTTACTGTGTCAATCAGGCAATCTACTTTGTTTGAAGATTTTGCCAACTTCCTTGCAGCTGGTGTCTTTCCCAAGAATATGTCCAATAACAAAAGAATGAAATTCATTTTTGAGCTTAAAAATTATATTTGGGATGATCCTTTGCTATTTAGGAGATGTGTTTATGGTATTATTAGGATATGTGTACCTGAGGAAGAAATGTTGCATGTCTCGGAGAATTGTCATTCTTCACCTAGGGGAGGTCACCATGGTGGTGAAAGAACTACTCATAAGGTTCTACAATCTAGTTTCTATTGGCTTGCTATATTTAATGATTCTAGGAGCTTTGTGGTTAACTGTGATAGATGTCAGAGGCTAGGTAATGTTGGTAGGAAGCAAGATTTACCCCAAAAAATAATTCTAGAAGTTGAAATTTTTGATGCCTGAGGTTTAGATTTCATGGGTCCATTTCCATCATTTCATGGGAATGAGTATATTATTGTTTCTGTTAATTATGTTTCAAAATGGGTTGAGGCAGTGGCACTGCCCAACAATCAGGCCAACTCGGTAATAAAATTTGTGAAAAATAACATCTTTGCACGATTTGGAGTCCCAATATCTTTTATCACTGATAATAGAACACACTTTAAGAACTAAAAATTTAGTGCTTTGATGGAGAAATATGGTTGTGTTCATAAAACCGGTACTCCTTATCATCCACAATCCAGTAGACAGGTGGAAATTTCAAACAGGGAACTGAAACAAATACATGATAAAACTGTTTCAAACTCTTGGAAAGACTGGTCTCTTAAGATGGATGAAACTTTATGGTATTATAGAACTGCTTTCAAGACCCCAATAAGTATGAGTCCTTACAGGCTGTTTTTGGGGAAATGTTGTCATCTACCTGTGGAGTTGCAACATAAGTCTTATTGGTATGTTAAGGCTCTAAACTTTTATTTTAAGAGAGTTGGTGAGAGGATATTACTTGAACTAAGTGAACTTGATGATATTGGGAGAGAGAGTTATGATAATTCAAGGATTTACAAAGAGAGGACTAAAATCTTTCATGATTCTATCATTCAAAACAAGGAATTCAAACCTGGATAGAAGGTCCTCCTCTTTAACTCTTACTTAAACTCTTTCCTGGAAAGTTGAAATCCAAGTGGTCTGGACCTTTTACTGTAGTGAGATTTCTAAAGAATGGAGCTTTTGAAATAGTAGGTGAAGAGAATAAACCCATATTATTCAATGGGCAGAGAGTGAAACTTTATTTTGAGGGAAAACCAAAGGGATTGGCTACCTTCATTGTTCTTGGAAACTATTCTTTAATGAAGTCCGGCTGGAGACTTTAAATATTGGGCTACATGGGTGGAAACCCATGGTTTTTATTTTATTTTTTTCAATAAAAATTGTGATTAAATAAAGTATAACTGAAGAATTTAAATTTAGTGCTTCATGGGAGTCAACCCATGTTCTTTATTTGTTTTAATTTTTGCAGGGTTTTGTGTTGAATAAAGTGATTCTGTGCTGATTTTGTGCTTTGTTTTTGGGAAGCCTTGTTACTGCTTATTCTTGGTCTCCTGGTTCTGTCTCAGGATGCTGCTCGTGTCATTAAGGGGGTGGAATTCCCAAGCTGAGTACTAATGATAAACCTATTCAAGGAAGTATTATATTCATTAGTTTCAATTTTTTTCTGCTCCATAATGCTTTAAAAAAAATCTACGACATGCCTTTTATAAAAAAATTCTACTCTATAAGTTGTGGCTTTAAAATAAATTCTTCTTACTTAAAAATTCTGTTGCATGTTTTTTTCCACTACAAAAGATGTTTTTATTAAAAAAATATGCATGTACTTGTTACTGTGAACTAAAATTCATTATTTAAAACACATTCACTGTATGAAATTAAGTGTGGGGGGGTACATGCTTGCTGGTAGTTGTGTTTTTTATTGGAAACGATTAGACTATAGGGTGTTTATCATGCATCTTTCTACTATATTGAAAATCCATTTGAATAATACTTTTCTAAAATGATTACACCCAATTAATTGTGCACCCACACCTTATATGGTTCTTTTGTGATAAATTGAAAATCTTTGTCACTGGACATAAATGTTAATGTGTGTACTTGTTAATGAACCTGTTGATTATTTATTCATTGTGGCAAGTAATATTTTTGAATTTCAATGTGACTTTTATACATGTCATAAATCTACTTAATTGAAAATTTGTTTTGAACTTTAACTGTCAAATTTTTCTTCTCCAGTTTAGAAGTCAACTTAGGGGACAAAGTTGGGTTTTAAGTGTGGGGGAGGAGGTCAATTATTGATTGTGCTAAATTTTGCTTAATGAGAGACTGTCAATTCCCACTACAACATCAAATTTCTTGTATAAAATGGTGATATGTTTTCAAAATTCTTGCACAATTTTAGGCTTTACACTATACTCTAATGAGTCTTGCCTAAGGATAGTGCCTTGCTAGTAGTTAAGAACTACTTTGAATCTAAAGTAAATGAGGTTGGATGACTTCTGAGAGATCTTTTTTAGTGATTTAATTGAGATCTTGGTTTAGGGACTATTTTTGAGAATGATATGGGTGATCTGTTAGTGGAGTTATGTTCATAATAATTGGAATTGGAAATTTGATTTTGATCATAGGTGACTCATTTTTCTTTTAATTATAAAAAGTAATCATATTAATGAGCCAATGTAAATGGTTTCCAAATAAATATTTTGAAACCAGAGTAGTTTGGGCATCTAGGATCCCACGGTGAATCACTGAGACCCTAGATGTTGTGTGTGTTTCTGTTTACTATAAGCCCTCTATTTACTTTGAATAATTTCATTGCACAGTGCTTAGCACAATGATACATGTCTGGGGAAAAATTAAAATAAAGTATCTAGGGTCAAAAATGAGTTCATTAAGGTGAGGGGAATAATGAACACCAAATGAATAAGGGGTAAATTTGTTTATATGGGAGTCATTCAGGTTGTATTAATAAGGTGATTCACAAAAAAATATTTATTTTTAGAACCTAAGGGATGAGTCCAAGTACAAAGTTCCAATTGTTAAGTTCTTAATTCCAAAAAAAAATTAACCTCTTATCACTCTCAGACATTGGACTTAAGTTTGGATTAAAGTTAGTCACGAAACAGTATCACATATGAGGCATGACATCTTCATTGCTTTATGATTCATAGATTTTTAGATTACTCTTTTATTATTTATTTTAGGTAAGACATCATTTGTAACATTTTCAAAAAGCATGTTGATAGTTTTTGTCCTCTATTTTTAAATTTTCAACACGTTACATTTTGAGCCAAAATCAATAACATACATATGTTTTCAAATATAACAAAACATGAGATCGTTTGAGGACAAACAATGCTTAAGTGTGGGGGAATTTTATGTGGCCTTAAAAACACTTGTTTTGCCACATCTTTTTGCTAATTTTTAAGGATTTAATTGGTTATTCTTGTACTTTGTAACAAATATTAACACTTTTGTGTTTCTATAAATAAATTTATCAATTTAATCAATTTTTGTAATTAATCGTGTGTTATAAGATTTAAAATAAATAATTTATTCCTTACTTTAATTTTATAGTATAATTACTTTCTACTTAGTTTGGTATCATTTTCTGCATATTTAATGATTTAACTTTTATTATTTAATTAATTGCTTTTCTTTCGCACATAAGTTACTTAGTATTAATCTGACATCTTGTGTATTAAAAATTAATTAATTTAATATAACTTAATTAATAGATGTTTTTTTTAATAATTCATTAATTACTAATTTAAGTTTTGAAACGATCTGAATTTATTAAAACTTTATAATTTAAAGTCTTAATCCGACTCAATTATTCAAAAAGATGATAATTAATTGTCTAATTTAATTAATTTAGTTTTTTATAGCAGCAATAATTTAACTTTGTAATTTAAATGTTTAAGTTTTATATTTACTTTTAATAAATTAATTGATTTTTAATTTTATTTTTAGTATAGTAACAATTTACGTTTTGTGAATTGAAGTTATTAAAAATTTAACTTAAGTTTAATTGGTTTCATAAATTTATTAAAGTTTATGTTGTATTTAAATTTTAAATTGTTTTAATTAAGTTTTTGTTTTTATTAATAATTTCATTCATTTTTAATTTAAGTTTTTATTTATTTTATTTACTCTGTTTATTTTACAGGTTCACGGTTTCATCCCGGTCACGGTGTCTCCATGCACCGTATCTCTTATTTCCTCGCCATATTCCACTTATGGTGTCTTCTACTACCGGTCCCTGCCTTTTTTTCAATTTTATGGTGCCACAGCCAACGTGAATCTCCTCACGGTTCCTTTACTCAGCCACCATTACTCCTTGCACCGTATCATTACAGTGGCACCGTGACTCTCACAGTCACTTTTTCCATTCCTTTTCTTCTATCACCACACTCTTTTCCACCAATTTCTCTTCCACTGTATCCCTCCACTCTTCCTCACATCGGAACAAATCCATCTATTTCATGGTCTCTTCCCCACCATTACCAGAACTTTTTCCCAGTACATCTACCGATGTCTTAGAACTCAACAAAAAAAATTCATACAACTAATTTAACAATGTAAGAATAGAAATGACCTTTAAACTCAGTTATCAAAATCTAGACTCACTTCAAAGCCAAACCCGAAGCTGTTCCAGATCCAGATCTGGAATGCGAACGACCTCGTCAAGAAATTTTTCTAGAACCACCACTTGCACCTGAGACTGAGCCTTTGCACCGCCCACTGAAGCTACAAAGGAACCCACTATTCCACCATTTTATACCAGTGAAGTCAACTGATGCGCTTTTGCTTTCCAAGATATAAGATCCGCTGCTTCGGTGCTAAAACAGAAGGGATTTTCTATTAGTCCGCAAGTAGAAGTGCATCGTGAGGAGTGCATCGATGAGGAAGACTCTGATACGTGTCACACCACTATTGAAGAAGGGCATTGTCAGTGATGGAGGATATAGCAGCCGAGGATCTCATTATTGGAGAAGGAATCCAAAACTTTACTCCTTGTTTGTGACGAAAATGGGGGGTGAAGATTTTATTATAATAAAAAATAAAACAATAGATAATAACAATAATCAATTAATAATTATTATAATATAAAATAATTTTAAATAATAATTAATCATTAAATTAAATTAAACCTAAATTCAATTAATAAAATAGATTTTTATTTTAAGAGCTTAAATAATATTAACATTCAAATAATAGTTATAAATTAATTTAAAATTAAATTTATAAATAATTGATCTTATAATTTATAAACTAAATAAGATATTTAATAAATAATTTGATCACTCAAGAATTTAATAAAGTTATGTTAACTATTATTTAATAATACATATATTAATAAAATAACTTAATTATTAATAATTAATTTAAAACATTGTAATTTTATTTAATTAAATATTTAATAATAAATTAATAAATAATAATTATCAACATATGTATTTATTATTTAACTTTAATTATATTATTAATTTAACTTTAATTACTTTTTAATAAGTATTATAAAATTAAACTTTAAAAAATAACTATAAAATATTAATTAACTTTCTTTGTGTTTTAATTGTTTCATTTTGTTTTTAACATGTGCAGGTTCATTCATGAGACGCGAAAATGACCATATTCACTTAACTAACTCACTCAGAGTTAGTTAAGTGAGAAAATCTAGCACGACCTGCCAGTGGCGAAAAAACGCACACATGCGGTGCTTTAGTGAAGGATGTTTTAGAGTTGGTGGAAGCGAGTGGTGACATGCAGTAGATGACGGAGGATATAAAAACAGAGTTGCAACAGAATTTGGAGGGATCTCTCATTTTTTATTCTACGATCACTTCCATCCGAGAGCAGATCCACTCTCATTCATTCCATGAACACACCAAAGTTGGAGGAATTTTAACTTTCACTAGGGATCAGAGAGAAAACCTAGAGCGAACTCTGAAGCACTTCTTGGAGAGCCATTATTTGGAGTCCCGAGGGACGGGGTTAGAGGCAATTCATGCTAGCAGAGGGAGTTTTCTTCCTCTGTTATCTTTCAATTCTCTTCCTCTATAATTGAATGATTTTAGTTTATGTATTTGAGACAATTTTAGGTTAAATACTTTCTGTTCAGGGTTAAAAATCGAATCTACTGGTTATCTTCCTTGACTCTTCTCACTATCATTTTTTAATGTGATGAAAATTGATTGGCGAGATCAGTTCTGATTGCATACAATTGCAATGTACCACCTTCTCGTAATCTCGGAATTCCATATTCATCCGGTGAGTTTGAATGTGGATTAATTTTCTGTAATATTTTTTAAACTAGAATTCTCAAGTTGATTAATCTTTGAGTGGTGAACTCTAAGACTTGTCAGTTTGAGTGATTTATCTCCTGTCGAGGGAAATAAATCATTTTTTCAGTGATATTAGTTGTAATCACTTTTTTGAGAAGAAATGTTTCCAAAACCAGTAGAGTTGATATTTTCCCCAGATATATTTCTCTAGATTGTTCACTTATTAGCATATTATTTCTTTGTTACTTACTTTTTTTGCCTATTTCATTCTTCAATATAGTTTAGAACAAAAACTTAAAAAAAATTATTGTTTCATTTGTGAATTTTAATAAATAAAATATAAAAAAGTATAAAGATAGAAACTCAATCCCACTACTGACAATAGTAGGGTCTTTTAGTTAGTTTTTAGAAGACTAGTGGTCAAAATAGCCTTCCATGTGGGTTCGACCCTGCTTTCCACATATACAATAGTTAGTAGGAATATAAATTTTAAAATTTGACCGACTTCAATGACGGTTTAGGTCATACTTCTAAACCTAATCCCAAAATAAACATAATTCGTATTAGAATACTAAATTGTATGTTTATAAAAAACTTAAAAAATATGATACAAAACCAAAAAAATTAACCCTTAAAGTCTTCCAAAAAAAAATTCAATGTGCTATCCTATAAAGTTATATAAACATTTCCACTAATTCTAACTATATGGACAGAATCCGTAATTAACCCATAATTATATTATTAATGAAAAGGGTTACACTTTCTTACATTCAAGTATCTTTTTAGGTTTAGAGTTTTATATAATTGTGTCATAAATCTTACATAACAAACCCAAACATTAAAAAGTGGTATTATCTACTCTATTTCCATTTTCCACAATATAATACTTTTAAAATGAAACATGTTTTATTTTTCATGGAAAATATTGATGATTTTTCAACATGACTTCATCATTTTTTCCATTCATCCTTAGACCCTATAAAAAATATTTTAAAAACTAATATGATAAAAAATTCTATTTAAGGCACATAAATAAAGAATAAAAGAAACATGTTAGTCTATTTCAAAACCATGAGATCATATAAGAGAGTTATCCTTTAACATAATAAACATTGATATCAAATAATCATTTACTTAAACATGAAATTAGATTTACTTCATAAAGTTTTTCATAAATTAATTTACAAGAAATCATAAATTTAAAATTATAACCATAAGGATTTCGTATAAAATATGATAACCCATGAAAAATGTTTTCTTAAAAACATACCTTTTACCCTTAAAGTGCATAAGAAGTCATTAAAAATGATTATTATATTACCTTATGAATTCAAATTATTTCCATGATAAATCATTTTAAAGCATAGAAAAGTCATGTAGGTTCCTTGGTACATCATCTTTATAGAACCCTTACAAGAAATATTATAAGAACACTTACCAATGGAATAACCCACTCGGTTAATTCCAACATAATCATTTAGCTCACTTAATCATTACACAATGCATTGGGGAACTATATAGGGATATAATTTCATCATAAACATTTTAAAAGGACCATACAATAAATTAAACACATAAAATATTTTATTTCAATTATCAAAATCATAAAATATTCTATTTATCACATATGCAGAAGCACTTTCAAGCTATAAATAAAAATAAGGGAAATAATTTTTCTTTGAAAAAACTTAAAGAAAATTCCCAAAAGAATGGGAAATTTGGTATTAATTTTTAAAAAAAAATTAAAAATTATTGGTAAAGAATCTTAAATAATAATGGTCATGATGGAAGTAATTTCCACTCTTGGTGTATATTTTAAAAAAATTCCTTTCACAATTTTGTAAAAATTTCCAAAATAAACTCTTTGAAAAATGTTAAAATACTTCTTCTAAAACCATAATAAATAAATTCATACATGATTTAAAATTAATTTAAACATAAATTAAGTATATTAATAATTTATTTTAAACCTTTTAAAGAACACGGATATGGATTAAAAATAGAAGAAATACTTTTAAACTTTTAAAATAAAGTTTTAAAGAAAAATCCATTACGACTTGATAACTTTTGAACCAATTTAAATGTGTAGGAAAAAACTTTGAATGGATTTTGAAACACTTTAATTATAATATAATAATGATAAAAGACATCTATATGTTTTTTTATACACCACATAAAATAAAACATGTGGTGAAAATATTTTAAGTCTCAAAGAATGGGAATTGAGACTAGAAATCTCTTACATCGAGTCTCACTTGTCACATACATTCTTTATATTCTTGAATAACAAAGTTATGTTAATTATTTACATTAATATTAATATTTTTAAAGTAAATTAACTTTTATTATTCCTTTTATTTTACTTATTACCATGTCATACTTAATCACTTAGTTAATTAGGTTCACTTCAAATGTTTTGAAGATGTTTGGTTCATATGACCAAAATGACTTTGGTAGGTTGAATATAGTAAAATTGATCATTATTTTTTTAAAATAATCTTAGTAATTTTATAATTATAATTTTTATAAATTAATTATAATTTTAGAAAAAAAACCATTTATGGTGGTTATGAAAAATTAATTACATTACAACATTAAGATGATAGTCCTTACGTATGCATGAGTAATGTTTCTATTTTTCAATAAACATGAGGGAAAGAAGATAAGTATAAATTTATATTTATATAATGGTTATTATATAATAAATATAATATTTATTCTTTAAATTAAATTATATATATCAGCTATATTATATGGTGAAAATTAAAACACATTGGTTTGTGAGGCGGTAATCTGCATGTACACACGAGATATATTTTTATTTTTCCCTGAATGGTAGTGAAATAATTATAATATTTATTTATAATTAAATAATAACATTTATATAATATTGTTTCATTTTTATCAATCCTTATGACATAATATAAGAGTCTATGATAAAAACTTAAATACATCGTCTTGTCAGGCGGTAGTCCACACATATGCACGAGCGATGCTTTATTTTTTATCAGATAGTAAAGTTTATAAAGAATGATTATAATAAAAACATAATAACATTAAATAATATGGGATATATTTATGTTATGATATTAAAATTGTTAATAGGGGTTTTAAGGAGGTAAAAGAAGAAATAAAAAAGAAAACACTCAGCTAATAAATATATATCTTCTTTTTATAATCTCTTTAGTTTTATACCTAAAGCCTCCCTAGGATGGTTCTCTGATAATAAAATGACCTATAAGACATGGGGATGGGTGTTAAGAATTAATATTTTTATATATATTCTGAGATAATAGGATATTTAAGTGAGGATAATAAAGGATAGGTGTGACCTTTTATAATTTAGGGAGATGTCACACCTGAAAATTTTCAAAATATTAAAATATATTAATGTCTTACTCAAGAAAAATAGATCTAAAATGGAAAATTTTAAAATAATAGATAATATAGGGTAGAAATATGACCATAAAATATTATTTAAAATGTTTTTAGGTCATTTCATCCCTTATCTTTTTTGTTTTAACTCATTTAACTCTTACTATAGTAACCAAATTCATTTACCAAAGTTAATATTCATAATGAAAAAACATGGAAGTGGCTTCATTAAAAAATTTAAACATCTAGCTTTAAAATTTTAATTCAATATTAAGAAATTCAATTTCTTTAAGTGGTAGAAATTAAATTTAAAAATAAACCCACAAAATACGATGAAAAATGGTTTTCTAGAAAAATTTCTTTAATATATAAAAAAATTATACAAAAATCATGTCTAATATTGATCTTTATAAGATTAATTAGATTAGGGTTAATAAGAATTAACTAATTAAATTTTAAAAACATTAAAAAAATATAATTTTACTTTTTAAATACATGAAAATAAAAAATTGTTTTTCTAAAAATAAAAATTTTATCTATTCATTAAAAATCAACTTTTTCATAAACTTACCAAAAAATCACTCTAAGATAATTTTAAATTTATCATTTCAAAAATTTATTTCATTTTTTAAAATTAAAATTCTAAAATATTGCAATTAAATTTTTTTAATAAAATCATATAATAAATGTAAATGAATTTAGTAAGAATAAAACTGTTTTATTTTTTATTGAAAAAATTTCTAAATATTGTCATAGTAAATATAACTCTATAAAATATAATTCATGTGTATTAATAATAAATGAAATGGATTTATTACCAATATTACATGGGTTATTATAATTGCGGGGGGTTGGAGTGGAAAATGTTCCCCCCAATCAATTG
Organism: Viscum album; assembly: GCA_963277665.1. Taxonomy (NCBI): domain Eukaryota; kingdom Viridiplantae; phylum Streptophyta; class Magnoliopsida; order Santalales; family Viscaceae; genus Viscum; species Viscum album. The sequence goes on from OY728166.1 coordinate 1,209,912,266, forward strand.
GGAAGAATTCCCCCACACGGGCGACAACTACTGCCTACCCTTTTTTAAAAAAAATATTTGTAAAAAGGAAAAACTTTTTCCTTATTTATATTTTTCTATTTAAACTTCCAAAACAATGGAAATATTATTCCATAACCCCCTATCCCCCTAATGGTTTTTGTAAAACCCCACCTGTATTGGTGAGCTTTTGGCACTATGTGTGTGTGTGTTCATCAATTTTAAACCATGACATATTAATTTTGATCAAATTTAAAGCTTTAAATGATCATAACTTGGTCTTAAGAACTTATATCATTGTTTTAATCATGGTTTTCAGACCATTAACACATAATCTATTTGAATTCATGAAAAAATTACTTAAACTCAAATTAAATGACCACATAACCTCTTTGATAGCACTTTTTGGTAGTAGGCATGTAGAAGAAGTGAAAAAATAAGTAATTTTAAAAAAGCCGTCATTATACTATCATTAAATCAATACATATGAAGCACAACTTGTTAAACAATAGGTGGATCTCACATATCAAGAATAAGCACAAAAATAAACTTGAACCATTGCCTCATTTGATTTGATGATACAGTAATTTTCCACTGGTCATCCATGGTCACTTATCAAATAAATAGATGTAGGATACCTCTAGATCATCCAAACATTCAGAGGATTAGGTACTACTCACTTTCTATGATGCAGGATTGAAAAAAAATTACCAAAAAGTTCCATTCCTACCTGGTCCATGCCAACTTCATTCACCAACCCCTAGAATTTCTGGACACATCCAAATACTCCTAGCTATTTTCCATATGAGGAATGGACATTATGGGACTATATCCTCCTACCACATCCAATAAATTCAAGTACATTATCATTGTAACTGACTTCTTCTCCATGTGGGACAATTTTGTACCCCTCAAAGAAGTTGGGGAAATAAAAATCATTATCTTCATAAAATCCAACATCGTTGCCAGATTTTGGGTCCCTCATTCAATACTGATAAATATCAGCACTAATTTTTTTCTGTTGAGTTGGAGAATCTATATTAAGAATATAATATCAAATCCAACCATCCATCTTCCTATCATATAGTGGCTAATAAGAAGATAGAGATCTTCAACAAAAAATTATGAAATATACTCCAAAAGATAATAGAAAAGGATAAAAATTATTGTCCAGACAATCTTCTACATGCCTTTTGGGCCTATCAGACTACAACCCGTACCACCACAAAAGTGACCCCATACTCATTGATATATGTAACAGAGGTATTACTTCCCATTTAGGTTCAATTTATCTTTCTCCATATTTCCATTTTTTATTAGTTATCCATATATGAGTAATATCAAAAGTGGTTAGTTGTATTGGAGTAACTGGATGAGAAGAAATTTTAAACCTTACATCAGTTTTAAGTCTACAAAAACCATATTACGTGGTCCTTAAACAAAAAATTTCACCATCGGTCATTTATTGAGGTAGAAGTGGTGTTGGTCTTCAAGATTATGATGATACCTAGAAAGAAACCTATAAATTTGGAACCAAAGTAGGAGGGATCTTATTCCATATACAAATTTCACTCTAATGGAGATTATTCTTCGATTTTGATTGATGGAAAGCTTACCACAACCCCCACCAATGCAAGTTTTCTAAATAAATACTTTGTATCATTACATGACCATCATACATATTGTAAGATGATAAACTATGTGAAACCAATGTCCTCATTGTATGATGATAAACTTTATATGATTATCATCTGTACCGCATGATGCTAAAATGAATGGTTAATGTCCCTCTTATTCGACGTTATAATTCAAGAAAAACATGTTGCTTTATTCTTATCATCACAAGATACATAGTGATGCTCAGTTTTACAATATGAGGTCCAACCATAATAATTAATGGGAAAAATGCCTCCCTCTGCATATGGATCAAACCTGTAAAGAGAGTTTCCCATTCATAACTATGAACAACTTGGTTACAATCCAAATGGGACATATAGTGATGCCTAGGTACCTTATCCTAGGTCTATCAAAGACATCAACTCATCATGAAGTCATTTCCCTTCAGCATCATCACAATGGACCTATGCAAGATTTCTTGAGAGTTTGTTTTGAAAAGGTTCCCCTTGACTCTCCTTTTTCACTAGTTCATCACTTATTATCCAACGCAATCCGGTTTAATACATTTTCACCCCATGATGGTCAAATATATAAAATTATTAATTACAACATTACCCTATGGAAAAATAAATATGCCTCATTAAATCTAGTATGAGAGGAATAAATGACAATTTAATCAACACATGATAATAAATGGTAGCATTACTCTATCCCATAAATACGAGGTGCCTCACGAAAGCCACAATATGCCTCAATGTCTTTTCCATAGAGGACTCCACCATTTCTAGAATCGTTCTTCTACTGTTACATATTTCAAAACTATGTGTGGATTGATTCCTATCCACACATGATATGTAGTGATTCCCAGATACTTTATCCTAGCCCATATTCATCCTATAAACAAAACTATCCCCATCCCTACATATGATCTTGATCTATGTAGGGAACTTCTCACTACATGTCCAATGCTCATCCAAATTCTTCTTGTGTGCTTGAACACATTCCTTTCACACATCACACTAATTGTCCTATGAAATTTCATATCATCAAAAACTACCTAGCCATAGATAATATTTTGTCAGTTTCCTGAGGACAGCTTTGTTTAACTATGCATAATACACCCCACTTGGCCTTGAATAAATCTCATATAAAAAGGGCATGTCAACCAAAGGAAAATTCATCCACAAGAGAGACCTCTCCTATCTTCATAATTTGGGACAACATCATGTTGGAAGTTTCTTTTAGAATATGGTCCATGGTTAATCCTTTCATACTTATCCCATCCCATTTATCTTGATCTTAGTATCCCTTTAATCATGTTTTATGATTTACCTCTTCACATTTGAGGCATGTAAGAACATCTTTTCCTAGTAATCCTTTTATCACTCATCGTCTCTATGACATATGGCCCAAATAGTATGACCTAAAAAATTGATACACATCATGTTGTCCTAGTCATATGAAGTTAAATTGTATGAAAATTTCTTTAACTCATGACATTAAAATTAAGTCTTACCCTATGTGTTAGGAATAGAATGTCCTGGGAAACTAGATTAAGAATCCTCGTGTCACAAACATGATATTCCACTCATAAATTGATTCCACATATGCGTGAATAAAATTTATGGGGCTTCATGCCTTTTTTCATGTTGGGTCACCTTCATCATTACCACATGATGCCAAAATTCAAGGTTCACATCCTTTTTTCTTAGTATTAAAATCCAAGAACTACGTAAGGATTTATTCTCACCCCTTTAATATAAATATAAATTATTATATCCTATATCCTGTTCTAGCCACTAAAAAATAAAAATGTCCATGTTGTTCCATTTTATTTCCTATGTGTGTTGAAATAATCCTTTTCACTCCTTTTTTTCCCACACTGAGTATAGATCATGTGGGATTGGGAATTATATTAAAGAATTTATCACAGAATAAAGGCATATCATTTCCCATTGGGGTTACTATGGTCCTGGTATAAAGGCCTTAAAGGAACACCAAACATTCTTACCATGTGACATTAAATTGCATGGATGGTGTCCTCGTCGCATGATACTAAACTTCGTGATTTCCTATTAATATGTTTGGTTTTATTCTTGTTATCATATGATATGTAGTGACTCTCTAATCTCCAATTTTGGTTCCATCTAAAATATAAAACATCCCCCCTTCCCTTTGTACGAGTCAGACCTATACATGAACTTTCACACAAGAACTACATATGGTTTGATGCCTAGATACTATATCCCAATCCAAAAAAAATAATAAACAAATTCCCCATATATCCTATATATAATCTAAATCAACATAAGAGGGTCTAATATACATCTTACCCCACTTATGAGCCTGTATTCAAAGTGAAATTCCCATTCTCCACATAAGAGTTTGATCAATGTGTTGGAAAACCTTCTGATAACAACATATGGATTGATTCTCACTTTGAATATATACATAGTTATTCTCAAACCTTATGTCTCGGGCCAAACCATAACAAAAAAAGGAAACCCCATTTCTAACCTATGGGTCAGACCTATGTGAGGGAAACAAGTTTACCTATTCTGGGGAATTTTTTACATGAAATTCTCCTTCCATATTCAGGCTCTTTTCTTTCTAAAAACCAAACTCTGTGTCTAAGGAAGTATAAACCTCCATAATCATTCTATAACCATTATAAATTTAGGATTAGGTTTCCAAGGTCACCTTTTTTTTAACTATGCATTGATATAACCCATTTGGATTTTTGTAAATCACCTATAAAACTACTTTCCAACCAAAGGAAAATCCATCCTTATAAGAGACCTCTTCTATCTCCATAAGCCCCAATAATTTTTTCAACCCATATCACTTCTTAAATTCAGAATCCACAATATTGTGGATTATAACCTTTCCCCTTCATACCTGAATATGATGAAATATTCTTCGATAGCTTACCGTGAAATGGTAAAATCACTAATCATTCGGTCAAATCTAACTGACCATAAATTGTATCCCTAAAATGTCCTTATTGTAAGAAATTAAACTATATGGATTAGGTACTATGCATATGAAATTAAACTGCACTATGATTCAACCCTCCTTTATGTAATCCAAATTAAATTAGGAGTGGTTTCTCATTCATTAACAGTGACGATACAGATTCCCTCTTCATTCTCAAAAACCATTCCCTTGATAAAACACCTTTCATGGATTCCTTAATCTGAATTTTCATAATATTTATTTGGCCATTGGTAATATGATGTCAGATTGTTGAGTACGCCTTAGTTTGACTATTCATAACATGATATAGTTGGCTCTACATAAATTTCCCACAAAAAAACCCTATCAACTGAAGACATTAATTATTAGGAGAGATTTATTCTATCTCTATAATCCCTGAAAAAAATTATGTTGGAAAACCATTTTTTAAACGTATTATATAGTCATCCCTTTTATGTGTGTACCATGTCATACCTTGTATTAAAAAATGAAAAAATCAGGGCCTAAAAATCCCCAATTCATATGTCTAAAAAATATTGGTACATTCTCATCCAATAATACCTATTGGGGTCATCACCCCATAATTCATCATCAAAACTGTTTATCCTAAAACACCAGTCAAAATAGTTTAGCTTTCAAGACTTTAAACTATCAACAAAATGATACATAGTACTCACTAGGTTGAAAACCGACAAAGGTAACCCTTGGTAAAACTTGAGTCCCACCTCTAAAGACCTATTCTTTGAATGGTATATACAATAAATTAAGCAGTAAAAAGAAAAATATATAGAACTTGTTTGGTAAAAAAACCCACAAAGGGAAACATAAGAAAACGTCGAGTCATGCCTACTAATGCTGCCCTAGTGGAATTTGGTAAAAATTAGTTTAGTTAGATAAAAGATAAAAATTTTGTATGGTTCTCCATGAAACCTTGATATAGTCAAAACTATTCCTAATTATTCCCCTATCTCAAGAAAAAAATAGATAATTACATGATATTTTATCCAAAATATATGAATCTAGTATTACGTTGATGGTAATTAAGATTTTACCCATCCATGAAAAATAATAAGGAAGAGATTATTTCAACTTGATTATCTTGGGTTATGATTGAGAATGATATCTAGTGATAAATTTATCAGGGAGATTATCTTTCAAAACAATAGAAGTTATGATTTATTTGACATTACAATCTAAGATAAAGGATGAGTGATAGAGGGAAAACAGGTTTTCATTTATCTATGGAATGGGAACAAAGGAAGAGCGTCCTCATCATAAAGACTCTCCCTAATGTTAGTGATAATGAAAAAAATAATTGAAATGACTAGAGTAAAACTTTACATACTTTATTCAGTAGAACGACCAACTCCTGAAGTGAGTCGTCAAGGTCCCACTCCAAATTGGTACTCTTCCCATATTCAGTTTTAACTAATGGATCCATTTTTTAATAACAAACCTTATCTTTTGAAATTTATTCTTGATGAATTTGAATCCCATATTTTTTTTAATATAGTTATACCATTATCCAAGATACATGAGTCTCATATTATTATAGCCCCATAGTCTTTGGAACCATCCAATCAGAAAATCATACTTCTTTAGTAACCAAGTGATGAAGTTAAATAGTAGTATCCTTTAATTCTTTAGCATGATGATTGGAAAGATTAAATTGGATAAGATCTCATTTACAAGAATACAACTCTTCTAGATCACTGAGAAATTGGTGAATAAGGATGTGCATGTTCTGGTAATCGAACACACCTATACCCAATATAAGGAAAAGTTGACGATGGTTGTGTGTTTTATTAGTAATATTCACCAAAGGGGTCTTCATAACAATAGTGTAAAGTTGGTTCCAAGACCATTTTCTCATAGCATGATGTTCAATATAAACATTCGGATCCTGAATCTATTTACCCACTATTATGGGTATATAATTCAGGATAGTATTCTAAAAAGAAAAACTCTTTCTAAATTGCAACACGAAATTGGTAAAGTCATCTATCTCTACTTCCTATTAAATCTCAAGAAATTATTTGATAGGTTTGGCATCAATCAATAGAATGTATGATGTTGTCCCACTAGGATCAGACTTATTAGGGCTAACAATGGATCCAGTCATAAGTGTGGGGTTTTTATCACTCTTTAAAAAAAGATAAATTAAGAATGAAGCTCCCTAAAAATTCTTATAACATTGAGACAAACATATTTCTATTTTATAAACTAGAAAAGTTATCATGATAGGAAAAGAATAATAAGTGGATAATAGTTTATACACCCATCAAAATATCTTCCCCAGCACCCCATCAAGATAGTATTACACCTAAAATTTGGGATAACCCTATGAAAAGTTCATTGGATAACTTGTGGGAGGTAGAGAAATTTCCTTTCCAGAATCCTCACGCATCATCATCAACTATAATTGATGAAGGATGATCGAGTGTGATTCCTTTTTAATCTTGGTAATGGGTAAAGATGAAACCTATTTTAGGCATAAAAATTTTCATTCAAACCTATAGGTATCATAAGGTTCTCAAATGGTTACCCCATCTACCTGAGCATTCATAATATTGCCTCAAAATGTGATGATGTAAGAGTATTATTTCAAATAACCACATCCATTATCTTCTAAATATCTATAGGATTCTAGATAAAGAGTAAAATAAAATTGGGATAAGTCATTTAATAACTCAACAACACCCTTTATTCTCGTGGATATTGGGAGAATGGTAGGAACATTGAGAAGTGTAGGGAAAAAGGTAGAATAAGGGATTGTTGTGGTATATTGATATTCATAGCATCGAATGTATTCTGCCACCCAACCACTTAAAAATTAAATGGAATGAAAATGTGATGTTGGGATCTAACCTCTTATATATGGATCAACAACTCATAAATTTGATCTAGAGTGGGAACAACTAGGATTATCGGTTTTCCATTTGCCAATGTGGCTGCCATCATTAAGGTCTAGACCCAGACACTAGTGTAGGCATCATGAGATGGAAAGATCCATCCACTAAAAAAATAGAGACAGATACTTCCAACCAAAATTCTAGATATACTTCTATCCTATTCTAAAATCCCATTTAGTATGTTTTCCTTCCTCAAGAGTGGCCCAGTATGAACCCTAAATACCTCATGATGGTTGAGTCGTGGGAGTCCTGGTGTACTGAAAATTCATCCTAGGACCGCTAGCTTGCAAAAATAACTTTATCCAGTAATGTAATATAATAATTGAATGATCATAATGAGTATGACCCAAAAATTTACTTGGTATAATCAGTAATTATCTTTATAATGGATAAACCTATTCAGTATCTTCCCAGACGTTAACTACATGAAAGAATTATTCATACATATTGCTGATAATGAGATTTCCTCCTTATTGATAAATGTCCCATAGGATAATCCTAACTTTTACATTTGTTAATTGAAAGGTTTTGGTGCTTGAACACCAATGAATAATCAATTCAGGTAATACATTTTTTAGTGAATATACCACAAACTAAGAAATCTATACTGCCTAGTATATTCTAATGATCTCCAATAATTAGGGAAATTCAATGCATTTTGGTTCACCTAAAATGACCAAGCCCATTCATCATAAAATCTTCCTCTTGATCAAAAATACCATTTGTAACTCCATACTCCAATGATATTGTCTCTTGAGAGAATAAGATTGTATTAGTAATCTTGAATGGAAAACCACAAGGATATATCATCATTATGTTGTTTTCTTTGAGTCCACAAGGAACCATTTAGAACGTAGACCATATCTTGACCTAATTTAGAAATGATATGACTCAAAAAGAATATGGTCACTTAAAAAAACTCCAAATATGCCTCAAACCATGAAGATGGAATATTTTGTTTAGTTTATGGAATGGTCGCATCACCTTGAAGTCCACAGTTGTACAAAGGTTATCTATTGGACAATGGGTGATTCAAAAGACCTGAGGAAAGAAGATTCTTCATAATACCATCCAGAGGAATGATGTGATGTCCAAGATCATTTTCAATATTCTAAAAAATGGATTTTATTCTCTTAATCATGATCATAGAAGTGGAATCCATAGTTTGGTTAAAAAGATCCATTTTATCCCTATGAAAAGATCAGAAAAAAATACATGAGAAAATATGTTAAAATCGCATACCATACATCAATTCATGAGGAACTCATCCCACTAAGCATCTATCCATGAGGTTATTGGTTAGTTCATGAAGCATAAATCCACCATAAATATGACTTTACCACTATGTGGGAGAGTGGAGATATTGTTTTCTGGTCACAACCTTTGAGTTGATGAGAAATTCATCCACAAAGGAGACATACTAAACCGAGGGGTTAGAAAACATGAGTTTTTTTAACAACAAAAACTATTCTCAAAGAGGATTGGTAAAAGAAAAATGATACTAGAACCCTTTTTATAGGGATGGTCCATATTGTGGGTCCACATGCATATTGGAAAATGGATCGGAATGGGACCAACTTCTCCATCGGAAACTACCTCCACTCATACTAATCGAATTCCATTTTGATGGGGTATATTTCATGGGTCCTAAAAACTCTAAATACAAGGAGAAAAGGATTTCATGGCAATATGAAAAATATATCATTCGAAAAAATTCTTCAAAGGCTATTAATTCATAATGGAAGACTTGAGTTCACATAGAAAATCTCACTATGTAGAACACCAATCTACATGGTGGCCCTCAAATGAAAATTCATTTATAGATGTGGGTGTTTATTTATGATCCCCATAAATGTTAAATCAGTTGTGATCATGAGCAGTGTTTCGCATTCCCTATGAATGGAAAAAAGTTTTTGGATACATAAAGTATTTTTCATCCCCCGCAAATGAAAAAGCTGATTGCAAGCTCGGACAGTTCTCTCTGTTCCCCACAAATAAAGTCCATGTGGTCGACCATGGATAATCGGACATCTTAGTATTCAGTTACCTCCATTACTCTATTAAAACCCATAGGGATAACCAAAAAAATAATATGGATGAAGAAAATTCAAGGAAATGTGAGAGAGACATCGATTTCCACTAGGTAATTTTACCTTATAACACTATGATAGAAAGGTAACTCTCCAAACCATCCATAGACCAAAACCCTCTTGTGGTTTCCATTTCGTGAATTATAACTGTATGTCCCCTTTATATTCGATCTCCCTGCATAGTAAAGTTCTACGCTGAGGTATCCCTACCTCATATAGGAAGATGCTACATGGGAGGACCTCAGACCTATATAAAAAAGTGATACACTAACGGAACCCACATCCAATGAGAAAAATGATGTGCTGAAGAAATCTATCCTACACTGAAAAACACTATATGGAATGGGGAATCTTGGGGTTCTCTAATTTCCTGCTTTATTTACCTTCCTCTAATGTAGTGTTAAGTCCCACCGTGGCCTCTCCATGAACTACCCTAATATCCATTTTCATCAAAACTTTTTGTGTGAATCTATATTCCTATTTGGGACCCCTTATGTGGCACCAGGACAATGACTCTCCCAAAACTCACATATATGTTTGATAAGATCACTAAACACACCAACATGTCCTCTCGAGCAAACATACCCATCGTAAATGAGGCCATATTGGTAACCTCCTTAACATGGGGGGTCTTGAAAAGGTTTTTGAGCATACATTCCCATGGTAACAAGGATCACGACCTTGGAGGAACTCACATGGACCTCCCCATTCCATATATTGAGGGGAATCACTTTCCTTTCTCTTCTATGAGGGCCAATACTAGATCATTCTCTCATCCTCTTTAAAACGGAGAGCAGGGAATCCCTCTAGAAATAAGACCCTAGTATTTCTTACTAGAGGATACACTCCTCCTCCTCTTCATCTGTTAGGACATATCTAGATAGGAAGTCATAAACGACTATCCTAGATACCAAAATAAGATGACATAGGAACATTCAATTCCCTTTCTCTCTCCCTTTAGGTCTAATCTATGAAAACAAGAGAGGAGATGGGTGCCAGATATCTCTCTCCCTCCCCCTCTTCCTTTTGGCCCCAACCTCATCCACCAGCATACAAGTTATATTGTTTGGTTTCTAGATCTTCCACTTCCTCTTGTTTCTCATGCCCAGAAAGACTCATGTGGGATCAGAGGTTAGCTATAATCATAAAAAAAACATAATCCCACAAATCCTGGGAATCCTCCTAAGTGTAATCCCCAGCCAAACCTCCAAATTTTCACGAGTCTATACTTTACTCATAGTTTTAGAATCATGGGCCTCCCATTCAGTATAATCCATAATCATATGATCTCAAAAGGTCCATATTCCTTGCAAGACCAACCTCTAATGGGCCTCCTACTTGGTGTAATCCCCAAAACCATACTACAGGCCTTAAAAGGGCCATATTCACAATGAATAAACCTTGTTCCTCCTCTATAGTTGTATTCCCCAACCATTCACAACTACTTGGGAATTGATTCTCGACTAACTGCGAAATTTATTAAGTCTCCATGAGGTCCAAACCTAAAACTAAATTCACCCTATTGTTCTCTGATATACATCTTTAGTAGGGTCATATCCAACCCAGAGGGTCATATTACTTATAATTATCTTTCACCACCATACTTATTTGGGCCATAATCCTAATAATATCATACCCCAACTAGGATACCACATCTCTTCCAGGTCCCTCAAACTGTTTCGGTATAAGTCCCACACCAAACACTGATTAGACACCTTTTTTCTAGTCATCCTTACCACATGATGTTATTCTCAACGGTTTGGTCCTAGTCACATGAACATAAAAGGTGGTGTGTCCCATTATGTGTCACCATACTACGTGGGCTCTGATTCCTATCATGAGCTTATATAGAAATCCAATTTTATGGGTTCGATCCCAAAATCAAAACAACTCTCTTCTCCTTGGATGGTGGTAAATTCTATAGTTTCCCACTATGGGGATTAAAACTAGATTTATAATGATAAATAATATAATAATATATACTCTATATATAAAAAGGTACCATTGACGGAGAACCTTAGATACATGCAGATATCTCTATCGATGGGGAACCTCAGATACATATAGATGATTCTGACTCCATGTGTTATAATAATTGATCATTAATTTAGGGGTAACCCATGTTATACTTGGGAATGAACAAAGGATTTAGGAATATGTCTTAAATAAAATCTATAAGAGATTCCAAGAATAGGAAATAATCCCCACCCCCCCCCCAAAGGGTGTGATGAGACCAACCTCCCATCCTATCAACTAATGTGAGTCCCTAAGCACTGTTGGGCCATTTCTCAACAACTTCCTTTGTAAAGAAGTTTCATGAAACATATCGAATGAGGGAACTCTTCAGTATTTCTATATCCATTAATAACTCATTGGAATCCATTTGAAAATAGTGAACCCGATGTGATTAATTATGAAACCATATTCAACCCCCGCAATCAACCATTAGAGTGCTTGATTTCCATTATAAATAGTAGGTTACTTCACTCAATTGATTATCCTTTTTCTATCTTCCTTTTTTCTCGTTCTTTCCTCTATAATTTATCTTTTTGAATAATTTATTCTTCCTGTATAAATTCATGAATCTCCTGGATAAGTGATCCATTTCCTTATCATAATAAGTAGTTGATTCATCATCCTTGGAACTATCATCTTTGATAATTTCTTCTAGTTTTGAATAAAAAATCATGAATTCTACTGACTTCCTCTTGAGTTAATTTCCCTCATATTTGTGTAATTGCAATTATTTCTCATAAATCATTAGATTTTAAATCATCTATTTCAATGGTATATTACTTATATCACATGATTCTCTAATGGAAATAAAAGTTCCTCTCCACCTATCTGGTAAGCATATGAGAAATCACATCACTTGATATTTGTTCGAAATTTACTTCCAAAGTGAATGCATTATGTTCACCATCTCATTAAACTTGAGATACATATTAGAAATGGATTTAACAAGTTTAATATTGACTGTATCATAATTAATGGTATAATTATTTACATTCATATCATTAATATTTTAGGTTCCCTCATGAGATATGGAAAGAGTATCCCAAATCTCAAAAATAAAATAACAAGTAGACATTCTATTAAATTAATCTTCCCTTAAATAATATTATAAATAATTAATTTATTTATAGTTACATTCATATGTTTCCTTGATAGTATCACCACTTTTAACTCTATCATTTTTGGTATTTCATATTTTTCATTGATAACAATTAAAATATCAAATCCCATAATTTATAAAATAATTTTCATCTTAATCATCCATTAAGCATAATTAGTCCAATTAAAATAAGGAGGCATACTAGTGGAAGTTCCTTATTATCTATTATTATCCATAAATACTAAAAATGATAACAAATAAAAGTTTTATATCTTTTGATAAAACATCTTAAAAGTTAAAAGAAATTTAAAATTCCTTTGATACCAAATTTTAGTCAGAGTGGAACACTCAATAGGGAGTGAATTTATTTTCCAATAAAATTTATATTTAAAAATATTTAAAACTTAAACCCCCAATTTATAAAAACATCCAGTTAACTAAAAGAGAAGAATTACGTAATCTAATAGTTCAAAACTTTTCCCAATAACTTGATCAAAACACAGTTAAAGTAGTTTTGAAAAAATACTTTAGATTTTGAAACTAATCTATTATAACCAAACCTCATATATAAAACACATATTAAGGTTAACTATCAAAGTAATGTTTTGATTTTAGTTTGAAAATAAATACTGGTTTGTTTCAAAAATAATGAAATCAATTCAAGAAATCATAGATCATAATTTAAATAAGGTTTTTAGTCTTAATCCAAGATCGTATCCCCTCTATATAGAAATCACTCACCACAAAGAAGTTTTTTGTAAAATAAATTAATCCACAACATGGATTAGGTTTTTAAAAACAACTATACTAAGATAGTACAATCTATAAAAAATAATCTTCCATAGTTCTTCATGGGATAAAAGGATTCAATGGCATATATAACCTCTTCCAAATTTTTACGTGGGAGTAATAATGAAAATAATTGAAATAGAGAGTATAGAACTCTCAAGTTTGGTATAGGAGACTGTGTTTATAGATAAAAATGGTAAAAACAACGATCAAAATTAAATCTAAAAAAATAGTAATAAATAATGAGTATTAATATTAGATGAAACTTTTTTTGATCTACTTCAGTTATTCATAAGTATTTTAATTTTTCATTGAAAGGTAACAACCGAGTTTTCATATAAAGTGTTGGAAAAAATGTCATTGATGACTTAGAAAATGCTCTATTTCTAAGTAGGAAAACAATATGGCAAGGAAGATAATTTATTATCTAATAGGCCAGTATTTTTCACCATTATTCTTCTACAAAATATTTCCACCAAATGATATATACCATACACCCACATGCTTGAGGTATTCCTCTAAATCTTTAGCATTCCAAATTTTCTAATTATCTGTTGCAGGATAAATAATAAAAAGGCTAGAATCCTCATCATAAGAGATGGATTTGGAAAGTATGACTTGTTATTAAAAATTCTATATTATTATTTAAGAATTACTATTCTGAAATCTATCTACCTCTAACTTTCACTGAATTCCATAATCTAGTCATTGGATGAATTAATTTGAGTTTAATTCTTAATATCAATATAAGTAGATCTATCGGTAGAAATATCTTAGTGGTAGAAGCTTTAATGGTAACTTCTTTATCATTCATCATAATCCATTGGTGATAAATCTAGCTTCATAAGGTAGATATGCTCAGTGGTAGATTCTCCTAATAGTAACAATGCTTGATAGTAGCCACATATAGTGATAGCAGCATATGGCGGTAGTAGCATCTGGTGGTGGTTGAACTTAACAAAAGAAATTTATATCGAAAGAATCACTCAAAAAAACTAGAATTATCTATTTATTATGGTGGTATTTCATTTAAAATAATGGTAGATAATGGTGGTATGTTCAATACTTAGCCAAATGTTTTTATTTTTGCCAGAAAATAGTTGACTATCATAAAACATTAAACTCATTAATAAAATAAAAAACATGATTTGAGATTATTAAATTAATGAGGTGATAATATAATACAAAAATTATATAATAAATATCATATTCTTCCATTAAATACACTAATATATATCATCTATGTTAGATAATGAAAAATAAAACACATCGGTTTGTGAGGTGGTAATCTAGAAGTACACACGATAGATGTATTGATTTTTCATTAAATGGTAATGAAAGAATTATAATATATATTTACCATTATATAATTAAATTTATAACATATATATAATATTATTTCTTTTGGATCCATTATTATGACCAACCATAAGAGTTAGTGATGAAAAATGAAATACATCGTATCGTGAGGTGGTAGTCCACAAGTACGGTTGAGCGATCTGTTTATTTTTTGTTAGATAATTAAGTAGATGAAAAAGGTTTATACCAAAACATAATAACATTAAATTATATAGGATATATTTATGTTGTTATATTACAATGGTCGATATATGTTTGAAGGGGTAAATGATGAAAGAAAAAAAGAAATCACTCTATTAAGAACTGTACATCTTTTTCAGTCAACCTCCTTAGGATTATACCTAAATCCTTCCTATGATGGTATTCTGATATAAAAAGGACATCTAGGACATTATAAGTGATTTTAGGAAGGTATTATTTTATTTATAGGCTGATATAATAGGATATTAAAGTGTGGATAAGAGAGAAGATGAGGTAACCTTCTATAAGTGAGGCTGAGGTCACACTTAGAGTTTTTTAAAAGATTAAAATAAATTAATGTGTTACTCAAGTCATATACATCCAAAATGGACCATTTTTTAATAATAGATAAAATTGGTTCAAACTATGGCCATAAAATAGTTTTTTACAAAGTTTTTACATCATTTTAACCCTTTTAATTTTAGTTTTAATCCTTTTATACTGTTTAACTCTTACCATAGTAACTGTATTTTTTACCAAAGTTACCATTAATAAAGAAAAAAATTAAATTATCCTCATTAAAAAAATTTACATGATGATTAAAAATATTGACTCTATTTTAATAACTTCAATTTAGATATTTTTTAGAAATTAATTTAAAAGAAAACCTGTAAAACTCAACAAAAATGGTTTTCCAAATAAAATACCTTTTATGTATGAAAATATTTTTATTCAAAAATAAAGTTTAATATTAATAAAAATGAAATTTATTGGATTTTATTAAATAAAAATTAACCAATTAAATTTAAAAAAAATCCAAAATATAATGTCACATTGTAAATACAATAAAAGAAATTGCAGTTTTCTTAAAAATTGGTATTTTCTTCTATTTACCCAAAAAATAACTTTTAAAGAAAATTTCAAAAAATAACTATAATATAATTTTTTATTTTTTATTTCAAAAATGATTTAATTTTTTAAAATTAAATATATAAAATTTTGAAATTATGCTTTTGAATAAAATCATATAATACATGTAAATAAATTAAGTATGTATAAAACTATTTCTTTTTTTATTGAAATTTTGAATAATTTTATAAAAGTTAGTGTAACTATATAAATTATATTTTATAAATATTAATAAGCAATTAAAATCTATTATCATCATTATCTGTGTTTATACATTCTTTCCACCTTTTGGAAATTGCATCCTCACAATTTTATCTCATGCCACATAGAAAGGGTTTAAAATATTTTTCTAATCAATTCCATGGAGTTAAAGATAAAACATATGACCATGAAAGTAAAAACATATTAGTATTTAAAAATAAATTTTTTTAAAATAAACTTCATAAAAATAAATAATAAAACTTTATGTTTAACATAAGAAAGGTAAATTTTAAGGTAACCAAGAATAACACATTACTGGGTTCCCAAATAAAGAGATCATTAGCATTAGGTGAGATTATTAACATTAAGAAAAAAAACATAACATCCAAGTAATAATAAAGAGTGATAGAGAAAATAATCCTGAGAAAGTTAATGGCCATAAAACTATAAATTTATAGGGGATAAAGAAGACCATCAATTCATTATAAATGAAGGTATAAGGATAACATTTTTATTTCATGATGATTTTTTCCTTGAGTGAGAGTTTTTTTACTATCAATTTATAAAATATACTTAATTTCTTTCTTTCTATTTCATAAGAATAATTTGATCATTTGGTTATGCGTCAACCAGTTTCCGCTTCGTTTTTATCTCTCACTACAGGAAATGAATATTCCATATGAATTTATAATTCTAGAATCACTAAAATGAACTTCTAATGGATCATAAGATCCATTAAAGGTTAACAATCTATTTATACCATATTTAGAAAAATAACCAACACCCCAATGGTTACCAAAAATTCATATAATATCAAATATGAATAAACTTTATATTAATGAAATACTACATTAATATACAAAGCCTCAATAATAATAGAAAAAATTTAAACTTTATATATTCCATAAATAACTAAACTTAAATATATTTAAAAATTACATAAAATTTCAAAACAAAAAAAATAATTATTTGATCACATATTCTTCCAAAATAAACTTAAATTTTATCTCTAAATAACATTAATCACTCATAAATTCATATACCAAAAATGTATATGTTTTAATCATATAATCTCAAATATATACCATTTTTCACAATAAAAAATAATATATGATTTCATAAATTATCCCAATATTTATTACTCAAATAATTTTTACCTTAATAATTTAATGTTCCCAAAATAGTGAACTTGTTCAAAAATGAAATTAATAAAATAATCAATAAATGAGATTTATTATCATGGTTATTAATATGATAAAACATAATTTCCCAAAATTTAACAACTCATTTATCACAATTTACCATAATTACCTCAAAATAAAATATCATCTTATCCCTGATGGTTATCAATACCCTTATACTTATTTCCATATGATATAAAATTATTATTTCTCAAATAAACTCTTCACTAAAACAAAATTCAAACATAAGGGTTTCATATAACTCAAACATATATTAAAACTCAATAAATGTATCCCAAAGTACTCCCATCACAAAAAAACATCAAAAGAGTTTTATTAAATTTAATCTTTTGATAATCCTTAAATTTATCAACCATAACATAAAATATCATAACTATTGAACTTCTATATACATACACTTCAATCAGTCAATATTATTTAAAATACCTTAACCAAGATTTTCCACCTTCTTTCTTTTTTACTTTATTTATATATAAAAAATATGAATCATGGCCTAAGATTCATCAATCTCGATCTATTCATGTTTCCTAATTTAAATATAAAAAACTCATAATTTTGAAATGAATATCACCATTCATTCAAATCCCATTTTTAAAGATGGATTCCCCATGATCTAGGTATATTCCCTACATTTTCAGAATTCTTCAAAACCAGTCCAAGTTCCTATGATTCCTTTATATATGTATAATCATTACATCATGATTAAAATGGATGTTCATAGAGATTGATATTTTTAATCAATTTCTTATTTCGAATATATATCTATGAGACATCATCTAAAACTTGTTACCTAAAATTGGATATGGTTTGGATTGAATTTTTCAAATAATTTTTTGTTTAATAAAAATCTAAAAAATAAGATAATAAGATAAATACATCAATTTATTGAAGGTGACCCTCCATTATATCTGACTATCGGGTTGGAAATCCTTTTTGTGTCATCTATTGTAAAAACAAGATCAGTTAATTTATGGTACATTCTAAAATAGGTATGATAAAATAATTATATTTTCAAAACATGATCAAATAAATCCAAAGTTACTTCATGATATTAAACTATAGAATAGTATTAGGATATATTAAAAAAATTATGTAATTTGAATACTAGAGAAGGTGTCTAAATCACATGATCAATATTTTTCAATTATTATTTCAAGTTAATCCTCTGGAAGTGAAAGTAGGTATGTATTTGATTTATGCTGATCCATCTTGAAGCAGATATTTTAACCTTATAAAAGAAATTTGTGAGTTAAAAAACAAAATTTTCATTTAGGAAATTTGAATGAATAAGTTAATAAATATTAGGCTTAATGTATTTCTCTATGACAACCTTCCTTTAGTCTATGATACTTTTTGATTCGCTATAGGATCAACCAAGGTTTTCTTATGTTTTTTTCTCTTATAATTATAAACCTAATCCCAAAAATAACAATAATTCATCTTATATACTAACTTGTATGTTTATAAAAGACTTATAACTTATGATCCAAAACCAAAAATATTAACCCTTAAAGTCTTCCAAATATTTTAGTTGTGTGATATCCTCTAAAGTTATATAAACCTTTCCACTAATACCAACTATATAGACCCAATCCTTAATTAACCCATAATCACATTATTAATGAAAAGGGTCAAACTTTCATACCTTCAAGTATATTTTTAGGTTTAAAGTTTTATATTATTGTGTATTAAATATTACATAACATTCCCAAACATTACAAAGTGTCATCATCTACTCTATTTCCATTTTTCACAATATAATACTTTTAAAATGAAACATGTTTTCTTTTATTCAAAAATATTAATGATTTTTCAACATGAATTCATCATTTTTCCTATTAATCCTTAAACCCTATAAAAACATTTTAAAAACTTTTATTGTAAAAACATGTATGTAAGGCACATAAAAAAGAATAAAAGAAACATATGAGTCTATTTCAAAACCATGAGATCATATATGAGAGTTCTCCTTTAACATAATAAACATTGAGATCAAATAATTGTTTACTTAGACTTGAGAATAGATTTACTGCATAAAGTTTTTCATAAAACAATTTATAAGACATCATAAATTTAAAATTATAACCATAAGGATTTCGTATAAAATATGATTACCCATGAAAAACATTTTCTTAAAAAAATACCTTTTATGCTTAAAGTGGATAATAATTCTTTAAAATGATCATTATATTATCTTATGAAATCAAAATATTTCCATTATTATTCATTTTCAAGAATAGAAAAGTCAGGTAGGTTCTTTGGGACATCATATTTATAGAACCCTTACAAGAAATCTTACAAGAACACTTATAAATGGAATAACCCACTCAGTTAATTCCAACATAATTATACAGCTAAGATAATCATTACCCAATTCATTGGAGAACTATATATTGCTAAAATATCAGCATAAACATTTTAAAAGGACTATAACATAAATTAAACACATAAACTATTTCATTTCAATCATCAAAATCATAAAATATTCTATTTATCACATATGAAAAAGCACCTTCAAATTATAAATAAAAATAAGGGAAATAATATTTCTTTGAAAGCACTTAAAAAATCCCCAAAAAATGGGAAATTGGGTATTCATTTTTAAAAAAATGAAAAATTATTGATAAATAATATTAAATAATAATGGTCATTATGGCAGTAATTTACACTCTTGTTGTATAATTTATAAAATATTCCTTTCAAAATTTTGTAAAAATTTCCAAAATAACCTTTTTTAAAAATTTTAATTTACTTATTTTAAAACCATAATAAAGAAATTCATATATGATTTAAAATTAATTTGAACATAAATTCAGTATATTAATAATTTAATTGAAACATTTTAAGAAGCATAGATGTGGAGAAAAATAGAAGAAAAACATTTAAACTTTTAAAATAAAATTTTAAAGAAAAATTCTTTGTGACTTGATAAATTTTAAACCAATTAAACAGTGTAGGAAAGAACATCGAATGGATTTTGAAACACTTTAATTATAATATAATAATTATAAAATAAATCCATAAGTCCTTTTATACACCACATAAAAGAAAACATGTGGTGAAAATGTTTTTAGTCTCAAATAATGGGAATTGAGACTAGAAATATCTTACATCAAGTCTCACTTGTCACATAAATTCTTTATATTCTTAAATAATAAATTTATGTTAATTATTTACATTATTAATAATATTTTTAAAGTAAATTAACTTTTCTTATTCCTTTTATTTCACTTATTACCATGTCATACTTAATCACTTAGTTGATTATGTCATTAATATCATATTATTCCTTTAAATACACTTATATTTATCATCCATGTCAGCCAATGAAAAATACACTTATATATATCATCCATGTCAGACAATGAAAAATAAAACACATCGGTTTGTGAGGTGATAATCTAGAAGTACACACAATAGATGTTTTCATTTTTCATTAAATGGTAATGAAAGAATTATAATATATATTTACCATTATATAATTAAATTTATAACATATATATAATATTTTTTATTTTGGATCCATCATTATGACCAACCATAAGAGTTAGTGATAAAAAATGAAATACATCGTATCGTGAGGTGGTAGTCCACAAGTACGGTTGAACGATCTGTTTATTTTTTGTTAGATAATTAAGTAGATGAAAAAGGTTTATACCAAAACATAATAACATTAAATTATATAGGATATATTTATGTTTTTATATTACAATGGTTGATATATGTTTGAAGGGGTAAATAATGAAAGAGAAAAAGAAAGCACTCTATTAAGAACTGTACATCTTCTTCAGTCAACCTCCTTAGGATTATACCTAAATCCTTCCTATGATGGTATTCTGATATAAAAAGGACCTCTGGGACATTATAAGTGATTTTATGAAGGTATTATTTTAGTTATAGGTGAATATAATAGGATATTAAAGTGTGGATAAGAGAGAAGATGAGGTAACCTTCTATAAGTGAGGCTGAGATCACACTTAGAGTTTTTCAAAATATTAAAATAAATTAATGTGTTACTCAAATCATATACATCCAAAATGGACCATTTTTTAATAATAGATAAAATTGGTTCAAACTATGGCCATAAAATAGTGTTTTAAAAAGTTTTTACATCATTTTAACCCTTTTAATTTTAGTTTTAATCCTTTTATAATGTTTAACTCTTACCATAGTAACTGTATTTTTTACCAAAGTTGCCATTAATAAAGAAAAAAAATTAAAGTATCCTCATTAAAAAAATTTACGTGATGATTCAAAATATTGACTCTATTTTAATAAATTCAATTTTGGTATTTTTTAGAAATGAATTTAAAAGAAAACCTGTAAAACTCCACGAAAAAAGTTTTTCCAAATAAAATATCTTTTATGTATGAAAATAATTTAATTCAAAAATAAAGTTTAATATTAATACAAATGAAATTTATTAGATTTTATTAAATAAAAATAAGCAAATTAAATTTTAAAAAAATGCAAAATATAATGTCACATTGTAAATACAGTAAAATAAATGGTATTTTTCTTAAAAAATGGTATTTCATTTTATTTACCCAAAAAATAACTTTTAAAGAAAATTTCAAAAAATAACTATAATATTATTTTTTATTTTTTATTTCAAAAATGATTTAATTTTTTAAAATTAAATATATAAAATTTTGAAATTTTGCTTTTGAATAAAACTGTATAATACATGTAAATGAATTTAGTATGTATAAAACTATTTCTTTTTTTTATTGAAAATTTGAATAATTTTATAAAAGTTAGTGTAACTATATAAATTATATTTTATAAATATTTATAAGTAATTAAAATTTATTATCATCATTATCTGTGTTTTTACATTCTTTCCACCTTTTGGAAATTGCGTCCTCATAATTTTATCTCATGCCACATAGAAAGGGTTTAAAATATTTTTCTAATCAATTACATGGAGTGAAAGATAAACTTATGATCGTGAAAGTAAAAACATATTAGTATTTAAAAATAAATTTTTTTAAAATAAACTTCATAAAAATAAATAATAAAACATTATGTTTAAAATAAGAAAGGAAATTTTTAATGTTACCAAGAATAACACATTACTTGGTTCCCAAATAAGGAGATCATTAGCATTAGGTGAGATTATTAACATTAAGAAAAAAACATAACATCCAAGTAATAATAGAGAGTGATAGAGAAAATAATCCTGAGAAATTTAATGGCCATAAAACTATAAATTTATAGGGGATAAAGAAGACCATAAATTCATTATAAATGAAGGTATAAGGATAACATTTTTATTTCATGATGATTTTCTCCTTGAGTGAGAGTTTTTTTACTATCAATATAGAGAATATGATAAAATATAATTAATTTATTTCTTTCCATTTCATAAGAATAATTTGATCATTTGGTTATGCGTCAACCAGTTTCCACTTTGTTTTTATCTCTCACTACAAGAAATGAATATTCCATATGAATTTCTCATGCCAGAATCACTAAAATAAATTTCTAATGTATCACAAGATCCATTAAATGTTAACAATATATTTATACCATATTTAAAAAAATATCCAACACCCCAATGGTTACCACGAATTCATATAATATCAAATATGAATAAAATTTATATTAATGAAATACTAAATTAATCTACAAAGCCTAAATAATAATAGAAAAAAGTTAAACTTTTTATATTCCATCAATAACTAACCTTAAATATCTTTAAAAATTACATAAAAATTCAAAACCCAAAAAAATAATGATTTGATCACATATTCTTCCAAAATAAACTTAAATTTTATCTCTAAACAACATTAATCACTCATAAAGTCATATACCAAAAATGTATATGTTTTAATCATATAATCTCAAATATATACCATTTTTTCACAATAAAAAAATAATATATGATTTTATAAATTATCCCAATATTTATTATTCAAAAAAAAATTACCTTAAAATTTTAATGTTCCCAAAATAGTGAACTTGTTCAAAAATGAAATTAATAAAATAGTAAAAAAATCAGATTTAATCTCATGGTTATTAATATGATAAAACATAATTTCCCAAAATTTAAAAACTCATTTATCCCTATTTACCATAATTACCTCAAAATAAAATATCATCTTATCCCCGATGGTTATAAATACCCTTATACTTATTTCCATATGATATAAAATTATTATTTTTCAAATAAACTTTTCACTAAAACAAAATTAAAACATAAGGGTTACATATAACTCAAACATATATTAAAACTCAATAAATGTCTCCCAAAGTGCTCCCATCACAAAAAACATCAAAAGAGTTTTATTAAATTTAATCTTTTGATAATCCTTAAATTTATCAACCCTAACATAAAATATCATAACTGTTGAAATTCTATATACATACACTTCAATCAGTCAACATTATTTAAAATCCCCCAACCAAGATTTTCCACCTTCTTCCTTTTTTACTTTATTTATATATAAAAAATATGAATCATGACCTAAGATTCATCAATCTTGATCTATTCATGTTTCCTAATTTAAATATAAAAAAATCATAATTTTGAAATGTATATCACCATTCATTCAAATCCCATTTTCAAAGATGGATACCCCATGATCTAGGTAGATTCCATACATTGTCATAATTCTTCAAAACCACTCCAAGTTCCTATGATTCTTTTATATATGTATAATAATTACGTCATGATTAAAATGGATGTTCATAGAGATTGATATTTTTAATCAATTTCTTATTTCGAATATATATCTATGAGACATCATCTAAAACTTGTTACCTAAAATTGGATATGGTTTGGATTGAATTTTTCAAATAAGTTTTTGTTTAATAAAAATCTAAAAAATAAGATAATAAGATAAATATATAAATTTATTGAAGGTGACCCTCCATTATATCTGACTATCGGGTTGGAAATCCTTTTTGTGTCATCCATTGTAAAAACATGATCAATTAATTTATGGTACATTCTAAAACAGGTATGATAAGATAATTATATTTTCAAAACATGACCAAATAAATCCAAACTTACTTCATGATATTAAATTATATAACAGTATTATGATATATTAAAAAAAATTATGTAATTTGAATACTAGAGAAGGTTTCTAAATCACATGAGCAATATTTTTTAATTATTATTTCAAGTTAATCCTCTAGAAGTGAAAGTAGGTTTGTATTTGATTTCTGCTGATCCATCTTGAAGCAGATATTTTAACCTTATAAAAGAAATTTGTGAGTAAAAAACCAAAATTTTCATTTAGGAAATTTGAATGAATAATTAAATAAATATTAGACTTAATGTATTTCTCTATGACAACCTTCCTTTAGTATATGATACTTTTTGATTCAATATAGGATCAACCAAGGTTTCCTTATGTTTTTTTCTCTTATAATTATAAACCTAATCCCAAAAATAACAATAATTCATCTTAGATACTAACTTGTATGTTTATAAAATACTTTTAACTTATGATCCAAAACCAAAAATATTAACCCTTAAATTCTTCCAAATATTTTAGTTGTGTGATATCCTCTAAAGTTATATAAACCTTTCCACTAATACCAACTATATAGAACCAATCCTTAATTAACCCATAATTACATTATTAATGAAAAGGGTCAAACTTTCATAACTTCAAGTATCTTTTTAGGTTTAAATTTTTATATTATTGTGTATTAAATCTTACATAACATACCCAAACATTACAAACTGGTATCATCTACTCTATTTCCATTTTTCACAATATAATACTTTTAAAATGAAACTTGTTTTCTTTTATTCAAAAATATTAATGATTTTTCAACATGAATTCATCATTTTTCCTATTCATACTTAAACCCTATAAAAAACATTTTAAAAACTATTATTGTAAAAACATATATGTAAGGCGCATAAAAAATAATAAAATAAACATATTAGTCTATTTCAAAACCATGAGATCATATAAGAGAGTTATCCTTTAACATAATAAACATTAAGATCAAATAATTGTTTACTTAGACATGTGATTAGCTTTACTTCATAAAGTTTTTCATAAAACAATTTATAAGAAATCATGAATTTAAAATTATAACCATAAGGATTTCGTATAAAATATGATTACCCATGAAAAATGTTTTCTTAAAAAAATAACTTTTATGCTTAAAGTGCATAAAAATTCCTTAAAATGGTCATTATATTATCTTATGAAATCAAAATATTTCCATTATAATTCATTTTCAAGAATAGAAAAGTCAGGTAGGTTCTTTTGGACATCATATTTATAGAACTCTTACAAGAAATCTTACAAGAACAATTACAAATGGAATAACCCACTCGGTTAATTCCAACATAATTATACAGCTAACATAATCATTACCCAATTTATTAGAGAACTGTATATTACTAAAATATCAGCATAAACATTTTAAAAGGACCATAACTTAAGTTAAACACATAAACTATTTCATTTCAATCATAAAAATCATAAAATATTCTATTTATCACATATACAAAAGCACCTTCAAGCTATAAATAAAAATAAGGGAAATAATATTTCTTTGAAAACACTTAAAAAATTCCCAAAAGAATGGAAAATTTGGTATTCATTTTAAAAAAAATGAAAAATTATTGATAAATAATCTTAAATAATAATGGTCATTATGGCAGAAATTTCTACTCTTGTTGTATACTTTATAAAATATTCCTTTCACACTTTTGTAAAAATTTCCAAAATGACCTTTTTGAAAAATGTTAATTTACTTCTTTTAAAACTATAATAAATAAATTAATATATGATTTAAAATTAATTTGAACATAAATTCAGTATATTAATAATTTAATTGAAACATTTTAAGAAACATAGACATGGATGAAAAATAGAAGAAAAACGTTTAAACTTTTAAAATAAAATTTTAAAGAAAAATCCTTTTCGACTTGATAAATTTTGAACCAATGAAATAGTGAATGAAAGAACTTCGAATGGATTTTAAGACACTTTAATTATAATTTAATAATTATAAAATAAATCCATAAGCCCATTTATACACCACATAAAATAAAACATGTGGTGAAAATATTTTTAGTCTCAAATAATGGGAATTGAGACTAGAAATATCTTACATCAAGTCTCACTTGTCACGTACATTCTTTATATTCTTAAATAATAAAGTTATGTTATTTATTTACATTATTAATAATATTTTTAAAGTAAATTAACTTTTCTTATTCCTTTTATTTCACTTATTACCATGTAATACTTAATCACTTAGTTGATTATATCATTAATATCATATTATTCCTTTAAATAAACTTATATATGTCATCCATGTCAGAAAATGAAAAATACACTTATATATATCCTCCATGTCCGACAATGAAAAATAAAACACATCGGTTTGTGAGGTGATAATCTAGAAGTACACACAATAGATGTTTTCATTTTTCATTAAATGGTAATGAAAGAACTATAATATAGATTTACCATTATATAATGAAATTTATAACATATATATAATATTATTTCTTTTCGATCCATCATTATGACCGACCATAAGAGTCAGTGATGAAAAATGAAATACATCGTATCGTGATGTGGTAGTCCACAAGTACGGTTGACCGATCTGTTTATTTTTCGTTAGATAATTAAGTATATGAAAACGGTTTATACCAAAACATAATAACATTAAATTATATAGGATATATTTATGTTGTTATATTACAATGGTCGATATATGTTTGAAGGGGTAAATGATGAAGGAAAAAAGAAATCACTCTATTAAGAACTGTACATCTTCTTCAGTCAACCTCCTTAGGATTATACCTAAATCCTTCCTATGATGGTATTCTGATATAAAAAGGACCTCTAGGACATTATAAGTGATTTTATGAGGGTATTATTTTAGTTATAGGCTGATATAATTGGATATTAAAGTGTGGATAAGAGAGAAGATGAGGTAACCTTCTATAAGTGAGGCTGAGGTCACAATTAGAGTTTTTCAGAAGATTAAAATAAATTAATGTGTTACTCAAATCATATACATCCAAAATGGACCATTTTTTAATAATAGATAAAATTGTTTCAATCTATGGCCATAAAATAGTGTTTTAAAAAGTTTTTACATCATTTTAACTCTTTTAGTTTTAGTTTTAATCCTTTTATACTGTTTAACTCTTACTATAGTAACTGTATTTTTTACCAAAGTTACTATTAATAAAGAAAAATATTAAAGTATCCTCATTAAAAAAATTACATGATGATTCAAATTATTGAATCTATTTTAATAAATTCAATTTTGGTATTTTTTTGAAATTAATTAAAAAGAAAACCTGTAAAACTCGAGGAAAATTGGTTTTCCAAATAAAATACCTTTTATGTATGAAAATATTTTTATTCAAAAATAAAGTTTAATATTAATACAAATGAAATTTATTGGATTTTATTAATAAAAACCAATTAAATTTCAAAAAAAATCCAAAATATAATGTCACATTGTAAATACAGTAAAAGAAATGGCAGTTTTCTTAAAAATTGGTATTTTCTTCTATTTACCCAAAAAATAACTTTTAAAGAAAATTTCAAAAAATAACTATAATATAATTTTTTATTTTTTATTTCAAAAATGATTTAATTTTTTAAAATTAAATATATAAAATTTTGAAATTATGCTTTTGAATAAAACCATATAATACATGTAAACGAATTTAGTATATATAAAACTATTTCTTTTTTTATTGAAAATTTGGATAATTTTATAAAAGTTAGTGTAACTATATAAATTATATTTTATAAATATTTATAAGTAATTAAAATCAATTATCATCATTATCTGTGTTTTTACATTATTTCCACCTTTTGGAAATTGCGTCCTCACAATTTTATCTCATGACATATAGAAAGGGTTTAAAATATTTTTCTAATCAATTCCATGGGGTGAAATATAAAACATATGATCGTGAAAGTAAAAATAAATTAGTATTTAAAAATAATTTTTTTAAAAATAAACTTCAAATAAATAAATAATAAAACATTATGTTTAAAATAAGAAAGGTAAATTTTAAGGTAACCAAGAATAACACATTACTGGGTTACCAAATAAGGAGATCATTAGCATTAGGTGAGATTATTAACATTAAGAAAAAAACATAACATCCAAGTAATAATAGAGAGTGATAGAGAAAATAATCGTGAGAAAGTTAATAGCTATAAAACTATAAATTTATAGGGGATAAAGAAGACCATCAATTCATTATAAATGAAGGTATAAGGATGAAATTTTTATTTCATGATGATTTTTTCCTTGAGTGAGAGTTTTTTTACTATCAATATATAGAACATGATAAAATATACTTAATTTATTTATTTCCATTTCATAAGAATAATTTGATCATTTGGTTATGCGTCAACCAGTTTCCACTTCGTTTTTATATCTTAGTAAAGGAAATGAATATTCAATATGAATTTCTCAAGCCAGAATCACTAAAATAAACTTCTAATGGATCATAAGATCCATTAAAGGTTAACAATCTATTTATACCATATTTAGAAAAATAACCAACACCCCAATAGTTACCAAAAATTCATATAATAGCAAATATGAATAAACTTTATATTAATGAAATACTGCCTTAATCTAAAAATCCTCAATAATAATAGAAAAAATTTAAACTTTATATATTCCATAAATAACTAACCTTAAATATATTTAAAAATTACATAAAAATTCAAAACCAAAAAAATAATGATTTGATCACATATTCTTCCAAAATAAACTTAAAATTTTTCTCTAAATAACATTAATCACTCGTAGATTCATATACCAAAAATGTATATGTTTAATCATATAATCTCAAATATATACCATTTTTTAACAATAAAAAATAATATATGATTTCATAAATTATCCCAATATTTATTCCTCAAATAATTTTTTCCTTAATAATTTAATGTTCCCAAAATAGTGAACTTGTTCAAAAATGAAATTAATAAAATAATCAAGAAATCATATTTAATATCATGGTTATTAATATGATAAAACATAATTTCCCAAAATTTAACAACTCATTTATCCCAATTTACCATAATTACCTCAAAATAAAATATCATCTTATCCCTTATGGTTATCAATACCCTTATACTTATTTTCATATGATATAAAATTATTATTTCTCAAATAATATTTTCACTAAAACAAAATTCAAACGTAAGGGTTACATATAACTCAAACATATATTAAAACTCAATAAATGTATCCCAAAGTACTCCCATCACAAAAAACAACAAAAGAGTTTTATTAATTTTAATCTTTTGATAATCCTTAAATTTATAAACCCTAACATAAAATATCATAACTGTTGAAATTATATATACATACACTTCAATCAGTCAACATTATTTAAAATACCTTAACCAAGATTTTCCACCTTCTTCCTTTTTTACTTTATTTATATATAAAAAATATGAATCATGACCTAAGATTCATCAATCTTGATCTATTCATGTTTCCTAATTTAAATATAAAAAACTCATAATTTTGAAATGTATATCACCATTCATTCAAATCCCATTTTCAAAGATGGATGCCCCATGATCTAGGTATATTCCATACATTGTCATAATTCTTCAAAACCATTCCAAGTTCCTATGATTCCTTTATATATGTATAATCATTACATCATGATTAAAATGGATTTTCATAGAGATTGATATTTTTAATCAATTTCTTATTTCGAATATATATCTATGAGACATCATCTAAAACTTGTTACCTAAAATTGGATATGGTTTGGATTGAATTTTTCAAATAAGTTTTTGTTTAATAAAAATCTAAAAAATAAGATAATAAGATAAATACATCAATTTATTGAAGGTGACCCTCCATTATATCTGACTATCGGGTTGGAAATCCTTTTTGTATCATCCATTGTAAAAACATGATCAATTAATTTATGGTACATTATAAAATAGGTATGATAAGATAATTATATTTTCAAAACATGATCAAATAAATCCAAAGTCACTTCATGATATTAAACTATATAATAGTATTAGGATATATTAAAAAAATTATGTAATTTGAATACTAGAGAAGGTGTCTGAATCACATGAGAAATATTTTTCAATTATTATTTCAAGTTAATCCTCTAGAAGTGAAAGTAGGTTTGTATTTGATTTCTTCTAATCCATCTTGAAGCAGATATTTTAACCTTATAAAAGAAATTTGTGAGTTAAAAACCAAAATTTTTATTTAGGAAATTAGAATGAATAAGTAAATAAATTTTAGGCTTAATGTATTTCTCTATGACAACCTTCCTTTAGTCTAAGATACTTTTTGATTCTCTATAGGATCAACCAAGGTTTCATTATGTTTGTTTCTATTATAATTATAAACCTAATCCCAAAAATAACAATAATTCATCTTAGATACTAACTTGTATGTTTATAAAAGACTTATAACTTATGATCCAAAACCAAAAATATTAACCCTTAAAGTCTTCCAGATATTTTAGTTGTGTGATATCCTCTAAAGTTATATAAACCTTTCCACTAATACCAACTATGTGGACCCAATACTTAATTAACCCATAATTACATTATTAATAAAAAGGGTCAAACTTTCATACCTTCAAGTATCTTTTTAGGTTTAAAGTTTTATATTATTGTGTATTAAATCTTACATAACATACCCAAACATTACAAAGTGGTATCATCTACTCTATTTCCATTTTTCACAATATAATACTTTTAAAATGAAACATGTTTTCTTTTATTCAAAAATATTAATGATTTTTCAACATGAATTCATCATTTTTCTTATTCATCCTTAAACCCTATAAAAAACATTTTAAAAACTATTATTGTAAAAACATATATGTAAGGCACATAAAAAAGAATAAAAGAATCATATTAGTCTATTTCAAAACCATGAGATCATATAATAGAGTTCTCCTTTAACATAATAAACATTAAGATAAATAATTGTTTACTTCGACATGTGATTAGATTTACTGCATAAAGTTTTTCATAAAACAATTTATAAGAAATAATAAATTTAAAATTATAAACAAAAATATTTCGTATAAAATATGATTACCCATGAAAAACTTTTTCTTAAAAAAATACCTTTTATGCTTAAAGTGCATAAGAATTCCTTAAAATGATCATTATATTATCTTATGAAATCAAAATATTTCCATTATAATTCATTTTCAAGAATAGAAAAGTCACGTAGATTATTTGGGACATCATATTTATATAACCCTTACAAGAAATCTTACAAGAACACTTATAAATGGAATAACCCACTCGGTTAATTCCAACATAAATATACAGCTACCATAATCCTTACCCAATTCATTGGAGAACTATATATTACTAAAATATCATCATAAACATTTTAAAAGGACTATAACATAAATTCAACACATAAACTATTTCATTTCAATCATTAAAATCATAAAATATTCTATTTATCACATATATAAAAGCACCTTCAAGCTATAAATAAAAATAAGGGAAATAATATTTCTTTGAAAACACTTAAAAAAATTCCAAAAATAATTGAAAATTTGGCATTAATTTTTAAAAAATATGAAAAATTATTGATAAATAATCTTAAATAATAATGGTCATTATGGCAGTAATTTCCACTCTTGTTGTATACTTTATAAAATATTCCTTTCACACTTTTGTAAAAATTTCCAAAATAACCTTTTTGAAAAATGTTAATTTACTTCTTTTAAAACCATAATAAAGAAATTCATATATGATTTAAAATTAATTTGAACATAAATTCAGTATATTAATAATTTAATTGAAACATTTTAAGAAACATAGATATGGATGAAAAATAAAAGAAAAACTTTTAAACTTTTAAAATAAAATTTTAAAGAAAAATCATTTTCGACTTGATAAATTTTGAACCAATGAAAGAGTGTAGGAAAGAACTTCGATAGGATTTTGAAACACTTTAATTATAATATAATAATTATAAAAAAACTCCATAAGCCCTTTTATACACCACATAAAAGAAAACATGTGGTGAAAATATTTTTAGTCTCAAATAATGGAAATTGAGACTAGAAATATCTTACATCAAGTCTCACTTGTCAGGTACATTGTTTATATTCTTAAATAATAAAGTTATGTTATTTATTTACATTATTAATAATATTTTTAAAGTAAATTAACTTTTCTTATTCCTTTTATTTCACTTATTACCATGTCATACTTAATCACTTAGTTGATTATATCATTAATATCATATTATTCCTTTAAATAAACTTATATATGTCATCCATGTCAAAAAATGAAAAATTCACTTATATATATCATCCATGTTAGACAATGAAAAATAAAACACATCGGTTTGTGAGGTGATAATCTAGAAGTACACACAATAGAAGTTTTCATTTTTCATTAAATGGTAATGAAAGAATTATAATATAGATTTACCATTATATAATGAAATTTATAACATATATATAATATTATTTCTTTTCGATCCATCATTATGACCAACCATAAGAGTCAGTGATGAAAAATGAAATACATCGTATCGCGAGGTGGTAGTCCACAAGTACGGTTGAACGATATGTTTATTTTTCGTTAGATAATTAAGTAGATGAAAAAGGTTTATACCAAAACATAATAACATTAAATTATATAGGATATATTTATGTTGTTATATTACAATGGTTGATATATGTTTGAAGGGGTAAATGATGAAGGAAAAAAGAAATCACTCTATTAAGAACTGTACATCTTCTTCAGTCAACCTCCTTAGGATTATACCTAAATCCTTCCTTTGATGGTTTTCTGGTATAAAAAGGACCTATAGAACATTATAAGTGATTTTAGGAAGGTATTATTTTAGTTATAGGCTGATATAATAGGATATTAAAGTGTGGATAAGAGGGAAGATGAGGTAACCTTCTATAAGTGAGGCTGAGGTCACACTTAGTGTTTTTCAAAAGATTTAAATAAATTAATGTGTTACTCAAATCATATACATCCAAAATGGACCATTTTTTAATAATATATAAAATTGGTTCAAACTATGGCCATAAAATAGTGTTTTAAAAAGTTTTTACATCATTTTAACCCTTTTAATTTTAGTTTTAACCCTTTTATACAGTTTAACTCTTACCATAGTAACTGTATTTTTTACCAAAGTTACTATTAATAAAGAAAAAAATTAAATTATCCTCATTAAAAAAATTTACATGCTGATTCAAAATATTGACTCTATTTTAATAAATTCAATTTTGGTATTTTTTAGAAATTAATTTAAAAGAAAATCTGTAAAACTCAACGAAAAATGGTTTTCCAAATAAAATAACTTTTATGTATGAAAATATTTTTATTCAAAAATAAAGTTTAATATTAATACAAATAAAATTTATTGGATTTTATTAAATACAAATAAACCAATTAAATTTAAAAAAATCCAAAATATAATGTCACATTGTAAATACAGTAAAAGAAATGGCAATTTTCTTAAAAATTGGCATTTTCTTCTATTTACCCAAAAAATACCTTTTAAAGAACATTTCAAAAAATAAATATAATATTATTTTTTATTTTTTATTTCAAAAATGATTTAATTTTTTTAAACTTAAATATATAAAATTTTGAAATTATGCTTTTGAATAAAACCATATAATATATGTAAACAAATTTAGTAAGTATAAAACTATTTCTTTTTTTATTTAAAATTTGAATAATTTTATAAAAGTTAGTGTAACTATATAAATTATATTTTATCAATATTAATAAGTAATTAAAATCTATTATTATCATTATATTTTTTTTACATTCTTTCCACCTTTTGGAAATTACGTCCTCAAAATTTTAATTGCCACATATAAAGGGTTTAAAATATTTTTCTAATCAATTCCATGGAGTGAAATATAAAACATATGATCGTGAAAGTAAAAACATATTAGTATTTAAAAATAAATTTTTTTAAAATAAACTGCTTAAAAATAAATAATAAAACATTATGTTTAAAATAAGAAAGCTAAATTTTAAGGTAACCAAGAATAACACATTACTGGGTTCCCAAATAAAGAGATCTTTAGAATTAGGTGAGATTATTAACATTAATAAAAAAACATAACATCCAAGTAATAATAGAGAGTGATAGAGAGAATAATCCTGAGAATGTTAATGGCCATAAAACTATAAATTTATAGGGGATAAATAAGACCATCAATTCATTATAAATGAAAGTATAAGGATAAGATGTTTATTTCATGATGATTTTTTCCTTGAGTGAGAGTTTTTTTACTATCAATATAGAGAACATGATAAAATATACTTAATTTATTTCTTTCCATTTCATAAGAATAATTTGATCATTTGGTTATGCGTCAACCAGTTTCCACTTCGTTTTTATCTCTCACTCCAGGAAATGAATATCCCATATGAATTTCTCATGCCAGAATCACTAAAATAAACTTCTAATAGATCATAATATCCATTAAAGGTTAAAAATATATTTATACCATATTTAGAAAAATAACCAACACCCCAATGGTTACCAAAAATTCATATAATATAAAATATGAATAAACATTATATTAATGAAATACTACACTAATCTACAAAGCCTGAATAATAATAGAAAAAGTTAAACTTTATATATTCTATAAATAACTAACCTTAAATATCTTTAAAAATTACATAAAAATTCAAAACCAAAAAAATAATGATTTGATCACATATTCTTCCAAAATAAACTTAAAATTTATCTCTAAATAAAATTAATCACTCATAAAGTCATATACCAAAAATGTATATGTTTTAATCATATAACCTAAAATATATAACATTTTTTTACAATAAAAAATAATATATGATTTCATAAATTATCCCAATATTTATTCCTCATATAATTTTTACCTTAATAATTTAATGTTCCCAAAATAGTGAACTTGTTCAAAAATGAAATTAATAAAATAATAAATAAATCAGATTTAATCTCATGGTTATTAATATGATAAAACATAATTTCCCAAAATTTAACAACTAATTTATCCCAATTTACTATAATTGCCTCAAAATAAAATATCATCTAATCCCTGATGGTTATAAATACCCTTATACTTATTTCCATATTATATAAAATTATTATTTCTCAAATAAACTTTTCACTAAAACAAAATTCAAATATAAGGGTTACATATAACTCAAACATATATTAAAACTCAGTAAATTTCTCCCAAAGTACTCCCATTACAAAAAACATAAAAAGTGTTTTATTAAATTTAAACTTTTGATAATCCTTAAATTTATCAACCCTAACATAAAATATCATAACTGTTGAAATTATATATACATACACTTCAATCAGTCAACATTATTTAAAATCCATTAACCAAGATTTTCCACCTTCTTCATTTTTTACTTTATTTATATATAAAAAATATGAATCATGACCTAAGATTCATCAATCTTGATCTATTCATGTTTCCTAATTTAAATTTAAAAAACTCATAATTTTGAAATGTATATCACCATTTATTCAAATCCCATTTTCAAAGATGGATGCCCCATGATCTAGGTATATTCCATACATTGTCAGAATTATTCAAAACCATTCTAAGTTCCTATGATTCCTTTATATATGTATAATCATTACATCATGATTAAAATGGATGTTCATAGAGATTGATATTTTTAATCAATTTCTTATTTCGAATATATATCTATGAGACATCATCTAAAACTTGTTACCTAAAATTGGATATGGTCTGGATTGAATTTTTCAAATAAGTTTTTGTTTAATAAAAATCTAAAAAATAAGATAATTAGATAAATAAATCAATTTATTAAAGGTGACCCTCCATTATATTTGACTATAGGGTTGGAAATCCTTTTTGTGTCATCCATTGTAAAAACATGATCGATTAATTTATGGTACATTCTAAAACAGGTATGATAAGATAATTATATTTTTAAAACATGATCAAATAAATCCAAATTTACTTTATGATGTTAAACTATATAGTAGTATTAGGATATATTAAAAAAATTAGGTAGTTTGAATACTAGAGAAGGTGTCTAAATCACATGATCAATATCTTTCAATTATTATTTCAAGTTAATCCTCTAGAAGTGAAAGTAGGTTTGTATTTTATTTCTGCTAATCCATCTTGAAGTAGATATTTTAACCTTATAAAAGAAATTTTTGAGTTAAAAACCAAAATTTTCATTTAGGAAATTTGAATTAATAAGTAAATAAATATTAGGGTTAATGTATTTCTCTATGACAACCTTCCTTAGTCTATGATACTTTTTGATTCGCTATAGGATCAACCAAGGTTTCCTTATGTTTGTTTCCCTTATAATTATAATCCTAATCCCAAAAATAATGGTAATTCATCTTAGATACTAACTTGTATGTTTATAAAAGAATTATAACTTATGATCCAAAACCAAAAATATTAACCCTTAAAGTCTTCCAAATATTTTAGTTGTGTGATATCCTCTAAAGTTATATAAACCTTTCCACTAATACCAACTATATAGATCTAATCCTTAATTAACCCATAATTACATTATTAATGAAAAGGGTCAAACTTTCATACCTTCAAGTATCTTTTTAGGTATAAAGTTTTATATTATTGTGTATTAAATCTTACATAACATACCCAAACATTACAAAGTGGTATCATTTACTCTATTTCCATTTCTCACAATATAATACTTTTAAAATGAAATATGTTTTATTTTATTCAAAAATATTAATGATTTTTCAACATGAATTCATCATTTTTTCTATTCATCCTTAAACCCTATAAAAAGAATTTTAAAAACTATTATTGTAAAAAAATATATGTAAGTCACATAAAAAATAATAAAAGAAACATATTAGTCTATTTTAAAACCATGAGATCATATAATAGAGTTCTCCTTTAACATAATAAACATTGAGATCAAATAATTGTTTACTTAGACATGAGATTAGCTTTACTGCATAAAGTTTTTCATAAAACAATTTATAAGAAATCATAAATTTAAAATTATAACCATAAGAATTTCGTATAAAATATGATTACCCACGAAAAATGTTTTCTTAAAAAAATAACCTTTATGCTTAAAGTGAATAAGAATTCCTTAAAATGATCATTATATTATCTTATGAAATCAAAATATTTCCTTTATAATTCATTTTCAAGAATAGAAAAGTCAGCTAGGTTTTTTGGGACATCATATTTATAGAACCCTTATAAGAAATCTTACAAAAACACTTACAAATTTAATAACCCACTCGGTTAATTCCAACATAATTATATAGCTAACATAATCATTACCCAATTCATTGGAGAACTATATATTACTAAAATATCAGCATAAACATTTTAAAAGGACCATAACATAAATTAATAACAAAAACTATTTCATTTCAATCATCAAAATCATAAAATATTCTATTTATCACATATGAAAAATCACCTACAAGCTATAAATAAAAATAAGGGAAATAATATTTCATTGAAAACACTTAAAAATTTACCAAAAGAATGGGAAATTGGGTATTCATTTTAAAAAAATGAAAAATTATTGATAAATAATCTTAAATAAAAATGGTCATTATGGTAGTAATTTCCACTCTTGTTGTATACTTTATAAAATATTCCATTCACACTTTTGTAAAAATTTCTAAAATAACCTTTTTGAAAAATTTTAATTTACTTCTTTTAAAACCATAATAAAGAAATTCATATATGATTTAAAATTAATTTGAACATAAATTCAGTATATTAATAATTTAATTGAAAAATTTTAAGAAACATATATATAGATGAAAAATAGAAGAAAAACGTTTAAAATTTTAAAATAAAATTTTAAAGAAAAATCCTTTTTGACTTGATAAATTTTGAACCAATGAAACAGTGTAGGAAAGAACTTAGAATGGATTTTGAAACACTTTAATTATAATATAATAATTATAAAATAAATCCATAAGTCCTTTTATACACCACATAAAAGAAAACATGTGGTGAAAATATTTTTAGTCTCAAATAATGGGAATTGAGACTAGAAATATTCTAAATCAAGTCTCACTTGTCACGTGCATTCTTTATATTCTTAAATAATAAAGTTATGTTAATTATTTACATTATTAATAATATTTTTAAAGTAAATAAACTTTTCTTATTCCTTTGATTTCACTTATTACCATGTCATACTTAATCACTTAGTTGATTATATCATTAATATCATATTATTCTTTTAAATAAACTTATATATATCATCCATGTCAGACAATGAAAAATAGACTTATATATATCATCCATGTCAGACAATGAAAAATAAAACACATCGGTTTGTGAGGTGATAATCTAGAAGTACACACAATAGATGTTTTCATTTTTCATTAAATGGTAATGAAAGAATGATAATATGGATTTACCATTATATAATGAAATTTATAACATATATATAATATTATTTCTTTTGGATCCATCATTATGACGAACCATAAGAGTCAGTGATGAAAAATGAAATACATCTTATCGCGAGGTGGTAGTCCACAAGTACGGTTGAACGATCTGTTTATTTTTTGTTAGATAATTAAGTAGATTAAAAAGTTTTATACCAAAACATAATAACATTAAATTATATAGGATATATTTATGTTGTTATATTACAATGGTCAATATATTTTTGAAGGGGTAAATGATGAATGAAAAAAAAAAGAACTCTATTAAGAACTGTACATCTTCTTCAGTCAACCTCCTTAGGATTATACCTAAATCCTTCCTAGGATGGTATTCTGATATAAAAAGGACCTCTAGGGAATTATAAGAGATTTTGGAAGGTATTATTTTAGTTATAGGCTGATATAATAGGATATTAAAGTGTGGATAAGAGAGAAGATGAGGTAACCTTCTATAAGTGAGGCTGAGGTCACACTTAGAGTTTTTCAAAAGATTAAAATAAATTAATGTGTTACTCAAATAATATATATCCAAAATGGACCATTTTTTAATAATAGAAAAAATTGCTTCAAACTATGTCCATAAAATACTGTTTTAAAAAGTTTTTACATCATTTTAACCCTTTTAATTTTAGTTTTAATCCTTTTATATTGTTCAACTCTTACCATAGTAACTGTATTTTTTACCAAAGTTACTATTAATAAATAAAAAAATTAAAGTAGCCTCATTAAAAAAATTTACATCATGATTCAAAATATTGACTCTATTTTAATAAATTCAATTTTGGTATTTTTTAAAAATTAATTTAAAAGAAAACCTATAAAACTCGACGAAAAATGGTTTTCCAAATAAAATACCTTTTATGTATGAAAATATTTTTATTCCAAAATAAAGTATAATATTAATACAAATGAAATTTATTGGATTTTATTAAATAAAAATAAACCAATTAAATTTAAAAAAAATCCAAAATATAATGTCACACTGTAAATACTGTAAAAGAAATGGAAGTTTTCTTAAAAATTGGTATTTTATTCTATTTACCCAAAAAATAACTTTTAAAGAAAATTTCAAAAAATAACTATAATATTAATTTTTATTTTTTATTTCAAAAGTGATTTAATTTTTTAAAATTAAATATATAAAATTTTGAAATTATGATTTTGAATAAAACCATATAATACATGTAAACGAATTTAGTAAGTATAAAACTATTTCTTTTTTTATTGAAAATTTGATTAATTTAATAAATGTTAGCGTAACTATATTATTTATTTTTTATAAATATTAATAAGTAATTGAAATCTATTATCATCATTATCTTTGTTTTAACATTCTTTCCACCTTTTGGAAATTGCATCCTCACAATTTTATCTCATGCCACATATAAAGGGTTTAAAATATTTTTCTAATCAATTCCATGGAGTAAAAGATAAAACATATAATCGTGAAAGTAAAAACATATTAGTATTTAAAAATAAATTTTTTTAAAATAAACTTCATAAAAATAAATAATAAAACCTTATGTTTAAAATAAGAAAGGTAAATTTAAAGGTAACCAAGAATAACACATTACTGGGTTCCCAAATAAAGAGATCATTAGCATTAGGTGAGATTATTAACATTAAGAAAAAGACATAACATCCAAGTAATGAGAGTGATAGAGAGAATAATCCTGAGAAATTTAATTACCATAAAACTATAAATTTATAGGGGATAAAGAAGACCATCAATTCATTATAAATAAAGGCATTAGGATAAAATTTTATTTCTTGATGATTTTTTCCTTGAGTGAGGGTTTTTTTACTATCAATATAGAGAACATGATAAAATATACTTAATTTATTTATTTCCATTTTATAAGAATAATTTGATCATTTGGTTATGCGTTAACCAGTTTCCACTTTGTTTTTATCTCTCACTATAGGAAATGAATATTTCATATGAATTTCTCATGCCAGAATCAATAAAATAAACTTCTAATGGATCATAATATCTATTAAAGGTTAAAAATATATTTATACCATATTTAGAAAAATAACCAACACCCCAATGGTTACCAAAAATTATTATAATATCAAATATGAATAAACATTATATTAATTAAATACTACATCAATCTAAAAAGCCTCAATAACAATAGAAAAAAGTTAAACTTTATATATTCCATAAATAACTAACCTTAAATATCTTTAAAAATTACATAAAAATTCAAAACCAAAAAAATAATTATTTGATCACATATTCTTCCAAAATAAACTTAAAATTTATCTCTAAATAACATTAATCACTCATAAATTCATATACCAAAAATTTATATGTTTTAATCATATAATCTCAAATATATACCATTTTTTCACAATAAAAAATAATATATGATTTTATAAATTATCCCAATATTTATTACTCAAATAATTTTTACCTTAATAATTTAATGTTCCCAAAATAGTAAATTAGTTCAAAAATGAAATTAACAAAATAATCAATAAATAATATTTAATCTCATGGTTATTAATATGATAAAACATAATTTCCCAAAATTTAACAACTCATTTATCCCAATTTACCATAATTACCTCAAAATAAAATATCATCTTATCCCTGATGGTTATCAATACCCTTATACTTATTTCCATATGATATAAAATTATTATTTCTCAAATAAACTTCTCACTAAAACAAAATTCAAACATAAGGGTTACATATAACTCAAACATATATTAAAACTCAATAAATGTCTACCAAAGTACTCCCATCACAAAAAAACATGAAAAGAGTTTTATTAAATTTAATATTTTGATAATCCTTAAATTTATCAACCCTAACATAAAATATCATAACTGTTGAAATTTTATATAAATACACTTAAATCAGTCAACATTATTTAAAATCCCTTAACAAAGATTTTACACCTTCTTCATTTTTTAATTTATTTATATAGAAAAAATATGAATCATGACCTAAGATTCATCAATCTCGATCTATTCATGTTTCCTAATTTAAATATAAAAAACTCATAATTTTGAAATGTATATCACCATTCATTCAAATCCAATTTTCAAGGATGGATGCCCCATGATCTAGGTATATTACATACATTGTCATAATTCTTCAAAACCATTCCATGTTCCTATGATTCCTTTATATATGTGTAATAATTACATCATGATTAAAATGGATGTTCATAGAGATTGATATTTTTAATCAATTTCTTATTTCTAATATATATCTATATGACATCATCTAAAACTTGTTACCTAAAATTGGATATGATTTTGATTGAATTTTTCAAATAATTTTTTGTTTAATAAAAATCTAAAAAATAAGATAATAAGATAAATACATCAATTTATTGAAGGTGACCCTCCATTATATCTGACTATCGGGTTGGAAATCCTTTTTGTGTCATCCATTGTAAATACAAAATAAATTAATTTATGGTACATTATAAAATAGATATGATAAGATAATTATATTTTCAAAACATGATCAAATAAATCCAAAGTTACTTCATGATATTAAACTATATAATAGTATTAGGATATATTAAAAAAATTAGGTAATTTGAATACTAGAGAAGGTGTCTAAATCACATGAGCAATATTTTTCAATTATTATTTCAAGTTAATCCTCTAGAATTGAAAGTAGGTTTGTATTTGATTTCTTTTGATCCATATTGAATCAGATATTTTAACCTTATAAAAGAAATTTGTGAGTTAAAAACCAAAATTTTCATTTAGGAAATTTGAATGAATAAGTAAATAAATATTAGGGTTAATGTATTTATCTATGAAAACCTTCTTTTATTCTATGATACCTTTTGATTTTCTATAAGATCAACTAAGGTTTCCTTATGTTTGTTTCTCATATAATTATAAACCTAATCCCAAAAATGACAATAATTCAACTTAGATACTAACTTGTATGTTTATAAAAGACTTATAACTTATGATCCAAAACCAAAAATATTAACCCTTAAAGTCTTCCAAATATTTTAGTTGTGTGATATCCTCTAAAGTAATATAAACCTTTCCAATAATACCAACTATATAGACCCAATATTTAATTAACCCATAATTACATTATTAATGAAAAGGGTCAAACTTTCATACCTTCAAGTATCTTTTTAGGTTTAAAGTTTTATATTATTGTGTATTAAATCTTACATAACATACCCAAACATTACAAAGTGGTATCATCTACTCTATTTCCATTTTTCACAATATAATACTTTTAAAATGAAACATGTTTTCTTTTATTCAAAAATATTAATGATTTTTCAACATGAATTCATCATTTTTTCTATTCATCCTTAAATCCTATAAAAAACATTTTAAAAACTATTATTGTAAAAACATATATGTAAGGCACATAAAAAGGAATAAAAGAAACATATTAGTCTATTTCAAAACCATGAGATCATATAAAAGAGTTCTCGTTTAACATAATAAAAATTTATATCAAATAATTGTTTAATTAGACATGATATTAGCTTTACTACATAAAGTTTTTCATAAAAAATTTAAAAGAAATCATAAATTTAAAATTATAACCATAAGGATTTTGTATAAAATCTGATTACCCAAGAAAATTTTTTTCTTAAAAAAATAACTTTTATGCTTCAAGTGCATAAGAATTCCTTAAAATGATCATTATATTATCTTATAAAATCCAAATATTTCCATTATAATTCATTTTCGAGAATAGAAAAGTTAGGTAGGTTCTTTAGGACATCATATTTATAGAACCCTTACAAGAAATCTTACAAGAACACTTACAAATGGAATAACCCACTCGGTTAATTCCAACATAATTATACAGCTAACATAATCATTACCCAATTCATTGGAGAACTATATATTTCTAAAAAATCCGCATAAACATTTTAAAAGGACCATAACATAAATTAAACACATAAACTATTTAATTTCAATCATCAAAATCATAAAATATTCTATTTATCACATATGCAAAAGCACCTTCATGCTATAAATAAAAATAAGTGAAATAATATTTCTTTGAAAACACTTAAAAAAATTCCCAAAAGAATGGGAAATTGGTTATTCATTTTTAAAAAAATAAAAATTATTGATAAATAATCTTAAATAATAATGGTCATTATGGCAGTAATTTCCACTCTTGTAGTATACTTTATAAAACATTCATTTCACACTTTTGTAAAAATTTCCAAAATAACCTTTTTGAAAAATGTTAATTTACTTCTTTTAAAACCATAATAAAGAAATTAATATATGATTTAACATTAATTTGAACATAAATTCAGTATATTAATAATTTAATTGAA
Source organism: Viscum album (assembly GCA_963277665.1). Classification (NCBI taxonomy): domain Eukaryota; kingdom Viridiplantae; phylum Streptophyta; class Magnoliopsida; order Santalales; family Viscaceae; genus Viscum; species Viscum album. The sequence continues at coordinate 1,209,956,336 of OY728166.1, forward strand.
ACATTTAAAAAACATAGATATGGATGAAAAATAGAAGAAAAACGTTTAAACTTTTAAAATAAAATTTTAAAAAAACCTTTACGACTTGATAAATTTTAAACCAATGAAACAGTGCAGGAAAGAACTTCCAATGGATTTTGAAGCACTTTAATTATAATATAATAATTATAAAATAAATCCATAAGTCCGTTTAGACACCACATAAAGGAAAACATGTGGTGAAAATATTTTTAGTCTCAAATAATGGGAATTGATACTAGAAATATCTTACATCAAGTCTCACTTGTCACGTACATTCTTTATATTGTTAAATAATAAAGTTATGTTAATTATTTACATTATTAATAATATTTTTAAAGTAAATTAACTTTTCTTATTCCTTTTATTTAACTTATTACCATGTCATACTTAATCACTTATTTATTATATCATTAATATCATATTATTCCTTTAAATACACTTATATATATCATTCATGTCAGACAATGAAAAATACACTTATATATATCATCCATGTTAGATAATGAAAAATAAAACACATCTGTTTGTGAGGTGATAATCTTGAAGTACACACAATAGATGTTTTCATTTTTCATTAAATGGTAATGAAAGAATTATAATATAGATTTAACATTATATAATGAAATTTATAAAATATATATAATATTATTTCTTTTGTATCCATAATTATGACCAACCATAAGAGTTAGTGATGAAAAATGAAATACATCGTATCGCGAGGTGGTAGTCCACAATTACAGTTGAACGATCTGTTTATTTTTTGTTAGATAATTAAGTAGATGAAAAATTTTTATACCAAAACATAATAACATTAAATTATATAGGATATATTTATTTTGTTATATTATAATGGTTGACATATGTTTGAAGGGGTAAATGATGAAAGAAAAAAAGAAAGCACTCTATTAAGAAATATACATCTTCTTCAGTCAACCTCCTTAGGATTATACCTAAATCCTTCCTATGATGGTATTCTGATATAAAAAGGACCTCTAAGACATTATAAGTGATTTTAAGAAGGTATTATTTTAGTTAAAGGCTGATATAATAGGATATTAAAGTGTGGATAAGAGAGAAGATGAGGTAACCTTTTATAATTGAGGCTGACGTCACACTTAGAGTTTTTCAAAAGATTAAAATAAATTAATGTGTTACTCAAATCATATACATCCAAAATGGACCATTTTTTAATAATAGATAAAATTGGTTCAAACTATGGCCATAAAATAGTGTTTTGAAAAGTTTTTACACTATTTTAACCCTTTTAATTTTAGTTTTAATCCTTTTATACTGTTTAAATCTTACCATAGTAACTGTATTTTTTACCAAATTTAATATTAATAAAGAAAAAAATTAAAGTATCCTCATTAAAAAAATTTACATGATGATTCAAAATATTGACTCTATTTTAATAAATTCAATTTTGGTATTTTTTAGAAATTAATTTAAAAGAAAACCTGTAAAACTCGACGAAAAATTGTTTTCTAAATAAAATACCATTTATGTTGGAAAATATTTTTATTCAAAAATAAAGTTTAATATTAATAAAAATGAAATTTATTGGATTTTATTAAATAAAAATAAACCAATTAAATTTAAAAAAATCCAAAATATAATGTCACATTGTAAATACAGTAAAAGAAATGGTAGTTTTCTTAAAAATTGGTATTTTCTTCTATTTACCCAATAAATAACTTTTAAATAAAATTTCAAAAAATAACTATAATATAATTTTTTACTTTTTATTTAAAAAATGATTTAATTTTTTAAAATTAAATATATAAAATTTTGAAATTATGATTTTGAATAAAACCGTATAATACATATAAACGAATTTAGTAAGTATAAAACTATTTCTTTTTTTTTATTAAAAATTTGAATAATTTTATAAAAGTTAGTGTAACTATATAAATTATATTTTATCAATATTAATAGGTAATTAAAATATATTATCATCATTATCTGTGTTTTTACATTCTTTCCACCTTTTGGAAATTGTGTCCTCATAATTTTATCTCATGCCACATAAAAAGGGTTTAAAATATTTTTCTAATCAATTCCATGGAGTGAAAGATAAAAAATATAATCATGAAAGTAAAAAAATATTAGTATTTAAAAATAATTTTTTTTTTAAATAAACTTCATAAAAATAAATAATTAAACATTATGTTTAAAATAAGAAAGTTAAATTTTAAGGTAACCAAGAATAACACATTACTGGGTTCCCAAATAAAGAGATCATTACCATTAGTACACACAATACTGGGTTCCTAAAATTATATCATTAATATCATATTATTCCTTTAAATACACTTATATATATCATCCTTATCAGACAATGAAAAATAAAACACATCGGTTGGTGAGGTGATAATCTAGAAATACACACAATAGATGTTTTCATTTTTCATTAAATGGTAATGAAAGAATTATAATATAGATTTACTATTATATAATTAAATTTATAACATATATATAATATTATTTCTTTTTTATCCATCATTATGACTGACCATAAGAGTTAGTGATGAAAAATGAAATACATCGTATCGCGAGGTGGTAGTCCACAAGTACACTTGAACGATCTTTTTATTTTTTGTTAGATAATTATGTAAATGAAAAACGTTAATACCAAAACATAATAACATTAAATTATATAGGATATATTTATGTTATTATATTACAATGTTCGATATATGTTTGAAGGGGTAAATGATGAAATAAAAAAGAAAGCACTCTATTAATAATTGTACATCTTCTTCGGTCAACCTCCTTAGGATTATACCTAAATCCTTCCTATGATGGTATTCTGATATAAAAAGGACCTCTAAGACATTATAAGTGATTTTATAAAGGTATTATTTTAGTTATAGGCTGATATAATAGGATATTAAAGTGTGGATAAGAGAGAAGATGAGGTAACCTTCTATAAGTGAGGGAGAGGTCACGCTTAGAATTTTTCAAAAGATAAAAATAAATTAATGCGTTAATCAAATCATATAGATCCAAAATGGACCATTTTTTAATAATTGATAAAATTCGGTCCAAATATGGCCATAAAATAGTTTTTAGAAAAGGTTTTACATCATTTTAACCCTTTTAATTTTAGTTTTAAGCATTTTAAATTGTTTAACTCTTACCATAGTTACTAGAATTATTTTACCAAAGTTACTATATATAATGAAAAAAATTAAAGTGGCCTCATTAAAAAATTTATACACGATGATTAAAAATATTTAATATGTTAGAATAAATTCAATTTTTTTAAATTTTTAGAAATTAATTTAAAATAAAACCTGTAAAACTCGACGAAAAATGGTTTTCCAAAAAATACCTTTTATTTATGAAAATATTTTTCTTCAAAATAACATGTAATATTGATACTAATGAAATTTATTGGGTTTTATTAAATAAAAATAAACCAATTAAATTTTAAAACAAATCCAAAATGCAATGTCACTTTTTAAATACAGTAAAAGGAATGATAGTTTCCTTAAAAATCAGTATTTTCTTCTATTTACCCAAAAAATAACTTTTAAAGAAAATTTAAAAAGATTAACTATAATATAATTTTTAATTTATGATTCAAAAATGAGTTTAATTTTTTAAAATTAAAATTATAAAATTATAAAATCAATATTTTGAATAAAACTGTATAATACATGTAAACGAATTTAGTAAGTATAAACCTATTTATTTTTTATTGAAAATTTAAATTATTTTATTATAGTGAATGTAACTATATGAAGTATATTTTATAAATATTGATAAGTAATTAAATTGATCTATTATTATCATTATATGTGTTTTTAAATTCTTCCCACCTTTTGGAAATTGCATCCTCACAATTTTATCTCATACCACATAGAAAGGGTTCAAAATATTTCTAGAATCAATTCCAAGGTGTTGAAGATAAAGCATACGATCATGAAATTAAAAACATATTAATATTTAAAAATAAATTTTTTGAATATAAAATTCATAAAAATAAATAATAAAACATTATGTTTGGAATAAGGAAGGTAAATTTTAAGGTAACCTAGAATAACACGTTACTGGGTTCCCAAATAAGGAGATCATTAGTAGTAAGTGAGATTATTAACATTAATAAAAAATCATGTCATCTAAGAAATAATAGAGAGTGATAGAGAAAAAAATCCTGATAAATTTAATGGCTATTAAACTATAAATTTATAGGGGATAAAGAAGACCATCAATTCATTGTAAATGAAGTTATAAGGATAACATTTTTATTTCATGTTGATTTTTTCCTTGAGTGAGATGTTTTTACTATAAAGATAGAGAACATGAGAAAATATACTTAATTTTTTTCTTTCCATTTCATAAGATTAATTTAATCATTTGCTTATATGTCAATCAATTTCTACTTTAATTTTATCTCTCTCTCTAGGAAATGAATATTCCATATGAATTTTTCATGCTTGAATCACTAAAATAAATGTCTAATGGATCATAAGATCCATTAAAGGATAACAATTTATTTCTACCATATTTAGAAAATAACCAACACCCAAATGGTTACCCCAAACTCATATAATATCAAATATGAATAAACTTTATTTTAAAAAAATACTACATTAATATACAAAGCATCAATAATAATAGAAAATTTCAAAATTTATATATTCCCTAAATAACTAACATTAAATATCTTTAAAAATTATAGAAAAATTAAAAACCCAAAAAATAATGATTTGATAAAACATTCTTCCAAAATAAACATAAAATTTTTATCTAAATAACATTAACCACTCATAAAGTCATATACCAAAAATTAATTTGTTTTAATCATATAATCTCCAAAATATACCATTTTCACAAAAAATAATATATGATTTCATAAATTATTCCAATATTTATTCCTCAAATATTTTTTACCTTAATAATTTATTGTTCCCAAAATAGTGAACTTATTCAAAAATGAAATTAATCAAAAAATAACTAAATCAGATTAAATCTCATGGTTATCAATATGATAAAACATATTTTCTCAAAATTTAACAACTCATTTATCCAAATTTACCATAATTACCTCAAAATAAAATATCATCTTGTCCTTGATGGTTATCAATACCCTTATAATTATTTCTATAATATATAAAATCATTATTTCTCAAATAAACTTTTCACTAAAACAAAATTCAATCATAAGGGTTACATATACCTCAAACATTTATTAAAACTCAATAAATTTCTCCCAAAGTACTCCCATCACATAAAATTTCAAAATAGTATTAATGAATTTAAACATTTGATCATCCTTCAATTTTTCAACCCTAACATAAAATATCATAACTCTTGGAATCCTATATATATACACTTCAATCAATCAACATTATTTAAAATCTGTTAACTAAGATTTTCCATATTATTCCTTTATACTTTATTCATATAAAAAATATGAATCATGACCTAAGATTCATTAATATCAATCTATTCATGTTACCTAATTTAATGATAAATAAGTCATACTTTTGAAATGTATATTACCATTTATTCAAATCCCATTTTCAAAGATTGATGCCCCGTGATCTATCAGGTAGATTCCATACATTTTCAGAATGCTTCAAAATCATTCCATGTTCCTGTGATTCCTTTATATATGTACAATCATTAAATCTTGATTAAAATGTATGTTCATATAGATTGATATTTTTAATCAATTTATTTTTTTGAATATATATCTATGAGACATCATCTCAAACTTGTTTCCTACATTTGGATATGGTTTAACTTGAATTTTTCAAATAAGAGTTTGTTTTATAAAAAATGAAAAAATTAGATAATAAGATAAATACATTAGTTTATTGAAGGTCTCCCTCCATTGTATCTGAGTATAGGGTTTTAAATACTTTTTGAGTCATTCATTTTAAAAACATAATCAATTAATTTTTGGTACTTTATAAAACATGTATGACAAGATAATTAACTTCTCAAAACATGATCAAATATATCCCAAGGTGCCTCATGATATTGAAGTATAGAATAGTATTAGGATATATTATAAAATGTTTTTCAGGTAATTTGAATACTAGATAAGGTGTCTAAATCACATGAGCAATATTTTGCAATTATTATTTCAAGAGAATCCTCTAGAAGTAAAAGTAGGTTTGTGTTTGATTTCTACTGATCCATCTTAAAGGAAATATTTTACCCTTATAAAAGAAATATATGAGTTAGAAACAAAAAATTTCATTAAGTAAATTAGAATTAATAACTAAATAAATATTAGTGTTAGTTTATTGCTCTATAACGCCCTTCTTTTAGTTTGTGATACGTTTTATTCGCTATAGGATCAAAAAAGGTTTCCTTAAGTTTGGTTCTATTATACTTATAAACCTAATCCAAAAAAATAATCTTAATTAATCTTAGATACTAACTTGTATGTTTATTAAATACTTATAACTTATGATCCAAAAGAAAAAATATTAACCCTTAAATTCTTCGAAATATTTTAGCAATGTGCTATCCTCTAAAGTTATATAAACCTTTCCACTGATAACAACTATAGAGACCCAATCCTTAATTAACCCATAATTAAATTTTTAATGAAAAGCATTACACTTTCTTACATTCAAGTATCTTTTTAGTTTTAATGTTTTATATAATTGTGTTATAAATCTTACATAACAAACCCAAACATTACAAATTGGTATCATCTACTGTATTTCCATTCTTCAAAATATAATACTTTTAAAATGAAACATGTTTTCTTTTCTAGGAAAATATTAATGATTTTTCAACATGACTTCATTATTTTTCCTATTCATCCTTAAAACTTATCAAAAAAAATTAAAACCTATTATGGTAAAAAAAAATCTATGTAAGGCACATAAACAAAGAATAAAAGAAACATGTTAGTATATTTCAAAAACATGAGATCATATAAGAGAGTTATCCTTTAACATAATAAACATTGAGATAAAATAATTGTTTACTTAAACGTGATATTATCTTTACTGCAAAAAAAATTTCATAAAAAAATTTATACGAAATCCTAAACTTAAAATTATAACCATAAGGATTTCGTATAAAATATGATATCCCATAAAAAAGTTTTCTTAAAAACATAACTTTCACCCTTAAAGTGCAAAATAATTCCTTAAAAATGATCATTATATTACCTTATGAAATCAAAATATTTCCATATTAATTTATTTTCAAGCATATAAAAGTCATGTAGGTTTCTTGGGACATCATCTTTATAGAACCCTTACAAGAAATCTTACAAGAACACTTACAAATGGATTAACCCAATTGGTTAATTCCAACATAATTATTCAGCTAGCATAATCATTACATAATGAATTGGAGATATATATAGGGCTAAAATATCATCATAAACATTTTAAAAGGACCATAATAGAAATTAAACACATAAACTATTTCATTTAAATCATCAAAATCATAAAATATTATATTTATCACATATGTAGAAGAACTTTCAAGCTATAAATAAAAATAAGGGAAGTAATTTTTCTTTTAAAACACTTGCAAAAATTCCCAAAAGAAAGGGAAATTGGGTATTAATTTTAAAAAAGATGAAAAATTATTGATAAAGAATATTATATAATAATGGTCATGACTGTATTAATTTCCACTCTTTTAGTATACTTTAAAAAAATATTCCTTTCACACTTTTATAAAAATGTCCAAAATAACATGTTTGAAAAATGTTAAAATACTTCTTTTAAAACCATAATAAAAAAATTCATACATGATTTAAAATTATTTTGAACATAAATTCAGTATATTAATAATTTATTTGAAACATTTTAAGTAACATGGATATGAATGAAAAATAGAAGAAAAACTTTTAAAGTAAAGTTTTAAAGAAAAATCCATTATGACTTGATAACTTTTGAACCAGTGAAACAGCATATGAAAGAAATTTGAATGAATTTTGAAACACTTTTATTATAATATAATAATGATAAAATACATCCATAAGTCATTTTATACACCACATAAAAGAAAACATGTTGTGAAAATATTTTAAGTCTCAAATAATAGGAATTGAGACTAGAAATCTCTTACACCGAGTCTCACTTATCACATACATTATTTATATTATTTAATAATAAATTTATGTTAATTATTTACATTATTAATAAAAAATTTACATTAAATTAACTTTTATTATTCCTTTTATTTCACTTATTACCATGTCATACTTAATCACTTAGTTGATTATGTTTACTTCGGATGTTCTGAGGATGTTTTGTTCATATAACCAAAATGACTTCGGTAGGTTAACTATAGTAAAATTGTTCATGATTTTTTTAAAATAATATTAATAGTTTTATAATTATAATTTTTATAAATTAATTATACTTTTCTAAAAAATCGTGTATGGTGGTTATGAAATATTAATTACATTACAACATTGAGACGATATTCCTCACATATGCATGAGTAACGTTTATATTTTTCAATGAACATGAGGGAAAGGAGTTAATTATCGATTCATATTTATATAATGTTTATTATGAAATAAATATAATATTTATTCTTTAAATTAACTTATATATATCAGTTATATTATACAGTGAAAAATAAAACACATTGGTTTGTGAGGCGGTAATCTGCATGTATACACAAGAGATATTTTTATTTTTCAATGAATGTTAATGAAAGAATTATAATATTGATTTACCATTAAAGAATAAAATTTATATCATATTATTTCATTTTTATCCATAATTATGACCAACTATAAGAGTATATGACAAAAACATAAATACATCGTCTCGTCAGGAAGTAGTCCACAAATATGCACTAGCGATGTTTTATTTTTTATTAGATAGTAAAGTTGATGATGTGGGGTTATAATAAAAACAAAATAACATTAAATTATATGGTATATTTTTATGTTATGATATTAAAATGGTTAATAGAGTATTTAAGTAGGGAAAAGAAGAAATGAAAAAGAAAACACTCAGCTAAGAAATATATATCTTCTTCAGACAACTTCCCTACTTTTATACCTATTGCCTCCCTAGGATGGTACTATGATCATAAAAGGACCACTAGGACATGGGGTTGGATGTCTGGAATTAATTGTTTTATGTATTTTCTGAAATAATAGGATCTTTAAGTGAGGATAATAAAGGATAGGTGTGACCTTTTATAAGTGATGGAGATGTCACACTTAGAATTTTTCAAAATATTAAAATATATTAATGCCTTAATCAAACCAAATGGATCTAAAATGGACAATTTTTAAATAATAGATAATATAGGGTGGAAATATGACCATAAAATATTATTTAAAAATTTGTTTAGGTTATTTTAACAATTATCCTTTTGGTTTAACTTGTTTAACTCTTACTATAGTTACAAATTCTTTTACCAAAGTTAATATTCATAATGAAAAAACATGGAAGTGGATTCATTAAAAAAATTAAATATTTAGATTTAAAATTTTAATTAAATATTAAAAAATACAATTTCTTTAAGTTTGATAAATGAAATTTAAAAATAAACCCACAAAACACGATGAAAAACGGTTTTCCAGAAAAAATCCATTAATGTATAAAACAAATTATACACAAATCATGTGTAATATTGATCCTAAATAAATTGATTGGGTTGTGGTTTATAAAAATTAACTAATTAAATTTTAAAACCATTCTAAAATATAATTTTACTTTTTAAATAAATGAAAATAAAAAAATGGTTTTCTAAAAAATCATTTTTTTACTATTCACCAAAAAATCAACTTTTTCATAAAATTACCAAAAAATCACTCGTAGATAATTTTAAATTTATTATTTAAAAAATTAAGTTCATTTTTTAAAATTCAAATTCTAAAATTTTGAAATTAAAATTTTTAATAGAATCGTATAATACATGTAATTGAATTTAGTAAGAATAAAACTATTTTATTTTTGATTGAAAAAATTTCTAAATATTGTTATAGTGAATATGACTCTATAAAATATAATTAATGAATATTAATAAGTAATGAAATGGATTTATTACCAATATTACAAGGTTTATTATAATGGGGTGGGTTGGAGTGGAAAACGTTCCCCCCAATCAATGGGAAAGAATTCTCCCACACGGGCGACAACTGTCACCCACCCTTTTTTTAAACATCTTTTTATTTTTTAAAACGAAAACATTTTTTCCTTATTTAAATTTTTTATTTCAATTTCCACAATATTGGAAATATTATTCTATAACCCCCATCGACCTGTTGGTTTTTGTCCAAACCCCACCTGCATTAGTGAGCTTTTGGCACTATGTGTGTTCATCTATTTTAAACCATGAGAAATTAATTTTGATCCAATTTAAATATTTGGATGGTCATAACATGGTCTTAAGACCTAATATAAATGTTTTACTCATGGTGTTGGGACCATTAATACATCACCTACTTGAATTCAAGAAAATTTTACTTAAACTCGAATTAAATGATCACATAATCACTATGATACCACTTGTTGGTATCAAGAATTTAGAAGAAGTTAAAAAATATGTAATTTAAAAAAATCATCATTATGATATCATTACATCAACATAGATAAGGAGAAACTTGTTAAACAATAGGTGGATCCTACATATCAATAATAAGCACAAAAATAAAATTAAACCATTACCTATTTTGATTTGATGACACATGAATTTTCCATTGGTCATCTATGATCACTTATCAAAGAAATTGATGTAGGGTACCTCTAGATCATCCAAACATTCTATAGATTCTTTTAGTCACATTAATCATAGATTATTGGGTTATAATGTATAAATTTTTTGATGGCTTCAATGTTTCAACACATGTGGGAGCACCGTCTCTTTGTTCCTAACTGTAATCATGGATTGGGGTGCTATAATTTCTAATTTCTCTCTCTAAAAATTTATAGTGTGGAGATAGGGGCTCTAAATATCATGCAGTGAAAAGTACACATGAATAGTGGCTCTAATTTCCTTAAATGGGTGAGGTTAATTAATGAAAAATTCACTTTGTCCCTTCTATAAATGAAACCTTTTAAATTTAACCATATTCAATATTTATGACATAGTGAATGTGTAATAAACATAATAACTATTTTATCACTTACTAGTAATATCGAAATTGCGTTATGTGATAAAATATGATCCATTAACTTAACTCGTCTCTCCTATAAATATTTAATAAACTTTGAATAAAAATATTCATTTGTTAAATATTAATTTTCATATTCACTTAACACTTTTTAATATACTTAGAAAATAAATTCACATCCTATTATTTTAAACTTGAATAATAGTGAATTTATTTATTTCTTTTAATTATTCAAACATGGACATATCACAGCCCCCGATGTGTGGCCCATTATGTCTTAAACTATAATTATATAGAATTGGACAACAATCTGAATATTATTATTATGTGATCCTATAAGTCTTTATACTTATAGTAGTGATTCATACCCATAGAATAAGAGCGGTGTCTAGAAACACATCTTGGCCCTTAAGGAGATATTTTTTAGTCATATCAATGACAACCTCTCCTACGAACACATACTGCGTAATATAATCTCTTTATCCCATGATATCTCTAAAATCCAAATGCAAACTTTGTTCCATAATCCTTTATTTATTTATTTAATCATAAACATATTCTATAAACATACCTTGTTCTCCTTTAAATAGTTAAAAATCATGTATTGGTCATTCAATCAATTCCATGCCACAAATGACGCATCTGGAACAAGAAACCTCACCACAAAATCAATTTCATGCTTTTAATATTTCAAAAAAGTATGTGATCAAGTGGTAAACATTAATAATGATCTCAATTCTAGAGACCAATACACATGCTTGTATATAAGAACATCCAAGGGAACATGAAACATGTGGTGTTCCTATTGGAAATTATTTACTCATGATATCATTTACTCAAGATCACCGATTAAAACCTTCATGATATAAGTCTCAATGATTATAATCCCCTATTACCTAATATACAAACACCATCTATGTCCTATAAGCATGATGTATCTAGACCATAGAACACATATATTTAAGATTTTTTTCATAGTATCTCAAGATTCTCATTATAGATTAGAATTGTTATAACCACTCTATACAATATTAATATAAGGAAATTAAAAATTATATATTACATGAAGAAGTAATTTTATTATTATGATAATAGAAAACCCTTTTATATATCAAACCATATAAATTTAATGGAAATAAAAGTACATACAGGAGTTGGATCTAGGGTGCCCACTCACAATATTTTTTTGCATAACATTCTTGTTTGTAGTCTTGGGTACCAACTCCCAATTATCATTATTATTGATCTAATTTAAATCATCATTCATATCATCTATCCACTCTTGATTCTCCAAATCATCTTTCAAATATCTTGGTTCAACTTGAGAAAACATTGAGGCATGTGTTGTTGTCCTCAAAACTATTTTTTTATGAATTTATTGTCCTTATTCTCCAATGATATTTTGGCCTCTAATAACTTTATCATACTTGTATGAAATGAATAATATTTTCCTTTTTCACTTGAAATAGATGAATTATATTTTTAATCCTTCACTTATTTTGAATTATTATAATTTTTTGAAGCTTCACCCTATTTCACAATAACAAATTGCTTCATTTTCATCAATTCTAAAACTTTATTAATGATGTGAGTTTTCATTCTTTGAGTGTTTAAACACTTTAACATCAATAGTATAAAAAATATTCCTTATTTATTTATTGAAATAGTGATATCCTCTTTTATTTGGAGGATGACCAGGGAAGATACCATCGAATCCTATCTGCTCAAACATCTCAATATTTCCTCATTTAACATTGATAATACAAGTTATTCCAAACACCAATATGTATTTAAAACTTGGGTAGTTATTATAATACATCTCATGTGGTGAAATATATGAATTTTATAAATTCAAAAAATGTTTTTTAATATGAACTTTTGTATTTATTTCTTATCACTAAAAACAATGACAAGTATCATTCTTAATAAATATTGTGCAATCCATCTCCACCAAATTCATGTTATTCCATTCAGTGAAACCATTTTGTTATGGGTTTTATAGTGCACTAAGTTAATGGTGAATAAAATGTTTCAATATATATGATTCAAATCTTATATATGTATAATCAACACCATTTTATGTTCATATATTTTTCATGGAGAATCCAAACTTCTCAGCACTTCTTTTAATACTCTTAAAAATTATGATGCTTGTAAAGATCATTAATTGATTGTTTTCTCACCTCCATTTCAGTAAGGTCATGGTAATATAGGTAACTAATTTAGGGGTATTTATTCATTCTATTATAGTAATATTATGCACTAGATAATGTCTTTTATGGTGGTTTAGGCCCCAACTAGGGGAGTTCTCCCAATGAGGATAGTGAGACCTAATCGGGAGGTTATGTATTAAGGATGCAACATAGGATGGTTGTTGGTTCCACATAAGTATTGTTAGGTTCATATAACTCTAGGACCTAAGTAGTTTTCTATGAAACTTATTCACTAATGATGATGTTATCTCAAGGATTACCATTCTATTCCTGATTATATCTCCTTATACTTGTTCTCATTATAGCGTTATCTATGTTATCAATTTATAGTCATGTTTATTTGCTTTGATATAATAGTGCCTTCTTGAGTTATATTTTCATAGTTTCATAGTTGGGTCTGTTTTCTAAATGTATTTAAAAATTGGATTTAAAAATGTGATTTTAAAGGAAATATTGTTTTTATATATAAGATTTTGAGAAAGGATTTGAAATGAAGAAAATAAAATCATGTTTTGTTTTCATGAAAATAAAAAAGTATTTATTCCTATATTTTGATGTATTTTTATTTAATAAGTAGAGATACCACTTGTTTAATATAATAATAAGTGAAACTTTATTAATAGAAAAGGTATTATATTTTTTTTCATCTACTAAGTGGGACTCGTATTTATTTTTAGGTGACCAGTTTTGATTCAGTATTGGTTATAACTATCTTGGATTATTAATGGATAAATTGGGAAATGGTGAGAGACCATGGGAAATAAGGAGGTTTTTATCATTATTGGATTGTATGTATTTTGGGACACTGAGGTTTCAGCCACATTGATCAATGGTATATTTTTATTTTAGTTTCCTATATGTTTGGACCTTACTATATTTGTACTCAAATGTTTAAATTTTAAATTTTAAATAGTTTTTTATATTGATTTAGATTTTTTTATCTATTATGCACTATTTGGATGGTTATTAATTGTATCTATTTAATTACTATACTTGTAAGTAAAATTTATTGGCATACTATGCTAGAAATTTGGTAAATTATTTGCTTATTTATTATTATTATGAGGGTAAACTGTTCCCATAAGTTTGTTCATTTGATACCCTTGTACTAGTTATCAACCCACGGTGATTGGGAACACACATTGATCCTTTTCATAGACTGGGTTGGGTGATATTTTGGTCGAACTCTAGCTAGTTTTTAACAAAATGGTTTCAAATCACCCTCTCATTATTTTGGTTCATCATAGTAGTATAGTGATAAGAATTTCATTGATCAAGATGTAGTTATAAATAGTCTATAAATATATTAATCATTTAGAGACTCATGTTTTTTTCAATATTTAGGATGTGTTTCTTGAATATGAAATACATTTTGATGATCTTTATGGTATTTTAATTCTCATTGGGTTTAATGAGATATTTTGGAAGTTTCATAACTTTTGGATTAAAAAGAGAGAAATAAATAGAGTTTCACAATTATGTTGCATGGTCTAGTAAACCGTACAGAGCCCATTCACATGGTTCCAAGGACTCCTTAGAGGTTGTTTCTTAGTAATCACATGGACATCTAGACCATTCATTCAAAATATTCACAACTTTTCACCGCTCAGGAACTTATTTTATAGACCTATTTTATTTTTTATTTATTATAAAGTTGTTCCACATGTTAGATATAAATTAAATTGGTTTTTAATATAGTTTTTAAAGTATTTAAGTTGATTTGTATTGATTTATTTTTTTATGTTTTGTTTATGTTGAAGTGTTGTAGAGGTTTTTTTAGTGTGAAAATATAATTTCATAAAAAAATTAAAACCATTGTTTTGGTGGTAAGGAAAATAATTTTTCTGTTCATACTATGTTTTCTAAGTTGGTTGGTTTTGAAATGTAAAACATTGAATTGATTTTGAAGTTATTTCAAATTGGAAGGTTTTTTAATGTTTTTATGATTTTATAAAGTAAAACTTTGGACTTGTATTTCAAATATAGGTGTTTAAAAGGAAAATAACTTTTTTATATAATTATTTGTTTGATTGATTTGTGCTTTTAGGATTGATCCCTTTAGTTTATATTGGGTCATTTTATTTTAATATGTGAAGAATTAATTGATTTAGTTCATGTTTCATATTATTTAGAGTATTCCTCTGAGAAGACTTTTGAAGAAAAGTGGGAATTATGTTTCTAGTTATGATCCTCTAGGTGATCCCTTTTGTGTGATCACTTCACTTATTGAATCTATCCAAACTATAGGAAGAGTGGTGGACCTAGGATATTTTATACTCTCAAACATTATTTTGGACATCTTGAATCAATGTCCTCTTTCTTTCCATGGGGATCAAATTCTACATGAGGTAGAGGAGTGTCTAGATATAATGGATGAAATATTTAACTTTGTTGAGACTCTTGAATATTCAAGAGTAAATTATATTATAGGTTTTTTCTAAGGAAAAATCCTAGTTTGGTGGAATATCATGGTCTCTTCTCATCTACATGATGGTATGTCTTGGGAATTATTGAATAAAACTTTTATTTAATAAAATTATCCTAAGGATATAAAAAGGTAAAAATCTATTGATTTTATGTGCCATCATCGAAGTGAATAAATGATTAAATAGAATGTTAATATTATCTTAGATTCAGTATTCTTTTCTTCTAATCTAGTTGTCTTTTCCTCTAAGAAATATTGATTCTTTGGTGGGGTTATTAATTCAGACCTTATATTATTTGTGTTTATATCTCACCTATAATCTTATAAGGAAGTGGTTGAAAAGAGAATTCCTTTAAAATCTTGTAAGTTGAGGAAATATATGATGGGTAATGCCTCATCCCTTCCTAGTAAGGATGTTATATCTAGTGTAAATTAGAATCTTGATGTGCCTAGGGTGTTTGATGGCTAGGTTTATAAAGTTTAGTCTTCTCAAAACTTTGTCGCACCTTAAGAGAAGAAGAGGCATATTTTGTGTTTCTAGTACGGAACACCCTAGAATTCCAATCCCTATTTTATAAAATCAATGAGGATATGTCTATAATGTGATCATTTTTTAAATCTCTAGATATTCTATAAGTTTAATTATCTGAAAAATAAAAATTATTGTGTGTAATTTTGATTGGGATGATTATTTATTTTTGGGGTTTATAGTTGTTGAGTTTTGATCATTTAAAAATTTGAGGTAATTATTATTTGATATATTCTTCAGGTTACTCCTTTATTTCTATTTATGTGATATTGGATGTTTTTTGTTTATGTGTGTGCCTTATTTTTTTCTTATGATTCTTGGGGTGTATTTTTTATATTATCCTAGTAATGGGAGTTATCTTTCGATGAGTTTCTCATGGGAAACCTTGGTTATATGATTGGGAAACATGTATGAGGATAATACTAGTCTAAATTATATAATGGTTGATACAAATTCGGGTTATTATGTTTTATCATAGACTTGTGTTCTATGAGTGAGGTCCCAGTTAATTTTATCATTAGGTTAATAAACCAACGTTAAATCCCAGGTTTTCATTTGTTGAAGCTTTTGTTGATTGATATATCCCATAAATTTTTAGTATTTTGGTCGATCTGCTGACCTTATTTTGTGATCCTTTGGGTGTATTTATGGGTTTTATATTCTTTGGGAACTTTTAATTGATTTATTGAATGGTTTTTTGTGTTTTTTGGAGAATTATTGTCCTAATTAGTTATTTGAGGAAACATGTTGGTTTTTGTGATGATATTTTCATATGATCATTTATTTCTTGTCACCCTATTTTATATGAATTCTAAATGGTAGGGATATATATATTTGGTATTTTCCTCTTTAAGTATGGGGTTACATTATTTTAGGTACTTCTTGAGTTTTCTTCTATCCATCCTACCTCTGATATTAGGATTTAAGGTTTCAAGTTTTTATTGCTTCTAATTTTAACCATGATTTATGGGGTTAAATTTGGAATTTTGGGGAGAATATTTACACCCCCATGTCACCATTTTTTTTAATATTGTATAAATTTTTCTATTTTTATTTTTTTGGAGTTATCGATGGGCAAATGAGTTTTTTTGAAGTTTGGTGTCTGGGTTATCTGCAGTTTTGTACTATCATGGGTCACACCATTATGGTTGGATCACTCTATAATAGGTGGGTCATGCCTTAATGGGTGTATAGGGTTTAGGTAGTATCTCTTTCTTCAGTATTTCATGTCCTTATAGAGAATTTCATATCAAAAAGGGGTGCTTTGATCAATTTTAATGCTATGATATTTTGTTCTCATTGGGCTCATCAAGTCATAATGTGGCCAAAGCAGTGTGGTAGTGGTTCAGGGGAGGTGTCTCATGTTGTGATAGGGAAGGTCACGTCACAACATACTCTTGACTATATTTTTTAAAGATGACTTTTCTATTATATAACTACTTGTTTTCACCTAATTTTGGCCCCTCTTCCTCCTCATTTTACATCAAATACCCATGGGAGATATGAAGGTTCTTCTCCCCTTCTCCTACAAGCCTCCAAGTCCCTTTTTCTTATTTTTTTTAAGTGTAATTGGAAGGTAGGTCCTTTTTCTTCATCTA
The DNA here is from genome assembly GCA_963277665.1 of Viscum album. Lineage (NCBI taxonomy): Eukaryota > Viridiplantae > Streptophyta > Magnoliopsida > Santalales > Viscaceae > Viscum > Viscum album. The sequence continues at coordinate 1,209,974,193 of OY728166.1, forward strand.
TTCACTTCCCCCTTTTTTCCTTGGATTGTTCCTTTATGAACCCTAACAGCCAAGGTGGTCTAATTTTGGGTTTTCAATGGTTTTAATTTGGTTTTATTGATTTAGAGGTTTTTAGGCCAATTTATTTTGAGTTTTTCATCCTCTGTTGAATGTGTCTTATTCCAATGACTGAGTTATGTGTTTTTATGAATTTCCTTTCTTTGAAATATCATGAAATTTTTGAATTATTTTAAAATAATTTTTTATTAACTTTAATCTATATATGGTTCCCTTTATGGATTTATGAAATAGTTTCAATGACTTCTGCACTTGAAAAAAAAAATTGGGTGGATTTCGAGTTATTGTTTTCTAAAATAATATTTTTTTATTCCAAGGGTATGATTTGATGTCCGAGAATATTTTCCAAGTGAATTTAATGGTTTTAAAGGGATGGATGACTTTATTTTGATTTTAAAATATGGAATTTTTCTCCCTAAATGGTTTATAAATATTTTTTCCTTGGTTTGGTTTTTAAAAGAGAACTTTATACCTTGTTTTTCTATATTTAACAAAAAGCCATGTTTGGTACTTAGTTAAAATGAATCCTTGGTGTGTGAAAAATAATGGTTTCATTGTTTGTTATTTTGATTTTTTTTAAATCGCCAATTAAAACTCTATAAAAGAGGTTTACATAAAGTTTTTGAGCCCCTAATTATGATACTTGAGTATAGTTTTCACATATTATTACCCCTTTATGGGATGTGATTATAATTTGATGCTTGTATACTTTGAAAATGGTTTTTTATGAGAGGGTTTTAGAGGTGAGATGAGATTTATTTTTTATGATTTTTTTGCATGTTATGGTCATTTCTTGAGAGTTTTCTCACCACCATTTTGGTTTTTCTCATGGAAACCTAGGTTTATTAGTGTAAGATCTTGATTCATGAAACACTAGTTAGATATGCACTAACTATTTTCCCTTAGGGTGGTTTAGGTTCTAACTAGGTTAGTTCCCCGGATGAGGAAAGTGAGATCTAGTCAAGTGGTTATGTGTTAGAAATTCAACATAGGCTAAAAATTGGTTCTATGAAGTATTATTATGGTCTTATCACTCTATAACCTAGGAAGTTTACCATGACACTTATTCACTTTATAATTATGTTATCTCACATATTCCCATTACACATCTTATTATATCCCATCGTGCTCATTTTGGTTGTGGTGACATTTATTTTATCACTATTTTCTCTTGTTTATTTTTTTTTATTTTTTTATATAGTGGTTCTTGATTAGGTTATATACTCATTAATTCATATATGGTTCTAATTTATAAATGTATTTCAAAAAAGGAATTAAATTTTTTTTAAGGGAAATATTTATTTAGTACATGATATTTTGAGAAAGGATTTAAATTAATGAAAGTAAAAAACTAGATTTTTTAATGAAAATTGTAAGTCTTTATTCTAGAATTTCAATTTATATTCATCTAATAAGTGGTGATCCCACTTGTTTGATATAAAAAGTGTAAAACCTTTCTTAATATAAAAAATTATTATATTTTGTTTTCTTTATACTTCTCTTACAAAAATTATTATTTAAAAAATGTTATTCAAATTATAATTTATGAAATAGTTTATAAAAGTAATTGCATAAACTCTTTAGTGAAATCATATTGTTCCTCTTTATCCCACACCCTTCATACACACTTGTGTGTGTGAAGGCATCATTTGTATTTTTAGTTTACTAAATTGTGATTTGGTATTGGTTTTTTATCTTATTCTATTGATATAATTTTTGGGATGTGGTGGGTAACCATGGGAAGCAAAGTGGTTTTTTTCATTTCTTAGGTTTGATTTATTTTGGGATATTGATGTATTGGATACTAAAATTAGTGGAATTTTTTGTATTTTAGTTTTCTTTTTTATTCGGACCATGATGTGTTTTTACTTTGATACTGTATGACTCGTTGTGTTATTATTTATGTTATGCTCTATTTAGATTTGTATTCATTATATATATTTATTTATTATGGATGTAAGTATAATGTAAGGATGAACCATACCATAATTTATGTAAACTTTTTTTATTGTATGTTATTAATCTATGGTGAAATCATTACAACTAGAAAGTTAATTTGATACCCCAATACTAGTCTCCAACCAATGGTGAAAAAGAATGTGTTGTGATCCTTGACACGTGTCATGTTGCAAGACATCTCAGGTCAACTCGGGATGGTTTGGGATAAAACCATATTAGAGTGACCTCTTATTATTTGGGTTCATTATGGGAGTATGGAGAGAGGAATTTCAGAACTTGAAAGGTAGGTATAGGGAGAGTCTAGATATATATTTCACATTGTGACCCTCAAACTATCATGGATAGTAGGGATGTGTGTCTTGAATTTGAGTTCTTTTTTGATTATTTGTTATTTTGTTTTGATTCCCATTAGTTTTTATGATATTTTTTATATATTTTATGAAATTTGAGGTGAAAATATAATAATATATATACCTAAAAGATTTTACCGCACAGAATGGTAAACTGTACAGAGCATGTGTGCACAATTCTAAGGACTCCTTAGAGATTTTTTCATGGCTAGTGCATTGTCCATTAAATTGTTTGGTAAAATCATGCACATCTCTGCACCCCACTAGAATTTATTCTTTGGGCCTCTCTTGTTTATAATTTCTCCCAAAGTGGTTCCACTAATTGGAGATGAATTATATAAGGTTTTAATGGATTTTTTATGGTGTAAGAGTGTATTTTTTTGTTCTTATATTTTATGTTTTGTTTTTGTAGATGTGTTTTAATATTTGGTTCGGTGTGAAAATAGAATTAAATACATTTTTTGGTTTTATAAAGAATTTTTTTGTGGTTATGAAAATAATTTTTATATCGACACTTAATTTTCAAATATGGTTGGTTTCAAAATGAAAAAACTAGAGCTTATTTGAAATGTTTTCAAATGGGAAGGTGTTTTAATGTATGTGTACAATTAAAAACTTAATTTTTTGGAATATTATTTAAATTATTAGTGGTTTGAATGAAATATAATGACCTATAACATAATAAAACCATAATTACATGATTTATAATAAGGTTTTAACTTATTAAATTTGAAGGATCTTTTGGTTTAGAGTTTTATAAATTTAGGTAAAAAATTACCTAACAAAGTGGAAAATTTTACACAGTGTACATTCTTTCACAAAAATAGATCTTTAAGTTTACACCCATGTTTCATTAAAAACACTTATTATTCATTTAATATGATTCAACATAATAGAAATATAAACCTTTCTAAAATTTCTAATCATCATTAGATCCTATAAAAAACATTTAAAAACATGGGATGATTAACAAAAGCTCAGTTGGGGATATAAAAATAGAATAATCTTATTAGTACAGTTAAAACCTGAAATCTCATGAATATGTTTACATATTTCACAAAAAAACGTTGACAACAAAAATAAAACATTTTCATATGTGAAAATAAATATTTACTCAAATAAAACCTTTGAACCCCATTAGTAAGCATAGTAAACCCCGTTAAGACATCCTGAGGTACATGGAATATCATGAAAACATTCCTTTAAAAAAACCTTTCACCTTTAAACTTTACTTACCTCATGAAATCAAAATATTTCCACAAAAAACACTTTTCTAAAAATAAAATAGGTATCTTGTAGAATCATATTAATAACTTGTGTTTACTTTTTTGGACCTATGATAAAATAAATAAATCCCAGTTAATTCCATAGCAGCAATCATCCTGGTTATCTCCCTCATTTTCAAATTCCAAGACTATCATTACCTAATTTATTGGATATCTATATTAGGATCACCATTAATTATTAGTTATATCAAGTTCACTCTTCAACAATTATAATACCCAAGTACTATATCATGAATAAAAAATGTAAACTTGCACATTTTCATCATACAACCCTTCAAAAACTTATTTGAACCCATAAGAAAAACACATTCCATTTCCACATAATAAAAAGAAGATATATCATTTTTATTTGAAAACTCTTCAATAGTTATATTCATTGATACGATCAATTTTAATATTTATAGGAACTAATTACTATTAGTATATATGAAAAGTAGGGTATTGTATCCACAAGGAAGGCTAAATGATGCTATGAAACCAAAACAAGTAAAAAAATAAAAAATAAAAAAAACATTTAAAGTGTTATTGTGATACTATTTTTATGAAATGGGTGTGGAGAAAATTAAATCTCAAAGGTAGTAAGAGAAGCTAGCAGATAATGAAATTAGGGAAATCAAACTAGTATGAATTGATAAAAGATGTTTTACGCTCTAGTTACAATCTATCACAACTATATCAGTGATAGACAGAAGAGTGTGATTAAGAACCTAACTTTATTTAAGTGATAATCATAGATCAGTGAAATACCCTAACAAAATGATTTTTCAAACATATTTTCAGGGAATAAATGGTTTAATAATGAAGAATATAATCAATGTTATTTTCCAATTTTCGTTACTTTAGATGTTATTCCAAGAAGAAATGTAATAACCCAGGAAATGTTAATATAAAAAAATTTAATGTATTATTAATATTCTTAAATTATATTTTATAGAATTGTATTTAGTAAAATAATATTAAGTGATTTTTCAATCAAAAAGAAAATAGTTTTCTTAGAACTAAATTCATTTATATGTATCATATAGTTTTATTTAAAAGATTAATTTCTAAATTATATAATTTTAATTTGAAAAAATGAACTCCAATTTTAAATTCATAATTTCAAAATTATCTTAGGATGAAATTTTGATAATTTTCTGAAATTGTTTTTCAATGAATAATGAAAAAGATGGATTTTTATTGAGAAGCGTCCATTCATTTCAAGTGTTTGAAAAGTCACACTGAATTTTGTATTATTTTTAAAATTTTATTAGTTCATTTTAATTAAAAATAATCCAAAAAAATTATTGTAATGAAAATTAAACTCGAATTTGGTATAAAACATTTTTATACTTAAAAATGCATTTTTCATAAAACCCATTATTTATTATGTTTTGTAGGATTAATTTTAAAATAAATTATTTAACGTCTATGAATTAAATTTGATAAAAAGGATTTTATATTTGGAATAATTATATTTAATATTAGTTAATAAGTTCATATTATTTTTTTCATGATGAATAATAAAAACAGCAAAGATATGTTATCGTGATTAAGGTTAAAATGGATTTATCAAGGGTTGAACTTAACTGATAAGGGTTAAAATAACCTATAAACTTTTCTCAATTCTATTTTCTATAAATATTTTTACTTTATATCATATAATATTTATAATTAGTTTATTTTTAGAATCATTAGGTTCGAGTGAGACATTAATATATTTTAATATTTTTAAAAATTCTTTGTATATGTTCTCCTCCACTTATAAAAGGACTCTCCCTATTTTCTCCTATAAAAACATAGAAAGAATTTTTCTACTAATACATTCCCAAATCCATTCCTAACATCCTGCCACATGATTTAGATGCCTATTTTATCATAAAATCAACCTAGGAAGAATTTATTTATAAGACTAAATTGGTTTTCGAAAGAAGATGTAAAATTCTTAACTAGGAATTTTTGTTTTATATCTTTTCCTATCACCATAAAATATTCTTCAAACATGATGTAATAAAACACCAATATCTAATATATATATGTGTGTGTGTGTGTGTGTTTTTTTATGATAATAGAATATCCTATATCCATTATAAGATACCGGTTTTTTCTATTAGGTACGAACCCTTCTAATTTTGTTTTAATTCTTTGTCATGGACCTAATATGAGTGCCTATTAATGTCACAGGAGTTTTTGGGGTGGTTGGGGCTTGTACAGAGACCCAAGCCTAAGATTTTGGAGTATGTGGTTGGGACACACAGTTAGTAGAAATTGTGTAGCCTAGTCCACATGATTAGATCAAATCGTGCGAGCGACCCAATTAACTATATTAGGTTATACGGTTTGATGAAACCATGCACCCCAGGCTGCATGTCCATGCATTTTGCTACAAAATTTTAACAAAATAAAAATACATAGTTGGTGCATGGTTTTTCTAACTTTTCACCATGACCATGGTAAGGGGGTCTTGGTAAAGTGTTGTGTGTATGGTTAGTAGATGGTTTAGCTAATCGTGTAGATAAACCATGTGACCCAGTTTTAAAAGAGTGAAAATACCATTTTTCTATAAATTCTTTAAAATATCTCACCCCTATTTATTCTCTTTTCCAATGGAAATCATCTCCTCTTCCCTTGTGAGATCCTCAATCGTTTGATCTATGATTTGATCTTGTTTCATTATCTGACATCCAAATAAACTTATGTTTATCACGTTGGATTCTTATCAGTAATATCTCCGTTCCTCAGGATCTTTTTCATTTTTATTTCTATCGATGATGCTATTTTGGTTAGAGATATTACTCCTATTTTTAGGGTGTTCTAATTCTTATGTTTTCTTTTGATATAGACCAAATCAAAGGCAGATACTGGATGATTGTTCCTCTACATGCTTAAGATAGGTGGTCTAAACCTTTTCCCTCAAAGTCTAGTTGTTTATACCTTGTTACTATTGTGACACATGATGAACTTTCTGTGAATTTCTTCCTAAATTATTAAAATCCTAAATAAAATTATAAATTCATGTTTAAGACATTCCATGATATCCTTATACTAGGTTATAGGGTTTTTACATCATCCTGAACCACCCATGGGTTGAGTTCTCCCCTTTGTCCATAAAAATGCCACCCTTGGGGTGAGTCGAGCTCACTATTATTTAAGATAATTAAATGTAGTAATTATTTGGATTATTAAAGGTTTTTAGCACCTTAAAACACCATTTCATTTGTAAATTAAAGGTATGAAATGCATAATCCTTTAACTTTTATATGATTACAAAGGGATTAAAGAATTGATTAATGGAATCATTTATAAAATGGTGAATGTATTGGTTTGCATGACTCGCTATGATTCCTTGGATATTTCTACTCCTTGGAACTGATTTAATTATCCAAATTGGATGAATTGGAAATGTATACTCTTTAGATCTAATTATTAGGATTCCTTCTACATTTTTACTCCTTGTATCTAACCCACTAGGATTCCTTGTACATTTTTACTCCTTGGATATGACCCACTCAGATGCCTTTGACATTTATACTCCTTCAATATGACCCAATAGGATGCCTTGGACATTTATACTCCTTATAAATGACCCACTAGGATGACTTGAACATTTATACTCCTTGGATCATAAACAATGAAAGACTAATACTTTATTACTCGACGTAGTCCAATGATGAAGCTTACCATGGTTTATACTTAGACCATATATGATATGGATGCTTGATCACAATGATCCTTGATATGTTGGAAAGTATCACTTGTAATTTAATCACTTTATTTTAGTTATACATGCATATTGATTCAGCTTATGTGCACATACTAGACATGTTATATACATCATTGGTGGTGGCCTAATGAGTGTTATCTCATATCATGTTTGTTCTACCGTTTGGTTACTAGACAGACTTCATGAATGTAGATATGGATAGGGGAAATAGACTACTTGATGGTACTTGATTGATTGATTCGTGGGAGTATGGGAGCATAGGACCAGACTATGGCTCATGATGCTATCTATATATAGTTTCTTTTTAGTATTTTTTTAACTTTTGATACATGTATTGTACTAGATGCATGTTTCCATGTATTTACTTTATTTTTTATAGATTCATGACATACACATAATTTTATATATGATGTTTCCCTTGGATTGTATTATTATTATAGTTTTCTAGATGATTTATTTTCTGTTTCTAGTTGATATTATGCTTCCACCTTGTATTCATTTATGATACCACTGTGTTACTCTGATTATGAGGGTATAGTCTCTCCATCATACCATCTCAAAACCTCACTTTTATTTGGAATCCTCTGTCATATGGGGAAGAACACTTGATGTATTGTCACCCACTAGCTCGAGGCACCATTTAGTGGCTCCTGGGTTAGGATGTTACAAAGTGGTATCATAGAGGGTTTCCTTTTTTTCTTTCTATTTGGACTAGGTAGTATGTTTTAAGGAAAGAGTTGTGATTTGGTAATGAGTTTTTCCTAGGAGTATCTAACCCACATACAGGGAAAGGATAAATTACCTTGGAATGGGATTTGATGTTATATTTTGTACTTATTACAGTTGATTTGATTCCACTATTGGCTGATTCAAAAGATATGTGATGCTATTATTATTATGATTGAGAATTATATTTTTTCCTTTCTCTAATATAGAAAATAATCATTAATCATGCATCAATCTTGTAACATAGAAGAATTCACATTCCATTCATTTTCCATGCTATCTAAGATGCTTTTCTTGACTACATGACATTTATTATATATTCCTTATGAGATATAATTGTTATTAAACTAATGTTTTTATAGAAAACTGAGAAACATAATTGGTTACTTAATGTTCCTACATCAACCTAATAGTGTTTTCTTACACAGATTGATACTTACACCTTATATAGTTAATTATTGAATGTTTATTCATGGACCATTGGTCACATGGACTGGAACATGTTATGGTTATGATTAAATGGATGAAATAGTTCAATTTATAAAGTGCATGGGCCTTTATAAATTGGAAATTGTGATCTATATAATTAAACCATTTAAAAATATTTGTAATATAAATAAATACAAAATTAAATGAATTTAAATTATGAAATGAAAAGGTTGATGTTAAATAGAGGTGTCTATTGAAACATAAATGGTTCATTCCTCTATAACTTGCAATTGATACTATGTATATCAAAACACTATTTTATAGCAAAGAACTTGAACCTAAACCAACCTAAGTAGTAGAAAGTAGGTAGTATCTCTTGAATTATTGTTATTTATATGTCTCATAGACCTAGATTTAGGAGCAAGTAGAGGAGTATGACTCATATATAGGAAGGCTAGTAATTGTCCTATTCATATATTTGTGATCTGGTCATTACTTAATCTCATCTAAGGTGTGTGCTTGTAATTTATAGAGGAATTCCATCATGATGGACTAAAGTTGTGCACTAGGAAGGTGGTGATGGCCATGCTCCAGAGGTGGTTGGCCTTGAGCCACCCATAAAACAACCAGTAGTGCCACTTTTGGAACCACTAGTTATATTGGATATGGGTGTCGATGCCCAATTTCGATAGGTTTTTCAATGTTATTACTCATATGGATCATCGTTGGGATATGGATTGTAGGGATTTCTAGATGGCCTTCTATAGTTATTTTTATACTTAGATTTGGAGGTTCATTAGAGCCTGAGAGATTATGCACATGGAGTAGGGCGTCTTATCAGTCATCGACTATTTAGCCCATTTCATGGATCTCTATTGTTTCACAATTATTCGGTTAGGTGAAGAGTTATCTGAATATAGGAGACTTGAGGATGGTATGAGGCATGACATCTGATCATAGGTGAATATATTTCATATTACTACCATATATTGGATAGAAAATTAGGCATTTATTACTAAAATTAACCTGAGGGAAGATGGGGATACAGAGCATGGTAGTTAAGCTTCTCGACTCAGTGGTGTGGTATTAGGTTGTAGGAAGTGGTTCTTTGAGACCTCTCATGAGGGGAATAATATCCAGATCATGACTATTGGTAGTTTTTTTTCTATCATTAGTGTGTGAGATAGGTACACATGAGGATCCAGTATGATAAAAACCCAGTTGATTTTAGAGCTTATAACATGATGGGTTATCTACAATAGTTTGGTAGGACTTTCCCTCCAGTATCTAGTGAGTGCATTGACTCCAAGTTCAGGAGAAGGTTTAAAAGTTTCTCATCAGGTAGAGATTTGGAGTGCGATCGGCCAATAATCCCAAGTTGGTGGTCGTTTCCAAGGTATCCAGACACCAGACTTACAGTTCTAACTAAGAAGACCTACTCATGGAATCTGAGTTATATCTCATGGTTACGGATTAGACCAGATGTATGCATTGTAACTGATATCTGAGGAGCATATTGCCATACCTTCTACAGTGAGAGGTACTATTCTACCAGCCTTTACATTAATATGTTCTCTTTTTGATACAAGATCTTATCATTCCATCATATTTGTGCCTATTGTGGAGAGACTTGGGCTTAATGTTCAGTTTTCCTATGGAATGATGATACTTGATACTCCATTGCGGATTTGATTGGAGAGTGTATGCTAGTGCAGGGAGTTCCCCTTGAGATAGGTGGATGTCACTTTTTATGGGACCTATTTTTCCTTGAAATGATAGGGTTTGATATCATTCTGAGGAGGAACTAGTTGGTTCCATACCATTCTTACATTGACTTTTACCACCAAAGGGTGAATTTCACATCACTAGAGGTTGGAGTTTTTATTCACAAGGTATAAAGGTATATCCATGCAAGATGAGCCAGAACCAATCATCATTGGATATGCTGAATGATAGCCCATATTTCTAGTTTATATCTAGATGGTTAGAGAATGGATCAGGAATATTTCCATACATTTGTTGACCATTTCAGGGAAATTTTTCCATAAAACATCTTAGGACTACCTTTCGATAGATAGAGGTATATGTTTTCATCAATATAGTTCCATGAGATGTACTAGTATCTATTACTATTTATAGGATGACCACTACTAGGTTTCAAGAGCTCAAAAGGTGGCTAGAGGATTTGAAAGAAAATGATTTTATATGACCCAATACTTCTTTGTTGGTTTCAACTGTCCTTTTTTACTAAGAAGATCAATGAAACCCTTTATTTATGTGTGTATTAGCAAAAATTTAATTTGTTGATGGTTAAGAATCAGTATCCTTTTCCTTATATAGATGACCTCTTCAACCAGCTCCAAGCAGCTTGAGTTTTGTGAAAAATTGATTTGAGTTTAGGTTAGCACCATGTACATATTCGACCTTCATACATACTTCATACATCATTTCTTATATTGTATGGTCTTTATAAGTACCTGGTTATGTCGTTTGGTCTCATGAATACAGCAGATATTTTCATGTATCTGATGAATTGGGATTTCTACCCATATTTGGATTCTTTCATGGTTGTTTTTTTATAACATCTTTATGTATTCTTAGACTCAACATGATCATGAAAAACACCTTGATATCATTTTGAATATACTTAAAGATCATATATTATATTCTAAGATCAGAAATTATCAATTCTAGATGGATTAATTCACTTCCTGGGTCATATTATCTAAAAAACAACAGTATGAGTTGACCTAGATAAGGTTAGAGTTGTAGTTTCCAAGGATAATTCCTAGAATTTATTTTATATATAGAGTTTCTTGGGGAAAGTTGGTTATTAAAGGTGATAAATACATGAATTATCATTATTAGAAACACCTATTATGGGATTTACTAAGAAGGGTGTTGTCATGACCCATCCCCATGGCCCATGTCGTGACATACCCTGAGCCTACCTCCCGAAGGCCAGGGGTTGGTGACTAGCACTGAATTCTTCAACCTGCAAGTGGGAGAAATTTTCCAGAGATACTAGTACGCACACACACACAATCACATCCCAAGGATGGAAAAGTAAAACAAGCAGCCCACTATAAATAACCACTGAGTACAAGTACAACTGAAAGTCAAATAGGTCAGAATAAAAACCCAACAAAAGACGAACTGGAAAATAGGAAAGTGAAAAAGAAACTCTGGATAGACATCCATTGAAAACCCAACTGATGGGTAATTACAGAGTATCTGCTAGAATCCGTAGAAGTATGCCCCGCCTGCCTGGTCTCACTAGGAACCACCGAGTCCTGGGCCACCAAGTCCTATGTCAAGGCGTCAGTCATATGCACCGGACACAACATGTGTGGGAAAAGCCTGTGAAGGGGTGAGTAACAATATACTCAGTAGGGACCCAAAAACACATAGTAAATACCAAAAATAAATCCATAAACAAACCACGAAGCATGTTCACCAAGAATGGTCACAAATCAAAATAGCTCACACCATGTATAATTTAGAGTAGGAAAGTAGGAACATTAGTCACATCATTGAACCCCATGGGCTACTGGAGAACTCTTCCTCAATGAGTGTAGTGGGCCTGCCAGGTCACACATAATCCACTTACCACTAACCTACGACTGTTGTGGTACTCATCACTGATGATTATTGTGGTTATCCTAGATGACACAGAAGTCTCTCCCCACCGTGGGCATGTCGGGTCACACAGAAGACTCTTCCCACCTATGGACATACCGAGGTACTCCTCCTTTAGATTACCATGGGTCTTCCAGGTCACACAGAAGTTGCTCCCCACCATGGTAATTTCAGGTAACACATAAGCTACTTCCCACTGGGCTATAGTATCTGATCCACGTAGGTTCGCTCATCAGTAGTCTCTAGGTCTCATCCAACCACAGGGTTTCCGCACGTAGCACGCTTGAGCTTGGGAGAACCTCTCCTCAATCCATTCATCGAATTTCAAATTCTATGAAATCCTACATAGATTATTCCAAAAGATACACCTCTTAATAGGGGTTCTAATTCCATAACCAGCTCATCAATCGAACACTCAATTTTAAAGATATTGGTGTTTTTTCAAAAAGGGGTCAGTTGGGTCCGGGTCCAGTCCCACCCAGTCGGACCGACCCGACCTGACCCAAACTAGGTCTGGCTTGGGTCTAGCCCAGCCTATTGGGGTGGGTCTGGTATGTTCCATGCCCAGTCCACCACGTCGGGATGCTGATGAAAGCCACTTCTGAATCCCCTCACCTTGCGGGTCATCCGCGGGGCTGACGTCTCATGCTGTAGTCTGTTGATCGTGGCCTGCCACCACGCGGCTGGCCAATATGGCCAGCCGAACTCCCCGCATGCAGTCAATCGACTGCATTCTCCTAAGATGTGTGGCCCATGGCTGTGGTCTGTGTCTCTACCACCAGCTATCGGCCCAGCCAGTGACTCTTCTTGCTACGCCGCGGCCCGAGCCGGTCACGACTGCCGACTCTGGTGCACCACCACCGCGGGCCATCGGGTCCGCACTGGTGGTCCGTTCTTTATACCAACTATGCCTCTAGTCTCATTTCGGTGTCTCCTTCTCTACGAAGGCCCTGAATTTTCCTTTCCATCATTTTAAATGTTCTTCCACCAAGAATGCACGAGGTAGAGGGGGGTAGGGCCTTTTTCTTGTTGGCTCATTACCTCTACATTAGAAGTTTAAAATAAAAGGGGAGGCATGGGATCACAGTTCCATCACCAGTAATTTAATCCCACTGTAGAAAACCCAAGAAGAACACCCTCCTATATAAACGAAAAATCTACGGATCAACCTGTTTTTTGGGTTGATCCACATTCATCATTTTAGAATAAGAATGAGGAAAATGTAAAAAAAATAAACCCCTACCTTGATTGAAGTTCTTCATTGAAGATTTATACCCTCATGGATTCAAGATTGATTAGCATTCATCTCTTCCCAGTCCCATTCTTCCTAAATTGTTGACGTTGCTAGTGATCCTGTTGACGCTCGTCATTCGTCGTTATAGGAAATCCTTGTCGTAGGTTTGTCAGATAATTTCCACAATTTAATTCTTATTTCTCCTATGTGTTATCTTATTAAAAGAAAACACATAGAAACATTTCTGTTACAATGTTGACATCACGTCGTTATGTTGTTTCATTTACGAAATAGCATATCTATTACGCTCCATTTACGATCCACTAAGGAGCTTCCATTAATTAACCCTCATGGTTTCATCGCAGCACCACCGTTTGCTGCTCAATGGTGAGAAAATAAAATAGAATAACTTTTTATGTTATTTTATTAATTTTTGAAATTTCCCTAAAATTAAGCTTTTTGTTCAAACCCTTTCCGGCCAAGTTAATTCTTTTCTAGTCGAATCCTGACATTCCAAGTTCAAAGGTGCCCTTGAATTTTTGATCTAAGCACCAGTTCAAAATTTATAAAAAACACACTCACATGTTTACTTATACAAACTTAAAAAAGTTCCAAATTCTGTTTCAGGCTCACTAGGCCTTAGAATCACATTTCGTCAAAGCGTCTTGTCTCGAAATAATTACATACTGTTAAAAAAATATTATACAGAAATTCCTAGACATTACATTCTCACCACCTTAGGAATTTATGTCCTTGAAATCCAAACATGGTATAATCAAAAAAATGGGGGTACTGAGCATGAATATGATCCTCTCGCTCCCATGTGCTCTCTTGGAGATTCTTGTGGTGTCACTAAACGCGCACCATAGGAATCAACCATCTATGAAGGACCCTCTCCTGCCAATCCTCTATCTCCATTAGGAACTCCACAAATGTCGCCCCATCATCAATATCTATCTCACCCCGTTCGATGATGTGTGATGGATCATGCATGTACCTCATCAGCTGTGACATGTGAAAAAAATAGGCACGCCGGTGCATATATGGGAGAAGATATAGGTGGTACGACACCTCGCCAACTTTTCTAAGAATCCAAAAAGGTTTGATGAACCTCAGAGATAACTTGCTTCCCCGACCAAATCTCCACAATCCTTGTTAGGGTGAGACCTTAAGGAACACATAGTCTCCCTCCTCAAACTCCAAGGGTCTCCATATTCTATCAGCATAAGATTTATGCCAACTCTATGTAGTCCTCATCCACTCCTGGATGATCTGCACCTTCACCACTGTAAAATAATCTTTTACCAATGGTTATAAACCATTGGTAAAAGCCCCAAAACCATTGGGAAATTCTATCCCAATGGTTCATTGAATAATTGGGTTGTGATGCATGGGGATTTCCATATCCCAAAAGTTCAGCTTGAACCGTTGGGATAGGTTGGCGGGATTTTCAAAATACCAATGTTTTAGTGTTAACTGTTGGTAAATTTCTATCCCAATAGTTAATAACCGTAGGTTTATACAACTAGACCAATGGTTTTTAATAATTTGTATACACCAATTGCAATGGTTCACAGTGAACTGTTGCCATAAGTTAGGCGGTAGGGGTATACACAAACAGTTGTTAAACCGTTGGTATACAACATATAGCACACTACTCCCAACAGTTTCATTGAAACTGTTGGGATATAAGTATACCAAAAGTTTGAGAACTATTGGTATATACTACTCAATCTGTATACCAATGGTTCAATGAACCATTTGTATTTCATCTTCTCCACAAAAAAATGGTACGCACCTCTTCCATCTAGAACCAGTATACAACAGCCTCCCCTCTACACAAGCAACATACAACTGCCTCCCCTCTCCAATACTAGTAGTGTAATTCCAACAAGAAGCATGTCAGTGCCTCCACTCTTGAATTACAGTACAAACCTACAGAATAATGACAAATACAAAAAAAACACTCATGCAGATAATATACAATGATAAATACAACACCTGATAATACAGAATTTTAAAAAAAACACTCATACAGACAATACAATGTACATAATTCAATAAAAACTCATGAAATGGATTTTATGGTTGTGTGGTGATTTATAGGCCTTCCCATTTCATAAAAAACACATCCACCCTCCCCCCCCACCCTTGAACACCCCCTACACCCCCATGCCCCTGGAAATCCCCCTTACGCCCCCCTAGACAGCCCCCTTGCACCCCCTTGAACACCCCCCTACACCCCTAGGACAGCCCCCATGCACCGCCCTGGACAGCCCCCTTGCACCCCTAATGGACACCCCCCTCCCCCCAAAACACCCCCTAGACACCCCCCTTGGACACCCCCTCCTAGACACCCCATCTTCACCTTCCCCCTCCCTCTAGACCCCCTGCACCCCCCCCCCATACAGCCCCCTTGCACCCCCTGGACACCACTCCCCCCCCCCCCCCGTCCCTACAAACCCCCTAGACACACCTGGAACCCCCCCCCCCCTCCGGACCACCGTTGGACACCCCCCCCCCCCCGACACCCCCTCCTAGACACCCCACCTACCCCCTCCCCCTACCCTATAGACCCCCCGGCACCCCCCCCCCCCCCCCGGACAGCCCTTAGACACCCCCCTAGACAGCCCCTCTGAGACACCCCACCCGCACCTTCCCCCCTGCCCTATAGACACCCCTGCACCCCCCCCCCCCCCCCGAACACCCCCCGTGCACCCCCACTAGACACCCCCCCCCCCCCCCTCGACACCCCCTGGAAACCCCCTTAGAACCCCCCCCCCCCCCCCCTAGGACACCCCCTTCCCACTACCCTAACCCCCCCCCCCCCCCCTCAGACAGCCCCTCTTAGAAACCCCACCTGCACCCTCCCCCCTGCCCTACATACCCCCCCCCCCTGCACCACCCCCCCCCCCCTCGGACACCCCATGGACAGCCCTGGGCTTCCAGCCAGTACACAGTAGCCTTCCTGTTTTCCCAGTACATCCAAAATTTCATTCTGGATAGTTAAGATATTAACCAATATATCAAAACAAATTTGAATTTCCTCATTGGATTCAGTATCCCAAAGAATCCATCTGGTAGTTTAATCGATTCATGTAACCCAATATATTCACATTGTTTAGACTCTATCTGGTAGCCTAACAAAAAATACCTCTGGTGATCCTAACAACAAAGTTTCTTTTGTCCCACTTTTTAGCACTTATATAAAACCAAGTATTTTATCCTAGAATAAACTGGTGACAAAAAAATAGTTTTTAAGCCACCACTTATAGGGTCTGACATAGAACTTCCTTTTTCCCTTATTGGGGATTCCTTCACCACACCCAGGAATAGAAGAAATATGAATATAAGAGACATGAAATACCTTGGGTGATCCTACTAATCTTGCACCAACTTTGATAGATTATCTCACAACCACTCTATAGAAGTGGAGTCCAAAGGAATAAACAGCTAGTGAAAAGTCATCAAAGACTCTACTCATACCCCCAATCCATTAAGGAATCCTAAAAGTCTAGATTAGGAATGTATAGAACCAACTGGATAAAATTATTTGTGTACTCGAACACTATTTCATCTCTTTACTAGAGCCTAGAAAATTCTATATCCATCAGTACCTTCACTTCATTATGAAAGAATTCTAAATGAACCATGCCCTAAAACCTTTCCAAGAATATTCCTTGTCTGGCTTAGTCTGAATAATATACTTCCACCACTTATAACTCGGAACCTCTAGTAGGATGGTTACAAAAATAACCTTAAGAGACACATAAATCTAAAGCTGAATAAAAATATCCTCAACCTTTAGTAACAAAACCAATTCATCCTAAGATTCTTTTTACCTAGAAAAATGATGAGGATTCATGTTTTAGAACTCTCATAAATAGTTCTCACATTAGGAAAAGAGAAAAAGAACAACAATCTCTAATAATGAAGCAAACAAAACAACCATCCCAAGAAGATCTTGATCAACCAAAGAATTCATTAAATCCAAATGGGGATATACTCTAAAAAAGAAACACAAACACCATCAAAATGGACTTCAAAACTCCATCCCCATGAGACATAAAATAGATCAATAAGTAATCTCAAGACATCATTTAAATAAAACTAAAATCCAATACTTTATAAATTCATAAAAATCCAACAATATGGACTTTTACTTCATTGAATAAGTGATCCAAAATCTCCTATTTAACCCAACATGGTTTTATCAAAACTTTATTTCTAAAATAACTTTCATTCATTAAAACGTCATTTTTACCCGTGAGGTTTTAAAAAACTCATCTAATAAAGAGAAACGTTAATTGTTTATGAAACCATTTAAACACAATTATATATTTTGGTAAAACATTTCTAACTGTCAAATATTTCAAAAGAATCTATTTTAAAAGTACATTCAACTTAAATCCTTTAAAAGATTCTAATTATTCTTTATTAATATCACTTTAAAACCTTGAAACTAATTAACATTATCCCTTTTTCTAATGGAATTGACAAAATTTCCAAAAATAGTATATCATTTTAAATCTAAAACATTTTAGACACTTTTCCAAATACAAATATCATTATAAAAGTATTCCCACAAGTATTCTTATTGTCCAACATATATTATGATGTCCCTTGAGCACTTAGATGGTCCTTGTAGAATTTAACTATCAAGCTTCACCCTCATCTCCAATGTTGTCTACAGGTGACTAAATATTTTCATAAGAGACTCGATCCAGAGATTTAAAACCTGATGGCCTCCCTCCCCATTAACTATGGGTGGGTAATTTATCTAAAACTCTATCTAGGTATCATACATCGAAGGGAAATTGTGATTAGTCAGTCTCAACATTGAACACAAGACTCATGAAATACTATCACAGAGCTGATCATCCATCAGATTCCTCATTGTTGTAGGAAGATCCAGCTAAACTATATGAGGTGTGTGCTATTTATTGTTCTCACACTGGAAAAAAAAAGATAACGTAGAATCATTTTCTCTATATGGGTCAAAACACTCATCAGATCATCAAGATCATAAAAATATCAAACTCTGAAGGACAAGTACAAAACAGAAAACCATAGATAAATGGTTTCATCAAATCTTTGTTGAGAAAGTTAATTACTCATATTTTAGTAGAAAATATTTTATTCTTATTTTTATCAATCATGTTATATAATTTTATATTCAATTAATGAATCCTTATAATTGAAAAATTAAGATAGGACTCCACTCTTATAGCACATAGAACCAAGTGATCATAGTTTTAGTCAAAAATCTTTTATTCTTTATTTTTAAAAGTGGTACTAGTTAGTTGACACTACTGATTGTGAGTCAAATTGTGCAGGTGTATTACTTATCAAAGGTATATTCATTTCTTGGAACTCTAGTAATAAAACATCAGTCACTTTGAGGACAATAGAATTTGAGTTTGTTTTAACATCTCAAGATGAAACACAAATCTTATGGGAGAATTCATATATGTTGAAAAAATAGGGTGAATATTTTATACCCAATTATAATAATATGTTATAATAAAACTTTCATCAACTTTTCAAAAATATAGTGAAATATTTTTATTCATGGAAAATTTTCATTGAGTACCACTTCATGGAGTAGAAGAGGGAACCTGGAGACATGTGACGAGGAGGTAGAATATTGATTTACATATTTTTTCTCATTTAGATCAATCTTGTAATTGGAGTTTGGGAATATATTTATACTTCATCCCTTTTTCATTTATATAATAATATTATAATATGGATAGCAGTATCACAAGAGTTGAATTTCAAGGATTCACCAAATGATAAAAATGTATTATGAACCATGTAAAACTCTTATGTCATGGTAATTTTGACACATGTAATGAATTTGGCATAATTCATTACCCTATTTAGTCATATTACCAATATTTATCTTCAATCAATTCAGTTTACCCTTAACACCTAGATTACTGAGAATGGGAAAGAGGATGATTGATGGACCTTCATGACTGGTGGTTTCTCGGGAGGATAGGGATTCTGATTCGGATTCCCCTATCAAGCCCAGTGAAGTGGAACTTGTGGAAGGATTATATCAGAGTCTCTTCAAAGAAAGGAAAGAACACCATCATAGACTCAGAGGGGTTCATCATGAACTATCGGAGGCCGCAGAAGAAAAAAGACTACTCCTCCTCACCTATCCCTCCTCTCACTATATTCTCAAGAAAAGGGGAGATCCCTTAGAAGGTTCTCAAGTAGGTGGTGAAAATTTATACAAAGGATCTTGATCCACTTGCAGGAAAATCATTTATTCAGATATTTCATATCATGTTGATTATCTATCTATCTATGTACTCTATCAGTTTCTCACTTTTCCTTAAAAGTGTTTTCTTAATTAAAAACATATAATTGTGGAATATTTCCCATTTAATAAAGGAAACCTCAAACTGTAGGAATTAAAGGCGTGTTTGGTTAGTTATATTTTATGACTAGGATCACAAGGAAAAATGTTTATCATAGTGGATTTGTTTATACAGATAGTGCACTGAGTTTCTAGAAATAATTACTTTAAAAATATCATGAATGATAAAAAAACTAGTCACATGCATAAGAACAGAAAGTATCCTCCCATCTGGGGAAGGGAGCACACTCTTAATGGTGTAATGAAATATGATGTGTGAAAATAGGTAGAATTGTTTATCAAGGACTAAAAATGGTGTGACAAAGATGTTTTTCCTTCCACAAGTGGTCTTGAGAACTCTTCTGATACAAATAGAACAAGGTACCTGAGTTAGTGTGGTGGTTAGGACTTGTAAGCATAGGCCGACTGGGATTCAAGGAAAGTTCCAAGAATATCATATATTATTTTAGGTCATCATGAGGTAATTATTTCTTTTTTGGGTATGATACTGATTTGAGTCTCAAGGAATCTAGTGGATTCCCTACTATAAGATATATGAGTACCAAGAGGACTGACATTTTTCACTTGGATGGTGAGAAATTTTTGAGATGGGGGTATTGTTCCCTAGTGACTAGAACCTTGTACCTATCTGGTGAGCTATGATATGGACCAAATGCCCTTGTAGTTATTTAATACACATTTTGGGTGACAAATTCCTACAAGTATAGTGATATATCTTAAGGAATAACAACACCTTGAGTAATAAGGTGTTGGAAGGAAAATATCATTTGAGCTAAACAAGTATGATAAACCAATTTATATTATTCAAATAAAACAAAAACTAACTAACCACAAAACAAACACCAACAAGTGACATATGGAAAACTCAAGCCAAATATAAACATGATATAAATAATCATCACTACTATTTGGTTTAGAATACAGCACACCTTTGTTGGAGGGGTTTTATTATAAAATCATGGAATTTCATTAGCACACAATTCATTTAATTTTATTTAACATTTATTCTAAAACTCATTCGGCACAAATCAAAGTCAATAAGTTAAGAAACTTGATCAACATAACTATCACTATGAGTTTTCACAGACAACACACCTCCATTAGAGAGGTTTTATTATAAAAACATGACTTTATTTATCAAATGAAACAATTATATTAAAGAACATATTTTCAAGATATGCAATTCAATATAATTAATCATAATTAAGAAAGAAGATAAATTCAATTTAAAGTAATCTTGAATTAAAGAGGCCAGGAGAGGGACCGTACCTCAAGGTGGAACCAAGCCATCCACTTCACCTCTTGGAGCTTTCTAACTAAAATTTGTTGCTCCCCCACTGGGTATATTCACCTTCACACACATTCAAGGACACCTAGCCCCTATGCACACAATTGCATGGCCATGAGCATGTGCAAGGGGATCCTTGCACATATGCTTATATGCATATACCAATCTCCACTCACCTGTGTATGCATTTATATATATATATATATATACATGGGCACACCTAGCTCCATACATGTATAATCACTGCCATAGTTGACTATACACATAATAGGGGAACCCACCTACATATACTTACTTACCTATGCACACGCAGGCGAGTCGCCCTTGACTTGGCGACTCGAAACCAACGAGAAGGGATCAACGCACTACACAAAGCATATTAGGAACCTTAAAACACAAAAAGGATTCTACAAAACTAGTGAGAAACCAACCAACGGCATTAAATCCTTAACTCGATTCACAGCGAAGAACTAAATCCACGTAAACCAACACAAAACGATCCAACGCCCTACCGAAAACATAATATAGAGGAAAAAACACTGAAAGCCCCAATACATGAGGTGTGAGATAAGTAATAACCATGTAATCTTATCTCGGATCAAAGCCTATGGGCTGAAACAATTTGAACCACTTTGGCCCCCTTCACAGAATAATACTACCCTATGTCCATAGAAAGCAGTAAAAGACCTAATTGGGTAATGCGATAAATAAAATAAAATAAAAACTAAACTAAAACATACTCGTCTTCTGTGACTATACACATGACCGCCCAACATATAAGAACCACAATGCCCCATGGGTCAAATCATGCTCCTACAAGAAAGAGAGAAATAGATCCATGTTTCAAAATGATACTATAAAATAGTACATTCATGTTAATTAAAAATTACTCTTCCTATTAATGGAATATAATTAGCTTGGCTCAAGTTTCATCTTATTTTGGTTTTGCTTGATAAAAGGGATGTGGTCTTATTATTCTTGTTTTTCATGTTTACATTTGAGATATTTATTTAAAATGATGCATGTATTTTCCATTATTATTTATGGTTTTAGTTCTTAGCCTATTGGCATGGGGCCTGCCCACATGAATAATTCTTGGAATGTAGGGTTCAGTTGACATTTCTGTGCTTTAATGTGATTGATGTCACTAACGATGAGGTCTCAACTATTTAAATTAAAAAAAACCAATATGGTGTTTTCCTATATAACTTATTGGAAGTATTATACACAATTGAACCATAATATTACTTCCAATTAATGGTATTATGGATCATATGGTGTGATTTTTCTTGATGATGACTACATAGTCTCTCCATTCAAGGGATGTATATTGACCCTTGGCGGGTCAGTAAAAGAACTAGTTATGTTGGTAATTAATCCCTTTTTATTTCATGTGAAAAAGTCGAGTTTTTTTTTTTTTTACGTTTTTCTGAAAAAATTTTTCTGAAAAACGGCCTAGGTCAAAATTTTTTTTAAAAATACGCTACAAAGGCGGCATCTGCGATGCCGCCTTTGTATTAGCGCACAAAGGCGGCATCTGCGATGCCGCCTTTGCTCCCCCGCGCCGCCTTTGGCCCGGATCGATGACATGGCAAAGGCGGCCGGGAGGAGGCCGCCTTTCGGCTCAGGGTAAGGCGAAAGGCGGCATCGCCGAAGCCGCCTTTGGCCATACGCAGAGGCGAAAGGCGGCTTCCGCGATGCCGCCTTTGCCTGAACTCCCTATAAAAGGGCGGCCACCCCCCCCCCCCCCCCTCTCCTCACTTCTTCATTGCAACCTCTCTCTCCAATTTGCTTTCTCTCTCTCTAAATTTTTTTTTTGCTGTGCGAGCTTTTACGAAGCTTCATTTAGAGGTATGTTTCTTTATTTAATTTAATGTTTTTATTTAATTAATTTAATTTTGTTTAGTTTTAAATCTTTCATTTGTTAAGCAGTTTAGGTAATTCTTAATATTTAGTTATTTAGTTTTTGTAATTAGTTATATATAGTTTTAAATAATTACTGTTAGGTAGTATAGATTAACTTAAGATTAACTTAAGATTAAGTATTTAGAAATTTTGGTAGCTTAAAGATTATGTGGTTATCTACGCAATTAAATTCCTGTCTGGATACAAACAAGTGGATGTGGCTCTGGCACAGATGTACATAGGGGTAAAACCCGAAAACACCGCTTCGAGCTAGACTCGAACGGGAACTGGTGCACGATAACGGGCCTTGCTGCATCCTGGTTTGACACTCCCGGGGAATATGCTTAAGATGATTCATATTTTCTTTATAAACTACTAAAATTTCTAAGAGAAGAAAAAACAAATCAGTATATTTATCAATGATAAATGATAAATATAATTTTATAGAATGAAATAAGGATATAAGAATTAACGAATTAAAGTTATTATTAGTTAATTATAAAATAATAGAATAAATAATGATTAGTTGTTATTAGTTAATTTTAGAATAATTAATAAATAACATAGGATTAAAACATGAATTAATATAATGATTAGCTAACGATACTAATGATCTGTATATTTATCAATGATAAATGATAAGTATAATGTTATAGAACCAAATAAGGACATAAGAATTAACAAATTAAAGTTATTATTAGTTAATTATAGAATAATAGAATAATTAACGATTAGTTATTATTAGTTAATTTTAGAATAATTAATAAATAACATAGGATTAAAACATGAATTCATATAATGATTAACTAACGATACTAATGAACATATAAAGTGAAATGAAGAAGAACAAACAAACTAAATAAAAAGGCGCTCTAAAATTACATTCTAATAAATATCATATGGTGAAACATCAGTAGCATAGTTTATGGTATAGAAAGGCGCAATAAAATTACATTATAATAAACATCATATCGTCGAACATAATTGTTAATATTTTGTTATACTATCATAATTTTGATGAAAGAACACATTTTTGACGTAGAGAGCCATGTATGCCTGTGTGTACTGTTATGGGGAGATTATTCAAACTGAGCAAGGAGCTTCTTACAGTACACAACCAATTACGGTGGTTAGTACAGTGGATTGTGTTACCATAAGTGACCTTCAAGAGAGAATTCATGTTTCCTTAAATTTGGGACCCGATCAAGAGATAATGTCTATGAGCTATAGACATTTGCAATTTCCAACAACAATGTGGCATATAGCTTGTCCATTGGTTGCTGATGCGCAGTGGGTCCAAGCAGTTAATTTATTTTCTCAACGGTTAGATGGTACCATGATGGAGTTATACGTTGTTGTTGCTACTGTACAACAACAACGTCCATTTGTACAAAGACGTAGAAATACAAGAGTTGTTGAAGACAGTCTACCTCATGACATTGAGCCTATTCCAAATGATGCAGCAGAAGAGGACAACCTAAATGATCTTCCGGATATACATGTCAATCCGACTTCTGATGAGGAGTTTCGTAATGATGGATCGGATGGCGACAACAGTGCTGATGAGGAGGGACCAACAAAAGATAGAGAGGAGGTTTTGAGAAATGCAGTTGTTGTACATCAACCTCGGTCAATAAATCATCCACCATTATTTTCATCTTGGTCAGAAGCAATGACACGTGTGCCTGAATTCGATAATACTGTTCTCACACCGGCAACTGAGTTCCCTGGAGTTGTACCAGATAGGTTTAGTGAGGTGGACAAAACCTTATATATTGGAAGGAATTTTCCCAGTAAAGATGCCTTAAAAAGCACGTTAAAGAGATTTCATATTGAGAGAAATCTATTCCCTATACCCTTCTATCAAAATAATAAAACCTAAACATTAAAATATAAACCCTATCCCTGAAATCATAACCAAAACCTTAAAACCAAACCATAAAAATTCTAAAACCTAGACCCAAAACCCTATATCTGAAACCCTAATCACTAAACCCTAAAACCTAAAAGTTGAAAACCGAACCCAAAAACATATTACCCATACCCTAATATAAAAAATCTAAAACCTAAACCTTAAAAGATAAACCCTACCCCTGAAATCCGAAACCAAAACCCCAATACTGAAGAAAAAAAATCCAAAATCATGGAGCCATAACACTATATATGAAACCCTAATACCTGAACTCTAAAACCCAAAAGCTGACCCCTGAACCTAAAAACCTATTCCTTATACCCTACTCTCAAAATAACAAACCCTAAAACATAAAACCTAAACCCAATCCCTGAAATTATAAACCTAAACACAAAAACCATAACAAAAAAATCCTAAAACCTAGACCCAAAACCCAATATCTGAAACCCTAATCTCTAAACCCTAATGCCTCAATTCCAAAACCCGAACCCAAAGACATCTTCCCCATAACCTAATCTCAAAATTATAAACACTAAACCTAAGAACATAAACCCTACCCCTGAAATCACAAATCGAAACCCCAAAACTGAACACAAAATCCTAAATCCTCGACCCAAAACACCATAGCTGAAACCCTAATACATGTACTCTAAGACCTAAAACCTGACCCCTGAACCTAAAAACCTATTCCCTATACCCTAATCTAAAAATAATAAACCATAAACATCAAAACCTAAACCCTAACCCTGAAATCATAAACCTAAACCTGAAAACCCTACCAAAAAACTCCTAAAAACTAGACCCAAAACCTAAAACAAAAACCCTAATCTCTAAACCGTAAAACATAAAAGCTGAACCCCGAACCCAACAACATCTTACCCATAACCTAATCTTAAAGTTATAAACCCTAAAACTTAAATGATAAACCCTACCCCTTGAATCATAAACATAACCCCCAAACTGAACAAACAGAATCCAAAATCCTGGACCCAAAACGCTATATCCGAAACCTTAATACCAAAACTCCAAAACCTAAAATCTGACCCATGAACCTAAAAACCTATTCACTGTACCCTAATATCAAAAATAATAAATCATAAACCCTAAAACCTAAACCCTAAACCTGAAATCATAAACTTAAACCCAAAAACCATACCAAAACAATCCTAAAACCTAAACCCCAAACCCTATATCCGAAACCCTAATCTCTAAACCCTAAATCCTAAAGGCTGAACCCTGAACCCAAAAAAATATTCCCCAAAACCTAATATCAAAATTCTAAACCCTAAACCTTAAAACATAAACCCTACCCCTCAAATCATAAACCAAAACCCCAAAACCGAACAGAAAAAAACCTAAATCCTGGACCCAAAACACTCTATCTGAATCACTAATACCTGAACTTTAAAACCTAAAAGATGACCCCTAAACCTAAAAAACTATCCCCTATAACCTACTCTCAAAATAATAAAACCTAAACAACAAAACCTAAACCCTATCCCTGAAATCATAAACCAAAACCTGAAAACCATACAAAAAAAATCCCAAAACCTAGACTGAAAACCTTAAATATGAAACCCTAATCACTAACCCTAAAACCTAAAAGCTGAAACCTGAACCCAAAAACATATTCCGTATACCCTAATTTAAAAATTGTAAACCCTAAACCTTAAAACATAAACCCTACCCCTGAAATCATAAACCAAAACCCCAAAAACGAAGAAAAAAAATCCAAAATCCTCGACCCATAACACTATATCTGAAACCCCCATATTGAATACATACAATTAGATAAATTCTAAAAACATCATTACTAATTGACATGGTTTATCTTAATCCAATCCATAAGTAGTTAATCACAAAGCTCCCCCAAAATATGTGTAACCAAATTCAAGACTCAATATTTTAGATAACATAACTTATTTCATATTAATATTCATGCTTTCAAGAAATAACTTTGAATATGAAATAATAGAATTTATTTCAAAACTCCGAAAGCGGAACACTTAACCCATATTGAAATGTGTATGTCAGTTAACCCATTAATGTTATATTTACATTTTACACTTACGACTCATTTTCTTTGTTTATATGCAGATGGATGATACCATACTACTCACTCAGCAGCCTACCCATATTTCGCAGGCCGTGTTAGAGGGTCATCCAGATCGATTTGTGAAGGTGCGTCGAGCGCACCATTTTCATCACATGGAGCCTCCACATGCCATTAGACCTTACTTGCGCCGTGCTGGCTTCTATGGCCTTGCCGTATCAGATTTCACATTTGTAGATCATTACCTACTTGCTGCCCTCGTTGAGAGATGGAGACCAGAGACACACACATTCCACTTGCCTGAGGGGGAGATGACCATCACCCTCGAGGATGTCGCAGTTCTTCTCGGTCTTCCTATCCAGGGGAGACCCGTTATTGGACCCACTCGTGCAGCTTGGCCAGACCTTGCTCAACGCTTGTTAGGCGTTGATATTTTGTCCGACCGTAGGGCTACAGATGGATCGTCCATATCTATGCGTTGGTTGGAGTCGCAGATTCCACATTTACAGGATGATGATGATGAGCAGACCGTCATGCGTTACGCCCGTGCATATATCTTACGACTCATTGGTGGGACCATGTGTACTGATCACTCGGGGATGCACGTGCATATGATGTATCTACCCCTACTAGAGGACTTTGATCGGGCTGGGACGTACAGTTGGGGATCAGCCTGCTTGGCATACACGTACAGATCATTATGCAGACTATCCCATAGGGACCGTACAGGTCTTGGAGGATGCGTCATCCTTATTCAGATGTGGGCATGGGAGCGCATCCCATCATTCCGCCCTGACCTTGCTGGTCCACCGGTCGAGATGGAGGTGCTGCATGACGCTCCGCGTGGACGCTGGTATGATAAGTCATTTCTATTGGTTTTTTATTCTACTATGAGTTATTGACTATAATTTCTCATTATTTGTCATTATCGTTGTATTTTACAGGTGGTGTCAGCGACACAATTTCGACGTGGTTCCGAGACAGCATTTGGGCGTATATCGGCTACAGTTGGACTGTCTCTTACCTGATCAGGTATGTATATACAATCTATCACTGTCTAACATTTTTAATAATAACATCAATTTTGGTTTTTAGTTGGGTGTTTTTTTTGACAAAATCACTTGTCATTTCAGATTTCATGGCTTCCATACTGGAGTATTATGGACCAGTTGCCAGCATACTGCACTGTTGGTCTTGAGGATGCTATGGCTGTAGTGCCCCTCATTCACTTTCATATTATTGAGTGGCAGCAGCCTGACAGGGTCATGCGCCAATTTTTTCGTACTCAGCCGATTCCATTACCATCTAGACAGACAGACAAGCTTCATGGGATGAAGCTGACAGGGAGGCAGGATGATGACTGGTCCCAAGTACATGCGAGTTTTATCGACTGCTGGCACAGACGTGCAGAGTTACGTATTCAAGGTGTTCCTACAAATCGATTCTCTCTTTCAGAGCAGGTTGACTATGCGCCCTGGTATAGACTAAAATCTATACTGTATCTTACCCAAGCTGGCATAGAGATGCAGAGGATGGTAAGTTAATAAATTCCTATTACTTTGTTTATTGAATTATTTTCTAATTCCATTTGAATCTATTTACAGGGAAGTCACACAGAGCAGCTTGTTCGCATGAGCGATGAAGAGGAGGAGGGGGTCTTTAGCCGGGCAGCCGTCCATGCTACAGCGCTGGAGGCGAGGGCATCTTTTCATGCATTTTCCGAGAGCATCTTCACGCGTCTGGCTCGGAGACAGGAGGTTCCTGCCCCAGAGGAACATCCTCCAGCTGCTGCTGGTGCTGAGGAGCCACGACCACGGCGACGTAGACAGCGTCGTGCTGCACGTGAGGCATCGCCTGTTCCACAGGCAGAGGTCGGGCCTCTAGTAGTCCAGGATCAGCCTATTCAGGATGTGCCTCAGGTGGCATGGGATCCGTCTTTCCTGACAGGATATCCGCAGTTCTCTCCATCTTGGGTTCCAGATCCTTCCCAGCCTTGGATTCTAGAGCCGTCGTCGTCTTGGGGTATAGCTCCATCACAGGCTTCGTTCCCCTCTGCGATGGAGGCAGGTCCTTCTACCACCCTAGTGGGAGAAGGATCTGGATGGCAGTACGAGATGCAGTTGACAGCTCCTCCAACTGACACACAGATGGAGGATGCGACAGTCGACGTTTCAGTGCCCGAGGATCAGCCTTCTCCAGGTCATCAGACTCCACTGCGCACTCGACGCGGACGTCCTATTCGCAGACCACCATGTGGGACAGAATCTCCTCGCCACAGACATATGCATTGATTGTACATTATTGTTTACATGTTTTATGTGTACTGAAATCAAAATACTATTTTTACTTGTTGGTCAGAGTGGAATCTCAGGAGGGGGTAAATTAGGTTTTATTTATATATATTTATATAACCATACGAACATAATAATAAAACATTAATAATTACTAATTACCTAATTACAGATTATATAATTAATAATTCTATTACTAATTAACTATTTAATTAGTATATAATTAATATTTACAAAAAAATGTTAATGAAAAATAATTTATAAGCTTTCAAAACCGCCTACTTGAAACTTAAAAATGTTTCAAGTACGTGACTTTGAAAGACTGTAAAATATAAACTATAAAACGAATATAATTGAAACTTTAAACATTGATTAAACATATAATAAATAGTTGAAAACAAAAGAAATTTCTAAAAAAAAGTTGATGAAAAGAAATTTATAAGCTTTCAAAACCGCATACTTGAAACTTAAAATTTTTCAAGTACGTGACTTTGAAAGACCATAAAACATAAAATAGAAGACCAATATAAATGAAACTTAAAACATGGATTAAACATATAAAAAATAGTTTAAAACAAAAGCAATTTACAAAAAAATGTTAATGAAAAATAATTTATAAGCTTTCAAAACCGCCTACTTGAAACTTAAAAATGTTTCAAGTACGTGACTTTGAAAGACTGTAAAATATAAACTATAAAACGAATATAATTGAAACTTTAAACATTGATTAAACATATAATAAATAGTTGAAAACAAAAGAAATTTCTAAAAAAAAGTTGATGAAAAGAAATTTATAAGCTTTCAAAACCGCATACTTGAAACTTAAAATTTTTCAAGTACGTGACTTTGAAAGACCATAAAACATAAAATAGAAGACCAATATAAATGAAACTTAAAACATGGATTAAACATATAAAAAATAGTTTAAAACAAAAGCAATTTACAAAAAAATGTTAATGAAAAATAATTTATAAGCTTTCAAAACCGCCTACTTGAAACTTAAAAATGTTTCAAGTACGTGACTTTGAAAGATTGTAAAATATAAACTATAAAACGAATATAATTGAAACTTTAAACATTGATTAAACATATAATAAATAGTTGAAAACAAAAGAAATTTCTAAAAAAAAGTTGATGAAAAGAAATTTATAAGCTTTCAAAACCGCATACTTGAAACTTAAAATTTTTCAAGTACGTGACTTTGAAAGACCATAAAACATAAAATAGAAGACCAATATAAATGAAACTTAAAACATGGATTAAACATATAAAAAATAGTTTAAAACAAAAGCAATTTACAAAAAAATGTTAATGAAAAATAATTTATAAGCTTTCAAAACCGCCTACTTGAAACTTAAAAAATGTTTCAAGTATGTGACTTTGAAAGATTATAATTATATTACTAATTAACTAATTAATTATTATATAATTAATAGTTATATTAATAATTAACTAATTAATTATTATATAAGTAATAATTAATGAGTAATAATTAATAATTAATAATTTAATGAATAGTTATAATTAATATTTATATTACTAATTAACTAATTAATAATTACTAATTACTTATTAATAATTATTAATTACTAATTACTAATTATAATGAATAATTATAATAAATATTTATATTACTAATTAGCTAATTAATAATTAATAATTACTAATTAATTAGTTAGAATTATTAATTGTATTTCTAATTAACTAAATATTTATTATATATGTAATAATTATATTAATAATTAATTATTATATAATTAATGATAATATTACTAATTAACTAATTAATTATGACATATTTAATTATTAATAATTACTAATTAATAATTAAAAATTATAATGAATAAATGTAATTAAAAATTATAATGAATAAATGTAATTAAAAAATAAAAATATATATTTTTAAGAGAAAGGCGGCATCCGCGATGCCGCCTTTCACCCGCAGCGCAAAGGCGGCATCGCAGATGCCGCCTTGCCCCGAAATGCAAAGGCGGCATCCCGGATGCCGCCTTTGAGGTGCAGTTTTAAAATTTGTTTTGCCGGAACCGTTTTCTGGCAAATTTTTTTTTTTAAAAACGTAAACAAAAAAAAAACCCGAAAAAGTCTAATAACTCATTGTGTTGCCAAAACCTAGGATTATCGGGGATGAGCCCGTAAGGGGCCTTGCTATGCTAGGGTTCCCCTTTCACCGCCATCTTCTCTCAGGTTGTCTACAGCCCCCTCGTTGGCGTTTCTTCTTGGCAGATCATGAATGTGGGGCAGTGTGAGGGTTCGTGTTTCAGGTTTAATCAATAGTTCATGATTGCGGAGTCGTCGGTCCGTGATCCAGCTTCAGTGGTGTCGTTAGGCCGAGATCCAGCTCCTACGGTGACGTTGGTCCGAGATCTGGAACGAGGGTTCAAGATCTAGGTTCCCGCATCGGCGACGATATGATCCATGCTTCTGCGGTGTCTATTCCTTGATTCTTCCACGGCATCGTCGGTCTGAGGTGGAAGGTCAGCATCGGTTGCAAAGACGTCAGTAAACGCCAACAGATTTTGTGGGCTCGGCCGTCTCCATGGCGGCGTGGTGAAGGTCTTGCAGTCTCTTTCAGCCTTCTTCAGCCTGTGTGTTTCGGCCGCATTCTCAGAGATAAGAGTGCGATTTGGGTAGTTTTGGTGGCCTCCTTGAGTATGATTGATGGTGGTAATGAGATTTTTCTATTTTTCAGAGGGGCCTTCTTCTAGAGTTGGTTCTGGTGCTCGGGAGGCCTCCTTGGTTGTGATGGCTTCCGATATTTGTTTTTTTTACTTCATGAATCTTCTACTACATTGAATATTCTTCTGCTATGAATCTGATTCTTTCTGCAATGATGCTTCTTGTCATGAATCTACTTCTTGTTGGGATTTTTCCTCATTATGTGATTTTTTTTTGCGAGTGTGTGAATTTGATTTTGTGGTGTTTTATCTGTGTGTCTACGATCTGTGGTCTGAGGGTCTATGATCCTAGGTCTTCTTCAAAGGCATCTCCAAATGAGGTTTAGAGCTGAGAGTTTTCTCCGGGACATTTCTATCTGGAATTGGATGTTTGAGATGGTAAGGATTTTTCTATCAGTACCAGGCACATGAATTTTTTCATGGGACAACTAACTGAGCAGCGATGGGTAGGTGGAAGCTAGACTTAATGTTTTATTGGTGTGGAGGGGCTTTACTTTTTTGAAATTGATCTGTTTTTATGGCTTTTTGGCCTTGGGGGCATGGTTAAATGTCTTAATCTCTTGATTTCATGTTGGTTCCCCCTTATCTCTTAAAAGGGGTTTATGATAATAATAAAACAATAATTTTTAGTCAGTCACAAATAACCTATATGATGTTTTCCTATATCACTTTTTGGTGGAATTCTACCGAACCAAATCATTTATCTATTGTTTTACATGATACAAATCACCATATAATTATGTCATTATATGTTCGTTGATGGTACCTAATATTTGAGTGGGTGGTCTAGTATATCGATTCTCAAT
This sequence comes from Viscum album, assembly GCA_963277665.1. Taxonomy (NCBI): domain Eukaryota; kingdom Viridiplantae; phylum Streptophyta; class Magnoliopsida; order Santalales; family Viscaceae; genus Viscum; species Viscum album. The sequence continues at coordinate 1,210,006,918 of OY728166.1, forward strand.
AAGGATGGGTGCTTGAAATTGGGTGATCTACCGATGGAATTAGACTAATTGTAAGTGTGGAAATTTATATGATCTACTGATGCCTTTTAGTAATTTAACGTCATGATCGAAAGATGTGATATCACGTTGGTGGGTGGGACTGAGCATTTCTAGGTTAATTCAACTAGAGTATGAAAGACCAGCATTTTTATATAAGACTAGTTATGGTAAGGTTGGAACTGTATTGAGATAGTTAATAGACCGTTGGGAATATATTATCGATAGGTGATTCCTATGATGCAAACCACCATTTGTTGGAATTGATATGTGGGATCCTTGTATTATGGTGGGGATCACCATATGTTTGGGGATGAGTGGTTTATGATACAATGTTTTCTTAGGATAGATGGGTGTGATTTCGTGTTGTATCGATATTAACTATGGTGATGAGTAGAGATTTTGATGTTTGGTGAATACTGGGCATTGGTGTTTGTAGTTACAGAGCCAAAAAACATTTTATATTACAAGATAAGATCCAATGAGTTATATATAAATTAATTATATAAGTAGGTAAATATTGATGGCTACATTATCACCATATAATATAGGAAATCCTTGAACATCTCTCTATAGTTTGTGCATGTTGTTCATATGAATCTGATATGTGGTATCACCATGTATGGGATGTATACCTCCACCAGTACCACCTCCAACACATAAAATTCCATCACATTCTAAAGGACTTCTCTCAAAGAATACATACAAGAGGAAATGTGTGAGGTAGTCAGCTAAGAAACCTCACCCAAAGTCATCAAGTAGTGTGTTTTCTGACTCTAATCGTCAAATTTCTTAAGTATCTCTTCCTGTGTAAATAAATTATTAAGAACCTCTATAGACCCTTAAACACTAACATGATTATCCATTCATAGATTGTGAAGGTATTGATTATAACTATGTTCCATGGGATTCATGGACTCTAAGGATGGTAAATGAAGGGATATATATTAACATAGTAGACCTATAGATATGGTGTTCACAAGCCGCCTAGGTTTAGAGAAGGTTCTTTAGTGATTTTATGGAAATGAAATCACCCTGTCACTGGGTCTCCAAGTGGATAAGATATCGATTGGGATATGAGTGGTCTAACATGTATTTAAATTGGGATGATATGTGTATGGAATAGAAGAGGGTTTAGATCAAGTAAAATATTCCTAATAGGATTGGGTCTTGTAGTGATAGGTGTGGCAATTGTACTTCTAGCATTTGATGAGGAAATACTTATGAGGGTGGATTGGAATCTTGGTGGGTTCTTAGAGTGGGATGGTCCCTCTGAGTCTATAAAATGTATTATGAAAGGTTTTACGCCATTTTATGATTCAAGAGTTCAACTAAAGAGATGAAGGATGAGATTCTAGTGTGGGTATTGGGTATTGTCAGACAGATTGGCATTATAATTCCAAGAGTCTTGGTGTGATTTAGCTTAGGATGGAACCTGGTTAATGGGGCTGGGTTATAATAAATGATTTTGATGAGGTTCTTGACCGGATTATTGAGAATATAATTAAGGAATGGTCAACATGCTAAGAGAAGACTATAGTGTGTGGGATGAGGATTATGGTCAGTGAGTAGTGACTATGACAGGTTCCGAGGGACCCTAGAGGATTCCCATGTGGATGAGATAAGAATGTAGATGGTTTCAACATGGTGTAATTTTTTGACTAGGATAATCATGAGGTGAATAATCCTCTTTTTCTAGTTGGATGATGACATGTGCATTGAGGCATGGGATAATCCTCAAGAGATGAGTCTAGACTATGTGACTGAGAGGATATACTAGGATATGTTTGATAGGATTGGGTGAGTGGCCAACCCATGCGAGGATAATACGATGTATGGAGACACTTGGAGACACTTCAGGTTATTTATGCTATCTCATGGAGACACTTAGGGTTATTTCCTGACTCCAATATACTCTAGAAATGTTCCCACACAATGTTTTAGAAAAACAATTACATCTCATGGAAGACCCCAAGGCTACTCTAGCTTCCAATGTTTCCTCACACTCACACCTCATGATATTACAGTATACAAGTGATCTATATCAACTATTCAGGATAGAATCACTACCCTCCATCTGTAGAAAGCAGTAAAAGACCTAAGTGGTCAATGCGATAAAGAAAATAAAATAAAAACTAAACAAAAACATACCTATATCATGTGACTATACATGTCACCACCCAATATATAAGAACCACAATGCCCCATGGGTCAAATCATGTTCCTGCAGGAAGGGGGGAAATAGTTCCATTAAATAATCTCTTCATTTTTCATTATGTTCATTATATAGAACATTGTTGGAAACACCAGACTAGTACACTTAGCCAATGAATATTCACCTATGTTACATTAGTTGAGCTGGAGATTGTACACATAACCCTATTCACTATGGAAAGAACCTCACAGGGACCACAATCAATGTTTAGTAGTTGATCCTGATCTTGAACATGGTCGAGCACCAATCCATGAACCAGATGGTCTACTTGGTCATGAGGGTGTAAACCATTTCATTTTACTATACTAAGAATAATTGTGTTGGTATCTTTTCTACCATCAATGGGAATTTCTCAAGGCTTGAGTGACAATCGACTTTAGTTCCTAATTTAATGGGCCCTCAACTATCAGTAGATGTCAAGGGGTGTATCCCATGGGTGTCTTATGGTGTGTAGTGTCAATATATGATTTCTTTGGTGCTTCTGTATTGTGAGAAATGTGTATTTCATGGTCAGTTTTATAAATACATTGGTCAATTGGAAAATACACCCATAGTCAATAGATACATACCCACTTTTGATAGATAATACCATCCAAATAACCAACTCAGAAATCTGAGACCAACATTTTACTTTACTAATTCCAATTAATTAATATATGCAGCACCAACTTATGTTTTATGAACCAATCAATTAAAGGGAAAGAAACTCCTCACAATAACCCATAAAATTTCATATAGCACGACTCTCCTCCAATTAACCCACATCATTGCACATCTTAATGACAATACAACCTAATCAAATATATATCATTACTAAAAAAAATCCAACACAATATCAGGTCTAATAGGGGTATATAGAAGAAAATATGAGTTTTAAAAAAAATACTGAACCTTTTATTGAATGCATTGTTATAATGAATGTTTTACAACTTGTGAATCTAATCCTACATTTCTAAAAGACTCTATTTTGAAAACAATCACAATTTACCCAATATTTCACCATACCATGATTTGGTTACTTCCCAAAACTCTAGAAAATTCACGATTAATATGAATGGTTATCCTAACTATGAACCTAACAGTGCATTCCATGTTTCCTCATTTTTTTAAAAAGAAGACTAATTATTACCTAGAAGTATCGATCAAGAACCCTCAATAAATTTGGGAGAAATGGAAGGAGGAGAGGGAGCTGGGAGAGGGGGGCATCGTGCGGGGTGTTTTGCCATGGGGGGTCTCGTGCATGACTAGAGAGGGGGTCGGGGGATGTCGGAGGAGGAGAGGGAGCCAAGAGGGGAGGGGGATGTAGCCAAGAGAGGGACCCAAGAGGGGAGGGGGGAACGTCTCCAGGAGCCGAGAGGGGAGGGGGACGTCGTCATCGGAGAGGGTGCCGAGAGGGGAAGGGGGACCGTCGCTGGAGGAGAGGGACCTGAGAGGGGCTGGGGGCCGGGAGGCGGAGGTGGAGGCTAGGAGGTTGAGGAGGTGGAGGTTGTGGAGGGGAGGATAGGGTTAGGAGGTCGAGGTCGGGGAGGGTCCATGCGGGGGATGAAAAATCAGGAGGGATCCCTAAAACATAAAATCAGGAGACTTTTTTCCCAACAGTTAATAAAAACCATAGGTAATATTTTTATTTCCCAATGGTTTAACAAAAACATTAGGAAAACCCAACATATAATTACCTATACCAATGATTCTATTGAACTATTAGTATAGCTTCTTTATCCCAGCGGTTTATTCAAACTGTTGGGAAAAAGTGTTGGTATAGGTCAGCTTTCTAGTAGTGCTTCTTAGTGGTATCCCGTACCAACTCTGGACCCATGAGTGCCGACTCCCCTAGGTCTATCTAGAATAGAGTTGATTTTCAGGGCCTCTCATACATGGCCTCAAATGGTACCATGCCAATGGTGGAGTGATGGCAATTATTGTATGCAAACTCCACTAGTGGTAGGTGGTCCTCCCACCTGCAACCAAAATCAAGGAAATGAACACAAAGCATGTCCTCCAATGTCTATATGGTCTGCTCCATCTGACCATCTGTGTAAAGACCCGAAAATTTCAAGGAAATTTTTTTCTTAATTTTCTTTGGAATTTTACAAGAACGCAGTTTCTGACGGCGCCTGATTCCGAGGCCGGTGTGCCCAGAATCATTTTCCGAAGTTTGGCTCGGGTACGTTCAGTGAACAGACGAGTGGGTTTTTCTAACTTTTGAACCGGTGCTCGGAATCGAATTCTGAGGGCACCGATGGAACCGTAGCGCCGGTAATTGCTTAAGAACGCCATTTCCAGAGTTGCGTTTTCACGAGAGAAGATGATAAAAATTGTGGAAGTTTAAATTATAAATTAACTACAATTTTTATTTTCTTTTAGTGGTTTAAGGCTTTGGGTGGAAGTTGGGTAACTACCCAACTTCCCAAGAGAGGTTATGAGGGTGGTGGGGCCCACACGAACCCCACCCCTTCATATACTTCAACCCCCCTCAACTCACCATTAACTCTTGATAACTTAAACATTAATAACTTATGTTACTAATTAAGTGAGTTAAGTGTGGATTTTTAAATTTCAAACTCTTGAAATTCAAAAGTTATGTTATGTTAATAAAATAAGAGGTGAGCTTATTTTATTTTGGGTTAGTTTCTTGTGGTGGAGTCTTGGGGAGAAAATGGCTAAGGATTGAAGAGTTTTTTCATCTCCTTCGTCGAAGAACGCAAAGAACGTGAAGAACGCCGGATTCCTTGGAGGTCGACGTCTCCTTCCACGATGCCTCTTACCGCGACGCCGACAACGTCTTCTTTCGCGACGTCTCTTTCCGCGACGAATCCTCGTTCGACGAACCTCCGTTCAAGCAACGTCGAGGTAGGGAATTGTTTTGTAAATATTAATGAACCCCATGTTACTTCCTTCTAAATCAAAGAACGCGGATCAACTAAACATCAAGTTGATCCGTGAAGAATATGTTGCGGGTTGGGAATTCTTGTTTGCGGGAAAACTGTAGGGGTTTATTTATTTAATTTGTTCGTGATTATTACCTTGACGTTCTTCATGAAATATGACAAATTGCTATCAATTAACGATAGGGGGTCAGACTGCACAAACACGGCCGACCCTCCTCCTTATCCATGTTGGTTTCTTTTGCGGATTGAAACGGGAATAGCGCGGTGCCGTCGCATCACACGGAATCGTGCGGCAAGGAATGCGCGACGTCATCGCACCGCGCCGTGAAAACGAACAAGGATGCGACGTCGTCGCGCCGCGTCGGAGAAACCTGAAGACATCCGCGGACGGAGTCGGGCCACGGTGAAGGGGCGCGACGCCATCGCGTCGCATCGGAGAACCACGAGGACGGCGCGATTTTGTTGATTGACGTGCGGATAGGCAGGCGACGAAAAACGGGGCCGCAAGGTTATTTTGAAGCTTCCGCAGTAAAGTTCGAGACCCGAGATGAACGCCGACACAGACGGTTTTGAAAACGGACCACCGGAGCAACTCCGGTGGCCCGCGGAAAACCAGGATGCGCGGGTCGCCGGCGCGGCGCCGCCGGCGACCGGGGGTGGCGGCCAGAGCCGTCCGGCCGCCAGGAGGCGGCGGCGCCCGAGCGCGCCGCCGGAGGAATCAACCACCGCGGCTTGCCGCGGAGGTGCGGCATGGGGGATCCCGCGGCCGCGCGGGATCCCGGAGGATTGGCGGCGGTGCATACCGCCGCCGGCTTCAATCAACGGTGAGGCCCCCCCCCGCTCCGCGGCTTCCGCTCGGCCACGCTAGTCGAGCCGCGGCTGGCCGGTCGGGCCGGACCCAGACCCGGGTCAGGTCGACCCGGTTTGGGCCGACCCAGGGGGGGATTGGGCCGGGCCGGGCCGGGCCCAGATCCCCCATTTCGGTTTGTTTTCGATCGAACACCCATAACTTGGGCTACGGACCTCCGATCGACGCACCGTCAGCGGCGATGCGATCCTTGGACCGAGACGGTCTTTTTGACATATCGCACTCAAGGTTTCGGAATACTTTGGATTCGGCCGGGTTGGTTCGTGCACGGAACCAACCGGGCCCTCGGAGCGGAAACGCTCATAACTTGAACTCTGGACGTCCGATTGATGTGCTGTCGACTTTGATGAATTCCTTTAAGTGAGACGGATCTTTTGGCTTAATCCGCTCGAGGTTCGGATGCCGTCAGAGTGCGGTCGGGTTGGTTCACTCACGAAACCAACCGGGCCCCTAGAACCAAAAAGCCAATAACTCACAGACCGGGCGTCCGATTGACGCACCGTCTGTCTCGTTGAATTCCTCTTGATGAGACGAAACTTTTGGCATTCTTCTCCCGAGTTTCGGTTGCTGTTGGATAGTGTCCGGGTTGGATTGTACCCGAAATCCAACCGGGCCCTTGGAACGGAAAAGCTGATATCATTCAGACTGGACGTCCGTTTGACGAACCGTCAGCGGCGTTGGTGATCACGTTGAGAAATGGTCCCTATGAGTATAACCTATGAGAGTTCGGGGTACAGTTGAGATACGGCCGGGTTGGTTCGCTCACGAAACCAACCGGGCCCCTAGGACGAAAAGGCTAATAACTCACAGACCGGGCGTCCAATTGACGCGCCGACTGTTGCGTTGAGACCCCTATGACAAGGCGGACCTTTGAGATACTTCTTCGTGGGACTTTGAGATACTTGGAGTATCGACCTATAGCTCGTGGAGCAAACCCTCCCAGAGACGAGCATGCGGAGTACGGAGACCGTGTAGCCGACTGAGACCTGACGACTGCTTGACCGACTCAACTTGGAGTGAGTCGACTAGCCTAGTGGACGGAGCACTACTTTTTTTGGGTGCAGACCCATGGCGGACGGAGCACTACCTGTGTGACAGTGCAGACCCGCGGTACTCGTCCGGAGAGTACCTCAGCAGGCTACTAGGGGGTGTGCACTACTGTGTTTGGGTGACATACCTCAGCGGGAAGCACTACTGTGTTTGGGTGGCTGACCCGCGGTACTCGACAGGAGGAGTACCTCAGCAGTCTTAGGTTAGTGAGCAGTACCTCGGAGTCATGACAGGACCACTGTACACTCCAGAGATGGGGCTCTTCAGCAGTTACAATTTCGATAATGAAAATCCTGGTTTGAGCTGAGACTTTTGACCTTTGTGTTTACCTCATGATTGAGATGGGTCACTTGATAACTTAGGTATATGTATGGGCATATACCTAGGTAGTGGTTATCCGTTAATTTCATGATCTTGGTGTTTTCCTCATGATTGAGATGGGTTACTTGATAACTTAGGTATATGCATGACATATACCTAAGTAGAGGTTATCTGTTGAGATCTTCTTTGTGGTTATCCATGTTGGTTTTAGTGAGACCTTGAGGGTCTCGGGGTCCCTACTGAGTATCATTATACTCACCCCTGCACAGTCTATGCCTGCACCTCGTTGTGTTGGTTGCAGACGACAGACAGTGCTGACGGAGGCTGAGTGTTCGAGGACTGGATAGTACCCGGAGGTGGACTACACGACGAGTCAGTATCCGGAGGTGGACTTCACGGCGAGACGACACTCGGAGGAGGTTGACGAGCGAGAGCGTTGTGGAGGCTATCTGTACCTACCCTTCAGGTAGGATCCGAGGAGGACGACCCAAGAGCCGCTTCCCTTCTTCCAGCTGTTGTCTTTTTCTATTGTACTTTGTTCAGTTGTAGTTGTACTTTCAGTTGGGTTTGTATTCTGGCTCATTTACCTTTCAGCACTTCCCTTTGTACTTAGTGTTTTACTTCCTCTTGTACTCTGTGATGTTTTGTTTACTTTTATAAAGTCAATTCCTTCCCAGTTATCAGGATTTACACCTTTGGTGCTAGTCGCCAGCCCCTGGCCTATGGAAGGCGGGCTTGGGGTAGTTACGGCACGGGCCCCGAGGATGGGTCGTGACAAATTGGTATCAAAGGAGTCGGTTATACCGCAGAACTAATAACTCTGATATTTTTTTTCTTTCTGTGAAGCAATAGTGTTAAGAGTACCGAGTGTGGTTTTCAGTTCAGGGAGTCCAGTGTTGGTGCGGGCGGCCGACGTATCCATACACCAGGACCCTGAAAACTAATTTCCGACTTTGTGCATGAAAACACTGATTGCGTGTGTGTTTACAGAAGTTTTTAAATGTTATCTCAAACCAGGTCAGCTCACCAGGTATAATCGTTTGACTGTGACACGTTGTTTCTTTCAGGATGCCTTTTCTCAGACGACCAGCTAGAGCCCAGAGGGATGTGCGTGCTGACAGCCTATCGAGCGATGAGGCTTCGGTACAGGGCCCTCTTGCAGTTGAGGCACCAGTGGAGGCACCAGCGGTACTACCATACATTGGGCCACCAATGCCACCAGCCCCAGCAGTAGGCGATGCACGCCACTTGAGCGCACTGCACGAGTTCCAGCGCCAGAGGCCACCCAGGTTCCGGGGAGAGACGGACCCGCAGGCGGCTGAGGATTGGCTGGAGGCTGTGGTGAGAGTCTTCAGGTTAGTGGGGACTCCTGCAGACTTCATGGTGATCTTTGCTGCCAGCCTTCTTCAGGCAGCAGCAGGCAGGTGGTGGAGCCACTTGTTTCAGTTTTGAGATGGGATGACCTTCACATGGGAAGACTTCGAGACCTTCTTCAGGGTGGAGTTTGTGCCAGTAGCTCTACACCCCGAGCGTGTTCAGGAGATGCTGCCTTTGCCGCGTGTTTTTCGATCAGCAGCCGAGTCATCTGTGGGCAGTAGATAGATGATGCAGAGGTCCAGGAGGACCATACCAGCAGTTGGGCGATCTCGGGTTTTAGGATTGGTGGTGCGGGGCACCCGGGGTGGGGATAGAGCTAGGCGTGCCAGAAACAGACAGTGTTACTTATGCGGCGGGAAGGGTCACCTAGCACGTGACTGTCCGACTCCTCGTACAGTTGATCCGTAGGCTTTGGAGGAGCCACCGAGGTAGAATCAGCGACGAGTACTCGAGCAACAGCCGAGCAGTGGACAAGGCAGTAGAGCTCTGGGAGCAGGTGGACAGGAGCGGAACTAGTGGATACGTCCCTTGTACTTCTAGTTCCATGTTGCTGTTGTATTCGTGTCTTTGTACTATGAGCTGCAATAATAAAAAGACACTTATCTTTGAGATGTTTGCTTTGCTGTCCTTTGTTTGGTTTATACTGAGTGGTCCCGGTTAAAACTGTTGACTTGACCCTCACTTTCGAGTTTTCTACTAGAGGAGACCCAGTGACCTCACACTGATACTGACAGTGTGACTCGACCCTTGGAGGTGAAAGTGATAGTTGGATCTCTTGGTAGTAACGTTGAGGCCTTACGACGTCACCCATGGCATGAATACATCATTCAGGTCAGGATTGACTGTATTAGGAAATGGGCGTGGTTCATCCAGGGGATGAGACCGAGTTTCTCTTTTCGGCAAAGGAGAAATTTTAGTAGCTCTTTCAGATCATAGGCATGGAAGGTGCAGATCATCCATGAGCGGATGAAGACTGCACAGTGCAGTAAGAAACAGGAAACTGACACCAGTCTTAGAGACTCAGGCATGTTAAATGTTTCCATAAGAGGAATCTTTAAGGAGAGATGGGTCTGCGAAGCAGTAGACGTGGAGGCAGAACTAGGAGAGCAGCATGAGGTGGTGTACATCTTAACATGCTACAACCACCCACCTTAGTTATCCCCGCCAGGCTCAGGGAGCTGGAGGGCGGAGGAAGAGAGTAGCTGCATGCAGTCAGGGAGAGTGACCCAATGGCTCTAAAAATGATTCAAGGGACAGTCTGTGTCCACTAATATCTGCTGTAGTAACAGACGTCGATATGAATCATTCCTTGCTTTCATGAATCTTGTTCCAAACCTAGAGTTTCCGGTAAGCCGTGGACTTGACCCTCACGTCTGGAGATACCTTGGGAGGAGACTCGATAATCACACTTATGCCGACGGTGTGGTCAGACCCTCGAGGCGAGAGTTTCGGTTGGAATCTCTTAGTGGCAGCGTCGAGGCCTTACGACGTTAGTTTGAGTATGGAATGGGCAATAACTGTTCATACTCAAATTAATGGTTTTAGGTGAACGTCGGGATGAGTTTTCCTTGGTCGGCGAAAAAGGAAACCCCAGGCAGCGCAAGGTAACTCTTGCACAGGAGGGTGCGACCGATCACTCTTGAGTGGGTCAACCTTACCCTCGTAGCAGCAGTCATTTCGAGTTCCAGTTCTAACAGGAATTGGAGACCTCTAGAGTTTGAGGATGACGATCACGTCCTTATATGGGTCTCACCTCGACGAAGTTTACGGAGATGTGGCCAAGACCACAAGTTATCTCCGAGGTTCAGCGGACCTTCTTAGGTCCTCAGCTGGGTAGGTGGGGTGGTTTACCGCTTGACCCATCCACCTCAGTTGCACCAGGTGCATGACGACTTCCACGTATCTCAACTGAGGAGATACGTGCTCGACCCTTCGCATATCATCGACCATAGGGAGTTGGACTTTGGCGATGGGGTGACTTTCACGGAGGTTCCAGTGGGAATCGAGGATCGATAGGAGCGGATCCTATGAGGAAGGATGATTCCTCGGGTGCGCTTTCTCTAGCAGTACGGGAACCTCCAGGTAAGCACATGGGAGTGGAAGGCTCAGATGCGTGCTCAATACCGCTTTTGTGACCCTAGTTTGTGTTGAAGCTTTACTGGGACATAAAGCCCTGAGGTGGGAGTAATGTAAAGACCCGGAAATTTCAAGGAATTTTTTTTCTTAATTTTCTTTGGAATTTTACAAGAACGCAGTTTCTGACAGCGCCTGATTCCGAGGCCGGTGTTCCCGGAATCATTTTCCGATGTTTGGCTCAGGTACGTTCAGTGAACGGACAAGCGGTTTTTTCTAACTTTTGAACCGGTGCTCAGAATCGAATTCCGAGGGAACCGATGGAACCGTAGCACCGGTAATTGCTTAGGAATGCCATTTCTGGAGTTGCATTTTCACGAGATACGATGATAAAAATTGTGGAAGTTTAATTTATAAATTAACTACAATTTTTATTTTCTTTTAGTGGTTTAAGGCTTTGGGTGGAAGTTGGGTAACTACCTAACTTCCCAAGAGAGGTTATGAGGGTGGTGGGGCCCACACGAACCCCACCCCTTCATATTATTCAACCCCCCTCAACTCACCATTAACTCTTGATAACTTAAACATTAATAACTTATGTTATTAATTAAGTGAGTTAAGTGTGGCTTTTTAAATTTCAAAATCTTGAAATTCAAAAGTTATGTTATGTTAATAAAATAAGAGGTGAGCTTATTTTATTTTGGGTTAGTTTCTTGTGGTGGAGTCTTGGGGAGAAAAAGGATAAGGATTGAAGAGTTTCTTCATCTCCTTCGTCGAAGAACGCGAAGAACGTGAAGAACGCCGGATTCCTCGGAGGTCGATGTCTCCTTCCGCGACGTCTCCTTCCACGACGCCTCTTACCGCGACGCCGACGACATCTTCTTTCGCGACGTATCTTTCCGCGACGAATCCTCGTTCGAAGAACCTCCATTCAAGCAACATCGAGGTAGGGAATTGTTTTGTGAATATTAATGAACCCCATGTTACTTCCTTCTAAATCAAAGAACACGGATCAACTAAACATCAAGTTGATCCGCGAAGAATATGTTGTGGGTTGGGAATTCTTGTTTGCGGGAAAACTGTATGGGTATATTTATTTAATTTGTTCGTGATTATTACCTTGACGTTCTTCATGAAATATGACCAGTTGCTATCAATTAACGAGAGGGGGACGGACTGCACAAACACGGCCGACCCTCCTCCTTATCCATGTTGGTTTCTTTTGTGGATTGAAACGGGAATAACGCGGTGCCGTCGCATCACGCGGAATCGTGTGGCAAGGAATGCGCGACGTCGTCGTGCCGTGCTGTGAAAACGAACAAGGATGCGATGCCGTCGCGCCACGTCGGAGAAACCTGAAGACATCCGCGGATGGAGTCGGTCCATGGCGAAGGGGCGCGGCGCCATCGCGTCGCGCTGGAGAACCACTAGGACGGTGCGATTTTGTTGATTGATGTGCGGATAGACGGGCGACGACAAACGGGGCCTCATGGTTATTTTGAAGCTTCCGCAGTAAAGTTCGAGACCCAAGATGAACGTCGGCACACACAGTTTTGAAAACGGACCACCGGAGCAACTACGATGGCCCACGAAAAACCAGGAGGTGCGGGTCGCCGGCGCGGCGCCGCTGGCGACCGGGGGCGGCGGCGCCCGAGTGCACCGCCGGAGGAATCAACCACCGCGGATTGCCGCGGCGGTGCGTCACGGGGGATCCTGTGGCCGCGCGGGATCCCGGAGGATTGGCGGCAGCGCAGACCACCGCCGGCTTCAATCAACGGCGAGGGGGGCCGCCCCCCCCCCCCCCCCCCCCCCGCTCCGTGGCTTCCGCTCGGCCACGCTGGCCGAGCCGACCGCGTCGGCCAGGCCGGGCTGCGCCGGATGGGCCGGGCCGCGCCCGGATGGGCCGGACACGGACCCGGGTCGGGTCGACCCGGTTTGGGCCGACCCAGGGGGGGATTCGGCCGGGCCGGGCCCTGATCCCCCATTTCGGTTTGTTTCCGATCGAACTCCCATAACTTGGGCTACGAACCTCTGATCGACACACCGTCAACGGCGATGCGATCCTTGGACCGAGACGGTCGTTTTGACATATCTCACTCAAGGTTTCGGAATATTTTGGGTTCGACCGGGTTGGTTCGTGCACGGAACCAACCGGGCCCTCGGAGCGGAAACACTCATAACTTGAACTCCGGACGTCCGATTGACGTGCCGTCGACTTTGATGGATTCCTCTAAGTGAGAAGGATATTTTGGCTTACTCCGCTCGAGGTTCGGATGCCGTCGGAGTGCGGTCGGGTTGGTTCGCTCACGAAACCAACCGGACCCCTGGAACGAAAAAGCCAATAACTCACAGACCGGGCGTCCGATTGACGCACCGTCTGTCTCGTTGAATTCCTCTTGATGAGACAGAACTTTTGGCATTCTTCGCCTGAGTTTCGGTTGCTGTTGGATTGTGGTCGGGTAGGATTGTACCCAAAATCCAACCGGGCCCTTGGAACGGAAAAGCTGATATCTTTCAGACTGGACGTCCGTTTGGCGAACTGTCAGCAACGTTGGTGATCACGTTGAGAAACGGTCCCTATGAGTATACCCTATGAGAGTTCGGGGTATAGTTGAGATACGGCTGGGTTGGTTCGCTCACAAAACCAACCGGGCCCCTGGGACGAAAAGGCTAATAACTCACAGACCGGGCGTCCGATTGACATGCCAACTGTTGCGTTAAGACCCCTATGACGAGGTGGTCCTTTGAGATACTTCCTCGTGGGACTTTGAGATAATTGGAGTATCAACCTATAGATCGTGGAGTGGACCCTCCTGAAGACGAGCGTGCGGAGTACGGAGACCGTGTAGCCGATTGAGACCTGACGACTGCTTGACCGACTCGACTTGGAGTGAGTTGACTAGCCTAGTGGACGGAGCACTACTTTGTTTGGGTGGAGACCCATGGTGGACGGAGCACTACCTGTGTGACAGTGCAGACCCGCGGTACTCGTTCGGAGAGTACCTCAGCAGGCTACTAGGGGGTGTGAACTACTATGTTTGGGTGACATACCTCGGCGGGAAGCACTACTGTGTTTGGGTGGCTGACCCGTGGTACTCGACAGGAGGAGTACCTCAGCAGTCTTAGGTTAGTGAGTAGTACCTCAGAGTCATGACAGGACCACTATACACTCCTGAGACGGGGCTCTTCAGCAGTTACGGTTTCGATAATGAAAATCCTGGTTTGAGCTGAGACTTTTGACCTTTGTGTTTACCTCATGATTGAGATGGGTCACTTGATAACTTAGGTATATGTATGGGCATATACCTGGGTAGTGGTTATCCGTTAATTTCATGATCTTGGTGTTTTCCTCATGATTGAGATGGGTTACTTGATAACTTAGGTATATGCATGGCATATACCTAAGTAGAGATTATCTATTGAGATCTTCTTTGTGGTTATCCATGTTGGTTTTAGTGAGACCTTGAGGGTCTCGGGGTCCATACTGAGTATCGTTATACTCACCCCTGCACGGGCTATGCCTGCACCTCGTTGTGTTGGTTGCAGACAACGGGCAGTGCTGACGGAGGCCAAGTGTTCGAGGACTGGACGGTACCCGGAGGTGGACTACATGACGAGTCAGTATCCGGAGGTGGACTTCACAGCGAGACGATACTCGGAGGAGGTTGACGGGCGAGAGCGTTGTGGAGGCTATCTGTACCTACCCTTCAAGTAGGATCCGAGGAGGATGACCTAGGAGCTACTTCTGTTCTTCCAGTTGTTGTCTTTTTCTATTGTACTTTGTTCAGTTGTAGTTCTACTTTCATTTGGGTTTGTATTCTGGCCTATTTACCTTTCAGCACTTCCCTTTGTACTTAGTGTTTTACTTCCGCTTGTACTCTGTGGTGTTTTGTTTACTTTTATAAAGGCAATGCCTTCCCAGTTATCAGGATTTACGCCTTTGGTGCTAGTCGCTAGCCCCTGGCCTATGGAAGGTGGGCTTGGGGTAGTCACGGCACGGGCCCCGAGGAAGGGTCGTGACAATCTGTCTGTGGGTGAAAAGCTATGCTCAAGCGTAGCTGAGTTCTGAACACCTCGTGCAATCCCCTCCACAACCAGGATGTGATGTGATCATCATAGTTTGAGACAATTGTCTAAGGCACCCCGTGAAGCAACAATATCTCTTGGAAGTAGAGGCTCTCCAAGACCTCTATCGATCCCTACTCCAAGATGGGTAGGAAGTGAGCCAACTTGGTGAGCCTGTCAATGATCACCTAGATAGAATCGTGACCCTAGGACGTGCGTGGTAACCCTGTCACGAAGTCCATGGATATACCATCCCACTTCCATTATGGTACCGCGAGTGGTTGTTCCAATCATGCAGGGACCTGATGCTCGGCCTTTACTTTCTGATAAGTGAGGCATCGTGAAATGAACTCTAGCACCGCTTTCTTCATCCCTGGCCACCAATACTAATGTCAGAGGTATTGATACATCTTCACCACACCATGATGTACTGCCAAAGGGGATGTATGGAACTCCATCAACACCTCCTCCCGTAACATCACTGGTACTATGGTTTGTCCCTTGAAAAGGATAACATGCTCCCCACCAATTGAAAATCCATCAGAAGCTTATCCCAAGGATAACTAAGCATGTTGGGCCTCGCAGTCAACATCTACAAGTCGTGCCTCCCTAAATTTCTATAAGAGTGGGGGAGTGACAATCATTGACTAAAGGTAAGATGATCCATCATCATCGATGAAGGATATCTTCCTCACGGCTAACTATTTTTTCACCTCACCCAGTAGATGTAAACCAAACCTCCTGCTGAGCGCTTCTGCCACCATGTTCCCCTTCCTAGGAGTATAGACTAACTCAAAGTCATAGTATTGGAGTAACTCCAGCCAATGCCTCTATCTCAAGTTTAGGTCCTTCTATGATATTATATACCTGATAATCTTGTATTCAGAGTAGATGGTAAATCATTTACCCATAAAGTAGTGCTGCCACATCTTCAAGGTAAGACCGTTGCTGCTAACTCTAGGTCATGGGTTATGTAGTTCTGCTCATGCTGCCTCAACTGTCGTGAGCCATAGGCGATCACCGTTCGCTCCTACATCAGGAGACAACCTAGTTTTTTCCCTGATATGTCGCAGAAGATTACAAACCCAACACCCTCTTCTGGTAGTCTCAAGATAAGGGAACTCTTCATTCTCCAGATCAGCTCCTGGAAACTCTAGTGGAACTTCTCCATCCACATGAAGGTATGCCCCTTCCGTGTCAAGATTGATAAAGGTGATGATATTCTAGAAAATTCAGGCACAAACCTCTGTTAGTATCCAGCCAACCCTAAGAAACTCCACACCTCATTCATGATCCTGGGTGGCTCTCAAGAAAGAAATTCCTCTATCTTCACCAAGTCCACTGCAGTTCCCACCTTCAAGATGACGTGTCCCAGAAAGTGGACCGTTTGAATCCATAACTGGCACTTTGAGAGCTTACCATAAAGATGGTTCTCTAGGAGTGTATCTAGGACTATCCGTAGGTGTGTAACATGCTCCTCTTCCGATGCCGAGTACACCAATATGTCATCAATGAATACTATGAAAAAATAGTCAAGGTAAGGCTGGAAGATCTTGTTCATGAGTCCCATGAACACTGTTGGGGAATTTTTCAAACTGAAGGGAATCACCAAGAACTCGTAGTGGACATACCAGCATCTGAAGGCTGTCTTCGATACATCCTCATCACGTAACTGAAGCTGATGATAGCCCAATCTGAGGTCTATCTTTGAGAACCACCTCTCTCCCTTCAGCTGGTCGAAGCGGTCATCAATCCTTGGAAGTGGATACTTGTTCTTCAAGATCTCATCCTCCTTCTTGGAAAAAAACACCGGGGATGCCCATGGTGAAACACTAGGTCTCACTAATCCCTTCTCCTACAAGACCTCCAATTGTACCCTCAACTCACATAGCTCCGCAAAAGCCATCCGATATACCGGTTTGGATATCAGTGTCATCCTGGGGTACAGGTTGATTCCAAAGTCTACCTACCTGCGAGGAGGTAGTCCTGGAACATCCTTAGAAAAGACATCCTCATACTTGTCCTCCACTATAGAAAATCTCAGACTCCTCTAGTTTACTACACTAAGGGTGAGGTTAGCCAACTGGTGAGTGATCAGCTGCACCATCCTCTGAGAAATTCCATCCTATGTTGAAAAAGTTCCCTTCTTGTCGGTGAAGGAAAACCTGATCCCATCCTCACAGACACATCACACTTTGGGCTTAAAATAGTTGATCTGATCATGGAATATGGATAACAAGTCCATACCCAAGATGATGTTGTAAGGCCTCGACACCACTACTAGGAGATCCTAGCTGAAGATCTTGCCTCTTAGAGTAAGTTAACACTATCGACATCACTGTGTAATCATCGAATCCACTCCCACAAGAGTCTCTAATCATAAGGATCGATCCAAGGGCTACACCAGAATCTCTAAGCCTCGAATGAGGTCTATGTAAAGGAAAGAGTGAATAGAACCTGTTTCTATAATAACTACATCTATGGTTGATAATACATAGATCGTACCTCTAATAATCTCTAGAGCGTTGTGGTCATAGGCCTCCATCGCCTGAAGTTGGCCTCACCCCTGTCTACTGGCTCCTTGAGCTTGTGGTTTACCAACTAGGGGTGGTGGTGGTAGCACCTCAAATCATCGTCCACCACCTGTCGCTCGATCTGCTCCCCTACCACATCCACCGCCCTATTGACCTCCTTGCTCGAACCTCTACCTCTGCTATGAAGGTCCCTCGAATATCTTCTGATCATTTGTGTGGTGGGTCAAGCAGTCATGATCCATGTTTCCCTACTCGCAGCACGTGAAGAATAGCCTGGTTCCCTACAGACTCCCGCTACTCTGGGATCCCTCACTACTAACCATGAGTCCTAGGGTCATCCCCTAAAAGACCTAGACCGCTTGAGCCCCCATGTCTACTATTTTCTATCCACTGATGAATACTTTTCCACCTGAGGTCTACTGGTGGCTTTAGCTATTGGTTACTACTTGGATAAGAAGCTCTCCACAAGAAGGTCTCATTCTAGCACTCTGGTCTAAGTGGGGATGCTGAGAGACACCATGGATGCCATGATCTCCTGTATGAGTCCCTGCTCAAAGGTTTAGGCCTTGAAGAAAGGGTCTCGCATCATGTCTGTGGAGTAGCGAGAGAGGTCTATAAACCTCGCCGAGTACTCAACCACTAACATGATGCCCTACTATAGGTGAAGCAACTCCTTAATGAACATAGAGCACAAATTCATGGGGAAAAACTCCACCAAGAAAAGACACTCAAAGACTGTCCAGGTGAGGGTAACCTCATCAAACGTCTGGATGGTCAAGCCCTACAGAAGGCTCATGTACAAGATCACCATCTAGTCAAGTGGTGTCCTCACTAAGTAGAAGACCCACGTCACTTCCTCCATCCAGTCCTCAATGACTTGAGGATCTGTCTCTCCCCTAAACCTGGGAGGTGTCTGTATCTAATTTTTTTTGTAATGCACTGAGTCTGTGTACATACTCTACTAGTAATTCCAGCAGTAACTGATAATCAACGGGTAATGGAAACACCTATTCACCATATGACAGGGCTATCTCTAGCACTGGTCCCTGAACTGATGCCTCATCGCTAGGCAGGCTATCCACACGATCACGTATCAGAAGCCTAGATTGATGCCTACGTGGAGGCATCCTGAAATAGATCAAGTTGTTCCACAATTAAAATTTTATACCTGGTGAGATGACTCTTATTTAAGAAGATCATAAAGAGACACTTATGAAACTAGTGTTTTAATTTATAGATACGAAAATCATAATTCAAGGTCATGGTGTATAGATTTGTCAGCAACCGCACCAACACAGGACTCCCTGAATCTAAAAGTTGAACTCGAAACATTTAACATTGTTTCCCAAACACAAAAACAATAGAATTCGGATCTTTGAGGTAGAACCAACCTCGCTCTGATACCAATTTTCCATGACCCGTCCCTCAGGGCCCTTGTTGTGACAAAACCCAAGCCCACCTCCTAAAGGCCAGGGGTTGGCGACTAGTGCCGAAGGAGTCAACCTGAAAGTGGGAGGCATTTTATTGAGTACTTTTTTACATGCACACACAAACACATCCCATGGCTGGAAAAGTAAAACAAGTAGGCCACTATAAATAACCACTGAGTACAAGTACAATTGAAAGTCAAATGGTCCAGAATACAAACCCAAGAAAATACTAACTGGAAAATAAAAAAGTAAAAAAAAACTCTAGATAGCCATCTACTGAAAACCCCACCGTATGGGTAAGTATAGAGTTTTTGCTGGAGGCCGTAGAAGTATGCCCTGATCACCTGGTCTCACTAGGTACCACCGAGTCCTAGGCCACCAAGTTCTCGGCCAAGGCGTCAGTTGTTTGCACCGGACAAAACACGTATGGGAGAAGCCCGTGCAGGGATGAGTAACAATATACTTAGTAGGGACCCCAAAACACAAAGGAAAAACCACAATGAAATACAAAAACATACCACAAAGCATGATCACTAAGCATGATCATGAAAAAATAAATCTCACACCAGGTATAATTTAGAGTAGGAAAGTAGGACCATTAGTCACATCATCGAACACTATAGGCTGCTGGAGAACTCCTCCTCAATGAGTACAGTGGGGATGTCGGGTCACTTAAAAGCTTCTTCCCACTAACCTAGGATTATTTTGGTATTCATATTTTATGAGTACCTAGGGTATGTTGGGTCACACAAAATCTTCTCCCCACTGTGGGCATGTTGGGTCACATAGAAGTCGCTTCCCACCTATGGCCATACTGAGTTACTCCTCCCATCGAGTATCATGGATCTTCTAGGTCACATAGAAGTCGCTCCCCACCATGGGTCTTTTGGGTCACATAGAAGCCAATTCCCACTGGTCTATAGTATCTGATCCACACATGGTTGCTCATCAGTATTCTTTAGTTCTCAACCAACCATAGGGTTTCCGCACATAGCACGCCTGATCTCGGGAGAACTGCTCCTTAAGCCATTCTTTGAATTTAAACTTCCATGAAATCCTCCAAATATTATTACAAAATATATACCACATTGTGTGGGTTCTAATGCTACAAATAGCTTGTCAATCGAACACCCAGTTTGAAAGATATCGACATTTTTCCAAAAAGGGGTCAGTTGGGTCCGGTTCGACCCGGGCGGACTGACCCGACCCGACCCGGACTAGGGTCCACCAACCCAACCCGGGTCTTCTGACCTAACCCAGACCCAGAACGGTCTAGGTCTAGTCCATTGGGCTACTGGTATGACCCGTGCCCTGCCCAGTCCACCGGGTCAGGATGCGGCTAGAAGCCGCGTCCGACTCCCCTCGCCCCATGGGTTGTTCGTGGGGCCAATACCTCCCACCGTAGTCTGCTGACTATGGCTTTCCACCACAAGGCCATCCAATCTGGCCATCTAGACTACCCACACATGGTAAATCGACCACTGCTCCTGAGATGTGTGACCCGTGGCTATGGGCCGCTCCACTGACGTGGCCAAGGGTCTGCATCTCTACTGCTAGCCATCGGCCCAGCTGGTGACTCTTCTAACTATTCCATGGCCCATGTTGGCCATAACAACCAACTTTGGTGTGCTGTCAAGGCACACCGCCGTGGTGCATTTCCACCCTCCCTCGACCGCCTCTACGGGCCCCCGCCTACGGTTTCTAGTACCACCGTTGGTGGGTCTTTCTGTGGGCCACTGGATCCCCACTGGTGGTCCGTTCTTCGTACCGACTACGACTCCAGTCTTTGTGGGGTGTCTCCTCTCATTTGAAAGCCCCAAATTTTCCTTGCTTCTATTTCTAATGTTCATCCACCGAGAACGTATAAGGAGGATGGTGGTTGGGCCTTGTTCATGTCAGTATGTGCCCTCCGCGTTAGAGTTGTAAAAGAAAAGTGGATGATCGATATCATAATTCCATCATCAATAATTTAATCCCATTGTAGAAAACCTAAGAATAACACCCTCCCACATGAATGAACAATCCACAGGTCAACCTATTTGTGGGTTGATCTGCATTCATTGTTTTAGAATAAGAAAATGGAAAACATAAAACAAATAAACCCCTACCTCAAGCGATGTTTGTCATTGAAGTGTTCCACCCTCAAGGATTCAATCTATGTTGGCTTTCATCACTTTCCGGTCCCATTATTCGTAAAGAGTTGACATTGCTAGCGATCCTGTCAGTATTATTCATTCATCGTTGGAGGTAATCCTTGTCGTAGGGTCTTTAGATAATTTCCATGGTTTAATTCTTGTTTCTCCAACACATTATCTTATTAAAAGAAAACATGTCGCAACGTTTCTGTTTTTTTGTGAAATCACGTCGTTACGTTGTTTCATTTATGAAATATTGTATCTGTTACACTCCATTTATGATCCACTAAGAAGCTTCAATTAATGAACCTCATCGTCACATCATAGCGCTGACGTCCACCACTCAATGGTGAGAAAATAAAATAAAATAACTTTTTAATTTATTTTATTATTTTCTGAAAAGTCCTAAAATTAACTTTTCTATCCGACCCTTGTCGGTCGAAGTTAATTCCTTTCTAGTTGAATCCAAGTGTTCCGAGTTCAATGGTGCCCTCGGATTTTCAATCTGAGAATCGATTCAAAAGTTAGAAAAACCCTATTGCATGTTTACTTAGACGAACTTAAAAAAAGTTCAAAATCTCATTCCGGGATCACCAGGCCTCGGAATCACATGCCATTAAAGCTTATTATCTCAAAATAATTCCATACAATTAAAAGAAATCATAAATAAATTCTGGTACATTACTAGTGTTTTTTAGGGTCAGAAGCTTGTGAGAAATACTTTCATGATCTGAAAGGGATACTAAAATCAGTACCAATCTTGTTTCTTATAGAGTTAAGAAGAAGTTATATAGTATATTTCAATGAATTAAGTGTCGGTTTAGGATTAGTTATAATGTAAGAGGATTTATTCAAAGCATCTGGGTATCATCCGTTAAGTCCACATGAGAGGAACTTCCTAACTCATGATCTCGAGTTAGTCATTGTTGTTCATTGTTTACACTGTTTGAAACATTACTTGTTGGGAGAGTGATTTGTGGTGTATACAGACCAAAAAATCCTCAAGTACATATTTACAAAATTTGATTTAAATATCAGGAAGTGAAGGAGGGTTGAATACCTATAGTATTGTGACATTGATTTAGATTATATGTCTAGAAAGGTAAATTTAGTTACTGATGCTCTGAGCATGAAGACTCATACATAGGCGGTTCAAGAGACCAATAGCGAGTGGAAGCTTATGAACCAATTTTCTAGGATGCACATAGAGGTTTAGGACCATCATGGTAATTCTGTACTTGTTTCATTATAAGTGAAATCTATACTTATTGATACGTTAATATATGAGACAATTGTTAGACCCCAAGGTATTAGTCCTAACGAAGAGTGTGGAAGGTTAGGACCCAAACCTAGATGGATCATTAGTGTGGATGAAATCCTATATATTCATGGTCGCATTTTGTTTCCAACTGATGTATGGGAGGAACTAATGCAATAATCTCATCCCTCCACTTGGGTAGATACATCCTTCAAGGTAGATGAGATGAAGGTAGAACACCAGCGACTATCGAGGCTTTTATAGTAGTTTCTCATTATGGAGTGGAAATGGG
Organism: Viscum album; assembly: GCA_963277665.1. NCBI lineage: Eukaryota > Viridiplantae > Streptophyta > Magnoliopsida > Santalales > Viscaceae > Viscum > Viscum album. The sequence continues at coordinate 1,210,029,460 of OY728166.1, forward strand.
ATGATTTCATCATGGATTTCATGACCGGTTTACCGAGTTCACCCCAAGGTTGTGATTTTGTATGGGTTTTTGTGGATAGGATAACAAAATCCACCCATTTTCTTCCTATCAGGGATACCTTCTCAGTAGATGATCGCAGGAGACTATGCATGCATGAGATTTTGTTCCTTCATGGGGATCCTCAGATCATTGTGCTGGATAGGTATTTTCTATAAATATATCATTTTTTCTAGGGTTTATGGAGGGAATTAGTTCCATTAGTGATTTTGAACATGACATACCACCCTTATATCGATGGGAAATCAGAGCACAAAACATAGGTTCTAGAGGACATGTTTCATGCATGTTTCCTAGACTTTTGGGGTTCATGGGAGAAGCATATACTCCTGGTTGAATTCACCTACAATAATAGTTATCACGTGACTATACAGATGGAACCCTATGAGGCCTTATACAGTAGGCTACTCCGATCACCTCTATATTGGTTAAAGGGATGAGAGGAAGTGTTTCTCAAACATCGTCACATTCATGAGACCTAAAGGAATGTGTATTTTATTGGGAAATGGATGGTTACTGCTCAATCTAGATATAAATCCTAAGCTAATCTCTACCAAAGACCTCTGGAGTTCGAGGTTGGGGATTGAGTATTCTTGACGGATCTCACCCAGGATAGGGTATAGATTAATTTCTAGGTAGGGAAAGATTTCACCTCATTATGTTAGGTGTTTCAAGGTTTTGGAGAGATTCAGGTTTGTATCCTATAAGTTATAGTTACATTATAGGTACTGGTCCATGTACAACATCTTCCATATATCACACCTATGCTGCTATCACTCAGACTTGTCTCACACTCTTCATCTAGATGAGGTTGAGTTACAATTAGATGCGTCCTTCTAGGAGAACCCTTTACATATCATTGATTGGGTAAATAATGATCTTCAAGGTAGTTTCATCCCTTTATTATGGGTGTTATGGAATTAGGACGGTGTATAGGATGAGACTTAGGAGTGGGGGCTGACGTACATTCTCAATAGATTGAGTTATTATCTAATATGAGTCCTTATTGAGGTTATGGAATTTTCAAGGGTGTTTGGGGATTGTATGAAGCCCAATGCCTAATATTTTGGAGAATATATATGGGGACCATGGTTAGTATAAATTGGGTAGCATATTCCTCATAGTTTGACTAAAGTGTATGGGGTGGTCCAGTGCCATATCCAAGGCTGCATGGTTTGTTGAAATCGTTCAACCTAGGTCGCACGCCCAAGTGTTTTTCTATAGAATATTAATAGAGGAAAAATGCATGGTTAGTGCAAGGTTTTTCTAACTGTAACACCCCAAGATTCTACAGTACACTTCTCTTTGAATAATGCAATAGCATGTGTTGTAGGCAACATCGAGTTATAACACACCACAACCAATCAAACTAGCCGTTATGAATAGTAATACCCACTTTTTAAAATTTATAAATTTTATTTTTCAAAATGGAATTCATTTTTTTATTCGGAATATTGAAATTATCCTAGGGTGAATTTTTGGTATTTTTCTGAAAAACTTCATTTTTGATGAATAGTGAAACCACTAAGTGGTAGTTAAAAAACTGATTTTTTCATAAAACTTAATTTTACCGCTTATGTGAGCGGAATTTAGAAAATACAAGAGACACGGTTAATATCAAGGAGTAAAATGTGGTTCAATGAGATGAAAATAATTTTTGGTGAATAGTAACTTTTTACTTTTATTTACCACGTTTAAAAGTAAATAGGGTAATTAAGGGTAAAAATGATATTAATATTACCCTAACACATGTCCTAATTCTATTGGACAAGTGTATCTCGACCAAAAACAACCTTAGGAATAAAATATTATCATTTAGGTCCACTTGGATTAGATTAGGACATTTATTATTATTTAATTCAAAGAAGAGTTAAAAGAGTTAAAATCAAAGTTTATTTACTAAAACATTTTTAATATAAGGTAATACATAAGATAAATTCGATTGTAAATATTAATTAGAATTATATAAATATTTCCTACATAATGGTATTTTATTTATAATTTTTAGACATTAAATAATTTAATTTATTTATGACACAATGGTGATGCAGTAATTACCTAATTAATGAAATATTAAAATAATTGATATTATAAATATCAAAATAAATGTAATTTGAGACCTTTTATGAATTACACTAATTATATAGGTTAATATGACATGTTATGATTGATTTAATTAACTTTTTTGAAGTAATAATTCTATTATGATTTTCATAAAAATCAATTTTTTAAATAGTGTCAAAATTGACATAAAAGAGTTTTTAAAACAAATATTATATAATTAATTGATATTCAATTCCTAAAAATCTAAGGTTCGGCCAAGAGACTTATATCGTGAGAGGTGTATCATTAATGGACCACTTGGGGGTCTCTTGGAGGTATATAGTAAGTTTATTAACTATATAATATAAAAATACAAAGTGACATGGTAAGTGTCAAACTAATTAACTAAGAGTTAAAACTAAAAGATAGGGTTAATATAATGACCCAAAACTATATAAATTATATTGGTTGAGTGGTTTTAGACCCATCCCCACATTAAACTTTAAATAATCCACTTTGGATCCATTAGAAACTGAATATGAATTTATTATAAAATAATATTTCTAGCTTTTCCAAAGGTGCCCCTCACCCCTCTTATAGAAGGGCACTCCCCCTTCTCACTAATTCACACATTAAAAGCCTTTTGGATCGGCCAAAACCTACCCAAATACTATCTAAACTTCCCTAAATTCAACATAGAGGCCTTAGTTTGATCAGAAATCCAACCTAAAGTGCCCTTTTGATCAAATCAAAAGGAAGAACCTGAAGAAGAGGTAATGTTTTCACCACCCTCTTTCAAGTTCCTTTCTTCTTCAACTTCTTCTTTCTTTGTTATTCACATTCTAAAATAATAACTCTAGTATATTATATATATTTTTATGTTATTATAAATATGGTACAACCATATTCATTATTCTATCCATCCTTTGAATGACTTGTCACCATACGTGCGTACGTACGGCTTACCGTCTCTACGTTGTGGTGTAATTGTTATTCAATAAATTATTATTTGGATGGGTATAATAATGATTTTTAATTCATGTAAATAATAAATATAACATGATAATGATTATGTATATATAATATACCATCCAATTATATATTATTTTAATATCAAAAGAATGATATTGTCGCTCGTGCGTATGTACGGACTACCGTCTCCACAAACGCGATGAGATTCATTCTCCATCGTATCCATTCAAGTATAATTCTCATTTGATGATTAAAAATAACGTTTAAGGACTTTATATAATTCTGGATATGAATAAGATACAACCTATCCATAACAAACACATCTTATGTAACAAAACATATAAAAGAAAACGAGTAAGTTAACACCCGAAACGACGATAATTCTAAGATATTATTAACAAAGCAATGTTAAAAGATCATATATGATATCATATTAATGTATATTATTCTTTTATAATTTAATAAAAATTATTTCACCATTATACAGGAGGTTAACCTACCCTCAACCAAGGAAAAGTACAAGGTAAGTGTTTATTTTACAATCTCTTCATTATCCGAGGTTGTTTATACGTGATAATCTACTGAGATTTCTTTATCATCCACATCCATATTTCTTAAAAATGTATTTCAAAACATTTTTACTATTTACAAGAATATGGTTTAAAGTCATTTATACCCTTGTTTGACTTTTTATAAGAGGTTTATAAAGGAATCTTTCCGTCGTTTTCCAAACAAGGTGATTTTTAACCTTTTCGACAGAATTAAGGTAAGAAAGTTTTTTTAACTTATACGACGGGTGCACCTATTTTCCACCATTATAAAATCTTCGAAGCTTCCCTTACAAGCTTATAAGAAAATTTTAAAAGTAAATGTTTTATTTTATAATTATGTGACTCTTAAATTATTTCAAAATAGGAAGAGATATTTCTCTAAAAAGAGTTTTGATTTCATCTATGTCAATATCCTTTGATGGATTTTAAGTTTATTTGGAGTTGATTTATTATGATACAAAACTTCCATATTGTATTGATGGTTTTGTGATATGTTTGACTATGGATGTGTTATTTTTATACCATTCATGCTTTCTGAAGAAAGTATTGACAGTTCTTATGCTAGTTTTAATAGAAATGTTTATGTTATGTTTAAACATGTTCATATGAGGAATGCATTGGACTTAATAAGTGACGGGTGGAGCCCTCTATAGCTCTTCGATGCATCGATAGGTCTCATGAGACAAACTGGTGTCTTGGAACAAGGCCTTGACAAAATCTTATTTGTATTCTTGGCATGAGGCCTTGGCTATGTGGATATGATAGTCTGGCATTATGCATTCCATCATTATGTAAGTGGTTATTGATATTGCATGTGATTATTCGATTAGTAGAATATCCATGTGAGTAAGTAAATGGAATTATTTCATTTTATTTTTGCCATACTATGTTGAAGTTCAAGTTTAAAAGGCTTTTGTTTTAGTTATACATTGCCTTAAATGTTTATTATTAATTATGAAAGTTTCCGCTATATTGTTATCCTTACTGGGAATTTGAGCTCACCCCTTTTCTATGTTTTATTTTTCCCAGGATGTGAAGAAGTAATTTATGAATGAACTGCAGGGATAGTATGAGGGGATAAGAGCATGGACTATGGAGACTATATTGTTGCAGTTTTCATTTTATGATGTAATGTAAACTTTATTAATGTATCTAGTTATTCCAAGGCTATTAAACTAATCGGTCTTTCGAGACTTGATCTTTCTTGTGATCATGCCAATGTTATGTAATAATGCACCGACTCTGGGTATCTAGAGTCGGGTCATTATAGTTGGTATCAGAGGAAGTTTAGTACAAGCCTTGGAAGCTAGATTTAGATAAACTATGATTAGAGCACATAGATTTAAGATGGACTTTAAGGATTAGTATAGAAGAACTTCCTAGAATTTTGGTATTGTAGAGATTTTGTGAGTTTTCCGAGAAATACATCCCTGTCTGGACACGAGAAAGTAGAGGTGGCTTTGGAACAGATGCACCTAGGGGTAAAACCCAAAAACACCGCTTTGAGCTAGACTCGAATGGGAACTGGTGCATGACAACGGGCCTTGCTGCACTCTTGGTTACGACACTCTCGGGGGATATGCTTAGGATAAATCTCATTTTCTTTAAAAATCATTATGAAGGGTTTATGAGTATATACGTCCTCAACGAAAACATTTTTATAATTATGGATTATATCCATAAATAGTTCAATTTATGTTAAGTGTTTTATAAGTATGAAATTATTTATTTTGATTCATAAACTGATCTAGTTTATGCCATTATTTAGAAATGGTGCCTAGTGGAAGAAATGGAAACTGTATCAATTCACACACTCCATGTAGGGATTTCCCTCCTGCTCAAGATAATTATAGTGGAGCTGGTGATGCAACTGGTGCTGATCAGCTAGTCACCATACTGGGACAACTCACTCAGGTTATGAATAATAACCTTACCCATATGGAGCACCATGATCCACAGCGTGGAGGATCAATGTTAGATTGCTTCATGAGGCAGAAACCACCAATGTTCAATGGGAGTACAAATCCCTTAGTAGCCAAGCAATGGATAAATTTCCTAGAGAAAATATTTCAGGCTTTGGGGAGTAGTGAAAGGGGAAAAGTTGTCATGACAGTTTATCGCCTCACTGGAGATGCTGATAAATGGTGGTCATTGATTAAAAACATGAAGGAAGATGATGAAGTATCAAATATGGAATGGATGGAGTTCAAAGATATGTTTTTATAAAAATACTTTCCTCGTGACCATCGAGAAAATATGGAAAGGCAATTTTTGAGTCTGAGACAAAAGGAGGATGAGAATGTCGCAAAGTATGAGGCTAACTTGACAAGGTTAGAAAGGTATGATGGAGATTATATACGTAACCCAAGAAGTAAGATTGATCATTTCTTTTATGGGTTAAAACCATTTATTCTTTGAGCATTAGTCTCACAATCCTTCTCGTCATACGAAGACATTGTCTCATGTGCTATCAAGACAGAAAAGGAATTCTCTAAGTCTTATGACTTTAAAACAAAGCAAGAGAAGAAGAGATCTGCTGATCAATCTGGGAATGGAAATAAGGGGAAGAAGGGAAAAGTTGAATATCCAACCTGCAGTAAATGTGGGAAGAAACACCCCAGTACTTGCTTAAAAGGAATGGGAGTCTATTATAAGTGTGGTGAAAAAGGCCATCAAGCTCGTGATTGCAAGGGGAATAAGGAAGCTACTGATGTCCAATGCTAAAATTGCAGGGAGATGGTACATTATTAAAATGAATGTCCTAAGAATCAGGGGAACTTATCTCAGAAAAGGACAAGGGATCAAGAACAAGCTTATGCTACACTACTGCTGAGGTAGAAGCTCCTAAAGACGTGGTGGCAGGTAATTTAATGGTTTCCTCAAGTTTAGAAAATGCATTATTTGATTCTGGATTATTGCATTGTTTCATATCTTCCCAGTTTGTTAAGAAAATTAGATATTTCCAATTTGATTTAACAAGGGAGTTTTCAGTTAAAACTCCTAAGGGAAGTATCATTGCAACAAAGTTTTGTGAATCAGTCCCCATTAGAGAACATAAATGTTCTTTATCTGCTTATCTCATCGTCATACCTATGATTGAGTTTGATATAATCCTTGATATGGATTGGATTTTGGACCATGATGCGAAGATTTATTGTAAGAAGAAGGAGGTTACGATTTTTGATGATGATGATAAGGAACACCTTATCTTTAGAGTAGAATCATCACCACCTAATTCTTATCTAGATCCACCCCTAGTAGCTCAACTAAATTCAATAATTGGGGAGGAAGAGAATGAAATTATAGTGGTTGAGGAAAGGAATGTTCAAATAGAGGATGTACCTATTGTGAAAGAATATGTAGATGTGTTTTTGGAAGATTTACCTGGACATCCTTCAGAATGAGAAGTTGAGTTTTCCATTGATTTAATTCCTAGATCAAGGCCTATATCGAAGACCCCTTATAGAATGTCCACTGTAGAATTAGTTGAACTAAAGAAACAACTAGAGGAATTGAGTAATAAGGGATTTATTCACCCTACTATTTCTCCATGGGGAGCCTCTGTTCTTTTTGTTAAAAAGAAAGATGGATCTATGAGGTTATGTATCGACTACAGGGAGATCAATGCTATAACAATAAAGAACAAGTATCCCCTACCTCGCATTGATGATTTATTTGACCAACTGCATGGAGCACAATACTTTTCAAAGATTGACCTTCGATCTGGATACCATCAGTTGTGTGTGAATAAGGAAGACATTCCGAAGACAGCATTTCGAACCAGGTACGGGCATTACGAGTTTATAGTAATGCCTTTTGGATTGACTAATGCACCCTCTATTTTTATGGATCTAATGAACAGAGTTTTCAAGGAATATATTGATGAGTTTTTAGTGGTATTTATTAATGATATCTTGGTATACTCCAAAAGCTACAAAGATCATGAAAATCACTTGCGCATTATATTGAAGACTCTCAGAAGACATAAATTATATGGGAAATTTATCAAGTGTGAATTCTGGCTTCAAGAGATTTCTTTTCTTGTCCATATTGTCTCTAAGGATGGAATTTCTGTTGATCCTTCTAAGACCAAGGAAATCCAAGAATGGCCAGCACTGATGAGTATAAATGAGGTACGCAGTTTTATTGGTTTGGCCAGAATTTTGCCTGATTGGCTAACCCATTAACGAAGCTCACACGTAAAGGGGTTAAATTTGTTTGGAAAAAAGAGTGTAAATAATGTTTCGAAGAGCTAAAGAGAAGATTAGTCAATGCTCCTATACTGACTCTACCATTGGGGAATGATGGGTTCGTTATTTATAGTGATGCATCAAAGAAAGGACTTGGTTGTGTCCTTATACAGAACTATAGGGTTATTGCCTATGCATCACGACAGTTAAAAATTCATGAACAAAACTATCCTACTCATGATCTCAAGTTAGCAGCTGTGATATTTTCTTTAAAGATATGGAGACACTACTTCTATGGTGAAAAATGTGTGATTTATACCAATCACAAGAGTTTGAAGTACATTTTCTCACAAAAAGAACTCAACATGAGGCAATGGTGATGGATTTAATTACTCAAGGATTATGATTGTATGATACACTACCACCAGGGGAAAGAAAACAAGGTGGAAGATGATTTTAGCATAAAAGATCATGGAGTTTTGAACAATATAAGAATTGAAAGGGATCCAATTTTCATGGATCTAGTGAAGATGGAAATGGGAATAACTAGGGAAGGTGAAACATCAATGCTTTTTCAAATGGTTTCCAAAATATCTTTACTAGAAAGGATAAAGAGTTCTCAGACCGATGATGAAGAATTCCAAAAGAAGATTAAAGCTGTGAATGATGGGAGATTGAGTGAATTTGTGTATGAAGATGGAATTTTGAAATTTGGGAGGAAACTTTTTTTTCCTGATATACCTGATTTAAAAAGGGAATTGCTGGAAGATGCTCATAGTTCCAATTTCTCTATACACCCAGGGAGCACCAAAATGTATAGAGATTTGAAGGAACATTTTTGGTGGGACAACATGAAGAGGGAGATTTCTGATTTTGTGTCAAGATGTATGGTTTGTCAACAAGTGAAAGCTAGAAGGCAACAACCTGGTGGAGTATTGCAACCTCTTCCCATACCTAAGTGGAAATGGGATAATATCATGATGGACTTTGTCGTGGGACTACCAAAGACTCCTAGAAGGAACGATGAAATATGGGTTATTGTTGATCATCTTACCAAGTCAGCACATTTCTTCGCTATAAGATAAGATCTACCACTAGAATGTCTAGAAAGACTATATATTGATGAAGTTGTGAGACTTCATGGAGTACCCCTATCAATTGTTTCTGATCGTGATCCCCATTTTACTTCAAGATTATGGAAAAGTATTCAGAAAGCTTTGGATACTGAACTTCATTTAAGCACTGCATACCACCCCCAAACAGATGGACAATCAGAACGAACTATTCAAACCTTAAAAGACATGTTGAGATCCTGCTCACTTGACTTTCAGGGTATGTGGGATCAATATTTACCTTTGGTAGAATTTTCCTATAACAATAGCTTCCATTCGAGTATTCAGATGGCACCACATGAAGCGTTATACGGAAAGAGATGTCGCACACCAACCTGTTGGGATGAAGTTGGTGAAAGAAAACTTGTAGGCCCAGAACTAGTGGAGGAAACAATGGAAAAGGTGAAGGTAATCCAAAACCATATCAAAGCAGCTCAAAGTAGGCAGAAGAGCTATGCCGATAATTGAAGGAAGGATTTGGAATTTCAAGTCAGTGATCATGTTTTATTGAAGGTATCTCCATGGAAGTGAGTCATACGTTTTGGTAAGAAAGGTAAATTGAGTCCCAGGTACATCGGACCTTTCGAAATTCTAGAACGAATTGGGGTTGTAGCTTACCGATTGGAAATGCCGCCAAGTCTCTCTAAGGTTTACGATGTGTTCCACGTATCTCTGTTAAGGAAATACATGCCTGACCCAACACATGTACTCACCTATGAGGAATTAGAACTGGAACCCGATCTGTCTTATTGTGAAGAGCCCTTCAAGATTCTTGATACGAGAGAGAAAGTACTGAGAAACCGGACGACTCGTCTGGTAAAAGTCTTGTGGAGAAACCATAAGATGGAAGAGGCAACATGGGAACCCGAGGAACTTATGATGAAGAACCACCTAAGTATTTTCATGCGGTAGTATTCTAGAAATTTCGAGGATGAAATTATTTGAAGGAGAGGAGAATGTAACACCCCAAGCTTCTACGGTACGCTTCTCTTTGAATAATGCAATAGCATGTGTTGTACGCAACATCGAGTTCTAACACACCACAACCAATCAAACTAGCCGTTATGAATAGTAATACCCACTTTTTGAAATTTATAAATTTATTTTTCAAAATGGACTTCATTTTTGGATTCTTAATATCGAAATTAGCCTAGGGTGAATTTTTGGTATTTTTCTGAAAAACTTCATTTTTTGATGAATAGTGAAACCACTAAGTGGTAGTTAAAAAACTGAATTTTTCATAAAACTTAATTTTACCGCATCTGTGAGTGGAATTTCGAAAATCCAAGAGACAAAGTTAATATCAAGGAGTAAAATGTGATTCAATGAGATGAAAATAATTTTTTTTTAATAGTAACTTTTTACTTTTATTTACCACGGTTAAAAGTAAATAGGGCAATTAAGGGTAAAAATGATATTAATATTACCCTAAAAAATGTCCTAATTCTATTGGAAAATTGTATCTCAGCAAAAAAAAAACATTAGGAATAAAATATTGTCATTTATGTCCGCTTAGATTAGATTAGGACAATTATTATTATTTAATTCAAATAAGAGTTAAAAGAGTTAAAATCAAAGTTTATTTACTAAAACATTTTTAATATAAAGTTATACATAAGATAAATTCGATTTTAAATATTCATTATAAAGATAAAAAGATTTCCTACATAATGGTATTTTATTTATAATTTTTAGACAATATATAATTTAATTTATTTATGACATAATGGTGATGCAGTAATTACCTAATTAATGAAATATTAAAATAATTGATATTATAAATATTAAAATAAATGTAATTTGAGACTTTTTATGAATTACACTAATTTTCTAGGTTAATATGACATGTTAGGATTTATTTAATTAACTTTTTTCTAAGTAATAATTCTGTTATGATTTTCACAAAAATCAATTTTCCAAATAGTGTCAAAATTGACATAAAAGAGTTTTTAAATCAAATATTATATTATTAATTGATATTCAATTCCTAAAAATCTAAGTTTCGGCCAAGAGACTTATATCATGAGATGTGTATCATTAATGGACCACTTGGGGGTCTCTTGGAGGTATATAGAAAGTTTATTAACTATATAATATAAAAATACAAAGTTACATGGTTAGTGTCAAACTAATTAACAAAGAGTTAAAACTAAAAGATAAAGTTAATATAATAACCCAAACCTGTATAAATTCTATTGGTTGTGTGATTTTCGACCCATACCCACCTTAAATTTTAAATAATCCACTTTTGAGCCATTATAAACCGAATATGAATTTATTATAAAATAATATTTCTAGCTTTTCCAAAGGTTCCCCTCACCCCTCTTATAAAAGGGCACTCCCCCTTCTCACTAATTCACACATTCAAAGCCTTTTGGCTCGGAAAACCCCTACCCAAATACTCTCTCAAATTCCCTAACTTCAACCTAGAGTCCTTATTTTTATCAGAAAGCAAACCTAAGGTTCTCTTTTGATCAAATCAAAAGGAAGAACCCGAAGAAGAGGTAATGTTTTCACCACCCTCTTTCAAGTTCCTTTCTTCTTCAACTTCTTATTTCTTTGTTATTACCATTCTAAAATAATGACATCAGTATATTATATATAATTTTATGTTATTATAAATATGGTACAACCATATTCAGTATTCTATCCATCCTTTGAATGACATGTCACTATACGTGCGTACGTACGACTTTTAGTCTCCACGTCGTTGTGTAATTGTTATTCAATAAATTATTATTTGGATGGGTATAATAATGATGTGTAATTCATGTAAATAATAAATATAAAATGATAATGATTCTGTATATATGATATACCATCCAATTATATATTATTTTAATATCAAAAGAATGATATTGTCGCTCGTGCGTACGTACGGACTACCATCTCCACGAACGCGATGAGATTCATTCTCCATCATATCCATTCAAGTATAATTCTCATTTGATGATTAAAAATAATGTTTAAGGACTTGATATAATTCTGGATATTAATAAGAAACAACCTATCCTTAAAAAACACGTCTTATGTAACAAAACATATAAAAGAAAATGAGTAAGTTAACACCCAAAATGACGATAATTCTAAGATATTATTAACAAAGCAATGTTAAAAGATCATATATGATATCATATTAATGTATATGATTATTGTATAATTTAATAACAATTATTTCACCATTATATATGAGGTTAACCTACCCTCAACCAAGGAAAAGTACAAGGTAAGAGTTTATTTTTCAATCTCTTCATTATCCGAGGTTGTTTATACGTGATAATCTACTGGGATTTCTTTATCATCCACATCCATGTTTCTTAAAAATGTATTTCAAATTTTTTTTACTATTTAAAATAATATGGGTTAAAGTCATTTATACCATTTTTTGACTTTTTATAAGAGGTTTATAAAGGAATCTTTCCGTCATTTTCCAAACAAGGTGCTTTTTAACCTTTTCGACAGAATTAAGGTAAGAATGTTTTTTTAACTTATACGGTGGGTGCGGATATTTTCCGCCATTATAAAATCTTAGAAGCTTCCCTTATAATCTTATAAGAAAATTTTCAAAGTAAATGTTTTATTTTATAATTATGCGACTCTTAAATTATTTCAAAATAGGAAGAGATATTTCTCTAAAAAGAGTTTTGATTTCATCGATGTCAACATCCTTTGATGAATTTTATGTTTATTTGGAGTTGATTTATTATGATACAAAACTTCCATATTGTATTGATGGTTTTGTGATATGTTTGACTGTGGATGTGTTATTTTTATACCATTCATGGTTTATGAAGAAAGTATTGACATTTCGTATGCTAGTTTTAATACAAATGTTTATGTTATGTTTAAACCTATTCATATGAGAAATGCATTGGACTTAATAAGTGACGGGTGGAGCCCACTATATCTCCTCGATGCATCGGTAGGTCTCATGAAACAAACTAGTGTTTTGGCACAAGGCCTTGAAAAAATCATATTTGTAGTCTTGGCACGAGGCCTTGGCTATGTGGTTATGATAGTATGGCATTATGCATTCCATCATTATGAAAGTGGTTATTGATATTGCATGTGATTATTCAATTAGTAGAATATCCATGTGAATAAGTAAATGGAATTATTTCATTTTATTTTTTCCATACTATGTTGAATTTAAAGTTTAAAAGGCTTTTGTTTTAGTTATACATTTCCTTAAATTTTTATTCTTAATTATGAATGTTTCTGCTATATTGTTATCATTACTGGGCATTTGAGCTCACCCCTTTTCTATGTTTAATTTTTCCCAGGATGTGAAGAAGTAATTTATGAATGACCTGCAGGGAAAGTATGAGGGGATAAGAGTATGGAATATGGAGACTATATTGTTATAGTTTTCATTTTATGATGTAATGTAAACTTTATTAATGTATCTAGTTATTCCAAGGCTACTAAACTAATCGGTCTTTCGAGACTAGATATTTCTTGTGATCATGCCAATGTTATGTAATAATGCACCGACTCTGGGTGTCTAGGGTTGGGGAGTTACACTAACCATGTTACATAACCATGAAGGGTGAGTATTTAGATAGTGTTTAGAACATTTTTATGGCATCCCGCCTTTTTATAACATAACTTTTCATTACATTTTACAAAACCGAGGATCTTTAAGGTTTAGTGTCTTGGAAACCAGGACCTTAAAACATGAAAACAAAAAAAAAATATTCTTCTTAAACACTTGAAAGGATTCTAATTTTGTTCATACTAGGTTCATTACTGCATCTCATAACCTATGGACATACATCAAAATAAAGGGTGATCAGAAGGCCCAGAAAGGGAAACAAGGGAAACATTTAACACATGAACTTGAGATACATCAACAATGTCATGAAAAAGAACTTTAAGGCATGAGAAATAAATAATCAGGAATATCATGATAAAAATAACGTATTTCATAACTTGAAGATGTGGCTAAAACATTTAATATTGACAATCATTTTTGTTTCACCAAGGTCCATCCCCAAGGTGTCAGTAAAAATTACCAAGGTTATTCACCCAGGCGTCGTAAAAAAATAATCATCTCTAGAAATTAAGTCTTTACCCAATGCATTGGAGCGCTATTAGGGAACACCCTTGACATGTATTTATTATCATGTGATCCACATATATCATCATAAATCATTTCCTAAACAACCCATATAGCATAAAAGGAATGGGTTTCATTTCATAATCATAACGTTTTAAAAACTGCTTTAAAGACATGATCTTTATATCACTTTAAACCCACAGAAAGGGAAAGTGGGTATCATGTATGTAAATACCAGAATTTAAAATAGAAAAACTTGGTATATATGTGAATACCCCTATATAATAGAGAGATTTGAGTATTCACTTAATAAAATAAAAGAACATTAGAAAAAGAGAGAGACAATTGAGACAGAAATTCTGCAGCATAACGGCTATGTTTCGGGGTTTTAGAAAACATTGAAAAGAGAGGGGAAATGGGTCAAACAATCATAAATGACCCATAAAATAGTATAGGGACCGAATATGAAGGATATATGAACATGGTAATTAAATTTTAAGGACATACCATTTGAAATGAAAAACATGGAAGGAAGACAAAAATTAGATTTCTCTTATGAAAATCTGGCAACCTAACGACGTCACTTAAACTTCAACCAAAAATGAATTGACAATATCAAATAGGTTCTCTCATCATATGAAAATAAGAGTTCAGTATGATATATTTAGATATCATACCCCAAAATAATAAAAATGAACTTGAAAGACTTGACATGAAAATTGATCTTGAAAATGAGAAGGGTGAAAGAATCCCTTAAAAATTCGACAGCCTAACGACGCCACTTAAAACTTCAAAATACTGAATTGAAGAAATAAAATAGGGTCTCTCATCATATGAAAATAAGAGTTCAATATGATAGATATAGATATCATACCCCAACATAATAAAAAGGAACTTGAAAGACTTGACATGAAAGTAGAACTTTGAAAAATGAGAAAGGTGAACGAATCCCATAAAAAATCGGCAGCCTAACGACGCCACTTAAACATTATTAAAATGAATTGATGAGAGAAATAGGGGGTATATCATCATATGAACATGAAAAGGGCAGTAATATTAATATAAAAGAACATCCTCCAACATAAGAACATGGATCATAAAAGAAATGACATAAAAGAGATTACTTGAAAAGAGAGAGGTCAGATCCCTTACCTTAAAACCTAACTCTTAAAACTCAAAGGTTGGGACCTTGAGGGGTTGGGGGAACCTTGGAAGGACTCCTTGGGAGGTAATGAGGCCAGAGCTTCGTTGGGGTAGAGTTGGGAGTCGAATGGATGAGAGGATGACTTGGTATTTATAAGGAAAGTGAGGGGACAAGGCATTAATGGCCAAGGGACACCTCATTAGTGGTTTTGGCAAAACCATGGGATTTCCCATGGTATTTTCCCATGGTATTGGCCACTTGGGACACCTCATACCTTATATTACTATTCATAAGTCGAACATATTTATTACATACTTAATACATCATTTAATGATGTCATTAAACACCCGTAACTTAAAAACTGTATTTTCACTATTCATCGAAAATTCAACTTTCTCAGAAAAATCCCAAAATTTCACCTTAACCAAATATTGATGCTCTGATTTCAAAAATGAACTCCATTTTATAAAATTAATTTTCTAAATATTTTTAATTTAATTTTTAAATAAATACACTATTCACTGAAAATTCATTTTTTTCAGAAAAATCCCCAAAAATTACCATAACATAATATCGATGCTCTGAGTTCAAAAATGAAATCCATTTTATAAAAATAAGTTTCTAAATATTTTAAATTTAATTTTTAATTAAAAAACACTATTCACTCGAAAAAACTAATACTTGACTAATAATTTATGAAACCGTTATTTAACCATTCTATTGAATCGCATTACTTAATCCAGGTGCCTAGATTATATTAGTACTTTCTTTAAGTGAGATTACTAATCCATTTGGTCACATTACTAATCCTAAGAATTAAATCACTATTCATAATTTAGTATTCATCAAAAATTAATTTGATCTTATTAGACTCTAAATTTCGTACTGAACATAATTGTAGAAGACCATTTTTTGAAAATCATTACACATTTTTAATTATTTAAGGTTTACATAAACATTTTTTTTAAATATAATTTCTCTAAAATTCACCAAAAATATGCATACTATATTTATCCAGACATTTGAAAATTCATAAACTTCATCATAAGAAGAAATAAATTTTTTTATTTAAAATAAAGGATTACACAAGGAAGTTACGGTCTCCTTACATAGCCCCTTATAACACCAGCATAAGACCTAATTTTAAGGCGTGCTAAGGTGAGAGAATCCGAGGGAGGCTCAACCAACATCGCACGAGTAGTAATTTCTATTAGTTTGAACTTCTCGTGAAGACGATTCCATTATAGCTTCACACGATGAAGTTCGGCTTGGGTTTGGTCCAGAGAAAAGCCCAGTGCTACTACCTCCTTCCCAAGTTCTGTTAGATGGCCTTCGATCGGTCCAAGACTACTGGGTGAGGCCATCGAATCTTCTTTCTATATTAATTAACCAAGATCACTTGTATTTAGAGACAATAATTGAAACATTTAGTTTCCAGTGGTCATATTGACCAATGGTCATATAACAGTCAAAACCCAATGATCTAATTTTAATTATAATCATGTTATCAAATGAAACAGTTTTGTTGAGTATAAAAATAAAATAACACACAAAATTAGGAAACAAGATTTATTCAAAATTTCGGGTCGTTACAATCTTCCCCCCTTAAGAAATTGTGTCCTCGCAATTTTTAAAACTGGGTTTTGAAATTTCATTGAAAGTCCCACACCGGAAAAGGAGTCAGTAAAACTATTACTTTAAAAGAAAGAAAGGGAATTAAAAAGGTCACCTGAGTTAACCCATACTATGATCCCATGTTGGAAAACATGGTCCTGGAGGAAAAAACAAAGGGTCACGTTCTAAGGGAGAGTGATAGAAAACATGATTAGGAGAAAGTTAAAAACAAGAAAATCACAAACTTATGATGGGTTAAACGGTATTTGATTTCCTAGTAGGAAACGTTAACAGAAAATGTTTTTTGTTTTATGTTCCTTTTCATAGTTTTGAGGAATTCATTTACTACATGGAACAAAAACATAAGGAAATATACCTACCTTCAAGTAGACTTTCATCCTTTAATAAGTTTCTACCAAAACTAATCTTTTCTCCAAATGATGAGCATTCAAAACAATTGGTATCATCAAAACACAAGAATCATCTTCTTGAGAGTCACGTAATCCACAAAAGATTAACTATCAATTTCTTCTATATTTAAACATTATCCCAAAAACAGAAAGGGTAAGATAAAACAACTCTTCCAAAAGAAAGAATCCCATAGGAAGGGAAACTACTTTTAAATCTTCAAAGTTCCAAGGTACTACTCAAAGTTAATCATAGACAATTACATAAATAACTGTTCTTAAAATACCTCAAAATAAACCAAACTAAGATTGAAACCCAAATACAAGAAGGTTTTGATAACATAGTCTTCCAAAATAAACTTCATCATTCATCTCCAGAAAACATCAACCACTCCTATCATCTTATAAAAAAAGTAGCTAACCTAAACGCATTTTACCCAAGATAGGTTAATCATTTCCATATGTAACCTAAATAACTATAAGTCCACCTTAAATTCATCGATTCTTCAAAATATAAGTTAACCTTTACTCCTCAAAGAAAATACCGTAGTAATATATTTACCTCGATCAAATAGGGTACCCAAAATAGTGAACATCTTCCAAAATAATAATCATCTTTTAATACCCTAATCATATCTGTCATATTAATATGGAAATCGTCACATTTCCTATCACATTGGTTGTTGGGACATGTTCTTCCATTTCCCACCATTAACTAAGAAAAGAAAGTATAATTAGGGGCTTAAATACTTAGCCAATAATCATGAAAAGGAACATAAAGCATAGAAGGATAACTTATAGAAGAGAAGTATACCCTAACTTGGGATCCCCTAGGTTCCGATCTAGGTTATCCATGATCATATATTCTTATGTGAATCTTTATTTTATTTTATCTTTGTCCCTTTAATAATGGTTCATACTAAGCTTATGAATTTACCAAATCATATCCCCTGGGAGTGTCGTAACCAAGAGTGAAACAAGGCCCGTTGTTGTGTACCAGTTCCCATTCGATTCTAGCTCAAAGTGGTATTTTCGGGTTTTACCCCTATGTACATCTGTGCCAGAGCCACCTCTACCTACTCGTATCTAGACAAGGATGTATTTTCTTGGAAACCCCTTACTCAATACTCACCTAATTACAGGAAGGTTTCCTATATTTAAACTTTTCTATAGGGTTATTCCTAAAGTTTTCAAATCCTAATTTCCACAAATAACTAAACCATCCTTTGATAACAACTATGGCATCCCACCTTTTTATAACATAACTTTTCAATACATTTTACAAAACCGAGGATCTTTAAGGTTTAGTGTCTTGGAAACCAGGAACTTAAAACATGAAAAAAAAATTCTTCTTAAACACTTGAAAGGCTTCTTGTTATGTTCATCTTAGGTTCATTACTGCATCTCATAACCTGGGGACATACATCAAAAGAAAGGGTGAGCAGAAGGCCCAGTAAGGGAAACAAGGGAAACATTTAACATGTGAACTTGAGATACATCAACAATGTCATGAAAAATAACTTTAAGGCATGAGAAAGAAATCATGAGGCATATCATAAAAAAATAACATATTTCATAACTTGAAGATGTAGCTACAACATTTAATATTGACAATAATTTCTGTTTCACCAAGGTCCATCCCCAAGGTGTCATTAAAATTTACCAAGGTTATTCACCAAGGCATCGTAAAAAAATAGTCATCTCTAGAGATTAAGTCTTTACCCAATGCATTGGAGCAATATCAGGGCGAACCCTTGACATGTCTTTATTACAATGTGAGACACATATATCATCATCAATCATTTCCTAAACAACCCATATAGCATAAAAGGAATGGGTTTCATTTCATAATCATAACATTTTAAAAACTGCTTTAAATACATGATCTTTACGTCACTTTAAACCCACGGAAAGGGAAAGCGGGTCTCATGTATGTAAATCCTAGAATTTAAAATAGAAAAACTTGGAATATATGTGAATACACCTATATAATAGAGACCTTTGAGTATTCACTTAATAAAATAAAAGAACTTTAAAAAAGGATAGAGACAATTGAGACGGAAATTCTGCAGCATAATGGCTATGTTTCAGGGTTTTAGAAAACATTGAAAAGAGAGGGGACATGGGTCAAACAATCATAAATAACCCATAAAACAGTAGCAGGAACGAATATGAAGGATATATAAAAATGGTAATGAAATTTTAAGGACATACCATTTGAAATCAAAAACATAGAAGGAATACAAAAATTAGATTTCTCTTATGAAAATCTGGCAGCCTAACGACGTCACTTAAACTTCAACCAAAAATGAATTGATAAGATCAAATAGGTTCTCTCATAATATTAAAATAAGAGTTCAGTATGATAGATTTATAGATTATACCCCAACATAATAAAAATGAACTTGAAAGACTTGACATGAAAATAGATCTTGAAAACGAGAAGGGTGAAAGAATCCCTTAAAAATTCGGTAGCCTAACGACGCCACTTAAAACTTCAAAATACTGAATTGAAGAGATAAAATAGGGTCTCTAATAACATGAACATAAGAGTTCATTATGATAGATATAGAGATCATACCACAATATAATAAAAAGGAACTTGAAAGACTTGACATGAAAGTAGAACTTTGAAAAATGAGAAAGGTGAACGAATCCCTTAAAAATTCGACAGCCTAACGGTGCCACTTAAACATTCTTAAAACGAATTGATGAGAGAAATAGGGGGTCTATCATCATATTAACATGAAAAGGTAAGTAATATGAATATAAAAGAACATCCTCCAACATAAGAACATGGAACATAAAAGAAATGACATAAAAGAGATTACTTGAAAAGAAAGAGAGAGGTCTGATCCCTTACCTTAAAACCTAACTCTTAAAACTCAAAGGTTGGGACCATGAGGGTTTGGGGGTATCTTGGAAGGAATACTTTGGAGGTAATGAGACCATAGCTTCGTTGGGGGAGAGTTGGGAGTCAAATGGATGAGAGGATGTCTTGGTATTTATAGGGAAAGTGAGGGGACAAAGCATTAATGGCCAAGGGACACCTCATTAGTGGTTTTGGCAAAACCATGGGCTTGCCCATGGTATTGGCCACTTAGGACACCCCATACCTTATCTTACTATTTATAAGTCGACCATATTGATTAAATACTTAATACATCATTTAATGATGTCATTAAACACCCGTAACTTAAAAAATGTATTTTCACTATTCATCGAAAATTCAACTTTCTCAGAAAAATCCCAAAATTTCACCTTAACCAAATATCGATGCTTTGATTTCAAAAATGAACTCCATTTTATAAAAATAATTTTGTAAATATTTTAAATTTAATTTTTAAATAAATACACTATTCACTGAAAATTCATTTTTTTTCAAAAAAATCCCCAAAAATTACTATAACATAATATCGATGCTCTGAGTTCAAAAATGAAATCCATTTTAGAAAAATAATTTTCTAAATAATTTTAATTTAATTTTTAATTAAAAAACACTATTCACCCGAAAAAACTAATACTTGACTAATAATTTATGAAACCGTTATTTAACCATTTTATTGAATCACATTACTTAATCAAGGTTCCTATATTATATTAATTCTTTCTTTAAGTGAGATTACTAATCCATTTGGTCACATTACTAATCCTAAGAATTAAATCACTATTCATAATTTACTATTCATCAAAAATTAAGTTGATCTTATTAGACTCTAAATTTCGTACTGAACATAATTGTAGAAGACCATTTTTTGAAAATAATTACACATTTTTAATTATTTAAGGTTTACATAAACATTTTTTTTAAAATATCCTTTCTCTAAAATTCACCAAAAATATGCATACTATATTTATCCGGACATTTGAAAATTCCTAAACTTCATCATAAGAAGAAATCAAATTTTTTATTTAAAATAAAGGATTACACAAGGAAGTTACAGTCTCCTTACATAGCCCCTTATAACACCAGCATAGGACCTAAGTGTAAGGTGTGCTAAGGTGAGAGAATCAGAGGGAGGCTCGGCCAACATCGGACGAGTAGTAATTTCTATCAGTTTGAACTTATCGCGAAGGCGATTCCGTTATAGCTTCACACGCTGAAGTTCGGCTTGGGTTTGGTCCAGAGAAAAGTCCAGTGGTGCTACCTCCTTCCCAAGTTCTGTTAGATGGGATTCGATCGGTCCAAGACTACTAGGTGAGGCCATCAAATCTTCTTTTTATATTAATTAACCAAGATCACTTGTATTTAGAGAAAATAATTGAAACATTTAGTTTCCAGTGGTCATATTGACCAATGGTCATATAACAGTCAAAACCCAACGGTCTCATTTTAATTATACTCATGTTATCAAATGAAAAAGTTTTGTTGAGTATAAAAATAAAATAACACACAAAATTAGGAAACAAGATTTATTCAAAATTTCGGGTCGTTACAATCTTCCCCCCTTAAGAAATTGCGTCCTCCCAATTTTTAAAACTGGGTTTTGAAATTTCATTAAAAGTCCCACACCAGAAAAGGAGTCAGTAAAACTATTACTTTAAAAGAAAGAAAGGGAAGTAAAAAAGGTCACCCGAGTTAACCCATACTAGGATCCCATGTAGGAAAACATGGGCATGGAGGAACAAAAAAGGGCCACATTCTAATGGAGAGTGATAGAAAACATGATTAGGAGAAAGTTAACAACAATAAAATCACAAACTTATGATGGGTCAAACGGTATTTGATTTTCTAGTAGGAAACGTTAACAGACAATTTTTTTTGTTTTATGTTCCTTTTCATAGTTTTGAGGAATTCATTTACTACATAGAACAAAAACATAAGGAAATATACCTATCTTCAATTAGACTTTCATCCTTTAATAATTTTCTACCAAAACTAATCTTTTATCCAAATGATGAGAATTCAAAACACTTGGTATTATCAAAACACAAGAATCATCTTCTTGAGAGTCCCGTAATCCACAAAATATTAACTATAAATTTCTTCTATCTTTAAAAATTATCCCAAAAACAGAAAGGGTAAGATAAAACAACTCTTCCAAAAGAAAGAATCCCATAGGAAGGGAAACTACTTTTAAATATTCAAAGTTCCACGGTACTACCCAAAGTTCATCATAGACAATTACATAAATAACTATTCTTAAAATACCTCAAAATAAACCAAACTAAGATTGAAACCCAAATAGAAGAAGGATTTTATAACATAGTCTTCCAAAATAAACTTCATCATTCATCTCCAGAAAACATAAACCACTCCTATCATCTTATAACAAAAGTAGCTAACCTAAACATATTTTACCCAAGATAGGTTAATCATTTCCATATGTAACCTAAATTACTATAAGTCCACCTTAAATTTATCGATTCTTCAAAATATAAGTCAACATTTACTCCTCAAAGAAAATACTGTAGTAATCTATTTACCTCGATCAAATAGGGTACCCAAAATAGTGAACATCTTCCAAAATAATAATCATCTTTTAATCCCCTAATCATCTCTGGCATATTAATATGGCAATCATCACATTTCCTATCACATTGGTTGTTAGGACATGTTCTTTCATTTCCCACTATTAACTAAGAAAAGAAATTATAATTAGGGGCTTAAATACTTAGCCAATAATCATGAAAAGTAACTTAAAGCATAGAAGGATAACTTATAGAAGAAAAGTATACCCTAACTTGTGATCTCCTAGGTTCCGATCTAGGTTATCCATGATCATATATTCTTATGTGAATCTTTATTTTATTTTATCTTTGTCCCTTTAATAATGGTTCATACTAAGCTTATGAATTTACCAAATCATATCCCCTGGGAGTGTCGTAACCAAGAGTGTAGCAAGGCCCATTTTCATGTACCAGTTCCCGTTCGATTCTATCTCAAAGTGGTGTTTTCGGGTTTTACCCCTATGTACATCTATGCCAGATCCACCTCTACCTGCTCGTATCCAGACAAGGATGTATTTGCTTGGCAACCCCTTACTCAATACTCACCAAAATACCAGGAAGGTTTCCTATATTTAAGATTTTTTATAGGGTTCTTACTAATGTTTTCATATCCTAATTTCCACAAATAACTAAACTATACTTTGATACCAACTATGGAATTCCACCTTTTTATAACATAACTTTTCATTACATTTTACAAAACTGAGGATCTTTAAGGTTTAGTGTCTTGGAAACCAAGAACTTAAAACATGAAAACAAAAAAAACATTCTTATTAAAAACTTGAAAGGATTCTCTTTATGTTCATCTGAGGTTCATTACTACATCTCATAACATGGGGACATACATCAAAAGAAAGGGTGAGTAGAAGGCCCGTAAGGGAAACAAGGGAAACATTTAACATGTGAACTTGAGATACATCAACAATGTCATGAAAAAGAACTTTAAGGCATGAGAGAGAAATCATGAGGCATATCATAATAAAAATAATGTATTTCATATCATGAATATGTGGCTACAAAATTTAATATTGACAATCATTTCTGTTTCACCAAGGTCCATCCCCAAGGTGTCATGAAAATTTACCAAGGTTATTCACCAAGGCGTCGTAAAAAAATAGTCATCTCCAGAGATTAAGTCTTTACCCAATGAATTAGAGCGCTATCAGGGCGCACCCTTGACATGTCTTTATTATAATGTGATTCACATATATCATCATCAATCATTTCATAAACAACCCACATAGCATAAAATGAATGGGTTTCATTTCATAATCATAACGTTTTAAAAACTGCTTTAAAGACATGATCTTTACGTCACTTTAAACCCACATAAAGGGAAAGTGGGTCTCACGTATGTAAATCCCAGAATTTAAAATAAAAAAACTTGGTATATATTTTAATACCCTTATATAATAGATACCTTTGAGTATTCACTTAATAAAATAAAATAACTTTAGAAAAAGAGAGAGACAATTGAGACGGAAATTCTGCAGCATAACAGCTATGTTTCGGGGTTTTAGAAAACATTGAAAAGAGAGGGGACATGGGCCAAAAAATCATAAATGACCCATAAAACAGTAGAGGGACCCAATATAAAGGTGAACATGTTAATGAAATTTTAAGGACATACAATTTGAAATGAAAAACATGGAAGGAAGACAAAAATTAGATTTCTCTTATGAAAATCCGGCAGCCTAACGGCGTCACCTAAACTTCAACCAAAAAATGAATTGACAAGATCAAATAGGGTATCTCACCATATGAACATAATATTTCAGTATGATAGATATAGATATCATACCATAACATAATAAAAATGAACTTGAAAGACTTGACATGAAAATAGATCTTGAAAACGAGAAGGGTGAAAGAATCCCTTAAAAATTCAGCAGCCTAACGGCGCCACTTAAAACATCAAAATGATGAATTGAAGAGATAAAATAGGGTATCTCATTATATGAACATAATATTTCAGTATTATAGATATATAGATCATACCCCAACATAATAAAACTGAACTTTAAATACTTTACATGAAAGTAGAACTTTGAAAAATGAGAAAGGTGAACGAATCCCTTAAAAATTTGGCAGCCTAACGGCGCCACTTAAACATTCATAAAACGAATTGATGAGATCAAGAGGGGGTCTCTCATCAGATTAACATGAAAAGGGAATTAATATTAATATAAAATAACATCCTCTAACATAAGAACATGGAGCATAAAATAAATGACATAAAAGAGATTACTTGAAAAGAAAGAGAGAGGTCAGATCCCTTACCTTAAAACCTAACTCTTAAAACTCAAAGGTTGGGACCTTAATGGCATGGGGGAACCTTGTAAGGACTACTTGGGAGGTAATGGGACCAGATATTTGTTGGGGGAGAGTTGGGAGTCGAATGGATGAGAGGATGGCTTGGTATTTATAGGGAAAGTGAGGGGACAAAGCATTGATAGCCAAGGGACACCTCATTAGTGGTTTGGCAAAACTATGGGCTTTCCCATGGTATTTGCCCATGGTATTGGCCACTTGGGACACCTCATACCATATATTACTATTAATAAGTCGACCATATTTATTACATACTTAATACATCATTTAATGATGTCATTAAACACCCGTAACTTAAAAACTGTATTTTCACTATTCATCGAAAATTCAACTTTCTCAGAAAAATCCCAAAATTTCATCTTAACCAAATATCGATGATCTGATTTCAAAAATGAACTCCATTTTATAAAAATAATTTTATAAATATTTTTAATTTAGTTTTTAAATAAATACACTATTCACTGAAAATTCATTTTTTTCAGAAAAAATCCCCAAAAATTACCTTAACATAATATCGATGCTCTAAGTTCAAAAATGAAATCCATTTTATAAAATTAATTTTCTAAATATTTTTAATTTAACTTTTAATTAAAAAACACTATTCACCTGAAAAAACTAATACTTGACTAATAATTTATGAAACCGTTATTTAACCATTTTATTGAATCACATTACTTAATCAAGGTGCCTATATTATATTAATACTTTCTTTAAGTGAGATTACTAATCAATTTGGTCACATTACTAATCCTAAGAATAAAATCAATATTCATAATTTACTATTCATCAAAATTTAAGTTGATCTTATTAGACTCTAAATTTCGTACTGAACATAATTGTAGAAGACCATTTTTTGAAAATCATTACACATTTTTAATTATTTAAGGTTTACATAAACAGTTTTTTAAAATATACTTTCTCTAAAATTCACCAAAAATATGCATACTATATTTATCCAGACATTTGAAAATTCATAAACTTCATCATAAGAAGAAATCAATTTTTTTAATTAAAACAAAGGATTACACATGGCAGTTACGGTCTCCTTACATAGCCCCTTATAACACCCGCATAGGACCTAAGTGTATGGTGTGCTAAGGTGAGAGAATCGGAGGGAGGCTCGGCCAACATCGCACGAGTAGTAATTTCTATCAGTTTTAACTTCTCGCGAAGGCGATTCCATTCTATCTTGACACGATAAAGTTTGGCTTGGGTTTGGTCTAGAGCAAAGCCCAGTGGTGCTACCTCCTTCCCAAGTTCTGTTAGATGGGATTTGATCGGTCCAAGACTACTGGGTGAGACCATCGAATCTTCTTTCTATATTAATTAACCAAGATCACTTGTATTTAGAGACAATAATTGAAATGTTTAGTTTCCAGCGGTCATATTGACCAATGGTCATATAACAGTCAAAACCCAACGGTCTCATTTTAATTATACTCATGTTATCAAATGAAACATTTTTGTTGAGTATAAAAATAAACTAATACACAAAATTAGGAAACATGATTTATTCAAAATTTCGGGTCGTTACAATTTTTTTCACATGGTTGGGCCAACCATGTAGCCAAATTGTGAGTCCTAATTTAAAAGGGTTAAAAAGACAATTTTCTCTTACTTATTTAAAATATTTTACCCTTATTTATTATTGTTTCTAGTGAAGAGCCTCTCCTCCTCCCTTGTGATATACCTATGCCTTTGAGATATGATTTGTTCCCATTTCATTATCTAACCTCTGAATTGACTTATTTTTGTCTTGTTGGATTCCTACTAGAAATATCTTAGTTCCTTAGGCTCTTTTCATCCTTTGTCTTTCTATCGATGACGTTATTTTGGTGCGAGCTCTTATGCCCTATTTTCAGGGTGTTCATATAATATTACTATTTCTTATAATCTAGAAAATATTAGAGGTTGTGATGAGATGAGTGTTCCTCTATAGGTATAAGGTAGGTTTTTTATCTTTTCCCGCAAACTCTAGTTGTGTATACCCTATTATCATAGTACCGCACATCAGAATTTTTGGGAATTACTTTCAAAATTATTAAACACTAAATGAAATAGTAAATTCATGTTTAAGACATTCCATGACAGTATTATACTAGGTTAGAGGGGTTTTAACTCAAAACAAACAACCCATGGGGTGATTTCTCCCCTTTTTCCATAAAAAATCACCCTTTAGGTGAGTTGATCTTGTTATTCTTTATGAGAATTCAATATGGTAATTACTTGGATTGTTTAAGGTTGTTAGCACCTTAAAAACCTTATAATTTTTATATGAAAGGTATGAAATTCATAATCCTTTGGATTATATATGATTATTAATGTATTAAATAATTTATTAATGAAATGGTTTAAGAAATAGTGGATATATTGGTTTACTAGACTCACTAGGATGCCTTAGACATTTCTACTCCTTGGATCAAGTTTACTTATCCTACTTGGATGCCTTATACATTTTTACTCTTTTGATATGATGCACTTGGATGCCTTAGACATTTGTTATCCTTGGATCTGACCCACTAGGATTCCTTGGACATTTGTACTCCTTTTATTTAACCAACTAGGATGCCTTGGACATTTCTACTCCTTTGATCAAGCCCAATAGGATGTCTTGGACATTTCTACTCCTTAGATATAACCCACTAAGATGACTTGGACATTTATACTCCTTAGAACCGGAACTATGCAGGACTAATACTTAATTACTCAGTGTAGGCCGATGATGGTTCTTACCATGCTATACAGTTATCCCTTATGATATGGTTTCTTGATCACAGTGATCCTTGAGAGTTTGGATAGTATCACTTGTACTTTCATCAATTTATTCATGTTATACATGTGTTATACTTTATCATATATACATAGAATGGAATTATTATAGACACCGTTTGTGGTGGCCTACTTATTTTCATCTCACACCCTATTTGGGTTGTCGTTTGGTACCTGAACAGACTTCATGGATGCATGTAGTGATAGGGGTAAGTGCCTGATTGAATGTACTTAATTGATTATTGAATAGGAACAAGGGAGCACATGATTGGGATATGGCTCATTATGTTATTTGTAGATTGTCTATTTTTTTTTACTTTTGGTATATATATTGTTCTGTATGCCCATTTCCATGTGTTTCATGTCTTTTTTTATAGATCCATGACATACACGTAATTCTGTATATGACACTAGCCTTGGATTTGATTATTATTATAGTTATCTGGATTATTAATCTTCTATTTCTAGTTGATATTATGATTCATCATTATATTCATTTATGATACCATTGTGATACTCTTATTATAAGGGCATAATATCCCCACCATACTACCTCAGATCCTCACTACTAGTCATCAGTCCCTTGTATATAGGGAGATGTGCTTGAGGCCTTATGACACACTGGCTTGGGGAAATGTTTAGTAGATCCCCATTCAAGATGTTACATAAATATCCTTCTTCTATAAAATTTAAAATAAAGTCATCATTCATGTGTGCAGTGGATTACTACCTCAATAACTGATGTAATTCGTTTTCCACCATCTCCTATCATAGAAGGTTATAATGATGGATTTAATGTATATGTGTGTGTGTGTGTGCGAAATTAATGACATATTTATCATTATAGAAATATAATATATCATATAACTTGTTAAAACTCAGGTAATTTTAGAATAAATCATTTATTGGTTACATATTATAGATATATATTCATTATAAAAATATTAGGTAATTTTTTAGTTAAAAGAAAAATTCATTATTACTAACCAAATTGGATTTTCAGGAATTATATGGTTTTATTAAAAAAATAAGTTACCAATTAATATAATTTTAATTTTATAAAAAAAATCATTTGGAATTCAAAATTTCAAAATTATATTAGGATTAATATTTGATGATTTTCTAAAAATATTGATTTCTCAATAAATAGTTAAAATATAGATCTTTATGGAAATTTTTTATTTTATTTTCAAGTATTTACAAAGTAAAATTATATTTTATATTAGTTTTAAAAATTAATTACTTAATTTTTATTAAAAAAATACAATTATAGTCTTTTGAATGAATTTTAAACTTTAATTTTGTATAAAAATATTTTTATACTTAAAAAACATTTTTTGAAACACTTTTTTCTTCACTTTTTGTAGATTTAATTTTAAATTAAATTATATCACTTGTGTGTTTTTAATATTTAAAAATGGATTCTATATTTTTAATCAAGTGGTTTAAATTTATTAAATAGGTCCCTTTTTATCAATATTAATAGTAACTTTAGTTATTTTTCTATCACGATAAAGGGTAAATCGGGGAATTAAAGTTAAAAATAAAATTATAATGACTATAAAATGACCCTAAAACTTGCCTAAATTTTATTTGATGAATATATTTCATCCATAT
Source organism: Viscum album (assembly GCA_963277665.1). Classification (NCBI taxonomy): domain Eukaryota; kingdom Viridiplantae; phylum Streptophyta; class Magnoliopsida; order Santalales; family Viscaceae; genus Viscum; species Viscum album. Next base: position 1,210,058,777 of record OY728166.1, read on the forward strand.
TCATCCAAATTTTGAATATATGGCCTTTTTTTTATTTTCATGTGACTATAACCTTTATAGTACTTTATTTATTGAAAAGACAAAAATGTCACACTATTGTTTTTAATTGCTATAATATTTTTATAATGTGGATAATTATAGGATATATTATTTTATAAATATTAACATGAAATATAAATGATTTATATTCATTATGGTAATTTTTTAAAATTTTTAGTGAAGAAATATTTACCTTGAACAGTTACACAATAATTATTTAGTTAATGGAAAAATAAAATAAATGACATTAAAAATATTAAAATTTGAATAATTTAAAATAATTAATGTAAACCTTGAATTATTTAGATAAAACTGAAATATTTTATAGGTTTGGATTCATTTTATTCGAACTCCTTTTTTGTCTTGATGTTATTAAAATTGAAGTAAATAAATAGTTCAAAAATTGACATTAATGATATTTTAAAATAAATAATATTTTATTAAATGATTTTAAATTCATATAAATATTAGATTCATCAAAATTAATGGTATATAGTAAATTAAATCAGCCATGGTCCATTTATGGGTCATTTTTGATTTTATAGTATTATTATTAACCCTTAAAGTGTATAAAACTTTAATATTACAGTGATTTTCAAAAGGGTTAATGAAGAATTAAAACAAAAAGATATGGGTAAAAATGTGATCAAAACTTTTCCAAATTTTATTCGAGGAAATAATTTAGACCCATAATAATATTATATTTTAATCCTATCAATTTTAATCCATTTGGGCATCATAGTGAATTTATATTAATTTAATATTTGAATAAATTCCAAAAGTGTTCCTCCCCTATCTTATTAAAGGGAATCACTTCTTCTCATTTATTCACACTTAAAAACATTTTTTTTAGATTATATCTATCCAAATAACTTATTAAAATCCATAACCTCAGACTAGATGTCTTTTTATAGTCATAATACCAACCTTAAATGGATTAAGGTACTAATCAAAGGAGATTTTCTGAAGAAGAGGTATAGTTTTTAACTACATGTTTTGGTTTTATTTATTCTTCCACATCCTTCAAAAATTTCTTAAATTTTATGATATAATAACATTATTATCCCCAATATAATAATATGTTATTATTTTAATTTAATAACCTATATCCATCTCCAACCTCCATGAAATAGAAAATTAATTCATCATTCTTGTCCTCGAAATTCTATCACCTCGTGAACCAATGTAATTCATTTTCCATAATTGTCTCTCAAGACTGGTTATAATGATGTATTTAATGTGTATATATATATATATATTATATTCATGACATATTTTCATTATGAAAAGATAATATATCACTTACTATCTTACCTTTCCATTTACTAATGAATGAAAATGTTGTTCATCCGTATGTTTGGATTACCACCTCTGTAAAGTGATGTGATCCATTTTTCAACAGCACATCACATGGATGATATATATGTTGGGACTAAGTAGTCTAGTGAAGGTTTTTTGAAGTTGTAATAAGTTTTCTATCATTTTTTTGTCTTTTTTGACAAAGAATTGTAATAATTTCACTTTGTAAAAGATGAAAATCAGACTGACCATCATATTCAGGAAATCAGATTCACAATGCTTATGAAATTACATCAAATTGAGAAGATTTTTTCTGGAGGAAAAGGATCATCGAAATCACCTCGGGTCCATAATTATAGGAATATTGTAATGATAATCTAGATAGGATTCTGAATGGATATGATGAAAATTTGATGATTCGTTTCTATTTTTCAATTCTCAAAAGTCATAAGTTATCTGGAGACTTATGATGCAAGAAATATTAAGGAAGGGGAGTTGGTTATACTAATCGTATTAAGGATTGGTTGGAAAAAAGAAATTTTTTAAGGAATGGTAAGTTACAATGATTTACATTATAATTCATAGGATGTTGAATCATATCTTAAAAGTTCTTAAATTTATGAGTAATTCATGCTTAAAAGTAAAATTTTTTTACAAGAAGAAAGTTTGTAATGTTAAAGTTTTCTGGTCACAGTCCATTGGTGTGATATCACTGGAAGAAGAGTTGTTTGAAGGCTGGGAAGGTTGATTAGAACATGGGAAGATAAAGATTTTAGTTTTAAGTCAGACCAATAAACCACAAGAAACAAATCTTCAATGAAATAAGTTAAGTGCTCAAAGTTCATTGGTATCGAAATCAAAAGAGTAAAGAAGTTTTTGAAGCTAAATTTGATGATATAAGTCCATCAGACGTGGATTCCCAACAAACATAAGAGGAAGAATTGTTTTTTTGGATATTTTGAGATTAATTAAAAATAAAATAAGTTGAAATTCAAAGACCGATCAACATTATAGTCAACCATTTTTCATCAAGATGAATTATTGGTTGTTTTTAACTTGGTTCAAGAGAAAAGTTAGATCGGATTTTTTTTCTTATTATGTAGTTCAATAGATAAATAAGAACTCTATTTTTTTAAAATAATTTTTTATCTAGTGGGTCAAAACTATCAGACTGGAGCTGACATTGATGAATTAATCGGACATAAGGTCATTGGTGTGAGTAAAAGAAGAATAAAAGATTTTCTTGGAGCTTGTTAATGTGGTATTAAGGGGGTCATTGAAACAATCAAAAAACAAAATTAAGAATGGTTTTCATATGTTTTATTTGGTGTAGAGAAATGTAATTAAGAGTATTTTTTCTCTATCATAATGAAGAAATTAGAATGATCAGCTGGTTTCAAGGATTGTAATGAGAAGTCATTTTTTTCATATGTTTACTTGTTTGTTTTGAAATTGGGGTAGATAAGATTAATGAAGAATATACTATATTCATTATAATGATAATATTGTAATGAGTAGTATAAATCGGAATAAGGTTTATAAAGAAATTATGAAGCAATATAAAGTTGTGATAATATTAGAGAAGTTTCGTAAATATTTGAGAATTATTGAAGAAGTCAAGATGCACCCTAAATTAAAAGAGGATTTATGTTTCAGGAAATTGTTTTTAGTGGTAAATATTTTCATAATCTTATATAAATCATTTTTTGGGTTGCCTATAAATAGTTAAGTACTTTGTACTTTCTGATGCTTGTACAATTACAAAAGGGAAGAGAGAGAAGCTCTAAAGTTCTAGAGAGAAGAAGTTTCTGGATTATTCTAACCAGTGGAAGTTTCTCTAAATATAAAAAGGAAAGGAGAAGAGATAAGATCATAATTAGATTAACCAGATTGGACTAATAAATTAGATTGATATTTCCATATTAATACAGAAGTTGTTCAGTATTGTCTCAACTGTATTCTAACATAAGTATATTTCCGTATTGAGAAATCCGACTGGGAAATTGAACTGAGTGTCATTATGAATTCCAAAATAAGTTATTTCCTAATATTGGGTAAGAAAGTAAATAATTATTTTTAACAACTTATTTATGAAATTTGATCAATCAAAATCAAAACAAGTTGGTTACACAAATTGTATTACATAATTTTATTCTGATTGAAGCACATGAACTGTTGTATTGAACATATTTCTATACGAGTGTAAGGGCATATCCTACTCATTTTATCCCACATAAAAGGATTATTTTCTAGAGATTTTTTTTGGGTTTTTTCTTGTTTTCATACCATACCAAGGACATAGTTTCTCTTGTTGAGTGGTGAACCTTGTAAATTTTTGTGTTCCTATGGATGTGTTATTGTTTTGTTTTCATCAAGGTATCAACTCTTTAATAAGAGAAAAATATGGTTTTAAAATAAAGGAAAAATAAAAGAAAAAGATATCATGGATAAACCCCTCCCCCTCTTAGTGATACTTAGATCCTAACTTGGAACTTTGAAGTGGTATAAGAGCCAAAAATCCCCTCGTTTACTCTTTTTTGATGTTTTTAATAGAAGTTATGATGGAGAATATGAATTGTGTGAACAATAAATGGATTCTTGTATTTGATGGTGAGGACTATCATATCTGGAAAGATATAATATTTCCTTATCTTATATATCTTGGGTATGATGTTCTTTAAGCTGAAATAGATGGGTTTTTTCTTATTGATGATAAAGTTCCTCTTAAATCTTTTGATAAGAAGAATCTTGAGAATGATGGATTTTTTAAGAATGTTTTACTCTTATCACTTTATTAAAGTTAATTTTTAAGAGTGAAAGGTGTTTCCACCACTAAAGGTATATAGGATAAGTTGAAAAACATATATGAAAGAAATATAAAAGTGAAGAAGGAAAAACTAAAAATCTAGAGGCTCAATTATTAATATTTGAAAATTGGTGAGTATGAATCTATTAAGGACTTATTTACTAGGGTTAATGACATTTTCAACACTATTAGATGAATTGGTGAGAAATTTTATGATTCTAATATTCTTGGAAATATCTTAATAATTCTTCTTGAAAAGTTTGATGCTAAAGTATCCTCATTTTAATATAAATATTCTGAAACTCTATCTCTGGATGATCTTCATAGTACTCTCATTACTTATGAAATGAGAAGGGATAAATTTATGAATGGAAAATAGAAGATGATCTTGAAATTCCTTTCATGGATTCCAATAAAGGAAAGTCTAAAAATATTCATGATAAATAATATATTTCTAAATCTAAATTCAAAAATGAGGTATGTAAAAATCTTGATAAATTTTTATCCTTGTTTTCTGAAAATGTGAAAATAGATACAGTAAAGTATAGATGGAAACTTCCCTTGAAGTGTTTTGAATGTGGAGTCTTTGGGAACTTTGTGGCCAATTGTCCATGAATAATGGAATAATAAGATAGTGATGAATATGAAATATGGACAAGAAGTTCATGGAAGAAACAGGGTAAAAAAGATAAATCTTTTTCAAAAGGGAAGGATAAAAAATTCTCTAAATCCTAAATGAGATGTTTCTTATCTAAATATGATGAAGAAAAATACATTGAAGCTACATCTAAAAAATATAATTAAAATGTTGTTGAGAATACTTTTATTTCCACAGTTAACAATGAAGAATTCATAAACATTAGTTCTGATGAAGAATAAACTCAATTATAATTTCATATGAAATAATAATTAAAATAATTTATGTGGAAGATTGGAAGGCTTGAGAAAGATATTAGGAAGTTAAAAAATGAATATTCTTCAAAAAAAAAATAATGTTTTCCTGATAATAAATTTAAGTTGTTAAAAGTGATTAATGATTTGAAGAAATATCTTGAAGAAGAAAATAATCGTAATGAATATATGGATGTTAAGATGAAGGAAAAAGAAGAAGAGTTGTAACTTGTTTAAAAAAATTCTAGAGATGAGCAGATGGTTACCAGTTATGATAATTCTATCTCTAAATTTGGTAAAAGTTATCATAAGGATGAACCTGAGGAGGATCAATAAATATTACCTTCAAATGTTGAGAATAAATCAAAAATAGTTCATGAGAAGAAGAAAGTTGGTAAAGTTATGTATGTGGCCAAGACCAACAAAGTTAGGAAGTCAGAAGTTTCTAAAAGAACCTATGTCTAAAGAAGTTTCTATTTATTCTATTTTTGATAAGGATAAAAAGAAAAATGAGATAAAATGGAAGATTCTTATTGATAATAGAAAAGTTGGTGGTCAAAAAAGTTCTGATAATAAAGATAAGAAGGTTGTTGAGAAACATGCTCACAACTCTGAGTAGTATGGAAGTTTCAAAGTAAAATATTTTTTATATGGATACTACTAGTATTTTTTTGGATTTAGACATACAAAAAATATGTATTATTTTAGTCAACAACATTACAACTATTCTAGATACTAAATAAGGAAAAGTTTGAGGGGGATTCGATCTCCACGTATAAAGAAGTCTGAGAAGGATGTTCAGAATAAATCTGATAAGGTAGGTGTGAAAGTAGAAAATAGGTCCCAAACTCTAGAAAATATTTTTGAAATATTTGAATTACCTAGACACCTTGCAAAAGTTTGTCTTGTTTTTTTACCATCACAACAAATTTTTTTTAACAATTCTCAGAAGACAGAAGTTAATAAAATTAATGGAAAGAAAAAGCTCTTGTTATTGAAACCATTCTCAAAGAAATAAAAGGAGAAAACCTTGGATTTTGGATAGTGGATGTTCTTCTCATATGAAAGAAGACTTAAAATTGTTGAATAATGTTAATGAATTCAGAGAAGGAATAGTGACATTGGGAAATGATGAATCCCTCAGAATCAAAGGTATTGGATCTGTTATTATTGGGAAATAAATGTTTAATTCTAAGAAATATTTGAATTTTGATGGGATAAAACACAACTAGATAAGTGTTTCAAAACTTATTGATGAAGGAAACAAAGTTAGTTTCATAAAATATGGGTTTTTTGTGAATAGTGAGTAAGATGGAAATATTTTTACAAGAATACAACGTACAAAATGAAACTTATTCCAAGTTGGTGAAATACAAAACCATTGTTACTTAGGCATGGTGGAATTAAATCAGATATGGAATAAAATATTGGGATACATGTGTCAAATAAACATGATCAAGTTATAAAAATGAGACAATATCCATGGAATTCATGATATGTCAAAAATAAGATATTGGTGTTGCATAATTTTTCAGAAAGGAAAGATTAAAAAATTGCATAAGAAAGTTCACATTTGTTCAAAATTATCCATGGAACTTATTCATTACGATATATGTGGTCCAATGAGAAAAAAATAAACTCATACAGATAAGTACTTTATTACTTTCAATGATGATTTACTCGCATCACTTGTGTTATGTACATGAAACATAAGTTAGATGCTCTAAAAATGTTTAAAAGTTTTAGGAGGAAATTTGAGAAGGAATGTGAGTATTCAATGAAGAAGATGAGTAAATAAAATGGTGGGGAATAAAAAAATGAGGAATTAGAAAGTTATCTTGAGAAACATGGAATTTGTCATGATTTCAACACACCTTACACTCCTCGAAAAAATGGTGTGGATGAAAGGAAAAAATAGATGTTTGGTTAAAATGGGATGAAGTATGTTACTTGAACATGATCTTTCTCATTACTTTTGGAGGAAATCCATGATCAATTTTGTGTATATTCTAAATTTATGTTTCTAAAAAACAATCTCATATATAAATCCATATGAAATGTTTTATGGGAAAACTCCATGTTTTAAACATTTAAGAGTTTTTGGTAGTCCATCCATCATAAATAACAAAGATGGAAACCTTGGAATGATTGAGCAGAGAGGCGAAGAAGAAATTTTTCTTAGATATGACCCGAATAGAAGAGGATATAGATGTTTTAACAAAGATTCAAGAAGATTATTTGACTACGTTGATATGAAAGTTATTGGAAAAATGAGGAAGATAAACATACTCATGCATATAAGGAAGATGAATAAGAAGAAATAACTTATGATAATGATTATGATAAGGATAAAAATAATTGTAATCCTTATTAAGAAGAAGAATCAAACTCAGATATTTCAAGTGATGAGGAAGAATCTTGAAAATATCATCCCAGGCTGAGGAAGAAAGTGGAAGCTTAAAACATTATTATTGATCGACATCAAAGGGTTCAAACAAGAAGAACAATTACACATACATCTTTCTATTCAAAATTTGAGATAAAATATGTGAATGAAGATTCAAAAAATACAGAATGGGTACAAGATATGAATGAAGAGTTTGATCAAATTAAAAATAATGATATGTGGGAAATCATACCTATCATGAACCAACCTCGGTCGACCCTGAGCCGGTCACCCGATCCAGTCCGCGACATGGCCCGAGAGGCATTCCCGATCCTCTCGGGCTGGCAACAAGTTCCAGGGAATCATCAGAGGTTGTGGGAATGATTTCACCCAATACAAATAAATAAAGCAACATAAATAACATAGAGCAGCGCAGAATAAATAAACCAGGTAAAGTAACTAAACAAGAATGAAAGAAAATAAAACTAACCAAACTCAAAGTCTGAACTAACTCCATGTGACCCCGTGGGTCACTCTCCGACTTAACTATCAAGCGTCTCCCAAGGAGAGTGCACTCAATCTATAGCTTGTACAAACACTAAAAATATAAAAGAACTATAGGTTTGAGTATTAAAACTCAGTAGTCTATCAAGATATCTATTCCCAATGAACTACCTTTAAAATTAAGAAACATCAATTCTAAGTTTGAACTACAATATATTAAAGTATGAATTTCTATAATTTTTTTACTTGAAGACAAATTAAAACCCATTGCCCTTAGTTATTTGAAAAAAAAATAGAACAAAAGGATTTGGAACACATTTTCTTTTGAAAACATTTTCATAGGAGTTAGGAAAACCAAAAATGTCACTTTTCATGAAAAAACACCACACAAGGTACCAAGGTAGATAAAGAAAGGGCAATGTAAATATGTATGAAAATATCTCAGAAACAGTTAATTGACTAAAATTCACTAGACATAGGAGAACCTGAGAGATCGAGAATAATCCAGACGACACTAATACCTACTACCCCATCTACAGTAGCATGCCACATACGATGAAATATAACGCTCTAAAACGCTCGACAATCCTTTCTCAGGTAGGCTGAGGGAAAATCCCATAGAAATAAACCCAAACATATCTACCTACTATGGTCCCTTGGTCAGTACCATAACCTACCAGTACAGTACTCATCTCAGATAATTCTATCAATATGTCAGGTTCGTATGTTGCAAGTATAAAAGGAGGTGATCCAACGGACACCGCCGAGCATCAAATCACAACCCATATCTATAATAATATTTCATAGCAGGCCTCACCCCGAGTCTCCCCAAGGATGACTCTCATGCCTTTAAATAAATAGATTACAATGGTCCCCAATCGAGGGACCTACATTGTGGAACTCGGGGATCCCATACCATGAACATCCCTACCATTCCATGCTGGCAAGGCATGAGGACCAACTAATGGGAGTTTTCATAATAAGAACTTCCTATGATTTTCAAAAAGTGGCCAAACGGACCATTAAACATTCCATAAAAAACATTCCTTATCAAAGATGTAAACCAATTTCTAAAGGGGTGCAAGACACACAATTTACCAAATAAAAGAATTCGCAAAACCTCCTTCAAAACATTTACGACGCACTTTCAAACAAAACTGACCATTATGAAAAACCAAAACCAAGCTAAAATTAATTGTCACAAAACAAACCAAATTTTAAAGAAAGCTAACCTCACACCTCACTTGGATTAAAACATTTTAATCTTTTCTAATTACCCCACAATCATTTATTTCACAAGCAACACATTTTTTTTTCTAAAAAACAACACTTTGGAAATCCATAAAAAGACCTCAAAAAAAAAGTTTCACATGCTTACAACACTTTAACAAAAACAAAAAAAAACATTTTATGTCTCCGTTAACACATAAAGGCCAACTAGACACCATTACGAAAATCAGACATACATAGCTCAACAAACAATTTCAGTTGACACTCACAAAGTTATAAAACACTAATTTTCATGTCAAGGTCTTATTTAAAATGATAAACCATGTTCTAAAACTCACAAATCAAGTGCGGACCAAAAGAAACATTTAATTAAAGAAAATAGTGTGTGCAACTATAACCAGACGAAACCATTTTTATAAAATAAGGTCGGAACTACCCATTTTCAAACAAAGTGAATTAAAAAAATGTAGCACAATAAAGATTAAAACTAAAAAAGGTGAGAAAGAATAAATAAATGGAACTCAAATTATGAAGTCAAGCACAATAAGACCCTACATTTAGTGCACACTATTTCACAAAACACAGTAAAAAATCAACAAACAAGATTAAAAAAACACTTGCACACTAAGTAAATTTGAACCAGAGCTTGACATTAGCACCAAATAATCATATAAGGTATGAAAATCATAAAATAAATGATTCTTAAATTAAAAAGGATAGGTGAATGGGAATACTACCTCAAAATCAATGCGTGAAATCAAATTAACTTCGAGAGTAAGGCATGACGAGGACGCTCACTCGGAAACGCCCTGCTCAGGTCCTAAAATGATATCTCTACCAAAACCACCACTTAATTAAAAAACAATTAATCAAACATGGATAAAAAAAAAGGAAAAAGTAAACCAAGCATCAAGGTATACCGGTGGGAAGAAAAAATGCCGGCAGGGGCAACGCCAGGAAGGCACGGACTGGTCGGGGCAATGCCAGTAGGGCAGTTGGTGCACACACGAGTAGGCCTCTGGGGTTCTACGTGAACTAGATAGGAGGTTACCACGATAAGAGGAGGTGGGCCGGTGGGGATTGCAGCTAGATGGAATGGCATCGGTAGGGAGGAGGTGTTGCTGGCCGATTGGGGAAAAAATGCTCGGCATGGAGATGCAGGGGGAGGCTGAGCTGCTGCACAGGGTGAAGCCAACAGGGTTCCGCGACGGGGTGGATGAACGGGAGTTGGGGGTCGGCACTAGCTGTATGAGATCAACGAGGGTCCGTGAAAGGGTGGACAAACCAGAGTTGGGTGCTGCGGGGGGTGGTCTGCTCGAGCGCAGCCAAAGGGAGAGGGTCAGGGTGAGGTGGAGAGGTGCAGTGCATGGGAGAGCTGGAGGCCGAAGCAACCGGGGGTGTTGACGAGGGCTGGTCATGCCGAAGGAGGGAGGCGCTGGGAGGATCCCTTCTTGAACCGCATAGAAAAATAACGGGGGCTCAAATGTGAGAGATAAGGAACCCCAAAAAGATGATGAAACCCTAAAAAAAGAGTGGAAATAAGAAAAAATAAATAAATAATAATAATAACAAATAAATTAATAAATAAAAATAATAACCAAGAATTCTAATATCGTAATAATGATAATAATAAGAATAATAATGATATTAATAAAAATAATAATAACCTTAATGAAAAAATAAAAATAATAAATAAATTCAATCATTTTAATAATAATTAATTCTTAACATGATAAAAATTTTAAACAACACAAAAATTAATGTTGATTTTAATTAAAATATATTTTTATTTTAATTTTTCTTAAGATGAACAGGATGTGAAGTTACCCGGGTGGAGTTACGTAGTGTTTCCAAAACGCACTCCGCTCGTGCGCCCAATGCCGTCAATACAAAAAAAGCACTTTTTAATATAACTCAAAGAAATTAAATCGAGTTGAACCTGAACCCCAACAAAAAAATTTAAGTTAGAAAAACAAATAAATAATTTAGGTACACGGGTCGGGTGTGACAATTCTCCCCTCCATAATGCTTTCCGTCCTCGAAAAGTCACAACACCAACTAGTCGATCAATCAACACCTAAGGATTCCTCAAAAACATTATCCAAACTCTTAACCTAAGGACATTTTATCAACCACCCATGGGACTCAACCTCATTTCTCGAAACAGATCACCAGTAAAGGGGAGGACTGAATGGACTCCCCTCTATTGGTGATCTATTTTGGGCAATGAGGCTGAGTCTCGCTGTTAGTCGGTGTGATGTCCTTGGGTTAAGAGGTTGGATCGTGTTAATGTGGAATCCTTAGGTGTTGATCATTTGGACGGATAGTGTTATGGATTTCCGGGGGTAGAAAGCGTTATGGTGGGGAGAATTGTCACACCTCGACCTATGATATTATTTATTTTAATTATTTTTAGCCGTTAAATGTTTTTTTGGGGTCTGGGGTGAGTCCCGAATGAAGTTTTTGAGTTGTATTTAAAAATTCAATTTTTATATTTGACGTTGTTGGGTGCACGAGTAGAGCACGTTTTGGAAACCCCACACGGCTCCGCCTGGGTAACAGCGCGACCACCCGTTCTCAGAAAATGAAAATAAATGATTTTCTACTTAAAGAAAACATTAATTGCATCATTTAAAATTTTTATTACTAATATTTTTATGATTTTTAAAATGAAATAAATATTTTTATTATCTTAATTTTTATCGTCATGATTTTATTATTAGAATTATTATGTATTAATATTGTTATTATTACGATATTAGAAGTTTTGGTTATTATTTTTATTTATTTTTTATCAACATTATTATTATTTATTTTATTTTATCTTTCTTATTTTTCTTTCCTCTTCTTTTTTTAGGGTTTCACCATTTTTTTTGGTCCCTCTTCTCTCCCAGCATGCTGTGCCTCCCTCTTGGTCGCCTCCTTCCCCTCGCACAGTACAGGAGCCCGATGCCCCTCCCTCCTGGTTGCCTCCTTCCCCTCGTGCACAGTAGCAGCCCGGCGCCTCAGCCCCTCTGTACATAGACCAGTCGCACCCCTCCTCTCCAGTCGTACCCCCCCTCTGTCCTCCTTCGCACCAGCCCCTAGTAGATTCTTCTTCCTCTTCGCCTACTTCCTCCCTCCTAGTACAGCAAACCAGACCCACGCATCTCTCTCCCTCACTGCAACTTCGGCGCACGCATCCCCCTCGCCCTCGCCTTTGGCTAGCCGACGCCAAAGCACACCCCTCCCTCTAGTTAATGCAACCCCTTCCTCCACAGCTCCCAGCCGACCCTGACTCCCCCTCGGACTTGTAGTGTTCCCCAACACCCCGAAGACGACTTCTGGCATGGCCTTGCCTTCCCGTTACTACCACTTGGCCACGCTTCTCATTGGCACAACCCCCCTCAGACCCCCAAATTAGTGTGCAGCAGCCTCTCCGGCCAACCTGTAGCCTCCTCGGCCGACCCCTCTACCGACCAGGACCTTTGCGCACCTACGACGACCCTCTCCGGCAGCCCGCCTCAGGTCGCAGCCCCTCCTTCTAGTGTGCGCATCCCTTCGGTATACCATTTCCCCCTTTGGGTGTGTTTTTATCTTCATTTTTATTTTTTGTTATTATTCTTACTTTTGTCGTTGTTTTATTAGTTGGTTTTGTCTATTGGTGGTTGTTTTTTTGGTAGGATCAATGTTTGAGGACCCACATGAGGTGTTTCTGAGGTTGCGTTGTCGTCGCGACTTGTTTCTGTGGTTGCGTTGTCATCACGCCTTGTTTCTGAAGTTGCTTTATCATCACACCATATATCCGATGTAGTAATCCCACTGCACTTTCCATTTTTTTTAATTTAAGAAACTTTAATTCTTTGTTTTTTTCACTTAGTATACATGTTAAATATTGTTTGTGAAACCTTCTGGTTAGTCGCTTAGTATGTGGTCTATGTTTGGATTCTTCTATATTATGAATTTATTATGCAGTTAATTTTAAAGTAGTATTTTGTGAAAAATTGGGTGTGTTTATGTGGAACCTTATTTTTCCTCTGGTTGGTGTTTTATAAATTTATCAACATTGATCAAATTATTTTGGTAGTGCGAATTACAAAAGAGGGTGTTTCTAGGGTGTGTATTATTTTAAAAATTAATTTTTAATGTGTGGTGTGTTTTGTCGAGTTGTGAACACTAGGTGTTTTATGAAAATGTTCTCTAATGTTAAAAACCGTGTTTAACTGTTTAAAAAAAATTAAGGCATGTAATTGGTGTCAATATTTTGTGTGGTATTGAATCAAAATGGTTTTGGTAAACATTTCATGCCTTGTGTTTTTTATATATAAAAGTTCCCGTTTGGATTTTCAGAGTAAAGTGTGATGTAAAACAAATTGTTGGGGTTTACTAGTATATCTTCAGTGTGCACAACAATGTTTTTGGTTCTTTTTGTGGTATCCCAAGTGGTTTGGATTTTACAAAATTGTGGATTGTGTTTTAGCATGTTTTGATACTTCATTAAAAATGGTCGGGTCTTGAGTGTGCAGTATAACTATATTGAAAATAGTTTTATAAATATTTGGATGTGTTAAATGACGTGTTTACATCTCTTTGGTAGTGTTGAAATTGTACCTTTGTTAAAAGTTGGTTTTGTAAACAGTGTTTAAGGGCCCGTTTGGACACTTTTAAAAAAATAATGTAAAGTGTTTGTTGCAAAACCACTATGGATGTTCCTCATGCCTCGTTGACATGGGATGGATGGTATTTCCTCAGTATGGAATCCCCGAGTTCCATTATATGGTTTCCTCGGTTGGGAACCCTTGATATTTCTTGAATTTAATGCATGAGGGAAATCCTTGGGGAGACTCGGGATGAGACCTACTATGAAATATTATTATTATAGATATGGGTTGTGATTTGATGCTCAGCAGCATCTGTTGGCTCAGCTCATTTAATATATGCGACATACGAACCTGACATATTGAGAGAATTGTCTAATACGAGTACTGCACTGGTAGGTTATAGTATTTACCAATGGACCATAGTAGGCAGATATGTTTGGGTTTATTGCTATGGGATTTTCCCTCGGCCTACATGAGAAATGATGGCCGAGCGTTTTGGAGCATTTGATTTCATTGTATGTGGCATGATACTGTAGATGGGATCGCAGGTATTAGTGTCGTTTGTATTATTCTTGATCTCTCGGGTTCATCTATGTCTAGTGGCTTTTAGCTATTTGAACTGTTGTGGAGATACTTGCTTACCCATTTACATTTCCCATGCTTTATCTGCCTTGGTAACCTTGTGTGGTGTTTTTCATGAAAAGTGGTATTTTGGTTTTCCTAACTCCTATAACAATGTCTTCAAAAAGAAAATGTGTTCCAAACTCTTCTATTCTGGTTTTTCAAATGACTAAGGGCAATGGTTTGTACTTTGTTTTCAAGTAAAAATTATAGAAATGAAAACTTTAATATATTGTAGTTCAAACTTAGAATTGATGTTTCTTAATTTTAAAGGTAGTGAATTGGGAATAGATATCGGGCTAGCCTACTTAGTTTTAATACTCACGCCTATAATTATCTTCTGTTTTTAGTGTTTGTGTAGGCTCCAGCTTGGGTGCGCCTGCCTTGGGCGACGCTCTATCGTTGAGTCAGAGAGTGACCCACGGGGTCACACGGAGTTAGTTCGGAAATCGATTTTAGTTAGTTTTAAATTTTATTTTGTTCTTGTTTAGTCGTTTTATGTGGTTTATTTATTATGCGTCGATCTATAATATTTCTACTGCTTTATTTATTTTTATTGGGATAAATCATTTCTATAACCTCTGTTGATGCCCTGGCGCTTGTCGCCAGCCCGGGAGGATCAGGAACGCCTCTCGGTCCATGTCGCAGACCGGCTCGGGTGACCGGTTCAGGGTTGACCTAGGTTGGTTCGTGACAATACCTAAACCGAATGACAAAAAATGTTGTTGGATCAAAATGGGTTTTCGGGAACAAGCTGAATGAAGGCAGTGAAGTGATAAGAAACAATGAAAGATTAGTGTGCAAAGGTTACTCAAAAATTGAAGGCATTGACTTTGATGAAACTTTTTCTCCGTTGGAAAGCTTAAAAACAATTAGAATCTTTATTTTTATTACTTCACAATGAATTTACAAATTTTTTAAAATGGATGTGAAATCATCATTTTTGAATGGTGATCTTGGTGAGGATGTTTATTAAACAACCATGTGTATTTTTTTTTGGGAAGGATGAAATTTATGTGTGTCGGTTGAAGAAATACTTGTATGGGAAAAAACAAGATCCAATGGAATGTTATTTCATATTGGATACTTTCTTGAGTAAGATGAGTTTTAAGAAAGGATGAGTTGATATAGATCTTTATATCAAAGAAAGTCAAGAGTTCTCACTTATTGAAATTATTTATGTTGATGAAATTATCTTTACTAGGAATTATGAAATAACTTGTAAAAGATTTGTTGAAGAGATGAAAAAGTTTTTTGAGATGTCCATGTTGGGAGAAATGAAATACTTTATTGGGTTATAAATTTTAAGAAAGAATAAACACATATTTATTTCCCAAGAACAATATGCTAAGAATCTTCTTAAGAAGTTTAGAATAGAAAATTCAAAACCAGTTTCCATCCCAATTTCAGTGGGAACCAAGTTTTTTAAAGATGTTGAAGGTAGGTAAGTTGATCAGAACGAGTTTAGAAAGCTAATATGAATGTTTTTTTATTTGACTACCTCAATAACTGACATTTTTTATGTTGTTACCTTATTTGTGAGATTTTAGAGTGGACCAAAAGAATCACATTTTTTGGATTGAAAAATAATTATCAGATATATCAAAGGCACAAAAAAATTAGAATTAGGTATAAAATCTCAGAAATTATTGATTTTTTTTTGTATTCAAATGTTGATTGGGAAGAAAATATTGATGATAAAAGATCCACATTTGGTGGAGTTTTCTTTATAGGGAAGATTTGTGTTATTTCTCATACAAAGAAAAATAAATTAGTAACTCTTAACATGGGTGAAGCTGAGTATGTTACTTCCACTCAAGATGGTATTCAATATATGTGGATGAAAACTCATGTGGAAGATATACTTTTTGAAGTGAAGTTACCCTTGATCTTGGGTTGTGATAATCAGAGTGTCATCAACCTTAATAGAAATATGGTAAAATATTCTCTTTCAAAACATATTGATATCAAATATCATTTCATCAAAGTGTATGTGGAGAATAATTGATTAAATCTCAAGTATATTCCTACAACGGAAAAATTTTCTAGCTTTTTCAAAAAACATTTACCAAAGGATCCTTTTTATAAACAAGGGTGGAATATCGGTGTCCAAACTCCTTCTCATCAAGGTAGCGGTTTGTGTATTTTTTTCCTCTATAATTTTGTCTTTGGATAGTGTTTTCAAGGGGGGTAATTGTTTCATAAACCTATCCATTATTATGTGCTAAACCTTTTAAGGAAGCATGTAAAAGGGGGAGTTATGGGTAAGCTGTGAATATAGCATGTATGTGTGTGAACTATTCTATATATTTGTTGGATTGGTTGTAGGAAAATTTTGTTTTTAGGAGAGTTTAAGAATTAAATAAAGATGTAAAGAAAATATGAGGAAGTATAATGAGTCACTACATTTGGACATCATGGTTTTATAGTAAATAATTCTTGTTTCTTATAATGATTTAGCTCATGTAGGATTATAATTGTTGATAATTAATCCATAGCTTGAGTTTACAAAGTTTAGTGATTTATGAACCTCGGTTGAAAAAAAATACAAACTAGGAGATTATTGGGACTAGGTTGGATGGTGAAGGTTTTTGGAAGATGGGATAAGTTTGTTATGAAGTGTGTTGTATTTTTTTGTCAGATAAAAGAAATCATTTTTCAATGTAAAAGATGAAAATAGAACCAAACATCATATTCAGAAAATCAGATTCACAATGATTAAGAAATTCCATCGTATTGAGAAGATGTTTTCTAGAAGAAAAGGATCATTGGACTCACCTTGGGTCCATAATGATAGGGAGATCACAATAAGAATCTGGATAAGAGTTTAAATGGATCTGATGAAAATCTAACGATGCTTTACTATTTTTTAATTCACAAAAGTCAGAATTTTTCTAGAGACTTATGATGCAGACGGTATGAAGGAAGGGGGAATTTTTGTTTCCAACCGTATTGAGGATTGGTTAGGAAGAAGAAATTTTTTGAGGAATGAAAAGTTACAATGCTTTCTATTATAAGTTAGATGGTGTTGAAGCTGATCTTAAAAGTTCTTAAAGTTAATATGAATTCATTATTACAAGAAGAAAAAATCAGAAAAAGAATGTTTGTAATGTTAAATATTTCATGTCTCAGTCCATTGGTGTGCGATCACCATATGCATATTTTATTGAAAGCTAGGAAGGTTTATTGTAAAGTAAGAAGATGAAGATTTTGGTTTTCATTTAGACCAATAATCTATATGAATCAAATTTTCAGAGAAAGATGTTAAGTGTTGGAAGTTCATTGGTATTATAATCAGAAGAGGAAAGAAGTTGTTGAAGCCAAAGCTACTGATATCAGTCCATCAGACGTGGTGTTCCACCAAAAATCAGAGGAATAATTGTTTTGTTGGGAGACGTTGTGATCAATAAAAAATAAAAGAAGTTAAAATTTACAGACCAAACAATGATGCATTCAACAATTTTTATCGATATGAATTATTGGTTGTTTTCCATTTGTGTCAAGAGAAAATAAATCTATGATTTGTTTTCTTATTAAGTGGGTGAATAGAGAAATAATAACTCTATTTTATTTTAAAAGGGTTATTATAACTTGGTTCAAGACTATCAGAATAGAGCTGATATCGATAAATTCATTAGACACAAGTTCATTGGTGTGAGGAAAATAATAAAAAGAGATTTTCTTGAAGATTTTCAATATGTTATTAAGAGAATAATTAAAGTGATTAAATAACTTTGAAGAATGGTTTTCATATGTTTCATTTGGTGTTGATAAACATAATGAAGAATCTATTGTTTCCATCGTAATGAGGAAATTGGAATGATCAGTTGGTTCTAAGGATCGTAATGAAAAGACATTTTTATTTAATATGTTTTCTTGTTCATTTTTTCAATTGGTGTGGAGTACGGTAATGAATAATTTACTATCTTCATCATATTGAGAAAATAAGAATGGTGAATCGGAATTAGACTAAGTTTTATAAAGAAAGTATTAAGCAAGATGAATTTGTGAGAATATTTTAGAATTTTTTATAAGAGTTTAGGATAATTGAATATGTCAAGATGCCCCTGAAATTTATGTTTTGGGAAATTTGGTTGAGTGGGAAAGATTTTCTGAATCCCATACAAACCATTTTTTGTTCGCCTATAAATAGTGGAAGTACTTTATATTTTCTGACACATGCACAATTCAAAAAGCTAAGAGAGATAAGCACTAAAGTTCTAGGGAGAATAAATTTTCAGATTGTGCTTACCTAATGAAGTTTTACTATACTGAAGAAGGAAAGGAGAAGAGATAAGATCATAATTAAAGTTTCTGGATCAAACCAAGAAATTAGACTGAGATTTCTAGATTTATACAGAAGTATTTTAGTATTGTCTCAAACATATTCTGACAAAAGTATATTGCTGTATTGAGGAATTGGATTGAAGAATCAGACGGGTAAATCAGATTGAGTGTCATTTTGAAGTCTAGAAGATGTTTTTTCCTATTTTGGGTAAGAAAGTGAAGAATTGTTTTAAATAACTTATTTTTTAAAGTTGATCAAGAATCATTGTAACATATTTGTTACACAAAGTATATTACATTATGTTTTTCTATATAAAGCATATGTACTATTGTACTGAACATAGTTCTACATGAGTGTAAGTTTGTATCCTACTCATTGTATTCCACACAAAAGGATTGTTTCCTAGTGGATTGTGTGGTATTGGATTGTTTCCATACCATACCAAGGACGTAGATACTTCTATTGAGTATTAAAACTTGTAAATTCTTATGTTCCTATAGATGTGTGATTATTTTATTTTCATAAAGGTAATAACTATTTAACATGTGGAAAAGATTGCTTCAAAAGAAAGGAAACTTAAATGAAAAAGATATCATTGATTTAAACCCTCCCCATCTCAATGATACTTGGATTCTGACTAGGAACTTTCAATATATAAGTATTTTTAAGGAGATTATATATTATTTATGATATTATTATAATTCTATAAATATAAAACTGTAACTACCTTATTTCCAAAATTATCGTTGAAAAATGGAAAAGTTAGTCATATGTATATAAGGCCTACCATCCCCATGATTAACGTAGTTCATTTTTCATTATTCATATTTCATTATTGGTTTAAAAATTATAATTGATGTATAAAAAATATAATTATTTCATCATTTTTATTTTTTAGATGATGGAATAATGGACTCTTTGACCATGCTCAACCTACCCATGTAATTTTTTAATTATGTACCAAATATCATCAAAATGTCTAATATAAACTTAAATGATTAAGTAATTTTATATAACATGGTAATAAGTGATATAAAAAGAATAATAAAATTGAAAAGGATATTAAGAAAGTAAATAATTAACATGAGTTTATTATTCATAAAAATAAATAATGTACTTGATGATTCAGACTCAAGGTAAGGGACTTTCTTTTAAAAATCCTCTTTTAATGTTTCCCTTAAAATTCTATTTTTCTTCCATATTAATAATTTTAAATTTATTCACGTTTTTATATGTACATAAAATATTTATTAATGAAATTTTATTTCTCTTTTTAATTTTTTCAAGGCTTTCCAAAAGGAATATTTTTACATAATTTTTTGAATTTCTTTACAAAAAAAGACAAAAATAATGATCCATTTTAACGTATATTGTGAAAAAAAATCCCACAGTTTTAACTATTATTTGATGTTTGGATTAATTTATAATATTCTATATTTTATTCAAATAAAACCCATCCTTCCCTTTATTATAGTAATTTTAGTTTTAAAAATTGAGTTTTAAAGAAATTGGATATATCAATATCTTAAATTTTTTTCTGGTGGGTGAAAAAATGTTTTTATGAAGAAATATTTTGTGTTATGATTATTTTATAATTCTTGGGTATTGTTAATGATAGTAGGTGGTCCTGTTATAAACCAAGTATGGGTGGTTCTATTTCAAAACAAGTGAATGTTGTTAGGTTATTAACCAAGGATGGGTGGTTCTATTATAAACTAAGGTCGGGTGAGCTAGTTATAGTTGTCCAATGCATTGTGTAAATGGATGAAGTTACCAAAATAGGTTTCAACTAAGATATTAGTCAGAGTATGACACTCAAGATGGGGGTGAATTGAGTTCTTATAAAAATTTCTATTTAAAATTTTTTATTTAGAGTCCTCAATTTAAAAAAAATAGACCAGTTAACCAAAGTAGCAGATTTATAATAGTTTTGAATGTTCAATTAATTTCTAAAAAGATTGATTAATTCTTAGTTATAATAATTTGAAAGATTAATATAACTTTTTAAAGTAATTTACTAAATAAAAAATGGTTATAAACACTATCTAATATTAACTATCAAATAAAGGTAAAGTTTTCTGGTTTGAATAAACAAAGACAGAAAAGAAAATATAACCTGAACACCACAAATAAAAACCAGAGGTTTAGTATCAAGTAGAGACCTAGTCCTCTCCACTTGGTGATCACCTTCCACCAAGTAGTTCATATTAACAAACTTGATCCATACCCTAGATCGGGGTTCTCAACAGCCCACAAGACTATCCAGGTCAACAAGACCTTTACCATAGTTATACATGGGAAAAAATATATAACTAGGACACATAGATACCTCTTCCATAGTTATACATGGGTGTAGAATGGTGTAAAAATATGAGTGAGTTATGATATCTTGTATTCTCCAATTTATCTTAGTAGACAGTGTGTGTTTGTGATACAAATACACACACTACTTGAAAAGTAGTAAAATTATACACAACAGAGAAGAGATAATGATGGAGGGTTTAGAATTCTCTGAGTGACATGCTTAATGATTTTGTACTTCTTGGATGTATAATATGTGAATATTGAGTTCAATTATGAAAACAAACACCAAAAATAGAGTGTCGTTGATGCTCTGTGTTCTGGTTTTCAGTGACACACTTCTTATAGATTCTCTGTTTTTATTTTTTACTCTAAGGATCTTTGCACTCTTTGGTTCATAAAAAATTCTTTCTTATTCACAGCTAGTAGTATTGGAATGTATATACTATCTTTTTATTACTTGGTCTTGTATATCACACCTTGTATATCAATCTTCTTGTATGCTACTTTTATCTATTCTCATGTGTTTTTTTGTTTTTCCAACAGGGAGAATGATCTCCATCACGTGCAGGTACATTGTACCTAGTACTACCTACTAACAAGGGTAAAAAAGAACATTAATAATATCTGTAACATTAAATAGCACACATATGACTATTGGAAATAATTTTTAATTTTAATGATAAATTAAGAAATGGCTATGTCTGAAATGGTTTCATAGGAGCGGTGACACAGGAGCGGTGACTCAAAAGCGGTGAATCAACCTTTGACTTTGAATAGTGTCTTGATTCTAGTGTCTCATGAGAGGTGTATTATACTTTGTGAGAATTTTGGAATTATGGAATGGTGTATTCGGAATGGTGTCTAAGACTTTGTGAAAATTCAGCAATGGTGTCTGGTACTCTGTGAAAATTTTGAATTGGTAGGAACGGTGTCTTGTCCATTTCGAGAATTCTAAACTGGTAGGAATGGTGTCATTTCCTTTGTGAGAATTCTAAACTAGTAGGAATGGTGTCTTTTCCATTTCAATGATGTCTGGTCCTTTTTGAGAATTCTAAACTGGTATATCTAAACAACAGTGTCTCATAATTTATCAAATTTCTAACTGAGTGGTTTCACTGCAACGGTGACTCATACATTGCTGATTTTTTAATTGAACGGTGAGACCAGTGAATGTGAGTCTACTGACTAGTGACTCATACTTATTCAAATATTTTCAACCTCTCTTATAAAATAATACTTGATAGAATAGATTAAGATTATACATAGGCATGATGAAACATACTGAGACAAAATTAAGCTTAATTAAACATGATTAAACATGATTAGTGAGCACTAAAACTAGAGGTGTCCAACAATATCCCCCTTTTTGATGACCACAAATCATGGAATTTACAAGCCACACATAATTATCACATTAAAGGATGGGTATTTATCTAAACATATCAGACATAGTATGTGAAATCAACACATAAGTAGATATCAATTAAATTCAGCATAGAAATAATAATATCATAGAAATACTTTATCGTATCAGAGAATATATATGAAATATCAGAGCTCATACTCATATGTTAGTATTAGAGATTGTATTATTAGTAGTAATTAGGTGAGTTAAATTCCATATCTGATTTCTACCCTTTTTAGTATTATCAAAAATAATATAGGGAAATTAAAATTATGTATAATCACAAAAGGTCATCAACAAGTGAATAAAAGACAGATCACATTTTATTGAGTACAACAATACAATACAATCACCAAAAAAAATCATAACCCTATCAAAAATCATCCAATCACTTTGGCTCCAAGTCCATGACCTCTTTTCCATTGTGAGATACATCAGTTTTAGAATCAATAGGTGCAGAAGTGGTAGTGGTTAGAGGTTTAGAGTGGATACGAAGAGGAGGTAGAGGAACTCCTTCAAGAATAGAAGGAGCAAGGCTCAGTTTGGAGGAAGACTAAGGTAAAGGGTTCTTAGTGAGTACTGTTATGATCTGGCTCAGATCCTAATTAGGGGTCATGATAATAGGTTAAAATGAATTAGAGGTAGAAGGAATCAAGCCAGGTCTCAGAGGGGCAGCCGCTGGAGCAAAAATTGTTGTGTTGTGATGGTGAAAGTATGGATTGAGAAGATTAATAAAATATATAATTACTTCACAACCATATTCCATAGATTTTTCAAATTCATCCTTATTTTCCATGAACTTATCAAGGGTAGGGGGAAATTCATTCAACTACTTGACTTTCTCCTTGAAATATTGAGTCACTAGAGGTAGCTTTAAATTCTCTACTAAATACTTGAAATGATTTGTTATATGGTTCTTGGAATATATCCTCTTAAAATAGAAATCCACTTTCTAGGAGATTTTTTCATGAGCATCAGTGGAATTTTTGGAGTAATATCTAACCATGTCATGCACATGCTCATTGTTATTTTGAATATTACTATGGTTTTCCAGATTAGAACAACCAATCAAAGCTTTAATATATTCTTGAATCACTGATATGATAAAATCATTGTCTAAAGGCCAAGAGGTCTATATAGAAGTTGATTGTGATAGAGTAGCTGAGGTGAAGGCATTAAGCTTTCTAAGAACTATCTCCAAAGAACCTTTATATTCATCTATCAATCAATTTATTATAGACACAAGTCCACACATATCATTTTCTAAATTGGTGTTGTTCTTGGAAATTTCTTCAACCACTGAAATAAAATTCAGTTGAATCTAAGATACAACCTTTCCTGAGAGCTTTTCAACATCACCCTCACTAAGACTAGAAACCGGAGCTAGAGTAGGATCATCTTGAAAGTCCTTCCTCATGTCCTCAACCAATGATTTTAAGGACTTAAAATCATCATTCAATTTTTTATTTTCAATCCTTGACTCTTGTATCTCATAAAGAATTCTGGGTTGAGTTTTCCATATCAACTTCTCCAGAATCATTCCAACATCCCATTCACTAAGATTGGTCACATGAGTATGCTTTAACTTAATAATCTTTCAAATTCTGGATAACAGATTTTCTCCAAGAGATTTTAAATTTTCATGACTCACATAGTTTGGGGTTTCTTGTGAAGGTGTAGTAACATGTATTGGATCTTGAACAGAAACCACTTCTTTAGATGTGATATATTTGATTTGAAACACTATTGAAAGATCCATTTCCTTAACTGAGGATCTTTGAGATACATCAACATCCAAATAGCTTGGAAACTTGTACCAAGAATTAACTAAACTAGGATCAAGTGGATTTTAAACATCAATCCTCTCTAGACTGGGGTTTTTCTCCCCCTCAATAGATGCATCCCTTGGAGAATTAAGTAATTCCATAACCTGAACCCTTTCTACATCTTCTACTATATTTTTATGCATTTTGGTCTCATCTACATTTCCTTCTAATTGAACAGCCTATTCAATACTCTTTCCACCAGGTAAAGAGACTTTTCTTTCATTTCATTTATCAATATTAGAGTCATTATCCTTACTTGGCTTATTTTATTTATTCTTTCCTCTTCTATTAGATTCTTCATCTTCATCTATAGTGGATTCTCCTTTTTCAATTTCTTCTACTTTTTTCTCCTTATAAAAAACTTCTTCCTCATAAACAACATTACCCTTAGCTGTATTTTCTCCACTTTAATCATAAATACCTTCATTGACTTATCTATCAGAAACATTCTCTTCTTCAACACCAGCTTCTATTTCCTCATCTAAGTATTCTACTACTTCATCTGGTTCCAAACTAGGTTCAGCGATATCCTTGGGTATCGAGGGATATTCAATAGGATTTGAATCCTCATAAAGATTTTTATTGTCTTCAACCCATAATTTCTTCCAGGGATTCCAACTAATCTTCATCCTTATGCATATTTCCTTAGACAAAAAAATCATAATCCTTAATAGTTTATTTAGTTTCCCTTACTAATCATTTGTCTTGCAGCATTCCATAGATGAATCTTGAATAGAATAGGGAAGTGAATTTTGAGGTGGTTTTGATCATTTTACATATATGAAGGATGAGATATTTTCACACGTTTATCTTATGACCATTTTTCAAGATATTTAAAAAGAACACATCACGATACTTCAAGGTATAAAAATAACCTTTCCTTAGACATATAAGAATTTAAATGAACTTTAATAGTAATCTGGTTTCTCTATCTAACTCGGTAGCAATAGGTCTTCTCCTCTTTCCATCTCCTATTGAATCACCCAAAGACTCTTCTAGGCTAAAAATATCCCTTGGAGGGGGAGGTCCTAATTAATGATACTCAAAGATACCTTCATAAGGTACTTTTAAACAAGTATCCCACAAACTCAAATAAAAAGAAAATCTTTTTCCATTTACCCAACTTATGACCACGAAATAATCCTTAGCATTGAAATCAAACTCAAAATATTGATAAAACTAAAAAATAATTTTCGTGTATAAGGGTATCTTGTCATTGGTAAACCATTCTATCCATACCTTTCCTTCCAATACCCTAAAAACAAGTGACTTAGTTGAAAGAATCCATTTTAAACAAACTTCCTTTTCTGGCATGACTGCTCTATTTGCGATACCAAGGTTCATAGGTTCCTCGGGCATTTTGATTGGATCCTTTTTCAATATCTTTGGAGATTGGTGTTTCTCTGGGGTTGAAGAATATGGAAGCTTCA
Source organism: Viscum album (assembly GCA_963277665.1). Lineage (NCBI taxonomy): Eukaryota > Viridiplantae > Streptophyta > Magnoliopsida > Santalales > Viscaceae > Viscum > Viscum album. The sequence continues at coordinate 1,210,084,386 of OY728166.1, forward strand.
TTCTGACCATTACAAACATGTAAAGAGGGTTTGAAGGAGAACAAGGGGGTTGAGAGACAATTTTTTTGTTTTGGGTGTTCGTGAAAAAGAGTGAAGTGAGAAGGAGTGACCGATTTTTATCATTTAGGGATTTTAAAGTCGTAAATCAAAAATGAGGTATAAAATAAAATTAAATCAAATAAAATAATTAAAATAGTAATATAGGAAAAAAATACGAAGTATACAATGGTGAGTCCTTACAGAATGTTGTCAATGGTTTCACCACAATGGTGTCACATCGAACGATGCGACATCAACCAGTGAGACCGAAAATAGTGAGACAACAATCAGTGAGACAAAAATCGGTGAGACAATAACTTGTGAGATAGAAAACAGTTACCCAAAATTGATCATACCAAATTCATGTATGATATAGCTCATTATTTCATAATTTAAAGTCTTCGTGAAAATTTCAGCAAGATGATATTCCATGTCAATGAATTCTAATGTAATATCACATTTTTGATAATGATATTTAAAAAATTGATGTATTACATCAATATGTTTTGTTCTTGAGTGAGAAAATAGATTTTTAGATATGTTAATTCCACTTTTGTTATCATAGTTTATAGGTACATGTCTAAATTGATATCCTTAATCTATAAAAGTGTGTTTCATCCACAACATCTGATCATAACAACTTGTAGTAACTATGTATTCAACTTTAGTAGTAGATAATGCAAAAAAATGTTTATTTTTACTATACCATGATACCAGTGACTTTCCTAAACAGTGACATGTTCTAGAGGTGATTTTTCTATCTAACTTCAAACCACCAGAATCAACATCATAGTAGCTAACTAAATCAAATTATTTTTCTCTAGGATAGAACATTCCTAAATGGTAGTATGTTTGAGGTATTTAAAAATTATTTTAATAATAAGAAGATGAGAATATTTAGGATTTTCTTGAAAACGAGCACACATACATACACTAAATATAATATCAGGCTAGAAAGCAGTAAATTAGAGTATACATCCAATCATCCCTCTGTATTTGGTTTGATCAACATATTTTCCATTTTCATCAAAATCCAACTTACAGGTGGTACTCATTGGAGTATCACTAACTTTTGTACTATCAAAGCCAAACATTTCTAAAATATCTTTATTATATTTACTTTGATTTAAGATAATAAATTATTTATTTTTAAAATTTTGAAATCCAAGAAAGAACTTATGTTCTCCCATTAAACTCGATTTTTATCATTTTTGATAAATCAACACATAAATAATTTTTGGAATATCCAAAAAATAAAACTGTCAACATAGATTTGAACTACCAAAACATATTTAGAAATTATTTTTATAAAAAGGTTAGGATCAACTATAGATTTTTTTAAACCTTTTGAAATAAGAAAAGTGTTGAGCTTATCATACCAAGCTCTTGGAGCCTATTTTAAACCATAAAAATCTTTTATCAATTTAAAGATATGATTTGGAAAATGAGTATTTTAAAAACTAGGGGGTTGTTCAAAAAAAATCCTCAACTATATTCCCATTTAGGAATTCAATTTTGACATCCATTTGATATAGTTTGAAATTTAGATGACCTGCATATGCTATAAGGATTATAATGGATTCAAGTCTATCAAATGGTGTAAAGTTTTCTTCATAGTCAATTCCCTTTTCTTGAATATATCCTTTTTCAACCATTCATTACTTATTTCTTTCAATGGTTCCTACTTCATATACTTTGTTTCTAAACACCCATTTAGTGCCTATGATCAAGTTGTTTTTGGGTATATCCACTAGTTTTGAAATTTTATTTCTTTCAAACTGATTTAATTATTCTTCCATAGCCATTACCTAGAATTCATAATTGGTTGAATCATTGATGTTCTTAGGTTCAAGTTGTGATAAGATGGCTTTATGTTCAACCTAATTTCTGAGAGAATATCTAGTCTGTGTTCTTTTATCTATGTATCCAAATACAACATCAAAGGGATGGTTCTTAAGAGTTTTAATGGGTCTAAAAAAATAAGGTCTTGTTATTTTAGGTTTATCTATAGGTTTAGGATCACTATGATCAGAGTCTGGAGATTTTCCAGAACTGCAAGATTTAACAGATTGCTTAAAATTAGGGTAAGGAGGTCTAGATTTTATGTTCTGATTAGAAAAATCATCCACAATATTTACAAGAGGGGTTTTAAATTCATGAGGATCTCTTTCATAAAATTTTACATGCATGTATTCTTCCACACATTTGTTTCTTTTATTAAAAACTCTATAGGATTTACTAGAGGTTGAGTAACCTAGGAAAATTCCTTCATCACTTTTGGATGAAAAGTTTCAATATTTTCCTTAGTGTTAAGAATATAGACTTTGCAACCAAAGACTTTTAAGTAACTAACTTTGGGTTTTCTATTGTTCCACATATCATAGGGGTTTTTCCTAATAATTGGTATTATTAAGACTCTATTAATAATATAACAATTTGTATTTATAGCTTCTGTCCAGATGTAAATAGGCAAGTCATAATCATTCAGCATTGTTTGGGCTATTTCTTGTAAGGTTCTATTTCTTCTTTCTATAACTCCATTCAGATGGGGTCCTAGGAGTATAAAATTTATGAATATATCCATTTTTTGATAAAAAGTATTCAAACTCTTGGTTTTCAAACTCACAACCATGGTCACTTCTTAGGGATTTAATTCTAAGACCACTTATGTTTTATACTATTATACCATACTAGGTAAAGTAGGAACAAGATTCAATTTTGTGAGCTAGAAAAAATGTCTAAGTATACCTAGCAAAGTCATCTATAAGAAAATAAATATAGTTATTCCCATTAAGACTTGAAACTCTGGATGGTTCAAACAAATCCATGTGAACCAACTCAAGTGGTTGAGAAGTTGAAACTTTTTTATTTGGTTTGAAATATATTTTGTGTTGTTTTCCCTGTTGATAAGGATTACATATTTTATTGTTTGGAAATTATAATTTGGGTATATCATTGACTAACCCTTTACTTGTAAGATTTTTGAGTGAGTGTTACATTTTCCTAATATCCTATTCCAAATCTAGGATTATTTATGAAAACACTTAAGCAAGAAACATTTTTAAAAACTAAAGAATCCAAGTTTACAGCATAAACATTATTATTTCTAAAAGTAGTAAATACTAACTCATTTTTATAACTAAACACATTACATAAATCACTTTAAAATTTAATATTAAAACCATCATCACATAATTGAGAGATACTAAGAAGATTGTATTTTAAACCATCAATAATATGTACTTTGGAAAATTGAATTGATGTTACCGATTTAACCAAGTCTAATTATTTTGCCTTTAGCATTGTCACCAAAAGTGGAATGACCACCATTCATCTTGATAAGATTCTTGAATCTTGATTAGTCCCATGTCATGTGTCTTGAACATCCACTATCCATGTACCACAAGCTTTTACAGGATTTCTTTAAGCATGCTTCCTATAAAAAATAATTTAACCAATAAAAGAATTTGGTACCCAGATTTTCTTCGGTCCAGTAACATTAGTGATAAAAGCTTTGGGAACCCATACTTTCTTCATGGGTTTCCTATAAACAGTTTGTAAGGATTTTGAAAAATAAACTTTATTTGGTCTAGAAAAATTTCAAACAGTAGAATATGGTTCATCACTGGAACTTGCAGTAAATTTTATAGAACTAGGCATAAAACTAGATTTTATAGATTTGGATACAAAATTATTTTTAACAAGATTTCTTTTACCAGGTTGATAGATAATACCAGTAGTATATTTTGGTGTAACATGTTTACCAAACATTTGAGATAAAGTGTTCTTTCCATTGGTAAACTTTTCTAAATCCTTTTTCAGATGCTCATTAGATAGTTTAAGCTCATTATTTTATTTATGTAATTGATCGTTTTTCTCTTTATATGTAGTAATATTGGAGTTAATAATATAGGTAAGATCATGTTGTTTCATTAAAATTTTATATTTATATTTTAATTTATTGCATGTGTCTTCAAGCATTTTGCAGTACTTAAACATTTCCTCGTTAGTTGTGTTTTCATAATCAAATTCAACTCCATAATAAAATGGATTTTGTACAAAAGATTCCAGTGCTACCTTATATGTGTTCATCATAAAACACATATTGGATTTATCAACCTTCTCATCATGTGAATATTTAGGCTCAATGGAGCTATCTTCAAAAGCACTCCATGTTGCCTTCATTGCCTTTTTATATCTTCTATCCTTATCCTCGTATTTATTTTTGTATTTTAATTTTGTAAAATAAAAATTTACATGTTCTATTCTCTTACAACCATAAGAAACTATTTCATTAGTATTGTCACTTCTTTTCCAGTCCTTTTTCTAGTTTCCCTTGTTGTCATACTTTCCTTTATAGCTGGTATTTTTGAAAAACTTATTCTTTCTATATAATTTTTTGAATCTTCTAGCTATCTGAGCCATTTATTCATCACTGTCAGATGATTATTCTTCATTGTTTTAACTTTCAGAATGAGTTTTTTCCTTTTCCTTTTCTTTGTGTTTAGAAGTAGTGACCGTGAAATCCACTGATTTTCTATTTGGTTAATCCTCCACCTCTTTTTTTACCTTTAATTATTTCTAATACATCATGATCTTACCTATTAGATCCTTTACTAGAAAAGTGTTGATGTCTTGAGATTCCCTAATTGATACTAAAGTTCCTCTCCACCTGTATGGTATACATCTAAGAATTTGCATGATTTGTTCCTTAGCTGTAACTTCCTTTCCCAGATAGATCATAGTACTTACAATTTCATTAAACATTTGATACATGTTAGAGATAGGTTTATCAGGCTTCATCATAAAATTATCATATTTAATATTATATGTGTTAATTATCAATTCCTTAACATTTGTGGTTCCTTCATGTGAAACAGCTAAAGTATCCCAAATTTCATGGGTTGTTTTACATACAGAAATCCTATTGAATTATTCATCTTCTAAATAAAAATATAAAAAATTTATAGATTTATAGTTGTTATTATAAGAATTCTTGGTTGGGTAATCCCAAGTATTTTGGGCATTATCAAGAATCTTGTATTCATCTACAATAGAAGACCAAATTTCAAAACCCTTACTTTCTAAATGCATTTTCATCTTAATTTTCCACTAGGTATAATTGGTTCCATTAATGTAGGGAGGCTTTTTGTTAGTAGAAACTTTCAATATATTATCCATAATAAAGAATAACAAATAGTTTTTTAAGATCTAAAAATTTATAACTAATAGAAATTTAGAGATCTTAAAAACACAAAAAAAAAATAATAGTTGAAAATATTTAAAAAAACTTTGAAAACTTTGTACATAGAAGATTAAAAACAACCTATGATACCAAATTTTTGTCATATTAAGACACTTAAGAGGGGAGTTAGTTTATTTCCTATAAAAATTTCTTTTTTAAAATATTTATTAAGATTCATTAATTTTAAAAAACAAAACATGTCGATTAACCAAAGTAGAAGATTTATAATAGTTTTGAATGTTTAATTAATTTCTCAAAATATTGATTAATTATTACTTACATCAATTTGAAAGATAGATATAACTTTTGAAAGTAATTTACAAAATAAAAAAAAAATTATAAACACTATATAAGATTAACTATGAAAGCAAAGTAATGTTTTATAGTTTTAATAAACAAAGACATATAAGAAAACAGAAATTGAACAAAATGGATAAAAAAAGAGGTTCAGTATTAAGTAGGAGACCTAGTCCTCTCCACTTAGTGATCACATTCAACCAAGCATTTTATATTAATAAACTTGATCCACACCTTGTATTGGGGTTCTTAACAACACACAATACTGTCAAGGTCAACAAGACCTCTCCTAGAGTTACACATGGGAAACAATATAAAACTTGGACACATAAGGACCTATTCCACAATTATAAGTTGGTGTAAAATGGTATAAAAAGATGCGAAAGTGAGTATGTCTTGTATTCTCTAGCTTATCTTAGGAGATAGTGTGTTTTTGTGATATAGATACACACACTACTTGAAAAGTGTTAAAATTATATGCGATAGAGTAAAAATAACTAGAGAGAGTTTATAATGCTCTAAGGGATGTTCTTGATGCTTTTGGACTTCTTGGATGTAGAATATGTGAAGCTTGAGTCCACTTTTGGAAATCCAACATCAAAAACATAGTGTAGTTGATGCTCTATGTTCTAGTTTCCAGTGAGATTCTTCTAGTAGACTCTCTATTTTATTTTTTTGTTGTAAGGATATTTTCACTTTTAGTTCACATAAAATTCTTTCTTGTTCACAGCTAGTAGGATTGACATGTATCTATTATCTCTTTCTTACTTGGTCTTGTATGTCACACCCCATATATCAATCTACTCGCACACCTCTTTTATTTATTCTCAGGTGTTTTTCTTTTGGCCGATAGGGAGAATGATCTCGATCATGTGCAGGTGCCTCGTACCTAGTAATGACTACTAACCAGGGTAAAAAAGATTAGTAATGATATCAGTATCATTAAATAACTCAAATATGACCATTAGTAATAATTTTAAATTTAAATTATAAATGATGAAATGACTAAGTTTGGAACGTTGTCATAGGAGCAGTGACACAGGAGCGGTCACTCAGAAGCGATGACTCAGCCTTTGTCTCTAAATGGTGTCTTTAGAATAGTGTATTATGAATGGTGCCTTATACTTTTCCAGAATTCTGGAATTCTGGAATGGTGTCTTCAGAATGGTTTCTTAGACTTTTCAAAAATTCAGCAATGGGGTCTAGTCCTTTTTTAAAATTTTGCACTGGTAGGAATGATGACTTTTCCTTTGTGAGAATTCTGAACTGGTAGGAACAATGTCTTTTCCTTTGTGAGAATTCTGAACTAGTAGGAATAGTTTCTTGTCCATGTCAATGGTGTCTGGTCATTTGTGAAATTTTTGGACTGATAGATCAAAACAACAGTGTCTCATACTTTATTGAATTTTAGACTGAGCGGTGATACTGCAATGGTTACTCATACTTTTCTGATTTTCTGACTGAATAGTGATACCAGTGACTATGATTCCACTGACTGGTGACTCATACTTAGTCAAATATTGGAAATATTCCTTATGAAATAATACTATACATAATAGATTATGATTATACATAGGCATAATGAAACATACTGAGACAAGATTAAGCATGTTTAAACATGATTTATGAGCATTAAAACTAGATAAGTCCAACATAATAGATTATTGTAATATACTATGATGGTTAATTCCAAGTAAAACCATGATATTTATTTCAATTTTTACTATGATGGTTACTCAAAATATAACCATGATGGTTATTACACATATAAGAGTGATATGAAAATGATACCTTAAGTTACATATATGATTTATCTATGCTTGATATGGGTTTTTATGGAAATATTATGTCTTCACAAGTTAAATTTAATTAAGTTCTACTTTATAAGGTTGAAAACTATAACTTTTTAAAAAAGTTATTTTTAATTTTTCATGATTTCAAATAAACCTTTATGAGTTTTATTTTTCCTTTAATATTTCTTATGAAATGTTTTATAAAAATATTTGGGTAGAGAAGGTGATTTTTTTGGAAAGAAATTTTTCATTTTGATCTCAAAGTTTATTTTTGAAAAAGGGAAATTTTTATAATTATTCATGGTCTAACAGTTTCTTTCTTTCATTTTATATAGCTTACAAATATTTTTGTTCCCATACCATGTTTTAAAAAAATCACAGGGTTTAAGTATGGGTAAAGGAAAAGAATAAGTTAAGTTGAAATTAATGAGTGTTCTTCATGAAAAGAAAACATGTTTCATTTTAAATTTTTTATATTATGGGAAAATAGATATTAATTAAAAGTTTCCACTTTGTAATATATGGGTTTTTATGTAAGGTTTATGACCTAAATCTCTAAAAATCTTAACCTAAAAGGTCTTTGAGAATTTAAGGGTGTGAATTCTAGTTTAAAGTCACTATAATATGTAGTGTTTAATGCCACACACTTATAATTAGTATTAGATAAAAGTTTGGACATATTTAGGGGATAAGATAATGTTAATAGAATACCCTTAAAAGATTTTACATAATGGTAAATTTCAAATGATATAGAATTTGATGATATATATGTTTCTTCATCTAAACTTTGTATGTTTAGAATGCTTTTATACAGAGGAAAAAAGGGAAGTTGAAGTAGGATGGAACCAAGAGGACAATATCCTTTCAAATCAATAACCCAAAATGGTTAGAATTGGAACTGAGTAGATTTTTTTTTGTGATAGATCAATTTATTCAATCTATAAATGGTGGTGGTATCCATGTCGGAGATAATCTAGATCTAAAACAAATGAACATGTCGATAGTACAAAATTTTATAAGAAAAACCCCTCCTATATTCAATGGATATTTTGAACCAGTGATAGATGATGGGTGGATTAAAACTCTAGAAAATATATTTGATGTCATGGGATGTTTAAATCATCAAAAGTTACATATTTTATTTAACTTTTTGAAGTTAAAGCTGACTAGTGGTGGTCAATGGTCAAGAATTTCAAGTAAAGAGAAGATATTGGTACCTTGGAATGGGATTAATTTAAGAATATTTTCCTTTAGAAATATTTTCCAAAGGAGGTTTAAATTAGGATAGAAAAGAAATTCATGCAATTGAAATAAAAGGAGGATTATTCAATGGCCACATATGAAAAACTTAACCTAATTAGCAATGTACATACCAAATATTATCTATGATCTTGATGGTAATATTAATCAGTTTTACTTGGGATTAAATCCAAAATATCAAATTTCATTAGCTTACCATAAATTCAAATGTTATGAGAAACTTGTGTAATGTGCTGAGAAGGTATAAATAGAGTTTATTTATGATCATGTGTACTTAGAAAACCAATATAACAAGAGGTCTAGGTGATGTGAGAAGGTGAACAATAAATCAAAGAAATCTAGTGGTAAGAGAATTAAGTTTTCAATTTGTGTGAGTTGTTGTAAAAATCACACTAAGGAATTCCTTATGAAGACTAGTAATTGATTTTGATGTGGTAAGTTTGGGAATATAGATCAGAATTATAATGAAAAGTTATTAGTAGTGGTAAGACCATTTCTGATAAACATGCAGTAAAATGTTCTAAATATAATGAGATATGTCATAATGCACACGTGTGTCTAAATAAGAACCCTAATTATGGGAAGAAGCCTAACTATATGAATAAATGTTTGGTGAAATCCTTTGCAACTAATTCAATAGATATTGGTCTATCAAATAAAGTGGTATCTAATACAATGATCATTTATTCAGATTATTCTAAGGTATTTTTTTATTTAGTGTCTATGATTTCATTAATTTATTAGAAATTTTATATTGAATTGTAAATTCCACCTCAATAAATGAATACATAACTTATGTTAAAAACACCTGGGGTAATTATTTAGTCATAATGAAATTATAAAAATATTTCTATTATTATCTACAGAAAGACTTTAAAACCTTGTTTTCTTTCCCTTGGTAATGTTTGATGTTATCTAGATATGGATGGGCTCTTTATTTACCATGCTAATACATAATATAGTGCTAAGGAATTTTTTTTTCATAAATAGTTTCAGTTTATATACAAGAATGAACCCATACCTTTGATAACTTATCAATAATCCAAGAAACCTTTAAAAGATAGAAATTAAAGTTATATTTCACATATTGTAGAACATAAGCGAACTATTCAAATTAATGATATATTGGTAGTAAAATAATACCTAGATGTTTTTCATAATGAGTTTCATAGTAACTAATTGATAATTTTAATATACTATTGACTTAGTTCCTAGTGCTAAGAAAATTTCAAAAACACTATTATCGAATGTCTTAAGTATAACTTCAATAATTGAAAAGTGATTATAGGAGTTTCTTAATAAAGGTTTAATTATTCATAGTAGTTCACTATGGTATGATACTTTTTTTAAAGAAATATGTTTTCATAAGGCTTTTCATCGATTACAAATCTTTCAATAATATTACTATTAAGAATTAGTATCAATTTCCTCATATCGACAATTTTTTTGAATATCTCTAGGGAGATTAGTATTTTTTGAACGTTGACCTAAGATTTGGGTACTATCATCTGAATGTGAAAGAGAATGACATTATGAAAATATCATTTTAGACTAGATATAGGCATTATGAGTTTGGGGTTATTCTCTTTGGGTTGAAAAATTCCCCAACAATCTTTATGGATCTTATTAAAATAGTCTTCCATGAATTTATGGATAAGTTTGTGGTTGTTTTTATTTCCTATATCTTTATTTATTAAAAAAAATGAGGATTATGAAAAAAAATTAAATAATGTTCAGAAACCCCTAAAAGGAATTAAGTTATATGGAAAATTTATCAATTTTTTTTGTAGTTAATTTCATTCCTTGGACACATCATAAAAAAATACAGTATAACAGTTTATACTACAAAAACTAAAGTGTTTGATGTATGTGTAAGACCTAAAAATGTTACTAAAATTCATAGTTTTCTTTTATTATTAGGCGATTACTTTTGGTTTGTTAAAATCTGTACACGGTTATCTAGCACATTGACTAAGGTAACTTGAAAAGGAGTTAAATTCATCTGGATAAAATAATGTGATGATTATTTTAAAGAACTAAAAATAATATCGGTGAATGCTTTAAATTTATCTACACCATATATAAATGGATTCTTTTTTATCTATAGTGATGCTTCTTTTAAGGAATATGGTTGTTTTCTAATATAGAATGACGAAGTAATTTAGTATGCTTCACATAAACTGAAACCACATGAGTTAAATTATCCTACACATGATATAGAATTAAGTTTGTGGTTTTTGCTTTAAAATTTTGGAGGAATAATTTATATGGAGCCAAGTGTGAAATATATAATGATAATAAAAGTTTTAAGTATATATTCACTTAGAAAGAGTTGAAAATGTGATATAGAAGATGGATGGAATTGATAAAGGTTTATGAATCCAAAATTAATTATCATCCAAGAAAATTTACCAAAGTAGTTGATGATCTGAGTTAGAAAAATAATTTTTCATTAAAAATGATACATCAATAACATGACCCTTTTGTTGATTATTTGATGTATTTTTTTCTAGATATTGTGGATGTAAGAACTTCCACTGTTTTTTTTAGGTTTCAGTGCAATCGGATTTGTCGGTTATAATTAAGAAAGCTCAAAAGGAAGATTGTGAGTTATAGTAAAAGGTATAATTTAGTTAAGAAATTTCATTTTTTTGAATTTAATGTTGATAATTTTTTTTATATTTGGAAAGATGTTAAGCGTTCCTTGAGATTCCTAATTGAATATAGAATTATTGAGTCAAGCTTATAGTTTCTCATTTTTCATTCATTCTAGTAGTACTAAGATATATAGATTCCTTTGGAAGTATTATTGGTGGAATTGAATGAACAGAGGTATTTTTAACTTTACCATGAAAATATTTAATTTTCAATAAGTTAAAGTAGAATGATACTTACTGAAGTGGATGCTTCAACCTTTTCCAATTCTAGAGTGGAAATGGGAAAATGTATCCACGGATTTTGTGGTCGGATTTTGAAAGACTTCTTGAGGTAATAATGTGATTTAGCTTACTATTGATTGATTAACTAAATCTATGCATTTCCTACCCATTTGAGTTATTATGTCTTTAGATCAACTTTCATAACTATATCTTAAGAAGATAGTTAGGTTACATAGATTTTCTCTCTCCATTATATTTTACTGTGATCCCTGGTTTACGTATAATTTTTGTAAAGGACTTAAGAAGTCATTGGGTACTGAATTAAATTTTAGTACATCTTTTTATACTCAATATAATGTAAAATATGAGAAAATTATTCATATTTTGGAATAAATTATTTATGCGTGTTCAATGGATTACCAGGGAATTTGGGATCAGTATCTTTAATTAGTTGAGATTTCTTATAATAACAGTTTTCATTCCAATATAAAGTTGTAACCTTTTGAGTCATCATATTTAAAGTGGTGTAGGATTCCATATTTTTTGGATGAAACAGGTAAAAGAAAGTTGATGGGACTAGAATTGGTAGAGGAATCATTTGAGAAGGTAAAGATAATTCATTAACATATGATGACGACTCAAAGAAGTCATAAAAGTTATGTGGATAACCAGAGTAAATATATTTCTTTAAATATAGGTGGCCATGGTTTTATTAAACTATCGTTAGACTCGCAACACACTCAACCTGATAGACCCATGGACGACACTCCTTTGCACCAAGCATATCCCCTCGAAATATAATTTTATCACATAGAGATTAAGGAACAAGGCATTACCTATGGATGAGAACATTAAGAGATGCGGGATCAGAATGGCCTCCATGTGCGTTTGTTGTAAGAGTCATAGGGAGGAATCAGTGGAACACCTCTTCTTCAAGAGAGAATGGGAACAAGAGGTGTGGTCTTTCTTTTGTCACTTCACTACTTTCTTCAATCTGGTTATGGCCAACCGTCCCATTCTTGACGTTGGTTCCATGGATCGGGTAAGGGGGTGTGGAGAAGATCACTTGCACCACTTTGTTGCATGTAGGCTATTGGTGTCTGTGGCAGGCACAAAAAAAATGGGTTCATGAGGGGGTGCATTCGATGGGTTGTTCCATCATTATCCACTCTAGAAATATGCTCCTTGATTAGTTTAGGGTCCTAGGTAACTGGAAGGAGGCCCCATCCCTACAACACTTCAAGACAAGGTCCCTCAACCCCTACCCTACAATAGCTCCAATAAGGGAAACTGGGTTCGATGGAACCAGCCATCAAGGGGACTTAATATTAACTTAGATGGTTCCTATTACTCAGGGTTGATGCGGGGAGGGGGTGTTGTCTGCGATAATAACAAGTTGGTCACCCTGGCCTTCTCCATCATGATGGGCCCAGGTTTATCCCTCCAGTATGAGGCACTGGCCATGCTCACAAGAATCAGTATTTGTATCCAGAGAAAGATTGATATCAGGGAGGTTGAAACAGAATCATTGGTACTGCACAACGCCTTATAGTGGCAAGGGGAGGCTTCGGGAAGATTGAGTACACCATCAGAAAATGTAACAAACTTCTCCAAAGAAACATTATAATAAATAACACTTGGAGGGAGGGAAAAAAAGTTGTCGACTACCTGGATTCACTAGACACCCCCATCTCTGAATGCCTGCACTTTCACAATATGGATAGTCTCAAGAGAGGAGGGGTTAATATCATCAGAGGGGATTCCCTCGGCCTCCATCACTTTAGACCCCCCCTAATTTTCTGGTTACCTCCCCCCTTTCCTCGTCCCCCCAAGTGTACTCCCTTTATCGGAATAAATAAATAACATGACGATGATTAGACTATATTAAATCCTAGAGAACATTGGATTTTTTCTTACCAATTAACCTTGCCTCCAAGTTTCTCCCTGGTACACAATGTTTTTTATGTTTTGATGTTAAGAAAGTATAATCTAGATTCATCACATGTTTTAAAACTGGAAGTAGTTTAGTTGTAAAATAACCTTTATTATAAGGAAAACCATATTTAGATTCTTGACCGTAGAGAGCGAGTATTGTGGTACAAGGTAATTCATCAAGTTAAGGTTTTTTGTAAAAACCATATGGTTTAAGAAGCAATAAGGGAATCAAAATATTTTATGAGGGAAAGATATCCCAACTTGTTTAATAAGAGAATAAAATTGTGAGGATACAATTTCCAAAAGTGTGATGAATGTAACAAACTAGTTGATGTGGACTTATTTTTACATAGTTTTCCACATCTTTTACTTTAATATTTAACAATTTTATTAATTATTTTTTCACTTTCTACTAAATATTAACACTTTTTTATTTTTATAGTGAAATTTATTAATTTATCAATTTTTATAAAAAAATATGTAATTTTAGATTTTATAATGATTAATTTAGTTTTTCTAATTGTTATAGTCTTATAATTTACCAATTAGTATAGATATTATAATATTTTTTACTTTTTAATAAAGTATATTATTTATTATTTAATCAATTAATTATGTTTTTTATATTTAATTAACTTAGTTTTTAATTCCCATATTTAATTTATTAATTTTAACTAAACAAAACTAGTTAACATTAATATTTATTACAATCTAATTGACTTGGTTACATTAAAATAATAATTTTAATTTTAATTTAATTCAGTAACACTTTTTATAATTAATATTTTTATTGAATGTTTAATTTCTTTAATAAGTTTTAATTCTATGTATGCAGTTAAAATAATTAAGTTAATGACATTTATTTTTTTTCTGTTTGTATCACCAACAGACATGCACCAACTATCGGTAGCACAAGCTACCGACTCACCCCCTACTTTCCATTATACAGTACTTTGTAGGAAATTATAAATAATTAAACTTTGAGTCGATTTCTATAATAGTCGTGTCATGTTTTTGGTGTTGTTTCTAGGGAAGAAAACAAGTGACCACTATTTCATAAAAAAACTTAAAAAATCACATATAAATAAAAATTCAAAAAAAATGAAGAAATTGAAAAGTGTAAAAAAAATATGCTTTTATTCACTAATTTATTTTCCCACTATTTATTGTTTGTTTGTTACCACTACTTGTTGATATTGTTTCTTACTTTTTCCACTTGTGGTTTATTTTTGTTTGTTCTAGTTTCACTCTAATATCAAACTTTTCATTAGCACAAGATAATTCACTGTTACATTAGAGCCCTTGAACTTTGAACTGGACAAACATTTAGTTGCTCCTAAAAATAATATTGCAATGGATAATCAGGATATTATATCAGATAATTAAAACATTAATGTGCCACAGCCCATAGTTCCAGCCCCCCAGTTACCTAGACTTAAGGAGTTTCAAATTCTAATTGTATCAATAAATCCATCTTGTATTAGGTTTTCCCCTAGGTCCAGGAACTATGAAATTATGTGGTATCACCTCTCTCAACTTCCTTCATTCAGTGGTCTTCTAGGAGAGGATTCACTTGAGTTTATTATAGAGTTTTATAGTTCTGTTCAACAATTACCTCTGATAGAGCTTTGTGAGGAGGAGTTGAGATTGAGAATGTTCCCATTTTGTCTGAAAGGGAAGGGTAAGACTTGGTTTCAAAGCTTATATGAGGAAATTTTTGAGACTTGGGAAGAGGTGTTAACTTCCTTTATATCAAAATTATATCCTAGGAACAACACCTCTGAGATTAGGCACAAAATTACTAGGTTTGTCCAGCATGAGGGAGAGTTATTTAACGAGACATGGGATAGATTTAGAATTATCCTTAGGCAAAGTCTCAATCACCAGTTTTCTCCCCATCTACTCATGGAGACCTTTTACAATGCTCTCACCATGGTTTTCTCCCCATATAGTCATTGTGGGATGTTTGGTCACACTCATAAAAGTTGTCCCAAATTTGACCTCCCTGTCCAGTTTGATGAGAGAGCCCAATTTGTGGATTTTAGAGTAAGAAACCAAGGGGAAAATGATCAATTCGAATATCAGTACAACTCTGGAAATAAAAATTACCCAAATATTTCATGGAAAGATATAGGGGTGAAAAAACAACCCAATGTCCAAAAACTCAACCCACATCACAAAAAAATTTTCCAAAATGAATATGGGGATGAATCTTCTAATTATCAGGGGGAGTTAAAGGGGTTGTTACAACAAGTTTTTGGAGAGATAAATTCATTAAGGAATGATGCAAATGATAAGATTCACAATTTAGAACATCAAATAGTTCAAATGTCTAGGGGTCAAAGTGGTAAGGAAAAGGGAAATCTGACCAACACTTAAATTCTTAATCCAAGAGAGAATATCATGGATGTAACCACCAGATCTTGTCGTCACACTCAATCCCAAGTAAATTAAAACCTTGGTAAAATAAAAACTGATGAAAATACTGAATCTAGAAAGAAAAATATGCTTGATACAGAATCTTGAGATTTGGACAGATTTGTCCAAAATGAACATAATGTTGAACCCACACCTTAAAAGGTTAAAGAACCAAGGAAAATGGAGTTGGAAATAATTAAAGAAAAAAAATTGAATTGAGGAGAAGGATAATAATGAAACTATTCTAAATAATTATGCCCCTCCCATTCCCTTACCTGAAAGATTAAAAAAGAATAATGAACCTAAATATTTAAGGTTTCTTAAATGATTCAAAACTTTAGTATCAACATGCCATTTGTAGAAGCCTTGGATAAAATCTCTACATGTGATTAATTCACTAAAAGGTTTCTAAAATACAAAAATTATTGTAAGATGTTGTAAAAAGTTAATCTTAATGAGGAGTGTAGTGTGATCCTGTTAAAGAAGTTAACTCCAAAATTGAAAGACCCTGGAAATTTTATCATTCAATGCAGAATAGGATAAAGTGAGCAACTTAACTATTTGTGTAACCTAGGAGAAAGCATCAATCTTATGTTGTAATTACTGTTTAAAAATTTGGGTCTTAGGGATTTTCAACCAACTTCTGTTTGTCTTCAAATTACTGATAGGTCACTCACGCACCCTTTTGGGAGGGTGGAAGACCTATCAGTGAGTGTAGGAAAACTCACATTTCCCACAAACTTTTTGATTCTTGATATGGAGTGTGATGAAAAAGTCCCAACCATATTAGGGAGACCATTCCTTACTACTATTGGTGATGTCATATATTTATCCAAGGGTAAACTCACTCTCTAAGATATTGGTGATGTAGAGGAGTTTTTAGTGTTTGAAAAGACTCAACATGAGGTTGTCTATAATTTGATAGATATTGTTGAGAATCAATGTTTTCAAATTGAGTTGTGATCTAAGTATGATTCATTACATCTTGAGGTCATAGAGATTATGATTCCCCAGACCATTGAAAGTTATATTTAGGCTACTACTATTATTCCACTCCCTCCTCTAGAAGAGAAGATTCTTTTTTTGGAACCTAGTTTTGGGTGTGAGTCACATTCTTCTTCTGAACTTTCTAAACCTGTTTTTGAAAGTTTTCCTTTTAAAGAAGACTATATAAAATTCTTAAGGTTGGAGAAAGTTCTGGGCTGAGTCTTGATGAAAAAACAAGATTGTTCCCATTATGAACAAGTGTATTTTATTAGAACCCATTTTACCTATCCAGTTTGATGCAGATAGTGATGAATTATAACCTGAACTTGAAAATTTCACATCATTTGAGTCCTATGTGAACATTGGGAATTATCTTTTGGAACATTAGTATGATTTCCTCTTTAGGGAGTCTTCTGAGTTTTCTATCTTACAAGTTGTGATGGAAACATTTCTTGAAAATATTGAGGAGTCTTCTACATTTTTTCTTCTATTTTTGGACTTGATATAACCTCTAAGTGTGGGAGAATCCGTTAAATAATTATTGGTCAATTTATTGTTTTTTTAAGAAGCTATTAGATATTTTTAGAGCTGAGGAAGTAATTTTTAGAGACCAAGATAAGCTGGATAGTATGTTTTCAACTATTGTGATGGAAGAATTGTTGAGAATGTTGCTTAATATTGAAGATGAAAATGTCTTGGTTTATCTTATTTTTGAATCTTTAGACATTAATGAATTCCTCACTACAGATAACTAATTCCCATTAAATGATCATGGATAGTAATATCTATGGGAATAAAGTTCATTTGGGAACTTTAAAACTAGTGCACCATAGGAGGAAACCCATGGTTTTTATTTTTTTCATTAAAATAAAAAAATGTAATTGAATAAATTATAACTAAAGATTTAAAACTCAGTGATTCATGGGAGTCAACCTATGGTTCATGCTTGTTTTTAATTTTGTTCTTGTTTTAATTTGAATAAAGTGTTGATATGCTGTCTTTTTTACTCTCTATTTCTACTGGATTTGTCTTTACTCTTGTTGGTTCTTGAATTAAAGTATGTCGCTACTATTGTTTTCAAAAATGGAGTGGAATTCCCATGCTGGAGGGTAATTCATAAACCTTTTCAGGGAAGTAATTTATTTTTAAATTTTCATTTAATATCTGCTCATGATTATTTTAGAAAAAATATGTGATAATATGATGCTGTTTAAAAAACAGCTACATGTTATTCTGTATTACTGGATAACTTTTTGCTGCATGTGTCTGCTTGCTGGAAATCTTTTACTACTTGAGAAATTTACTTTTTTTTAAAAAAATCTTCATGATCCTCTTTGCTAGAAATTGTAATTCATTAATTTTATAATCATTCATTGTTAAAAAATAAGTTTGGTGGGTACATGTATGGTGGGTTTTGTTGAATCTGCTTTAGTTTCGGGTGTTAGCATGTCTTTGCCTTCTCTTTTGAACATTTTGTTAAATCAAAATTTTGAACTTGCTAACAACCATTTCACTATTAAATCATGTTTTACATGAAACTTTTTTTAATTTTAATGAAAATATTTATCACTGACTTAATTGATAATGCATGATCTTATGTAAACCTGCTGTAAAATTATTTATTATGGAAAACATTTATTTTTAAACTTCAATGTGAACCTTTATACATGTCATTAATCTAATTCAGCAAAAATATATTTTTAACTTTAATTGTAAAATTATTCTTCTCCACATTTTTAATTCAACTTTGGGGATAAATTTTAGTTTTAAGTGTGGGGGAGGGGGTCAATTCATGATTGACCTAAACTGTGCTTAATGAAAATCCCATCAAATCCCACTACTACTTCAATTTTTTTTTTAAAAATGGTCAAAAAATTTCAAAATTCCTACAAAATTTTAGGCTTTACACTGTTTCTCAAATGGTTCTTTCCTAATGATGATTTCTTTTTGGCAGTTAAGATTTTCTTTGAATTTGAAATTAATGTGGGTGAATTATTGCTGAGTGAACTTGCTTAGTGATTTTATGAAAATTTGGTTTAGAAGCTACTTTTGATTGTGATATGGGTTACATTTTTATGGAATTGAGATTATAGATTTAGGAACAAGATGTTTGATCTTGATCCTAGGGGACTCATTTTTCTATAAATTATTTAAAAAAATAAATCATTGTACTAATCCAATGTAAATGGTTGTAATATGAATCTTTTGAAACTAGAGTATTCTGGGAATTTGGGATCCCACGGTGAATCTCTGCGACCCTATATGTTAGGTGTGTTTCTGTTAACTTAAAAATTCCTTTGTACACTTTGAATAAGTGAATTTTCACAGTGCTTGGCACATGATACATGGATTAGGAAAAATAAAATAAATTTTCTAGGGTCAAAACGAGTTCATTAATGTGAGGGGAATAATGAACGCCTGATGAAGAAGGGTACAAATGGTTTATATGATAATCATTTAGGTTGTATCAATAAGGTGTTTCATAAAAAAATTATTTTTGGAACCCAGGTGAAAATTCAATGTGTAAATTTTCTACTATTTTGTTTTTAATTCCACAAATATCTAACCTTTTGTCACTCTTAGACTTAGAACTTAATCATGGATTGAAATGACTCATTAAGCAGTATCACATATGAGGCGGGACATTTTCATTACTTAATGATTCATTTCTCTCTAGACTATCAGTGAGAGTTTGTTTAGGTCGGATTTTATTTTAGTTATCTTTTCAAAATCCTATTGACTGATCAATGCTATGTTTTCAAAGTGGTGAACATGTTACTTTTTGAGCTGATTAAAAAATATACATCAGTTTTTCAAAGATAATAAATCATGGGATTGTTTGAGGAAAAACAATGTTTAAGTGTGGGGAAATTTTATGTGGCCTTATTTTTACACAGTTTTCCACATCTTTTACTTTAATATTTAACAATTTAATTAATTAATTTTACACTTTTTACTAAATATGAAGACTTTTGTATTTTTATAGTGAAATCTATTAATTTATCTATTTTTATAACAAACTATGTAATTTTATCTTTTATAATGATAAATTTAGTTTTACTAATTTTATAGTCTTATGATTTACTAATTAGTATATCTGTTATAATCTGCTTTAATTTTTAATAAAGTACACTATTTATTATTTAATCAATTAATTATGTTGTTTACATTTAACCAACATAGTTTTTAATTCACATTTTTAATTTCATAATTTAAATTAATCAAAACTAGATAGCTTTAATATTTATTACAATCTAACTAACTTTGTTGTATTTAAATAATAATTATCATTTTAATTTAATTCATTAACAATTTTTATAATTAATAATTTTATTGAATCTTTAATTTCTTTAATAAGTATTAATTATATGTATGCAATTAAAATAATTAAGTCACAGACATTTATTTTCGTCTATCTGTCTCACCGACAGACATACACCAAATGTTGGTAGCACAAGCTACAGACGCACCCCCTACTTTCCGCTATATAGTAGTTTGTAGGAAATTATGAATAACTAAACTTTGACTCAATTTCAATTATGGTCATGTCATCAGTTAATGTTATAATAAATCATTCATTGTTTATATGTTATAGATTTATATTCATTATAAAAATTTTAGGTAATTTTCAATCAGGAGGAAAAATCTTTATTTCTAACCAAATTGGATTTTCAAGCATTATATGGTTTTACTTATAATATTTTTTTCCAAATAATATAACAATAATTTTAAATAGTTAATTTCATTTTTTATTCATCATTTTAAAATTATTCTAAGATGATTTTTTGAGAATTTTTTACAAATATTGATAATTCAATAAATAGTGAAAATACATATCTTTATTGAAATTTGTTTTCTATTTTCAATTATTTACAAAGTAAAATTATATTTTTGATTAGTTTTAATATTTAATTAGATCATTTTTATTAAAAATATATAATTATAATCTTTAGAATGAATTTTAAACTTTACTTTATTATAAAAACATTTTTATACTTAAAAAAGACCTTTTCTAAAAAAAATCACCCCATTTTTTTGGTTTAATTTAAAATTAAATTCATAAAATTATATGTTTTTAATATTAAAAAATGGATTCTATATTTTAAATCATTTTTTCCAAAATTTAGTAAATATTTCCCATTTATTTTTTTCGATATGAATAGTGACCTTGGTAATTTTGTTATCATAGTAAAGGGTAAATCAACTAATTAAAGAAGAAAATAAAATGATAAGTACTATAAAATGACCCTAACACTTGCCTGAATTTTATTTTATGAGTATATTTCTTCCATAGTCATAAAAATTTAAAATATATGGTCTTTTTCCTATTATATTTCATTATAACCATTATATAATTTTATATAAAGAAAATTCAAAAATTTCACTCTTAATTTTAATAAATATTCTTTTTAAATGTGTATAATCAGAGGATATGTTCAGTTATAAATAATCATTTGAAATATAAATTATTTATATTTATCATGGTAATTTATTTTTAATTTTATTAAATAAAAAATTACCTTAAATGCTTACATAATGTTGAAGTAGTAATTATTCAATTAATGGAAAAATAAAATAAATGATATAAAAAATATTAAAAGCTATGTAATATGAAATAATTAATGTGAACCATGAATTTTATAGACAAACATGACATATTATAGAGTTTTTATTCATTTTATTTGAATTCCTTTATTGTATTGATGTTATTAAAGTCAAAGTAGATGAATAGTTCTAAAGTTGACTTTAATGATATTTTATAATAAATATTATTTTATTAAATTACTTAAAACTAATAGAAAAATTATATTTAGAAAATTAATGGTATTTGGTTAATTAAATAAAAAATGGTCCATGTATGTGTTGTTTTTCATTTTGGAGTAACATTATTAACCCTTAAATGGTATAAAACTTTAACAATATAGTAATTATCAAAAGGGTTAACAAATGGTTAAAATAAATATATAAGTGTAAAAATGTGATCATAACTTGTAAAAATCTTATTTTGCGTGATTATTTCAACTCATAATCATCTTAGATTAAAATATTATCAATTTTATATATTTTTACATCACAATTAATTTGTATTAATTTAATATTTTATGAAATTCTAAAATTGGCCCTCCCCTCTCTTATAAAAGGGGACCACTTCTTCTCATTTATTAACAACCTAAAAAAACTATTTGGTTTGGAAATTCATAGCCAAATCCTATTATTTAATCTATAAAATCATTTTATAGGTATTTTTTAGACATAATACCAACCTTAGAGGGTTTAAGTTATTAAGAAAAGAAGACTTTCCAAAGAAGGGTTATAGTTTTTAACTGCATGTTATAGTTTTATTTATTCTTCCATATCCTTCAAATATTCATTAACCATGAAAATATAATAACATAATTATCTCTTATATACTGATATGTTATTATGTTAATGTAATAACCTATTTCTATCTCCAATCTCCATTAAATGGGAAAGGAATTCATCATTCATGTGTACGGGAGACTACCGGCTCATGAACTGATGTAATTCGTTATTCAACACTTTCTATCAAGACTGGTTATAATGATGGATTTAATATATTTATATATATTATATTAATGAAATTTTTAAATTTATTAAAATATAATATATCATTTACTTTCTTTCCCTTCCATTCACTAAAAAATGATAATGACGTTCATGTGTACGTGTGGACTATCACCTCTATAAAGTGATGTGATTCATTTTTTAGCACCACAACACATAGATGATATATATGTGTGTTTAAATAAATGATATTTTATTTATGATATTTTGATAATTATATAAAGATAAAATTATAAAAACCTTTTTTACACAATGATTTTTTTTTAAAAAATGTTAGTGGTGCATACTTACAGCCTATCATCTTCATGATTGTAACGTATTTCATTTTTCATAATCATCTTTCATGATTAGTTTTTGAAATTATAATTTATGTTTAAAAATTATTATTATTACATTATTATTATTCTAAATATTATGTAATAATGGCCACTTTTATCATAGTTAACCAACCAAAGTCATTTTTGACTTATGTACCGAATATCATCAAAACATCTGACATAAACTGAAATGATTAAATAATTATATATGACATGGTACTATGTGATATAAATGTAATAATAAAATTTAAAAAGTTTTTTAATAAATTAAATAATTAAAAAAAATTATTTTTCAGAATGATAAAGAATGTACATGACGATTTGGACTAAGGGTAAGGGGCTTTCATTTAAAAATAATCTTTTAAATTTTCTATTAAAACATCATTTTTCTTCTATATCCATGTTTTGAAAGTTATGTATTTTTCATAAGAACATAAAATATTTATAATAGAAATTTTATGTATCATTTTACTTTCATTAAAAGGTTTTGAAAATGAATCATTTTATGTAATGTTTTGAATTTATTTACAAAAAGACAAAAATATTGATCTATTTTAACATATACAACAACAACTCTTCCCACCATCATAACAGTTATTTGATGATTTTATTCCTATATAATCATCCAAGTTTTCTTCAAATAAATACTATTTTTCCTTTATTCTTGTAATTTTAGTTTTAAAATTTAGGTTTTAAAGAAAATGGATATATTAATATCCTAAAATTCATTCTTATCGGTGAAAAGAATTTTTTTATGATGTAATATTTTTATGTGTTATGGTTATTATAAATTTTTTATGATGATGTATGGTTTTTTTATAAACCAATTATGGGTGGTTTTGTTATAAACAAAGGATGGGTGGTTACGTTATTAACAAAGTACAGGTGGTTCCGGGATAAACCAAGTTTGGGTGAGCTCGTTATAACTCTCCAATGCATTGGGTAAAGAGACAAAGTTAACTGAATAGGTTTATCCTAAAAGGTTATGGGAATATATTTTGATGGTTATTTTAAGTATAATATTAATATTTATTTCAAGTGTAACTACAATGGTTACTCTAAGTATAATTGTGATTGTTATTCTATATATAAGAGTGATATGAAAATGTTGTCTCAAGTTTCCTCTAATATCTATTTATTATTATTATGGTATTTTATGGAAATATTATGATTTCCCAAGGTAAATAAAACTATATTATACTCATTAAGGTTGAAAAGTATAACTTTTTGAGAAATTTATTATGAGTTTTTCATGATTTCAAAGAAATATTTATGATTTTTATCTTTCCTTTATGATTTCTTATGAAACTTTTTTATGAAAATATTTCAGAATAATTTTGATTTCTTGGATAATAAAATGTATATTTTAACCCTAAATTTTATTGTGAAAAAGGAAAAAATTTATAATTATTCATGGACTAATGGATTCTTTATTTATTTTTATGTCCCTTATAGATATTTTTATGATTATCCCATGTTTTAAAATGTTTTCATCAAGGTTTAAGGATGGATAATGGAAAATAATAATTCAAGTTAAAACTCATGAATATTTTTCATGAAAATAAAATGTGTTTCATTTTAAAAGTTTTACATTATGGAGAAAATTTATACTGATTAGAAGTGTACACTTTCTAATATATGGGTTTATTATGTAAGATTTATGACCTAACTATCTAAAAATATAAACCTAAAAGGTATTTGGGAATGTAAGGAAGATAATTATAGTTTAATGTCGCTATAATATGAAATGTTTAATTCCATGTCCTTGAATTATTTCTTACCTTTCCATCCATTGAAAAATGATAACATCATTTGTGCATACGTGTGGATTTCCACCTCCATGAAGGGATGTGATTCATTTGTCATGACCACATCACATGGATGATATATATATAAGTGTATTTAATGAAATAATATGATATTTATTATATAATAATAATTCTAGAAATATTAAATAATACTTATCTTATTACTATAATTTTCGTTGAAAAATGGAAACTTTACTCATATGTGCATCCGACCTATCATCTCTATGGTTGTAACATAATTTTTTTTTCATAATCATAATTCAATATTGGTTTTAAAATAATAATTTATGTTTATAAATGATAATTATTTCATTATTATTATTTTTTAGATGATGGAATAATGATCTCTTGGACCATAGTTAACCTACCAAAGTCATTTTTGACATATAAGCCATATATCATCAAAACATATGACATGAACTTAATTGGTTATGTAATTATTTATAAAATGATAATAAATAAAATAAGATGAATAAAAAACTTGAAATTTTTTATTAATGAATAAAATAATTAACATAAATTTATTATTCAAGAATAAAAATAATGTATGTGATGAGTCAATGTTGAGGTAAGGGATACTTGACCTTAAAACCTCATTATAAATGTTTTAAAGAATAATTTTTAAAATATTTTACTTCCATATACATATTATTAAAATTATTTTATTGATGTATTTATGTGGAAATTAATTAATAATAAAGCATATTTTATGTCAATTTTGACTTTGTTTCAAAGGTTTTCAAAAGGAATATTTTTATATATTTTATATAGAATGTTTGGACAAAAAGGAAAAAAGAAATGTTCTACTTTAATGTATATTACATAAACTGTCTTTCCCAATACAGTAATCATTATTTTATTCTTGGATTAATTTATAATATTTCATGTTTTCTTCAAATAAAAAACCCTCCTTACCTTTGTTCTGGGTATTTTCAAAAAGGGATTTAAATAGAATGTATATTTCGATATCTGAAAATATTTTTCTTATGAGTGTAAAGTTTATTTTTATGATTGTAATGAAGAAAATGCATGCTTTTATTTTTTATTATTATGTTATGGTTCTCGGGAATTTCTTATGATTACTGGTGATTCTGATATAGCTTATTATGACATGTGAGCCTAATATATATCATGATGATGGGTGAACCTATTATGGCTCTGCAATGCATTGGGTAAAGGGATAGACTTAACCAATTAGGTTTATCCTAAGAGGTTATTGGAATTTATCGAGTAGGTTATTCCATATGTAAGAGTTATTATAATATTAATATGAAAATTATGTCCCAAGTTACCTATATTATTTATTTTTTCTTCATATGGGTTTTCATGGAAATATTACAATTTCAAAATGTAAACTAATGAGCTTATTATTAAAGGAAATTTATGCTACTTATTAAGGGTGAAATGTATAACTTTGTGAAAAAAATTTCATGAATTTTTTATTATTTCAAATAAACCTTTATGAGTTTAATTCTTTCTTTAATATTTTTTATGAAATGTTTTATGAAAATATTTGGGTAGTGAATTTGATTTAATGTGTAAGAAAATTATTATTTTGAGCCTAATGTATATTTTTTAAAAGGAAAAATTAATGCATATTCATAGAATAATGAGTTTATTTCTTTATTTTTATATTTATCTTACTAATATTTTTGTTCTCATACCATATTTTCAAAAAAATCATATGTTTGTAAGGATGAATAGAGAAAATGATTAATCTAAGATGCAAATTTTGAATATATTTCATGAAAATAAAAAATCATTTCAAAAGTTGTATATTGTGGGAAAATAGATATTAAATAGAAGTGTATACTTTATAATATATTGGAATTTTATGTAAGAGTTATGACCTAATTTTCTAAAACTCTAAACAACAAAGATCCTATAAATGTGAGAAGGTTAATTCTTCACTAAAAATATAAGATTATGTAAAATTTAATGATGGGTCCTTATAGTTAGTATCGAAGGAATGGTTTAGATAATTTTAGATGTTAGGATAGAAGAATTAAATGACATTAAGATGTTATAATTTATGGTTGTCATGATATTTCATTTTACTATTACCATGTTACATCATCAAAACTATATCTATTGAGAATGGTTTTCCATATAGGAAATAGGGAAACTGAAGTATGAAGGCACCAAGAGGAAAATATCCTCCCAAATCAGCAACCTAGAATGGTTGGAATTGAAACTGGTAAATTTTTTATTCTAATGGGTCAGTTTACATATTTTATAAATGGTGGAGGAATCCATTCTAGAAAAACCTAGATCTACCAGAAAGGCAAATTTCTATAGTGGATAATTTTTTGAGACAACACCCTCCATCATTTAGTGTATCTTCTAACTCAGTGGTAGATGATGTATGGATTAAATATCTAGAAAAAATATTTTAAGTAATGGGTTTTTTGGGTCATCAAAAGGTAACTCTAGTTATTTACCATTTTAAAGGTGAATTTGATCGATGGTGGTCAATGGTTAAGAATACCTAAGAAAGAAAATATGTTTACAGCATTGAACGAGATACATTTAAGAATCATTTCCTTGAGAAGTATTTTCCTATAGTTTTTATAATTAATATAGAAAATAAATTCTTTGAATTGAGGTAGAATAATGAATTTTCAATGGATATGTATGAATACAATTTCACTTGATCAGAAACATACACACCAAATTGTATGTAAGTTCTTGATAGTAAAATTAATCAGTTGTATTTGGGATTAAATCCAAGATACCAAAGAGAATTAGCCTCTCAAAAAAATTAAATTTATGAGAGACTTGTTCACTATGCTAAGAAGGTATAAATATATTTTTATGATGAACATTTATTCCATGACAAAAAAGAGAAAACAATATCCTGGTGGTAGAAAATGGGGATAACACATCAAAGAAATCTGAAAGTAAGAAAATAAAATTTTCATTTTGTGATATTTTTAGTAGTAATAACCCTAGGTAATGTCTTATAAAATCAGGTAAGTACTTCGAATGTGGTAATTTTGGGCATATGGCACAAGATTTCAAAGAACAATATCTTGGTATTAGTAAGAGTAATTTTGATAAATAGGAAGTAAAGTGTTTTAAATTTAATGAGATGGGTCATTATGAATATGTGTATTTGAATAAGAGAACAAATGATGGGAAGAGTGAAGAACTTTTGTGATAATTTTTTTAAACAGAGTTTTTATATTCTTTTCAACTAAATTGTCTACAAAAGAATGATATTGTTATTCAGAATCAGATCCAGTCCATCAAAATGAATTTTTTGTAAGGAAGCTAATTTTTTTTGAAGGTTTAGATCTAAATACAAAATGGGGGAAAAGTTTTATTTATGAGAAATTTATTTTCCAAACAAAGGTTTCTAGACATAGGTTTTCAGATTGAGTAGAACTAGATGCAGAAGGTGTAAGAAAGATGGAATTTGGATGTTTTGTAAAGTTGTTGATCAGACACACCATCATACTCAGATACATCGACATGAAGTTTAATATTCATTGGACTTATCATTGTTTAGAAAGTCATAAATTTTTTATTTCTGGAATTTTTTATTTTCTGTAATCAGAAAAAGAAAGAATCTCTTGAGAATGAAATTCAGAATGTTTCTAAAGAGGTTTTTTAAAGAAGCTGAAGTCTATTGTTAGAAAGTTCTAAAAAATTCTAATCTAAATCTGAATATGCTTTTGTAACACCCTGAGATTTTATGAGAAATATTTTTTTATGTCTTATGTTATACGCAACACCAAAGGAATCTTTCACAACACACAATACTGACTTGGATTGTATTACACGCAATCACGACCTTTCTCGATAGCGTGTGTAGTACGCAATACTAAGTTTCCCTAAACGACGATATATTATTATGGACTAGCCATTATGAATAGTATTAACAACATTTTGAATTTTATAACATTATTATTCATCTTAAACATTTTCTAGAACATGGTAAGAGAACAAAATAATTTTTTCGGGTAAAATAAGTATTTTTCAAAAAATGCAGTTTTACCGCCTTTTGATGGCGCACCCACATTAAATATAGTTTTTGACATGTTTATAAGTTAAATTTGACAAAATAAAATTCTTATTTGGAATCAGGATATAAAAATTTACTTTGGATAAATTTTTGATACTTTTCTGATAACTTTCATATTTTGATGAATAGTAAAATTACGCTAATTTTTAATTAAAAACAAATTTTTTCATCGAGATAATTTATATGGATAAATTATAATATTGAATGGTTTTAAAGTATAAATAGAATATATTTTTACCATTTAATATAATGTATGTCATTAGCATTAATTTCACATTGAATTCATAGGTAAAAACATTTCAATCTTTGGCAATGTTTTAACTTCTAAAACTCGTTTTCTTAACAACGAGATTAATTTTAAATTAATTACTGCAACTTATGTGTTTTGAATTTAAAAAAATAGATTCTATATTTGGAATCAGTGAGTCCAAATTATGTTAATAGGCTACTTTATATTTTTGGGCATTATGAATAGTAACTACGGTAAATTTTATTTACCATAGTTAAAGGTAAATCAGGTAATTAAGGGTAAATATAAGATTATAAAATTACCCTAACACCTGCCAAAATCCTATTGGATGAATAAAAGTCAACCCATATCACCTAAGGGCCGGACTATATTTATTTTGTGGACTTTTAACCATGAAATAATATAATTATTATTAAAACCAAGGAAAGTGACAATATGTCACTCTCTTAAATCTTATAAGTATAATAATTTTAATTTAGTGATAAACTTCATGAAACTTCGGATATAAATAGTCTACAGAAAGATAATAACATTATCTACATCATATGAATTTATTTATAATTTTTATGTATTAATTAATTATCATTAAATATTACACAATAGTGATGTTGAAATTATTTTATTAATTAAAATATCAAATAAATGGTTTTAAAAATATTAAAATAAATATTATATAAACTATTTAATGTTCTCCACTAATTTTATAGATACATGTGACATTTTATAAATCTATTAAATCTTTTAGTTCGAACATATCTTCTGTATATATTTTATTTAAATTCAAATAAATGAATAGTATCAAAATTGACACTATTGTTATTTTATTAAAATAACCTATTATAAAATGGTTTAAAAATCACAAAAATATTTAAAAATTATAAATTAAAATTTATATGGTCTAAAATGTTATAAAGTGTCAAATTATGGAAAATTCACAACACATATGTAATTATTTATAATAATTTAAAATTTAGAATATTATTACCACAAATAAAATTAAATTGATAAATAAGGATAAATCAAGTTGATAATGTTTAAAATAAATTCCTAACAAGTCTAAATTTTATTGGTTGATGTGATTAAAACCCTATATCATCTAAGATTCGTATATGAGTCATTTTTGAAGTTTTTAAGGGGGGTTGGGATTTAATATAAACTAATATTTCTTATATTTCCAAAGGTACCCCTCTCCTCCCTTATAAAAGGGAACCTCCTACCTCTCCTCCTCACACCAATTTGAGACTTCAAGCTCCGCAAACCTCTTCCCATTTCACTTCCCCACTTCCTTAGAAACCTACTAGAGGTACTGGTCTTCTCAAAAGACCAACTCTAGTGCCCTAAGAGAAAGTTTAAAGGAGGCACTTCGAGAAAGAGGTAATACCTTCTACCATTTTCTTCAAGTTCCATCCTTCTTCTACTACATATTCTTTAGTTGTTTCATTATGAAGTAATAACATAAGTATCACTAATATACTGATATGTTATTATAAATATGAAACAACCCTATTTCACCTCTTATCCATCCTACGGTAATCAAAATCACCGCGCGTGCGTACGTACGGAATACCATCTCCACGCCGTGGTGTAATATGTTTTCCACCACCACATTACTTGGATTGGTATAATGGTACAAATAAATAACTATATATGATTATTTTAAAGTGTTATTGATTCTGAAATATTATACATACACTTCAATACAATTCCACGATCATGGGAACGATATCATCGCTCATGTGTACGTACGGTCTACCGTATCCACGATGTGATGTGACTCGTTCTATATGATATTTATTGAATAATGATTATATAAATGATTTTAATGAATGAATATGATATATATTACACTAATACCATTCTGTAAATGATATATCTATATCCTATAAAGAGTAATAAGAATTTACTCGACGAAACACGCATAAGAACATAAAGCAACAAACACCCGAATAACAAGTAGAAATGAAATATTACTACTAAGAAGATACAAATATGACCATATATGATATCATAAAAATGAATAATATTCTTTAATAAGTCAATTGAAATTATTTAAACCATATTACAGGAGGTTCAGATTCATACGAAGCATATCGGACCTAAGGTAAGGGAAAATCTCACAATCTTATTTTTATCTGAGATTGTTTATACTTAAGAATTTACTGGGGCATATTTATCATCCACGTCCATGTTTACTCAATATGTATTATTATTTATATCCTCCTACAATTTTTTAAAGCCAATTTTACCCTTCTTTGAGTTTTTAGTAAAAGATATGAAAGGAATCTTTTGTCATTTTTCGTACGAGGTACTTTTTGACTTTTCCGGCCAAAGTACGAGAAGAATGTTTTTTTAACTTATACGGCCTAAATGGATTTTTAGAAAATTATTTCCATGAAGCTTCCTTTAAAAGTTTTCAGGTTTATTTTTAATCAACTTATTTTAGTTTAAAATTGTATGACATGTTAAAAAAGGAAAAATGTTTTTGAAGTAGAAAGGATATTTTCCTCAAGAATGGAGTTCAAGTGTTTTATCAAAATTATTTTCCATCTAAAATAATATAGGGTTCTATTTCTATCCCTATTTTTACATTGATTTGATTTTGTTATGATGGAATTATTTTTATGATGTCCTTTTATCTTATATGGATTATGTTATGATGGCATTATGTTTAAGATTCCCATTTTTATTACATGGGTTATGCTATGATGTATGATTTATGATTTTGTGGCACACATAAGAATTGTTTCATTATGAGATGGGTGGGACCTATATCTCCCTCCAATGCATTGGGTAAATATTTATATCTCATGAGATATACATGGCTAGAATGGTAGGTTAAACCGGTTCAGTGAAACAGGACTAAAACGAGGAGTGAACTCGGTTCAGAAATGGAATTTTTCCGCTAAGATAGTTTTGGCAGTGAGTCTTGACTACTAAGAAATGTTTTTCTATGATTATGTGTGTATGCCACAATGCTTCATGTTTTAAGTTATGATTATTGGGATTACATTTCAATTCTGTGATTTATCCCATGTTATGATCTCTTTTGCAGGATAAGATTTTTAAAATGTTATGTTCTTATGAATATGATATGTTTGATATTTCTTTTGTTTACCATTACTGAGAATTTGAGCTCACCCTTTTGTATGTTTTCTTTTCCCTAGGTCAGGAATAATGATATTAAGTAGGATATTCCAAAAAGGGGCTCTAGATATGATGAAATAAATGGGATACAATGTAGATGATTTATGAACCAGTTGTTTATGTTTCCCAGTTTCTAAAGACACTATACCTATACGGTCCTTTCATGGTTTTGTTATATGTTGTAATAAGTATGATTCAATCTTTAAGTAATAATCATGTATGTAAAGTATGGGTCATTATAGTTGGTATCATAGGAAAGGTATAGTCAACCTTTGGAAACTAGGATGTGAAAGCCTTAGTAAGAAACCTAAGGATATGTCTAAGCATAGAACCCAATCTTAGTGTTTTAGAAATGGGCATGAACAACCTATGATAAGACCTTAAGTGTGAAATTTTATTCTTGATTATGTGGTTTTCCTATTAGAATTAGTGTTTCTCACACTATTCTTCTTGATTTTAGTCAATGGCTGGAACCCGAAGGAACTGTGTTAATGCAGAATGCGATGGGAAATGCAATGATTTTCCCCCTGAGCAACCAAACGTTATGGGGGCTGGAATTCAAAATCTTGTAGCCATGCTCACACAACTTTCTCAAGCTACGAATCATGCAGGACTTCCAAACGAGAAAAGGAAGGAGCAACATTCTGTTGAATCCTTCATGAGGCAGTGTCCACCTTCATTCAGCGGGTCTTCTGATCCATTAGTGGATGAAAAATGGATCAGTACCACTGAAAAGATATTCTCAGTTCTTCAATGTTCTGAACATGCTAAATTCATCTTAATAGTATATCATTTGGAAGGTGATGCTGATCAATGGTGGAATCTTATTAAGAATATGAGGCAAAGGGCTAAAATTGAGTCCATGGAATGGGATGAGTTCAAGAACTTATTTTTCAATAAGTATTTCCCTCTTATTCTTAGAACAAAGATGGAGAAGGAGTTTCTTGAATTGAAGCAAAAGGATGATGAATCCGTTCGTACCTATGAAACAAATTTTACAAGACTTAAAAGGTACGCTTCCAGAATTATTATCCAACCTGAGAGTAAGATCGATCGGTTCTTTAATGGCTTAAAACAAAGTCTTCAAAGGGCGTTAGCCATAAGGGACTCCAATCGCTATGAGGAAATTGTTCGATGTGCTCTCAAGGTTGAGATGGAGATTGGTGTAACCCATCAGTCACATGGGTTTGATAATAAGAGGAAAATGGAATTCAAAGGAAAATCTAAAGACCACACTGAAAAGAAGATGAGTTTTCCATTATGCTCAAAATGTGGAAAGAAACATGGAGGAAATTGTCTTAATGGGATAAGAAAATGTAATAAGTGTGGAAAAGAAGGTCATCGGGAAATTGAATGTCGAAATAATGGGAAGAAGATGTCTAATGATGCAAACAAAGGAAGGGATACATAGAATGCACCTACTACACTTCAATGTTTCAAGTGCAAGGAGATGGGGCATTATGCTAATAAATGCCCATATCCAAGGGTTGATGATGACGATCGATGTCAACAAACTCTTAAGTCCAAAGAAAAAGTAAAGTCACATTCAATTACTGTCATCGATGTGGAGTACGACAAAGAAGTGGTGAGAGGTGCACTTACCATCCACTCTAAAGTAGAAAAATGTTTTATTTGATTCTGGATCCACCCACTCTTTTATTTATAAAGAATTTTCTAAGGGTATCGCCGTATTACCTCAACAATTAGATATTGAGTTGGCTGTGACAACTCCTAATGGCACAACAGTTGCATCAAAAGTTTACAATTCTTCTCCGATTGAAGTTTGTGGGAAAGTGCTTCCTAAAAATATTGTGATCCTTCCTATAGTGGAATTTGATGTGATTCATGGCATGGATTGTATTTATTTATATAGAGCTCATATCAATTTCCAAATAAGGGAAGTCACATTTCATATTCTAGATCAATCTATGATCATCTATCGATGCAAGGATGAACATAACCTTCCAGTGAAAATTTCTTCCATCTTATGGGTCTTGATTCCACTAAATGAGGGTTATTTATCTCAAATGGTTGGAGAGAAACTCACGATTAATAATATTCCTATTGTACGAGAGTTTGATGATGTCTTTCCGGAGGAATTTCCAGATCTTCCGCCAAATCGTGAAGTTGAGTTTTCAATAGAACTCATACCGGGTGCTTTGCCTATTTCAAAGACACCTTATAGAATGGCCCCAATTGAGTTGCAGGAATTGAAGAACAAACTCCAAGAGAATCTTGATAAAGGATTCATACGCACTAGTGCGTCACCTTGGGGAGCACATGTTCTATTTTTTAAGAAGAAATATGTATCAATGAGACTCTGCATTGATTATTGAGAACTTAACAAGATCACTATCAAGAACAAATATCCTCTCCCACGCATTGATGACCTATTTGACCAACTACATTGAGCTCAATACTTTTCCAAGATTGATCTTCGTTTAGGGTATCATCAATTAAGGGTCAAAAGGGAGGATATACCAAAGACGGCTTTCCGTACAAGGTATGAACACTATGAATTTATAGTGATTCCATTTGGTCTTACTAATGCCCCTGCTACCTTCATGGATCTGATGAATAGAGTCTTTAGAGACTATCTTGATTAGTTTGTGGTAGTCTTTATAGATGATATTCTTGTCTATTCAAAGATCAAGGAAGAACATGAAGATCACTTGAGAATTGTATTAAAGACCCTAAGAAAGGAGAAGCTTTATGCCAAATTTACCAAGTGTGAATTTTGGCTTCAAAAAGCTGCATTTTGGGTCACATAATCTCAAAAGAGGGGATATCTGTGGAACCAACAAAAACAGAGGTTATTGAAAGATGGTCGAGATCAACAAAAGTAACTGAGATCCAAAGTTTTCTTGGTTTGGCTGGATATTACCGACGTTTTGTGAAATATTTTTCAAGGTTATCTAACCCACTCACCAAGTTGACTCGGAAAGGAGTTAAGTTTGTTTGGACGGAGGAATGTGAAGATAATTTCAAGGAGTTGAAAAGAAGGTTATCCAGTTCACCTGTGCTCACACTAACTTGCAATGGAGAAAGGTTTGTGATCTACAGTTATGCATCCAAGAAGGGACTAGGGTGTGTTCTCATGCAAAATGATATGGTGATAGATTATTCCTCACAACAGTTGAAAATCCATGAGAAAAATTACCCAACTCATGATTTGGAGTTAGCTGCGGTAATCTTTTCATTAAAGATTTGGAGGAATTATCTTTATGGTGAAAGGTGTGATATTTATACTGATCATAAAAGTTTAAAGTATATTTTCACACAAAAGGAGCTAAATATGCATCAAAGAAGATGGTTGAAGCTGATTAAGGATTACGACTGATCAATTCATTATCACCCTGGGAAAGAAAACAAGGTGGCAGACACATTAAGTCGACAAGACCATGCTAGCTTATCCATGATGAGGATCACAAAAGATCCAGTATTTATGGATTTACAAAGGATGGATGTTGGAATTACAATGGAAGGGGGAAAATCTTATCTTTCTCAAATGAATGCTCAACCATCTATACACGTTAAGATTAAAGAGGCACATAAAGAAGATGTAGAGTTACAAAAGAAGGTGAGAAATGTTCCTGAATTCAACCTTGATTGTAATGGGTAATAAGGTTCAGGAATCGGGTTCGTGTTCCTCCCATGCCAGAATTAATGAAGGATCTACTGGATGAGGCTCATAGTTCTTCATTCTCTATTCATCCTGGAATCACAAAGATGTATAGGGACCAGAAAGAGTACTTCTGGTGGGATGGCATGAAAAGAGATGTTGCTGAATATGTCTCTCGATGCTTGGTTTGTAAGCAAGTTAAATCTGAGAGACAAAAGTCTAAGAGAATGTTACAACCATTACCCATACCAGAATGGAAATGGGAAAACATCACTATGGACTTTGTCACCGGACTTCCTAAAACATCCAAAGGCAATAATGCTATCTGGGTTATAGTTGATCGTCTTACGAAGTCGGCACACTTCATTGCTATTAGAGAATATTTTTCTCTTGATCAGCTTTCCAGGATATATGTAAAGGAAGTGGTAAGATTGCATGAAGTACCACTTTCCATTATATCTAATCTGGATCTGAGGTTTACCTCAAAATTTGGGTGAAGTCTTCAGCATGCTCTAGATACAAAGTTGAGTTTCAGCACTTCTTACCATCCTCAGACAGAGGGTCAGTCTGAGAGGACAATTCAAACTCTAGAAGACATGTTGAGAGCTTGCTCTATGGATTTCGAATGTGGTTGGGATCAACACCTATCTTTGGTAGAATTTTCTTATAATAATAGCTTTCACTCCAGTATTCAGATGGCTCCTTATGAAGCCATATATGGAAAGAAATGCAGAACTCCAACTTGCTGGGATGAAGTAGGGGAAAGAAATCTAGTAGGACATGATCTTGTTGATGAGATGGCAGAAAAGGTCTGATCTATTCAACAACACATAAGAGCATCTCAAAGTAGACAAAAAATCTATGCTGATAACCAAAGAAAAGACCTAGAGTTTGAAGTGGGTTATAAAGTGTTCTTACGAATATCTCCCTGGAAGAGGGTAATGAGATTTGGAAAGAAGGGAAAGTTGAGCCCTAGATATATCAGTCCTTTCGAAATACTGGATCGTGTTGGGAAGGTAGCTTACCGATTGGTGCTTCCACCGAATCTCTCTCAAGTTCACGATGTGTTCCATGTATCTCTCCTAAGAAAGTACATACCCGATCCTTCACATGTACTCAGCTCAGAAGTTGTACCACTAGAGCAAGATCTTTCTTATGAAGAACAATCGATAGAGATTCTGGATCGTAGAGAAAAATTCCTACGAAACAAGACCACTCGCTTGGCGAAAGTTTTATGGAGGAACCACCAATTAGAATAAGCTACATGGGAACTTGAGGATATGATGAGGGAGAGGTATCCTCATCTGTTTGTAATGAAGTGACAAAATTCAAGGGCGAAATTCATTTTAAAAGTGGTAGAATGTAACACCCTGAGATTTTATGAGAAATATTTTTTTTATGTCTTATTTTATATGCAACACCAAAGGAATCTTTCACAATATACAATACTGTCTTGGCTTGCATTACACGCAATCACGACCTTCCTCGATAGCGTGTGTAGTACGCAATACCGGGTTTCACTAAACAACGATATATTATTATGGACTAGCCATTATGAATAGTATTAACTACATTTTGAATTTCATAACATTATTATTCATCTTACACATTTTCTAGAACATGGTAAGAGAACAAAATAAATTTTTCACGTAAAATAAGTATTTTTCAAAAAATGCAGTTTTACCACCTTTTGATGGTGCACCCACATTAAATCTAGTTTTTGACATGTTTATAAGTTCAATTTTACAAAATAAAATTCTTATTTGGAATCAGGATATAAAAATTTACTTTGGATAAATTTTTGATATTTTTTTGATAACTTTCATATATTGATGAATAGTAAAATTACGCTAATTTTTAATTAAAAACAACTTTTTTCATTGAGATAATTTATATGGTTAAATTATAATATTTAATGGTTTCAAAGTATAAATAGAATATATTTTTACCATTTAATATAATTTATGTCATTATCATTAATTTCACATTGAATTCATAGGTAAAAACATTTTAATCTTTGGCAATGTTTTAACTTCTAAAACCCGTTTTCTTAACAACGGGATTAATTTTAAATTAATTATTGCAAATTAAGTGTTTTGAATTGTAAAAAATGGATTCCATATTTGGAATCAGTGGGTCCAAATTATGTTAATAGGCTACTTTTTATTTTTGGGAATTATGAATAGTAACTATGGTAAATTGTTTTTACCATAGTTAAAGGTAAATCGGGTAATTAAGGGTAAATATAAGATTATAAAATTACCCTAACACCTAAAAAAATCCTATTGGATGAATAAAAGTCGACCCATATCACCTAAGGGCTGTACTATATTTATTTCATTTGACCATGAAATAATATAATTATTATTAAAACCAAGGAAAGTGACAATATGTCACTCTCTTAAATCTTATAAGTATAATAATATTAATTTAGTGATAAACTTCATGAAACTTCAGATATAAATAGTCTACAGAAATATAATAAAATTATATACATCATATGTATTTATTTATAATTTTTAGGGATTAAATAATTATCATTAATTATGACACAATAGTGATGTTGAAATTATTTTATTAATTAAAATATCAAATAAATGGTTTTAAAAATATTAAAATAAATATTATATGAACTATTTAATGTGCTCCACTAATTTTATAGATACATATGACTTTTTATGAATCTATTAAAGCTTTTAGTTTGAAAATATCTTCTTTATATATTTTATTTAAATTCAAATAAATGAATAGTGTCAAAATTGACACTATTGTTATTTTATAAAAATAACATATTATAAAATGGTTTAAAAATCACAAAAATATTTAAAAATTATAAATTAAAATTTATATGGTCGACAGTGTCATAAAGTGTCAAATTATGGAAAATTCACAACACATATGTAATTATTTATAATAATTTAAAATTTAGAATATTATTACCACAAATAACATTAAATTGATAAATAAGGATAAATAAAGTTGATAATGTTTAAAATAAATTCCTAACATGTCTAAATTTTATTTTTTGATGATATTACAACTCTATCTCATCTAATATTTAGATAATAGTCATTTTGGAAGTTTTTAAGTGGGTTTGGGATTTAATATAAACTAATATTTCTTATATTTCCAAAGGTTCCCCTCTCCTCCCTTATAAAATGGAACCTCCTCCCTCTCCACCTCACACCAATTTGAGCCTTAAAGCTCGGCCAAACTCTACCCATTTTACTTCCCCACTTCCTTAGAAACCTACTAGAGGTACTGGCCTTCTCAAAAGACCATCTCTAGTGCCCTAAGAGAAAGTTTAAAGGAGGCACTTCGAGAAAGAGGTAATACCTTCTACCGTTTTCTTCAAGTTCCATTCTTCTTATACTCCATCTTCTTTAGTTGTTTCCTTATGAAGTAATAAAATTAGTATCCCTAATATACTGATATGTTATTATAAATATGAAACAACCCTATTTCACCTCTTATCCATCCTACGGTAAACAAAATCACCGCGCGTGCGTACGTACGGAATACCGTCTCCACGCCGTGGTGTAATATGTTTTCCACCACCACCTTACTTGGATGGGTATAATGGTGCAAATAAATAACTATATATGATTATTGTAAAGTGTTATTGATTCTTAAATATTATACATACACTTCAATACAATTCCACGATCATGGGAACGATATCATCGCTCGTGCGTATGTACGGCCTACCGTCTCCACGATGTGATGCGACTCGTTCTATATGATCTTAATTGAATAATGATTATATAAATGAATTGAATGAATTAATATGATATATATTACAATAATACCATTATGTAAATGATATATCTATATCCTATAAAGAGTAATAAGAATTTATTCGACGAAACACGCATAAGAAGATAAAGCAATAAACACCCGAATAACAAGTAGCAATGAAATATTACTACTAAGAAGATTAAAATATGTCCATATATGATATCATAACAATGAATATGATTATTTAATAAGTCAATTTACATTATTTAAACCATATTACAGGAGGTATGATTCATACGAAGCACATCGGACCTAAGGTAAGGGAAAATATCACAATCTCATTTTTATCCGAGATTGTTTATACTTCAGAATTTACTGGGGCATATTTATCATCCACATCCATGTTTCCTCAATATGTAATATTATTTATATCCTCCTAAAATGGTTTAAATCCAATTTTACCCTTCGTTTAGTATTTATTAAAAGATATTAAAGGAATCTTTTGTCGTTTTTCGTACGAGGTACTTTTTTACTTTTCCGACCAAAGTACGAGAAGAATGTTTTTTTTAACTTTTACGACCTGAATGGATTTTTAGAACATTATTTCCATGATGATTCCTTTACAAGTTTTAAAGTTTATTTTTAATCAAATTATTTTAGTTTAAAATTGTATGACATGTTAAGAAAGGAAAAATGTTTTTGAAGTAGAAAGGATATTTTCCTCAAGAATGGAGTTCAAGTGTTTTATCAAAATTATTTTCCATCTAAAATAATATAAGGTTCTATTTCTATCCCTATTTTTACATTGATTTTATTTTTTTATGATGGAATTATTTTTATGATGTCCTTTTATCTTATATGGATTATGTTATGATGGCATGATGTTTAAGATTCCCATTTTCATTACATGGGTTATGCTATGATGTATGATTTATGATTTTGTGGCACACATAATAATGGTTTAATTATGAGATTGGTGGGACCTATATCCCCCTCCAATGCATTGGGTAAAGATTTATATCTCATGAGATAGACATGTCTAGAACGACAGGTTAAACCGGTTCAGTGAAACAGGACTGAAACGAGGAGTGAACTCGGTTCAGAAATGGACTTTGTCCGCTAAGATAGTCTTGGAAATGAGTCTTGACAACTAAGAAATGATTTTTTATGATTATGTGTGTATGAAACAAAGCTTCGTGTTTTAAGTTATGATTATTGGGATTACATTTCACTTCTGTGATTTATCCCATGTTATGATCTCTTTTGTAGGATAAGATTTTCAAAATGTTATGTTCTTATGAATATGATATGTTTGATATTTCTTTTATTTACCCTTACCGAGCATTTGATCTCACCCTTTTGTATGTTTTCTTTTCCCCAGGTCAGGAAGAAGGATATTAAGTAGGATATGCCAAAAAGGGACTCTAGATATGATGAAATAAATGGGAGACAACGTAGATGATTTATGAACCAGTTGTTTATGTTTCCCAGTTTCTAAAGACACTATACCTATACGGTCCTTTCATGGTTTTGTTATATGTTGCAATAAGTATGCTTCAATTTTGAAGTAATAACCATGTATGTAAAGTATGGGTCGTTTTCGCTTTTCTATTCATGAAGTTCTCAAAAATCATGAAAGCTACCAGGATAGAAGATTTTGAAGAAATGGAGGAATCATAATGTTTGTATCAGTTCTAGAAACCCAAAAATAGATGATCATATCTAAAAGTAAAAGACATGATAGTCTTCCAATAATCTGAATGTGTAAAGATAAATAAGTTCGAATAATTTCAAAGTTTAAGAGTGGAGTTTCTTTCTTAATGATATTTTCATCATATGATAATCTCATCATATTTAGGATTCTATCATAATGAGAATTTAAATGTTATGAAGTTCCATCAGAATAAATCTATAGATGAAAGTCAATCGAACTTACTCTGAGAAAGAAAGTAAGATCATAATGATATGAGAAATAAAGGTAGATCATAATGATATGTGAAATGAAGGTAGACCATAATGAGCTGAGAAATAAAGTCAGATCATAAGGAGAAGAAGAATCTGAAGCTAATGAAGTTACATCAAACTAAAGAAAATTTAGTTTGTTTAAAGAAATAGGATCTTAGAGAACTATTGAGAAGGTTTAAAGAATTCAAAGCTGAAGTTTGAATGTGAGTGTTTTTCTAATTTTTGAAATTTGGGTAAGAAGTAAAAGTTTTTGAATTTCTTATTTTTGCGTTTTTGAGTCACCTATAAATAGTTTCTTAGATCATTCATACTTTGTAACATTTTCTTATGTGAAAAAGAAATACCACTGCATAATTATTTTCAAGTTTTTTATTCCTATACTCAGATCATTGAAGAAGATAAGACACCAAAAAGTTTTGTTTACTGGACTAAGGAAGGTCATATTGAGAAATTGAGCAGAGTTTGAGTTTTTTATATTAAGACTGAGTGCATTGTATTGAGTCAATTAGACTAAAGATGATCAAACTGAGTTTTTGAGTATAGCATGATAAGTGAAGATTGAGTAAGGGAGCATCATATTGAGTTTATCATACTGATTCAATCGAACTGAGTTCAACTTACTAAAGTCCATCGAACTCAGGGTCATTGGAACCACAAACATTTGTGGAGAAAATTGAACAAAGTATTCATTATTTTGTTTTGGATCAATTTTTTTGTAAACAACTTTGTAAACTGAAGGGATTTAGTATAATAATTTCTATTGGGATATAGAAGGTGTATAACGGGATTTGGAACAAGTTTTATTCACTTCTTCATAATAGATAATTTCTATAGACCCATGAGAGTGTCTTTGAAAATGATACAGGTTCTCAGAATGAGGGCGAACCTTGTAAATCTTGGGTTCTTTAGTTACATTCCAATTTTTTCATAAATAATTATTTACTAAAATATGATAAGGAAATTAATCTTAACATGTTTCAGTAGTTATGTTTCTAATAGTTTTCAAACTCATAAAAGTGAACAACTAATTCCCCCCCCCTTCTCAGTTGTTTTTAATCCTTTAGAACATCAATTGGTATCAGAGCGTAATGTTACCTTGTTGAATCCTTATCATGGAAAATTTAAATTCTATCAACAGTAGATGAATTAGTACATTTTATGATAAAAATTATTATGGGTGGAATAATGAGATGATTCATTATCTCTTATCTCTTGGTCTAGAAGTTTTTTATGCTTTTATAATTTGTTTTCCACCTATTGAGAAGGATTCCACAATTAATTTTTCTGATAATAGAATTATCAAAGTTCATGGAAAATATAGAAATGATATCCTTATATCCTTATTATAAAATTATTATATGAAGGTGATGGGTCTAAAAACTTCAAAGAGTATGTGGTATAATATGGGATGTATTTTCGAAGGGAATAATAAAGTTATAACAACCCTGCTCTTTATTTCATATTTAAACATGGTTTATTACATAAACTTTAACTTAATATAACTCAAAAGATTGAGAGTTCTAGTTTATTTTTTAAATTAGGTACATTACATATTATCTTAAAACATGAAATGAAATATATTTATTGAAAACTTCTTTAACATGACCAAAAGGTTCCTTCATACTTAACACTACATGGGATAACCTAAGGACATACATGAGAAAGGTGTGATCTATAAAGACCAATAAGGGAATAAACAAAGCATAACATGAGGAAGAAAATACATGTTATACAATAGGAATATCAATGGATCATAAAAGGAACATGAATAATAAGGCATGATATGTCATGATAATCATAACATGGGAAATGAGGAAACAACTTAAAACAATTCACCATAATCATAGATAAAAGCTAAATACACCAATACATCATGGTGGAAAAATTCCCATAAAGGAATCATGTAAACCCTTTATCCTAACATGATGTATCATGATACTAAACATTACAAAATTAATTGGAGCGCTATCATGGTGTACCCTTCACAATCATTTAATTCTCATGCTTAAGTGTGCCACATATATTATATAACATGGATTCATTTAACATCATAATTTATTACATGATCAAGGAATGTGGAATACATACATGTAAGTCCCAAATCAATAATTATATGTTCATAAAGTTGAATACCCTTGATAGATAAATGGGTGTGGTATTCACTAAACAATCATTTTGGCATGGAAACTCATGGTGCAATTTCGGCAGCATAACGATGTCATAAATAAATTCATAAGAATGGGTTTATGAGATAAAAGGGGAGATATCATCATTTATATATGAAATTTATAGTGAGGGGAATATTTAAGAACATATAACAACATAGGAAAAAGTAAATTGGAAGATATAACATAAAAGTAATTCTTGATAAAAGAGGGGGGTTGAAGATTTGTTACGAAATTTTGGTATAGTAACATCTTAGAAAAGGGTCAAAATGAGAGATGATAAATGATATCTCATTCAAATAACATTAAATATATAGTAAGTTAATGATAAAAATTTAATGATGACATAACCAAATGAAATTATATAGGCTAATTTCAAAATAAGGTTCTTAAATTGAAGAAAGGAGAGGAAAGTCGTTTGGTCTCTCCACGGGTGTCGCGGGATGGCTCTTGCCTATCGATGGAGGTACCAACAACATCTTTTGAGGAATTGGTTTATTATCTCAAGTGGTTTCCTATTATTCCCCAGTTCTAAATAATTTTCCTCATGCTCCCTCAGGTTTTCAAGCATTTTCAACTATTTCTTCGCCGGATGCTTGAGCTCTGGTTTTAATTCCCTCTCTATCGACCTTCAATCCCTGTTATGCTC
Source organism: Viscum album (assembly GCA_963277665.1). Taxonomy (NCBI): domain Eukaryota; kingdom Viridiplantae; phylum Streptophyta; class Magnoliopsida; order Santalales; family Viscaceae; genus Viscum; species Viscum album. Next base: position 1,210,128,510 of record OY728166.1, read on the forward strand.
GCATCGTCGCCAAGCCTCACCCACCTCTAGAGTCCCCTAGATCCCTCCCCAATATATTTTTTCTCATTATTTATTTTAGTAATGCTTTATGATGTTATTCTCAAGGTTATCAGCAAGAATGCTTCTTGGAAGTCTGTCCGGTCTCTCTGTGAGTATCGCGGGGTGGATCCTATCTATCGATGGAGGTCCCAACTGTGGATTTAGATGAACCAGTTTACTATCTCAAGTGGAACCTCATGGAACTTTTTAGATCTAAGAAATCAAACCTACCTATCTTCAGATGGTTTTTGGATTCTCGGGGTCTTCAAGATCTGGCTAGGATCTCTACAGTGCATCCAAATTCCTTCTATTTTATCTTAGTGTCAGAATCATATTTTTTTCAAGCTTGGTGAAAAGATCCTCAGTTCATGGGTCGTTGGAACTTCAACCTAGTTTGGAAGTCGATGGATGTCCACATGGATAAGGAGAGTCCCCACTCTACTATTTGGATCATCCTCCTGGGTCTGCCTCTTCCTTTCCAAAACAAATCTTTCCTCAAATCCATTGGTGACACCCTTGGTGGTTTTATTTGTGCGGGTGACCGCACCCGATGCTGTGAGGATATGGTGGTGTCTCACATCTATGTTGATCTGGACATATGTCTTCCTATTCTAGATAATATTTCTTTAAAGGTACTGGAATTAGTGGTTTGGAACCAAGATATCGTCTACCCAATGTTTCCTAGGTATTGCTCCTCATGTCTTATCCAAGGACATTCACTGTAAGCATACAGGAAAAGGTGGAAGGGTGGTCATCTCTATGACCATAGAGATACCCCTAACAGAGTCATTCCCCTTCACTCATTATAAGACAATAGACCTAATTCAGTTCAGGATGCTCCCCCAACTCTGGTTGAATCCCAGAAGGTCCCTCCAACTCCATCATGCGGGACCCTCCTTCATAATCCCTCAATTCATGATGATCCTCCTTGTTTGGATCTAGTTCCTTTTCACCATTGTCCCCCTCTCCATATCCTACTGACTTCATCGCCTATTAATATAGTACTTGCTGGATTTTTACTGAGGGTTTCCTATTGGAAATCTTTCTAAGGTATCCAACCAAACTCCTATAACCCCTAGAATTGACTCCCCCTATATTAGAGCCATCCCCTAGTTCATCAGATGGGAAGGAGGTAGCAGTTCATATACCATTTCCTTGCCCTAATAAGGTTGTTGGCTTGAAGGATGCACCCAAAACGCACATATTGGAGGACCAGATGGTTTATTACCCCTAGATTATGATAATCATGGCCCAATATCCCTATATCCTCCAAGTTTAGTGAGAGGAAATACCATCAAGATGCTCTCATCCTTATCGTCTTCATCAAAAAATCCTTTGCACTGAGTCCAGGCATATGCACATAGGCAAGATTGAAATAGATTCAGGAGTGCTCTTCCTCCCACCAAAAACAGACTGAGGATCCTAGGGAAAAATCCTAGAAACTTCATGTTTAATGTTACCTTTTATCATTTAGAACTCTCATGTCCTTAGTTCATGGGTCAAAACTAACTTCATTACTTCATAGATCAAGAAGAACAAGGTTCTCATTGTTTTACTCCTCAAACACAAGAAAATATTTGCTAGAATTAATTAATATATCCATAAAATCAAGTTTCATGCTTCCATGCACGTATACCCAATCAACTAGAATATTTGAATATTTTGGAACAAGGATATTTTAGTGGATTTGTTATAGGCGAGAAACCAGTTAATTACTATGAAAAGTAACTATGGAAGTGAACACCTTACTTGTTTCCTTTGTTTATGGAAGTTGTGATGCCCAAATAAGAGAACTACTATAGAAAGATCTTAACACTTTTGATCCTAAGGATCTTCCATGGATCATTGGTGTAGATTTCAAAGTCATCACAAAACTAGATGAGAATAAAGTAAGAGGTGTTTCCCCCCTTAAGTACATCTTGGACTTCATCCAATTCATGGTGAATAAAGAAATTCTTGATATGGGTTACTTGGGTGATCGCTTCACATGGTGAAATAAACTGAGCGGAAGCAGCTGATGTTAGAGACAGCTTGATTGATGCCTAGCCAACATCAATTCCATCAACATGCTCCCAAATTCCAAGGTAAAGCATCTGGTTCATGGTATTTCTAATCACTTGCCACTACTAGTCTCCTTCTCCACCAGGTAGGATAATCAAGATAGGTTTAGGTACTATCATTAATGAGATTACATTCTCGGATATCAATAGGTTGTTAGTGGGATTTGGGGAGAGCCATCATAGTTCCACACATGGGTATCTGTTCATAATAAGATATGGAGGTTTAAGCATGGGGTACAGTCATGTGCTAAAGAGCTCCCTCCCATCGACCAGAACATGGATTTCCTCAAATAGAATATCAACCAACTAGAGTCTATCCTTGAGGATGATTAGAATGATGTGGTGTTTGAAGTCCTCTCAGATAAGAATAACTCCTTGGTGTAAATGATTCTTAAATTGGAACATATAGAATGTGAGAGCTCCAAAATAAAATGGATTCATGAGGGATACAAGAACACTGCATATTTCCATGCATGCATAAGGGGAAAAATCTGACCCATTAAACCCAACATATTTCTAGAGTATGGAACATACAAGAATGATAAAGATACAGTTGTGGGTATGGAACAAATTTTCTTCGAGGATATCTTTGCAAGCCCGAACCCAATAATTCCTAGTGGGTATCTGAGAGGAAATATAGAGCTTTGGGAAGTGATTCCCATCCTTGTTTCTAACTAGGATAGTGATCGTATTGAGGTGATCCGGAATGAGGAGGAAATCCATACGACCATGATGAATCTCAACCCTGATAGTATTTTGGTCCCTGATAGTTTCCCAAGATCATTTTATAGGGGCTCTAGGGAGGTGGTTAGGGGATATATTGTTACATCTATTCAATAATTCTTTCGTGGAGGAAACCTATCGTGAGTCGCATGTGCTATGACACTAGTTCTCATACCAAAGGTTAAGGACCCCTACTCCCTCATTCATTATAGAATAGTGTTAATATATAATTTACCCTATAATATTTTGGAAAGAATCATCAATTTGAGGTTTTCCAAGCATATTCCCCGATATACTTCCATTGAACAGAATGTTTTCCCGAAGGGTCTCTCCATTCAAGGAGTTATAGCTATGTCACAGGAAATTCTAAGAGACATTTACACCAAGACTCATGGATCCAACATGGAAATCAAAACTAGACATGAATAATGAATATGATCATATTTAATGGGGTTTCATAAATAGAGTGTTGATGGGCATAGTTTTCTCTCCGAGGGCCTTGGACCTCATATTCAGTTTTTTAGATCCTTGTGGATAGAAGTTTCCTTCATGGGGAGGACTCAAATTTTCTTCAAGGCGACTCATGGTCTTCATCATGGAGACCCAAAATCATAAAGAATATTCATCCTCACACATAATACACTTAGTCACCTCATCAATATAGGCATGTCTAATGAAGAAATACTCTCTTACTGTAAGAAAATTAACCTTACTTCAATCTCCCACTTGATTTTTGTAGATGAAACCATCATATTCACTAATCATGGCAGGAAATATGTTCATGGAGTAAATAAGACCCTTGAGGAGAATTCCTATTGGAGTGGATAGGTTATCAAAAAATCCAAGAGCATTCTCTATATATCCAGAAACTATGCTCCCAGTTAGGTTTCTTCTCTGTGTAGTAGACTGGATATGCAGCAAGGCTCCTTCCCAATTAAGTACCTCAACACTTCAATTTACTCATGTAGACTTTGAATGTGATACTTTGATCATATTGTGAGCGAGATCATAGGTCTTGTTCTTAACTGGAAAATCCACTACCTTTAATTTGGGGGTCGGATTTCCTTGGTTAACAGTGTCTAGTCGGCCATACCCATCCTTTCTTTGGATTCTACCAAAATGTTGTAAGGTTTAATCAACACCATTGATAAGATTTTGGATAATTTCATTTGGTATTATATTTTAGAACATAAGAGGAACTGGGTCTCATGGGATGGGATGGAAAGTTACATCCATGATAGGGGTATTAATGTGAGGAGTCTCGATGTCATGATCCACTGCATGCATGAAAGACTAGCATGGGAAATAATTAAAGAACACACATTATGAGGGAAGATTTTGTCACACAATTTCATAGGTAACACGGAAGCTGCTAGTGCCCATGCATGTCCCCTATGGTCGATGATTTTCCCCCTCATCCTGGCCCTCAAACAGAACTCACAATGGATAGTATGGAAAGGTGACATCCTCTTCTAGCATCTCAACTGGGTAAGATCTATTATCGGCTTCTCAGGGTTCCCTATCCAAAAAATCTCTTTTAAGGAGGATAGCCACTATCCTATTTTTATCCAGGATTTTTTTTACAAGAACTATCAATATATCCTTGATTCAATTATCATAAACTTAGAACCAAACAAGTGTGTGTTCACTCCTTCCACCACAGTGGATTTTACTATTAGGGGTTTCTGAAGGATCTCATCCTCACAGGATCATCGGGACAGTTGGAATGGCACAATTTGGTGTAAGATAATAACTTCAAAATATAAATTTCTCACCTGGTGAATAAGGAACCACGCAATACCGAATGAAGATAACATCAAGAAGGTGGGAATCAACATGGTATCCAGATTCAACTACTGTAAAAACCAACGAGAGGAGATCATGAACCATATCTTCTTCTAAGGAAAATGGGATCACATTGTTTAGAGGTTCTTCAGTGATTTTACTTCTTTCTCCTCTCAATATCATCATGACACTTCATCTTTAGAGAGTTGGTTCCATGGAAAAAAAATTTGGGTTTGTAAAATATGGTGAGGTCCATTGTTCTTAGTGTTGGGTGTTGGTGCCTATGGAAAGCTAGAAACCAGGCTAGGTATGAAGGATCTATTTCCAAAGGGAGGTCCATCATTGTAAGAACTAGAAACCTACTGAAAGATATGTTTACTATCATCAATAATTGTAGGAAGGATCCCTCTCTATGACTACTACAGTTTAGTAATTTTCTGGTTCAACATTCCATCAAAAGACCACAAGGACAATGGGTACACTGACACCCTCTCACCACAGGCTACAAACTAAATATGGGTGTGTACTTAACTCTAGGAAAAATGTGTGTAGGGGAGTTGTTTATGACACCTGGGGGAGCATCATTCTAGCCTTAACTACATTCTGTAGTAATGGAAACTCCATACAGGTCGAGGCCAAATCTATGCTCACTAGGTTAACTCTATGCAACCAGAAGAATATTGATCTCACTCAAGTTGAAACTAACTATATGGTCTTACATGAATCCTTACATGAAAAAGGATCCACCCCATGGTAGATATTATACACAATCATGAAATATGAAACTATCCTTAATAACAATATTCACATGACCCACACATGGTGATAGCGTGATATGGTCGCAGATCACCTAGCATCTCTGGTGGATCATGGCTCCAACATCACTTGCCTCCCTAACATCACTTACTTGAAACATGAGGGGGTAAATTTAATTAGAGGGGATTCCCACAGAATTAATTAATTTAGGCATCTCTAAACCTCATTTTTCTCCCTGTTTCTTTGAACTTATTTTCTTGGAATAAAAATATGATGATGGATGAAGAAAAGAGAGGAAGGTGACAATACCTTGGAGAATTTTGTCATAGTAACTTATTAGGTAAGGTTCTAAATGATGGGGGATAAATGATCCCTCATACAAATAAAATCAATTGGATAGTAAGTTAATGACTATAAATGAATGAAAATATAATCAATTGAAATTAAAAGAACTAATTTCAAAGAAGGTTCTTGAATTCAAATTAGATTAGAGAAATCCCTTACAAAATTTTGGCATGGTAAAGGGTGTACTTGGGAGGGATTAATGAGATAGAAAGGGTTATATCATCTTTTATAAATCATAATGGAAGTATTGGGGAGTTGTGAAAACATATCCCATTATTAGGAATTAAAAATAAAAGGGAATAATATAGAAGAGACTCTTGAATAAAAGTGATAAAGAGAGGATCCCTTATAGAATTTCAGCATAGTAACGGATTAGGTAAGGGTCCAAATGAGGGGGGTATAAATGATAACTCATAAAAATAACATCAATTTTATTGTAAAGTGATTATTATAAATTAATTAAAATATAAGCAATTGAAATTAAAATAACTAATCTCAAAAAAGGTTCTTAAATTCAAAGAAGATAAGAGAAATCCCTTAATTGAATATGTGACTCCAAAGGCTTAGGAGAGGATTATTGGGATCTTGGGGTACCTTTGAAGGACTATAGGGAGTATAGGTCCAAGTGTGTATGAGCTTCAAGGATTTTTAGTGAAGATAAATGGGAACTTGGGTGGGTTTATATAAGAAAGGAGGGGGATTTCTTTGTTATTTTGGTTTTGGACACTACATAATAAAATATTCAAAACCAAAAACCATACCATGATTATTTTACCATGTTTTATAGAAAATTGGAGTGTATTAAATTATTTTATAAGGACAAGTAATGAAGATAATAAAATATCTCCCTTTCTTATGTGGAGGTGAGTTACATTTTCAAAGAACTGATTTTAAAGTCTTAAAATATATTATAAGTCTTGGAGGATTCACTAAGACTTTATAAAGTATATAAAATAAAGTTAAAATAACATTATTTTAAAGGAAAAACATATATTTTTATGAAGATACCTTTTATAGAATTTATTACATTACAATTGGACCATTATGATGTCATAAAATACACTATATATTTATAGGGTATTTAATTTTAACCCAAAAAATCGATTGTCTCAGAAAATTATGAAAACTTCACCATTAGATAATTTCAACATCCTGATTCCAAAAAAAATATTCCTTTTATCTAAATAATTTTTGAAATATGTGAATTTTTACTTTTAAAATAATAACTGACATTTATTGAAAATGACCGGTTTTTTAAAAAATAATAGTTTTTCGAACCCTAATAAAAATTACATGTGACATCATAAAAATTATATGATCATTTATATTTGATAAATATTAATTAATAAGCATATTACATTAAAATATTATTTATTTCAAAAATACAATAATTCATCAAGATAGATTTCTTAATTGAATTTGAATATTATCCAAAAATACAATTTGTACTTTAAAAATCATATACAAAATAACAATAATATGATGAAAATATATTCATTATTTTATAAAAAATAATGTAAATATTCCTATTGATAGGTTCTTGGTACATATCCCTTTATTAAAACAGCATACACCCTAAGAGTAAGGTGTGTGATGGTGGGGATTTCATTAGGTCGTTCGGTGAACATGGTTTGGGTCATAATCTCGTTGAGCTTTAACTTCTCCCGTAAAAGGTTTAAGTCATACTTAAGTTGTTGGATATCAGATTTTGATTGGCCTAGAGAAAATCCCAGAAATGTTATCTCCCTCAGAATCTCCAATTAATGGGATTTATAGGGTATGATCCCACAGTTTGAGGCCATTACGTCCTTTTTCTATGACAAATGGATCTATCAAAACCCTATATTTATACTAGTCATGTGATCACTATTCAATGACTATATTATCAATGGTAAAGATACTTATTGGTAATTTAAATCCAATTTCATGAAACAAAACAAAATAATTGAACCTGTTTTATATATCCATAATACATTTAATTAAATCAAAATGGGTAATTTTATTTATAAAATATCGAGTCGTTAAAATCTCCCCCCCTTTAGAATTTTTTCCCTCAAAATTTTCTTTTCCCACACTAAAATAGATAAGGGTAACTCTACTTCATCACCTTCTCTATTTCCCATGTTGCATCTTTAAACTTTTGGTTTCTCCATAACACTTTGATGAGGGGAATTGTTTTATTTTGTAGAACTTTTTATCTACAATCTAAGATCTTCCCCAGCTCATCCTCATAGGAAAGGTCATTCTCTATTAGTAACACCTATGGATTGAGTTCATATGATGAGTCTACTATGTAATTTCTTAATAGGGACACATTGAATACATCATGTACTTGAGATAAGTTTGTTGGGAGTTCTAGTTGATAGACCACTACTCTGACGCGATCAAGGATCTCAAAATGGATGATGTACCTTGAACTAAGTTTTTTATTCTTCCCAAATATCATCACTCTATTATATAGAGATAAGCATAGGAATAACATGTCTCCAACATCAAACTCTAGGTATCATCGATGATTGTCAGCATAGCCATTTTTTCAACTATGAGCAGCTTTGAGGTGTTTTTGGATGGTCTTGACCTTCTCCACCCTTTCTTCAACCATTTCCGGACCTAGAAGTTTTTATTCCCCAAATTCATCCCAACATTCTAGTGTTTTTTACATTTTCCCATAAAGGGATTGATATGAATCCATTTGGATGCTTGAGTGGAAACTATTGTTGTAAGATAACTCCACCAAAGGAAGATGTTGGTACCATTTTCCTTTTGAGTCTACTGAGAAATCTCTCAACATGTACTCAATTGTTTGGATAATTCGTTCATATTGGTCATCAGTTTGATGGTGATAATCCATATTGAAGTTTAGTTGATTGTTTAGATCATGATAGAGACTTTTCCAAAACATAGTGGTGAACCTTTGATCTGGATTGGAAAAATCGATAGTGGTAATCCATGTAGCCTTACCACTTATTTGATGTATACTCATTATATTTGATAAAATGATAAATCCTATTAAATCACAATGAATTGTTCATTATTTGTAAGATGGTCCACAAGAACTCAGATAGTATTGCTTCCCTTGGATGTATGTGGAAGTCTGGTGACAATTTCCATTGTGATATTTTTTCATTTCCATGTTGTTATGGGTAATGGTTTCATCATCCCCTTAGAATTTTTCCTTTAATAATTCACTTGATTATATACTAGGGACATTTATATATAATCAGTAATCTCCTTTTTCATGTTATCCTAAAAAAGGTGTTCCAAGATATCATGATACATATTTGTGTTTACTGGGTGAATGGAGAAAGTCAAACTATGTTCATCATCCAATAGTTCCCTCTATAACTCATGATTTTATGGAACACATAGTCTTTACTCAAATATCACAATTCCTTCTTCATTAACATTGAACTTTAATGATTTACCTTTTTTTATAGTTTCCACTATCTTCTGGATTCCCACATCATCTTTTTGATAATCCTTTACCTTTCAAGAAGAGCGGTTAAGAAATAATTTGTCAAAGGATTGATGATGTTACTTCATTTATGATTCCCATTTCTATCCTCTTAAAATATTAGAAGATCAGTTCCTTCTCAATTCTCATTAATGATATAATTGATGGATCCTTTCTACTTAGAGCATCCACCACTTTGTTCTCTTTTCCAGGAAGACAGTGGATTGAGCAGTCATAATCCTCGATGAGCTCTAACCATCTTCACTGGTGCATATTAATCTCATTATGTGTGAATATATATTTAATACTTTTTTGATCCATATATATTTCACACTTCTCCCCAAAGAGATAATGTCGCCAAATTTTCAAACTAAATATCACTTATTCCAACTCTAGATCATGCATGGGATATTTTTCCTCATGAAATTTCAACTACCTTAAAGCATAGGGTATGACTTTTTCATTTTTCATCAACCCACAACCTAATTCCTTATTCGAAGCATCATAAAAAATTAGAAAAATCTCTCCACTTATGGGTAGTGTGAGCACATGGGTAGTGATAAACCTCCTTTTAAACTCCATGAATCTTTCTTCAAATTCATCATTCCAAAAAAAATTGACTCACTTCTGAGTTATCTTATTAAGAGGGTTTGAAAATCATGGGAAATTTATCACAATTCGGCGATAATATCTAGATAACCCAAGGAAACTACGGATATTTGTCACATATGTTAGAATTTTCCATCCTTCAATTTATTTTTTCTTTGAAGGATCTATAGATATACCATTACTTATGATGATATTCCCTAAGAATGATACTTCTTTCATATAGAACTCGCACTTTCTATACATTACACAGGGTTTCTCATTTTTCAAGGTCTTTATCATAGTGCTCAGATGCTTTTCGTGGTCCTCCTTGGTTTTGGATTATATTAGAATATCATCTATAAAGACTACCATAAATTTTTGGAGGTAATATCTAAGGACTATATTTATCAATTCCATTAATATTTTTGGGGAATTAGTGATTCCAAACGGAATCACTATGAACTCATAATGCTCATACCTTGTATGAAAAGTAGTCTTGGGGATATCCTCCTACTTAACCCTTACTTGGTAATATCCCGACCACAGATCCACCTTAGAGAAGTATTGTGCTTCACATAGATTATCGAAAAAGTCATCAATTCATGTCAAAGGATATTTTCTCTTTATCATGATTTTGTTGAGCTCACGATAATTGTTGCAAAGGTGCATTGACCCATCCTTCTTCTTGATGAAGAGGACTAGTTCACCCCATGGTGAAGCACTTGGGTGTATAAACCCTTTATCAAGATTCTTCTATAGTTGTTTCTTTAGCTCCTTAAGTTCCACAACAACCATTCAATACAAATTCTTGGATATTGGCAACACCTCAGGTATAAGTTTGATAAAAAATTCAACCTCCCTGCTTAGAGGAAGACCAGCAAACTCCTCGAGAAACACATCAGTGAATTCCCTTAGAATAGGCATGTCTTCAATGATGGTTCATTCCTTATACTCAATAATTTGAGCTAGATATTCTTGCTCATAGTGAAATAATATACAAGATTGATATGATGGTTCTACAGAATATTCCTCCTCCTCCTTGCACATGTATAGAATTGGGGGTCAATTATCCAAATGGAGAGTGATTTCCCTATCATGGAAATTTATGTTGGCTCTATATAGGGAAATTAAATCCATACCCAGAATTACATCAAATTTCACCAAGGGAAGTATGAAAAGGTTATTCAGGAAGTTAAATCCAAAAATTTTGATAGGGGAGGAGTTATATACCTGTGATGCAATAATTTCCCCATTTTCTATTTTCACCGACATCTCTACTTCCATGATTTGTGGTGATGTTTTAATAGTTCTACTAAACTTTTATATATGTGTAGAACTATGGATGATAAAACTATCTTTCAATTTTTGATTATGGTTCTACTTTATCCAATATAGACTTAGGGATGAGTACTTTTAAAATATTAAAGACATAAATGGGAATCCAATAAAATTAAATCGATAACTTATAAATTATATTTATCTCCTTAACTAATGAATTTCTAGTCTTCAATCTTTTTTATCCACGATTAATTTCCTAACGTATATTTTTATGGTAATTGTTTTCCTTAATAATGATTTGTAATGAACTTATGAATTTACCAAAGAATATCCCCCAGGATTTTCAAACCAGGTGTGTAGTAAGGCTCATTTTCATGTACCAAATTACCCTGAGTTTGGCTTGGAACACCATGTCGGAGTTGTTACTCCTAGTTACATCTATTCCAGAACCATGTCCACATGTAGCATTTAAACAGGTAAGTATTTTCTTGATAAACCACTTGATATATACTCACCAAAATTTAGTTATTTTTTCTTACACTTGGTCTTAGCTTTAAGGTTTTTCACTAGGGTTTTCTAATCCAATCCCAAAAATAACTAAACGTATCCTTTGATACCAACTATAACAACCATGCTCTTTATTTTATATTTAAACATGATTTATTACATAAAATTTAACTTGATACAACTCATAAGATTGATATGTATAGTGTATTTTGGAAATTATGTACATTACATAACAACTTAAAACATGAAATAAAGCATCTTTATTGAGAACTTCTTTAACATGACCAAAACATTCCTTCATATTTAACACTACATGGAATAACATGAGTACATACATAAGAAATGGGTGAGCTATAAATCCCAATAAGTTAATAAACAAGGAATTACTTTAGGAAGAAAATACACATATCAATGGAGCATAACAGGAACATGAATAATAAGTCATGATATGGCTTGATAATCATAACATGGTAAATATAGCAATAACATAAAATAGTACATCATAATCATATTTCAAGGCTAAATCTTCCAAAACATCATGGTAGAAAAAATTACCATAAAGGAATCAGGTAAACCCCCTATCTCAAAATGATGTATCATGATACTACACATTACCCAATGCATTAAAGCGCTATCAGGGTGCACCCTTCATAATCATTTCATTATCATGCTTAAGTGTGCCACATAGATCATATAACATGGATTCATTCAACATCATAATTTATTCCATGATCAAATAATGTATAATACATACATGTAAGTACCCAATAAATAATTATATGTTCATAAATGTGAATACCCTTGATAGAGAAATGGGTAAGGTATTCACTGCATAATCATTTTGGCATGGAAACTGTGGTTCAATTTCGACAGCATAACGACGTCATATAGAAATTCATAAAAATGGGTTGATGAGAGATAAATGGGTCTATCATAATTTATAGTGAAAATGAAAATTAAGGGTATTATTTAAGAATATATACCTACATAGGTAAAATGAAATTATAATACATAACATAAAATGAATGCTTGATAAAAGATGAGGGTGGAAGATTCCTTACAGAATTTCAGTATAGTAACGGCTTAGGAAGGGGTCAAAATGAGATATTATAAATGGTATATAATTAAAATAACATTAAATAGATATTAATTTAATAATAAAAATTTAATGAAAATATAATCAATTGAAATTATATAGGATAATTTCAAAACATGGTTCTTGAATTGAAGAAAAAAGAGGAATGTGAGTATCCCTTACGGAATTTCTGCATAGTAACTACTCTGGTAAGGGTCCAAATGAGGGAGGATAAATGTTACCTAATAAAAATAACATCAATTAGAAATTAAGAAAATTATTATAAATGAATTAAAATATAATCAATTTAAATTAAAACAATTAATCTCAAATAAGGTGCTTGAATTTAAAGAAGATGAGAGAAATCCCTTATGAAATTTCAGCATGGTAAAAGGTGTAATTGGGAGGGATTAATGAGAGATAAAAGGGAATATAATTATTTATAAATCATAAAGGAAGTATGGGGGTGTTAAAACATACCTCTTCATTATGAATTTAAAATAAAATGGCATAAAATAGAGTAGATTCTTGAATAAAAGTGAGAAACAGAGGATCCTTTAGGGAATTTCAACATAGTAACAACTTAGGTAAGGGTCCAAATGAGGGGGGATAAATGGTCCCTCATTAAAATAACATAAATTGGACAGTAAGGTAATTTTTATAAATGAATGTAAATATAATCAATTTAAATTAAAAGAACTAATCTCAAAAAACGTGCTTGAATTCAAATGAGAGGAGAGAAATCCCTTACTTGAATGTGCGACTCCAAAGGATTATGATAGGATTCTTGTGAGATTAGGGAAACATGGAAGGATTATAGTTAGTATAGGGTGGATATTTTATGATATTCAAGGAGTTTTAGTGAATAGAAATGGGATCTTGGGTGGGTTTATATAGGAAAATATGGGGGTTTCTTTATTATTTTTGATTTTGGACACTACATAATAAAATATTCAAAAAATACAAGCCACCCCATGGTTTTTTACCATGGTTTTTGGAAAAGGTGATTGGGTTAAATTATTTTATAATGAAAATGGATGAATATAATAAAATATTTCCCTTTATTATGTGGAGGTGTGCCACCCTTTCAATGAAATGATTTTAAAAACTTAAAATATATTATAAGTCTTGGAGGATTCACTAAGGATTTATAAAATAAATCAAATAAACTTAAAATAACATTATTTTAAATTTAAAAAATATATTTTTTAAATTATACCTTTTATAGTATTGATTACCTCACAATTGGACCATTATGATTTCATAAAATACAATGTATATGTATAGGGTATTTAATTTTTTCCCAAAAATTCAATTGTCTCATAAAATTATGAAAAATTCACCATTAGATAATTTATAAATTATTAATCAAAAAATAATATTAATTTTATCTAAATAAGTATCCAAAAATGTGAATTTTCACCCTTAAAATAATAACTGACATTTATTAAAAATGAGGTGTTTTTAGAAAAATAAGAGTTTTTTGAACCCTTATAAAAATTACATTTGATATAATAAATATTATATGATAATTTATATTTGATAAATATTATTTAATAATAATATTCCACTAAAATATTATTTATTTCAAAAATCCAATAATTCATCAAAATAGATTTCTTAATTGAATTCGAATATTAACCAAAAATAAAATTTGGGCTTTAAAAATAATTTACAAAGTAATAATAATCAGATGAAAATATATTCATTACTTTATAAAAAATGATGTATATATTCATATTTCTAGGGTCTTGACACATATCTATTTATTACACTAGCATATTCCCTAAGAGTAAGGTGTGTGATGGTGGGGTTTTCATGGGGTCATTCATTGAACATGGTTTTGGTTGTGATCTCGATGAGCTTGGACTTCTCTCATAAAAGGTTTTTATCATGCTTAAGTATTTGGAAATAATATTGGGTTTGGTCTAGGAAAAATCCCATAAATTCTATCTCCCTCATAAGATCTGATAAATGTGCTGTATAGGGTATGATCCCACTGGTTTAGGCCATTACATCCTTTTTTTATGACAAATGGATTTTTTAAAACCCTATATTTATACTAGTCATGTGTTCACTATTCAATGTCTGTATTATCAATGGTAAAGATACTTAACAGTCTTTTAAATCCAATTATATATATTAAAAAAATGAAGTTTATATGTTTTTTATATCCATAAGACATTTAATTAAATCAAAAAGTGTAATTTTATTCATAAAATATTAGGTCATTACAAAATTAAAGGAAGAAAAGCTACAAATATGGTGTAGTAAGTATGAAGACATCAGAATGAGAGATGGAGAAACTATTGATAAATAATTCACTAGAGTAAATGAAATTGTCTTAAGTATTATAGGATTTCGATATGTCCTAAAAGATTATACAATTATGAAGAGACTTATAAGAAACTTTCCGAACATGTTTAATTATAAAATTTACTCTTTACAAGATAAGGGTGATTTATCTCTTGATGAATCACATTACTTTATTATTTATTATAAAATGAGGAAACCTATAATGTTAAAAAAGAATATGAAATATGAAATGGATTTAGAATCGTTGAGGAAAATTAAAATTCAAGATTTCTAAAGTGATGATCCTTATTACTCTAAAGATATAGTGGATGATGAGTTGAATAGAAAACTCATGTCTCTTATATCCAAGAACTATTGAAGAGAAAGAGTAAATTATGGCAGTAAAATTACCTTAATATTTTTTGATTGTGGAGGAATCAGAAAATTTTATATGAATTGACCCAAGAATAAAGTTGTAAACTATCAAGATGATTCTGATGAAAATCCTCAATGGAAGAAGTGTAACAACAGTTCTAAAGAAGAAAGGTATTCCAAAAAATATAATAATAAGTTCACTAGATATAAAAGGAGTATGTTGAGTAAGAAAGTTGAATCAGACTCAACTGAAAACAATTCCTTTGAAGATGAGAAAGTTTATAAAATTTCAGAACATTCATTGAAAAAGTTGAGAAATTTGAATACTCCTCAAATAGTGAATAAGAAGGATGTGGAGAATCTTATAAAGAGTGTCATATCAGAACAAAACTTATTTCATGTCTTTAGAAAAACAAAACTCTCAACAAATAAATCACAGTAATGAAGAAATATTATGAAGAAGTTGATGAAGGAAGAAAATATGTCATCAAGTAGGAGGAATAATACATTCATTAGATCTTAAGTTACAAACTTAGAATTATTAAACAACTTAAATGGTTTAATATCTTAGTAAGAAGTTGTAATCTATGAAAAAATAAGTTAACAAGTTTCAATCAAAACTTATTGATATTGAAAGTACATTGAAGAATATAAATGAAAACTTTAATAAAGATTCAAAAGTAAAAGCTGATACTTCTAAAGTTGTTGAGAAATCTCAAATCAAGAATCAAGTGAAATCCTCACCCACTAAAAATATTGTTTCATCTATTTTTTATAACATTTTAGGTTCTATAAAAAGTATTGGGAAATCATGGGTGGAAAAAGGTTGTGAAAAACCTATTTTATCTACAAAATATGAAAACCCACTCAGGAGGAAATATGGTCTGTTCCTATAGATTGTTAAAGAAGGAAGAAGTTATCAACCTCAATAAAGTTTCTACAGAGAAAGATCTTACTTCAATAGAAAATCAAGATTGGAAGGTTATTGTTTTTGTGGAATCTATGGGAATAAGGCTTATAATTGTTGGAATAACTTGTCACTTTCTAGAATAAAGTTTAAAAAAGTGAAATAAATTGTGGAAGAAGTATGAGTAACTTTCCTAACCCATAGGAATTTATAAAAAAAAATCCCAAGATATTAAAAAACATCCAACAAAAAAACAAATTTTAATGTATGGAAGAAGTTCTTGAAATTTTTGATAAGGTTTTTCATCATGCAGAAAGATTTATGACACTTCTTCTAGAACAAGTTTTTTATGGTAGAAAAGAAAAATATTCTAGAAAAAAGAAAGTTTAGGAAAGGGATTCTTTTGTTGAGACATCTTTGAAAGAAAGTAAAAAATAACAAACCATGGATACTTAATAATGGTTGTTCTTCACACATGACAAGTGATTTAAAAATATTGAAACATTTTGAAAATTATGAAGGTTTAGTTACCTTTGGGAATCATAGTTCCTTAAAAATTAAAGGAATCAAAACTGCTGAGATAGAAGTAGAAATATTGAAATCTAAAGAAGTTTTATTTTTTTGATAGGATAAAACATAACTTACTTAGTGTAAGAAAAATTTGTAATGATGTAAAATAAGTTATCTTTAGAAAATATTCTGGTTTTATCAAAAGTGTAAAAGATGGAAAACTTAGTACAAAAGGAAAAAAGAACTAGTGGGAATATCTTCCAAATATGAGAATTTAAAAACTCTTGTTACTTAAGTGATGAAGATGATAATAATTTGTGGCATTGAATACTTATGAAACTTAGGTAGAAAAACATGAACAAACTATCTAAAGTTGATTTTTTTCATTATTTTATAGAATTTAAAATAAGAGATGAAGATATTTTTCTTACTTTTCAAAATGGGAATATGACTAAAAAAGTCATAAGAGAGTTGAGATTTAGTCTACCAGACCTCTTGTACTTATTCATTTCGATTTATATGGGCTGATGAGACATCAATCAAGAAAAGTATATTTATAATTTATCACTTTTATTGATGATTTTACTTGGATGAAAAAAATTATATTTATGAAACAAAAGTCCGAGGCTGCAGAGATGTTCATATTTTTCAGAAAATAAGTTGAGAAAGAAATAGGGGATTATATAAAGTAGTTGAGAACAAATAATGGTACCAAATTCACAAGAAATAATTTTGAAAATTATCTGATAAATCATGGTATTGAACATCAATATAATTATCCCTATACTCCATAGAAAAATGGATTATCATAAAGAAATAATAAACTTTTTTTGGAAATGGAAATAATTATGTTAGCATAATATAAACAATCAAAGTTCTATTAGAAGGAAGTTGTTAGTGTTTTTGTACATGTTCAAAAAAGATGCTTATTTAGAAAAAAAACCAACCTAACCTCTTATGAAATGTGGTATAACAAAAAACCTTCATTTAAATACATAAAAGTTTTTGGAAGTACATGTTTACTTAAAATAAAAAATCTAGATCTGGGAAAGTTTGATTAGAAAGATGAGGAATGAATTCTTATGGTTTATTCACCTAATAAACGAAGATAAAAATGTTATAACAAATGTTTAAAAAAGTTGATGGACTTATATGATGTGAAAGTAATTAGAAATAAAAATTCCTTAATAAAAGTTGTTGAGAAAGCTAAGGAGGATAAACGGAAGATTTCCATCAATAGTGAAAGTAATTCAAAAAATCCTTCTCAAGATTCAGATGAATTGTGTGATGAGTAAAGTTAATCTGGAAAATAAATTTTGAAATTTACTACATTAAAAAATTATTTTGAGTCCAAAAACATTATTTGAAATCAAAAGGATCTAGTTCAAACCAAAAGAAAGTTGAGATTAGAAAATAAAACTTCACTTCTCTCAAAAGTAAAACTAGAATCAGTTTTAGAAGTTATTAAACACAAAGAATATGTGGATTTTATGAATAAGGATTTGGATCAGATTGAGAAAAATGAAACATGGGAATCAGAACCAAGTGGGTTTACAGAAACAAGTTAAATAAACATGGAGAAGTTTCAAGAAACAAATTAAAGCATGTTTGTAAATTCTATGCATAGGTGGAATGTGTGGATTTGGATTAAACATCTTCCCCAGTTACAGTATTATAAACTATTAGAATGTTTCTACCCATATTTTCACATCTAAATTACAATTTTTATCATATGGATGAAAATTTATCTTTCTTAAATGGTGAGATTAGGGAAGAAGTTTACATTGGACAACCTTATTGTTTTCAACATCATAATGATGAAAAAAAGTTTTGTAGATTTAATAAATCCTTGTAAGGTTTGACAAAATCCCCATGTTCCAGGTTTTTAAAAATTGATAGCTATTTCAGAATGTTGAATTTTTATAAAGGAAAGGTGGATAGAAAATTATATGTGAAAGAAGTTAAATCCAGCACAATAATTATTATTTTATATGTGGATGATATAATTTTTTATAGTGAGGAATAGAAAGTTTGTTATGAATTTTATGAAGAGATGAAGAAGAATTGTGAAATGTCAATATTGGCATAATTAATTTTTTTTCTTGGATTACAAGTTCAACAAAAAGAAAATTATATTTTCTTATCCCAAGAAAAGTATGTTGGGGAATTTTTACAAAATATTGTCATGGTAGAATTCAAATAAGTTTCTACTCTTATATATGTGAGCACAAAGTTGAGTAAATATGAGTCCATAAAAAGTGTGAATCAGAAAGACTTTCAAAAGATGACTGGAATTCTACATTACATTACAACCTCAAGTCCAGATATTGTTTATGTTGTAACTTTGTTTTCTAGGTATCAATGTAATCAGAAAGAATTAGATATGTTGGAAATAAAAATAATTATGAGATATGTCAAAGGAACAACTTCCCAAGGGTTGTTATATAAAAGAAATATTGATATGATATTTTTTGGTTATACTGATGCCGATTGGGATGGATATTTTAATAATAGAAAATCAACCTCATAAGGATAATTTTTCTTAAGTGAAAATTGTGTGAGTTATCATAGTAATAAACAAAGTTTAGTAACTTTAATCATAGCTTAATCTGAATATGTTATAGCTACTCAGGCTTATACTCAAATTTTTTGGATGAAATTTTAGTTGGAATACTTGAAAGTGAATGTTCAAAAACCATTAAAGATACTTTGTGATTATCATAGTGAAATCGATCTTTCTAAAAATCTTGTCCAATATTCAAGATCAAAGCACATTAATATAATGTTTCACTTTATAAAATATAAAGATACTATTAGTGATGCTATGTTGGAATATATCTCAACAAAGTATCAAATTAATTATATCTTCACAAAATATTTTTTGAAATAGATATTTTTGGAATTGAGGTTAGAAATTCATGTTTATACTCCTCCCATGAATTCCTAAACATCGTATGAAAATCACTTAGTTTGATTTGGATTATGTTAAAAAAGGGGGAAACATTTAAAAACCTTCTTAAAGTTTTTACTTATGTTTATTAAATGAATATGAAGTTGCAGTTATCATAAAATGGGAGATAGAAAAATAAAATGGATAGTAAAATAAAAGAGAGAGAGAAAAAGATAAAAGTTAGGGGAAGTTTATCATTACATGGCTTCAAATTTTTCTTGTCACCAAAGGATTGAATTCCTTCAAAAACATTACTTTATCTAGTAGTGTGGTGTTAGGAAATTATCTTTTAAGAAAGCTTTTGTTTTGTTAAAAGTAAAAAAACTTTATTTTTTTACAAAATTTGAGTTGTGAAAAATTTCTGAGAGCTTGAAAATTTATTAAAGATAGTTTTAGAAAAATACAAATGTGGAGATTGAAGAACCATTGTGATAACATGTTTTAAAAAGGTTTTTGTATTTACTAACAACTAACCTTCTGTAAAATAATGTTTTTTATTTAGGATCAAACTGAGTTAATTGTAATGAGTTTTTGTAAGAAAGATAAAATTTAATAAATGTTAGGATCCAAACACAAAATGGGAGAAAAAATTTGTTTATGAGAATTTTTTTACAAAAACAGGTTTCCAAGAATAGGTTTCCAAACTGAGAAGAACCGGATGAAGAAGGTGTAAGGAAGATAGAATTTGGAGGTTCTGTAAAGTTGTTATCATATGAACCATCAGACTCAGATCCATTGGAATTAATTTAAAGATTCATCAGAATCGTCATTGTTTAGAAAGTCAGAAATTGTTGATTGATGGAAGTTTTTCTTTACAATAATCATAAAAAGAAATAAGTTCCTGATAATTAAAGTCAGAATATTACCGAAGAGTTTAATTGAAGAAAGTTAAGTTACGTGTTAAAAATTTATCATGATTTCTAGTCTAAATCATATGATGCTTTTCTAGTCACTATGTTCTCCTAAATCATGAAAATTCTCATGATAAATGATTTTAAATAAATATAGGAATCATAAAGTTTGTATCAGTTCCAGAAACTCAGACACAGATGATTGGATCCAGAAGTACCAAACATGAAAGTTTTTTAAAAGTTTGAATGTGTAATGCTAAAGCAGTTTGAAAATTTTCAAAGTTTCAGAGTAGAGTTTCCATCATAATGATATTTTCAATGTAATGATAATTTCATCGTAATGAGGATTCCATCATAATGATAATTTCATCCTTATGAAGTTCCATCAAATTAACTCTGTGTATGAAATTCAATCAAACTAACACTAATAAAGAAATAATAAACATAATGATCTAAGAAATAAAGTAAGATCGTAATGAGATGAGAAATAAAGGTAGATCATAATGAGATGATAAATAAAGGTATACCTTAATGAGAAGAGGAATATAGATATGAGTAAGTTACATCAGAAAAAATAAAATTTAGTTTGTTTGAATAAATATGATCCTGTAGAAATATTAAGAATTTTTGAATAATTCAAAGTTTAAGTTTAAATGTGAGTGTTTTTTGAAGTTTTAAAAAAGTTTTTAAATTTACCAATTTTTCTTTTCTAAGTCACCTATAAATAGTTTCTCAGATCATTCATACTTTGTAACTTTTTCTTATGATAAAAAGGTAGAGAACTGCATAATAATTGTCAAGAATTTTCTTTCTAGATTGAGATCTCAAAAGAAGATCAAACACTATAAAGTTTTATTTACTAAAATTAGGAAGATCATATCGATAATTTGAGAAGAGTTTTAGTTTTACATATTAATACTGAGGGCATCATATTATGTCAATTAGAAAGAAGAAGATAAAACTGGGTTTTCTAGTAGAGTTTGAGAAGTGAATATTGAGTAAGGGAGCATCTTATTGAGTCGATTGGGCTGATTCAATTGTACTGAGTTCATCGGACTAAATGCCATTAGACTCAGGGTCATCGGAACCAAGAACTTTTATGGAGAAAACTTAACAAAGTCTTCATTTTTTTAGGTTGATTGTTTTGTAATAGACTTTTTAAACTAACTATAGTCAATACAATCATTCCTTTTAGGAGATAAAATGTGTTTAATGGGATTTGGTGCAAGTTGTATTCACTTACTCATAATAGTTAATTTTTATATACCCACAAGAGTGGCTATGTCAAGGATGTAGGTTCTCACACTAAGTCTAAACCTTATAAATATTGTGTTCTTTACTTTATTTCCTATTTTTCATACATGAGTATTTGCTAAAATATGATAAGGAAATTAATATTAAAAGTTTTCAGGGGTTAAGTTTTTAAATTTTTTAAAACTCATTATATTGAACAATTGATTCAACCCCCCCCCCCCAATCAGTTTTTTATCCTTTGTAACTTCAAAGAGGAAATAATATAAGATAAATGGTGTGGTGAAATCATCTTCGAATAATTTGGTAGATATTGGTATAAAAAATTAAGTGGAAATAGGTACATTACATATCTTTTCAGATTATTCTAATGACTTGTTAGATTCAGGGTCTATAAATTTTTTCATTTCTATGAAATTTTTTGGTAAAATGAAAATTTTACCTCAAGAAATGAAGTTAGTACTTTTGGTAAAAACACCCAGGGTTAGTATTAAGGAAAAAATAATTTATAAAGATCTTCATATTATCATCTTTGGAATTATTATCCTTGTAAACCTTGTTGTCATTTCCATTGTAAAATTTGATGTTATTATGGGTATGGATTGGATTTCAGTTTATCATACTAAGATAAATTGTAGATCCAAAGAAATTATTTTCCAAAATGAGTTTATTTTTGTATATAATAATCAATTTATAAATTTGATAAAATATATAAAAGTTGAGAAAATTCAAAGATATGGAAATAAAATTTATCATTCTCATATTTTTGAAAATAAGATAACTATTTAGATTAATGATGCATCGAAATGAAAATAATATATGGATGTTTTTTCTCATGCGTTACCTGGTATTATACCTAATTGGAAATTTAATTCTACTATTGAATTATTTTCTAATGCTAAACCAATTTCAAAATCCCATTATTAAATGGATCAAGTAAAACTTTTGGAGTTGAAAAAGCAGTTGTAGGGGTTTCTTGATAAAGGTTTCATTTGTCCTAGAACTTCATGATGGGGTGATCATGTTTTATTTGTTAAAAATGGGTATCGTTAAATAAGGATTTTCATTCATTATAGTGAAATGAATAAAATCACTATTAATAATAATCATTTATTGCCACATATCGATTACTTATTTGATCATCTCCAAGGAGATCAGTATTTTTTTATGGTTAATATGAGGTTTATATACCATAAGATGAAGGCGAAAGAGGATGACATCCCCAAGATAGTTTTCTGTACTAGGTATGGGTATTATGATTTTTTGGTTATTCTCTTTGGGTTAATGAATTCTACAACTATATTTATAAATCTTATGAATAGATTTTTCCATGAATATTTGAATAAGTTGGTGTTTTTTTATTGATGATATTTTGTTTTATTAAAGAAGTTATGAGGATTGTGAAAAACATCTAAGGATTATTCTTAAAATCCATAAAAATAATAATTTATATAGAAAATTTAGTAAATGTGATTTTTGGTAATAACAGATTTCATTCTTTGGAAATATCATAAATAAAGATGGCATAAATGTTGATCCCACTAAAACTAAAGTTTTCTATGAATGTACAAGACATGAAAATGTAATTTAGAATCATAGTTTTCTTGGATTAGAAGGATATTACTGATGTTTTTTTGAAAATATTGTGTGGTTATCTAAATCACTTACCGAGATGATTTAAAAAGGAGTTAGGTTTATCTAGAAAAATTAATGTGGTAAATGTTTCCAAGAATTGAATAGAAGGTAAGTGAATACTCTAGTTGTGGCCCTAACATCCAGAAATGGTGAATTTTTTATCTACATTAATGCTTCATTGAAGGGACTAGGTTGTGTTTTAATGTAGAATGGTCAAGTAATTTCGTATCCTTCACATCAATTAAAACCTTGTGAGAAAAATTATCCTACACATGATCATGAACCAGCGACTGTAGTGTTTACTTTAAAATTTTAGAGGTAATATTTATATAGAGAAAAATATGAAATATATAATGATCATAAAAGTTTTAAATATATATTAACTCATAAAGAGTTGAACATGAGATATGGGTGATGGATAGAAATGATAAAGGATTATGGTTTCATAATTCATTACTATCTAGTTAAAGTAAACAGAGTGTATTATTATTTGAGTTAGAAATATAATGATACATTAACCATGCTATGTTTGTAATAGGATCCTTTAGTTAATGATTTGATGAACGTTGGCTTATAAATTGTTCATGTAGGAACTCCCTATATTTTTTCAATGGTTTTAATATAATTAAATTAATTAGATAGGATTAAGTAAGATTATAAGGAAGATAGTGTTTTACATAAAAAAGGTAAAATCAGTCAAGAAGGGTAAGTTTCTAGAGTTTAAGATTAACAAAAAAGGTATTTTTTAGATTCATAAAAAGGTTATATGTTTCATGTAACCCCTAGTTGAGGAAATAATTTTTGATAGTGTCCCATAGCTCAATGTTTTTTGTTCATCCTAGAAGTACAAAATTTTATAAAGATATTGTTTCGTAGTTCCTTGAAACATGTGTCCTAATTTTAATAATCGATGTTTTCTGGAGGTTTCCATTGGATTTATTCATGGAACTGGAAACTTCCATTAGTTCTTTATCCGAAGAGAACCTGCTTTCCAAAGGCAGGCGTTCGTTATGTTTTGAAATTTATGATACTTAAGAACATGCATTGGTCGAGAGGATGGTAGGTTGGACTCATCACACCCTTTTGAAGGGAATTATTTTCTACTCCATGACTCTCTTTAAAATTAAATTATATTTATGATACCTTATTAATTCACCAAGTATATCATAAGTATCCCTTAGAATTTATAATCACTTATTAACATGTATAAAACTTTAGAATCATCAGTATTTATTCAATGTTCTTCATTAATGGAAATATCTGTATGTATTCGAGGTTTTCCAACAATGGTATCCTTTAATATACTGATTATAGATTATTTTAATCATCATTGTGATGATATTGGTTTTTAAGCCACTCAGTGGGGCACTTTGGAATTTATTATCATCCAGGGAGATGAAGGTTTTTTTTTGATCTTGGTATCGTGCTCATAAAATGAGATACCTATGTATCCTTGTGAAAGGAATCATAACACTCATAGTTTGGTGTTACTTAATGGGACACATCATACCTTTTAATGTCATGTGATAAGAACCTCTAAGAGAAATATGCTTAGTCAAAACTTAGTGTGGGACTTATGCTGTAGCAGCCCAAGAAACTTGGAAAGGATATGGATTTCTAAGTAGGATCAGATCCTATAAGGAATATGGCCTAAGGAGAACAGGGTTGATTTGAAGTGATGGGTTTGAACCTCATGGAGGCTTCCTATAAATCCCATATTAATGGGAATCAAATCCCATGTAGTTTGATAAATATCATAGGAGAGTATAGTCCTCTAAGAGAGATTATTTCAGGCTTAATTCCTGAAAAGTGTGCCTTGATGATTTGAGGATTGAATTTGGGGCTTATTTCCTAAGGAGGATGCCCAAATTAGGGTAATTGGGATTGGATTTATAATGAGGATATCTAGTGAGCTCAGTCTCTGAAAGGGCTTCCTACATATCCTAGTTTGAACATGAATCAGAGCTCTCATAGTTCATTGGTGTGAGTGTTTGTGCTCATGTTATAACCATCACGTATCTCTAAGCCCACGTGAGTCATGCTCGGTGTGAGAAACAAGAGGATGTTAAAGATTAAACAATTACACTTCACACTTTCAATTTTTTTCTCCATGTTGATGGAGGAGGGTGCACCAACGGTGATGATGGTGGAAGAGGGCGAGCCGATGAGCCTTCCCTCTGTTCTCTTCACATTGGACAAGGGTCTAAAATGGAAGGAGGAAGGGGTGAAAGTGAGGATCTTATACCAGGATGGATTCCCTAAAATTGGTCTCTATAAGAGAGGGAGACTTCTCCTATGCTTGCGTGAAACGGAAAGTGGGAAGTGTACCTTATCTACTAGAGACCTAAGGTTCCGAGTCATCTCTTCGAGAAGGGATAGGTCAGGACCGAAACCTCCCTCCAAACTGGGAACTTCCCAACACTGTTCCTAGGAGAAAGGCCCATGTGACTACGTATATACAAACCCACAAACATCCCATGAATAGTAAACTCATTGTGGAAAAAATTTGGGAAACCTCTGACTATAGAAATGCAACCCCAAATAGGAGACATACTGATTTTCCTTACCCAATGGTTTGAGAAGTCAGTAGGTTTTGGTGGAGGCTTCAACTTAGGCCCTTTCAGATAAGGGAACCAAGGAAAAAGATACCCTTCCATGAATGTCTTTTAAGAAGGGTACCTGAGCTGGTCGTGTAGGTACTTCATGCAAGTATGCCGCGTAGGTACCTCGCGTTGTTGTGTTGTGCAGGTATGGTGTGCAAGTGTACCACGCAGGTATACCACATAGGTATGACGTGCAAGTATACCGCGTAGGTATGGATGATGATTGAAGAATGTGAAGAACTTAAAAACATGCCTATCTCATTTAATTATCTCTTCTCTCGTAGTTTAGAGAACTACTTGAGACAATTTGAGAGACCTAGGTGAAAGTGCTATGTAATGGGATCTTTCAGAGAGTTTTTCACTTTTTTTTTTCAGTCCTGAAATGGGGAGCCCAAGGGCTCTATTTATAGGCACGGGTGCAGCTTAGCTGAAGAAATTTTTCCCGTGCAGGTACTACGCGCAGATCCTCTGTGCGGATGCTCCGTGTAGGGGCATAGAAATTTTCCGTCATGGAGGTCGGCCGTGTAGGTCGGCCGCGTAGCTTCGTGAGGCTACTACGTCGCAAAGTGCTTGTGGGATCATTTGTTGATTTTCCTTTGTACTCTTTGAATCTTTCTTTGGGATTTGAAATATATGAAGTTCTATTTAAAGTATTTTTTTTGTTACTTTATCAAGTAGTGTCAACAAAAACCCCCCTTAGGATTGGATCTGAAATATACGAAGAGGGTCAAGTCCTGAGGTGGAAGTCTGGGAAAAAGATAGGGATGGATTTCTTAACAGCACAGTTTTGTCGCGCAGGTACATCGTGCAGGTATGGAGAGTGGGTATTTTCACGTAGTCATGATGCATAGGTATTCATTTGCCTATAAATAGGTATCAACCTTTCATGATTTTTTTCTTCACCTGTTCTTTCTCCAAAATTTAGAGCTCTCGTTGCGTAGCTCGTTCGTCTAGTTGCATCGCGTTGTGCTCTCACATAATTCTCTTGAAATTTATTCATGGTAAAATTATTTACGCGATAGAGATACACTAAAAGGACTTCAACGATATAGTTTCACTAGGATCCTTGTTGAAGGTCCTACATGACTGACCTCGTCGAAGTGCCTTGTCGAAGGACCTACGCGAACAGTGTCCTTTTCCAAAATTTTCACTTTCTTCTTTAAAATCTGACCTGGAAGTTTGGTAATTATTTTTCAGGAAAGAATAACTTATTTGATGACCCATACTGAAGAAGCTAAGTCTTTCCAAAATGAAATGATGAAGATTGTTGGGCCAGACTATTATGATATTATTGAGAGTACTCTTCTTGGGCTATGGAAGGGTTTAATTCTGTCCCAGCGTGACTATCCACAAAGTCCTTACTTACCCCTATACAGGCATGGACTTTTTCAAGATGCCCATGTTCCATCTATTAAGAAGTACTTTCCAAAGAATCAGTTTCTTCGGTATTCCAACTGTAACTGCATGAATATTAGTGCAAGGGAGTTTCGATACAAGAAGGCATGGTCCCTATTAGTTGCATCCTTCATCACAATGGTTGCACTCTAGATATGAAGGATCATGTTCTAGAGCCAAGACCACATTGTTATGATTCCTCATTTTAGGATTCTTAGACAGATCAATCCAATGGTTGGAAAGAAGACTGGGACCTTTTTTCTTGAGGAGGTGTAAAACCCGAGCGGATGTGGGAATTATGGGTATGTCGGACTTGTGCAGAATTCAGAAAAGAGTTATCAGACGTTCATATTTACGAAGCTGTCTGGATGGGGCAAAATTATGTTTACAAAAATGAATTTCTTCCTGAATTACTGATCTGATAGAGTCCAAAAACGAATTCCTTTCATTTGACGCATGGTGAATTTGGTATTAGTATCTGGGATATTTACCAAATAGATGGAATTCCCATTCTTGGGTAAATGTATGATGAATTCATTTTGCCTGCTACAACATGGGGTGATGTTACTAGAACACCACTGTTGGCCCATGAATTATTTAAGATAGCGAAGAATTTACCCAATGACAAGAAAGATATCCATCCTATAGTGTGGATGGAAGATTTTTTAGAATCAACAACAGAAAAAGGTCCAACCTGTGGAAATCCTACTATTTTTCCTTCTGCAGATAATCGAGGCAGTTCAGGCACATATTGGCCTACACTGGAAAAAGGAAATTATAAGCACTGGGGGTATAAATTCAAACCTGATATAGATGAAAAATTACACTTTGATGCTTTCCTTGTTATGTGGATAAGCGTTTATTTGCTTCCAATCCGTGAATCCGGAGGTGGTGTAAGATCAGGGACTTTTTTCATTACAACTAAATTGGTAGAAAAGAAGTATATTGGGTTAGAAACCCCTATATTGGAAAGAATTTATCATCTCCTACTGAATTTATACAATGGTAAGGCTCTATTTATAATTGTGGGGCCATTCCAAGTGTTGTGGGGATGGATCGAAGCACACTTTTCTTCATACTCTATGTTGAATTCAGTTAGAGTTCCCAATGGCCGATTCAATCCATTTTTATAGAAATTTTCTTGTATTCAGTCACTAGGTTTAAGACCTGATGTGGTGCTGAAGGCATTGAATGTATCAAGAGAATTCAGCTTCTTTCCTTTTGGTGACCCACCAACTGGAACATTTATTGATGATGGTAAAGAAAAGAATTATGAGATGAGATCTTATATGATGTAATTCAGGGATGGTGTATTATCAACTAGGATTGATGGTGAAATTATTTGTGAGGCTTATGTCCCTTATAGGTTTGCTCGTCAGTTCATATGTCTTAAACAATTAAACACTTTTCCACCCACATATGTCAGACATGAGAAGCACCCAATGGTAGCACAATAATTATGGATTCTAACAGCTTTATAAGTATCCAAATTTTCAATTACATTACCTCCACCAAATGCATTGATCGGGTTAGAATAGGGGTATGCCAAAGCTTGGGCTTCTTCATATCTTAAAGGGCCTTTGATGAAAGGAATATATTGAGTGGCATCTACAATGAATGTTGCATGTGGAAATCGTGGTAAAAATTCCAAGGCCAGAGATGATACAGAATATTCAAAGGTTTCAAAGCCCTCAAAACATCTTTGCATGAGGTATACTAAGAAGACTAGGGCTAAAGAAGAAATACCTCAAATGTCAAGATGATCCAGTCGTCGCTATCAAACAGAGGTCCCTATTCCATATGTTGAACATTATGAAGAAAGGAGATCTGAAGAAATCCCCTAATCAGAAGGCGAAGCTTCTCCTACACAGTCAACTGTACCAAGATTGAATAATGTGTGACCTTCATTCATTCATCATTGGGAGAGTATAACCTGTGATCTTAGGGATGCATGGGCATTCCTTTAGCATGGAATTTGAATACCAGATATTAGGGACATCTAGGCACCTTATGATTGAAATCCGAACAATAATGTGGTTGAAGTAAGGAACTATATTGCAGAGTTGGAGACTTTTATATATGCAACTGATGAACAAATCTCATCCTCTAAATGAGTATCTCATATGCTGGACGTAGGAGTCCGTGAAGGGGTAATTATTGACTCTAAGAAGAAGTGGGATATTTATGTTAATACTGAGAATGTATTTCCCTTTTTATTTTGTCTCAACTCTGATTTATCATTTATCATCATTAATCTTGATGAAAATTTATTTATGTAGCTTGAATGTAGAGAAGAAAGATCCAGACAAATTCTCAAAGCACCTCAGTATGGTCCTGGAGGCTCTCTTGTTGATGTAACAAATGATCCTCCCAAGTCACCAGAACTTACTCTAAGAGAAAGAATCACGACTGGGGTAATGGAGATAGATAATCCTCAACCATTACCTCAATTTTCCCCTGCTAAAAGGATTGTTTCAATCTCTCCTCAAGCTTTTAAACAAAAATGCAAGAGAGCAATGAGATTGATCCAAAGTGTTCGCCGAAGAAGTAAGTTTTTTATACTATCCTTATGGAACACAACTTTTCTCAATATACTCTAGTAATCATGTTTTATCCACTTATAGGATCTATATCTCTATCCTATCTCAAAGTATTAAGAGCTAATTCTTCAAGACCAGAAAAAGAATCCCTAGGGGAAACTCAGGTTCATGCTGAAGAATCTGGAATTTTAGTAGATAAATCTTCAAAACATTCAACTATACCTACTCCTGGCTCTGTTTAGATATAGTAAAGTCTTGGTAAGGTTAAATACATTCCTAAGTTTCTTTTGTCAAAGGATCCTAAAATAATCAACACTGATATCCATACTGCTTCAGAAGAAAGGAATGAAGATCCAGGGAAATCTAAGACAGATGCTGGTGTTGACCCAAACTTGGAGAGACCTGATGATGCCAAATTAATTGAAGAGACAATGGAAAAAATATAAGTGGAGCCAATTTTGGAATCAACCAACATTTTTTGGATACCTTAAATGGCGAGGATGCTGCAACATTTCAGGTTGTATACACTAAAATGATGGACACCCTTAATCCAAATATTGATATTCCAGGTTTCATCAAAGAGTTTGGGGATTTTCATGAGGAATTTCAAGGACATAAGTCCCTATTATTGTATTTTCCATACATAATATTTTCTTTAACTTGATTCTTTACATAAAAGTTCACCTTATGCAGCTTTATCTGTAGAAAATGTCGCAAAGACTTTTCAGAAACAGGGTATTCCACTTTATCCTTCTGATGATGCTGGAGAAATACCTATCGAGGATCCTTCCTCAAGTGATGTTCTAGAGCCTTAAAACTTCATAACTAAGAAAATTCATGGAAATACCCTCTCTCAATAAACATCTACTCAAAACACTAGAGCTGAGAATACAGGGGATGAATCCAATCAAGTAGCTGACTTATTATTGGGTAAATATAATCAGTCATCTGAATCATATTTGCTTCCTCCATTTGAAACTAATAATGACCTTGATTTATTATTTAGGGTTATCAACTCCTAGATCAGAAGGTGAAGCTTCTACTATCCCAAGAGAAGTAGAACAAGGCATCTCTTTAAGAGACCTATTTCCAGAGTACATTTTACCCATTGGTAGTGACTCAGATTCAGACTTAGAGATGCAATATGCTCTTGGCATGGTGTGTAAGAATACATGGCTAAAGATCTGGAGCATAATTTCAGAATATCCTTTAAATGAATTATCGTCCCATTTTTGAAAACTCCCAGCATTATTCTGCATATTGAGATTTGGTGGGTTCAATTATCGGCTAGTCTGTGATGCCATGAAAGAGACTATTTGCTGAAGGGAGTAGGAGAATAAGCTACGAAAATATTTTGAATAGGCTAAATGACTCATCAATATTGAGGGATTTTAAGCTGTAGTAGTTTAGGAAGATGAAAATCATAATCAGAAATCACTCAATATTAGCCAACAAATCAAAGAAACCATGAAGGAGTTGTTATCTCTTCAACATCAACTGGATGTTGTTCATAACAAGCTTGAGCAGTTGAATCAGACATTAGGAGAAACCCAATTATAGGGGATAATTTCCATTTCAACTGTTAAGGAAGCACTTCATCAGGCAGAGGAGTCTGGAGTTTCTCAACAATCTCAACTTCAACAGGCAGCTGGTAGAGCTTAATAATCATTCCAACAAATGAAAATTCACGTTGAGAGTTTATTCTAAAACATGACAGAGAGGCTCTATTTTGTGGATGGCCCTCTATTTTCATATGAATGAAATAAATTTTGTTTTCAATCATATATGTCTTTATTCCTATTTTTCTTTCATAATTACAGTATAAAAGGTAAATGATGATAATGATTCCTTTAGTTTAAACAATCATTATTATAATAACAAGAATGAGGTGCTCAAAATTTTCTTATTAAATCAAGGGATCTAATGAGCATAATTTGATTGTTTCTAGTGTTATATGGATAACCCCACAAATTTCATATCTTTTGATTTTTTTTATTGCTCAATATTACCTAAATCATGCAAAAATGTATGTTTTAGTGAGATGGAACTCGACTTTTGTTCAGAGCCCCCTTTGTGGGTTCTCAATATGATGAGTACCATGTCTCTTGTTGTTGGCAGTTTAGAGTCATGCATGTTGGACTATAAAGGCATAATATTTAGGGTCAGAATAGCTTTGATCATGAATTTTGAATTAAATCCCAAACAAAATTCTATGGATAATAATTACTTTAATATTTTAAATATTTCCAAGGGGAATCTTGAGTCATGATTTTTATGGTCACCAAATTTAAAATCTATATCAACATATGGGGTGTCTTTTCTAGGAACAAAGTTACCATTATTTGACAAACTCGTTATGGGGGTTGTATTAGGAAAGGCAAACTAGGGCATATATTTCATATCCAAATAGTGGAATCTTTTGA
Source organism: Viscum album (assembly GCA_963277665.1). Lineage (NCBI taxonomy): Eukaryota > Viridiplantae > Streptophyta > Magnoliopsida > Santalales > Viscaceae > Viscum > Viscum album. The sequence continues at coordinate 1,210,160,855 of OY728166.1, forward strand.
CTGGCAGGCTTGTTATGTAGGCACCTAAGGGCACATGCTGCATAGTCTGGACAAAAGAGCTCTTTAAGAGTTTAACATTTTCTGCTGATAGATAGGGGAAATAAGATTTGGGTGACCCAAGACCACAATGGGTGGTTTTTCCAAGGAAATTAATTTTAAGAATGGAAGAGCTATTTTATAACGACATATGTCATGAATAATAAATCCATTTCTATACAAATTTGGAGTATGAGAAATGGCTAAAAATTCATCAAAAAAATATATTTCTGATATCGTACTTTGCAGTTTTAAGTCATGCAGTGAAGACATTGGTACTGTGCAGTTTTAAGTCATGCAGTGAGGACATTGGTATTGTGCAGTTTTAAGTCATGCAGTGAGGACATTAGGTGGCTTTAATTTGAGGTCTTTATATCTGACCAAAGGTATGAGAAAACTCTCCCAATTTCTTGATAATTTGTTTGGAAACATACTATCATATTTAGGTATGGAAGGGAAAATTGTAAAATGTGATTTGAGAATTTATGGAATTGACAAATGATATGGGAAAAGAGATAAAATCATTAGAGTAAGTCTTTTCTAAGAATGAAGTTACCATTACTTTACAAACCCGTTATGGGGGCTGCATTATATAGGGCCAACTAGGGAATATGCTGCATAGCCAAATAGTGGCATCTTTTGACTAATAAGCCTGTTATGTAGGCAACTTATGCAAGGCCTCATAAGGGCATGTACTGCATAGTATGGCAAAAGAGCTCTAATATATTTGATGTTCTATTACTAAAAGTCAAAGAAATTTTATAGAGATTCATATTTTCCTAAGAACAGAGTTTGGTTTATGGAGAAAATTTACTTGAATATGGAAAGGGTATTTCTAATAAAGATATCCAAAGAATTGGAGGAATAAGACTTTTATGAAGGTCTGACCTAAACATAAAAGATATGGTGTCTGTAGTTTTAGGTCATACAACTAGGACCAGAAATGGAAACATTATATAACATGTATCCAAGTGATTTCAAGGTTATTTCATTGTGTATCAGACATATGGTGAGGGAAATTTGTAAACCATGGTCTTGAATACTTTCAGATTGTGATAAAGATAATAAGACAAGTATACTTGAATTACTTTTTTAAAATACAAATTCTTGTATATTTTCATCAAAGATTAAATGGGGAAAAGATACTATAACCAAGAACAAAGTTACCATTATTTAAAAAACCCATTATGGGGGATGTGTTATGCAGGGCCAACTAGGGCATATGCTGCATACCCAAATAGTGGTATCATTTGACTGACAGGACTATTATGTAGGCAACTTATTCAAGGCCGCCTAAGGGCACGTGCTGTATAGTCAGAAAAAAGAGCTCTCAGATATTGGAAATCTAGTCACCAGAAACCGTGAGAAAGATTATGAAAATCTAAAAATATTCAAGATTAAGAGTGTGAAATATGGAAGGGGTTATACCCAAATGCATATGAGGAATATTTGAACCAATATTGGCTTGAGTTTTATGTCCTTTATATAGATCTTTCTCATATGTAAAATGGAGACTTTCTTTGTTTCCATTAAATTATTATAGTGATGTGCAGTTTTAAGTCATGTAGTGATGAAATTTGCACCTTCATAAGGAATTGAAACACTTTAGTTATATAAGAAATAAGAAGGGTTTTTTTGTGTGGTTAGGACCAAGATTGAAGATTTATACATCTCTATGTATCTCATTGAAAATTATAATCAATCCATACGTAGTTCTTGAAACAATCATTCCTCATGCTTATCAATTTTTTCATGAGGAATGGGGGCTTTTTTTACACGTTCTAAGAGTGTTAGGTTTCTGGGGACCATAGTAGAAGCTAGTGGGCCAGGGATTTTAAAATTTTCATCGGCGAGATAACAGAACTTGTCGTCACCGATGATCTGAGCCCCAGAGAGGTCTGCGGATATCGCATAGATTGTAAAGAGCACAAAATTAAAATGAAAACATACCCATTTCAAATCCGAAGGTACGATCGACTGTAACTAGTCGATGGCGATCGTCGCTTGAAGGATCCAAAGTAGGATCCCTCTAGATTTTCCACACATGCTCCAAAAATCTACTGGAACGTCGATCGTCAAACTCCAGGTGCTAGTGCGGCGAGAGGAGAGAGAGGCTCTCAACTTTAATTCCATAAAATGAATGAATAGTGATTTGCACACCAAAGAGAGAGATCCCCCACTCTTATTTATAGAGACGTTGATAAATACTCGGTAGGGTTCCTCGGCCCCCGTTTATTTCAACGTCCACTAAATAAATAATTTTGATGAACTAAACTGTGCCAATATTATTTATTATTTTTATCACATACTTGTAATATATTTATAATATATTATGTGATAAAACCGAGTCATTTAACTCGACTCGATGTCCTACTTAATATTAAACGAACCTTGAATATTAAAATAATATTCGTTCGATTAATATTTTCTCGTATTTACTGAACTCGTAAATACATTAAATAAATTCAATCCCAAATATTCATAACTTGAATATTAATTAATTTATTTAATTTATCGGTGATCTATAACTTGGAAAATGCTCGGACCCCGTGGTGGGGCCCACTATGTCCATATACCTATTCAACTGAATATGGAAAATTAATGAATATGCTATTGTGTGTGACCCTTTAGGCCCTCATCTTGATAGTAGTGAATAAAATCCACAGACCTAGAGTGGAGTCTAGAAACTCATCATATCCCCTAAAGAGATAAATATAGTCATATCAATGACTACCATCCTATGAACACTGAATGTGTACTATAATCTCTTTGTCATTAAATATCTCATAAAGCATGACGTACTCTTGTGTCATCATCCTTATCTAGATTTATTATTTTTTGATCTATCTGGATGGATTTTCCTTTCTTCTGCTTTGGCCAAAGACTTATGAAGGTGGCACTATCCTGATCAACCAGGCATGAGATATACAACTTCCTTAACTTGGAAGCGAAAAATCCTTTCTTGACCATTCAGCCAACGTCATACCACCAACGATGCACCCAAAAAAAACTACCTCACCATGACATCACTGCCATGGTTTTTGTCTTGCATCAAAGTATGTAATCAAATGATATACATTGGTAATGGTCTCAAGTTAGGATACCAATACACATGTCTGTAGATAGGAACAACCAATGGCACCCAAAACATGTGGTGTTACTATTGATGAGTATGTCCTCATGATCTCACTACTATAGATCACCAAGTACGAACTTCATGAGAAGAAGTTTCAAGGCTTATGATCCCCCATAACCTTATAGTCAGACATCTACTGTGTCTAGTTAATAATATGTATCTTTACTATAGAACATATTTTTAAGATCAATTTCATTATATCTCGAGGTTCTCATTACAGCCTGAGATCTGCTATAACCTCTTAACATGACAATTTACCTTTAGACATTACCATTATTATAGTGGATGTAGAAAAGTCCGTACTATAATAGTAAGATATCATCATGCATATCTAATTGTACACATGATATGATAATCAAAAGTACTACATAGTTGGGTCTAGGGCACCCACTATTTCAACACTCCCACTTGCACTAGATACAACTTGCTAACTAAACCTGTTAGCTACTCACATGATCAATACCATGATTTTGCTGAGTAATGGATTTAACTTCTGGGCCTTCCACGTTTTCGTCGTGTGGCATATCTTCTATATGCGACCTCATCGGCTTGAGTAAAACTTCTCAAGATAAGGTATCCCTGAGTATATTACCTTTTTCCATTGTCATAACTTGGAAACTTGACTAGTAAGAATATCATAATTCTCATTATGATAATAATTTTCTCACTAGGTGTGAATCCAAGAACTGGAACAAATCATTGTAATTAAAAACTGCTTCTTAGCTGCCTTAGAAGATACAACGTACTCGGTATTTGTAGGTATGGCTACCACTAGCTTTTATGATCTTGACTCTCTCATCTCCTTTGCCTAACTGCGATACTAGATCAAATTGATCTAAGGATTACTAGTTTGTGTCCCACAAAAACTAGTATACCTTCCTCTCCATATTCCAGGTACATATCATTTGTACTTGCCTAAGTACAGGATGATAGTTCTAACTGCATCACTTGCAGTGCTCCTGGAAATAATTGATATCTACCTATAATAAAGTATATCTAGGAAATATCAATTATTTTACACAATATGGAATATGTGATTGATCCATTGTTGAAGTGTATGGTATCAATTCACAACATTAATATCTACACATGCTCTGAACATGTTAACCTGGAGAGATTAAGCCATGTGACATTAGCAACAATCCAGAACTTGAACTATTTCAACTTGTATTTTTCAATACAATGTCACTATATGTACGATTGACTAGGACCAAGAAACCTTTGGATCTACCTCAATGGATCATGTTCCCTAAGACTTAGGTTGCTAATTTAAGTCAATCATTGGAGAATTTATTTTATTCTGGTCTTATCTAACAGTAAGACCATGATCTGTTTTCTATATGTTGCCGAACATATTTCACTTGGAAAACATTGGCGCTCCCACTAAACTTTGGTAGACACAAGGCAAAGATTCATTTATAATGAATTCTCTAAGATAATATTCTTACTTTAATCTAGAATTAGATTTCGGTAACTTTCAACCCTTATTGTCATCATTTGTTGTCATCATCTCTTTTTGTTTGCATCGTATAGACACCTTCCATGAAAGATGATATTGACATCCAATGACCAATAAAATGATCATAGAAGTTCAGCTATGACAAGTAAAATTCTAATAGATTTAGGCGTATTGACTTGGTATAACCAATTGAGCCTTATTGGTTCCATACTTGTACCATCAATGTATCATTTCATTTAAATACCCACCGCAGTATTCAATTTATAAGCCCCTTTGCAATTTGATACATGGAATCCATTATTGAATTTTAGTTGATCTTGTCAATCTTAGCTCGTTTCCATATACTTCTTACTTGTAGGATTTATTATTCTTAATGAATAATTTATCACTGGTTGTGGTGAATATAAAACCATCACCATGGTTTCATTCTTCCTACACAGTATGTGTCTCTACAACATGCCTATTCCACATGTACTTGTGGAACTTGTTCCCTATGCCAACCATTTTTTCATCTCGAGTATTGACTAAGTCCAAGTCAATTTATCTCCCACTATCTCTAATAGAGATGTGCAACCTTGTATAGAAATGTAGTCTAATACTTGACTAAATATTTTCTATCTTAGGGATTTAGGTAATATCTTAAGCTACTGTTAGGATAATTACCTCAAATGAACAACGTGTTTAACTTGATGCATGTTTGTTTAAATCCTAAAAAATTCTTTGCATCTAAACATGTCCTATGACATAATGGATTTTACATCATACTATGACTCATATGATATCCATTTTTCATTTTAGTTGGCATATTGGTTATGGGTTTAAGCCGTTATTTGCAAAGCACATCATGAAATATAATGGAAGTTTCTGAAGGTTGTAACGTTGATACAACTTACATCATAACTTTTATGTATAAAATGTGTGTTTAAGAATTTATCCACGCTACATTTTGTTGATTAATGTTAATATGTAATAATCTTCATCGATCCTCCTTATGAACATTAATACGGTGATGTAGATAAGGTAACATGCATTTAGGAATTACTCCATGCTACATTATCATGATCGATGATTGTTTGGTCAAGATATTATTCGGCATGCTAATCCAAAGAAACTCATATCTTCTTACCAAACATATACTTCACTATTCCTTAATGAATTAAAAGAAACTTATGAAGTATCTTTACCTCTTTCTTTCTTTGGAATAGTTCACACTATCTTGTTGAACTATCCTCAGAAAGCTTTTTGGAATACCTTTATTTTTAAAGGTTTCTTTGTCTAAACTAAGGATGTCAATAATACCAAAGGAGTTTAGTTGTGCCAATCCTAAATACCATACTGGGTATATAGTTGATGTACACTTTTAGTTTTACTTGAAAAAGAATCATATTGCCACAACAGGGTAGGTCTTACATTTTATATTCATCATGTATTGTCATTGATTCAAGTAGTAGTGAAATATTTTTTGAGTATGTTAACACAAACAAAATTCATTCCAAAACATGAAATGATGTCTCATCATGTCCAAATGGGAATATGAGATAAATTTTTTTGGTTATACTCCACAAATTTTTCAATTTGAATCAATCACTTGGAAATTAGAAGTTATGTGTTTCTCACCACTAACTTAGGAATCACCCTTTATCAGTTTCTTGGAGAAGACACTTTACTTCTAGTAATGTTTCTATACTTTCTTGGTTACTGTGTTTAAATACATATGTTATTGGCATATTATATTCAATACCCAAGAAGTATGTTAGAAATATTAATATACTTGATGAATATAAACTGAACGAGAAGCATGTACTTTCTTCTTGTATTTCAGTTTTTAAACTTCCATGAATTTGTTTCATTATGTGATGCAAATAACCTCCTGTTAAATAACCAACCACTTTTCATTGAATGAAATGACAAAGGTTCCTTTAGAATAACTTTCCATAATCCCTTTCGCCTTGTCATTCAATTTATTCTCCATAAGAATAAAAGATAGCATTATCTCCAATATTCTTATTACTTGGCGAATGTTACCTTAAAGGTAATGAAGAGTTTACTATATACCGTTTGTTTGTAACTTTAAATGAAACTAGAGTAATTGGGTGTAAAAGGTATAAAAATGGGATGACATGAAATATTGTGAATCGTCTTTCACTTTACACAAACCGAGTGCAACCATCACATTCAAATCTTGCTTCACATTCTCCTTGAAAGGATCTTGGAGACGAGACTACATATAACATCATCCATGTATTGATGTAGAGACCACAAATAACATCAAAATTTGATGATAGCATTATGATAGATCCATCATATTCTTGACTCATGAGTCTTCTGTAAGTAGTTTTACACCCTCGCTTCTTGAGGTGGCTTAACAGGATGGGACATAAGCACCTTGAATTTTTGTTATGGTAGTAATGTGTGCGAGCGGCTATACTACTCTTTGGAAATTCGTGCTTAGTTTATACATTAACTTTATCTAATATTTATCACATTTTTATTGTGGTATTGCTTGCCATTATCTACAAATATACTTTAGTAGATTGTAATTTGATGTGATTACCAGTTTTGACATAATTGATTAATTTAATCATTAAATGTCTCCCACTAATTTTTCGAATTCTAGGAACCCTCTGTACGAGAATCAGAATATTCTTGAGTATTCTAGTGGAAAGGATCACTAAACATCCCTCATAGTCTACAAGTTATGGCTACGCCACTACATGGAGGGTCCAAGGTAGGATTTTGGCTGGCCAACTACAATAACTCACGGTTCCTTGATCTGTTGAGTGAGGTCCCAACTTTAAAAAATCATTTACTGATTTACTCAACACTTTCCTCTAAAATTACAACAAGCTAGATAAGGCTATTTCATTGCTGCAATTTTAGTTAAGTCAACCCACCACACAAATAAGAACTCACCGATAGTAAGAGGCACCCTCAGCTAAGGCATGACTGGCACCTCGAACACCCAATTTTGTTCAAACATGAATGATAGAAGGTTGTTTGTGACTTAATATTTTCTTTGAGGGTTTTATTGGTTTTCTCTCTCGACGAATGTAATCCATTTCTATTAAACTTGTTCATCTATTTTGTCGCGCTCACAAATGAATATTAATATAAAAACATACGCCGCTTCTTTATGCATTTTATTATCTATTATTTTATATATTTTCCCGCTATTCTAAAATGCATAAAATAATAAATAAATGCATAAAGGTAAACTACTACCTGACTGGTCTTGAACATCTAAACGACCTAAGGGCATCGTACCTGAGTCGAAGCTTGACTCAAAATCCAGCTTGCACCTTGTCTTGTAGGTTTGCTTCAATTATAGAACATCACCACATGTTGGTGGAGTCTACGTCACGTCTTGGAGTACCACCTCATCTTGGTGGAATCCATGTGTCGTCTTGCACCGTCATGCACTGCCTCATATTGGCAGGGTCCACGTCGTTCGTCATCATCATCTGAAGAACAAAATTACTCTTGCACAGGCAAGGGGAACTAGGGGTATAAATGTACATCAAGTAGGTTGGACACGCAGGTCCTTATACATTTTAACCAAAAATGAAAGACGATATGCAGACCGTCTATTTAATTAATTATAATAATCACACACAGTCAAAATAATTAATTAAATAAAATGCAACATACATGGGTCGGTGCTCAAGACCAGAAGATAGGTAGAATAAAGCGTGATAGAAATTAAAATGCATTAATTAAGTACGATGGTTTATTTAATTAAATTAAATGAATTAATAAATTCAAATAATTTAATTAATCATCGGTCCTCTAATTAATTTAATTTTAATGAGAAAATTAAATTAATTGAACTTAATTCAATTTAATAACTAAAATGAATTAATTTAATCTGGGTATTAAACTTATTTATTTTCAACCACAATTAATATATTAATTAATTTAATTTAATTATGTAATTAATTTAATTAATTATATTAATTGAGATTAATACTCGGGTCTCGAAACCTGACTCTGACTCATCATGAGTTGCGCTAAACATGCGTTGACCCGTAACGGGGAAAGTGAAGCCCGTGCTTGGCTTATTTGGGTCAGGTAGGTTTGTTCAGACCCAACTTGGTTGGGCAGATATGTTTGGTCTGGTTTCGAGCTAAAACAGGAACTTGAAAGAGGTGACAAAGGTTACTGCACTCAGGTCCAACGTTGTAAGGGCAACAGAGAACCGTGCCAATAACGAGTGATGGCAGTGGTATACTGCGGCAGGCTGTGCAACGTCGGGTGGAAGCCGAGACCCTAGCGAGATGGAGTTGGAGCTGGGCAGCTTCCAGGAGGAGGAGGCTAGCCGGGATGCTTGGCCGGCGAAGTAGCGCTACGTCAGGGATTCTGGCGGCCTGCTGCAGAGGGGATCTGGGCCGAGCCAGGCTATGGGCTGCCCGCCTATACGGCGTGGGTGATCTACGAGCCAGAGGTGAACCCGAGACCTAGACCAAGGTGTTCAGGTAAGAGGCGGCCAGGTCCTACACTTCATCGTACTGAAGAGGTGATGTGGGCGACGTCTGAGGAAGGGCAGCCTAGGTCGACGCATGGTGTCTGGGAGGTGGCCTGAACCAGGGCTTTTGTGCTGGATCGCTGCGGACGACGAGCAAGGGTGGCGTCGGCTTGGGAGCACCATGGAGCGGTGCGTTGGGAGAGGGGAAGGCAGTGTCCGGGCTGGCGCCGTGGGGCGCGACACTACGAGTGGCTGGCGGCTTGCAGGTGTAGCCAAGGGAGAGGGGACGACGGGGTGTGGGGTGCGGCCGCGCTGGGGTTGTACTGAGGAGGCGGGGTGCTATAGCAGGTCAGTGATCGGAAGGGCATTCTGGTGCGCCGGTGACCCGTGGCACTTGATGTGCATCGCGCGGGAAGAGAGAGGGGTCTGATCGCACCCCTGCATTCCCTTTTTTTTGCTTTGTCTGCTTGACCCGCCACCCACTTTTCCATTTTTTTTAATTTATTTAAGACTTCCTTTTAAGTCTTATTCCACCATAAAATTTTTATAAATTCAAGTATTCCCAATATTTTCTAAAGGCTTAATGATAGCCTTTTAAATTAAATAATAAGATAACTATTATAATGAAATAATAATTTATTATTATTACATTATAATAATAAAATAATTATTATTATAATAATAAAATTATTGTGCAAATTATATTATTTATAAAAATATAATTTCCACAATTAATTTTATTTCTAATGAACCCATTGAATTTTAATCAGTTCAACAAGATGAAATAAAGTTTGAACCTGAGATCAAATCGTGAATTTGATCTAAACTGAAAATTTAAACTGATCATAACTCAGACATTAGACATCGAATCACCATGCGGTTTGAACCATAGGGACCGTTTTTGAACCCTCTACTTAATTTTATGAAAATTAATTTTATTTGGCTCAGAAAATTTATGTGATCGCTCTGATACGACTGTTAGGTTTCCGGGGCCTGTAGAGGAAGCCGGTGGGCTAGGGATTTTAAAATTTTCATCGGCAGGATGACGGAACTTGTCATCGCCGATGATTCGAGCCCCGTAGAGGTCTAAGGATCTCGATTAGATTGTAAAGAGCAAAAAATTAAAATGAAAACATACCCGTTTCAAATCCAAAGGCGCGATCGACTACAACTAGTCGATGACGATCGTCGCTTGAAGGATCCAAAGTAGGATCCCTCTAGATCATCCACATGTGCTCCAAAAATCCAGTGGAACATTGATTATCAAACTCTATGTGCTAGCACAGCGATCCAATGATGCTTTCATCATTCTGAATATCACTGCATTGAGAAGCCTTCGATGCATAAGAGAGATCTTGATTCGAGCTTCTTGGATCGAGAGCTTCTCTCTCTAGAGAGCAGGAGGAGAGAGAGGCTCTCAACTTTCATTCCATAAAATTAATGAATAGTGATTTTCACACCAAAGAGAGAGAGCCTCCTCTCTTATTTATAGAGATGTTGATAAATACCCGGTAGGGTTCCCCATCCCCCGTTTCTTTCAACATCCACTAAATAAATAATTTTGATGAACTAAACTACGCCAATATTATTTATTATTTTTATCACATACTTGTAATATATATATGATATATTACATGATAAAACAGAGTCATTTAACTCAACTCGATGTCCCGCTTAATATTAAACAAACCTTGAATATTAAAATAATATTTTTTGATTAATATTTTGTCGTATTTACTGAACTCGTAAATACATTAAATAAATTCAATCCCAAATATTCGTAACTTGAATATTAATGAATTTATTTAATTTATCGATGATCGATAACTTGGACAATGCTCGGACCCCATGGCGGGGCCCACTATGTCCATATACCTATTCAACTAAATATGGTGGATTCTTGAATATGCTATTGTGTGGAACCCTCTAGGCCCTCATCTCAATAGTAGTGAATAAAATGCACAGACCAAGAGTGGACTCTAGAAACTCATCATGGCCCCTAAAGAGATAAGGATAGTCATAGCAATGAATACCATCCTATGAACACTGACTGTGTACTATAATCTCTTTGTCATTAAATATCTCATAAATCAGGACGCACTCTTGTGTCATCATCCTTATATTGATTTATTATTTGTTGATCTATCTGGATGGATTTGTCTTTCTACTACTTTGGACAAAGACTTATGAAGGCGACACCATCCTGATCAACCAGGCCTAAGATATACAACTTCCTGAACTTGGAAGCGACAAATCCTTTCTTGACCATTCATCCAACATCATACCACCAACGACACACCCAACACAAACTACCTCACCACAACATCACTGCCATGGTTTTTATCCTGCATCAAAGTATTTAATCAAATGATATACATTGTTAATGGTCTCAAATCAGAAGACCAATACACATTTATGTTGATAGAAACAACCAATGACACCCAAAACATGTGGTGTTCCTATTTACGGGTCTATCCTCATGATCTCACTACTAGAGATCACCAAGTGCGAACTTCATGAGAAGAAGTCTCAATGCTTATGAGCCCCTAAGACCTGATAGTCAGACATCTACTATGTCCAGTCAGTAAGATGTATCTAGACTATATATCATATATTTAAGATCAATGTCATTGTATCTTGAGGTTCTCATTATAGCCTGGGATCTGCTATAACCTCTTGACATGACAATTAACCTTTGGAAATTACCATTATTATAGTGGACACAAAAAATTCTGCACTATAATGGTAAGATATCATCATGAATATCTAACTATACACATCATACGGTAATCAAAATTACTACATAGTTTGGTCTAGGGAACCCACTATTTTAACAGAGAGAACAGTAAATCTTAAAACATAAAATGGTATAAGGACCAAATCATATGTCTTAAGGAAACACACTGTATAGATTTGATTCATATACAGGAGGAGAAAAAGAAAATAAGAAGATTTTGTGATTGTGGATGGGCCTATAATTGGAGATTCAGACGTCTCTATGTATCTCATTGAAAATGAGAATCAATCCATACGTAGTTATTGATATATGGTTTCTATGCAGATCTGACTCCAACATAGGAAAGAGGGGGACTCATGTACTACTAGAGAGTAGTGATTATGTCAATGATGTTTTCTTATGGATGCTTCTAACGTATTTGTTTCGCACGGAATCCGGGGATGACCTCCTGGAAGGGAGATTCAAACGTTCCGATCGATTTCTAACGGGTTTGTTCGTAGAATCGGAAACATCCAATGATTCCACATCCGTTTGGACCTACTTTCCAAAGGCAGGCGCTCATTAGCTTGTGGACTAATGAGACTTAGGAATTTGCATTGGTTGAGAGGATGGGAGGTCGGACTCATCACACATTTTTGAGGGGAATTATTGTCTACTCCGGGACTCTCTTTATAGATTTAAGTTATGTTCGTGAATCCTTATTATATTACCAAGTATAAAATGAGATTTCCTTTAGTTTTAACAATCAATGATTAAATATGCAAGAAATTTAGAGAATCTTTTATATGTATTCGAGGTTCTTCATCAATAGAGAATCATCTATATCTGTTTAGAGATTCTTGGTCAATGGTATCCTTCAAAACATTTATATAAAAGTCTATTGGTCATTATGATGACCAGGCTGGTTTTAAAGCCACTCAGTGGGGCACTTGAAGTTTATCATCATTCAGAAGGACAGAGATTATTTCAAAGTTGGGATCGAACCCATAAATGGGCTACCTACGTATCCTTTGTTTTGGAAAAGGAATCAGAACCCACGTAGTTCGAGAACTGTAGTATGATGTTTATGATTGATGGCTCAAAGATGAATGTCATAATTACTTTTACACTCTAAGCTCACGTGAGTCATGCTCGGTGTGAGAAACAAGAGGTATTGGTAAAATTTAGACAATTGTGCCATGAAAGATGCAATCATAAGAATTTGTTTGGGGCTTATGTATGGATGACTGCCCAGATAGATGAAGGTTTAGGATTTACTTTTAGGGAGAAAATCCATGAACAGGGTCCATAAAGTTATATGTGCTTCATGGAGATTTGAATACTCTAATCTTGGGGCTTACTCCTAAGGAGGATGCCCAAGTTAGGAGGGGACTTATGATTGGGTTTTACTTCTGAAAAGGAAACCCAAATCAAAGGTAAATTATGACTGGTTAAGAGAAATTTAAGGGGACTTGGGGCTTATTCCTGAAAAGGAGACCCAAGGTTATGACTGAGTCTTATTCCTGAAAAGGAGACCCAGGTTAGGGGACTTGGGGCCTATTCTTTAAAAGGAAGCCCAAGGTTATGACTGAGTCTTATTCCTGAAAAAGGAGACCCAGGTTAGGGATTAAGGTTTGGGGCTTACTCCTGAGGAGGATGCCCATATTTGAGGTTGGGGCTTATTCCTAAGAAAGATGCCCAAGATTAGAGGACTTGATTGGGGCTTACTCCTGAGGAGGATGCCCAAGTTTGAGGTTGGGGCTTATTCCTAAGAAAGATGCCCAAGATTAGAGGACTTTATTGGGGCTTACTCCTGAGGAGGATTCCCAAGATTGGGAACTTTAAGAATTTGGGGCTTACTCCTGAGGAAGATGCCCAGATTAAAAGGTTTTATAACTGGGGATTATTCTTGAAAAGGAGACCCGGGTTAGGATTCTCTCATCTTAAAAGATGAGGTTGAATGAATGAACTCTCCATATTTTAGTGACATAAGGATATTTAAATCACTAGACTTTGAGAGAGATTCCACAGAATTCCTTTCAGATAAGAAAGTCAAATCAAGAAATCATGCCATAAATGGCTTTGAAGAGTGTCTTGAAGACTGAATCTTGAAAAGAAAAGGTGTGATGGCTTAAGAGGGGTAAAAATGGGCAAGATGGGAACCCAAAAAGATAGGGGCGCGCAAGTCTTGCAAGGCGCGCAAGTCTTCCGTGGGCGCGCAAGTATGGTCGCGCAGGTATAACTGCGCGACACATGGTATACTTGCGCGATTTTCAACCAGCATTGAAATACTTGAGCGACTCTTTTTTAAACCCTTTATAATTTTCTTGAGGTTCTTCCAGAAAAGGGACATGCAAGTTATATTGAAGGAAATAAGTCGGCGCGCAAGTGTTTGATAAGTTTCAACACTTAGGCCTTCCTTCTTCTCTTTAAATCTTCCATTCTAGGTAAGAAATTACCTTAGAAGTGTTCCGGAAGCTTTGAGAAGAGACTTGGGCGTCAGGAGCTTCAATCCGAGTTTCTGGAAAAAGATCCTCTCGAATGGGGGGCCCACAGGGTCTATTTATAGGCAAAAGAAGACCCTGGGCGGTTACCGGGAGGTTACCGGGCGGTTATCACTTAGGTCGCGCAAGTCACTTGCACGACCATAAGGCGTCGTGCAAGTACTTTCACGACCACTAGGCGGCGCGCAAGTGTACTTGCGCGACCATGAGGGAACTTGCGCGACCTATGGGCAATGTTCTCCTTGTTCATCCCTTTGTCGATTTTTGATGTTTCTTCAAAGGATGAATCACTTTATGCTTTTGATGTTTCTTCAAAGGATGAATCACTTTATGCTTAGATATTTCCCTTTTCCGATATTTAGATTCTGTGACGAAAGGAGCGTCAACAAAAGTCCCCCCTCAGAGTTGGATCCGGAGAGAAATGAGGATTTGACTCTGAGGAAATCAAAGACATCCAAAGGAAAAGGTGGTTTCCAAGTATTCAGTGCACAGAGGGCAGCGCGCAAGTGTGCTGGAACTTGACTTTTATTTAGAGTTCCTTTGTCTTTTGTGGGCAGTTTAAAGTCATGCATGCCGGACATAAAGGGGATAATGTTTAAGGTCGAAATAGCTTTGAACGAAATGGATTAAAATTGATTCAATTTCTTGAAAATTTATCTGAAAACAAATTACCATACTCAAGTATGAGAGAAAATATGTAAACTATGGTTTAAGAATATTTGAATATGAGGAATGATATGAAAAAGAGCTAAAAGGCATTAAAAGAAGTAGTTTCCAAGAATGAAGTTACTATTATTTAACAAAACCCGTTAAGGGGTTGAAATATGCAGGGCCACCTTTGGGCATTGGCTGCATGGTCAAATAAATAGCATCTTTTGGCTGACAAGTCTGTTATGTGAACTGTTTATGCAAGGCCACCTATGGGCACGTGCTGCATAGTCAGGCAAAAGAACTCCCAGAAATTTACTTTCTTAGTGCTAAAAACCAGTGAAAGTTTATGGAGATTCAAATTTTCTAAAGTATAGAGTTTGTTGTATGGAAAGAGGTACTTGAATATGGAGAAGATATTTCCGAACAAGAATATCGAAGAACTGGATGAATATCACTCCTACGAAGGTCTGACCCAAACGTAGGGAAGAAGAATAAACCATAGACTTGAATAATTTCAGATCATGAAAAAGGATATGGGACAAATATGTTAAGGATGGCTATTTTTTGCGGATCCCTACATACTGTCATTTAAGACAAATAATGACAAAAGAGGCATTCTTACCAAGAATGAAGTTACTATTATTTAACAAAACCCGTTAAGGGGTTGAAATATGCAGGGCCACCTATGGGCATTGGCTGCATGGTCAAATAAATAGCATCTTTCGGTTGACAAGTCTGTTATGTGGACTGTTTATGCAAGGCCACCTATGGGCACGTGCTGCATAGTCAGGCAAACGAATTCTCAGAAGTTTGACATTTTTGTGATTAGAAGTCATGAAAAGGGTTATGAAGATCTGAAAATATTTAAAGTTAGGATTATAACACATAAAGATGGGTATTTTCCAATGTATATAGAGATACATAGGTCAATGAAAACCATAATCATGTTGTGGCTGGGTCCTGAATTGAAATTTTGGACTTCACTACGTATCTCATAAGAATGAGAATCAAGCCATACGTAGTTCTTGAAATGCAGTTTAACGTCGTGCAGGACGAAAGTATGAGAAATCTTAGTTTAGGGTCATAGAATTCGGACCATAATAATGAATACACAGTGTGTGTTTTCATGAGGAATTTTCAGCTAAGGGACTGAAAGTGAAATTTGGGGTTAGGCCGAAAAGACTTGGGGCTGGATTCGAGGGATACTCGAACATTCCTACGTATCCCATAAGGATGGGAATCAAGCCCACGTAGTTCTAGAACTACCCTTTGTACAAATTTGGTTCGTACATGTGAAGGGTGAAAGGGGACTTTAGTGCAATCATGGTTTAACCTGAGATAAAAAGTTTAGGCATTACCATGTATGCACGTAGTCTTTTGAAAATGAAACATGATTTAAAAAATCAATGTCAATAATGGTTCCTTATCAAATGATGAAATCAAAGAATATTGTAGTTTATTGTCGTACCGGACAAAAGTGTTGTATAGTTTAACGTCATATAACAAGGACGAAAGTGAATCAATGTAAAGATATTGATTCCAGGGGCGGTTTCACGAATCAACATCATATGAGATGGTGGTGAACCGATGTGAAGAGATTGTTTTTTGGGCTTGAACCCTGGGAGGTTGCCTACATACCCAGCCTGGAGGGCGAGGATCAAAGTCCGTGTAGTTCAATTAAAGAATGAATTAATGATCAAGTTGTTCTTGTGGACAATGATCTAATAAAAAATATTGTTGGGACTTACACATGGTTAGTGGCCCAAAGGGAATGTTATGGTTTATGTTCGCTCTAAGCTCACATGAGTCATACTCGGTGTGAGAAACAAGAGGTAATAACAACCTTAACGATGCACAGTTTAATGTCATGTAATACATAAAAAAGGGACTATGCAGTTTAAAGTCTTGCAGTTAGGACTATTGGTGCTGCATAGTTTAGTGTCATGTAGCAGGGACAAAATATAGTTTAATGTCATTTCGGACAAAAAGGGTGACTGTGTAGTTTAATGTCATGCAATAAGGACAAAAGAGTGTACCATTTTAACGTCATGTCGGACGAAAGTGCGGATAGTTTAAGGTCATATGCATGGACCGTGGATGGTGCAGTTTAATTTCATGCTGGACCTTTGATGATTATATAGTTTAACGTCTTTTCGGACATGATGGACTTTTATACAGTTTAGCATCATGTAGTTTAGGACGTCACAGTTTAACGTCTTGCTGGACATAAGGGATTTGCAAATAGTTTATGGTCATATACATGGACCAGGGATAATGCAGTTTAAGGTCATGCTGGACGGTTTATGGAACTTTTTCACAGTTTAATGTCGTGTGGGACGAAGTTGCAGTTTAAAGTCATAATGGACCATTGCTGTATAGTTTAACGTCATATAGCAAGGACGAACTGGTGCTGTACAGTTTAAAGTCATGTAGCTAGGACTAAGGTGAACCAATATGAGGATATCAGTTCTGGGGACTTTTTTACAGTTTATCGTCATGCTGGACGTTGGAAGTGCCACACAGTTTAATGTCATGTTGCTAGGACATAATATAGTTTAATGTCATCTCGGACAAAATATAGTTTAATGTCATCTCGGAAAAAATATAGGATCTTCTGTACAGTTTAATGTCATGTAGATAGGACATAATAACAGTTTAATGTCATGTAGGACAAAATATAGTTTCTTCTGTACAGTTTAATGTCATGTAGATAGGACATAATAACAGTTTAATGTCATGTAGGAAAAAATATAGTTTAATGTCATCTCGGACAAAAAGGAACCAATGTGATTGTTTTGGATCTGGGAACAATATTTTGTGTTTATACAAAATACTTCTTCAGAAATCTGGCATTAGTTGGAGTCGTGATGTGTTCTCCATCCATTGAGATTAGAGAATATGCTCCATTGGAGTAGACCTTATGTATTGAATAAGGTCCTTCCCATTTTGGTTCAAGCTTGGGAGGCTTCTTTCCTAGTATCATTGGTGCTCTGAGAACCAATACCAATTCTCTCTGAATGAATGAACGAAGACGAACTTTTTTGTTAAAAGCTCGTGCTATCCGATTCTGATAGATTTCCAAGTGGTGCAAAGTGCACAATCTTTTCTCATCTAACTGTTCCAATTCATTCAACCGCTTATGGGATTGCTCATCTGTTGATAACTGATCACAAATGGCTATTCTGAGTGAGGGAAATTGAACTTCAATTGGCAAGACTGCTTCTGTTCCATATACCAATGAATATGGAGTAGACCGCGTTGCATTGCGAGTGGTAGTCCGATAAGCCCATAAAGCATGAAAGAGTTTATCAGGACATGACCTCTTATCTTTATCCACCATATTTTGCAGTATATTTGAAAGAGTCTTGTTGAAGGCCTCTATCTGGCCATTAGCCGCTGCATGATATCGAGATGAATGGTTGGACTTAATATTGTATTCTTGATACAATTTCTTTACCTCAGAAGAACAGAAGTTGGTGTCGTTGTCCATCAATATGGTATGAGGGACACCAAATATAGTAATGATGTTAGACTTGATGAAGCTAACAATGCATTTAGAACTGACTTCTTTGAGAGGTACTGCCTCTGCCCATTTGGAAAAGAAATCAGTAGCAGTAAGAATGTACTTAAACTGCTTAGCCGTAGCTGAAGGGTAAGGTCCCACCACATCCATTCCCCATGTGGAAAATGACCATGAGTATTTAGCTGTATGAAGCAACTCTGGAGGTTGATGAATGAAGTTGGAATATACTTGGCATGAATGACACTTCTTTGTGAAATTAACACAATATTGTATCATTGAAGGCCAGAAGTATCCAAGCCTTCAAATTTGATCAGACAGTCTATGTCCAGACTGGTGGGCACCACAGACTCCTGCATGCACTTCTTTTATGACAGCCATTGTCTCTTCACCATCAATACATCTGAAGAGAACTCCATCAAAACCACGTTTGTAGAGAATTTTCTCGAGGTGGTTTGGGCCATCATAAAGAGTAAAATTGACCACACGTCGCCGAATTTGTTCTTTCTCGGCTCTATCAGGTGGAAGTGTTCCATTTTGAAGGTATTCCCTGATAGGTGACATACATCCTGTAGTATGACCATACGGTTCAGGAATGGGACTAATTTAATTAATTTCCTCTGTTCTGACTTGAACATAAGGTGAAATTGCACGACGGTGGGCAATACAGATGGTTGTCTCGTCCCGATTTGGATCTGCTAAAGCTGTGGCTATATTAGCCAGTGCATCAGCTTGAGCATTTTGTGATCTTGGGACATAAGAAAATGTCGGTTCTGAAGGGAATTCCAACATTAACTCTCTGACGTAATCATACAAAGGTATTAATTCTTCTTTTCTGATGGCATAATCCCCATTGACTTGTTTGATTACCAGGTCTGAATCACCTTTCACATTTAAGTGATTCACTTGTGCTTGAAGCGCTAACTCCAAGCCTGTAATGATAGCTTGGTATTCATCTTCATTATTGGTACCACCTTCCCACAACAAAAAGGAATAAGGTAACACTGCCTTATCTGGAGAAATGAGCACAATTCCTAAACCAACTTTGTTGAATTTAGGATTTTCCATTTTCTTCCCTGTTGGACTTCTAGAAGCACCATCAAAATACATTTCCCATGTTTGAGGACTCTCTTGAATAGAGAAAACTTCCTCATCAGGGAGTTCGATATCTGAATATGTGTCTTCTACTGAAGGATGTTCAGCCAGGAAATCAGCCAGAGCTTGGCCCTTAATTTCCTTTTGAGACACATACTGAATGTCGAACTGCTGTAGAATAACCGCACACCTTGCCAGACGTCCTGTAAGCATTGGACGACTAAGGATGAATTTGAGTGGATTATTACAAGATACCAATTGGACCTCGTGATGTTGCAGGTAGTGTCTCAGTTTTTGAACTGCAAAGATTAATGCTAGGCAGCACTTTTCAATACTTGAATACCGGGTTTCTGCTTCAAGCATAGTTCTACTGAGATAGTAGAGACTATTTTCATTCCCAGTATCATTCTTTTGAGCGAGAAAGGCACCCAATGATCGCTCTAAAGCTGTCACATAGAGGATAAGAGGTCTACCCTCAACAGGTGGCATGAGTACTGGTGGACTCAAGAGGTATTTCTTGAGAACATCAAATGCTTCTTGACATTCTTCAGTCCACTGGTAAGTGACTCCTTTCTTCAATAATTTGGTAAAGGGTAAACTTTTTCCTGCCAAATTGGCGATGAAACGCCGAATATAGGCTAAGTGTCCTTGAAGTCCTATTAATTCTTTCAAATTACGAGGAGGTGACATACCAAGGATTGATTTGGTCTTCTCAGGATCGACATCAATA
Organism: Viscum album; assembly: GCA_963277665.1. Taxonomy (NCBI): domain Eukaryota; kingdom Viridiplantae; phylum Streptophyta; class Magnoliopsida; order Santalales; family Viscaceae; genus Viscum; species Viscum album. The sequence goes on from OY728166.1 coordinate 1,210,181,164, forward strand.
CCACGATGGCGTACAACAAAGCCGAGGAATTTTCCTGAGGTTACCCCAAAAGTACATTTTAAGGGGTTCATCTTTAAATTATGTTGTCGAAGCTTGTTGAATATGAATTCCAAATCAGCCAAGTGATCAAAACGTTGTTTGGATTTAACCACCAAATCATCTACATAGCATTCAACAAATTTCCCTAAAAGAGGTTTGAAGATACGATGCATGGCGCGTTGATATGTTGCACCTGCATTCTTTAAACCAAAGGGAATTACCCGGTAACAAAACACACCTTGAGGAGCTCTGAAGGCTGTATATTCCTCATCTTCTGGGGCCATTCGGATCTGATTATATCCAGAATATCCATCCATGAAAGAAAGTACTTCATAGCCAGCCGTCACATCAATTAAGAGTTCTGTAATCGGAACTGGGAAATCATCTTTAGGACAATACCGATTAAGATATCTGAAATCGATGCAAACCCTAATTTGTCCGTTCTTCTTCTTTACAGGGACAATATTATCCAACCACTTGGGATATTGAACTTCTCTGACGAAGTTAGCTTTGATAAGCTTATCTACTTCAGCCTCGATTTTGGAAGCATAGGTTGGGTGTGTTCTTCTCGCGGCTTGCTTGAATCCTCGATGTTCTTTTGGCAAACCCAAATGATGGGTGGCAACATCAGGATCAAGACCAGACATCTCTGTATAATTCCAAGAAAAAATATCTTTATTTTGCTTTAGAAAAGAAATATACATCTCTTGCTCTTCAAGGGTCATGGCCGCACTAATTAAAGTGGGGCGTGGATCTTTCTCTGTACCCAGATTTACTTCTCTGAGTTCATCCACAGTGGTAGAGATGCCCTCTTCAAATCCTGGAGGAGCATCTCTAAGATATTCCTCTTCCTCTTCATCATGTGTTATTTCTTCCGTTTCTACTTGCAAAGTAGATGAAAAAAACGAAATTCTCATGATCATAAGAGATGTCAAAATTTTCACATTTTGAAGAAGAAGCTTCCATTTCCGACCCTATTGATGATAAAGGGTCTTCTTTGGGAAATAAAGAGGAGATGATGGATTGAGAATCGACATCAATATTCACCTCTGGTGTTGCTATAACTTCTTCTGGCCTGATTAGCGAAGTATAGACTTGTTGGATTTCAGCAGACGAAATGAAAACGTCACCACTTATGCTTTCATCACTGCTTGGTAAGTTAACAATTTCTCCCATGTTGTCTGGCGCGATTTCCGTAATTGACATTATGGATCTTTCCATAAGAGTATTTTGATTTGGGCCTATTTTGTCAATTTGACTGATAGGTAACACATAATCTGTACTCACATGTGAAAATGGATTTATTGGAATTTTTGTCAAACCATATGGAGCATTAACTTTGGTAATTTCCTTCATTGTAGATTTTTCTCTTCCCTTCATGTGATAAAATTCCGCCTCAATGTATTGAGACTCACATGTCTTGAACGGGGCCTTATCACCATACAATGTTCCAACTTGACCATCGAAACAATATTTGAGACATTGATGGTATGATGACGGAATAGCTGCATGCTGATGTAGCCAAGGTCTTCCAAGAAAGATATTGAAAGCTGAGTCTTGATCAACAATCATGAAATCCGAATTTGAAACAAGATCTCCAAACTGAGTTCTGAGCGTAACTTCTCCCAGTGGTTCTTGTTCATTTTTATCATATCCTTGTAACATCATGGTAGAAGGAGATAAATCAGATTCCGTGAGGCCCAATCGACGAAGTGTGCGAATGGGCATGAGGTTGACTCCTGAACCATTGTCAATGAAAGCTCTTCGAACATCTATACCATTGACTTTTCCAGATAAGTACAAAGGTTTTATGTGCCCATGCACAACATCATCTTCATCTTTATCAGTAAAAGATATCACTGCATGGCATTCTGCAGGATTATTCTCTATGTGATAGATTTCAGCTGCAGGAATTTCAGCTTCAAACTCCTGAGGACTTGACAAAGCTTCGATGAGTGCTTCCCGAAAATCTTTTGACAGATTCAAATCATCCAAAATTGATAACTTGGATGGTACTTGGGCCAAGTGTTTCAATATATCATACTTTTGATCTAAAGGTCTGCGTTTCCCAATAGGAATATGCGGTTTAGCAGGTACCTTGGAAGCAGATGCTTTGGAAGCTAATGCATCTTGTATTGAAGTTGGCAACATCCTTGGTTTTGGAAGATTAGACTGATTAGATCCATTTACTTGCTGAGATAAAGAAGATGGAACTTTTAATCGGTCTTCCAAAATAACTGTGCCGAAACTGAGTTGGCCATTGGCAGAAGAACTTGCTTGTTCTTTTTGAGCTCGCTGAAGGGATCTACCACGAGTTTCTGCTGCATATACAGTGCTAGCAGGGGTAGAATTAGAGTAGTGGCTTCGGAAAGATCCACGCCTTCCCCTATATCCTGAACCTCTAGAACTTCCTCGGGTTCCCTTATTTGATACAGGGAATTCAGGCTCATCAAGACTGGAATATGAATCTGTTAATTGAATCATATTAACAGAACCAAAGATTAACTCTTCGTCTGATAAAGACTCTGCCTGGTTAGCCTGTTTAGGCTGTGCCGTTTGGTGGGACGGTGCCCGTGGCTTCGAAGTAGATGGCATGAAATCTGCCAGAGTCAAAGACAATTTAGGCTTTGATACATACTCATCTTCTCCTGATTCCTCCTTCTTCTTTGAATTGCGCTGCCCTTTTGAGGATTTGTCTTTTGATGGAGGCTTTACTGCAGCTTTTGTAGGAGACACAATTGGCTTCTTCAATTGTGTTCGCAAAATGGAATGGGTCTGATTGATTGTCTTTCTGACCATCCAATCATCATATTTTTTTGCTGTTTTACTTTTGACTTCCTGCCACTCGCCTCCTTCCTCTGGATCTATAGCGGTAATACACGCTACATGAGATGAAGAACCCTTCAATTTGACTTGTCCTAAGTCGACCATCTTTTGTAGGAGGTCTTTAAAGACAAAACACTCCTGGATGGGATGCCCCAACATTTGATGAAAGGGACAATAATTGGGACGGTCTTCATCTCCTTCCTTGTTTGGCCTCTTCAGCACTGGTAATTGAACCAAATTATTTTCCAGAGCTGAAATGAAGTAACCAGGAACTTGCTCACTTCGGAAAGAGTAAGTTTTACTATTCATATCCTCAAATTGTTTTCGTCGTTGATCTTTTTGATCATTTGGACGAAACAGCCTTTGTTGTTGGCTTTCAGGAGGTGGAGCCCTTCGAGAAGATGAAGTTTTTGAAGTAGAAATAGGTACAGGTGCTTGTTTAAGCATAATTGTAGCAGTTTCTGCTTTACCCATTCTTCTTCCTGGAGCTGATGGAATTACACGAGATTTAACCTTAGCCTATATAAGGGAATCCTCAATCCGTTGAGCGATTGAAGTAAGGTCTCGAAACCCTCCTGTGTATTTCACAGGGATCAATGCCGTGCGTAATTTGTCATGCAAATTTGCCACACAGATTGGCAATAATTCCTCCTGAGGGAGTGCTAAACTCAAGGAATACGTTAATCCCTTCCAACGAGCAATGAAATCAGAGACTCTTTCATTCTCCCTTTGCTTGCAGTATGTAAGATCGAAAACTGTCGTTTTTGGCAAAGTTGAGCTAAACTGAAGAAGGAATTTTTGACGAAGATCCTCCCATCCGATGACTGACCGGGATTGCAAGATTGTATACCAGACAAAAGCTGGTCCTTGCAAGGTTCGCACGAAGCATCTGAGTTTCACTGCTTCTTGCTGCTCTGGAGTTCCCATCATAGGATCACAACAAGACACGTAATGCATCAAATGTTGTTCAGGGTCACCTGATCCATTGAAAGTAGGGAAAACAGGGTTTCCAAAACTGGATGGAGGAGAAATTGAATCTACCCATTCAGGGTAAACTTTCTTTTCAGGTTGAACTTGCGCCCGTTTCCCTTCCATAGTTTCTAACCGAGCTGTTAATGACTCAATAGTAGTTATTAACTTTTGAGAAACGTCAGGTTGAACTTGGTTTTGGGTAGGTGCAATGAATGGAGATTGGACAGACGTGGTGGTTGGTGCTGCAACTAATGGTAGTGCTTCCAACCGTTGTTGCGTTTGACCCGTAGGATTAGACCTCTGAGGGTGTACTGATAAAGGAGGATATTCTTGATCCATCTCAGTAGTTACAACAAATTCCTTCGGCTGTCGGACTTCAGAATTCTTAAGAAGAAGACTACTCTGAAGTAGTTCTGCATTTAACCTTCTTAATTCTTTCATTTCTTCCTCCTGTTGTGCAAACCTTTGCTCTAATGAGAGCGATTGACCTCCTTCAGAGGAAGGGTGAGAAGTAACCTGATTCTTTCCTTTCCCCTTATTGGATCCTTTTCGGAGAGGGGGAAGTGGGTTACTTGAAGGAATACCCAGATTTTGGGTAAGCCTTTGATTACGTGTGCGCACACCTTCTTCATTTAGGTCTGTGTGCGCAACTTCTTGAGCAGGAACCTCTTCGTCTGATCCTTCTGATTGAGCCTCATCTGGTGAATCAGCAGCAACGGCATTGATGACATTAATGGATGCATATTGCATGGAATCCTTTCTATCAGCATTTCTGTGATATTGTCTCCTTCCATGTCCATGATGAGACATGGCATTCCGTTGACTTGATCCCTCAGGAATTTCTTGGAGAACCGTCACTTGGAGAGAATCTCCTGACAGCTTGGCTCTTCGTTCCTCTTGAGGCTTATTCCCTAATCGAGAGAATACTGACTTTCTCTGAGGAAGGGATTGAAGATTTGAAAAAGTCCCCAGTCTGGTGGACTGGGGATGTTCCTGCTGCTTCCGCTCAACTCCTCGAATCCCATTTGTTGACTCTGAGGGTTGGGTTAGAGAAGTCCCCAGTCTGTTAAGCTGGGGTGTCTCTTGACATGCTATGTCTGAGATCTTCTTTAAATCTCTCTTGATCTTGCGAATTTTAGTTCGGAAATTAGCTGGATGCATTAACCTGTATCCACTTTTATCACCTGGTTCAACAGATCGTTGGATGATTTCCGAAACTTCTGTCATTTGATGACGTGTTTGCTCCAGACGAGAGGCTTGTGCAATATTCTCGCCTACTTGATGTAGGAGAAATTCAACAACTTGTTCTCTATATACTTGATTTTGAGAGGAACTAGTTGAAGCTTGTTCTTGAGCAAGCTTTTGATTATGAACAAAACCCATTGACTGTGGCCGACCATGGGCAATAACATTGCATGAGACCATTTTCGGTGGGCTTTGCTGACCGGAAAGCACTGTGAAATGTAGTGCTCCGTGAACACCCCATCCTCTGATATGAACATCAGATGGAGCATTGGCAATTAACTGACGCAATCTTCTTAGTGCGCCAAGGCATGAACATTGAAGGGTTCTCTGTTGCTTTTTAGCCTTCGGATACCGAGAGACTGATAGAGATGCCAAATCAATCTGACGTTGTAGCCCTTGTATTATCTTAAGATGATTTTCATATTCATCGTAAGATAATACCTTCTTCTTTAATTGACAAAGAGTTTTCCATATGTTGAGACGAATATCATGGATTCCATCATCCGTCAACATCTTTGGAATGCCGTACTGGGAGTCAGCCAAAGGCCAAAACATGACTGGTACTTCACCTTTTTCCAGTTTTTTCCTCATGTTCATCATTTCCTCTTTATCATTAAATGAAGATTCTTCTACCTGTTTGGACCAGAGTTGGTGTTTCCTTGTTGCTTTATCGGATTCAACAAGATTGGTAGAGAAATCACTATTCATGCTGGAAGATGAATGACCCAGGGATGGTTCGGAGAATAACCTGAACCCCAGGCTATCTTCTGATGGAGAAAGAGTTTCACCTGCCGATAGTAAAGCATCAGACATGACTGGTTTTACGTTTGTAAGTGCCTCGAGATAGGAGGGCTTTCTCGTCACTACATTGCCTTATGAAGAATTTTCGAGACAACGTGAATCACTACTGCGGAGAGTACTTTCGCAGCGAAGTTCATCACCATGAGGAGGACCGTCATGATGGGTTACAACAAAAGATGAAATCTCTTGCTCCTTGGTCTTCTGACCACACAGAGGGTTCCTGTGGCTCTCATATGAAGAAGAAACTTCAAGATTGAACGAATTTTCATGAAGCAAGTCTTCATGAAGAAGTGTCTGTTGAAGACCTTCAGAATTAATGTTCCCGTTATTGGGAACTGAGGGAGTAGAATCTTGAATTCCGACAGATAAATGTTTGAGGGCTTCAAGAACTCTAGCATCGAGCAAGGCTTGGTTACATATTGGCCTTTGATCTCCTGATTGTGCTGGGAAGATCTTTTTCTTAGATGCCTTCTTACTCACTTTAGAAACCACTTGATGACGAAAGTGATTGCTCTGAGCAGGTGTATGTGCCTAATCAGGAAAGATGGTCAGGTTAGGCTGACGATCTCCACTCAAATCAGGTGTATGTGCCTGACTTGGTTGTCCGTATGATATGGGGGAGTATGCCCCATAACCCTCTTGGACTGGAACAGATGTGTGTGTCTGTTCCGGAGTGAATCGTTGATGTGTCACTCCATTTCTAGGGATAGATTTATGTGTCTGTCCCTGAGATGATGCTGAAGCTGTTATGATATCCTGGCAAGCATCCAGAATATTAGCAGGAATTTGCTTCTGCTCTTTCACCATTGAAAAAATATGTTTGGTGACTTCAGCCGCCAGAACGGGGATATACGTCCATTCCGGGCTTGGAGTAGGTGTATGTGCCTGCTCCTGTCCTCCTTTTCCTGTCAGTGAATCCTGACAGTACTCAAGTATGGAGGCAGAGAGTTGAGTCTGCCTCCTGTTTGTTGTCGGGACTTTCCGACTGACTTCTCCGTGCGCTACCAAGCGAGACTGTTGGTAGGCTTGATTAGTATTAGCAGGTGTATGTGCCTGCTGATTACACTTCGCCAAACGCGGTTGACGAGATCCATCATATGTAGTCAGACGAGCCTGCTGACTAACTGGTGATGTATAAGCAGGTGTATGTTCCTGCCTATGGTACTCCGCCGGAATTGCCTGGCGGGATAGGCTTGATGCTGCCAGACGAGTCTGCTGGACAGCGGAATTAAAACGGACAGGTGTGTATGCCTGCTCGTTGTTTGCCACCAAGTTAGGTTGGTGGACTTCTCCAGAGATGGCAGGGATGACAACCTGCTTATTATTAACCGGATTCCGTCTCTGGCGGTTCATCTTGCCTACTCGGGTTCGAGGAACCTGAGCTGAATGCCTGGAGTCGGTACCCTCATCATGTTGAGGGCGCACTACCGCACGAGTCTGGCGGCGATTGTTGATGGGAGCCCTCGGGAAGGACTCCTGTCTTTTTGAACTAAGGCCCTGAGGGACCTGCTCATTCACTTCCTCAGAGTAAGGGAGTGAATGGAAATTGCGTTCCGGGGATAACGACCCGAAACGGTTGGAGACGGTAGTCAGCACCGCCTGCTTCTTGATTGCTGGCCGCCGTTGTTCGGACGACCAGGTAGAGTTGTTAACTTGGAGGGCTTGATGAGTGGCCTCCAGAGTTGGGATAGTACCGTTGCGATGGTACTCCTTAACCAGTGCATTAGAAACCCAGCGTTGAAGACGCTGAGTTGGTGATGTCATCCTCAGAGCGGATGACGTTCCAGCAGGAGTAGCAGCATTGGTTTTCACAGCAGCAGACCTCATAGTAGAGGTGTTCACAGCAGTAGTATTCACAGGGGTGAATTTAAGGAAATCCATTTTGCAGAAGATCTTGAGAAAAGAGTGCCTTTTCCATGTAACAGACATAATCAAGATGAATCCGGCCACTGCATCTTTTGGATGAGCACATGTCAATGATTTCTTTGTTGGCCCAAGGGGCCTAACAAATAAGAAGAACATCACTTTAACTTGGTTAAGGATTCACGTCGGGTTCACCATTTTTGTTTCGCATGGAATCCGGGGATGACCTCCTGGACGGGAGATTCAAACGTTCCGATCGGTTTCTAACGGGTTTGTTCGTAGAACCGGAAACATCCAATGATTCCACATCCGTTTGGACCTACTTTCCAAAGGCAGGCGCTCATTAGCTTGTGGACTAATGAGACTTAGGAATTTGCATTGGTCGAGAGGATGGGAGGTCGGACTCATCACACCTTTTTGAGGGGAATTATTGTCTACTCCGGGAATCTCTTTATAGATTTAAGTTATGTTCGTGAATCCTTATTATATTACCAAGTATAAAATGAGCTTTCCTTTAGTTTTAACAATCAATGATTAAATATGAAAGAAATTTAGAGAATCTTTTATATGTATTCGAGGTTCTTCATCAATAGAGAATCATCTATATCTGTTTAGATATTCTTGGTCAATGGTATCCTTCAAAAATTTATATAAAAGTCTCTTGGTCATTATGATGACCAGGCTGGTTTTAAAGCCACTCAGTGGGGCACTTGAAGTTTATCGTCATTCAGAAGGACAGAGATTATTTCAAAGTTGGGATCGAACCCATAAATGGGCTACCTACGTATCCTTTGTTTTGGAAAAGGAATCAGAACCCATGTAGTTCGAGAAATGGAGTATGATGTTTATGATTGATGGCTCAAAGATGAATGTCATAATTACTTTTACACTCTATGCTCACGTGAGTCATGCTCGGTGTGAGAAACAAGAGGTATTGGTAAAATTTAGACAATTGTGCCATGAAAGATGCAATCATAAGAATTTGTTTGGGGCTTATGTATGGATGACTGCCCAGATAGATGAAGGTTTAGGATTTACTTTTAGGGAGAAAATCCATGAACAGGGTCCATAAAGTTATATGTGCTTCATGGAGATTTGAATACTCTAATCTTGGGGCTTACTCCTAAGGAGGATTCCCAAGTTAGGAGGGGACTTATGATTGGGTTTTACTCCTGAAAAGGAAACCCAAATCAAAGGTAAATTATGACTGGTTAAGAGAAATTTAAGGGGACTTGGGGCTTATTCCTGAAAAGGAGACCCAAGGTTATGACTGAGTCTTATTCCTGAAAAGGAGACCCAGGTTAGGGGACTTGGGGCTTATTCTTTAAAAGGAAGCCCAAGGTTATGACTGAGTCTTATTCCTAAAAAAGGAGACCCAGGTTAGGGATTAAGGTTTGGGGCTTACTCCTGAGGAGGATGCCCATATTTGAGGTTGGGGCTTATTCCTAAGAAAGATGCCCAAGATTAGAGGACTTGATTGAGGATTACTCCTGAGGAGGATGCCCAAGTTTGAGGTTGGGGCTTATTCCTAAGAAAGATGCCCAAGATTAGAGGACTTGATTGGGGCTTACTCCTGAGGAGGATTCCCAAGATTGGGAACTTTAAGAATTTGGGGCTTACTCCTGAGGAAGATGCCCAGATTAAAAGGTTTTATAACTGGGGATTATTCCTGAAAAGGAGACCCAGGTTAGGATTCTCTCATCTTAAAAGATGCGGTTGAATGAATGAACTCTCCGTATTTTAGTGACATAAGGATATTTAAATCACTAGACTTTGAGAGAGATTCCACAGAATTCCTTTCAGATAAGAAAGTCAAATCAAGAAATCATGCCATAAATGGCTTTGAAGAGTGTCTTGAAGACTGAATCTTGAAAAGAAAAGGTGTGATGGATTAAGAGGGGTAAAAATGGGCAAGATGGGCACCCAAAAAGATAGAGGCGCTCAAGTCTTGCAAGGCGCGCAAGTCTTCCGTGGGCGCGCAAGTATGGTCGCGCAGGTATACCTGCGCGACACATGGTATACTTGCGCGATTTTCAACCAGCATTGAAATACTTGAGCGACTCTTTTTTAAACCCTTTATAATTTTCTTGAGGTTCTTCCAGAAAAGGGACGCGCAAGTTATATTGAAGGAAATAAGTCGGCGTGCAAGTGTTTGATAAGTTTCAACACTTAGGCCTTCCTTCTTCTCTTTAAATCTTCCGTTCTAGGTAAGAAATTACCTTAGAAGTGTTACGGAAGCTTTGAGAAGAGACTTGGGCGTCGGGAGCTTCAATCCGAGTTTCTAGAAAAAGATCCTCTCGAATGGGGGGCCCACAGGGTCTATTTATAGGCAAAAGAAGACCCTGGGCGGTTACCGGGCGGTTATCACTTAGGTCGTGCAAGTCACTTGCACGACCATAAGGCGTCGCGCAAGTACTTGCACGACCACTAGGCGGCGCGCAAGTGTACTTGCGCGACCATGAGGGAACTTGCACGACCTATGGGAAATGTTCTCCTTGTTCATCCCTTTGTCGATTTTTGATGTTTCTTCAAAGGATGAATCACTTTATGCTTAGATATTTCCCTTTTCCGATCTTTAGATTCTGTGACGAAAGGAGCGTCAACAGTATTATAAAGAAAATGTTAGTTGTACAAATGATGTCATGCAGTTTAACGCCATGCGACAAGGATGAAGATGCTACACACTTTAATATCATGCAGCATGGATGTTTATGGTTGTTATGTAGTTTAATGTCTTTCAACTAGGACATGGGGGTTGTTCAGTTTTAAGTCTTGTAGCAAGGACATTGTATTGTGCAGTTTAAAGTCTTACAATGAGGATGTTGTACTGTGCAGTTTAAAGTCTTGAATTGAGGACTATGGTGTATAATTACACAAAGTATTTATTCAAGAATCTCACATTGGTTGGAGTTTTAATGAGCTATCTACCCATTGATATTAAGTCATATGCTCCATTTGAATAAACCTTATGTATGGAATAAGGTCCTTCCCACTTTAGATCCAGTTTTGGAGGTTTCTTTCCTGGTATCATTGGAGTCCTAAGGACCAATACAAATTCTCTTTGAAGGAATGAATGAAGGTGAACTTTCTTATTAAAGGCTCACACTATTCTGTTCTGATAGACTTCTAGATGATGCAAAGCATGCAATCTTTTATCTTCTAATCATTCCAACTCATTGAACCTTTTCTGAGATCTTTAATCTGTAGACAACTGATCACAGATTGCAACCCTAAGTGAAGGTAATTGTATTTCAATTGTAAAAACCGCTTCGGTTCCATATACCAATGAATAAGGAGTTTCTTGGGTAGAAGTACGAGTAGTTGTCCGATAACCCCATAAAGCTTTTAAAAGTTTATCAGGCCATGAATTCTTATATTTATCCAAAATATTATGGAGTATATTTTATAGAGTCTTATTTAAGGCCTCTATCTGTCCATTATCCGCTACATGATAGTGAGATGAATGGTTAGACTTGATATTATATTCCTCATATAACTTTTTTACTTCATCATAACAAAAATTGGTTTCATTGTATGTCAAAACAGTATGAGGGACACCAAATCTGGTGATAATATTCATTTTGAAAAAACTAACAATTCTTCTGGCTATGATATCCTTAAGAGTTATTACTTTGGCCTATTTAGAGAAGAAGTCAGTAGTAGTGAGAATATACTTGAACTGCTTATCTGTGGCTGGAGGAGAAGGTCCTACTACATCCATTCCCCATGTGGAAAATGGCCATGAGTATTTATATATGTAGCAACTCCGGGGGTTGATGAATGTAGTTGGAATTCACTTGACATGGAATAAATTTTCTAGTGAAATTTGTAAAATCCTATATCATTGAAGGCCAAAAGTATCAAATCCTTCAGATCTGATCAAAGAGTTTGTGTCCAAATTGGTTGTCACCACAGGTTCCTGAATGTACTTCTTTCATGACAGTTACGGTCTCTTCTCCATCAACACATTTGAAGATAATTCCTTCAAATCCTCGCTTGTAAAGGATATTTTGGTGTTTTGGACTATCATAAAGAGTAAAATTGGACGCTCGTCATCGGATCTATTATTTCTTAGCCCTGTTTGGTGGAAGTACCACATTTTGAATATATTCCTTAATGGATGTTCTCCATCCCGTAGTATGACCATATGGTTCATATTTAGGGAAAATTTCATTAATTTCCTCCCTTTTGGTTTGAATAAAAGGTAATACCACACGACGATGGGTTATGCTGATAACTGTCTCATCCTGATTTGGATCTACCAAGGCTGTAGCTGCATTAGCCAATACATCTGCTTGGGCATTTTGTGATCGCGGGACATAGGACACTATTGGATCTGAGGGAAATTCATCCATTAACTCTCTAACATAATCACACAAAGGGATTAACTCTTCTTTTCTGATAGAGTATTCCCCATTGATTTGTTTGATTACTAATTTTGAAACACCTTTCACCTTTAAATGATTCATTTTTACCTGAAGTGCCAATTCCAAACCTGCGATAAGAGTTTGATACTCTGCTTCATTGTTGGTACCACCTTCTGATAATAGGAAAGAATAGGGAAATACTTCTTTTTCTAGGGAAATTAGGACAATTCCTAATCCAATCTTATTGAGTTTAGGGTTTTCTAGTATCTTCCTTGTTGGACTTCTAGATGCACCATCAAAATACATTTCCCATGTCTGGGAATTATCTTGAATAGAGAAGACCTCTTCATCAGGAAGTTCAGTATTAAACAATGTGTCTTCTGCAGATGGATACTCAGCAAGTAAATCAGCCGGAGCTTGGCCTTTTATTGCCTTTTGAGGCACAAACTGAATATAAAATTGTTTCAAAATAACCATCCACCGTGCTAGACGCCATATAATCATAGGATGACTAAGGATAAATTTTAGTGGGTTATTACGAGATATCAATTGGACCTCATGATGTTGCAAATAATGTCTCAATTTCTGAACTGCAAAGATTAATGCTAGGTAACACTTATCAATAGCTGAATACTGAGTTTTTGTATCAATCATAGTCTAACTGAGATATTAAAGGATGTTTTCATTGTCAACATCATTCTTTTGGGCGAGGAAGGCACCTAGTGATCACTCTAAAGCTGTCATATAGAGAATAAGTGGTCTTCCTTCAATAGGCGGAATCAATACTAGTGGACTCAAGAGATTTTTATTGAGGGTATAAAATACTTCTTGGAAATCTTCATTCCATTGGTAGGTAACTCCCTTATTCATTAATCTGGTGAAGGGAAAACACTTGCCTGTTAAATTGGCGATAAAGCACCGAATATAGGCCAAGTGTCATTGGAGTACCCTTAATTCTTTCAAATTTTGAGGAGGTTACATACCAAGGATTGATTTTTTTTCTCAAGATCAACTTTTATACCACTATGGCATACAATGAAGCCAAGAAACTTTCCCGAGGTTACCCCGAAAGCACATTTTAAGGGGTTTATCTTCAAATTCTGTTGCCGAAGTTTGTGAAATAGGGTTTCCAAATTATCCAAGTGATTGGACCGTTGTATGTATTTGACTACCAAATCATCCTCATAACATTTAACAAATTTCCCTAAGAAGGGTTTGAATATATGGTGCATGGCACGTTGGTATGTTGGGCCTGCATTCTTTAAGCCAAAGGGCATTACCCAATAGCAAAACACACCTTGGGGCACTCTAAAGGCTTCTGATTCTTCATCCTATGGGGCCATTCGAATCTAATTATACCCAGATTATACATCCATTAAGTAAATAGCTTCATAACTAGCTGTTGCATCAATTAGAATTTCTGTAATCGAAACTGGAAAATCATCCTTAGGACAATGCCTGTTAAGATCTCTGAAATCAATGCAAACCATAATTTTTCCATTCTTCTTTTTCACTGGGACAATATTGGCCATCCATTTGGGATATTGAACTACCCTGAAAAAGTTATCCTTTATAATCTTATCAACTTCAGCTTCAATTTTAGAGGCATGAGTTGGGTGTGTTCTCCTTGCTGCTTGCTTGAATCCACGATGTTCTTCTAGAAAACCCAAATGGTGGGTGGATACATCAGGATTAAGACCTAGCATTTCTATATAATTCCAAGAAAATATATCTCAATGTTTCTTTAAAAAGGAAGTATACACCTATTTCTTTTCAGAGGTCATGGTTTCACTAATTAAAGTGGGGCATGGATCTTCTTCTGTACCCAGATTTATTTCTCTAAGTTCATCCACGGTGGTAGAGACAGCTTATTCAAATATTGTAGGAGAATCCTCGAGATCTTCCTCTTCTTCCTCATTATGTGTTACCTCTTCTGTTTCTATTTTCATAATAGATGATAAGGCAATACTCCCAGAGTTAGGGGAGGATTCAGTATTCGAACATCCCAAAGAAAAGGCTACCCTATCTGACCAAACTGATGATGAAGGGTCTTTTTGTGGTAATAAAGAGGTATTGATGGATTGAAAATCAACATCTTTGTCTTCCCCTAGAATGATTACAATGTATTCTACTCTAATTGATAAAGTAGAGGCTTGTTGTATTTCAGAAGATGAAATGAAAACATCTCCATTCAGACTTCCATCATTTCTTTGTGTATCAATAATTTCTCTCATGTTGTCAGGATCAGTTTCCTCAATTGACATTATGGAAATTACTGGATGAGTGCATGGATTTGGCTTTACACTTTCAATTTGATTGATGGGTAGCATATAATCTATACTCAAATGCATGAATGGATTTTCTGGAATCTTTTCCAATCCATTTGGATCATTAACCCTAGTTATCTCCCTTGTTATAGGCTTCGTTCCTTTTTTGTGATAAAACTACGCCTCAATGTATTGAGACTCGCATGTTTTGAACGGAGCATTGTCACCATAAAATGTCCCAATTTGACCATTGAAACAATATTTCAGACATTGATGGTATGAAAAAGGTATGCCTGCATGTTGATGCAACCAAGGCCTTCCAAGAAGAATACTGAAGGTTGTGTCTTGATGAACAACCATGAAATTTGAATTAGAGACATGATCTCCAAACTAGGTTCTGAGTATAATTTCACCCAAAGGTTCTTGTTCGTTCTTGTCATATCCTTGCAACATTAAAGTGGAAGGAGATAAATCAGATTCAGTCAGGCCAAATCGACAGAGTGTACGAATGGGAATGAGGTTGACCCCAGACCCATTATCAATGAAGGATCGTCGAATATCTATGTCATTGACCATTCTAGACATATACAAAGGTCTTATATGCCCATTTACCACATGGTCTTCATCTTCATCTATAAAATATATGACTGCGTGAAATTCTGCAGAATCATTCTCTATATGGTAAACCTCAGCAGCATCAACTTCAGTATCAAATTCATGAGGACTTGACAAAACCTCAATGAGTTCCCCTCGAAAATCTTTTGATAGATTCAAAGCATCCAGAATTGACAAATTGGCTGGTACATGGGCCAACTGTTTTAATAAATCATAATTTTGATCCAACAGTCTATGTTTCCCAGCATGGAGATATGGTTTTGCAGGTGCTTTGGAAGTTGATGCTTCTATTGTAGATGTACTTTGTGTTTAAGTAGAAGTTGGAAATACTACTAGCTTTGGAAAATTAGATTGACTAGGTCTATTAATTTGCTGAGAAGAAGATGGTGTGGCTTCTAATCGGTCTTCCAAAATAATTATGTTAGATCTGAGCCTGTCTTTCATAGAATAAACTCCTTGTTCCCATTGAAGGTCCCTTCCATGAGTTTCTGCCGCGTATATGGTTCAATCATAGGTAGAGTTAAACTGATGGTTTCTAAAATTTCCACGTCTTCCTCTGTATCCTTGACCATGGCCCCTTACTCATGTTTCCCAATTAGGTATAAGGAATTATATCTCAACACAATTATAATCACCATTGGCATAAGGATCTATTAAATGGATAACATTAACATAACTAAAGATCAATTCTTCATCTAATAAAGATTCCTCTTGATAGGTTATTTCTGGTTATACCATTTGGCAGGGTGGTGCTCGTGCTTTTGAAACAAATGTCATAAAATCTACCGGGGTCAAGGATAATTTTTGCCTTGACATGATCTCGTCTTCTTCTAACTTCTATTTGTCCTTATGATCACTTTTATTCTTTGAGGAATGGCCCTTTGATGAAGATGGTTTTTCTGTGGCAGGAGTGGTGGAAGGCACAATTGGTTGTTTCAATTATGATCGTAAAATAGCATGAGTCTGGTTGATCATTTTCCTAATCATCCAATCATCATATTTTTGCACATTTTTACTTTTAACCTCTTTCCATTCTCCTTCTTCCTCTAGATTGGTAGCAGTAACACATGCTACTTGAGCTGATGAATTTTTCAATTTCACTTGTCCAGAGTCTACCATCTTTTTCAAAAGGTATTTAAAAACAAAGAACTCCTGAATAGGGTGTCCCAACATATGATTAAAGGGATAATAATTCAAACTACCTTCATCTCCATCTTTATTTGACTTCTTCGGCCTTGGAAACTGAACCAAATTGTTTTCCAAGGCTGAGATGGAATAACCAGGAACTTGCTTATTCCTGAAAGAATAAACTTTATTCTTTAATTCCTCAAACTATTTTCACCTTTGATCTCTTTGACCATCTTGATGAGGTGGTCAAATCTGTTGATACTCAGGAAGCGGAACCTTTCAGTATGATGAGGGTCTTGAAGTAGAATCAGGTACAGGTGCCTGTTTGAGTGTGACTGTAGCAGCTTCTGCCTTTCCCATTCTCCTTCCTGGAACTGATGGAATTACACAAGTTTTATCCTTAGTTTCTATAATAAAGTCTTCTATCTACTGAGCAATTGAAGTAAGGTATCAAAACCCTTCTACATATTTCACAGGGATCAATGGTGTGCGTAATTCATCATGCATAGTTTCCACACAGATTGCAAGAAACTCTTCTTGAGGGAGTGCTAAACTTAAGAAATATGTTAATCCCTCCCATCGAGTAATGAAATCTGAAACTCTTTCACTCTCTCTTTGTTTACAATTGGTAAGATCAAAAAAGTTCGTCTTTGGTAGTGTTGAGATAAATTGAAGAAGGAACTTCTGACGAAGATCTTCCCATCTAGTAATTGATCGAGATTGCAAACTTATATACTAAACAAAATTTTGTCCTTGTAATGACTTCACAAAACACCTAGTCTTAACTACTTCTTGTTGTTGAGAAGTTCCCATCATAGGATCACAATGAGAAAGAAAATGTGTTAATTGTTGTTCTGGATCTCCCGAACCATTAAAGATTGGGAATGTGGTATTAACAAAATTTGGTGGGGGAGGAATTGCATCCACCCATTTAGGGTAAGCTCCCTTTTCCAGTTGAACCGGTGCACTTCATTCCTCCATAGCTTCCAATCGAGTCGTTAATGCCTAAATTTTATTCATAAGCATTTGGGGAATATTCGGATGAGCTGGATTCTGTACAGGTATAGCAGCTGGAGTTTGAGCTGCTGCAACGATCAGTAAGACCACTAATGGTGGTGCTGATACCTAATTTGGATAACCCATAGGAACAGGTATATCAGGATGTATATGGTCCTGCCTTGATTGCATAACCAATGGAGGAAATTCATTATCCACATTTGAAGTAACTAAAAATCCCCTTTACTGCGGAGCTCCTACAGGATTTTCAAGTTGAGGACTTGTCTGGGGATTATTTCTAGCATAAATTTTGTTTCGAAGTAACTCTATATTGAGTCTTTTCAACTCCTTCATTTCTTATTCTTTCTGTGCAAATATCTATTCCAGCAAAAGAGATTTACCCTCTCCAGTGGAAAAGTGAGATGCAATCTGACTTTTTTCCTTTCCCCTTGTTAGATGCCTTTCGGAGAAGGGGGAGTTGGTTATTTGAAGGCATACCTAGATTCTGGGTAAGCCTCTGATTTCGAGTAAGAATAACTTCTTCATTTTCCTCAGTGTGTATCATATTATGGAAAAAAACTTCATCTTCTGATTCCCCTGAAATTTAATTATTTTCTGGAGGTTATTCTGCAATGGTATTGATAACATTCACCGATGCATAATCCATTGATGGCATTCGACCAGTGCTTCTGCTAGATCTTCTCCCTTTTTTCCTTTCACGAGACTCCATTCTCTTATATGAAAAATTCCTTGGAATTTTTTTGTGGACAATAACATTAAGGGAATGATTGGATAGTTCAGTTTTACGCTTTCCTTGTGACTTCTTCCCTAATCGGGAGAAAAATTACTTCCGTTGAGGAGGGAATTGTAGATATGAAAAAGCCCCAAACCTTGTAGGCTGGGGTTGATCCTGTTCTTCTTCTTAAAATCATTGAACATTGTTTAGTGATTTTGAAGGTGGAATTAACTGAGCCCCCATCCTGGAAAGATGAGGTGATTCATGAACCACTATAGTTGAAATTAGTGCAACCGATATTCTGATTTTTCGGATTTTGGTTCAGACATTAGCTAGGTGCATCATCCGATAATCACTCAAATTACCTGTTTCATAAGATCGTTGTTCTATTTCAGACATTTTCATTCTCTGACGCCTGACATCATCTAAACAGGATATCTTCCCAAGATTCTCAGAGGCTTGATTTAAAAGTAACTCAACAACTTCTTTTCTTTGGGCCTGATTTTGATGAGAACTGGTTAAGGCTTGTTAATGAGTGTACATTTGATTACATACAAAACCTATTGATTGGGGTCGGACGTGGGCAATAAAATTGCATGAAACCACTTTTGTCAGACTTTGCTGATTTTAGAGTGCAGTGAAATGCAATGTTTCATATACATCCCATCCTCTGATGTGAACACTAGATGGAGAATCAGAAATTAATTGGAGTAGCCTCTTTAGAGAATTGAGACATGCACACTTAAGGGTTCTCTACTGTTTTTCAACCCTTGGATGTTGGGAAACTGAAATAGATTCCAAGTCAATTTGGCAATGTAACCCTTCTATTACCTCTATATGATTTTGTTATTCATCATATGGTAATACTTTGGTTTTCAAATGAAGAAGAGTTTTCCATAAGTTGAGACGAATGTCAGGAATGAAATCTTCTATTATCAATTCTGGAATATCATACTGAGAATTTTCTAAAGGCCAGAACATGACTAGTATTTCTCCTTTAGCTAATTGTTTCCTCATGTTTAAAAAATCTTCATCATCTTTTACTAGAGGTTTCTTCATTTTGTATGACCAAAGCGGATGCTCCGTATTAGAAGAAAAATGTTCTAAGGGAGATTTGGAGAATTACCATTCCCTTGAGATTTCTTATGGTTGAGAAAGTGTTTCACCCGTAAATGACAAGATATCAGACATGATTGGCCTTGTGTTTGAAAGTGCCTTGAGATAGGAGGTCTTTCTTGTTGACACATTGTGAATCATGGAATTGTTTTGATAATGCGAGATACTGATGTAGAGAGGAATTTCGTAGTGAATTCCATCATGGGGAGGATCACCATGGTGGATTACAGCAAGGGATAAATCTTCTTTCTCCATGGTCTTCTGGCCACATGGAGGGTTTCTGTGGCTCTCATATAGAGATAGGAACTCTGGATTGATCAAATTTTCCTGAAGCAAGCCTTCATGATGAAGTTTCTGATGAGAAACTTCAGAATTACAACTACCACTCCCAAAATTTGGTAATGATAGGGTAGGATCTTGATCAGCAATAGATAAATATCTGAAAGCTTCAAGAACTCCAGCATTCACTACTGAAAAAATACCCTATACCAACAGTTTGGAACCGTTGGTATAGGCCTCCAAACCGTTGGTATAGCCTATACCAATAGTTTGGAGAACTGTGGGCAAGTAAGCCGTTGGTATAGGTCTATACCAACGGTTTTGAAAACTTTTGGTATAAGTAATATAAAAATCTATACTAATGGTTCTATAAAACCATTGGTATATGTATTTCAAAAAAAATCGGTGGGATTTGATCCCAGGACCTCTAGTTTATCTTTCAACGACCTAACCACTAACCTAACATGACTTTTGTGAACATAATTTCAAATATATATATATATATTATCATAATTATTTTAACTTTTTATTTATATAATGTTCTCGGTAAGAAGATTCGATAAAAATTAAAAGGACCTATACCAACGGTTATCAAAACCGTTGGTATAGGTCCTTTCATTCTGGGAGAAAAGTTGGTATATGGGGGACTTTTCCCAACGGTTTGGACAAACTGTTGGGAAATCCATAACCTTTCCCAATGGTTTGGCCAAACCGTTGGGAAAGTCATACCCTTTCCCAACGATTTTGACAAACTGTTGGGAAAAGTGACCTCAAAGTGGGATTTCCCAATGGGTTAGACAAACCATTGGGAAAGGGGACCTATACCAACGGTTTTTACAAACCATTGGTATAGAAGCATTGGTAAAGGTTAGATTTCCAATAGTGATTAAAAGGAACTAAATCACAGCTTGATTATTTATTTTCCAATAGTATTTGGTGAGACTTATTTTTGGACGTTCTCTTATACTTATTTGGGGCCACCTATTTGGAGAAGTGGTTATAATTGGTAGGTGTATGTGTCTGTCTTGAAGTAGTTACTGAAACAGACCGATTAACTCTAATTGGAAAGGGTGTATGTTCCCGATCCTATTGTCCGTATGAGATGGAGGGATATTCCTCATGACCCTGCTGGACTATAGCAGAGGTGTGTATCTACTCTGATATGGAATAATGATGTGTTATCCCATGTGTGGGGACTGATTTATGTGTTTGTTCCCCTGATACTACTGAAGTAGTTAAAATATCCTAGCATGCTTCCAAAATATGGGCAGGGATATGTGTCTGCCCTTTCACCATTGACAAGATGTGTTTTTTCACTTCAGTGGCCAGAACAGAAATATACGTCCATTCTATATCTGGAGTAGGTGTATATGCCTGCTCATGTCCTCCTTTTCCTATCAATGGTTATTGATAGTAATCATTCATAGGGGCGGAGAGTTGGGTCTACCCCAAATTTGTAGTCAGAGCTTTTTGACTAACTTCTCTAGGTGCTTCCAAACGAGACTGTTGGCAGGCTTGATGAACATTGGAAGGTGTATGTGCCTACTAGATGTTTCCTGTCAAGAATGGTTGATAAAATTCCTTCAATACTGGAAGATGATACTGCTTAAATAATTGGTGACTGTAGACAGGTGTATGTTTCTGTTTACCAATTACCACCATATTAGATGGGCGGACCTCTTTAAATGTAGTCAAACGAGCTTGATGACTGACTGATAACTTATGAGCAGGTGTATGTGCCTGTTCACAGTACTCCACCGGGTTTATCTAGTGGGATTGGTGGATTTCTGTCAGATGAGTCCGTTGAGTAGCAAAATTAGGACGAACTGGTGTGTGTGCCCACTCGTTATTTGCCATCAATTTAAATTGATGGACTTCTCCAGAGGAGGCAGAGGTGAGAACCTTCTACCTATTGACTGGTCGTCATCCCTAGCGGTTCTCCTTATGTGCTTGAGTCTGAGAGACTTAGGCCAAACGTCCAGAGGTAACACCCCTATCATATTGGGGGTACACTACCGCATGATTCTGGCGGCGATTGATAATGGGAGTCCTCAAGAAGGACTCCTGCATTCTTGAATTGAGGTCTTGAGTGACCTCTTGATCCACCTCCCTATAGTACGTGTGGGACTGGTTGTTGCATTCCGGGGATAAAGACCTAAAATAGTTGGAAACGGTGGTTGGAACCGTTTTCTTCTTGATCATTGGTGGTCGTTGTCCAGATGATCGAGGATTGTTGTTGACCTGGAGGGCATGTCGAGCAGCCTCCAAAGTTGGGATTGTACCATGCTAGTGATATTCCTTTACTAGCACATTAGATACCCAGTGTTGAAGGCACTGGGTTGGTGATAACATCCTTCCTGTGGATAGAGATCTAGCCTGAGCAGTAGTAGGGAAGTTCACAGATGTTGTCTTGGAGAAATCCATTCTTTGGATTGAAGGGAATTATATGGAAAACTGAGAACAAAAACAAGCTTTATTAAATTGACATCTTTTCATATGGATATATGCATTATTAATTCTGTTTTATGGCCTTCCTTTATCAATTGATAGGGGCCTAACATGTGCGTAACATTATTAACTTGGTAAAGGATTCACGTCGGGTTCACCATTTTTGTTTCGTAGTTCCTTGAAACATGTATCCTAATGTTAAGAATCACTGTTTTCAGGTAATTTCCATTAGATTTATTCATTGAACTGGAAACTTTCAATAGTTATTTATCCAAAGAGGACCTACTTTCTAAAGGCAGGCGTTCATTAAGTTTTGAACTTTATGATACTTAAGAACGTGCATTGGTTGAGAGGATGGGAGGTCGGACTCATCACACCCTTTTGAGGGGAATTATTGTATACTCTGGGACTCTCTTTAAAATTAAAGTATTTTTATGCATCCTTATTAATTAACCAAGTATATCATAAGTATACCTTGGAATTTATAATCACTTATTAACATGTATAAAACTTTAGAATCATCAGTATGTATTCAAGGTTATTCATTAATGGAAATATTCGTATGTATTCAAGGTTTTCCATCAATGGTATCCTTTAATATACTGATTAGAGATTATTTTAATCATCATTGTGATGATACTGGTTTTTAAGCCACTTAGTGGGGCTCTCTAGAATTTATTGTCATCCAGGGAGATGAAGGTGTGTTTTGATCATTGGATCATGCTCATAAAATGAGCGACCTATGTATCCTTGTGAAAGGAATCAGAACCCTTGTAGTTCGACACTACTTAATGGAACACATCATACCTTATAAGGTCATGTGATAAGGACCTCTAAACAAAATATGCTTAGTCAAAACATAGTGTGGGACTTATGTTGAAGCAACCCAAGAAACTTGGAAAGGATATGGATTTCCAAGTAGGATCAGACACTATTGGGAATATGGACTAAGGAGAAAAGGTTTGATTTGAAGTGTTGGGTTTGAACCTCGATGAGGCTTTGTACATATCCCATATTAATGGGAATCAAATCTCACGTAGTTTGATAAATATCATAGGAGAGTATAGTCATCTAAGAGATATGAATTCAGGCTTACTTCCTGAAAAGGATGCCTTGATGATTTAAGGATTGAATTTGGGGCTTATTTTCTGAGGATCCCAAATTGGGGGAATTAGGATTGTACTCCTAAGGAGGATATGCAATGAGCTCGAGCCCTGAAAGGGATTCCTACGTATCCTGGTTTGGACAAGAATCAGAGTTCTCATAGTTCATTGGTGTGAGTGTTTGTGCTCATGTTGTAACCATCACTTATCTCTAAGCCCACATGAGTCATGCTCGGTGTGAGAAACAAGAGGATGTGAAAGATTCAACAATGAAACTTCACACTTTCATATTTTCCTCCATGATGATGGAGGAGGGTTCACCTATGGTGCCGACGGTGGAAGATGGAGAGGTGATGAGCCTTCCCTCTATTCTATTCACATTGGACAAAGGTCCAAAATGGAAGGAGGAAGGGGTGATGGTGAGGGGCTTATACCAGGATGGCTTCCCTAAAATTGGTATTTGTAGGAGAGGGAGACTTCTCATATGCTTGCAAGGAACGTTACGTGGGAAGTGTACCTTCTCTACCGGAGACCTGAGGTTCTAGGTCATATCTTCAAGAAGGTAGAGGTCAGGACCCAAACCCCCCTCCAAACCAAGAACTTACCAACACTATTCCTAGGAGAAAGGCCCCTATGATTGTGGATATACAAACCCACAAACATCCCATTAATCCTAACTCCATTGTGGAACAAATGTGGGAAACCTCTGGCTGCATAAATACAAACCGAAATAGGAGACATGCTGATGTGCCTTACCCAAAGGTTTGAGAAGTCTGGAGGTTTTGGTGGAGGCTTTAAATTAGCCCCTTTCAGATAAGGGAACCAATAAAGGAGATAAAATACCATGAATGGGTTTTAACAAGGGTACTTGAGATGGTATTGTAGGTAATTCAATCAAGTATGTCGTGAAGGTACCTCACGTTGCTGTGTCGCGCAGGTATGGTGCGCAAGTGTACCGCGTAGGTATACCACGCAGGTATGGCGTGCAAGTATACTACGTAGGTATGGATGATGACTAAAGAATGTGAAGAACTTCAAAAAATGTATATCTCATTTAATTATCTCTTCTCTCGTAGTTTAGAGAGCTACCTGAGACAATTTGAGAGACTTAGGTGAAAGAGCTACGCAATGGGAGATTTTCAAGAGTCTTTCACTTTTTTTTCAGTCCTGAAATGTGAATCACAAGGGCTCTATTTACAGGAACAGATGCGGCTTAGCCGAAGAAATGTTTCTCATGAAGTTACTTCACACAGATCCTCCACATAGATACTTCGCGTAGGGGCATAGAAATTTTCCTCCGTGGAGGCCAGTCGCGTAGGTCAGGTGGGTAACTCCGTGAGGCTACTATGTCGTGAAGTGCATTTGGAAGTATTTGTTGCTTTTCTTTTGTACTCTTTTAATCTTTATTTGGGATTTAAAATATATGGATTTCTATTTAAAGTCTTTTTTTTGTTACTTTCTCAAGTAGTGTCAACAGATATTTAGGTACATTTCTGGTGGGAATGAATGATGAAAAATACTACTACTCTTACTATGAAATGTTTGACTTATCAACAAGTTAAAGTCAAATAAAAATTACCAAAGAGGTTGATTCATCCTCCTTCAGTTGTAGAATTAAAATTGGAGAATATATTCATGTATTTCATGGTGGGATTACCAAAGACATATCAAGGTAATAATAATATGTGGTTAATTATTGATCATTTAACTAAATTTGAATATTTTCTTCCAATTTGAGATCATATGCATTTGAATCAACTTTATCAGCTTTATGTTAGAGAGATAATTAGATTACATAGACTCCCTCTCTATATTATATCTAACCATGATCCCAGGTTTACCTTTAATTTTTTTGGAAAATTCTCTAAAAGTCATTGGGTACTAAGTTAAATTTCAGTTCATATTTTCATCCTCAATCTGATGGAAATTTAGAGAGAATGATTTTAAAAATGGAAGATATGCTTTGAGATTTTTTAATGTACTATCATGTAAGTTGGGACCAACATATAACTTTATTTTAGTTTTATTTATAATAATGGTTTCCATTCAATAATACATATGTAATATTTTGAGTCATTATTTGGAAAGTGGTGTCAGAATCTAGCTTGTTGGGATGATGTAGGTGAAAGGAAGTTGTTGAGACTAGAATTTGTAGAAGAAATGGCTGAGAAGGTGAAGATGATTTAGAAGCACATGAGGACATATCAGAGTTTGTAGAAAAGTTATAAAGATAACTAAATGAAATATATTTCTTTTGAGTTTTGTGATCATGTTTTTCTTAAAGTATCTCCATTGAAAAGTGTTACGCATTTTGTTAAAACTTTAAAGTTAAGACTGTAGTACATTGGATCATATGAAATCCTAGATAAATTTGGATTAGTTTCCAATCAAGGGTCCTTGACTCTGATTTTATCATAGGTACAAAATGTATTTCATGTTTATTTGTTAAGAATATATGTTTTGAGTGAATCCCATGTTTTGTGAACTAAAGTATTTCAGTTGGAATAAAACATTTTTATGAGTATCATCCAGTATAGATTTTTTAGAAAATAGATAAATTGTTTCATTATAAATTTATTTACCAGGTTAAGGTTTTGTGGAAAACCATATTATTGAATCAGTAAGATGGGAATCAGAAAATTCTATAAAAGAAAAAATATCCCCACTTGTTTAAGTAGTGAATAAAAATGCGAGGACACAATTTTCAAAAGGGGGGATAATATAACATCCCAATTAATATTAATAAAATTCATTTTTATTTTTTATTAATATTCATGAATTATATTTTATTGATTTATATTCACTATAATAATATTAAGAAATTTTCGAATAAAAAATGAAATAGTTTTCTTATAACTAAATTCATTTATATGTATTGTATGGTTTTAATTAAAATATTAATTTCCATATTATAGAATTTTTAATTTGATAAAATGAACTTAATTTTTGAATTCATCATGTCAAAAATATCTTTGGGTGAATTTTTTATAATTTTATGAAAACTTTGATTTTTCAATGAATGGTGAAAAATAATAATTTTTATTAAAAATTGTGAAGATTTCGGGCATAGCGAAAGCATGTAATGGGTCGTGTGCAACTTTTATTTTTATCATGATCAATGATCAATCCAATATTTACATGATGATGAATATCGTAATCAATGTAAATGAATCAAAGATAAAAAATGAGTGATAGAACATCAGAACCAAGCATAGGATCATCACATATTATTTATAATTAATTTAATCAATTAAATAATTTCCTTACATGAACTATTTCTCCATTGATGTATCTGAGAACTGATCTTCCTTGTACCATAATTGCATTGTAGGAATCAAGAACAAATTCCCTTTAGTGGTGATCCACATGTGTTCCAAAAATCTCTGAACGTCGTCGTAGGAATCTCTAGGTGCTAGCACGACATATCCTAAAGCTTACGTCATTCTCTTTTGATCACAAAAATAATTGCATCTAAATAAGTATCCTTTATCTCTATAGACTCGAGATTGGGAGGTGGTGGAATATCTTACTTCATTCTTGAGAGCATTCTTGTAGAGGGAGCAATCTAGGACTTGAGATGATTATCTCTAGTTATCGTTGTGCACAACACAAAAATGAATTAGATCTAATGAAAAAAATAATATAATTGTATTTAAATATGCTAGGGTTCAGAAATAAATATTTTCACAAGTTTCCTTTAATATTTACTTAATCCCTTATTGAACCTCGTGTCTAAAATAATAATAATATTATTGGTTCCTTGACATGTGCTTAACTTTCTAATTAAAGTAGCTATTATTTAATCAAATAATATTCAATATATATAATTTCTCACCAGACCTAAAAACTCGTTTCCCCATTCCTCCATAATATATATATATCAAGCCTTGAGTAATGTCTATTTATTTAATAAATAAATATCACTGCATTATTCTCCAATAAATAAATAAATACTATATTCACTAAATAGAAAATAAATATTTATTAAATATTATGATCACATAATATTCTCTCCAAAAACTGGTGATAGAATATATGCGATCAAGCATGCATGGATAATTATTAAACCATATATGGGAATAATATTTATTCAATTTTTTAAATAATAAATAATAATATATTATTTAACTGAGATTCTGGGTACACTTAGTGTGTGAACCTCTGGGCCTCTTTCTCAATGGAAATAGGTGAAGCTACCTGAAGTTCAAGGTTAGAATCTAGAAACATACCAAGGAATACATAGAGAAAGAATTTAATATTGCAATGATGCAATAACTTATACATACACTTATTGTGTAAGATAATCATTTTATCATGATATCTCTAATCAAGTAGGTTGCATATCGGTGACATCAACCTATGTGCTTGATGTCTTTTTCTTTGAATTTCCAAAAACTGAACTTGCCTATAGAATGTCATGGAAATTTAATTATTTAGGATATATCATTTCCATCAAATGGATGTAGATGTCAACTTCCATTAAATAATTGAAGGGATAAATCCTTTCTCTCATTATTTATTAATATAATATTACTTGTGATGCACCCAATGTATCCTACCTCTTTGTGAATATATGTCATCACAGTTTTCATAAATACATCAAAGTACATAACTTATAATATTAATTAATAATAATATTAAAGCATAAGTATCAATAAAAAATCCACATATAGGAACATCCAATGAAACATATGAATGTGGATTTCTTACTATCAAGTCTCATTCTCATAATATCCTACACTGGATATCAACAAGGGCGTACACCATGATAAGGTGCCTCAAAGTCCTATGAGTCTCCACCTCCTGATAGCCTATATCATTTTTTTCCCTAAAATAATATCATCTGGCTATAAAACATATATGTAATAATAGTATCATAGAAATTTTGGGTTCTCATCATAGTAAGGATCTGGTATGACCTTTTAGTATGATATATTCTCTTAGGAAATTATCACATACTATGTTACATGGAAGAACAATAATGATGTAATAATAAGTTTATTAATATTCAAAAATATTAATACAGGTTATGATAAAGTACATAAAACATGGTTCTTGGGCACCAACTCCAACATACTCCCACTTGTACTAGATCCAACTGATAACAACCTTCAGTCTGCTAGCTCTCACATGATTATCATGCTTCTACTGAGATAGACCTTTAGTGAAGGGGTCTGCCATGTTATTTTTTGTGGGTACTCTACTTCTTTAAACTTCACTCCTTTGATAAAAAACACTCAAGAGGTGATACTTATAGAGTATATGTTTTTTACATTGGTGTGACCTTGTCTCTTTTTCAAGATCCCCCACTACAGTATTATCACAATACAATGTGATAAGACATTTATAGCTAGCTTACACATCAATATCCTAAACACATTTTTGTTTCCAAACAGATTCCTTGGTTGCATCAGAAGACACTATATACTTGAACTCCACTATAAAATCAGTGACAACTAGATTCTTTGAACTCTTCAAAATCATAGATCCTCCATTGAGATAGAAAACATATTCCAACAGTTACTTTAAATCATTAAAATCTATTTGAAAACTAGGATCATTATAACCCCTACTGACGAGCTCCTAATCTCCTCCATACACCAGGAACATATCCTTATTTCTTATCAGATACTTAAGGATAGCCTTAGCAGGAAACCAATGTTATTCTCCTTGATCTACTTGATGTCTGCCTACCATTCTTAATGCATAGTCAAAATAAAGTCTAGTATATAACTTGGCATACATTATTGATCATATCACTGAGGCATATGGGATCTTACTCATTCTCTCTTTCTCCTATTGTGTTTGAGGACACATTTTCTTATAAATATGTATACCATGTGACAATGGAACTAATACCCTCTTGGATTGTTCCATACTAAATATATTTAGTATATGGTCAATTTATGTACTTTGACTTATTCCAATAAGTCTCTTGGATATATCATGAATTATCTTGATCCCTAGAATATAGGCTGCTTCACCTAAGTCCTTCATAGAGAAACATTTGTTTAACCAGTCCTTAACATACTGTAAGACTGGAATGTCATTTCCAATAAGTAATATGTTATAAAAATATAATTCTAGGATAATGATTTCATCTCCAATAAACCTCTTAAAAACACATTTCTCACATTCATTCTTAATGAAATAAAGTTATTTTATACTTCATAAAATCAAATGTTCGATGACCTAGATGATTACTTCAATTCATAAATAGATCGCTAAAAATTTCAAATCTTTTTGGAATTAACTAGAGTCACAAACCCTTCTGTTTGTTTCATATAGGCATCTTCCTAAAGGTTCTCATTAAGGAATATAGTTTTTACATCCATCTTTCAAATTTCATAGTCATGGTAAGCTAATATATCAAGTATAATTCTAATGGATTTAAATATAATTTTTTTGAAATGGTTTCATCGGAGTCAATTACTTGATGTTACTTAAACCCTTTATCCACTAGTCGTACTTTATAGGTATTTACTTTACCTTCCATTTTCATTTTTCTCTTGAATATCCATTTTCACCCTATGGGATTTACATCAACTGGCACATCAACCATAACCCAAACTTGATTTTGATACATGGAATCCATTTCAGAATTCATGTCTTATTTTCATCGTGAATCTTGTAATATATCTACTACATATTTTTGGGAGAGATTTTTATCATTGTCAACCAATAATTATTCACCGTCTTCATTGACTAGAAAACCATATCTCTCTAGTTCACTTACATCTCTTGTGCTTCTATATAGTACTTGCGTTTCAGGAACTACTTCCATGGGGACTTGTGAAATCTATTCATGTATCAAATCTTATGTATCTTGAGTATCAACTTCATTGAAGTCAATATTTATCCTACGGTCCTTTTTTAGGATGTGCCCCCTCTCATGAAAGATGAATTTTCTGGCAACAATCAATTTCTTGTCTGAGGGGTTGTATAGGAAGTATTTTTGGAACCAATGATGTTATTTGTTTTAAATGGAGTATGGTTTGTGTTTGTTTCATTCCTCACATAGAAGATCAGGGAGTTTTCAAGGAACCTGATCTTATAATTTAAGCTCACAACAGTATTTAAGGTGGCATTGTTTCCCAGTGTTTGCCAAGTTTTTTGGTCCAAAAATTAGAGAATGGAGAAACATGTTTCTAGAAAATGGATTTCCATACAGGATTGAAGATAGTGTGGAAACATGTTCACAAAGAATGTTTTGGGATCATTGCATCAAAATATGTAAAAGGGAAAAAGTGCATGAAATATTTAAATGTGTGTGAAAGACATGGTTTCACGGAAGAGAATTGTGCGCCCAATGTGATGTCAAAAGGGGTTTATCCTACTCAGACAGAATCTTACACACACGAATGTAGAGGCATATAAATGGGTGGCTACCCCCACTCAAGACATATAACTTTTCAATGAAGATCAAGTTCCTTTTCTATGAAAAAGAGTTGCACGTGGAAGAGAATAAGTAAGAAAATATTGTGTGCAAAGTGTTCCTTTAGACTAAAAAGAACAAGTGAAAATTATAGTGTAACCACGTGAAAGATAAGAGGTACAAAAAAATAAGGGTTGCGTGAAATCAATATTATGTGACAATTCCAAATCTTACGCTGTGTACAAGTTCCAGGGGGTGCTTCTAGTATTTTTTAAATATCTGATTTGTTTGATCAGTGATTTATAGTGTATCAATTGAGGACTTCGATGCAAGAAGATTCTCGTGTTGGATATAGCTAAATACTTCAATACAAATATGTTGAAGAGATATTCAAGTCGATAAACTGAGTTAGACTTCACCTAGGGTAGTGATCTAGGGGGAGTCATAAGAAGTGTTCTAAGGGACTTAGTATGTTATCCCTAAAATCTTGTAAAGGTAGTTTACTTGGCACATAGTGACCGTTTCTAAAAACTTTTACTCCACAACTAGTGAAGATTAGTGGATTTTGGTATGATTGACACATTGTTGGCTTATACTCCTTAGACTATCCCTTAGTGGCAAACTAAGTAAAATTATTGTGTTTTCTCTTATCATTTTATTGTTTGATTGTTGATTTATTCCAACATATAGGTTTAATTAGTTCCTACCAACGTGGGAACAAGATCTGTTGTTTTGAAAGAAAAATTTGACGCCCATATTCACCCCTCCCCTCTCAGGGTGTTCTCAAGTCCTTTATGGGATATCAGAGGCAGGTTACTAGTGTTAAATTTATCATTTTTTTCATGTAGAATACATTTAATGTCATGGGAGTTCCCCTTTTTTATGGAAGTAACTTTCAGATATGGAATAACATGATGAGATATCATCTCAGATCTCTTGGAATGGATGTACTTTTTGCCACTATACAAGGAATATAGGCCACTGATCCAAAAGGACTATCTATGATTTAAACAGATGGGAAAATTCTGGATGCATATTCTAAATCCTATAATTCCCTCACTATAGTTCTTTCTGATCAAACCTATCTAAAAGTGATGATTTGTACATTAACCAAGTATATGTGGGAGAAACTTAAAAATATTAATGGAGTAAATAAAGTGAAGGAGGAAAAACTCAAAGTACTTCAAAATTGGTTTGATGATCTAAAGAAGCATCCAAATGAAAATACACATACTTTTTTCAATCATATTACATAAGTTATTGGACCTATTTGAGGAATAGGTAAAGAAATCAAAGACATTGACGTTGGGAATAAAATATTGATAATGCTTCCACCACTCTATAATCAAAAGGTGTCATCCCTTGAGCAAATTCATCTTCCTAATATTTCTTTAGATGATCTTCTAAGTAGTCTGGTGGAATATGAAATGAGAGTCAAACTAGAAGATGCAACAACTTGTGTAAGCAAGGAAATTCAATTCAAAGCCATAGAGAAACTTTAAATTTTAGGATATAGGGTTAAATTAATACAATGAGGAAGTTGAATTTCTTTCCCTATTTTCTAATAAATTCAAGAGTGGAAAATGGGTATTTTAATGAAATCTACCCTTGGCCTACTTTTTTGTGGTAGAGTTTGGCACATTTCCTCTTAGTGCTCAAGAAAGTTTGATAATGAATAAATTGAAGTTGGAAACTCGTAGAAGCCTCAGAAAAGGTTTTCTCAAAAAGGGAGACTTTAAATCTAGAAATAAATAACAGAAAATGAGATTTTTATGTGAAGAAGATGATGATGAAAATTAATTTTTTGAGGAAGAAGAAAATGAGTTTAAATTTGGAAACCAAGCATCTATGATTTATACTATTGAGAAGTCAGAACCATAAAAAGAAAACAATAGAGATAATTAGTTGATTATTAATGATGCTCTCAAGTTGAAACTTAAGGATTCTCTTGGTAATCTTGAGAATCAAAATAATAGATTTAAAAAGTGGAGAGTAGTTTTGGAAGAATAATCGGAATATGTTGATCAGCTTGAAGTTGAAATTGAATGGCTGGAAGAAGTGGTGAAATAACAATCAAAAACCTTTGAAATCACAACATAAGTGGTGGAACTGAATCTTATAATTGAAGAACATGCAAAGTTAATCAATGACATTACATATGGACTAGAGGGGAAGTCCAAGACTGTTGAGGGTTTTGAATAAGAAGTTGTTACTCTTAGGAGTAACTTAAAAGTGAATCAAATTCAAAATAAATAAAGAAGAAAATATAATTTGTAAAATTCTTAGATGCTGAGTTGTTGGAGATAGCTAAGAATGGTTATGATAGAGTTTAAAGGTTTTTGAATGATCAAAGACCCATGTGTATGAAAAATAGTGGAATCGGTTGTGATGTTGAAACATCAAATGTTGGAAATAAAATTGGCCAAAATAAAGGCAACCTGAAAGTCAGACATGTTGCAAAGTCACCTGAAGTCCTATAAAAGAAACCCTCAAATAAAACTGAAAGGATAACTGAAAATTGTCTCTAGGCTTCCAAAAATGATAGGCAGTCAAAATATTTTCTTAAGGAAGGAGACATGAGGAGGAATAGAAGTGAGAAGATATTTCCTCTTATGAAATGTCAGTTTTGTGGCTATCTGGACCATACCATGTCGTACTGTGAAGAGGTAAAAAACTATTTCAATGTGGAATATATAGGAAGTTAAAATGAGAAATAATTCATATCCAACTTCTCATAAAAGAAATAATTTCTATATATATATTTTTCATTGTTCTAACTCTGGCCATAAAGCTGTTTTTTGCGTGCAGAGGAAAGGCATGAACAAAACAAACAGAACTCAGAGACAATCCAATACTCGAAAGCCAGATGGTTTTGCTATTACAAATAGGTTTTCTACTCTAGAAAAAGAGTATGATTATGATGAACCTATCCATGTGGAAAATATATTTGAAAGGAAATATTTATAATTCGATCAATATTATATTTCATGGAAGAAAAATAAGATGACATGAACCAAAAATGAGTTCACTATCAGAGGAAATATAGGGAATGTTCACTAGGTGAATCAGGACTGATGTTGACATTTAATAAAAATGGTTTCACTATCATAGGAAAGATATTTAAAGTTCTTATGAAAGTATGTAGGACATGTGGAAACTTATATCATGTTGATAGTAAGGATAACATTTTCTACATGACAGTTAAAGAAGAAAACAACTTGTGGCATTGGAGTTTAGGTCACATTAATCAACAAGATATGGAAAAGATATATAAGATGAATATAATCATGGATGTCCCCAATCTGAAGCATGAAAAATAAAAGACTTGTGATGCTTGTGTATGAGGGAAGATGGTGTGCAGTTCATATCAGCCAAAGAAGAAAAGGGAATAAAATCTTCTTGATCTCATCCATACAGATATATGTGGTCTGATAAATTTTTTTTGGTGCATGTGGAGAAAGGTATTTTGTTCTTTTCATTGATGATTATAGAAGAATGGATTGTGTGATGGTTATACATAGAAAATGAAAAGTGCTCAATTTCATGAAAATTTATCATCGAATAGCTGAGAATGATACTAGACAGACGATCAAAGTTCTACAGTCTAAAAATAGAGGGGAATACACATCCATTGAGTTTGAAAATTAACTAGAGAAACATAGAATATAGCATGAGGTTGTTTCTTTGAGAACCCCATAACAAAATGGGTTTGTTGATTATAGGAATGGATAGGTGAACAATATGTCCATAACTATACTGATTGAGAGTCGTATCTCTCGCCATTATTGGAAAGAGGGTGTTCTGGATGTAGTGTATATTAAAAATTGAATGCAGATTTATATGGGAGAAATGAATATTTCATATGATTTGTGGCATGTAAGGAATCCATCTTTGAAGTATTTTCATGTCTTTGTAAGTAAATGTTTCATCCAAAACAATGAAGGAAATTAAGGGAAGTATGGTGATGCTATATACATAGGAATATTACTCAGATATTCAATGAATAAAAAATCTTACAAATGCTTCAATAATCATCTTAGAAGAATTTTGGAAAGCAGTAACATTATGATCATTGAAGATAATACCAAAAATAACTTGAGGGGATCTTGTGCCGATGTGATTGAAGATATAGAAGACAGTGTATATGGAACAAATTCAAATGTTGAAGTAGAGGAAGGAGTGAAAAACATATAGAGTTCACAAAATGATTTTTATTCAGAAGATGAATTGAAAGAGGAACCTGTGGCTAAAAAAATGCTTATGACCCTCAAAGGAGAAATCAAAGCACATAAATTGATCAATCCCACAACATTGTGGATTGGATAACACCCACACAGACAAGAATAATGAATAATAATGCACAATATTTCTTCCTATCAGTTCTCAAACTATTCTCATTTGAAGAAGCTACAAAGGATGGATCATGGGTTAAATCCATGAATTTGGAGATAGATCAGATTGACATGAACCAAACATGGGATCTAGTTAATATCCCCAAAAATCAAAATGTTATTAGTACAAAGTGGATTTTTAAAAATAAATTTTATGAGCATGGAAATGTGATTAGAGATAATGCACAATTAGCGTGTGATAGTTATTCCCATATTGAAGGTGTTGATATTGAAGAAACATTTTCTCCAGTGGCCAGACTGGAGTCAATCAGTATTTTTATTTCCATGGAAATTAAAAGAGGATACAAAGTGTATCAAATGGATTTAAAAAAATATTTCTTAAATGGTGTTCTTGAATAATAAGTTTACATAGAACAACCTGTGATTTTTATTCTTGGTAATGATGAAATGAAGATTTGCTGATTAAAGAAGGCACTCTATGGTTTGAAGCAGGCTCCAAAAGAATGTTATTCCTGATTGGATTCTTATATGAAGAAGCTTGAATTTAAAATAGGAGGAGTGGATCACAATCTCTATGTGAAGAATTATCAAAAATATTAGTTTATAATACTGGTGTATGTATATGATATTATATTTTGTGGAAGTAGGTAGGGATCAATGGATGAATTTTCCAACTACATGAAATTAGAATTTGAAATTTCTATGATTGGTGAACTCGCATACTTCTTGGTGATAGAAGTGATTCATAGAAAAGAATACTCTTTTATTTATCATAAAAAATATGTAAGGGAGTTACAAAAGAAATTCAATATGCATGAATCCAAACCAATGTCAACTTTAATTTAGGTTGGAACAAAAATTTGAAAGCATGAGGATGGGACTTCTATAGATCCCACCATGTATAGGAGAATCATTAGAAGCTTGTTGTACTTAACTGCAACATGGAAAAATATTTTCTTTATAATATGCTTAGCAACCTACTTTCAAAGTAATATAAAGGAATAACATATGGCAACGGTTAAATGAATCATGAGGTACATTCAAGGTGCTCACAATTATGGATTATACTTTTCTGTAGGAAAATAAAATGAACTATCAGCATTTTCTGATGCTGATTGGGCTGGATATGTGGTGGGTAGAAAATCCAAAAGTGGTGGAGTATTCTCTATCAGTAAGAAATGTGTGGGATGGTTGAGTAATAAATAAGAAAGTACTTCTATCAGTACTTTTGAAGCTGAGTACATCTTCGCTACAAAGGTTTTCACTCAGCTACTTTGGATGAAGCAATAACTAAATGATATTGGTGATGAGGTTAAACAACCAATGGTGATTCACTGTGATAACAAGATCGTAATTAATCTTAAAAATAATCACATTCATAATTCTAATACAAAACACATTGAAATCAAATATCACTTCATCAAAGAATAATTTTAACAAGGCGTGATTAAGATGGATCATATTGGAATTGATGATCAAGTAACTAGCATACTGACCAATCAATTATTAGCACATGTGTTTGAGAATTATCGGTTGAACCCTAGTGTTGAACCACCTCCCAATACATGAGTAGGTTATGATTTTCCCCTATCCCCATTCTTTTTAACTATTTTAATCTTTTTGTGGAAGTGATGCAGGTTTATGGGGGAGATATGATCTAGTGGGAGTATGTTTTGAGCTCTACAAGTTGAAAAGTTAAGTTATTTGGGTTTATTTCCAATGTGGGAGAACATATGAATTAAATGGTACAAAGGATTAGAATGAAATGTTTTTCTAGATTCCTGAGAATGGCTAATGAAGAATGGATAAATTCAATGGGGTTATGAAGAAATAGTTCAGGGCATGTAATGATTATGTGACACGATGAGAATTCGGTGTTATGAGGAAACAGTCAGAGATTTTCTGTGATAGATTAACTTGGACATCTTTAAGCATCCCATAACACCAGAACCCAATCCATGCTTCCCCTCTTATTTTATACACCGAGAATTTCTCATGTTGACTTAGAGTGTTGGTTGAGTTGTTTCTTGCGTATCAGGTGTTGATAGTGTTTGGTGCTTTATTGAATTTATCTGTGGATTTCCATCAAACCCAAAGGGAGAGATTGTTGGAACCAATAATATTATTTGTTGTAAATAGAGTATGGTTGTTTGATTACTGTTAATTGTCACATATAATATCAAGAAGTTTTCAATGAAAGGGGTCTTACAGTTTAATATGAAAATTGTATTGAAGGAGGCATTATTTCCCAGTGTTTTCAAAATATTTTGGT
This sequence comes from Viscum album, assembly GCA_963277665.1. Taxonomy (NCBI): domain Eukaryota; kingdom Viridiplantae; phylum Streptophyta; class Magnoliopsida; order Santalales; family Viscaceae; genus Viscum; species Viscum album. The sequence goes on from OY728166.1 coordinate 1,210,217,964, forward strand.
CCAAAAATTGGAGAATGGAGAAATGTGTTTTTAGCAAAGGGAGTTTCTTGAAATATTGAATGTGGTGTATAAACTTGCGCACAAGTCATATTTTGGGATCCTTTCATCAAAATATTGAAAATGGAAAAAGGGTGTGAAAGATTTAATGTGCGTGAAAGACAAGGTTGCACAGAAGATACTTGTGCACCCAATGTGATGTAAAAAGGGGTTTTGCAAGCTCAGAAAAAATATTATATGCAGCATCATAGAGGAATTTAAATGGGTGGCTATGTAGTGACCCAAGCCTTTTACACATAACATTACATTATTTTAAGCATAATTATACATCAGAGTACAAGCCAAGTATCAATAAGTCCAGTGTCTTTGAAGACAATGTACATAAAACATAAAACATGGAGACAAAAAAAAACTTCTTTATTTAATCTCCATAAAGATCTCCTAACTTTCTTTGAGCCTTTATATCTTCATAGGGTACCCTGGGGAACACATGAACAAAGGGATGAGATAAAAAATCCTAGTAAGGGAAAGAACATATGGATACATCCTAAGCACATGAGTTAGGAGGCATGACACAATGATATTCAAAGCATGGAACATATAAAATCATATAATATAAGGATGGGATCATATAAACATGGAATTATATAAATGTGGAATAATCATAAAACATGTCTTTAGTACGGGTCAAGGATAATCGCCAATCTCGTTTCCCATTTTAGTATGGGTCAAGGATAACTGTCAATCCCATTTTAGTATGGGTCAAGGCTAACTGCCAATCTCATTTCCCATCGAATCTCATGAGACTTAAATTTACCCAATGCATTGGAGTGCTATATTGGAACAACCATATCAACATTTTCATGCGTATTCTTTACACATAAATAATCATACATAATCAACCATACATAAACATAAGGGAACCCATGGAAAGAATTGGGTACCATAATCATGACATAAAACATAACCAATGGGCGTATCATGAAAGTGTTCATGAAGTTATTAGAAAATACAAGGGAGTTCATAAGGTAAAATAGAAATATATCATGGTAAGCGATATCAAACAACATATAATAAATGTATTTGAGAAACATTATCATCAAAACATTTTTGTTTGGTTTTAAGGAAAATACTGTAGAGATTTTAAAATAGTGTAACGAATCGAATCCAGATTCGCTCAACTAGTGCCCCGTTCCGGGTTCGCCACATGACCTCAAACGCATTTCCCCAAATGCTAGAGGCTTCCAACTAGCAGCGAGGGCCTTGGTAAGTTTTTGGGGAAACTATTCCCTCATTTGGTAAGGTATACAATGTACAAGAAATAACAGTCAATAGTGGAAGCAGCAAACAACATACAACAACTGAAATAAACAGCGAAAGCAATGTATAATATAATAATGATGCAACATGGTACATATATCTAAGGAAAGCATAAAACACAACAACGTGCTTAAATACAACTGAGAACAAAGAACTAAAAGTAAACAGCAACTCCAGCAGCATCGCAAGGCTAAGCTCGGTCATATTCTCTCCAGCTCCAACCAGCAATAATGTACCTGGAGTAGAAGGGACACAATCCCTATCCACACCTGCGATCATATAACCTATTTGGGCCAAAAAGAAGGACCCAAACAGGGTGTGAGACTAATCTCAGTAGGCAACCACTACAAGATCTGTGCCCTACTGTCAGTGAGCAATATAGCAAAAGTAATGGAAATAAATGCAGTAGAGAAACAGAAGTACACTAAAGTAAATAGTCCTACAATCTCCATTCTCATTTATTTATTAATTTAGTACAATCATTTAATTTTCAACCAAGGAATCTATAAAATAGCTCTATATTTCCAAGGTAAAGCAAGTAACACAAACAGGTATCTCAGCAGACTACCTAAACAGCAAGCAATACAAAACCCAAGATTGTTCTTTGGCTTTATAGACTCGTCACAACCAACCAAAAAATATTCAATGTGACTCTATGGGTGGCTCACACTGGTATACCCCTCTAGTAAAGTAAACATACAAAGGCATAGACACTCTGGGAAGCTCTCACCGTCAATTCTCCTACGGTATTACAACGATAGTTGTAGACTCTATGAGGAAGAACTTACATCTAATTACCCCTATAGTATTGATACGTAACTAAGGACACTCTAAGGAAGCACAAATTCCCATTACCATAGGTCCTACGAATGATACTAACTTATAATAGACTCTCTAGGGAAGCCCTTAATCATCAATTCCCTCTTTATTCTACCACACCAGGTTCCCACAGCCCTGAGTAGTGTAGTCGTGCGTAATTGACTATTAACAGCCCAAAGTAAGCTCAAAAAACTACTTGTCTAATAGCTATAATGCATCAGAAGCATATAAATAGTAGGCAATACATGCAATCAACTATATCAAGGCAAGCAAGTAATGCAACAAGGTCTGCCTCACAGGAAACCTAAGTCAAACGGTGATAAACATCCAAAAAAAGGGAAACACCCAAGGGGTGATCCTCTAACATGATAAAAATCAATTATTAAACATCTAATAACCTCAAGAATATAAAAAATCTAAGGCAGATAAAAAACAGGGTCAAAACCCTATCCCAAGATACCCGATACATGGGTATCCAGCACTTTTGCACCAAAAACTCAAAGACATTCAACGTAGGGAAACAAACCACCTACCTCGATCCTAGGAGATCGATATATTTGAACCTCAGTCTGTGAATCATCCTAGAATGGAGAAGATCTGCAAAAATGTCTAAAACGTTCAGCCTCAGATAACTCTCACAAGAGAAGGAATCGGGAAACGTGGCCAAAGAAGAACCAAGAAATCACCACTGCGATTCTATTTCAACTGACGGCGTTCAATTCAGATAACTGGAGATAGATCGGTGACTCAGAGACGATTCGGCCTCCTCGTACGCTCTGGACATAATTAGGCAGAGAAGAAGATGAAAATAGGTTTAAGACGTGACCCCTGTCTGATTAATGAAATAAAAATAAAAGTACATGGCGTGTACTTTATGAGTACATGGCGTGTACTCGCCCTTTCCGTACACTGCATTAAGCGGCATCCACATCACTGCTACACACCGTGTGTGTAGCCTGGATATGGCCAGCACACAACCTCGCGTGGGAGAAAAGTACACGGTGTGTACTTATAAAGTACATGGCATGTACATAGAAAATTTCTAGATTATTCTATATTTTCCTCTTTTTCTCAAAAACGAACAAAAACGGAAAAACATACCTGAAACGAAGATATGGGTTCTTACAAACTTCTCTCCCTTAAAGAAATTCATCCCTAAATTTCCCTAAATTGGTGGCGAAGAAGAAACCTCGAACAACTTTGGACACCGTGATCGCATATCGGCCTCCCTCTCTCAAGTCTCTTCATGTACACGGGCGTGCTACCATAGCACCCGTACCAGAGGAATAGACCGGCCATGGTGTATCTTTGCACTACGATCAAAAATCCTGATAGGATGCTCCTCGAACGATGTATCCTGCTCCAGCTCTACTTCCTCGAGTTGAAAAACATGAGACGGCTCTGAGAAATAGTGGTGAAGCTGAGAAACATGGTAGACGTCATGCATAGCCTGGTACCTTGGAGGAAACGACAACCTATAAGAAACCAGACCGACTCTCTCCAGGACCTCAAACGGCCCGACGTATCTCGGTGAAAGCTTACCCTATCTTATGATCCTCTTATGTCCCAACCTCGGGGTAAAACGTAGGAAAACCTGATCCCCAACCTTAAACTCCATAGGTCATCTCCGCTGATCAGCATAAGATTTCTGCCGAGACTGTGCAGTAGCCATCCTTTTTTGAATCAACTCCACCTACTCTGTGGTCTCCTGAACAAGACGAGGTCCCAGCATAGCTGCCTCTCCTGCCTCCAGCCAACACAAGGGTGATCGACACGGTCTACCGTACAAAGCCTCGTAAGGTGTCATCTGAATAGTTTCTTGAAAATTATTATTGTAGGAAAACTCCGCTAGAGGTATATGTTTCTCCCAGGAACCTCCAAAATCAAGGACACATGCTCATATCATGTCCTCTATCACCTGAATCGTGCGCTCTAACTGGCCATCTGTCTGGGGATGGTAAGCTGTACTCAGAAGTACCTGTGTACCCAAAGCCCTCTGTAGCCCTTTTTAGAAATGCGACGTGAAGCAGGCGTCCCTATCTGAAATGATAGTACTCAGAACCCCATGAAAGCGTACAATCTCACGAATGTACAACCATCCAATATCATCAATACCAAAGGTCTCCTTAATCAGCAAGAAGTGAGCAACCTTTTTGAGCCTGTCAATGACAACCCATACTGCGCCATTCCCTTGAGGCAATCTCGGTAACCCTGTCACGAAGTCCATCACGAAATCATTCCACTTCCACTTGGGAATGGGTAGCTGCTGTAAAATCCCTGATAGTCACCGGTGCTCCGCCTTCACCTACTGACAGGTGGAACACCTCATTACAAAACCAGCAACATCTCTCTTCATACCTGGCCACCAATACTGGTGGTGCAGATCACGATACATCTTGGTGATGCCAGGATGAACTGGCCAGACTGATGAATGAAATTCTCGCATCAGCTCCTCACGTATATCTGCTGGCACCCACACACATCCCTAAAAATGCAATATCTCACCCTCGCCTATGGTCCATATGGAAAGAGGTTCCTCTCCTGACATGCTTTCTCGTAGGACTAGGCCTTCAGAATCTGATAGCTGCCTCATTCAAACTCGGTCAAGAAGCGTCGAGGTAATAGCTACAGAAGATAGTAAAGTCCACCCCTGTCTATCGTGCACCTCCAAATGCATATTAGAGAATAGAGCCATAAGCTTCCACTCACTTCTAGCCTCCTGAACTGCCTGTATCTGAGTTCTCCTGCTCGGTGCATCATCCACTGCATTGCCTTTTCCAAGCATATAGGCAAGCTCGAAATCGAAAGACTGTAGGTACTCAACCCACCTCCGCTATCTCAGATTCAAGTCACACTATGTGAATATATACTTGAGTCTATTGTGGTCAGTATATACCACAAAATGCTCTCCCAGAAGATAATGTCTCTAACAATGCAAAACATGAACAACTGCAGCCAAATCTAGGTCATGCGTAGGATAGTTCCTCTCATGTGGCCTCAACTGCTGAGATTCATACGCAACAACACAATCCTCTTGTATAAGCACTGCTCCAAGCCTGATTCCATATGCATCACAAAAAACCGTATAACTCTTTCCTGGCTTCGGAAAAACTTGAATCGGTGCTGAAGTCAATCTCCCTTTCAGCTCCTCGCATGCTGAATCTTAGGCTTCTGACCAAACATACTTCACCCCTTTCTTAGTAAAGCCTATCAATGGAGCTTCTAGGTGTGAGAATTCTTGTATAAATTGCTTGTAGTAACCATCTAGCCCTAAGAAACTTCATACCTCGAAGACGTTCTTCAACTGCTCCTAGGTGACTACTGCTCTCACCTTCTCTGGGTCTACTGATACTCCTATCTCTGAGATGAAATAACCCAGGAAGTGAATCTCATCCATCCAAAAGTGTCACTTAGAGAGCTTAGCATATAACTCATGCACCCTTAGTGTACTCAAAATGATGTCAATATGGGTAGCATGGTTGTGTCGAGTGTGAGAGTACACTAAGATGTCGTCCATGAAAACCACCATGAAGGAATCCAAGTAAGGATGGAAAACTCTGTTCATCAGCGCCATGAAAACTGCTGGCGCGTTCGTGAGACCGAACGACATAACCAAGTACTCATACAGACAATACCTGCTCCGGAAGGTGGTAAGAGGTATATCAGATGGTTTGACCTGCAACTGATGGTAGCCAGATCTCAAGTTGATCTTCGAGAACACTCTAGCTCCTCAAAGCTGATCAAAGAGATCATCTATCCATGGAAATGGATATCAGTTCTTGACCGTCAACTGGTTCAGCTTCCGATAATCCACACAAAGCCTAAGGGTGTTGTCTGCCTTCTTTGCAAACAGGACAGGTGAACCCCAAGGAGAAGTATTGGGTCGGATGAAACCCCGTGTCTACAACTCCTCCAACTGCTTCTTGAGCTCTTGAAACTCAGGTGTAGCCATCCTATAAGGAGGAATGGACACTAGTGCCACTCTTGGCACAATATCAATAGAGAAGTCTACCTCTTGCTCCTAAGGGAAACCTGAAAGGTCTTCGGGAAAGACATCTGGAAAGCGATCAACCACTGGAGGAAAATTTACCTGATAAGTCCCATGGTCATCTAGATATAAGCTAGAAATCTGGTCCATAACACCGCCCAACCCATAATGCTCTGGTCCAACTCTTCTCGCCTGGACATCCCATTCTCCCTTGTGAAGAAAAGATCTACCCTCTGGTGATGTGAAACTCACCCTACGGCGATAGAAATCGACAAAGGCCTGGAAGGGAACTAACTACTCCATCCCGAGAATGACATCATAGCCTATCATATCCAAAACATAGAGACTCCACGAAAAAAAACCCACCAACCTCGAGGGGGAAGTCTAAAAATTGACGCACGCTAGCAGTTATAATTCCCAAGGGAGTGTCTAGCATCATCATATCCTCAGAAGTATAAATAGTAAGTCTAAGGATTTCCACAGTATGAATAGAAATAAATATATGAGAAGCTCCCGTATTGAAAAGTGCAGAGGATAAAACTGAGGCTACTAAAATCGTATCTCGAACTGTAGAAGGTCCAGGATCCTACTCCTGATGAATCTGCTCTACAGCAAAAGTCTGGCCTGTACCGTGGCCCTACGTAGCAGCCTGAGATCCCTGTACCGCTCCTCCCCGAGCCTGACCACTGCATCCACGGCCTCTAACCTGGCCTGAACGAACTGAAGAACTCCAAACCCCAGTTTGCTGCGGGACTGGTAATCCTGCTTCTGTACGTGGAGTCAAAACCGATCCTCCTTCACTAGACGCTGGTAGAAGAACCTTGCAGAAGCGCTGCAGATGACCCATCTTGCCACATGATCAGCACTCCACTAGGTCTCTTGGGCACTGAGTCTTCTTATGCCTATTTTTTACACACTGATAGCACACCACTTGGTTTCCAGAAGGAAGATCTCATTTACCAGAAGGAATACCTCGCTTCCTTGAGTCACCTCGTGTAGACTCTCGGTGGCGTTTCCTGCTGTCTGTCTGGAGAGAATCAGCCCTGGATGTTGAACTGTCCTGGTCCACAGCTCCAGCCCCCCTCAGTTTTATCTCCTTAATAAGTGCCTGGTTGACTATCAGAGTGATAGAAGTCAACTGAAAGACATTCACCTATGACCTGATGTCCGGTCTGAGGCCTTCCTCAAACTTCCTCGCGAAAAACAGCTCGTCATTCCCTAGAATTGGAGTGAAATGCTGTAACTCTATAAAGCGGGAGGAATAATCCATAACTGCGAGAGTACCCTACTGCAGGTTCATGAACTCTCTGGATCTATCATCCCTCAGTGTCTCTAGGTAGAATTAGTCGTAGAAGGTATGTTGAAACTCATCCCAAGCCATAACATATTGGAACCCTATTTGTGAAACCACGTCCCACCATCTCTTGGCGGAATCTCGCAGAATATAAGTCACGAGATTCACTCTCCTCTCTAGAGGTGTCTCCAGATGCTTGAAGATGGTCAACATGGATTTTAGCCATGACTCTACAGCCTGAGTTCCTCCATCCCCAATGAACGTGGGAGGTTGTTGCTACTGAAAAACTCGCGTCAGCTCGGCCATAGACGGGGTAGGATGCTGAGCTCCCTGGAAGGTCTTCATGAATCTCATGAAACCCTTTCTAAACTGATTGTCGACACCAGTGTCTAGGATCACTGCAAGTGTCAGGTCCATAATGATAGGCGGAACTACTGGTAGTCCCTGATCTACCATATCAGGCGTACGGTCACTACCTGGTTCCTAACGTGCAACGGGAGGACATCTTGGTGCCATAGCTCTGAAAGGTCAAAAGTACACCTTCATTAACGATGAAAACAGATGAAACTTAAGAGAGAAAAACAGAACAGGAGAGAAAAACTTTAAAATTTTGGAAAACATGACTACAAGGCGTGTAGTACTACTACACGGTGTGTTTCTTAAAAGTTTACCCTGGGTGTGTACCTTGGCCATACATGGCTTTGTAAACCACCTGGCTACACGGCGTGTTCTTAAACTACATGGAGTGTACTAAACCTTTTCCTCCCTACCCGTTCACTCCTACACGACTGGCAACACGGACTGTCCCAGCAGGAAACTACACGGTGTGCTTTTCCACTACACGGCATGTACTTAAGATCTCTCCCATATCTGTGTCATTAGTTACACAGACTGGTACATGGACCACTACTACATGGCGTGTACTTGACATGCCTTACCTGGCCCGTGTTGTTAGTGACATGGCCTGACACACGGTCGACCCTACATGGCATGTTCCATACGGACACAGCGTGTACATAGAAGGATAACACCAACCCATGATGTTGGCTATATGGCATGCTAAATGGTCAACTATACACAGTGTGTTCCCAAGGGACATGGCATGCACTTGAAGGAAAACCTTGGCCCATGTTTTTCATGACACGACCGTATACCTATTCCAGACTACACAGTGTGCTAATCTGGTATACAGCGTGTTCCTGTAGGAAACTTTACAACCCCGTGTCTCTGCCCAACACAGTCAGGGACACGGATAAAAACTACACGGCGTGTATGCAGAAAGTACACACCGTGTATTCTGGGTTTTTCCAAACAGTAGCCTCAGAACTGCACCGAAGCCCAGAAAACACAGAAAAACAACTGTTAAGGTGCCAAATTCCAATCCATGGGGAGCCATACTCCCCACGAATCAAAGCTTGGCATCATACAATGCATATAACAAGTAAACAGTACAACAAACTCACGACCCACCAAATTCCGATCCTCGAGGGCCCATAACACCTCTAAGACCAAATTTTGGCATCCATGATAAAGAAGATCCAAAAAAAGATACCCTATCAACATGGAAGGTATTCTATCACAGCAGCTATCACAACAACATGCATCATCTATCACAATTTTTATCACAACAGCATGCAAATTCTAATACAACCTAGATGGAATGGAAAAATTCATGACATGTGATTTTCTAACAAGTGCCTATATGATGCATGAGATTTCATAACCTCATCTAATCGGGTTGTAACAAGATAGAACCATAATCATATAAACAGTAACAACACAAAACAAGTGCACCACCCAATGGTGAAATCAATTAAACTGTAACATTTTCAAAAACTCGAAAATTGCAATATTCGAGGTAATCTGGATTTTACCCTATACACTGGTTATAGGATGCCTGGGCACAGCTGTTTACCATTTACCTATTCCTTCCTATCCCTATCTAATGTCTCTAAACAGTAAGTCAATAGAAAAGTAAAGAAACCTCATTTCATACCACTTTGTAACGACCAAAATCTAGAGCCCCTCAACTAGTGCCCCGTGCCCGGTTCGCCACATGACCTCAAGCGCATTTCCCCAAATGCCAGAGGCTGCCGACAAGTAGTGAGGGCCTTGGTAAGTTATTGGGGAAACTATGCCCACATTTGGTAAGGTATACAAGGTACAAGAAGTAACAGTCAATAGCGGATGAAGTAAACATCATACAATAACTGAACTAAACAGCGAAATCAATGTATAATATAATAATGATGCAGCATGGTACATGTATCTAAGGAAAGAAGAAAACACAACAACGTGATGAAATACAACTGAGAACAAAGCACTAAAAGTAAACAGCAACTCCAGCAGCATCACAAGCCTATGCTCGGTCCTATGCTCTCTAGCTCCATCCAGCAATCATGTATCTGAAGTAGAAGGGCCACAATCCTTATCCACACCTGCAACCATATAAACTTTTTGGGACGAAAAGCAGGACCCAAACTAGGTGTGAGACTAATCCCAGTAGGAAACCACCACAAGATCTGTGCCCTACTATCAGTGAGCAATATAGAAAAAGTAATGGAAATAAATGCAGCAGAGAAACAGAAGTACACTAAAGTAAACAATCCTACAATATCCATTCACATTTATTTATTAATTTAATACAATAATTTAATTTTCAACCAATGAATCTAGCAAACATCTCTATATTTCCAAGGAAAATAAAGTAACACAACAGGTATCTCAACAGACTACCTAAACAGCAAGCAGTACAAAACCCAAGCTTGTTCTTTGGCTTGGTGGACTCGTCACAGCCAACCAAAAAATATTCAAGGTGACTCTCTGGGTGGCTCACACTGGCATACCCCTCTAGTAAATTAAACATACAAAGGCATAGACACTCTGGGAATCTCTCACAGTCAATTCCCCTGTGGTCTTGTAATGATAGTTATAGACTCTTCGAGGAAGCACTTACGTCTAATTCCCCCTATAGTCTCGATATGTAACTAAGGACACTCTAAGGAATCACAAATTATCATTCCCATAGGTCCTGATAATGACACTAATTTATAATAGACTCTCTAGGGAAGCCCTTAATCGTCAATTCCCTCTTTAGTCTACCACACCAGGTTCCCACAGCCTTGAGTAGTGTAGTCATGCGTAATCAACTATTAGCAGCCCAAAGTAAGCTCAAAAAACTACTTGGCTAATAGCTACAATGCATCAGAAGAATATAAACAGTAGGAAATACGTGCAATCAACAATATCAAGGAAAGCAAGCAATGCAACAAGGTCTGCCTCACAGGCAACCTAAGCTAAATGGTGATAAATAGCCAAAACAAGGGAAACACCCAAGGGGTGATCCTCTAACATGCTAACAGGCAATTATTAAACATCTAATAACCTCAAGCATACAAGAAATATAAGGTAGATAACAAAATATGGTCAAAACCCTATCCCGAGATACCTGATACATGGGTATCTAATACTTTTGCACCAAAAACTCAAAGACATTCAACGTAGGGAAACAAACCACCTACCTCGATCCTAGGAGATCGATATACTTGAACCTCGGCCTGTGAATCAGCCTATAATGGAGAAGATATGCAAATACTTCTAAAACGTTCAACCTAAAATAACTCTCACAAGAGAAGGAATCAGGAAACGTGTCCAAAGAAGAACCAAGAACTCCCCACTGCGATTCTATTGCAACTGACGACGTTCAATTCGAATAATCGGTGATGTATCGGTGGCTCGGAGAAGATTTGGCCTCCTCGGACACTCTGGACATAATTAGGCAGAGAAGAAGATGAAAATAGGTTTAAGACGCAACCCCGGTCTGATTAATGAAATAAAAATAAAAGTACACAGTGTGTACTTCATGAGTACACGGCGTGTACTCGCCCTTTCCATACACTACATTAAGAGGGATCCACATCACTGCTAAACACCGTGTGTGTGGCCCGGACACGACCAGAACATGGACTCATGCGGGAGAAAATTACACGGTGTGTTCTCATAAAGTACACGGCGTGTACTTAGAAAATTTCCTGATTCTTCTATTTTTTTCCTCTTTTTCTCAAAAACGACCAGAAATGGAAAAACATACCTGAAACGAAGATCTGGGTTCTTATAAATATAAAAGAGGAAAATATTTTATATAAAACCATAATTTAACCAAGAAGGTATTAATAGTAAAAGACTGATTTTATAAAGAAAATGGTGGCTTAAAATAGAAGATATAGTTCACTTTAAAGTGGTAACAATTCGAGAAGTTCCCTTAAAATGGGTTTGCTTATCGGAAAGTTCTAAGGAGGGAATGTTTTAAAAACATGTATATCCCAAAAAGAGAGTGATTAAAGGGTATTCATAAATGAATTTTTTAAAACATATAAAGAATTTAGAATATTTATATAAAAAGATAAGATAACTCCATTTTGATATAAATAAAGATAAGGCAACCCGAAAGAACAAAGAAGGTTTGGATAGAATTAGTTATGGTTTATAGACATGGTGTTGGGTCTAACTAAGAGGGATTTATGAGCGATAAAATGGGTTTATCATCACTTAGACATCATGAGGTAAGTATGGGAGAGGTGTGAAAACTTACCCCATCATTTCAGATTACACATAAAAAGGCATAGCATAGAGGACAATCTTGATTAAGAGAGAAATGGAGAGGACCCCTTACCTTAAGTCTGTTGGTGTTCTCCACTTGTTATTAATGTCCTGAATAAAGAAAATTAGGTTTATTAATTAACAAGTCCAGAACCTCTAATATATGTAAAATATTTATTATATCCTTTTTAAGTTTATTCAAGACCATTTTCATTGGTTATAAGGTAAAATTTCATAGTTCGGGTCCGGTTGCTTGCTTGGTTTTAATGACCAGTTTTCTTATATTCATGTTTGGATAAACATGTAAGATGAAATTGGTTATCCATAATTGAATTTATATGCTATTAGTGAACATCTAGGAGATTAAATTGTTTTAAAATTAATTTGGTTACTTAGAGTGAATTCAAATTATTACGTAAAACTATAGTGACATCAGTTTTTGTTAATCAGTGGGTTTTGAATACAACGAACATGTTTTGATTTATAACTTAATAACATTAGTACAAAAGGATTATAGAACCATAAAAATGATATATTACATATATAATAATATGGTTCAACCATATCACAAATGGTTTCATGAACAGAATTAAAGATGATAATAGAAATTGATAAATTGTTGTCCTTGAATGTGCTAAACTAACACATCTCAAACGGTGTTTTCATTTCTTTCAAATAAAAGGTAAGGAAAGGATAGATGATAATGAAATATACCATTACCATAAAAACATTCCATTTCATGCATGGTACTTTATTTATCATACTATTTGGGTAAAGGGAGGTTAGTAAAAAAACAATAAAAGAAATGAACTTAAAAGAAATAAAATAATTTGAAAGAGGAATTTACCTCTTGAGTTTATCTCCTTTGAGAACCTGTTAAAGGGAGAGGTTTTGGTATTTTGGACTTGGGAGAGGATCTTGGAGAGATAATTGGGCAGAATATTGGCAAGGCACAAGGCTTGAGAGTAGTGAAGAGAAGAGGAAGTGAGGGGGAGTTTTTATAGTGGAGGAGAGGAGGGTTTTCATAATATTATAATCATTAGTTTATTAATTTCCCACAAGACCAAAAATATTGAGTATTAATTGAACTATAATTGTAATAAATGCATGTGAGTTCAAACCACTAGTAATTTACATCATCCATGACTCAAGCATGATGCAAAAATTAAGGTTTTAGCATTTATTGTGAATTAGCAGATTTTATTATTCATAAAAAATCCAAGTATTTTAGAAAAATACCAAAAATTCAACCTAAATTTTTTTTATGGGTAGAATCAAAAAATGAATTACATTTTTCAAAAATAATTTTCTAAATATGATTAATTTAATATCTAATCAAAATCATAATTTATTATTAAAAACACAGTTTTAAAACATTCATTTACATATTCTAAAATATAGGTATATCATAATTTCACTTGAATATTATTTTAATAATATCATAGGTAATGTTACTATTCATTAGGGTATATGACTATTCATAAGGGTATATTACTATTCATAAGGGTAGGTTTCTATTCACCAAAAATTAAGTTCTTCTTATCGGACTCCAAATACATAACCAATCGCAACCTTAGATGTCAGATTTTAGAAATTCCAAATACAGAAGTAAAAAACATATTTTTAAAGTTCACATAGATCTTATTAGTTCATTATTTTGTGATTTAATGACATATTTATAATAAAGGAATTTCCATTTATAAAACATTGGGTCATTACAGGCTAGCCCCACTAAAGACTTAAACTTTTCAACAAAGATCAGGTTCCTCTACCGCATGAAAGAGTTGCACATGAAAGAGAATAGTAAGCAAATATTGTGTGAAAAGTGTTCCGTTAGTCTCAAAAGACAAATTGAAACTTATTTTTTAGTTGCGTTAAAGATAATAGGTATGCGAAAAATAAGGGTTTTGTGAAATCCATCTTATGCGATAATTCAAAATCTTGTGCGCAAGAGAAGGTGTTGCGCTCAAGTGCCATTGTGTACTTCTAGCATGTTTTGAATATCCATTTTATTTGATTAGTGATTTAAAGTACATCAATTCAAGACTTTGATTAATTCAAAGTATCATGATGGATAGAGACAAATAATTCAATACAAATCTATTTAAGACACCTTTAAGTCAATAAACTGGGTTAAACTTCACCCCGGGCTGTGAGCTAGGGGGAGTCAATGGAAGTGTTTTGAGGGACACATTATGTTATCCTTGAAATCATGTAAAGTTAGTGTGCCTGGAATAGATTGATTATGTCTAAACCTTTTTACTCAAAAACTAGTGAAGATTAGTGGATTTTGGTATTACTAACACATTATCGACGTATGCTCCTTGGACTAGCCCTTAGTGGTGAACCAAGTAAAATTGTTATGTTGTCTCTTTGAATTTGATTGTTTAATTTCTTATTGATTCCATCATTCAATTTTAATTATTTTCTACCAACATGGGAAAGAGATACATTGTTTTAGAAGAAATATTATACACCCTAATTCACCCCTCCCCTCTCAGGGTGTCCTATGGTCTTTTAAGTATCTCTTTGTTTCCTTGGGATACCCTATAAAGATACACTTTGTGCCCTAGGGTTCTATTTTATTGACTGATAAGGACTTAAGAAACACATCACATCCCCATACACATGTATTTAAAAAAATGGGTTTCTTTCCATTCCATAATTCAAAGGGAATTCCATTTTCCACTTTAGTTGGTACTCAATTTAATTTGTATGTCATAGTTTGTATTGCATATTCTGAAAATGATAATGGAATATCTACATCAATCATCATTTAACTTACCATGTATAATAAGGTAATGTTCTTCCTTTCACTAAAACCCTTCCACTATGGTGTGTAAGGTGTAGTGAGTTGAGATAGAATCCCAAACTCCCATAAAAGGTCTATAAACTCTTGGTTAAGATATTCACCAACTTGATCTTATTGAAGATTATTAATCTTCTTTCCAAGTTGATTCTTTAATTAATTCTTAAATTCCTTGAATTTATCAAATTACTCGGGTTTATACCTCATCAAGTAGACATAACCATATCTACTCAAATCATCAATAAAAGTTATGAGTAAGAATACACACCTATAGCTTCTATTATAAATGTTCCACACACATTAGTTTGTACCAATCATAAAATATCTATGGAACTTTCACCATATCCACTGAATGGAGGTTTGGTCATTTTTTCTTATAAACAATCATGACATCATTCAAGTGTTTTTTTCTCAGAAGATTCTAAATAACCATCTTGACATAGTTTTTTCAAGCACTTCTTGTTTACATTACCAAGATGGTGATTCCATAACTGGGTGTTATCTGATCCATGTGAACATGATTCATTATCAATTTATAATACTTGGTTTTCATAATTTAATAAATAAATACCATTATTTAAATGTTTCATACCATACATATTTATCCTTTATAAAATAAACAACTTTTATTTCCAAACTTGAAAATAAACCCATCTGCATCTAGGAATGATATAGAAATTTTGTTCTTGGTAACGGTTGGTATGTAATAATAGTATTTTAAAACAAAAATCAGTCTTTTTGGTAATGAAAGGTGGTATTCATTAATGTTTAGAGAAACCAACCTCATACTATTGGAAATTTGCAGATCCCCATCTTCTTTAGAAATCTTTCAAAATATACTTGGTTCCTATATTTGGATGAAAATTTGAGAACCACAATCTATATCTAATACCCAATGTGTAGAAATTGAAATATTAAACTCTATAATGAATGAAACTTTATCATACCCTTGCTTATGGGTGTAGTTATTCTTATAGTGTCCTTGCTTTCCACATGAAAATATACCACCTTATTTTCCTTACCCTGACTTTGGATCTTCCTCTTCTTGGAAGGATGGTTCTTAGGAGCTTTATACTTTTTTTGATTCATGGGCCCCTTTTCCTTATTCTTAATTTTATTATTCACCATAAGGATCATGGTTTTGTCACTCCCCATGTCCTTATCCACTTGAAGAATCATAGTAAGGAGTTCCAAAAGACTCTTCTCATTATTGGTAATATTGTAATTAGCAATAAAACTGGAGAAGGTCTTGGGAAGTGATGAAAGTATACGATCTATGTGCAACTCATCTAGGAATTTAATCCCTAAGATGTCTAAGTGTCTAATGTATCCAATAATTTTTACTATATAAGTCCCAAATTGCACAGAATCGCTAAGCTTATTTATAAATAAATCATTGGAGATCTCATATCTCTCTTGTCTTTCCTTCTCTTGATATAGATCCTAAAGGTAAGACACCATGATATATGCATCCATATCCTTATGTTGATTAAAAATATCAATTTTCATGGATGATATCATGAAACATTGAATATATGTAGCATCATCCAAATTTTTCTCATAGAGATTCAACTCTTCATCATTAGCATCATTTCCAAGTGCTTTGGGAATTGGTTCTTCCAACACATACAATTTCCATTCATAAAGAAGGATAATGTGTAAGCGCCTTTTCCATTCTTAGAAATTTGTGTTGATGAGAACGTTATCCTTCTCAATTATGGATCATATTTATATGTTTGATGTCATTTTACTCTTGTTTATACAAGTAATTTGATCATAGATTTAGTAATTTGTTGGATAAAATTTCGAAAAATAAATAAATATTATATTTATTAATCTCATGTTATTGAAACAAAGTATCCCTCGCCATTTTCTTTGGAATATCTTATTTCTTATAAATTATAGTGGAAGGGATCCATATTATCCTTCCCAGTCTCGCAACTTTGGTTTGTCAGGTTACTTGAATGGTTTTAGGTAGGTGTTCCAAATTTCAACTGCATTAACTTATAGTTCCTTAATCTGTTGAGTGGACTTCACAATCTTGAAATTCTTAAAATGGATTTCCTCAACCCTTTACTCTCATTTACATCAAGTACTAATTTGGAAGTCAACCTTTGATGTGAACTGAGTTAGTTCAAAGCAAAAATTCATGTTTGAATTCCTCGATAATTGAAAGCATCCCAACTTTAGCTGGCTAAGCACTTAGAACTATGGTTTGATTTTAACTGAAATAGTGTAAGACTATACCGACATAATATATGATTGAGGGATTTTATATTTTATGCATAAATTTCCAATTATTATCTTTATCACATGTGTTTTAATAATAGGTGGATTTACATAAGTGATTAACTATGTCTTAAATAATATTGATGCATAAGACAATTTATTTTAGTTCTACCTTGCTTGCTTGTTAGTTCGTTAATTCATGTGATCACAATAAAACATAAATAATGAAATAACCATGAAACTTGATAGAAATAAAATAATGAATAGGTATGATCAAGATATTTTACTAATGGTTTTTTTATCTAGAGGATGATAAACTAACCGTCGACCTAAGGGGAAAAACACCTTGAACCAATTAAGGTTTAAGTTACATCTTTCCACCTATCCACCTATATATCACTCTGGAATTGGTTTTTCCTAGCCTCCAAACTTGAACCGCCTCCACTGGATTGGGATCTATATCCATTATATATTCCTTTACTCACACGCATGTGAGGTGGGAAGGGTTTACAGAATAGAAACCATGAGCAAGCATGCTCGTAAAAAATGAGATGAGACATCACACATATGACAACAATTTAATTTAATAATAAATTAAATGAAACCAATCACATATAAAGGTTGGTTTTATTCTCATGATCATCCATATGCATGAAAAAAATTATGCATTTAGTAAAACTAGATTTCAATTCCTAATCATTATTATTTAAGATAAATTATGGTCGAATCAATGAATTATCTTCTTTACTTAATCAATTCTTTTATCTTAATTCTCATCTGAATTTCCTTGAGATTATCATCCATCATAATTTTAATCAAATTAAATAAATTTATTTAAAATTAATTGTGTACATAAATATACCTTGGGGGAAACATAGTGAATACCCATCTGAATCTACCCAACATGTATTATACTCATATACTGTTTACTCTTATGAAATATGGAATACATAACTAATCACATTATTTCCTAATGTGTACTATAAACTTAATGATTACATGAATTACATGGTTTTTATGTCACATGTTATGATTCAATGCACATAGATTAATAACTATAATAGGACTCATACATGATATGAAGATCTGAACATTGTACAGAAATTAATTAAACAGTTATATATATATATATATATATATATTAAAACCCATCACATGGATTTTTCTATCAACTTAATGACCACATTAAAGCACATATTGATAAGTTTTACATAGTATAACAAATTAATTTTAATTCAGTGTAATTTGGAATAATTACATGACATATACAAGTGAGCTACATGGAATATATATCTCTCATCGTCTATCTAAGGCACATGCCTAGGGACTCGATGTGTAAATACTGCCTTGGAAAAATTGGAGTACATGGAGTGTACAAGGGATACATGGAATGTGGTCTCCTTGTTATATGGTCACCAATTAGGTAGGTAGTGTATGAAAACACAAGGCCCGTCTCTGACTTAAAGGACTACATGCCATGTATGTGGGATACACGGCGCATAATCTAGCTGATCATATGCTAGGATGGCCTGGTCAACACATGACGTAAGAAATTAAATGCACTGTGTGTATTCAATTCACATGGTTTTAATTAATTCTAAATTAATTCTTGGTGCATTGAACACTAGTACACATCATGTACATCTGGGTACATGGAGTGTACTCTTGTGTTATCCAATCAAAATCCTCATCACATCCAGATGAGTTATTTGGTTTAATTTCTTTCATAAAATTAATTGATTTGATTATATCTATGAGAAATGAAAGAAGAAGAATCAGATCTCGTAATTGATTTTAAATAATGAATAAACTTGAATTGAAAACTAAATGACAATTTCATAAATCAATCAATGGTTTTTAAATAATTATAATAATTATGTGACTGTTATGATACCACTTAACCATTTCAGTAATAGTGGAAGCATTTGATTGGTCATTCCAAACTTTTCTTTTTTCCATGATTAATGATCAATCTAATATTTACATGATTGTGAATTCTGTAATGAATGGAATTGAATAAAAGTAAACAAACAATGTATGGAATGCTCGAACCGAGCACATGATCATCCTATATTATTTAAAATTAATTTAATTAATTAAAGAATTACTTTACGTGGATTATTACTTTGTCGATGGACCTGAAAACTGATCTATGTTATATCATCGTTGCGTTGTAGGAATCAAGAGAAGATTCCCTCTAGCGGTGATTCACACGTGTTCCAAAAATATCTGAATGCCTTTATAGGAATATCTAGGTGCTAGTATCATAGATCCCGATGATTGCATCATTATCTTTTGATCACTATGAGAATATATTCCAAAGTTTTCTTCTTGACATCTCTATAATTAAGAGTGGGAGGTGGAGGAAGATCACTCTCTTTTATTTGAAGCTTTCTTGGAGAGGGATCTCTCTAGGGCTTGAGATTATTCTCTCGAGCTCTTGTTGTGAACAACACAACAATTAATTGGATCTAATGAAAAAATAATAATATAATCGGGTTTAAATACCACTAGGGTTTAAAAATAAATATTTTCACAATTTCCCGTTAATATATATTTTATCCCTTGTGGAACCTCATGTCTAAAATAATAATAATATTATTATTTCCTTGGAATGCGCTTAACTTGTGAATTAAATTAAATATTATTTAATCAAATAATATTCAATATATATTATTTATCACTGGACCAAATAACATAATCCATCATTCCTTTATAATATTTATCGGGCCTTCAATAATGCCTATTTATTTAATAAATAAATATCACTGCCTTATTCTCCAATAAATAAGTAAATATTATATTTAATAAATAAAAAATAAATATTTATTAAATAATCTGATCACATAATATTATCGAAAATAATTGGTGATAAAATATATGTAATCAAGAATTCATGAATAATTATTAAACCACGTGTAGGAATGATATTTATTCAACTTTTTAAATAATAAATAATAATATATTATTTAACTGAGATTCTCGATTCACTTAGTATGTGACCCTCTAGTCCTCTTTCTCAGTGGCATTAAGCGAAGCATCATAAAGTCCAAGGTTAGAATCTAGAAACATATCAATTCACCCATTGAGAAAGAAGTTAATTCTGTAATGACACAATACCTCATACAGATGCTTATTGTGTAATATAATCATTTTATCGTGATATCTCTAATCAAGCAGGTTTCATACCGGTTCCATTAACATATGTTCTCAATGTATCTTTATTTGAATTTCCAAAAATATAACTTTACTATAAAACACCATGATCATGGATTTATTTAGGATAAATAATTTCCATCAAAGGGCCTAAGATATCATCTTTTTTTAAATAATTGAAGGGGAAAATTCTTTCTCACGTTATTCATTACTATAGTATTGCTCATGATGAACCTAATGTATCCTACCTCACCAAAAATATATGTCATCATAGTTTTCATAAATACATCAAAGTAAAAGGCTTATAATATTCATTAACAATAATCTTAAAGCCTTAGTATCAATACACGCATCTATAGATATGAACATCCAATTACACATATGAATGTGGATTTCCTACTGGTGTGTCACATTCTCATAGAATCCTACACTATATATTACCAAGGTCATGTACCATGAGAAGGTTACTTAAAGTCCTATGAGTATCCTCCCCTAATATCCTATATCATTTTTCCTCAAATGATATTATCCAGTTATAGAACATATTTTTAAGAATAGTGTTGTAGCACTTATGGGTTCTCATCATAATGGAGAACAACTATGAACTTTTAGTGAAACAACTACTCTTAGGACATTATCACATACTATGTTACAAATAATAAAAATCATGATGTGATAAGGATTTTATTAATATTCAAAACTATGAATACAGGTTATCATAAATTACATAGAAGTTGGTTCAAGGGAACTAACTCCAAAAAATTATCCTTAATTTTCAAGTATTTACAAAGTCACATTTTATTTTGGATTAGTATTAAAATATCATTAGTTACTTTTATTTAAACATGATCCAATAAATATTATTGGAATCAACATTATATTTTAATTTTTTATAAATACATTTTTATAGTTAAAAATTTATTTTCCGAAAAACCATTTTCTTTTGAATTTTGCAAGTTTAATTTTAAATTAAATTATTCTAATTATTTGAATTGAATTTTATAAAATTGATTCCATATTTTTAATTAGAATAATTAATATTAGTTAATAATTTTAACTTAATTATTTTTCATAATGAATAGTGAAAATAATAAAAATTTATTACAACGATTAAGGTTAAAACGGGTTTAATGGGGGTTAAACATAAGTGATAAGGGTTTAAATGACCTAGAAACTTGTATAAATTACATTTTATAGGAATAGTTTGACCCTATATCATATAATATTTGGATATGTTCTATTTTTGATCCATTATTCTTAAGTAGTACATTAAAATATTTTAATCTTTTTAAAAATTCCAAGTATCTCCTCTCCCCCACTTATAAAAGGACTCCCCCCATCATCATCTATACACACTTAAAAATAGTTTTGTTTTATCCAAGACCTACCCTTAAATAATTACCCATGTTCTAGAATCCTTTTTATCATAAAACAAACCTAGGAACACTTTGGTTATAAACCTAAAGAGGTTGTCCGAAGAAGTGGTATAATTCAAAAATGAGTGTTTTATGTTATTTATTTTTATACCACATTAAAATATTGTTAAAACAGACTGAAATAATAAAAACATTATATTCCATATTCTAATATGTTTTTATGTTAATTTCATAACCTATATACATCTTCTTATTCCATCAAATGCGAAATGAAACTATCTTTCGTGTGTATGGCGGACTACCGCCACATGAACTGATGTAATTCATTTTCCACCACCACATTTCACGATGGGTTATAATGATTTATTTTATGTATATATATAAGATATTAATGACATATTTATCATTCTAGAAAGATAATATATCATCTTATTTCTTACCTTTAGATCCATTGAAAGTTGATAACATTGTTCGTGTGTACATATGGATTACCACCTCCACAAAGCGATGTGATTTATTATTTGTGACCACATAACATGTATTTTATATATAAGACTATTTAAATAAATGATATGATATTTATGATATAATAATAATTATGTAAATATAAAATAATACTTATATTGTTTCTAACATGTTCGTTGAAAAATGGAAATGTTATTCATGCGTACGTACGGCCTACCATCTCCATGATTTTAATGTAATTAATTTTTCATAATAATATATCATTGTTGATTTTAAAATTATAATTGATGTATAAAAATAATAATTAATTCATGATTATTATTCTATATATGATGTAATATTGACCACATTTACCATAGTCAACTTACCAAAGTCATTTTTGACATATAAGCTGAATATCATCAAAACATACGACGTGAACTTAATTGATTAAGTTATTGTATATAACATGGTAATAAATTAAATAAAAGGAATACTAAACTTGAAAAACATTCTTAATAAAGTAAATAATTGACATAATTTTATTACACAGGAATATAAGAATGTACTTGATGATTCAGACTTAAGGTAATGGACACTTTACCTTAAAACCTCATTTTAAATGTTTTAAAGAATTATTTTCTAAATCATTTCTTTCCATGTCCATATTATTTAAACTATTTTATTAATGTATTTACATGTAAATTAATGAATTATAAAGGATATTTTATGTAAATTTTGACTTTATTTCAAAAAAATTCAAAATGAATCTTTTTACGTATTTTATATGAAATGTTTTAAACAAAATGGAAAATGAATATTTTATTCTAACATATACAGCATAAATGGTCTTTCTAGCCAACATTACCATTATTTGATACTTTTATTCCTTTAAAATATTTCATTTTTTCAAGTAAAAACTCTCCTTCAATTTTTTGGGGTGTAACGTCCTTCCCTTCGCCCATTGTCTTGGGAAGAGGTGGGGGTGCTACTAGGCCTTAGGTGACATCTCCAAGACACCATAGGCTATAAATAAATTCCAAGTGAGTCATAAATAGTTGGGGGATTATTTTAACTTTTAAAATAATCAACAAAACCAATAATACCATAACCAAATAGCCATTATATTATGCATGAGATCAATTAAATACAATCCAAAGTATGATCCACTATCAATAAAACCAAATTATCGCATGAACTATATAAGATTACAAAGTGGAACCTAAAACCCACAACTCAATGACAACCATGACATATAGAAGAATTTCCCAAATAAGCACCAAGATCTAACTCCATAAGACATGCCCAAGGTATCATGATGAATCATAAAATAAATGATATACCTTGACTTTATATATTTCTTGATACAAAATATCTGTAAACGTACCAAAGTACCCAACAGAGGTGAATATAAAACTCAGTAGGATTTCCCCGATGACATGCCTACTCATGCCACTAGGATATAACAAGTTAGAATATTTATATAAAATATATTAAAACCAACTTAAATAAATTTATATTAAATCATAAAATATTTTTCCAAACCAAAATAATTTTTGTGGAAATAAACCAAATGAATCTATAAACCATTACACATTTCCATTTGGCATACAAATTATATTATTCACACAAAACCACATATAAATACTTTGATGACAATTCCATACTCATGAGCAGTCTCTCATCAATCTACTAAGTCATCACAAGGTAACCATATCTCAAATTCCCTAATAGAACATGCCCCTTCTACAGGGTCATTTCATTGTACCCTAATGGTACAGACCCCTTATCTAGGGTCATGTTAATGAAATGAGCCCACACCAACACATATGCCAAATAACATTCAAAACCAATTGAGCCAAAAAAAATCAATAAAATAAAATTTTTATTGAAAAAATTTCTAGAAACCACTATCCATAAATCAATACCAAACAGCCATTTTAAAATCATCATTTTAAAATCATGTAACCAATTTCACTTTCCACAAAAAAAAATTTCTATAATTCCAAAAACCATCACTAAAGAAGGTTTACATCAAACATTGCACATCAATTTTTCAATTCAATTCAATAAATTAAAATAATTTGAAATCAAGAATTTAATTTCTAGTCAATTGGTGTTGAGAGTGAAGCCATTGACCTTTCAAATTTTGGTGAAAATGAAGAACGGAAAAAATTCCTCAAAAAACTGGATTGAAAATCCAAGAAACATCCTTAAATATTTTTAACTTTACAAAAAAAACAAACACATATCATCAATATTAATATCACAAAACATGGATATATCCCCCAAAAAATTAGATCCATGAATCCAAGAGAGGTAAGAAGAAGAAAACTAAATAAAACCACCAAGAACAAGCACTTACCAAGGAATCCGGGCCTTAAACACACTAAGAAAATGGGTTCACTATCAGAGGAAAGATAGGGAATGTTCTTATTAAAGGATGTAGGACATGTGGAAACTTATATCAGGTTGATAGTAAGGAGAACTTTTTCTACATGACAATTAAATAAGAAAACAACTTGTGGCATTGGAGTTTAGGTCATATTAATCAACAATATATGGAAAATATATATAAGATGAATATAGTCATGGATGTCCCCAATCTGAATTATGAACAAGAAAAGACTTGTGATGCTTGTGTATGAGGGAAGATGGTGTGTAGTTCATATCAGACAAAGAAGAAAAGGGAATAAAATCTTCTTGATCTCATCCATACAAATATATGTGGTCTGATAAATGTTTATGGTGCATGTGGAGAATGGTATTTTGTTCTTTTCATTGATTATTATAGAATAATGTATTGTGTGATGGTTATACATAGGAAAAAAACAAGTTCTCAATTTCATGAAAATGTATCGTCGAATAGCCGAGAATGATACTAGACAGATGATCAAAGTTCTATAGTCTAAAAATAGAGGGGAATACACATCCATTGAGTTTGAAAATTACCTAGAGAAACATAGAATATAGCATGAGGTTGTTTCTTTGAGAACCCCATAACAAAATGGGTTTTTTTATTACAAGAGTCGATAGGTGAACAATATGGACAGAACTATACTGATTAAGAGTCGTATCTATCACCATTATTGGAAGGAGGTTGTTCAAGATGTAGTGTATATTAAAAATTGAATGGGGATTTATATGGGACAAATGAAGATTCCATATGATTTTTGGAATGTAAGGAATCTCTCTTTGAAGTATTTTCATGTCTTTGTAAGTAAATGTTTCATCCAAAACAATGAAGGAAATCAAGGGAAGTATGGTGATGCTGTATAGTAAGGAATATTCCTCAGATATTCAATGATTAACAAAATATTAAAAATGCTTCAATAATCATGTTAGAAGAATTTTGGAAAGCAGTAACATTAAGATTATTGTAGAAAATACCAAAAATACATTGAGGGGATCTTATGCTGATGTGATTGAATATATAGAAGATAGTGTACATGGAAAAAATTCAAATGTTGAAGTAGAGGAAGGAGTGAAAAACATATAGAGGTCAAAAAATGATTTTGATTTAGAAGATGAATTGAAAGAGGAACCTGTGGATAAAGAAAATGCTTCTGACCCTCAAAGGAGAAATCAAAGCACATAAATTGGTCAATCCCACATCATTGTGGATTGGACAGCACCCACATAGACAAGAATAATGAATAATAATGCACAATATTCCTTCATATCAGTTCTCAAACTATTCTCATTTGAAGAAGCTACAAAGGATGAATCATGGGTTAAATGCATGAATTAAGAGTTAGATCATATTGACATGAACCAAACATGGGATCTAGTTAAGATCCAAAAAAATCATAATGTTATTGGTACAAAGTGGATTTTTAAAAATAAATTTTATGAGCATGGAAATGTGATTAGAGATAATGCACAATTGGTGTGTAACAGTTATTCCCAGATTGAAGGTGTTGATGTTGAAGAAACATTTTCTCCAGTGGCCAGACTGGAGTCAATCAGTATTTTTATATCCATGGAAATTAAAAGAGGACACAAAGTGAATCAAATGGATTTCAAAAAAACTTTCTTAAATGTTGTTCTTGAATAATAAGTTTACATAGAACTACCAGTGGGTTTAATACTTAGTCATGATGAAATGAAGGTTTGCTGATTAAAGAAGGCACTCTATGGTTTGAAGTAGGCTCCACAAGAATGGTATTCCTGATTTGATTCTTATATGAATAAGATCAGATTTAAAATAGGAGGAGTGGATCACAATCTCTATGTGAATAATTATCAAAAATATTAGTTCGTAGTACTGGTTTATGTAGATGATCTTATATTTGGTGGAAGTAGGTAGGGATCAATGGATGAATTTTCCAATTACATGAAATTAGAATTTGAAATTTCTATGATTGGTGAACTCGCATACTTCTTGGTGATACAAGTGTTTCATAGGAAATACTACTCTTTTATTTATCATAAAAAGTATGCAAGTGAGTTACTAAATAAATTCAATATGCATGAATCCAAACTAATGTCAGCTTTAATTTAGGTTGGAAAAAAACTTTGAAAGCATGAGGATGGGACTTCTATAGATCCCACCATGTATAGGAGAATCATCGGAAGCTTGTTATAATTAACTACAACATGGAAAAATATTTTCTTTATAATATGCATAGAAGCATGCTTTCAAAGTAATACAAAGGAAGAACATATGGTGACAGTTAAATGAATCATGAGGTACATTCAAGGTGCTCACAATTATGGCTTATACTTTTCTGTAGGAAAAGATAATGAACTATTAGAATTTTCTGATGCTGATTGGGCTGGAGATGTGGTGGATAGAAAATCCAAAAGTGGTGGAGTATTTTCTATCAGTAAGAAATGTGTGGGATGGTTGAGTAATAAATAAGAAATCACTTATATCAGTAATTTTGAAGTTGAGTACATCTTCAATACAAAGGTTTTCACTTAGCTACTTTGGATGAAGAGACAACTAAAAGATCTTGGTGATGAGGTTAAACAGCCAATGGTGATTCACTGTGATAACAAGATCATAATTAATCTTACGAATAATCACATTTATAATTCTCATAAAAAACACATTGAAATTAGATATCACTTCATAAAAGAAAATTTTTAACATGGAGTGATTAAGATGGATCATGTTGGAACTGATGATCAAGTAACTAGCATACTGACCAATCCATTATCAGCACATGTGTTCGAGAATTATCGGTTTAACCTTAGTGTTGAAACACCTCCCAATACATTAGTAGGTTATGATTTTTCCCCTATTCCCATTTTTTTTTAACTATTTTAATTTTTTGTGGAAGTGATGCATGTTTATGGGGGAGATATGATCTAGGGGGAGTATGTTTTGAGCTCTATAAGTTGAAAAGTTATGTTATTTGGGTTTATTTCCAATGAGGGAGAATGGATGAATTAAATGGTAAAAAGGAGGAGAATGAAATTTTTCTTTCTAGATTCATGAGAATGGATAATGGATAATGGATCAATTCAATGGGTTTATGAGGAAACAGTCCAGGGCATGTAATGCTTATGTGACACGATGAGAATTCAGTGTTATGAGGAAACAGTCAGAGCTTTTATATGATAGATTAAGTTGGACATTTTTAAGAATTACATAACACTAGAACCCAATCCATGCTTCCCCTATTATTTTATACACCAAGCATTGCTCATGTAGACTTGGAGTATTGGTTGAGTTGTTTCTTGCATATCAGGTGTTGATAGTGGTTGGTGCTTTATTGAATTTATATGTGGATTTCCTTCAAACCCAAAGGGAGAGATTGTTGGAACCAATAATATTATTTGTTTTAAATAGATTATCGTTTGTGTTTACTGTTAATTTTCACATATAAGATCAAGTAGTTTTTAATGAAAGGGGTCTTACAGTTTAATATGACAATAGTACTGAAGTTGGCAGTATTTCCTAGTGTTTGCAAAATATTTTGGTCCAAAAATTGGAGAATGGAGAAATGTGTTTTTAGAAAAGGGAATTTCTTGAAATATTGAATTTTGTGTATAAACTTGCACACAAGTCATATTTTGGGATCATTTCATCAAAATATTGAAAATGGAAAAAGGGTGTGAAAGATTTAATGTGCGTGAAAGAAAAGGTTGCATGGAAGAGACGTGTGCGCCCAATGCGATGTCAAAAGGGGTTTTTCCTGCTCAGACAAAATATTATATGCAGCATCATCGAGGCCTTTAAATGGGTTTCTATATAGATATACAAGCCTTTTACACATAACATTACATTATTTTAAGCATAATTATACATCAGAGTATAAGCCAAGTATCATTAAGTCGTGTGTCTTTGAAGACTAGGCACATAAAACATAAAATCTGGAGCTAAAAAAACACTTCTTTATTTAATCTCCATAAAGATCTCCTAACTTCCTTTGGTCCCTTACATATTCATAGGGTAACCTGGGGAACACATGAACAAATGGATGAGCTAAAAAATCCCAGTAAGGGAAAGAACATAACGATACATCCTAAGCGCATGAGTTAGGAGGCATGACACAATGATATTCAAAGCATGAGACATATAAAATCATATCATATAAGCATGGTATCATATAAACATGGAATTATATAAATGTGGAATAATCATAAAAAATGTCTTTAGTACGGGTCAAGGCTAACCACCAATCTCGTTTCCCATTTTAGTATGGGTCAAGGCTAACTGTTAATCCCATTTCTCATTTTAGTACGGGTCAAGGCTAACCGCCAATCTCGTTTCCCATCAAATGTCATGAGACTTAACTTTACCCAATGCATTGGAGTACTATATGGACACACCCATCTCAATATTTTAATGATTATTATTTCCACATAAATAATCATACATAATCAACCGTACATAAATATAAGAGAACCCATGGAAAGAATTGGGTACCACAATCATGACATAAAACAAAACTAATGGGCGTATCATGAAAGTGTTCAAGAAGGAATTAGAATATACAGGGATGTTCATAAGGTAAAATGGGAATATATCATGGTAAGTGATGTCAAACAATATATAAGAAATTTATTTGAGAAACATTAGCATTAAAACATTTTTGTGTGGTTTTAGGGAAAATACTGTAGAGATTTTAAAATAAAAAAGAGGAAAATCTTTTATTTAAAACCATAATTGAACCAAGAAGGTATTAATAATAAAAATTATGATTTTATAAAGACAATGGTGGATTAAAACAGAGGATATAGTTCACTTTAAAGTGGGTAATAATTCGGGAAGTTTCCTTAAAATGGGTTTACTTATCGGAAAGTTATAAGGAGGGAATATTTTAAAAACATGTATATCCCAAAAAGAGAGTGATAAAAGGGTCTTAATAAATTATTTATTTAAAACTTACACAGAATTTATAATATGTACATAAATAGATAAGATAACTCCATTTTGAAATAAATAAAGATAAGGAAACCCGAAATAACAAAGCTGGTTCGGGTAGAATTAGTTATGGTTTATAGGCATGGTGTCAGGTGTAACTAAGAGGGATTTATGAGCGATACAATGGGTTAATCATCACTTAGACATCATCATGGAAGTATGGGGGAGGTGTTAAAACATACCCCATCATTTGGTATTACACATAAAAAGGCATAGCATAGGGGACAATCTTGATTAAGAGAGAAATGGAGAGGATCCATTACCATAAGTATGTTGGTGTTCTCCACTTGTTATTAATGTCCTGAATAAAAAAATTAGGTTTATTAATTAACAATTCCGGAACCTATTATATATTTAAAATATTTATTATAACCTTTTTAAGTTCATTCAAGACCATTTTATTGGTTATAAGGTACAATTTCATTGTTCAGGTCCGGTTGCTTGCTTGGTTTTAATGACCGATTCGCTTATATTCATGTTTGGATAAACATGTAAGATGAAATTGGTTATCCATAATTGAAGTTATATGCTACTAGTTAACATATAGGAGATTAAATTGTTTTAAAATTAATTTGGTTACTTAGAGTGAATTCAAATTATTACGTAAAACTATAGTGACATTAGTTTTTGTTAATCAGTGGGTTTTGAATACAACGAACATGTTTTGATTTATAACTTAATAGCATTAGTAAAAAAGGATTATATAACCATAAAAAGGATATATTAAATATATAGTAATCTGGTTCAACCATATCACAAATGGTTTCATGACCAGAATTAAAGATGATAATAGAAATTGATAAACTGTTGTCCTTGAATGTGCTAAATTAACACATCTCAAACGGTGTTTTCATTTCTTTCAAATAAAAGGTAAGGAAAGGATAGATGATAATGAAATATCCCATTATCATAAAAACATTCCATTTCATGTATGTTACTGTATTTATCATACTATTTGGGTGAAGGGAGGTTAGTAAAGAAACAATAAAAGAAATGAACTTAAAACAAATAAAAGAATTTGAAAGAGGAATTTACCTCTTGAGTTTATCTCCTTTGAGAACCTATTAAAGGGAGAGGTTTTGGTATTTTTAATAGGATATGGGATTTTGGATGTGGGAGAGTATCTTGGAGAGATATTTGGGTGGAATATTGTCAAGGCACAAGGCTTGAGAGTAGTGAAGAGAAGAGGAAGCGAGGGGGAGTTTTTATAGTGGAGGAGAGGAGGGTTTTCATAATATAATAATCATTAGTTTATTAATTTCCCACAAGACCAGAAATATTGAGTATTAATTGACCTATAATAGTAATAAATCCATGTGTGTTCGGAACACTAGTAATTTACATCATCCATGACTCAAGCATGATGCATAAATTAAGGTTTTAGATTTTATTGTGAATTATCCGATTTTATTATTCATCAAAAATCCAAGTATTTTAGAAAAATACCAAAAATTCACCCTAACCATTTTTATGGGTATAATCCAAAAATGAATTCCATTTTTTAAAAATAATTTTCTAAATATGATTAATTTAATTTTTAATTAAAATCATAATTTATTATTAAAAACCCAGTTTTAAAACATTCATTTACATATTTGAAAATATAGGTATATCATAATTTCACTTGAATATTATTTTAATAATATCATAGGTAATGTTACTATTCATTAGGGTATATCACTATTCATAAGGGTATATTACTATTCATAAGGGTAGGTTACTATTCACCAAAAATTAAGTTCTTCTTATCGGACTCCAAATAACTAATCGATCGCAACCTTGTATTTCAGATTTTAGAAATTCCAAATACAGAAGTGAAAAACATATTTTTAAAGGTCACATAGCTCTTATTAGTTAATTATTTTGTGATTTAATGAAATATTTATAATAAATGAATTTCCATTTATAAAACATTAGGTCGTTACAAGATAGCCCCACTAAAGACTTAAACTTTTCATCAAAGACCAGGTTCCTCTACCGCATGAAAGAGTTGAACATGGAAGAGAAGAGTAAGCAAATATTTTGTGAAAAGTGTTCCTTTAGTCTAAAAAGACAAAGTGAAACTTATTTTTTAGTTGCATGAAAGATAAGAGGTATGTGAAAAATAAGTGTTTTGTGAAATCCATATTATGCGACAATTCCAAATCTTGTGCGCAAGAGAAGGTGTTGCGCTCAAGTGCCAGTGTGTACTTCTAGCATGTTTTGAATATCCAGTTTATTTGATCAGTGATTTCAATTACATCAATTAAATACTTTGATGAATGCAGAGTATCATGATGGATAGAGATAAATAATTCAATACAAATCTATTTAAGACACCTTTAAGTCAATAAACTGGGTTAAACTTCACCCCGGGTAGTGAGCTAGGGGGAGTCAATGGAAGTGTTCTGAGGGACACATTATGCTATCCTTGAAATCAAGTAAAGTTAGTGTTCCTGGAATAGATTGACTACGTCTAAAATTTTTTACTCCAAAACAAGTGAATATTAGTGGATTTTGGTATGAATGACACACTATCAATGTATGCTCCATGGACTAGCCCTTAGTGGCGAACCAAGTAAAATTTTTGTGATGTATCTTTGAATTTGATTGTTTAATTTCTTATTGATTTTATCATACAAGTTTAATTAGATCCTACCAACATGGGAACAAGATCCATTGTTTTAGAAGAAAAATTTTACACCCTAATTCACCCCTCCCCTCTTTGGGTGTCCTAAGGTCCTTTAAATATCTCTTTGTTTCCTTGGGATGCCCTATAAAGATACACTTTGTGCCCTGGGGTTCTATTTTAATGACTGATAAGGACTTAAGAAATACATCATATCCCCATACACATGTATTTAAAAAAATGGGTTTCTTTCCATTCCATAATTCAAAGGGAATTACATTTTCCACTTTAGTTGGTACTCAGTTTAATTTGTATATCTTAGTTTGTAATGCATATTATCAAAACGATAATGGAATATCTACATAACTCATCATTGAACTTACCATGTCTAACAAGGTATGGTTCTTCCTTTCACTAACACCATTCCACTATGGTGTGTTAGGTGAAGTGAGTTGAGATAGAATCCCAAACTCCCATAAAAGGTCGATAAACTCTTGGTTAAGATATTCACCACCTTGATCTGATCAAAGATTATTTATCTTCTTTCCAAGTTGATTCTATAATTCATTCTTAAATTCCTTGAATTTGTCAAATTACTTGTGTTTATACCTCAGAAAGTAGACATAACCATATCTACTCAAATCATTAATAAAAGTTATGAGCAATAATACACACCTATAGCTTCTACTAGAAATGTTCCACACACATTAGTTTGTACTAATCCTAAAAGATCTGTGGAACTTTCACCATATCCACTGAATGGAGGTTTGTTCATTTTTCCTTATAAATAATCATGACATCTTTCAAATGTTTTTTTCTCAGAAGATTCTAAATAACCATCTTGACATAGTTTTTTGAAGCACTTCTCGTTTACATTACCAAGATGGTGATTCCATAACTGGGTGTTATCTGATCCATGTGAACATGATTCATTATCAATTTATAATAATTGGTTTTCATAATTTAATAAATAAAGAGCATTATTTAAAAGTTTCATACCATAAATATTTATCCTTTATAAAATAAACAACTTTTATTTCCAAACTTGAAAATAAACCCATCTTCATCTAGGAATGATATAGAAATTTTGTTCTTGGTAACAGTTGGTATGTAATAATAGTATTTTAAAACCAAAATCATCTTTTTGGTAATGAAATGTGGTATTCAATAATGGTTAGAGAGGCTAGCCTCATACTATTGAAAATTTTCAGATCCTCCTCTCCTTTAGCAATCTTTCAAAATATACTTGGTTCCTGTATTTGGATGCAAATGTGAGCACCACAATCTGTATCTAATACCCAATGTGTAGAAATTGAAATATTACACTCTATAATGAATGAAAATTTATCATACCCTTGCTTATGGGTGTAGTTATTCTTATAGTTTCCTTGCTTTCCACATGAAAATATACCACCTTCTTTTCCTTACCCTGCCTTTGGATCTTCCTCTTCTTGGAAGGATGGTTCTCATGATCTTTATAATTTTTGTGATTCATGGGCCCCTTTTCCTTATTCTTAATTTTATTATTCACCATAAGGATCATGGTTTTGTCACTCCCCATTTCCTTATCCACTTGAAGAATCATAGTAAGGAGTTCAAAAATACTCTTCTCATTATTGCTAATATTGTAATTAGCAATAAAACTGGAGAAGGTCTTGGGAAGTGATGAAAGTATAAGATCTATGTGCAACTCATCTAGGAATTTAATCCCTAAGATGTCTAAGTGTCTAAAGTATCCAATAAGCTTGACTATATAAGTCCCATATTGCACAGAATCTCTAAGCTTATTTATTAATAAATCATTGTAGATCTCATATTTCTCTTCTATTTCCTTCTCTTGATATAGATCCTAAAGGTAAGACATCATGATATATGCATCCATATCCTCATGTTGGTTAAAAATCTCATTGGTCATGGATTATATCATGAAACATTGAATATATGTATCATCATCCAAAATTTTCTCATAGAGAGTCAACTCTTCATCACTAGCCTCATTTCCAAGTGATTTGGGAATTTGTTCTTCCAACACATACAATTTCCATTCATAAAGAAGGATAACGTGTAAGTGCCTTTTCCATTCTTAGAAATTTGTGTTGATGAGAATGTTATCCTTTTCAAGTATGGATCTTAGTGATATGTTTGATGTCATTTTATTCTTGTTTATACAAGTAATATGAGTATAGATTTAGTAATTTGTTGGATAAAATTTCGACAATTAAATAAATATTATATTTTTTAATCCCATGTTATTGAAACCCAGTAGCCCTATCCATTGTCTTTGGAATATTTTATTTCTTAGAAATTATAGTGGAAGGGATCCATATTATCCTTCTCATTCCCCCAATTTTGGTTTGTCAGGTAACTTGAATAGTTTTAGGTAGGCATTCCAAATTTCAACTACATTAACTTATAGTTCCTTGATCTGTTGAGTGGACTTCACAATTCTGAAATTCTTAAAATGGATTTCCTCAACCCTTTACTCTCAATTACAGCAAATACTAATTTGGGAGTCAACCCTTGATGTGAACTGAGTTAATTCAACCCAAAAATTCATGTTTGAATTCCTCGATAATTGAAAGCATCCCAACTTTAGCTGGCTAAGCACTTAGAACTTTGGTTTGATTTTAACTGAAATAGTGTAAGACTATACCGACTTAATATATGATTGAGGGATTTTATATTTTATGCATAAATTTCCAATTATTATCTTTATCACATGTGTTTTAATATTATGTGGATTTACATAAGTGATTAACTATGTCTTAAATAATATTGATGCATAAGACAATTTATTTTAGTTCTACCTTGCATACTTGTTAGTTCATTAATTCATGTGATCACAATAAAACATAAATAATGAAATAACCATGAAAAGTTATAGAAATAAAATAATGAATAGGTAAGATCATGATATTTTACTAATGGTTAGTTTATCTAGAGGATGATAAACTAACCGCCGCCCTAAGGGAAAAAACACCTTGAACCAATTAAGGTTTAAGTTACAGCTTTCCACCTATCCACCTATATATCACTTCAGAATTGGTTTCTCCTAGGCTCTAAACTTGAACTGCCTCCACTAGATTGGGATCTCTATCCATTATATATGCCTTTACTCACACGCATGTTAGGTGGGAAGGGTTTACATAAAAGAAACCATGAGCATGCATGCTCGTACAAAATGAGATGAGAGATCACACATATGACAACAATTTAATTTAATAATAAATTAAATGAAACCAATCACATATAAAGGTTTGTTTTATTCTCATTATAATCCATATGCATGAAACAAATTAAGCATTTAGTAAAACTAGATTTCAATTCCTAATCATTCTTATTTAAGATAAATTATAGTCGAATCAATGAATTATCTTCTTTACTTAATCAATTATTTTATCTTAATTCTCATCTGAATTTCCTTGAGATTATCATACATCATAATTTTAATCAAATTAAATAAATTTATTTACCATTAATTGTGTATATAAATATACCTTGGAGGAAACATAGTGAATACCCATCTGAATCTACCCAACATGTATTATACTCATATACTGTTTACTCTTATGACATATAGAATACATAACTAATCACATTATTTCCTAATGTGTACTATAAACTTAATGATTACATGAATTACATGGTTTTTATGTCACATGTTATGATTCAATGCACATAGATTAATAACTATAATAGGACTCATACATGATATGAAGATCTAGATATTGTATAGAAATTAATTAAACATATATATATATATATATATATATATTAAAACCCATCACATGGATTTTACTATCAAATTAATGAACACATTCAAGCACATATTGATAATTTTTACATATTATAAAAAATTAATTTTAATTTAGTGTAATTTGGAATAATTACATGACATATAGAAGTGAGCTACATGGAATGTACATCTATCATCGTTTATCTAAGGCACATGCCTAGGGACTCGATGTGTAAATACAACATTAGAAAAATTGGACTACATGGCGTGTACAAGGGCTACATGGCATGTGGTCTCCATGTATTATGGTCACCAGTTAGGTAGGTTGTGTATGAAAACGCAAGGCATGTCTCTGACTTAAATGACTACATGCCATGTTTGTGTGATACACGGTGTGTAATCCAACTGATCATACTCTAGGATGGTCCGGTCAACACATGACGTAGGAAATTAAATGCACTGTGTGTATTCAATTCACATGGTTTTAATTAATTCTAAATTAATTCTTGGTGCATTGAACACTAGTACACATCATGTACCTCTGGGTACATGGATTGTACTCTTTTGTTATCTAATCAAAATCCTCATCACATCCGGATGAGTTATTTGGTTTAATTTCATTCATAAAATTAATTGATTTGATTATATCTATGAGAAACGAAAGAAGAAGAATAAAATCTCGCAATTGATTTTAAATAATGAATAAACTTGAATTGAAAACTAAATGAAAATTTCATAAATCAATCAATGGTTTTAAAATAATTATAATAATTATGTGACTGTTATGATACCACTTAACCATTTCGGGCATAGTGGAAGCATTTGATTGGTCATTTCCAACTTTTCTTTATTCCATGATTGATGATCAATCTAATATTTACATGATTATGAATTCTATAATCAATGGAATTGAATCAAAGAAAAACAAAAAATGTATGGAATACTGGAACCAAGAACATGATCATTACATATTATTTATAATTAATTTAATCAATTAAATAATTACTTTACATGGATTATTTCTTTTTCGATGGACCTGAAAACTGATCTATGTTATATCATCATTGCGTTGTAGGAATCAAGAGAATATTCCCTCTAGCGGTGATTCACACGTGTTCCACAAATATTTTAATGCCTCTATAGGATTATCTAGGTGCTAGCATCATAGATCATGATGCTTGCATTGTTAGGCCTTCAATAATGTCTATTTATTTAATAAATAAATATCACTACATTATTCTCCAATAAATAAATAAATATTATATTTACTAAATAAAAAATAAATATTTATTAAATAATCCGATCACATAATATTCTCTCAAATAATTGGTGATATAATATATGTAATCAATAATTCATGAATAATTATTAAACCACACGTAAGAATTATATTTATTAAACTTTTTAAATAAAAAATAATAATATATTATTTAACTGAGATTCTGGATTCACTTAGTATGTGACCCTATAGGCCTCTTTCTCAGTGGGATTAAGAGAAGCATCATAAATTTCAAGGTTAGAATCTATAAACATTTCAATTCACCCATAGAGAAAGAAGTTAATTATGTAATGACACAATGCCTCATACAAATTCTTATTGTGTAATATAATCATTTTATCGTTATATCTCTAATCAAGCAGGTTGTATGCCGGTTCAATTAACATATGTTCTCAATGTATCTTTCTTTGAATTTACAAAAACTTAACTTTCCTATAAAACACCATGACCATGGATTTATTTAGACTAAATAATTTCTATCAAAGGGCCTAAGATATCAACTTTTTTTAAAGAATTGAAGAGGAAAATTCTTTCTCACGTTATTCATTACTGTAGTATTGCTCATGATGCACCCGATGTATCCTACCTCACCAAAAATATATTTCATCATAGTTTTCATCAATACATCAAATTAAAAGACTTATAATATTCATTAACAATAATCTTAAATCCTTAGTATCAATACACGCATCTACAGATATGAACATCCAATTACACACATGAATGTGGATTTCCTACTAGTGTGTCACATTCTCATAATATCCTACACTGTATATTACCAAGGTCATGTACCATGAGAATGTTCCTCAAAGTCTTATGAGTATCCTCCCCTGATATCCTATATCATTTTTTTCCTCAAATGATATTATCCAGTTATTGATCATATTTTTAAGAATAGTGTTGTAGAACTTATGGGTTCTCATCATAATGGGGAACAACTATGACCTTTTAGTGAAACAACTACTCTTAGGACATTATCACATACTATGTTACACATAATAAAAATCATGATGTGATAAAGATTTTATTAATATTAAAAACTATGAATAGAGGTTATCATACATTACATAGAAGTCGGTTCAAGGGAACTAACTCCAAAACATTATCATTCATTTTCAAGTATTTACAAAGTCAAATTTTATATTGGATTAGTATTAAAATTTCATTAGTTCCTTTTAGTTAAACATGATCCAATAAATATTATTGGAATCAACATTATATTTTAATTTTTTATAAAAACATTTTTATACTTAAAAATGCATTTTCCTAAAAACCATCTTCAATCGCATTTTGCAAGTTTAATTTTAAATTAAATTATGCTAATTATTTGAATTGAATTTTATAAAACTGATTCCATATTTTTAATTAGAATAATTAATATTAGGAAATAATTTTAACTTAATTTTTTGTCATAATGAATAGTGAAAATAATAAAAATTTATTACCACGATTAAGGTTAAAACGAGTTTAATGGGGGTTAAACATAAGTGATAAGGGTTTAAATGACCTAGAAACTTGTATAAATTACATTTTATAGGAATAGTTTTACCCTATATCATATAATATTTTTATATGTTCCATTTTTGATCCATTATTCTTAAGTAGTACCTTAAAATATTTTAATCTTTTTAAAAATTCCAAGTATGTCCTCTCCCCTGCTTATAAAAAGACACCCCCTATCATCTTCTATACACACTTAAAAATAGTTTTGTTTTATCCAATACCTACCATTAAATCATTACCCATGTCCTAGAATCCTTTTTTATCATAAAACTAACATAGGAATACTTTGGTTATAAAACTAAAGTGGTTGTGCGAAGAAGTGGTATAATTCGAAAATGAGTGTTTTATGTTATTTATTTTAATACCACATTAAAATATTATTAAAACATACTGAAATAATAAAAAAATTATATTCCATATTCTAATATGTTTGTATGTTAATTTCATAACCTATATACATCTTCTTATTCCATCAAATGTGAAATGAAACTATCATTCGTGTGTATGGCGGACTACCGCCTCATGAACCGATGTAATTCATCTTCCACCACCACCTATCATGATGGGTTATAATGATGTATTTTATGTATATATATAAGATATTAATGACATATTTATCACTCTAGAAATATGATATATCATCTTATTTCTTACCTTTAGATCCATTGAAAGTTGATAACATTGTTTGTGTGTACATATGGATTACCACCTCCACAAAGCGATGTGATTTATTATTTGTGACCACATAACATATATTTTATATATAAGAATATTTAAATAAATGATATGATATTTATAATATAATAATAATTATGGAAATATAAAATAATAATTATATTGTTTCTAACATGTTTGTTGAAAAATGGAAATGTTATTCATGCATATGTATGGCCTACCATCCCCATGATTTTAATGTAATTCATTTTTCATAATAATATATCATGGTTGATTTTAAAAGTATAATTTATGTATAAAAATAATAACTAATTCATGATTATTATTATATATATGATGTAATAATGACCACATTTACCATAGTCAACTTAGCAAATTCATTTTTGACATATAAGCTGAATATCATCAAAACATACGACGTGAACTTAATTGATTAAGTTATTGTATATAACATGGTAATAAATTAAATAAAAGGAATAAAAAACTTGAAAAAAAATCTTAATAAAGTAAATAATTAACATAAGTTTATTATACAAGAAGATAAGAATGTACGTGATGATTCAGACTTAAGGTAATAGGCACTTTACCTTAAAACCTCATTTTAAATGTTTTAAATAATTATTTTCTAAATCATTTTCTTCCATGTCCATATTATTAAAACTATTTTATTAATGTATTTATATGTAAATTAATGAATTATAAAAGATAGTTTATGTCAATTTTGACTTTATTTCAAAAGTTTTCAAAATGAATCTTTTTACATATTTTAGATGAAATGTTTTGAACAAAATGAAAAAGGAATATTTCATTCTAACATATACAGCATCAATGGTATTTCTCGCCAACATTACCATTATTTGATGTTTTTATTCCTTTAAAATATTTCATTTTTTTCAAATAAAAACTCTCCTTCAATTTTTTGGGGTGTAACATCCTTCCCTTCACCCATTGGCTTGGGAAGAGGTGGGGGTGCTATTAGGCCTTAGGTGACATCTCCAAGACACCAAAGGCTATAAATAAATGCCAAGTGAGTCATAAATAGTTGGGGGATTATTTTAACTTTTAAAATAATCAACCAAACCAATAATATCATAACCAAATAGCCATTATATTATGCATGAGATTAATTTAATACAATCCAAAGTATGATCCACTAGAAATAAAACCAAATTATCACATGAACCATATAAGATTACAAAGTGGAACCTAAAACCAACAACTCAATGACAACCACGACATCTGGAAGAATTTCCCAAACAAGCTCCAAGCTCTAAATCTATAAGACATGAACAAGGTATCACGATGAATCACTATTGAAATGATATACCTTTCCTTTATATATTTATTGATACACAATATCTGTAAACGTACCAAATTACCCAACATGGGTGAATATAAAACTCCGTAGGATTTCCCTGATGACTTCCCTACTCATGCCACTAGGATAGAACAAGTTAGAATATTTATATAAAATATATTAAAACCAACTTAAATAAATTTATATTAAATCATAAAATAGTTTTCCAAACCAAAATAATTTTTTTGTAAATAAACCAAATGAATCTATAAACCATTACACATTTCCATTTGGCATAAAAATTCTATGATTCACACAAAACCACATATAAATACTTTGATGAAAATTCCATACTCATGAGCAGTCTCTCATCAATATACTAAGTCATCACAAGGTAACCATATCTCAAATTCCCTAATGGAACATTCCCCTTCTATAGGGTCATGTCATTGTACCCTAATGGTACACACCCCTTATCCAGGGTCATGTTAATGAAATGAGCCCACACCAACACATATGCCAAATACCATTCAAAACCAATTGAGCCAAACAATTTCAATAAAATAAAGTTTTTATTGAAAAAATTTCTAGAAACCACTATCCATAAATAAAAACCAAAAATCCATTTTAAATCATCATTTTAAAATCATGTAACCAATTTCACTTTCCACAAAAAAACCAATTTCTATAATTCCAAAAACCATCACTAAAGAAGGTTTACATCAAACATTTCACATTAATTTTTCAATTAAATTCAATAAATTAAAATAATTTGAAATCAATAATTTAATTTCTAGTCAATAGGTGTTGAGAGTGAATCCACTGACCTTTCAAACTTAGGTGAAAATGAAGAATGGCATAAATTCCTCAACAAACTGGATTGAAACTCCAAGAAACGTTCTTAAATATTTTTACCTTTACAAAAAACAAACACATATCATCAATATTAATATCACACACCATGGATATATCCCCCCAAAAATTATATCCATGAATCCAAGAGAGGTAATAAGAAGAAAACTAAGGAAAACCACCACGAACAAGCACTTACCAAGGAATCTGGGCCTTAAACACACTAAGAATCACAAAAATATTACTCCCATATCAAGAGGAAAGGTATCTCAAACATTTGGAAATAAATAAAATTGTGTTCTGTATTAATAAGGGGAAAACATGTTATGTAGGTGATTCGGATTAGATCCACAAAGTTTAAATCTAATTTTTAAAATTTTACAATTTAGGTGCACAGTTAGGAAAACCATACACAAATATTACACCAGCCACTACCTACAAACACCCCCACATAGTTGTCTTGCATGGTTATAAAAACCATGAACCAATCGTTTTAACCCCCTTTTCCATACTTTCATGGTTTCTCCTCATTGGACACACGGTTTCGCCAAACCGTGCAGCTACCCAGTTCCCATTGTTTGAGTAGTGCGGTTTCTTGGGAGGTGTTTTACAGTTTCTACTAACCATTCTCAAACCATGAACCTCTAGAAAATCCCCAAAAACATTCCAAAACTTTTCCAAA
Organism: Viscum album; assembly: GCA_963277665.1. Taxonomy (NCBI): domain Eukaryota; kingdom Viridiplantae; phylum Streptophyta; class Magnoliopsida; order Santalales; family Viscaceae; genus Viscum; species Viscum album. The sequence continues at coordinate 1,210,260,005 of OY728166.1, forward strand.
ACATCCCAAACTTAACCTAATAACTTTATATACCTAAAATACATAAATAAAGGGTTAATTACCTAAAACCTGGGGTGCTAAATTCTCCCCACCATTGGTCTTTCCATCCCAAGAAGTTGAAACGAAACATTGGACAGAAATATTTTGGGCCATTTCTTAACCATTTCCTTATCATGCTCCCACGTTTCTTCCTGAATCATACCATGTTACCATAAAACCTACACTAGACTAATATGTTTCCCATGCAAGACTTTCTCTTGCCTATACACAATCTTCATTAGCACATGAACTAACATAGAATCCAGCTCTAGGTCAACTTGATCCCATCGAATCACATGGTCAATATCATTTTGAAACTTCTTTAATTGAGATACATGAAACAAATTATTTACTTAAATGAACCATGGTAGAAAATCCAACTAATATGCCACCTCACCAACCTATTCAAGTATCTCAAAAGGGCCTATGTACCATGCAGATAACATTCCCTACTTCCTAAAAAATAATTCCCAATCCTTGGAGAGATTCTCAAGAAAAAATTATCACTCACATCAAATGAAAATGGCCATTAATGATGATCTACATACAATTTACAATGACTCTTAGCCATCTTCATTCTCTTGTTGATCGACCAAATTTTCTCCATTATTTCTTAGATAAGACTTGGTCTAACCAGTGAAGTCCCATATGTTTCTAACCAAAAAAGTGGAGAACGAAAAGGATTCCCATAAAAAGCTTCAAAAGGATCCATATTTAACAAGGCCTGCTAAATGTTGTCATATGAGAACTCCACTAACGGTATTTGATCATCCCATAAGACTCAAAAATTCATTACACAAGCTTTAAGCATCACTTCCAACATTTGTATCATCCTTTTAACCACAAAACATTTTTTATATTATTGAAAACAACTTTGAGGGTAAGTGGGAACCTACATAATTGTCTCCATCAACAAGACCCATCCTCACAAACCCATTTAAAATTACAAATTCCAATTTCAAAATAACATAGAACCATCACCCGCGCCAAGAACGTCAAATGCACCCTATTTAAAAAATTAAAAGATACCTTCTGCATGGCAAATGTATCATCCTTTTAGATTTTACATCTATTTTATAATGATACATTGTGCTCATAGTCAATTGAGTCCAAGGGATTTCTATAAGGATTTCCAGAAATGAGAGGTAAACCTCAGATCTTGGTCTGATACTATCGAAACTAGTATACCATGCCTCTTTACAACTTCTTGGATATAGATTTTAGACAAGTCCTCCACCAAATGAGATTGATTATTAGGGATAAAATGGGTTAGTATTATGAGTTGATCCACTATCACGCATATGGAATCGTGTTTTCAAACCATACATGGGAGACTTGTCACAAAATATATGGATATCTACTCTCATCTCCAAATAGAAATAGGTAAATACTGTAGTATTCCTGATGGATTTTGGTGTTCTACCTTGACCTTCTGATAGGTAAGGCATATCGTAACAAACTTTTCCAATTTTTTTTCATGTCAACCCACCAAAATTTTGATTTCAATGATTTATAAATATTTTTTATTCAAGGATGAATATCCCATCTTGAATGGTGGTAATAATGAATAATTTGCTCCTAAAAATCCATATTTATGACCATTCTATCTCAAAAACACAACATTACACTCCCATCTAGCTTTCATCCTTCATTGGCCTCCCCACCATAAACTTTTGACCTCACAGCAACACATTCAGAGTAAAATGTTTGTGCCACTTCAACATTCTCAACCAACTTAGGAAAAAAAATAAACTATAAATAAAACTGCAACACTACCTCGGTCTTCAGATTCCAAGTTCATATTAGCTATCACCAACATCAATTATCACTGATCTGAAGCCTCTTTCACCAGCTGACTATATGAACTTATAGTTAATGCATCTGCAATAAAATTTCATTTAACAGGTGTATACATCAAGTCAAAGTCAAACATTTTGATATACTTCGTCCATCATCTTTGTCTCGGATTCAAATCTCTTTGTAAGAAAATATATTTCAAGATCTTATGACCCGTAAACACTATAAATTTCTGACCAAAGTGGTAATAATGCCAAGTCTTCAAGTCATGGGCTATAGTAGATAATTCCAAATAGTTTGTTGGGTATTTATTCTCATGAAACCATAACTACTATAATTCATAAGAAACAATATGATCTCCTTGTATGAGAACACATCCCAACCTAGATCCTAAATCATTAGAATACACCACATAACTTTATCCTGATTTCATAAATATCAAGATCGATATTGATATAAGGTAAAATTTAGGCTCTTTAAAATAATTTCAACATTTATCATTCCATTGGAATGGAACGTTTTTCCTTGTAAAATCTTTCATTGGTGAATCTAGTTGTAAAAAATCATGAAAAAAATGTCAATAATAACCAGCTAATCCAAGAAAACTGTGTATCTCAAAGACATTATTTGGCGGTTTCCAAGATATCATAGCCTTTATCTTTTATGGATCCATAGAAACACCTTTATCAGAGATTTCATGGCCAAGTAAACATACCTATTATATCCAAAAATAAAACTTTGAATGTTTTTCATACAAACGATGATCCCATAAGAAAATAGACATTGTTTCCAAGTGTTTCTCATGATCATCCCTTGTCCTTTAATACACTAGTATGTCATCCACAAACACCACCACAAAATAATCTAGATACCTTTGAAACATCAAATTCATCAATTCCATAAATATTGCTGGTGCATTTTGAAGACCAAAAGGCATAACCACATACTCATAATGGCCCTATCTACTTCTAAAAGCTATTTTTTGGAATATCCTCCATTTGAAACTACAATTGGTGATATCCTGAATGCAGGTCAATTTTAGAGAACCACGGGGCTCTCCTAAATTGATATAATAGATCATCAATTCATGGAAGAGAATATTGGTTCTTTATCTAAACTTGGTTAAGTTTACAATAATCCACACATGGATGAAAAGTTCCATCCACCTTTTTCACAAAAAAAACTAGTGATACCCATGGAGATATACTAGGCTAAATATACCCTGTTTATTTCCAACTCTTACAACTGAAATTTTAATTCCCTTAATTCTATTGGTTCCATCCAATAATATGGCATTGAGATGGGACTTGTCCCTAGTAAGGGATCAATCGTAAACTCTACTTCTCTTGTGGGTGGAATCCCAAAGAAATTATTAGGAAACACATATGGAAACTGATCAATAATTTCTTGAAAGCCGATATCCCAGATCTCATCCACCAATTCCAAGGTAAAATCTTCTAACTAGTATGAGATAGTTCCAACAGTTGGTGCAAAAAATCCTGTTTCACCTGCCTTTACATTTTTCTCTCCTATAAATAGATGATAGACACCATCATCAGTTATAAAACTAACCCTTCGAGTATAATAGTCTATTTGATCTTTAAAAATTTTCAACCAATCTATACCCAAGTTTATTTCATAGACATCCATCTCAAGAATAGAGAAATACCATATCAATTTAGCTCTATCTATAGTTATATAACCTAATTTTTACATAAATTATCAACATTCTCTTTGTACAAGAAGAGTTTTAAGTTTCAAAATAGAAGGCCTCATTCAACATGAAAACCCAGAAGATCAAAACAATGGGAATAAAATTTTGAATTTGATGAACCTATATCAAAAAAATACATGTGGTTATAATTAAAAATAATAATACATCTCACCATCGATGGTTTGGATTGATCATATATAATCACTTGCTCAGCTCCATACAACTGCTTAATTGCTATACTTTTCTCCTTATTGCCCTATTGAGATTTCCTTGGTTAAAGAGTCACGGTATTCCTAAAATCACCATGGTTTCATCAGTTCTGTTGATGAGAAATATTTTACTTCCCTCATCCCATCAAAGCATATGATGTCTGTGAAACATGATAGGTTTCCCTAGAACTCGACTTTGGAGTACTGTGACAATATCGCTAAATATGTACCATTTGGTTGAAATTATAGCATGCTTTAGGTTGGGTCATACACTCACGCTTACTTTGATCAAAAGAACCACAATGAAAACATCTAGACTTTCTATTTGGTTTAGGAGGATGATTCACCAATACAACCATCTGATTCTGAGTTATACCACTACCTTGGAAATAGGTGTCCCACATACTCTTATTCCCAATATTAGAGTTCCCACCATTTCCCATAGGTATCAACATAATTCATCCACCCATATTTCTTGAGATGTCTCTTTCTACCACCATCTCTCTGTTTAATATATCTATATAATCTATAATAGAAAGAACAATATTATTCAAGAGAATTTATTTCCTCAACCCCAGTAAAAAAATCATTCCTTCAAGGACTCACTTGCATCAACTTCAGGTCAAATGCAGACTAAATTTATAAATTTAGCCACATAATTTGTCACTAAGAGATTCACTTGCATCAAGCTGAAAAATTCCATCATTCTATTAATTCTTAACATGTGAGGATATAATTTTTTGTTAAATAATTCTTCAAAATCATCCCATGAAATTCATTGGTCTAATTTATCCCGAACTTCTAAATCTCACCATTGGCATGCTAGATCCTCCAGAATGTACATTTCCAACATGACATTCCTCTCAGCTAGTGTGTTGAGGAAATTGAATATTATATTCATCTTATTCATCCACACCTTTACATTTTTTTATTTTGATTCACCCTAAAATATGGGTGGATTCTACTTTTGGAACTGAATGGAATCATCCACTTTCCTTGGTTCATCCCTTATGTTTTCTCTATGTATGGCCTGAAATTTCTAGACAATACTCTCAACTAGCTGTTGGTTCACCTGTGCCTTAGGTTCAACCATATTTTCAGCATCTTTCTCTAGTTGGTTGATGTGGCCTTATTTTTACTCAGTTTGCCACATCTTTTTATTACATTTTATACAATTTATTTAACTATTTTAACACTTTTTAATAAATAAATGCACTTTTGTATTTTTATAAATAAACTTGTCAATTATTCACTTTTTATAACATTTTATTTAATTTTTGAACAATAAATAGTTAATTTATATCTTCTTTATTTTTAATGTAATTAGTTTTCAATTTGTTTATTTAATCTTTTTTTGTTTATTTTATTTAGTTTGTCATTGTTAATAATTATTGTGTTTGATAATTAACTTACATTTAAATTTTTATGTTTATATAATTTAGTCGCGGCTTGCCAGACTACCAGTAGCTAAGCTACCGATAGCAGGGGTCCTTTTTCTCTACCGGTAGGTAGGTTACTGGTAGCTCTTTTATATATCTTATCGGTAGACTTTGATTTCTACCAGTGAGCCCTTCAATTTTATTAACAACGGTGAGTATTTAGTTAGGTTAATTTAATTTGGCTTGGCTTCTTAATAAGTTAATTTCTATTTAAACAATTATTTAATTAACATAATTCTAATTAATTAATTTAGACTTTATTTTATTAATTATATTTTCAATTAAGTTATGTTAAAATAGGTTAATTTTATTATTTTATGTGTTGAACCACCCGCTAGTCATTTAAGTAAATAATATGTTTCTTTTAAATTAATTAAATTGGTTCTCCCTTAATTTTATTAGTTCAATTAGTTAATTAATTAATTAATTAACAGTTTTTAAACATTAACTTTATTATTTTATGTATGCAGATTAATTTTTAATCCATTTTATAAAGGTTTTAGTCTACCGGTGATTTAAACTAGCTCTTATGGTGACATATTGGGTCGCCAATGCTAATTTTCATTTTGTGCTGCTACTCTTTAATTAGCGTGTTTAGTTATTTTGATTTAAGTCTTTTATAATTTTAGTTTATTAATTATTTAGTTTATAATTTAAGTGTTTTCAATTAATTATTTTAATGTTTTAATGTTTAATAAAAATTTGTGTTTTAAATTAATGGTGTTTAGATTTAGGTTCTTTATAATTAATTGTTTTTATTTTATTTCGGTTTAGTTTTAATTTAAGTTCAATTTTTTTTAAGATCACTGATAGTTTTTCTAACGGCATAATGCTATCGGTAACTGTTTTTTTTTCGATCGGTAGCTGAAGCTACCGATACCTCACTGATTTTATTTTATTTTATTCTATCGGTAGCTGAGCTACCGATAATTTTCACCGATACAGCCTTTTAATCCTCACCGATACATGTCTTTTACCTGATACCGGCCGTTGTCAATTTATCCTCACTTTTGCCTCTTCTTTCACGCTGCTCTTCCCCTGCACTTCACCGCACACCCACGAGAGCCGCTGTTGTGCTTCGTAAGGAGGAGTGAAGATGTCGCCCGAGTTACTGTACCTCGAGGAGGAAGACCGGAGTCGGTGTGCTTTGCATGAGGAAGAAGAACTCCTTCTTTGCGCCACTTTTAGGAGAAGGACCGCATCACAAGGAGTCTCATTGAGTCTTTCCGCTTGCTGGTGATGCCGCGCAGAGGAGGACGTTGCACCGATGGAAGGCCGCACCTGCTGGGAGACTGTTGTGCCACACCGGAAGAAGGCCGAAGCCGAGCAATGAAGCTTGGAACCAGGGTCTGCGCATTGCCTGGCCTGGAGAAATGGAACCCCTTACCTGTTGCGCTATGTATGCAGGAGCCGCCACTGCTCTGAAGTAAGGAGCCGAAGCTGTTGTGCATTGCACTGCTTGAGGAGGTCATGCCGCTGCTGGTCCGCTGTTGCTGGATGCCGCAGGAGGAGGAGCCACGCCGTGGGTCTACTCTGTTTTAGCCAAGGGTGCTGTGTCACGCTGCTGTGTGAAGGGATAGTTGCTGCTGCTGAGCAGAGTGCCGCATGAGCCGCTACGGGTGCCGTCACCTGCTGTGCGCTGCACCACAGGAATAGGGAGTCGCCGGCCCTGTTTTGCGGTGCAAAAGGAAACTCCTCCCTTGTTGCGCCAATTTGGGGAAGGGAAGTAAATTAAAAAAAATAAGGACAAAAAGTATACAAAATATAATAATAAAATTAAGTCAAAAGACAAAAAAAGAAAATAGAAAAGCAAAAGTTAAAGTAAAGTAAACTTTAAATAAATTTTACTTTACATAAAAGTTAATTTTACAAAGTCAAATTAATATAGAATAAAATTAATAAAATTAATAAACATAAAAAATTATAATATTAAAAACTTGATAAATTATAAATTTAATTATAAAAATAACTTAATAATAAGTTTTAATAGTTAATTAATTTATTATTAATAGTATAAATTATTTAATTAATAGTAATTATAAATAATTTATAAAACATACTTTTTAATTTATAAAAGTTAAGTAATAAATTTAATTACTTTATTAAAATTAGCTAATTAATTAATTAATCTAATTTTTATGTTTCTTTTATTGTAATAATTAAATTATTAATTTAATTTAAATTATTAACTTAATTATTTATGCTCGTAATTTTTAATAACTTAGTTTAAGTGTTAAAATAAATAACTCAGTAATTATTTTATTAACTTAATTAAACTAATCGCTCTTTAATAACTTATGTTTAACATAGTTAATAATTGTATAAATAATTTAAAAGAAAATAATTATCAATTAACTAAGAATAATTTGTAACGAGTAATGTAACAATTTACTCTAAAAATAATTATTTTTTTTTTCTTGCATCTTTTCTATTTATCTTTTCTATTTTATTTTCAGGTTCATTCAATGGACTTAAACACGTCTAGGTACTTACAACTAACTTTACCGAAGTTAGTTACGAGAGAAAAGATTGCGCGACGTGCCGGTCGCGAAAAAATGCACATTTTGCAGTGCGTGGGTAAAGAACTTTTGAAGTCGGCGGAGATTGAGCGGTGACGTGCAGCAGCTGACAGATGGTTTATTAAGCAGAACAAGCAGCGTTTTTTAGGGAGCAACACATTTATTGACGGAGACATTCATACATTTACCTGGGGGAGAGACGATCGAGAGCAGCAGAGAGGATGCTGAGCAGTGCAGTCCAGGAACTTAGGAGCAGAGCATTTTTAGGGAGTTCCTTCTCCCTCACGATTTAAACTTTTGTACTCTGTTTCTGAATTGTTTCCTATGACTGCTGTAATAATGAATAGTATAGTTAGCTAAGTCTATTAGTTCGGGGAGAGTTCTAGCTCTACTATATTGAACATATTTTTTGAACTTATTGTTTAAAATGGTTACACCCAGTTAATTGCACACTTACACCTTATATGCTATGTTTGTGCTTAAATGAAAATCTTTGTAACTGGACTGAATGTTAAAGCACGTGTGTGTCTGAAATGAACCTGCTTTTATTTATTCATTGTGGCAAACAACACTATATTTGAACTTCATTGAGATCCTTTATATATGTCATATATCTACTAAATTGAAAATCTGTTTTGAACCATAATTGATTAACTGTTCTTCTCCATATTTAGAAGTTAACTTTAGGGACAAAGTTGGGTTTTAAGTGTGGGGGAGGGGGTCAATTCTTGACTGTGCTAAACTATGTTTAATTGTAATGCTCATCAATTCCCACTGCTTTTAAACTTTTTGTCAAAAAAATGGTCAAAATTTTTCAAAAAAAAATTCTTTCACAATTTTAGGCTTTACACTGCACTCAAATGAGTCTTGCTTCAGGATGGTGCTTTATTGGAAGTTGAGTCTTGTGTTGAGTCTGAAATGAGTGGTATTGGATGATTGCTGAGTGGAATTGTTTAGTGGTTTAATGAATTTTGTTTAGGAACTTCTTTTGAGAGTGATATGGGAAACCTTTTAGTGGATCTAAGATCATAATTTTAGGTACTGGAAGTTTGACTTTTATCCGAGGAGCCTTTTCATTCTTTTAATTTATAAAAATGATCACTTATATTGAGTCAATGTAAATTGTTTTTATATAAATCTTTTGAAACTAGAGTAATACTGGGCATCTGGGATCCCACGGTGAATCTCTGAGACCTTAGATGCTGGGTGCATTTCTGTTTACTATAAGCCCTCTGTACACTCTGAATAAGTGCATTGCACAGTGCTTGGCACAAATTACATGGCTTGGGAAAAATAAATAAAGTGTCTAGGGTCAAAAATGAATTCATTAAGGTGAGAGGAATGATGAACTCCAGATGAAGAAGGGGACAATTGGTTTATATGGGAGTCATTTGGGTTGTATCAATAAAGTGATTTCAAAAAAAAAATTATTTATGTTTTAATTTTGGAACCAAGGGGATTAGTCAAAGTACAAAGTTCCTTTTGTTAATATTTTAATTCCACATTTCATTTTACCTTTTATCACTCTTGAATTTAGAAATTGAGCTTGAATTGAAGTAAGTCACTAGGCAGAGTCATATATGAAGCAGGACACCTTCATTTATGGATGATTCATGGTTTACTTGAGTTCCCTTTGAGTAGTGGTTCTAGGCGAGACTTTATTTGAGGTATGTGTTCAATAGCCTAAGCACACTTTTCAAGTCCTCTGTTGAAACTTCTCCGAACATTGCTGATTTTTATAATTCACACTTTTTCAAATATGATAAAACATGGGATTGTTTGAGGACAAACAATGTTTAAGTGTGGGGGAATTTGATGTGGCCTTATTTTTAATCAGTTTGCCACATCTTTTTATTACATTTTATACAATTTATTTAACTATTTTAACACTTTTTAATAAATAAATGCACTTTTGTATTTTTATAAATAAACTTGTCAATTATTCACTTTTTATAACATTTTATTTAATTTTTTAACAATAAATAGTTAATTTATATCTTCTTTATTTTTAATGTAATTAATTTTCAATTTGTTTATTTAATCTTTATTTGTTTATTATATTTAGTTTGTCATTGTTAATAATTATTGTGTTTGATAATTAACTTACTTTTAAATTTTTATGTTTATATAATTTAGTCGCGGCTTGCCAGACTATCGGTAGCTAAGCTACCGATACCAGGGGTCCTTTTTCTCTACCGGTAGGTAGGTTACCAGTAGCTCTTTTATATATCTTATCGGTAGACTTTGATTTCTACCAGTGAGCCCTTCAATTTTATTAACAACGGTGAGTATTTAGTTAGGTTAATTTAATTTGTCTTGGCTTCTTAATAAGTTAATTTCTATTTAAACAATTATTTAATTAACATAATTCTAATTAATTAATTTAGACTTTATTTTATTAATTATTCTTTCAATTAAGTTATGTTAAAATAGGTTAATTTTATTATTTTATGTGTTGAACCACCCGCTAGTCATTTAAGTAAATAATATGTTTCTTTTAAATTAATTAAATTGGTTCTCCCTTAATTTTATTAGTTCAATTAGTTAATTAATTAATTAATTAACAGTTTTTAAACATTAACTTTATTATTTTATGTATGCAGATTAATTTTTAATCCATTTTATAAAGGTTTTAGTCTACCGGTGATTTAAACTAGCTCTTATGGTGACATATTGGGTCGCCAATGCTAATTTTCATTTTGTGTTGCTACTCTTTAATTAGCGTGTTTAGTTATTTTGATTTAAGTCTTTTATAATTTTAGTTTATTAATTATTTAGTTTATAATTTAAGTGTTTTCAATTAATTATTTTAATGTTTTAACGTTTAATAAAAATTTGTGTTTTAAATTAATGGTGTTTAGATTTAGGTTCTTTATAATTAATTGTTTTTATTTTATTTCGGTTTAGTTTTAATTTAAGTTCAATTTTTTTTAAGATCACCGATAGTTTTTCTAACGGCATAATGCTATCGGTAACTATTTTTTTTTCTATCGGTAGCTGAAGCTACCGATACCTCACTGATTTTATTTTATTTTATTCTATCGGTAGCTGAGCTACCTATAATTTTCACCGATACAGCCTTTTAATCCTCACCGATACATGTCCTTTCCCTGCTACCGGCCGTTGTCAATTTATCCTCACTTTTGCCTCTTCTTTCACGCTGCTCTTCCCCTGCACTTCACCGCACACCCACGAGAGCCGCTGCTGTGCTTCGTATGGAGGAGTGAAGATGTCGCCCGAGTTACTGTACCGCGAGGAGGAAGACCGGAGTCGGTGTGCTTTGCATGAGGAAGAAGCACTCCTGCTTTGCGCCACTTTTAGGAGAAGGACCGCATCACAAGGAGTCTCATTGAGTCTTTCCGCTTGCTGGTGATGCCGCGCAGAGGAGGACGTTGCACCGATGGAAGGCCGCGCCTACTGGGAGACTGTTGTGCCACGCCGGAAGAAGGCCGGAGCCGAGCAAGGAAGCTTGGAACCAGGGTCTGCGCATCGCCTGGCCTGGAGAAATGGAACCCCTTACCTGTTGCGCTATGTATGCAGGAGCTGCCACTGCTCTGAAGTAAGGAGCCGAAGCTGTTGTGCATTGCACTGCTTGAGGAGGTCATGCCGCTGCTGGTCCGCTGTTGCTGGATGCCGCAGGAGGAGGAGCCACGCCGTGGGTCTACTCTGTTTTAGCCAAGGGCGCTGCGTCACGCTGCTGTGTGAAGGGATAGTTGCTGCTGCTGAGCAGAGTGCCGCATGAGCCGCTACGGGTGCCGTCACCTGCTGTGCGCTGCACCACAGGAATAGGGAGCCGCCGGCCCTGTTTTGCGGTGCAAAAGGAAACTCCTCCCTTGCTGCGCCAATTTGGGGGAGGAAGGGAAGTAAATTAAAAAAAAATAAGGACAAAAAGTATACAAAATATAATAATAAAATTAAGTCAAAAGACAAAAAAAGAAAAGAGAAAAGCAAAAGTTAAAGTAAAGTAAACTTTAAATAAAGTTTACTTTACATAAAAGTTAATTTTACAAAGTCAAATTAATATAGAATAAAATTAGTAAAATTAATAAACATAAACAATTATAATATTAAAAACTTGATAAATTATAAATTTAATTATAAAAATAAATTAATAATAAGTTTTAATAATTAATTAATTTATTATTAATAGTATAAATTATTTAATTAATAGTAATTATAAATAATTTATAAAACATACTTTTTAATTTAAAAAACTTAAGTAATAACTTTAATTACTTTATTAAAATTAGCTAATTAATTAATTAATCTAATTTTTATGTTTCTTTTATTGTAATAATTAAATTATTAATTTAATTTAAATTATTAACTTAATTATTTATGCTCGTAATTTTTAATAACTTAGTTTAAGTGTTAAAATAAATAACTTAGTAATTATTTTATTAACTTAATTAAACTAATCGCTCTTTAATAACTTATGTTTAACATAGTTAATAATTGTATAAATAATTTAAAAAGAAAATAATTATCAATTAACTAAGAATAATTTGTAACGAGTAATGTAACAATTTACTCTAAAAATAATTATTTTTTTTCTTGCATCTTTTCTATTTATCTTTTCTATTTTATTTGCAGGTTCATTCAACGGACTTAAACACGTCCAGGTACTTACAACTAACTTTACCGAAGTTAGTTACGAGAGAAAAGATTGCGCGACGTGCCGGTCGCGAAAAAATGCACATTTTTCAGTGCGTGGGTAAAGAACTTTTGAAGTCGGCGGAGATTGAGCGGTGACGTGCAACAGCTGACAGATGGTTTATTAAGAAGAACAAGCAGCGTTTTTTAGGGAGCGACACATTTATTGATGGAGACATTCATACATTTACCCGGGGGAGAGACGATCGAGAGCAGCAGAGAGGATGCTGAGCAGTGCAGTCCAGGAACTTAGGAGCAGAGCATTTTTAGGGAGTTCCTTCTCCCTCACGATTTAAACTTTTGTACTCTGTTTCTGAATTGTTTCCTATGACTGCTGTAATAATGAATAGTATAGTTAGCTAAGTCTCTTAGTTCGAGGAGAGTTCTAGCTCTACTGGCATCTTTTTCATCCTTCTCATTAACCAATTCTTCTGTGATTAGAATTGATCGGCGAGATCAAATCTAATTTCATTTATCTGCTTTGTACCACAAGCACTGAAATATTCTAGATTCTGTAATCATTCGGAAAGTTTGGTTATAGAGTTATCTTTTAGTAAACAAATCATAATGAAAACTTCAGTTCTTGCGGCGATTTTGTACTGTTGTCCATCTTAAGACATCTTCCTGGAATTGTACTTCTCGGAGTGGCGAACTCTAATTGTACAATATCCACGACTTAACTCCTGGCGAGGGAAGTAAGTCATCTCTTTAATCCAGTGGTATGAAGCAGTACTTTACATGAAAAGGAAAATCAATTCAAACCAGTAGACTAGAATGAACCCCGAGCATTCTTTACTGTTGTCTTTTATCATCATTTTATCTCCGTTGTTGCACCTTGTTCCCAGCTGTACTCTGTTTTTGTAGTGATCAAAAAATTTTACTATAGAAGTGTAGTTTCACAGTACATAAAACCATAAGGAAATCAAAAGATTTAAGAATTTAAAAAGTGAAAATTAGAAAAAAAAACACTCTGCTGCTGACAACAGTGGAGCTTTCCAAGTTTTTTAGTTAGTAGTGGCCAATTTTACCTTCCCTGTGGGTTCGACCCTGCTTGCCACATATACAGTAGTTAGTAGGAATATAAATTTTAAACTTTGACCGACTTCAACGACAGTTTAGGTCATTGGTTTCCACAATGCTTACCGGGTTCCATTTTCTATAGCCAAAACAAAATGTCATTTAGTCTCACTCCCTATCAACATAAGCCTTAACAATTTTAAATTTTACCACATCACACATATCATAACAAGTCTTTCCAAAATTCCACATTTTTTCAATTTCAAACCATTTTTGAAAATTCCACCATGATTTTGAAAATCAAACCATTTTTAGATATTTTAAAAAATCAACACTTTTTCACACAATTATAAATCATTACTCGAAATGAATTATGTACTTATAGTGTTAAGTCATTTTTATCAATATATGTTATTCTCTTCTCATCTACTAAACCCATGATGATGAGGTTACAATTCCTAAGAGTGTATCAAAACACTCATCTACCAAAAACTCCCTTATAACTTGAAGTTTGGCATAAATAGGTTAGATATGGTTTTTTATGCTCTACATTTCAAGTTTTTATGATTCTAATCCTTGCTATCAATCGAACTCAAGAACTAAACCAGATTGGCTCTCAACTCTAGGACTGAAAAAATTGATACCATTTGTAACATCCTACCCCTCACCCATTGGCTTGGAAAGAGGTGGGGGTGCTACTAGGCCTTAGGTTACATCCCCAAAACACCAAAGGCTGACAATAATTTCCAAGGACATTATAAATATTTGGGGGATGATTTTACCTTTGAAAATAAACAACCAAACTAATAATACCATAATCAAAAAACCACTATATAATGAATGAGAACAATGTAATATAATCCAAAGTATAAACCACTAAAAACAAAACCAAACTACAACATAAAACATATTAAAGTACAAAGTATAAACTAAAAACAATAAATCAAAGACAACCAAGACATCTGGAAGCAACTCCCAAAAAATCTCTAAGCTCCAACTCCACAAGACACATCCAAGGTATCATGATGTATTACTAAAGAAATGATATCCCTTTCCATTAACTATGTATAGATACACAATATCTACAAACACACCAAAGTTACCAAGTAGAAGTTGAGTATAAAACTTAATAGGATTTCCCCAATGACTTTCCTACTCACACCACTAGGATAGAACAAGTTAGCACATTTATATAAAAAAATTTTAAAAAAATTAAATCAGTTTATATAAAAACATAAAATAGTTTTCCAAATAAAAACCATTTACATGGAAAGAAACCAAATGAATCTCTAAACCATTTCACATTTCCATTTATAATACTCAATCCATGATTCACACACACCCACACATGCATGCTCTAGTGACAGTTCCATACTCATGAGTGATCTCTTGAAAATCTACCAATTCATCACAATGAAACCATATCACAAGTTCCAAAATGGAACACGACCCTTATACAGGGTCACATCATTATACCCCAATGGTACATGCCCCTTATCCAGGTTCATACTAAAAAAAATGAACTCAAACCAACACATATGCCAAATACCATACCAAACCAATTGAGAAAAACCATTTCAATAAAACAAATTTTTTATTGAAAAAATTCAAAAAAACTATTTCCATAAATAAAAACCAAACAACCATTTTAAAATAATAATTTTAAAATCCTGTAACCAATTACACTTTCCACAAAACAACCAATTTCCACAATTTCACAAACCATCACTAAAGAGGGTTTCCATAAAACATTTCACATCAATTGCACAATTCAATTCAATCAATTCAAATAATTTGAAATCAATCCTTCAAGTTCTAGTCAAGAGGAGTCGATAGTGAATCCACATACCACACAAACTTAAGAGAAAATAAAGAATGGCATAAATTCCTCAACAAACTAGATTGAAACTCCAAGAAACATCCTCAAATCTTGTTCCATTTATATAAAACATCCATATCTCATCAATATTGGCATCAAACACCATGGATATATCCCCAATGGATTAGATCCATGAATTTGAGGGAGGTAATTAGAATAAAACTAAGGAAAACCACCAAGAATGAGCACTTACCAAGGAATATAGGCCTCCAACAAATTATGAATTGCCAAAATATTGCTCTTGTATCAAGAGGAAGGGTCTCTCCATACTTTGGAAGGAAAAAAAATTGTGTTATGGCCTAATAAGGGGATAATGAGGGATTAATGAGGTTATTCATATGAGATCCACAAAATAAGATTTAATTTTTAACACTACATGGTTTAGCTGCACAGTTAGCCGAACTGTGTGCTAACCATGTCCCATCCACTACCTCCAAATATCTTTCACATGGTTTGATCACACAGTTAGACAAACCATGCGCCAACCATACTAACCACCTCTGTCCAAACTTG
Source organism: Viscum album (assembly GCA_963277665.1). Taxonomy (NCBI): domain Eukaryota; kingdom Viridiplantae; phylum Streptophyta; class Magnoliopsida; order Santalales; family Viscaceae; genus Viscum; species Viscum album. The sequence goes on from OY728166.1 coordinate 1,210,275,784, forward strand.
AATTGTTTCTTCTAGGTGGATAGATGGTTTGGCCAAACTGTGTGTCTGACCATATTCCTACCCAGTGCCCAATATTCAAATTCCACAGTTTCCTGGGAGGTGTTGAATGGTTTCTACTAACCATGATCAAACTGTTCACCTCCAAAAAATCCCAAAAAACTTTCCAAAATCCCTTCAAACCTTCCAAAAATTAACCCAATAACTATATGTACATAGAATACATAAATAAAGTGTTTATTACCTGAAAATGATGGTGTTACACTAGATATTTTCAAAAAGGGTTTTAAATTTAATGGATATTTTAATATCTAGAATTTTTTTTAGGGTCTAAAGAATATTTTTTTGGAGTGTAATGATGATAACACAATATTTAATTTTTTATGGTTATTTTATAATTATTTGGAATTTTTTTTATTATGAGTGGTCACAATATAGGTAATGAAAATGGGTGAGCCCAATATAGATCAGGATTATGGGTGATACTGATATAACTCTCCTATGTATTGGGTAAAGGGATGGAGTTAACTAGTTAGGTTTATCCTAAGATATTATTGGAATTTATTGGATATGTTATTCCATTTATAAGAGTTGTTGTAAGAGTGATATGAAAATGATGTTCTAAGTTAACTACATGATTTATCTTTGATTTATATTATTTTTTATAGAGTTATTATGATTTCACATGGTAAGCTAATGAGATTATGTTTAAATGGAAGTTTATTCTACTTTTTAAGGGTGAAATTTATAACTATGTGAACAATTTTTCATGAATTTTCCATGACTGAAAAGAAACATTTATGAGTATTATTTTTTCTTTAATAATTCTTATGAAATTTTTTATAAATATATTTGTTCTTTGATTTTTATTTCTTGGTTAACAAAATGTTTGTTTCTGAGCCAAAAATTTATTTTGAGAAAGAAATTTTTTTATGTGTATTTGTGTGCTAATCCCATGTTTTCAAATGTTTTTCATAGGTTTTTAAGGTTGAATAAGGAAAATGATGAAGTCAAGAAAAAAATTGTGAAGATATTTCATGAAAAGAAAAAAAATCATTTTAAAAGTTATATATTGTTGGAAAAATGGATACTGAGTTGAAGTTTCCTCATTGTAATATATAGGTTTTTTATGTAAGAGTTATTACTTAATTCATTAAAACTATAAACTGTAAATATCCTCAAGGTGTAAGAAAACGAATTCTTGACTAAAAAATCAAGAATGTGTAATTTTTAATTTTTGTTTCTTATATTAAATTGCTACCATCACCAGTCGGTTCTTAGAGTAGTGAAAAATGATAGACATTAAGAATGAAATTGAGATCATAGAAAAAAAATTACACTGAAACAGTTTCGATAGAAAGATAAGAACTATTTAAATGTTTTAATACAAAATAATATGACTCCCAAAAATTAGTTAAGTAAACATTATTAAAAATACAATGGGAGTGAGAAATAGTAGAAGAAGAAAATTTTCTGGTGAGATTTTATTTTCCTCAATCTCCCACCCTAGGTATAACTCTCTCTTTGTCCGATTCTCCTGATCTGATATCCTATCCTATGTTAAGTGTTCTCCCCCTCCACCATCATGGGTTCTCAAATGAAAGGATCCTCCTATAAAATATCAAAAAAATCATTCTATAGGCTTGTGGGATTTCCTAAAATTCATTAACATCCATATGGAAGCAGTAAAAATGTCTTCCAACTCTATTTATTATGACTACCAAGTGACTATAAATTTCCATTGAAATAAATTAAAAAATGATGAACCTGAGTATTTCTCCACAAGAACCTAGACTCTCTACTTGACTACATCTATTAGTTCTCCAAGAATTATAAAACATAGAATTTTTTTACCACAGATAGGTACTTTAGGTTCAGTGAACTTATAAATCCTTAGTCCTAACTATGACATGTGATTTTGACATGTGACCAAAAATTAATTAAACTTGTGCACTTCCAACAATATTCCAAGATTGGGTATCTGTTATGTGGATTTCACTACTATTTTAATTAACATCATCAACTAGGATTTTTATGGGCATTTCTCTGAACATGTTGTGTGGATTTGATTCACAAACTCATCCAAATGGTTTGCAGAGCTTCCATTCCAATCTTGTTCAGTTGTATCCCAAATTTGATTAAATGGTCATCTTATTCAAAGAATAAATTTTTGAAAAACCCAACTCAGCTTCGATGAATTTAGGAATGATGAGCTCAGTTTTGATCTCGGATTACTTTTAAGGAGCTCAAACTTTAGATCAATTTTGGTTAAATCATATCATGATGAGGTTAAAAAAATTCCCATGATTTCTATTTTAAATAACAGCTTCATGCTCAGTCAGAAACTATATAATATAAATTATCCTATGGGGAAATTATCTTATGAGTTCCATATTAAAAATATCCTACATGAAATGGGGATGGTAAACTACTTAATTACATAGAATAAATTATCTTATGCAAGTCTTGATATTGAGATTATTTTATGGTGGGGTGGAGAAATTTTCTTACGTACACACTATTCCAAAACTAATATTATACTGACAGATTAAAAATTAACCTATGTTCATTTAAAAATTATCTTATGTATAAGGACATAAATTCTCTTACATGGGAATTTATCTTATGAAGATATTCACTTATAGATTCTCTTATGGAAAAGGAATTTCTCTTATGAGATTGAAAATTTCCTTACACGAGTCTATTTTTGATAGAAATTTAAAAATGAAAATTCACTAAAATGAATTAAAATGAATTCAAAATTAAATATTAAACACATAAGAATATTTCATTAATTTTCCAATATCAAAATTAAAAATTGATCCAACAACAAATATTTTAAATTTGAAAACAAGGTAGTCAAGACATTTAAATTCCCAAATGAAACACTTAATATATTTCTATTGATTTTAAATGAATATTCAACTAACATCAGCATAAAAAATTTTCTTCAAATTGTATGAAAATTAATATCAAATAACTTCTAATCAATTGATTCCAAAATCATCATTTTCATAAAAAATCATTGAATAAGATTCACACCACAGATAATGGAAAATTAAATAATTTATTATTTAAAGTAAAAAATTTCATGGTAAATTCCAATAAATCCCTATAAAATATTTCAAAATGAAATAAAAATAGGACACATCAAATTCCCCCACAATTATCACATTTCTTATCCTCAATAAATACATTAGTCAAACTTAGTGGAATAAAATTAATCTCGAAAATAAAAAATTGAGATTCCACAAAGATTTGATTCTAAAAATGATTTTCCCTCATGGTCTATCTCAAATAAAAAAATGATTTACCTCTTTAAATAAATACCCCAGTGTAACATTCATTTTTGTTTTTCAAAAAAAATTAATTTGAACTTTTTTAAGAGAATAAACACACTTCAATTTACTTTCAACTAAAATTCCAAACTTCTCTTTAACTATAGCATAACAGACTTGCATAATTTGAAAATATCATAATAATTAGACACACCATTATATGGGAATAATTTAATAATTATTATGCATAACATAAATAAATCATCCAATAGTAAAATAAGAAAGAATAAAAGAATAAGTACTTCAACCTGGATTTGTATTTTTATTTTATAGTCCATTTGGATTAATATCTTATGAGTTTAATTCAAATTAAAAAGTTTAGAGTCAATGATTATTGTATAAAATTATCCTAAAATCTTACAAAAAACAAATTTTTTCCAAGAGGGAAAGAAAAATATTTTCTCTTTCAGTCCCATAAGGTAATAAAGATAAATTCATGTTCATGTTGTTTTTGGTGATCCTATGGAAACCATTATTTAATTTAAAATGTGTATCTATGCATCCTTTATAAAATTCTTACTCTATGTGGAACATAATAGGAAAATTTAAAAGAAAATATGAACTAAAATTTTTGTTTAAAGGAGTTGATTTGGGTGTATTCAACTTGAATATACTCTAAGTCATGAAACAATCCTTGGGTTTATGCTCCAACAAGTTGTATGAAATTATGTTCTCATCATCTATTCCTATTGGTTTTCTTATAATTCCTAGTACTAAAATGATCACACTCCTTTAACATCTCATGATATAATTGGTCTCTTCCATTAAAAAGCTATAAGAACGAAATATACTATCCTTAGATCCAAACATTTAAGATCAAATACATTAAACCTAATGAAAATGTGAGAGGATCTGATAATCAAAGTCTAACGTCGATAATGATTCAATATGAACTAGGGAAGGAGTGAGAAGGGGAAAGAATGAGATTTCAAAAATATAAGAGTAAATAGGGATTTTTATTCAATGAAAATGAAAAAAAAAACAAGAAGAAAAAAAATTATTAAATCATGGGTTTCCTCTCATAGAGAACTGGCTTTATAGTCCTTAGTTGGGCTCACTATAAACTAATCATGGTCACTACAAGTATTTTTTTTCCAAAGTAAGAAACACCATATGTGTGTTTCCCATTTATTTGTAATTGAATAATGAGTTGTGTGTGCACCTAAACCACTAAAGGAACATTTTAATTTCTTTACAGTTGTAAAAATATAATAGGAACACCCCATATTATCAAAGTATTACTAGAAGAAGTTTCTTAGTTGAGACAAAAACCATTAAAAAAGTGCACTTCTTTAGTGAATTCTAATATCTCATACCTCAAAATCCTTTTTTTGATATTTTCTAAGATCCACTTTAAGTAGAAGTGGTAACCATACATCACAAAATACATCAATAAAAATTCAAAAACTACTCCACATACAAAAACTCACATCCCGCCTTTTCCAAAGAAAAAGTGCCACGCCACCATAAGAGCTTTCAAATTCCAAATTCATAAAAAAACAACTTTCTAGTCCACATGCCAGCCATCATCATTCTGAGTTAATCCAAGAGCCACCTCGAGTCGTGTAGACACCGAATCGCTCACCCACCTCAATTCAAGATGATGTCGTAATCATCATCCAGTCACCTCCATCATCATTGCTTTTCAGAGCCACCATCGTCCTCATCGTCAGAGCTTCCATCACCGGCGTTGCTGGAGCTTCCAAATCCATCTTCGCGGTCCTCGTCGCTCGACACCAAAATCCACTTCTTTGACATCTACCACCAAAGTTACCCTTAACCTTATACTTCCACTCCACGCACAACGTAGAAGAACACACACCCCCAAACAAGACACCTTCGACATCACCAGAACTCCTGAAAAGAAACCAATGAAAGGATCCACTATTCGCGGCTCCATGGATACCCTTCCACTCATATAAACACCTCTCAAAGACTCCTTAGAAGCTACCACGCCCAACCGACCTGCGAGGGTGCGAAGAACCTGGAAACCAGAGCAGAACACAAGTGTCGGGGTCTCCACAGCAAATTCTAGAATCACCTCCCAGATTGTCATCGACCGCTCGAACCACACTATCTACACTATCACTGGGGACCGTAGAAACCCGGATGAATGGATTAGCTTTCCTCAAACCCCATAAGTCCTTGCACACCACTGAAATAAAATGACGACTCCACCGCACCATCGACAAGCTACAATAGGTGAGAATCCCAATGACTCGGATCAAATTTGACAAAGTGCGCACCCCCTGGAGCTCCTTCAACCGAAAAAAACATCACCTCCCAAAGCCTCCTTGAACCACCACAGCAAACTGACTGAGAGAGCAGAGAAGGAAAAAAGAATCTAGGGTAGAGTAAGAGCGGAAGAAAATCTATAGAAAATCAAGACCCTGCCTGGACTACTGATCCCAACCGATGAAGCCACCTCTAGGAGAAGACACAACCTCAAAGATGTGTAATTATATTCAAACCCCTTTAACTCATCCACAACCTCAAAAACTCTAAAATAAAAGGTGATAGGGGCTATTTTTTCACAAATATAATTAGTATGAGGTTTTACAAAAATGTTCAAACTAGTTTTGAGTCATTAAAAAACAATAAATATTTCTCTTCTAATTTATTCTCATCTCCAAATTGAATTTTAGAACCCAAAATAGTTGAGGAAAACATTGAAATATATGTTAAGTATGAATTAAACTCAACCAAAAAATATTCAAGTTTAGATTTTTTTCAAGTTTTTATTTTATTTTAAATTTTCCTCAACTATAAACTCCCAACAAACAATCACTTCTTGTGAGAAAACAAAATATGTTAGGTTTTATTAGTGTGTGATTAGCTTATAATTCAAGTTATATAATATCATCCCCTAAAAAATGTAGCGAACTCTGAGTTTTCTATATCAACCATAGGAAAAATGAACTCAAATTAGTCTATAAAAAATCAATCATAACAAATCCAGGTATAATTCACTCTTCCCAAGTTGGTTAACATTTGACTTCCACTTATCATTTAATTCAATATGAGGCTCACCATCAATAAGGGGATCGATGAATAAATGTTCTTCTATATTTTGCAATTCAAAATCCACTCCCTCTTCTACTTTATCAAATAATAGTAAAAAATGTATGGGGATATCATTTTTGAAACAAGGATGATCACACTTAAGATCAATTTCAAAAATTTGAGAATCATTCATTACAAGTTTATTATTTTCTTCCAAAAATTCACAAAACTAATGTTCAAGTTCATTACTAAAATTTTAAGGAAAACATGGTAAATAGTTTTTACCATTTATATTATAATTTTAAAATTTCTCATCAACCAAAGATACTATATTTTTAAAAATTCTAAATTAAATAGGTTTATGTGGAATTATAACAATGGGATATAGTAATTCCTCTAACTCTAAATCCTCTTGAAATCATTGGAAAAAAAATTAGAATTTCATCATTGATAGGATATTATTCACTTGTTTGACTAACAACAAAAATCATTTATTATTTTATTAATTGGTGAAGGAAATAGGTACAAAGCCTTCAGGGAGGTTTAAAAAAATGTAACCCAAGGGCATCACCCATCAAAAAAATAGTATTTCCTGGGGCGAGGGACAAAAGGATAAAGAATTCCCTAAGGGGGGGTTCATGTGAAGCCTTTTATTCTAAGAAGTCAGCAACACGGTTAACTTCACACCCCATATGGTGGAGTTCCTCCTCATTGAAAATAAGAGCCTTTCATTTGAGGATCAGATCGGTAATCTACCATGGGTTTGTAGTGGGGTATTTAAGAGAGCTCCATATAATTTTAGAATTAGTTTCCATAGTGGCCAAAGTGATCTTCCTTGAGTGGCACAATTCTAGACCAATAATAATGGCCTTAGCTCATTCTTGTATGGAGTTAATAGCCCCATAAAACGTGTTCAAGGCATACAACATAGAACTCGTAGGATCATGGACCCCCCCCCCATACATGGACCCCTGTCTACATGATCTAAAATTATTAAGCTTAAGGACATGGTTAGGAGGATACCAACACACCCAGTTCCCCCATTGATCAAGTGTGGATGTTTTGGGAGGGGTTCTTCTAAAAGTATATCATCTGAGGGAGGAATCCTCCTCCCAGTGTTTCAGTAGGCCTGAGAGATCAGTCACAAGGCATCGAGCCTTCACGACCAGGATAGTAGAAGACAAGGGGGGTGACATTTGTGTCGAGATTGATTGGAAGCATGGAAAATGGACCAACATCTAGACACAAAGATAATCATCTGAGCAAACTCCTCATGGGTGTTCCTCCTCGACACTCTGAACTGTCCCTGAAGAAATTCCCTCCACATAATCAATCGCACTAGGGAGGATGTTAAATTCTCCCATATCATACCACATCCTAATGCCCACTTTCCCCAGTATAAAAGATGCTTTGTAGACTTATCTCTGGGAAAAAATAGCAAGATCACTTTGAGGCAAGGTGAATCCCTTTGTGCTTCATAGCTTCATCCATTGCAAAGGCTCGGTTACGGACTCTCTAAACTAAGAAATTGTATTTTTCTAGGATATATTTACACCATGGCCATCTCCCCCTGGATAGTTTTCAGGTTCCACATGAAACATCTTCTTATATACTTTGGCTATGAATTTTTCTAATGAGGATCCAGTGAAGATACACTGGTCATGGATATTATCTAGCCTATTATTGTCAAAAGAATTTCTCTAAGTGGAGTTGAGGGTCAAATGGATGAAGGTAGGGTGGCCATAGGATGGCTTAATGGTAAGGTCAGGCATGGGACATACTAGAAATCCCAAGATCACGACCACCTAGTTGCTTTCCCAAAAGTTGATTTCGTTGTTGCTAAGAACCCATCGAGAGCGATATTGTAGATTTGGGATGTGTCGGCACAAGGTGTTCCATAAGTGGGATGTTTGGACTCTTTTTTCTATAGACACATAGCCATATTTAGCTTTGATAAACTTTCTCAAGATAGATCTTCATTTAATGACTTCCCATGCCAATTTCCCCTAGAGGAATTCTATATCTTCACCTACATTCCTTTCATTAATTCCCCCTCGTTCTACCGGTTTGGAACTCCTATACCAGGAATCCCAATGGAATCTTACCTCCACTTGATCATCCTAGATGAAATAGTTTAAGAGATTCTATATATATTTAAGGATTGACTTGGGAACCTTAATCAACAAAATAATGTGCATGGGAATTGAGGAGAGGACACAATTAACAAGGGTGATCCTCCCAACAAACAAGAGAAGTCGGTTCTTCCAGTTATTAATACGATTGGTGATCTTTCTGGTCATACCTTCAGAATTTCTTATACAGACTCTGCCGTGTGCAATGGGTGCCCCCAAATAATCAATAGGAAATATTTTAGCCTAAATGCCCATGATATATTCAATGTTGGACCTTCTCCTAGAAAGACAATTAGATGAAAAGAATACGCACCTTTTGTTCTGGTTAATAATTTTTCTAATCCATCTGGAATATTCCTCCATCATCTTATTGAAGACCCTAACTGAATAGATGCTTCCATTAATGAATAATACCAAGTCGTCTACAAAAAAGAGATGATACACCCCATGGAAGTGGCCTCTGAAATAGTCTGAACTGATTCATCCATGTTGTATGTAGCAGTCTTCATGTCTACTTGGGGCATCTTGGATCATAATAAAAATGGTGGGGGGGGAGAGGGTCCCGTTGTCTTAGTTCCCTAACAAATTTCAAGAATCAATGGAATCTCCCCTTGAACAAGATGTTGAACCATGGTGAGATATAACATCAAAATAGTAATTCAGTGGTCCACTGAGAGATCCCCATGAACCTCATCACCTGAAGGATGAAACCCCACTCCATGTGGACATAAGACTTGTTCATGTTGACTTTTATGAAAAGGTTAGATCCTGTGACTTTCTTGTTGATATCACTGACCATCTATTGAGCAATACTTATGGATCCTTGTATGGATCTATCCTGGATGAAGGCGTGTTATTCCTCTGAGACCCCGGAGGGAATAAAGCGAGCCAGTCTCCTATTGATGATAGAGGCTAGAACCTTATAACAAAGTTTGTACATGATAATAGGTCAGAAGTGGTTGATTGAGGATGGTTGTTTCACTTTGGGGATAAGTACCATCGTTGTGGAATATGCAACCCATGGGAGCGGCCCTCCTCGGAAGAAGTCTTGGATGTCCACAATAAGATCCTCTAAGATTATTCTCCATGTGTAAACATATAATGAGCCTAGGAAACCATTTGGTCCAGGTGCTCTTTCCTAATTGAGTGAGAAAACCGACTCCCATGCCTCTATCTCTTCTAGGATGCTATCAAGCACAGTGTTGGTATGGTTAGAGACCACACATAGGATAGAGTTAAAGAGGTTAGCCTGACCTTCAAAGTATCCATTCTGCATCCATGGGTTAGATTCACATAATAAAAAAATTGAAATGGTTATAAACCATACCACCAATCTCCTCCAGGTCACTGGTGTGAGAGTCATCAACACAATGAATATTAGGCATGCAGTTCCAATGTTTCTCTTTCAAGAAGGCATAGAAGTAGGTTGTTTTGTGATCACCTTCTATTACCCATGTAGCCTTTGACCTTTCACGGAGACCTCTCTCATATTCCAGAAGTATTTCATTTAAATGTTTCCTTTTGAGATGAAGATAAACAAAGAGGTCTTCATCCCATTCCTCTTCTAGTCTATCTACAACACTCTCGATTTCCCTTTGAACTGCATCGAAGTTTTCATGGGTCAGGGGTAGGGAATTGGCATGAGAGATAAGATCATATCTCAAGTGTCGTAGCTTGTTATGAAATCCATTTCACCATACGCCTTGAGATGGAGCTTCCCAATAACTTTTCATAATTGAGAGGAAGGCAGGGTGGTGCAACTAGCAATCGTAGAAAAGGAAGCACCTATTACCCTTGATGTCTATCTTCAAATGAACAAGGAGTGGAGAATGGCCCGACAATGCACACATGAGGTGGGTGACCTCTATGTTCGAATAGGAGGAGATATCCTGAAGATTCCCAAAACACAGGTCTAGTATGCACCACATGCATCGATTACCTTTCTAGTTCTTTCACCAGGTTTACCTGTCGCTCGAGTACTCGAGGTCCATGAGACCCTCCTGACCAGAAAAATATGAGAAGTCCATCTTATCGTTTTAAGGGAGGGGACCTCCACCCTTTTTCTCTAAGGATTCCATGATGGTTTTAAAGTCCCCTCCCACAAACCAAACTGATTCACTGGGGTTGAAGGATTTCAGGTCGAGCCACAGCTGCTCCTGAAGTTTGGCTTCACATCTGGTGTACATAAAAGAAAAGAAGCATATCTTTCTCACTGCTTCCACTTTGGCCGAGAGGTATTGGTCTGAAACCACAGGTTTTTCCACCATGATGGATGAGTTCCAAAAGACCCAAATATGGTGATTTACAGGCAGGTAGTATCTCATGCCAATCCTTCTAGAGAAATCCCAAATTTTATTGGGGCCTTGTTTCAGTTCCAAGACCACCACAATGGATGAATGATGCTTGGATGCCTCACATGTGAGGAAGTCCATTTTAACCCAAGCATCAAGGCCCCAAGAATTCCATATGATCCTAGAGATCGTTAAAAAATGATGCGCTTGGAACTTGGCCACAGACAATGAAAGTCGCTAGCCTTTTTCATTTCAAGAGGATGATTGCCTTCTGGATTGTTAGCAAATGTGAACTCCATTCGAGGAAAATATTGGGGTAGAGGACAACCATCCTCCCACCTTTGGAGCATGGATGATCAAGCGACCACCTCTATAGAACACCGGATGAGTGGAAGGGTTTTGGGGTACATGTGATACACACAATAGTTGTTGCAAAGCTTCAGTGGGGAGGAAGAAGATCCTGAAACCAAGGATCAAGAAGGTTGTTGGGAAGAAATGTAGTAGACAACCTCTTTTCCTTTGGATGAAGGGTTGACAAGTCCGAAGAGGTTGGGAAGAGGGGAGGAGATCTAGGATAAAGGTAGAGGTCAGGGTAAGTATGGTATGAGAGCTTTGAATGGGGAGGAGAATCTTTGACCGAAGGCTGGTAAGGTTACTAGGAGGGAGAGGGGGAAGATGGGTGTAGTGCCAGAGAAACAGAGATAGGACTAGGCACCAGAGCCCTACATGTAGAAGGTCCAAAATCAGCTAGAATGGCCGATGATTCAGGACTGACATTGGGGAAAGATTTTTTCCAAACCACAAGATTGGATGGATGATTTATGCAGTCTAACATTGCATGCCCATGGAGACCACAGCCTGTACAGAAGCAAGGCACTGCTGGGAAAAGAATCTCCTGCCTCCATTCCACTATTTATTCAACCCATAGGATCATATAGGATGGAGGAGACAATAATTCCACAAAAATATAGATCTAAGGAGCTGTAGTTTCTTGCAGATGGAGGGTCTGGGCATCCGCACAAAGGAACTAACCAAGGGAGTCGCCTATCTTTTCCAGGAAAGATAGGTTTTGGAAGGGGAGAGGGAGCCCGGGAATCTTCAGCCACAATGCCGCTAGAGGGGACTCCCGACCCTTATGAACATACATAGGCAACCGGGAGAGGTGTAATCACCACTGGTTGAGCATACGAGGGCTATGATCCTAGGCCTGTGAATCCAAGATGATGAGGTAAGCTTTCCTTTTAAGTTCCGAGATCCTGGTCGGGCAGTTTGGGTTCCATGAACGAATGAAGTTTTGGAAGAAACCCAACAGGGTCTTATTGAAGCTGAAGGGCACAACTAGGGTCCACTTGAGGATAGATGCCGGAAAGGATAGGACTGGCATCCCATCCAGAGACCCCGCAAATCTGAAAACACAATAATTTCAATTTTGCTAAACCCATCCCCCATGATGGTCCATTCCCAATAACAAACAGTGAAAGATTTAGCAATAACATTAGATAGAAAGCAGATTATCAGTTGAACACACACAAATAATACTAGAAATAGAACTTCCAATCCACACAATAGTGACAATAGAAATTCTTTTAAGATATCCTTACAGGAAAAAATGCGAACATGCATGGAGGGTACCCTTACGGGGAGGTCGGGCTTTGGGGGGGAATCTCGAATATTGTCTCCACAGGAGAATGCCTTACTAGAAGGCATACCAGATGAAGGGGAGGTGCATGCGGCTATGTGAACCTGAATCTTGACAGTGCAGTAGGGCTCGATGGATTCCCAGGTTCCTTCTACAGGGGCTCCTGGGGGGAGGTGAAAAGTGATCTTATAGTTTCCATACAGGATTTCTTCTGAGGGGGCGGCCTTCCTTGTATTGCTTCCGCGACAACTCTGGTTCTCCTACCGAAGAAAAAATATCCTTCCTCCCTCTCCCACTACCAACCCGTGAGCATGTGAAGATTCACCTATAAGGTCTTGGAGAGAAGCATCAATAAGAGTATGTCCATCTTCCTTCCTCTGTGGATAGCATTGGAGCAACATGGCTTTGTCAAAGATCGATCGATTCAGGGATTCGTGGAAATGACATAGGAGATGTTGAGAGACCTGAATACTCTATCATGTGGATCCAACATGGCGATTAAGCTGGACATAAATAAGGCATATGATGGGATGGAATGGGGATTCATGAACAGAGTCCTCGTGAAGATGGGAGTTTCTCGCTGGGCCTGTGATATTATTTTCAAGTGTGTGTGTTCTCCATGGATGGAAGTGTCTTTTATGGGGAGAACTTATGGATTCTTCAAAACTGTCTGTGGTCTTTGGCAAGGTGATATGCTTTCTCCGAGTTTATTCATCATCATAAAAGACACTCTTAGTAGGATGATCAATAAAGGAGTTCATGAAGGGGCCATTGTTCCTTATCGGAGGAAGTTCTGTCTCCCCCCAGGGTCGCATTTGATGTTCACTAACGACTCAATTGTTTTCATGAATGTTGGGCAGAGGTCCCTTCCGGTGCTGAATAAGATCCTCGCAGAGTACTGATTCTAGAGTGGACAAATCATTAACAGGGAGAAGAGTATCTTCTATGCTCCTATATCATGCAACCCGATCAGGGCGGCCAGGATGGGCAACATGCTGGGAATGGGGAGAGTCACCTTTCCCATGGAGTACCTTGGTACCCCTATTTCTGTAGGATGACTGAGGATCAGGGACTTCGATAAAGTGGTGAACAGGATCTCGGAATGCATTCTGAATTGGAAAAACCACTTTCTCTCTTTTGGAGGATGGATCACTCTGGTGAATAGTGTGCTGTCAGCAATCCTGGTGCACACTTTGGCCTCTTCGTGTAATGCCCCAACCCCAGTTACCTAGAGTCGGTGCATTATTACATAACATTGGAATGATCACAAGAAAGATCAAATCTCGAAATACCGATTAGTTTAGTAGCCTTTGAAATACAAGATATATTCATAAGTCTTACATTACATCATAAAAATGAAAACTACAACAACATAGTCTCCATATTCCACACTCATATCCCCACATAATATCCCTACAGGTCATTCATAAAATACTTCTTCACATCCTGGGAAAAATAAAACATAGAAAGGGGTGAGATCAGATGCCTAGAAAGGATAACAATATAGCGGAAACTTTCATAAATAAGCATAAACATTTAAGGCAACGTATAACTAAAACAAAAGCCTTTTAAACTTGAAATTTAGCATAATATGGAAAATATAAAATGAAATAATGTCATTTACTTATTCACATGGATATTCCACTAATCGAATAATCACATGAAATACTAATAACCACATTCATAATGATGGAATGCATAATGCCAGACTATCATAACCACATAGTCAAGGCCTCGTGCTAAGACTACAAATAAGATTTTGTCAAGGCCTCATGCCAAGACCCTAGTTTGTATCATGATACCTATCGATGCATCTAGGAGCTATATCGGGCTCCACCCGTCACTTATTAAGTCCAATGCATTCCTCATATGAACAGGTTTAAACATAACATAAACATTCGTATTAAAACTAGCATAAAAAATGTCAATAATTTCTCCATAAACCATGAATGGTATAAAAATAACACATACATAGTAAAAAATATCACAAAAACTTCAATACAATATGTAAGTTTTGTATCATAACAAATCAACTTCAAACAAGCTTAAACTCCATCAAAGGATGTTGACATAGATGAAATCAAAACTATTTGAGAGAAATATCTTTTTTTAAATCATTTAAAAGTCACATAATTATAAAATAAAACATTTACTTTGAAAATATCCTTATAAGCTTGTAAGGTATGATTCTAAGATTTTATAATGGAAGAAAATATCCGCACCCGCCGTATAAGTTAAAAAAAGACATTCTTACCTTAATTCTGTCGAAAAGGTTAAAAAGGACCTTGTTTGGGAAACGACGAAAATATTCCTTTATAAACCTCTTATAAAAAGTCAAAAAAGGGTATAAATGACTTTAACCATATTCTGTAAAATAACAAGAATGTTTTGAAATACATTTTTAAGAAACATGGATGTGGATGATAAAGAGGTCCCAATATATAATTACGTATAAACAACCTCGGATAATGAAGAGATTGTGAAATAAACCCTTACCAATTTGGTAAATTACGAAACATATAACCCATGAAAGAGGTATCATATAATGAATATATAAATACACATAAATCAAAGTGTATTATACAAAGAATACAATTATGGGCAGTACATACACCACGCAAAAGATAATAGTGTCAATATGGCATGAATCTCACGAGAATAAAAAGTGAGATGAAAACCCCTTACCTTGTACTTTTCCTTGGTCCAGGGTTGGTTAAATTCCTGTATAATGGTTAAATAATTATTATTAAATTATATAATAATCATATACATTAATATTATATCATTTATGATCTTTTAACATTGCTTTGTTAATAATATTTTAGTATTATTGTCATTTCGGGTGTTAACTTAAACGTTTTACTTTATATTATTTATTACGTAAAACATGTTTGTTATGAATAGGTTGTATCTTATTCATATACAGAATGATATCAAGTACTTAAATATTATTTTTAATCATTAAATGAGAATTATACTCAAATGGATATGATGGGGAATGAATCTCATCGTGTTCGTGGAGATGGTAGTCCGTACGTACGCACGAGCGACAATATCATTATTTTGATATTAAAATAATATATAATTGGATGGTATATCATATAGAAATAATAATTATCATGTTATATTTATTATTTACATGAATTATACATCATTATTATACCCATATAAATAATAATATATTGCCTAACAATTACACCACAACGTGGAGACGGTAGTTCGTACGTACGCACGTATGGTGACATGTCATTCAAGGGATGGATAGAATAATGAATTTGTTTGTTCCAAATTTATAATAACATCACAATACATAGAAGATACTGGATTTATTATTTTAGAATAGAAATAACAAATAAATAAGAAGTAGAAGAAGAAAGGAACTTGAAAGAGGGTGGTGAAAACATTACCTCTTCTTCAGGTTCTTCCTTTTGATTTGATCAAAAGGGATCCTTAGGTTGGCTTTATAAACAAAATAAGGCCTATAGGTTGAATTGATGGAAGTTTTAAGGATATTTGGGTAGATATTGGCCGAGCCAAAAGGCTTTGAAGGTGTGAAGAATTGGTTATAAGTGGTGTCCTTTTATAAGGGGGAGGAGGGGCTCTTTAGGAAAAAATTAAAGTATTATTTTATAATAAATTCATATTCGGTTTCTAATGGATCAAAAGTAGATTATTCAAATACTAATGTGGGGATGGGTCAAAATACTTTCAACCAATAGATTTTAGACAGGTTTGGGTCATTATATTAACCTTATCTTTTAGTTTTAACTCTTTGTTAATTAGTTTGACACTTACCATGTCACTTTGTATTTTTATATTATATAGTAAATAAACTTACTATATACCTCCAAGAGACCCCCAAGTGGTCCATTAATGATACACCTATCATGATATAAGTCTTTTTTCCGAACCTTATATTTTTAGGAATTTAATATCAACTAATAATATAATATTTGTTTTAAAAACTCTTTTATGTCAATTTTGACACTATTTGGTATTTGATTTTTGTGAAAATCATAAAAGAATGATTACTTAGAAAAAAGTTAATTAAATCAATACTAACATGTCATATTAACCTATAAATTTTTTTTAATTCATTAAAAGTCTCAAATTATATTTATTTGGGTATTTATAATATCAATTATTTTAATATTTCACTAATATGGTAATTATTCCATCATCATTGTGCCATAAATAAATTAAATTATTTAATGTCTAAAAATTATAAATAAAATACCATTATGTAGGAAATATTTTTATATTTATAATGAATATTTATAGTCTAAAATATAACATATATAACCTTATGTAAAAATTGTTTTTCTAAAAGATATAAGCTTATGTCATTTTTTGTATTTACTTTAACTTAATTAATATAAAGTGTCATTATCACTTACAAGTGGATCCATGGGGTCCCAAAATCGACCCAAAGATGTCCATGGTCAGACATGTATCAACCAATAGGATTAAGACACGTTTTAGGCTAATTTATTATTATTATAATATTATTTTTTTTACCCTTATTTACCGGATTTACCATTTAACCATGGTAAATAAAATATTTACCGAAGTAATTATTCAAAATATCTAAAAATAAAAGTTACCTATTTACACAATTTGGACATCCTGATTCCAAATATGGAGTAAATTTTTCCAAATTCAAAACACAGAAGTGGAAGAAATTAATTTAAAATTACTTCCCGCTGTCAAAACAAAAAGCGTGTTTTTAAGAGATAATAACTATCAAAATAATGACAAATGTTTATTTCCGGTTTAAATGTGAAATTATGTACAATGACCAACATTGTATTAAATGGTAAAAATATATTCTAAATATACTTTAAAACCACTCAGATTCATAATTTATCACTATTAATTATTTAGATTAAAAAAGTTGTTTTTAATAAAAATTTAGGAATTTTCACTATTCATCAAAATATAAAAGTTATCCGAAAAGTACCAAAATTTTATCCCGGGATAATTTCAATATTCCAAATCCAAAAATGAATTCCATTTTGAAAGATAAAATGTATAAAATTTCAAAAAGTGGGTATTACTATTCATAACGGCTACTTTGATTGGTCGCGGCGTGTTAGAATCTCGAAGTTGCGTACAACACACGCTACTGTATTATTCAAAGAGAAGCGTACCATGGAAGCTTGGGGTGTTACATTCTCCCCTCCTTCAAATAATTTTGTCCTTGAAATTTCCATAATATTACTGCATAAAAAGACTCGGGTGGTTCTTCATCATAAGTTCCTCGGGTTCCCACGTTGCCACTTCCATTTTTTGGTTTCTCCATAGAACTTTTACCAGACGAGTCGTACGGTTTCTCAGCACTTGTTCTCTCGTATCAATAATCCTAACGGTCTCTTCACAATAAGAGAGATCGGGTTCCAGTTCTAATTCCTCATAGGTGAGTATATGCGTTGGGTCAGGCCTGTATTTTCTCAGCAGTGATGTGTGAAACACATCGTGAACTTTGGATAGATTTGGCGGCATTGCCAAACGGTAAGCTACAGACCCAATTCGTTATAGAATTTCGAAAGGTCCAATGTACCTGGGACTCAATTTACCTTTCTTGCCAAAACGTATTCCCTTCCATGGATATACCTTCCAGAAAACATGATCTTCCACCTGAAATTCCAAATCCTTTCTTTGGTTGTCAACATTGCTCTTCTGCCTACTTTGAGCTGCTTTGATGTGGTTTTGGATTACCTTCACCTTTTCCATCGTTTCCTCCACCAGTTCTGGGCCTACAAGTTTTCTTTCACCAACGTCATCCCAACAGGTTGGTGTGCGAAATCTCTTTCCGTATAACGCTTCATATGGTGTCATCTGAATACTTTAATGGAAGCTATTGTTATAGGAAAATTCTACCATAGGTAAATATTGATCCCAGATACCCTGAAAGTCAAGTGAGAATGATCTTAACATGTCTTCTAAGGTTTGAATAGTTTGTTCTGATTGTCCATCTGTTTGAGGGTGGTAAGCAGTGCTCAAATGAAGTTCAGTATCCAAGGCCTTCTGAAGACTTTTCCAGAATCTTGATGTAAAACGAGGATCACGATCCGAGACAATCGATAGGGGTACTCCATGAAGTCTCACAACTTCATTAATGTATATTCTCTCTAGACGTTCAAGTGGTAAATCCTCCCTTATAGCAAGGAAATGTGCTGACTTGGTAAGACGATCAACAATGACCCGTATTGCATCGTTCCTTCTAGGAGTCTTTGGTAGTCCCATGAAAAATTCCATTGTGATATTATCCCGTTTCTACTCAGGTATGGGAAGAGGTTGCAATACTCCTCCAGGCTGTTGCCTTCCAGCTTTCACTTTTTGAAAAACCATACATCTTGACACAAAATCGGAAATCTCCCTCTTCATGTTGTCCCAACAAAAATGTTCCTTCAAATCTCTATACATTTTGGTGCTCCCAGGGTGTATAGAGAAATTGGAACTAAGAGAATCATCCAACAATTCTCTTTTTAGATCAGGTATATTGGGAACACAAAGTCTCTTCCCAAACTTCAAAAATCCATCTTCATACACAAAGTCACTCAATTTCCCATCATTCACAGCTTTAATCTTCCTTTGTAACTCTTCATCACCGGTATGAGAACTCTTTATCCTTTCTAGTAAAGATGGTTTTACAACAATTTGAAAAAGAATTGGTGTTTCACCTTCCATGGTGATTCCCATATCCATCTTTACTAGATCCATGTATATAAGATCTTTTTCCACTCTCATAATGTTTAAAACTCCATGATCTTTTCTACTCAAAACATCTTCCACCTTATTTGCCTTCCCCGGGTGGTAGTGTATCGTGCAATCATAATCTTTGAGTAGTTCAAGCCATATCCTTTGCCTCATGTTGAGTTCTTTCTGTGAGAAAATATAATTCAAACTCTTGTGATTAGTATAAATCTCACATTTCTCACCATAGAGATAATGTCTCCATATCTTCAAAGAAAAGATTACAGCAGCTAACTCAAGATCGTGAGTAGGATAGTTTTTCTCATGAATTATTAGCTGTCGTGATGCATAGGCAATAACCCTATCATTCTGCATAAGGAAACAACCAATTCCTTTCATTGATGCATCACTATAAATAACGAACCCATCATTCCCCGATGGTAGAGTCAATATAGGAGCATTGACTAATATTTTCTTCAGTTCTTCAAAACATTATTCACACTCTTTTGTCCAGACAAATTTAACCCCTTTACGTGTGAGCTTCGTTAATGGGTTAGCTAATTGGGCAAAATTATGGACGAAACGTCGATAATAACCTGCCAAACCAATAAAACTGCGTACCTCAGTTATACTCGTCAGTGCTGGACATTCTTGGATTGCCTTGGTCTTATAAGGATCAACATAGATTCCATCCTTAGAGACAATATGGCCAAGAAAAGAAATCTCTTGAAACCAAAATTTACACTTTCTAAACTTTCCATATAATTCATGTCTTCTAAGAGTATTTAGGATAATCCGCAAGTGATTTTCATAATCTTCGTAGATTTTGGAGTATACCAAGATATCATCAATAAATACCACCACAAAATCATCAAGATATTCCTTGAAAACTCTATTCATTAGATCCATGAATACAGAGGGTTCATTAGTTAATCCAAAAGGCATTACTGTAAACTCGTAATGTCCGTACCTCGTTTGAAATGCTGTCTTCGGAATGTCTTCCTTCTTCACACACAACTGATGATATCCAGATCTAAGGTCAATCTTTAAAAATTATTGAGCACCATGCAGTTGGTCAAATAAATCATCAACGCGAGGTAGGGGATACTTGTTCTTTATTGTTATAGCATTGATCTCCCTGTAGTCGATACATAACCTCATGGATCCATCTTTCTTTTTAATAAAAAGAACTGGGGATCCCCATGGAGAAACACTAGGGTGAATAAATATTTTATTACTCAATTCCTTTAGTTGTTTCTTTAGTTCAAATAATTTCACGGTGGCCATTCTATAAGGGGTCTTCGATATAGGCCTTGAACCACGAATTAAGTCAATGGAAAACCCAATTTCTCGTTCTGGAGGATGTCTATGTAAATCTTCTGGAAACACATCTACATATTCTTTAACAATAGGTACATCCCCTATTTGAACATTCCTTTCCTCACCCATAGTCATTTCATTATCTTCCTCCCCAATAATTGAATTTAGTTGAGCTACTGTGGGGTGGATCTAGATAAGAATTAGGTGGTGACGATTCTGCTCTAAAAATAAGGTGTTCTTTATCATCATCATCAAAAATCGTAACCTCATTCTTCTTACAATAAATCTTCGCATCATGGTCTAAAATCCAATCCATACCGAGGATTATATCAAACTCAATCATAGGTATGACAATGAGATCAGCGGATAAAGAACATTTATGTGCTCTAATAGGGATTGATTCACAAAACTTTGTTGCAATGATACTTCCCTTTGGAGTTTTAACTGACAACTCCTTTGTTAAATAAAATTGGAAATATCTAATTTTCTTAGAAAAATGGGAAGATATGAAACAATGAAATGATCCAAAATCAAATAAATCATTTTCTAAACTTGAGGAAACCATTAAATTACCTGCCACCACGTCTTTCAGAGCTTCTACCTCAGCAGTAGTGATAGCATAATCTTGGCCTTGATCCCTTGGCCTTTTCTGAGGCAAGTTCCCCTGACACTTAGGAAATTCATTTGCATAATGTCCCATATCTCTAAAATTATATCATTCCACATTGACAGCAACTCTCTTTCCCTTGCAATCATGAGCTTGGTGGCCTTTTTCACCACACTTGTAACAGACTCCCATTCCTTTTAAGAAAGTACATGGGTGTTTCTTCCCACATTTACTGCAGGATGGATTTTCAACTTTTCCCTTCTTCCCCTTATTTCCATTTCCATATTGATCAGCAGATCTCTTCTTCTCTTGCTTTGCTTTAAAGTCATAAGACTTAGAGAATTCATTTTCTGTTTTGATAGCACATGAGACAATGTCTTCGTATGACGAGAAGGATTGTGAGACTAATGATCGGCGAAGAAATGGTTTTAACCCATTAAAGAAACGATAAATCTTACTTCTTGGGTTATGTATATAATCTCCAGCATACCTTTCTAACCTTGTAAAGTTATCCTCATACTTTGCGACATTCTCATCCTCCTTTTTCCTCATACTCAGAAATTGCCTTTCTATATATGCTCGATGGTCACGAGGAAAGTATTTTTATAAGAAAAGATATTGGAAATCCATCCATTACATATTTGATACTTCAACATCTTCCTTCATGTTTTGAATCAATGACAACCATTGATCAGCATCTCCAGTGAGGCGGTATACTGCCATGATAACTTTTTCCCTTTCACTGCTCTCCAAAGCCTGAAATATTTTCTCTAGGGAACTTATCCACTGCTTAGCTACCAATGGATTTGTAATCCCATTGAATTTTGGTGGTTGTTACCTCATGAATTGATCTAACATTGATCCTACACACTGTGGATCAGGGTGCTTCATACGGGTAAGGTTATTATTCATAACCTGAGTGAGTTGTCTCAGTATGGTGATAAGATGATTAGCACCAGTTGCATCACCATCTCCACTATAATTATCTTGAGCAGGAGGGAAATCCCTATATGGAGTGCGTGCATTGATACAGTTTCCATTACTTCCACTAGGTGCCATTTCTAAACAATGGCATAAACTAGATCAGTTTATGAATCAAAATACATAATTCCATACTTGTAAAACACTTAACATAAATTGAACAGTTTATGGATATAATCCATAATCATAAAAATGTTTTATTTGAGGAAGTATATACTCATAAACCCTTCATAATGGTTCGTAAAGAAAATTAGAATTATCCTAAGCATATCCCCCAGGAGTGTCGTAACCAAGAGTGCAGCAAGGCCCGTTGTCGTGCACTAGTTCCCGTTCGAGTCTAGCTCAAAGCGGTTTTTTTGGGTTTTAACCCTAGGTACATCTGTGCCAGAGCCGCCTCTACCTGCTCGTATCCAGATAGGGATGTATTGCTTGGAAAAATCACAAAACCTCTACAATACCAAAATTCTAGGAAGTTCTTCTATACTAATCCTCAAAGTCCATCTTAGGTCTATGTGCTCTAATCAGATTTTATCTAAATCTAGCTTCTAAGGTTTGTACCAAACATCCTCTGATACCAACTGTAACGCCCCGACCCCAGTTACCCAGATTCTGTTCATTATTACATAACATTGGTATGATCACTAGAAAGATAAAATCTCGAAAGACCGATTATTTTAGTAGCCTTTGAAACATTGGATATATTCATAAGTCTTACATTACATCATAAAAATGAAAACTAAAACAATATAGTCTCTATACTCCACACTCATATCCCCACATAATATCCCTGCAGGTCATTCATAAAATACTTCTTCACATCCTGGGAAAAATAAAACATAGAAAGGGGTGATCTCATATGCCTAGTAA
Source organism: Viscum album (assembly GCA_963277665.1). Lineage (NCBI taxonomy): Eukaryota > Viridiplantae > Streptophyta > Magnoliopsida > Santalales > Viscaceae > Viscum > Viscum album. The sequence goes on from OY728166.1 coordinate 1,210,298,655, forward strand.
GGATAACAATATAGCAAAAACTTTCATAAATAAGCATAAACATTTAAGACAATGTATAACTAAAACAAAATCCTTTTAAACTTGAACTTCAACATAATATTGAAAATATAAAATGAAATAATTCCATTTACTTATTCACATGGATATTCCACTAATCGAATAATCTAATGCAATATCAATAACCACATTCATAACGATGGAATGCATAATGCCAGACTATCATAACCACACAGTCAAGGCCTCGTGCCAAGACTACAAATAAGATTTTGTCAAGGCCTCGTACCAAGAAACTAGTTTGTCTCATGAGACCTATCGATTCATCGAGGAGATATAGCAGGCTCCACCCATCACTTATTAAGTCCAATACATTCCTCATATGTACAGGTTTAAACATAACATAAACATTCGTATTAAAAATAGCATACGAAATGTCAATACTTTCTCCATAAACCATGAATGGTATAAAAATAACACATCCACAGTAAAACACATCACAAAACCTTCAATACAATATGGAAGTTTTTTATCATAATAAATCAACTTCAAATAAGCTTAAAATTCATCAAAGGATGTTGACATAGATGAAATCAAAACTATTTGAGAGAAATATCTATTTTTTTAAATCATTTAAAAGTCACATAATTATAAAATAAAACATTTAATTTTAAAATATCCTTATAAGATTTTAAGGTAAGATTCTAAGATTTTATAATTGCGGAAAATAGTCGCACCCACTATATAAGTTTAAAAAAGACATTCTTACCTTAATTCTGTCGAAAAGGTTAAAAAGGACCTTGTTTGGAAAACGACGGAAAGATTCCTTTATAAACCTCTTATAAAAAGTCAAACAAGGGTATAAATTAATTTACCCCATATTCTGTAAAATATAAAGAATGTTTTGAAATACATTTTTAAGAAACATGGATGTGGATGATAAAGAGGTCCCAGTAGATAATTACGTATAAACAACCTCGAATAATGAAGAGATTGTGAAATAAACCCTTACCAATTTGCTAACTTACGAAACATACAACCCATGAAAGAGGTATCATACAATGAATATGTAAATACACATAAATAAAAGTTTATTACACAAATAATACAATTATGGGCAGTACATACACCACGCAAAATGTAATAGTGGCAATATGGAATGAATCTCACGGGAATAAGGAGTGAGATGAAAATCCTTTACCTTGTACTTTTCCTTGGTACAAGGTTGGTTAACTTCTTGTATAATGGTGAAATAATTGTTATTAAATTATAAAAGAATCATATACATTAATATGATATCATATATGATCTTTTAACATTGCTTTGTTAATAATATTTTAGTATTATTTTCATTTCGGGTGTTAACTTAATCGTTTTCCTTTATATTATTTGTTACGTAAGTCGTGTTTGTTATGGATAGGTTTTATATTATTCATATACAGAATTATATCAATTCCTTAAACAATATTTTTAATCATTAAATGAGAATTATACTCAAATGGATATGATGGGTAATGAATCTCATCACGTTCATGGAGACGGTAGTCCGTACGTACGCACGAGCGGCAATATCATTCTTTTGATATTAAAATAATATATAATTGGATGGTATATCATATATAAAGAATCATTATCATGTTATATTTATTATTTAAATGAATTATACATCATTATTTTACCCATCTAAATAATAATATATTGAATAATAATTACACCACAACGTGGAGACGGTAGGTCGTACGTACGCGCGTATGGTGACATGTAATTCAAGGGATGGATAGAATAATGAATTTGTTTGTTCCAAATTTATAATAACATCAAATTATATATAATATACTGTATTTATTATTTTATAATAGAAATAACAAAGAAAAAAGAAGTTGAAGAAGAAAGGAACTTGAAAGAGGGTGGTGAAAACATTACCTCTTCTTCGGGTTATTCTTTTTGATTTGATCAAAAGGGCTCCTTAGGTTAGGTTTATGATCAAACTAATGCCTCTAGGTTTAATTGAGGGAAGATGGAAGGATATTTGGGTAGATTTTGTCTGAGACAAAAGGATTTTAATGTGTGAACAATTGGTTAGAAGTGGTGTCCTTTTATAAGGGGGAGGAGGGGCTCTTTAGGAAAAACTTCAAGTATTATTTTATAATAAATTCATATTTGGTTTATAATGGCTCAAAAGTGGATTATTAAAAGACTAAGGTTGGTATGGGTCTAAATCCTTTCAACAAATATATGTTAGACTGGTTTGGTTCATTATATTAACCTTATCTTTTTGTTTTAACTCTTGGTTAATTAGTTTGACACTTACCATGTCACTTTGTATTTTTATACTATATAGTAAATAAATGTACTATATACCTCCAAGAGACCCCAAAGTGGTCCATTAATGATAAAACTATCATGATAAAATTCCTTTGTCCGAAAATTATATTTTTAGGAATTTAATATCAATTAATAATATAATATTTGTTTTAAAAACTCTTTTATGTCAATTTTGACAATATTTGGTATTTGTTTTTTGTGAAAATCATAACATCATTATTACTTCAAACAAAGTTACTTAAATCAGTCATAACATGTAATAGTAACCTATAAAATTCTTATAATTCATTAAAAGTATCAAATTATATTTATTTGGGTATTTATAATATGAATTATTTTAATATTTCACTAATAATGTAATTATTGCATAATCATTGTGTCATAAATAAATTAAATTATTTAATGTCTAAAAATTATAAAAAAATTACCATTATGTATGAAATCGTTTTATCTTTCTAAGGAATATTTATAGTCTAAAATATAACATATATAACCCTATGTAAAAATTGTTTTTCTAAAAGATATAGGCTTATGTCATTTTTTGTATTTACTTTAACTTAATTAATATAAAGTGTCATTATCACTTACGAGTGGATCCATGGGGTCCCAAAATCGACCAAAAGATGCCCATGGTCGGAAATGTATCAAAAAATAGGGTTAATAAATGTTTTAGGGTAATTTTATATTATTATAATATTATTTTGTTTTACCCTTATTTACCGGATTTACCCTTTAATCTTGGTAAATAAAATATTTACCGAAGTAATTATTCAAAATGTCTAAAAAAAGTTACCTATTTACACAATTTGGATATCCTAATTACAAATATGGATTCCATTTTTCCAAATTCAAAACATAGAAGTGGCAGAAATTAATTTAAAATTAATTCCCGCTGTCAAACCAAAAAGCGTGTTTTTAAGAGATAATAACTATCAAAAGATTGACATTTTTTTATGTCCGGTTTAAATGTGAAATTATGTCCAATGACCAAAATTGTATTAAATGATAAAAATATATTCTAAATATACTTTAAAACCACTCAAATTCATAATTTATCACTATTAATTATTTTGATTAAAAAAGTTGTTTTTAATAAAAATTTAGTAATTTTCACTATTCATCAAAATATAAAAGTTATCCTAAAAGTACCAAAATTTCATATTAGGATAATTTCGATATTACGAATCCAAAAATCAAGTCCATTTTGAAAGATAAAATATATAAAATTTCAAAAAGTGGGTATTACTATTCATAACGGCTACTTTGATTGGTCGCGACATGTTAGAATCTCGAAGTTGCATACAACACACACTACTATATTATTCAAAGACGAGCGTACCGTGGAAGCTTGGGGTGTTACACTTCATGCATGATGAAATGGGTTATCAGGTTCATTGACAAGATGCTTGTGCGCTTCATCTGGGATGCGTCGGGTGAGGGGAAGAGACAGTGGGTGTCGTGGGGCAAGATGGCCCGACCCATCTGTAAAGGGGGAATTAATGTCAGAAGTATGGAAGAAATGATCCACTTCATGCATGCGAAGATTTCATGGGAGGCCATTGAGTAACGATCCTTGTGGGGGATGCAGATGTCACAAAGATATAAGGCTGATACAGTTTATGGCACTGTAAGGGGTTTGGCGTTATGGTTCTCAGTGTTTAACATTATACCGACTCTTCTCCCGTCCTCTCAATGGATTATTGGGGAAGGGAGCATCCTCTTATGGCACCACAATTGGGCAGGTGAAGTGTTGGGATACCCAGGATGTCCGGGCCCCACTATCTCCTTCAGGGAGGCAAGTTTGTATCCCCTATTCCTCAGGTCGGTCCTTGATGATCCTCAGCAAGAAGTTTTCAACTCTGTGGTTTTGAACACAGAGCATGACAGATGCGTTTATACTCCTTCCACCTCAGGGAGGTTCAACTCAAAAGATTTTCGCAGAACTCAATTTCCTCACATGGAGGATCTGCAAGAAAGCTATCCCCTCCGATGATCACATTAAATGGATGGGAATCAGTCTCACGTCCTGTTGCCAGTGCTGCAGGAATAAAAGTGAAGAGAGCACGAACCATATATTTTTTGAGGGAGAATGGGTTCGACACATCTGGAGCTTCTTTTTCATTCATACAGGTTTCCTTTCCCAAGGGGGAAATGCTGAGATGTTTATGGAGCGCTGGTTCTAGGAGGCCAGCGAGTCAAAGGAGGAGTCGAAGGTGCGAGCCGCCATCTTCAATGCAGCATGTTGGTGCCTTTGGTAAGCCAGGAACCAGGCCAAATATGAGGGGAGCAGCTTCACTGGATGATCTGTGGTGGTTAATACCTGGTTCATGTTGATTGACTTGATTGGAACTGCATGTAAGAACTCGGATCTTCGTTTCAGGTACGGCTTTCCTTTTTCTGGAGTTTTTTAGAAAAATAAACTTTCTGGAAATTTTTGAAGTACACGCCGTGTACTTTATGTGTACATGTCGTGTACTCTTTTCCTGCTCGAAGCCGTGTACTGGTCGTGTCTGGGCCACATACACGGTGTGTAGGAGTGATGTGGAGGCTGATTTTGGTGGAGTACGGAAGACTTAGTACACGTCGTGTACTCTAAAAGTACATGTCGTGTACTTTCTTTTTCTTTCATTAAACGGACCGGGGCCGCGCCTGACGCATAGAAACGTCTTCTTCTAGGTTCCTTTTGTCTGAGAGCGCCAAGGATATGTGATTCTTCGATGATCCCCCGCCTCTCCATCTGTTCTCTGATTCGAGCACCATTGATTGTGTTGGAATCACAGCGGTGAGTTCTCCCTTCTGATTGAGACTTGTTTTCCAAATCCTCATCTTTCTCTTGTTATCATGGTTTATGTGTTTCAGATGTTTTCTCAGATCTACGACGTTCTAAGGAGAATCTGTTATCGTTGTTCACGTATATCGATCCCCTAGCATCAAGTTGGGTGGTTTGTGCCTTTCTGTAGAAAGTCTTTGAGTATTTTGTGCAAGCTCCACCAATACCCTTGAACGGGGTATTGGGTGTTTCCTGTTTTTCCCCTGTTTTTTCCTGCTATGCTTGATTTCTGGAGTAGAGGTAAATGCTTGTAAATTTGGGATATGTTATACTGTGTTCATGTGCTTTTCCTTGCATGTTTTTCTTATTAGGCATTGCCATTTTCCATGCCTAGTAGTAGGATAGTGGAACTGTTATACTGTTATATTGTTGTGCCTTATAAAGATAGCTAAGTAGTTCTTGAGGTTTACTTCGGCTGATATGAGCGCTGAGCATGTTTATTTCCACACAGGATTGTGAGAACCTAGTGTAGTAGACCATAGGGAGAATGGACGTAAGGGCTTCTCCAGAGTGTCTTTTAATACGATGCGAGACCACAGGGGGAATTGAAAATGAGTGCTTCCCCAGAGAGTCTGTAGTTCCTCAACGCAGGACACAGGGGGAATGAGACATTGAGTGCTTTCCCATAGAGCCTTTAGCATGATACGAGACTATAGGGGGAATTGACAGTGAGTTCTTCCTCAGAAAGTCTACTCTTAGCTGAACCAGAGGGGTGAGACTGTGTGTGCCTCCTAGAGGGTTGCTATTACTTGTAGGTTGAACCATAGGGGTTAGGCTGTGAGAGCTACAGAGAGGGTTACCTATTTTCTTCTTGTTACTGGTTTTTTACTTGTGTACTTTAAATGTTAGAACTGTGGATTGTAGCTGTTGTGTGCTTTTCTGTTTACTGCTTCCTACACTCTTACTTTTCCTTGTATTCATTGACTGTTAGGAACAAATATTTGGGTGATTTCCTACTGGGATTGTATCTCACACCCTGTTTGGGACATGCTTTTGGGCCCAAGCAGACTATGTTGTTGCAGGTATAGATAAGGGAAAGCGCCCTTCTTCTTTAAGTGGTTGACTTGCTGTGGAGCTGGAGAGCATGGGACCAAGCTACGACTTGCGATGCTGCTGGAGTTGTTGTTGCTTTAGTACTTTGTGTTCAGTTGTATTTCAGCACGTTGTTGTGTTTGCTACTTTTCTTAGATACTTGTACCTGCTGCATCATTATCATCATTGCTATATATTTATTCTTCCGCTATTTAGTTACAGTTATGTATGTTTTTATAGCTTCTGCTATTGACTATTGTTTTCCTTACCTTGTATACCTTACCAAATGAGGGCATAGTTTCCCCAATAACTTAGCAAGGCCCTCGCTGCTAGTCGGCATCCTCTGGAATTTAGGTAAATGCACTTGAGGTCATGTGGCGAACCGGGTACGGGGCACCAGTGGAGGGGCTCCGGATCCGGGTCGTTACAAAGTGGTATCAAAGGAGTTTTTTTCTCTTGCCTTACTGTTTGGAGACTTTAGCCAGGGATAGGATGGATTCAGTACTTGTTATTAAGCTATTCTCGGGAGTAGCTAAACCGTGTATAGGGAAAACCCATACTACCTCGTTAATTGCAGTTTACTGGTTTTGAGATTTTACAGTTGATATAATTTCACCTAGAGTGATTCACATGCTTTGTGTTGTTATTTTCTGGACAATTGCAGTTCTATTTCTGTCGCAAACCGATTAGACGAGGGTATTCCATCTCATGCATCATATAGGTACTTGTATAAATCACATGCCATACATTATTTCCATGCCATCTAGGGTGCATTAGTGATTTCATGCTGTTTTGATAGACTTTCTGTAGATTATGCATGTTGTTGTGATAGATGCTTGATAGAATCTCTGCTACCTTGTTAGAGGATTGTTTGTTTCCTACTTTGCTTAAATGAACGCCAAATTTTGATTCTTGGGGTTTTAGGGGCCCTCACAAATCGAAAATTGGAACCTCCTTGCCTTGTTTTCTATGTTTTCTGGGCTTCTATGTAGTTTCTGAGCTACTGCCCAGAAAAACCCAGAATACACTGCGTGTACTTTTTGACTACACGCCGTGTAGTTTTTAGACCGTGTCACTGACCATGTGAGAAGGGACATGAATTTGTAGAAATAACTTCAGGAACACGCCATGTACGGTTGGTACACGCCGTGTAGTTCGGATCCGTGTACTCGACCGTGTCACTAACAACACGGGTTGGGGAAGCTCAAGTAGAACACACCGTGTTCTAAAGGAACACACCGTGTAGTCCTATCCAGGTACACGGTCGTGTCACGAACAACACGGGTCGGCTTTACCTTCTCTTCGACATGCTGTGTTGTTTTCAAAACATGTCGTGTAGTCTTGTCCAGGTACCCGTCCATGTCACGAACAACACGGGTTGGTGTTACCTTCTCTTCGACACGCCGTGTTGTTTTCAGAACACGCCGTGTAGTCTTTTTCAGGTACTCGGCCGTGTCACGAACAACACAGGACGGTGTCACCTTCACCTATACACGCCGTGTTTGTTCGGAACACTCCATGTAAGGTTCAGCTGTGTAGAAGGCCGTGTGTTTAACAACACGGGCCACTGAATCCTTGTCTAGTACACGCCGTGTTTGTTTAGAACACGCCGTGTAGTCTCGGGTTAAGTCGGTCCGTGTGGGTTAGCCGTGTAAAGAGACTCGGGCAGGGGAATAGTTTTCAAGTACACATTGTGTGTTGGGTCAACACGCCGTGTAGTTTGAGGTGTTACACAACTTGTAGGGAACGAGTACACGCCCATGTCAGTGGCTTAAGAAGACACGCCGTGTAGTTTTTATACACGCCATGTAGTCGTGTTTTGTAAACTTGTGTGTTTTTCTTCCCCTATTCCCGTTTTGTACTCTTGTGTTCTTTGTCCTTGTTTTTCGGATCTAAGGTGTACTTTTGATATTTCAGAGCTATGCCTCTAAGATGTCCTCCGGTTGTATGACTGTCATCAGGAAGTGATCAGACGCCAGATATGGCTGATCGGGGACTTCCTGCTGATCCTCCAGTCGGGGCAGCCTTGGCACCGGCTGTCATACCAGTTGCAGGCACTGATGCGCAGTTCAGGGAAGGTTTTATGAGGATGATGCAGACCTTTTAGGGAGAACTTCCTCCTACCTCGACTATGGAAGACTTGAAGTGGGTTTTTCAGCAGCAGCATCCTCCCATGTTCTCAGGGGAAGGAGGTCCTCAGGCTACATAGTCATGGCTGGAAGCCATGCTGACTATCTTTGAGCATCTTGAGACACCTCCAGAGAGGCAGGTCAAGCTCGCTACCTACATGCTCTGAGACTCTACCAAGAGGTGGTGGGATGTGATCTCACAGGCGGGTCATCATCAGGTTATGTCTTGGGAGGAGTTCTAGCGCGTGTTCTACGACTACTTCTACCCGGAGACCCTGGGGGCCGATCGAGCCCGAGAGCTCATGAGCTTAGAGAAGGGTACTCTTTCTGTCATGGAGTATTCCTCTCATTTCACCGAGTTGCAGCATTTCACACCCCTTCGGGATGGTATTGGGGTGTTCTTATCAAGGATGTTTGAGGATGGTCTCAGGCGGGAGATCCGCTCGCAGGTGAATCTATTCCAGTTGACTTCCATCACTTCCATTGTCAACCAGGAGCTGATTGCGGAGCGCAATCTGAGAGACTCTGGAGCTGCGATCCAGGGTGGTTCTAATTTTAGAGCTAGTTTTCCTCCATATGACAGCAAGAAGTTCCGTAGAGAGTCTACGCGTGGTGATCCGAGGAAGCGAGATGCATCGTCAGGCAGCCAGGTGATATGCTACCAGTGTGGTTGGTCAGGGCACACGAGGTCGTAGTGCCAGAGAGACCCCATAGTGTGCTGATATTGCAGAAAGATCGGTCACCTTCAGCGTTTCTTCTAGGTTTTATCACTATCAGCTGGTGACCGGGGTTCTTCCATGACTCCTCGTTCAGGAGCAACACCACAAGTTTCTCACCAGTTGGGGAACTGGAGTTCTTCTAGCCGTTCAGGCCGAGGTAGAGGTCGAGGTTGCGGCGGTCAGCCACCAGTACCTAAGCACCAGTAGGGAGGTTCATCTCAGAGTGGTCAGCCAGGGGCGCAGGGCCGCATTGTAGGCCAGTATTTCTCCATAGAGTAGACCTATCAGGATTAGGATCCCGTCCCTTCTACAGTTCGAGGTATGATTTTAGTAGACTCAGTTTTATCTTCAGACCTTTTCGATACTGATGCTACACATAGCTTTATCTCTGTTGCTGTCGTGGAGAGCCTTGGGCTCTGCATCTTTTCTTCTGCCGACTCATTGACACTAGACACACCTTTGGGGACAATGAAATCTAGTATACGTCAGTGTAGAGAGTTTCCTCTTGAGGTTGCAGGGTATCATTTCTTATGGTATCTCTACGTCTTAGAGATGACAGGATATGATGTCATTCTCAGGATGGACTGGTTAGTTCCCTTCCAGGCAGTCGTCGACTGTTATCGCCGTAGAGTGATTTTCGTTTCACAAGAGGGTGAATCTCTTCTTCATAGAGGCGAATGGGATGTTCAGGCGAGTCGAGCAGGACTCGAGCATCATGGGCTAGGAAGGGTGACGGCCCAGATTTCTAGTCTTTATCTGGATGACCAGGGGACCTCGCAGTTGGACTTTCCTCCAGTGGTGGATTGCTTCAGGGATGTCTTTCCAGAGGAATTTTTTGGTTTGCCTCCAGATCGTGAGGTAGACTTTTCTATTGAGCTCGTGCTAGGAGCAGCACCGGTGTCCATTCCTCCTTATAGGATGGCTACACCTGAGTTGCAGGAGCTCAAGAAGTAGTTGGAGGAGTTTTAGGAAAAGGGTTTCATCCAACCCAGTACTTCTCCTTGGGGTTCGCCTGTCCTGTTTGCGAAGAAGGCAGACGGTACCCTTCGGCTTTTTGTGGATTATCGGAAGCTGAAACTGTTGACGGTCAAGAACCGATATCCCTTGCCGAGGATCGATGACCTCTTTGATCAGCTTCGAGGAGCCCGGGTGTTCTTGAAGATCGACTTGAGGTCTGGTTATCATCAGTTGCACGTTAGTCCATCAGATATACCTCTGGCAGCCATTAGGAGCAGGTATGGTCTATACGAGTATACAGTCATGCCGTTAGGTCTCACGAACATGCCTGCAGTTTTCATGGCACTGATGAAACGAGTGTTCCATCCTTATTTGGACTCCTTCGTCGTGGTCTTCATGGATGATATCTTGGTGTACTCTCACACTCGACACGACCATGCCATACATCTTGAGATCATTCTGAGTACACGGAGAGAGCATCAGCTTTATATTAAACTTTCGAAGTTCCACTTTTGGATGGAACAGATTCACTTCTTGGGTTACGTCATCTCAGAGGCAGGAGTATCTATGGACCCAGAGAAAGTGAGAGTTGTAGTATCCTAGGAGTAGTCGAAGAATGTTTTTGAGGTACATAGTTTTCTAGGGCTGGCTGGATACTACAGACGCTTCATTCCGAACTTTTCACGCCTAGCATGTAACGACACAAAATTTTGAATAAATTTTGTTTCCAAATTTTGTGTGTTATTTTATTTTTTATACTCAACAAAACTGTTTCATTTGATAACATAAGTATAATGAGACCGTTGGGTTGTGACTGTTATATGACCACTGATCAATATAACCGTTGGAAACTAAATGTTGTGATTATTGTCTCTAAATACAAGTGATCTTGGTTAATTAATATAGATAGAAGATTCAATGGCCTCATCCAGTAGTCTTGGGATGATCAAAGCCCATCTAACAGAACTTGGGAAGGAGGTAACACCACTGGGCTTTTCTCTGGACCAAACCCAAGCTGAACTTCATCGTGTGAAGCTAGAACGGAATCGCCTTCGCGAGAAGTTCAAGCTAATAGAAATTACTACTCGTGCAATGTTGGCCGAGCCACCCTCAGATTCTCTCACCTTAGCACACCTTACACTTAGGTCTTATGCTGGGGTTATAAGGGGCTATATAAGAAAACCATAGCTATATTGTGTAATCCTTTGTTATAAATAAAATTGTGTTTTCTTCTTATGGTGAAGTTTGTGAGTTTTCAAATGTTCGAATGAATATAGGATGTATTTTATTGATGTATTTTGAAAAAAATGATATTTTAAAATATTTATGCAAACCTTAAATAATTAATGATATGTAATGATTTTCAAAAAATGGTCTTCTGCAAATGCGTTCAGTAAGAAATTTAGAGTCTAATAAGATCAACTTAATTTTTGATGAATAGTAAATTATGAATAGTGATTTTATGCTTAGGATTAGTAATGTGACCAAATGGATTAGTAATCTCACTTAAAGAAAGTATTAATATAATTTAGGAACCTTGATTAAGTAGTGTGATTCAATAAAATAGGTAAATAACTGTTTCATTAATTATTAGTCAAGTATTAGTTTTTTCGAGTGAATAGTGTTTTTTAATTAAAAATTAAATTAAAATTATTTAGAAAATTATTTTTATAAAATGTACTTTATTTTTGAACTTATAGCATCGATATTATGTTAAGGTAATTTTTGGGTATTTTTCCGAGAAAAATAAAATTTTGGTGAATAGTGTTTTTATTTAAAAATTAAATTCAAAATATCTAGAAAATTATTTTTATAAAATGGAGTTTATTTTTGAATTCAGAGAATTGATATTATGTTAATATAAATTTTTGGGATTTTTCTGAAAAAGTTGAATTTTCAGTGAATAGTAAAAATACAGTTTTAGGGTTTCAGTATGTTTAATGACATCATAACTGTGTCATAATGATGTCATGAGATATTTTATGGGTTGGCCGACCAAAGGTGATGAATTATTGTATGGGGGCCCCATGTGGCCTAAAACCATTGGAAATACCATGGGAGATCCCATGGTTTTGGGAAAACCACTTGTGAGGTGTCCCTTGAAATTATTAAAATATCACCTCCCTTTCCCTATAAATACCCACCCTTTCCTCCTTTAGTTTTTACTCCCAACTCTCCCCCAATGAAGATCTGGTCTCATTACCTCCCAAAGATTCCTCCCAAGGTACCCCAAGCCCTCAAGGTCCCAACCTTCGAGTTTTAAGAGTTACGTTTTAAGGTAAGGGATCCTACCTCTCTCTTTCTTTCCAAGTACTCTCTTTTATTTCATTTATTTTATGCTCCATGTTATTATGTTGGGGATGTTATTTTATATTCATCCTACTTTCCTTTTAATGTTCATATGATGAGATACCCCCTCTTTCTCTAATCAATTCATTTTAAGAATGTTTAAGTGGTGTCGTTATGCTGCCGAATTTTTAAGGGATTCTTTCACCCTTCTCATTTTCAAGTTCTATTTTCATGTCAAGTCTTTCATGTTCATTTTATAATGTTGGGGTATGATCTCTATATCTATAATACTGATCTCTTATGTTAATATAATGAGATACCCTATTTTATCTCGTCAATTCATTTTTTGAAGTTTTAGTGGCCCCGTTAGGCTGCTGAATTTTTAAGGGATTCTTTCACCCTTCTCATTTTTAAGTTCTATTTTCATGTCAAGTCTTTAAAGTTCATTTTATTATGTTGGGGTATGATCTATATATCTGTAATACTTATATTTTATGTTCATATTATTATAGAACCTATTTGATCTCATCAATTCATTTTTTGAAGTTTTAGTGGTGTCGTTAGGCTGCCGAATTTTTAAGGGATTCTTTCACCCTTCTCATTTTCAAGTTCTATTTTCATGTCAAGTCTTTCAAGTTCATTTTATTATGTTGGGGTATTATCTCTATATCTATCATACTGATCTTTTATTTTCATATGATTACATACCCTATTTGATCTCATCAATTCATTTTTTGATGTTTTAAGTGACGTCGTTCGGCTGCCAAATTTTCATAAGAAAAATCTTATTTTTGTCTTCCTTCCATGTTTTTCATTTCAAATGGTATATCCTTAAAATTTAATTACCATGTTCATATATACTTTATATTATTTCCCTATAATATTATATGGATAATTTATGAGTGGGTGACCCATGTCCCCTCTCTTTTGAATGATTTCTAAAACCCTGTAACATAGCCATTATGCTGCAGAATTTTCGTCTCAAAATGTCTCTCTCTTTTTCTCAAATTTTTTTATTTTATTAAGTGAATACTAAAAGCTCTTTCTTCTATAGGTGTATTCACATATATACCAAAATTTTCTATTTTAAATTCTGGGATTTAAATACATGAGACCCACTTTCCTTTTTCGTGGGTTTAAAGTGACATAAAGATCACGTCTTTAAAACAGTTTTTAAAATGTTATGACTATGAAATGAAACCCATTTATTTTATTCTATATGGGTTGTTTATGAAATTATTGATGATGATATATGTAGATCACGTTATAATAAAGGAAAATTTAATGGTGCACCCTGAAATCGCTCCAATTCATTGGGTAATGATGTAACCACTAGAGATTACAATTTTCATGATATCTTGGTGAATAACCTTGGTAATTTTCAAATGACACCTTGGGGATGGACCTTAGTGATATATTCATGATTGTCTATGTTAAATTTTGTGGCCACATCTTCAAGTTATGAAATAAGTTAGTTTTAATATTATATGCCTCATGATTTCTTTCTCATTTTAAAAGTTCTTTTTCATGACTTTTTGATATATCTCAAGTTCACATGTAAATTGTTTACCTTACTGGGCCTTCTGCTCACCCTTTCCTTTGATGTATTCTCCCAGGTTATGAGATGATGTAATGAACTTATGATGAACAATGAATAATCCTTTAAAGTGTTTAAGAATAATGTTTTATGTTGTTATGTATTAAGTTCCTGGTTTCCAAGACACTAAACCTTAAAGATCCTCAGTTTTGTATAATGTATTGAAATTTTATGTGATAAAAATGAGGGTCTTTATAGTTGGTGTCAAAGGATGGTTTAGTTATTTGTAAAAATTAGGATATGAAGACTTTAGGAATAACCCTATATAAATGTTTAAATATAGGAAATATTCCTGGCATCTTGGTGAGTATTGAGTAAGTGGGTTCCAAACAAATAAATCTCTGTCTGGATACGAGCAGGTAGAGGTAGCTCTGGCACATATGTACATAGGGGTAAAACCCAAAAATACCACTTTGAGATAGACTCAAACGGGAACTGGTACACAAAAACAGGCCTTACTTCACTCTTGGTTACAACACTCCTGGTGGATATGATTTGGTAAATTCATAAGCTTTGTATGAACCATTATTAAAGGGACAAAGATAAAATAAAATAAAGATTCACATAAGAATATATGATCATGGATAACCTAGATTGGAACCTAGGGAATCACAAGTTAGGATATACTTTTCTTCTACAAGTTTATCCTTCTATGATTAAAGTTTCCTTTTCATGATTATTGGCTAAGTATTTAATCCCCTAATTATACTTTCTTTTCTTAGTTAATGGAGGGAAATATAAGAACATGTTCCAACAACCAATGTGATAGGAAATGTGACTATTTCCCTATTAATGTGATAGAGATGACGAGAGATCATGTTGAACATATTGTGATTATGCCAAACCAGATATCAAAAACCATAATTAATAATTGGTACCTAGTAGAATGCCCAAATTCATCAAGGAAGAAGAAGATGATGTCTCAAGGAGGTTCATCTGATAAAGTTGATAAGGGAAAGAAGACCCATTTCCCCTTATGCAAAAAGTGTGGAAATGGGAACCAAGGAGAATGTCACAAAGGAACCAGGATATGTTTTAAGAGTGGGGTGATAGGGCATAAAGTAGCCAATTGCTTTAAAAAATGGAAAATGTGATGAATAGAGATAAGGTTCAATCTAATGTACCTTATACTTTCCAATGTCGTAAATGTGGAGAAGTTAGACATTATCCAAGGCAATGATCTCTTAGAAGGGATGAGAAGCATGATGAGAATCAACAATCTTCAGGGAAAAGGGAACAATGCAAGTCCTATGTTGAGACGGATCATGATGACCGAAGTACATGTAACTTCTTCGCAATAATTGTCTATGCCATGTTGTTTTTTTAGTTCGTGTCCTATGAGTATATCTTTAATGTTTTCTAAGAACATCGAGTCACTACCTAAGATGGTTTTATATCATTAAGGAAAACATCTATTGTTATGTATCACATGTTTATCTTGTGAAGTTGTTCTTCTTGAAAAACAATGATTAGGGGATTAAAATATGATTATTATTTTGGAATACGTTTGCTATTTTGGGAACCCTATATGATCGAGGTAAATAAATTACTATGGTATTTTCTTTGAGAAATAAAGGTTGACTTATATTTTGAAGAATCGACAAATTTAAGGTGAACTTATGGTAATATAGGTTACTTATGGAAATGATTAACCTATCTTGGGTAAAATATGTTTAGGTTAGTTACTTTTATTATAAGATGTTAGGAGTGGTTGATGTTGTTTGGAGATGAACAATGAAGTTTATTTTGGAAGACTATGTTATCAAATCCTTCTTGTATTTGGGTTTCAATCTTAGTTTGGTTTGTTTTGAGGAATTTTAAGGATAGTTATTTATGGAATGTTCTATGATGAACTTTGGGTAGTACTGTGGAACTTTGAATATTTAAATTAGTTTCCCTTCCTCTGGGGTTCTTTCTTTTTGAAGAGTTGTTTTATCTTACCCTTTCTGTTTTTGGGATAAATGTTTAAAGATATATAGTTTTTCTTTT
This sequence comes from Viscum album, assembly GCA_963277665.1. Classification (NCBI taxonomy): domain Eukaryota; kingdom Viridiplantae; phylum Streptophyta; class Magnoliopsida; order Santalales; family Viscaceae; genus Viscum; species Viscum album. Next base: position 1,210,314,516 of record OY728166.1, read on the forward strand.
GTGGATTACGAGATTCTCTAGAAGATTATTCTTGTGATTTTGATGAGACCAAGTGTTTTTTAATGCTCATCATTTGGAGAAAAGATTAGTTTTGGTAGAAACTTATTAAGGGATGAAACTCTACTTGAAGGTAAATATATTTCCTTATGTTTTTATTCTATGTAGTAAATGAATTCCTCAAAACTATGAAAAGGAACATAAAACAAAATTGTTGTTTGTTAACATTTCCTACTGGGAAATAAAATACCATTTAACCCATCATAATTTTGTGATTTTCTTTTTGTTAACTTTCTCCTAATCATGTTTTCTATCACTCTCCCTCAGAACGTGACCCTTTGTTTTCTCTTCCATGTCCATGTTTTCCTACATGGAATCCTAGTATGGGTTAACTCGGGTGACCTTTGCACTTCCTTTTATTTCTTTTAAAGTAATATTGTTACTGACTCTTTTTCCGATGTGGGACTTTCAATGAAATTTCCAAAACCAATTTTAAAAAAATTGTGAGGACGCAATTTCTTAAGGGGGGAAGATTGTAACGACTCGAAATTTTGAATAAATCTTGTTTCCTAATTTTGTGTGTTATTTTATTTTTTATACTCAACAAAATTGTTTCATTTGATAACATAAGTATAATGAGACCGTTGGGTTTCGACTGTTATATGACCACTGGTCAATATGACCGTTGGAAACTAAATATTGTGATTAGTGTCTCTAAATACAAGTGATCTTGGTTAATTAATATAGATAGAAGATTCAATGGCCTCATCCAGTAGTCTTGGGCTGATCGAAGCCCATCTAACAGAACTTGGGAAGGAGGTAGCACCACTGGGATTTTTTCTGGACCTAACCCAAGCTGAAGTTCATCGTGTGAAGCTAGAACGGAATCGCCTTCACAAGAAGTTCAAGCTGATAGAAATTACTACTCGTGAAATGTTGGCCGAGCCACCCTCAGATTCTCTCACCTTAGCACACCTTACACTTAGGTCCTATGCTGGGGTTATAAGGGGCTATGTAAAAAATACCATAGCTACATTGTGTAATCCTTTGTTATAAATAAAATTGTGTTTTCTTCTTATGGTAAAGTTTTTGAGTTTTCAAATGTTCGAATGAATATAGGATGTATTTTATTGATGTATTTTGAAAAAAGGATATTTTAAAATATTTATGTAAACCTTAAATAATTAATGATGTGTAATGATTTTCAAAAAATGGTCTTTTGTAAATGTGTTCAGTAAGAAATTTAGAGTCTAATAAGATCAACTTAATTTTTGATGAATAGTAAATTATGAATAGTGATTTTATGATTTGGATTAGTAATGTGACCAAATGGATTAGTAATATCACTTAAAGAAAGTATTAATATAATTTATGCACCTTGATTAAGTAGTGTGATTCAATAAAATGGGTAAATAACTGTTTCATTAATTATTAGTCAGGTATTAGTTTTTTCGAGTGAATAGTGTTTTTTAATTAAAAAATAAATTAAAAATATTTAGAAAATTATTTTTATAAAATGGACTTTATTTTTGAACTTAGAGCATCAATATTATGTTAAGGTAATTTTTTTGTATTTTTCTGAGAAAAATAAATTTTCAGTGAATAGTGTTTTTATTTAAAAATTAAATTAAAAATATTTAGAAAATTATTTTTATAAAATGGTGTTTATTTTTGAATTCAGAGTATTTATATTATTTTAAGATAAATTTTTGTGAGTTTTCTGAAAAAGTTGAATTTTCAGTAAATAGTAAAAATACAGTTTTAGGGTTTCGATATGTTTAATTACATCATAACTGTGTCATGATGATATCATGAGATATTTTAAGTGTTGGCCGACCAAATGTGATTAATTATTGTATGGGGGGTCCATGTTTCCTAACATCATGGGAAATACCATGGGAGATCCCATGGTTTTGAGAAAACCACTTGTGAGGTGTCCCTTGAAATTATTAAAATATCACCTCCCTTTCCCTATAAATACCCACCCTTTCCTCATTTAGTTTTCACTCCCAACTCTCCCCCAACGAAGCTCTGGTCTCATTACCTCCCAAAGAGTCCTCCCAAGGTGCACCCAAGCCCTCAAGGTCCCAACCTTTGAGTTTTAAGAGTTACGTTTTAAGGTAAGGGATCCTACCTCTCTCTTTCTTTCCCTGTACTCTCTTTTATGTCATTTCTTTTATGCTCCATGTTATTATGTGGGGGATGTTCTTTTATATTCATCATACTTTCCTTTTAATTTTTATATGATTAGAGAACCCATGTTGCTCTCATCAATTCATTTTAAGAATGTTTAAGTGGTGTTGTTAGGCTGCCGAATTTTTAGGGATTCTTTCACCCTTCTCATTTTCAAGTTCTATTTTCATGTCAAGTTTTTCAAATTCATTTTATTATGTTGGGGTATGATCTCTATATCTATCATACTTATATTTTATTTTCATATTATGAGAGACTCTATTTTATCTCTTCAATTCATTTTTTGAAGTTTTAGTGGCACCGTTAGGCTATCGAATGTTTAAGGGATTCTTTCACCCTTCTCATTTTCAAGTTCTATTTTCATGTCAAGTCTTTCAAGTTCGTTTTATTATGTTGGGGTATAATCGATATATCTATCATACTGATCTTTTATGTTCATATGATGATATACCCTATTTGATCTCGTCAATTCATTTTTTGAAGTTTTAGTGGTGCCGTTAGGCTGCCGAATTTTTAAGGGATTCTTTCACCCTTCTCATTTCAAGTTCTATTTTCATGTCAAGTCTTTAAAGTTCATTTTATTATGTTGGGTTATGATCTCTATATATATCATACTGATATTTTATGTTCGTATGATGAGATACCCTATTTTATCTCATCAATTCATTTTTTGAAGTTTTAAGTGACGTCGTTAGGCTGCTGAATTTTCATAAGAAAAATCTTATTTTTGTCTTCCTTCCATTTTTTTCATTTAAAATGGTATGTCCTTAAAATTTCATTACCATGTTCATATATCCTTTATATTCTGTCCCTCTACTGTTCTATGGATCATTTATGAGTGTGTGACCCATGTCCCATCTCTTTTCAATGTTTTCTAAAACCCTGTAACATAGTCGTTATGCTGCAGAATTTTCGTCTCAAAATGTCTCTCTTTTTTTCTCAAATTATATTATTTTATTAAGTGAATACTCAAATCTATTTCTTCTATAGGGGTATTCACATATATACCAAAATTTTCTATTTTAAATTCTGGTATTTACATACAAGAGACCCACTTTCCTTTTTTGTGGGTTTAAAGTGACATAAAGATCATGTCTTTAAAGCAGTTTTTAAAATGTTATGACTATGAAATGAAACCCATTTATTTTCTACTATATGGGTTGTTTATGAAATTATTGATGATTATATATGTGTCTCACATGATAATAAAGGCCAATTTAAGGGTGTGTCCTGATAGCGCTCCAATGCATTGGGTAATGATGAAACCACTAGAGATTACAATTTTCATGATATCTTGGTTAATAACCTTGGTAATTTTCAAATGACACCTTGGGGATGGACCTTGGTGATATGTTCATGATTTTCTATGTTAAATTTTGTATCCACATCTTCAAGTTATGAAATACGTTATTTTTATTATGATATTTCTCATGATTTCTTTCTCATGCCTTAAAGTTCTTTTTCATGACTTTTTGATATATCTCAAGTTCACATGTAAATTGTTTCCCTTGTTTCCCTTACTGGGCCGTCTGCTCACCCTTTCCTTTGATGTATTCTCCCAGGTTATGAGATGATGTAATGAACTTATGATGAATAATGAAGAATCCTTTCAAGTGTTTAATAATAATGTTTTATGTTGTCATGTATTAAGTTCCTGGTTTCCAAGACACTAAAACTTAAAGATCCTCGGTTTTGTATAATGTAATGAAATATTATGTGATAAAAAGGTAGGTCGTTATATAGCAGCACATTTGACAGGTCTGACCAAGAAGGGGGTGAAGTTCTTATGGTCATATTATTGTGAGTCAGCCTTCCAAGAGCTGAAGGGAAGGTTGACATTGGAACCAATACTAGTCTTTCCAGAGCCAGGCAAGAGCTATACAGTCTATTGTGATGCTTCAGGTATCGGGCTAGGATCTGTGATTATGCAGGGAGATGGATTCGTTGCGTATGGGTCTCGGCAGTTGATAACACATGAGAGGAACTACCCGATGCACGATCTGGAGTTGGCAGTTGTTCTTCATGCCTTACGCTGTGGGAGACACTATATTCTGGGAGAGCACTTTGTGGTCTTCACTGACCACAAGAGTCTCAAGTATATCTTCACTCAGCGTGATCTGAATCTAAGGCAGTGCAGGTGGGTCAAGTATCTTCAGTCTTTTGATTTCGAGCTTGCCTATACGTCGGGAAAGTGCAACGTAGTGGCTGATGCGTTGAGCAGCAGAACTCAGATTCAAGCAGTTCAGGAGGCCAACAGTGAGTGGCAGCTTATGGATAAGTTCTTCGAGATGCATCTAGAGGTGCACAACAAACAGGGACAGACCCTCCTATCTTCTGTAGCTGTTACCTCTACACTACTTGATCAGGTACGGATGAGGCAAACTATCAGACTCAGAAGGCTTAGTCTTGCGTGAGAGTGTATCAGGAGAGGACCCTCTTCCTGGATGGACAGTGGGCGAGGATGAGATCTTGCATTTCCAGGGACGCGTATGGGTGCCAGCAGACATACGCGAGGAGCTGATGTGGGATTTTCATTCCTTTGTTTGGATAGTTCATCCTGGCATCACCAAGATGTATCGGGATCTTTATCGCCAGTACTGGTGGCCAGGTATGAAGAAAGATGTTGCTGGTTTTGTCATGAGATGTTCTATTTGTCATCAGGTAAAGATAGAGCATCAGCGACCAGTAGGGATTTTACAGCAGTTACCCATTCCAGAGTAGAAGTGGAATGATGTTGCGATGGACTTCGTGACCAGGTTGCCGAGATCGCCTCGGGGAAACGATGTTGTTTGGGTTGTCGTCAACAGGCTCATGAATGTTGATCACTTCTTGCTGATCAAGGAGACCTTCAGTGTAGATGATCTGGGACGACTTTACATCAGAGATATCATTTTTCTGCATGGAGTTCCATGCTCTATTGTTTCAGATAGAGATGCACTCTTTACCTATCGGTTCTGGCAGGGACTTCAGAAGGCCTTGGGTACACAGGTACTTTTGAGTACAACATATCATCCCCAGACTGATGGCCAGTCCGAGCGCACGATCCAGGTGCTTGAGGATATGCTCCGAGCTTGCATCCTAGACTTTGGAGGTTCTTGGTAGAAGCATATTCCTCTGGTGGAGTTCGCCTACAACAACAGTTTCCAGGTGACCATTCAGATGGAACCATACGAGGCTTTGTATGGTAGGCCATGCTGATCACCCTTATGCTGTCTGGAGGTAAAATAGGCAGCTTTGCTGGGACCTCGTCTTGTTCAGGAGACTTCAGACCAGATAGAGCTGATTCGGGAGAGGATGGCTATGGCACAGTCTCGGAAGAAGTCTTATGTTGATCAGTGGAGATGAACTATGGAGTTCGAGGTCGGGGATCAGGTTTTCCTGCATGTCGCACCGAGGCTGGGACACAAGAGGATTCGGAGGTAGGGTAAGCTTTCACTGCGGTAAGTCGGGCCGTTTGAGGTTTTGGAGAGAGTTGGGCCGGTCGCCTATCAGTTGTAGTTAACCCAGAGGTACTGGGATATGCACGACGTCTTCCATGTCTCTCAGCTCCGACGTTACTTTTTAGACCTGTCTCATGTCTTTCAGCTTGAGGAAGTTGAGCTCAAAGCGGATGCATTGTTTGAGGAGCATCCCATCCGGATTGTCGATCACAGTACGAAGGTTCTCCGTGGGTGGTATGTCCATCTTGTACGGGTGTTATGGAAGCATGGAAAAGTACATGATGAGACCTGGGAGAGGGAGGCCGATGTACGATCACAGTGGTCAGAGCTGTTCGGGGTTTCTTCTTCCACGCCTCGCTAGGGAAATCTGGGGATGAATTTCTTTAAGGGGGAAGTTTGTAAGAACCTGGATCTTCGTTTCAGGTACGCCTTTCCTTTTTCTGGAGTTTTTGAGAAAAATAAACTTTCTGGAAATTTTTGAAGTACACGCCATGTACTTTCTGAGTACACGCTGTGTACTCTTTTCCCGCTCGAATCTGTGTACTGGTCATGTCCGAGCTACACACACGGTGTGTAGGGGTGATGTGGAGGCCGATTTTGGCAGAGTATTGAAGACCTAGTACACGCCCTGTACTCTAAAAGTACACGTCGTGTACTTTATTTTTTTCATTAAATGGACCGGGGTCGTGCCTAATGCACAGAAATGTATTATTCTAGGTTCCTTTCGTCTGAGAGTGCCAAGGATCCACAAATCTTTGATGATCCCCCGCCTCTCCATTATTTCTCCGATTCAAGAACCATTGATTGCATTGGAATCGCAACAGTGAGTTCTCCCTTCTTCTTGATCCTTGTTTTCCAAATCCTCCTCTTTCTCTTGTTATCGTGGTTTATGTGTTTCGGACGTTTTCTCAGATCTACAACGTTCTAAGGAGAATTTGTCATCGTTGTTCACATATATCGATCCCCTAGCATCAAGTTGGATGGTTTGTTCCTTTCTTTATAAATTCATTGAGTATTTTGTGCAAATTCCACAAATACCCTTGAACGGGGTATTGGGTGTTTCCTGTTTTTCCCCTGTTTTTGCCTGCTATGATTGATTTCTTGAGTAGAGGTAAATTCTTGTAAATTTTGGATATGTTATACTGTGTTCATGTGCTTTTCCTTTCATGTTTTTCTTATTAGGTGTTTCCAGTTTCCATGCCTAGTTGTAGGTTAGTGTAACTGTTATAATGTTATGTTATTGTGCCTTATAAAGATAGCCAAGTAGTTCTTGAGGTTTACTTGGGATGATACGCATGCTGAGAATGTTTATTTCCACATACGACTATGAGAACCTAGTGTAGTATACCATAGGGAGAATGGACGTAAGGGCTTCTCTAGAGTGTCTTTTAATACGATGCAAGACCACAGGGGGAATTGACGATGAGTGCTTCCCCATAGAGTTTGTAGTTCCTCGACGCGGGCCACAGGGGGAATGAGACGTTGAGTGCTTCCCTAGAGAGCCTTTAGCATGATACGAGACTATATGGGGAATTAATTGTGAGTGCTTCCTCAAAAAGTATAATATTAGCTGAACTAGAGGGGTGAGACTGTGTGTGCCTCCTAGAGGGTTGCTAGTACTAGTAGGTTGAACCATAGGGGTTAGGCTATGAGAGCTACCCAGAGGGTTACCTGTTTTCTTCTTGTTACTGGTTATTTACTTGTGTAATTTATATGTTAGGACTGTGGATTGTAGTTGTTGTGTTCTTTTCTGTTTACTACTTCCTGCACACTTACTTGTCTTGTATTCATTGACTGTTAGGCACAAATATTTGGGTGATTGCCTACTGGGATTCTATCTCACACCCTGTTTGGGTCATGCTTTTGGGCCCAAGCAGACTATGTTGTTGCAGGTATAGATAAGGGAAAGCGCCCTTCTACTTCATGTGGTTGACTTGCTGTGGAGATGGAGATCATGGGACCAAGCAACGACTTGCGATGCTTCTGGAGTTGTTGTTGCTTTAGTACTTTGTGTTCAGTTGTATTTCAGCACGTTGTTGTGTTTGCTGCTTTGCTTAGATACTTGTACCTGCTGCATCATTATCATAATTTCTATATATTTATTCTTCTGCTATTTGGTTATAGTTATGTATGTTATTAGTGCTTCCGCTATTGACTGTTGTTTTTCTTACCTTGTATACCTTACCAAATGAGGGTATAGTTTCCCTAATAACTTACCAAGGCCCTCACTGCTAGTCGGCAACCTCTGGCATTTGGGGAAATGCGCTTGAGGTCATGTGGTGAACCAGGTACGGGGCACCAGTGGAAGGGCTCCGAATCCGGGTCGTTACACTGCAGACATTGGGAGGGGGATGCTTTCACTTTGGGTGCTGCAGGATCCCCTAAGGAGGGTCACCCGGAATAGTGAGGAGGAGCAGGGAAGGTGGATTCAGTGGATTCCTCCAAACGTCGGACTTAAGCTCAATACTGATGGATCCTGTGTATTGGGTGACATGAGAGGAGGAGGTGTCATTCGGGACTCCAAAGGGAGCCTGGTGCTGGCCTTCACAGTGCATTATGGTAGTGGATCCTCTATACGGGAGGAAGCAATGGTGGTTCTGACAGGCCTATCCTTATGCAGTCGTAGGGGAATTTCCATTGACCACATGGAAACGGACTCAATGATTATCCATGATGATCTTCATGATAAAGGAACCATCTCCAGGTCAATTACCTATACAATTAGACAGTGCAAGTCTCTCCTCAATGATAAGGTTAATATTTTGCATACGTAGCGCAAGTGGAACAAAGTGGCAGATCATATGGCCTCTCTGGCGGTCCCTGGTTCTCGGGTGTCGTATCTTACTAATGTGTACTAGCTTATACCAGAGGGGGTAAATCTTATCTAGGGTGATGCTTTTGGTCTTCATTATTTTAGGCCCCCATAATATGGGTTTCCCACTCCATGTTTGGTCACCTTGGGCCTCCCTCTTCTATGAATAAAAATTATAATGTTGGATGGACAAGCATTAATTAATAAAAGATGTTTTCTGCTCTAGCCACAAGCTATCACAACTATATCAGTGTTTTAAAGAAGAGTGTGTTGAAGAACCTAACTATCATTAAGTGATTGATATAGCTCAGTGAAATCTCCTAACAAAATGATTTATTGATAAAAAATTTAGGAAATAAATGGTTCAATAATAGAGAATAGAATCATTATTTTTTTCCAATTTTCAGTACTTTTTATGATGTTCCTAGGTTAATAAATCACTATCATCACCTATTGGTTCTTAGAGTAGTAAAAAATTACACTTGTTAAGAAAAATATAGAGATCATTGAAAAAATCACACTAAAATAATTGTAAAAACAAGAACATGATAGTTTAAAGGTTTAAATATATAACAATATTACTCCCTAAAAGCGGTAAATTACACATTCTAACAAAGAAAAAGATAGAGGAGTGAGAATAAAGAGAAGAGGAAACTAATTTGGAGATATTTTCTCCTTTCTCAAGCTTTATCTCTAGGTCTCACACTCTCTCACTCATCTGCTCCTGATCAGATATCCTCTCCTCTGTTAAGTGTTCTCCCCCTCTAACATCATGGGATCTTGAATGAATATATCCTCCCAAAAATTATCATAATTTTTTAGTATTTAGGTTTATGGAATTTCCTCATGGTCATTCTTGTTAATATGGAAATAGATGGAATGTATTTCATCTCTATTTCTTATGTCTACCAAGTGACTGTAAATTTACCTTATAACAAGTTAAAAAATATTATAGGTGAATCTAGCTCAGCAAGAATCCATACTCCATACTTGACTATATCCATCTACCCTCTTGGAAACTTCAAGAATATCATTATATTAATGTATATAGGGATTGAAGCTTTCCTGAACTCAGAAATCCTCAGTAATAGCTCTGGCATGTGAAATTGACACATGTCCACAAATCAATTCACTTGTGCATTTCCAAAAATCCTTCGAGATTGGGTATCTGTTATGTGTATTGCAGTAGTTTCATAGTTTGAAACATCAACTAGGATTCAATTAGGAATTTATCTAAACATGTTGTGTTTCTTTGATTCACTAACTCATCCACATTTTTTCCATGGATTATATTCCCAGATTTTTCAGTCATCGCCTAACTTTGATCGAATCATCGGCTCTTTCGAAGATTCAATTTCATAAAACTCCAACTTGACATTGATGCATTTTGGAAAAATTATATTGATTTTGATATTGAATTGGTTTTATTGATATCATACTTATGATCTATTTCATTTCAATTGTGGAATGATGATGTAAAACAAATTCCCATGATTTCAGTTTTCAACAGTAACTTCGTGCTCGATTGGGAACTGCGTAGGATAAATTAACCTATGGAGAAATTATATTATGAGAGCCCCCTTAAAAATATATTATGTGAAATGGGGATGGTAAACATATTACACATGTAGGAGAAATTATCTTTAATGATCCTTGATGCTAATATTATATTACGATGGGGTGGAGAAATTTTCTTATGTATGTACCATGCCAAAACTAATCTTATACTAACAGATTGAAAATTCACTTATAGGAATTTTTAAATTATCTTACATGTAATGGAATTCATTCACTTATCCATGAATTTATCTTATGCATAAATTTGCTTACAGGCTCTCTTATAGAAAATGGATTTCTCTTATGGGATTGAAAATTGTCTTACATGAGTCTGCTGCCAATAAAATTTTAAAAATAAAAATTCCCTGAAATGATTAAAATAAATAAAAAAATTTAAAAAGAAACACATAAGGACATTCCATGAATTTTAAAAATTAAAAATTAAAAATTTATCCCATAAATAAATATTTAAAATTTAAAAACATAGTACTCGAGATATTTAAATTCCAAGATGAAACACTTAAAACTTTTTTTTTAATTTTCAATGAATATTTGACCGATATCAGCACAAAAATAGTTCTTAAAATTATATAAAAATTAATATAAATGAACTTATAATCAGTTAACTCTAAAATCACAATTTTCAAAAAAATAGTGAATAAGATTCATGCCACACATAATGAAAAATTCAATAATTTCTTATTTAAATCGTAATTTGGCATAATAAATTCCTAGAAAAAACTCTAGAAAAATACATAAAAATAGGAAAATTTGATCTTAAAAAATAAAAAAAATCCCATAAGAATAGGAATGGGGTATTATTATTAAAAAATATGTTTACTTTTAGTGTAATATTGATAATGAATAATATATATGATGTCGGATAAAGGTGGTTAAGCCGTGTACATTAAAAACATTCTTTTTCATTATGGTAAAAAAGTCAAAATGACCTATATGGTAAATGTTAAAAATATTCCTTTTTAAAACATCAAAAAGAAATTAAAAAAATTAGTTGAAAGTGACTTTTAATAATATTTTATGTATAAATAAGAAAATTCTTAGAAAATTCTAAAGAACATGGTTATGGGGGAGAAAGATTTTAAAACATTTAAAACAATGTTTTAAAGGAAAATTCCTTACCTAAAGTATCATTGATCTTTATATGTTCTCTAAATCCCGACTAATAAAATTATACTAGTTTTATACTTTATTCATAACTTTTTCATGTTCATTTAATTATTATTCATTTTAGTTCATTTATTACCATTTTATTTAGTTACTCAAATGGTTAAGTTCACATTGGATGTTTTGTAGTCATTCGGTTTATAATCTCAAAACAGCATCAGTGTGTTGACCATGGTGAAAGGTATTATGGTTACATTACATAAAAAATATTAAACATGATATAATTATCACATTTATTCATTAAATACACTTTTAAAACCAACCATTTATGATGTTCATAAAAAATTAATCACTTTGTTTCATGGATATTCTAGTTCATAAATAAACTTGAATGATGTTTTAATTTTTCTACAGAGTGTAAAGGAAATAAATTTTTTAATAATATAATTTTTAAAAATTATAAATATATTATACAGGTCATACTTATTCATTATTTTCATCTTTATGACCATCCTTGTAAGGTGGAAATGAAAAATGTATCAAATCGCTTCATGAAGGTGGTATTCCACACGTACACACGAGTGATGTTATCAATTTCCAATGGAAGGAAATAATGAGAAGTTAAGTAATATATTATATTTAAATAATAATAATTATTTAATAAATATCATATATATATATATTTTAATTTTATACATTCTTTTAACCATCCATATAATCTAATGATGAAAAATGCAACACATCACTTCGTGGAGGTGGTAGTCTACATGTATGCATGGATGATGTTTTCATTTGCCATAGGATTGAAAAGAAGATGAAAAATGGTTATACCATAATCATAATATCATTTAAGTATATAAAATAAACTTATTTTAATATTACATCTTGTTTAAAGAATATTTGAAGGATGTATAAGAAGAAATAAACATAAAACACTTGGTTAAGAGTTATACCTATTCTTTGAGAAACCTATATTAGATTACACCTTAAATATTCTAGGTTTTGTCTTTTGGTGAGACTAGGATATCTAATAATTGTGTAAGGATGTTGGGAATAGATTTAGGTAGTTATTAGATGAGATAGAGTTCTCAAAATTTGTGAGGATGATAAGAGAGTAGGTTCCCTTTTATAAGTGAGGGGAGTGACACACTTGTACTTTTTCTAAACTTTTAGATATTATAAATTTATTTCTCATCAAAAAGTTTCTCAAAAATATACAATTTCTAAGCTAGGGTGAAAAGGGTTCAAATAATATCATTCAATAAGTTTTAATATTAAATTTTTTGTCCTTATCAGAAATTATTTACCTTAATTAACTCGATTTAATCTTTACTATGGTGACACATTTTATCATTGTTACCATTCATAATGACCCAAAATGAAATTAACCTCATTAATAAATTAAAAACTCATAATTAAAAATATTTAATCCATTTTTAAAGATTAATTTTTTACTAGTATTATAAAAAAAAATTATTATAAGTGCACATAATGCAGCAAAAACAATTTTTTAGAAAATTGCATTTTTGAGTATAAAAATGAACTTATACCAAAATAAAATATAATTTTGACTCCTTTGGAATTATTTATATTATATTTTTTAAAATTTATATTATGTTACTTTAATACCAAATCCAAAATATAATGGATCTTTTTAATAACTTTATTTAAATAAAAAATGACAGTTATGCAAAAATCGACATTTTTTTTACTATTCACTCAAAATCAACATTTATAGAAAAATACCAAAAATTAAATTTAAGAAAAATTTGATATATTGATATAAAAAATTAATTCCATTTTATAAAATTCAATTTCTAAAATTTATAAATTTATCTTTTAAATAAAACCATGTAGTTCATGGAAAAATAATTTAGTTCAATAAAACTATTACTTTTTCAGATGAAATCTATTATAAAATTACATATATAACTATGATTATTATGAATCCATAAAATTAATACTTATAAATCATAAGATTTATTTGTTTCTATAATTAACTAGGTTTTAAAATTCTTCCCCCCTTTAATAAATTTCATCCTCACAATTTTATTCAAAACTTAAACAAGTGAAGGCATTTTTCCCTCATAGAATTTTCTGATTCCAAAGTTTCTTCCTCAATCATATGGTTCTTCCATAAAAACTTCACCTAGTGAATCACCTTATTTCAAATTACATTCCCTCTATGATCTAGTATTTGAACTTATTTTTCTTTATAGTAACTATTCTCTTCCAATTTTACCACCTTAGGTCTCAAAATATGAAATGCATCAAGTGCATGAATCCTTAGCAAAGAAACATAAAACAAATCAGGTACCTGAGATAAACTTTGAGGTAAGGATACCCAGTAAGAAAATAATCCCACTTTTCCCATAATTCCATATGGACAAATATACTGTGGACTTAATTTTTTTTTCTTTCCAAAAAACATAAAACTTTTCCAAGAATATACTTTAAGAAAAACATGATCACCTACCTAAAAAGAAAGTTATTTCCTATTGTTATCTACATAACTCTTCCATCTATTCTGTGATACCCTTATATGCTGCTGAATAATATTTATTGTATCAACCATCTATTCTACCAATTATAGTCCCAGAAACTTCCTTTCACTAACTTTAACCAAATATAATGGGTTTCAACCCCAATTTCTATATAAATCCTCAAAAGTTGTCATATATAGACTGGAATGAAAATTGTTGTTATAATAAAATTACACTAATGAAATATATTGATCCAACTTCCCCAATAATCTAATGAGAAATCCATAATAATATCTTCTAAAGTCTTAATTGCTTATTCCGACTCTCCATCATATTGATTATGAAATATTCTACCAAAATTTAATTATGTACCCAATGAATTTTGAATTAATTTAAAAAAATATGTAAATATGAGATCTAAATCAAATATGATAGAGATAGGGACCTTATATAATATGATTATCTCTTTAAAATAAATTCTATTTGGTTGATCCAAAAGCATAGTATCTCAAATAGGAAGAAAATGCATTGATTTAGTCAAAATTTCAATAATAACCAAAATAAATTTATTAACCTGAGATGTATTTGGTAATCCTACCACAAAATCCACATATATATTTTCTCATTTCCATTAAGACACTGGAAAAGGCTGAAGCATCCCCTTCAGTATTTGTTTTTCAACTTTAACATATTTACAATTAAAACATTTCAGGGTAAAATAATAAATATATTTATTCATACATTCCAACCAATATTCCTAAAGTTATCTATAAATTTTAGTAATACCAAGATAAAAAAAAAATAGTTATAAGATTTACTTAACAATTCCTTCTTCAACTGGGAATCACCCGGAACATATAACCACTTTACAAATCAGATAATGCATTCTTTATCACTATTAAACTTAAGAAACTTACCATTTTTTTACTGATTATACTATTTTTTAAACTAGGATCAACCTTCTGAGCCTCCTTAATTTTTTTTAACAAAGATGAATACACCAATACCTGATTTAAAATAGAATAAGTTTCTATATATGTAATTTCTAGACTAATTTTTTTTAAATAATTAACCAAAATATCTTGTTTCAAACATAAAATTGTTAATGATGCATTATCTTTTTTACTCAAGGAAACGGCTACCTTTTTAACTTTACCTGGATAATAGTGAATCATGCAATCATAATGCTTTATAAGTTACAAACATCTTTTCTGCCTCATATTCAACTCTTTTTGAGTAAATATATACTTGAAAAATTTTATTTAGTATATATTTAACATTTTACCTCTTATAAAAGATGCCTCCAAATTTTTAAATCAAAAACCAGCACTGAAAACTCAAGATCATATATAGGGTAATTCTATTCATAAAGTTTCAGTTGATGTAAAGCATATGAAATTACCCAATCATCTCACATCAAGACACAACTAAGTCCCTTCAAATAAGAATCACTATAAATAAAAAATTCACTATTTCTTATTAGAAAGAAAAACACTAGAGTATTAACTATCATCTTTTTAAATTCTCAAAAACATTCATCATGTTCCTTTATCTAGTTGAATTTTACTCCTTTTCAAGTTAACTTGGTTAGTATCCTAGATAACCAAGCAATTTTTTCAACAAACTATCGATAGTAACTCACAAATAAAAGAAGAGTTTGAATAACAGTGAATTTTTGGGTCTTTTCCATTCTTTCACCCCTTTAGTTTTAGTAGGATAAATAGTTAATCCATATTTGGAAACAATGTTCCCAAGAAAATAAATATGTTATATCCAAAATTCACATTTACTAAATTTTATATACAAATTATTTTCATTAAGGTTTTCAAAACAATCTGTTGATGTTTCTCATGTTCTTCATAGTTCTTAAAATAAACCAAAATTTCATTAATGAAAACCACAAAAACATTATACAAATGATCATGGAAAACTCTATTCATAAGATCCATAAATATAGTAGTTTCATTTATTAACCATAATATCATAACCACAAACTCATAATGACCATACCTAGTATGAAATATTGTCTTCGGGATGTATTCCTCGTTCACCTTCAGTTGGTGATACCCAGACCTGAGATCAATATTTTAAAAACTATACACCTTGTATGTAATCAAATAAGTCATCGATATGAGGAAAAAGATACTAGTTCTTAATAGTGATGTTATTTTTGTTCCCTATAATCAATGAAAAGTCTCATGGAACCATCCTTATTTTTTAATAAATAGAATAGGATCACCCCAAGGAAAGTTCTAGGATGGATAAAACCCTTATCAAGACAATCCTATAACTTCTTTTTCAATTCTAAAAAACTCAAAGGAATCCATTTGATAATGAGATTTTGAAATTGTTTTAGCATCTCACACTATGTCAATAGTAAAATCAACCTCATACTCAAAAATAACACTAGGAAAATAATTAGGAAATACATCCATATATTCATTCACTACTAGCACATCACTAATTTGAACAGTTTATTTATTTTTAAAAATATATATAAAATAAAACTTTAACTCCCATATTTAATCATTTTGTCATTTTATTGATATATTATCAAAGCTATGAAATAATTATTATATATGAATTGAAACTCACTCTAAAAATTAAATATTAATTCATTAGCTCTGTGATATATCTTATCATGATAAATTTAAAACCAATCCATACCTATAATAAAATAAAACTCTAAAATGGAAAAAACAATAAGGTTTCCAGGAAAAAAATCCACAAAAGATAACAGGAAGGTTCCTATAAATTCTTATTCCCTTAATACTACCCCGAGAAGTTTTTACCAGAAGTTATAACTTTATTTCTTGAGTTGGTATTTCCATTTTACTTAAAATTTCCTATAAATAAAATATTTTTTGGATCTTAAATCAAATAATGCATTAGAATAATATGAATAAACAAGTAATGTACCTGACACTACTTCATTTGATGGTCCAACATCTATCATAGTGTTAGAAACAGAATTTTCTCCACTTTTTTTCTTTTGACTTTGATGATTCTCACCTTGAGTGACTAACATTGGACATGAGTTATCATAATTACCAACTCATTGCAACTAAAACATCTCAACACTTTCTAACTAACTATTTTCCCATTGCTAGTCTGATCAGAACTCTTTTACATATAGTCATGAGAAAAATGACTAAGCTTAACACATCAGTAACACTTTCTTGATCCTATCAAAAATTATTAAAAATGTATTTACTTCATTTAGAAAATTTGGTGGGGATTACCTCAATATTTATTTGTTGAATTATTCCCATTTTCTTTCCATTATGACCAATCCTTGCACTTATTGTCATAAAGTACATAAGTTTCAGAAAACTTCATCTCAACTTTCACAAAAAAAACAAAAAAAATTAGATGGAACTCATGATGTCCTTTTCTGGAAATGGATTATTGTTTGTGTTTTTTTTAATCATCATTTGGTTGATTGAGGATTTTTCAAGTAACGCGGTCTTATGATTAAGGTTTAAAGTAGTATTGAAGGTGGTGCAGTTTCCCGATGTTTTCCAAATTTTTGGGCCTCAAAAGTGGGAATTTGTATTAGAAAAGGAAGAGTTTCGGTAAAGGAAGAGAACCTCGAACCACATAGCAGGAACAATTTATGGATCATGAAATACGGTACACAAAATAGAAGACTGTGAACCATGTTGCGGGAACAGTTCACGGAACAAAAAATGGTTCATGGTGAAGTCTTGTATTTCACGAAAAGGCTCGTATTACGCAGAAGGCATCACAATTTGCAGGATGGTGTGTCATTTTTTAAAATGAGGTGGAGAGGTTTGTGGAAGAGATGGTTCACAGGATGTATTTTCATTGGAGAAAACAAGGAGGAGATCGGTTCGTGTAATAGTTCATCCATCGCGAAGGGACGAGTGGTGGTATGTATACTGCATAGGGAAATGGTTCACGAGAGATGCACGATACATAGTGAAGGTGATTTCATTTAAAAGATTTGGTAAATCTCATATTATCAAATTATACAGATCAATTTTTCTATATAAGGAGCGCTAATAAATTTTTTTAAAAAAAGATAAAATTTAGTTAGAGAAATTCATCACTCTGATAATTCAGCTAATTCTGAAAGAGGTTTACATGGAAGAAATTTTTCCAAAGGGTTTTCTGTAGTCGGTAAAGGGAAGAAAAGTCCACATAGGAGAGTTTGTAAGCTGGGGAAGAACTCTATATGTGGTTCTCTTTCAATGCGTGGAGAAATTGAGTCAGTACATGGAGCAAGGTAGTATGAAAAGGAATGTGTTATGTGAAATATGGTTTGCGGAGGAGAAGTTAGTATGTGATGAAGAAGTGATACGCGAGAGAATAAGTGAAGGTAGCACGTGAACATAGTTTTCGAAGGTGGTACGTGGTCATGGTTTGTAGGGGTAGTATGTAGAGGTGGTATATAGAGGTGGTACATGGAGAAATGCGGTATGTAGAGGAATAAGGCCAGTTCGTAGAGGATAAGTTCATAAACAAATAGTATATAGAAAAGTAAACTACATCTACTAGGGAAAACATGACTTCAACAGATCATCTATCTACAGTTAAGGATGCATGATTTAATGCCAACCCATTAAAGTGACCTTTAAATCAATAAACTAAGTTCAGATTCTTCCCAACACAGTGATAAATGGGGAGTCAATGGAAGTGATCTGAGGGATGTAGTGTGTTATCCATAAAACCTTGTAAATGCAGTGTTCCTGGAACAGAGTGATTGTGCTAAACTTTTTTACTCCACAATAAGTGAAGATTAGTAAACTTTGGTATGACCAAAAACCTATCGGCGTATATTACTTGGACGTATCCCTTAGTGGTGAACCAAGTAAAATTGTTGTGTCTTCTATTTTCATGTGATTGTTTGTTTTCTTCACTTTCTCATCAACCAAGTTTAACAGGTTCCTACCAATGTGGGAACAAGATCCATCAGTTCAAAAGAAAAAGTTGACACCCTGATTCACCCCCCCCCCTCAAAGGGTGTTCTGGGGTCCTTCAACTTTTTCATAACTTTTAAATTAATAAGATACCAATAGTATTCATAAACATGGTTTTAGACCTATTTAAAATCTTCCAATTTTACACTTATAGTATAGAAAATATTTTGGAGCACACTTGGATAGTCTAGTAAAATTTTCCTCATAAATGGCCACTGGGTATTATTCATTTTTATTCAACTATGGAACTGGTATTTCTAATCTAATACAAATAAATTTAGGAAAATTCTTCTTAATAAAATGATATTTAAAGTATCTTCTCTCTATGGCATCAATATCATCCTTTTCCTAATTATTTTTAATAAGATACTGGAGGTACCGGGGAACACAGAGGAAGAAGATGGGATGAGTATTTTAAAAAATTATTTTCAAATCAATGTAATAATGTCATATATAATGAAGATAACCCTTGTAAAATATTATGATCTCACGTGAAATAATTTGATCACAAAAATTAAAACAAGGAATTACCTCATTCGATTTGAAGGCGTGTTTGACAACCACTAATCACCGGTTACTTTTGGTTAAGAAAACTGAGGTTGAGTCCCTATAACTCATCCAAACATGCTTTAAAAGTATATAGGAATTCCAATACTTAATTTCTGGGTGCTAACATAGATATTTGATGAAGCCTTTTATGTCCCAATGATCACCAGTATGTCATTCCTTCGGTCTGTGAAAAAGATCTTGTATATATTGCTTGGAATGATAACTTCTCCATATAGGATGTAGGACAAAGGAGATAGAAGATCTAATATTATATTGGATAAATATTATCTTAGAAAAGATCCCCCTCTTGCTTATATAGTGAATATTAAACACCCGAAAAAGGCTCCCCAACACCTGTATAAGTAATTCACACTAAATAAGCCATAAATGACATGTTATGACCAATTATCTTTATCATAAACATCATTTATATTTTTTTCACTTACTTATAATATAATAAAATATATTACATGTTAAAATAGAGTCATTAACTTGACTTGTTATTCCCAAAAATATTAAATGAACCTTGAATATTAAAATAATATTCATTTGTTAAATATTTTCCCAAGTAATATCTTAATTACTAGTACATACATTAAATAAATAAATTAAAAGTATAATAATTCTATACTCAAATAATAATGAATTCATTTATTTATTGGCAGTCATTTATACTTGAACATTTCCCATACCTTATGGTGGGACCCACCATTTCTACTACTCCTATTCATTATAATAGGCCCATAATTTTGAATACGCTAAGTGTGTGACCCTCTAGGCCCTTATCCCGATAGCAATGAATACTATTCACAAACTAGGAGTGGATTCTAGCAACCCATCAAGACCCTTAAGGAGATAAGGAAAATTCGTAGAAATGACAACTTTTCCTACGAACACACATCATGTAATATAATCACTCTATCATATGATATCTCATAAAACATGATGTACACTTTATGTCATCATCCATTCTTTCTTTATTATTCATTAACCTCACTGGATGGAATTACCTTCTTCTACCATAGCCATGGATTTAGTGAAGGTACTACCATCATGATCAATTGGTCCTAAGATATCGCCTCTTTTTAGAAGCAAAAAAGTGTTATCTTGATCATTCAATCAATGCCATAAAATAGATAGTGTACCCAATGAAATCTACCTCTCCATAAAATAAATTTCATGGTTTTTTCTTGCATCAAATTACATGATCAAATAGTATCCACTAATAATCATCTCAAATTAGGTGACCATTACATGTTTTTGTAGATAGGAACTACCAATGACATCAGAGATCTGTGGTGTTTCTATTGGTGGGTTAGTCCTCATTATCTCATCTACCTGAGATCACCAAGTACAAACATCAGGTGAAAAATTCCCAATTTTTATGATCACCTAACACATAATAGTTAAAAATCATCTATGTCCTGTCAACATGATGTCTCTACACCATACGACATAAGTTTAAGATTATTTTCATGGTATCTTCTGGTTATCATTATATCGTATGAACTACTATAAACCTTTTATATGACATGAAATCTAAGGATTTTACCATATAAATATTGTACCCAGAAGTTTCAACACTATTATAGTAAGGTAAAAACATATATATATATATATATATATCAAAATTTATACATGTAATAGTAATCAATATACACAAAGGAGTTAGTTATAGGTCACCCACTAACAATATTCCCACTTTCACTAGATCCAACTGCTAACAATCCTCAACTGCTAGCCCTCACATGAGAATCATACTTCGGTTGTGATATGGTTTTAGTCATGGGGCCATCCATTTTTCCCTCTATGGATACTCTACTAACTGTGACTTAACCACTCTAAGTGAAATCCTTCAAAAGATGAAACTTCCTAACTCTATGATATGTCCTCTGGTGTGACCTTGGATCCTTGGAAAGAACCACTATTATTGTATTATCACAATAAATTGGAATAGGGTCTGCATTTCTAGGCATAACACCAATATCTGAGACAAATTTATGTATCTATACTACCTTATTAACTACATTATAAGCCACTAAATAATCATATTCTACTATAGATTTAGCGACCATAGGTTTTTTCTAGCTTCTCTAACTCAATGCACCACCATTCTATAAAAAGACATAGTGTGACTGTGATTTCAGATCAACATGATTTATCTAGACATTAGCATCAGTGTATCCCCTCAATACTAGTTCCTCATATCCTTTATATACTAGTAATATATCCTTTGTACATCTCAAGTACTTTAGGATAGTTTTTAAAGATTCCCAACGGAGCTCCCCTGGATTATATATATATATATATATATATATATATATTCCCACCATTATTAAAGAAAAGGTAGCATCAAAACCTCTATATAACATAGAATACATAATAGATCCCACTACTAAAGCATGAGGGATTCTACTAATTCTTTCAATATCATCTTATATTTGAAGACACATCTTCTTAGAGATATTGATGCCATTTGATACTGAAAAATACCCTCTCTTAGATTTTCCATATTGTACGTTTTGAGTACCTTTTCAATATATGTACATTGAATTATCCCAAGTATCCTATGAGATTTATCTCAATAAATATTAATCCTTAGGATATAGGCTATTTCACCTAATTATTTCATGTAGAAAATTTTATTTAACTAAGTATTAACTAATTGTAAGACCTTCAATTCATTTCCCATAATTAGTATTTATTAACTTATAATATGAGGAAAATTAAATAATTACACTTACTTTCTTATAGACACATGGCTCACTTATTTTCTTAATTAAACAAAATTCTCTTATAGCCTCATCAAAATGAACAATTCATGATTATGATGTCTACTTTAACTAATAAATTGATCTCTATATCTTGTTCATCAAGAGAATTAACTTCATTGAAGTCAATCTTGTTCCCTTTATTTCCAATGTAAATGTGACCCTTTCTATAAATATGGAATTTCTTTCCATAATCACCTTTCTCTCTGAAGTTTTATATGGAAAATATCCTTTTGATTATTTTGGATAACCTATAAAGATTCACTTTGTGCTCCAAGATGCTAATTTTTCACTAGGTATAGTATTGAAAAATGTCTCACATTCCCACACATGTACATTTGATAGAATGGGTTTCTTTCCATATCATAACTCATATGGAATCCTATTTTCTTATTTATTTGGTACTCGGTTAAGGTTATATTTAATTATCTGATTCTTACTTTCACTAATACCATTTCACTAAGGTGTTTAGAGGGAAGTGAGTTGGAATATTATCCCACACTCCTTTAACTGAAATATTGGTTGAGATAATATCTACCTCAGTCTGAGAAAAGTGCCAAAATCTTCTTACAAAGTGGTCTTATAATTTCTCCCGGTATTTCTTAAATATTTGAAAGGAATCTAACTTATACCTCATTAAGTAGATATATTCATACCTACTATAGTCATCGGTAAATGTAATGAACTACAAAATATCATCCCTTTCCTCTATTGGAACAGACCATATATGTCGATGTGAACCAATTCCAGTAATTCAATGGATCTTAATCCTTTCCCATTTAAGGGTGATTTGGTCATTTTCTCATGTAAACAAGTGTGGAATACATCCTAGGGTTTTAACTCAGTAGATTTCAAATACCCTACTTTGTGTAATTAATATAAATGCTTCTAATTTATATAAACAATATTTAAGTTACATAGGAAGGTGTTATATGATTCTTTTTTTATTTATTTCCATTATAGGGTTTTCAAGTTCAAGTACACACAATCCATTATTAAGACGAATCATACCACAACACATGTTATCCATATAAATGAGAAAAAATTTATTTCCAAACACAAAATAAAATCCCATAGTGTCTAAAATCAACATTGAGATTATGTTTTTGGTAACTAAAGGTACATAATAACAGTTGCTTAATACAAGAACCAAACCACTAGAAAATGTCAGGTGATAACCTCCCACTTCCATGGCTATTAGTCTCGCACCATTTATAGCCCAAAGATCCTCCTCACCCTTTTAAATCTTTTGTAATATAATTATTTCCTATATATGAATAAAAATGTGTGAGACACATGTTTTATCCAATACCCAACTTGTATATAAATATATATTGCATTCAATGGAAAAAATACCTGAGGTAGAAGCTTTACCTTGCTTATTTTTCTTAATTATGAAGTTCTTCTTATAGTGGATTTTTTTACCACATGTAAAACAAAAATCCTCCTAATCATTCCCCTCCTTTTCTATCTTTGGATTATTGTAAGGATGGTACATCAATTTCTTCATCTTGGGTTTATACATAGATGCATTAGACTTTCCCTTACTCCTATTTTTAACCATAAGGAATGAAGAGTTGGTATTCTCCCTATCATTATCAGCTTGGATAATAAAATAAAATAGGTATGGGAGTAAATTCTTTATGTTATAATTAATAATAAAATTTAAGAAGCTAGGTGTTAAAGAGGCAAGTATGAGATCATTTTCTAGTTATTGGTTCAATTTGAACCCAATGGATTCAAGTCTCTCAATTCACTCAATAATCTTGAGTACATGAGGTCCTTATTGATTTACTTCTGTTATATTTCACCTATATAGTTCACTTGATTTCTCATATCTTTCTTTCTTATCTCTCTTCTAATATGACACATGAAGATGAGAAAGTATCTTGTACACATCTTCGTCCACATACATTTTATGTAGTTAACTATAAATCAATGAAAACATGATAAATTGTTCATCTAGTGCATAAAAAATATGATTATTATATTTATCAATATCCACGTTGATTACTCCCTAATGAGGCTCAGTAGGAAGTCAGGAGTCCATCACATAATGCTTGCTCTCTAGAATGGTATTCTGTGCAAGCTCCTATACCAGTCCTAGAAGTTATGGTCAATCGGGATATTATCTTTATCAATAATTGATCATAGTGATAATTAACTAGTGGTGATAACTATAATTTTATCTAAAAAAATTTATCTTATCATTTAGTACATTATCTTTATTACCTATTAGACCATACTGATTAATTAAATCATTAAATGTCTCCCATAATTTTTTCAAAACCTAATATCCCACACCAATGGGTTCAGAAGACCCAATCACTTGAGTATTATATTAGAAAGGATCCTATAAACCTCTCCTCATACTCTAAGCTATAACTATTCTACTACTCATAGAGTTTCAAGGTAGGGTTTATAATGGACAACTACATTGACTCGTGCCACCTTGAACTGTTGATCGAAGTCCCAACTTCTAAAAATTGTAACCTTTATTTACTCAAATCTACCTATAAAGTGGTATAAATATAGATATGGTTACTTCTTTGCTGCTAGATTTAGTTAACTTGACCCGTCACTCTCATAAGAACTCTCCATTATTAAGAGGCACCCTCAAATAGGTCTGAAGAGCAGCTTATAACCCCAGTTTTGTTTAAATGTAAATGAGAGAATGTGTTACGACTTAATATTTATTTGAGGGTTTTTATTATTATTTATCAAATGAATTAATTTTATATTTTATATAATCATACTATGTGATCACTTTCACAACTAAACAACGCATTAAATAGAAAACATTCATCGCCTCTTTATTTTTTTAATCTATGCATTTTAGTTTGTTATTTTATTTTATCATGTAAACATGCATATCCAAAATAATAATAACAAACCATGCATAAATTAAATAAAAAAAGAAATTGATATTTAGAAATTTCAATTGGTTGATCCATTTATCTTAAATGGATCAACTATGATCCTAGGGGTTGAATACCTAATTCATGTCTGACTGGTAATAAAAATCACACCCCTTTAAAATTTGGCCATGTCTCATTTGGAATATTGTATCTTTTTGTAATGGTATTCATATTATAACATCCTTGACATTATATATAAATACTTAAGAAAGTGAAAAATATATGCATAAAAATAAACATGGATACACATGTTCTTATACATATAAAACGGGAAAATATAATTCATGAACTGTTAAATAAAATTAATTATTAAATACATCATATGCATTGAAATAATAAAATTAAATAAATATAATCTCAAACATGAATTGGTCAGTTGATGCTCAAGATCAGTTGGCAGGTAATATACATGCGATTTGAAATTATTTTTAAAATAAATTCCTCTAAATATAAATTAAATGAATTGAAATAAATCTATCTAATTTTAATTTATAAAATAATAATTTCATGGTCCCTTGAAAATTTTAAAGCATTCTAAAAAATAAATCTTAAATTTTTATATTTTTTATATTTTTTCAGACCCCAGAGTTTCCTGAAAACCCCTAAAATGGAGTTCTATGACATATCTCAGCCCGAAATGAGTTGGGTGGGTCGGGTAGGGCCCCACCCGGCCTGACTCAGGTTGGGCTAACCCATCCCATTCACTGGTACAACAAGAATTAGTTCCCTCATGCACTGCATGGGGAATATGTGAGGGGGAGGGTGGTCTTTACTCCCTTCTAATGTAATAAAAAAACCTTTTATATATATAACCAGTGACACATTGTCTTAGGTATTCAGCAACCACCAACCCATAAATGGGATGGATCATTTTTCAAAGGGTTCAGCACAACTGACCCACCTATAACGTTTTTTTAATTTCTTGTTAGGTCATCCCCATCCCCCACCATCAGTTTTTTTAATATATTTTTTTATTTAATCCACCAAAACAAGCGTCGTCTCCCCCTTTATTTTATAATTTTTTTATTTTAATCTATTTTTTCACAGTTTGATTATCTTTAGGAATTTTAAATTTCTTTGTAAAATTCTCCAACTATATGGAATAATTTTCTTCCACAAAAACCTATTATGGCCATTGTATTATTAGTTAAAAACTGAGATTCATGGGAAATCACCATCGAGTAAAAAACAACTTGGGTGTGTGTGTGTGTGTGTTCATCATTTTTAAACTCTCAATTAGTGGTTTTGATCTAATTTAAAACTTTTAATGGTCGTAACTTGGTCATCCATGATTGGATCGAAACCCGGTTTGGTTCGATGGGACCATAGTGAATCACTCTATATAAATTTAATGAAAATTTAATTTTTCCTTTTATTAAACCACAAAGTGATCCCTATGATACTAATTGAAGGTATTAGGGTGTGTATTAGAAGCAGATGGTTGAGTATTTAAAAACATTTATCACTAAATCGACATAACAACATCACCTCTGGTGAAGAAAACCCTAATAAAAGATTAAGATCTCCCATGAAGGAATTTAAGCACAAAAAATAAAACAAACAATTGCCTCATTAGATTTAAAGGTGCGTTCAAAAATCACTCATCATATAAGACCATTGATTTAAGGAACTAAGGTTGTATCACTCTAGATCACCCACCCATTCTTTGAAAGTCTATGGGAATATTGGTTATCTATATTTGGGTGCTAACAAGAAGATCTGATGAAGCCTTTGACATCATGATGATCACCACTTCACCATTCCTTCGATCTACAAAGGATATCTTGGATCTACCTCTTGTAATAAACACTTATCTCTCTAGAATATGGGAGGGAGGATATAGGAGCTCTCAAATTCAAGTGGATGAATAGTCCCTTGTAAAATTGCTCTCTCTTGTTTATATAGTGGAGATTAAACACCTAGAAAAGTCTCCATAAAGACCTTATAAATAATTCTCAATAAATAATCCATAAACACGACCTTATGACCAACTAACTCTATCATAAAAATCATTTATATTTTTATCACTTATAATATAATATAATAAAATATGTGATAAAATTGAGTCATTAACTCAAATCAGTATTCACATAAATATTAAATGAACCTTGAATATTAAAATAAAATATGTTCATTAAATATTTTCCCATATATTCACTTAAATACTCATAAATACATTAAATAAATAAATTAAAATCCAATTATTATATACACAAATAATATTGAATTTATTTATTTATTGGTGATCAGGTTATACTCAGTCATTTCCTGGATCCCGTGGTGGGTCCCACTATGTTCTATACTCCTATTCATTATAATAGGCTGATACTTTTGAATACACTATGTGTGTGTCCCTCTAAGACCTTATCTTGATAGAAGTGAATAATATTTATAGTCTAGGATTAGATTCTAGCAACTCATCAAGAATGCTAAGGTGATAAGGAAAATTCAAAGAAATGTTAACATTTTCTATGAACACATGTCGTGTAATATAATATTTTTATCATATGATATCTCATAAAGTAGGATGCACACTTTGTGTCATCATCCATTTTTGATTTGTTATTTTTTCACCTTACTGGATGGACTTACCTTCTTATACCATGTCTATGGATTTAGTGAAGGTTCTACCATCGTGACCAAGTAGGTCTGAGATATCACTTTTTTTATAAGTGAAAATTTATATCTTGATCATTCAATCAATGTTATGCCACCAATGGCACACCGAACACAAGCTACCTCTCCACAACATAAATTTCATTGTTTTCATTTTGCATCAATGTATATAATAAAATACTATGCATAAATAATAATATCAAGATAGGGGAATATTTTATGTGTTCACAAATAGGAACTCCCAATGACACCTAACACATATGGTGTTCCTATTGGAAAGTTAGTCCTTATGATCTCATCTACTCAATATCACTAAGTGAAAACTTCGTGAGAAGAAGTCTCAATGATTATGATCCCTCAACACCTAATATTCAAACATAATATGTTTCTTCTCAGTATGATGTGTCTATATCATAAGACATATGGTTAAGATTACTATCATGGTATCTTCAAGTTCCCATTATATCCTAGAAACTGATATAACCCTTTTGATATGAAATTTAATATAAGGAAATTACCATATAAATAGTGGAAATATATGTATCAACATTATTATGGTAACATAAACACATGTATATATATATATCAAATTTTCTATATGTAATGGTAATAAATGTATACAAAAGATTTGGTTCTAGGGAACCCACTCACAATAAAGACCGACATCGATCGGATTCACCTTTAAAATGATAAATAGAAATATTTACCTTTCAATTTTTTATACATCCCAAAACTTAAAATACCTTCTCAAGTACATTTATCCATCCTTTATATTTCACCATGTTCAAAGATCTGAAAAATTCAAAATGATTTTTTTCCATGAAATGCTCCACTATAAACATGTTCCTATATAGAGAATTTGATCGCTCACTTTAATGGGTGAAATTGTTAATATCCTACATCAACTGAGTCAATACTATTACAAAATTCTCTACTCCATTCATTCTAGGTTGATGGTTGAAAAGTTTATTATCCCCTTGATGTCTTTCTATAATAGATTCCTTATTTACTATATGGAAAACCATTCTTAATAGACATATATTAGATGATGAAACATGGAAATATTCAAAAGATGTTTCATAATAATATAACCATAAATTAGAGTCTCTTTAAAGTGTATTTTAACATTCTCCTAACATCTAAAGGTATCTAAACCTTTTCTCTGATAACAAATATAAGGACCCATGACTTAATCAACCCATAATTACATGATTTATAAAAAGGGTTTCACTTTCTTATATTTCTAGTATCTTTTTAATTTTCATTTTTATAGAATCAGGTAAAATAGTACATAAAAAAGTGGACACTTTTATATAGTGGTTTTTTTTACAAAAATAGAGCTTTAAGTTTATGCATCACTTTTATTCAAAATAATTTTTCTTCATTTAAGAGGAGTCACCATAGAAAAAATCAATACTTTGATAAAAATTCTACTCATACTTATATACTATGAAAATCATTTGAAAACATGGGATGAGAAAAAAACCCATTAAGAGATTTAAAAATAAAATAATATCATTAGTCCACTTAAAAACATGAAACCCCATGAATACATTTACCTTTTTCATAGTGAAACTTCAAACACATAAATAAAACACTTCCAAATGTAAAAATCTAAATTTTCTAAAAGAAAAACTTTAAAACACATTATAAATCATAATAAAAACCATGAATATATCCTAAGGCATGTGGGAACTCACGAAAACATTCCTTTTAAAAACAAACCTTTCACCATTAAACATTCCTTACCTTATGAAATCAAAATATTTCTATAAAAAACCCATTTCAGGCATAATATAGGTATTTGGGAGTATCATTTTCATAAATCATGTTCACTCATGTTTAAACCTTGTAATAATAACAAAATACCAATTAATTCCATAGGAGTAATCATCTTGGTTATCTCCCTCATTTTCACCTTAAAAGACTCAATCATTACCTAATGAATTAGAGAGCTATATCAGTCTCACCCATCATCATGAGCTATATCGGTCTTTCTCATTATCATATATAATTATCAGGTAAATATCATGAACAAAAAATTTTAATTATTCACTTTTTCACCATAAAACCCTTGAAAAAATAATTTAAACCCATAATCAAAACACTTTCAATTTTCACATATCATAAGGAGAAATATCCTTTTTCTATGAAAACTATTAAAAATAAAAAAATATTAGTAGAGAGGGAATATGGTATTATTTGAAAAAAAATGTCTACTTATAGAGGAATCATGATAATGAATAGTGGTTATGATGGCTCAAAAAGGTGGTCAAACCATATATTTAAAAAACATTCTTTTTTAATTTAGTTTAAAAATTCAAAATGACCCATATGATAAGTTTTAAAAATATTCATTTTTAAACCATTAAAAATAAATTAAAAAATACTTAAAAATGAATTTTAACAATATTTTATATATAAATATGAACATTCTTAGAACATTTTGAAGAACATGGATATGGAGGAGAAAGTGTTTAAAATATTTAAAATAACTTTTTAAAGGAAAATCTCTTACCTTAAGTATTGTCTAGCTTTGTAAGTTCTATAAATCCTAAATAATAAAATTATATTACATTTATACCTTATTAATAACTTTTTTAATTTGCATTTCATTATTATTATTCTTTTTATTTCATTTATTACAATGTTTTATTTAGTTACAAAAATTTTTAAGTCCATGTTAGACGTTTTGGGATCATTCGGTTTATAACCTCAAAACAACATTAGTGTGTTGATCATAGTCGAAGGGGTTATGGTTCCATTAACTACATAATATTTAAAATGATATAATTATCATATTTTTATATTAATTAAATTTTTAAAACCAACTATGTATGGTGGTCATGAAAAATGAATCACGTTGTTTTATAGAGATAATAGTTTGTATGTACTCATGAATGAAATTTTCATTTTTATACTAAATGGAAAATAATTAAAATAATTAATATTTTACTTTCCTAGAATCATAAATATGTTATAAATTTCATATTTATTTATTATTTCCATCCTTATTACCATCCTTGTAAGGTGTAAATGAAAAATGAATCCTATCTTTTCATGGCGATGGTATTTCACCTAAACGCATGAGTCAAGTTATCAATTTACAATGGAGAGAAAGGCGCACAAGAGCCCCAGGACAGTTGGTAAGGACTCGACAAGTGCATCCAAGAGACCCAAGTTCAAATCTAGATGGAGACTTATTTATAGTTATTGTAGTATTATTGTAGCAGGCATTGTAGCAGGTAATGTTTAGTACTGTAGCAGCTGGAACTATTCATCTTTTTGGGCTTTTGGTCCACCTTCTTGGTCCTAGATTCCTTCAAGGAATTAATGCCACCCAAGACATTTGGTCTAGTTAGTATTTCAGGCCACCTCAAGGCATTCGGTCCACCTCAAGTCCTTCAGGCCACCTCAAGGACTTCAGGGCACCTCAAGGATTTCGGGCCACCTGAAATTGTGCTTAATGGACCACATAGACTCTACAAGGAGCAAACTCCATATGAGGATTCAGAGTAGGCATATTCACCATAGAATAAGCTAAAATATGTGAAAGAAATAGAGGGTATGGAATTGCCATCAGGACTAGCTATGCATGCACGAGAAGCCTAGTCGTACAGCCATGCGAAGGTGGAGAGCTAATTTCACGATGCAGAAGCTTGGGAGGAGCAGTTCCATGTTGTTATAGTCAAGATATTTCCTATAAGACCTATGGGTCATGTAATATATAATACTACGTGCCTTTTAAGGGTTCCCCCTCATCCCTTGAAAGGGGGTTATCAAAAATTAATAAAAAGAATGCCTTTAGGCCATTTGGGTAAGACAATGGAGAGAAAGGTTAAGAAGGTAAGTAATATCTTATTTTTATAGAATAATAATTATTTCCTAAATAACATATATATTAATTTGATCCATCATTTTAACCATCCATACAATCTGTTGATGAAAAATAAAACACATTATTTTGTGGAGGTGGTAGTCCACATGTACGTACAGGTGATGTTTTCATTTCCCATAAGATGGAAAGGGAGATGAAAAATAGTTGTTTCATAATCATAATAAAATTTTAGTACATGTAATTTACTTAAGTTATTATTTTATCATGGTTAAGTAATATTTTAAGAAGTTATAATAATAAATAAACATGAAAAACTTGGTTAATAGTTATACCTCTTTTTTGGGAAACTTCCTCCTGATTGCACCTTAATCCTTCTAGATTTGGTCTTTTGGTGATACCATGACCTCTAGGACATGAAGAAGAATTTTGGGGAGATATTTAAATAGTTATTGATCAAGTTAGACTGATCAAAATGTGTGAGTAAGATAGGTATGTGACCATTTATAAGTGAGGGGAGTGGTAAACTTGTAATTTTTCTAAACTTTTAAACTTTAAAAATTTCGTATTCATGGTCAAGTGGATAAAAAACTATCTGATTTAGAATATAAGGTGATTAGGGTAAAAATATCATCATAAAATAATATCTAAGATGAATTTTTTTGGACATATAATAAATTATTTTCCTTAATTATCCCAATTTACTGTTTAACATGGTGACACATTATTACCATGATTGCTATTCATAATGAACAAAAATGAAATTGAACACATTTCTAAATTTGAACCTCATGATTCAAAATATATAATCCATTTTTTATTATTCATTTTTTATAATTTTCATAAATTACTTTAATTATAAGTGCCCAAAATGCAACGAAAAATATTTTTTTAGAAAATTGTGTTTTCAATCATAAAAATGAACTTATACCAAAATAAAATATAATATTAATTAATATATAATTACTTAAATTATTTTTAAAAAAATTAATATTATATCACTTTAAAATTAAATCCAAAATATAATGAAACTTTTAAATTAATTTATTTAAATAAAATGAAAATTATGTAAAAAACGGGATTTTTCACTATTCACTCAAATATCAACATTTTCAGAAAAATAAAAAAAATAAAAAACTGATATATTGATATAAAAATTTAATTCTATTTTATCTAATACAATTTATAAAATTTATAAATTTATCTTTTAAATAAAACCATGTAGTTCATGGAAAAACAATTTAGTTAAATAAAACTATTCATTTTTTTGCTAAAAAATTTTATAAAATTATTTATAAAACTATGATGATTATGAATCCATAAAATTAATTCTTATAGATAATAATATTTATTTATTTCTATAAATACATGGGTTTTCATGAGAAAAAAACCTTTTATAGCATTCTTTTTTTGACTGATTTGTGTTTTTGGGTTTGATCTCTTTAGTTTGTATTGGGTTGTTTCATTTAAATATATAAAGCATGAATTGATTAGTTTCATGTTTCATTTAATTTATATTATCTAGAATAATATTAAAGATAATTAGTTAGTTTATTTCTTGGAATTATCCTCTGGTTGATCCCTCCAGTTCTTGACTCTTCCCATACTCCATAAAGAATGGTGGAGTTAGAATCTTTTGTGCTCTAGATCCATATCCATGAATTTTTGAATCAAAATATTCCTTATTAATATAGTGATTAAGTTCAACTTAAGTTAGTGTGTTGTATATATAGTATTGAGTAAATATTCAATTATCTTGACTCATAAATCTTTAATAATAAAGGCTATTATGGGCTTGTTTGAAGGACCGAGCCTAGTGTAGTGGAATAATGTGGTTCCTTCTTAGTTGCATGAAGGTATGTCTTGGGAATTATTAAAGATAATTTTAATATGAATTAATTGTCCTAATTATGTGAAATGAGAGAAATTCATTTAATTTATGAGCCTCCATCAAGGTGGATGAATGATGAAGGATTATGTTGATCATTTCTTAGTGTTGATATTATTTCCACCTGAGCTAGTTGTAGGTGACTCTAAGAAAGATAGATTATTTAGTGAAAGACTATTTTTGGACCTTCGATCAGTTTTTATTAGATATATCTTGTAATATTTTAATTTAGTGGTTTAAAGGGTCAGGTAAATGGAATATTGTCATATTAGGCAACCTATGATAGGTGATGCCATGATCCATTCCAGTGAGAATGTTCTATCTAGTGTAAAGCATAATCTTGATTAGCCTAAGGAATTGGAAGGGTAGGTTTATAAATTTCAATCTTCTAGAAACTTTCTAACCCATTATGATAATAATAAGCCTCTTTTTTTCCAATATGTAACACTTAGGCATTTCAATCCCTTTTTCTTGAAAACATTGAGGACCTATCTTTGATGAGTCCATTTGGGATATATTTAGAGATTCTGTAATTTGAATTATCAGAAGAAGAAGAAAGTCTTAGGGGTAATCTAGATTGGGATGATTATATATTTTAGGTATTATATTTGATGAGTTTTGAGAATGTTATAGATTTTGAAATAATTTTTATTTGATGATTTCTTTGGGTTTATCCTTGATTATTATATATTTATTATATGTTGGTTATTTTTTCATTATTCTCTTTCCTCATTAGTTTCTTATTTTTCTTAGGGTGTATGATTGATATTATCCTAGTTATGGGAGTTATATTTTGAAAAGTTTTTTTTAGAAAGCCTTAGGCACATGCTTGGGTAATTTGGATGAGGGCTATGACAATTTAGATTATACATTGGTTAGTACCTATATAATGATCCAGAATTTTATCAATGGAATTTACCTTCTTATAATTATGTCATATTTAGTAATGTTGTATAAATAGCACACAACATATGATGAATATAACTACATTTTATTATATTAATTTGAAAATTACATTAAAATTATTACAATAGGACTAAAAATAGAAAATAAGATAACAATAATAGGAAAAATTGGATCTTTCGGATCCCTCAGAATAATCTCACCCAAAAACAACATTGTAGAAATGAAGCAAAATATTTGTAATAAAAAATAAATTTTTAAAATGAAAATATATAAGCTTGAGATAACTAGAATTGAATGAGTAATTAATAAAATATAATGTATTTATATAAATAATGTATCTCATATTACCATTACAAATATGATCATTGGAATATTAATTTGATCATTGGAATAGTAATCTGACCGTTGGAATAGTAATATAACCATTAAGAATAGTAACATGTCCATTATAATAGTATCCTCACTACTAAAGTGTAAAATAATATTTAGGTATCTTATGAAACTAAAATATTATATATTTATATCATGGTAAAAGTAAATAAATGTTTTTAAAAATGATAAATTAACTTTTTGTATTTTTGTAAAACTTAAATGTTATAATTTCAATTTAATAATAAATTTAATTAACATAAATGTTTAAATTTGAATTTAATAATAAATTTAATTATTTAAAAGAAAGTTTATTTTTGTAAAATTAATTTATAAATTAATATGAAGTTTTATTATAATGGTAATATAATTTTACGAGACCATAAGTGATTTTTAAAAGGATCAGAACATCGATCATAATGTTAAAATTGATATTTTTCAAAGAAATGGGGAATTTATTTAAAAATTAAATCTCACATTTAAACATCTATTTTAATAAAATAGTTTTAATTTTTAGAATCTAAATTTTTATAAATTTTTAGGGTGGATTTTTTTAATTTTTCTAAAATAGTTGAATTTTTTAATAGTGAAATACTGTAAAATATATTATTTAACATTATAAGATAAATACATGAATTTTTGAGTCATGGATGATGTAATAACCCACTATTTCTAACTCAAGAGGATAATTTACTATATATAGTCACATGAATCAGAATTATTGGTAGCCTTGATCTAAAATAATAAACAAATGAATATAATTTTCAAAAACACCCCTCTCCTCCCCTTATAAATACCACCCTTCATGACCCCTTCTCCTCACACCTCTTAATAATTTTATACTTCCAAATTTATATCCAATTATCTTATTAATACTATCCTCCACATATTATTTCTTCTAATATCACCAAAATACCAATTTTAAGTGCCTTAAGGATTTTTTCATGGAGACGACATTCAAGAGGTAGTATTATCAAACTACATCTTTTAAATTCTTTTCTTCTTATAACTCCTGATCACATCCCTCATTCAACCTTAAATAATACTTAAATATTATAAATATACTGAATTTTTATTCTATTAATGGAATATCCATCCTCCACCCTCTCTTCTTTTGCTTCTAAAATGAAAACGGTGTTCACAATATGGTTGGTTCAACACCTCCATGAAGAATGCACTTTATTTTTCTCCATCACCTTCAATAATGGTAATAGAATAAATATTATGGTTAAAAATGATTATAATAAGTATATTATAAATTATTTCTAGTTCTGTTATTTTTTTAATAAACATTTAATTAAATAAAATGAATATACTTTGTGACGGTCTATAAAACGGCCAAAACAAACTAACCAAAAAACGTTAACACTTTTAATAAGTGAATCATCCATATATCAGAACACATATGGGTATTTGTGACCATTTAAATTTATTAGAGTAAATTAATACCATTTAATTTTACTTTTTTTGTTTTAGTCACATTTTACCTGAGCTTCAATAATTATCCACAAGTGATCCGAACTAGGAATCATAAAATGAACACCCTCGAATCAAAAAAAAATTATATCTCATTGAAATCATTATAAATGAACATAAAAATTTATATTAAATCAGAAATATATATATATATATATAATGTTATAAATTATGTAAATTATGAATTTAATTTTATTATTCAGGATATTAAGTGCAAGTGCAAAATGATTCTGGAACATAAGGTAGGGGATCTCCCTGAACCACCCTTTTTATTTGGGTTATGAAATTTCTCTATC
Source organism: Viscum album (assembly GCA_963277665.1). Taxonomy (NCBI): domain Eukaryota; kingdom Viridiplantae; phylum Streptophyta; class Magnoliopsida; order Santalales; family Viscaceae; genus Viscum; species Viscum album. The sequence continues at coordinate 1,210,350,690 of OY728166.1, forward strand.
TAACCCACTTAATATATCTATTTTATTTTATGAAATGATTTTAAGTTCAATATATATATATTACATATATACCAATCTTATTCTCCTTCCTTTAATGGGGTAATACATTCTTTAAGTTCATTTTTCAAATTCCATCTTTAAAATCAAACTCAAGTAAGGGGAACTTTTATATCCCTTAATAATTTTATATAATTATCATTAAAGTCTTTAATTACTATAATTATAAAATCATACATGAATTTAAAAAATATTTAATTCCTTCTTCTATTTGTAATCTTTATAGAATATTCTTTATAATTATATGAGGCAAGATTATGCAACCCATTTCTTTCCAAGGGAAATTCTTATGTTTATGCCTTGTGATTGATTTTATTTTGTGGCACACATAATCATGTACATGTTATGATGGGTTTTCCCAGATAGCACACCAATTCATTAGGTAATGCATTTTTCTCATGATACATTATGTATGAGATTACGGAGTGAACCTAATCCATGATGGGACTCTATCCACCATGTGATGTTGTCTTGGTAGTTAGCCTTGACTAATGTTTATGTCATGTTATATGTTTCTACCACTTTCCTAGGTTTTAATGATCTTATAATTCCATGTTATTTATTTTATGTTCCCATTTTATTGTCCAAGATCCTTTTTATTTATGATATCATGTTATGCCTTTTGAATTATTTGATATGATTCATTTTCATGTGTATTTCCTTATTGGGATTTTTAGATCACCCCTTTTTCTGTGTATTTCCTAGGTTATCCTATACTGTTTTTGGATATCATTATGGAGATTAAAATAAATAAATTTTATTTTAGTTTCATATGGATGTTTTATGTACCTAGTCTTCCAAATATACTAGGCCTATTTATCCTTTGGATGTATTTATTGGATATTTTTGTTAAAAATCGTGTAACAATATGTATAAAAGGATTGGGTCTTTATATTGGTATAAAATTCAAGGTTTAGTCATTTTTTGGAATTAGTACTAGAATACATTAGTTATAACTCTAGGTATATATCTAAGTATAGGAATATATCTTGAAATTTTAGTGAAGTATAGAGTGAGTGATTTCTAATAAATTACATCCTTATCAACATACTACAAGTGGATGTGGATCTAGAATAGTTATACCTTTGGGTAATACCCCTGAAAAGGGTTTATTGGGTATTAAATCAATTTTTACCTAATTCAAGACAAAGTGGCCTCACTGCAAACATAGTTTTACACTCTCTCAGGATATGATTTGGAAATTAACAAACTCTTTATGAGCCATTATGAAGGAATTGAATAGATTGGTAGTTAATAAAACCTAATAGGAAACATTTACATGGATAACCTATATTAAAACCTATAGACTCATAAGTTATGATTTACATTTCATTTATAATTTATTACATATATCTTCATAGTTTTTATTTCTACATAATTTTTTTAGTTTGAGTATTCTCATCCCTTTTTTTATTTTAGTTAATAGTGGTAAATAGGAGGAATCATGCCAATAATCAACGTGATAGAAAATGTGATGATTTCCCTAATGATATGTCTAAGCTTATTTGAGTTAGATCTATGAAATTCATGGAAGTAATGTCTTAGATGAATCATACTATGAATAATAACTTTAATTTCATGGAACACCCTTTATCTCCTAATAAATATCAATTTATAGTCGAGTCCTTTATGGGACAAAGGCCACTAACTTTAGTGGATATTATAATCCCCTCATCACACAACATTGGATTAACTCTATTGAGAAGATATTATCTATCCTCCAATTCTTAGAACAAGAAAATTTCATACTATACATTTTTCATATGGGGGGATCTGATTAGTGATAGACATTGATCAAGAATATGAATTTCAAAGAGGAAATTGATTCCATGGAATGGGAAGGACTCAATAAAATATTTTTTAATAAATATTTTCCCTTAAATCTCCATCTTAAAATGTAGAGAGAGTTCCTTAGACTGAAGCAAAAGGAATATGAGTCTATCGGGGAGTATGAGGCAAAATTCACAAGACCTACACAATATGCCTATGGATTTTTCATCAACATCAAAATTAAGGTGGAGCATTTATTTAGTGTGTTAAATTCAAGTCTAAAAAAATATTTAGAAATTTGAGACTTTGATAGCTATAAAGAGATTGTTCATTGTTTCCTTAAGATCAAGATGGAGATTAGTGACTCTTAGTGATCTCATGGGCCTAGAGAAAAAAGGAATAAAATGGAGTTTTCTTTAGGAGGTTATATATATAAATCTCATGGTGGAAATAAAACCTAGATTATCATTTATCAAAAGTGTGGGAATAAGTATACTAGAAGCTGTCTGAAGGGAACTAGGAGATTATTCAAATATTGAAAAGAGGGGCACAAGGATAATCAATGTCGAAGGGATATAAAAAATCCCACTAATTTGATAGAGGAAAAGAAGTTTCAGATTGAAACTCGTCTTATGGTATAGTGTTTTAATTGTAAAGAACATAGGCATTATGTGAGACAATCCCTTAATGTAAGGGTTTTCATAGATAATCAATAACAAGAACCTCTAAGTCTTATAGAGTAAGGAAGAGAATATGCTACCACTACTACTAAGGTGAATACCAACAATTATGTGGTGATAGGTATTCTGGTTATTTATTCAAGAATATAAAATGTTCTTTTTTATTTTGGTTATACACAATCTTTAAAGTCATGAAATTTTAGTAGAACTATTCAAATACCACCTCAAAAACATCAGGTTGAGCTATCTATGAGAATATAAAATGGATAAATTACTATATATCAAGTATATAACTCCTCCACAATCAATATTTATGGACTGAACCTCCCATAAAATCATGTCCTACTTCCTTTATTGGATTTTCATGTTATATTGGGCATGGATTAGATATCCTTATATAAATCCAACATAAATTTTTGGGATAGGTAGATTACTCTTCACATCCCAAGTTTTCATCTAATTATGTGTAAGTGTAAGGAGGAGGATGAATCTCCTTTGGAATATTTTTTTTAGGTGTGGATATTATTACTTTATGAGTAAGAATTTCTATCCCAAATGATTGATACAAAGGAGAAAATCATGCTTATACTTTCCCATTGTGAGGGATTATACTGATGTATTCCTTTGAATACTCATCTGGAATTCCTCTTGACTGATAGTTTGAGTTCTCAATAAAACTTATACCAAGATATCTTCCCATATCCAAGACTCCCTATAGAATGGAAACCATTTAGTTTGATGAACTGAAGAAGTCGTTATAAGAGGATCTGGACAAGTATTTTATATACTAGAGTAATTTATTGTGGGTTGTTTTGGTCCTCTTAATAAATAAGAATGATGGGTCAATATGCCTCTATATTTATTATCATGAACTCAAAAAATCATAATAAATAATAAGTATCCCTTACTATAGATATATGATTTATTCAATCAACTATGCACAGCCCAGTATTTCTCTAAGGTGGACCTTTGGTTAGGATATCACCAATTAAAGGTGAAGAAAGAAAAAATTCCTAAAATTTACTTTCAAATAAGGTATAGACACTATAAGTTCATAATTATTCCCTTCAAGATCACTAATACTCTATAAATCTTTATACACTTAATGAATAGAGTATTTAGATATTACCATGAAAAATTTGTGGTAGTCTTTATAGATGATATTATGATATACTCTAAAAGTAAGGAGGGGCATGAGGAGTATTTGAATATTGTACTAAAGACTCTATGAAAGGATAAGTTATATAAAAAATTTGGTAAATTTTAGTTCTGTATGTAGGAAGTATCATTCATGTGGAATTTTATCATCATAAAAGGGATATATGTCGACCCTTCTAAGATAAAAGCAATTGAGGAGTGTCCCAAAACAACATCAGTAATAGAGATAGATATTTTCCTTGGACAAGCTAGGTATTATGAATGATTTTTTAGAAAAATATCATGATTTTAAAACCCACTAACCAAACTAACTTGGAAATTAGTAAAGTTTTTTTATAAATATTAATGAGAAGCAATATTCAAGGAATTAAAAATGAGGCTTATCACTAGACCAATACTCACATTGCACTCAATTGTGGAACCTTTTTTGGTATAAAAATATTATTAAAAGAAGTTCTTGGGATTTTTAGTAATATATAATGAAAAATTGATAACTTATTCCTCAAAGAAGTTGAAAGTTCACGAGTAGAACTATCCGATGTATGATCAAGATTTGGATTCAGTAATCTTCGCATTGAAAATATGGTGACATTATCTCTATGGGGATAAGTGTGAGATTTATACAGATCATAAGAGCCTAACATATATATTCGCATATAATGAGCTTAATATATACCAATAAAGATGGTTAGATTTGATCATGGACTATGACTTCTTAATCCATTGTTATCCAATGAAAGTAAATAAAGTGGAAGATGATCTAAGTAGAGAGGATTCAAAAACCTTATCAATGTTGAGAATTGATAAGGATACAATATTATTAGACATATAAATGATATACATGGGGATCATAAAGTAAGGAACATCATCATTCCTTTATCAAATGATTTCTCAACCATCACTTCTGGAGAAGATAAAGGATGATCAAACAGATGATGTGTAAATAATATAGCAGGTGGAATATATAAGAAAGTGGAAATCCTCGGAGTTTAAAATTAATGAATAAGTTTTAAGATTTGGTCCAAAGCTATGTATACCATCAAATCATGAGATAAATAAGGAGATGTTTAATGATTCAAATAGCTTGAACTTCTCTATCCACCCATGGAACATGAAGATGTATCAAGATATTTGAGAGAAATATTGGTAGTACAATGTGAAGAATGAGAACATATAATATAAATCAAAGTTTCTGGTGTTTCAGTAGGTGAAGTTTAAAAGGAAAACGTCCAAAGGGGTGATGAACCATTACCCATACCTATATGGAAATGGTAAAATATCACCATATACTTTATCACTAGTCTTCCAAAGAAATCAAGAGAAAATAATTCTATATGGGTTGTGGTTGAACATATTACAAAGACTTCTCATTCCATTATAATTCAATAGGTCTTATCACTTGATCAACTTATAAGGATATACATCAGAGAAGTGGTGAGGCTGCATGGAATTCCACTATCAATTATATCTAACCAAGATCTTAGATTTTCCTCTATGTTTCTGAAAGGTATTCAAATTCTCTAAACACTAAATTGAACTTAAATATGCCTTATCACACCCAAACTATTGGAAAATCTGAGTAGACTATCTAGACACTTGAAGGCATGTTGATAGAATGCTTGATAGATTTAAATGGAAGATAGATTCAATATCTTCCTTTGGTTGTGTTCTTATATAATAATAGTTTCCACTCAATCATCCAAATGGCTCTATATGAAGCCCTTTATGGGAAGATATTTAGAACATGTATGTGTTGGGATGAAGTGAGTGAATACAAATTGTTGGGACCTGAAATGGACAAGAAAATGGTAAATAATTTCATGACTATTTAGTATCACATCAAAGCTGCTCATAGTTGAAAAAATAGTAATGTTGACAATCTTCAATGAGACCTGGATTTTGAGGTTGCAGATAAAGTTTTCATCTACACATCTTCATATAAGTGAGTCATGATATTTGAGAAGAAAGGTAAGCTAAATCTCGGGAACATCATCCCCATTGAGATTCTTGATTGTATTATAGTTGTGTCCAATCAACTTACACTCCCACCAACCTTATCTCAAGTACATGACATGTTCCACAAATCCCTCTTGAGTAAGTACATACTAGATCAATCACATGTACTAAATTCAGAGGTGGTACAACTGAAAAATGATCTCTCTTACGAGGAGAATTCGGTGAAGATATTAGAATATAGAGATAATGTATTACCCAAATATTTTATGGTATGTCTATTTTTTAAAATAAATTTAATCTCTTTGATAGCTTAAGTTGCATAAAACATTAAGCTTAAACGAACTATAAAATATTATTATTTTAACACGACCATTATAACATGGCCGTTAAATTAGTGGGAATTAAATTTATTAACCACATTATTAAATATATAATTTTCCAAATCATTTTTAATTTATCATTTAATTATTTTTGAATATTCACATAATTTTTAGTAAAGTCATTTTGTTCTTTAAATATATGTTTTCTTCAAAAATCAATTTTTATTACCTTTTATGAGAAAATAAATATGATTAATTTTTGAATCATTTATAAAATTTATTTTATAGAATTAACATCATTTCTAGATTTATAATTTCAAAATTATCTTAACATAAATTTTTAATAATTTTCTATAAAGTTTAATTTTTCAGTAAATAGTAAAAAAATGGATTTTTATTAAACCCTCATTTTCTTTATATTTAAAAGCCATTTTAGATTTTAAATTGATCTAAAATTAACTTAAATGATTTTAATTTATATATAATCTAATTAATTACATTTAAAAAATATTTATACCTTATTTTGGTATAAGTACTTTTTTAGGCTTAAAAACACATTTTTCTAAAAAAACTGTTTTTCATTGCGTTTTGACAGTTTAATTTTAAATGTAATTATTTAAAATTATATATTTTGAATTTTAAAAAATGGATTCCATATTTGGAATCATGAGGAAAAAATCATTGTGGTAAAAAAATATTTACCGCAGTATGGGTAAAATAATGTAGAGTGTTAAATTTAAAAGGTAAAAGCTGAAAATGCCTAAAATATAACATTAAATGTTTGTTTGATGTATTTATTGAACTTAAACATAATTTAAAACATTAATTATCATACAAATTCTTTGTAATTAATTCCACCTAAATGTGGTTGGATTTAAATATAAAATAATCATTATTTAATCACTTAAAACCACCCCACTTCAAGTATAAATATCACCCCTCACCACTCCCTTTCTTCTAAAAAGACTTGAATATATTAAAATAAATACCAAAAACTCTCCTCCCCACTCTCCCCACTTAAAATTTCTTATGGTCTCACCCAAATACCAATTCCAAGTTCCTTAATGGGTTCTTCAAGGAGGTGATATTCAAGAGGAAACTTTCTCAAACAACCTCTCTTAATTTCTTTTATTTTTCAGCCTTCACTTCGCCTACTTCACACATAAAAGCATAATAAATATATTATCATGTATATAATTTAATTTTATATTCATAATATAATATCTTCTATCCACCCCTTTTCTTACCTCCTCTAATTAAAAGAAACGATTCCATTTTCCAAATTATGGTGGTTAACCGTCTCTGTGGATAATGATTTTTCATTTTCTATTATTGCCTTCAATTATATTCATAAAAAATATTATTCTGGTTAATCAGATTTTAATAGGTATATTATAACCTATTTCATGTTTTGTAACTAATATATGGACATAATATTCAATAAATCAAAACTTGTTTTTGATGGTCAGAAAAACCACAAAATTAAATTAAATATTTATCATTAACATTTTATCAAATGAATCATCCTCATGTAAGAAATAAAAAATATATATGGGACCATTTAAAATTATATAAGTTAATTAATACCATTTAATTTCACTTTTTTAGTTTTATTTCCATTTGAAAAGAAAGTACATAGTTATACACAAATGAACCGACCATGAAACCATGAAATGAATGCACCCGAAACAATGAAAATAATGAAATGTTATTAATTAACGGGTGGTAAGATGTTATAAAATTATAATATAAGGTATTATAAATATTAATACGGTTATATAATTAATTAATAACATTCACTAAACCTTTATACATGAGGTTAAAGTATGCAAAACTAAATGGAAGCGTGAGGTAAGGGTTTCTTATCTCACTTTTACTTTTGTGAGATATATGTCTTATTCACCACGTATTTCTTTTTTTCTGTATATAATTCCAATTTAAAATATCATATCATGAATATAATTATATTAATGGTATTAAATGTTTCATTTTATAATTATTACTTTTATGGGGCATATGATTTGACATATTACAAAGTGGTAAGGGATTTCTTAACTCAGTTTCCATTCATTAGGTTAAACTTCTACGTCATTGATTATTCCATGTTAAGATTATGTGTGAGATGTCTATTTATTATATTATTTTGTATTTCCACTTTTTTTATGTGTATTTATAGCTAATACACATAATATATTCATTTGATTAATGCTCATTTCAATGATATGATATTTATAAGGGACTTTCCTTTAAAATTTATCTTTTAAAAGTTTTCTTTAAAATTATGTTTTTCTTCTATGTTCATGTTTTCTAAAATTGTTTTAAATTTTTTTAATATTATATTATGATTTTTTAATTTCATTTTAATCATGTTTTAATTTTAAAAAAATATTTTTATAGGATTATTTTTTTCATTTTCTAGATGTGATTCTTTGGGATTTTTCTGAAAAAATATGGAAGGAATGTTTCTTTAAACATATATGTCATGAGAGTATTTTCCCGCCATCATGATGCCTTAATACTTTTATGTTTACTTTAAAATATTACAAGGTTATTTTAAAACAAAAATTTTTCATTTATAATTGGGTGGCTATTTAAAAATAAATTATTTTTTTAAGAATTATTTCCAGTGGTCTTTCAAAATTATTTTCTTTATAATATAACATTATTTTATGCTACTTATTCTTTAATGGGGATGTTATTAAAGGATAATATCCTTATTATTTTTATTTTTGTTTTATTTTTATGGTTTCATGATATATATGAAACCTTTTTCTTTTCCATGAGTTATGATATGATGAAATGTTTATGAAACCCAATTTATTTTTGTGTGTTCTAATATAATTTATGTTAATCTAGCACACATATGTGTGGTTTTTATTATATAATGAGAGGGTACTATATCTAACTCTAATTAATTGGGTAAATATTTATATATCATGAGATAATAATGAGAAATAAGTTGATGGGATTGATCCACCATGGGAAATAGGTGCATCCTGGTCCACTATGGGAAACAGATGCATCCTGATCCACTATGGGAAACAGGTGTGTCTTGATCCACTATGTTGATGTAATTTTTAGTTAACCTTGAAATATGAAATGTACTTCTATATTTATAATGGTTCCAAACTTCTATGACATGATATTATATACTATGATTGATTTATGATAATTTTTCACTCTTATGGTCAGTGTTTTCTGAAATGATAATGTTTATGCCATGAATCATTTTTATGATCTATGAAAGGTTGGGTATGAACTTCATAAGTTATGATCATGATCGCATAAACCTATTATTATCTTATGATTTTTATATGATCATGGATTTATATATCCTATTTTTATCCTTACTGAGCATCTAAGCTCACCCTTTCTTATGTTTCCTTCCCCAGGTGATAAAGAATGATTTAGGTAGGGTATGCCTAGAGGAGTAATATGTAAGAATATATTTTTGGGTTATGTTGAATATCTTTCATAAAATAATAATATTTTATATCTAATCTCCAGATACTCTAAACATTTATAGTTCAGGCATGGATAGTATTGTTATGTATTGAATATTCAACTATTTAGATGTAATCTCTATGTATAGAAATAATGGTTTATTATAGTTGGTATTAGATAAAGGTTTAGTTAACCTTTGGAAACTATGATGAGAAGACCTTAGTAAGAACCTTAAGGGTAAGTCTAGGTTATAATCCTATAGTTTTGGTAATGATAATAAATAACCAAGGATTAAACCTAAGGTGTCATATATTGAAATTTTATAAGAAATTTCTCTTGATTATGTGGTTTCCCACTATGATTATTGTTTCCTACACTATGCTTTTTTGGGTTTTAGACAATGGATGGAACTAGGAGGATTCATGTTAATGGTGAATGTGATTGATAATGGAATGATATTCTTCATGAGCAACCAAGTTAAATATGATTCGGAAGGTGAAACCTTGTTATTTTTTCTAATTAGAAATCTCATAATATCTAGACTTTGGTGAGTTTCCTAACCCATCTAATAAGAGAGATATGAAGTTTCATGGTGACCATAGAGGAAAGAAAGTTCAATTTTCCTCATGTAAAGCATTGGGAAGAGGCATCAAGGATAATGCTTAAAAGGAACTAGAAGATGATTTAGGTGTGGAAAAGAAGGATATAAATCAAGTAATTGTAAATGAAAATTGAAAGGTTCAATTAATAAAATCGATGAGAATAATGGTGTTCCTAAGGCATCATTAACAGTTAAATGTTTTAAATGTGTGATGTATGTGAATTATGAAAAATTTATTCCCTAGGGGGAAATATCGTGAAGATAATCGGCATGGTTATATGAGTAATAGTTATATTGCTAATGATTAAGAGACTATGAATGAAGTATGAGATGGAAGAAGTGTTAAGGAATAAAACAATGAATCCTATATAATGGTTTAAGAAGTAAGTGTAATGATTGAGTTTTTATGTATTGGAATTCAAGAATAATGTTGTAGAATTAATTTTATATAATTATAGAATAATGAAACATCTAAGTATTGTTACACAGTAGTTTTTCCTTAATTATTTGAAAATAAATGTTGAATGGTACTGGTAACCATGAAAAGTTATTGAGGTGGTAAGGTGATATTTTTAGAGAACACATGATTAATGGAAAGATAACCCTTAACATGTTCATGATGTTGGGATAATATTGAGATAAATAGATGTTTTTTGTGATAAAATAAATGGGATGGTATTGATGACCTTCGAACTGATTAGTAATATGATGACAAAGTTTTTTATGGATTTATTTTATAGAACTTCTAGATTTTTGGTATGAGTAAAGAGTTAATTTTTGAAATAATGCATGTTTTATTAAGGTTTTATGGTAATTTAGGTTATTACCATGTTTCAAGAGAATACATGATAATGATCTTCACATATTTGTTGTGTGAAAATTAATAGATATATCAAGTTTTTTGTGATAATAATGATAATTTGATTTTGAAATTTTAGTGGCCTTCATTCAAAAGTTTAGGATTTTAATTTTTTGGAAGGTTTATAAGGGTAACCATTTTTGATATTTTTTATATTTAACTTTGGATGAGGTTTTAGATATTAATGTATTACTTAACCATGTGAAGATTTATGTGTATTGGATAACCTATACTAACCATTTTGTTATGATAACTAGAGACAGAAGGAACGACTTATCATCCCATTATAGATTTTATGATCCACTAGTTTTTTAGGCATTACAATCTCAACTTCATTTATTGGATAAATAAATTAATTTAAAATTGATAAATGAATAACCAAAGAGTGGTATTTTACTTATGATATTAAATCAAGTAATTATATCTTCTCAAATTATTTTGAAATAAAATTGTATCCTATTATCATCATTTTTTTATGATATTAATGAACTTTTTCAGACCTATTTAGTCTATGGTTTTGTGGTCATTAACCTTCTAATAAGGATGTTATCTATCATTATTCATCAGAACTTGATAGTTATAATTTTATTCTATGTCCATATTTTCACTTTCCACTAATATTATCCTAATTGGAATCACAATTTTGTGGTGATCTTCACCTTTTACATTACCTATTTTTAAGATTAAGTCTTATTGACCCTTTTTACGATGTGGGTTTCCCACAAAGGAATTTTCAAACATCCGCATTTGATTTTTGAAGTTCAATTTAAAATTTAAAAGGCTCCATTTTTTACAATTCTTGATCTTATCAGGATGTTATCTTATCAACTTGCACTTCCACCAAATCTCTCTCAAGTTCCTGATGTGTTCCATGTATCTCTTTTGAGGAAGTACATGTGTGATCCAACACGTGTACTAAAATCAGAGGTCATACTACTGGAGGAAGATCTTTTTTATAAAGAAAAACCACTAAAGATTCAATATCATAGAGATAAAGTTTTTTGAAATAAGACCACTCACTTTGTTAAAGTTTTGTGGTGAAACCACCAATTTTAGGAAGCTATGTGGGAACCAAATGAGGTGATGAGGTGGAGGTATCCTCATCTATTTATATCTGGGTGATGAATTCCTAGGGAGATAATTATTTTAATGGGGGTATAATGTAACACCCCAAGATTTTACAGTATATATCTTTTTTAAAATAAATTTAATCTCTTCAATATTTTACATTTCATAGAACACCGAGCTTAAACGAACTCCAAAATATTATTATTTTAACACGACCATTATAACCTAACTCTTAAATTGGTAGGAATAAATAGTATTAACCATATTATGAAATATATAATTATCCAACTCATTTCTAATGTATTAATTAATTCTTTTTTAATATTCACATAATTCTTAGTAAATTTATTTTATTCTTCAAATATATGTTTTCTTAAAAAAGTAATTTTTATTGATTTCTATGAGAAAATAAATATAATTAATTTTTTACACTTTTAGAAAATTAATTTGATAAAATTACCATTTTTTTTATTCAAAATTTCAAATTTATCTTTGGATGAATTTTGGAGTATTTTCTAAAAAGAATAATTTTTAGTGAATAGTAAAAAATATTTTTTTCTATAAAACCTTCATTTTATTTATATTTAAAAGTAATTTTATGATATTAAATTGATCTAAAAGTAACTTAAGTTCTTTTTAGTTATATACAATTTAATTAATTTCATTTAAACAATATTTATGTCCTATTTTTATATAAGTTCATTTTTTGGTATAAAACACGATTTTCCAAAAAAAAATATTTTTTTTTGCATTTTGATGATTTAATTTTAAATGTAATTTTTGAAAATTATTTTTTTTTTTGAATTTTTAAAAATGGAGTCCATTTTTGGAATCATGATTTCCAAATTAGTTTATAAGTCTATTTTCATTTTTAAGCATAAAAAAGTTACCGTGGTAAAAAAAATATTTATCGCGATATAGCTAAAATATGTAGCTGGTTAAAGTTAAAAAGTAAAATATAAAAATTACTAAAAAAACAACATTTAATGATTGTTTTATGTGTTTCCAAACATTAAACATCCTTTAAAACATTAATTATCATCCGAATTTGTGGGAATTAATGCCACCCAAATGTGGTTGTCTTTGAATATAAAATAATCATTATTTGATCACTTAAAACCACCCCTCCTGAAGTATAAATACCACCCCTCACCACACACTTTCTCCTAAAAAGAATTAAATATAAAAAAAATTATTCCAAAACCTCTTCTTCCCACTTAACCCATTTTCAAGTGTTGCTAGTCTCACCCAAAGACCAATTCTGAGTTTCTTAAGGTGTAAAATCCTAAGATTTTGAGATATATTTACTTTCAAATTAATTTAAATTATTTGATACCTTGAATTACACAAAATTAAAAGTTTATATTTTATTATATTCAACACCAATTTGATCTTTAATTACATTCAATATCGAGTTTCTTTTATAATGTGTGTTACACGCAATATTGAGTTTTACAGAACAACAATATACTATAAATATTTTATATGATAGTTAGCACCAACCCATTTGAATGGTGAGAACAAAGATGATTAACTAAATTATGAAAATATGGTTTAAAATTATATATATATATATATATATATATATAATTATTTGGTTTCCAATTAATTATAAATGAAAATAAAAACCAATTGAATATAAAGGATGTGTTTTTATAAAAAACTATTTTTATGCCCACAAAGGCTTTTTAACATAATAAACTAAATAAATCACTATTAATGAATGATATTAATAGAATTTATATTTTATATATTCAATAAAATATTTATAAATTTATCCAATAAGTTTTATATTAATAAAATAAGAACAAATCTAATTTTACGCATAAAAAGATGTATTTTTTTAAAGGCGATTATGTAGCCTTTTGATGCCGCACTTGATTTAAAACTAAATTTTGAAACTTTTTTAGATTTTATTTTAAAAAATAAAATTAATTTTTGAGATCATAATTTCAAAATTATCTTAGGGTTATTTTTTATTTTTATAAGAAGTTTCATTTTTTGATGAATAGTGAAAAATACTGAATTTTAATTGAAAACCGACTTTTCATCTAAATAATTTATAATGTTAAATTATATTTTATGTTTTTTTTAAGTAAAATAAGATAAATTATACATATATTAATCTAATTTAGTTCATTGGAATAATTTTAATTTTTAATTTGGATATAAAAACATTTCAAACTTTTAAACATTTTCACTTTAGAACCCACTTTCTCATCACATCTGTATGACTAATTTTAAATTAAATTCTATCATTTATATGAGTTTACTTTGTAAAAATGGATTCAATATTAATGATCATATAAATTTCTAATTTCTAATAAGATCAACTTATTTTTTAACTAAAAATATTAGTGAAAACAATTAAAATTAATTACTATGATTAAGGTAAAAACAAGTTTACTTAGTGGTTAAACTTGGAATATAAAGTGTACTAATGACCCAAAACATTTCCAACACCCATTTTCTAGAAAATTTCAATCCTTTTCACCTTAGGCTCAAAATTTATGAGTTTTTAGGTCAATATTCCATGAAATTAACTCATATGAAAAGTTAACCAAAGAAGAAGACAAAAAAAATGTACCTTCCTTTAATTTCCTATAAAGCATTGGGGTTAGGGAAAAACTGCACATGTTTAGTTATAAATGTAATTTTGAATGATTTTTTATCATTATAATAATTTATCTTTAATTTTTAGAGATGATATAATTACATTAAATGCTTAAGAAATGCCAACACATGGATTATTTAGTTAATAATTAAATAAAATAAATGATACTAAAAATATTAATTGTAAGCTAAATTAATTGAATTTTTTTATTCCATTATATTTTTTAGATTAATATATAATTATACACAACCATTAAAATAATATTTTTTAATTCCATTATTTTCTTTATATTTTTTTAAATTCGAATTAAATAAATAATGTCAAATTTTACATTAATGTTATTTTATAATAAATGATATTTTATTAAATGATTTAAAATTACTAAAAATACTATCTTATATAAAGTGATTTTTAAATTTTTATAAATATAAAATATGGTCTATTCATGTAACATTTTATCTTTTATAATGAACATATTGACCAATAAATAGTAAAAATATTGTTGGCGTGGTTTGGGTTAAAGTAGTGGTTTTGCGCATTACATGTGCTTCTATTAAATTTGATTTCCAACACACATGAGATTTTTATTTTAAAATTTTTATTTAGTATTTAAAATTAGTGTATATAATTTTTCTAATAATTTTAACTTTAATTTACCCTTAATGTATGAATTAAAAATGTTAGAAAACTTGTTACCTTAATGAAAAACCAAAATGAAAGAAAACTGAAACTTAGGTGTTAAGGAAAAAAATGTTAAAAAAATGTATTTCATTTGTGTGTTGGAGGTGTGTATCAACCAAATCATAACACATTTATATTATTATTAAACTTTTAGGAACATTAGGTAAGAGATACCTCTCGATAGTAAATACTTTTTGAGTATTTACAAGAATGACACTCCTCAACTATAAAAATATACTCACTCTCCCCACTTATTCACACCTATCAAGCCTTTGGTATCATCTAAAAACTACCCAATTAAACTATAAAATTGTATCCACTAATCCCATAATCATCACATTTTTTATAAATAAAACCAAATAATTCCTTTGGTACAAACCAAAAAGAGTTACCTGAAGAAGAGGTAATGTTCATCAACGTGCATTTTTGTTTTATCTCCTTCTCCACCTCCTTTAATTATTCTTATACCATGGTTATATAATAAATAAAGTATAATAAATATAATTAAATGTTTTATGATAATTTTACAACCTAAACCTATGCACACTTCCATCAAATAAGTTATGAAATCATTATTTGTGTGTATGGAGGACTACCGCCTCACAAAATAATGTCATTCGTTTTTTCCATTACCACCTATTATTGTTGGAAATGATGTTGTAAATAATATTTATATATGATAATTATAATATAATACTACCTATTTATTAATTATATCATATACAAACTTTTTATATTCCATTCCGTAAGGGATATGATAGCATCGCTTGTGTGAATGTCGAACTACCACCTCGCAAAGTGATGTGAAATGTTTTTCACTAACGTGTTACATGGAAGGTAATAATAATAGATATAATTAATATATATTATATAAATTAAATAATTATTATATTAATGAAATAATTGTCCTTGTTTAAATATAATATATAATTTTCTTCTTACCTTCTTCACACACAGAAAAAGTGATATCGTCGTTCGTGGGTGTGTAAACTACCGCCTCATCGAAACGATGTGATTCCTTTTACATCATAATAATGATATATATAAGTATATTTAATTTTATTTAATTTTATTTATTATATAATTATAATTATTTAAATATATAATATTAATTATTATCTTTCCATAATGATCATTGAAAAATGGAAACGTTACTTATGTGTACATACGACCTACCATCTCCATGATCGTAATGTTAGTTCATTTTTCATTAAAATATTTCATGATTGATTTTAAAAGTATAATTTATGCATAATTATGATAATTATTTCATTATTATTATTCTGGATATTCTTAAATAATTACCATTTTACCATAGTCTTCCTACAAAATTCATTTTTAACATATAAGCCGAATATAGTCAAAACATCTGACTTAAACTTAGTCGGTTAAGTAATTGTATATAACTAGTTTATAAGTGAAGTAAAAGTAATAGTAAACATGAAAAAAGTTCTCAAGAAATTAAATAATTAAAATAAGTTTATTATTCTAGAAGATAAATAAAAACCATGATGAATCAAACTCAAGGTAAGGGTTTTTCTCATCTCACTTTTATTTCCCTGAGATACAAGTCATAATCACCACTTATTTTTATTCTGTAGTGTATATAATTTCCATGAATGAATTTTATAATTATTATAACTAAATTTATGGGTATTTTTATATCCATTTTATGATATATCTTTAATGGGGGTTACGATTGCAAAGTTACCAAAGCGGTAATTGATTTTTGTCACAATTTTCCTTCCTTGAGACTTACGTCATATTATGAACCTATCTTCTCTTATGAGGTGTATATACATCCTATATGTAATTTAATATCATGAATTTATTTATTATCATATTATTTTAAGTTCCTTTTAATGTAATCCTTTCATGGGGATTGTGATTCAATGTTACCAAATTTGTAAGAGTTTTTTGTTACAATCTCATAGTTTACCGTGATTGTGTATAATTAAGTCTAAAATGTTGAAATCTTATAATTATAATGAAATATACAATACCATGTTTATTCATGATATTTTCAAGTAATTTTACCATTTTTCAAATATTTGGTTCTTAAAATGTTTGAGAAATATTTTTTAAGAAAATCCAACTTTGTTTCTCTCTTCGGTTGGAAATCAGTGTTCTTTCAAAACCATGATTTCTAAAAATGCTTTCAAAAATGTTTTAAAAAGTTTTTTTCAAATCCAAAAGTATATTTTACTCAATAAATTATTTAAATTATTTTTAAAATTTTCCTTCATAATCTTTCAATTTTATTTTAAAAGAAAATTATTTTCAAAAGATAATTTTGTTTTAAAAAGTATTTTCCAAAATGAAAAGGATATTTTCCTCAATAACATTTTTAATGATATTTTAATATTAATTCCATTAATAAAAATAAAAAACCCTTATTTTTACTTATACTCAATTGGGTATATTTTTTATTGATACCATCCTCTTTATTTTATGGATGGATTCGGATTGTTTCAAAGAGATTGTTATGGAACCTATTTCTTTTCCACGAGTTAGCTATGTTTCAAAAATATTATTATAAAACTCATTTCCTTTTCACAAGTTAATCAATTTATTAAAGTTATAATGGTTTTTCTTATGATTTTATGATGAAATTAAATCTTTTATGTGTTATGATTATGTAATGGTACTTGTAAATTTGATGGGTGGTTAAGTTATAAACCAATAAATGGTGGTTCCATGATAAACTAATAACAGGTGGTTTTGTGATAAACCGAGGATGGGTGGTTCTATGATATCCCTAAAATGCATTGGGTTTGGAATTCAACTGTATGGTTATTCCATTTGTAATATTGATTGTAATATTGAATTGAAAATGATATCCCAAGTTACATATATGTTTTATTTATGATTTTTATGGGTTTATAGTGCTTCTCGTAATCGATATTAATACCACATGGCTCGTGATTATTGATACAATGACTCTTGCCTTTTCCATGTTTTCATATTTAATGATTCAGGTATTAATGGGTATGAGTTCCATTATAATTCACTCATGAACTTTGATTATGTCATCATACCCTTATGAAATTTTATACTCATTGATGATATTCAATTTTTAATGCTTATCTTTACCCTTACTGAGCATTTGAGTTCACCCTTCTTATGTATCCTTTCCTTGGGTTATAAATATTGATGTTGAATGATTTATTTCTATAATTTATTCCACAAGGATGATTTTGATGACCTATGAAATAAGAATAGTTGGGTTAAATGGTAGAAATGATCATTTGACGATTTGGGAATTGTTTATATAGGAGTTTTCATAATTATCTAAAACTCTAAACCTAAAATGTTCTCCAAAATATAAGTGATCCAAGTTTTCCTTTTGATGTTTTAAGGTTTTTTATGGAAAAAATTGGGTCACAATTATTGGTATCATAGTCAGGAATGTAAATTTATGGATTTCAACGCAGGATCTTGGAGTGTGGGTCCTAGGATGCTATAGTTGGTATTAAAGTTCAGTTTAGATAACTTTGTAGATTAGGATGTTTTCATGTGAGGTTATCTTAAGAGTTATGGATAATATCATAGGTCTATACTAATAAGAATGATCATAATTTTAATGTCTTAGACACCCCTTGAGGTTTTAAGTGATAAAGTCTTAAAGTGATTAATTACATTTTGGGAGACTTGTTTTTGGGTTGGAGTATTTTTAACCCCTAGGATCAACATGAAGTGTTATTTAGAAAGGAATTATTTTTCATGTTTAAAAAAAAGGACAAATCATATGCTAGGTGACAACCCATCGCATCCAACAAAGCGGTGGGGCTTAAACCCATGACCAAAGGATAACAAGGGTTTCCTCACCTACCACTGGTCTACACGATGTCCTGGTTAGTATGAAATTTATTTATAGGTAAATATTAAGTTTATTTTGGAAATATATTGGATTTTATTTGAGGAATAACATTTGTCTTATCTTGGAATAATATATAATAAAATCCCTCTAATCATTTGGCTTCGAACTTAGTTAGGGAATGTTTGAAGAAGTTTAAGGATATTTATTTATAGAATAATTTATTTTAATATTTGGCTATTACTATTTAATTTTGAATATTAGTGTCTTATATGAAGTTTTATTCATTTTTGGAATTATCATACCATGTCATAATCATTTTGGTTTTGGTTAATGTTTAAAGATAGGAGGAATATTTTGTTATCCCTTCTATGGTTATGTGGTCTTCCAAATTATATTTTAATGCTTTGGGAATTAAAACTTCATCCTAAATACTCATCATCTGAATAAAAATATTTTATTGTGGAAAAATTTTATTAAATAATGAAATTATACTCATTAGGTAAGTATATTTCCATATTCTCTCATTCTATATGTTAAGATAATTCCTTAACTCTAGGAAAAGTATCTTGAACAAAAATGTTACCATATTACCTTCATTTCTGATGAACCGATTGTATTTTTATCATCACAGATTTATGGTTTTAAGGCCCTTAAATTTCCATGCACCATTCAATTTCTTGTGATCGATGAACTCAATCACTCTCAATAATTATTTAGCTTTTTCCTCAATTACCACCTGTGTTCTTCTATATGGAAACCTAATTATGAGTAACTTCATGTAACTTTTATATTTACCAATTTCCATTTTTAAGGGTTGTTTTCTTTATTTCATTTGAATGATGTGGTCATCAATAAAGGAATTCTAAAAATATTAATCCTTTTATATCCAAGATGAATTGTGAGGGTGAAATTCATTTTAAGGGAGGTACGATGTAACATCCCAAGATTTTAAGAAATATCTTCTTTCAAATTAATTTAATTCTTTGATATATTTTGTTAAATATAATGAAAAATTGAGATTTTTTTTATATGAAACATCAAGTTTATCTTTCACTACACGCAACTTCAAGTTTCTTTGATAATGTGTGTTACACGCAACACCGAGTTTTACGGAATAACAATATACTATTAATATATAATATGATAGTTATCACCTAGCCATTGGAATGGTAGGAATGAATAGGGTTAAATTTACTATAAAAATATGGTTTAAAAATGTATATATATATATATTGAATTATTTGGTGATAAATTACTTAAAAATGGAAATAAAAACCATTTGAATATAAAGGATGTTTTTTTATAAGAAACTGTTTTTATGCCCACAAAGGTATTTAATATTAATAAATTAAATTAATAACTATTAGTGAATGATATTAATAAAATTTATATTTTTTTTATTCATTAAAATGTTTTTACATTCATCCAATAAGTTTTATAGGCATAAAATAATAATAAATCTAATTTTACACAAAAATAAATGTATTTTTCTAAAGGTGTTTTTTCCACCTTTTGATGGCACACTTGATTTAAAACTAAATTTTGACACTTTTATAAATTTTATTTTAAAAAATAAACTTAGTTTTGGAAATAATTATGCCTATAATGGCCCGGGGTTTTGGGGTTCATTACTTGGTGAAAATATGATTTTGGGTGTTCTGGGTAGTCTGGGAAAGTTATCGAGGCTTCTCGGTGAAGCTTAAGACCCCTAACGGTAGCCTTAGCCTACCGGTAGCTTGGAATACCGGTAGTAGGCCTACCGGTAGCTCAGCATACCAGTAGCAGGCCTACCTGTAGCTCGGCATTCCGGTAGCAGGCCTACCGGTAGCTCAGCCTACCGGTAGCTCGGCCTACTGGTAGCCGCAACCTACCGGTAGCTGCAGCCTACCGGTAGCTCGGCCTACAGGTAGTCACCGCCTATTGGTAGCTCGGCCTATGGGTAGATCAGTCTACCAGTAGCCGCAGCCTACCGATAGCTCAGCCTACTGATAGCTCAGCCTACCGGTAGCCTCGGCTAACCGGTAGACCTAGCCTACTGGTGACCCCCACGGGTTTTTTCCAGTAGCGCCTCCTTTTGTGAAAAATGGTTTTTAAACCCTGTTTTGACCCCCTTAAATCCCATTAATGGTATTTAAATTAAATTTTTGGTAAGATACCCTCCTTAAATGAAAAACCATGCATTTTAGTCATGCCTTTAACCACGTTTTGAGGAGTCCTTGGTTAAGGCGGGGTGTGCGTCTGTTTTAACTACCCCAAAGAGCGGGGATCTTTTATGTTGCGCGTGTGGGGTGGCCCAACCACATGGTCAACCCACAATCCCGCTCTTTCTGCAGTTTCGAGTTTTTCTCCGTATCTTAACCGTCCGAGGGTGCTATATATCAGAATTTATATCCTAAAGGCTAATCTTCTTCCTACGTTTCTTCTTTCTCGATCACCTTGCACTCAGAATACCCTTCCTCCTGGCGAGTCGTACCTCACCCCACGAAGTTTTCCTTGATCGTGTTCCATGGAGCTCCTGCTACTCATGCGGGGACTTAACGTCAATCCTTGATCAGTCAGGTAGGGGTTTCACCTTCGTCTCTCCTTTCTGTGTATCTTGCGGGGTGGGTATGCTACTGCTTCTATAGAATTGGATGAACCTAACTTTAATAAAGATAATAAACGGATTCTAAAGAATGAAGGGGAGGGGTTTGATCGATGATGCTGCTCTATTTTTCTCCTCTTTCATGATTAATGATTTATGAATTGTGCGGGCTTACGCCTACTGAAAATCATGGATGTTGGTGGTCTTTCTATGTTCACTAATAAACCCTTACCCCTTGTGATGTTTAAATGGCTTGTATTTTGGTTGTGAACCTTTTGATGTGTAAAGGAAATTGGTAAATTATGTATATTAGGCTAAATAAATTGGAAGCACCAGGATCAACTCCTTTTCTATGATAACCCCAGTTTAAGCCCAGTGTAATTGAAATCATGGAGTGTGTGAAATATTTTAAATCTGAAAATACCTATTGAGTCTGCCTTGTGTTGGTAGCATTGGTTTGGTTGTTTCCTCCACGGGCCGAGTACGGGTGACCTTATGGTTTTCTTGGATAGGGGCTTAGATTTCTGGGGTGATGTGGGTGAGGATGGGACCCTCTGGTTGTATCACGAATTGGGGTGGGATCCTCTTCTGTTGTGAAACCTTCTTATTCATAGTTCTGGGAACTTGGGATTGTATCTCACTTTGACCTACTTTGGTTCCAATACTTGGAGGGGTCTCACTTGATGTTCTTTTATAAGAGAACCGAGTGTGAATTATTAAATTGATGTTGGGTGTACTCTTTCCTTGTCTTGTGCTTATGCTTACTAGTTTCCCAAGTAGGTGCAGAAACTTATTTGAACATTATTACTAAATATAAAAACAAGGATGGGACAAATGGGGATTTGGTTTGGTGGGATTTGTGACTTGGTCATGGGTGATGTTCTCTTCTCTTATGAATGAATAATAAGGAGAGTGTTCTTTAGGCTGGCTGAAGAAAAACCTAGATTGGGTGAGTGCTTGTTACATATACATATACTTTTAGTTTTTGTGTTTCTCATTCATGCCCCACCCAAGTTTATCACTTAGTGTCGAACACCCCCATTTCATGGGGGAGGGTGTTTTTTCCAACACTCCTATGGGTGGCTGGTTATTAGCTCATTTTATGCTCCCTTTCCCGAATATCCCAAGACTCTACGGGTAGGCTGTGATGGCCTGAAGTCCATTATTAGCCCAAGAATCTTCAGGCAGGGTAGTGTGGTGGTTGGCCTAGGTGTGTGCGGGCAGGTGGTTTCCCAAGTATCTTCGGGATGAGGCCCAGGTGTCTTCGGGCGTGGCATTAGTTCTTCTAACCCAGGTGTCTTTGGGTGTGGCAGTGGTTGTTCTGGTCCAGGTGTCTGCGGGCGGGTTAGTGGTTGTGGCCCAGGTGTGTGCGGGCGGGGTATGGCAGTGGGACTGCGATGAGAATGGTGGGATTGGTCCAATGCATAGGATGTATTCAATAACCAGTGGGAAAGTGGTGCGGGGTACCCAAACATCGATGTGCTATTACTATACATTACTTTACTTGCGTTATTTGGAGAGTGTTCCTTGGTAAGGCTTGGGTGGTTAGTTTCCTTTCTAGGTGCCTGTTTATCTCTTTTCTCACAGGGCATTAGTATGCCTCCCCACTTGTGGACGAGAGTCATTGGTTTTTCCCTACTGAGTATACTTGTATGCTCACCCTACGTATATAAAACTGCTTTCAGGTTTCTAGGAGGACTTCAGGGATCATGCGGGACCATACTAGCTTGGACCTTTGGGGCAGTTGTTGTTGTTGTTTCCCTTTTTATTGGTATCTTTTTACCTTTGGAGTTTTGTGACTTGTATCTTTTACCTTTCAACATGCATATGGGAATGGTTTATTTTCAGTCATATTTTCACTTTTGGTTTTAGTATTGTGGGATTTACTATCTTATCTCCCGATCCTATTAAAAGTAAAAGGGTAATGCCTTCCATTTAGTGTGTGATTCTATACCCTTGGTGCTGGTCGCCACTCCGGGACCTATTGAAGGTGGGTTTCGGGGGTCATTATCTCTCCTTCAACATAAAGAAGGAAGGTCCTGGCAATCTACTGACCCTTCCCTTCTTTTGGTGAAGGCGGGTCATGACAAAATGGTATCAGAGAGAGGTTGGTTGAGAGATAGGATGGAGTCTGGATTTAGGCACAGTAAGGATTGCATGGGATGGTAGGGAAATAGTGTTGGGTGACCTTGGTGCGTGAATTAGGCCAGGGAAGACCGGCTAGGACATGGGATTTTTGGGGCCCCCGTGGTCTGATTCAAGGACTCTGGACCTAACGAACGACCAATTAAGGCCACGCTGATTGTAGGGTAGAGACCCTAGGAAAGGTACATGCATAATAATGACTTGTTTTTTCGTGTTTCATGGGTTTTTTGGGGATTTAAATAAGTAATAAGTTTAAGAAAATTTTAAGAAAAATATTCTACACTACTTGGGCTTAGGCATTCCTTGTTTACCTTGCAGTTATGGCACCTGGGAGGTGACCACGGGCAGTGCGGGTGATCGTGGCCCAGGAGGTTGACTTGGCCAATCGGCAGAGGGCTAATCGAGAGGAGGAGTACAACCAGTGGTAGAAGACGCTTCGATCCTTCCAGCGACAGACCCTGGAGAAGTATGAGGGAAACACCTCTAACATGAAGACGGAGAGCTGGCTAGAGGAACTGGTGATATCTTTCGGCTTGATTCAGGCTCCAACCGAGTACTAGGTTCCTCTGGCCGTCATCCAGATGCGGGGAGCAGCGCGTCAGTGGTGGACTCTCTACCTGGGGGAGAGGAGAGAGGCTGAGGTGGCATGGGCTGATTTTGAGAAGGAGTTCCGGGCAGAATTCCTCTCTTCTACGATGAAGGCGGAGAATAGGTAGGAGCTACTCTCCCTCTAGTAGGGGAGTATGTCAGTAAGGGAGCTGGGAATCAAGTTCAAGGACCTCCTCCATTTTTATCCAGACCTCTTTCCAGATGAGGAGTCTCAGGCGAGATGTTTAGAGGAGGCGCTCCGACCCTCCCTCCAATGTGTTGTTACCCCCTTCACCTTGCCGACATACTTGGAGGTCCAGAAGAAGGCCGAAGTGGTGGAGAGGATGCACACGCTAGGAGGTGTGTCACGAGAGGGGATTCAGATAGGACCATCAAAAGGGAAGGCTGTCAGCACCAAACCTCTAGCATTGGGACCCTCTAGGTTCCGACCAGCAGGGATCAGGCCGCAGCAATTCCAGTCCTGGTCCCCCGGTCCTTGCCCTTTTATTTTGGGCCCAGGATCAAGGTGCTTCATCTGTGGGAGTCATGGACATCTCCAAAATCAGTGCTCGGACCGAGTACAGTACGGCGGTGGCGGACAGGCCCAGCACCCACCCCAGCAGCAGCTTCCAGATAGGCCCTTCCAGCTGCAGCAGCAGGGGCAGTGAGCGCCTGCTCCTCCGAGGGCAGGCATTGTAGGGGGAGGCCGACCTCAGGGTGCTCCTCAGGGACCTTGACCAGGGCATGGTCGGGGAGGCGGCCGACAGCCGAGAGGCAGAGGAGCTGGGTGTGGGCAGTTTCATGCCGCGGAGGCAGCAGTTCCAGCAGGACCGGAGGTCGTTCGAGGTACGATCATTTTATTTAGTACCCTTTCTTACGCCTTGTTCGATACCAGAGCTTCACACACCTTTATTTCACCTGTTCTAGCCCGTGATATGGGTCTAGATGCCGAGAGACTTCCAGTGCCCCTGGTGCTGAGCACACCAATTGGAGGTCAGACCGACTTCTTATATGTTTGTTGAGGATGCAGACTGATGATAGGGCCACATTAGTTGGTCATGGATCTATTACTGCTACAGATACAACCATACGATGTCTTCCTAGGCATCTACTAGCTGTTCTCTATGTGTTCCATCATCGAATTCTTCCGAGGAAGGGTTGTGTTCTCAGACTTGGGCAGCCGACGTGTTACTTTCACCAGTGAGCGGAGCGGTCAGAAGGGCAGCAGGCGAGAGGAACCCCTCTTCTCCTTGTTAGCCGATCTGTCAGTAGAGTCAGTAGATGTTGAGATGGTGGAGGTACTAGGGATCATCAGTGAGTTTATGGATGTCTTTTTTGAGGAGGTAACGACTCTACCCCCTCGACGTGATATAGAGTTTGGGATAGACTTGCATCCTTGTGCTCGTCCGATTTAGATGGCTCCTTACCGGATGTCACCTTCGGAGCTATGGGAGCTGCAGATTCATATTGACGATCTGATGAATTGGGGTTATGTTCGACCAAGTGCATCACCGTGGGTTGATCCAGTTTTATTCGCAAAGAAGGCGGACAGTGGTCTCAGGTTGTGTATAGACTACAGGAGGCTGAATCAGGTGACGATCTCTTTGACCAGCTGAAGGGGGTAGGATGGTTCTTGAAGATTGAACTGCGGTCTGGGTATCACCAGTTGAGGGTAAAGGAGGGCGACATCTCGAAGATGGCCTTCAGGTGCAGATATGGGCACTTTGAGTTTGTAGTCATGCCTTTCGGTGTTACGAATTCCCCGGCTGTGTTCATGGGGCTTATGAACTCCATCTTCCGGGAATACCTGGATCGGTTCGTAGTTGTGTTCATCGATGACATCATGATCTATTCAAGATCAGAGGAGGACCATGCGAAGCATCTGAGGAAGGTTTTAGAGGTCCTCCGACAGCACCAGCTCTATGGGAAGTTTTCGAAATGCAAGTTCTGGACACGATAAGTACACTTACTTGGGCATGTAGTGTCCGAACAGAGGGTGGCGCTGGACCCATCAAAGGTTGAGGCGGTTGTTTCTTGGGAAGCACCCAAGAATGTGGCAGAGGTTTGTAGTTTCCTCAGGCTGGCAGGTTACTATCGGAGGTTTGTACCCAACTTCTCCCGAGTTGTAGCCCCTTTGATAGCCTTGACCAAGAAGGACCGGGTTTTCATGTGGAGTGAGTAGTGCAAGGCATCCTTTAGCTATCTGAAGGAGAAATTGGTTAGTGCCCCAGTTCTGAGACTACCATAATAAGGGGCGGCATATGAGGTGTTTTGTGATGCTTCAGGGCAAGGCATCGGATGTGTGTTGATGCAGTGACAATGGGTGATCTCTTATGGGTCTAGGCAGCTACGCCCTCATGAGCGTAATTATGCCACCCATGATCTGGAACTTGCAGCGGTCATTTTCACACTGAAGTTATGGTGGCATTACCTCATCGGAGAATGCTTTGTGGTCTTCACAGATCACAAAAACTTGAGGTATGTCTTCTCCCAACGGGACCTAAACTTATGGCAGCGAAGGTGGATAGAGTTCCTCCAGGATTACGACTTCGATATTTCCTACACTTCAGGAAAAGGGAACATAGTGGCCGATGTCTTGAGCAGGAGGTCGCAGAAGGATGCAGTTCGAGAGTCAGCAGACGCCTGGAAGGCAATGTCGGAGTTAGCTACCTTGCACCTAGATGCGAGGATGGATAGTGGTGGAGGTTGCCTATATCAGATGATAGTGCAGTCTTATGTTTTTTGGCAAGTGGAGGAGTTTCAGTGGGGAGACCCAGAGTGCGAAGTGATGCGTGACTGAATTGACTAGGGCAATGCTCTAGAAGGGTGGACGGAGTATGGTCAGAACCCGATGGTTTTTCGAGGAAAGTTGTTTGTTCCAGAGGCGATGCGTGGCCAGGTTCTTAGTGAGTTCCACAACTCACCCCTAACAGTGCACCCGAGAGTTTCCAAGATGTACCAGGGTCTGAAGAGACAGTTTTGGTGGCCCGAAGTAAAGCGAGCAGTGGCAGAGTTTGTGGCCAAGTGCCTAGTGTGTCAGCAGGTGAAGGTTGAACACCGTGTTCCAGGTGGCCTTATGCAGTCTCTAGATGTCCCTGAGTGGAAGTGGGATTACATATCAATGGATTTCATCATGGGACTGCCCAAGGTACAAGGGGGATATGACACCATCTAGGTAGTAGTTGACCGGTTGACGAAATCGGCTCACTTTCTGGCTATCAATGAGTCGGGTGCAGTAAATGCTTTAGCACAAAGTTATGTGGACAAGGTAGTGCGGTTTCATGGAGTTCTGAGGTCCATAGTCTCGGATAGGGATGCACGGTTTACCTCACAAGTCTGGAGATGATTGTAGAACTCTTTTGGCACCCAGCTACATCTTAGCACTGCTTTCCATCCCCAGACAGATGGATAGATAGAGTGCACCATCAAGACCTTGGAGGATATGTTGCAGGCATGTGTTTTGGACTCAGGAGGATCTTGGGTGCGATACTTTCCTCTGATAGATTTTTCCTACAATAATAGCTATCACTCTTCCATTTGTATGGATCTATTAGAAGCCTTATACGGGAGGCCATGCCGCTCACCCGTGTGCTGGACCAAAGTCGGAGAGGCAGGCATCCTTGGCCCGAAGGTGGTGTAGGGCACGACAGAGAAGGTTCAGATCGTGCGTGAAAGGATGAAGGTAGCCTAGGACTGGCAGAAGTCTTATACCGATCATAGGAGGAGGCCCTTGGAGTTTGAGGTTGGGAATCATGTGTTCTTGAAGGTTTCGCCTCGACGTAGGAAGCAAAGGTTTGGGAAGTGGAGTAAGCTCTCCCCTAGGTTCATCGAACCTTTCGAGGTGTTGGGATGAGTTGGTGATGTGGCGTATCAGTTGGAGCTTCCACCTCAGTTGGAGAAAGTTCACAACGTCTTTCACGTCTCCCAGCTTTGTCGATATCTACATGACGAATCCCACATCATCGATTGGGGAGAGTTAGATGTGGGAGAGGATGCGACCTTCATAGAACGACCGATCAAGATCGAGGATCGTAAGGATAAAGTGCTTCGTGGATGAACCATCCCCTTGGTTCGTGTGTTGTGGAGGTATGGTGGCCTGGAAGGGAGCACTTGGGAGCGGGAGGCCCAGTTACGCGTTCAGTACCCAGAGCTGTTTTGACTTCCTTGTTGTTTTGTTCTGAGTTTTTTTAAGATGTTTCACCTTGTGCTTCAATATAGGAAATGTTTGTTTTTCTTAACCATGAGATGATCTGTTCCATGTTCCCTCTGTGTGTGTCCGGATGTGTGATGATGGGAAAACCTGAATGCTAATCAGGACGAATTAATGCGGATGCGATTAAACCCGTGCGGGTGAGTCAGTGCCGCCCAAAGCGGATAATATCCTGACATGTAGGAAGGGACTCCCTGAATCAGGTGTTGTGAAGTGTAAATCCTTGTGCTTGTTGTGAATGTTGTGGTTGATAACTCTTGGGCGAGTATTACTGGATGTAGGGGGAGGGTTCTGTTTCAGCTTTCGAACAACTCAGGGGTTTTCCACTGAGAGGTATCTTAAGAGGGTGGTTGTTCGGACCCCACTCTTCTCCTTTCTGGTTTGTTCTTATATTCTAGGGGACGAGAATAGTTTGAGAAGTATCTTATGTAATGGACCGGGGTTTTGGGGTCCATTACTTGGTGAAAATATATTGTTGGGTGTTCTGGGTAGTCTGGAAAAGTTATCGAGGCTTCTCAATGAATCTTAAGACCCCTAATGGTAGCCTTAGCCTACCGGTAGTAGGCCTACTGGTAGCCATATCCTACTGGTAGCAGGCCTACCGATAGCTCGGCCTCCCGGTAGATTGGATTACCAGTAGCTCTGCCTATCGGTAGCTTAGCCTATCAGTAGCTCGGCGTACCAGTAGCTCAGCCTATCGGTAGCTCGGCGTACTGGTAGCAGGCCTACCGGTAGCTCGGCCTACCGGTAGCCGCAGCCTACCGGTAGCTCGGCCTACCTGTAGCTGCAACCTACCAGTAGCTCGGCCTACCGGTAGCTCGGTCTACCGGTAGTCGTAGTCTACCTGTAGTCGCAGCCTACCGGTAGCCTCAACTAACCGGTAGACCTAGCCTAATGGTGACCCCCACGGGTTTTTTCCAGTAGCACCTCCTTTTGCGCAAAATGGTTTTTAAACCCTGTTTTGACCCCCTTAAAGCCCATTAATGGTATTTAAATTAAATTTTTGGTAAGATACCCTACTTAAATGAAAAACCATGTATTTTAGTCATGACTTTAACCGCGTTTTGAGGAGTCCTTGGTTAGGGGGGGTGTCTGTTTTCACCGCCCTGAAGGGCGGGGATCTTTTAAGTTGCGCGTGTTGGGTGGCCCAACCGCGTGGTAACCCATGATCCAGCTCCTTCCATAGTTCCAAGTTTTTCTCCATATCTTAACCATCCGAGGGCGCTATATATCAGCCTTTATAGCCTAAAGGCTAATCTTCTCCCTACGTTTCTTCTTTCTCGATCACCCTGCGCTCGAAATACCCTTCCTCCTGGCGAGTCGTACCTCACCCCGCGAAGTTTTCCTTGATCGTGTTCCATGGATCTTCTACTACTCATGCAGGGACTTAAAGTCGATCCTTGATCAGTCGGGTAGGGGTTTCACCTTCATCTCTCCTTTATGTGTATCTTTTGGGGTGGGTATGCTATTTCATCTATAGAATTGGATGAACCTAACTTTAATAAAGATAATAAATGGATTCTAAAGAATTAAGGGGAGGGGTGTGATCGATGATGTTGCTCTGTTTTTCTCCTATTTCATGATTAATGATTTCTGAATTGTACGGGCTTACGCCTACTAAAAATCATGGATGTTGGTGGTCTTTCTTTGTGCACTAATAAACCCTTACCCCTTGTGATGTTTAAATGTCTTGTATTTTGGTTGTGAATCTTTTGTTGTGTAAAGTAAATTGGTAAATTATGTATATTCGGCTAAATAAATTGGAAGAACTAGGATCAACTCCTTTTCTATGATAACCCCGGTTTAAGCCCAGTGGAATTGAAATCATGGAGTGTGTTGAATCTTTTAAATCTAAAAATACATGTTGAGTCTGCCTTGTGTTGGTAGTATTGGTTTGGTTGTTTCCTCCATGGGCTGAGTATGGGTGACCTTATGGTTTTCTTGGATAGGGGATTAGATTGCTGGGGTGATGTGGGTGAGGATGGGACCCTCTGGTTGTATCAAGAATTGGGGTGGGATCCTCTTCTGTTGTGAAACCTTCTTATTCATAGTTCTGGGAACTTGGGACTGTATCTCACTTTTACCTGCTTTGGTTCCAATACTTACAGGGGTCTCACTTGATGTGCTTTTACAAGAGAACCGGGTGTGCATGATTAAATTTTTGTTGGTTGTACTCTTTCCTTGGCTTGTGTTTATGCTTACTAGTTTCCCAAGTAGGTGTAGAAACTTATTTAAACATTATTACTGAACATGAAAACAAGGATGGAAAAAATGGGGATTTGGTTTGGGGTGAGTTGTGACTTGGTCATGGGTGATGTTCTCTTCTCTTATGAATGAATAGTAAGGATAGTGTTCTTTAGGCTTGCTGAAGAAAAACCTAGATTGGGTGAGTTCTTGTTACCTATACATATGCTTGTAGTTTTTGTGTTTCTCATTCTCACCCCACCCAAGTTGATCACTTAGTGCTGAACACCCCCATTTCATGGGGGAGGGTGTTTTTCCCAACACTCCTATGAGTGGCTGGTTATTAGCTCCTTTTATTCTCCCTTTCCCGAATAGCCCAGACTCTATGGGCAGGTTGTGATGGCCTGAAGTCCATTATTATCCCAAGAATCTTCGGGCAGGGTAGTGTGGTGGTTGGCCCAGGTGTGTGCGGGCAGGTGGTTTCCCAAGTATCTTTGGGATGAGGCCCAGGTGTCTTCGGGCATGGCAGTAGTTCTTCTATCCCATGTGTCTTCGGGTATGGTAGTGGTTGTTCTGGCCCAGGTTTCTACGGGCGGGTTAGTGGTTGTGGCCCAGGTGTGTGCGGGCGGGGTATGGCAGTGTGACTGCGATGAGAATGGCGGTATTGGCCTGATGCGTAGGATGTCTTCAATAACCAGTGGTAAAGTGATGCGGGGTACCCAAACATCGATGTGCTATTACTATACATTACTTAACTTGTGTTATTTGGGGATTGTGCCTTGGTAAGGATTGGGTGGTTAGTTTCCTTGCTAGGTGCTTGGTTATCTCTTTTCTCACAGGGCATTAGTATTCCTCCCCACTTGTGCATGAGAGTATTTGGTTTTTCCCTACTGAGTATACTTGTATGCTCACCCTACGTATATAAAACTACTTTCAGGTTTCCAGGAGGACTTCATGGATCATGCGGGACCGTACTAGCTTGGACCTTTGGGGCAGTTGCTGTTGTTGTTTCCTTTTTTCTTGGTATCTTTTTACCTTTGTATTTTTGTGACTTGTATTTATTACCTTTGAACATGCATATGGGAATGGTTTATTTTCAGCCATATTTTCACTTTCAGTTTTGGTGTTGTGGGATTTACTATCTTATATCCCGATCCTATTAAAAGAAAAATGGTAATGCCTTCCATTTAGTGTGTGATTCTATACTCTTGGTGTTGGTCGCCACACCGGGACCTATTGAAGGCGGGTTTCGGGGGTCATTATCTCTCATTCAACTTAAAGAAGGAAGGGCCTGGAAATTTGCTGACCCTTCCCTCCTTTTGGTGAAGGCGGGTCATGAAAATGCCAAAATTATCTTAGGGTGAAATATTTTTATTTTTCTAAGAAGTTCCATTTTTGATGAATAGTGACAAATACTGAATTTTAATTGAAAATTTACTTTTCATCTAAATAATTTATAATGTTAAATTATATTTTAAATTGGTTTTAAAGTAAAATTAGATAAATTATATATCTATTAATCCAATTCAGTTCATTGGAATTTTTTTCATATTTTATTTGATAATTATTACTTTTATGGGGCATATGATTCAAGTGATTAGAAAGTGGTAAGGGGTTTCTTGACTCAGTTTTCAATCATTGGGTTAAAAATTCTACTTCATTATGAAATGTTATTATTATGTTTGATATGAATATTTATTATCTTATGTCATATTTATAATTGTTTTATGTGGATTTACAGCTGATACACATAATCTATTCATCTAATTAGTGATCGCATCAATGATATGATATTTATAAGGGACTTTCCTTTAAAAATTATCTTTTTAAAGTTTCCCATTAAACTATCTTTTTCTTCCATGACCATTTTTTCTAAAAAAATTACAATTTTTTTTACTATTCTCTTCTGATTTTTTTAATTTCATTTTTACACATGTTTGACCTTTTACAAAATGGTTTGAAAGGTTTCTTTGTTTTATTTTATAACTGAGGTTCTTTGTGACTTTTCTAAAAAAATACAGAAGTAATTTTTTTTAAAAATTATACATAATGAGTGTAGTTTCTCTTAATCATGATGACTTAATGATTTTATATTTATTTTATAAGCTTACTGGTTTCATTTCAAAGAAAATATTTTCCTTTATAATTGCGTGACTCTTCAAAAATAAATTATTTGAAAATGGAAATGTTATTTTTTTCAAGAATTTTTTCAAGTGATATTTCAAAATTATTTTCCATATAAGATAACATTATTTTATTTTACCTATGATTTTCTAGGTATATTATTCAAGGATACTATAATTATTATTTTTATGGTTGATTTATGTTTATGATGGCATGATATTTATGAAACCTGTTTCTTTTCCATGGGTTATTCTATGATGAAATATTTATGAAAACCAATTTTTTTTCATGGGTTCTGATATTATTTATGTTCTTATAGAACCTGTATGAGTTATTTCCATTATATGATGGGTGTGACCTATATCTCCCTCAAATTAATTGGGTAAATATTTATATCTCATGAGATAACAATGGGAAACAAGTTGATGGGCTTGATCCTCTATGAGAAATAGGTGTGTCCTAATCCACTCTGGGAAATAGTTGTGTCCTAATCCACTATGGTAAATATTTGTGTCTTGATCCAATATGTTTATTCTCTTAGTAGTTAACCTTGACATGTGAAATGGTTTTCTATATTTATGATAGTTCCACTCTTTTATGACATGATCTTATGGACCATGATTGATTTATGATGATTTCTCACTCCAATGGTCCATGTTTTCTGAAATGAGAATGTTTATGCCATGAATCATCTATATAATATATGATAGGTTGGGTATGAACTTCATTAGTTATAATCATGATCATATAACCTTATTATTATATTATGATTTCATATTATCATAGATTGATATCTTCTATGTTTATCTTTACTAATCATATAAGCT
Source organism: Viscum album (assembly GCA_963277665.1). Taxonomy (NCBI): domain Eukaryota; kingdom Viridiplantae; phylum Streptophyta; class Magnoliopsida; order Santalales; family Viscaceae; genus Viscum; species Viscum album. The sequence continues at coordinate 1,210,384,380 of OY728166.1, forward strand.
CACCCTTTATTAGGTTTCCTTCCCTAGGTGATGAATAATGGTTTAGGTAGGGTATGCCTAATAGGGGTAATATGTGAGAAGATCATTGTGGGAGATATTGAAGATCTTTTATAAAATAATAATATTGTATATCTAATCTCCAAAGACTCTAAAATTTTATGGTTCTAGCATGGATAATATTATTATGTATTAAATATTCATCAATTTAGATGTAATATCTATGTATGAAAATAATGGGTCATTATAGATAAATTTTCATGAAATTAGACAGGTCACCTAGTCAAAGTGCTATAGAGAAACCTTAACTATGAGGAGGTAATAAGGGAATAGGATAAATCCAAAATATAGAAATACCCTCGCCTATTTTTACCTTTATATTTAAAATAAAATTTTGAGGGTGAAATGTCTTAAGTGGGAAGAATGTAATGACCCTGAACATGAGCCTCATCCCAGTTGGGGAGGAATCATTAAGTGCATCCACGAGACCCAGGTTCAAAACCTGGAGGTGGCATAATTCTGGGGTACTGTAGCAGTACTGTGTGATACTGTAGCAGGGACTCTAACAGGTACTGTAGCAGGTAATGTTCGGTACTGTAGCAGCTGAAACTATTCACTTTGGGCCACCGATTTGGGCTTGGAGTCCTTAAGGCCTTTGGGCCACCCAATCCTTCAGGTCAGTATGGATTTCAGGCCACCTTTAAGGCCTTTAGGCCACATGATCAGTGAAGTTTCCCCAAATAGACTCTTCAAAAAAGGAGCATTATTAGAAGAGGATTCAGAGAAACTGTACTCACTAGAGCAGAACCAAATAAATGCAGAAGAAAGAGAGGGTATGGCTATGCCATTAGAACCAACCTGTGCTTGCATGGGAATCCTATCCAAACAACCATGCGAAGGTGGAGAGCTATCATCACGATGCAGATGATGGGGAGGGGTAGTTCCTTATAGTTATAGTCTCGTGGAATTCCCTAAGACCTTCGGTTCATGTAATCTCTTAAGCCTACGAGTCATGTAATCTCTAAGCCTACGGGCCTTTTAAGGGTTCCCCCTCATCCATTAAAATGAGGTTTATCAAAAATCAATAAAAATTGAAGGCCTTCGATCTATTCAGGTAACAACCCAAAATCTTATCAATAGAAATTCCCTTTTTATAATTGTGACATGTTTAGTAATGTAGTATAAATCACATGAACTATATGATGAAACCAACTACATTTTATTATATTAATTTGAACATTTCATTTACATAAAAAAATATCCATGAGAGTTGAAATTATTACAATGGAATAAAAAAATGAAAATATGATAATAATAATATGAAAATTTTGATATGGTCAATCCCCCGGAATAATACCACTCACGAATAATACTGTAGAAATGAAGTAGAATATTAGTAATACAATATTTATTTTTAAAATTAAAATATATAAACTTGAGAGAAAATATAAGTGAATTAATAATTAATGAAATATGAGGTATTTATAAAAACTATGGATCCCATATGACCATTAAAAATTTGATCATTGGAATAGTAATCTAACTATTGGAATAGTAATCTGACCGTTAGGAATAGTAACCTAACTATTAGAATAGTATCCTCACTTATGGAAGTGTAATAAGTATTTAGGTGTCTTATGAAATGAAAATATGATATATTTATATAATGGTACTAGTAAATAAATATTTTAAAAATGATAAATTAAGTGTTTGTATTTTTATAAAACAAAAATGCTTTAATTTCACTTTTATAATAAATATAATGATTTAAAAGAAAATTTATTTTCATAAAATTAATTTATAAATTAAAATTAATTTGTATTATAATGATAGGATAATTTTATGGGACCATAATTTTTTTTCAAAGGGTCATAAAATTTATCATAATGTTAAAATTAATATTTTTCAAATAAATGTGGATTTTATTTAAAAATTAAATTTCTCATAATATGAAAATTATTTTCATAAAATTGATTTCATTTTTGGAATCTAAACATTCTAAAAAAATTATGATTACTTTTTGGTACTTTTCTTACATAGTTGAATTTTTGGTGAATAATAAAATGCGCTAAAATATAGTATTTAACATTATAAGTTAGATACATGAATTTCTTACTTATGGATGATATTATAACCCACTAGTTCGAACTCACATGCACCATTTAGTTTATATAGTCACAATAATCAATAATATTGTAATTTTTTAGCCAAAATAATAAACTAATGAACATAATATTCAAAAATACCCCTCTCCTCCCCTTATAGATACCACCCCTCACAACCAATTCTCATCACACCTTATAAGCCTTGTAGATTTAGAAATTGGTTACCAATTTTCTTTCAAATTCTCTCCCCCATTTACTAGTTTTTTTTTTCTCTCCAAAAGACCAATTCTATGTACCTTAAGAAGTTTCTCAAGGAGTCGTTATTCAAGAAGTGTTAATCTCAAACTACCTCTTTTAAATTCATTTCTTCTTATAACTTATCCTAAACTCTCTCATACAACATGACATAATGAATATAGTATTATAAATATACTATAATTTTATTTAGCTAATTTAATATCCATCTTCCACCTTCACTTATTTTGTTTCTTAAATGAAAACATTGTTCACAATATGGTTGGTTCACCGCCTCCCTGAACAACACACATTTTCTTTAGGTTATGAATTGTCTCTCTATAAATCAATTTATATATCTCTTTTATGTTATGAAATAATTATAAGTGTTACATATATTTCTATTACATATATACCTATATTATCCCCCTCCCTTTGATGGGGTAATACATTCCTTAAGTTCATTTTTCAAATGTCTTCTTTAAAATCAAACCTGATTATAGGGAAATTTTCTATCCCTTAATCCTTTTATGTAATTCTCATTAAATCCTTTATTCTCTATACTTATATACTTAGATATTAATGTCCAAAATATTTAATTCCTTCTTCTCTTTTTCATTTTTATGAAATCTCCTTTATTTTGATATGACGCAATATTATGCAACTCATTTCTTTCCATGGATAATTCTTATGTTTATGTCTTATGATTGATTTTATTTTTTGGTACACATAATAATTTACATGTTATTATGGGTGTGCCTAGATAAATCTCTAATGCATTGGGTGATATTTTTGTCTCATGAAATGTTATGTATGGGATTAGGGAGTGAACCTAATCCATGATGGGACTCTGTCTACCATGTGATCTTGTATTCAAAGTTAGTATTAACTGATGCTTATGTCATGTTATATATTACCACTACTTTCCAATTTTTCCATTATCTTATGATTCCATGTTCTTTTTTTCTACACCCATTTTGTTATCCATGAGTCTTTCTATTAATGATATCATGTTATGCCTTCTGAATCATGTGAAATACTTCATTATCATGTTTATTTCCTTACTAGGATTTTTAGCTCACCCCTTTTTTCTATGTATTCCCCGGGTTATCCTATACAATTTTTGGATCTCAAATGGATTTAGGATATAATTAGGGATATTAAAATAAAGATGTTTTATTTTAGTTTCATGTAGATTTTTTATGTATCTATTCTTCCAAAGAAACTAGGCCTGTCAATCCTTTGGTTATATTTATTGTATATTTATGTTAAAAATAATGTAACAATATGTGTAAATGGATAGGGTATTCATAACCTATTTGGGTTTTTTTATTCAACATAGGTCGGTGTTCTATGAGTGAGGTCCTGTGTTAGTACCTAGTTTTGTGACTCAAGGTTAAATCATGTGTTATCCTTTTTAGTGTTGTTTTATTTGATATATCCCCTCCTTTTGTGGGATTTTGGTAAACCTTTTGACCTTGTTTTTTGTTAATTTTTGTTTTTTATGGATTGTATGTTCTTTTTAGATTTAGAATTATTTTTCTAAGTGGTTTTTTTGTTTTTTTTTGGAGAATGATTTTTTCTCTTTGTGATTTGATGAAATGTGTTGGTTTAAATGACATCCTTTTAATAAGGGAATATATTTATTACCTCACCATTTTATATGAATTTTAAATGGTGTGGATACCTGTAGTAGGTCTCCATCCCCTCTAGGTATTTTGATCCCTTCTTTTAGTGACTTCTTGAGTTTTTTTCTTGACCCTACCATATAACAACCATGCTCTTTATTTCATATTTAAACATGATTTGTTACATAAAATTGTACTTAATAAAATTCAGAATATCAATAGTTCTAGTGTCTTTAGGAAATTAGGTACATTACATAACAACTCAAAACATAAAATGCATCATCTTTATTGAAAACTTCTTTAACATGACCAAAACGCTCCTTCATACTTAACACTACATGGGATAACCTGAGGATATACATAAGAAATGGGTGAGATATAAAGCCTAGTAAGGTAATAAACAATAAATAACATGAGGAAGATAATAAATGTTAGAAAATTGGTATATCAATGCAGCATAAATGGAACATGAATAATAAGTAATGACATAGCGTGATAATCATAACTTAGTAAATGTGGAAACAACTTAAAACATTGCATCATAAACATAGGTCAAGGATAAATACTCCATTACATCATGGTGGAAAAAAGTACCATAAAATAATAAGGTAAATCCTTTATCCCAACATTACATATCATGATACTAAACATTACCCAATGCATTGGATCACTATCAAGAAGCACCCTCCATAATCATTTCATTCTCATGCTTAAGCGTGCCACATAGATCATATAACATGGATTAACTCAACATCATAATTTATTACACAATCAAGTAATGTGTAATAAATAAATTTAATTCCCCAATCGATAAGTATATGTTCATAAAGGTGAATACCCTTGATAGAGAAATGGGTGTGGTATTCGGTACATAACTATTTTGGCATGGAAAATCATGGTGCAATTTCAACAACATAACAACGTCATATAGAATTTCATAAAATTTGTTGATGAGAGAGAAAGGGGTATCTAATAATTTAGACATTAAATGGATATTAAGGGTTATATTTAAGAACATATCCCAATATAGGTAAAATAAATTAAAATATATATCATAAAAGGATTGCTTGATAAAAAGAAGAGTGGAAGATCCCTTACGGAATTTCGGCATAGTAACGACTTAGATAAAGGTCAAAATGAGAGTGGATAAATAATATCTAATTAAAATAAAATAAATTTGATATTAATGTAATAATTGTAAATGAATTAAAATATAACCAATTGAAATTATAAAGACTAATTTCAAGGAAGATTCTTGAATTTAAAGAAGGATGGGAAGGTGAGGGTCCCTTATGGAATTTTGGCATAGTAACGGCTTAGGTAAGGGTCCAAATGAGGAGGGTTTAATGATGCCTCATAAAAATAACATCAATTGTACATTAAGGTAATTATTATAAATGAATTAAAATATAATAAATTGAAATTTAAAGAACTAATTTCAAATAAGTTTCTTGAATTCAAAGGAGAGGAGAGAAATCTCTTACTTGATTGTGTGACCCAAAATGCTTGGGAGAGGATTTTTGGGAGCTTGGGTGTGCCTTGGGAGGAATCTAAATAGTATAGGAAAGAGTTTGGATGTTCTAAAAGGAGTTTTAATGAAGATAAATTGGATCTTGGGTGGGTTTATATAGGAAATGAGGGGGGATTTTTATTATTTTTCTTTTGGACACTACATAAAAAATATTCAAAACCAAAAACCATCCCATGGTTTCTAGAAAAGGTGAGTGGATTAAATTATTTTATATGTCCAAGGGCCGAATATAATAAAATATTTCCCTTTATTATGTGGAGGTGAGTCACACTTTCAAAGAAATGATTTTAAAAATATTAAAATATATTATAAGTCTTGGAGGATTCACTAAGTATTTAAAAAATAAATAAAATAAACTTAAAATAGCATTATTTTAAATGTAAAACATATATTTGTGTGAATATACCTTTTATAGTATTTATTACATCACTATTGGATCATTATGATTTCTAAAAATACATCTTATATTTATACGCTATTTAATTTTTACCCAAAAATTTGATTGTCTCATAAAATTATGAAAATTTTACTATTAGATATTTTCAATGTACTAAGTCCAAAAATAATATACATTTTATGTAAATAATTTTATAAATATGTGAAATTTAACTTTTTTAATTAAAATTGACATTTAATGAAAATGAAGGGGTTTTGGAAAATAAGTTTTTTTGAACCCTTATAAAAATTACATTTGTCATTTAATTCACTCAAAAAGAGGAATTTCATTCATAAAAGTTCAGGTCATTACAATATTCCCCCCTTTATAAATTTCACCCTCTAAATTTCCTTTTCCCACACTAAAATAGATGAGGGTAACTCTACTTCATCACCTCCTCCAGTTCCCATGTTTCTTCTTCAAACTTGTGGTTTCTCTACAATACCTTGATAAGGGGCATTGTCTTATTTTTTATAACCTTTTCTCTATGATCTAAGATCTTTACCGGTTGATCCTCATAGTAAAGGTAATTCTCCAATGGTAACACCACTAGATTGAGTACATGTGATGGGTCTGATATATACTTTCTTAAGAGGGATACATGGAATACATCGTGTACTTAATATAGGTTTGGTGGGAGTGCTAGTCGATAGGAAAATGCTTTGATGCGATCAAAGATCTCAGAAGGGATGATGTACCTTGGAATAAGCTTTCCCTTCTTAAAAAATCTCACCACTCGCTTTCATGGAGATATGTAGAGGAATACCATGTCTCCAACATCAAACTCTAGGTTTCGTCGATGATTGTCATCATAGATCTTTTTTCGACTCTGAGCAGCTTTTATGTGTTATTGGATGGTCTTAACCTTATACACCATTTCTTTGACCATTTTAGGACCTAGAAGTTTTTGTTCCCCAACTTCATCCCGACATGTCATTTTTCAACACCTCTTTCTATAAATGGATTCATAGGGATATATTTGGATGCTTGAGTGGAAACTATTGTTGTAAGAGAACTCCATCAAAGGAAGACGTTGATCTCACCCACGTTTGAAGTATATTGAGAAAGATATCAAATTTTCCTTAAGTTTTTGGATAGTTCGCTCATATTGGCCATCAGTTTGAGGTAAATAATCCATACTGAAGTTCAGATCAATATTTAGAGCATGATGGAGACTTTTCCAAAACTTAGTGTTGAATCTTGGATCTCGATCAGACACAATTGATAGTGGTACTCCATGTAGTCTTACCACTTATCTGATGTATATCTGTTCTAGTTGATCCAGTGAGAAATCATCTCGAATCATAATGAAGTGTGCATCCTTTGTAAGATGATCCACAATAACCTATATATCATTGTTTCCCTTGGATATATTTAGAAGTCTGGTGAAAAAAGTACATGGTGATTTTTTCCCATTTCCATGTTGGTATGGGTAATGGTTTCATCATCCCCCTAGACTTTTACCTTTAATCCTTCACTTGTTAACATACCAGACACTTTTTATGTATACTCTACGATCTCCTTCTTCATGTTATCCCACCAATAGTGCTCTCTGAGATCTTGATACATCTTTATGTTTCCTGGGTGAATAGATAAAGTCAAACTATGTGCATCATTTAGAAGTTCTTTCTATAACTCAAGATTTGGTGGAACACATAGTCTTGACCCAAATCTAAAAATTCCTTCTTCATTAACATTGAACTCTAAAGATTTCTCTTTTCTTATATTTTACACTATCTTATGAATTCCCACATCATCTTTTTTATCATCCTTTATCCTTTCCAAAAGAGATGGTTGAGAAATCATTTATGAAAGGATTGATGATGTTCCTTTCTTTATGATTCCCATGTCCATCTTCTTCAAATATGAGAAGATTAGAACTTTCTCAATTCTCATAGATAATAAAATTTTTGGTTCCTTTATATTTAGATAATCTTTCACCCTATTTTCTTTCCCAGTATGGAAGTGGATTGAGCAGTCACAATCCTTGATGAGCTCTAACCATCTTCATTGGTTTATATTTATCTCTTTATGCACGAATATATATTTGAGACTTTTTTTATCCGTATATATTTCATACTTCTCCCCGAGGAGATAATTCCACCATATTTTCAAGGAAAAGATCACAGCTTCCGACTCTATATCATGCATGGGATAGTTTTCCTCGTGAATTTTCAACTGCCTTGAGGTGTAGGTAATGAATTTTTCATTTTTCATCGACACACATCCCAATCCCTTCTGTGAATCATCGCTAAAATTTATGAAAAGCTCCCAACTTGTGGGTAGTGTGAGCATAGGGGCAGTGATAAGCCTCATTTTCAACTCCATGAATATTTATTCACATTCATCATTCTAATAAAATTTTACTTCCTTTCAAGTTATCTTAGTAGGAGGGTTTTGAAATCATGATAAATTTCTCACAAATTAGTGATAATATCCAGATAACCCAAGGAATCTATGGATATTTTCCACAGATGTTGGCCTCTACCATCCCTAAATTTCTTTTTTCTTCAAATGATCCATTGATATCCCATTTATTATGATGATATTCCCCAACAATGAGACTTAATTCTACCATAACTCACACTTGTTGTACTTTTCATAGATTTTCTCCTTTCACAAGGTCTTTAGAACAGTGATCAGATGCTCCTCATGGTCCTCCTTGGTTTTTGAGTATATTATAATATCATCTATAAAGAATACCATAAATTTTTCAAGGTAATATCTAAAGAATCTATTCATCATGTCAATGAAGATTTTGGGGGTATTAGTGAGTCTGAATGGAATCACTATGAACTCATAATGCCCGTACCTTGTACAGAAAGTAGTCTTGTAGATATCCTCCTTCTTTACCCTTACTTAGTAATATCTCGACCAAAAATCCACATTGGAGAAGTATTGTGCTCCACGTAGCTAATCGAATATGTTATCAATTCATGGAAAAGGGTACTTATTCTTTATATTGATTTTTTTAGCTCACAAGAATCAATGAAAAGGCACATTGACCCATCCTTCTTCTTAACGAAGAGGACTGGTTCACCCCGTGGTGAAGCACTTGGGAATATAAACCCTTTATCTAGATTCTCTTGTAGTTGTTTTGTTAGCTCCTAAAGTTCCATAACCACTATTCTATATAGATTCTTGCATATTTTCAATTCCCCAGGTATAAGTTCGATCAAAAAATCAACCTCCCTACTTAGAGGAAGACCAAACAACTCCTCAGGAAACACATCAGTGAATTCTCTCATAATAGGCATGTCTTCAAGTATGGTATGTTCCTTAGACTCAATCATTTGATCGAGATATGATTTCTCATAGGGAAATAATATCCATACTTGAGATTATGGTGCTAAAGAAGATTCATCATCCTTTAACTTTTATAGAATTAGGGGTCGATTCACTATATGGATATTGATTTCCCTCTCACAACAATTTATGTTGGCTCTATATAGGGAAAGCCAATCCATGCCTAGAATTGCATCAAATTACACTAAGGGAAGTATGACAAGGTTTTTTGGGAAGTTTAATCCAAAAATTATGATAGGGGAGGATTTATATACATGGGATGAAATAATTTCTCCATTTTTTGTTTTCATCAACATCTCAAATTCCATGATTTGTGGTGGTGTTTTAATAGTTCTAATAAACTTTCATGATATAAAGGAATGTGTAGGACTAGAATAAAAAAGTATGTTTTCTATTATTGAATGAATAATTAGTGTACATGTCACCACTTCATTGTCGGGATTCACCTTAGTGGTAGTGATGAAAAAAATTCACTCTTTTAACTTGGAGGTTGTTGGTTGTCTCCAAAAACCCTTGGCTCAGTTCACTAGTTCACAATGTGTCCTAGTTCCTTAAAATTGAAGCATTGAAAAACAGATTGAGTGTTGACTGGAGAATTACTTTCCCCTGTCACATTGGTGGGTTTCTCTTATCAACAATCATTTTCTAGGTTCCCTTATCTTCTATACCTAAAGCATTTACTTGTTCTACTTAGGAAATTTTTTGGGGTGCTTCTTTCTGTACCTTTGATACGCGGGGTGATGGAATTTATTATCACAGTTGGATTTATCCATTTAACCTCTAGAATTAAAATCCACTTTCTGATTCTTATCCCCATGATACCCCTAAGATTCACAGATCTCCATATAGACTTTGAGGAAACATCATACAATTTCCTCATAGCTATAAAAGTTACATATTGCCAAGGATTTTATTATACTGGGATTTATCCCACCAAAGAAGAGATTAACCTTGCATTCAGGGGTAATGAAGAAACTGGAGGTGTATCATGCAATTGCTGTGATGTTTTTCTCATACACCCCAAAATATTCGTCATCCTTTTTATTGAGTGTAAGGAAATATCTTTCTATATTATAAAGGAGACATTTTACATAATTCATTCAAATTCATTGCTTCAATCTCTTCCTTAGGATTTTTATTCTCTATCAATGTCCACCACTGATCAGCTTCACCCTCCATATGATAAACAGCCAGACAAACCTTCTCTTGTTCGGAACATTGAAGGCTGGAAAAGATCATTTCAATGGAATTGATCCATTTCTTTGTGATTAAGGGATTGGATGATCCATTGAAAGTAGGAGGCCTTTGTCACATGAAGATCTAGAATGTGGGTTGCCCTATCTTGGGGGGGGGGGGGGGTTGTTCACTCCTCATGGTCTAGGTTTATATTCAGAACTTGAGTTAACTGAGAGAGTATCATGACAAAGTTTATGATTCCCACTCACATCGGGTTGGGAATCTCATTGGGGAAATCCTCACACTTCCCTTCGCATCGGTTTTTAGCATGATTCTTCCTATTTATAACCATTGTTTAGAATAAAATGAAAACTAGTACTCACCCGTGCTATTGCACGGCGTATTCGATTACTGGTTTTTCATTTAATAAGAGATTAGTATTTATAAAAGTTGATAAGAAATAATAATGTTGAATAAATTTTATTTATAAAGTAATAGTGTATGATAATAGAATAGGAGTGCATCAAAATAGCTTAGAATGTATGTTTTATATTGTATCAGTCCCTTAACAAAAAGTAGGCCCAAAATAGTCTCTGATATGAACTGCTTTGCATGGGGAGGTAACTGATAATGGAGATAAAAAAAGAAATCTTTAAAAAAAATATTAACATGGTATGAAACTATAAAAGTATTGATATCCTCTACGCTGATATGTAATTAAATCCCAATAATATTCAGAATTAACACTCTTCTAACTCCTCTTCTTCCTCTATTTTTCAGGCACACAGAAGCTTCAGAATCTCAAATAAAATCAAGAAGATCACAGCCATAGAATCTGATTAGATGAAAAGAAAATGTTACCAAATTTCAACACACACATATCAGTAAACATAAAACATAAACACACAGATTAGGAAAACCTAAAAATAAAGCCGCACACTTGTCAATAAAAATATTCTGCTTGTCATTCAAAGGTATCCTATAATGGAACATAAAAAATAAGAATAATTGCACTGAAATAACATATTTCATTTCAATAAAATAATGTGAATGAACCAAGTCATAATGAAAAAGGTGTAGAGTGCGAGTTTATACTCTCCAATCCCCCTAAAGAAATTAGTTCATAGTCACCAAAACATAATTCTCAACCATATAGACAAGAAATAAAATACATGCTGTAATAGATAATTTTTTTGCTACAATCATAGTATCAGTGTTCTGAGATTAACTGGGATTTGATGTAGGCCAGAAAATTTAGATAAAAATATAACTGGATATAAAGATAACATAAGAAGAATAATAAAAAAGAGAAGCATCAGAAGGCATAGGAAAAGGGAAAGGAGAAGTATGAATGGAGGAAAAAGAAAGAGTATGGTTTCTAGAGTTGATACCAAAGAAAACCAGAAATGATGAATTAATTGAAAAAAGATAGCTTTTTAATACCCAGAACACCGGATCCTATTATCTTGACACACTTACCCCGTGCCAAAGATAGATACAACTCAAAGTTGAATAGAATGATCATATATAACTCAATATGACTTGAAAGATAAATATAGATACCAAAAAACACAACAAACTAAAATAGAAATAAATGATATAGAATTCATAACAGAGTTAATAAGTATATGAAATTACAGAGGAATAATTATTTACCAGAATCAATAGAAATGATAATTATAGAGAACTGAGTATTTCACCTATGATACAAAGAGTAATGATACAAAAATCATGACAGAGTTAGTAAATATATAAAATTACAGAGGACAAAGTATTTACCTGAATCAATAAAAATGAAAATTATAGAGAACTGGTTATTCACTTGAGATGGTAAGAATTATATACACTGAAAAGTGAAACTCGTTATAGACAAAAAAGATAGCAATTTGGTTAAAATATAAAGGTTTAAACATCCGAAATGAATTGAAGCATATGTTTAAAGCTCATGTGTTCTTCCAAGGAATATCAACTAAACCTGCAATATGAAAATCACTACACAAATATGATTATATTTGGATGGGAAATTTATGAATCTGAATATAATAGTACACAATTAAGAGATTTTTTCAGTGATATTTCATGATACACAAAGATGAACGCTCTCACATACCATTTAATATATCCTTCTTAATTTCCATGCAGATACACCAACAACCACCCCTTAAGAAAAATGCACTCACATACCTTTTAAAGTTGTGACTGTATAACCCTTAAAACCAAACGTTATAAAACTGAGGCTCCCGCAGCTTCTCATATGGGAGACCTGTGAACCCACCAAAGCCATTCCAAATCCCTTATGACATTTCTAATTCAACAAATAAGTGTGAAAATGACTCATCATGATGGATTTGGCTGCAATTTCATCAGGATGAAAGGTAAATGTATTTAAATTGAAGACACTCATCAGTGGTTAATGGACTATTTTAGATTATCCAGATCAAGAAGTTGTATTTTTTAGGATATATTTACACTAAAGAGTATGAACCGGTTATCCAGCTCGGTTGGGTGAGAAAGCTGACATCGATACTCCCTTCTAAAAAATATTCCTATCTATGATCCTAAAAAAATACATGTATCGGGATCATGAGAGAGATCAGTGATATTGAAGAGATTTCATAGTTCCTCATTCTAGACAACATAGAAGAAAATCAGGTGTTATTTCATTAAGATGAATGTCATATCTGGCATAAGGAAACCCTGAAACCCGATGGTAGAGAATACACATATCATACCTGAATCAATCTCAAGCAGCAACTAATCATGTCCCTCCCTTGTATGCATCATCATATGTTCCAAGAACATGCCACCATGAGTTTGGAATAGACCACCTATAGCTGGTGGTGTGATTTTTTTGAAACATTATCCATCTAGAGATCTTCTTAATCTTGTCGAACCTCCTACTCCCCACCATCACCATGAGTTATATCTAAAATAAAAATATAGTATAGAAGAAGATAGCCACCGTTTTCATGTGTTATATCTAAGAATTTCAGTAAAACAGTTTCGAAAATGTCAGTTTTTGTATGCTAAATAGCATATCACACCTGTTATTCATGAATTTATCAGATGTACAATTACATTTATTAGTAATTCCTACTATTTTAGAATGGTTTGAACATTCTATATTAGTTGAACATTTGTTTTATACTATGAATTTATATCTGAAACAGAAAAACTAATAGTACTATATTATATGATTATATAGAGAATTATAATTATAATTTTTCTATTCAAAAGTTTCATAAAAAATATTAGTCCATTAAGAGCATACTTTTGTACCTGGGTAGATGAAAGATGCAAGGTTGATTTTACATAAACAACATCAATAGTACCATTTCAACAACATCCATTGCTTTTATGCTCCTACAAAATATGGGTAAATAAATATTTAAAATTCATTTAAATATATGATTCAAGAATTTTAAAACTATGGTATGTGGTTATGTTCGAATGTGTTGTCATAATTGTTGAAATGAATTTTAGTATCTATGTCAAAGAGTGATTTATAAGTGTTTTGTCTAGATGAATGATGACAGTTCAGAATAATTGTTATCCTATATGTATAATGAATAAAAAAGTTTCTTTATTTCAAGTGGGATTATATTTACATAATTTAAACCATTATATATCTGCACCTATTTCAAAGAATATGTCATTTGTGCAGCTGTTTCTATAATTAAAATAATATTCTTAACAAATAGAACATATGAAATTGAGTCTTTGTGATCACTCACCATCAGTTGTACTCTATATCCATTGGATTCCAAAATAATGTTGACAACTGTGTATGTCAAGTAATAAATTTCATGAACAAATTAAAAGAGAAATTTGTATGAGTTATGGAAAATAGGAAATGGAAACAATATAGTACTGAATATAGGAGATAAATTACAATTGTGACAACAACTTTTATGAGGACATACCTGTACATTCAGGGGACACCATCAAATATTTAATATGTAACACTTGTATATTCTGTGGACCCCAAAAAAATCAATATTTGAGTCATAAGATGCATCTGAAAAAAATAGATGCAAGTATAGAAATGAAGAATTTAATAAACGGTTTCAATCCAAAAAAATATAGTGAATAGAGTATTCAAATACCTTTGGTTCCACTTGAAGAGGATGTGTTGAAAAAACAAATTGTTTGAATATTTCACTTAGAGTTGTAGTACAACCAGGTTCCTGGATGTGGTAATTCCTAAATATAAAAGTAAATATAATGATATAAAATAAGGGGAAGTGAGAGAAAGGGTTTTGATTAAGGGATTCAACCATTTCATGTTTGGCTCTAAATTCTTTCTAGATATACATGAAATTATAAAAAAAATTGAAGAGAGTAAATTAATAAAAAATATTATAAAAATAATTCGTATCTCTACCCATATTCATCAACATGTTGAACATGTCATGTTCATCTTAAAAATACAACATAACACTTGTGAAAATCCATCACATGTGCAGAAATTATTCCCTATACTTACCATGGGAGATTCAATAATTTATTTCTTTGTTCCTACTGAAATACAATTAGAACATTACTTTTCCAACATAACCCAATGGTCATTTTTCATCTTGGATTATACAACCACTGTACAAAAAGGTGATGCATAGATAGTCTAGATATTGACATTTATCTGCAATCAAATGGTCAGATAAAATTAATAAGAGTGAATGTTCAATTCAAACTACATAATTTGTGTCAGTTTCATTATTTGGGTAAAAAAAATTATGCTCTAGGTCCACATGTGAGAAGGATTCTGTGATATCATATTTATTGTCTGAATTTGAGCCTGAATGAGACGTCTAGTGGCCACTGGCATAGTCACCAGCACCTCTAGGGAGGATCTATAGCTTTCATCCAAATAATGATAAGGTAATTAACCAGTATCTGTAAATTCCTTAATAGAAATGCTGATAATGAGAAATATTGTTGAGAGCACAGACAAAAAAGGCAGCTGAGGGTTAAAAAGGTAATAATAATGTATCAGTAACATTCCAAACCAACTGTAAAATAAGCAATGTGAATCATCCCAGAACATTGAAGAAGCCAATAGTTAGATAATTGACTTGTAAAAAAATAAATCAAAACTAAAATCTTAACTAATGATGCTTTAACGGCCTTAGTTAACTACAGAAAAGATGACCAATAGTCTATCTTGTGTGTCTGACATCACCACAATTCCCACAAGTTTAGTAGTCACTTAAACATAATTTCTTCTGTGAACATATTAAAAATGACAAAAAAATTATTCACAATGGAAACATAAAATTAGAAAAATAATTAATCTCATACCTGAAAGTGAGAAGCTCCTGCAGGAGGGAATATTTTAAGCAAGAAGTGAGATGATAAGATATACTTATTTAATAAAGATATTGTGTCCAAATAGAAAAATGGTTATGACACATAAATTAGAATTATATAAATTGTATATCAATAACTGGCAGGATATGTGAATGAGGTAAACACCTGAAAATGGATTAAAAATAAGTGTTATCTAACAGGGCATAAAAAAGGATTATAGAGGATAATTTTTTGAATTTTCATCCATCAAATCAAAATCAAGTTGAACAGAAAAAAACTATAGAATCATACTAATCTGTGTTCAAAAATACATCAAAATACAAAATATGGAAAGGTTGATAATCATATCAAAAAACAAATTGGTAGATGCATAGATATATTGTGATATTAAATGACAAATATCCACAGAAGAACATGCATTTATTGATGAAAATCGAATAAAATCACAATAATTTTTTTTAAATAAGTGCATGACCTAGAGACATGGTGAATTCCTGAATTGATGGAGTTTAGCTGAAAATTGTTACTTATAACATTCAAAATAAGACTTAAACCAATACAAATAATCTATCACAGCTTATATATGAAACCTGCTTTGATGGGAATAAGAAAAATGCAATGAAAGCAAGAGGATCTCACATCAACCCAAAAAATAAATTAGTGAAATTGATATGATTCCAAACATGAAATGGGAAGATTAATACATAGATTGATTACATAATCCACAATCTAAAATAGTTAAACAAATAAAGGGGGAATCCAATGACATTAAATGGAAAACGTACCTTTATCTCCTAAACATATGAGTTTCTAGGATTTAGTCTATGTTATCCATGATATACTTCCTAACACATATTCTTATGGGAATTTTTTTTCCCTTAATAACATTTTATAATGAGATTATGAATTTACCAAAGAATATCCCCCATGAGTGTCAAACTAGGTACACAATAAGGCCCATTTTGGTGTACTAGGTTACCCTAATTCAGGGTTGGAACACCTTGTCAAAGTTGTTACTCCTCAGTACATATGTGCTAGAACCATGTCCACTTATAGTATCCATACAAGGATTTATTTTCTTAATAAATCACTTGCTCTATAATCACAAAGATTTAGGGATTCTTTCTTACACTTATTATTATCCTTAAGGGTTTTTACTATGGTTTTCTAGTCCTAATCCCAAAAATAACTAAACATATCCTCTAATACCAACTATAACAACCCTGCTCTTTATTTTATATTTAAACATTATTTGTTACATAAAATTGAACTTAATACAACTCAGAAGATTGGGAGGTCTAGTGAATTTGGTAAATTAGGTACATTACATAACAACTTAAAACATGAAATGCATCATCTTTATTGAAAACTTCTTTAACATGACCAAAACGTTCCTTCATACTTAACACTACATGGGATAACCTGAGGAAATACATAAGAAAGGGGTGAACTATAAAGACTAGTAAGGGAATAAACAAGGCATAACATGAGGAAAACAATACATGTTAGGCAATAGGTATATCAATGGAGCATAAAAGGAACATGAATAATAACGCATGATATAGCATGATGATCATAACATGGGAAATGTTGCAACAACTTACAACATTGCATCATAAACATAGTTCAAGGATAAATCCACAAAGACATCATGGTGTAAAAAAGTCCCATAAAAGAATCAGGTAAACCCCATGTCTGAACATGATGTATCTGATACTAAACATTACCCAATACATTGGAGTGTTATCAGGGTGCACCTTCATAATCATTTCATTCTCATGCTTAAGTGTGCCACATAGATCATACAACATGGATTCATTCAAAATCATAATTTTTTCCATTATCAATAAATTTTTAATACATATATGTAATTCCCCAATCAATAATTATATTTTCATAAAATTTAATACCCTTGATAGAGAAATGGGTATGGTATTCATGACACAATTATTTTGGCATGGAAAATTGTGGTATAATTTCGGCAGCATAACAGCATCATATAGAAATTCATAAAATGGGTTGATAAGATAGAAATGGGTATATTATAATTTATAAATGAAATGTACAGTAAGGGGGATATTTATGAACATATCCTGACATAGGAAAAGTAAATTAAAATACATAACATAAAAATGAATGCTTGATAAAAAAGGAGGGTGAACGATCTCTTATGAAATTTCAGTATAGTAACAGCTTAGATAGAGGTAAAAATGAGAGAGGATAAATAATATATCATTAAAATAACATAAATTGGATAGTAATGGAATCATTTTAAATGAATTAAAATGTAATCAATTGAAATTATAAAACTAATATCAAGTAATCTTCTTGAATTAAAAGAATGAGAGGAAGGTGAGGATCCCTTACAGAATTTAGGCATAGTAACGACTTAGGTAAGGTTCCAAATGGTGAGTTATAAATGATAACTCATAAAAACAACATCAACCGGATAGTAAGGTAATGATTAAAAATGAATTGAAATATAATAAATTGAAATTGAAATAAACAATCTCAAAGAAGGTGCTTGAATTCAAAGGGGAGGAGAGAAATCCCTTACTTGAATGTGTGACCCCAAAGGCATGGTATAGGCTTCTTGGGAGCTTGGGAAACCTTGAGAGGACTCTATGGAGTAGATGGAAAAGTTTTGATGTGATTAAAGGGGTTTTAGAGAAGATAAATGGGATCTTGGGTGTGTTTATATAGGAAAGGAGGGGGATTTCTTTATTATTTTGGTTTTGGACACTACATAATAAAATATTCAAAACCACAAACCATCCCATGGTTTTCCCATAGTTTCTAGAAAAGTAGAGTGGATTAAATTATTTTATAAGTCCAAGGGCCGAATATAATTAAATATTTTCCTTGCTTATGTGGAGGTGAGTCACACTTTTAAGGAAATGATGTTAAAAATCATAAAATATATTATAAGTCTTGGAGGATTCACTAAGGCTTTATAAAATAAATCCAATAAACTTAAAATAAAATTATTTTAAAGGGAAAAAATATATTTTTTCTAAATATCTTTTATAGTATTTATTAAATCACTATTGGACCATTATGATGTCATAAAATACATCGTATATTTATACAGTATTTAATTTTTACCCCAAAAATCAATTATCTCAGAAAATTATGAAACATTAACCATAAGATATTTTAGACATCCTGATTCCAAAAATAATATTCATTTTATCTAAATAATTTTCTAAATATGTGAATTTTCACTTTTATAATAAAAACTATAAATTATTGAAAATGACGGGTTTTTTGACAAATAAGAGTTTTTGAACCCTTATAAAAATTACATTTGACATCATAAAAATTATGTGATCAATTATATTTGATAAATATTATTTAATAATATTATTAAATTAAAATATTATTTATTTCATAAATCCATTAATTTATTAATTCACTAATTTAATTTGAATGTTAGCTAAAAATATAATTTGTGCTTTCAAAATCATTTATGAAGTAACAATAGTAGGATAAAAAAATATTCATTACTTTATAAAAAATAATGTACATATTCCTATTGATAGGGTATTGATACATATCCATTTATTACACCACCATACACCCTAAGATTAAGGTGTGCAATGGTGGGGCTTTCATGGGGTTTTTCGGTGAACATGGTTTGAGTTGTGACCTCGATGAGCTTGAACTTCTCCCATAAACAGATTTTATCATGCTTAAGTTATTATATCTTGTATTAGACTTTGTCTAGTTAAAAAACCCAGAAATTAAATCTCCCTAAGAAGCTCTGATAAATGGGATTCATAGGGTACGATCCTACTGGTTGAGGACATCACTTTGTTTATTCTAAAAGGATTTGTTAAAACCCTATATTTATACTAGTCATGTGATCATTTTTAAATGGATATATTATCAAAATTAATGATAATTAATAATAATTTAAATATAATTGCATATAATAAAATAAGTTCATGTTTTTTCTATAACCATAAGACATTTAATTAAATCAAAAAGGGTAATTCCATTCATAAAAGTTCAGGTCGTTACATCCCACCTTCAATGTTCGGTATTGAGGTTTCAATTTTCTATTTATTTTACCTTTAAACATTAATTTTTTGGTATATAAAGTATCATATTGAAGATAATTATTACACCCCCATGTCACTATTTTATTTAATATTGTATAATATTTTTTTATTTTGAGTTTTTAGGAGTTTTCAAGAGTTGGATAAGTTTTTGGAATTTTGTTTTCTAGGTGATCTATAGTTATGAACTATAGTGGTTAATTCCAATAAAATTGGGTCACACAATTATGGTTATGTGGTTTTAGACTGTATCTATGTCTGTAGTAGGACATTCCATGATGGAGAGTGCAGATCTCATAGTGATTCACTATTCAATTCCACCCTTACACCGCTATTTTAAACTGGTTTTGTAATGAATATTCCTAATATAATAATAAATTGAAATTAATTTTTGAATAAATGAATTAATTTTTATCATTTTTTAATAGGTAAATTTTACTTATTTCGGTGTTTACATTGTAGGAGGAGGTGATTTGGAGAGCTCGTGATGGAATTCAAGCAAAATGGGCCAAACTACGCGAGAGCCCAAGCATTCATGTGGACAATTATATGTACTGTGGATAATAAATTCATACAATTGGGATAAAAATTGGTTTATGAATTAAAAAAATGTGGGATACATTTCTCTAGAAGATCATGGATCCCAATTCATCCAATTTATGGCCCGAAATAGGCCCATAATGTGAAGCAATTCTGGGCGGGCTAGATTGTACCACCCTTCTATATTTGGGCCATAACTCGGTCCTCGTAGATCCAATTGGTCTAATTAGACATCCCATGGATAAATAACTATAATTATCACCTCTCTACTGAGTTTCATGACAATTGAACACGTTTTGAACAGTCAACCAGTCAGATAAAGAAGGATTAAAAAGTATGTACTGAATAGTGACCTAGTCCCTTAGGCACTTGACCTTTTTTGTGGAAAGTGTGATGTTTTGTCCATAAAATAACTTCTCCCCATAATTATGTCATGTGGAACGACTAGGGGTTAAGTTTAGTCTAATTGGATAGATATCTTCATCTATTTTATTTCTCTTCTCCCTCATGTACTTCTAAGCCTCTTAGTGATAAATTTGGGGGTATTTCTTATTGTAATCCTGAGCTCCACACTTGTAATTTTTGTAAGGTAATTGATTTCAAAGATTTTTGTCAACTGTTATTTATTTATACCTTCTAAAATTTTTTATTCTGGTATGATCAAATACAAATAAAAGGAATAATAATCCACATGCTTCCATGCTTAACCTGGATCTTGTGATGATTTGAGTGTGGTTGCCTCTTTTCTCACCCCCTCCCTTTCATGAGTGTGCAAATGGATTGCGTTGGTTAATAAAATCCAGGAGCTTGAACCTATTAATATTCATGTTCTTTTTTTGAGAAATATTTTTATCATTGACACAAATATGGTCATATCATCACGTTGTTGATGTGATTACTTGATTGAGTTCTATTTTTACATCGATTCATGTTTGTTGATTTTGAGCGGTCGCCAATAATCAATATCATTGATCGATCAAATCCTAGGTGGTAACCTAGTAATAACTCACATAAAATTACTGGTTTCAGTATGTATAAAATCAAGGAATCAACGATCCTTCCCTTTCCCTTGAGAGTGATGGCGGATTGAGCATCAAGGGACACTTACCCGGGTTTATCATGATTTCTCCAACTAGTTTCTCTTAGTAGTAATATACTTTCAATTTCTATTTTTAAAGAAAAAAACTGAAGTTTTATAAAACCTCATTCCCCTTTTAGTTTCTTAATCATAACCTCATTTTGGAATTAATGATCTAATACTCTTTCGAGAGACGACCCAGGGTTGCTGATATACTGCAGAAATTTTAGTTAAAAATAAACATCTAATTTGGTGTGCTCGACAACGCGATCAAGTGCCACATCATGAATGGGGTTTTGTGTTCAAGTTTCATGTCATGAGGTTTCTCTATTCTTGTCCCATCTCACCATGAATTTTTCACATTAAAACACAACCCATGAAGTGGGGTAGTGGTTCAAGGGAGGTGTGCCACACCACAATATGGAAGTTCACATCGTAACATGCTCATTCCTATATTTTTTAAAACTGAGTTTCATATTCTATCCCTACTAATTTTAACCCTATTTTATACCTTCATCATCAACATTTCACATTAGTAAACTATAGGATATCCAAAGTCTCATCCCCCTTCTCCTCCAAACCTCCAACCCCTTTTTCATATCGATTTCAAGTGGAATTGGATGGTAGGTCCTCTTTTCTTCCTCTAGTCCCTTCCATATTTTTTTCCATGGATGATTCTTTTTCTATGAACAAAAATGACCAAGGAGGTAAAATTTAGAGTTTGGGGTGGTTTTAATTTGGGGTTTTAAATTTATAGGGTATTTTAGTGCCAATTTTATTTGAGTTTTTTCATCCTCCATCAAAGGAATCATGTTCTGGTGATTTATGTAGGTGTTTCTATGATTTCACATATTTAAAAAATAATGAAATAATTGAATTGTTTTATAATTAATTTTTATTAACTATAATCTATTTATGTAACCCTTTGTGGGTTTATTAAATGTTTTTAATGACTTACACACTTGGAATAAAACTTTTTTGGTGGACTTCTAGCTCTTAGTTTCTAAAATAATAGTTTTACATACCAGGTGTTTGATTTGATGCCCAAGAGAATTTATATAGATAATTTAAATGTTTTAAAGGGGTTGGGGATCCTTTTATGATTTTAAAATAGGTAAGGATGTTCCTTAAATGGTTTATAAATATTTTTTCCATGGTTTTATTTTAAAGTGTTCTTTATAACTTGTATTTTTTTATATTTGAGAAAAAAGAAAATTTGGAACATGGTTAAAAGGATTAATTGGTGTGTGATGAGGTTGGTTTCATGGATTTTAATTATAAGTTAGTTTTAAATGATCATTTGTAACTTTATAGAATATTTTTACATGATTTTTATGATACCATCATTGTGAACCTTGTGTATTTATTTCAAACACTTTTACCCCTTTATGGGATGTGATTATTATTTGATACTTGTATAATGTCAGAATGGGTTGTTTTATGTGAGAATATATGAGGTGAGATGAGATTTATTGTCTATGATTTTGATTCATGTGATAATCATTGTTTGATTGTTTTCTTACCACCATTTTGGTTTAGTCATGGGAACCTAGTAAGCAATATGAGGGATCGTGATTTGTGAAACACTAATTATATTAGAAAATGGCTAGAATCCCCTAGGGTGGTTTCACTACTACAAATACCCCTTTTACCAGTGCTAAAAAACTCCTTTTATCAGTGCTAGAAAAGCGTTGTTAATGCCGACGAAGATAAAGGGGGGGGGTCCCCTTTATCAGCGCTTTGTTTTAGCGCTAATAAAAGGGTCCTTTATCAGTGCTTCCATTATCAGCGCTTTCTTTTTAGCACTAATAAAGGACCCATTTTATCAGCACTTTTTTAAAAGCGCTGATAAAAGTTAAAAAAATTAACAAAATTAACAAAAATTAAAAAAAAATAAAAAAATTCTGCCAGTCGGGGGGGGGCTTTTATAGCACTCGATCCACCCCTTTTACAGCGCTTTTCCGACCACCTATAGCACCCCTACGCACCCCCTCCACCCTTTATCATCGCTATCTCCCATATTCCCCCATGCGCGCGCACCCCTGCCTTCACCAGGATTTGAACTCGAGACCTCCCCCCTGCGTGCCTAAGCCCTTATCACTCCTCTATTTTGATTTTTTTCCATTTCATCATACCTCTATATATATATATATAGTTATATTTATTTGTATAGTAATATATATTTATATTAATATATATATATATAGTTATATTAATATATATATATATAGTTATATTAATATATATCTCTATTTATATATATATATATAGTTATATTTATTCATATAGTAATATATATTTATATTAATATATATATATATAGTTATATTAATATATATATATAGTGATATTATTATATATATTTATAGTTATATTAATATATATATTTATAGTAATATTAATATATATATATATATGTAGTTATATTAATATATATATATAGTTAGATAAATATATATATATATATAGTTAGATTAATACATAGGCATATAAATATTCATATATTTTTATTTTAAATAAAATGGATATTAGTTATTATTTAGATAAAGCTAAGTTATTTTATATGTAAATATATTTTATTATTTATATTTATAATTAAATTTTTAGGTGTGAATATATAAAAAATATGTACATATAGTTATATATTTGATTATAAATAGCAGTTCAATATAAAAAATGATAAAATTTCAAAGAAATAATATTAATATGAATGTAATACCTTGGAATAAATTCAGTCCCCACCAAAAAAAGCCAATAATACCCCCTTAAACGAGGCTGAAAATCCACAAAATGTTAAAAAATCAGGGTACCCCGACTAAAAACTCAGTTTTGGAGGCCTTATGGTCCTTTTTTGGCCTTGAAAAATGCTTGATCGGGGTTTGTCTAGTCATAGAGATGTAGAGTTCACCGCAGGCTTCAATTTGATATGTGGTAGAGCTCAAACGGACACCCGGATCAAAAGTTATGTCCGTTTGAAGTTTGAGTTGCGTTTTCAACATATTTTGGATCTTTTTTTATTTATTTTTTTATTTTTTTAGTATTAAAATTGTTATTAAAAGACTATTACTCCATAATAATTAGCAAATTATTAATTAAAAATATTTTTTTTAATTTTTTTATAAGCCATTTTCACTAAATATCTTATATATTAAGTATATTAAGTGTAAATGTATATTTATACTTATCTAAAATATATTTAAAAATTATATATTATATTCATATCAATATAACTATATTTATATATTTATATATTAATATATTATTTTTAATTAATTTTTTTTTAAGTCAACCCTTTATCAACGCTTTAAAAAAAGCGTTGATAAAGGCTCCCCCTTTATCAGCGCTACTAAAAAAGTGCTGATAAAGGGGGTCCCTTTATCGGCGCTAAAAAAGGCACTGATAAAGGGAGTACCTTTATCAGTGCTAAAAAAACCACTGATAAAGGGGTACTTTTATCAGTGCTTTTTTTAGCACTGATAAAGGTATCCTTTATCACCGCTTTTTTTAGCACTGATAAAGGTACCCCCTTTATCATTTCTTTTTCGTTAGCGCTGATAAAAGTGTGGCGCTGGGAAAAACTATTTTCGTGATAGTGATTTAACTAGGGGGTTTCTCCCAATAAATCTAGTGATCTAATTGGGTGGTTATGTTAGGAATGAAATATAGTTCGGTAGTTATATTTATGTAAGTATTTTTAAGTTTATCTCGCTTTATGGCCATAGGAGTTTTCTATGAAACTTATACACTTGATGAGGATGTTATCTTGGGGGTTTATATTCTAAACCTTATTATATTCACTTGAGGTCATTTTGGTTGTGTTACCATATATATTATAATTTTTTCTACTATTTATTTTCATTGATATAGTGGTGTCTTCTTAGGTTATATTTTCATTCTCTCGTAGTTGGTTCTATTTTCTAAATGGATTTCAAAAATAGATGTAAAAGTTTGAATTTAAAGGAAATAATTATTTTATACATGATATTTTGAGAAAGTATTTTAAATTAGTAGAATAATAGATTATTTTATTTCCATGAATATTAAAAGTCTTTATTTCAGGGTTTCAAGGTATTTTCATCTACTAAGTGGTGATCCCACTTGTTGGACATACAAAAGTAGTGAACCTTTCCTAATGGATAAAGTATGATATTTGGTTTTCTTATCACTTCTCATATGAAAAGTTATATTTAATAAATTTGGTTTAAACATGAAATTATGAAATGCTTTATAAAATATTTTCATGGACTCTTTGGTGAAATCTTATTGAGATTTTTATCCCACACCTTGCATGAACACTCATGTGTGTGTGTGTGTGAAAACCTCATATTTATTTTTTGGTTCCTAGTTTGTGATTTGATATTGGTTGTCATTCTCTTAGTTCGTTGATGGATTTTTGGGATGTAGTGAGTGAACATGGGTTTCAGGGAGGTGTTTCTCCGTTTTTTAGGTTCGACATTATTTTGTGATGTTGATGTATCAGTGTAACATCCCACCTCTATTCATTGTATTAAGAAGATATAAAGGTGTTAATGGCCTTAGCTGACATCCCCAAGACACCAAATGCGGCAAATAAATTCAAAGGGATTAGGAAAAACCTTGGGGATGATTTTCTCTTAAATATAAAACAACCAGATAACATGAAATCATAAACATACAATAAAAACTATATGATGCATGAACAAAATCATGTAACCTAAAATACAACCAAAAAACCAATGATATCAAAGTGAAAATGGAAATATGACCAAAAACTAACTCATACCAAAGGAAAAAACATGACCAAAACCAATAAAATCCACATCCATCCAGATCCAAGATCCAACTCCACCTGCCATACCCAAGGTATCAAGATGCATCACTAGATAAGTACAATATATTTCCCTTTCTAGTATTCTGATAGATGATATCTACAAATGCATCAAAGTTCCCAAGAAGTGAGTGAGTATAAACTCAGAATAATTTCCCTAAATACTTGCCAACAAATTCCACTAGGATAAGAACTAGTTAGCACATATTATATAAAACAGATTAAAATCAGTTAAAAAAGTTTATTTCAAAACCATAAGCATGTTCCATGGAAAGAAATAAACAAAACCTTTGAATCAATTCTCAATTATTTGGAATACCCATATCTCCACACACATACATACACTATTTATTCCAAGTTATAGTTATACAATAATGAGCGGTCTCTCATCCATCCACCAAGTCATCACTATGTGTCTAATATTCTTATTCCCCAATGGTACACGCCCCATATCTTGGGTCACATCCTTGTATCCCAATGGTACACACCCCTTATTCAGGGTCACGTTGAAATAATAAACTCACACCAACCATGTATTTCAAAACCCACACTATAACATTTCACATAAAACCAATTATTTCTTGGAAAAATTTCATCAAACCACTTGTGTGAATCAAAACAGTTCAATAATTTTAAAATTAACATTTTATATTTATTAGAAAATAATTTTTTCCTGAAATAAATTCATTTCCCCAATTTCTAAGACATAACCAAAATGGGATTTTCATCACAACTCGCACGAGTTTTTCACAATAATTTCAAGAAAAATAATAATAAAAACTAATCTTTCAAGTTCTAATTCAATTAGAGATGAGAGAGAATAAACCTA
Organism: Viscum album; assembly: GCA_963277665.1. Lineage (NCBI taxonomy): Eukaryota > Viridiplantae > Streptophyta > Magnoliopsida > Santalales > Viscaceae > Viscum > Viscum album. The sequence continues at coordinate 1,210,411,415 of OY728166.1, forward strand.
CCTACCAACGGTTGATGAAAATGAATAACAAGACAAAGATATTCTAAATTTAGCCTTGAATCTCCTTTCCATAAATAGATCCAACAAGATCTCATCATAATTCATTTCATAACACATAGATATATTCATAATGGATTGGATTTATGGTTATAAGAGATAGGAATAAGAACCTTTGATCTAAGAAGAACAAGTAACGATAGATAGAACAAGATATTACCAATGATTTTGGCTCCCCAAAATACTTTGATTCACCTATAAATTTATTCTTGGTTGAAGAAAAAAGTCTTTCAAGCCTTAGGAGGGAGAGAAATATGAGATCCTATAGAATTAGGAAACTAATGAGGATTATGGGGTTTAATTTGAATTAGATCCAATATTTTTGGAGTTCTAATTGTACATAACATGGTTAGGATGCATGGTTTGGAAAATTATGTGCCAACCATTTGGTGATACTATCTCAAGGCCATACCTTACATGGTTGGCTCACACAATTAGAAAAACTCTATACCAATCATTCTTTTACAACTATTTCAATTTTGTACAATTTCCCATAGGCACTCTCATGACTTTTCCAAACTGTAGGCCAACCATTCACCAGACCAATAAACCCCAAAACATGTAGCATAGTATCCTAGAGATGGTATACTATTTCCACTAATCGTTCACCTACAGAAACACCTCCAAAACATGCCAAAACCTTCAAGAACCTCATGAAACTTAACCCAAGAATCATATTAGATTAAAACACATAAAACAAAGGTCAAGTACCTGAAATAGGGGTGATGCATTATCCCCACCATTGGTATTTCCATCCTTGAAAATTATAAAACTAGCATTGTTCCAAAAGAGTCTGGGCCACTGCTCTAACATTTCCTTTTCATACTCCCATGTTTCTTCCTGAATCTGACCATGTTGCTATAAAACTCACACTAAACATATTATTTTCCCATAAAAGAGCTTCTATTTCTTATCCACAATCAATACTAGCACATGAGCCAACTTAGAATCTGGTTAAAGATAAATATGGTCCCATCAAATGACTTTGTCAGGATCAGGTTGGTACTTATTCAATTGAGATACATGAAATGAATTATACATGGAACTAAACATTAGTGGCAGTGCTAACTGATAAGCCACATCCCCAACATGCTCAATCATCCCAAAAGGGATAATGTACCATGGACACAACTTTACATGCTTACCAAAACAATGATTCCCTAGCCTTGGATAGATCCTCAAGAAAACATGATCAGCTACCTTAAAGATAATGATCATTGACATTGATCCACATACAATTTTTGACGACTCTGGGTCATTTCCATTTTGTCTTAAACATCTGAATATTCTCAGTTGTATCATTCATAAGGCTATATCAGATAAGTGAATTCTCACATGTTTCCATCCAAAAAATTGGATAATGATAAGCATGACCATAAAATTCTTCAAATTAACCATATGTATCAAGTCCAGATAACTGTTATTGTATGAAAACTACACTAATGTAATGTGATCCTCTCATGAGCCACCAAAATCCATTACAAAATCCCTAAACATGGATTCCAATATTTGGATTATCCTGTCTGATTTTCCATCTATTTGAGGATGAAAAGTGGTACTCATAGTAAACTGAGTTCCAAGTTATTGTTGTAAGGATTTCCAAAAACAATACATAGTCATGTAATCTTGGTTAGATACAATCGAGACTAAAATTCCATACATCTTTACTATTCCCCAAATATAGAGTTTTGACAAGTCTTATACCATATTATTTTAATATATATGGATGAATTGATCCAACTTTGTGAGTCAATCCACTATCACCCATATGGAATCATTTTTCTAAATCATCTTTAGTAGACCTATTACAAAATCTATAGTTAGATGCTCCAAGTTTCACATGGGAATCGGTAAACACTATAACATACCTATTGGTTGTTGATTATATGCCTTGACCTACTGATATTTGAGGCATCTCGAGACATACTCCACTATAACTCTTTTCACACCAACCCACCAAAACTATGCTTTCAATGCTTTATACATTTTTTTACTCCTAGGATGAATAGGACATCTCGAATAGTATTAGGTACTAAGAAGTAGGTCCTAATAAGATAAAGGTACAACCATTCAATATCTAAAACATAATACTAAACTCCCATATAGCTTTAATACCTCAATGGTCTCCCCACCAATGGGTTTTTAACTCATAGTAATATATTCAGGATTGGATGTTTGAGCATTCCTAACCTTCTCAACCAAATCAGGAATAAAAAAACCAAAAAGAAAACTACAACATTAACTTATTATGTATAATCCAGATGCACATAAACTATGACTAAAATAATATGACATTGATATGAAGCCTCTTTATCCAACTAAGAATATGAATTTATACTCAAGGAATATGTTATAGAATTTCCTTTCCCCAATGTAAAAACAATTCAGATTCAAACATTTGAAGATATTTCATTCGTCTTCTTTACCTTAGATTCAAATCGTTTTGTGAGAAAATATGCTTCAAGATTTTCTGATCTATATGCATCATATATTTCTCACCAAAAATATAGTGATATAAAGTACTAAGAGCATGGACTAAAACAGCTAATTTCAAATCATGTGTTGGTTAGTTATTCTAATGAATCCATAACTATCATGATCTATAAGAAACAATATGATCTCCCTGTATAAGAACACATTCCAACCCAGATCTTGATGCATCACAATAAACTACATATCCCTTTCTATAATCTAGTAATGTGGGGATAAGTGTTGATGTAATTATAACCCTAAGTTCTTGAAAGGATTTCTGGAATTCCTCATTCCATTATAAAGGAATTACTTTCCTATAAAAGTTGTCATCAGTGAGGCCAAACATGAAAAAACACATAGAAAATGTCTGTAGTATCCCTCTAAGCCTAGGAAACTACATATCTCAAATACATTCTTTAGTGGTTTCCAAGAGATAACTGCTTCTATATTTTCAGGATCTATAGAAACTCTTTTTTTAGAAATGAAATATCCAAGTAAACTTACCTTTTTTATCTTTAAATCACAATTTTATAACTTGGAATAAAGTCAATGATCCCTCAAGATACCCAACACTATAGACAAGTGTTTCTCATGTTCCACTTTTGTCCTAGAATACACCAGAATATCATCAAAAGATACCACTATAAATGAATATAGATAACTCTAGAATATCCAATTCATCAATTACATAAATATAGTCAGTACATTCATAAGACAAAGAGGCATAACAATATATTCATAATGACCATATCTACTTCTAAAATTTTTCTTTAGAATATCCTCCTAAACTCACAGTTGGTGATATCTTAAACATAATTCAATTTTAGAGAACCACTAGGATCCCCTCAATTGATCAAATAAATAATTGATTCATTATTTATTGTATCTTGGTTAAGCTTACAATAATCCATACAAATATTAAGATTTCCATCAGCCTTTTTCACAAAAAAAACTGGTGTTGCCCACAGAGACCCGCTCAGTCCAATGTACTGTTTACTCTCCAACTCTTACAACTAAACTTTCAATTACATAATTCCATCAGTTCTATCCTATAATATGGAAGTGAAATAATAATGGTCCTTAATAAGAGTTCAATCATAAACTACACTTCTCTTTTGGGTGGAAAACCTGAGAAATTTTCAGGAAAAACATCAAGAAATTGGTAATGGTGGTTGGAAAATATCTATTTTTAATCTCTTCCATAGATTCCTAAGTAATTGTTTCCAACTAATAAGATATGGTTCTAACCATCTATGTCAAAAGTCATTCTCTACTTTCTTTTTCATTTCGTTATCCTCTAAATATATTTCCAATGCCATCAAGAGATGTTAAATTAACCTTTTGGGCATAATAGTTGATGTGGGCCTTGAATGATGCCAACCAATCCATATCCAAAATCACAGCATAGAAATTCATCTCAAGAGTATATAAATCTTAAAGAAACTCATCCCCATCTATGGTTATAGAATAGGTTTTACACATAAAGTCTCAACACCCTCTTTTTTCAAGAGAAGTTTGAAGTTTCAAAATAGAAGCAATTATCTCCACATGAAAACTCATATGATAAACAACATGAGAAGAAATAAATGAATGGTATTTACCTGTATCAAACAAAGATTGCATAAGGGTGTAATTCAAAAGAATCATACCTCTCACCACTAAAAGACCAGATTGATCATCCATGATCACTTTCTCAGCTCCATATAATTTCTTACTCACTTTTTTTACTATTTTTTACCCTATTGATATTTCAAAGGTTGAGGATTCATGGTGTTCCTAGAATCACCTTGGATTGATCAGTTGTAATGATGAGAGTTATTTTGTTGAGATTTTTTGGTCGAAGAAAACGATGTTTGAGAGACATGATATGTGTATCTAGAACTAGACCTTGGATCACTACGACAATAACATTGAAGGTGTACCATATGATTACAATTATGATAAGATCTGGATGTTACCATATAATCTCACTTAATATGCTCAAAGGAACTACAATGAAACCATCATGTCTTACTTTTCAGTCAAGGAGGAATGTTTACTGATCCCATGGTCTTATACTAAAGTGTCCCACCACTCTAGAAGTAGGTGTCCCTATTCTGCTTATTTCCTACATTGTAGTTCCTACCTATTCTCATAAGAATAAATATGCTATGTCCAATAATCTTTATCAAGATATCCTTTCCACCATATCTCTATTGTCCATTCTTGTATAGTCTATAATACAAATAATGAAAATCTTTTATTGAATTTCTTATCATAATCCAGACTAAAATAATGTGTGTCTTTAAGGATGCACTTGCAACAACTTCTAAAAAAAGCAGACTAAATTCATGAATTTATCCACATACTCTATTACCAAGAGATTCTCTTTCTTCGAACTAAATAATTTTGTTATTCTAGTAATTCTTAACTTGTGAGGATAAAATTATTTGTTGAAAAATTATTCAAAATCATCCCACATAATTCCTTGGTCAGTGTTATCTTGAACAGCAAAATTCCACCATTGGTGTTCTATATCCTTCAACATATATATTTCCAAATTTACTTTCAACAATACTGGTGTCCCAAGGAAATCAAAGATTTGATTTATCCTATTCAACCAGACTTTTTCTTTTTCCGATTTTGGAATCCCCCTGAAAGGTGGGTGGGTTCTGCTTTTGGAACTGAACAAAATGGTCTAATTTTCAAGCCTCATCATTTTGATTACCCTTATCCACAACCTAAAAATCCTAGAAAATGCTTTGGATAGCTGTTGGTTCATATGTGGCTTAGGTACAACCACCTTTTCTGCTGCCTCTTATGGTTGATTACAATGATGTCTAATTGTTTTCATTCTCTATAACTAGAAAAAAAACATCACTTAGCCATCACTCACTAGAAACTGAAGGCTTATTACATTTCAAATCACCATAATCAATAAGCATTACATGTTTCTTTTTCAAATTCCAGCCATTTTTACCATGTTACCCATCATTATCATATTAAAATTTTTTCATATATCAAAAAACTAAATATGTTCAATGTAGTCCTGGTGGGAAGTATTACTACCAATGCATGATATGAAACTCTCATTAGTTAATCCCATGATTATGAGGTGGAAATACACCTAGAAGTGTCTCAAAACTCTTTTGTAGACAAAATTCTATAGTAACTTGAAGTTAAATATAAAAAGGTTAGATATATATTTTTATGCTCTAAATTTCAAGTTCTGACATTCCTATCACCTTGCTACCAACCCAACTCAAGCACTTAACAAGAATGATACCATTTCCAACTCATGGATCGAACAAAACTGATACCATTTCCAACTCAAGGATCGAACAAAAATAATATCATTTGTAACATCACACCCCTTTTAATTGGTTTGAGAAGAGGCAGAGGTGCTATTGGTTTTAGGTGACATCCCCAAGACACCAATGGATGGAAATAAATTCCAAGGGATTAGGAAAAATGTTGGGGAATTTTCCCTTAAAGATAAAACAACCAGTTAATATTAAACCATAAATATTCTAGACAAACTGTAAGGACCCAAACTTTTATCAATGAAATTTCTCCCTTATTATAGTAATTTCATATAGTATAAATCACATAAAATCACTTAGATACTATACTAAAAGGATGATAAATTAATAATTAATGAAATAAGAATTATTTATTGAAGTTGAAGAACCTATACTGATGAAATAGTAACTTGACCTTAAGAATAGTAATATGACCCTTATGAATAGTAAACTTTCCAAATGAATAGTAACCTCACCCAAGAAAATATAAATAAAATTTATAAATATTATAAATTAAAGCATGATATAATTATATCACAGTCTAAGTAAACAAATGTTTTAAAAATTATTAATTAAGTGTTGGAATTTTTGTAAGTCATAAATATTTAATTACAATTTTATATTTAATTTAATAATTTAAAATAAAGTTTTATTTTCATAAAATGTGTTCACAAATTAATATTTTGATTTCCTGTGATTTTAATATAATTTTATGAGACCTTAAGTAATTTTTCAAAGTGTTATAAAATCCGTTATTATTTTAAAAACTGTATTTTCCAAGTAAATGATAATTTTAATTAAAAATTAAATTACTCATTTTTAAAAAATTATTTTCAATAAATGGATTTAATTTTTTAATTCTACACATCAACAAATGGTTAGGGTGAATTTTTTGGATTTTTTTGAAATACTTGAATTTTTGGTAAATAGTAAAATACGGTAATTTACAGTATACATACATTATAAGTTAAATACACTATTCATTGATTTTTGGATTATGTAAGAACCATTTTTTAGAACTCACATGATATAATTACTGTATTTAGTATCAATAATCAACATTATTTCTTGTCTTGAGTTAAATAATAAACTAATTAATTAAATAATGAGAAAACACCGCTCTCCTTCCCTATAAATACCACCCATCACCCCCTCTTATCCTCACACCTCTAAAGCTTTGATCCATGAAAAAATTATACCAAATAATATTCCCTAGACCATTCCCCATTTCTAGGATCTCTTGGTCTCATCAAAATTCCAAAACCATTTTCCTATGGTGGTTTCCAAGGAGGATAAATCCAAGAGGTAAAATCCTCTTCCTTTTTCTTTTAATTTCTTTTCAATTTCATTTCATTTATTATCTTCTCCTCACCTTATATTATCCAAATTTAATGATAACTCTAGTATGTTTGATATAATTAAATTATATCATTTTAATTTAAGATCCATTATCAAATTCCTTTCTCTCTCTCTTTTATTCTAAAAATGAAATTGTCGCCTATGGTGCGTCAATTTACCAACATCGTGGGTGATGCACTTTCATTTTAATTTAACCCCTTCAAGGGTGTTAATAAATCCATTTTAATGGTTGAAATATATTATAATTTTTATTTTAAAACCCTATTTATGTTTTGAAACTAACTTATAAACATAATACTAAATGATAAAACAAAATGAGTTTGTTGTGATCGAAAAAAATAACCTAAAATGATCTTCATTAACTTTTATCTAATGATTAATCCTCATACCATATAATAAAATTATTTATAAGAAAATTTAAAATTATATAATATAATTAATAACATATAATAAAAATTATGGATATGTATCCTCATTTTACACAAACTTCCATTCTTGTATACAAGTGAACCGATCATGAAAACCATGAAAACAAATGCTCCTGAATGGTGAAATTAAACACTATAACTCATCAAAAACCCATAAATAAACTTAATAAAACCTTAATTAATAAAATTAATGTATAAGAGGTTATTTATTTGTTAATTAATTAATCTAATGTGATTATATAGGATATTAAATTGAATAAAACATTTGGACATATGGTAAGGGGAATTCTCGAACCCAACTCTCTTTCTTTGGGTTTTCCCTCTTTCACCCCATTTTTAGTATGGATATCACTTAAATATAATTTTTTCATAATTATCTTAACTTTTATGGGATTTAAATTCTTTCTAATTGAGTTTATGACAAACACAATGTTTTCTAAAAGAACTATTCTTCAAAAAAAATACCTTTCACTTCTCGAGATTGTTTCTTCTTCACTCAAGGTTGATGATTCTTATATCAAGTATATTATTACCTATTTAATTTGGGAACAAAAATTTTATGAATGTATGATTTATGAAATGAAACTCATTACTTTACATGATTTGTTTTATGTTCAATATTTATATATGTTTTATGTGGCATGCATGACAATGTAAATGTTATGATGTGACGAGTGTGCCTGGAATTATATAGAACAATGTAAATGTTATGATATGGGTGCCCCCAAAATTATATAGTGCTCTAATTCATTTGGTAATGTGATATATCTCATGAGAAAAAAGTGAAATATGTGTGAACGTGATGTTATCTTTTTTCACAACTATGTGTGTTATTTGACCACTAAGACATGATGTTTCATTTTTATGCATTGTCATATTCCATGTCGTTATCTAATGCTTCCTCTCATTATTATGATGATGATGTTATGAATATGCTCACCCCATGTTATATTGTTTTATTTTATTATCTATCCTTTTACTAGGATTTCATATCACTCCTTTATTTGATGTATATCCTCAGGTGATTACTTGTACTAAGGAGAATGTGAAGGCCACTAAGAAGTTAAAGAAGAAGGAATTAAATAAATGTTTATGTTTTATTTTTTAAAGGTTGTGTATGGTCCTAATTTTCCCAAGACACTAAACCTTTGTATACTAGTTATGTAACTCTTTTATGTTGTTCATATTTAAAATGATGTAATAATAATGTAAGAAAGGAAGGGTCATTATACAAACTATATGATTCATGAACAAAATCATGTAACCGTAAATACAACCAAACAAATAAAAATATCATAGTTACAACATAAACATGACCAAAAATTAAATCATAATAAAGGGAAAATAGGACCAAAACCAATAAAATCCCCATAAATCTAGCTCTAAGTTCTAACTCCACCTAACATGCCCAAGGTATCAAGATGTGTCACGAGAGAAGTATGAAACATTTCCTTTTCTAGTGTCTCAATATATGATATATGCAAACACACCAAATTTTCCAAGTATGGGGTGAGTATAAACTTGGTAGGATTTCCCCAAATACATCCCAACACATGAAACTAATATAGGAACCGTTTAGCACATTTTGTATAAAATAGTTTAAAAATAGTTAAAATAGTTCATTTTGAAACCATAAGTAAGCTCCATAGAAATCAATAAATAAAACCTTTGAATCATTTCTCAATTATTTTTCATACCCATGTCTCCACACACACATACACACCATTAATTCCAAGTGAAAATTCCATACTCATGAGCAGTCTATCATCCATCCACTAAGTCGTCATTGGGTGGCCAATATTCTTATTTCCCAGTGGAACATGACCAATATCCTAGGTCAAGTCCTTGTACCCCAATGGTACACACCCCATTTTCAAGGTCACATCGAAATCATGAACTCACACCAACCATGTATTCCAAAACCTACTCCATAAAATTTCACTTAAAACCAATTCTTTCTTGGAAACATTCCAATAAACAACTTGTGTGCGTCAAAATAATTCTATAATTTTAAAACTAAAATTTTAAAATTATTAACAAAGAATGTTTTTCCTGAAATCCATTCATTTCACCAATTTTCAATCCTTAACCAAAATAGGGTTTCCATCATGAATCACACAATGTTTTAATGAAAATTTCAAGAAAAAAATAATCAAAACTAAGCCTACAAGTTCTAATTCATATAGAGATGAGAGAGAGGACACCTGCTTCTCAACGATTGGTGAAAACAAAGAACGGGACTAAGAGATTCTAGAACCAGCCTTGGATATCCCTTACTTCAATAGATACAACAAGATCTAATCATAATTAATTTCATAACACATATATTTATCTGTAATTGACTAAATCTATAGTTCTGGAAGAGAGAAGAACCTAGGATCTAATAAGGACAATGAATGAGAGAGAGAGAGAGAGAATAAGGACTTATCGATGATTCTGAATCTCCAACACACATTGATTCGCCTAAGAATCACTTACAAGTTGAATTAAAAAGTCTCTCAAGCCATGGGAGGAAGTGGAATTTGATATCCTAAAGAATTAGACAACTAATCAGGATTATGGGGCTTAATTTGGATTAGAACCAAGATTTTTAGAGTGCCAACTCGGTTAGGCTGTATGGTTTGTAAAACCATGCACCAGTTGAAAAATTCTACTATCTCAAGGCTACATCTCACATGATTGTCTTACATTGTTAGAAAAATTGTGCAACAACCATTATTTTACCTCTATTTCATGTTTCACAGTTTCCCTTATCACTTGCACAGTTTGGCCAAATTGTGTGCCTGCCAGTGAACCCTAAAACATGTATCACAGTTTCCTGGAGGTAGTTCACAGTTTCCACTAACCATGCACTAACTGTTCATATACATAAACACATCCAAAACATTTAAAAACCTCCCCAAACCCCCTAAAACTTAACTCAAGCATCATATAAGCTTAAAAACATAAAAAAAAAATCTAGTGCCTGAAACTGGGGGTTCTATAATTAGCCACTTTGGCTAGTGGTTTTTTGTATTTTAGTTTAATTTAGGTTGAGACCTTATTGTATTTTTACTCCAATGTTCTATTTAAAATTATTAGATAGTTTATTATATTTACTATTAATTGGGATTTTTATTTATGTTATGTCATTTTTGGATTGTTATTCAATATATCTGTTTATTTTTTATACATGGAATTATAATTTATAGATTCACCATGCCAAAATTTTAGAAAATTAAGTTTATTGTTTAATATTATTATAGGGTGAAAGTTTTCACACCATTTGGTTCATTTGATACTATGGCACCATTTTCCAACCCACAGAAATTGGGAACATGTTTCAGGCCTTATCATGCTTTGAGTCAAGGGACATGTTGGGTCAACCCGATAAAGTTTATGACACTTCTCTAATTCACCTTCTTTCACTTCTTAACACAAATTCTTCATCCATGGAATCAAAAGTGGTTATAAATCACAATATACTAAATATTTGAAGGTTTCTTTATAAAATACATAGTTACGTCATAATACGACTGGATATAAAATATCTAGATATATCAACTCCGTGATTTTTTCTGTTTGGATTTAATTCAAATAGTGGCTTTTAAAGGACTTTCTAATAGAATGATATTACACTGCAATGTAGGGAATTAAAACATGATCTGGAATATTGTAGAGAAACCTAAAAATTCAAGTGTTTTTAAAATGAAAGGAGATAATTTGGGACTTGGAGTGATTTAATTAGATTTTAGAGGATGACTGTAATGAAAAATCAGGTCATGACATGTCATATTAGATGAAGGAAATTTTTAAAAGAGTAAATCATGAAGATAAAAGGATAAATATTGGAGTTTTAAAATAAAAGGGAGTATTAGATAAATTCACATAATGTTTGAGGAATAGAGATAATAATTTCAAATAAAGTTTCCATGTGAATTTTTTTAGAGAACTTTATTGAAGATTTAGTTTTGGTATTGAGGTTGGAGCTAAAGAGAAAACACCCATGTTTTCATGGTTTTATGAATATTATTTTAAAATTTATACAAGTGACTTGTGTGTCAACTATTATTTAATTCCCTTTATTGAATCAATGTGTGGATAGATTGAAGGATTGAATGAACCTTAGTTTGGTAGTGAGTCTTTCCTAAATGTTATAATCACATACAATGTATATTTATTTTGGTACATTGACACATTGTTTATGTTTGATCCTTATATATATCTCTAATTAGTTAATTAATTTAAATTTTTAATCATTATAATTAATTTTCATTTTTCAATGATATTATTATGTTATTATATTTTTCAAGTTCAGAGTGTTCTTTCCAACATGGTAATAAGATCTATTTGATGAGAAGAAAGTGAAGCCTTAATATCCCCCTTCCTTAGGGTGTTTTGGTCCTATGGTAATAACAAATGGAATTAGATCCATGAGGTTTTTTTATTGGTGAATCTATCTTAAAAGGATTTTTTTACAAGGAAAAGATGGTTAATGAAAAATTAGAACATCTATTTAATGGATGAAATTACCAGATCTTTAAGAACCATATGATATCACATCTATGATCTCTTTGACTGAATGTTTTCCTAGATACGGTGCATAAATTTCATATTAGTGATCCTGTAGAGTTATTCTTGAAATAAATGAATAAGAATCCACTTAATGTTAATGAAAAGGTAGAAAATACCATATCATGAGTGTTTTCTAATCAAATTTACATGAATGTGATGAGTTTCACGTCCTCTAAATCCATTTGGTACAAGTTAACTAATATTTATGAGGGTGACAGCATGTTAAAGTAACCTCAGTTACAAGTGATGCATAGAAAATTTAAGGACCTACATATATTCCCGAATGAAAACATTGATGGTTTATTCAACTGAATCATTGATATTTTTAGGTTCATTCATGGATTTGGTTATGATATAAAGGATGTAAATATTGTAAATAAAATTCAAATTATATTATCACAATTATATAATCCAAAGGTTTTAGTGCATAAATAAATATATTTATTGGTGATATTGTTGGATGATTTATAGAGTAGTTCGGTTGCCTGTGATATGTATATAAATCTAAAGGGATCATTAAGTCATCCAGCAAAGGAGTTTTCATTCAAAACTATAGAGAGATTTGATTTCAATCGAGGTGAATATGCAAAAGAATATATGAATGATAAATGAAATAAAATTCAAATATGGTAAAAATTAAAAGGCATGCTATATTTGGCATGTTTCATGTGTAGAAAGGCTTGTCACATAGCTATAAAATTTCCAAGAAGATTTTAAGATCATAATAGTGAGTTTAATTACTCAAAAAATTGTTAAAGGGAATTTCCCTATAAATAAAATGTAAAATACGGGAGCATGTATGAGAGAATTTTTTAAGGAAAAATTTTTCTTTAAAAAGATAAAGATAATGATTAAGACTATTTTGAGGAAGGTGAAATGTATTTTAAGTAAAATTTGAAAGATTTCATAATGGGTATGATTGATAAAACACAACATGGAATTAAAGAAAAAAAATATAGTAGAAATATTTATTGATTTCAAGGTCAAAATTATAGGTGAACTTGAGGATCCGGATATTCAAATGAAAAAAGAAAAAAAATATAGGTGGACTATTGAAGGATTTTTTAGAGTATTTTTATCATCTTAAAAACAACATAACTTATTTAGATAAGGTTGTATAAGATCAAACTTCTACTCAAGAAAAATCAAGAGAAGCTATTGATTTCAAGTCAATAATTAAGGAATAATCTAAGATAAAAAATCAAATTAATTCTTGTATCAAGTAACGAGGAAAGAGGATTGAATACTTCAAGTAAGAAGTGGTTTATTTTAAGAAAAAGTTTTAAGTTAAAATCAAAACTAAATTTTCTAATAGGAAACTTCTATTTAGGAAGTTCTTAGATGAAGAATTTAATGATAGATCTTGGAGAGGCATGAGGAGTGTCGAGAAGGTTTTGAATGATCAAAGACCCAATAACATGGGTAAAACTAGAATTTTATTTAAAGGATAATCATCTAAAGTTAGGACTACAAACGTGAAGGAAAAAAATAAGTAAAAGGCTGGAGAGATAACTCTCAATCATCAAGGGTTGTTCAAAAACCTATAGGTTACTCAAAGGTAGAAAAATATATGGATAAAAATTAATATGATTTTCCCCCTAAGGAAGTTTTTATTATGTGGTTACTTGGGTCATATTATGACCTATTATAAAAATTTAAGGTATTAAAAATGTATATATAAACCTAACAGTCAAAAAAAGAGAATAAAAACATATCCTTGATCATAAGAACTAATTATTTTAATGGGTATTGTTTTTATTATAAACATTTTGGTTAAAATTTTTTAATTTTATGTTGAGAATTAATGAAATTCAATTTGATGGAGCTTCAAGGGTAATGGAGAAGTGTTCAATAAACTCAACTCTATTAAGAAAAAATTACACTATTTTAGAAGAAAATGAGGAAGATTATATCAGTACATGTAGAAAAATGAGGAGAGGCCCACACTTGTCACAACTCAATTTAGAATATAATGGAAGGAAAAGAAGAAAAATGAGAAGACTATCATAAATAGGATTACTATTAAAGCAATTAATAATAATAGTATATTGATTATTAATAGGTATTTTTCATCCCACATGACTGGGAACATGAATTTTTTTAAAGAATGTGAAATTTTGGGGAAAATGAATGGTTTTTTTGGAAATTATGGAACTTTGAAAATAAAGGGTGCTGTTAAAACTAGACTTTCAGAATATGAGCTAAAGAATATGGAGGTACTTTATTTGAATGTATTATAACATAATCTCCTTATCATAAGTCAACTTTTAGACTCGATACATGAAGTAACATTCAATTAGAATATTTTTCTTATCAAAGGTAAAGTCATAATCTGACTAATGAAAAGATGAAGAATGAATGACAACTTATATCAAGTGAATAGTAGGGAGAACACGTGTATCCTTATAGTTGAGGATAATAACTTGTGGAATCAGAGGGTTTTTAAAATTCATCAATAAATAATGTAAAATATCTCAAATATTAAAACTATTATTGATATTTTAAATCTAAAATAAGATATGCAAAGGAAAAATGGTGCTTGCATGAGATGGAAGGTGGTGAGAAATCCCTATAAGAAACAAAAGTGAGCCTAAAACTTACTTGACTTGATTCATACTAATTTGTGAAATATAATAACATATCTAGTAACTCATGAAGAAATGTATTTCAAATTTTTTTTAGATGATAGTAACAAGATGGGTTTCATTGTATTTGTGTAAACCAAAAATAAAGTGATGGAATGCATCAAAAGGATTATAAGGAGAGTAGAGAATGAAACTGGGAGATCAATCAAGATTATTTGATCAAATAATGGAATTTAATACACTTCAATTGAAGTGTATAATTATCTTGGAAACATAATATCAAACATTAAGTTTCATCTATGATAACTCCACAATAAAATGGGTTTTTCAAAGGAGAAATTGAATAGTGAAAAAAATGGAAAAAACACTACTCATAGAGATGGAATTTCTAGGAATTAATGGAATTTTTTCATACAATTGATTATCTATAACCAAAACAAGGCTTTATCAAGCCCTATAGATGAGAAAACACCATATAAAATATCACTTGGAAGGAAGCCGACATTGAAAAACATTAGAGTGTTTGAGAGTACATGTTACATTTAGTACAAAGAAGGAAATCAAGGCATGTATAGAGATGTGACTAATGAAAGAGTATTTCTTGGTTATTAAACTAATATTGATACTTTCAAATGATTAAATTAGAATCTTAACATGATTTTAGAAATAAATTATGTTAATTAGATCGATGATAAAGCTGAAAACAAATCTAGAAACTCGTATTTGGAAAAATTATTGGGAGAAGAGAATGATCTTGATGAAATTTTTGGAGAATCCAAAATCATTTCTCATGAAGAAGGATATAATGATGAATTGTAGGATGAACTTGTTGTTAAGTATAGTTAATCAATAACTCAAATGAGAAAAAGAATAGATAAAATTGAAGAATCCAATATCATCATAGATAAGTCATCTCCTACTGAAATCCATAGGATGAGGAGTGTCGAGTGCACTACATTATTATCATGAGTGGATCTAGTAACATTTGAGGAGGCGGTAAAGGATAAATCATGGGTTAAATCCATGAATTAAGAGCTAGATCAAATATAAATAAATCAATCTTGAGAGCTTGTGAAAAGGTCAAATGATCACAATGTCATCGTAATAAAGTGGGTTTATAAAACAAATAAACATGGGAATATGATATGGAATAAGGAGAGTCTATCATGAAAGGGATATACATATATTAAAGTAAAATATGTGGAAGATACATTCACATTGGTATCCAGACTTAATTTGATAAGAATTTTCTTAGTTTTTATTATTCAAATAGGCTTAAAGATATACCTAATGGATATAAATATGGAATTCTTGAATGGAGTGTTTAAGGGGAAAATACACATTAAAAATTGATGTAATTTCAAATAGGTGATGATGTAGGAAATTTTTGTTGATTGAAGAAAGTATTATATGAATTAATGAAATTATCATGGTCTTGGTATTCTATTTTTGGATTCAAATTTAAGGAAGTTGAAATTAAAGAGAGGTGGTGTTGATTATAATATATATGTAAACATTTCAAAGAAAGAATAATTCATGGTACTCATCGCATTGATAGAATTATATTTAGAGTAATTAATCTTGAATTGGTGGAGGAGTTTTTTAAATTGATGTGATCGAAGTTTGATGTGTCTATGATAGGTGAGCTTACTTATTTTTTGTGTTCTATTTAATTATAAAGAGAAGATCACTTTTATTTATCATTAAAAATACAGAAAGGATATATTGAAAAAGTTTGATATGGATGATTAAAAATTAGTTTCAACTCTAATCATGGTTGGAACTGAACTCAAAAAGTGTAAATATAGAAGAGTAATATATTATAATTTATATCAAAGAATGATTAAAAACGTTTTTTTCTTAATAAAAATGGGCCTTGAAATTATTTATTCAACTCGTTTAGATATAAGGTTTCAAATAAATTCAAAGTAAGAATATCCTACTTGTAATTACCTTGACCTAATTAATTAAAAAATATAGAAACCCTAACTTAAATATCCATACAACACCAAAAACAGAGTGATACTTCCCCAAGAGAGCTCCCTGGTCCTTAAGGGTTGGTGACTAGCACATCATGTCTAGATATAGATTTTGGGGAATAATTTACCCTCTTTATTATGATCTAAAGTCATAGATATATTCTACCAGGAATATGGAATGATTCACCTATATGTCAAACATTCCAAGAATATAACACGAAAATAAACAAGTCACAAGGAAATAAAAAAGAATGAAAATGGACCATTCTCTTTATATGTGTGCACACAATACAAAATTGCATGTAGAATACAGTGCTTAAGTATACCATAATATATGTCATGGAAGAATAGGTCCTAAGAAAGGAAAGACCATAGGAATAGGGATGTGCCAAATGGTACATCCAACCATCCCCAATAGCACCAACTCCAAAGTGGGAGTTAATCTCACTTCCATGTCAAACAGGAGTGACTGGTCAAGAAGACCCAATAGCTACAATAATGCTTTTACATACTTGAAACAAAGTAAAAGAGATTTTTCATGTCCACTGAGGTATCCAATCAGGGTGTGAGCATAAAATACTCGGTAGGGAACCACCAATGATGTCTCAACACAACAGTGAAAAATGAGTGTATGCATGAACATGTCTACTCATTTACATAAATATAACAAAATAGATTTATATTAAATAAGCATAGTATAGCAGAATATTAGTAACAAAGTAGGGTGTCATATCAACAATGGAGTAGAAAAAAACTATAATAATTCCAAACAACAACTCTTTATATGGGGAGGGTCTATACTTGTGCTACTTGCTTTAGGTTAATACCATGAATCTGAGATGAGTGGGATAGGGCTAATTGGTAGCTCATCCATATAACTTAAGCACATAGAATTTAAAATGCATGTTAGTCAGGAGGAAACATGCATCCCATAGATAGGGGAAAGTATATAATATAGTCAAGGCACCAGGGGGGCATCCCAATTAGGGAAATGGGAAGGGATATAATAGATTCAAGTTCAAAACCCATCCCATTCAATCATGTATGTCAATGGTCGATGAACCTTATTTAATATTTTATAATAATATTGTTTCCGACGCTTTTTCCGGGGCGCGCGCATCCGTCCGTGGAGGACGCGCTGCCTGTTGCCCCGCATTCCCGCTTTCCAAAGGAGGGCGGCATTCTCTCCTTATTCAGGGACGTCTGCTCCTTGATCGAAACGGGATGATGGGATGTCGGTTCTTCCTCCTGTGGATTCCTCCTCAGAACTCATCACCTAGTCCGGGTCTCCCTTATAGATTTAATACGTAGTTCGTGAAACTCTTCCCAGTGCCATGTTTCCATGGACGCCGGTTAATTACACTGCTTCTTTCGGGACATTCCAAAGGGTCCAGTCAGGGCAGCAACCTTCGGTCAGGGGAGTAGTCACGTTGAGGCATCAGTAGCGTGTCTGGATGCTGGGGTACCTGGCATGTCTGTCTGTTATCCTTGACCACAAGGCTTCTCGATGGCGTGGAAGCCCGAGGCATCCCACATCGAGCGCGGGGAATTACATGTCATAGACACATATCTGAGGTTTTCCTCAGCTTCACTTGTTCAACACAGGGTATGCCGCGAGTTTAACGTCCAGCAGAGACGGATCAACCCAACCAGAGCATTATCTAGGATAGATCGGATTGAGGGATCCTCCTTGAAGGGATATCGATACCGGGGCCAGCCTATGGGCGACTGTGAAAAAGAGCGTACCGACCTGGTCTCACCAGGATAAGACGGTCCGGGCGAGAATCAGAACGGGTGGTGGGTTGATGAATGGAGTGGAAGGAGAGTGAAATGGGACCATCGCAGGGGGGCGACAGTGAATTTGGGCTTGAGCCTTGACGAGGCTTCCTACGTATCCCTGTGGCAGGGAATCAAAGTCCGCGTAGTTCGGGATGGTGCCGGTAAACCGACGTGAATCTGGACCTTGGTCCGATGGGCATCGTCAGCGTACCGACGTAGAGGTGGACCTTGGTCCGATGGGAGTTCGGCTTGAACCTCTGGGAGTATTCCTACGTACCATGCCTTGACATGGATCAAAGACCTCTTAGTTCGGGGTGGTCACAACGACTTACCATTGGACCGGAATGCAGTTTAACGTCGTGCTGGACGTGAGTGTGTAGTTTAACGTCATGCTGGACGCGGGTGTGACCCGACGTGAAAGTAGACTCGTGAGTCCACTAGTGGTGGGCTTCAACCTCGTAGAGGCTTCCTACGTACCATGCCTTGACATGGATCAAAGACCTCGTAGTTCAGAAGGGAATGTAGTTTAACGTCATGCCGGATGAAGATGGGACCCGACGTGAAGAAACGACGGGTGGGCTTGAACCTCGTGGAGGCTTCCTACGTACCATGCCTTGACATGGATCAAAGTCCTCGTAGTTCACTAAGGGTGGGTCGCAATGGCTTACCACTGGACTAGAATGCAGTTTAACGTCGTGCTGGACGTGGGTGAGACCCGACGTGAAATGACGGGTGGGCTTGAACCTCGTGGAGGCTTCCTACGTACCATTCCTTGACATGTATCAAAGTCCTCGTAGTTCGCTAAGGATTGGGGGGTCAGGGTCGGTGTTCACTCTAGGCCCACATGAGTCATGCTCGGTGTGAGAAACAAGAGGTTGCAAGGACCTGACGATCACGTCGCGAAGGGTGCGTCCGTGAGAAGCGAAGAGGGGCTTACTCGTTGGGCGGCCCATGGTGTTGGGACTTACTCCAGGATGGAGGCCCATATGGGGGTGCCTCGTTCCCTATCACTCCCTCCACTGACCTTGGTAGTGGGGAAGTACAGAGATGCACGGGTGCAATCATCCGTACGAAAGGTTAGGGGCTTACGCTCTGAGGCAGCCCTTCCCCTACGAACATACGCCACTCCGACAAGGAGGATCTCATTCCATGTGCGGAAGAGTTCCATTCATGTGGAGACGAGTGGTGTAAAAAATGTTCGAGTTGGGGGGACCCTTCGTGAGGGAGACGAGGTTGGGTCACAGTTTAATGTCATGTGTTGAGGATGTGGTGCTTGGCAGTTTAACATCCTGCAGCTCGGACGAGGTGGGTTCACTCCACACCCCTAGGACTTACATAACCGGTACCCTCTGGTCCTTGGGGAAGGGAAGGTGCCGGTAAGGCCATGGTAAAGGGGGGTCGTGGGACAAACCATCGAGGGGTCCACGTTAGCGTGGCTATACGAAGAAGCAATAGCCGTTAGCGTGCCTATGCGAAGAAGCATTATGCGAAGCGACGCTACGGGAGGTATTGTCCATGGGACTTTGAAATCACATCGTGCAAACCTGGAGGGTCGCACGGGGAAGAGGAATCGCTAAGCAGAGGAGTTTGCTTTGCGAAGTCGGGTGCCTTGGCCTTAGCATGGGGCGTAGGTGCGAGTGGAAGGCGCTTCGCGAAGTGGAACAGTGTTCGCGGAGCACTGCCTCGCGAAGAAGGGGTGCCTCGCGAAGCAGGGTCCTGCGAAGCAGTGTGCTTCGCGAAGTGGAGCGGTCCTACCTTAGCATAGGGATCACTCGTATGGGTTGGGTGTTTCGCGAAGCACAAGTGCTCTGCGGCTGCCCGGGTTCCCTTGGGAATCCCCTTCCTCCGCGAACGCCCTTGAGCTTCGCGAAGGGCATCCCTCCCGGAAGAGGGGCTCAAACCAAGACAAAGCAGAGTCATCTCGCAAAGTAGAAATACCTCGTGGAGCTCATGATTCCCGGGGAAAAGCGCGCTTCGCGATTCGGGAGAGGAGAAGCCGAAAGGTCGGATTGTCCATCCTCGGGACTCAGGGGGAGTCCAGTATTTATAGGGAAGGGGCGCCGCGAAGCAGGGCTCGCGCGCCGCCTCTGGTGCTTCGCAGCAGCTCGCGAACTTCAAAGGGGTTCGTGGAGGATTACCGCCTCTGGAGCTTCGCGGCGGCTCACGAACGTCAAAGGGGTTCGCGGAGGATTACCGCCTCTGGAACTTCGCAGCGCCTCCATGGTTGGGGCGCTTCACGGCGGGGCTTCGCGGCGGAGCTTCGCGGTGGCGCTTCGCAAGGCAGTGCGCCGGCCTTTTTCGTTCCTTTCTTTCGGGCCACATTTTTTGTGCCAAAAAATGCCCCCCCTCAGACTTGGAGCCGCGGAGGGCGAAGGGTCGAATTCTGAGGGATAATCGCCAAAATTGTCGGTGTTTCGCGATGCAGCATCGCGAAGGGGCCCCGCGATGCTCGCCGGGGCTGGAGATCCGGACGCGCCGCGATGCTTCGCGCGAGTGAGGCGCGCCGCGATGCTCCGGGGTCGCCACCTATAAATAGGGGGTCCGCCCTCTTTTGTCTTTACGTGCCTTTTCTTTTTGTGCTCTCGACTTCGCGAAGATCCGCATACTCCGCGACAGCCCTCCGCGAATCGAGCTTCGCGGCGAACCGTGGGTCTCCGACTCCGCGTCCGCGCTAGGCGAACTTCTTGTCGGCCTTGGCCAGACTTCGCGGCTTGGTCTCGCGACCGATCTTCGCGATCCGTCTTCGCGATCGAGCTTCGCGGTCGAGCTTCGCGATCCATCCGAAAGAATCCTTTTCTGAGGGCAAGAATTAAAATGGCTCATCAAGAAGCTGTCTTGGGGGTCCTCGCAGATGCTGCTCGTCGAGATGAGATGGCCAACCGGCCAGGCTTGGGGGAAATGGTTCGGAGCCACTCGGACCACACTTCTTTGACAGATCTGCTGTCGGAAGGTCAGAAGGATTATCTGCAGTGCAAGAAACTTCCGTTGTACGGCTTCGGGCTGAGGGATGACGTCTTCATCCCTGAGGCGAGAAGGGATGAACCAGCTTGCTGGTTCAGGAGCACACCGTGCCAGCACCAATGGTTCAGGGCGGTCGATGGTCATGCGCGGGAGGATTTCACACCCATCACCGCTGACTGTCTCTACAACCATGTGAATGATATCGACGGGAGGCCACTGCAACCGGAGACGTCCCCTCCTCTCTACCGCACCATGCTGAAGGCGGCTCTGCAGGATCCGAAGAAGGGATGGTCCGATGAGTGGGACCTGCGTCAGGGCGGCAACTTTACCGACGAATGGGCCTGGGCCTACTGGGTAGGCGCCTCATGCGAGGAGTTCGGGGCCGATCTGAGGAGAGTGGGATTTTATGAGGCGGCAGGGGCCTCCCAGTTCCATATTTACCAACCAAAGCAGCTGATGCCGGAACTGCTGAGTAGATGGTCGTCCAGGACCAACACTTTTCACCTTCATCACGGGGAGGTGGGCATCAGCCTGTGGGATGTCCACCAGGTTTCTGGGGTCCCGATCTTGGGGGCCATGTATGACGAGTTCCTCCCCGTTTCCAGCGCATGGGGAGATGCGGAGCAAATTCCGTGATTGGCGTCGGCGCTGATGGCGCTTGTCCCTGGAGAGGACAAGGAGGCAGTGAGGGATGTCCACTTCAGAAGATGGTTCAAATGCTTCCTGAATTTCCCAGAGAATCGAGAGTTTCCTCCAAGGCCTCGAACTTGTCCAAGGGCAGCCCAATGGGGAAAGGGGCACTCGTATTGGCGGTTTTTGGAGGACAGCCAATGGAAGACTTGGGGTTTCAGCGTCAGCACCGAACAACAGCCAATAGTCAGGCTGGCGGCGTTCATCGCGGATCTCATCTGTGGCTGGATCCTACCGGTGAGAGATACAAGCATGGGGGTACGGCCCAGCTCGTTCATCATGGCGTCGATGTTGGCCATGGGGCAGCGGGTCAACCTGGGGATCCCGATGCTCACCAAACTGTACAGAATGCTGCGGCATATTAGCGAGGGCAAGAAGCCGCCAAGAATATGCGGGCCCTTCCACCTCCTGTATGGGTGGATCGCAGCGCATATCAGGGGGATCTACGAGTATCCAAACCCCATTTTGCCGCCGGGATCAGACTTTCGCCCCTCCATTCTGAACGCAGTTGGGAGCTTCCCATTCAAACTGGCCATTCCAATGGTGCTGAATCGGGTGTGGAGGGCGGATGAGTTCAATTTCCATCCCTTCCCGTTGCCGACGGGGATGCTTACTGATGACGGGCGGGGAACGGAAGAACATCGGGCTTACCTTCTGGCCTTCCGAGGTGGAGCTTTGGTGGCTCGGATAGATCGTGAGCCAATCTGTGAACCGTACACCCCGCATCATTTTGCGAGGCAGTTTCGGTGCCTCCAGCGGCTGACCCCGCAGGTCTACTGGGAGGTGCGCCACGAGGGGCACCCATGTGTGATGAGGCAGTTGTGGCTCATGTTCACACGTGAAGATGGAAAGATGCGGATTGCATTGCCTCCATCCACCGCCGCCTTCGGATTAGTGAAGGAGTACGCCATCAGTTGGGAGGCCGCTTATCCGGGGGAGATGCTGAAGCAGCCAACGATCCGGGTTGGTGACGGTGGGCCTCCTCTATCTCGAGGTCGAGGTCGGAGGGCAGCTAGGGCCGCTCGCGGTAGTGAGGCTGTGATGATGACGAGACCCGCGCCGGCCGAGGGTATGGCAGCAACGGTGGATCCGGTGGTTCCAGAAGAGCAGGGCCATTCGGAGGGGCGGCCACCGAGGGGATTCCGTAGGATATCCACTCAGGCTCCGGGGAAGCGACTGCGTCACATCGACATGGCAGAAGATGCTGTCTTTCTGGAAGCTTGGGACATTTGGGATGTTAACCGGCAATTCCTCATCCCACCTGAGATGTGGGCCCACCTGAATCGCCTCGGGATGGAATTGCCAGGCATAGGCCCAGTTCGGGCTGGATTCAGGGTGTCTCCGGCGGAGGCGGAGCAATACCTAGACGAGCTGGAGGATTACGTCCACTCCAGTGGTGTTCCTCTCCCAATGACGGATCGGGTGAGGGTACTGTTGAATCATACGGTGCCCCCACAGTTATCGGCTGCCGATTTGAGGGAGCGCTTCCCCTTTCCGGAGGAATCATAGGACTCCTCTCGGGGGGATGAGGCTGGAGGAGGGAGCCCGTTGGAGGAGGGTGAGGTCGGAGACCGAAGCTCAGAATCCGACGACTTCGTGGAGGCTCTCGAGGTAGCATTCCGAACTTCTCTCCTTACGACCTGTTTTTGGGTCCCTATGGACTTCTCACCAATGTTTGAGCCATGCAGGAGGAACTTGTTCGTAGGCCTCGTTCTCGCCCCTTGGCGGGTGATGATGCGGGACCTTCAGAACCCGCGCCTATGGCTGCGTCCAGTTCTGCGTCTGGTGGGACCAGGGGGGCTGAGGTGGCTGCTCTGGACTCCCCAGATCTTCCAACAGTATACGGGGGGCCTCGTCTCGGAGTCCCATCAGTATCGGCTCAGGAGCAGCGCTCAGAGGTCGATCTTCGTAAGTCTCCTCCATCGGTCTCCTCGTTGTCACATGTAGGCCATGCCAACTAACGTTTATGTCTCTATGTCGTACAGTTATTTGGCTGGCGTGGGCCGCTGCGGTGAGGCTAGTCGGGATGTCTGGCGGCGTCCCTCCTAGGGGCATGTCGGTGATGGTGGAGATAGTCCCTTCATCTCCCCAAGCTGCGACACACATCATCACTGGAGGGTCCTCCAGCAGGTCCGTACCTGAAGTCATCGAGGTGGACTCTGAGGGAGAGGATCAACCGGTCGGTCCCAGTCTTGTCGTGCCTGCGTCGGCGTCAGGTGTCGTACCAGACTCAACACCAGATGCAGATCCTGCTGAGGAATTCCTGCAGGCATATCCTGCGTACGAGCCTGCCAACCACGCGGATTGGGATGAAATGGCCTCCAATGAGGAAGACAGCAGCATAGTTCGTCGCCGGTCGTGGAAGCTGATCACGCGCTTTATCAGGGACACTCCCCAAGCGCAATGGCTGGCCGAAATGGATAGGCTCCGCTCGCGGCTGCGCGAACTGTGTGCCGGGGGAGTGGATGCCCAACGCCCTCACACGCTCATCCGAGACCTCATGGCTGAGAAGATCCGGGAGCATGATCGTGGGCTGAGCGTGGGATGGCAGTGGAGGAAGGCGAACAGCATTAAGAAGCTCCAGGAGGCTGAAGGCGAGGTCCAACAGATGCAGATCTGGGCCAACGAGCTTTCAGCCACTCTTGATGCGCAGTCTGAGCTGGTCTCACGATTGAAGGCCCAGCTGGTATAGGCTGAGGAGCATATGGGGCAGACCTCTGGAAGGATGGCTGCTGTCTAGTCCGAGGTAGAAAGGGCCAGGGCCAGAGTTGACGAATTACGCCCCGCCGCTGCTGAAGAGGAGCGGGAGTTGAATCAGCGGCAACAGGCTTTGGACGCCGCCAGTCAGCGGGTGGCGGAGCTGCAACGCTCTTTTGACGGGGTCAACCCGTCCATGGGGGAAGTCAACCCCCGAGTATTGTAACAAACCCGAAAGAAACTTTTATTAACACTTTTGTGCTTCAAATCTTTCTTTCTCCTTTGTCTTGAGTGCCGTGGCACGCACGATTTCCACCATTGAATTGCCTTGTTACATCCCTACAATGTTTGCGGGACGTTTGACGACAATTCCCCAAGCCAGTCCAGATTCTCGAAAGATGGGGAAGGCTTGATCGAAGGAGGAACTTCCAGGATAGCCGAATTACCGTTTCTTCAACGTGATCTTATGCACGAACGGGGCAACGCCAGGGGCGCTGAAATCGGTTCAAACAGATGAAAATGGGAAGTGTGAATCACGATACCCAAATTCGGAACACTGTGGGAATGGAATGACAATAAAGGAAAATCGTTAACCGTGGCAGACAAACGGTATCCTTACTGCGTTAGCCTGAAATGGGGACAACAAATGAGCATCGACCGCTGACCATATTCGCAACGCGGGATTTTATCAATTTGTTGTCGATCAATCCTTCGGGACATTGGCCCGTAACGGTAGGAGAGCCCTTGGGCATAGTATCCAGGCCGTTATTGGGGGTCCCTCCAAACATGACCAGTCTTCCAGAACATTGGCCCAGGACGGTAGGTGAGCCGATGCGGCATGAGACCAGACCGTTAGGGGGTTCCTTCAGACATGAAAGAGGACGAGGGTCCGAATAAGGGGCATGCAAAGCGTGGAACATGGAGTGGTGGTTTGTTCAAATAGAATCCAACACTTCGGTAGTTGCACCACCATGGTGGGAGTACGCCAGATGGGCGCATCGGCCTGATCACGGATCATTCCTTCTTCCAGATAGGGCCTCTCTGGCGAGGGATAGAAATGGGGAGGAACAAGATTTCGTGATTCCAGGGGCTGAACCTTAGGCGAAATTCCTGGGTGTCTCTACGTATCCCACGTGATGATGGGAATCAAGCCACGCGTAGTTATGGAAGCGCAGTTTAACGTCATGTGGGACGGGGAGCAGCCTAACTGTGTTGGTACACATCCTGCCAAAACTACTAAGCCCACGTGAGTCGTGCTCGGTGTGGGAAACAAGCAGTAGTGGTGGGAATTTCCCGACGCAGAGAGGGACAGGTTAGGGCAAAGGTATACTCGGTGACTACCGGCCCAATGACACTAACACGATCATTTAGCGCACCTATATGCGCGAAGAGAAAGAGCCGAGTATGATGGAATTCCACTTGAACATGAGGAAGTGGAAATGTGTGAATCATGGTGCTCGAGATTCAGATCACAATGATGGCGGCGTGACGACAGAGGGTAACTGCTGACCATATTCGCAACGCAGTACCCTGTCGCGTTAGCCTAAACTGGGGACAAACAAATGAGGGTCGACCGTTGACTATGTTCGAAACACGGGACCATGTCACAAATGTTGTCAGATATCCGTAGGGACGTTGGCCCGAAACGATTGAAGGGCCCTTAGGTCCAGCATTCATGGAGAGCCCTTAAGCTTAGTATCCACGTCGTCCGAGGGTCCTTTTGGATGTGGAAGAGGATGAGGATCCAAATAGCGGGCTCACGAAGCTTGGTCATGGGATGAGGGGAATGTCCCTGTGAAAATCCCACGCTTCAGGCTCTTTGTCAAAACACATCTGAATACGGCAACGAAACGTATTAGAGAGAGGGAGCAGATTCCTTTCCCTTGGGGTGATCTTAGTTTAGGGTCATAGAATTCGGACCATGGATGGGAAAAGGGATCAGGGGATGCACGACATCAAAACCTGACGTGAATGAGGACATAGTCCTACTTACCATGCATTCTCTGGAGAAATGCTCGAGTCGAGGGACAGAACACAAGGGTTAGGCTGGGCCCGCGGGGAAGCACCCGGGCGCTCCTACGTATCTCATAAGGATGAGAATCAAGCCATACGTAGTTCTGGAAGTGACATGGTAGGATACCAGTGCCAGGGGAAAAGGGGAGTGCGGACGTGGCCCTTGCACTAAAAGAAGCGGAATTTGATGTATCTTGTTTGTTCTTTAAGGTGAATGGTTTTTTTTGTGAAGCGACCGGGCTAGAACAGTAGGTCGTGATGTCGCCACAAGAATCAAGTCGTGATGGGCGTTAAAAAATGGCATGGCACATGACCAATACCCAACGTGATTTCCTCTACAACGAGGTCACCACAATGCGGTGCCGTTTTTCATTGTGCGGCCAGAATGATAATGTCACAGTTTAGGCTCGTATGATAGGACCAAGCATGCATTTTATCGTCATGCAGCGCGGACTTAGCAGAGACGATGCTAGGAGGGAAATGTGCGCAGTGTTATAAAACACAATTGAAAGAGACATGATCCCACATCAAATTGTACGCCATCCGGAGAGGGAAACCTTAGGCCGAGGGGCCTACACAGAGGTGAAACAGGGAGAGAGACTGGCTTCCTGAATGGGTTGTACCCGGAGACAGGGCGTCTGGGCAGTCCTACGTGTCCCATGAGGATGGGAATCAAGGTGAACGTAGTCCCGAATGGATCTTAGTTTATGGTCTTAGAGCTCGGACCATGGGAGCCCCAAAGGGCGCCAGATTGCAGCTTTGTCCCCCTAGCATGCAAAGGTGCACTGAGGGATAGCGCCAAAAGTGTCGAGATTCTACCTGGACATGATGGGGTGGAAAATTATGTGAATCATGCAACCAACATTCAAGGACTGAAGGGGCTAGCGTGACGACAGAGGATTATTGCTGACCATGTTCGCAACACAGCATCCTGTCACGTTAGCCTGAGATGAGGACAAACAAATGAGCATCGACCGCTGACCATATTCGCAATGCGGGATTTTATCGATTTTTTGTCCAAAACCCTCGGGGGTGTTGGCCCGTAACGGTAGGAGAGCCCTTGGGCGTAGTATCCAGGCCGTTCTTGGGGGTCCCTCCAGGTGTGAAAGGTGATGGAATCCCAAATGGAGGGGAACACGAAGCTTGACAAGTGGAAGGAACTTGATCAAGTTGAATCTGACACTCTTGGTCCTAGACTAGAGTACTGTTAATACATGGGTGGACCACTGCATGGGGTCAAGGGACTCAACCTTGAGGGTGATCGGGAGATGGCAGATTCCCGGGGGAAGGGGGCACGGTTCCCAAAACCTTGTATCATACCTACACATCCCCCTTCTGGAGAGGGATAGACCAAGTGGCCTAGGTGACTGGGAGATCAGGAGATCACCAGGAGGTGGGGCTGGACCCGAATCTTAAACATCCAGGTGGTCCTACATATCCCATTAGGATGGGAATCAAGCCACACGTAGTTCTGAAAGGTGCCTTTTAACGTCATTCAGGACAGGGAATAGGAGGACTGAACCTTGGAATGGGGGCGTGCGTGGTGCAGCTATTACAAACCCAACGTGAGTGAGGACGTAGTCCCTCACTGCGCCACGCAGCCCTGTGATCGGGGTCCTGAAGGCAGGATTAGATAGGTAAATTTGCTGAACTCAAGCTGGGTCCGGAGACAAGGGGTCCGAGCATCCCTACGTATCCTATCGAGATAGGAATCACGCTGAACGTAGTTCCAGATGAGAATCTTAGTTTACGGTCTTAGAGCTCGGACCGTGGATGGTGACAACTCCCGGGTAAGCACAGATGTCAACCCAATCCCTAAGACCATGTGAGATAAACTCAGTGTGGGAAACAAGGGGGGTATCCTCATCGCAATAATTGGGGCGTCCACCAATGGGGAGTCAGCAGAGAGTTCCGAATGACACTTTTGATGTAGCTTGTTCCTCCAACGCGCAGACGTGCACGGGGGAAAAGTACCAAGAGTTCTGAGACTCTACTTGGACATGATGAAGTGATGAAGGGTGTGAATTGTGTACCTGGCATTTGGGCTTAATGGGTTGGCGTGGCGATAGAGGAAAAATGTTAACCATGGTGGAAACACAGCGTCCATATCGCGTTAGCCTGAGGTGGGAACAACAAACGAGCATCGACCGCTGACCATATTCGCAACGCGGGATTTTATCGATTTGTTGTCCGAAACCCTCGGGGGCGTTGGCCCATATCGGTAGGAGATCCCTTGGGCATTGTATCCAGGCCGTTCTTGGGGGTCCCTCCGGGTGTGAAAGATGATGAAAGCCCTGATGCGGGGATACGAAAAGCCTGGAAAGCGGGTGCGGACGTGTCCGAGTAAAGCTTGGCATTCCAGGTAATAAACTAGAGTACTCTTAAGCACATTGGTGAACCGCCGAAAAAAAGGGATCGACGAAACAGCTCAGTAGGGGGGGAGCATGGCGTGGTCGTTACGAGACCGTCGTGAATGAGGAAATAATCCCACACCACACCATATGATCCTCTCATGGAGGCAGGATAGGCCAAGGGGCCAAGATGGGATGAGGATTCCCGAGAGATGGGGCTGGACCCGAATCTTGGACATCCAGGTGGTCCTACGTATCCCATTAGGATGGGAATCAAACCACACGTAGTTATTGAAATGCAGTTTAACGTCATACTGGACGAGGAGGGGAGTAATATACTCCGAAACAAAGGAGGTGTGCGGTATGGCGAAGAAGCCGACATGAATGAGGACATAGTCCTACACCACACCATACACCCTGGGTAAGAGGGGACCTGGGCCGTGGCCCGGAAAGTCCAAGGGGCCTAAGGTCAGGCATCAGTCAGGAAGGCCTGACTGGTTTGTAGTTTAACGTCTTACATGAGGACGAGGGGCCAGGGGCCCAAGGAGGCCAAGGGGCCTGAGGCTGGGCCTCGTAAGGGGAGTCATACGGCATGGTACATGATCCCGACGTGAATGAGGACGTAGTCCTACACCACACCGTACACTCTTATGAGGAATCCTGGGCCGTGGCCCGAAGAAAAGGGGAAGTTATCAGTCAGAAAGTCCTGACTGGTTTGCAGTTTAACGTCTTACATGAGGACGAGGGTCGGGGACCCGAAAAGGCCAAGGGACCTGAGGCTGGGCCTCGTAAGGGGAGTCGTACGGCATGGTACATGATCCCGACGTGAATGAGGACGTAGTCCTACACCACACCGTACACTCTTATGAGGAATCCTGGGTCGTGGCCCGGATCGCTAGCACCACCTGGGGGAAGTTTGTCACCTCGGGATGGGGCAGAATAAATCACTGTTCTTGATGCCTGGGGCATCTCGGGGTGGACCTGAAGATCCAAGACACTGTTGACCATGTTCGAAACACAGCGTTCCTATGGTGACCCGTATGGGGGCAACAAATGAGCGTCGACCACTGGCCAAATTCGCAACGCGGGACTTGTATCGATTTGTTGCTTGAAAACCCTCGGGGGCGTTGGCCCGTATCGGTAGGAGAGCCCTTGGGCATTGTATCCATGCCGTTATTGGGGGTCCCTCCGGGTGTGAAAGGTGACAGAATCCCAGTCAAGGATTGGGTGAAGTGTAGTTGTATCCATCCACGAAAGGGGCAGACACCTCCAGGGGGGAATGTGCAGCCGGGTCGAGGCTTTCTCGACGTGGGTCGGGGCAAAAGTGTGCACCCTGCCATGTCTTGACCTAAGGGGAAGATTTTGGCTTTTGGGCTGGGCCTACGGATGAAGTGTCCGGGAGTTCCTACGTATCTCATAAGGATGAGAATCAAGCCACACGTAGTTCTTGAAGGCCATGCAGTTTAGCGTCATGCGGTGAGAACGTGGGAGGATAGAAGAACGGGAGTGGGCGCATGGTGCGACCTTTACAATCCTTGTACGAGCGGGGTTGCATGAGCGGGGCCAAGAAATCCTACTCCCTGTTACCCAAAGATCCTCCAAGGATACTATTCCTAGGGGGAATAGCGGAAGAGAAAAGCTTGGGGCTGGGCTCAAGATGAGGCGTCCGAGCGTTCCTACGTATCCCATGAAGATGGGAATCAAGCCACACGTAGTTCTTGAGATGCAGTTTAACGTCCTGCGGGACGATGAGAAACACCTCATTTGGGGATATGTATGGTACAACAAGTAACCCGGCGTGAATGAGGACGTGGTCCTACACCGTACCGTGCAATCCCGCAAGAGGTTAAGTTGGGAAAAAACAACAAGGGGGCCTGGGGGCCAAACCGCGGTGGAGACGGGGCCAGGGGCCCAAGGAGGCCGAGGGGCCTCGGTCAGGAAGGCCTGACCGGCTTGCAGTTTAACGTCTTGCAGTGAGAACGGAGATGCAGTTTAAGGTCATGCGGGACCAAGTCGCAGTTTAGGTTCGTGCAGGACCCTCTTGCAGTTTAGGGTCGTGCAGGACCACTTTTTCCCTAGGCAAAGTATCGCTTGAGGAACTTGGCATTGGTGGGAGGGGTTATACGCTCTCCATCTGTGGTCACCAAAGAGTATGCTCCATTGGGGTAAACCTTATGGATGATATAAGGCCCTTCCCATTTGGTTTCTAACTTGGGCGGTTTCATACCGGGAATCATTGGCGCTCGAAGGGCCAATACCAGGTCACCCTGTAGAAAAGAGCGGAGACGAACCTTCTTGTCAAAGGCTCTCGCTATCTTGTCCTGATGCCTTTCCAGATTGTGCAGGGCA
This sequence comes from Viscum album, assembly GCA_963277665.1. Taxonomy (NCBI): domain Eukaryota; kingdom Viridiplantae; phylum Streptophyta; class Magnoliopsida; order Santalales; family Viscaceae; genus Viscum; species Viscum album. The sequence continues at coordinate 1,210,442,970 of OY728166.1, forward strand.
CAGAGTCGGTTCTCGTCCAGTGCCTCTAATTCAGCTAGACGGATCTCGGCTACCTCATCTGATGTCTGGTGATCATAAACTGCAGTGCGTAGTGATGACAGCTGGATCTCAATGGGTAGGACGGCCTCAACTCCATACACCAGGGAATATGGGGTCACCTGGGTAGAGTTGCGAGTCGTCGTCCGGTAAGCCCAGAGGGCGTTCGGGAGCTTGTCCGGCCAACTCTTCTTGTTCTGACCAACCATATTCTGCAGAATGTTAGAGAGGGTCTTGTTGGACGCCTCGATCTGTCCATTCACCTGCGCGTGGTAGCGGGAGGTATGGTTTGACCGGATGTCGTACTTAGCATACAATTTCTTCAATTCAGCTGCTCGGAAGTTGGTGTCGTTATCGGTGAGGACGGCATGAGGGACTCGAAACCGGTGGATAATGTTGGAGCTCACAAAGTCAACGATGGAACGGGCCTTGACCTCTTTGAGCGGAACTGCTTCTGCCCACTTGGAGAAGAAATCTGTAGCAGTTAGGATGAACCTACACTGGCGGGCTGTTGCCTGCGGATACGGTCCCACTACATCAAGTCCCCATACCGCAAATGGCCAAGAGTACTTGGTGGGGTGGAGGGGTTCTGGAGGCCGATGCAAGAAGTTGGCGTGTACTTGGCACGCGTGGCATCTCTTGGCATACCCAATGCAATCGTGGATCATAGAGGGCCAGAAGTACCCTAACCTCCGGATTTGATGGGACAGTTTCGGCCCAGCTTGATGGGCGCCACAGGAACAGGCGTGAACCTCTTGCATAACTTGAGGTATCTCTACTCCTTGGATGCAACGGAGGAGGACACCATCGAAACTCCGTTTATAGAGGATATGCTCAAGACTGGGGCCACTCTGGAGGGTAAATTGAAGTGCGCGGCGTTGGATTCGCTCGCGTTCGGCCCGGTCGTCCGAGAGCTGACCATTTTGGAGATACTCGACAAAAGGTGCTCTCCAGTCGGGGGTGGTTTCAACCACTGCGTCTGACGAACCTGGGACTCCCGATATGGAGGGTCCGACGGTGAGATGACTTACCCGCAGGCTATCACGGTCCACTTGGGTGACGGGAGCAATGACTCTCTAGTGGGCCACGTGTATGACCAAATCATCTTGCTCGGGTTCTGCGAGCGACGCGGCTAAGCCAGCCAGGGCGTCCGCTTGGCCGTTCTGCGATCGTTGGACATGGGTAACCTCTGGACGAGAAGAGAACTGGGCCATTATGAGGAGGGTGTACTCCAGCAACGGTGCAAGCTCTGGCTTCCTGACGATGTAGTCTCCATTAACCTGTCTGATTACCAGCTCGGAATCTCCCTTCACATGTAGATGGGGGACATGGATCTCAAGGGCCAACTCGAGGCCGGTGATGAGAGCCTGGTACTCTGCCTCATTGTTTGTACAACCTTCTGACAACAGGAACGAGTACGGCAGGACGGCTTGCGCCGGGGTAATGAAAACATTACCCAGACCCACTCTATTGAGCTTGGGGTCGTTGAGCCTTCTACCAATGGGGCTCCGGGAGGCGCCGTAGAAATTAATTTGCCAACACGGGACAACATGATCGACTGAGAGGATCGTCTCGTCGGGGAAATCCAGGTCCAGGGATTGATCCGCGGAGGTTGGATGGGTAGCTAAAAAGTCTTCCAATGCATGTCCCTTAATGGCCTTCTGAGGTACGAACCTGATATCAAACTGCTGGAGAATCACCGCCCACCGTGCTAGTCAGCCAGTCAGAATGGGGCGGTTCAGGATGTACTTCAGCGGATCCACCCGAGAGTTCAATTGCACCTCGTGGTGTTGCAGGTAGTGTCGCAACTTCTGCACGGCAAAGATGAGCGCAAGGCAGCTCTTTTCGATAGGGGAGTATCTGACCTCTGTATCGAGAAGCATGCGACTGAGATGGTAGAGACTGTTCTTAGTGCCCTCGTTATTCTTCTGGGCGAGCAGCGCGCTGAGGGATCTCTCCAGGGCAGTCACGTAAAGGACCAGTGGCTTTCCGGAGACGGGTGGCATCAAGACTGGAGGTTGGAGCAGATACTGCTTGATTTCCTCGAAGGCGATCCGACACTCCTCATCCCATTCGTAGGCAACGCCTTTCTTCATGAGTCGGGAAAAGGGCTTACACTTGCCGGCCAGATTCGCGATGAATCGGCGTATATAGGCTAAGTGGCCTTGAAGGCCTCGGAGCTCTCGAATGTTGCTCGGGGGAGGCATTTGGCTGATGGCCTTGATCTTCTCCGGGTCGATCTCGATACCTCGGTATCTGACAACAAAGCCCAGAAACTTCCCGGAGGTGACTCCGAAGGCACACTTCAGCGGGTTCATCTTTAGGTGATGGGAACGGAGGAAACCGAACACTTTCTCAAGGTCTTTGAGATGGTCCTGGCGCTGGCATGATTTGACTACAAGGTCATCCACGTAGCATTCCACCAATGTCCCGAGAATCGGTTTGAATATGCGATGCATGGCCCTATGATAAGTGGAACCTGCATTTTTCAAACCGAATGGCATTACCTGGTAGCAAAAGGTACCCTGGGGAGCCCTGAAGGCAGTGGACTCCTCGTCTTCGGGGGCCATCCGGATCTGGTTATACCTGGAATACCCATCCATGAAAGAGAGGGCTTGGAACCCGGCCGTGGCATCAATCAACAGCTTCGTCACTGGGAGTGGGAAGTCATCCTTTGGGCAGTGGCGATTGAGATCGCGTAAGTCGATGCAGACTCTAATCTGCCAATTCTTCTTCCTGACCGGCACAATGTTGGCAAGCCATTTGTGGTACTGGACCTCCTTAATGAAGTTGGCTTTGATAATCTTGTCAACTTCGGCCTCAAGCATAGCACCATGAGAAGGGTGAATTTTCCTGGGAGGCTGCTTAAACCCACGATGTCTTTCCGGGAGGCCCAGACGGTGGACGGCCACTTGGGGATCCAGCCCTGGCATCTCGTTGTAACTCCAGGAAAACACATCACGGTGCTGTTTGAGGAAGTCCACGTACTGCCGCCGCTCCTCGAGGGACATGGCCACACTGATCAATGTGGGTCTCGGATCTGCCTCGCTACCAAGGTTCACCTGTACCAGTTCATCAACCGTGGTAGAGACGCCTTCTTCAAAGGCTGGGGGAGCATCCTCCAAGTCTTCCTCCCCAGCCGTGGGGGGGACTTCCTGTGACGGAAGATACTTTTGGGCTCTCGAAACCCGAGGGGCAGCTGGTGCCGGCTTGGGCAGCAGCGGTCATCACATCAGGAGACTCACTTGTCGTTTAGACCATAGCAATGAATGAATTTGATCCTATCCCATCTGGCCTTCGGCCTAAGGGGCCACGTTTGATGATATCAAAGCAGTGGTGAAGTGTCGGCCTGAGTCGGTTAATTCTAGCCCGGTGGAAGAGACACGTATGGCGCACCGCTGTTGTCATGAGCTTGACGTCCCGGTACCGTATAGGGGTAGGAGGTTCCGGGATGACCCGAGCCTGGTTGATGTAGGAGTACGAGGTGATTTTCCACCGTTGCTTGGACACGGGAACATGCCTTCCTTGCGTACCCAAAACAACAAAACATTGCCCCATGTCGGGGGTCGTGGCCTCCAACCGGTGGATCGGTAGGATGTAGGCATCGTCTATGCTTGCCCAGGGATCAGCTGTGATCGGGGCGGGCTCATCCTCGCTTACCAGGATTTGCTTGTACTTACTTTTGTAATAACCCGCATCCAGATAGCGGGCCTCACAAGAAGTGAAAGGGGACGCGTATCCTTGGAGCACGCCTACTCGACCGTTGAGTGAGTACTTGAGGCACTGGTGATACGACGAGGGGACCGCTGCATGCAGATGGAGCCATGGCCTACCCATCAATGCGTTGTAGGCGGTGTCCTGAGAAACAACCATGAACTCGGTGCTGGCAATTAAGCCACCGAACTGAGTCTTCAGGCGGATCTTGCCAACTGGGGTTTGCTCTGTCCTGTCGTACCTCTGGATCCTGAGGTCAGAGGGAGTCAAATCACCTTCAGACAGACCCAGCTTTCGCAGCGTCCGGGTCGGAATTAGGTTGATTCCAGAGCCCGTGTTAATGAGGCAGCGGCGGACTTCCACGCCATTGAAGTGGTCAGTGATATACAGTGGGCGAATGTGCCCCTGTATGGGAGGGTCCTCATCTTCACCGGAGAACGAGATAACCGCATGACATTCGGCGTTTTCAATCATCTCGGTATGGAAGGCTTCTGCAGCTGCTACTTCCGTCTAGAACTGGAGGGGGATCCTTAGGGCCTCGGAAAGTGCCTCGCGCATTTCAGATGACAGGCGCAGGGCCTCAAGGATGGAGAGCCTCGCCGGGATGCCGTCCAGGTGCTTCAGAACATCGTACTTTCGTTCCAAACGCGAACCTCTGCTTACAGGAGGTTGTTCGGCATTTGGATGCACAGCGGGTCCTGCCTGTTGAACTGGCGGTCGGCTAGCACTGGGTACATCCTGCTACCTTCTAGTAGAAGCCTGGAGAGTAATTGCTGGACTTGGATCAGACAGCGGAGGCTGGCCTGTAGCCGGGCAAGACTGACTGTGATACGGACGAGGCGGCTCCCCCCGATCCAGTAGCACGAACGGCGATGGAGGTAGAGCCGAGGATGTTGGATGGGTCTACGCGTGCTGAGATCTGCGCTGAACCTGCTGCCTGGTCTCGGTAGCGTGCACGGCTTGGCCACAAATGCCTGCTGATGTGCCTCGATGACCGGCGCGATTGCGATTCCGCTGACGTTGACGTCGGCTGGAAACGTTGGGGAGGTCTGCCTAGGGTTCCCCCTCGTCGGGGGTCATATAGGGCTTTACCAGCTCCACGGTGTTAACCGAAGCGTACCCTTGACTGTCACTCGAAGAGTCATCCACCGCTGGGTGGATTCTGAGAGGAATCCCCATTTCGGGGGGCATAAAGTCGCCGAGAGTGCGGGACGATGACGGCACCGGCGGTGCACGTTGTTTCTTCTTGCGTCTCCGTTGCTTGCCCTTTTGGGCAGAGGTCGACTGTGAAGACGATGCGGAGGCACCGGCTACTTCTTCTGAAGGTTCTGACTACTTCAGGCGTGCCCGGATGATACCCTGGGCACAGACGACGGTTTTTCGAGCCATCCAGTCGTCATATTTCTGAGATCCGCGGCTAGGGACCTGCTGCCACTCACCTTCGCTGTCGCTGCCGATTTCTGATCCTGCAAAGACGCATGCCACTTGTGTTGGTGCTGGGCCCAACTTGACTATGTTGTTGTTGACCTGGTCCTGAAGCCAGTCTTTAAACACATAGCATCGCTTGAGGGTGTTCCCCAGGATCCGATGATAAGGGAAGTAGTTGGGGTGTTCGGTGAGATGCGCCTCTTCCGGCCTTTTGCACTCAGGAAAACGCACAATCCCTTGCTCTAGAGCACTTCGGAAGTAGCCAGGGACCTGATTTTCGTTGAACGAATAGGTCTGGTACCTTCTTTCCGGATAGGGGGCCCTGGGGTCTGGTCCTGACGAGGGGCCAGAGGGGCCTTCCGAGGAGGCGGCGCCTGGTTATCTCGCCTAGGTGGCGGTGGTGCATTGCGTGGGGGAACCTGTCGGTTCTGGGGCGGTCGCTGCTGGGCAGGAGCCTGTGCTTAAGGTGGAGGACCTCTGCGGGGTTGCGGGGGTGGTGCTGCCGGCAGCAATTCCAGCCTCCTCGGGGCTTCTATTTGAGCCACCGCGGCGGGTTCAGCCCTGGCGGCCCTCCTGGCTGGGATCATAGGGGGCAGCAAACGTGCCTGACTGGCCTGTTGCAGGGCTTCCTCGAGGCGCTGTGCCTTATCCGAGAAATCTCTGAACCCTCCAGGGTAGTTCTAGGTAATCAAGGAGGGTACCAGCTCTGTCTTGACGTTCCCCACACACATCGTCAGTAATTGCTCCTGAGTCAGTGGCATATCGAGGGAATACGTAAGTCCTTTCCACCGGGCGATGAAGTCTGCAACCCGCTCATCAGGCCTCTGTTTGCACTTGAAGAGGTCCGCAATGATGGTCTTTCTCATGGTGGAGATGAACTGGTATAAGAACTGCCGGCGAAGATCCTCCCAACCGGTCACCGATCCGATAGGGAGCTGGCTGTACCAGACGAATGCCGGACCTTCCAATGTCTGTACGAAACATTGGAGCTTGGCGGCTTCTTGCTGAGTCGGGGTCCCCAGCATGGGGCCACACCTGGAAGAGAAATGAGCCAAGTGCTGGGGCGGGTCCCCTGTCCCGTTAAAAGGCGAGAAAGTGGGGTTCCGAAAACCCGGAGGCGCAGGCATATCATCTACCCACGCGGGATAAGGCTTGTCATCCGGTGGGACTGCAACCTGCCGCGTTTCCAACGCCTCGAGGCGGGCTGTGAGTGCCGCAATAAGGTCCTCCGGGTGGGGGTCCCTGTCTTGACGGGGATCCCTAACCACAAGTGCATTGCCAGGTTCTTCAACACGGTAGACGGCTTCGGGTGCTCGTGGGTCAACTGGCTGGATGACCTGCGGGGCGACTGGGGGAACCCGGGTTGGATTCTTCAGATTGCCCCGTCGCTCGGGGGGGGGGGGGGTGGCGAGACGTATCGCGCCCTCTTGCCGTATGTTCCGGCTTCCGCCCTGTCTGCGGCAGTAGCATGATCAGGGTTGCCCGGAGGCATCTCACCAGGGGGAAATTGTTCCTGCCCCAGCTGCCCCGGCCTGGGATTACCATAGTCGGGTCGCCGCTCTGCGGCGCGTTCAGCCAAGAGTTCGTCAACCAGCCACTTCTGATCAGCAAGCTGCTGGCGTAACGCGGCTTTCTCAGGATCTTTGTCCATTTTCTACACAGAGGCGGATGGGTCGGAGTGCTTGACTGTCCCAACGTGCTCCTTACCCTTGCCGGCGTTTCGACTGAGTACCAGCGACTCTGTGGGTACGGGGAGGCCTAGCAGGTTCCTCTGCTGACGGGTAACTCTCCCTAACGGGTCGAGCAGCGGCGGTGCGCCCTCTGGGGGGAAGTCTCCATCAAGGAGTTCCAGTTCGTCTTCCTTGTCCACAATGTCGACCATGTGGACCGCGATTCCTCTCGAGGGCATGTCCTCGATGTTGCATAGCGAATCGGGTTGTCGTCGAATAGGATCGAACAGAAGGGCAGCATAGTGTCCCCAACCACGGACTTGCACATGGGGGGTGGCTTCCCTGACGATCTTGTGGAGTACTTTGAAACTCTGAATGCATTTTCGTTGGAGGGCACTCTGGTGGCCTGGCGACTCGGGGTGCTGGGCCACAAGGAGCGCGGCCGCATCGATCAGGCGGCACTATTCTCCAATTTCTTCGAAGTGCTCACGACTTCTGGGGTATACCACCCGTTCGCAACGGAGGCGGAAGTGTGTCTCCCAGAGGGTTCGACAAAAGCATCCCACTTCTTCAGGGGTAAGAGACTCGGGTACGCGGAAATTCAGCACCGCCGTCGGCCAGAACTTCTCCGGGAAGTAATCTGCTGCAAGGATACTCCAGAAGCTCCTAGGCTCGGACTCAGGGTCTGGCCCTGTGTTGCCCCACTAGTCAACCGGGGGCGGATGAGGAACCGGAAGCGGTACCGAGGCGGACCTTTGGGATAATAAGCTCGGCGGTGGAGAATACGGAAAACGAGCTGACTGGCCGCCGAATTCCGGGCCATCCTCCAAAGAGTGAGGTGACCTGACCACGATGTCACGATAGGATGGGCTAACAGCCACTGCTTCAGGAACGGGAATCGCCGTTACCGGTGTCTGGTCATGTCGTTTCTCTACCACTGTTGACCCCCAAAATAGCTCCCTGTGATCTCAAGTAGAGGTAGAGGGCGCTTCGGGTGACGATGGCGGTGACTGCGCGGTCGAGACCTGCGAAGTTCCCAGAATCTCTTCCTCCTGGATGTATCTGCGGAGGGAGATGGGGATCCGGTGAACCTCAAATTCTGGGAGAACGAGGCTAACGCGTCTGGTTCCTGCCCCAGTCCTTGATACAGAGGAGAGGGGAGAAGGTTCCATCGCTGAATCGCATTCCGCTTCCGAATCGGGGAAGCGGGCAGGTTTGATCTCCACCTGGGCCTTCCCAGGATTCTTCTTGTGGCGGTGACGACCCGCTCTTCTGCCCCTGGGTGGCTCTTCGGGACAGGGTTGACCCCTATCAGGCAGCCTCGGGGCGGTGCTGGCGCCGTGGCGGAGAGGGCCCCCACTCGAGACAGCCGGGGTGCGAGGGGCACTAGGGCAAATGTCGAAGGGTACATGGGGAGGACCTCCATGAACAGTACCCATGTGGGCGGGGCCTCTGTTGGAACTGGCAGGAGCATGGGGAAGACCTCCATGGTCGATGCGAGTGGAGCGAGTCCGACCTTCACTCCTCGAGTTGCTGGGGAGAGGAGGACCTTCGCCGGTTGCAGAGAGGACGTAGGGAGGCCCCCCACGTTGGATAAGGACCGGATGGACGGTGCCTTCAGAAGGATGGACTCCATACCCTGTATAGTGGGCGCGGGAAATGTTTCCGCACTGAGCGTCACTGTCGCGGGGTAGGTCTTCCTGCAGGATGGGGGCAGCACGAGGCATGCCTCCATGACGAACCTCGGAGCGGGGAAGGCCCATGCTCTGTGGAGTAGTGGTACGGGGAGGACCTTCGTACGGGGTGGCATCACCGCGGGTTAGCTCGCGGCGATCACCACTTGGGCCTGCAACCCGGAGAGTCAACCCAGCCTGCCCATGGGGCGGTTGGGGTCTCAATCTTGGTTGGGAAAAGGGGTGCCCCTGCTCAATGTACGCGGGGGATTCATAATGCACGCCGGCAGTGGCTCGGGCCACTGTAGCTGTCGATGTGGACGCGCCTGAGTGAGCGTCCTCAGCCTGGGCCCGGCGCTGACGTCGGGTCAGGCGGGCCGATGCAGGTGGTGCAGGGACGTAGTCTGCCTGTTCTTCCTGCGGGGCCGGACGGCGGCGCCGACGCGGCCGGATGGGAGCTCTCGCCTGGGGGCCCCGGGTCGGGGCCCTGAGCGGACTGAGCCGGACAGCGCCTGCCTCTTCAGCGTAAGGCGAGGAGTCGTCAAGGCGTTCCGGGGATAGGATCCCGAAACGGTTGAATGTTGGGGTGGGGAGCAGGGGCTCCCTGTGCGGCCTGTTAGGGCGGCGTTGACGGCGGGGCCTGGAGGCCTCCAGGTATAGGCGGGCCATATCCCGGGTTGGGATGACCCCTTCTTCCTCATACCTGCGCACGAGGCTGTTGATCACCCTTCGTTGGATGACCTCTGATGGGGAAAGGGGATGTGGGCGTCCTGTATTCCGTGACGTGGCAGCCATCATGGCGGTAGTGGCACCATGTGGGGTGGCCGTCGTGGTGTTGCCCCTGCCCCTGTGTGGGCGAGGAGCGGATGGTGACCGTATCTCCGCAATAGCAACCTGGTTCCTGGGAAACGAAGGGATCAACTCATCAGTACTGAGAGGAAAAGGATTTACAGCCAGTGCCCCAGCGTTCTTCCATCCTCCATGTCTGTGAGAAGGATCCACGCCAACACGCTGCAGAGCGGAGTGCCCCACGTTCTACTACCCCGACTTCCGGTGAGTTTCACGACAGGCCCGCTATTTGCTTGGCGGGACCAGGCACCAGATATCTGGATCCGGTGACACGTCAATCTACTGGTGTCTCGAATGCTACTAATCTCCATGCTGAGGAGAAGAATTTCACGTCGGGTTCACCATTTCTGTTTCCGACGCTTTCGTCGGGGCACGCGCATCCGTCCTTGGAGGGCGCGCTGCCTGTTGCCCCGCATTCCCGCTTTCCAAAGGCGGGCGGCATTCGCTCCTTATTCAGGGACGTCTACTCCTTGATCGAAACGGGATGATGGGATGTCGATTCTTCCTCCTGTGGATTCCTCCTCAGAACTCATCACCTAGTCCGGGTCTCCCTTATAGATTTAATACGTAGTTCATGAAACTCTTCCCAGTGCCATGTTTCCATGGACGCCGGTTAATTACACTGCTTCTGTCGGGACATTCCAAAGGGTCCAGTCAGGGCAGCAACCTTCGGTCAGGGGAGTAGTCACGTTGAGGCATCAGTAGCGTGTCTGGATGCTGGGGTACCTGGCATGTCTGTCTGTTATCCTTGACCACAAGGCTTCTCGAGGGCATGGAAGCCCGAGGCATCCCACATCGAGCGCGGGGAATTACATGTCATAGACACATATCTGAGGTTTTCCTCAGCTTCCCGTGTTCAACATAGGGTATGCTGCGAGTTTAACGTCCATCGGAGACAGATCAACCCAACCATAGCATTAGCTAGGATAGATCGGATTGAGGGATCCTCCTTGAAGGGATATCAATACCGGGGCCAGCCTATGGGCGACTGTGAAAAAGAGCGTACCGACCTGGTCTCACCAGGATAAGACGGTCCGGGCGAGAATCAGAACGGGTGGTGGGTTGATGAATGGAGTGGAAGGAGAGTGAAATGGGACCATCGCAGGGGGGTGACAGTGAAGTTGGGCTTGAGCCTTGACGAGGCTTCCTACGTATCCCTGTGGCAGGGAATCAAAGTCCGTGTAGTTCGGGATGGTGCCGGTAAACCGACATGAAGCTGGACCTTGGTCCGATGGGCATCGTCAGCATACCGATGTGGAGGTGGACCTTGGTCCGATGGGAGTTGGGCTTGAACCTCTGGGAGGATTCCTACGTACCATGCCTTGACATGGATCAAAGACCTCGTAGTTCGGGGTGGTCACAACGACTTACCATTGGACCGGAATGCAGTTTAACGTCGTGCTGGACGTGAGTGTGCAGTTTAACGTCATGCTGGATGCGGGTGTGACCCGACGTGAAAGTAGACTCGTGAGTCCACTAGTGGTGGGATTGAAACTCGTAGAGGCTTTCTACGTACCATGCCTTGACATGGATCAAAGACCTCGTAGTTCAGAAGGGAATGTAGTTTAACGTCATTCCGGACGAAGATGGGACCCGACGTGAAGAAACGACGGGTGGGCTTGAACCTCGTGGAGGCTTCCTACGTACCATGCCTTGACATGGATCAAAGTCCTCGTAGTTCGCTAAGGGTGGGTCGCAACGGCTTACCGCTGGACCAGAATGCAGTTTAACGTCGTGCTGGACGTGGGTGAGACCCGACGTGAAATGACGGGTGGGCTTGAACCTTGTGGAGGCTTCCTACGTACCATGCCTTGACATGGATCAAAGTCCTCGTAGTTTGCTAAGGATTGAGGGGTCAAGGTCGGTGTTCACTCTAAGCCCACGTGAGTCATGCTCGGTATGAGAAACAAGAGGTTGCAAGGACTTGACGATCACGTCGCGAAGGGTGCGTCCATGAGAAGCGAAGAGGGGCTTACGCGTTGGGCGGCCCATGGTGTTGGGACTTACTCCAGGATGGAGGCCCATATGGGGGTGCCTCGTTCCCTATCACTCCCTCCACTGACCTTGGTAGTGGGGAAGTATAGAGATGCACGGGTGAAATCATCTGTACAAAATGTTAGGGGCTTACGCTTTGAGGCAGCCCTTCCCCTACGAACATACGCCACTCCGACAAGGAGGATCTCATTCCATGTGCGGAAGAGTTCCATTCCCGTGGAGACGAGTGGTGTAAAAAATGTTCGATTTGGGGGGACCCTTCGTGAGGGAGACGAGGTTGGGTCACAGTTTAACATCATGTGTTGAGGATGTGGTGCTTGGCAGTTTAACGTCCTGCAGCTCGGACAAGATGGGTTCACTCCACACCCCTAGGACTTACATAACCGGTACCCTCTGGTCCTTGGGGAAGGGACGGTGCCGGTAAGGCCATGGTAAAGGGGGGTCGTGGGACGAACCATCGAGGGGTCCAAGTTAGCGTGGCTATGCGAAGAAGCAATAGCCGTTAGCGTGCCTATGTGAAGAAGCATTAGGCGAAGCGACGCTACGGGAGGTATTGTCCATGGGACTTTGAAATCACATCGTGCAAACCTGGAGGGTCGCATGGGAAGAGGAATCGCTAAGAAGAGGAGTGTGCTTTGCGAAGTGGGGTGCCTTGGCCTTAGTATGGGGCGTAGGTGCGAGTGGAAGGCGCTTCGCGAAGTGGAACAGTGTTCGCGGAGCACTGCCTCGCGAAGAAGGGGTGCCTCGCGAAGCAGGGTCCTGCGAAGCAGTGTGCTTCGCGAAGTGGAGCGGTCCTGCCTTAGCATAGGGATCACTCGTATGGGTTGGGTGTTTCGCGAAGAACAAGTGCTCCGCGGCTGCCCGGGTTCCCTTGGGAATCCCCTTCCTCCGCGAACTCCCTTTAGCTTCGCGAAGGGCATCCCTCCCGGAAGAGGGGCTCAAAGCGAGACAAAGCAGAGTCGTCTCGCGAAGTAGAAATACCTCGCGGAGCTCATGATTCCCGGGGCAAAGCGCGCTTCGCAATTCGGGAGAGGAGAAGCCGAAAGGTCGGATTATCCATCCTCGGGACTCATGGGGAGTCCAGTATTTATAGGGAAGGGGCGCCGTGAAGCAGGGATCGCGCGCCGCCTCTGGTGCTTCGCGGCGGCTCGCGAACGTCAAAGGGGTTCGCGGAGGATTACCACCTCTGGAGCTTCGCGGCGGCTCGCGAACGTCAAAGGGGTTCGCGGAGGATTACCACCTCTGGAGCTTCGTGGTGCCTCCATGGTTGGGGCGCTTCGCGGCGGGGCTTCGCGGCGGAGCTTCGCGGCGGCGCTTCGCGAGGCAGCGCGCCAGCCTTTTTCGTTCCTTTCTTTCGGGCCACATTTTTGGCGCCAACAAATATCAATATACCCCTTCTAGCATGTATACCTGTCACAATCCCCTCCCCATAAGGTGTACCCCTCCTGGGCCAGTAATGTGAGAAGGGAGATAGTGACCCCCCGAGTCCCGCCTCCAGTAGGCCTCAGGTTGGCGACTAGCACTGAGGGTATAGTACACACAAAAATAGAAGTCATTACCCTCTAAGAGAATACATATGAAAGAGAGAGATAAGAAAGACACCAACCAACTCAAACAGCAACATAAAATAAATCTCAAGTAAAAATATGTAATTTCATGAAAAAAATAATATGACTGAAATAGAAAACTCCAAGTACCAAAAGAAAGTAAAAATAGTAGCAAACATGAATCCCAAATAGTTCCTGTAACTCCAAGCTAGTAGTAACCAGCCTAGTATCCAACCTTCTCCAAGTGACCTAAAAATAGTTTATATATACATAGGGTGAGTATAATAGTATACTTAGTAGGATCCTCCTTGGAGGATCTCATGAAAAAGTAAAGAAAGCATAGTGAACAAAAAGTGAAACTAAATTGTCACCTAAATATGTATACTAAGTTCCCTGCCTCACCAAAGCTACTCTCACCAAGTATCGCATACAAGAGTATATAATATAATAACGAATATCAAGGGTACCCCTATACTACTTCCCCACTAGTTTTCTACTTTTCCCCAACGCCACATGTCCTAAGCATCTCTCTCTAAAAAGGTTTGCCTGTATACACCTGGGAAAAGCACCACAACATGAACCTCGTGCAGCACAACCACCACATCCATTTAACCAAAGTAACCATGTAGTTTCTGAGAGCCACCATTTCTCATATAACGTGTATCATATGTTGGGAATTAAACCTCAAGCCATTATATCCCATACACCGAGTAAGGATCCTCAAGCCATCACAGCCTATACATGTTACACCTATAGTAGTCCATAGGAAACTATATCCAGAATATCTATGTGTGAATAACCACAATCCATTACATCCCTCTACACACATATGTGGGGAAAACTAACTGTTGTGCCTACCTGCACTAGAAAATACCAAGGGAAGAGAACAGGGCCAAAGGGGGTAGTCATCTATCCATCCTCCCACCGGAATTTTGGGGAAAATACCCCCCCCCCCCCCCAGGGCTCAGAATCCCTAGGGTGTCAGTTTCCCTAACTAACAGGGTGGAGTAGCGTATAGAAACAAAACAAATTATAGTATTTACTATATATCACAACCACACTATGGGTATAACCCAGTCTTAGACTCAACTGCAACTAATGTTTCTCGGACTCCTAGCTGTCACTGCTAAGAAAAGGTATCCTATAAGCACACAACCATTTAAATAGATTTATTTTATCACTTCATTCCCTTTTTATCAGTTTCACTTTACATTAATTAGTTCTTTAAAAATTAATTAACCATTATCAATTCCACATTACATTTTATTATCATTCCAACCAAGATCCACAGTTCCTTTAAATTGAAACTTCATCATTATGTCCCAGCAAGCTCTAACCCCATGGGTTAACATCATTTATTCAATCATTTATTAACAGCATTATTACTTTCCAATATTCCCAAGCATTCTATAAAAACATTATAAGATACCAAAAACAAGGGGGCTCAACACAGTGAGTAGATGAACTACCCATCAAGTATTTTCCACCTATAGTAGGAGCGTAGGCCCATCCTCCCTCGAGAAGCTAAACATATAAAGCATGTGGTATACCCCACGCGTATTTGCCTCTTTTTGTAAGGAGGGTAGCAAAACCAGCTACCTTGAGCAGTGGGGAAAGTAAAGAAGATAAACAAACAATAATATTCATTAAGCATCCAGAATTCCTATCCAACCTATTTCATCACCTCTAGTGTCGTCCCCAACATCCACATGCATAAACTGATGCATCTCGCCACTCTAGGCGTCAACTGCTACCACAACCCATGGGCCCCCCTACCCCACATATCACAATATCCCTCCATTCTCACATCACAACACCGGTAGTAGGAAACAAACATTGTATCAACTGGGATCTTGGATTTTAAACAAGGCATCCATCCTTCAAACATAATGAGCACTCATGGATCCAAAGCACAAGCCACTCGTCCTTACAAGCAAGAGGGTAACTCAGAACCCTACCAAGCATTATATTTTTATTAATTAGTCGGTTCTTTAATCTATCTAAAATTAACCTATTTTTTAATTGAAGGTTCCAAATATGGGAAACCTAAATAGTAAGCTATCACAAATTAACTAAACATTTAATTGACATGCCTTTAATTCAATATCAACAAGCATAAACGTGCCTCTGGCTTATCAATTAATTCAATTAAACATGCTTACTACAATAACAACCAAATTCATTTACATGAATCTTTATCTTTGAAAAATAATTACAATTAATCCTAGTTTATGTTCTTTACTAATTTCCATCAATAATGGCATGAAAAAAAGGAAATAATAGATATCATGCTATCTAGAAAAACAAGATTCAATAACATACGATCGATACCAATTTATTTATCTGGTTAAAATATTTATTACATCAATTCTATTGTTATCCAATGGGATAAAGCATGATAAATTTATAGTTACATGTAAAAGAATAGAGATACCATGAATCCCCTAACTCAAAAGGTTTTTGATTCTCTTTTCATGAGAATAGTCCAACAAAACAGATCACGATCACCTCTCCTGGAGGACTACATTCACCCAAGGATACAGAGACACCACCACATCAGCTAACACCCAAGAAAAGTACACTAGGAACATGGAGATAGCATTCCATAACAGGGAAAGGAGAAAATTAAGGAGAGGAACCTAGAAAATGATGGTAGATCATACCTTATATCAAAGATTGATCAATACTTCTTGGTTGCACAAAATAGGGGGTGCGCATGCAGCAGGAAGAAGAAACTCTAGGGAAGATACGATCCAAGGACACAACATTATGCATGAATCCTATAGGAAAGAAGGAAAGGTTTGAGTGTCTCTCACCAGGGAACAAGAAGGAAGAATAAGGGAGTAATATATCTCATCCCTTTAGAAGATTTAATGGAGCATTGATTTAAGATACACTGGATTTTCCATTAAAAGATAATCGCATTAAACCACACGATTTGACCAAGTAAAGGCATCCCAAGTCTTAAGAAAATTAATATAGAAGTTATGGGATTTTAATCGGCCTTAAATCCCTTAAAATAGGGCTTTGAGTGTGTTTTTCATCAAAGAAAATGTTAAATAGGAGAAACTGGGAAATCTGGAAAAACTAGAAATTTGACAAAGGAAATGAAACAGTTCTTGAAACACTATAGACTCACCATTCTAGAAACACTATAGAATCACCGTTCTGGAAATATTATAGACTCTCCATTATGGAAACACTATAGACCTACCGTTAGATGTCTCACCATTCTAGAAACACTATAGAACTACCATTCTGGAAATACTGTAGACCTACCATTCTGGAAACATTGTAGACTCACAGTTCTGGAAACACTATAGACCTATCGTTAGATGTCTCACTGTTATGGAAACACTATAGACCTACCGTTCTAGAAACACTATAGACCTACCGTTCTGGAAACATTGTAGACTCACCATTCTGGAAACACTATAGACCTTCCCTTAGATGTCTCACTGTTCTAGAAACACTATAGACCTACCATTTTGGAAACACTGTTCACAAAACTAGAAATTTGGAAAAGTGTTGGGGATGAGTTACCTTGACCACCCAAAACACCTAAAATACTAGATTTCAACAAGGGATTGGACCCGATAGGTCTGGGCCATTACATCAGATACCTCTCAAAAACATTCTCGTCCTTGAGAATCCAAAACCAACCAAGATAGGAAGCAAAAAAAGGGGTTGGAGTAACTACTCTTCGAGATACCTATCAAGGATCTCGCCACCAAAGGAGCTCAACTACTTCATAAAGGAACATGTGAAACCACACGAAAATCCAACCAGCTTCTAAACAATCTCCTGGGGGGGATACCTCTCGAAAGAGGGAAATACACAACAAGTAACAAAAGAAAGACATCTCTTAATAATAAAATGTCTAAAACCATAAAATGAACATTTTTATAAGAAAAGAGCAAAACATAAAATAGATTGGTGTATTGAGCATGTATCTGGGACACACATTCTCAGGTACTCTCCTTCACACCATCATGCCACCACAAGACACGAACCAATGGAATAGCATGCCTGTGCAACACCTTCTCCTTACGGTCCTAGATTTCTACAGGCCGCTCCTTGAAGGTCCCATCATCGTCAACATCGATATCTCCCCAATCGATGATGTGAGAGACATTATGAAGGTAACAACAGAGCTGTGACACATGAAAAACATCATGTATCTGACTCATATATGGGGGAAGTGCTACTCGATATGCCATGGCTCCAACATGATCCAACACCTCAACAAGCCCAAAAAATTGGGGAGAAAGCTTACTCCCATAACCAAACCTTCGCTTCCCATGATGGGAATTCACCTTCAGAAACACATGATCCCCAACATCAAACTCTAAAGGTCTCCTCCTTTGATCGGAATATGATTTCTCATGATCCTGTGATTCCTTCATCCTCTCAAGAATCACTTGAACCATCTCTATCGTATTCTTCACTAGTTCTGGTTCGAGAATTGTTGATTCTCCAACCCCAGTCCATCATAACAGAGAATGAAAAGGTCAGTCATACAAGGCTTCAAACTGCACCATACTGATGGTGGAGTGAAAAATATTGTTGTAAGAAAACTCCACCAAGGGCATGTGCCTCATCCACGAACCTCTAAAATCCAAGATATAAGAGTGCAACATGTCTTCAAGAGTCTGGATGGTCCGATCTATCTGAGCGTCCTTCTGTGGATGAAAAGTAGTGGTAAGGAATAGCTAAGAACTGAAATCATGAGGGAGACCTCTCCTACTCTGGAGGTAAAACAAGGATCTCGATCAGAAATGATCATCCTAGGGACTCCGTTGAGTCTCACCACCTCCTCCAGATACTGCCTTGACAAAACCTCCACTGAGATCGACTCCTTGATTGCTATGAAGTGGGATGATTTTGTTAAATGATCCAATACCACCCATATAGCGTCATGGCCTCCCTAAGCTCAAGGTAAACTAGTAAAAAAGTCCATTGAGATCTCCTCCCAATTCCACTGAGGAATATCTAACAACTGGAGCAAACCACCAGAGACGCAGTGCTCGGCCTTCACCTTTTGGCAGACCAAACATTGAGACACAAACTCTGCAACTGTGCGCTTTAGCCCAGACCACCAAAACTGACTCCTCAAGGATCGGTAAATCTTTTTCATGCCAGGATGCACCGCTAAAGGTAAAATATGGAACTCTCTTTGAACCATCTCATGCATCTCCAAAGGAACAAAAATACTTCCCTCATACAATAATCGATGTTATTCATCCTCAAACCAACCATTAGGGGCCTCACCACAAACAACTCGGTCTCTCCAGACCTCCACCTTTAGATCTCCTAACTAGGACTCTTCCACATGTTGCGCCAGAGATTACTGCACCGTCATCTGAAAAATACAACATCTGCCCCCAAATTCTACCATATTGAGATGTAATGCTGAAAGTTATTCCATTACTCTCCAGGAATCGCCAGATTCGCGCACTCCATCACTATGTGACTTCTTTCTCAGTGCATCAATTGCAACATTCCCCCTTCAGGTTTATACTAGATTTTGAAGTCATATTCCTGTAAGAACTCCATCCACTGACACTACCGCAAGTTCAATTCACATTGGGAGAAAACATACCTCAGGCTCTTATGATCGATGAAAACCACAAAGTACTCGCCAATAAGGTAATGTCTCCAAAACTTCAGAGCAAACACCATGGTCACTTGCTCAAGATCATGGGTGGAATATTTACATTCATGGGGATGTAACTGATGAGAACCATAAGAAACGACCGATCTCTGCTACATCATAACACAGCCTAACCCCAAATGTGAATCATCACAAAAAACATCAAACAGAACTCCCTCTGCTGGAATACAAAGAACCGGAGCACTTATCAACTTCTCCTTTAGATACTCAAAAGTTGTCTGACACTGATCAGTCCACACAAACACCTAATACTTCCTGGTCAATGTTGTCAGAGTAGTTGTAACCTGAGATAAATCAGCCACGAACCTCCTGTTGTAGCCTGCAAGACCAAGGAAACTCTACACCTCTTACATTGTCTTGGGGGCTACCCAAGACACAACTGCTTCTATATTTGATGGATTCATAGATACTCCCTACTAGGACACCACATACCCTAATAAACAAACTTATCAAGCCAAAAGATCACACTTTGACAACTTCCCAAATAGCTATTATTGATGAAGAACTCCAAAAACAGCGTGCAGATGATCTACATGATTCTCCTCAGATGTGGAGTATACAAGGATATCATCAATGAAAACTACCAAAAACTTATCCAGGAACTCATGAAACATAGCGTTCATCAATCCCATGAACACAGCTAGAGCATTCATCACACTAAACAACATTAAAACAAACTCGTAATTCCCATTATGACAACAGAAAGTAGTCTTTGGGATATCTTCATCCTTCACACGCATCTGATGATATCCTGACCACAAGTCAATTTTTGAGAACCAAATTGAACCCTTCAACTGATCAAATAAATCATCAATCCACAGAAAAGGATAGTGATTCTTCACTATCACTTTGTTTAAAGGATGATAATTTATACACAACTGCAAACTATCATCAACCTTCTTCACAAACAAAATTGGTGCACCCCGTGGTGACACACTCGGCTGAAAAAAAGCACAATTTAATAGACTATCGAGCTATACACATAGATCCCGTAACTCAGAAGGGGCCATTTGATATGGAGACATAGATATAGGATACGCTCCTGGCTATAGCTCGATCCCAAACTTGATCTCTCATCAAGGGGGTAATGATTCAACCTCTTCTGGAAAGACATCAGGGTACTCTTTTATGACCCTGGGAAACACCAACTGTTGAACCTCTGAATAACTTAGCATTAGCTCATCCATCATGGATGACAAGGACGAAACATGCCTCTGAGCCATCTGAGGGTCTTACTCGCCAACAAACACTATTGTCTCTCCATCAGCATCGAATAACACCACCTTCCTCCTGAATAAATCCACGATATCCTACACCGAATACAACCAATCCATGCCAAGGATTACATCATATGGTTGTATCTGTAAACATAGGAAATCTCCCCAAGATTGGTGATGCCCCAACACTATCTCACAATCTCTACATACTTCAAACAAGTCATCTCTACCTCTAAATGGCGTAGTCAACTCCAAGGGCACTGGAAGCCTCTCTACCTAAAGTCCCAAAGCATGGACAAGGGCAGGTAATATGAAGGAGTGCATCACTCCTGAATCAAAAAAGACATACACCCAAGTAGAAAAGAAGCAAAGGGTACCTCAAATGACGTCTGGCTCACCTGGCACTAGCAATGCTGAGGCATGAAGCTAACCACGACCTCCTTCATGGCCTCTTTGACCCTGATGATGGTGACCACCATGGTCGCACTCTGATCTATGAGGATGGGGAGCATCATAGGGTTTTCCTCTACCTACCCCATCCGCTCTCTACTGATCCAAAGCTGGTGCAACCTATTGCTCTGCCTCGGCTAGAACTGCCTCAATGGAAGAACCTGGAGCGGAACACCTGGTGCACAATGACCGCTCTGAAAGGTTGGGCACTCTCATTGCTAATGACCTTGTACTTCACAAGAAAAACAAGTGTATGATCCCTTGGAATAGGTCTGAGAGCTACCGCCCCCAGAGAAACAAGATGTTGAGGGATGGGACCTACCCCCGGAAAAATGGAAAATCTTCTGCCCTAAAAACCAAGAACCCCATACCACAGCTCTACTTCGTGAGGAATCCCGATAAGTCCCCTCTCATGATGATCTGGTTCTGGATAATTTCCTCTCGACGACCTCTACCCTCGACAGCACATCAAGATATGTCTTCAGCATAAAAGGGGTGACCTAGCGTTGGATCTCTGGATGCAAAGCCACTTCAAAATGCCTCACCCTAGCCTCCTCATCTATAAACAAGTCTCAAGCATATCCTAAAAGGTTCCTGAAATGGATTCAAAACTCTCACACACTAAAGCTCCGCTAATGAAGGGAAAGTAGCTCCTAATGACTAGACGCCTTCATGGTCGAAGAAAGAAACTCGACTCAGAACTTTTCTCGGAACTCCCCTCATGAGATCGCCAACTCCTTGCGATCCACAAGGAATAAAAACCACCACTGCCTCACTGCCCCATACAACATCCTCACACCAAGAACGCCCAGTGCTCCTTCTGAGAATGGATCGAACTGAAGTCTATCTCAACCTCCTCCAACCAGTATTTCATGACTGCATCTGAAATAGATCCCTCATACTTCTGTAGACTCTGGCACTGAAACTCTCAGAGTTTCCTCCTCCAAGTGTTTTCATCATCAACCTCTACCCTGTGGCAATCTTCTGGCGCTGCCTGCTGGACATCTTCTATGCAAACCTGATGAGGACATCAACCTGGAGCCATACCTGCAAAATAAAAAATAGTTATAGCTCAAAAACTTTGAATATAGAAGACTAAAAATTAATTAATTAATTTTTTTCTTTTATTCATTTTAGGTTAACCAATCCCAAGGTATACCCATTCAAACACAGGCACGAATAAGAATGATGCATGATCCTTTCCTAGGTCTCTACCCTGCAACCAGTATCTCCTCGTTTATTAGTCACTGTAAACTTAAAGTTTTGTTCATCAGGTCATGGGGGGCTAAATGCCTATGTCTCAGCTAGTCTCCAATGTTTAAATCACTTGCTAAACTTAACTGACTCTGTTTCCCTACCAACCCATGCAACCTCACCTATATCTAACACCAAACTCCATCATATCCCTCAATCTGACCTCTGATACCACTTTGTCATGACCCCCTCCCCATAAGGTGTAACCCTCCTGGGATGGTAATGTGAGAAGGGAGATAGTGACCCCCTGAGTCCCACCTCCAGTAGGCCCCGGGTTGGAGACTAGCTCCAAGGGTATAGTAAACATGGAAATGGGAGGCATTACCCTCTAAGAGAACACATGAAAAAGAGAGAGATAAGATAGACACCAACCAAATCCAACTAAGACTGTGATATAAAAGAAATCCCAAGTACACATATGTAATGTCATGAAAAAACTACTACGATTGAAATGTAAGATTGTAAGTACCAAAAGAAATTAAAAACGGAAGAAACCATGAAGCCCGAACAGCTCCTACAACCCTAATCTAGTAGTAACCAACCTAATCTCCAACCTTCCTCAAGTGACCTGAAAAACATTTTATATATATGTAGGGTGAGTATAACAGTATACTCAGTAGGATCCTCCCTAGAGCCTCTTGTGCAAAAGTAAATAAAGCATGCTAAAGCACTTTGAATGATAAGTGAAACTAACTCATCACATAAATAGGTAAACTAAGTTCCCTGCCTCACCAAGGATACTCTCACAGAGTATCGCATACAAGAGTATATAATGTAATAAATAATATCAAGGGTACATTGATACTACTTCCCCACAGGTTTTCCTCTTTTCCCTAACATCGCACGTCCTAAGAATCTCTCTCCAAAAATGCTTGCCTGCATACACCAAGGAAAAGCACCACAATATGCACCTCATGCAGTACAACCACCACATCCATGTAACCAAAGTAACTAGGTAGTTTCCAGGAGCCACCACAGCTCGTATAACATGTATCATATGTAGGGAATTAAACCTCAATCCATTATAACCCATACACCGAGTAAGGATCCACAATCCATCACAGCCTATACACGTTACACCTATAGTTTTCCATAGAAAACTATATCCATAATATGTGTGTGTGAATAACCACAATCCATTACAGCCCTCTACACACATATATGGGGAAAAATAATAGTTGTTCCAACCATCACTAGTAACTACCAAGAGAAGAGACTGAGGCCAAAGGGGGTAGTCAACCATCCATCCTCCCACCATAATTTTGGGGAAAACACCCCCCCCCCCACAAGGCTAAGAATCCCCAAGGTGTTAGTTTCCCTAACTGATAGGGTGGAGTAGAATATAGAAACAAAAAAAGTACAGAATATACTATAGCTCACAATCACACTATGGGCATAACCTATTCTTAGACTCAACTGTAGCTAACGTTTATCGGACTCCCGGCTACCACTACTAAGAAAATGTATCCTATAAGCACACAACCATTTAAATATATTTATTCTATTACTTAATTCCCTTTTTATCAGTTTTACTTAATGTTAATTATTTCCTTAAACTTTAATTAACCATTATCAATTCCACATTACATTTTATTAGTATTCCAACCAAGATCCATAATTGTTTTAAATTTCAACCTCAGTATTGCATCCCAATAAGCTCCAACCCCATGGGTTAACATTATTTATTCAATCATTTATTAACATCATTATTACTTTACCATATTCCCAATCATTCTAGAAAAACATTCTAAGCTACCAACCACAAGGGGGCTCAACACAGTGAGTAGATGAACTACCCATCAAGTCTTTTCCACCTATAGCAGGAGCAGAGGCCCATCCTTCCTTGAGAAGCTAAACACAGAAATCATGTGGCATACCCCGTGTGTCTTAACCTCTTTTTAGAAGGAGGGTAGAAAAACTAGCTTCCTTGAGAAGTGGGTAAAGTAAAGAATATAAACAACCAATAAGATTCAGTAAGCATCCAACATTCATATCCAACATGTTTCATCAGCTTTTGTGTCCTCCCCGATACCCACATGCATAAACTGATGCATCTCACCACTCTAGGCATCAACTGTTGCCACAACCCATGGGCCTCCTTGCCCCCACATATGAAAACATCTATCCAGGCTCACATCACAACACAAGCATCAGGAAACAAGCATCGTATCAATTGGGCTCTTGGACCTTAAATAAGGTATTCAAACTTCAAACATAATGAGCACTCATGGATCCAAAGCACAAGGCACTCAGCCATACAAGCATGAGGGTAACTCAAAACCCTAACATGCATTATCTTTTTATCAACCATCCTGTTATTTATTCCATGTGTAATTAACTGATTTATTAATTGTAGGTTCCAATTATGGGCAACCTAAATAGTAATCTATCACAAATTAAATAAATATTAATTGACATGCCTTTAATTAAATATGAACAAGCATCAACATGCCTCTGGCTCATCAATTAATTCAATTAAACATGTTTACTACAATAACAACTAGATTCATTTACCTACCTCTTTATATTTTAAAAATAATCACAATTAATCCCAGTTTATGTTCTTTACCAATTTCTGTCAAGAACAACATTCAAAATAAGGAAAGCATAGATATCACACTATCAAGCAAAACAAAAGGCAATAATATATGATCGATACCAATTTATTTATCTAGTTCAAATATTTATTATCTAAATTAAATTATGATCCAGTGGGATAAAACATGATTAATTTAAAGTTTCATGTAAAAAAATAGAGAGACCATGAATCCCATACCAAAAAAGGTTTCTGATGCTCTTTGTACGAGAATAGTCCAACAAAATAGATCATGATCACCTCTCCTGGAGGACTGCATTCACCTGAGGATGCAGAGACACCACCACACCATCCAAAACCCAATAAAAGTACATTAGGAACATGGAGATAGTATTCTATAATAGGGAAAGGAGAAACATAAGGAGAGGAACCCAGAAGAAAGATGGTAGATCATACCTTATTTCAAAGATTGATTGATACTGCTCGGTTGCACCAAAACGGGGGGTGCACATGCAGCAGGAAGAAACTCCAGGGAAGACGCGATCCAAGACTACAAAACTGTGCATGACTCCTACAGGAAGGAAGGAAAGGTTCGAGCATCTCGAACCAGGTAATAAGGAGGAAGAACAATGGAGGAAGATATCTCATCCCTTTAGAATATTTAACGAAGCAGCGATTTAAGATACACTAGATTTTCCATTAAAAGAGGATCACATTAAACCACACAGTTTGAACAAGTGAAGGCATCCCAAGTATTAAGTAAATTAGTATAGGATTTATGGGCTTTAAATCATCCTTAAATCCCTTACAACAAGGCCTTGAGTGTGTTCTTCATCAAAGAAAATGTTAAACGGGTGAAACTAGGAAATCTGGAAAAACTGGAAATTTGACAAGGGAAATGAAACAGTTCTGGAAACATTGTAGACTCGCCATTATGGAAACATTGTAGACTCGTCATTCTGGAAACACTATAGACTCACCATTCTGGAAACATTGTAGACCTACCTTTATATGTATCACTGTTCTGGAAACACTGTAGACCTACCATTATGGAAACACTATAGACCTACCATTCTAGAAACACTGTAGACTCACCATTCTAGAAAAAATGTAGACCTACTGTTAGATGTCTCACTGTACTAGAAACACTATATACCTACCATTATGGAAACACTGTAGACCTAACATTCTGGAAACACTGTAGAACTACCGTTTTGGAAACATTATAGACCTACTGTTAGATGTCTCGCTGTTCTGGAAACACTATACACCTACTGTTCTGGAAACATTGTTCACGGAACTAGAAATTTAGCAAAGTGTTGGGGATGAGTCACCTTAACCTCCCAAAACACCTCAAACACTAGATTTCATCAAGGGAATTGACTAAATAGGTCCAGGCCATTACAATATCAATTATAAAAGCAATATCCATGTTTATGGTATCAAAACTAATAAAATATAACAACATGATTAACTTTCAAAGAAACTACATACTCAATCTTAAAATTAAAAATACGAGGCTTCAATGAGGTAGGTGGTCCGTATAATCAACTCCTAGTCTCACCTTAATTTTTAGGGGTGTGTTATGTAGTCATGTCATCTTTTTCATGTATTAACCTTATTTCAATTAAATGTTTTAAGGAAGCTTGATCCTAGTTTAAATTCCCCAATAATATGTTTTCAACCCTATAAAATGGAAATCCCAAGTGAAAAGCCTTATATATGGAGTTGACCTAAGGTTGTCTTAATAAAGTAGTTTAGCTTTCTAAGTATAGAAATGTGGGATTGTGATAATACGTATGATTTGACCTTTTTAAATGAGAAAAATTATGCTTTAATGACAAAAAGGGATTTGTGATATGAATTGATGATCATGAAATGGAATTTCACAATCATCAGTAATTGTGAATGGGATTGACCTTGGAATTTGAACCAAATGTAATGAGAAATGTTGAATGGAAAAATGATGTTTTGTGGGTTTTTTTGGTAAAAGAAATGATTTTGGGTATGTTTTTTCGAATGATGCCTTGTTATAAGGAAATTTTTTGTTTTGGAATGAAAATTCCCTTAGGGGAAATTTTGTTTTAAAGGTAATGAAAACACCCTTAGGGTGGTCTTTCTTTTAAAATCTAATGAAAGTGATTTTGGGGGTAATGTTTTTTTAAAAGGAAATAGAAATGACTTTGGGGGTGGTGGTGTTCTAAAATGAAATGGAAAGATCCATTTGGGATGGTCTTATTTTTAAAAGGAAATGGAAAATGCCAGGTGGGTCATTTTTATAAAGGGAAATGGGAAATGCCCTTGGGGGTGTTCTTTTGATTATGGATGAGAAAACTCACATAGGGTAGGTCTGTGTTTCCATTTGGATTATGTCACAAGCTAAGAAAACCCTAGCAGTGGAGGTACCTATTACTATTTGTCTTATTCCACAAGCTGAGAAAACTCTCATAGGGGAGATTTGTGAAATTTATTCTATATATCTAGGAGACTTAGGTCTGTTATTGGGAGGAATGGTCCATATTGTATGCTCAGAGACACCCCAGCGCTGGCCAAAGTAGGTATAGTTTATTGAGTTCATGGACCTAAGGATTGACAATGGTATGACTTACCTCAGGTATCTTCCTGAATCTAGTGCATCTATGGTTATTTATTTCTTCTGTATATTTTGTTTAAAATGTTAAACTATTTATCATAGCACCTCACATGCACTAGGTTTATCAGATTGGTTATATTTAGGGATGCCATTGGTGATGGTTTACTGAGTTTTACTCACACCCTACTCAGACCACCATGGCACTTGGGTACCGTAGAAAATTCTACTTGGTTGTAGGTCTAGGTTTGGGCAAGTCCCGATGCTTGATGGGTTGGATTGTTAAGATAGATCATGGGAGTTGGGACCATCCTGGGACTCAGGGTCGTTTGGTGTTTTTACTAGTTTTGTATTTTAGACTTTGAATTATGATGTACTTATGACCTATTGATGTTATATGACTACCTGACATGTTAGTATATATTTCATTCATTATAGAATGGTTATTTTTTATTATCAATCAGCACTAGCCTAGATTTGTTTCATTTGGATATGTATGATTGTCTTTTTTTTCACTATTACTTCACTCTGATATGTGGGTATAGTCTCTTCACTGCACCACCTTAGACTTGTACTGCTAGTCGGCAACCTATAGCTTATAGGGAGGCATGCTTAAGGTAAAGTAGAGAGCATTGGTCCGAGAACCACTTAATGGTCCAGTGCAGCGGGACGTTCCAACAACCACCATATTTCCAAGAATAAACATTATAGGCCAGTGTAGATAATTATTTCAAGTCAAGAATAGTCAATAAATCCCATTTTATTACCATCTTTAATTATAATTCAATTATACAAGGTGATCCCATGATATAAATACATCAAAAAGAAAGTTTTCAGGGAAAACAAATCACATTAGTAAGGTGGGTCATAACAACTGGTAAATATTCAACCATTCTTTGATTTAAGGGGTTCGGTTTTTACAGAATATTAAAGTTCACACCACACCTCATTCTCATAGATTCTTTATCACTTTATTCATCATATTCTTATTTAGTTATTCATGTCTTTATTTACCAAATAAGCAGCAACGATATCATATGAAATAACACATAAATATAGTTAAACCACATACGTAGTACTTCCCTTCCCATTTATTCATCTTTCAGTTATTTATATTCTTTAGGTTAATTCAGACTAAATACCCAAAGAACCAAAAGAATGATAATTCAATGATTTGCACAAATAAAGAGTCTTGAATCCTCTACCTTATGATAAGCTTCACAACTTGATGTATAAATAAAGACATAGAGAGAGACAAATGAGGGTATGAAAACCATAAGAAGGGGCTCAAGTAGATAAATGGGAAACCACTAGTCTCAAGAGGAAAAACTCGAGCTATCCAGGTTTGAGAGAAGAAAGAAGAACTCAAATGAGAGAATATTCTTGTTTTAAAATAACAGATAGGTAACTTTCTCTTATTTTCATTAAAAATCATTTAATTTTTCCCATTTTAATTCATTTTAGTTCAAACGTAGATTAATCCTCCACACAACCCATTTAAATCTTCTAAAATACAGACATGAATTAAGCAAGTCTGATAATTCATTCGCTTTCTTCATAACTAATATTAAAGCCTTGATTTTTAATTATTATTTTATTTTATATCATAAAAATGGTTTTTATGCTATAGAGGGGGAAATTTTGAAAAGGTAAATTCCCTTATGAAATCCTGGAATTTACCCTAACACAAATGGGTTTTGAAGGGTATATGAGGGTTTATAAGGGTTAAGGAAGGGTTGTAAAGATATTTTTAGGGTTTAAAGGGTTAAGGAAGGGTATAAAAAGGCTTTTGAGGGTTTAAATGGGTTTTTAAAAGATTAAGTGACCTTTATATGGGTTCAAAAATGATTCTTATGTGAGTTTGATTACCCTTATGTGAATCTATATTTACCTCTATGCAGCAGATCAAAACTAGGATTACTCTTAAGATAACTCAGAAGACTCTTAAATGAATCAAAATTTACTATTACATGATATTGGAATGACCAATATACGATATGGGAGGACATGTATCTAAACATTTGAATGAATTTGTCATGAGATAGGTGACCCTTTCACAAATAGGATTACCCTTACATGAAATCAGTTCACCCTTATGTGTGATTCAAATAAATCTTATGTACAGAAATGGTGTTTTTCCTAAGGGTGAAAAAAATAAAAAATAATGACCCTTACACAGCCAAAATCACCCTTACGTTGCTAGAATCTAAACTAAACTAAAAAATAGATTACTTTAAAAACTTATGTTTATTTCCAAAATTCTAAATTTACTTCTAAAATTGAAGAATCTCTTTAAAATTTTCTGATAAATTCCATATTTTCTAAAATTGATTTTAAAACTTCAAAATTACATTGAAATATTGAAAAACCCCATTTTAAAACAAAATTTAAAAAGAAAAAAACCTCCATAAAACTCATATTTACTAAAAACACCCTAAAACGCCCCAACACCCTAAGAGGACAAAGAGAAAGGGCTTGATGAAAATTCAAGCCTTCATATTAGATACCTCCAAAAAAATTCTCATCCTAGAGAATAAAAACCCAACCTAGAAGAAATTAACTAAAAACATAAACCAACACTCCCCCCAACAAATGCATCTCAATCAAGAACAAGTCATTTCTAACATTCTCTAGGGATAAGTTGAGTCACAGATCCAACTCACTTTCAATCAGTGAAGCTTGAAAAAAAACAAGGATTATTTTTTATGTAAACAAGGATTGAGCATTATCATCATCTCATTATTGTTTTAATTCATTAATTATATTCTCAGTGGGTTTTGGAAACCCATGAAACCAATTATAATAATGGTTATAGTAGCAATGAAAATCAATTAAATAGGAACAATACAGTGTTTCACTATACCAACCAATTTAGAAACCCATGGCTAACAAATAAACAAACATTGGTTAATATTTACACTAGAAAATTGTGGCACGTACTTTAGCATGCTCACATAGAAAATCATTTAGAGAATAAAAAATATTTTTTTTAAACATGTTATCTAAAATAACCAATTCATGCATAATAATAATTCATATAGTCATACAAGTAAAAAAATTATAACTCTACCATGCTTTTGATAAAACTATCTCATACTCACATTTAATTCCAACAAAATTTCTATTTTACCAATTAGGCTTTAACACATCAAATGAAAGTTCATATTAAGAGATGTTAGAGTATAAAAATATTAGCTTGAAACCCATGAATAAAACATTTCAAATAAGTCGTGTTTTCTTTAAAACTTATTATTTCCTCCAAAACCATTTTAATGAAAGACCTTTAAATCTTTCTATGAAACAAGGAAACAACAACAAAAAACCCTTGGTAAAATACTCTCAAATCATTTTTCAATAACACTTTAAAAATATACACAACTTTTAAAAAATATATTTTTTTATTGAGGTAAAGGTTTGACTAACAAAATACACTAACATCACAGATGATAGGATCTTGGGCTACTATAGGGGCTGTCATGTAGCTATATAGGGATATTTGTGTGTAGCTATATAGTGAATATTTTTCATTAACTTCCTAAGGCAGTTTAGTAATGTGTGTAAGGGATTAGCTGGTAGGTTTGTTAGGCGGTGGGTGGGGCTAATAAATGGGTAGTTATGCTATTAGGGGAGGGGGTATGGTTTTTTTCTTTGTAGTTCTACTGTGTATAAATTTGGGTTATTGTCTTGGGACATAGAGAAACATCTTGGAGGATTATCTTATTCCCTTATCTTCTTCTTCTTACCTTCTTCTTATGTAATTATTATACGAAGTGGCTATTTTCCTATAGAATCTTTCTAGTTTTTCTCTCTCTTGTTCTGCACCTTATAAATTGGTGCTTTCATTGAGAATTTTCTGGAGAGAAAAACTAGAAGAAAGTGGTTCTTGGTTGAAAGGAATCATAATAAGATGCTGCAATTATTGATCAGGAGAAAACTGGTAGGTGACGTTGCATTTTTTTTCCTACACAAATAGAGAGTAGAACAATATTAGTTGAAATAACAGTCTCAGAGTTGAATTCTGGTTTTCATCATTGGGATTCAGGACTGCAATGACTAGAGAACATGTTGCGGGAGATGAAGGCAGTAGTGGTGCAGCTCATTGAGCATCAAACAGAGGGGCAGCGAGTCACATCGGCGGGGCAACTGGTGCAGGAGCAGTTTGATTCTGTACCAGTATGACCAGTTGAGGAAAATTTTGAACATAGATCCAATCTTGATGAACATGTTGAAGTGAAAGAGGACATAGTTCTAATTGAGGTACACAAAATTGTTCCTCCTTGGACACTTTTGGGGAACGGTTCGTGTGTATTTTGTGTAAAGAATGGTGGAGCATGTATTCAAAGTGGAGCTGCTATAGGAATTTTTTGTAGGGGAGACAAAGTTATCGAATGAAGAAATACGAATACAGGATCAATAAGATTTTTAGGTTTGATATTGGATGTCTAATTCTATGAAACATATCACTATTGAAGCCATGCATAGGGTTTTCGAGGCAATGAAGGGAGGCAACACTGATGGTGTTGATGTAATCAGGCATGCTATGTTTGGCATAGATGAGGTGGGCAGTCAGTTATTCCAACATATTGAAAACATATTCAAGCCTAAAGACGACCCTAGGCAGAGTTCAAAGTGAGTTGAGGAGGTCTTTTCCAAGTTTGGAGGAAACCTTCTAGTAAATAGAGGAGCAATGCTACTGAAGCCACTGCCATAGCCTCCACCGTGGAAAATGTATTATTGAAAGGTTGTCCTATTTCCATTCCTAGAATTAAATCAAGTATTTTTCACCTTGAGGACAAGGTGAATCTTCAAGCGGGTGTAAATGATAGTATCTTAGGCTATTATAGGGGTCGGCGTGCAGCTGTACAGGGAATATTTTTCTTTAACGGCCATGAGGTAGTTTTGTAATGTGTGTAAGGGATTAGTCGGCATGTTTGTTAGGCAGTGAGTGGGGCTAATAAATGGGTAGTTATATTGTTAGGGGAGGGGGTACGATTTGTTTTTCTTTGTAGTTATGTTGTGTATAGAGTCGGTATACTGACTTGGGCCTCAGAGTAGCATCTCTAAGGATTATCTTCTTCCCTTATATTTTTCTTCTTCTTCTTACCTTCTTCTTATGTAATTCTTGTATTAAGTGGCTATTTTTTTATAGAAACTTTCCATTTTTTCTCTCGCTCTTATTCCGCACCCTATCAAATGAGAACAATAACATTTCATAGAAAGGCATATCATGCCATATACTAATATTCCCAACCAGATCACTCACACAACATCCCACATAGCCATGTCACCACTCCCCATCAAGCACATCATCATAACAGCTCTATCACATCACCTGCA
The DNA here is from genome assembly GCA_963277665.1 of Viscum album. Lineage (NCBI taxonomy): Eukaryota > Viridiplantae > Streptophyta > Magnoliopsida > Santalales > Viscaceae > Viscum > Viscum album. The sequence continues at coordinate 1,210,474,940 of OY728166.1, forward strand.
TCTCCTTGAACTCACAAAGAAAACAAATCCCAACAACTATCACCACTTAATCATCCCACAACACCCACAATACCATCTCTCCACACATAAGAAAATGTGGTATCCCAAACTCACTCATGCATTAGCCCATCTATCATTTCAACGACTTAACTGGTCATTCACCAACGGCAAATCAACAATCGAAACTTCTCATACTCACTAAGGAAACCAATCGAAGATCCACTTCCCAGCACATTCCAATACCTAAATCATCCACAACACCTTCCAATTAGGCCACACAGACATCCACATCAAACTCAACAAAAAAATGCAAAAAAAAACAACTTTTCAACAATATTTTTAAATTAATTAAGTGTGGCTAGTAATAATATCATCCCCAAATTTCAGATTTACAAACAACCACTTCCATTACCAACTTTAAATGATTAACCTTTTACAAAGGGTGGTTCAAAAAATTTAATCACAACAACAACATGTAATCACAAAAAAATGAAACATCATAGAAAATAATAATTTCATACTGATTTTAAACAAAAGTCATATAATTTCAGGGAAATTATTTTATTAAAGAAAAAACTTTATGTTAGCTTGTCTTTAGTATACCAATTCACTGTTCAGAAACTGGTTTTAGGAAAAACATATTAACATTTTAAGGCAATAAATCATGAATCAAGACATCATATGAACACTCAACTTCATCAAGTCACATTCCAAATAAATCATCATACTTTACATTTCAATCATAACATTTACATGTCTCCAAATTAAAATTAAAATTTGTACATGTTTTACGGTCATGAATAATGTTTTACATGATCAAATTAAACATTATCTAAACATCTTACTACCAATGAAACATGCTTCCATGTTATATTTAAACCGATATGATTTTACTTCCATATTTAGGTATGACATTCTCAACACACAACATTCTTGAAGAAGTGTGAATTAATCACTCGAATTAAAAGAGCACCAAGCTAACATGTGACATACATTCTAGCACACTTCCATTACAACTCACAAAAATGTTACTTTATCTTTAAACATTCTTCATGCCATAAGGAACAACTAGGATTTATTCATGGAAGTTTCCATATTCTAATGGGTTGTCATCAAGTATGCTTGTCATCTTTCAAAAATAAATGACTAAAATTCAATCTTGTAATAAATTACTAACACATGCATGTAACATATTGGGAGCATATGGTAACACGTGGCACACCATTTTTCATAGAAATTAAAAAAATTTCTAAGCATGGCCAAAAAAAAATCTTTTTTAGAAATTCAATCATTCCAACATGCTTGAAAAGAAAAAAAAACATTTATTTAAAACATGAAAATTCTTCCTCAAAACCCATGCATTTTAAACAATGCAATTTAACAAAACCATTTTTAAACTTAGAAAATCATTTAAATGAAAACCTTTTTTTATTGGTGTAGCTCGATCCATTTTGGATGATGTTTAGGCTGAATTTTTGTGGTCCATACTACGCACCAGGCCGCAACTTTCATGGGTTGAGCTTCATGATGTTTTCATTGGGGGTTGCAAGGGGAAACACACCCCTACTTTGGGGGTCCAGGGGCCTAAAGTCTCCATCCTAAAATTAGGGGCATTGTAACATCTCTGACCACTATAGAAAAGCTAATTGATCGACACTGACAGGGCACTCTAGCAGGTCGGAATTTGGAGTCAACAATACTATAGCTCCTTGGAATTCTAGCCACCAGCCACTATAGCACTTTTGACTTAGGTGGCTACCTTTCACTATAGAAATACATACTTTCAAACATCTTTCATTACTACACATCAGACTTTCTAAATGTTGGTGGAATAGTTTTTTTTCCTCTTTATTATCCCATTTAGAGCTAGGGTTTCAAGTGTTAGAAACTCTGATTATCTCCTTGTAATTGTACTCCCGACATATAGTGAAACTTCTACCTCTCTGTGGATGTAGGGATCATTTCCTAAACCACGTAAATCTCTGTGCCCAATTTCTTATTTCATTTTTCCCCTTTTACTCTTCTTTGAAATCATTTATTTCTGTAGTTGCAACTCTCGATGTTTCCGCATCAACTGTTATCATAGGTTGAGTTCAGATTTCTCAAAATGAACGATGGCTATGGAAGAAGGTAATGAGAAGATAGAACACTTCGATGGAACAAACTTCATCTACTGGAGGATGCAGATCGAAGACTATCTTTATCAAAAAAAAAGATGCATTTTCCGCTTTTGGGTTTAAAGACAATGAACATGGAGCAGTCAGAGTGGGAGATTCTGGATCGGCAGGTTCTGGGTTTTTTGCACCTTACGTTGTCCAAAAACGTGGAGTTCAACATCAGAGAGGATAATATGACGATTGTACTGATGCAAGCTCTATCGAATATGTACGAGAATACTTCTGTGGCAAACAAGGTGCACTTGATGCTACGATTGTTCAATTTGAAAATGGTTGAAGGAAGAATTTTTTCAGATCACATCAATGAATTCAACACCATCAAAAGTCAATTAACATCAGTGGATATTTTTCTTGGTGATGAGGTATGTGTTCTGGTTCTACTATCTTCATTACCTGATAGTTGGGAAGAAACTGTAATAGCTGTGAGCAGTTCTTCGGGAAATGCCAAGTAGGTTTTGAAGGATGTAGGGGACCTGGTCCTCAGTGAGGATATCCGAATAAGAGAATCAAGCAGATTCTCTAGTTCTGCTCTGAATGTTGAAGGAAGATGAATATATGCACAGAGATACAATCGTAGAGGATGATAAAAGTCAAGAGGAAAGAGCAGAGACAATGCAAAGGTGAATGGTCCTACCTGCTGGACTTGAGGGAAGAAAGGACATGTCAAGGAGTGTAGAGAAAAAAAAAAGGGACCTGAAACCAGTGAAACAGATATAAAGACTAAAGGAAATGATGATGTTTTTCTGCTGAGCATGGATAGCCCAATGGAGTCTTGGATTTTAGACACAAGGGCATCTTTCCATTCCACATCAGGGAAGGTTTTCCTGAACAATTTTGTTTTTGGAAATTTTGGTAAGGTATGTCTTGCTTATGATGAACCCTTACCAATTGTGGGTAAGGGTGATGAACAGATCAAGACCAACAGTGGGAGACTCCTGGTTCTGGAAAACCTGAGTTACATCCCTGGATTGAGAAGAAATCTTATTTCTATTAGACAGCTTGATGATGTAGGGTTGATTACTACATTCACTGGTGGTTCATAGAATATCACCAAAGGAGTTATGGTCATAGCTTGGGGAGAAAATATTGGTACCCTATGCAACATGACAGAAACTTGAATAGACATGGTTGCATCACTAAAAGCTTTCGGAGATTCACAATTGTGGCACTACATGCTAGGCCACATGAGTGAGAAGGGGATAAAGGTGCTGACAACAAAAGGACTGCTACCAGAGCTTAAGTAAGTGGATATTGGCCTATGTTAATATTGTATCTTCGGAAACCAGAAGGTGTCTTTTGTAAAAGGAGGAAAAACACCGAAGGTTGGAAATCTAGACCTGGTGCACACTAATTTTTGGGGGCCTGCACCAGTAATTTCCCTCGAAGGTTCACAATACTATGTGATATCTATTGATGACTCAAAAAAAAGGTATGGATTTAATTTTGAAAAAATAAATCTAACATGTTTAAGATGTTTCAAAGTGGAAGGTCATGGTGGAGAATGATTTAGGATCAAAGTTGAAATGTTTGAGGTCTGACAACAGTAGAGAGTATGGCAGTCAAGAGTTCAGGGAATTCTGTTCTGATAATGGAATTCGATGGGAGAAGACTATTCTAGGTACACCACAACAGAATGGTGTGACAGAGAGGATGAATAGGACATTGAATGAATGTTCCATAAGTATGAGGTACACTCGAGGTTACCCAAGACCTTCCGGGCTGATGCAGCAAGCATGATAGCATATCTCATTAATAGGAGCCCATCTATGCTAATGGAAAAATGTCTACCCAAGGATCTATGGTCTGGTCAGGTGGTAAGACTCACATTTACAAGTCTTTGGAAGTTTGGCATATATTCATGTTGATGTTAATGAAAGGGAAAAACTTGATGCTAATTCCAAAAGATGTTTCTTTATTGGCTATGGTGATGAGGAGTTTGGTTATCACTTTTGAGATAATCTCAAGAATATGGTCATCAAGAGCCAGAATGTGATGTTCAATGAAGGTTTCATATACAAGGATAATCATGTAGCTAAAGATGAAAATGGAAACAAATAATTGGAGTGAAACGAGAAAGTGGATCTTGAAGTTGTACCTGAGCATGAGACATAGGAACTGGTGGAACCTACTACTCCAATGGAGTTGAGGAGATCAACAAGAGTGATAAGGTCTATGCAGAGGTATTCGTCATCATTACACTATTTTTTATTGACTGACGGTGGAGAACCATAATATTTTGAAGAGTAAATACAGTTGAAGGAGTTGATCAAATGGGAGTTGGCCATAAAAGAAGAAATTTCTTCATTACATGACAACACACTTGGGAGTTGACACATCTGTCACAGGGGAAGAAAAATTTACAGAACAAATGGTTGTATTGAGTCAAGGAAAAATGTGATGGCAAGAGGAGTTTTAGGGCAAGGCTGGTGGGGAAAGGATTCCAATAGGAGGGAGTGGATTTCACTGAAATGTTCTCACTAGTAGTGAGGCTTACCACCATCCGTGTTATTCTCAGCATTGTGACATCAGAAGACCTATACCTTGAGCAGCTTGATTTCAAGACCACTTTCCTTCATGGATATTTGGAGGAGGAAATCTATATGCAACAGCCTAAGGGATATATTGAGTCTGGGAAAGAATACCAAGTGTGCAAACTCTAGAAGAGCTTATATGGATTGAAGCTGGCACCCAAGTAGTGGAACAAAAAGTTTGATGCATTATTGACTAAAAATTCATACAAATGATGTGGAATAGATCAATGTTGATGTATAAAATCCTTTGGTGATGAATATATTATATTGATTTTTTATGTGGATGACATGTTCATTGTAGGATCATGTATGCAGAAGATTGATGAGATGAAATGGCAATTGGATGAGGAGTTCAAAATGAAGGATCATGGAGAAGCTAATAAGATTTTGGGGGTGAAGATCAAGAAAGACCATGCATCTAGAACCTTAATGTTATCATAGGTTGACTACATTGGGAAGGTTTTGAGAATATTAAGTATACTAGATGCAAAGACAGTATTTATTCCCCTGGCAATCCATTTCAAACTATCAAAGGAGAAATCATTGAAGACGGAAGAAGATTTTGAGTGTATGGAAAAGGTTCCATATGCATCAGCTATTGGAAGCTTGATGTGTGTCATGATATGCACTCGACTTGACATCACCCATATAGTGTGAGTTGTGATTAGGTATATGGATAACCCTAGAAATCAACATTGGGAAGCTTTGATGTGGATACTGAGGTACTTGAAGGGCAGCAAGTAGGTATCTCTGTGCTTTGGGAAAGGAAATTAATTTCAAGGGTATGTGGATGTTGACCTTGGAGGTAACATCGATAGTAGGATGAGTACCACAAGTTTTGTATTTACCTATGGAGGAACTGAAGTAAGTTGGATATCACAATTGCAGAATGTGGTGAATTTATCCACCACAGAGGTATAATACATTTCTTTAACAAAACATGGTAATGAGATGGTTTGGATGAAGAAATTCTTGGATGAGTTGGGAAAAAACGAGAGAAGAATATATCGTACTGTAACAGTCAAAGTGTTATACATCTTGCAAAGAACCTGGTGTTTCATGCCTGAACAAAGCACATTCAGTTGAAGTGTCATTTCATTAGAAGTTTGGTAAAGTATGGATTGCTAACATTGCAGAAGATTTGTGGAACCAATAATCCGGCAAACATGTTGATGAAACTGATGGTAATATAGAAGTTGAGGCACTGTTGTGCCTCTGTTGGCCTGCACTGATGAACGAGGGGTGAGAAGAAAAATAAGAGAGGACATAATGGGAGCACAAATGAAAATAACTAGTATTTCATGAATCGTCATCTTAAAATTGAAGTTGTGAATGGAAATCATGTCGTTGATAAGTGGAGAAGAGGAAGAGCTTAGATGAAGTAAGTTTTCTTAGTCAGTGGCATCGAACCAGGGCAACGTAGTGGATCAATATCCAAGTGGGAGATTCGTTGGATTTGTGTATCCTGGTCTGTTTTGGGTGATGTTTGGGCCAAATGCTTGTAACTTGTACAACACACTAGGCCATAACCATTGCGGGTCGAGCTTCATTGTGAACTCGTGGGGGTTGCAGGGGAAACGTGCCCCAACTTCAAGGGTCCGGGGGCCTTTAGGCCCCGACCCAAAATTTGGGGGGACTGTAGCATCTCTGACCACTGTATCAGAGCTGACCGACCAACACCGACAGAGCATTGTAGCAAGTCGGACTTTGGAGTCAACAATATTGTAGCTCCTTGGACTTCCAACCACCATCCACTATAGCACTTTTGATTTGGGAGGCCACCTTTCAATGTAGTAGTGCAGACTTCTAGCCACCTTTCACAATTTCACAGTAGAGTTTCTGATGGTTGGTGGAATAGTGTTCCATCCTCCTTATTAACCCATTTTGGGCTAGGGTTTCAAGTGTTAGAAACTCTGATTCTCTCCGTGTAATTGTTCTCTCTATATATAGTGAAACTTCTACCTCTCCATGGATGTAGGGATCATTTCCCAAACCAAGTGAATCTATGTGCCCAAGTTCTTTTGTTTTTTCCCCTTTTACTCTTCTGTGAAATCGTTTCTTTTTGTCATTGCGAATCCTGATGTTTTCGCATCACTTTTCTTAGAAAATGTATTTCAGACTTTATCAAAGGAAAATCCTCCACTTATTTAAGAAAATTTATTTTCAGCATCCATGTCATCACACAAGCGAGTTAGGAAAGCATCCCTAAAGACCACTTCACTTGCTACTACACAAGAGGGAATGAGTTCTCATAATCAACATTCTTATATTTAAATCAATCTCTAGGAACATCTCCTTGCCAATTCAGATAAACTTCATTACCCAATATTCTAGCCAATTATTCTTAACACACATAATAGGGTATTAATAGTTCAACCATTACTGAATTAAAGCATTAACATGCTTTCACCATATTCCTTTTTATTCAACTAATACAGCCTTATCATGCTCTGTCAAATCAATGTCAAAATGGATAACTTCAAGACTAGAAATTTCATATTAATATATGACATGCTTTATAAGATATAAAGTTAAAGAAACCAATATTATCCAATTCAAAGGTCCTTGGGGTGACTTAACATATCAGCGATTATCAAGGATGCAACAAGGTAAACACTCAAAAGTTCAAAAAAACATGAAATTGGTATAACATTATCAACATTTTCATTTCCACTTGCTCCAAGTGAATGAAATTACTTCTTAAAGTTCCAAGTTAACGCAATATTATATTCCTTCAAACAATATAGGTGCACACACCCGCATAAACAAAATATCTGCAAACATAAAAATCACTAGAGACTAAATTTACCCTCAACATGGAAGAGGACCGCTCAGAAGACATCCTAAATAATCAAAAGAATGGTAAAAGGAACTCTAGAAATCCCCTTACATATACCTAAATCCTTAACATACATCACCAATGCAAAACAAATTCCTAATCCTGATAATATGGAGTTCATTTAATTAGGTTTATTTAATTCAAGAAACCACCTCATTCAATCATAAGCATGTTGGATTGGTGTAGCCTGATCCGTTCCGAATGATGATTGGGTTGAATGATTTTGGCTCATACTGTGCACCAAGTCGCAACTCCACAGGTCAAGCTCTGTAGTGAGCTCGTTGGGGGTTGCAGGGGGCAACACACCCCTACTCCGGGGGTCTGAGAGCCAAAGGTCCCCGATCCAAATTTGAGGTAGTTTAACAACTTTGAAATTGTAGTAGAGTTAACCGACCAACACCAATAAGGCACTGTAGCAGTGCGGACTTTTGACCTGATTACTATAGCAGGTTGGACATTGGAGCCAACAATATTGTAGCGACGTGGACTTCTGGTCATCGAACACTGTAGCACTTTAGACTTGGGTGGTCGTGGCACTATAGCGATGCGGACGTCCATCCACCTTTCACTATAGCAGAGTGGAATTTCTGTGTAGTTGATGAAATAGTGTTTCATCCTACTTATTAGCTCATTTCAAGATAGGGTTTCTATATGTGAGAACTCTGAAAGACTCACTATAATTTGTGCTCCTGACTATAGTTAAATGTTGTCTCTCTGTGGACATAGGGATCATTTCCTAAACCATGTAAATCTCTGTTTCCAAGATCTTCTTCTTCTTCTTTTGTTTTTCCCCTTTACTCTTCTCTGAATCATTTTTTCGTTTCATTACTCCTGATGTTTTTGCAACAAAGCGCAAACAAGTATGATGTATATATTTTTCCTAGATCTCTACACCGCAATCAAAACCACCTCACTTAGTATGTTTGGAAAGCTTGAGTTCCTTATATCAAATCAAAGGGGGCTATAAAATCATGTGTCCAAGCTAGACTCCCTTGCTTACAACTCATACTAAGTTCAGATGATATTTTTTCCCTACCAATCCATTCAAAATGCACCAATGCCTAACTCTAGACTCCTTCCTTTAATATCACTGTATCACCCCCCCCCGGTCGACAAAGGACTAGTCTATGAAACCCGTACCCAAAAGGTCATGGGTTGGCAGCTAGCACTGAGGGTATAAAACACACAATGAGAGACATTACCTTTAATATATGAAGTTAAGGACAACAGATAAGATGAGAACTGCCAATCAACACCACATCATATAAAATAAATCAAGATCCCGTGAAAATATAATCCCACAATTCATGAAATGAAAATACAATCAGTTTCCCAAAATAAAGTACCAAAAGACTCCTAAGCAGCAACACCAACATCAACTCTCCACTCCAAGTTATTATGATCTATCTCGATTACTTAAGCCCTCTTAATCACCTAAAAATAGTTTTATAAATATATAGGGATGATCATAACATGTATATTTGGTAGGATCCTCCTCAATACCTCTCATACAAATGTGGGAAGAAAATATTAATACTTCAGTGAACAAGTAGTAGAACTAACAAGAACATACAAGGTCAACTCCCCATTTTCAGCCCCATGAAGGCTCATTCACTAAGTATTGTACACAATGTAAGAATATAATATCATCGTAGGTGCCTCGCAACCACTTCCCGACTAGTTTTCCGCTCACATTCCCCAACATCAAACATCATGTGCTCAGATCCCTTATGTATCATCATCTCATTATAATGGGCAAGCACAACTCTAGGCTTGTGTCCATCATCCCACCCACACATTACAACCTCATTGCATCTACATCCATCACATCATAGGTATAGGGTAGTAGGGTATCGTGAACATGAATGACATCAACCTTGTGCCCTCCTCCTACCATGCACAACCCCCACTAATAACATCACCACCAGATATCGCCACAATTATTGAAGAGAGATCGAGGAAAATGGGGTAGCCATCTATTCATCCTCAACAACCTAGATATTGGGGAAAACATCCAGAATCCAAAGCATTTGGGCATCAATAAGGTTATCCAACTCAAGTAGGGTGTGTATAGAAATTGTAAGAAAATACAAGGATAGATACTCACACACATATCTCAATCTAGGGGTGCACACAAATAGTCCTATAACAACTCATCTATTTAAAAATTTCATGACCACTACCCATCAACAACCACAACTACCTCTACAACACAACCAACCATATACCACATGAAAACATGCAACTAACCGGCCATAGCTTCTCATTTAAACATTCACCCAACCAAGTCCAGATTCATAATTATCTTTCTACATCATGTTTTTTTGTCTTTTATTATCCATATTTAATGAAAACCCATTCATAACCAACACCTGCACTGTTTCAATTCTATTCCTCCATTTATTCGAGTTCAATTCATTAATATTTACCACATCATTAGTTCTAGTCCAACAGTCCCATTTTGTGTTCATTATTAATTCATTTTATCCAATACCATCAAGCGTTGCTAATAAAGCCCCACATCGCACAACCAATACCTCATGAATTCTCAATCAAACCACACAACAAGCCACATGCTATTACCATCCACTTTGTATTCACCACCCCATATCACATCATTTGGAACTACAATGCATACCATACCAATCAAGCACAACCACTGACCCCTTCCTTTCTCAACCAACCACATTACCACTGCCACAACATTCCTAGCCACTCATGCACCACATATCACAGTCACACTTGCACAACAAAAACCACTATCTTTCCAGGAATAAACAATATAAGATAGTGTAGACAATTATTTCAAGTCTAGAATAATCATCCAATCTCCTTTTTATTACCAGCTTTAATTATCATTCAATTATTTGAGGTGATTCTAGCATATAAACACATCAACAAATAATTTTTCATGGCAAAAAAATCACAGCAATAAAGGGGCTCATAACAACAGGAAAACATGCAACCAATCTTTGATTTAAAGGGTTTGGTTTTCAATTAGTATTAAATTTCACACCACACCTCATTCTCATAGATTCTATATCACTTCGTTCATCATATTCTTCTTTAGTTATTCATGTATTTATTTACCAAATAAGTTGTAATAGTATCATCACATAAAATAACAAGGAAATATAGTTAAAACGCATACGCAACACTTCCCTTTCCATTTATCTATATTCATATTATTTATCTTCTTTGGGTTAATTCATACTTAATACCCAAAGAACCAAAATGATGATAATCTCACAATTTTCTCAAACAAAAAAAGAATCTTGAATCCCCTACCTCATAAGTTTCACGACTTTCTTCACAAATAGATATAAGGGGGGGAGAGAGAGAGACGAATGAAGTTCTGATGACTGTGAGAAGGGGCTCGAGTAGATCATTGGGGCTCCACTTGTCTCGAGAGGCAGGACTCCATCCAGGTTTGAGAGAAGAAAGAAGAAGTCGAACGAGGGAAGATTCGGGTTTTAAAACAACAGATAGGTGATGTTCTCATATTTTCATTAAAGCATGGACAATTCTTCCTACATTTATTTCATTTTAATTCAAACATAGATTAATCCTTTGCATGAGCTATTTAAATCTTCTAAAATCTAAAAATGAATTAAGCAACTAAAATAATCAATTAACTTTATTTGTAACTGGTATTGAATCCTTTTTTTTAAATTATTATTTCCTTTCATTTCATAAAAACTATTTTCACATTATACAGGAGGAAATTTTGAAAAAGGAAAGCCTTATACAAGCCTAGAAAAGACCCTGGCACAAGTCAATTTACCCTAAAGTGAGATGAGGTGGCCTTTAAATAGGTTCAGAACTGACCCTTACACAAGTCTGATTACCCTTACGAGAATTAGAATTTGCCTTTAGGTAGTGGATCAAAACTGGGATTACCCTTACGCGAACTCAGAAGACCCTTACATGAATCAGGATTTACCTTTACGTGAGATTGGAATGACCTATAGGTAGGATAAAAGGACCCATGCATGAACTTCCGAATGACTCTAAGATGGGATGGGTGACCCTTTTACGGATAGGATTTACCTTGTGAAATTGGATCACCCTTATGCAAGATTCAAGCGGCCCATACATACAGGAAGGGTGTTCTACATAGGTACGCAAAATGAAAAATAATGACCCTTACGTAGCCAAAGTCACCCTTACGTAGAGAGAAGCTAAACTAAACTAAAAATATATATTTCTTTAAAAACTTCATTTTATTTCCAAAATTATGAATTTACTTCAAAAATTGCAGAATCCCTTAAAAATTTCTAAATAATTCCCATATTTTCCAAAATCACTTTTAAAACTTCAAAATTACATTTAAAAATTGTAAAACCATTTTAAAACAACATTTAAAATGACAAAGTCTCTCTAAACCTCCTAAATCACTAAAAACCACCCCAGAATACCCCCAACGCCCTAAGAGAACAAAGGGAAAGGGCTTAGGGAAAATTTGATTCTTCACAATAGATATCAATTTTTATTATGAGATGATGGTCATATAAATCATCACAAAAATTCAAATGGTTTTGTTATTTATGTCTACATTGAGGGTGTCAAAACGTTTATATAATTTATAACATCAAATTTAGAATTTGTTTTAGAATGGATAATTAAGTGACAGTGCAAGAAATGGTGTCTCAGAAGATCTGAAACATTTGATAATGTTGGGATTCAACTATTTTATTTTAGTTTTTAGAAAGATTGTGCCTTTTGGTATTAACATGATAAACACAATTCAGTAAAAGATAAATTTTTTGGTTCTAAATCCATCACAATTTAAAAATATAGCACATGAGATTTTCGGTCCATCTTTTCAGGAAATGGAAACTCGTAATGATAATTCAAATCTTGAATTAAAACCATCTTGATTTTATAATTTGTTAAAATCTACTGAGGTGGTCTTATATCTCGGATGCAGGATAAGTAAATTTAAAGTTACAAAATTTATGGCTATTAAACTAGATTTTAGAAAGTTAAATAGTTTGTTTCGATCAAATATTTTCTTTAGTTGTATCAATGTTGTTTGGGGAAAATACACTCCCTACAAACTTCTATGGTAGTAAGAATTTGATCCACAATTTGAGTCTTAATTATCATAAGATTTGTGCATGTTTAAATGACTGCATCTTATATTATGATGAATATGAGTCATTAGTTAATTTTCCAACACATTGACAATCGAGATACAAAGATGTGTAACTAGGAAAGTCCATATTTGTTCATGTCAAATAGTTAGGATATTTTCCAATTAAACCTAGATTTCCACATTTATTTATACCTTGCAACACAATCACATTGACGACATAACATATATCCAATATTTTTGTCAATAAAAGCTTAAATCATCCTTTTGATGGTGATTCATGAAAATACTTTGAACAGGTTCATCCGCCTTTTGCTTCAGAACCTCATAATGTATGGTTGGTCTTTCTACTGATAGTTTATGTCCATTTTTTGCTTACGATAGTCAATATTCTTATTATTCAATTTTCATTACTACTTACAACTTACCTTCTTAAATGTTGATGAAGGAGACATATATCTATTTTACGTTACTAATTCTAAGAAATCCAAAGAAGAATATCAATGTTTATTTGAATTCACTGATTGATAAGTTAAATTTATTATGGAGTGATAGTGTAACTATATATGATATAGTTACAAAACAAAACTCTACACTAAAATTTTCATTGCTGTAGATAATCAGTGACTTTCCAGCATATGATATGATATCTAGATAGAATACACATGGTCCAAAATCTTGTTCATATTTCATGGGTGACATAAAAGATTTTATGGTCATTAATGGAAGGAAACCGTGTGTTTTTACTGTCATCGAGGATTTCTTCCTACAGATCATCATTTCCAAAGAAATAGAAATAATTTAACAAAAGGTAGAATTGAAAGAGATGGACCTCTAGTAGTGTTATCTGGTATTCATGTAAAATCTAGCATATCTTCATTACCTCCTATTACTTTTGGATCAAATATAAATCAAAAAGAAATAGGTGGCTTTGGGAGATATCGTAATTGGATAAAGCGGGGTGTTTTTTGGGAACTGTCATATTAGTCTGATTTATTGATATGTATTATTGATCTATCACATGTTAGATGTAATGTTTATTGGGAAGAATTGTTCTGATAACATATTTTATAGTGTGTTGGACACACCTAACAAGACCAGGGATACTATAAAAGTATGGTTAGATCTTGTCTCAATTTGCAAGTGTCTCAATCTTAATTCATTTGAAAATGACATCACAAACTTTAATGAAGTCAAAATAAAATTATGGAATTACTAAAGAAAGTCATTTATTATTCTATCAGTGGATTGTAGATTTGATATTACCAGATGGTTATATGTCTAATTCATCACGTTGTACCAGAAATGGTCATATTACCGAGTTAAAAAGTCATGATCGTCATGTCATAATGGAAAGATTATTGCTCATTGGTCTTAGAGGGTTGTTGAATTCTTTGAACTGGGATGTGTTGACCGAAATATCAGATTTTTTCTAAAATAATTATGCAGAAACAGACTATGATTCACTGAGTACGCTATAAAAATATGTTCTAATTTTTTGTAAATTGGAAAAAACATTTTTGACGGTCTTCTTTCATTTAATGAAACGTTTAATAGTGCATTTATTGTGTGAAGAAAAATGTGTAGGATAGGTTGAAAGACCCCGAAACACTCTGAGAGGGGAGGGGTGAATCAGGGTGTCAAATTTTTCTTCAAAAATGATGGATCTTTTTCTCACGTTGGTAGGAACTTGTTAAACTTGTCTGATAAGAAAGAATAGTAAAAAAATAATCACATGAAAAAATTCAGCACAATAATTTTTACTTGGTTCACCACTAAGGGCTAGTCCAAGGATCATACGCCGAAAGTGTGCCGGTCATAACTAAATCCACAAATCTTCAATAGTTGTGAAGTACGAGAGATTAGACACAGTCACTATGTGTCAGACACACTGTCTTTACAATATTTTAGGGATAGCTCACCGTGTCCCTCGAAACACTTCCGACGACTCCCCCTAGCTCACTGTCTTGGGAGAGATCCACACAGAGTTTATGGAATTGTAGGTCCCTTCATTTTCATTAAATCATGCATCCTTAACTATAGATAGATGCTCTGTTGAAGTCATGATTTTACCCGTAGATGTAATCCACTTTTCCATGCACTAATAGTTTGTGAACTATTCCTCCGCAAACTGACCTGCTTCCTCTACGAACTGCGCTGCACCGCATAGCATGTGTGCTTCACGGACCACCTCTCCTCCGAGGACTGCCTTTGCTTCCACATATTGTATCTACTTTGTAGACCACTTCTTCCTCCGCTGACTGAACCTTCTTCCACAAACCGTCCTTACTTCCGTGAACCGTCTTCCTTTTGTGGGCCTCTACTACTTCCGCAGACTGTTTTCCTTTGCGGGCTTCAGTGCCCTACAAAACCCCTCCCACGGACTATCTCCACAGATCACTTATCCTTTCACGGAATCCTCCTCGCGAACCTCTTCTCCTTCGCAGGGTTGTCTTCCCGCGAACCACTTTGGACTTCACCGAATTCCTCCCAAATTTCTAATCAAAATCGCTCTTTTTAATGAAGGGATTGGTGATCCTTATATAGGAAAATAGATCCGAAAATCTCGCTAATCTAATTTCCCCAAAGTTTCGATGTAGTACAGCATTCACCACATATCATGCTCCTATCACGAACTAAACCCTTTGCAACTCCACAAATCTATGCCTCCTTTCTACGAATGAAAATCCACCCCACAAACTTCAAACATCCCACGAACCATTTTTGTCCCGCAAACCGTTTCCATTATGAAGTCTTTGTACCATGCTTCGCGGTCCGCATAGCACTATTATGAAGAAATCCCATTCTGTGTACACCCTTTTCGGTCTATGAACTATGCTTCACAGTCTACGTACTGTTCACTCCTATGTGTAAATCCTTTTTCAAAAAAAAACTCTCGATTTTGAGGCCCAAAAATTTGGCAAATACTAAGAAACAACGTCACCATCAACACTATTCTCGGTCTGTACTGTAAGAAAACTTATCTTGAAAACTCCTTCATCAACCCATTGTGGATTGACAAAAAACACAAACCAAACTCCATCACCATCAAAGAACAATCTTGGATCCAACAATCTCCATCTTTGGGGTTGTTGGTGATCTGTAGATAAATTCAATAAGGCATGTTACTATCAAAACCTAATATGCAAGAAATAACTCAACAAACACTCTAAGTCTACGTGAGCAATGCTCAGTGTAGAAAACAAGAGGGGAAGCATGAATTGGGTTCTCATTTCTTTTTGTGTCTCTGATCATGTCACAGAACCATTGCATTCTCAGAACTTAAATTTTTCATTCTGCATTCTCCATTCTCCTACAACCAGTGCAACCACAAAACTATTGAATTTCTTCATTATCCCCCTTTGGAAATAAACCCAAAGAACTGGTATTTGTTCATTATAGATCTTAAAACACACTCCCCCTAGATCGTATATCCCCTATAAACTTGCATCACTTCCATAAACAGTTAAAAACAGTTAACATAAACAGGGAGAGGGGATCACTCGTGACCTCCTCATGCATTGGGAGGTGGTTAAAGACTGAGATTCAACTGATGATTCTCAAACACATGTGCTGATAATGGCTTGGTCAGTATGTCGTCCACGTGATCATCAGTTCCAACATGATCCATTTTAATCATTCCTTGTTCATCATTTTCCTTGATAAAGTGATGTCTGATTTCAATGTGTTTCGTACGAGAATGTTGAACAGGATTATTATTAAGATCCATTGTGCTCTTGTTATCACAGTGAATTACCATAGGTTGTTTTACCTCATCACTAATATCATTCGGTTGTTGCTTCATCCAAAGTAGTTGTGCGCAAGCCTTTGTAGCAGAGATATACTCAGCTTCAGTAGTACTGAGAGAAGTTCTTTCTTATTTCTTACTCAACTATCCCACACATTTCTTTCCAATAAATAATGATCCACCACTTATGGACTTTCTATCCACCACATCTCCATCCCAGTTAGCATCAGAAAATGTCGAAAGTTCATTATCTCTTTCTTTAGCAAAGTATAATCCATGATTGTGAGTCCCTTAAATGTACCTCATGATTAGTTTAACTGTCATCATATGTTCTTCCT
This sequence comes from Viscum album, assembly GCA_963277665.1. Taxonomy (NCBI): domain Eukaryota; kingdom Viridiplantae; phylum Streptophyta; class Magnoliopsida; order Santalales; family Viscaceae; genus Viscum; species Viscum album. The sequence goes on from OY728166.1 coordinate 1,210,491,668, forward strand.
TAAGATTACTTTAAAATAGGGATGCTAAGAATTTTGCAAAGATAATATCTGGTTGTGTTTCAGTTAAGCACAGTAAGCTTCTGATGATTCTCCTATACATGGTGGGATCTAGAGAAGTCGCATCCTCATGCTTTCTAAGTTTAGTTCCAACCGCAATTGGAGTCGACATTGGTTTGGAGTCATGCATATTGAATTTCTTCAGCATCTCTCTTGCATACTTTTCCTAAGAAATAAAAGTGTAGTCTTTTCTCTGAATCACTTGCAGCCCCAAGAAATATGTGAGTTCACCAATCATAGACATTTCAATTTCTGATTTCATGTGATAGGAAAATTCATCCATTGATTCATGCCTACTTCCACCAAATACAATATCATCTACATACACCAGTAACATGAACTGATAATTTTGAGAATTCTTCACAAAGATATTGTGATCCACTCCTCTTTTAAATTCGAGCTTCTTTATATAAGAATCCAACCGAGAGTACCCTGCTCATGGCGCCTATTTCAGACCATAAAGTGTCTTCTTTAATCTGCAAACCTTCATTTCATCATTACCAAGAAGAAAACTCATAGGTTGTTCAATGTAGACATCTTCTTCAAGAACACCATTTAAGAAAACTATTTTGACATCCATATGATACACTTTGTATCCTATTTGAATTTTCATAGAAAGAAAAATTCTGATTGACTCCAGTCTAGCCATCAGAGTGAATGTTTCTTCAACATCAACACCTTGAATCTGTTAGTAGCCTTTACACACCAATCGCGCCTTATTTCTAATCACATTTCCATACTCATCAAATTTATTTTTAAAAATCCACTTCGTACCAATCACATTGTGATTTTTGGATCTCTTAACTAGATCTCATGTTTGGTTTTTGTCGATCTGATCCAACTCTTCATTCATGGCTTTAACCAATGATTCATCCTTTGTAGATTCTTCAAATGAGGATGGTTCCACAATTGATAGGAAGGTATATTAAGTATTATTCCCCATTCTCCTTGTCCGTGTGGGTGCATTCCAATCTCCAATGATGTTGGATTGATCAATTTCTACTCTTCGATTTCTCCTGTGAGGTTCAGAATAATTTTCTTCAGTCATGGTTTCCTCTTCTGATTCTTCTTCTGAATCAAAATTGTTTTGTGACCTCTGAATGTTTTTCACTCCTTCCTCTACTTCTGAATTTGAATCTGTTTCATGTCCACTATTTTCTACATCTTCAATCACATCAGCATAAGATCCCCTCAATGTATTTTTGGTCTTATCTTCAACAATCTTAACATCGCTACTTTCCACAATTCATCAAAGGCGGTCATTGAAACATTTGTAGGTTTTGTAATTTATTGAATATCCAAAGAATATTCCTTCGTCTACACAATCGCCATACTTCCCTTGATTTACTTCTTTATTTCGAATGAAACATTTACTTCTAAAAACATGAAATACTTCAAAGAGGGCTTCCTTCCATGCCACAACTCATATGGTGTCTTGGTTTCTCTCATATAAATCTATATTCAATTTTGAGTATACACTATAGATTGAACGGCCTCTTTCCAGTAATGGGGAGGGATACGACTCTCAATTAGCATAGTTTTGTCCATATTGTTCACCTATCGATTCTTATGCTCAATAAATCTATTTTGTTGTGGGGTTCTCACAGCAACCACCTCATGTTGTATTCCATGTTTCTCCAAGTAATTTTCAAACTCAATGGATGTGTATTCCCCTCCATTGTTAGATCGTAGAACTTTGATTGTCCGTCCAGTATCATTCTCAACTATTCGGCGATACGTTTTCATGTAATCAATAACTTTTTTTTTCTATGTATAACCATCACACAAGTCATTCTACAATAGTCATCAATGAAAAGGACAAAGTACCTACCTCCACATGTTCCGGCAACATTTATCGGACCACATACATCTGTAAAGATCTTGTTCCCATGTTGATAGAAACTTGTTAAACCTGTCTGATGAGAAAGAGAAGTAAACAAACAATCACATGTAAAGATTCAACATAGCAATTTTTACTTGGTTCGCCACTAAGGGCTAGTCCAAGGAGCATACGCCGACAGTGTGTTGGTCATACCTAAATCCACTAATTTTCACTGGTTGTGGAGTACAAGAGATTAGACACAGTCACTCCGTATCAAACACACTGCCTTTATAATATTTTAGGGATAGCTCACTGCGTCCCTCAAAAAACTTCTGACGACTCCCCCTATCTCACTGCCTTGAGAGAGATCCGCACGCAGTTTATGGACTTGTAGATCCCTCCATTTTCATTAAATCACGCATCCTCAACTGTAGATAAATTCTTAGTTGAAGTCCCACTTTTACCCGTAGATGTAATCCACTTTTCTGCGAACTGACCTGCTTCCTATGCGAACTACATTGCACTACATAGCATGTGTGCTTCGCGGACCACCTCTCCTCCGTGGACTGCCTCTGCTTCCATGTATTGTATCTCCTTCGCAGACCACTTCTTCCTCTACGGATCGAACCTTCTTCTGTGAACCATCCCTGCTTCCACAAATCGTCCTCCATTTGCGGGCATCTGCTACTTCCGTAGATCGTTTTCCTTTGTGGGATACAGTTCCCTAAAAAACCCCTCCTCCGAACTGTCTTTGTGGATCACTTCTCCTTTCACAGAATCCTCCTTGCGAACCTCTTCTCCTTCGCAGGGTTGTCTTCTCATGAACTACTTTGGATTTCACTAAATTCTTCCCATATTTCTAATCAAAATAGCTCTTTTTAATGAAGGGATTAGTGATCCTTATATAGGAAAATAGATCTGAAAATCTCAATAATCCGATTTCCCCAAAGTTTCAATGTGGTACAGCCTTCACCGCGTATCATGCTACTATTGCGAACTAAAACCTTTGTGGCTCCAAAAATATTCACCTCCTTTCCACGAAAGACAAGCCATCCCGCAAAACGTTTGCCTAACATGAACTACGAACGTCCTGAAAACCATTTTTGTCCCGCAAACCGTTTCCCCTACACGGTCTGTGTACCGTGCTTCGCGGTCCACATAGTGCTTCTATGCGGAAATATCATTCCGCTTACTCTCTTTGTAGTTCACGAACTATGCTTTGCGGTCTGCATATTGTTCACTCCTATGTGGAAATCCTTCTTTTTCCAAAAACAAACTCCCAATTTTGAGGCCCAAAAATTTGTCAAACATAGGGAAACATCGCTTTCATCAACATTATTGTCGGCATGTACTATAAGAACGATTGTTTTTCAAACCTCTTCATCAACCCATTATGGATTTAAAACAAACACAAACCAAACTCCATTACTATCAAAGAACAACCTTGGGTCCAACATGGGTACAGTTCCGGTGGATGTACCCATACTATAGATGCATGTAAAAAATTGAAGAAGGTACGTAATAAAGTAGCAGTTGAAGGGTAATTTGAAAAGGTGTACTGGAAGGAAGAAATTTCAAATTTCTACTCTAATTATTTTCAATCTGAATACCATTAAAATATAATCGAATGGGTCATAGTGCATGAAATGTTGATGATTCCACAAACCATTGATCATCAGTATTTAATTATCTTAAGCTTTGTTTTGGTGTTGATCATGAATGATAACTTTCATATGAAAAACGAAAAGCTCATACATATGATGGTAGGTACGTTGGGTAGGTTGGGGTTGTTAATGAGTGTGGGGCGTGGGGGTAACTATGTAAGGGTATGGAATGTCAATGAGTGTGGGGCATGGGGGTGACTGTGTAAGGGTAGAGAATATTGTTAAGGGGCAATGTTGACTTTTACTTTTGTACTAGTTTAATGTGCTGGAAGGGTTGTAGTGTTGACAGGGTTGGTAGGGTATATTAATATGGGATGCAGGTTATAGGTTGGGGATACTTCTGATATTTTAGTTTTGAAAGAGTTGGAGTAGAGTTCGGGGAGAGGTGGACGCTCTCTAGTTTCTTCCTCACACAGCAAGAAGACTGATCAAAGAGGTGGTCTCTCCCGATCAACCATTATTGTACATTTATCTCTTATCTCTAATACTATAATCACTGTCTTTGTCGTGTGTTGTTGAAATACAAATCAATTTGATTATTCTTCCTTCTATGGAAAGTCTCTTGCGAAACCTATTGTTAGCCAATATGCTAAGAATTTAGTGGTCTCATTGAGAGACAAAGGCTGAAAACGTGAACCTGCAGATCACCTTGGTTTGAACTCAAGTCTGTGGGTTGTGATTGTTGGTTTAAAAAAACGCCAACACTGGAGAACGATCGTTTCTAGTCGAATGAAGAGGGAAGAAATACACAACTAGTGAACTACTTTGGAAGTTGTTTGTGAGTGGCCGATCAAGGATAGAGACAACTATGAGACCTTAGTTTGCATTTTGGCAACACCAGCATAGTCACGGCGCAATTACAGCTATAAAATCTAGCACTATAGGACAATCAAAGGCGGTAAGACTCCACTATAGGTACAACATGGTGAAATTTCCATGTGTTGTTCTCTCTCTCTACCAAATTTTCTTCTGTGCGATCGGCTGGGATCACGTCTGGTTCTAGTGACTCATTTTTCTGCTAGCAATACAATCATGGAGGGACCGATCAAAGGTCGATGATCATTGTGAGTGGAAGATATGTTATCAGAGTTTCAGATGTTGAGGGAAGAGTTCGATAATATAAATTTTGAGTACATGAGGTAGCTGCACGAGGTAGGGGATAATCTGTAGAAGTGTTTGAACGTGCTGTAGATCTCGAGATGCAGTAATGATTCGGTAGTTTTTCCAAGACAAAAAGAAGGCAAGGAACAAAATGATTCTAGTGTTTCATGCTCTGAAGAAGAAATTTCAGGTTCTGTTTCTAGCATTGGGGAGCAGGGAAGGGTTGTTTTGGAGGAACAATATGTCCCTGGACCGCAATCGATTCCACTTGATAGAGAAGTGTCAATTCAGAACGTGTCACCAACTACACTTGATTGCTATGGATTGGAGAACTTTTTCATGCCTTTTTCTCTTGATGGTCGAGCCATACGAACATTGTGTATGGAGTTTGAGCCTGGGAATAAGTCATCACTAGAGTTCAAACCATGTGTTGAATATTCAAGAATCTTTGGTGCTAGAGTTCAAGAAAGGGGAGATGATTCGAAGGCTGGGTATGGAGTTGCTCGAGGGAAACCTTTTCTATCAATGGTGAATATTCCTGCGGTGTGCCTAAGGAGTTTTCAGATGGGTTTTGTTCCTTGGCCAGTAGTTGCATCTCACGACCCGTCCTAGAGGGGCCCCGTGACTACTCTAAGCTTGCCTCTAATAGGCCAGGGTTTGGTGACTAGCACCAAGTAGGCATATCCCACAAATGGGAGGCATTTTCCTAAGTACATGTACACACACACACACATCTCCAAGCCCAAAATGATGAAAAGTTAAAACACTAAGTAAACAAATGCATGCATACCACTATATCCCAACCAACAGAGTACGATAGGAAAGTAAAGTGCAGTAAAGTACAAATGGGCCAGAATACAAACCCACCAAAAAGAAAGAGTCTATAGCACAAGGTCCTGAAGCTCGTTCGCAGAAAACCCTACCTGAAGGGTAGGTACAAAAACAATTGTCTGAAGCCGCAGGATCACACCTCAACTGGTTGGTCTCGCTCTAAGAACCACCTGGTCCTAGTCCACCTAGGACTCCGTCAAAGCGTTTATAGTCTACATAAGACACGACACGTGCGGGGCAAGTCCCATGCAGGAATGAGTAAAACAATACTAAGTAGGACACCACAAAACACAAGGTCTCATCCACTTCCAGCTACATGGTTCCACTCATAGCACGCTCATTCAGGGAGATCTCACTCCTCGAGCTATCTAATAGTAAGCATATAGAACAGGTCTACCAAAAGTACCCAAGAGAACATTAGGGTCTCAACAAGTTACGTAGTTTCCCTGAGACATCCAGTCCCACTAAGACATGGAGTTCCGATAACACATGTATTGTTGGTAACACACGAAGTTTTGGTAACAAATGGAGTGTCGGTAACACACGGAGTGTCGGTAACACACGAAGTGTTGGTAACACACAAAGTGTTGATAAGTCATGCAGCCCCCAAGTCAAGTAGTCCCCAAGTCACAACCAAACATCAACCACTAAAAACTGCCTAAAGTACACTTGTCGGGTCTAGTCACATAGAACGGAAAAAATCTAATCTAGATACACAGATTGGGGGTCCTCCGCGCCCAGGGCTCACTGGGGGGACTCCTTGCCCTACTGAAAACATCATTCTAGATAGGGGATAGGTGCCAGTGTAAATATTGGTCACACCTTGTCCACAAACCCTATCTAAGGTACCACAAAGAGAAGTGAGTACCAACCGGACCTCTCGGTGCGATACATGCTCCAACCCGCTGAGTCAACTGTCAAAGTCGGGCTGAGACAACTCACTTCAGAATACGGGTCATCCTCTATGAAGGGAATAGAATCTTGCATCGAACCCTCAAAGGAAAAGACCAAGGGTACGCTCTCAACCTCTGCTGATCCAACTAAAAACCCACCAAGCCATCTCAAAAGGACCGCCCTGTCGCAAGGGTCTCAACGCCGTAGACGACTTGTCAAACAGACACACAATTTGAAAGTTACGGTTGTTTTTATGAGAAGGTTTGACCCAGTCCGATCTGGGTCTGACCAGACCCACCGAACCCGACCCGAACCGTCGTCCAACCAGACCCGGCTCGGTTCGTCCCGACCTGCTGGGCCGTTGAGTCCATCCTGTTGGTCTTGAAGAACCTTTGTGGTGTTTTTACAAAGTTTTGTATTTGTTGACAACTAATCTTTTTGTTGAAGAATGTTTTTGAGTTACATAAAGTTGAAGTTTCTGGTTGCTGAATATTTCCTTAAAGAAGATTATGTTGAAGTGAAGAATAAGAAGTCATAAGTTAAGAAAGTGTATCAAACTTTATAAACAAAATCAGATGATTCTTTGCTGATCTTAGAGTTCTCACACATCATGAAAAGTTTCATGATAAAATCTGTTGAAGAAACGGTGAAGAGGATTGATGTTTTTTTTCACTAACCAAAATTATGAGGAAATTTGGAATCTACTTCCTGAGTCAGAAATTCAGAGTCTACTTCCTGAGCCAGAAATTCATAATCTACTTCCTGAGGTATAAATTCAGAGTCTACTTCATGAGCCAGAAATTCGGAGTCTACTTCCTGAGCCAGAAATTCGGAATCTACTTCCTGAGCCAGAAATTCGGAGTCTACTTCCTGAGCCAGAAATTCGGAGTCTACTTCCTGAGCCATAAATTCAGAGTCTACTTCCTGAGCCAGAAATTTGGAATCTACTTCCGGAGCCAGAAATTTGGAGTCTACTTCCTGAGCCAGAAATTTGGAATCTACTTCCTGAGCCAGAAATTCGGAGTCTACTTCCTGAGCCAGAAATTCGTAGTCTAATTCCTGAGCCAGAAATTCGTAGTCTACTTCCTGAGCCAGAAATTCAGAGTCTACTTCCTGATCCAGAAATTCGGAGTCTACTTCCTGAGCCAGAAATTTGGAGTCTACTTCCTGAGCTAGAAATTCAGAGTCTACTTCCTGAGCCAGAAATTCTGAGTCTACTTCCCGAGCCATAAATTCAAAATCTACTTCCTGAGCCAGAATTTCGGAATCTACTTCCAGAGCCTGAATTTCAGAGTCTACTTTCTGAGCCTGATATTCAGAGTCTGTTTCCTGAACCAGATTTCAGAACCATGATCCAACTTTATCATTCCGGTAAAGATATGAAGAGTTCAAGAAAACTCGAATTTCAACTTTTCATAAATCTCAGAGAAATTTAAGGAGATTTGAAGAAGTCAAAGATTGAAGATTAAATATGAGAAATTTGCGGAGATTTTGAGTTTTGAGGAAACAGGAAAGATTTTCAAGTTTCTCACCTTTGTTTTCTGAGTTGCCTATAAATATGTGCTTAGATCATTCGCTCAAATGCAACTTTTTACACACGCGGGAAAGGCGGAGCGCTGGAGAATTCAAAGTAAAAACCTTCTACCATTTTGAAGAAGTTTTCTTGATTATTTGAGAAGAAGAGAATCATAATCATATTTCCTTGTTGAGAAGACCGGTTTCAGAAAATCGGATTCAAGAAATCTGGATTGAGTATTCAGAGTGGGCATTTGTGCAGAATCATTATTTCCTTGCTGAGAAGACCGATTTCAAAAAATCAGATTCAAGAAATCCGGATTGAAGATTCAGAGTGGGTATTTGTGGAGCAGCTTAACAAAGTTCTTATTATTGTGTTTGGATCATTTGTTCTTTAAGGAAACATTGTAAACTGATGGGAGTCAGTATAATCTTTCCTATCGGGAGATAGAAGGTGTCCAATGGGAGTTGTCACAAGTTGTATTCACTTCTTCATTATAGTGTATTTCCATAGACCCATGGGAGTGGCTATGGCAAGGATGTAGGTTCTCTTATTGAGACTGAACCTTGTAAATCTTGTGTGCCTTTCTTGATTTACCTTTCTTACATGCTTGAGTTTCTTGCTAAATATTAATAAGGAAATAGATCTTAACAGGTTGCAAGGGTTAAGTTTCTTAAAGTTTTGAAACTTATAAAAAGTTAAACAACTGATTCAACCCCCCCTTCTCAATTGTTATTCGATCCTTGGAACTTCAAGTGGTATCAGTGGGAGGTTCCCTTGTTTAATCCTTATCATGGAGAATATCAATTCTGTCAATAGTAGAGGAATTCTTACATTCGATGGAAAGAATTATTATGGATGGAAAAATAGGATGATTCCTTATCTCCTATCTCTTGGCATTGAAGTTGTTGATGCTGCTACTATTGACTTTCCACCTATTGAGAAAAATGCTCATATGACATTTGCTGATAAGAGGAACATAGAAGTTGATGGAAAGGCTAGAAATAATATTCTCATGTCCTTATCAGAAAACGTTTACCAGATGGTGATGGGTCTCACAACATCAAAAAGCATGTGGGACAAGCTGGAAAGTGTTTTTAAAGGAAACACAAAAGTCAAGGAGGCCAAGCTACAAATCTAGCGTAGTAAGTTTGAAGACATCAGGATGAGAGATGACGAAACAATTGATGAATACTTCACCAGAGTTAATGAAATTGTATGCAACATCAGGGGATTCAGAGAAGACTTGGAAGATTCTACAATTTTGAAGAAACTTATGAGAAACTTTCCAGACATGTTTAATTCTACAATTTCAGCTTTAGAAGATAAGGATGATTTATCTCTTGATGAACTGCATAACTTTCTTGTTGCTTATGAAATGAGGAAAGCTCCAATATTTAAGAAGAAGATGAAAGATGAAATGGATTTTGAAGCTATGAGAAAGATGAAAATCCAAGATGATGATGAAGCTGATCCTTGCGAGTCCGTTGATAAGTAAGATGAAGAGTTGAATGAAAAAATCATGTCTCTCATATCCAAGAACTATCGAAGAGGAAGAGGAAATTATGGAGGGAAACTTCCTCTCAAATTTTTTGAGTGTGGTGGAATCTGACACTTTGCAATGAATTTCCCTAAGAAGAAAGTTGGAGAATATCAAGATGTTTCTAATGAGAATCCTCGATGGAAGAAGTATAACAAGAATGAAAAGGAAGAGAAGACTTCTAAAGAATTCAAGAAGAAGTTTTCTGGAAAGAAAAGAAGTATGTTGAGCAAGAAGGTTGAACCAGAATCATCTGAAAATGATTCCTCAGAAGATGAAAGTAAAGAAAGATTCAGAACCTTCATTTCAAAAGTTGAGAAAACAAATGTTTCTATAGAGAGTGAAGAAGGTGGTGAAGAATATTACAGAGAATATCAGCTAAGATCCGAACTTCTTTCATGTCTTGAGCAAAACAAATATCTCAAGAAAGAAATTCATGTGATGAAGAAAATCATGAAGAAGTTCATGATGGAAGTAAAGATGTTACCAAAAAGGAAGATGAATACATTCAAGAAATTTTAAGTTACAAACTTAGAATTGCTGAATAAGGAAAGATGATTGAAGATCATATCAAGAAGCTGGAAACTAAAGAAAAAGAGATCAACAAGTTTCAATCAAAAGTTATTGAATCTGAAAATACCCTAAGGAAGATGAATGAAAACTTCCACAAGGCCGAGACTTCCAAAATTGCTGAGAAGGATCACCATGAGAATTAGGTGAAATCTTCTCCTATCAAAAATAATGTTTTATCTGATTCTTCTAACATTTTAGGTTATGGAAAAAAGTATTAGTAAAACTTGGGTGGAGAAAGGATGTGAGAAACCTATCAATACTACAAAAGTAGAAAACTCACTCAAAAGAAGAGAAGGCCTACATCTTGAGTTTTCTAGAGCTGGAATAAGTTATCAACCTCAACAAAGTTTCTATAAAGAAATATCATTCTTTAATAGAAAATCAAGATTTGAGGGATATTGCTGGTGTTGCATAATTTTTGGGAATAGAGCTTATAATTTTTGGAACAAATTATCTCTACCTGGAAGAAGGTTTGAGAAAAGTGGAAGAAATAATGAAAGAAGAATGAGTAACTTTCCGTACTCACAGAATGTTGAAAATGTGAATTCTCAAGATGTCAGAAACATTCCAAAAAAGAATAAATTTGAATGTTTGGAAGAAGTTTTTGGAAGATGTGATCAGTCTGGTCATCATGTCGAACGATGTATGACTCTCCTTCCAGAACAAGTTTCCTATGATATGAAATAAAAGAAAGTTGAAAATAAGGAGGTTAATGAAAGAGCTTTTGTTGTTGATACAACTTTGAAATCAAGTAAGAGGAATAAACCATGGATTCTTGATAGTGGTTGTTCCTAACACATGACAGGTGATATAAAAATCTTGGAGCATGTTGAAAGTCATGATGGAGGAGCGGTTACTTTCGGCAATGATAGTTCCTTAAAAATTAAGGGAATTGGAACAGCAGAGATTGAACCAGAGAAACTGAAATCTAAGGAATTCTTGCTTGTTAATGGGCTAAAACATAACTTACTTAGTGTAAGACAACTTTGTGATGATGGAAAAGAAGTTATCTTCAGGAAGGATTCGTGTGTCATCAAAAGTGTGAAAAATGGAAAAGTGATTTCAAAAGGAGAAAGAACCAGTGGAAATCTCTTTCAAATCGGAGAATCCAATAACTCTTGTTATTTGAGTGCTGAAGATGAAAACAAGTTGTGGCACCGAAGACTTGGCCACCTTGGGCAGAAGAACATGAGTAAGCTTTCCAAAGTTGATGTTGTTCAAAATTTTCCAGAACTGAAAAGAAGAGATGAAGATGTTTACATTACTTGCCATAAAGGAAAGATGGCTAACAAAAGTCATAAAAAAGTTGAGATTCAATCCAACAAACCACTTGAGCTTATTCATTCTGATCTATGTGGGCCGATGAGACATCAATCAACAAAAGAAGATTTATATTTTATCACTTTTATTGATGACTTCACTCAGATGACAAACATCATGTTCATGAAGCATAAGTTAGAAGCTATTGAAACATTTAAGTTCTTCAAAAGAGATTTCGAGAAAGAATTGGGAGCTTCCATAAAGAAGTTGAGAACAGACAATGGTACCGAATTCACAAAGCAATGCTTTTGAAACTTACCTAAGAAATCATGGTATCAAACATCAGTATAGTGCTCCCTATACTCCACAACAAAATGGAGTAACAGAAAGGAAAAATAGAAGCTTGGTGGAAATGGGAAGAAGTATGTTATCAGAATACAAACTTTCAAAATTCTTTTGGAAAGAAGCAGTTAGCACTGCTGTACATATTCAAAATAGATGCTTCTTAAGACCGGAAACCAACATGACTCCTTACGAGATGTGAATGTAATTGAAAATCCAAGTTACTTCACAAAATTTGTTGAGAATACTAAGGAAGATAAATCAGAGAATTCCCACCAGAGTGAAAGTGACTTAGATAAGTCACATTGGGAAGAAAGTGATGTTGGGAAAGGAAATGTGAGTTTTCCTACCTTACAAAAACATGTTGAATTTGAAAATATTATTGGAGATCAGAAGGCTCCAGTTCAAACAAGAAGGAAGTTAAGATTAGAAAATCAGACTTCCCTTATCTCAAAAGTTGAACCAGAATCAGTTTCAGAAGCTATTCAACATAAAGAATGGGAGGATGATATGAATGAAGAACTGGATCAGATTGAGAAGAATGAAACATGGGACCTTGTTCCAAGGCCAGTAAATAAGAATGTTATCAGAACCAAGTGGGTTTACAGAAATAAATTGAATGAGCATGGAGAAGCTGCAAGAAACAAAGAAAGGCTTGTGTGTAAAGGATATGCACAGGTGGAAGGTGTGGATTTTGATTAAACTTTTGCCCATGTTGCAAGATTGGAAATTATTCGAATGTTTCTTACAGTAGCTGCTCATCGAAATTACAAGGTTTATTAGATGAATGTAAAGTCAGCATTCTTAAATGGTGAGATTGAGGAAGAAGTTTACATTGAACAACCTTGTGAGTTCTTAATTGATGAAGATGAAAATAAAGTTTGAAAATTGAAGAAAGCCTTGTATGGGCTGAAACAAGCTCCACAAGCATGGTATTCGAAGCTTGACAATTCTTTGAGAAAGATGAACTTTTCTAAAGGAAAGGTTGATAGCAACCTGTATGTTAAATATGTCGACTATGGAACTTTAATTGTAATCATTTATGTGGATGATATAATTTTTGCTGGAGATGAAGAAAAGGTCTATGAAGAGTTCGCTGAAGAGATGAAGAAAATTTTTGAAATGTCAATGTTGGGAGAATTAACTTTCTTCCTTGGATTACAAGTTCAACAAACAAGAAAACTATATTTTCTTATCCCAAGAAAAGTATGCCAAGGAATTGTTAAAGAATTTTGGGATGAAAGAATCAAAGGAAGTTTCAACTCCTATCTCAGTGAGCACAAAGTTGAGCAAAGATGAGCTAGGGAACAGTGTGAATCAGAAAGACTTTCAAAAGTTGATAGGAGGTCTTCTTTATCTTACAGCCTCAAGGCCTGATATTGCTTATGTTGTGACTCTCTATTCCCGATATCAAAGTAATCCAAAATAATCACACATGTTGGCAGTTAAGAGGATCCTGAGATATGTTAAAGGAACAACTTCACATGGGTTGTTATACAAGAGAAACAATGAGATGAAGTTTCATGGTTATACTGATGCTGATTGGGCTGGTGATTGTAATGATAGAAAATCAACATTAGGAGGAACATTTTTCTTAGGGGGATGTTGTGTGAGTTGGCACAGCAAGAAAGAAAATTCAGTAACTTTAAGTACAACTGAATCTGAATATGTTGTGGCTACTCAGGCTTGTACTCAAATGATGTGGATGAAAGTTCAGCTGGAAGATTTTAAAGTGAAAGTTTCTAAACCTTTAAAAATACTCTGTGATAATCAAAGTGTCATTGATATTTCCAAGAATCTTGTTCAACATTCAAGATCAAAGCATATTGATATAAAGTATCACTTTTTAAAAGATAAAGCTGTTGTCGGAGAAGTCTTGCTGGAATATATCTCAACAAAGTATCAGATTGCTGATATTTTTATAAAAGCAATGTCAAAGGAAAGGTTTGTTGAACTGAGGCTGCAACTCCATGTTCAGCCTCCTCCCATGACTTCCTAAAACTCATAAGGAAGTTTCCCCCACCGGGATTTGGATTATGTTGTCAAAGGGGGAGAGTAAGTTTTCTTTTATATCTAAAGTTGTGGTTATCATATAATGGGGGAGAGAGAGAAAGAAAATGAGAGAGGAAGATAAAAGTGAGAAAGAGAGAGATAAATGTTGACGGGGAGTTTGAGTAAGGTGAAGTTTATCCTTATATGGCCACAAAATTTTCTTGTCACTGAGGGATGGAAATCCTTCAAAAAACAGGACTTTATCCAGTAGTGTGGTGTCGGGACACTCTCTTTTTGAGAAAGGATATGTTTTGGTAACGTTCAATAACTTGAGATGTGAAAATTTTTAAGAGGTAAAAACTTGTTAACAAGGGTTGTCATCAAATCCAAAAGGGAAGATTGAAGAACCTTTGTGGTGTTTTAACAAAGTTTTGTATTTTTTGACAACTAATCTTTTTGTTGAAGAATGTTTTTGAGTTACAGAAAGTTGAAGTTGCTGGTTGCTGAAGATTTCCTTAAATAAGATTATGTTGAAGAATAAGAAGTCAAAAGTTAAGAAAGTGTCTCAAACTTTCTAAACAAAATCAGACGATGCTTTGTTGATCTTAGAGTTCTCACACATCATGAAAAGTTTCATGATAAAAGATGTTGAAGAAATTGTGAAGAGGATTGATGTTTTTTTTCACTAATCAAAATTCTGAGGAAATTCAGAATCTACTTCCTGAGCCAGAAATTCAGAGTCTACATCCTAAGCCAGAAATTCAGAATCCACTTCCTGAGCCAGAAATTCAGAGTCTACTTCCTGATCCAGAAATTCGGAGTCTACTTTCTAATCCAGAAATTCGGAATCTACTTCCTGAGCCAGAAATTCGGAATCTACTTCCTGAGCTAGAAATTCTGAGTCTACTTCCTGAGCTAGAAATTTGGAATCTACTTCCGGAGCCAGAAATTCGGAGTCTACTTCCTGAGCCAGAAATTCGGAGTCTACTTCCTGAGCCAGAAATTCAGAATCTACTTCCGGAGCCAGAAATTCAGAATCTACTTCCTGAGCCAGAAATTCGGAGTCTACTTCCTGAGCCAGAAATTTCAAGTCTACTTCCTGAGCCAGAAATTCAGAATCTACTTCCTGAGCCAGAAATTCGGAGTCTACTTCCTGAGCCAGAAATTCTGAGTCTACTTCCTGAGCCATAAATTCGGAGTCTACTTCCTAAGCCATAAATTCAGACTCTACTTCCTGAGCTAGAAATTCAGAGTCTACTTCCTGAGCCAAAAATTCTGACTCTACTTCCTGAGCCAGAATTTCGGAATCTACTTCCTGAGCCAGAATTTTAGAGTCTACTTTCTGAGCCTGATATTCGGAGTCTGTTTCCTGACCCTGAAGTTCGGAGTCTGTTTCCTGAAGCAGAAATTCGGATTCTGTTTCCTGAACCAGATTTCAAAACCATGATCCAGCTTTATCATTCCGAGAAAGATATGAAGAGTTTAAGAAAACCCGAATTTCAACTTTGCATAAATCTCGGAGAAATTTAAGGAGATTTGAAGAAGTCAAAGATTGAATATTAAATACGAGAGATTTGCGGGGTTTTTGAGTTTTGAGGAAGCAGGAAAGATTTTCAAATTTCCCGCCTTTGTTTTCTGAGTTGCCTATAAATATGTGCTCAGATCATTCGCTCAAATGCAAATTTTTACACATGCGGGAAAGACGGAGTGCTGGAGAATTCAAAGTAAAAACCTTCTACCATTTTGAAGAAGTTTTCTTGATTATTTGAGAAGAAGAGAATCAGAATCATATTTCCTTGCTAAGAAGACCGGTTTCAGAAAATTGGATTCAAGAAATCTGGATTGAGTATTCAGAGTGGGCATTTGTGCGGAATCATTATTTCCTTGCTGAGAAGACCGGTTTCAGAAAATCGGATTCAAGAAATCCGGATTGAGTATTCTAAGTGGGCATTTGTGCGGAATCATTATTTCCTTACTGAGAAGACCGGTTTCAGAAAATCGGATTCAAGAAATCTGGATTTAAGATTCAGAGTGGGTATTTGTGGAGAAGCTTAACAAAGTTCTTATTCTTGTGTTTGGCTCATTTGTTCTTTAAGGAAACATTGTAAACTGAAGAGAGTCAGTATAATCTTTCCTATCGGGAGATAGAAGGTTTCCAACGGGAGTTGGCACAAGTTGTATTCACTTCTTCATTATAGTGGATTTCCATAGACCCACGGGAGTGGCTATGGCAAGGACGTAGGTTCTCTTATTGAGGCTGAACCTTGCAAATCTTGTGTGCCTTTTTTGATTTACCTTTCTTGCATGCTTGAGTTTCTTGCTAAAGATTGATAAGGAAATAAATCATAACAGGTTGCAAGGGTTAAGTTTCTTAAAGTTTTGAAACTTATAAAAAGTTAAACAATTGATTCAACCCCCCCCCCCCCTCTTCTCAGTTGTTATTCGATCCTTGGAACTTCAGGGCCACTAAAGCATCCTAGTCGGTTTGGCCCGTGTTGTGGGCCGGTTTACTCGGCCAGATGCGGCCCGCCATGGTCGCGCCCCTTACTCCACGCAGCCCGCCCTGACCGTGTGGTTGTCACATCACACCCCGTTAGCTCACGGCTCCCATGAGCTCGCCGCCTCTACTCCACGCGGCTCTAAGCCAGCTCCTTCTACCACCGCAAGGCCCCTCTGATGCGGTCTCGCTTGGACCACGTTCCACCACCCCACCGGCAACCCGTTGTGCCGCACTCCGCCAGGCCCAGCCTCCCTTGCAAGGTCGATGTTGCCTCCTTCATTGACCGCCCCGCCGGCAGCCTTGCCCTACCGTGCTCTTCCTGAACCGCCTGGAGCCGTCGCCTCCAGTCATCACCGCCTTGCACTGCCACCGCACCTCTATGGTTCCATCACGGAATCAGTCCTCAATTCGGATTGCTCGCATAGGGTTTCAAGAGCGTAGGGAGAGGGCGAACAACGCGCAAAAAAAAAGCGAAGAACGCGAGAGGTTGAGGAGAGAGAAAAGGCACAAAGAACGGATCTTGGCCTTGTTCATGTCATCCTTGATTCGTTCATGTTAGAAGGTATAACAAAGAATAAAAATAGATAATCACAAAGATCTATCTCCCCTTTTAAACCCCGCAACAATTTATCTATCCTGCAATAACAGACGAACCGCGGATCAACCTGTTTGTGGGTTGGTCTGCATTCATCGTTTGAATCTAAGAATGGAGAAGAAAAATCACGAAGATATTAAACACCCTACCTCGATTTGGTTTGATCGCTGACAAAGAATGGTCGCCACGTCATTGTCGTGGGTGAAGATCCTTCGAATCCAAGTTTTGTCATTGATTGTCGATCTCAGATCCACCATCGTTCGTCAAGAGAGCTTTGTCTCCTTGCCTTAGAGGAATTCCAGGGTTATGGTGATAACCCTGAATTCTCTGACAAACGCGTATTAAAAGAAAACGCATCGCTGCGTCAAGAATAAAATATTTTTATTAAAATATTTTAATGATCTCTACGTCCAAAAACTAACTTGCACAGTAGGCCCGCGTTGGTCGATGTTAGGTCTCGCCTAAGGAAAAAAACCCCTTAAAAACTCAACGATGGTCTTGGATTTCCAATCTAAGTTACCGTTTATGAGTTATTAGGATTTTAAAATAAAATAATTTTATTTAATTATTTTATTTACGGTTATATTTTATTCGGGTTTTTCCACAGAAGACCTACACCGACTAAAATTAAGTCGCGCCTAGAGTAGAGTCCCTGCTCTAAGCTCAATAGAGCCCTCAGATTTCTGATTCGGGCATTCGTTTAAGAGTTATTCCACTTTTTCAGAAAAGTCACACGAACGTGCTATTAAAAACTTAACATTTTTCAGCTAATCATTCTGAGTACACTGGGTCTCGGAATCGCATGACGTCTCAGCGTCTGGTCTCGGAATTTTCCCAAATAATTTTTAAAAATAAATTTGGGAAAATATGATCCAATACATTGCATGGAAATTTTGCAGTGTTGTTATCCACTACTTGGAGCCTGGTGGGGTGACAGTGCTACAACAGCCTGCTCAGGTTGTGCAGGTCATGCGCAATTTGTTTGAGCAGCCATTGGATACTAAAATGTAGATGATAGGCTTTAGCGTGAACACTGTAGAAACTGGATTATTAAGGAAGAGTGGATTGCTGGCAGGTTCCGTGTGTGACACGTGAAAATGATGTTTTTTGAGTTTGGTTCTTGAACAATTTGTGAGCCAGATTACAACTCCCACATGTTTTCAGGGGGGATCAGTGGTGCGTTTATGGGGGCACCAGTTTGTTTCAGAGAAGTTAAGCAGTAGTGAGTTTGAGGAGCATGTTAGCACCAGTTATTTTTGTCCGGAAGTGGTAATGTTAGAAGAAGTTCCAAGTGATATCAAAGTTATATTGAGTGCTCACAAGTAGTCCAGCAATTTGAAACCTACAACAGAAGGAAAAATGTTGTGGACTCGACCTATGCCATGGTCTCATCCTTCATGGGGTCCTCCAAATGCGTTGCCCGCTAGTAAAGATAGTGTTACTAGGACTGTGTTTCAGACAAATGCCCAAGCAGTGGTTAATTTGTGGAATGCAGAAGCGAAGGTTGCTCCAGTGAAAGGTGAGGCCTTTCCTGGACTTCCTTTAGGAGGGGCTGGATTTGTTCTATACTGTTTTCAACCAACTGCGGTAGGTGATGGTGTGGGAGGTAGCTTTCTAGAAGCTTTGGTGAATGACTCAAGTTTTCGTAAATTTTCTTTCGTCATCCAGCAAGTGGTGCACACACCGGACTTTAGTTTCTAAAGGACGAGCGTCTATATTTGTGTTGGTTTTTTATTCTGATTTCACACCACCACATGAAGCATTTATGTTGGTTGAAACTGCAACTGTTACTATCGGATGCTGCAATCAATATGTTTGGCAGGCAGTTAGATCGATGTTTGTTAACATCGTCACTCCTGTTGTGCCCAGCTATGTTTTTGGATTGAAGCCCCAAGTGGCTGGAGTTGTCATTATTTCAAAGTACATTCCTGGCAGATCAAATATGAAGATGTTGAAGAAAAGTGATCAATGTTGGGCATTGCCAATAAGTCAACAAGTCAAAGTACCACTATTAACTCTAAATACAAGAGTGTTGGTGGTAATTGGCTCTTTGGAAAAAGTTTCTTCAGCACACAAGTATGTCATGGAGCAGGAACTTCTTCGTCCTGAACTCCAAATTCTGAATGCAAACAATTCAGCACTGCTAACAGCAGTCATTACAGGCTTGGGCGGACAACTTTTTCCACATGTTGCAGAATTACTTAAGTTCCTCAAATGGTGTCTCAAGCGGTGTGCTTTACCAATTTTAAGGATTCAGCAGAGTTCAGTCAAGAGGAATTTTTTTATGTTCATGGGTGTTGGAAAAGTAAAGAACGTTGTCGACATTGTCATAAACAATGCATGCATTGCCCAGAAAGCAGCAAGGTATGGATTTGGCATGCAGCTTCCTAGTTTATTTGTTCCAAGTGGTGATTTTTCCAGAGGAGATGGAGCTGGCAGCGAGAGCATTTATGGAGGGTAGTTTTCATATGAGAACTTTGAACTTGTACTTGATGAGCTTGGTTTCCTCACTATGAAAATCCATGGCTCAATTTTATATCAACCATCAGCATCAATCTCACCACACTGGGAGCCTGGTTTCTGTTGCAAAGGCAGAAGCTAAAAAAGGGAAGATTTTAGTGCCCATAGCTTTTCGGGATTGATGCTGGTGTTGGAACAAAAGTTCACCTAATACTCTGGTGCTCAAGAAGTCGAGTTGAGTTTTTTTGGGGGTTCCACCTTGAGGACAAGGTGGTTTTCAAGCGGGGGAGAATGTTAGGTATGTGGAGAAGATTGGGGTTGTCAATGAGTGTGGGGCATGGGACTGACTGTGTAAGGGTAGAGAATACTGCCAAGGGACGATGTTATCTTTTAATTTTTGTTGCAGAAACGTCAGGAGTCTCAGCAACAGAACAACGATTCACAGAAGAGTAAAAGGGAAAAAAAGAAACACTCAAGACACAATGATTTGCGTGGCTCGAAAAATTATCTCTACGACCATGGAGAGGCAGAGTAACTTTACTATGAAAATCCAGGAGCACAATTTACAGGGAGTATATCAAAGTTTCTCACTAAGAAACCCTAGCTCAAAATGGGCTACAAAAAGAGGAAGATGATCCATTATTCCACCAACCGCACAGGAAGTCTGTATCACTACAGTAAAAGGTAGTCACCCAAGTCAAAAGTGCTACAGTGGACAATGGTTGGAAGTCCAAAGAGCTACAGTACTATTGAATCCCAAAGTCCGACCTACTACAATGCTCTGTAGGTGTCGGTCGATCAGCTCTGCTACAGTGGTCAAATATGATGTAGTGCCCCAAATTTTGGGATGTGGACCTTTGACCCCTGGAGCAGGGGTGTGTTTCCCATAGCAACTCCCAACGAGCTCAC
This sequence comes from Viscum album, assembly GCA_963277665.1. Taxonomy (NCBI): domain Eukaryota; kingdom Viridiplantae; phylum Streptophyta; class Magnoliopsida; order Santalales; family Viscaceae; genus Viscum; species Viscum album. The sequence continues at coordinate 1,210,511,724 of OY728166.1, forward strand.
CGCAGAGCTCAACCTGCGAAGGTTGCGGCCTGGTGCACAGTACGGGCCGCAAGCATTCGACCCAAATATCACCCAAAATGGATCAAGCTACACTAAACCAACACTTTTGTACTAGTTTAATGTGTCGGCAAGGTTATTGTGTTGGCAAGCTTGGTAGGGGATATTAATATGGGCTACATGTAGTAGGTTGGGGATACTTATGATATTTTAGTTTTGAAAGAGTTACTACTGGAGCAGAGTTCGGGGAGAGGTGGTCGCTCTCTCATTTCTTCCTCACAGAGCAAGAAGACTGATCAAGGAGATGGTTTCTCCTAATCAACCATTTTTGTACCGCTATCTCTTATCTCCAATACTATAATCTCTATCTTTGTCGTGTGCCATTGAAATACAAATCAATTTGATTGTTCTTCCTTCTAGGCTTGGGATGGAGTATACTCCTACTGGATATGAGGGATTTTTCAAAGGAATTCATCTAGCCAACAAAATTGGGGGAGACAAGAGGTCACACACGGAGCCGGGAGTCATGCATTTAATATTCATCGACGTCATACGGTAAGTAATAGTGTTTATTAATTTATATATACTTTTAATGTAAAATATTTATGTTATATTTATATAGGTCGTTGATGATCCTGTTATGAAATTTGATGTTTACAAGAGAATGTACATCGATCATACAACGAGATAGATGATGATAGACAACGTCCAATTGTGATCATTATTTTTTTTAATAACTTAAGTTAATATTTTTACTATTTAAATTTCTAATTACATTTGTAGGAGACGTGCGAGATCATGGCTTCTCACGCGCGAGGGACTCAAGTCAAGACTGAGGTCGAGACCACCTACGAGTTGGGTTTCAACGAGGGGGCTTGGATACGAGCAACCATGCATCATATTGAGAAAAGCCAAGTGACCGATATTGGTTCATAATCGACACCTTCCATCTATTATGGTACTATCGCGATGTCGTCGGTTAGTGCGAAGGGAGCTTGTGCGAAGTCGTCGTCTTCTCTAGAGTATGATGAGAGGTTGCGAGCTCAGAATAAGATTATACAGAGCATACTTTATGATATATTTTTTTATAGATATATAATGTGTTAAATGATTATTATGTTTTACATGAAGGGTTTTTTTTTAATTTTTTACTCTTGCGACAGATAATCATTTCCATCACAAATAATCTTTTATGACGAAACGTTACTTCTGTCACAATAAAGATGCTACATATTTTTTTACGATGGATTCTTAATACCATCACAAATAGTATTTGTGATGAATTATTCTTACCATCACAAATACTTTATTTGTTTTGCGAATAATATTAGTGACAGATACGTTTTTCTATCACAAATTTTTTTAGCAATGGTATGTCACAAGTACAACTAATTACATTGTTATATTTTGCGACGGGTGATTTGCGACAAAATCCAGTTGCAAATGACAAAAAAAATTGTAGTAATCTTAATGCGCATGCAAATTTCATGGTCAGGGACGCAGGGGCAAGATCCCTGTGAATGATGGGTGAGTTGGATAGATGGTTAGAATAGGAGATAGGGTCAGGCAGAGATTACAATCTAGTTATTTTATTGCCATCTCCATTCTTTTATATATTTTGGACATCTTTGTATATGATCAGCCATGAGGCAATCCTATGTAGTTCATTTTGATATAACATGTCATTTCTTAATGTTTGACTCATACCTGCAATGTCCATATTATGTTGTTATATTATGATGATGATTTATTATTATTGTTTCCAATGTTATTTATGATTATTTGGTCTAGAGTATATAGACTTAACAATAATCACTTGTTAGGTGCTGGAGAGAGAGAAATATCCAACCGTAATACTGTAAATCAATAACAGAATCACACGCCTTAACAGTATAAAATGTAGAAGAACGAGAAGAACGAGATATAGTGGATGATAGGAGGAGAAGAAGTGATCAACGAAAGAAGACCACTCTTCCGTTGAGCTCCGGGTTACACATCCCAATGACGTAACCTTCCCGGCAGACCTGTCATAAATTCCCAAAATGAATCCTAACCCCTTTCACACACTGACCCCCTCTATTTAAAAGTCCACCCAACCAGCTAACCACCTGAAAAACAAACAACCTCCTCTAACAAACTAGTAAAAGAAAAGGCAAACCTGCCCATGGCAGTTACATACACAAACAGCCTCACCACCTAACATTATCACCCCCTTAAAAACCACCTTGTCCTCAAGGTGGAACTTCAAATCTTGGATCAGCAACTGGAACACTGGAATGGCAGCAGCGATCCGCCGGGATGGGGCCGTCGCGCTGGAGCGAACCGCCGGACAGAGGCCGATTGGGAGAGAACCGCCGAGAAAGAGGAGATCCAGCAGGGGAACCGCGTCTGGAAAAGGGGTTGTCTGGGCTGGCGCACTGGATCTGGATGGCGGTAGATAGCGCCGGGAAGAATCCATGAGGGAGGACTACTACGCATGAGGCCGATCACGTGCGGGAAGAAGGGAGTCGTCGCCGTCGCACGAAGAAGAGGAAGCGGGGAGGGGCAGGTCGTCGCTGCAAATCTGTCGCGCAGGAACGGACTGGAGGCGGGCTGCCGAAAAGAGCCGCAGCAGGCGAGATCAGGAGGCTGGAATCCGTCGTGCACACAGGGGCGGAGTCGTCGCACGGGGTCGACCGGGAACCTGTGCTGGATCACGAGTGGAGGTCGTGCGCAGGGAGCGTCGGGAGGGACGGGAGCAGCAGGACGGCGCGAAGCCGACGGGAGATCCGCCGGGAGAGGTCCTGCGGGCGGAGCCGAGGGAAGAAGCGGGCCGCCTGGTGTAATGACCCGAATCCGGAGCCACATAACTGGTGCCCCGTACCCGGTTCGCCACATAACCTCAAGCGCGTTTCCCCAAACGCTAGAGGTTGCCGACTAGCAGCGAGGGCCTTGGTGAGTCAGTGGGGAAACTATGCCCTCATTTGGTAAAGTATGCAGCGGAAAAATAAAGATAATCAATAGCGGAAGCAGTGAATAGCATACAACAACTGAACTAAAAGTAGAAGCAAGGTCTGATATAATAATGATGCAGAATGGTACATGTATCTATAGAAAGCAGTAAACAAAACTGCGTTCTGAAATACAACTGAAACCAAAGTACTAAATGTAAACAGCAACTCCAGCAGCATCGTGAGCCAAAGCCCGGTCTCGTGCTCTCCAATTCCAACCAGAAAACAAGTACCCGAGGTAGAAGGACCACAATCCCTACCTACACCTGCAACCATATAATATGTTTGGGCCGAAAAGCAGGACCCAAACAGGGTGTGAGACTAAACCCAGTATGCAATCACCACAAGATTCGTGCCCTACTTTCAATGAGTAATATAGCAAAAGTAAAGGAAAATAAGTACACCAGTAAATAATCCTGCCAATTACCATTCACATTCATTTAATTAAACAACCAGAGAAAAACTAGCAAGGCAATCTATTCCAAGGTAAGCAAGTAACACAGCAGGTGTCTCAAAAGACTACCTAAACACAAGCAGTACAAAACCCAAGCTTGTTCTTTGCCTTGGTGGACTCATCACAACCAACCATCAAAATTCACACTGACTCTCTGGGTGGCTCAAACTAGCAGACCCCTATAGTCCAGTAATCAAACAAGGCACAGACACTCTGGGAAGCTCTTACGTCAATTCCCCTGTGGTCTTGCAATGATAGCTACAGACTCTCTGAGGAAGCACCTGCATCTAATTCCTCATGTGGTCTCGAACTAAAACCAACAGACCATCTAGGGAAGCACTTAATCGTCTATTCCCTCTTTGATTTCCCGCACCAGGTTCTCACAGCCCTGAGCAGTCCAGTCGTGCATAATCGACTGTCAGCAGCCCTAAGTAAGTTAAACAACTACTTGGCTAATAGCTACCATACATCAAAAGAATTTAAACAGTAGGCAACACATGCAAGCAGTGATAACAACTAACTAACAGTTGCAATAGGGTTTGCCTCACAGGCAAACGGTGCCGAACGGCAATAAACAACCAAACAGGGAGGACAAACACTCGTGCGGTGATCCTCAAACATGCAACCAAGCATACATTAGCAACAATTAATCAAAGCTAACAATCAATCTAGGGAAAATAAACAATAGGGTCAAAATCCTTAACCCGAGATACCCGATACATGGGTATCCGACACTTTTGCAACCAAAACTCAAAGAACTTCAACGTAGGGCAACAAACCACCTACCTTGATCCTCGAAGATCGATATACTTGAACCTTGGCCCGTGAAACAACCTAGAACGAAGTAGATCTGCAAAAACGTCTAAAACGTTCAACCTCAGATAACTCACACAAGAGGAAGAATCAGGAAACGAGGCCAAAGAAGAACCAAGAACTCACCGTTGCGATTCTTCTGCAATCGATGGAGTTCGATTCGGACAACCAGTGACGGATCGGTGGCTCGAAGAAGAATCGGCCTCCTCGGATGCTCTGGACAGAAATAGGCGGAGAAGAAGACGTTAATGATCATTAGGCATGACCCTGGTCCGATTAATGAAATAAAAAAATTACACGGCATGTAGTGGGTTTTTCCGTACTCCGCCAAAATCGGCCTCCACGTCACACCTACACACTGTGTGTATGGCCCGGACATGGTCAGCACACGGCTTCGGGCGGGAAAAGAGTACACGGCGTGTACTCAGAAAGTACACGGCGTGTACTTCAAAAATTTCCAGAAACCTCGTTTTTCCTTAAAAAAACCCATAAAAGAGATCCGTACCTGAAACTGAAGATTCAGGTTCTTACAAACATCCCCCCTTAAAGAAATTCATCCCCGAATTTCCCTAACAAGGTGTAGGAGAAGAATCCTCAAACAACTCTGGCCACTGCGATCGATCATCGGTCTCCCTCTCCCAGGTCTCGTCCTGTACTCGCCCGTGCTGCCATAGCACCCGTACTAGAGGAATAGACCGGCCACAGAGAACTTTTGTACTGCGATCGACAATCCTGATAGGATGCTCCTCGAAAGATGCATCATGCTCCAGCTCAACCTCCTCGGGTTGAAAAACATGAGACGGGTCTGAGAAATATCGTCGAAGCTGAGAAACATGAAAGACGTCGTGCATGGCCTGGTACCTCTGAGGTAACTGCAACCTGTAAGCAACCAGCCCGACTGTCTTCAGAACCTCAAACGGCCTGACGTATCTCGGTGAGACTTTCCCCTGTCTCCTAATCCTCTTATGTCCCAACCTCGGGGTAACATGCAGAAAAACCTGATCTCCAACCATGAACTCCAAAGGTCATCTCTGCTGATCAGCATAAGATTTTTGCCGAGACTGTGCAGTAGTCATCCTCTTCCGAATCAACTCCACCTGCTCCGTGGTCTCCTGAACGAGATGAGGTCCCAGCAAGGCTGCATCTCCTGCCTCTAGCCAGCATAAAGGTGATCGGCATGGTCTACCGTACAAAGCCTCGTAAGGTGTCATCTGAATAGTCGCCTGAAAACTATTGTTGTAGGCGAACTCCACCAGAGGGATATGCTTCTCCCAAGTACCGCCAAAGTCTAGAATGCAAGCTCGGAGCATATCCTCAAGCACCTGGATTGTATGCTCGGACTGTCCATCAGTCTGGGGATGGTATGTTGTACTCAAAAGTACATGTGTACCCAAAGCCCTCTTTAGCCCCTTCCAGAAGTGCAAAGTAAAACGTGCATCCCTGTCTGAAACAATGGAGTGTGGAACTCCATGCAGATGTACAATCTCTCAAATGTATAACCGTCCCAGCTCATCAACACTGAAGGTCTCCTTGATCGGCAAGAAGTGTGCAACCTTCGTGAGCCTGTCCACTATAACCCAAACCGCATCATTTCCTTGAGGCGATCTCGGTAACCCTGTCACAAAGTCCATCGCAACATCATTCCACTTCCACTCAAGAATGGGTAACTGCTGTAAAATCTCTGTTGGTCGCTGATGCTCTGTCTTCACCTGTTGATAGGTGGAACACCGCATAACAAAACCAGTCACATCCTTCTTCATACCTGGCCACCAATACTGACGGTGTAAGTCTCGGTACATCTTGGTGACACCAAGATGAACTGCCCAAGCTGAAGCATGAAACTCCCGCATCAACTCCTCACATATGTCCGCTGAAACCCATACGCGGCCATGAAAACGTAGCACCTCATCATCGCTCATTGTCCACCCTGGAGTAGGGTCTCCATCTGACACACCCTCCCGCAGGACTAGGCCCTCTGGGTCTGATAGCTGCCTCATTCGAACTCGATCTAAAAGAGTAGAGGTAACAGCTACATAAGAAAGAATCGTCTGTCTCAGTCTGTCGTGCACCTCCAAATGCATCTCAAAGAACAGAGTCATTAGCTTCCACTCACTGTTGGCCTCCTGAACTGCCTGTAACTGAGTCCTCCTGCTCAGTGCGTCTGCCACAGCATTGCCTTTCTCAGGCGTATAAGCAAGCTCGAAGTCGAAAGACTGTAGGTACTCGACCCACCTCCGCTGTCTCAGATTCAAGTCACGTTGTGTGAAGATATACTTGAGGATCTTGTGGTCAGTATATACCACAAAATGCTCTCCCATGAGATAGTGCCTCCAACAACGCAAAGCATGAACAACACCAGCCAACTCCAGGTCGTGCGTAGGATAGTTCTTCTCATGTGGACTCAACTGCCGAGATTCGTACGCAACAACACGATCTTCCTGCATAAGCACTACTCCAAGCCCAATGCCAGATGCATCACAGAAAACTGTATAACTCTTTCCCGGCTCTGGCAGAACTAGAATCGGTGCTGAAGTCAATCTCCTCTTCAGCTCCTGGAAGGCTGAGTCGCAAGCTTCTGACCAAACGTACTTCACACCCTTCTTAGTCAAGCCCATCAACGGCGCTGCTAAGCGTGAGAAGTCCTATATAAACCGCTTGTAGTAACCAGTCAGTCCCAAGAATCTCCGTACCTCGAAGACATTCTTCGGCTGCTCCCAGGTAACTACTGCTCGCACCTTCTCTGGGTCTACTGATACTCCTGTCTCTGAGATGACATGGCCCAGGAAGTGAATCTCGTCCATCCAGAAGTGGCACTTTGAGAGCTTAGCATATAACTGATGCTCTCTCAGTGTACTCAATACGATCTCAAGATGGGTATCATGGTCGTGTCAAGTGTGAGAGTACACCAAGATATCGTCCGCAAAGACAACGATGAAGGAGTCCAAGTAAGGATGGAAAACTCGGTTCATCAGCGCCATGAAAATGGTCGGCGCGTTCGTGAGACCGAACGGCATAACCAGATACTCGTACAGACCATACCTGCTTCGGAAAGCTGTGAGAGGTATATCAGATGGTCTGACCCACAACTGATGATAGTCGGATCTCAAGTCGATCTTCAAGAATACACTGGCTCCTCGAAGCTGATCAAAAAGATCAATCCTCGGCAATGGATATCGGTTCTTGACCGTCAACTGGTTCAGCTTCCGATAGTCCACACAGAGCCGTAAGGTACCATCCGCCTTCTTCGTAAACAACACAGGCGAACCCCAAGGGGATGTACTGGGTCGGATAAAGCCCTTCGCCTGCAACTCATCCAACTGCTTCTTGAGCTCTTGCAACTCAGGCGTAGCCATCCTATAAGGAGGTATGGATACCGGTGCTGCTTCTGGCACAAGCTCAATAGAGAAGTCTACCTCACGCTCCAGAGGCAACCCTGAAAAATCTTCTAGAAAGACATCTAGAAAACGGTCAACTACCGGAGGGAAGTCCAAGGGAATCTTTGAATACTAAAGATAACAAGGGAGTATTTTTATTTGGGGTGTTATTATCTCTATTATAATAACTACTCTCTTACACATTAATAGGTTTAGTCAACATCGCCAATATCATGAGGATAAGGGCGATCTGCATGACCATGTGGCTTCCCAAATATAGAGTGATTACCTCAATCCAATTGATAGGAAACATGTAGTCTTCACCAAGTTCAGTCAGTGGGTTGATGGAATCCATTTATATACCATCAGGGGTAGTGTCCTTGTTATTTTCATCTATCAATGGTTTTTTTACCTCTCTTTGGTAGAATATTATATCAATGTATTGAGATTTTAGAGAGTCAAAAGGGGAATTATCACTATATGAAACTTTGAATTATTCATTTAAAGAGTATTTGAGACACTAATGGTATTATTAAGTCACTTCTACATGAATATAGAGTTATATACTTCCTAGTAGGGCATTGAAATTCATGTCTTGGTGGAAAACCGTGAACTCGAATTCAAATACAAGTTATTCAAATTGATCACTAAACTTGATTCAACCAAGATTGTTTTTCTTTCTATTATCATACCCTTGAATTATTAGAATGTGGGGAGATAGGTCAGCTACATGGTGGCCCAAATGTCAAAGGGTTCAGACTGGTATGATATTGATTCTAAAGCTATTATTGATCAAAGCCTAATTTATTTCAATATCAAAAAGTTTTCCAAATATATATAGTTTCCAAATACATACATGTATAGAGAGTTTCCAATATTTCTCTATGAAGGAGCTGAATATATGGAATTCATCAAGGTTATTCTCTATATGATATACATTAGCAGAAGTAACCTCATACCAAAATTCTTGAGGGATTAAAAGGGCCTTAATGAGTGATTATTTAATCTCCTTTGAAAGCTCAAGGGAATCCAAAATTGAGAACTTAGTTGTAACAAAAACAAGTTTCTTTAAAAAATCATATTTCTAGACCAGGGACCTGTATTTCTCACTAATCTTTTTCTCCCAAATATTAGGTTTAGAGGTCAATAATACTTGTTCTAGTGGTTCCTTCCTTTTAATAGGATCTGAAGAAGTTTTTATAGTCCATGGATTAGGCAGATCTGGCCTTCCCATACTTAAATTATAACTAGACACATGCATATTCACTATTCATTTGTCCAAGGTGATTGGGTCTGAATGGGCCCTAGATTAACCAAGAGTATATTGGTTCTCTTGTAGGTCCCATTGAAGTTCTTGTTTCTGGGTACCTGTATAAAATATAGATTTAGCAAACATGTTACCTAAATATTAAGGGTCATGTTGACCTTGAATTCTTTAAAATTATTGACCTCTTAATCCACTTACCCCTCATCCTCAATTATGGGTGGGGGACTCAAGTTTAGATATATTTTGTAATGCCATAACCCCAATTACCCAAAGTCAGTGCTTTATTACATAACATTGGCATGATACAAGAAATCATGTCCCGAAAGACCGATCAGTTTATTATTATTGGAAACAAGATACATACATAAGTTCAACATTACAACTTGAAAAGAAATACAACACTAATTTGTTCCATTAGAGACATCCAAGTCTCCTAGATTATGTCTGCAATTCACTCATAACTAACTTCTTCATATCCTAGGAAAATGAAACATAAGAAATGGGAGAGCTCAAACACTCAGTAAGGGTAAGCAATACAATGGAAGATAACATAAACATTAGGAATGGTGAATAATTAAAAACACATAACTTTACAAATAATAAACATGAACACTTTATGGAAGGAATATGAGATGAGTAAATAATGTCATAATAAAACATAGTCATGGGTATTCTACAAGTTGAATAACCACATGAACCATCATTATTATTTTCATAATGAGGGAATGTATAATGCTGGACATTTTGAAACATCTTGTCAAGGCCTTAGCCAAGACATCTAAAAATGATTTAGGCCTTGGCCAAAACCATATATCAAATTGGGAAAAGTCATGGCCAATTCCATGTCTAATTGTCTCATGAGACCTATCGATGCATCGAGGAGCTATATCGGAATCCACCCGTCACATACTAAGTCCAATACATTCCTCATATGAAAAGTTTGAAACATAACATAAACATTCGTATTAAAACTAGCATACGAAATGTCAACACTTTAACCATAAACCATGAATGGTATAAAAATAACTCATTCACAGTCAAACATATCACAAAACCTTAAATACAATATGGAATATTTGTATCATAATAAATCAACTTCAAACAAGTGTAAAATTTATCAAAGGATGTTGACATAGATGAAATCAAAACTATTTGAAAGAAATATCTCTTTCTATTTTGAAATCATTTAAGAGTCACATAATTATAAAAGAAAACATTTATTTTGAAAATATTCTTATAAGCTTGTAAGGTAAGCTTTTATGATGTTATAACGGTGGAAAATAGTTGCACTCACCGTATAAGTTAAAAAACATTCTTACCTTAATTTTGTCAAAAAGGTCATAAAGTACCTTTTTTAGAAAACGACAGAAAGATTCCTTTCAAAAAATCTAAATTAAAATAAGGGTAGAAATGACTTTGACTCATAGTCTAGTAAATAGTAGAAATGTTTTGAAATACATTTTTAAGAAAACACAGATGTAGATGATAAAAAGGTCTCGGTAGATACGTAAAAACTACCTCAGATAATAAAGAGATTGTGAAATTAACCCTTACCTTGTAATTTTCCTTAGTCCATGGTATGTTAACCTCCTGTATAATAGTTAAAACATTGTTATTAAATTATACAGGAACTACATACATAAATATGATATCATATATGATCCTCTAATATTGCTTTGTTAATAATATTTCAGTAGTATCATCGTTTCGGGTGTTAACTGATTTGTTTTCCTTTATATTCTTGGTTACGTAACCGATGTTAGTTATCGATAACAGTACTATACTAGAACTGTACACTATGTGGCACTATAGCAACTGTACATTATGCAGGTACTGTAGCAGAACTGTACACTGTGCGGGTACTGTAGTAGTTACTGTAGCAGGAATTGTTCGGTACTGTAGAAGCTAGAACTATTCACCTTGGGCCATCAGTTTGGACTTGGAGTCCTTAAGGCTTTCGAGCCACCCAGGCCTTCGGGTCAGTAGGGCTTTCGAGCCACCTTTAAGGCCTTCGGGCCACCTAAAGGCCTTCGAGCCACATGCAGTTTCCCCAGACAGACTCTACAAAAAAGGAGCAGCCCTAGAAGAGGATTCGGAGCAAGTGTACTCACCATATTAGAGCCAAATGGATTTTCAGAATGAGAGGGTATAGCTATTCCATCGGGGATAGCCTGTGCTTACAGGGGAATCCTAGCCAGATGGTCATACGAAGGTGGAGAGCTACTATCACGATGCAGATGCTGGGGAGGGGCAGTTCCTTGTTGATAGTCTGGTTGAATTCCCTAAGACCTTCGGATCATGTAATCTCATAATCCTACAGGCCCTGTAATCACTGAGCCTATAGGCCTTTTATGGGTTCCCCCTCATCCCTTGAAAGGGGGTTATCAAAAATCAATAAAAAGAAGGCCTCCGAGCAAACTCATCGCGTTCGTGGAGACGGTAATCCGTACGTACGCATGAGAGACAATATCATTATATTGATGGAGAAATCATATGTAATTGGATGGTATATCATATATATAGAATCATAAAATGTTATATTTATTATTTACATTAGTTATACTCATTATTATACCCATCCAAATAATGAAGTGTTTGAATAACAAATTACACCACGACGTAGAGACGGTAAGTTGTACGTACGCATGTATGGTGACTTTGTCATTTATAGGATGGATAAAATAATGAATATAGTTGTACCATATTTATAATAACATAACAGTATGTATAAGGTACTAGATTTATTATTTTGTTATGGAAAAAACAAAGAAAGAGAAAGTGGAAAAAGAAAAGAACTTGAAAGAGGTGATGAAATATTTACCTCTTCTTCGGGTTCTTCCTTTTGATTTGATCAAAAGGGCTACTTAGGTTTGCCTTATAACCAAAGGAATGCCTCTAGGATAAAGGGAGGAAAGTTTAGAGGATATTTGGGCGGAGTTTGGCCGAGCCAACTGGATTTGGAGGTGTGATTATGAGAGAAGGGGAAGTTCCCTTTTATAAGAGAGGTGAAGGTCACTTTAGGAACAGCTTGAAACATTATTTTATAATAAAATCATTTTCAGTTTATAATGACTCCAAAATTATTTATTTAGAGGCTAAGGTGGGGAGGGGTTGAACACCTCTCAACCAATAGGTTTTAGATAGGTTTAGGTCACCATATTAACCTTATCTTTTATATTTAACTCTTAGTTAAATAGTTTGACATTTATCATTTCTCTTTGTATTTTTATATTATATGGTTAATAAATTTACTATAAACTATCAAGAGAACCCCAAGTGGTTCAATATTAATATATATAACTTTATCTAAGTCTTTTGGACGAACCTTAAATTTTTATGAATATTATATCAATTAATAATATAGTATTTATTTTAAAAAACTAAATTATGTCAATTTTGACACTATTTAGTATTTGATTTTTTGGAAATCCATTAAAACTTTATTACTTCGAATAAAATTTATTTAAACAACCCTAACATGTCATATTAACCTAGAAAATTAGTTTAATTCATCATAAATCTTAATTTACATTTATTTGGATATTTATAATATCAATTATTATAATATTTCATTAATAAGGTGATTACTACATCATCATTGTGTCATAAATAAATTAAATTATTTAATGTCTAAAAATTAGAAATAAAATACCATTATGTATTAAATCTTTTAATATTTCTAATGAATATTTATAGTCGAATTTATATTGTGTGTAACCCTATATTAAAAATGGTTTAGTTATTATACTTTGAATTTAACTCTTTTTAACTCTTCTTTAAATAAAATAATAATAAATGTACTAATCTAATCCAAGTTGACCAAAGTGGATCATATTTTATTCCTAAGGTTGTTTTTGGTCGAATTATACTTATCCAATAAAATTAGGACATGTGTTAGGGTAATTATGATGTCATTTTTACCCTTAATTACCCTATTTACTTTTAATCGTGGTAAATAAAAGTCAAAAATTACTATTCATCAAAAATTATTTTCATCTTATTGAACCACATTTTACTTACTAATATTAACCATTTCTCTTATATTTTTGAAATTCAACTCACAGAAACGGTAAAATTAAGTTTTATACAAATTTGCAAATGCTCCTAGGAGGTGGGTAAAAGACGGTAAAAAGTTCAATAAAAATTTTATATATCTAAACTTATTATAAAATGACTCCAATAAATTACATTGAACTTATATAGGTATTATGTATCTATTTTGACCTAAAATAAATTTAAATAAAATAAATAATTATTTAAATAAAAAGTTGGTTTTAACCAATAACGCAGTGTTTTCACTATTCATCAAAAATTGAAAGTTTTTAGAAAAATACCAAAAATTCACCCTAAGCTAATTTTGATATTCTAAATTCAAAAGTGAAGTCCATTTTGAAAAATAAAATTTATAAAATTTCAAAAAGTGAGTATTACTATTCAAAACGGCTAGTTTGATTGGTCACGGTGTGTTAGAATCTCGAAGTTGCGTACAATGCAAGTTATTGCATTATTCAAAGGGAAACGTACCGTGGAAACTTGGGGTGTTACATTCTTCCCTCTTTCAAGTAATTTTGTCCTTGAAATTTCTAGAATACTACTGCAAAAAAAGATTTGGGTGGTTCTTAATCATAAGTTCCTCTGGTTCCCACATTGTCTCTTCCATCTTATGGTTTCTCCATAGAACTTTTACCAGACAAGTCATCCGGTTTCTCAACACTTATTCTTTGGTACCAAGAATCTTGAAAGGCTCTTCAGAATAAGACATATCAGGTTCCAGTTCAATTTCTTCATAGGTGAGTACATGCGTTGGGTCAGGCATGTATTTTCTCAATAGTGATATGTGGAGCACATCGTTAAATTTGGAGAGACTTGGTGGAATTTCCAAATAGTAAGATATAGCCCTAATTCGTTCTAGAATTTCAAAAGGTCCGATGTACCTGGGACTTAATTTACCCTTCTTACTGAATCTTATAACTCCCTTCCATGGAGATACCTTCAAGAAAACATGATCTCCTACCTAAAATTCCAAATCCTTCCTTCGGTTATCGGCATAGCTCTTCTGCCTACTTTGAGATGATTTGAGGTGGGTTTGGATAGCCTTCACTTTTTCCATCGTTTCCTCAATAAGTTTGGGTCCTACGAGTTTTCTTTCACCAACTTTATCCCAACAAGTTGGTGTGTGACATCTCTTTCTATATAACGCTTCATATGGTGTCATCTGAATACTTGAATGGAAGTTATTGTTATAGGAAAATTCTACTAGTGGTAAATATTGATCCCACATACCTTGAAAGTCAAGTGAAAAAGATCTCAACATGTCTTCTAAGGTTTGAATAGTCCGTTCTGATTGTCCATCAGTTTGAGGGTGGTAGGCAGTGCTCAAACAAAGTTGAGTATCCAAGGCTTTCTAAAGACTTTTCAAAAATATTGATGTAAAACGGGGATCACAATCACAAATAATCGATAGGGGTACTCCATGACGTCTTACAACTTTATTAATATACAGTCTTGCTAAAAATTCAAGTGGTAAATCTTCTCTTATAGCAAGAAAATGTGTTGACTTGGTAAGACGATCAACAATGAATCATATTTCATCATCCCTTCTAAGAGTCTTTGGTAGCCCCATGACAACGTTCATCATAATATCATCCCATTTCCACTCAGGTATGAGAATAGGTTGCATGACTCCTCTAGGATGTTGTCTTCTAGCTTTCACTTGTTGGCAAACCATACATCTTGACACAAAATCAATAATCTCCTTTTTCATGTTGTCCCACCAAAAATGTTCCTTCAAATCTCTATACATATTGGTGCTCCCAGGGTGTATAGACAATTTGGAGCTATGAGCATCATCTAACAATTCCCTTTTTAGATCAGGTATATTGGGAACACAAAGTTTCTTCCCAAATTTCAAAATTTCATCTTCATATACGAAGTCACTCAATCTCCCATCATTTACAGTTTTAATCTTCTTTTGAAACTCCTCATCATTAGTTTGATAATTCTTTATCCTTTCTAGTAAATATGGGTTGGAAACCATTTGAAAAAGTATTGCTGAAAATTATTTTTTTCATTTTCAAGAAATCCCCTTTAAGAAAAAGAGGGAAACCACGTTACACCGCGCGGGAGACCAAAAAACATGATGATTAAACAAAATTTGAAATTCAAACCCACGCCAAACCTAAGGAGACTCATCGGATCAGCTGGGGTCGCATCGCTGCCAACCGCCATCATCACCCGCATATCTCTGACAGATAAGCCGTGAATCACGCGCCTCACCGCCGCCTCGAGTCGCACAACCATCCGTCAAGCAATCCACCGGAGAAGAAGCCGACACCAACCGTCGTCGATCATCACCGGCAATAACCCAAATCACAAAATCCAACCGCACAATCACCATCCGCTCCACAGAAAAACCAACCATGTCTACAGAGCCCGTCGAAATCCCCTTCTGCGTCAACTTCAGCAAACAACCCATCAGATGATCATCCATATGAAAAACCACAAAAACCACGCAGACAACCACGCAGATCGTCGCGGTTAACACCTTCATCACCTCATAGCAAGAAACGAAGAACCCCCAAACTATCAGAAAGCAATCGCAGTTAAACTCCACCCCATCATGATACGGGAAGAAATGAGAAGAACCCTTATTCGAACTGAACAAAATGAGATCTAAGAAATTAAAAGAGGTTTCGCCAAAAACTGAATCAAACCGCGCAAGAAACGTCACCGCCATCGACACCCTGTTTCTGAAGATCTCGCCGCCACCGATCAAGTAGACTGCATCAGGCACAACAAAACCCCAACGCACTCACCTGAGAAGGTTCGGAACCCCACAACCGCCGACACATGAGCGCGACCTTCAAGCGCTGGGAAGCTCACCGCAGGGCAACAGCGAGCTGCTGAGAACAAAACCAGGTGTGCTCCGAAGAGTATGTCGTCGACGAAGACCGGACTTACACCCTCATATCTGAACCAGCAACCACAGAAGCCCGAAGTGCATCTTCACAGCATGAGAGGAGACCGCTTAACGCCGCTGCAGCAGAGATCCTCCACCAACCCACAGAGCTCGAAGAGGAACGACACGCCCTCCGCAACGAAGGAGCGGCGATGGCGAGAGGAAAACCCTAAGCTGGGAGGCACAAAGTCCTATTCTCGTAGGTCCTGCGTACGAACTAAAACCAACAAACCCTCTAGGGAAGCACTTAATCATCTATTCCCTCTTTGATCTCCCGCACCAGGTTCTCACAGCTCTGAGCAGTCCAGTCGTGTGTAATCGACTGTCAGCAGCCCTAGTAAGTTAAAAAACTACTTGGCTAATAGCTACCATACATCAAAAGCATTTAAACAGCAGGAAACACATGCAATCAGTGATAATAAGTAACTAACAGTTTCAATAGGGTTTGCCTCACATGAAAACGGTGTCGAACGGCAATAAACAGCCAAAAAAGGAGGACAAACACCCGTGGGGTGATCCTCAAACATACAACAAAGCATACATTAGCAACAATTAATCAAAGCTAATAAGCAATCTAGGGCAAATAAACAATAGGGTAAAAATCCTTAACTCGGGATACCCGATACATGGGTATCCGGCACTTTTGCAACCAAAACTCAAAGAACTTCAACGTAGGGCAACAAACCACCTACCTTGATCCTCGAAGATCGATATACTTGAACCTTGGTCCGTGAAACATCCTAGAACGGAGTAGATCTGCAAAAACGTCTAAAACGTTCAACCTTAGATAACTCACACGAGAGGAAGAATCAAGAAACGAGGCTAAAGAAGAACCAAGAACTCACCGTTGCAATTATTCTGCAATCGACGGAGTTCGATTCGGACAACCGGTGACGGATCGGTGGCTCAGAGAAGAATCGGCCTCCTCGGACGCTCTGGACGGAAATAGGCGGAGAAGAAGACGTTAATGATCATTAGGCATGACCCCGGTCTAATTAATGAAATAAAAAAAGTACACGGCGTGTACTTTTAAAGTACACGGCTTGTAGTGGGTTTTCCGTACTCCGCCAAAATCAGCCTCCACGTCACCCCTACACACCGTGTGTGTGGCCCGGACACGGTCAGCATAAGGCTTCGGGCGGGAAAAGAGTACACGGTGTGTACTAAGAAATTACACGACGTGTACTTCAAAAATTTCCAGAAACCTCGTTTTTCCTTAAAAAACCCATAAAAGAGATCCGTACCTGAAACTGAAGATTCGGGTTCTTACAAACGTCCCCCCTTAAAGAAATTTGTCCCCGAATTTCCCTAACAAGACGTAGGAGAAGAATCCTCAAACAACTCTGGCCACTGCGATCGAACATCGGCATCCCTCTCTCAGGTCTCGTCTTGTACTCGCCCGTGCTTCCATAGCACCCGTACTAGAGGAACAGACCGACCACGGAAACTTTTGTACTGCGATCGACAATCCTAATAGGATGCTCCTTGAAAGATTCATCCTGCTCCAACTCAACCTCCTCGGGTTGAAAAACATGAGACGGGTCTGAGAAATACCGTCGAAGCTGAGAAACATGAAAGACGTCGTGCATGGCCTGGTACCTCTGAGGTAACTGCAACCTGTAAGCAACTAGGCCAACTCTCTTCAGAACCTCAAATGGCCCGACGTATCTCGGTGAGAGTTTCCCCTGTCTCCTAATCCTCTTATGTCCCAACCTCGGGGTAACATGCAGGAAAACCTGATCTCCAACCATGAACTCCAAAGGTCGTCTCCGCTGATCACCATAAGATTTTTGCCGAGACTGTGCAGTATTCATCCTCTTCCGAATGAACTCCACCTTCTTCGTGGTCTCCTGAACGAGACGAGGTCCCAGCAAGGCTGCCTCTCCTGCCTCTAGCCAGCATAAAGGTGATCGGCATGGCCTACCATACAAATCCTCATAAGGTGCCATCTGAATAGTCGCCTGAAAACTGTTGTTGTAGGAAAACTCCACCAGAGGGATATGCTTCTCCCAAGTACCGCCAAAGTCTAGAATGCAAGCTCGGAGCATATCCTCAAGCACCTGGATTGTACGCTCGGACTGGCCATCAGTCTGGGGATGGTATGTTGTACTCAAAAGTACCTGCGTACCCAAAGCCCTCTGTAGCCCCTGCCAGAAGTGCGAAGTAAAACGTGCATCCCTGTCTGAAACAATGGAGTGTGGAACTCCATACAGACGTACAATCTCTCAGATGTATAACCATCCCATCTCATCAACACTGAAGGTCTCCTTGATCGGCAAGAAGCGTGCAACCTTCGTGAGCCTGTCCACTACAACCCAAACCGCATCATTTCCTCGAGGTGATCTCGGTAACCCTATCACGAAGTCCATCGCAACATCATTCCACTTCCACTCAAAAATGGGTAACTGCTGTAAAAGCCCTACTGGTAGCTGATTCTCTGTCTTCACCTGTTGATAGGTGGAACACCGCATAACAAAATCAGCCACATCCTTCTTCATACCTAGCCACCAATACTGACGGTGTAAGTCTCGGTACATCTTGGTGACACCAGGATGAACTGCCCAAGCTGAAGCATGAAACTCCTGCATCAACTCCTCACGTATGTCTGCAGAAACCCATACGCGGCCATGAAAATGTAGCACCTCATCATCGCCCACTGTCCACCCCGGAGTAGGGTCTCCATCTGACACACCCTCCCGTAGGACTAGGCCCTCTGGGTCTAATAACTGCCTCATTTGAACTCGATCTAAAAGAGTAGAGGTAACAGCTACAGAAGAAAGAACCGTCTGTCCCAGTCTGTCGTGCACCTCCAAATGCATCTCAGAGAACAGAGTCATTAGCTGTCACTCACTGCTGGCCTCCTGAACTGCCTGTAACTAAGTACTCCTGCTCAGTGCGTCTGCCACAGCATTGCCTTTCCCAAGCGTATAAGCAAGCTCGAAGTCGAAAGACTGTAGGTACTCGACCCACCTCCGCTGTCTCAGATTCAAGTCACGCTGCGTGAAGATATACTTGAGGATCTTGTGGTCAGTATATACCACAAAATTCTCTCTCAGGAGATAGTGCCTCCAACAACACAAAGCATGAACAACAGCAGCCAACTCCAGGTCGTGCGTAGGATAGTTCTTCTCGTGTGGCCTCAACTGCCGAGATCTGTATGCAGCACGATCTTCCTGCATAAGCACTGCTCCAAGACCAATGCCAGATGCATCACAGAAAACTGTATAACTCTTTCCCGGCTCTGGAAGAACTAGAATCGGTGCTGAAGTCAATCTCCTTTTCAGCTCCTGGAAGGTTGAGTTGCAAGCTTCGGACCAAACGTATTTCACACCCTTCTTAGTCAAGCCTGTCAACGACGCTACTAAGCATGAGAATTCTTGTATAAACCACCTATAGTAACCAGTTAGTCCCAAGAAGCTCTGTACCTCGAAGACATTCTTTGGCTGCTCCCAGGTAACTACTGCTCTCACCTTCTCTGGGTCTACTGATACTCCTGTCTCTGAGATGACATGGCCCAAGAAGTGAATCTCGTCCATCCAGAAGTGGCACTCTGAGAGCTTAGCATATAACTGATGCTCTCTCAGTGTACTCAATACGATCTCAAGATGGGTAGCATGGTCGTGTCGAGTGTGAGAGTACACCAAGATATCGTCCACAAAGACAACGACGAAGGAGTCCAAGGATGGAAAACTCGGTTCATCAGCGCCATGAAAATGGTCGGCGCGTTCGTGAGACCGAACGGCATAACCAGATACTCGTACAGACCATACCTTCTTCGGAAAGCTGTGAGAGGTATATCAGATGGTCTGAGCCGCAACTGATGATAGCCGGATCTCAAGTCGATCTTCGAGAATACGCTGGCTCCTCGAAGCTGATCAAAAAGATCACCAATCCTCGGCAATGGATATCGGTTCTTGACCATCAACTGGTTCAGCTTCTGATAGTCCACATAGAGCCATAAGGTACCATCCTCCTTCTTCGCAAACAACACAGGCGAACCCCAAGAGGATGTACTGGGTCAGATAAAACCCTTCGCCTACAACTCCTCCAACTGCTTCGGGAGCTCTTACAACTCAGGCGTAGCCATCCTATAAGGAGGTATGGATACCAGTGCCGCTCCTGGCACAAGCTCAATAGAGAAGTCTACCTCACGCTCCGGAGGCAACCCTGAAAAGCCTTTTGGAAAGACATCCGGAAAATGGTCAACTACCGAAGGGAAGTCCATCTGAGAGGTCCCCTAATCATCTAGAAATAAACTAGAAATCTGGGTTGTAACACTACCCAACCCATGATGCTCTGGTCCAGCTCTGCTTTCCTGGACATCTCATTCGCCCTTGTGAAGAAAGGACTCGTCCTCTAGTAACGTGAAACTCACCCTGCGGCGATAACAATCGACAAAGGCCTGAAAAGGAACTAGCCAGTTCATTTCGAGAATGACATCATAACTCGTTATCTCAAGGACATAAAGATCCCACGAGAAGTGACACCCACCAACCAAAAGGGGGCACTTCTTGCACTGACACACACTAGTAGTTCTATGTCCCAAAGGAGTGTCTAGTGCCAAAGTATCCTCAGAAGTAGAGACAGTAAGTCTAAGGCTCTCCACAGTGTGCACAGAAATAAAGCTATGAGAAGCTCCGGTATCGAAAGGTGCATAAGATAACACTGAGGCTACTAGGATCGTATCTCGAACTGTGGAAGGTCCAGGATCCTGCTCCCAATGGATCTGATCTACCGCAAACGTCTGGCTAGTACCGCGGCCCTGTGTAGCAGCCTGATATCCCTGAGCTGATCCTCCCTGAGCCTGACCACCGTGTCTGCGACCTCTACCCTGGCCTGAACGACCTGAAGGACTCCAGCCCCCAGTCTGCTGTGGAACTGGTAATCCTGCTCTTGAACGAGGAGTAGAAATCGATCCTCCTTCACTAGCTGTTGGAAGAACCCTGCAAAAACGCTGCAGATGACCCATCTTGCCGCAATCTCGGCACTCCACTGGATCTCTAGGGCACCGAGGATTCTTATGACCACTCTTTCCACACTGATAACACACCACCTGGTTGTCAGAAGGAAGATCTCATCTTCCAAAAGAATTACCTCGCTTCCTCGAGTGACCTCGAGTAGACTCTCGGTGGCGTTTCCTGTTGTCAGTATGCAATGAGTCAGCCTTGGATGATGAACCGCCCTGGTCAACAACTCCAGTCTCCCTCAGATTTCTTTCGGTGATCAGCGCCTGGTTGACTATTAGGGTAATAGAAGTCAATTGGAAGACGTTCACCTGCGATCTGATCTCTGGTTTGAGGCCTTCCTCAAACTTCCTTGCCAAAAACAGCTCGTCATTTCCCAAAACGGGAGCGAAACGCTGTAACTCGATGAAGCGGGAGGAATACTCCATAACCGAAAGAGTACCCTACTGCAGGTTCATGAACTCTCTGGCTCTGTCGGCCCTCAGTGTCGCCGGGTAGAAGTAGTCGTAGAACGTACGCTGGAACTCGTCCCAAGCCATAGTCCGCTGGCACCCTGCCTGCGAGACTATATCCCACCATCTCTTGACAGAATCTCGCAGCATGTAAGTCGCGAGCTTCACCCTCCTGTCTGGGGGTGTCTCCAGATGCTCGAAGATGGAAAGTATGGTTTTTAGCCATGACTCTGCAGCCTGAGGTCCTCCATCCCCTGTGAAAGTGGGAGGATGTTGTTGCTGGAAGACTCGCGTCAGCTCTGCCATAGACGGGGCAGGATGCTGAGCTCCTTGGAAGGTCTGCATGAACCTCATGAAACCCTCTCTGAACTGAGCATCGGCACCAGTGCCTGGTATCACTGCGGGTGCCATGTTCGGAACGATCGGCGGAACTACAGGTAGTCTCTGGTCTTCCGTATCAGGCGTACGGTCACTGCCTGGTTTCTAACGTGCAACGGGAGGACATCTTGGTGTCATAGCTCTGAGAAAACAAAAGCACACTCAGATTTAGATTAACAAGGACAGAAAACACAAGAGTACAAAACAGGAACAGGAGAAACACTAAAGTTTGCAAAACACGACTACATGGCGTGTATTTAAACTACACAACGTGTTTGTTAAATCCATTTACATGGGTGTGTACTTCCACCACCACTGGTCGTGTAACATCCCAGACTACACGGCGTGTTGTCCCAAAACACGGCATGTACTTGAACTCCACTCCCCTGCCCGAGTCTCTCTACACGGCTAACCTACATGGTCCTCCAAATCCTAAACAACACGGCGTGTGCACTAAAGACACGGCGTGTACTAGACAGGTTTTGGCAGCCTGTGTAGCGGTTACACGGCCGGCTACACGGCTGACTCCTACACGACGTGTTCCGAACAAACACGGCGTGTATAAGGATAGATAACACCGACCCGTGTTGTTCGGGACACGGTCGGGTACCCAGAAGAAAACTACACGGCGTGTTCTTATAACACACGGCGTGTACTAGACAGGCTCGGTGACCCGTGTAGCAGGTTACACGGTCGGCCACACGGCTAACCCCTTACACGGCGTATTCCGAACAAACACGGCGTGTATAGGAGAAGATAACACCGACCCGTGTTGTTCGTGACACAGCCGAGTGCCTAGGAGAAAACTACACGGTGTGTTCGTACAAAACACAGCGTGTACTACCCGAGTTTCTCCGACCCGTGTTGTTAGTGACACGGCCGGGTACACGGTTGACTACCACACGGCGTGTACTTATGGTACACGGCGTGTCCCCGAAGACTTTCCACCACCCCGTGTTTTTGTTCACACAGTCAGTAACACGGTTTAAAAACTACACGGCGTGTATTAATAAAGTACACGCTGTGTATTCTGGGTTTTTCCGGGCAGTAGCTTAGAAACTGCACCGAACGCCAGAAACACTGAAAAACAAACATCTATGTGCCAAATTCTGATCCGTGGGGGGCCATACTCCCCGCGAATCAAAGTTTGGCATCATAACAATGCATATATCAAGTAAAGCAGCATAGCAAATATGCCCGTCACAGCAACTATCACAACAACATGCATACTTTATCACGACATCTATCACAACAGCATGAATCCTAATGTACCATAGATGGCATGGTAAAATGCATGACATGTGATTTCCTACCCAGTGCATATATGATGCATGAGATGCCGCACCCTCATCTCATCGGGTTGCAACAAAATAGAACCACAATCATATAAACTGTAACAGCACAAAACATGTGCATCACCCAACGGTGAAATATAATAAATTGTAACACTTGCAAAAAATGAAAATTGCAATTACGAGGTAATATAGTTTTTCCCTGTACACGGGTTAATTACTCCCGGGCATAGTTAAGTACTAACTACTCATTTCTTTATATCCCTGTCTATTGTCGCAAAACAGTAAGGCAATAGAAAAGAAGAAAACTCCTCTTATAGCACTTTGTAACGACCCGAATCTGGAGCCACATAACTGGTGCCCCGTACCCGGTTCGCCACATAACCTCAAGCGTGTTTCCCCAAACGTCAGAGGCTGCCGGCTAGCAGCGAGGACCTTGGTGAGTCAGTGGAGAAACTATGCCCTCATTTGGTAAAGTATGCAGCGGAAGAATAAAGATAATCAATAGCGGAAGCAGTAAATAGCATACAACAACTGAACTAAAAGTAGAATCAATGTCTGATATAATAATGATGCAGAATGGTACATGTATCTATGGAAAGCAGTAAACAAAAAAACGTGTTGAAATACAACTGAAACCAAAGTACTAAATGTAAACAGCAACTCCAGCAGCATCGCGAGCCAAAGCCCGGTCTCATGCTCTCCAACTCCAACCAATAATCAAGTACCCGAGGTAGAAGGACCACAATCCCTACCTACACCTGCAACCATATAATCTGTTTGGGCCGAAAAGCAGGACCCAAACAGGGTGTGAGACTAAACCCAGTAGGCAATCACCACAAGATTTGTGCCCTACTGTCAGTGAGTAATATAGTAAAAGTAAAGGAAAATAAGTACACCAATAAATAATCCTGCCAATTACCATTCACATTCATTTAATTAAACAACCTGGGAAAAACTAGCAAAGAATTCTATTCCAATGTAAGCAAGTAACACAGCAGGTATCTCAAAAGACTACATAAACACAATCAGTACAAAACCCAAGCTTGTTCTTTGCCTTGGTGGACTCGTCACAACCAACCATCAAAATTCACACTGACTCTCTGGGTGGCTCAAACTAGCAGACCCCTATAGTCCAGTAATCAAACAAGGTACAAACACTCTGGGAAGCTCTTACGTCAATTCCCATGTGGTCTTGTAATGATAGCTACAGACTCTCTGAGGAAGCACTTACGTCTAATTCCTCATTGTTGAGTCAATAAAGCTTTCCTTATGACTTTTCCATTCCTTCTTGTTTTGAAAATCACAAACACCTTATACTTAAGCAAATATTATTTTTACCCTCATAAGGAAAATTTACTTCTTTAAGGAAATTTACCTTAACCTATATTTTCTCATACATAACAATATTATTCTTAAATTCAAAAACCGGATTCATAACCAAATTTCCGGAGCCGTATAATGAAAAGATTTGGAGCATTCTGTTTTTAGGATCCGAATTCTGGATGTGATCTATAATGGAGTTTTAATCTGAATTCTGGACTCCGAACTCTTAAATAGTTCGACTCCGAACTCTCAAGTAGTTCGACTCCGAACTCTGAAGAAGTTCGACTCCGAACTCTTAAGTAGTTCGACTCTGAACTCTCAATTAGTTCGACTCTGAACTCTGAAGAAGTTCGACTCCGAACTCTTAAGTAGTTCGACTCCGAACTCTTAAGTAGTTCAACTCTGAACTCTCAAGTAGTTTGACTCCGAACTCTCAAGTAGTTCGACTCCGAACTCTCAAGTAGTTCGACACCGAACTCTCAAGCAGTTCGACTCCGAACTCTTAAGTGGTTCGACTCCAAGTTCTGCAAGTTCAGAATCCAATCTCTGGTGAAACCAAACTCTGAATTCCTATAAAACAGATTCCGAATATTTCTTAACATAGACTCCGAACTTCATTTTGGTTAGACTCCTAACTTTTATCTTGCTTACACTCCGAAATATTGATTAGATTTTACTTACATATGCTTCATTTCAAAACGATGTCGTACATTTAGTTATACAAAGTTTGTTATAAAACGATGTCGTCTATTCTCTTTCTAATTAACCGTTGGTTGAGTTACACGTGTACAGGTCCCTCCGAATTTCATAGAAAATATGACCGTTGGAAGAGGGAGCCGACTGTTGGAAATTTTCCTATAAATAGGAGCTCATTTTAAAGAGCTCAATACTGAAATGAATAAGTTGATCGATCTAGAGAACACATGCTGTTAAGGTGATTTCTAGAGAGAGAATATTTCATGCCTTGTGCGTACTGAACCGCTCGTTCAGATTACTTTGTGCGACTCTGGATGTTGGTGATTACATTCGAGGACTTCCGGAGATAGGAAGACAGAGGTGCCGACTACCTTGAAGTTCGAGGGCTTCCTTGCTGAGGAAGACAGAGGTTCCAACTACCTTGAAGTTGAGGGCTTGCGGGGATAGCAAGACAGATATTCTGATCTTTGTATCGAGGGCTTACACTAGTGTGGGTAAGACAGACTTGCTTGAAAGTATAAATCAATGAACCTTTATCCAAGGTTGTTGGATACCCTTCTCTTTGGGTTAAAAGATTCATATCTTGTTACTTGTAGTTTTACTACTTGTTTTTCCGCTGCATATTGTATTGTAAGGAAAGTATAACCTTCTTGTATTTCCTTACACTTGTACTCTGATTAGTTTAAGATTCTATACGCTTTAAGGTAGAATCTTATATTGTAAACCTCGGTTCCAATACTCCAGTTGGTGATTAGAGGTGTTGTGAATTTGCTTAGTTTAACTTTGTTAAACCTAGATTTTCCTTGACTAAGGAAAACATAGTTATCCATAACTAACTTTAAAGGTTCCAAAGGAATTTTTAAAGTGTACAATTCACCCCCCTCTTGTATATTGAGCATCTACATTATTATTTCGATCCTACAATTGGTATCAGAGGAGGTCTCTGAAATACTCATACTCACGTATAAGTTTTTCTTGCTCTTTTTTCATTCCGAACTTTGTCATTCCGAACTTTTTCATTCCGAACTTTGTCATTCCGAACTTTGTCATTCAGAACTTTTTCATTCCGAACTTTGTCATTCCGAACTTTGTCATTCCGAACTTTATCATTCCGAACTTTGTGGTTATGAATTTTTTCTACTAACTAGTTTGGTTGCCCAAGTTGTTTTAGTATGGCAGGAATCAATGTTGGCTCTATAGACAATCTAAATCCTACAAGACCACCGATCTTTGATGGTAATGACTATGAATACTGGAGAGATCGAATGAAGACTTTTGTCATCAACACTGGAGTGGACAATTTCGTTATGCTTACTGGTGATTATAAAATTCCTGATAAGGAAGTTAGAACGTTCACTAACCAGGAAAAGCAAGAATATCAACTCAATTATAAGGTACGCAATACTTTACTATGTTCAATGACTAGAAATATATATAGCCAAATTTCTTCTTGTGAAGCAGCTAATTGTATCTGGAAGAAGTTAGAAGTTACACACTCTGGCACTTCTAAAGTAATTAAAACTAGGAGATCTATACTTAGAGCTGAGTACCATGGATTCAATTTTCCGTATGGTGAACCAATCTGCAAAGTTCAACAGAGGTTTATGACTATAGTCAATATCTTACAGTCTATGGGAGAAAAAGGGTTAGATGATGAAGCCCTTGTAGATAAGATAATTGATATTATGTCCAATGAGTGGAAATCAAAGAGAACAGTTATAGATGAGAACAGGAAGGTCACTCAAATTTTTCTTGATGAGCTATTCGGAACTCTTCTCCAACATGAAACCAAAATGAAGAGAGATGCTGACAACATCAAAAAGAAGAATGGGAATAGTACTGTTGCTCTTACAACTACGCCAAATCATATGAAAGCTAAGACTCCTAAGAGAGTAACCAGATCCAAGTCTAAGAAGGTGGTTGTTCAATCAGATTCTAGTGAAAGTGAAATCTCAGAAAATGAGTTAGCAAATCTTGCTCGAAGGATGAACAAGATAGCCGGCCAGAGAAACTTCCAATCCAAGTATAAGAAAAAGGAAAGGAAAGAAAGGAAAGATGGAGAAGTTACTTGTTACGAATACAAGAGAGCTGGACATATTAGACCAGATTTCCCTCTACGCAAAAAGAAATAAAGGAAAGAAAGGAATTCTGAAAGGAGCAGGAAGAAGTATTACAAAACCAAAGCTAAGAAAGTTCTAAAAGCAAATGACACCTGCAGTGCCAGTGGTGGTGACTCTTCAGATGAATCTTCTAATTATGAATCTTCAGGAAAGAAGAATCTTGGTCTTATAGCCAGATTACCTATTGACAATCATTGCTTTATGGATAAGGTACGAAATGCTGAATCATTGACCAATGTATCTTTAAATCCTAATGATAGTAAGTATTATAATTCCTCAGATGAAGAATCCTCTTCTGATGAAGAAAATACTTCACCTACCTATGAAGAAGTTTCTAGGTTTGCTGAACTTCTTGAGATTGAGAACTCTAAACTCAATAAGAAACTTGATAAGGCAAACTCTAGGAATTCTATTCTTACAAAAGAGATATCAGATCTTTCTAAAGATCTTGATAAGAAAAATGCTGATTTTATAAGTATTTCAAAAAATCTTGAGGAAGCAAGTTCTGAGAGGCACAAACTTTCTAAAGAGTTAGAAAAAGTAATTTCTAAGAAAAGTGTTTTCGAGCCTAGCTCTAGTTCTAAATCTAATGATTTTGAAGATAAAAACTTGGTTATCAAACTCAAGTCCGAAATCTTTTCCTTAAAGAAGTGTTTATCAAACTTTACCCATGGTAAGGAAAATTTTGATAAAATGTATTCTCAAATACGGCCTTTAAGAAACAAATCCGGATTTGGTTATACCCATGAAAAACCAATTTTTAGTAACAACTACTTTGTTCCACAAAGTGCCCCATTTTGTACCAAGTGTCAATGTGGTGGTCACTGGGAAAAGAATTGTTCTTTAAATAAAATCCAATCTCTAGGTTTTCATAAAGCATATTTTTCTAAGAAAATGTGGGTTCCTAAAATTTTGTTGTCTGGAAATTCCGGATCCAAGCAAGTTTGGATTCCGAAAGTCTAATTCTTTTCTTTTTTTCAGGAAGATAGAGGAAGTACCAACAACAATACATGGTACATGGATAGTGAATGTTCTCGGCACATGACTGGTAACAAAAGCTATTTTGAAAAGATTATCAAAACGAAAGGAGGAAATGTAACTTTCGAAGATAATGCATAGCGAGAAATTGTTGGTATTGGTAATATTGTTATTCTAGGTAAAACTTTGATTTCAAATGTTTTATTTGTTAAGGGTCTTAAGCACAACCTCATTAGCATCAGTCAGTTATGTGATGAAGGGTACCTTGTGAATTTTAGGAATGATAAGTGTTTGGTACACAATTCCAAGGAAGAATTTATTCTCTCAGCCAATAGGAAAGAGAATGTTTATACTTTGAACTTAGAAGACCTAAGAAGCCAAGATTTACCTTGCCTAAGTGCAATGGAAGATCATTTCTGACTGTGGCATAGAAGACTAGGACACTGTAACCTTAGAAACTTATGTAAATTTTCTAAGAAGAAATTGGTTAAGGATCTACCGGAGCTAAGATTTGATTACTCTAAAGTTTGTGATCCTTTTCAATATGGCAAGCAACATAAATCTGGTTTTAAATCAATTGGTGAAGTCTCAACGACTGATGCATTACAGTTAGTGCACATGGATCTTTTCGGTCCAACACAAACTGGAAGTATTGGAGGCAAATACTATGTGTTTGTTTTAGTTGATGATTACACTAGATTTACTTGGGTCTATTTTCTAGCAAAGAAGTCTAAAGCTTTTTCTTATTTCAAAAGTTTTAGAGCTCAAGTTAAAAATGAGAAAAATCTTCCACTGAAAACTATTCATAGTGATCATGGAGGAGAATTTCAAAATTCTGATTTTGAAACTTTTTGTAGTAGGAAAGGTATTACTCACAATTTTTCAGCACCTAGAACTCATCAACAAAATGGTGTACTTGAGAGAAGAAATAGAATTCTTCAAGAGGTAACTAGAACCATGTTGAGTGAATATTCTATAGCTAGACATTTCTGGGTTGAAGCTGTAAGTACTGTTTGTTATACTATAAATCGAGTTTTGATTAGGCATTTTCTTAATAAAACTCCTTATGAGTTATGGAATGGTAGAAAACCAAGACTATCCTACTTCAAGGTTTTTGGTTGCAAAGTATTCATTCTGAATACTAAAGATAACTTACATAAATTCGCATCAAAATCTGATAAAGGAATTTTCTTAGGTTATTCCACAACTTCTAAGGCTTATAGAGTTTTTAACAAAAACACTTGTACTGTTGAATAAACAGTGCATGTAAAATTTGATGAGTCTGATCCTTTTGTTTTTAAATTATCCCAACCTACATCCTCGGATGTGTTTTCAAAAACTGATTGTCAACCCCTGATAGAAGATCCTTCTGATAAGGAAAATGTTCAAGAAGATATTTCTGAAATATTTACCCCAGAAGACTTTCTACCCTATGTTGATGAACAGGTTTTACAAAACCCAAATCAGGTGTTTCTTAAGAATCATCCTAGTGATAGTATCATTGGTGATATAAATCAACCTGTAAGGACTAGAAATTCCTTAAGAAATGAAGTAGAACATCTAGCATTTCTTTCCCAATTAGAACCAAAAAGCACTGATGAAGCTTTAGGTGATGATGATTGGATCAAAGCCATGCAAGATGAACTAAATGAATTTGAGAGGAATAAAGTCTGGACCTTGGTTGAAAGACCTAAGGAAACTTCTGTTATTGGAGTAAAATGGGTTTTCAGAAACAAATGTGATGAAAATAGAATCATAGTAAGAAATAAAGCTAGACTCGTTGCTAAAGGCTATAATCAGAAAGAGGAAATAGACTATGAAGAAACCTATGCTCCAATAGCTAGACTTGAATCTATTCGTATTCTACTTGCCTTTGCAGCATTCTTCAATTTTAAACTTTTTCAAATGGATGTGAAATGTTCTTTTCTTAACGGTTATATTCAAGAGGAAGTTTTTGTTGAACAACCTCCTGGTTTTGAAGATACAAAACATCTTGATCATGTTTTTAGACTTACCAAAGCTTTGTATGGTCTTAAACAAGTCCCACGAGCATGGTATGATAGACTAATAGGATTTTTGCTTCAAAATAACTATGTTAAGGGAAGTGCATATCCAACCCTTTTTATAAAGAAAGATAAGAAAAATGTTTTGATTGTTCAAATTTATGTTGATGACATCATATTTGGTTCAACTCAGCAATCTTTAACTGATTCTTTTGTAAGTCTAATGAAGTCTGAGTTTGAAATGAGTATGATGGGTGAGTTAACTTTTTTCCTTGGTTTTCAAATTTCTCAAAAACCAGAAGGAACCTATATATCTCAACATAAGTATATTAAAGATCTTCTCAAAAAGTATGGTTATGACAACACTAAGAATATAAGTACTCTCATTGGTATCTCAAACTCTTTAGATCTTGATGAAGCTGAGAAACCAGTAGATCAAACGTCTTTTAGAGGTATGATAGGAAGTCTACTTTACTTAACAGCTAGTCGACCAGACTTAATGTTTTCAGTGTGCTTATGTGCAAGATATCAATTCAATCCTAAGGAATCTCACTTAAAGGCAATGAAAAGAATTTTTCGCTACCTAAAGGGAACCATGGATCTAGGATTATTTTATACTTCTGGAAATGATTTTTTTCTAAAACGCTTATCTGATGCTGACTTTGGTGGATGTAGAATGGATAGAAAAAGTACATCCGAAACTTGTCATTTCTTAGGAGATTCATTAGTTTCTCGGTCCTGGAAAAAGCAACATTTTGTAGCACTTTCCGCTGCTGAAGCCGAATATGTAGCAGCTGGAAGTTGTTGTGCTCAAGTGTTGTGGATGCAACACACACTCACAGACTATGGCCTGAGTTTTACTAAGACTCAAATATTGTGTGATAACACAAGTGTCATTGACCTAAGTAAGAATCATGAACATCACTCTCGTGCAAAGCACATAGATATTAGGCATCACTTTCTTAGGGATCACACACTTAAATGAGATATCATTCTTCAGTTTATCGGAACTCAAGATCAACTTGCTGATATTTTCACAAAATCATTACCCTCCGATAGATTTGAATACATTAAACAAAAGTTAGAAATGATAACTGTAAGGTAATCATTCTTCATTAACTTCTTGTTGAACAATTCTCCTAACAGTAATAAACTCCTCTTTATAGGGGGAGTACATTTGATTGTTAGTGTAACTAATTTTTTTTTAAAAACCTTTCGGAACTGAACTTCCGGAATGGAAATTTCTGAAACTAAACTTTTCGGAATGGGAATTATCGGAACTGAAATTTTCAGAACTGAAATTCTCGGAATGAGAACTTTCGGAATGGAAGTTTTCGTACTGAAAAGTTTCGGAATGGAATTTTCGTACTGATAATTTTCGGAATGGATATTTTCAGACTGGGGTTTTCGTAACGAGGTTTTCGTACTGGAACTTTCGTAGTGAAGTTTTTTTTCCCTTCAAAAAGGATATTAACAATTTCGAACAATATCTCTTGTTAATCCGTAAGTTATGATTTTCTTACTTATAGTTTTGTAATCAAATTTTGCTTACTGGTATTTTCCTTGTTTTTAAAAGTTTGGATTCTAGTTTTTCCTCAAATCTGGATGTTTTTTTAAAAAAAACCTCAAAAGATCAGAGTCAAATTTTCCTTATGGGATTGTTCTCAACCGTCAGATCAGATCAAAGTTTTTTCAACCGTCAGATGACTTTTGGAAGACCAACGGTCAAATTCTTTGCCTATATAAAGGGGACCCCAAGACTCGTCTCACATCGGTTTTTCAAGCTTTTGCGTCTCGAAGCTTTGCAGCTCCTCTTAAGGCCGGTTCCGAACCTTGTGAAGCCGATCCGAATCTTACAGTTTACTTCACTCCGAATGTCTATTGAAGCAACTTCTCAAGATATGTCAACTGTGAAACCTATCTCAAAGTGGTTAGTTTTCAGGGAAAGGTTAGTTCACCCGGATTTTTATAAGTTTGATTCTCTTATTTCAAATAATATTAGACTGAATGGATGGGAAGATGTCTGCATAGCAAAGTCAGATAAACAGGATCCGGTTTATACTGATTTGTTGATAGAGTTTTATGAGTCTGTTTCCTTCCTGATGGAAGATGGTAGAGAGAGGTTTTCTTTCAAGTCTTATTGGAAGACTTATAAACTTTCTTACACTAAGGCAGCGAGCCTGGTTGGTATATCATATGAAGGAGAAGCTGAATTCTGCTCTCACAAATTTATGGATGTGCAAGGGAGTTTCAATAAGGAGAAGGCACTGAAGTGTCTTGGGCTTAAGGATGATTCAACAATTAAGATTGTTCGGCTCACTCCAAACAATAGAATTCTTCAACTATGGGTTCAAGGTTTTCTGGTTCCGAGAAGAGGAGATAAAGACAATATGAAGAAGAGTGATATCTATGTCTTAGATTTCTTGGTAAATCTAAGAAAGATAAATCTGATGAGGCATGTCTTGGTTACAATCAAGAATATCAAAGAAGGGAATTTGAGAGCTCAGATTATCATGTTTCCTGCCTTATTATCTAAGTTGATTGTTCGATACTTAGAATCCTTCAAATTTTCCTGCAAATCAAAAATCTGAAATTGCAAACTCATGCTAGTCAGTGATGATACTCAAAAGAGGATGAAGATGAGATTTTCCAGTGAGTCCGGAGAATTTTACCCCTATCTGTGGAGGAGTTTGAAGCAGCTGAAAAAGAAACACAATCTCTGGAACCTTCAAAAAAGCAAAGAAGAGAAAGGCTAAGGAAGTAGTTGCTGATGAAGAAATTCCTCAGGCTAAGGAAACTCAATCTGCTCCCCCCAAGCCGAAGAAGCAGAAAACATATACAGATGAAGTAGCAGCAAAGTGGAGGGAAGATAAAGAAATGAGGAAGGAAGGGGATCCTCAATTCGGACTGGACCCTGCTGAGGCTAAAGCATTAAAGGAAAAAGCTGCTGAGGAGCTAGAGAGACAAGCGAAGGAAAAGAAATTGAGAAAGAAGATGTCTGAAGTTTAACTAGTGAAATCTTTTCTAAAATATACAGAGTTGGCTTCTGAAAGGCTTCCAGTTCTGGAAACTTTCGGTGTTGAGCCTTCTTTACCAGAAACTCCAGCGAAAAACTATGTCACTCCGGAAAAGGACAAGGGTAGAGAACTAGTAGTAGAAGCTAAGAAGGAAGTTTCTGAAGCAGTAGAGGAAGAAGTAGAAGAATAAGATGAGGAGGAGAGTGAAGATCTGGCTACCTTGATCAAGCAAGTACAGAACTACAAAGATAAGGCTGAATCTGCAAAGATAGTTACCTCAGACAAGGGAGATGAGGAATCTAGCAAGCAACATCAAGAAGAAGAAGAAGAAAATGTGTTGTATGATGAAGAAGAATCCTATGAGAGGAATTTTCTTGAGGAAGGTCAATAAAGACAGAAACCAGATGAAGATCAGATCGTTCAGGTTTTTGAATCCGAGGAAGTATCCCTTAATAAGGAAACTGCTCCGAGAGCTGATAAAGGGAAGAAAACTCTCATGGAGACACCTATTAAAGATGTCATCAGAAGGAAAGAGGTTGGTGGTACCTCTAGAAGGAAGCTGATGCCAGTTGAAGAAGAGGAATCTCAAAAAGAAGTTTCTGATTCGGAATCATCATCCCACGGGCATGATTTTGTGGTTCAATCTCTGAGAAATTTGGTGGACACAATTCCGATTCTTCCAACAATAGATTCTAGATGCCAGTTTCTACAACAATCTATGAATCAGAAATCGGATTCTTTATCCATGGTAATGGATAAGTTTGTGAAATTAGAAGCTGAACAGAAAAGTTTTCTGATCGATTATGACGTGCATAGGAAGTCCTGCAGTAAAGTAACCAAGTGGTCTAAGAGAGTTGATGAAGATTTAGTTCACTTTGAAAATTTTCAGGTTGAAGTTCAAAATGCTTTTGAAATGGAGGATAAAAAGGTTAATGAGATTTCTGAGAAGTTGAACCAGGAGCAAAATTTCCGGAATCAACAGGTCAGGGATCTGAATGGGAAGCTTAACTCAGTATCTCAAAATTGGAAAACTGAAAGAGATTTCCGAATTCAGTTTCAGCAGAAGATGAAAAAGCAACATGAGTTGTTGAAATTGCAAAAAGAATCTTTGGAGGCTCAGGCAGAGGCTTTAAAAGCTCAAGAAGAAAAGGTAAAAGCCTTGGAGAGGCAACGAGAGGAAGATCAAAGAGACTTGAAGAAACTCAAAGCCTTGTTGAAGCAGCTCATTCTGAAGGAAAAGGAAGACAAATAAACTCACTCCGATCTTTTGTTATAGTTGTCTTTCATTGTATTTTTCTTTCCCAACTCTAATGAAATGGTTATCTGGTTGGTTTGTATCTTGTTATATACTAATGTTTCAGGTAGCATACTTTGTTTTCCATTCCCTTCAATTCTTTTTGAAAATCACAAAGGGGGAGAAGGAAAAAGAACTATTCCTAAGGAGGAGAAAGGAAAAATTTCTAAGAGAAATATCCTTAAAGAAAGGGGGAGTTTCCCACTACGAAGTTTTTTTCATTCTTACAATAATGAAAACTCTACTCCGAAAACTCAGAATACAATCCTTAGAGTTTCAATGCCTAAGGGGGAGTTAGTTGTATTCACTTCTATCTATGAACAAAGGGAGATAAGTTTTAATTTTCAAAGTCTAATGAAATTTTTCAAAATCCTTATATGTTTTTTCGAAAGGATGTTTGTGCTTTCCAAAAAGGGGAGATTGTTGAGTCAATAAGGTTTTCCTTATGACTTTTCCATTCCTTATTATTTTCAAAATTACAAACACCTTATACTTAAGCAAATATTATTTTTACCCCCATAAGGAAAATTTACTTCTTTAAGAAAATTTACCTTAACCTAGATTTTCTCATACATAACAATATGATTCTTAAATTCAAAAACCGGATTCATAACCAAATTTCTGGAGCCGTATAATGAAAAGATTTTGAGCATTCTGTTTTTAGGATCCGAATTCTGGATGTGATCTGTAATGGAGTTTTAATCCAAATTCTGGACTCCGAACTCTTAAGTAGTTCTACTCCGAACTCTCAAGTAGTTCGACTCCGAACTCTTAAGAAGTTCGACTCTGAACTCTTAAGTAGTTCGACTCCGAACTCTCAAGTAGTTCGACTCCGAACTCTGAAGAAGTTCGAAGAAGTTCGACTCCGAACTCTCAAGTAGTTCGACTCCGAACTCTGAAGAAGTTCGACTCCGAACTCTTAAGTAGTTCGACTCCGGACTCTTAAGTAGTTCGACTCCGAACTCTCAAGTAGTTCAACTCCGAACTCTCAAGTAGTTCGACTCCAAACTCTGAAGTAGTTCGACTCCGAACTCTGAAGTAGTTCGATTCTGAACTCTCAAGTAGTTCGACTCCGAACACTCAAGTAGTTCGACTCCGAACTCTCAAGCAGTTCGACTCTGAACTCTTAAGTGGTTCGACTCCGAGTTCTGCAAGTTCAGAATCCGATCTCTGGTGAAACCAGACTCCGAATTCCTATAAAACAGATTCCGAATATTTCTTAACATAGACTCCGAACTTCATTTTGGTTAGACTCCTAACTTTTAGCTTGCTCACACTCCGAAATATTGATTAGCTTTTACTTACATATGCTTCATTTCAAAACGATGTCGTACATTCAGTTATACATAGTTTGTTATAAAACGATGTCGTCTATTCTGTTTCTAATTAACCGTTGGTTGAGTTACACGTGTACAGGTCCCTCCGAATTTCATAGAAAATATGACCGTTGGAAGAGGGAGCCGACCGTTGGAAATTTGCCTATAAATAGGAGCTCATTTGAAAGAACTAAATACTGAAATGAATAAGTTGATCGATCTAAAGAACACACGCTGTTAAGGTGATTTCTAGAGAGAGAAGCTTTTCATTCCTTGTGCGTACTGAACCGCTCGTTCAGATTGCTTTGTGCGACTCCGGATGTTGGTGATTACATTCGAGCACTTCCGGGGATAGGAAGACAGAGGTGCCGACTACCTTGAAGTTCGAGAGCTTCCTTGCTGAGGAAGACAGAGGTTCCAACTACCTTGAAGTTGAGGGCTTGCGGGGATAGCAAGACAGAGATTCCGATCTTCGTATCAACGGCTTACCCTGGTGTGGGTAAGACAGACTTGCTTGAAAGTATAAA
This sequence comes from Viscum album, assembly GCA_963277665.1. Classification (NCBI taxonomy): domain Eukaryota; kingdom Viridiplantae; phylum Streptophyta; class Magnoliopsida; order Santalales; family Viscaceae; genus Viscum; species Viscum album. The sequence continues at coordinate 1,210,547,940 of OY728166.1, forward strand.
TCAATGGACCTTTATCCAATGTTGATGGATACCCTTCTCTTTGGGTTAAAAGATTCATATCTTGTTACTTGTAGTTTTACTACTTGTTTTTCCGCTGCATATTGTATTGTAAGGAAAGTATAACCTTCTTGTATTTCCTTACACTTGTACTCTGATTAGTTTAAGATTATATACGCTTTAAGGTAGAATCTTATATTGTAAACCTCGGTTCCAATACTCCAGTTGGTGATTAGAGGTGTTGTGAATTTTCTTAGTTTAACTTTGTTAAACCTAGATTTTTCTTGACTAAGGAAAACATAGTTATCCATAACTAACTTTAAAGGTTTCAAAAGAATTTTTAAAGTGTACAATTCACCCCCCACCCCCCTCTTGTATATTGAGCATCTACATTGTTATTTCGATCCTACACTCATGTGGTCTCGATGCGTGGGTAAACTAAAAACACTCTTGGGAAGCACAAAGTCCTATTCTCGTAGGTCCTGCGTACGAACTAAAACCAACAGACCCTCTAGGGAAGCACTTAATCGCCCGCATCAGGTTTTCACAGCCATGAGCAGTCCAGTCGTGCGTAATCGACTGTCAGCAGCCCTAAGTAAGTTAAACAACTACTTGGCTAATAGCTACCATACATCAAAAGCATTTAAACAGCATGCAACACATGCAATCAGTGATAACAACTAACTAACAGTTGCAATAGGGTTTTCCTCACAGGCAAACGGTGTCGAACGACAATAAACAGCCAAACAGGGAGGATAAACACCCGTGGGGTGATCTTCAAACATGAAACCAAGCATACATTAGCAACAATTAATCAAATCTAACAAGCAATCTAGGGCAAATAAACAATAGGGTCAAAATCCTTAACTCGGGAAACCCGATACATGGGTATCCGGAACTTTTGCAACCAAAACTCAAAGAACTTCAACGTAGGGAAACAAACCACCTACCTTGATCCTCGAAGATCGATATACTTGAACCTTGGCCCGTGAAACATCCTAGAACGGAGTAGTTCTGCAAAAACGTCTAAAACGTTCAACCTCAGATAACTCACATGAGAGAAAGAATCAGGAAACGAGGCCAAAGAAGAACCAAGAACTCACCGTTGCGATTCTTCTGCAATCGACGGAGTTCGATTCGGACAATCGGTGAAGGATCAGTGGCTCGGAGAAGAATCGGCCTCCTCGGACGCTCTGGATGGAAATAGGCGGAGAAGAAGACGTTAATGATCTTTAGGCGCGACCCCGGTCTGATTAATGAAATAAAAAAAGTACACGGCGTGTAGTGGGTTTTTTCGTACTCTACCAAAATCGGCCTCCACGTCACCCCTACACATCGTGTGTGTGGCCCGGACACGGTCAGCACACGGCTTCGGGCGGGAAAAGAGTACACGGCGTGTACTCAGAAAGTACACGGCGTGTACTTCAAAAATTTCCAGAAACCTCGTTTTTCCTTAAAAAAACCCATAAAAGAGATCTGTACCTGAAACTGAAGATTCGGGTTCTTACACCTGGGCTCCTGGAGATGCGGGGAGGGATCCACCGAGAATGGGAGAGGGCGACGGGAGCGGAGAGCGGGAGAGATCCGCGCAGGAGAGGGGCGCCGCTGGAGGAACGCGCAGGGAGGCAGGTCGCCGGGGTGCAGGCGCCGGCAGGGAGGAGAACCGTCGGATGGCTTGCCGACAGGGGGGGCGGCGGTCTACAAAACACAAAAAGGTCAGAGTAGCAAACTTAACCACTTGGACTGCAGCACCCAAGATCTCGCTTCCAGTGGCTTTGCAACTAGCAACTGCAATCTTGTCATTGTCATGGTGAAGCACCCAAGTTGCTCCAGTTTTTTGGCCCAATCCGAAGATGTTATGGAGATCACTACCAGACATACCTTCCTCTATGCACGCCCCAACCAGCCCCAAGTTTCTGACACCCATTCGAAAGTAGAAGCAGAGCTCTTAAATGCCTTCAAACCTTCGTCAACAATGTTTGTAACAATCTGTAGAAGATTGAGTGATTCAAGAGTGATATCATCAGGAATTCCGCTCCAAATAGCCTGTTGCGGAAACGCCGGGAGTTGCAGCGACAGAAACAATGAAAAACATAAGAGTAAAATGGAAAAAAAAACAAGAACACAAAGATTTACGTGGTTCGAGAATAATATCTATATCCACAGAGAGGAAGAATATCCACTATAATTCGGAAGCACAATTACAGAGTTTTTTCAGTAACAAACCCTAGCCCGAAAATGGGCTATAAATGGAGAGGAAGACGATCACTGTTCCACCAACCGCACAAGAAGTCTGCGTCACTATAGTGAAAAGGCGGCCACCAAAGTCAAAAGTGCTATAGTGGTTGCCGGCTGGAAGTCCAAAAGGCTACATTAAAGTTGACTCTGAAGTCCGCATTGCTACAGTGCTCTGTCGGTGTCGGTTAGTCAACTCTGTTACAGTTTTCAGAGATCCACCGCCAACTGACCCATACTGCATTGCTGAGGTACCACTCTCACAGAAGATAAAAAACTTAAGTTTAGGAACCATGGAAAACATCAACGCCCCAATAGTAGAGTTTCTTTTAGGCAGTTCGGCCATGCACCATACAGATAATGCTGATGCCACTATCCTACCTCGACCACCAGATTCCAGAGAATTTTTTCAATCTTCTGAAAATTCTATTCATCCCTGCTGACACTTCTAATTTGAATGTTATGTTTAACAACATAAAAAGCATGCTCCTATCATTGAAGAATCCCTAGTGGTACTCATGCATACTTTTGTTGCACTGCCTCCCCGCTCGGTCCCACTGCGTGTTCAACAACTCTGCACTCCCTATTGGTCGTCCCGACGTACCATCCCCTTCTCACAGCTACTTGGTGTAGATCAAAAAAAGTATCATCACCAACCTTCACGTATGTCAACCAACATCATACTCGGATCCTGCATGTCCAGACTCCCTTCATAACTACAACACAATTCTCAAACGTAATTAATGCACCTCCAACAAGTTCATACAGCTCTGCCACTATTGCTCCTCAAATTAGGCATTTCATCTTTATAACAGAATTCCTCCTACCAATATATGCCATAGTAGCAAGAGGGATGGGTGTGTGTCTTCTCCTTATTTGGAGTCCATACTTCAAGACTCAAAAATCAAATTTATCACTGACAAGATGAGTCAACCAGGCAACTTGAACTCTCATTTGCTATAATATCTGGTAAATGATATAGCTCCATCCGGAGTGGTGGTGTTAGAACCTGAACCCTTGTGATGCCAAGAGGCGGAACTACATTTGGCACCACTTCCTTCTTTCCCCTTTCCCACCAAGCCAAACTGGAGACTATTTTCTCCACTAGATTACTACAAATGTCCCCTTCTTGTCTAGTCTAGAATTCCCCCAAACCTGCTGCTAGTTCGTCCTCTGTGAAATGATCAGCTTCCTCTTTATCTCATGTTCTGGTACCCAACCAGTCCATGCTTTGGAGAATCCTAATTAAATCAATCTTCTCTTATTCTAAGCAATGAGCAGCAGGCACGTCCTCCTTAATGTCTTCCTGAGCCTGTGTTGATTGTTGTTTTCCACACTATCATCGGCAAAACTCCTCCTGCTCCTTGCCGGACCCGTACTTCTCTAACAGGGCTTAGTTGCTCCCATTCTAATCTAGGTTTTTTGTTCAGCTAAGACAAAAACTAAAGCAAAACCTTGTACTCCAAACTTAACTGCGCATAGTGTAACTTCATGTCCTCTGCTATACAATTTTCCAAGAAATAGTCTCTGCTTTTCTAATCCAACCAAGTGGTTCCTTACCTGAAAAAATAGGCATCTCAACTCTTTTTACTATACTGCTTCTTCCATCAAAAGGCGTCAATCAAACAAGCATAGATCTCGCCCCCTGTTTCCTTCCGAACTCCACAGCTCTAGTGTCGCTCCTAAGGGAGCATGCTGCAGCTGAGTGAATCTGTTTCTTAATCTCAGAGCATTCTTCCTCCTGCAACTGCAAAGCCTCTGTCTGCTCACACAGCGTACGCCTCAACTATTCATAAACAATCGGCCGCCCTGTAAAAATATCGGAAACCACCTTTTGTTCCTTCAGGTTGAATTTTAGCTCACTAAACAGCTTCCTGGAGGTAGTTCACAGTTTCCACTAACCATGCACTAACTGTGCATATACATAAACACATCCAAAACATTTAAAAACCTCCCCAAACCCCCTAAAACTTAACTCAAGCATCATATAAGCTTAAAAACATAAAAAAAAATCTAGTTCCTGAAACTGGGGGTTCTATAATTAGCCACTTTGGCTAGTGGTTTTTTGTATTTTAGTTTAATTTAGGTTGAGACCTTATTGTATTTTTACTCCAATGTTCTATTTAAAATTATTAGATAGTTTATTATATTTACTATTAATTGGGATTTTTATTTATGTTATGTCATTTTTGGATTGTTATTCAATATATCTTTTTATTTTTTATACCTGGAATTATAATTTATAGATTCACCATGCCAAAATTTTAGAAAATTAAGTTTATTGTTTAATATTATTATAGGGTGAAATTTTTCACACCATTTGGTTCATTTGATACTATGGCACCATTTTCCAACCCACAGAAATTGGGAACATGTTTCAGGCCTTATCATGCTTTGAGTCAAGGGACATGTTGGGTCAACCCGATAAAGTTTATGACACTTCTCTAATTCACCTTCTTTCACTTCTTAACACAAATTCTTCATCCATGGAATCAAAAGTGGTTATAAATCACAATATACTAAATATTTGAAGGTTTCTTCATAAAATACATAGTTACGTCATAATACGACTGGATATAAAATATCTAGATATATCAACTCCGTGATTTTTTCTGTTTGGATTTAATTCAAATAGTGGCTTTTAAAGGACTTTCTAATAGAATGATATTACACTGCAATGTAGGGCATTAAAAAATGATCTGGAAGATTGTAGAGAAACCTAAAAATTCAAGTGTTTTTAAAATGAAAGGAGATAATTTGGGACTTGGAGTGATTTAATTAGATTTTAGAGGATGACTGTAATGAAAAATCAGGTCATGACATGTCATATTAGATGAAGGAAATTTTTAAAAGAGTAAATCATGAAGATAAAAGGATAAATATTGGAGTTTTAAAATAAAAGGGAGTATTAGATAATTTCACATAATGTTTGAGGAATAGAGATAATAATTTCAAATAAAGTTTCCATGTGAATTTTTTTAGAGAACTTTATTGAAGATTTAGTTTTGGTATTGAGGTTGGAGCTAAAGAGAAAACACCCATGTTTTCATGGTATTATGAATATTATTTTAAAATTTATACAAGTGACTTGTGTGTCAACTATTATTTAATTACCTTTATTGAATCAATGTGTGGATAGATTGAAGGATTGAATGAACCTTAGTTTGGTAGTGAGTCTTTCCTAAATGTTATAATCACATACAGTGTATATTTATTTTGGTACATTGACACATTGTTTATGTTTGATCCTTATATATATCTCTAATTAGTTAATTAATTTAAATTTTTAATCATTATAATTAATTTTCATTTTTCAATGATATTATTATGTTATTATATTTTGCAAGTTCAGCGTGTTCTTTCCAACATTGTAATAAGATCTATTTGATGAGAAGAAAGTGAAGCCCTAATATCCCCCTTCCTTAGGGTGTTTTGGTCCTATGGTAATAACAAATGGAATTAGATCCATGGGGTTTTTTTATTGGTGAATCTATCTTAAAAGGATTTTTTTACAAGGAAAAGATGGTTAATGAAAAATTAGAACATCTATTTAATGGATGAAATTACCAGATCTTTAAGAACTATATGATATCACATCTATGATCTCTTTGACTGAATGTTTTCCTAGATACGGTGCATAAATTTCATATTAGTGATCCTGTAGAGTTATCCTTGAAATAAATGAATAAGAATCCACTTAATGTTAATGAAAAGGTAGAAAATACCATATCATGAGTGTTTTCTAATCAAATTTACATGAATGTGATGAGTTTCACGTCCTCTAAATCGATTTGGTACAAGTTAACTAATATTTATGAGGGTGACAGCATGTTAAAGTAACCTCAGTTACAAGTGATGCATAGAAAATTTAAGGACCTACATATATTCCCGAATGAAAACATTGATGGTTTATTCAACTGAATCATTGATATTTTTAGGTTCATTCATGGATTTGGTTATGATATAAAGGATGTAAATATTGTAAATAAAATTCAAATTATATTATCACAATTATATAATCCAAAGGTTTTAGTGCATAAATAAATAAATTTATTGGTGATATTGTTGGATGATTTATAGAGTAGTTCAGTTGCCTGTGATATGCATATAAATCTAAAAGGATCATTAAGTCATCCAACAAAGGAGTTTTCATTCAAAACTATAGAGATATTTGATTTCAATCGAGGTGAATATGCAAAAGAATATATGAATGATAAATGAAAGAAAATTCAAATATGGTAAAAATTAAAAGGCATGCTATATTTGGCATGTTTCATGTGTAGAAAGGCTTGTCACATAGCTATAAAATTTCCAAGGAGATTTTAAGATCATAATAGTGAGTTTAATTACTCAAAAAATTGTTAAAGGGAATTTCCCTATAAATAAAATGTAAAATACGGGAGCATGTATGAGAGAATTTTTTAAGGAAAAAGGTTTCTTTAAAAAGATAAAGATAATGATTAAGACTATTTTGAGGAAGGTGAAATGTATTTTAAGTAAAATTTGAAAGATTTCATAATGGGTATGATTGATAAAACACAACATGGAATTAAAGAAAAAAAATATAGTAGAAATATTTATTGATTTCAAGGTCAAAATTATAGGTGAACTTGAGGATCCGGATATTCAAATGAAAAAAGAAAAAAAAATATAGGTGGACTATTGAAGGATTTCTTAGAGTATTTTTATCATCTTAAAAACAACATAACTTATTTAGATAAGGTTGTAGAAGATCAAACTTCTACTCAAGAAAAATCAAGAGAAGCTATTGATTTCAAGTCAATAATTAAGGAATAAGCTAAGATAAAAAATCAAATTAATTCTTGTATCAAGTAACGAGGAAAGAGGATTGAATACTTCAAGTAAGAAGTGGTTTATTTTAAGAAAAAGTTTTAAGTTAAAATCAAAACTAAATTTTCTAATAGGAAACTTCTATTTAGGAAGTTCTTAGATGAAGAATTTAATGATAGAGCTTGGAGAGGCATGAGGAGTGTCAAGAAGGTTTTGAATGATCAAAGACCCAATAACATGGGTAAAACTAGAATTTTATTTAAAGGATAATCATCTAAAGTTAGGACTACAAACGTGAAGGAAAAAAATAAGTAAAAGGCTGGAGAGATAACTCTCAATCATCAAGGGTTGTTCAAAAACCTATAGGTTACTCAAAGGTAGAAAAATATATGGATAAAAATTAATATGATTTTCCCCCTAAGGAAGTTTTTATTATGTGGTTACTTGGGTCATATTATGACCTATTATAAAAATTTAAGGTATTAAAAATGTATATATAAACCTAAAAGTCAAAAAAAGAGAATAAAAACATATCCTTGATCATAAGAACTAATTCTTTTAATGGGTATTGTTTTTATTATAAAAATTTTGGTTAAAATTTTTTAATTTTATGTTGAGAATTAATGAAATTCAATTTGATGGAGCTTCAAGGGTAATGGATAAGTGTTCAATAAACTCAACTCTATTAAGAAAAAATTACACTATTTTAGAAGAAAACGAGGAAGATTATATCAGTACATGTAGAAAAATGAGGAGAGGCCCACACTTGTCACAACTCAATTTAGAATATCATGGAAGGAAAAGAAGAAAAATGAGAAGACTATCATAAATAGGATTACTATTAAAGCAATTAATAATAATAGTATATTGATTATTAATAGGTATTTTTCATCCCACATGACTGGGAACATGAATTTTTTTAAAGAATGTGAAATTTTGGGGAAAATGAATGGTTTTTTTGGAAATTATGGAACTTTAAAAATAAAGGGTGCTGTTAAAACTAGACTTTCAGAATATGAGCTAAAGAATATGGAGGTACTTTATTTGAATGTATTATAACATAATCTCCTTATCATAAGTCAACTTTGAGACTCGATACATGAAGTAACATTCAATTAGAATATTTTTCTTATCAAAGGTAAAGTCATAATCTGACTCATGAAAAGATGAAGAATGAATGACAACTTATATCAAGTGAATAGTAGGGAGAACACGTGTATCCTTATAGTTGAGGATAATAACTTTTGGAATCAGAGGGTTTTTAAAATTCATCAATAAATAATGTAAAATATCTCAAATATTAAAACTATTATTGATATTTTAAATCTAAAATAAGATATGCAAAGGAAAAATGGTGCTTGCATGAGATGGAAGGTGGTGAGAAATCCCTATAAGAAACAAAAGTGAGCCTAAAACTTACTTGACTTGATTCATACTAATTTGTGAAATATAATAACATATCTAGTAACTCATGAAGAAATTTATTTCAAATTTTTTTTAGATGATAGTAACAAGATAGGTTTCATTGTATTTATGTAAACCAAAAATAAAGTGATGGAATGCATCAAAAGGATTATAAGGAGAGTAGAGAATGAAACTGGGAGATCAATCAAGATTATTTGATAAAATAATGGAATTTAATACACTTCAATTGAAGTGTATAATTATCTTGAAAACATAATATCAAACATTAAGTTTCATCTATGATAACTCCACAATAAAATGGGTTTTTCAAAGGAGAAATTGAATAGTGAAAAAAAAATGGAAAAAACACTACTCATAGAGATGGAATTTCTAGGAATTAATGGAAATTTTTCATACAATTGATTATCTATAACCAAAACAAGGCTTTATCAAGCCCTATAGATGAGAAAACACCATATAAAATATCACTTGGAAGGAAACCGACATTGAAAAACATTAGAGTGTTTGAGAGTAAATGTTACATTTAGTACAAAGAAGGAAATCAAGGCATGTATAGAGATGTGACTAATGAAAGAGTATTTCTTGGTTATTAAACTAATATTGATGCTTTCAAATGATTAAATTAGAATCTTAACATGATTTTAGAAATAAATTATGTTAATTAGATCGATGATAAAGCTGAAAACAAATCTAGAAACTCGTATTTGGAAAAATTATTGGGAGAAGAGAATGATCTTGATAAAATTTTTGGAGAATCCAAAATCATTTCTCATGAAGAAGGATATAATGATGAATTGTAGGATGAACTTGTTGTTAAGGATAGTTAATCAATAACTCAAATGAAAAAAAGAATAGATAAAATTTAAGAATCCAATATCATCATAGATAAGTCATCTCCTACTGAAATCCATAGGATGAGGAGTGTCGAGTGCACTACATTATTATCATGAGTGGATCTAGTAACATTTGAGGAGGCGGTAAAGGATAAATCATGGGTTAAATCCATGAATGAATAGCTAGATCAAATATAAATAAATCAATCTTGAGAGCTTGTGAAAAGGTCAAATGATCACAATGTCATCGTAATAAAATGGGTTTATAAAAAAAATAAACATGGGAATATGATATGGAATAAGGAGAGTCTATCATGAAAGGGATATACATAGATTAAAGTAAAATATGTGGAAGATACATTCACATTGGTATCCAGACTTAATTTGATAAGAATTTTCTTAGTTTTTATTATTCAAATAGGCTTAAAGATATACCTAATGGATATAAATATGGAATTCTTGAATGGAGTGTTTAAGGGGAAAATACACATTAAAAATTGATGTAATTTCAAATAGGTGATGATGTAGGAAATTTTTGTTGATTGAAGAAAGTATTATATGAATTAATGAAATTATCATGGTCTTGGTATTCTATTTTTGGATTCAAATTTAAGGAAGTTGAAATTAAAGAGAGGTGGTGTTGATTATAATATATATGTAAACATTTCAAAGAAAGAATAATTCATGGTACTCATCGCATTGATAGAATTATATTTAGAGTAATTAAGCTTGAATTGGTGGAGGAGTTTTTTAATTTGATGTGATCGAAGTTTGATGTGTCTATGATAGGTGAGCTTACTTATTTTTTGTGTTCTATTTAATTAGAAAGAGAAGATCACTTTTATTTATCATTAAAAATACAGAAAGGATATATTGAAAAAGTTTGATATGGATGATTAAAAATTAGTTTCAACTCTAATCATGGTTGGAACTGAACTCAAAAAGTGTAAATATAGAAGAGTAATATATTATAATTTATATCAAAGAATGATTAAAAACGTTTTTTTCTTAATAAAAATGAGCCTTGAAATTATTTATTCAACTCGTTTAGATATAAGGTTTCAAATAAATTCAAAGTAAGAATATCCTACTTATAATTACCTTGACCGAATTAATTAAAAAATATAGAAACCCTGACTTAAATACCCATACAACACCAAAAACAGAGTGATACTTCCCCAAGAGAGCTCCCTGGTCCTTAAGGGTTGGTGACTAGCACATCATGTCTAGATATAGATTTTGGGGAATAATTTACCCTCTTTATTATGATCTAAAGTCATAGATATATTCTACCAGGAATATGGAATGATTCACATATATGTCAAACATTCCAAGAATATAACACGAAAATAAACAAGTCACAAGGAAATAAAAAAGAATGAAAATGGACCATTCTCTTTATATGTGTGCACACAATACAAAATTGCATGTAGAATACAGTGCTTAAGTATACCATAATATATGTCATGGATGAATAGGTCCTAAGAAAGGAAAGACCATAGGAATAGGGATGTACCAAATGGTACATCCAACCATCCCCAGTAGCACCAACTCCAAAGTGGGAGTTAATCTCACTTCCATGTCAAACAGGAGTGACTGGTCAAGAAGACCCAATAGCTACAATAATGCTTTTACATACTTGAAACAAAGTAGAAGAGATTTTTCATGTCCACTGAGGTATCCAATCAGGGTGTGAGCATAAAATACTCGGTAGGGAACCACCAATGATGTCTCAACACAACAGTGAAAAATGAGTGTATGCATGAACATGTCTACTCATTTACATAAATATAACAAAATAGATTTATATTAAATAAGAATAGTATAGCAGAATATTAGTAACAAAGTAGGGTGTCATATCAACAATGGAGTAGAAAAAAACTATAATAATTCCAAACAACAACTCTTTATATGGGGAGGGTCTATACTTGTGCTACTTGCTTTAGGTTAATACCATGAATCTGAGATGAGTGGGATAGGGCTAATTGGTATCTCATCCATATAACTTAAGCACATAGAATTTAAAATGCATGTTAGTCAGGAGGAAACATGCATCCCATAGATAGGGGAAAGTATATAATATAGTCAAGGCACCAGGGGGGCATCCCAATTAGGGAAATGGGAAGGGATATAATAGATTCAAGGTCAAAACCCATCCCATTCAATCATGTATGTCAATGGTCGATGAACCTCATTTAATATTTTATAATAATATTGTTTCCGACGCTTTTGTCGGGGCGCGCCCATCCGTCCGTGGAGGACGCGCTGCCTGTTGCCATGCATTCCCGCTTTCCAAAGGCGGGCGGCATTTGCTCCTTATTCAGGGACGTCTGCTCCTTGATCGAAACGGGGTGATGGGATGTCGGTTCTTCCTCCTGTGGATTCCTCCTAAGAACTCATCACCTAGTCCGGGTCTCCCTTATAGATTTAATACGTAGTTCGTGAAACTCTTCCCAGTGCCATGTTTCCATGGACGCCGGTTAATTACACTGCTTCTGTCGGGACATTCCAAAGGGTCCAGTCAGGGCAGCAACCTTCGGTCAGGGGAGTAGTCATGTTGAGGCATCAGTAGCGTGTCTGGATGTTGGGGTACCTGGCATGTCTGTCTGTTATCCTTGACCACAGGGCTTCTCGAGGGCGTGGAAGCCCGAGGCATCCCACATCGAGCGCGGGGAATTACATGTCATAGACACATATCTGAGGTTTTCCTCAACTTCACGTGTTCAACACAGGGTATGCCGCGAGTTTAACGTCCAGCGGAGACGGATCAACCCAACCAGAGCATTAGCTAGGATAGATCAGATTGAGGGATCCTCCTTGAAGGGATATCGATACCGGGGCCAGCCTATGGGCGACTGTGAAAAAGAGCGTACCGACCTGGTCTCACCAGGATAAGACGGTCCGGGCGAGAATCAGAACGGGTGGTGGGTTGATGAATGGAGTGGAAGGAGAGTGAAATGGGACCATCGCAGGGGGGCGACAGTGAAGTTGGGATTGAGCCTTGACGAGGCTTCCTACGTATCCCTGTGGCAGTGAATCAAAGTCCGCATAGTTCGGGATGGTGCCGGTAAACCGACGTGAATCTGGACCTTGGTCCGATGGGCATCGTCAGCGTACCGATGTGGAGGTGGACCTTGGTCCGATGGGAGTTGGGCTTGAACCTCTGGGAGGATTCCTACGTACCATGCCTTGACATGGATCAAAGACCTCTTAGTTCGGGGTGGTCACAACGGCTTACCATTGGACCGGAATGCAGTTTAACATCGTGCTGGACGTGAGTGTGTAGTTTAACGTCATGCTGGACGCGGGTGTGACCCGACGTGAAAGTAGACTCGTGAGTCCACTAGTGGTGGGCTTGAACCTCGTAGAGGCTTCCTACGTACCATTCCTTGACATGGATCAAAGACCTCGTAGTTCAGAAGGGAATGTAGTTTAACGTCATGCCGGACGAAGATGGGACCCGACGTGAAGAAACGACGGGTGGGCTTGAACCTCGTGGAGGCTTCCTACGTACCATGCCTTGACATGGATCAAAGTCCTCATACTTCGCTAAGGGTGGGTCGCAACGGCTTACCGCTGGACCAGAATGCAGTTTAACGTCGTGCTGGACGTGGGTGAGACCCGACGTGAAATGACGGGTGGGCTTGAACCACGTGGAGGCTTCCTACGTACCATTCCTTGACATGGATCAAAGTCCTCGTAGTTCGCTAAGGCTTGAGGGGTCAGGGTCGGTGTTCACTCTAAGCCCACGTGAGTCATGCTCGGTGTGAGAAACAAGAGGTTGCAAGGACCTGACGATCACGTCGCGAAGGGTGCGTCCGTGAGAAGCGAAGAGGGGCTTACGCGTTGGGCGGCCCATGGTGTTGGGACTTACTCCAGGATGGAGGCCCATATGGGGGTGCCTCATTCCCTATCACTCCCTCCACTGACCTTGGTAGTGGGGAAGTACAGAGATGCACGGGTGCAATCATCCGTACGAAAGGTTAGGGGCTTACGCTCTGAGGCAGCCCTTCCCCTACGAACATACGCCACTCCGACAAGGAGGATCTCATTCCATGTGCGGAAGACTTCCATTCCTGTGGAGACGAGTGGTGTAAAAAATGTTCGAGTTGGGGGGACCCTTCGTGAGGGAGACGAGGTTGGGTCACAGTTTAACATCATGTGTTGAGGACGTGGTGCTTGGCAGTTTAACATCCTGCAGCTCGGACGAGGTGGGTTCACTCCACACTCCTAGGACTTACATAACCGGTACCCTCTGGTCCTTGGGGAAGGGAAGGTGCCGGTAAGGCCATGGTAAAGGGGGGTCGTGGGACGAACCATCGAGGGGCCACGTTAGCGTGGCTATGCGAAGAAGAAATAGCCGTTAGCGTGCCTATGCGAAGAAGCATTATACGAAGCGACGCTACGGGAGGTATTGTCCATGGGACTTTGAAATCACATCGTGGAAACCTGGAGGGTCGCACGGGAAGAGGAATCGCTAAGCAGAGGAGTGTGCTTTGCGAAGTCGGGTGCCTTGGCCTTAGCATGGGGCGTAGGTGTGAGTGGAAGGCGCTTCGCGAAGTGGAATAGTGTTCGCGGAGCACTGCCTCGCGAAGAAGGGGTGCCTCGCGAAGCAGGGTCCTGCGAAGCAGTGTGCTTCGCGAAGTGGAGCGGTCCTGCCTTAGCATAGGGATCACTCGTATGGGTTGAGTGTTTCGCGAAGCACAAGTGCTCCGCGGCTGCCCGGGTTCCCTTGGGAATCCCCTTCCTCCACGAACTCCCTTGAGCTTCGCGAAGGGCATCCCTCCCGGAAGAGGGGCTCAAAACGAGACAAAGCAGAGTCGTCTCGCAAAGTAGAAATACCTCGCGGAGCTCATGATTCCCGGAGCAAAGCGCGCTTCGTGATTCGGGAGAGGAGAATCCGAAAGGTCGGATTATCCGTCCTCGGGACTCAGGGGGAGTCCAGTATTTATAGGGAAGGGGCGCCGCGAAGCAGGGCTCGCGCGCTGCCTCTGGTGCTTCGTGGCGGCTCGCGAACGTCAAAGGGGTTCGCGGAGGATTACCGCCTCTGGAGCTTCGCGGCGGCTCGCGAACGTCAAAGGGGTTCACGGAGGATTACCGCCTCTGGAACTTCAAGCCGCCGCCATGGTTGGGGTGCTTCACGGCGGGGCTTCGCGGCGGAGCTTCGCGGTGGCGCTTCGCAAGGCAGCGCGCCGGCCTTTTTCGTTCCTTTCTTTCGGGCCACAGTTTTTGCGCCAACAAATGCCCCCCCTCAGACTTGGAGCCGCGGAGGGCGAACGGTCGAAGTCTGAGGGATAATCGCCAAAATTGTCGGTGGTTCGCGATGCAGCATCGCGAAGGGGCCCCGCGATGCTCGCCGGGGCCAGAGATCCGGACGCGCCGTGATGCTTCGCGCGAGTGAGGCGCGCCGCGATGCTCCGGGGTCGCCGCCTATAAATAGGGGGTCCGCCCTCTTTTGTCTTTACGTGCCTTGTATTTTTGTGCTCTCGACTTCGTGAAGCTCCGCGTACTCCGCGACAGCCCTCCGCGAATCGAGCTTCGCGGCGAACCGCGGGTCTCCGACTCCGCGTCCGCGCTAGGCGAACTTCTTGTCGGCCTTGGCCAGACTTCACGGCTTGGTCTCGCGACCGATCTTCGCGATCCGTCTTCGCGATCGAGCTTCGCGGTCGAGATTCGCGATCCATCCGAAAGAATCCTTTTCTGAGGGCCAGAATTAAAATGGCTCATCAAGAAGCTGTCTTGGGGGTCCTCGCAGATGCTGCTCGTCGAGATGAGATGGCCAACCGGCCAGGCTTGGGGGAAATGGTTCGGAGCCACTCGGACCACACTTCTTTGACATATCTGCTGTCGGAAGGTCATAAGGATTATCCGCAGTGAAAGAAACTGTCGTTGTACGGCTTCGGGCTGAGGGATGACGTCTTCATCCCTGAGGCGAGAAGGGATGAACCAGCTTGCTGGTTCAGGAGCACACCGTGCCAGCACCAATGGTTCAGGGCGGCCGATGGTCATGCGCGGGAGTATTTCACACCCACCACCGCTGACTGTCTCTACAACCATGTGAATGATATCGACGAGAGGCCACTGCAACCGGAGACGTCCCCTCCTCTCTACCGCACCATGCTGAAGGCGGCTCTGCAGGATCCGAAGAAGGGATGGTCCGATGAGTGGGACCTGCGTCAGGGCGGAAACTTTACCGACGACTGGGCCTGGGCCTACTGGGTAGGCGCCTCATGCGAGGAGTTCGGGGCCGATCTGAGGAGAGTGGGATTGTATGAGGCAGCATGGGCCTCCCAGTTCCACATTTACCAACCAAAGCAGCTGATGCCGAATTTGCTGAGTAGATGGTCGTCCAGGACCAACACTTTTCACCTTCATCACGGGGAGGTGGGCATCAGCCTGTGGGATGTCCACCAGGTTTCTGGGGTCCCGATCTTGGGGCCCATGTATGACGAGTTCCTCCCCGTTGCCAGCGCGTGGGGAGATGCGGAGCAAATGTCGTGATTGGCGTCGGCGCTGATGGCGCTCGTCCCTGGAGAGGACAAGGAGGCAGTGAGGGATGTCCACTTCAGAAGATGGTTCAAATGCTTCCTGAATTTCCCAGAGAATCGAGAGTTCCCTCCAAGGCCTCGAACTTGTCCAAGGGCAGCCCAACGGGGCAAGGGGCACTCGTATTGGCGGGTTTTGGAGGACAGCCAATGGAAGACTTGGGGTTTCAGCGTCAGCACCGAACAACAGCCAATAGTCAGGCTGGAGGCGTTCATCGCGGCTCTCATCTGTGGCTGGATCCTACCGGTGAGAGATACAAGCATGGGGGTACGGCCCAGCTCGTTCATCATGGCGTCGATGTTGGCTATGGGGCAGCGGGTCAACCTGGGGATCCCGATGCTCACCAAACTGTACAGAATGTTGCGGCATATTAGCGAGGGCAAGAAGCCGCCAAGAATATGCGGGCCCTTCCACCTCCTGTATGGGTGGATCGCAGCGCATATCAGGGGGATCTACGAGTATCCAAACCCCATTTTGCCGCCGGGATCAGACTTTCGCCCCTCCATTCTGAACGCAGTTGGGAGCTTCCCATTCAAACTGGCCATTCCAATGGTGCTGAATCGGGTGTGGAGGGCGAATGAGTTCAATTTCCATCCCTTCCCGTTGCCGACGGGGATTCTTACTGATGACGGGCGGGGAACGGAAGAACATTGGGCTTACCTTCTAGCCTTCCGAGGTGGAGCTTTGGTGGCTCAGATAGATCGTGAGCCAATCTGTGAACCGTACACCCCGCATCGTTTTGTGAGGCAGTTTCGGTGCCTCCAGCGGCTGACCCCGCAGGTCTACTGGGAGGTGCGCCACGAGGAGCACCCGTGTGTGATGAGGCAGTTGTGGCTCATGTTCACACGTGAAGATGGAAAGATGCGGATTGCATTGCCTCCATCCACCACCGCCTTCAGATTAGTGAAGGAGTACTCCATCAGTTGGGAGGCCGCTTATCCGGGGGAGATACTGAAGCAGCCAACGATCCGGGTTGGTGATGGTGGGCCTCCTCTATCTCGAGGTCGAGGTCGGAGGGCAGCTAGGGCCGCTCGCGGTAGTGAGGATGTGATGACGACGAGACCCGCGCCGGCCGAGGGTATGGCAGCAACGGTGGATCCGGTGGTTCCAGAAGAGCAGGGCCATTCGGAGGGGCGGCCACCGAGGGGATTCCGTCGGATATCCACTCAGGCTCCGGGGAAGCGGCTGCGTCACATCGACATGGCAGAAGATGCTGTCTTTCCGGAAGCTTGGGACATTTGGGATGTCAACTGGCAATTCCTCAGCCCACCTGAGATGTGGGCCCACCTGAATCGCCTCGGTATGGAATTGCCGGGCATAGGCCCAGTTCGGGCTGGATTCAGGGTGTCTCCGGCGGAGGCGGAGCAATACCTAGATGAGCTGGAGGATTACGTCCACTCCAGCGGTGTTCCTCGCCCAATGACGGATCGGGTGAGGGTACTGTTGAATCAGACGGTGCCCCCACAGTTATCGGCTGCCGATCTGAGGGAGCGCTTCCCCTTTCCGGAGGAATCAGAGGACTCCTCTCGGGGGGATGAGGATGGAGGAGGGAGCCCGTTGGAGGAGGGAGAGGTCGGAGACCGAAGCTCAGAATCCGACAACTTCGTGGAGGCTCTCGAGGTAGCATTCCGAACTTCTCTCCTTACGACCTGTTTTTGGGTCCCTATGGACTTCTCACCAATGTTTGAGCCATGCAAGAGGAACTTGTTCGTAGGCCTCGTTCTCGCCCCTTGGCGGGTGATGATGCGGGACCTTCAGAACCCGCGCCTATGGCTGCGTCCAGTTCTGCGTCTGGTGGGACCAGGGGGGCTGAGGTGGCTGCTCTGGACTCCCCAGATCTTCCAACAGTATACGGGGGGCCTCGTCTCGGAGTCCCATCAGTACCGGCTCAGGAGCAGCGCTCGGAGGTCGATCTTCATAAGTCTCCTCCATCGGTCTCCTCGTTGTCACATGTAGGCCATGCCAACTAACGTTTATGTCTCTCTGTCGTACAGTTCTTTGGCTGGCGTGGGCTGCTGCGGCGAGGCTGGTCGGGATGTCTGGCGGCGTCCCTCCTAGGGGCATGCCGGTGATGGTGGCGATAGTCCCTTCATCTCCCCAAGCTGCGACACACATCATCACTAGCGGGTCCTCTAGCAGGGCCGTACCTGAAGTCATCGAGGTGGACTCTGAGGGAGAGGATCAACCGGTCGGTCCCAGTCCTGTCGTTCCTACGTCGGCGTTAGGTGTCGTACCAGACTCAACACCAGATGCAGATCCTGCTGAGGAATTCCTGCAGGCATATCCTGCGTACGAGCCTGCCAACCGCGCGGATTGGGACGAAACGGCCTCCGATGAGGAAGACAGCAGCATAGTTCGTCGCCGGTCGTGGAAGCTGATCACGCGCTTTATCAGGGACACTCCCCAAGCGCAATGGCTGGCCGAAATGGATAGGCTCCGCTCGCGGCTGCGCGAACTGTGTGCCGGGGGAGTGGATGCCCAACGCCCTCACACGCTCATCTGAGACCTCATGGCTGAGAAGATCCGGGAGCATGATCGTGGGCTGAGCGTGGGATGGAAGCGGAGGAAGGAGAACAGCATTAAGAAGCTCCAGGAGGCTGAAGGCGAGGTCCAACAGATGCAGATCCGGGCCAACGAGCTTTCAGCCACTCTTGATGCGCAGTCTGAGCTGGTCTCACGATTGAAGGCCCAGCTGGTAGAGGCTGAGGAGCATATGGGGCAGACCTCTGGAAGGATGGCTGCTGTCCAGTCCGAGGTAGAAAGGGCCAGGGCCAGAGTTGACGAATTACGCCCCGCCGCTGCTGAAGAGGAGCGGGAGTTGAATCAGCGGCAACAGGCTTTGGATGCCGCAAGTCAGCGGGTGGCGGAGCTGCAACGCTCTTTTGATGGGGTCAACCCATCCATGGGGGAAGTCAACCCCCGAGTATTGTAACAAACCCGAAAGAAACTTTTATTAACACTTTTGTGCTTCAAATATTTCTTTCTCCTTTGTTTTGAGTGCCGTGGCACGCACGATTTCCACCGTTTAATTGCCTTGTTACATCCCTACAATGTTTGCGGGACGTTTGATGACAATTCCCCAAGACAGTCCAGATTCTCGAAAGATGGGGAAGGCTTGATCGGAGGAGGAACTTCCAGGATAGCCGAATTACCGTTTCTTCAACGTGCTCGTATGCACGAACGGGGCAACGCCAGGGGCGCTGAAATCGGTTCAAACAGATGAAAATGGGAAGTGTGAATCACGATACCAAAATTCGGAACACTGTGGGGATGGCATGACAATAAAGGACAATCGTTAACCGTGGCAGACAAACGGTATCCTTACTGCGTTAGCCTGAAATGGGGACAACAACGAGCATCGACCGCTGACCATATTCGCAACGCGGGATTTTATCAATTTGTTGTCGATCAATCCTTCGGGACATTGGCCCGTAACGGTAGGAGAGCCCTTGGGCATAGTATCCAGGCCGTTATTGGGGGTCCCTCCAAACATGACCAGTCTTCCGGAACATTGGCCCAGGACGGTAGGTGAGCCGATGCGGCATGAGACCAGACCGTTAGGGGGTTCCTTCAGACATGAAAGAGGACGAGGGTCCGAATAAGGGGCATGCAAAGCGTGGAACATGGAGTGGTGGTTTGTTCAAACAGAATCCAACACTTCGGTAGTTGCACCACCATGGTGGGAGTACGCCAGATGGGCGCATCGGCCTGATCACGGATCATTCCTTCTTCCAGATAGGGCCTCTCTGGCGAGGGCTAGAAATGGGGAGGAATAAGATTTCGTGATTCGAGGGGCTGAACCTTAGGCGAAATGCCTGGGTGTCTCTACGTATCCCACGTGATGATGGGAATCAAGCCACACGTAGTTCTGGAAGCGCAGTTTAACGTCATGTGGGACGGGGAGCAGCCTAACCGTGTTGGTACACATCCTTCCAAAACTACTAAGCCCACGTGAGTCGTGCTCGGTGTGGGAAACAAGCAGTAGTGGTGGGAATTTCCCGACGCAGAGAGGGACAGGTTAGGGCAAAGGTATTCTCGGTTACTACCGGCCCAATGACACTAACATGATCATTTAGCGCACCTAGATGCGCGAAGAGAAAGAGCCGAGTATGATGGAATTCCACTTGAACATGAGGAAGTGGAAATGTGTGAATCATGGTGCTCGAGATTCAGATCACAATGATGGCGGCGTGACGACAGAGGGTAACTGCTGACCGTATTCACAACGCAGTACCCTGTCGCGTTAGCCTAAATTGGGGACAAACAAATGAGGGTCGACCGTTGACCATGTTCGAAACACGGGACCATGTCACAAATGTTGTCAGATATCCGTAGGGACGTTGGCCCGAAACGATTGAAGGGCCCTTAGGTCCAGCATTCATGGAGAGCCCTTAAGCTTAGTATCCACGTCGTCCGAGGGTCCTTTTGGATGTGGAAGAGGATGAGGATCCAAATAGCGGGCTCACGAAGCTTGGTCATGGGATGAGGGGAATGTCCCTGTGAAAATCCCACGCTTCGGGTTCTTTGTCAAAACACATCTGAATACGGCAACGAAACGTATTAGAGAGAGGGATCAGATTCCTTTCCCTTGGGGTGATCTTAGTTTAGGGTCATAGAATTCGGACCATGGATGGGAAAAGGGATCAGGGGACGCACGACATCAAAACCTGACGTGAATGAGGACATAGTCCTACTTACCATGCATTCTCTGGAGAAATTCTCGAGTCGAGGGACCGACACAAGGGTTAGGCTGGGCCCACGGGGAAGCACCCGGGCGCTCCTACGTATCTCATAAGGATGAGAATCAATCCATACGTAGTTCTGGAAGTTACATGGTAGGATACCAGTTCCAGGGGAAAAGGGGAGTGCGGACGTGGCCCTTGCACTAAAAGAAGCGGAATTTGATGTATCTTGTTTGTTCTTTAAGGTGAATGGTTTTTTTTTGTGAAGAGACCGGCCTAGAACAGTAGGTCGTGATGTCGCCACAAGAATCAAGCCGTGATGGGCGTTAAAAAATGGCATGGCACATGACCAATACCCAACGTGATGTCCTCTACAACGAGGTCACCACAATGCGGTGTCGTTTTTCATCGTGCGGCCAGGATGATAATGTCACAGTTTAGGCTCGTATGATAGGACCAAGCATGCATTTTATCGTCATGCAGCGCGGACGTAGCAGAGACGATGCTAGGCGGGAAATGTGCGCAGTGTTATAAAACACAATTGACAGAGACATGATCCCACATCAAATTGTACGCCATCCGGAGAGGGAAACATTAGGCCGAGGGGCCTACACAGAGGTGAAACAGGGAGAGAGACTGGCTTCCTGAATGGGTTGTACCCGGAGACAGGGCGTCTGGGCGGTCCTACGTGTCCCATGAGGATGGGAATCAAGTTGAACGTAGTCCCGAATGGATCTTAGTTTATGGTCTTAGAGCTCGGACCATGGGAGCCCCAAAGGGTGCCAGATTGCAGCTTTGTCCCCCTAGCATGCAAAGGTGCACTGAGGGATAGCGCCAAAAGTGTCGAGATTCCACCTGGACATGATGGGGTGGAAAATGATGTGAATCATGCAACCAACATTCAAGGACTGAAGGGGCTGGCGTGACGACAGAGGATTACTGCTGACCATGTTCGCAACACAGCATCCTGTCGCGTTAGCCTGAGATGAGGACAAACAAATGAGCATCGACCGCTGACCATATTCGCAACGCGGGATTTTATCGATTTGTTGTCCAAAACCCTCGGGGGCGTTGGCCCGTAACGGTAGGAGAGCCCTTGGGCGTAGTATCCAGGTCGTTCTTGGGGGTCCCTCCGGGTGTGAAAGGTGATGGAAGCCCGAATGGAGGGGAACACGAAGCTTGACAAGTGGAAGGAACTTGATCAAGTTGAATCTGACACTCTTGGTCCTAGACTAGAGTACTCTTAATACATGGGTGAACCACTGCATGGGGTCAAGGGACTCAACCTTGAGGGTGATCGGGAGATGGCAGATTCCCGGTGGAAGGGGGCACGGTGCCCAAAACCTTGTATCATACCTACACATCCCCCTTCTGGAGAGGAATAGACCAAGTGTCCTAGGTGACTGGGAGATCAGGAGATCACCAGGAGGTGGGGCTGGACCCGAATCTTAAACATCCAGGTGGTCCTACATATCTCATTAGGATGGGAATCAAGCCACACGTAGTTATGAAAGGTGCCTTTTAACGTCATGCAGGACAGGGAATAGGAGGACTGAACCTCAGAATGGGGGCGTGCGTGGTGCAGCTATTACAAACCCAACGTGAGTGAGGACGTAGTCCCTCACTGCGCCACGCAGCCCTGTGATCGGGGTCCTGAAGGCAGGATTAGAGAGGTAAATTTGCTGAACTCAAGCTGGGTCCGGAGACAAGGGGTCCGAGCATCCCTACGTATCCTATCGAGATAGGAATCACGCTGAACGTAGTTCCAGATGAGAATCTTAGTTTACGGTCTTAGATCTCGGACCGTGGATGGTGACAACTCCCGGGTAAGCACAGATGTCAACCCAATCCCTAATCCCACTTGAGATAAACTCGGTGTGGGAAACAAGGGGGGTATCCTCATTGCAATACTTGGGGCGTCCACCAATGGGGAGTCAGCAGAGAGTTCCGAAGGACACTTTTGATGTAGCTTGTTCCTCCAACGCGCAGACGTGCACGGGGGAAAAGTACCAAGAGTTATGAGACTCTACTTGGACATGATGAAGTGATGAAGGGTGTGAATTGTGTACCCGGCATTTGGGCTTAATGGGTTGGCGTGGCGATAGAGGAAAACTGTTAACCATGGTGGAAACACAGCGTCCATATCGTGTTAGCCTGAGGTGGGAACAACAAACGAGCATCGACCGCTGACCATATTCGCAACGCGGGATTTTATCGATTTGTTGTCCGAAACCCTCGGGGGCGTTGGCCCGTATCGGTAGGAGAGCCCTTGGGCATTGTATCCAGGCCGTTCTTGGGGGTCCCTCCGGGTGTGAAAGATGATGAAAGCCCTGATGCGGGGATACGCAAAGCCTGGAAAGCGGGTGCGGACGTGTCCGAGTAAAGCTTGGCATTCCAGGTAATAAACCAGAGTACTCTTAAGCACATTGGTGAACCGCCGAAAAAAAGGATCGACGAAACAGCTCAGTAGGGGGGGGGCATGGCGTGGTCGTTACAAGACCGTCGTGAATGAGGACATAATCCCACACCACACCATATGATCCTCTCATGGAGGCAGGATAGGCCAAGGGGCCAAGATGGGATGAGGATTCCCGAGAGATGGGGCTGGACCCGAATCTTGGACATCCAGGTGGTCCTACGTATCCCATTAGGATGGGAATCAAACCACAGGTAGTTATTGAAATGCAGTTTAACGTCATACTGGATGAGGAGGGGAGTAATATACTCCGAAACAAAGGAGGTGTGCGGTATGGCGAAGAAGCCGACGTGAATGAGGACGTAGTCCTACACCACACCATACACCCTGGGTAAGAGGGGACCTGGGCCGTGGCCCGGAAAGTCCAAGGGGCCTAAGGTCAGGCATCAGTCAGGAAGGCCTGACTGGTTTGTAGTTTAACGTCTTACATGAGGACGAGGGGCCAGGGGCCCAAGGAGGCCAAGGGGCCTGAGGCTGGGCCTCATAAGGGGAGTCGTACGGCATGGTACATGATCCCAACGTGAATGAGGACGTAGTCCTACACCACACCGTACACTCTTATGAGGAATCCTGGGCCGTGGCCCAGAGAAAAGGGGAAGTTATCAGTCAGAAAGGCCTGACCGGTTTGCAGTTTAACATCTTACATGAGGACGAGGGTCGGGGACCCGAAAAGGCCAAGGGACCTGAGGCTGGGCCTCATAAGGGGAGTCGTACGGCATGGTACATGATCCCGAAGTGAATGAGGACGTAGTCCTACACCACACCGTACACTCTTATGAGGAATCCTGGGTCGTGACCCGGATCGCTAGCACCACCTGGGGGAAGTTTTTCACCTCGGGATGGGGCAGAATGAATCACTGTTCTTGATGCCTGGGGCATCTCGGGGTGGACCCGAAGATCCAAGACACTGTTGACCATGTTCGAAACACAGCGTTCCTATGGTGACCCGTATGGGGGCAACAAATGAGCGTCGACCACTGGCCAAATTTGCAACGCGGGACTTGTATCGATTTGTTGCTTGAAAACCCTCGGGGGCGTTGGCCCATATCGGTAGGAGAGCCCTTGGGCATTGTATCCATGCCATTATTGGGGGTCCCTCCGGGTGTGAAAGGTGACAGAATCCCAGTCAAGGAGTGGGTGAAGCGTAGTTGTATCCATCCACGAAAGGGGCAGACACCTCCAGGGGGGAATGTGCAGCCGGGTCGAGGCTTGCTCGACGTGGGTCGGGGCAAAAGTGTGCACCCTGCCATGTCTTGACCTGAGGGGAAGATTTTGGCTTTTGGGCTGGGCCTACGGACGAAGTGTCCGGGCGTTCCTACGTATCTCATAAGGATGAGAATCAATCCACACGTAGTTCTTGAATTCCATGCAGTTTAGCGTCATGCGGTGAGAACGTGGGAGGATAGAAGAACGGGAGTGGGCGCATGGTGCGACCTTTACAATCCTTGTACGAGCGGGGTTGCACGAGCGGGGCCAAGAAATCCTACTCCCTGCTACACAAAGATCCTCCAAGGAGACTATTCCCAGGGGGAATAGCGGAAGAGAAAAGCTTGGGGCTGGGCTCAAGACGAGGCGTCCGAGCGTTCCTACGTATCCCATGAAGATGGGAATCAAGCCACACGTAGTTCTTGAGATGCAGTTTAACGTCCTGCGGGACGATGAGAAACACATCGTTTGGGGATATGTATGGTACAACAAGTAACCCGGCGTGAATGAGGACGTGGTCCTACACCGTACCGTGCAATCCCACAAGAGGTTAAGTTGGGAAAAAAAACAACAAGGGGGCCTGGGGGCCAAACCGCGGTGGAGACGGGGCCAGGGGCCCAAGGAGGCCGAGGGGCCTCGGTCAGGAAGGCCTGACCGGCTTGCAATTTAACGTCTTGCAGTGAGGACGGAGATGTAGTTTAAGGTCATGCGGGACCAAGTCGCAGTTTAGGGTCGTGCAGGACCCTCTTGCAGTTTAGGGTCGTGCAGGACCACTTTTGCCCTAGGAAAAGTATCGCTTGAGGAACTTGGCATTGGTGGGAGGGGTTATACGCTCTCCATCCGTGGTCACCAAAGAGTATGCTCCATTGGGGTAAACCTTATGGATGATATAAGGCCCTTCCCATTTGGGTTCTAACTTGGGCGGTTTCATACCTGGAATCATTGGCGCTCGAAGGGCCAATACCAGGTCACCCTGTAGAAAAGAGCGGAGACAAACCTTCTTGTCAAAGGCTCTCGCTATCTTGTCCTGATGCCTTTCCAGATTGTGCAGGGCACGGAGTCGGTTCTCGTCCAGTGCCTCTAATTCAGCTAGACGGATCTCGGCTACCTCATCTGATGTCTGGTGATCATAAACTGCAGTGTGTAGCGATGGCAGCTGGATCTCAATGGGTAGGACGGCCTCAACTCCATACACCAGGGAATATGGGGTCACCTGGGTAGAGTTGCGAGTCGTCGTCCGGTAAGCCCAGAGGGCGTTGGGGATCTTGTCCGGTCAACTCTTCTTGTTCTGACCAACCATCTTCTGCAGAATGTTAGAGAGGGTCTTGTTGAACGCCTCGATCTGTCCATTCACCTGCGCGTGGTAGCGGGAGGTATGGTTCGACCGGATGTCGTACTTAGCATACAATTTCTTCAATTCAGCTGCTCGGAAGTTGGTGCCGTTATCGGTGAGGACGGCATGAGGGACTCCAAACCGGTGGATAATGTTGGAGCTCACAAAGTCAACGATGGAACGGTCCTTGACCTCTTTGAGTGGAACTGCTTCTGCCCACTTGGAGAAGAAATCTGTAGCAGTCAGGATGAACCTACACTGGCGGGCTATTGCCGGTGGATACGGTCCCACTACATCAAGTCCCCATACCGCAAATGGCCAAGAGTACTTGGTGGGGTGGAGGGGTTCTGGCGGCCGATGCAAGAAGTTGGCGTGTACTTGGCACGCGTGGCATCTCTTGGCATACCCAATGCAATCGTGGATCATAGAGGGACAGAAGTACCCTAACCTCCGGATTTGATGGGACAGTTTCGGCCCAGCTTGATGGGCGCCACAGGAACCGGCGTGAACCTCTTGCATAACTTGAGGTATCACTACTCCTTGGATGAAACGGAGGAGGACACCATCGAAACTCCTTTTATAGAGGATCTGCTCAATACTGGGGCCTCTCTGGAGGGTAAATTGAAGTGTGCGGCGTCGGATTCGCTCGCGTTCGGCCCGGTCGTCCGGGAGCTGACCATTTTGGAGATACTTGACAAAAGGTGCTCTCCAGTCGGGGGTGGTTTCAACCACTGCGTCTGACGAACCCGAGACTCCCGATATGGAGGGTCTGACGGTGAGATGACTTACCTGCAGGCTATCACGGTCCTCTTGGGTGACGAGAGCAATGACTCTCCGGTGGGCAACGTGTATGACCAAATCATCTTGCTCGGGTTCTGCGAGCGACGCGGCTAAGCCAGCCAGGGCGTCCGCTTGGCCGTTCTGCGATCGTGGGACATGGGTAACCTCTGGCCGAGAAGAGAACTGGGCCATTATGAGGAGGGTGTACTCCAGCAACGGTGCAAGATCTGGCTTCCTGACGACGTAGTCTCCATTAACCTGTCTGATTACCAGCTCGGAATCTCCCTTCACATGTAGATGGGGGACATGGATCTCAAGGGCCAACTCGAGGCCGGTGATGAGAGCCTGGTACTCTGCCTCGTTGTTTGTACAACCTTCTGACAACAGGAACGAGTACGGCAGGACAGCTTGCGCCGGGGTAATGAAAACAATACCCAGACCCACTCTATTGAGCTTGGGGTCGTTGAGCCTTCTACCAGTGGGGCTCCGGGAGGCGCCGTCGAAATGCATTTGCCAACACGGGACAGCATGATCGACTGAGAGGATCGTCTCGTCGGGGAAATCCAGGTCCAGGGATTGATCCTCGGAGGTTGGATGGGTAGCTAAAAATTCTGCCAATGCATGTCCCTTAATGGCCTTCTGAGGTACGAACCTGATATCAAACTGCTGGAGAATCACCGCCCACCGTGCTAGTCGTCCAGTCAGCATGGGGCGGTTCAGGATGTACTTCAGCGGATCCACCCGAGAGATCAATTGCACCTCGTGGTGTTGTAGGTAGTGTCGCAACTTCTGCACGGCAAAGATGAGCGCAAGGCAGCTCTTTTCGATAGGGGAGTATCTGACCTCCGTATCGAGAAGCATGCGACTGAGATAGTAGAGACTGTTCTCAGTGCCCTCGTTATTCTTCTGGGCGAGCAGCGCGCTGAGGGATCTCTCCAGGGCGGTCACGTAAAGGACCAGTGGCTTTCCGGAGACGGGTGGCATCAAGACTGGAGGTTGGAGCAGATACTGCTTGATTTCCTCGAAGGAGATCCGACACTCCTCAACCCATTCGTAGGCAACGCCTTTCTTCATGAGTCGGGAAAAGGGCTTACACTTTCCGGCCAGATTCGCGATGAATCGGCGTATATAGGCTAAGTGGCCTTGAAGACCTCGGAGCTCTCGAATGTTGCTCGGGGGAGGCATTTGGCTGATGGCCTTGATCTTCTCCGGGTCGATCTCGATACCTCGGTATCTGACAACAAAGCCCAGAAACTTCCCGGAGGTGACTCCGAAGGCACACTTCAGCGGGTTCATCTTCAGGTGACGGGAACGGAGGAAAACGAACACTTTCTCAAGGTCTTTGAGATGGTCCTGGCGCTGGCATGATTTGACTACAAGGTCATCCACGTAGCATTCCACCAATGTCCCGAGAATCGGTTTGAATATGTGATGCATGGCCCTCTGATAAGTGGCACCTGCATTTTTCAAACCGAATGGCATTACCTGGTAGAAAAAGGTACCCTGGGGAGCCCTGAAGGCAGTGGACTCCTCGTCTTCGGGGGCCATCCGGATCTGGTTATACCTGGAATACCCATCCATGAAAGAGAGGGCTTGGAACCCGGTCGTGGCATCAATCAACAGCTCCGTCACTGGGAGTGGGAATTCATCCTTTGGGCAGTGGCGATTGAGATCGCGGAAGTCGATGCAGACTCTAATCTGCCCATTCTTCTTCCTGACCGGCACAATGTTGGCAAGCCATTTGTGGTACTGGACCTCCTTAATGAAGTTGGCTTTGATAAGCTTGTCAACTTCGGCCTCAACCATAGCACCATGAGAAGGGTGCATTTTCCTGGGAGGCTGCTTAAACCCACGATGTTTTTCCGGGAGGCCCAGACGGTGGACGGCCACTTGGGGATCCAGCCCTGGCATCTCGTCGTAACTCCAGGAAAACACATCACGGTGCTGTTTGAGTAAGTCCACGTACTGCCGCCGCTCCTCGAGGGACATGGCCGCACTGATCAATGTGGGTCTCGGATCTGCCTCGCTACCAAGGTTCACCTGTACCAGTTCATCAACCGTGGTAGATACGCCTTCTTCAAAGGCTGGGGGAGCATCCTCCAAGTCTTCCTCCCCAGCCGTGGGGGGACTTCCCGCGACGGAAGATACTTCTGGGATCTCGAAACCGGAGGGGAAGCTGGTGCCGGCTTGGGCACCAGCGGTCATCACATCAGGAGACTCACTTGTCGTTGAGACCATAGCAATGAATGCATTTGATCCTATCCCATCTGCCCTTCGGCCTAAGGGGCCACGTTTGATGATATCAAAGCAGTGGTGACGTGTCGGCCTGAGTCGGTTAATTCTAGCCCGGCGGAAGAGACACGTATGGTGCACCGCCGTTGTCATGAGCTTGACGTCCCGGTACCGTACAGGGGTAGGAGGTTCCGGGATGACCCGAGCCTGGTTGATGTAGGAGTACGAGGTGATTTTCCGCCGTCGCTTGGACACGGGAACATGCCTTCCTTGCGTACCCGAAACAACAAAACATTGCCCCATGTCGGGGGTCGTGGCCTCCAACCGGTGGATCGGGAGGATGTAGGCGTCGTCCATGCTTTCCCAGGGATCAGCTGTGATCGGGGCGGGCTCATCCTCGCTTACCAGGATTTGATTTTCCTTACTTTTGTAATAACCCGCATCCAGATAGCGGGCCTCACAAGAAGCAAAAGGGGATGCGTCTCCTTGGAGCACGCCTACTCGACCGTTGAGCGAGTACTTGAGGCACTGGTGATACGACGAGGGGACCGCTGCATGCAGATGGAGCCATGGCCTACCCATCAATGCGTTATAGGCGGTGTCCTGAGAAACAACCATGAACTCGGTGCTGGCAATTAAGCCACCAAACTGAGTCTTCAGGCGGATCTTGCCGGCTGGGGTTTGCTCTGTCCTATCGTACCCCTGGATCCTAAGGTCAGAGGGAGTCAAATCACCTTCAGACAGACCCAGCTTTCGCAGCGTCCGGGTCGGAATTAGGTTGATTCCAGAGCCCGTGTCAATGAGGCAGCGGCGGACTTCCATGCCGTTGAAGTGGCCAGTGATATACAGTGGGCGAATGTTCCCCTGTATGGGAGGGTCCTCATCTTCACCGGAGAACGAGATAACCGTCTGACATTCGGCGTTTTCAATCGTCTCGGTATGGAAGGCTTCCGCAGCTGCTACTTCCGTCTCGAACTGGAGGGGGCTCCTTAGGGCCTCGGCAAGTGCCTCGCGCATTTCAGATGATAGGCGCAGGGCCTCAAGGATGGAGAGCCTCACCGGGATGCCGGCCAGGTGCTTCAGAACATCGTACTTTCGTGCCAAACGTGAACCTCTGCTTACAGGAGGTTGTTCGACATTTGGATGCACAGCGGGTCCTGCCTGTTGAACTGGCGGTCGGCTAGCACTGGGTACGTCCTGCTGCCTACTAGTAGAAGCCTGGAGAGTAATTGCCAGACTTGGATCGGATAGCGGAGGCTGGCCTATAGCCAGGCAAGACTGACTGTGATACGGACGAGGTGGCTCCCCCCGATCCAGTAGCACGAACGGCGGTGGAGGTAGAGCCGAGGATGTTGGATGGGTCTGCGCGTGCTGAGATCTGCGATGAACCTGCTGACTGGTCTCGGTAGCGTGCACGGCTTGGCCACAAATGCCTGCTGACATGCCTCGATGACCGGCGTGACTGCGATTCCGCTGACGTTGACGTCGGCTGGAAACGTTGGGGAGGTCTGCCTGGGGTTCCCCCTCGTCGGGGGGTCATATAGGGCTTTACCAGCTCCCCGGTGTTAACCGAAGCGTACCCTTGACTGTCACTCGAAGAGTCATCCACTGCTGGGCGGATTCTGGGAGGAATCCCCATTTCGGGGGGCATAAAGTCGCCGAGAGTGCGGGACGATGACGGAACCGGCGGTGCACGTTGTTTCTTCTTGCGTTGCCGCTGCTTGCCCTTTTGGGCAGAGGTCGACTGTGAAGATGATGCGGAGGCAACGACTACTTATTCTGAAGGTTCTGACTGCTTCAGGCGCGCCCGGATGATACCCTGGGCACGGACGATGGTTTTTCGAGCCATCCAGTCGTCATATTTCTGAGATCCGCGGCTAGGGACCTGCTGCCACTCACCTTCGATGTCGCTGCCGATTTCTGATCCTGCAAAGACGCATTCCACTTGTGCTGGCGTTCGGCCCAACTTGACTATGTTGTTGTTGACCTGGTCCTGAAGCCAGTCTTTAAACACATAGCATCGCTTGAGGGTGTGCCCCAGGATCCGATGATAAGGGCAGTAGTTGGGGTGTTTGGTGAGATGCGCCTCTTCCGGCCTTTTGCACTCAGGCAGACGCACAATCCCTTGCTCTAGAGCACTTCGGAAGTAGCCAGGGACCTGATTTTCGTTGAACGAATAGGTCTGGTACCTTCTTTCCGGATAGGGGGCCCTGGGGTCTGGTCCTGATGAGGGGCCGGAGGGGCCTGCCGAGGAGGCGGCGCCTGGTTATCTCGCCTAGGTGGCGGTGGCGCATTGCGCGGAGGAACCTGTCGGTTCTGGGGCGGTCGCTGCTGGGCAGGAGCCTGTGCTTGAGGTGGAGGACCTCTGCAGGGTTGCGGGGGTGGTGCTGCCGGCAGCAATTCCAGCCATCTCGGGGCTTCTATTTGAGCCATCGCGGCGGGTTCAGCCCTGGCGGCCCTCCTGGCTGGGATCATAGGGGGCAGCAAACGTGCCTGACTGGCCTGTTGCAGGGCTTCCTCGAGGCGCTGGGCCTTATCCGAGAAATCTCTGAACCCTCCAGGGTAGTTCTGGGTAATCAAGGAGGGTACCAGCTCTGTCTTGACGTTCCCCACACACATCGTCAGTAATTGCTCCTGAGTCAGTGGCATATCGAGGGAATACGTAAGTCCTTTCCACCGGGCGATGAAGTCTGCAACCCGCTCATCAGGCCTCTGTTTGCACTTGAAGAGGTCCGCAATGCTGGTCTTTTGCGTGGTGGAGCTGAACTGGTATAAGAACTGCCGGCGAAGATCCTCCCAACCGGTCACCGATCCGATAGGGAGCTGGCTGTACCAGACGAATGCCGGACCTTCCAATGTCTGTACGAAACATCGGAGCTTGGAGGCTTCTTGCTGAGCCGGGGTCCCCAGCATGGGGCCACACCTGGAAGAGAAATGAGCCAAGTGCTGGGGCGGGTCCCTTGTCCCGTTAAAAGGCGATAAAGTGGGGCTCCCAAAACCCGGAGGCGCGGGCATATCATCCACCCACGCGGGATAAGGCTTGTCATCCGGTGGGACTGCAACCTGCCGCGTTTTCAACGCCTCGAGGCGGGCTGTGAGTGCCGCAATAAGGTCCTCCGGGTGGGGGTCCCTGTCTTGACGGGGATCCCTAACCACAAGTGCATTGCCAGGTTCTTCAACACGGTAGACGGCTTCGGGTGCTCGTGGGTCAACTGGCTGGACGACCTGCGGGGGGACTGGGGGAACCCGGGTTGGATTCTTCAGATTGCCCCGTCGCTCGGGGGGGTTGGCGAGACGTATCGCGCCCTCTTGCTGTATGTTCCGTCTTCCGCCCTGTCTGCGGCAGTAGCATGATCAAGGTTGCCCGGAGGCATCTCACCGGGGGGAAATTGTTCCTGCCCCTGCTGCCCCGGCCTGGGATTACCATAGTCGGGTCGCCGCTCTGCGGCGCGTTCAGCCAAGAGTTTGTCAACCAGCCACTTCTGCTCAGCAAGCTGCTGGCGTAACACGGCTTTCTCAGGATCTTTGTCCATTTTCTGCACAGAGGCGGACGGGTCGGAGTGCTTGACTGTCCCGACGTGCTCCTTACCCTTGCCGGCGTTTCGACTGAGTACCAGCGACTCTGTGGGTACGGGGAGGCCTAGCAGGTTCCTCTGCTGACGGGTAACTCTCCCTAACGGGTCGAGCAGTAGCGGTGCGCCCTCTGGGGGGAAGTCTCCATCAAGGAGTTCCAGTTCGTCTTCCCTATCCACAATGTCAGCCATGTGGACCGCGATTCCTCTCGAGGGCATGTCCTCGATGTCGCATAGAGAATCGGGTTGTCGTCGAATAGGATCGAACAGAAGGGCATCATAGTATCCCCAACCACGGACTTGAACATGGGGGGTGGCTTCCCTGACGATCTTGTGGAGTACTTTGAAACTCTGAACGCATTTTCGTTGGAGGGCACTCTGGTGGCCTGGCGACTCGGGGTGTTGGGCCACAAGGAGCGCGGCCGCATCGATCAGGCGGCACTGTTCGCCAATTTCTTCTAAGTGCTCACGACTTCTGGGGTATACCACCCGTTCGCAACGGAGGTGGAAGTGTGTCGCCCAGAGGGTTCGACAAAAGAATCCCACTTCTTCAGGGGTAAGAGACTCGGGTACGCGGAAATTCAGCACCGCCGTCGGCCAAAACTTCTCCGGGAAGTAATCTGCTACAAGGATACTCCAGAAGCTCCTAGGCTCGGACTCAGGGTCTGGCCCTGTGTTGCCCCACTAGTCAACCGGGGGCGGCTGAGGAACCGGAAGCGGTATCGAGGCGGACCTTTGGGATAATAATCTCGGCGGTGGAGAATACGGCAAACGAGCTGACTGGCCGCCGAATTCCGGGCCATCCTCCAAAGAGTGAGGTGACCTGGCCACGATGTCACGATAGGATGGGCTAACAGCCACTGCTTCAGGCACGGGAATCGCCGTTACCGGTTCCCGGTCATGTCGTTTCTCTACCACTGTTGACCCCCAAAATAGCTCCCCGTGATCTCGAGTAGAGGTAGAGGGCGCTTCGGGTGACGATGGCGGTGACTGCGCGGTCGAGACCTGCGAAGTTCCCAGAATCTCTTCCTCCTGGATGTATCTGCGAGGGGAGATGGGGATCCGGTGGACCTCAAATTCTGGGAGAACGAGGCTAACGCGTCTGGTTCCTGCCCCAGTCCTTGATACAGAGGAGCGGGGAGAAGGTTCCATCGCTGAATCGCATTCCTCTTCCGAATCGGGGAAGCGGGCAGGTTTGATCTCCACCTGGGCCTTCCCAGGATTCTTCTTGTGGCGGTGACGACCCGCTCTTCTTCCCCTGGGTGGCTCTTCGGGACAGGGTTGACCCCTATCAGGCAGCCTCGGGGCGGTGCTGGCGCCGTGGCGGAGAGGGCCCCCACTCGAGATAGCCGGGGTGCGAGGGGCACTATGGAAAATGTCGAAGGGTACATGGGGAGGACCTCCATGAACAGTACCCATGTGGGCGGGGCCTCTGTTGGAACTGGCAGAAGCATGGGGAAGACCTCCATGTTCGATGCGAGTGGAGCGAGGCCGACCTTCACTCCTCGAGTTGCTGGGGCGAGGAGGACCTTCGCCGGTTAAAGAGAGGACGTAGGGAGGCCCCCCACGTTGGAGAAGGACCGGATGGACGGTGCCTTCAGAAGGATGGACTCCATACCCTGTACAGTGGGCGCGGGAAATGTTTCCGCGCTGAGCATCACTGTCGCGGGGTAGGTCTTCCTGCAGGATGGGGGCAGCACGAGGCATGCCTCCATGACGAACCTCGGAGCGGGGAAGGCCCACGCTCTGTGGAGTAGTGGTACGGGGAGGACCTTCGTACGGGGTGGCATCACCGCGGGTTAGCTCGCGGCGATCACCACTTGGGCCTGCAACCCGGAGAGTCAACCCAGCCTGCCCATGGGGTGGTTGGGGTCTCAATCTTGGTTGGGCGAAGGGGTGCCCCTGCTCAATGTACGCGAAGGCTTCATAATGCATGCCGGCGGTGGCTCGGGCCACTGTAGCTGTCGACGTGGACGCGCCTGAGTGAGCGTCCTCAGCCCGGGCCTGGTGCTGACGTCGGGTCAGGCGGGCCGGTGCAGGTGGTGCAGGGACGTAGTCTGCCTGTTCTTCCTGCGGGGCCGGACGGCGGCGCCGACGCGGCCGGATGGGAGCTCTCGCCTGGGGGCCCCGGGTCGGGGCCCTGAGCGGACTGAGCCGGACAACGCCTGCCTCTTCAGAGTAAGGCGAGGAGTCGTCAAGGCGTTCCGGGGATAGGCTCCCGAAACGGTTGAATGTCGGGGTGGGGAGCAGGGGCTCCCTGCGCGGCCTGTTAGGGCAGCGTTGACGGCGGGGCTTGGAGGCCTCCAGGACCAGGCGGGCCATATCCCGGGTTGGGATGACCCCTTCTTCCTCATACCTGCGCACGAGGCTGTTGATCTCCCTTCGTTGGATGACCTCTGATGGGGAAAGGGGACGTGGGTGTCCCGTATTCCGTGACGTGGCAGCCGTCGTGGCGGTAGTGGCACCATGTGGGGTGGCCGTCGTGGTGTTGCCCCTGCCCCTGTGTGGGCGAGGAGCGGATGGTGACCGTATCTCCGCAATAGCAACCTGGTTCCTGGGAAATGAAGGGATCAACTCATCAGTACTGAGAGGAAAAGGATTGACAGCCAGTGCCCCAGCGTTCTTCCATCCTCCATGTCTGTGAGAAGGATCCACGCCAACACGCTGCAGAGCGGAGTGCCCCACGTTCTACTACCCCGACTTCTGGTGAGTTTCACGACAGGCCCGCTATTTGCTTGGCAGGACCAGGCACCGGATATCTGGATCCGGTGACACGTCAATCTACCGGTGTCTCGAACGCTACTAATCTCCATGCTGAGGAGAAGAATTTCACGTCGGGTTCACCATTTCTGTTTCCGACGCTTTCGCCGGGGCGCGCGCATCCGTCCTTGGAGGACGCGCTGCCTGTTGCCCCGCATTCCCGCTTTCCAAAGGCGGGCGGCATTCGCTCCTTATTCAGGGAAGTCTACTCCTTGATCGAAACGGGATGATGGGATGTCGGTTCTTCCTCCTGTGGATTCCTCCTCAGAACTCATCACCTAGTCCGGGTCTCCCTTATAGATTTAATACGTAGTTCATGAAACTCTTCCCAGTGCCATGTTTCCATGGACGCCGGTTAATTACACTGCTTCTGTCGGGACATTCCAAAGGGTCCAGTCAGGGCAGCAACCTTCGGTCAGGGGAGTAGTCACGTTGAGGCATCAGTAGCGTGTCTGGATGCTGGGGTACCTGGCATGTCTGTCTGTTATCCTTGACCACAAGGCTTCTCGAGGGCATGGAATCCCGAGGCATCCCACATCGAGCGTGGGGAATTACATGTCATAGACACATATCTGAGGTTTTCCTCAGCTTCCCGTGTTCAACACAGGGTATGCTGCGAGTTTAACTTCCAGCGGAGACGGATCAACCCAACCAGAGCATTAGCTAGGATAGATCGGATTGAGGGATCCTCCTTGAAGGGATATCGATACCGGGGCCAGCCTATGGGCGACTGTGAAAAAGAGCATACAGACCTGGTCTCACCAGGATAAGACGGTCCGGGCGAGAATCAGAACGGGTGGTGGGTTGATGAATGGAGTGGAAGGAGAGTGAAATGGGACCATCGCAGGGGGGCGACAGTGAAGTTGGGCTTGAGCCTTGACGAGGCTTCCTACGTATCCCTGTGGCAGGGAATCAAAGTCCGCGTAGTTCGGGATGGTGCCGGTAAACCGACGTGAAGCTGGACCTTGGTCTGATGGGCATCGTCAGTGTACCGACGTGGAGGTGGACCTTGGTCCGATGGGAGTTGGGATTGAACCTCTGGGAGGATTCCTACGTACCATGCCTTGACATGGATCAAAGACCTCATAGTTCGGGGTGGTCACAACGACTTACCATTGGACCGGAATGCAGTTTAACGTCGTGCTGGACGTGAGTGTGCAGTTTAACGTCATGCTGGACGCGGGTGTGACCCGACGTGAAAGTAGAATCGTGAGTCCACTAGTGGTGGGCTTGAAACTCGTAGAGGCTTCCTACGTACCATGCCTTGACATGGATCAAAGACCTCGTAGTTCAGAAGGGAATGTAGTTTAACATCATGCCGGATGAAGATAGGACCCGACGTGAAGAAACGACAGGTGGGCTTGAACCTCGTGGAGGCTTCCTACGTACCATGCCTTGACATGGATCAAAGTCCTCGTAGTTCTCTAAGGGTGGGTCGCAACGGCTTACCGCTGTACCAGAATGCAGTTTAATGTCGTGCTGGACGTGGGTGAGACCCGACGTGAAATGACGGGTGGGCTTGAACCTCGTGGAGGCTTCCTACGTACCATGCCTTGACATGGATCAAAGTCCTCGTAGTTCACTAAGGATTGAGGGGTCAGGGTCAGTGTTCACTCTAAGCCCACGTGAGTCATGGTCGGTATGAGAAACAAGAGGTTGCAAGGACCTGACGATCACGTCGCAAAGGGTGCGTCCGTGAGAAGCAAAGAGGGGCTTACGCGTTGGGCAGCCCATGGTGTTGGGACTTACTCCAGGATGGAGGCCCATATGGGGGTGCCTCGTTCCCTATCACTCCCTCCACTGACCTTGGTAGTGGGGAAGTACATAGATGCACGGGTCAAATCATCTGTACGAAAGGTTAGGGGCTTACGCTTTGAGGCAGCCCTTCCCCTACGAACATACGCCACTCCGACAAGGAGGATCTCATTCCATGTGCGGAAGAGTTCCATTCCCGTGGAGACGAGTGGTGTAAAAAATGTTCGATTTGGGGGGACCCTTCGTGAGGGAGACGAGGTTGGGTCACAGTTTAACATCATGTGTTGAGGATGTGGTGCTTGGCAGTTTAACGTCCTGCAGCTCGGACGAGATGGGTTCACTCCACACCCCTAGGACTTACATAACTGGTACCCTCTGGTCCTTGGGGAAGGGAAGGTGCCGGTAAGGCCATGGTAAAGGGGGGTCGTGGGACGAACCATCGAGGGGTCCACGTTAGCGTGGCTATGCAAAGAAGCAATAGCCGTTAGCGTGCCTATGCGAAGAAGCATTAGGCGAAGCGACGCTACGGGAGGTATTGTCCATGGGACTTTGAAATCACATCGTGCAAACCTGGAGGGTCGCACGGGAAGAGGAATCGCTAAGCAGAGGAGTGTGCTTTGCGAAGTGGGGTGCCTTGGCCTTAGTATGGGGCGTAGGTGCGAGTGGAAGGCACTTCGCGAAGTGGAACAATGTTCGCGGAGCACTGCCTCGCGAAGAAGGGGTGCCTCGCGAAGCAGGGTCCTGCGAAGCAGTGTGCTTCGCGAAGTGGAGCGGTTCTGCCTTAGCATAGGGATCACTCGTATGGGTTGGGTGTTTCGCGAAGCACAAGTGCTCTGCGGCTTCCCGGGTTCCCTTGGGAATCCCCTTCCTCCGCGAACGCCCTTGAGCTTCACGAAGGGCATCCCTCCCGGAAGAGGGGCTCAAAGCGAGACAAAGCAGAGTCGTCTCGCGAAGTAGAAATACCTCGCGGAGCTCATGATTCCCGGGGCAAAGCGCGCTTCGCAATTCGGGAGAGGAGAAGCCTAAAGTTCGGATTGTCCGTCCTCGGGACTCAGGGGGATTCCAGTATTTATAGGGAAGGGGCGCCGCGAAGCAGGGCTCGCGCGCCGCCTCTGGTGCTTCGCGGCGGCTCGCGAACGTCAAAGGGGTTCGCGGAGGATTACCACCTCTGGAGCTTCGCGGCGGATCGAGAACGTCAAAGGGGTTCACGGAGGATTACCACCTCTGGAGCTTCGCGGCGCCGCCATGGTTGGGGCGCTTCGCGGCGGGGCTTCGCGGCGGAGCTTCGCGGCGGCGCTTCGCGAGGCAGCGCGCCGGCCTTTTTCGTTCCTTTCTTTCGGGCCACATTTTTGGCGCCAACAAATATCAATATACCCCTTCTAGCATGTATACCTGTCACAACCCCCTCCCCATAAGGTGTACCCCTCCTGGGCCAGTAATGTGAGAAGGGAGATAGTGACCCCCCGAGTCCCGCCTCCAGTAGGCCTCAGGTTGGCGACTAGCACTGAGGGTATAGTACACACAAAAATAGAAGTCATTACCCTCTAAGAGAATACATATGAAAGAGAGAGATAATAAATACACCAACCAACTCAAATAGCAACATAAAATAAATCTCAAGTAAAAATATGTAATTTCATGAAAAAAATAATATGACTAAAATAGAAAACTCCAAGTACCAAAAGAAAGTAAAAAATAGTAGCAAACATGAATCCCAAATAGTTCCTGTAACT
The DNA here is from genome assembly GCA_963277665.1 of Viscum album. Lineage (NCBI taxonomy): Eukaryota > Viridiplantae > Streptophyta > Magnoliopsida > Santalales > Viscaceae > Viscum > Viscum album. The sequence goes on from OY728166.1 coordinate 1,210,586,296, forward strand.
CCAAGCTAGTAGTAACCAGCCTAGTATCCAACCTTCTCCAAGTGACCTAAAAATAGTTTATATATACATAGGGTGAGTATAATAGTATAATTAGTAGGATCCTCCTTGGAGGATCTCATGAAAAAGTAAAGAAAGCATGCTAAAGCATAGTGAACAAAAAGTGAAACTAAATTGTCACCTAAATATGTATACTAAGTTCCCTGCCTCACCAAAGCTACTCTCACCAAGTATCGCATACAAGAGTATATAATATAATAACGAATATCAAGGGTACCCCTATACTACTTCCCCACTAGTTTTCTGCTTTTCCCCAACTCCACACGTCCTAAGCATCTCTCTCTAAAAAGGTTTGCATGTATACACCTGGGAAAAGCACCACAACATGAACCTCGTGCAGCACAACCACCACATCCATTTAACCAAAGTAACCATGTAGTTTCTGAGAGCCACCATTGCTCATATAATGTGTATCATACGTTGGGAATTAAACCTCAATTCATTATATCCCATACACCGAGTAAGGATCCTCAAGCCATCACAGCCTATACATGTTACACCTATAGTAGTCCATAGGAAACTATATCCAGAATATCTATGTGTGAATAACCACAATCCATTACATCCCTCTACACACATATGTGGGGAAAACTAACTGTTGTGCCTACCTGCACTAGAAAATACCAAGGGAAGAGAACAGGGCCAAAGGGGGTAGTCATCTATCCATCCTCCCACCAGAATTTTGGGGAAAATACCCCCCCCCCCCAGGGCTCAGAATCCCTAGGGTGTCAGTTTCCCTAACTAACAGGGTGGAGTAGCGTATAGAAACAAAAAAAATTATAGTATTTACTATATATCACAACCACACTATGGGTATAACCCAGTCTTAGACTCAACTGCAACTAATGTTTCTCGGACTCCTAGCTGTCACTGCTAAGAAAAGGTATCCTATAAGCACACAACCATTTAAATAGATTTATTTTATCACTTCATTCCCTTTTTATCAGTTTCACTTTACATTAATTAGTTCTTTAAAAATTAATTAACCATTATCAATTCCACATTACATTTTATTATCATTCCAACCAAGATCCACAGTTCCTTTAAATTGAAACTTCAGCATTATGTCCCAGCAAGCTCTAACCCCATGGGTTAACATCATTTATTCAATCATTTATTAACAGCATTATTACTTTCCAATATTCCCAAGCATTCTAGAAAAACATTATAAGATACCAAAAACAAGGGGGCTCAACACAGTGAGTAGATGAACTACCCATCAAGTATTTTCCACCTATAGTAGGAGCGTAGGCCCATCCTCCCTCGAGAAGCTAAACATATAAATCATGTGGTATACCCCACGCGTATTTGCCTCTTTTTGAAAAATAATTACAATTAATCCTAGTTTATGTTCTTTACTAATTTCCATCAATAATGGCATGAAAAAAAGGAAATAATAGATATCATGCTATCTAGAAAAACAAGATTCAATAACATACGATCGATACCAATTTATTTATCTGGTTAAAATATTTATTACATCAATTATATTGTGATCCAATGGGATAAAGCATGATAAATTTATAGTTACATGTAAAAGAATAGAGATACCATGAATCCCCTAACTCAAAAGGTTTTCGATGCTCTTTGCATGAGAATAGTCCAACAAAACAGATCACGATCACCTCTCCTGGAGGACTACATTCACCCAAGGATATAGAGACACCACCACATCAGCTAACACCCAAGAAAAGTACACTAGGAACATGGAGATAGCATTCCATAACAGGGAAAGGAGAAAATTAAGGAGAGGAACCTAGAAAATGATGGTAGATCATACCTTATATCAAAGATTGATCGATACTTCTTGGTTGCACAAAATAGGGGGTGCGCATGCAGCAGGAAGAAGAAACTCTAGGGAAGATACGATCCAAGGACACAACATTATGCATGACTCCTATAGGAAAGAAGGAAAGGTTTGAGTGTCTCTCACCAGGTAACAAGAAGGAAGAATAAGGGAGTAATATATCTCATCCCTTTAGAAGATTTAATGGAGCAGTGATTTAAGATACGCTGGATTTTCCATTAAAAGATAATCGCATTAAACCACACGATTTGACCAAGTAAAGGCATCCCAAGTCTTAGGAAAATTAATATAGAAGTTATGGGATTTTAATCGGCCTTAAATCCCTTAAAATAGGGCTTTGAGTGTGTTTTTCATCAAAGAAAATGTTAAATAGGAGAAACTGGGAAATCTGGAAAAACTAGAAATTTGACAAAGGAAATGAAACAGTTCTTGAAACACTATAGACTCACCATTCTAGAAACACTATAGACTCACCGTTCTGGAAATATTATAGACTCTCCATTATGGAAACACTATAGACCTACCGTTAGATGTCTCACCATTCTAGAAACACTATAGAACTACCATTCTGGAAATACTGTAGACCTACCATTCTGGAAACATTGTAGACTCACAGTTCTAGAAACACTATAGACCTATCGTTAGATGTCTCACTGTTATGGAAACACTATAGACCTACCGTTCTAGAAACACTATAGACCTACCGTTCTGGAAACATTGTAGACTCACCATTCTGGAAACACTATAGACCTTCCCTTAGATGTCTCACTATTCTAGAAACACTATAGACCTACCATTTTAGAAACACTGTTCACAAAACTAGAAATTTGGAAAAGTGTTGGGGATGAGTTACCTTGACCTCCCAAAACACCTAAAATACTAGATTTCAACAAGGAATTGGACCCGATAGGTCTGGGCCATTACATCAGATACCTCTCAAAAACATTCTCGTCCTTGAGAATCCAAAACCAACCAAGATAGGAAGCAAAAAAAGGGGTTGGAGTAACTACTCTTCGAGATACCTATCAAGGCTCTCGCCACCAAAGGAGCTCAACTACTTCATAAAGGAACATGTGAAACCACACGAAAATCCAACCAGCTTCTAAACAATCTCCTGGGGAGATACCTCTCGAAAGAGGGAAAGACACAACAAGTAACAAAAGAAATACATCTCTTAATAATAAAATGTCTAAAACCATAAAATGAACATTTTTATAAGAAAAGAGCTAAACATAAAATAGATTGGTGTATTGAGCATGTATCTGGGACACACATTCTCAGGTACTCTCCTTCACACCATCATGCCACCACAAGACACGAACCAATGGAATAGAATGCATGTGCAACACCTTCTCCTTACGGTCCTAGATTTCTACAGGCCGCTCCTTGAAGGTCCCATCATCGTCAACATCGATATCTCCCCAATCGATGATGTGAGAGACATTATGAAGGTAACGACAGAGCTGTGACACATGAAAAACATCATGTATCTGACTCATCTATGGGGGAAGTGCTACTCGATATGCCATGGATCCAACATGATCCAACACCTCAACAAGCCCAAAAAATTGGGGAAAAAGCTTACTCCCATAACCAAACCTTCGCTTCCCATGATGGGAATTCACCTTCAGAAACACATGATCCCCAACATCAAACTCTAAAGGTCTCCTCCTTTGATCGGCATATGATTTCTCATGATCCTGTGATTCCTTCATCCTCTCAAGAATCACTTGAACCATCTCTATCGTATTCTTCACTAGTTTTGGTTCAAGAATTGTTGATTCTCCAACCCCAATCCATCATAACAGAGAATGAAAAGGTCATTCATACAAGGCTTCAAACTGCACCATACTGATGGTGGAGTGAAAAATATTGTTGTAAGAAAACTCCACCAAGGGCAAGTGCCTCATCCGCGAACCTCTAAAATCCAAGATATAAGAGTGTAACATGTCTTCAAGAGTCTGGATGGTCCGATCTATCTGAGCGTCCTTTTGTGGATGAAAAGTAGTGCTAAGGAATAGCTAAGAACTGAAATCATGAGGGAGACCTCTCCTACTCTGGAGGTAAAACAAGGATCTCGATCAAAAATGATCATCCTAGGGACTCCGTTGAGTCTCACCACCTCCTCCAGATACTGCCTTGACAAAACCTCCACTGAGATCGACTCCTTGATTGCTATGAAGTGGGATGATTTTGTTAAATGATCCAATACCACCCATATAGTGTCATGGCCTCCCTAAGATCAAGGTAAACTAGTAAAAAAGTCCATTGAGATCTCCTCCCAATTCCACTGAGGAACATCTAACGACTGGAGAAAACCACCAGAGACGCAGTGCTCGGCCTTCACCTTTTGGCAGACCAAACATTGAGACATAAACTCTGCAACTGTGCGCTTTAGCCCAGACCACCAAAACTGACTCCTCAAGGATCGGTAAATCTTTTTCATGCCAGGATGCACTGCTAAAGGTAAAATATGGAACTCTCTTTGAACCATCTCATGCATCTCCAAAGGAACAAAAATACTTCCCTCATACAATAATCAGTGTTATTCATCCTCAAACCAACCATTAGGGGCCTCACCACAAACAACTCGGTCTCTCCAGACCTCCACCTTTAGATCTCCTAACTAGGACTCTTCCACATGTTGCGCCAGAGATTACTGCACCGTCATCTGAAAAATACAACATCTGCCCCCAGATTCTACCATATTGAGATGTAATGCTGAAAGTTATTCCATTACTCTCCAGGAATCGCCAGATTCACGCACTCCATCACTATGTGACTTCTTTCTCAGTGCATCAATTGCAACATTCCCCTTCCAGGTTTATACTAGATTTTGAAGTCATATTCCTATAAGAACTCCATCCACTGACACTGCCGCAAGTTCAATTCACATTGGGAGAAAACATACCTCAGGCTCTTATGATCGATGAAAACCACAAAGTACTCGCCAATAAGGTAATGTCTCCAAAACTTCAGAGCAAACACCATGGCCACTTGCTCAAGATCATGGGTGGCATATTTACATTCATGGGGATGTAACTGATGAGAACCATAAGAAACGACCGATCTCTGCTACATCATAACACAGCCTAACCCCAAATGTGAATCATCACAAAAAACATCAAACAGAACTCCCTCTGCTGGAATACAAAGAACCGGAGCACTTACCAACTTCTCCTTCAGATACTCAAAAGTTGTCTGACACTGATCAGTCCACACAAACACCTAATACTTCCTGGTCAATGTTGTCAGAGTAGTTGTAACCTGAGAGAAATCAGCCACGAACCTCCTGTTGTAGCCTGCAAGACCAAGGAAACTCTGCACCTCTTACATTGTATTGGGGGCTACCCAAGACACAACTGCTTCTATATTTGATGGATTCATAGATACTCCCTACTAGGACACCACATACCCTAATAAACAAACTTATCAAGCCAAAAGATCACACTTTGACAACTTCCCAAATAGCTATTATTGATGAAGAACTCCAAAAACAGCGTGCAGATGATCTACATGATTCTCCTCAGATGTGGAGTATACAAGGATATCATCAATGAAAACTACCAAAAACTTATCCAGGAACTCATGGAACATAGCGTTCATCAATCCCATGAACACAGCTAGAGCATTCATCACACTAAACAACATTAAAACAAACTCGTAATTCCCATTATGACAACAGAAAGTAGTCTTTGGGATATCTTCATCCTTCACACGCATCTGATGATATCCTGACCACAAGTCAATTTTTGAGAACCAAATTGAACCCTTCAACTGATCAAATAAATCATCAATCCGCAGAAAAGGATAGTGATTCTTCACTATCACTTTGTTTAAGGGATGATAATTTATACACAACTGCAAACTATCATCAACCTTCTTCACAAACAAAATTGGTGCACCCCGTGGTGACACACTCGGCTGAACAAAAGCACAATTTAATAGACTATCGAGCTATACACATAGATCCCGTAACTCAGAAGGGGCCATTTGATATGGAGACATAGATATAGGATACGCTCCTGGCTATAGCTCGATCCCAAACTTGATCTATCATCAAGGGGGTAATGATACAACCTCTTCTGGAAAGACATCAGGGTACTCTTTTATGACCCTGGGAAACACCAACTGTTGAACCTCTGAATAACTTAGCATTATCTCATCCATCATGGATGACAAGGATGAAACATGTCTCTGAGCCATCTGAGGGTCTTACTCGCCAACAAACACTATTGTCTCTCCAACAGCATCGAATAACACCACCTTCCTCCTGAATAAATCCACGATATCCTACACCGAATACAACCAATCCATGCCAAGGATGACATCATATGGTTGTATCTGTAAACATAGGAAATCTCCCCAAGATTGGTGATGCCCCAACACTATCTCACAATCTCTACATACTTCAAACAAGTCATCTCTACCTCTAAATGGCGTAGTCAACTCCAAGGGCACTGGAAGCCTCTCTACCTAAAGTCCCAAAGCATGGACAAGGGCAGGTAATATGAAGGAGTGCATCACTCCTGAATCAAAAAAGACATACACCCAAGAAGAAAAGAAGCAAAGGGTACCTCAAATGACGTCTAGCTCGCCTGGCACTAGCAATGCTGAGGCATGAAGCTGACCACAACCTCCTTCATGGCCTCTTTGACCCTGATGATGGTGACCACCATGGTCGCACTCTGCTCTATGAGGATGGGGAGCATCATAGGGTTTTCCTCTACCTACCCCATCCGCTCTCTACTGATCCAAAGCTGGTGCAACCTATTGCTCTGCCTCGGCTGGAACTGCCTCAACGGAAGAACCTGGAGCGGAACACCTGGTGCACAATGACCGCTCTGAAAGGTTGGGCACTCTCATTGCTAATGACCTTGGACTTCACAAGAAAAACAAGTGTATGATCCCTTGGAATAGGTCTGAGAGCTACCGCCCCCAGAGAAACAAGATGTTGAGGGATGGGACCTACCCCCGGAAAAATGGAAAATCTTCTGCCCTAAAAACCAAGAACCCCATACCACATATCTACTTCGTGAGGAATCCCGATAAGTCCCCTCTCATGATGATCTGGTTCTGGATAATTTCCTCTCGACGACCTCTACCCTCGACAGCACATCAAGATATGTCTTCAGCATAAAAGGGGTGACCTAGCGTTGGATCTCTGGATGCAAAGCCACTTCAAAATGCCTCACCCTAGCCTCCTCATCTATAAACAAGTCTCAAGCATATCCTAAAAGGTTCCTGAAATTGATTCAAAACTCTCACACACTAAAGCTCCGCTAATGAAGGGAAAGTAGCTCCTAATGACTAGACGCCTTCATGGTCGAAGAAAGAAACTCGACTCAGAACTTTTCTCGGAACTCCCCTCATGAGATCACCAACTCCTTGCGATCCACAAGAAATAAAAACCACCACTACCTCACTGCCCCATACAACATCCTCACACCAGGAACGCCCAGTGCTCCTTCTGAGCATGGATCTAACTGAAGTCTATCTCAACCTCCTCCAACCAGTATTTCATGACTGCATCTGAAATAGATCCCTCATACTTCTGTAGACTCTGGCACTGAAACTCTCAGAGTTTCCTCCTCCAAGTGTTTTCATCATCAACCTCTACCCTGTGGAAATCTTCTGGCGCTGCCTGCTGGACATATTCTATGCAAACCTGATGAGGACATCAACCTGGAGCCATACCTGCAAAATAAAAAATAGTTATAGCTCAAAAACTTTGAATATAGAAGACTAAAAATTAATTAATTAATTTTTTTCTTTTATTCATTTTAGGTTAACCAATCCCAAGGTATACCCATTCAAACACAGGCACGAATAAGAATGATGCATGATCCTTTCCTAGGTCTCTACCCTGCAACCAGTATCTCCTCGTTTATTAGTCACTGTAAACTTAAAGTTTTGTTCATCAGGTCATGGGGGGGCTAAATGCCTATGTCTCAGCTGGTCTCCAATGTTTAAATCACTTGCTAAACTTAACTGACTCTGTTTCCCTACCAACCCATGAAACCTCACCTATATCTAACACCAAACTCCATCCTATCCCTCAACCTGACCTCTGATACCACTTTGTCATGACCCCCTCCCCATAAGGTGTAACCCTCCTGGGATGGTAATGTGAGAAGGGAGATAGTGACCCCCTGAGTCCCACCTCCAGTAGGCCCCGGGTTGGAGACTAGCTCCAAGGGTATAGTAAACATGTAAATGGGAGGCATTACCCTCTAAGAGAACACATGAAAAAGAGAGAGATAAGATAGACACCAACCAAATCCAACTAAGACTGTGATATAAAAGAAATCCAAAGTACACATATGTAATGTCATGAAAAAACTACTACGATTGAAATGTAAGATTGTAAGTACCAAAAGAAATTAAAAACGGAAGAAACCATGAAGCCCGAACAGCTCCTACAACCCTAAGCTAGTAGTAACCAACCTAATCTCCAACCTTCCTCAAGTGACCTGAAAAACATTTTATATATATGTAGGGTGAGTATAACAGTATACTCAGTAGGATCCTCCCTAGAGCCTCATGTGAAAAAGTAAATAAAGCATGCTAAAGCACTTTGAATGATAAGTGAAACTAACTCATCACATAAATAGGTAAACTAAGTTCCCTGCCTCACCAAGGATACTCTCACAGAGTATCGCATACAAGAGTATATAATGTAATAAATAATATCAAGGGTACATTGATACTACTTCCCCACAGGTTTTCCTCTTTTCCCTAACATCGCACGTCCTAAGAATCTCTCTCCAAAAATGCTTGCCTGCATACACCAAGGAAAAGCACCACAATATGCACCTCATGCAGTACAACCACCACATCCACGTAACCAAAGTAACTAGGTAGTTTCCAGGAGCCACCACAGCTCGTATAACATGTATCATATGTAGGGAATTAAACCTCAATCCATTATAACCCATACACCGAGTAAGGATCCACAATCCATCACAGCCTATACACGTTACACCTATAGTTTTCCATAGAAAACTATATCTATAATATGTGTGTGTGAATAACCACAATCCATTACAGCCCTCTACACACATATATGGGGAAAAATAATAGTTGTTCCAACCATCACTAGTAACTACCAAGAGAAGAGAATGAGGCCAAAGGGGGTAGTCAACCATCCATCCTCCCACCAGAATTTTGGGGAAAACACCCCCCCCCCCCCCACAAGGCTAAGAATCCCCAAGGTGTTAGTTTCCCTAACTGATAGGGTGAAGTAGAATATAGAAACAAAAAAAGTATAGAATATACTATAGCTCACAATCACACTATGGGCATAACCTATTCTTAGACTCAACTGTAGCTAACGTTTATCGGACTCCCGGCTACCACTACTAAGAAAATGTATCCTATAAGCACACAACCATTTAAATATATTTATTCTATTACTTAATTCCCTTTTTATCAGTTTTACTTAATGTTAATTATTTCCTTAAACTTTAATTAACCATTATCAATTCCACATTACATTTTATTAGTATTCCAACCAAGATCCATAATTGTTTTAAATTTCAACCTCAGTATTGCATCCCAATAAGCTCCAACCCCATGGGTTAACATTATTTATTCAATCATTTATTAACATCATTATTACTTTACCATATTCCCAATCATTCTAGAAAAACATTCTAAGCTACCAAACACAAGGGGGCTCAACACAGTGAGTAGATGAACTACCCATCAAGTCTTTTCCACCTATAGCAGGAGCAGAGGCCCATCCTTCCTTGAGAAGCTAAACACAGAAATCACGTGGCATACCCCGTGGGTCTTAACCTCTTTTTGGAAGGAGGGTAGAAAAACCAGCTTCCTTGAGAAGTGGGTAAAGTAAAGAATATAAACAACCAATAAGATTCAGTAAGCATCCAACATTCATATCCAACCTGTTTCATCAGCTTTTGTGTCCTCCCCGATACCCACATGCATAAACTGATGCATCTCACCACTCTAGGCATCAACTGTTGCCACAACCCATGGGCCTCCTTTCCCCCACATATGAAAACATCTATCCAGGCTCACATCACAACACAAGCATCAGGAAACAAGCATCGTATCAATTGGGCTCTTGGACCTTAAATAAGGTATTCAACCTTCAAACATAATGAGCACTCATGGCTCCAAAGCACAAGGCACTCAGCCATACAAGCATGAGGGTAACTCAAAACCCTAACATGCATTATCTTTTTATCAACCATCCTGTTATTTATTCCATGTGGAATTAACTGATTTATTAATTGTAGGTTCCAATTATGGGCAACCTAAACAGTAATCTATCACAAATTAAATAAATATTAATTGACATGCCTTTAATTAAATATGAACAAGCATCAACATGCCTCTGGCTCATCAATTAATTCAATTAAACATGTTTACTGCAATAACAACTAGATTCATTTACCTACCTCTTTATATTTTAAAAATAATCACAATTAATCCCAGTTTATGCTCTTTACCAATTTCTGTCAAGAACAACATTCAAAATAAGGCAAGCATAGATATCACACTATCAAGCAAAACAAAAGGCAATAATATATGATCGATACCAATTTATTTATCTAGTTCAAATATTTATTATGTAAATTAAATTATGATCCAGTGGGATAAAACATGATTAATTTAAAGTTTCATGTAAAAAAATAGAGATACCATGAATCCCATACCAAAAAAGGTTTTCGATGCTCTTTGTACGAGAATAGTCCAACAAAATAGATCATGATCACCTCTCCTGGAGGACTGCATTCACCTGAGGATGCAGAGACACCACCACACCATCCAAAACCCAATAAAAGTACATTAGAAACATGGAGATAGTATTCTATAATAGGGAAAGGAGAAACATAAGGAGAGGAACCCAGAAGAAAGACGGTAGATCATACCTTATTTCAAAGATTGATTGATACTGCTCGGTTGCACCAAAACGGGGGGTGCACATGCAGTAGGAAGAAACTCCAGGGAAGACGCGATCCAAGACTACAAAACTGTGCATGACTCCTACAGGAAGGAAGGAAAGGTTCGAGCATCTCGAACCAGGTAACAAGGAGGAAGAACAATGGAGGAAGATATCTCGTCCCTTTAGAAGATTTAACGGAGCAGCGATTTAAGATAAGCTAGATTTTCCATTAAAAGAGGATCACATTAAACCACACAGTTTGAACAAGTGAAGGCATCCCAAGTATTAAGTAAATTAGTATAGGATTTATGGGCTTTAAATCATCCTTAAATCCCTTACAACAAGGCCTTGAGTGTGTTCTTCATCAAAGAAAATGTTAAACGGGTGAAACTAGGAAATCTGGAAAAACTGGAAATTTGACAAGGGAAATGAAACAGTTCTGGAAACACTGTAGACTCGCCATTATGGAAACATTGTAGACTCGTCATTCTGGAAACACTATAGACTCACCATTCTGGAAACATTGTAGACCTACCGTTATATGTATCACTGTTCTGGAAACACTATAGACCTACCATTATGGAAACACTGTAGACCTACCATTCTAGAAACACTGTAGACTCACCATTCTAGAAAAAATGTAGACCTACTGTTAGATGTATCACTGTACTAGAAACACTATAGACCTACCATTCTGGAAACACTGTAGACCTAACATTCTGGAAACACTGTAGAACTACCGTTTTGGAAACATTATAGACCTACCGTTAGATGTCTCGCTGTTCTGGAAACACTGTACACCTACTGTTCTGGAAACATTGTTCACAGAACTAGAAATTTAGCAAAGTGTTGGGGATGAGTCACCTTAACCTCCCAAAACACCTCAAACACTAGATTTCATCAAGGGAATTGACTAAATAGGTCCAGGCCATTACAATATCAATTATAAAAGCAATATCCATGTTTATGGTATCAAAACTAATAAAATATAACAACATGATTACCTTTCAAAGAAACTACATACTCAAGCTTAAAATTAAAAATACGAGGCTTCAATGAGGTAGGTGGTCCGTATAATCAACTCCTAGTCTCACCTTAATTTTTAGGGGTGTGTTATGTAGTCATGTCATCTTTTTCATGTATTAACCTTATTTCAATTAAATGTTTTAAGGAAGCTTGATCCTAGTTTAAATTCCCCGATAATATGTTTTCAACCCTATAAAATGGAAATCCCAAGTGAAAAGCCTTATATATGGAGTTGACCTAAGGTTGTCTTAATAAAGCAGTTTAGCTTTCTAAGTATAGAAATGTGGGATTGTGATAATACGTATGATTTGACCTTTTTAAATGAGAAAAATTATGCTTTAATGACAAAAAGGGATTTGTGATATGAATTGATGATCATGAAATGGAATTTCACAATCATCAGTAATTGTGAATGGGATTGACCTTGGAATTTGAACCAAATGTAATGAGAAATGTTGAATGGAAAAATGATGTTTTGTGGGTTTTTTTGGTAAAAGAAATGATTTTGGGTATGTTTTTTCGAATGATGCCTTGTTCTAAGGAAAGTTTTTGTTTTGGAATGAAAATTCCCTTAGGGGAAATTTTGTTTTAAAGGTAATGAAAACACCCTTAGGGTGGTCTTTCTTTTAAAAGCTAATGAAAGTGATTTTGGGGGTAATGTTTTTTTAAAAGGAAATAGAAATGACTTTGGGGGTGGTGGTGTTCTAAAATGAAATGGAAAGATCCATTTGGGATGGTCTTATTTTTAAAAGGAAATGGAAAATTCCAGGTGGGTCATTTTTATAAAGGGAAATGGGAAACGCCCTTGGGGGTGTTCTTTTGATTATAGATGAGAAAACTCACATAGGGTAGGTCTGTGTTTCCATTTGGATTATGTCACAAGCTAAGAAAACCCTAGCAGTGGAGGTACCTATTACTATTTGTCTTATTCCACAAGCTGAGAAAACTCTCATAGGGGAGATTTGTGAAATTTATTCTATATATCTAGGAGACTCAGGTCTGTTATTGGGAGGAATGGTCCATATTGTATGCTCAGAGACACCCCAGCGCTGGCCAAAGTAGGTATAGTTTATTGAGTTCATGGACCTAAGGATTGACAATGGTATGACTTACCTCAGTTATCTTCCTGAATCCAGTGCATCTATGGTTATTTATTTCTTCTGTATATTTTGTTTAAAATGTTAAACTATTTATCATAGCACCTCACATACACTAGGTTTATCAGATTGGTTATATTTAGGGATGCCATTGGTGATGGTTTACTGAGTTTTACTCACACCCTACTCAGACCACCATGGCACTTGGGTACCGTAGAAAATTCTACTTGGTTGTAGGTCTAGGTTTGGGCAAGTCCCGATGCTTGATGGGTTGGATTGTTAAAATAGATCATGGGAGTTGGGACCATCCTGGGACTCAGGGTCATTTGGTGCTTTTACTAGTTTTGTATTTTAGACTTTGAATTATGATGTACTTATGACCTATTGATGTTATATGACTACCTGAAATGTTAGTATATATTTCATTCATTATAGAATGGTTATTTTTTATTATCAATCAGCACTAGCCTAGATTTGTTTCATTTGGATATGTATGATTGTCTTTTTTTTCCACTATTACTTCACTCTGATATGTGGGTATAGTCTCTTTACTGCACCACCTTAGACTTGTACTGCTAGTCGGCAACCTATAGCTTATAGGGAGGCATGCTTAAGGTAAAGTAGAGAGCATTGGTCCGAGAACCACTTAATGGTCCAGTGCAGCGGGACGTTCCAACAACCACCATCTTTCCAAGAATAAACATTATAGGCCAGTGTAGATAATTATTTCAAGTCAAGAATAGTCAATAAATCCCCTTTTATTACCATCTTTAATTATAATTCAATTATACAAGGTGATCCCATGATATAAATACATCAAAAAGAAAGTTTTCAGGGAAAACAAATCACATTAGTAAGGTGGGTCATAACAACTGGTAAATATTCAACCATTCTTTGATTTAAGGGGTTCGGTTTTTACAGAATATTAAAGTTCACACCACACCTCATTCTCATAGATTCTTTATCACTTTATTCATCATATTCTTATTTAGTTATTCATGTCTTTATTTACCAAATAAGCAGCAACGATATCATATGAAATAACACATAAATATAGTTAAACCACATACGTAGTACTTCCCTTCCCATTTATTCATCTTTCAGTTATTTATATTCTTTAGGTTAATTCAGACTAAATACCCAAAGAACCAAAAGAATGATAATTCAATGATTTGCACAAATAAAGAGTCTTGAATCCTCTACCTTATGATAAGCTTCACAACTTGATGTATAAATAAAGACATAGAGAGAGACAAATGAGGGTATGAAAACCATAAGAAGGGGCTCAAGTAGATAAATGGGAAACCACTAGTCTCAAGAGGAAAAACTCGAGCTATCCAGGTTTGAGAGAAGAAAGAAGAACTCAAATGAGAGAATATTCTTGTTTTAAAATAACAGATAGGTAATTTTCTCTTATTTTCATTAAAAATCATTTAATTTTTCCCATTTTAATTCATTTTAGTTCAAACGTAGATTAATCCTCCACACAACCCATTTAAATCTTCTAAAATACAGACATGAATTAAGTAAGTCTGATAATTCATTCGCTTTCTTCATAACTAATATTAAAGCCTTGATTTTTAATTATTATTTTATTTTATATCATAAAAATGGTTTTTATGCTATAGAGGGGGAAATTTTGAAAAGGTAAATTCCCTTATGAAATCCTGGAATTTACCCTAACACAAATGGGTTTTGAAGGGTATATGAGGGTTTATAAGGGTTAAGGAAGGGTTGTAAAGATATTTTTAGGGTTTAAAGGGTTAAGGAAGGGTATAAAAAGGCTTTTGAGGGTTTAAATGGGTTTTTAAAAGATTAAGTGACCTTTATATGGGTTCAAAAATGATTCTTATGTGAGTTTGATTACCCTTATGTGAATCTATATTTACCTCTATGCAGCAGATCAAAACTAGGATTACTCTTAAGATAACTCAGAAGACTCTTAAATGAATCAAAATTTACTATTACATGATATTGGAATGACTAATATACGATATGGGAGGACATGTATCTAAACTTTTGAATGAATTTGTCATGAGATAGGTGACCCTTTCACAAATAGGATTACCCTTACATGAAATCAGTTCACCCTTATGTGTGATTCAAATAAATCTTATGTACAGAAATGGTGTTTTTCCTAAGGGTGAAAAAAATAAAAAATAATGACCCTTACACAGCCAAAATCACCCTTATGTTGCTAGAATCTAAACTAAACTAAAAAATAGATTACTTTAAAAACTTATGTTTATTTCCAAAATTCTAAATTTACTTCTGAAATTGAAGAATCTCTTTAAAATTTTCTGATAAATTCCATATTTTCTAAAATTGATTTTAAAACTTCAAAATTACATTGAAATATTGAAAAACCCCATTTTAAAACAAAATTTAAAAAGAAAAAAACCTCCATAAAACTCATATTTACTAAAAACACCCTAAAACGCCCCAACACCCTAACAGGACAAAGAGAAAGGGCTTGATGAAAATTCAAGCCTTCATATTAGATACCTCCAAAAAAATTCTCATCCTAGAGAATCAAAACCCAACCTAGAAGAAATTAACTAAAAACATAAACCAACACTCCCCCCAACAAATGCATCTCAATCAAGAACAAGTCATTTCTAACATTCTCTAGGGATAAGTTGAGTCACAGATCCAACTCACTTTCAATCAGTGAAGCTTGAAAAAAAACAAGGATTATTTTTTAAGTAAACAAGGATTGAGCATTATCATCATCTCATTATTGTTTTAATTCATTAATTATATTCTCAGTGGGTTTTGGAAACCCATGAAACCAATTATAATAATGGTTATAGTAGCAATGAAAATCAATTAAATAGGAACAATACAGTGTTTCACTATACCAACCAATTTAGAAACCCATGGCTAACAAATAAACAAACATTGGTTAATATTTACACTAGAAAATTGTGGCACGTACTTTAGCATGCTCACATAGAAAATCATTTAGAGAATAAAAAATATTTTTTTTAAACATGTTATCTAAAATAACCAATTCATGCATAATAATAATTCATATAGTCATACAAATAAAAAAATTATAACTTTACCATGCTTTTGATAAAACTATCTCATACTCACATTTAATTCCAACAAAATTTCTATTTTACCAATTAGGCTTTAACACATCAAATGAAAGTTCATATTAAGAGATGTTAGAGTATAAAAATATTAGCTTGAAACCCATGAATAAAACATTTCAAATAAGTCGTGTTTTCTTTAAAACTTATTATTTCCTCCAAAACCATTTTAATGAAAGACCTTTAAATCTTTCTATGAAACAAGGAAACAACAACAAAAAACCCTTGGTAAAATACTCTCAAATCATTTTGCAATAACACTTTAAAAATATACACAACTTTTAAAAAATCTATTTTTTTATTGAGGTAAAGGTTTGACTAACAAAATACACTAACATCACAGATGATAGGATCTTGGGCTACTATAGGGGCTGTCATGTAGCTATATAGGGATATTTGTGTGTAGCTATATGGTGAATATTTTTCATTAACTTCCTAAGGCAGTTTAGTAATGTGTGTAAGGGATTAGCTGGTAGGTTTGTTAGGTGGTGGGTGGGGCTAATAAATGGGTAGTTATGCTATTAGGGGAGGGGGTATGGTTTTTTTCTTTGTAGTTCTACTGTGTATAAATTTGGGTTATTGTCTTGGGCCATAGAGAAACATCTTGGAGGAGTATCTTATTCCCTTATCTTCTTCTTCTTACCTTCTTCTTATGTAATTATTATACGAAGTGGCTATTTTCCTATAGAATCTTTCTAGTTTTTCTCTCTCTTGTTCTTCACCTTATAAATTGGTGATTTCATTGAGAATTTTATGGAGAGAGAAACTAGAAGAAAGTGGTTCTTGGTTGAAAGTAATCATAATAAGATGCTGCAATTCTTGATCAGGAGAAAACTGGTAGGTGACGTTGCATTTTTTTGCCTACACAAATAGAGAGTAGAACAATATTAGTTGAAATAACAGTCTCAGAGTTGAATTCTGGTTTTCATAATTGGGAGTCAGGACTTCAATGACTAGAGAACATGTTGCGGGAGATGAAGGCAGTAGTGGTGCAGCTCATTGAGCATCAAACAGAGGGGCAGCGAGTCACATCGGCGGGGCAACTGGTGCAGGAGCAGTTTGATTCTGTACCAGTATGACCAGTTGAGGAAAATTTTGAACATAGATCCAATCTTGATGAACATGTTGAAGTGAAAGAGGACATAGTTCTAATTGAGGTACACAAAATTGTTCCTCCTTGGACACTTTTGGGGAACGGTTCGTGTGTATTTTGTGTAAAGAATGGTGGAGCATGTATTCAAAGTGGAGCTGCTATAGGAATTTTTTGTAGGGGAGACAAAGTTATCGAATGAATAAATACGAATACAGGATCAAGAAGATTTTTAGGTTTGATATTGGATGTCTAATTCTATGAAACATATCACTATTGAAGCCATGCATAGGGTTTTCGAGGCAATGAAGGGAGGCAACACTGATGGTGTTGATGTAATCAGGCATGCTATGTTTGGCATAGATGAGGTGGGCAGTCAGTTATTCCAACATATTGCAAACATATTCAAGCCTAAAGACGACCCTAGGCAGAGTTCAAAGTGAGTTGAGGAGGTCTTTTCCAAGTTTGGAGGAAACCTTCTAGTAAATAGAGGAGCAATGCTACTGAAGCCACTGCCAGAGCCTCCACCGTGGAAAATGTATTCTTGAAAGGTTGTCCTATTTCCATTCCTAGAATTAAATCAAGTATTTTTCACCTTGAGGACAAGGTGAATCTTCAAGAGGGTGTAAATGATAGGATCTTAGGCTATTATAGGGGTCGGTGTGCATCTGTACAGGGAATATTTTTCTTTAACGGCCATGAGGTAGTTTTGTAATGTGTGTAAGGGATTAGTCGGCATGTTTGTTAGGCAGTGAGTGGGGCTAATAAATGGGTAGTTATATTGTTAGGGGAGGGGGTACAATTTGTTTTTCTTTGTAGTTCTGTTGTGTATAGAGTCGGTATACTGCCTTGGGCCTCAGAGTAGCATCTCTAAGGATTATCTTCTTCCCTTATATTTTTCTTCTTCTTCTTACCTTCTTCTTATGTAATTCTTGTATGAAGTGGCTATTTTTTTATAGAAACTTTCCATTTTTTCTCTCGCTCTTATTCCGCAACCTATCAAATGAGAACAATAACATTTCATAGAAAGGAATAGCATGCCATATACTAATCTTCCCAACCAGATCACTCACACAACATCCCACATAGCCATGTCACCACTCCCCATCAAGCACATCATCATAACAGCTCTATCACATCACCTGCATCTCCTTGAACTCACAAAGAAAACAAATCCCAACAACTATCACCACTTAATCATCCCACAACACCCACAATACCATCTCTCCACACATAAGAAAATGTGGTATCCCAAACTCACTCATGCATTAGCCCATCTATCATTTCAACGACTTAACTGGTCATTCACCAACGGCAAATCAACAATCGAAACTTCTCATACTCACTAAGGAAACCAATCGCAGCTCCACTTCCCAGCACATTCCAATACCTAAATCATCCACAACACCTTCCAATTAGGCCACACAGACATCCACATCAAACTCAACAAAAAAATGCAAAAAAAAAACACCTTTTCAACAATATTTTTAAATTAATTAAGTGTGGCTAGTAATAATATCATCCCCAAATTTCAGATTTACAAACAACCACTTCCATTACCAACTTTAAATGATTAACCTTTTACAAAGGGTGGTTCAAAAAATTTAATCACAACAACAACATGTAATCACAAAAAAATGAAACATCATAGAAAATAATAATTTTATACTGATTTTAAACAAAAGTCATATAATTTCAGGGAAATTATTTTATTAAAGAAAAAACTTTATGTTAGCCTGTCTTTAGTATGCCAATTCACTGTTCAGAAACTGGTTTTAGGCAAAACATATTAACATTTTAAGGCAATAAATCATGAATCAATACATCATATGAACACTCAACTTCATTAAGTCACATTCCAAATAAATCATCATACTTTACATTTCAATCATAACATTTACATGTCTCCAAATTAAAATTAAAATTTGTACATGTTTTACGGTCATGAATAATGTTTTACATGATCAAATTAAACATTATCTAAACATCTTACTACCAATGAAACATGCTTCCATGTTATATTTAAACCGATATGATTTTACTTCCATATTTAGGTATGACATTCTCAACACACAAAATTCTTGAAGAAGTGTGAATTAATCACTCGAATTAAAAGAGAACCAAGCTAACATGTGACATACATTCTAGCACACTTCCATTACAACTCACAAAAATGTTACTTTATCTTTAAACATTCTTCATGCCATAAGGAACAACTAGGATTTATTCATGGAAGTTTCCATATTCTAATGGGTTGTCATCAAGTATGCTTGTCATCTTTCAAAAATAAATGACTAAAATTCAATCTTGTAATAAATTACTAACACATGCATGTAACATATTGGGAGCATATGGTAACAGGTGGCACACCATTTTTCATAGAAATTAAAAAAAATTCTAAGCATGGCCAAAAAAAATCTTTTTTAGAAATTCAATCATTCCAACATGCTTGAAAAGAAAAAAAACATTTATTTAAAACATGAAAATTCTTCCTCAAAACCCATGCATTTTAAACAATACAATTTAACAAAACCATTTTTAAACTTAGAAAATCATTTAAATGAAAACCTTTTTTTATTGGTGTAGCTCGATCCATTTTGGATGATGTTTAGGCTGAATTTTTGTGGTCCATACTACGCACCAGGCCGCAACTTTCATGGGTTGAGCTTCATGATGTTTTCATTGGGGGTTGCAAGGGGAAACACACCCCTACTTTGGGGGTCCAGGGGCCTAAAGTCTCCATCCTAAAATTAGGGGCATTGTAACATCTCTGACCACTATAGAAAAGCTAATTGATCGACACTGACAGGGCACTCTAGCAGGTCGGAATTTGGAGTCAACAATACTATAGCTCCTTGGAATTCTAGCCACCAGCCACTATAGCACTTTTGACTTAGGTGGCTACCTTTCACTATAGCGATACAGACTTTCAAACATCTTTCATTACTACACATCAGACTTTCTAAATGTTGGTGGAATAGTTTTTTTTCCTCTTTATTAGCCCATTTAGAGCTAGGGTTTCAAGTGTTAGAAACTCTGATTATCTCCTTGTAATTGTACTCCCGACATATAGTGAAAATTCTACCTCTCTGTGGATTTAGGGATCATTTCCTAAACCACGTAAATCTCTGTGCCCAAGTTCTTATTTCATTTTTTTCCCTTTTACTCTTCTTTGAAATCGTTTATTTCTGTAGTTGCAACTCTCGATGTTTCCGCATCAACTGTTATCAGAGGTTGAGTTCAGATTTCTCAAAATGAACGATGGCTATGGAAGAAGGTAATGAGAAGATAGAACACTTCGATGGAACAAACTTCATCTACTGGAGGATGCAGATCGAAGACTATCTTTATCAAAAAAAAAGATGCATTTTCCGCTTTTGGGTTTAAAGACAATGAACATGGAGCAGTCGGAGTGGGAGATGCTGGATCGGCAGGTTCTAGGTTTTTTGCACCTTACGTTGTCCAAAAACATGGAGTTCAACATCATAGAGGATAATATGATGATTGTACTGATGCAAGCTCTATCGAATATGTACGAGAATACTTCTGTGGCAAACAAGGTGCACTTGATGCTACGATTGTTCAATTTGAAAATGGTTGAAGGAAGAATTTTTTCAGATCACATCAACGAATTTAACACCATCAAAAGTCAATTAACATCAGTGGATATTGTTCTTGGTGATGAGGTATGTGTTCTGGTTCTACTATCTTCATTACCTGATAGTTGGGAAGAAACTGTAATAGCTGTGAGCAGTTCTTCGGGAAATGCCAAGTAGGTTTTGAAGGATGTAGGGGACCTGGTCCTCAGTGAGGATATCCGAATAAGAGAATCAAGCAGATTCTCTAGTTCTGCTCTGAATGTTGAAGGAAGATGAATATATGCACAGAGATACAATCGTAGAGGACGATAAAAGTCAAGAGGAAAGAGCAGAGACAATGCAAAGGTGAATGGTCCTACCTGCTGGACTTGAGCGAAGAAAGGACATGTCAAGGAGTGTAGAGAAAAACAAAAGGGACCTGAAACCAGTGAAACAGATATAAAGACTAAAGGAATTGATGATGTGTTTCTGCTGAGCATGGATAGCCCAATGGAGTCTTGGATTTTAGACACAAGGGCATCTTTCCATTCCACATCAGGGAAGGGTTTCCTGAACAATTTTGTTTCTGGAAATTTTGGTAAGGTATGTCTTGCTTATGATGAACCCTTACCAATTGTGGGTAAGGGTGATGAACAGATCAAGACCAACAGTGGGAGACTCCTGGTTCTGGAAAACCTGAGTTACATCCATGGCTTGAGAAGAAATCTTATTTCTATTAGACAGCTTGATGATGTAGGGTTGATTACTACATTCACTGGTGGTTCATAGAATATCACCAAAGGAGTTATGGTCATAGCTTGGGGAGAAAATATTGGTACCCTATGCAACATGACAGAAACTTGAATAGACATGGTTGCATCACTAAAAGCTTTCAGAGATTCACAATTGTGGCACTACATGCTAGGCCACATGAGTGAGAAGGGGATAAAGGTGCTGACAACAAAAGGACTGCTACCAGAGCTTAAGTAAGTGGATGTTGGCCTATGTGAATATTGTATCTTCGGAAACCAGAAGGTGTCTTTTGTAAAAGGAGGAAGAACACCGAAGGCTGGAAATCTAGACCTGGTGCACACTAATTTTTGGGGGCCTGCACCAGTAATTTCCCTCGAAGGTTCACAATACTATGTGATATCTATTGATGACTCAAAAAAGAAGGTATGGATTTAATTTTTGAAAAAATAAATCTAACATGTTTAATATGTTTCAAAGTGGAAGGTCATGGTGGAGAATGATTTAGGATCAAAGTTGAAATGTTTGAGGTCTGACAACAGTAGAGAGTATGGCAGTCAAGAGTTCAGGGAATTCTGTTCTGATAATGGAATTCGATGGGAGAAGACTATTCTAGGTACACCACAACAGAATGGTGTGACAGAGAGGATGAATAGGACATTGAATGAATGTTCCATAAGTATGAGGTACACTCGAGGTTACCCAAGACCTTTCGGGCTGATGCAGCGAGCATGATAGCATATCTCATTAATAGGAGCCCATCTATGCTAATGGAAAAATGTCTACCCAAGGATCTATGGTCTGGTCAGGTGGTAAGACTCGCATTTACAAGTCTTTGGCAGTTTGGCATATATTCATGTTGATGTTAATGCAAGGGAAAAACTTGATGCTAATTCCAAAAGATGTTTCTTTATTGGCTATGGTGATGAGGAGTTTGGTTATCACTTTTGAGATAATCTCAAGAAGATGGTCATCAAGAGCCAGAATGTGATGTTCAATGAAGGTTTCATATACAAGGATAATCATGTAGCTAAAGATGAAAATGGAAACAAATAATTGGAGTGAAACGAGAAAGTGGAGCTTGAAGGTGTACCTGAGCATGAGACATAGGAACTGGTGGAACCTACTACTCCAATGGAGTTGAGGAGATCAACAAGAGTGATAAGGTCTATGCGGAGGTATTCGTCATCATTACACTATTTTTTATTGACTGACGGTGGAGAACCATAATGTTTTGAAGAGTAAATACAGTTGAAGGAGTCGATCAAGTGTGAGTTGGCCATAAAAGAAGAAATTTCTTCATTACATGACAACACACTTGGGAGTTGACACATCTGTCACAGGGGAAGAAAAATTTACAGAATAAATGGTTGTATTGGGTCAAGGAAAAATGTGATGGCAAGAGGAGTTTTAGGGCAAGGCTGGTGGGGAAAGGATTCCAATAGGAGGGAGTGGATTTCACTGAAATGTTCTCACTAGTAGTGAGGCTTACCACCATCTGTGTTATTCTCAGCATTGTGACATCAGAAGACCTATACCTTGAGCAGCTTGATTTCAAGACCACTTTCCTTCATGGAGATTTGGAGGAGGAAATCTATATGCAACAGCCTAAGGGATATATTGAGTCTGGGAAAGAATACCAAGTGTGCAAACTCTAGAAGAGCTTATATGGATTGAAGCTGGCACCCAAGTAGTGGAACAAAAAGTTTGATGCATTATTGACTAAAAATTCATACAAATGATGTGGAATAGTCAATGTTGATGTATAAAATCCTTTGGTGATGAATATATTATATTGATTTTTTATGTGGATGACATGTTCATTGTAGGATCATGTATGCAGAAGATTGATGAGATGAAATGGCAATTGGATGAGGAGTTCAAAATGAAGGATCATGGAGAAGCTAACAAGATTTTGGGGGTGAAGATCAAGAAAGACCATACATCTAGAACCTTAATGTTATCATAGGTTGACTACATTGGGAAGGTTTTGAGAATATTAAGTATACTAGAAGCAAAGACAGTATTTATTCCCCTGACAATCCATTTCAAGCTATCAAAGGAGAAATCATTGAAGACGGAAGAAGATTTTGAGTGTATGGAAAAGGTTCCATATGCATCAGCTATTGGAAGCTTGATGTGTGTCATGATATGCACTCGACTTGACATCACTCGTGTAGTGGGAGTTGTGAGTAGGTATATGGCTAACCCTAGAAATCAACATTGGGAAGCTTTGAAGTGGATACTGAGGTACTTGAAGGGCAGCAAGTAGGTATCTTTGTGCTTTGGGAAAGGAAATTAATTTCAAGGGTATGTGGATGTTGACCTTGGAGGTAACATCGATAGTAGGAGGAGTACCACAAGTTATGTATTTACCTATGGAGGAACTGAAGTAAGTTGGATATCACAATTGCAGAATGTGGTGAATTTATCCACCACAGAGGTATAATACATTGCTTTAACAAAACATGGTAATGAGATGGTTTGGATGAAGAAATTCTTGGATGAGTTGGGAAAAAAACGAGAGAAGAATATATCGTACTGTAACAGTCAAAGTGTTATACATCTTGCAAAGAACCTGGTGTTTCATGCCTGAACAAAGCACATTCAGTTGAAGTGTCATTTCATTAGAAGTTTGGTAAAGTATGGATTGCTGACATTGCAGAAGATTTGTGGAACCAATAATCCGGAAAACATGTTGACGAAACTGATGGTAATATAGAAGTTGAGGCATTGTTGTGCCTCTGTTGGCCTGCACTGATGAACGAGGGGTGAGAAGCAAAATAAGAGAGGACATAATGGGATCACAAATGAAAATAACTAGTATTTCATGAATCGTCATCTTAAAATTGAAGTTGTGAATGGAAAGAATTTCGTTGATAAGTGGAGAAGAGGAAGAGCTTAGATGAAGTAAGTTTTCTTAGTCAGTGGCATCGAACCAGGGCAACGTAGTGGATCAATATCCAAGTGGGAGATTCATTGTATTTGTGTATCCTGGTCTGTTTTGGGTGATGTTTGGGCCAAATGCTTGTAACTTGTACAACACACTAGGCCATAACCTTTGCGGGTCGAGATTCATTGTGAGCTCGTGGGGGTTGCAGGGGAAACGTGCCCCAACTTCAAGGGTCCGGGGGCCTTTAGGCCCCGACCCAAAATTTGGGGGGACTGTAGCATCTCTGACCACTGTATCAGAGCTGACCGACCAACACCGACAGAGCACTGTAGCAAGTCGGACTTTGGAGTCAACAATATTGTAGCTCCTTGGACTTCCAACCACCATCCACTATAGCACTTTTGATTTGGGAGGCCACCTTTCAATGTAGTAGTGCAGACTTCTAGCCACCTTTCACAATTTCACAGTAGAGTTTCTCATGGTTGGTGGAATAGTGTTCCATCCTCCTTATTAGCCCATTTTGGGCTAGGGTTTCAAGTGTTAGAAACTCTGATTCTCTCTGTGTAATTGTTCTCTATATATATAGTGAAACTTCTACCTCTCCATGGATGTAGGGATCATTTCCAGAACCAAGTGAATCTATGTGCCCAAGTTCTTTTGTTTTTTCCCCTTTTACTCTTCTGTGAAATCGTTTCTTTTTGTCATTGCGAATCCTGATGTTTTCGCATCACTTTTCTTAGAAAATGTATTTCAGACTTTATCAAAGGAAAATCCTCCACTTATTTAAGAAAATGTATTTTCAACATCCATTTCATCACACAAGCGAGTTAGGAAAGCATCCATGAAGACCACTTCACTTGCTACTACACAAGAGGGAATGAGTTCTCATAATCAACATGCTTATATTTAAATCAATCTCGAGGAACATCTCCTTGCCAATTCAGATAAACTTCATTACCCAATATTCTAGCCAATTATTCTTAACACACATAATAGGGTATTAATAGTTCAACCATTACTGAATTAAAGCATTAACATGCTTTCACCATATTCCTTTTTATTCAACTAATACAGCCTTATCATGCTCTGTCAAATCAATGTCAAAATGGATAACTTCAAGACTAGAAATTTCATATTAATATATGACATGATTTATAAGATATAAAGTTAAAGAAACCAATATTATCCAATTCAAAGGTCCTTGGGGTGACTTAACATATCAGCAATTATCAAGGATGCAACAAGGTAAACACTCAAAAGTTCAAAAAAACATGAAATTGGTATAACATTATCAACATTTTCATTTCCACTTTCTCCAAGTGAATGAAATTACTTCTTAAAGTTCCAAGTTAACGCAATATTATATTCCTTCAAACAATATAGGTGCACACACCCGCATAAACAAAATATCTGCAAACATAAAAATCACTAGAGACTAAATTTACCCTCAACATGGAAGAGGACCGCTCAGAAGACATCCTAAATAATCAAAAGAATGGTAAAAGGAACTCTAGAAATCCCCTTACATATACCTAAATCCTTAACATACATCACCAATGCAAAACAAATTCCTAAGCCTAATAATATGGAGTTCATTTAATTAGGTTTATTTAATTCAAGAAACCACCTCATTCAATCATAAGCATGTTGGATTGGTGTAGCCTGATCCATTCCGAATGATGATTGGGTTGAATGATTTTGGCTCATACTGTGCACCAAGTCGCAACTCCACAGGTCAAGCTCTGTAGTGAGCTCGTTGGGGGTTGCAGGGGGCAACACACCCCTACTCCGGGGGTCTGAGAGCCGAAGGTCCCCTATCCAAATTTGAGGTAGTTTAACAACTTTGACATTGTAGTAGAGTTAACCGACCAACACCAATAAGGCACTGTAGCAGTGCGGACTTTTGACCTGATTACTGTAGCAGGTTGGACATTGGAGCCAACAGTACTGTAGCGACGTGGACTTCCGGTCATCGAAAACTGTAGCACTTTAGACTTGGGTGGTCGTGGCACTATAGCGATGCGGATGTCCATCCACCTTTCACTATAGCAGATTGGAATTTCTGTGTAGTTGATGAAATAGTGTTTCATCCTACTTATTAACTCATTTCAAGATAGGGTTTCTATATGTGAGAACTCTGAAAGACTCACTATAATTTGTGCTCCTGACTATAGTTAAATGTTGTCTCTCTTTGGACATAGGGATCATTTCCTAAACCATGTAAATCTCTGTTTCCAAGATCTTCTTCTTCTTCTTTTGTTTTTCCCCTTTACTCTTCTCTGAATCATTTTTTCGTTTCATTACTCCTGATGTTTTTACAACAAAGCGCAAACAAGTATGATGTATATATTTTTCCTAGATCTCTACACCGCAATCAAAACCACCTCACTTAGTATGTTTGGAAAGCTTGAGTTCCTTATATCAAATCAAAGGGGGCTATAAAATCATGTGTCCAAGCCAGACTCCCTTGCTTACAACTCATACTAAGTTCAGATGATATTTTTTCCCTACCAATCCATTCAAAATGCACCAATGCCTAACTCTAGACTCCTTCCTTTAATATCACTGTATCACCCCCCCCCCTGGTCGACAAAGGACTAGTCTATGAAACCCGTACCCAAAAGGTCATGGGTTGGCAGCTAGCACTGAGGGTATAAAACACACAATGAGAGACATTACCTTTAATATATGAAGTTAAGGACAACAGATAAGATGAGAACTTACAATCAACACCACATCATATAAAATAAATCAAGATCCCGTGAAAATATAATCCCACAATTCATGAAATGAAAATACAATCAGTTTCCCAAAATAAAGTACCAAAAGACTCCTAAGCAGCAACACCAACATCAACTCTCCACTCCAAGTTATTATGATCTATCTCGATTACTTAAGCCCTCTTAATCACCTAAAAATAGTTTTATAAATATATAGGGATGATCATAACATGTATATTTGGTAGGATCCTCCTCAATACCTCTCATACAAATGTGGGAAGAAAATATTAATACTTCAGTGAACAAGTAGTAGAACTAACAAGAACATACAAGGTCAACTCCCCATTCTCAGCCCCATGAAGGCTCATTCACTAAGTATTGTACACAATGTAAGAACATAATATCATCGTAGGTGCCTCGCAACCACTTCCCCACTAGTTTTCCGCTCACATGCCCCAACATCAAACGTCATGTGCTCAGATCCCTTATGTATCATCATCTCATTATAATGGACAAGCACAACTCTAGGCTTGTGTCCATCATCCCACCCACACATTACAACCTCATTGCATCTACATCCATCACATCATAGGTATAGGGTAGTAGGGTATCGTGAACATGAATGACATCAACCTTGTGCCCTCCTCCTACCATGCACAACCCCCACTAATAACATCACCACCAGATATCGCCACAATTATTGAAGAGAGATCGAGGAAAATGGGGTAGCCAGCTATTCATCCTCAACAATCTAGATGTTGGGGAAAACATCCAGAATCCAAAGCATTTGGGCATCAATAAGGTTATCCAACTCAAGTAGGGTGTGTATAGAAATCGTAAGAAAATACAAGGATAGATACTCACACACATATCTCAATCTAGGGGTGCACACAAATAGTCCTATAACAACTCATCTATTTAAAAATTTCATGACCACTACCCATCAACAACCACAACTACCTCTACAACACAACCAACCATATACCACATGAAAACATGAAACTAACCGGCCATAGCTTCTCATTTAAACATTCACCCAACCAAGTCCAGATTCATAATTATCTTTCTACATCATGTTTTTTTGTCTTTTATTACCCATATTTAATGAAAACCCATTCATAACCAACACCTACACTGTTTCAATTCTATTCCTCCATTTATTCGAGTTCAATTCATTAATATTTACCACATCATTAGTTCTAGTCCAACAATCCCATTTTGTGTTCATTATTAATTCATTTTATCCAATACCATCAAGCGTTGCTAATAAAGCCCCACATCGCACAACCAATACCTCATGAATTCTCAATCAAACCACACAACAAGCCACATGCTATTACCATCCACTTTGTATTCACCACCCCATATCACATCATTTGGAACTACAATGCATACCATACCAATCAAGCACAACCACTGACCCCTTCCTTTCTCAACCAACCACATTACCACTGCCACAACATTCCTAGCCACTCATGCACCACATATCACAGTCACACTTGCACAACAACAACCACTATCTTTCCAGGAATAAACAACATAAGATAGTGTAGACAATTATTTCAAGTCTAGAATAATCATCCAATCTCCTTTTTATTACCAGCTTTAATTATCATTCAATTATTTGAGGTGATTCTAGCATATAAACACATCAACAAATAATTTTTCATGGCAAAAAAATCACAGCAATAAAGGGGCTCATAACAACAGGAAAACATGCAACCAATCTTTGATTTAAAGGGTTTGTTTTTCAATTAGTATTAAATTTCACACCACACCTCATTCTCATAGATTCTATATCACTTCGTTCATCATATTCTTCTTTAGTTATTCATGTATTTATTTACCAAATAAGTTGTAATAGTATCATCACATAAAATAACAAGGAAATATAGTTAAACCGCATACGCAACACTTCCCTTTCCATTTATCTATATTCATATTATTTATCTTCTTTGGGTTAATTCATACTTAATACCCAAAGAACCAAAATGATGATAATCTCACAATTTTCTCAAACAAAAAAAGAATCTTGAATCCCCTACCTCATAAGTTTCACGACTTTCTTCACAAATAGATATAAGGGGGGAGAGAGAGAGAGACGAATGAAGTTCTGATGACTGTGAGAAGGGGCTCGAGTAGATCATTGGGGCTCCACTTGTCTCGAGAGGCAGGACTCCATCCAGGTTTGAGAGAAGAAAGAAGAAGTCGAACGAGGGAAGATTCAGGTTTTAAAACAACAGATAGGTGATGTTCTCATATTTTCATTAAAGCATGGACAATTCTTCCTACATTTATTTCATTTTAATTCAAACATAGATTAATCCTTTGCATGAGCTATTTAAATCTTCTAAAATCTAAAAATGAATTAAGCAACTAAAATAATTAATTAACTTTATTTGTAACTGGTATTGAATCCTTTTTTTTAAATTATTATTTCCTTTCATTTCATAAAAACTATTTTCACATTATACAGGAGGAAATTTTGAAAAAGGAAAGCCTTATGCAAGCCTAGAAAAGACCCTGGCACAAGTCAATTTACCCTAAAGTGAGATGAGGTGGCCTTTAAATAGGTTCAGAACTGACCCTTACACAAGTCTGATTACCCTTACGAGAATTAGAATTTACCTTTAGGTAGTGGATCAAAACTGGGATTACCCTTACGCGAACTCAGAAGACCCTTACATGAATCAGGATTTACCTTTACGTGAGATTGGAATGACCTATAGGTAGGATAAAAGGACCCATGCATGAACTTCCGAATGACTCTAAGATGGGATGGGTGACCCTTTTACGGATAGGATTTACCTTGTGAAATTGGATCACCCTTATGCAAGATTCAAGCGGCCCATACATACAGGAAGGGTGTTCTACATAGGTACGCAAAATGAAAAATAATGACCCTTACGTAGCCAAAGTCACCCTTACGTAGCGAGAAGCTAAACTAAGCTAAAAATATATATTTCTTTAAAAACTTCATTTTATTTCCAAAATTATGAATTTACTTCAAAAATTGCAGAATCCCTTAAAAATTTCTAAATAATTCCCATATTTTCCAAAATCACTTTTAAAACTTCAAAATTACATTTAAAAATTGTAAAACCATTTTAAAACAACATTTAAAATGACAAAGTCTCTCTAAACCTCCTAAATCACTAAAAACCACCCCAGAATACCCCCAACGCCCTAAGAGAACAAAGGGAAAGGGCTTAGGGAAAATTTGATTCTTCACAATAGATATCAATTTTTATTATGAGATGATGGTCATATAAATCATCACAAAAATTCAAATGGTTTTGTTATTTATGTCTACATTGAGGGTGTCAAAACGTTTATATAATTTATAACATCAAATTTAGAATTTGTTTTAGAATGGATAATTAAGTGACAGTGCAAGAAATGGTGTCTCAGAAGATCTGAAACATTTGATAATGTTGGGATTCAACTATTTTATTTTAGTTTTTAGAAAGATTGTGCCTTTTGGTATTAACATGATAAACACAATTCAGTAAAAGATAAATTTTTTGGTTCTAAATCCATCACAATTTAAAAATATAGCACATGAGATTTTCGGTCCATCTTTTCAGGAAATGGAAACTCGTAATGATAATTCAAATCTTGAATTAAAACCATCTTGATTTTATAATTTGTTAAAATCTACTGAGGTGGTCTTATATCTCGGATGCAGGATAAGTAAATTTAAAGTTACAAAATTTATGGCTATTAAACTAGATTTTAGAAAGTTAAATAGTTTGTTTCGATCAAATATTTTCTTTAGTTGTATCAATGTTGTTTGGGGAAAATACACTCCCTACAAACTTCTATGGTAGTAAGAATTTGATCCACAATTTGAGTCTTAATTATCATAAGATTTGTGCATGTTTAAATGACTGCATCTTATATTATGATGAATATGAGTCATTAGTTAATTTTCCAACACATTGACAATCGAGATACAAAGATGTGTAACTAGGAAAGTCCATATTTGTTCATGTCAAATAGTTAGGATATTTTCCAATTAAACCTAGATTTCCACATTTATTTATACCTTGCAACACAATCACATTGACGACATAACATATATCCAATATTTTTGTCAATAAAAGCTTAAATCATCCTTTTGATGGTGATTCATGAAAATACTTTGAACAGGTTCATCCGCCTTTTGCTTCAGAACCGCATAATGTATGGTTGGTCTTTCTACTGATAGTTTATGTCCATTTTTTTCTTACGATAGTCAATATTCTTATTATTCAATTTTCATTACTACTTACAACCTACCTTCTTAAATGTTGATGAAGGAGACATATATCTATTTTACGTTACTAATTCTAAGAAATCCAAAGAAGAATATCAATGTTTATTTGAATTCACTGATTGATAAGTTAAATTTATTATGGAGTGATAGTGTAACTATATATGATATAGTTACAAAACAAAACTCTACACTAAAATTTTCATTGCTGTAGATAATCAGTGACTTTCCAGCATATGATATGATATCTGGATAGAATACACATGGTCCAAAATCTTGTTCATATTGCATGGGTGACATAAAAGATTTTATGGTCATTAATGGAAGGAAACCGTGTGTTTTTACTGTCATCGAGGATTTCTTCCTACAGATCATCATTTCCAAAGAAATAGAAATAATTTAACAAAAGGTAGAATTGAAAGAGATGGACCTCTAGTAGTGTTATCTGGTATTCATGTAAAATCTAGCATATCTTCATTACCTCCTATTACTTTTGGATCAGATATAAATCAAAAAGAAATAGGTGGCTTTGGGAGATATCGTAATTGGATAAAGCGGGGTGTTTTTTGGGAACTGTCATATTAGTCTGATTTATTGATATGTATTATTGATCTATCACATGTTAGATGTAATGTTTATTGGGAAGAATTGTTCTGATAACATATTTTATAGTGTGTTGGACACACCTAACAAGACCAGGGATACTATAAAAGTATGGTTAGATCTTGTCTCAATTTGCAAGTGTCTCAATCTTAATTCATTTGAAAATGACATCACAAACTTTAATGAAGTCAAAATAAAATTATGGAATTACTAAAGAAAGTCATTTATTATTCTATCAGTGGATTGTAGATTTGATATTACCAGATGGTTATATGTCTAATTCATCACGTTGTACCAGAAATGGTCATATTACCGAGTTAAAAAGTCATGATCGTCATGTCATAATGTAAAGATTATTGCTCATTGGTCTTAGAGGGTTGTTGAATTCTTTGAACTGGGATGTGTTGACCGAAATATCAGATTTTTTCTAAAATAATTATGCAGAAACAGACTATGATTCACTGAGTACGCTATAAAAATATGTTCTAATTTTTTGTAAATTGGAAAAAACATTTTTGACGGTCTTCTTTCATTTAATGAAACGTTTAATAGTGCATTTATTGTGTGAAGAAAAATGTGTAGGATAGGTTGAAAGACCCCGAAACACTCTGAGAGGGGAGGGGTGAATCAGGGTGTCAAATTTTTCTTCAAAAATGATGGATCTTTTTCTCACGTTGGTAGGAACTTGTTAAACTTGTCTGATAAGAAAGAATAGTAAAAAAATAATCACATGAAAAAATTCAGCACAATAATTTTTACTTGGTTCACCACTAAGGGCTAGTCCAAGGATCATACGCCGAAAGTGTGCCGGTCATAACTAAATCCACTAATCTTCAATAGTTGTGAAGTACGAGAGATTAGACACAGTCACTATGTGTCAGACACACTGTCTTTACAATATTTTAGGGATAGCTCACCGTGTCCCTCGAAACACTTCCGACGACTCCCCCTAGCTCACTGTCTTGGGAGAGATCCACACAGAGTTTATGGAATTGTAGGTCCCTTAATTTTCATTAAATCATGCATCCTTAACTATAGATAGATGCTCTGTTGAAGTCATGATTTTACCCGTAGATGTAATCCACTTTTCCATGCACTAATAGTTTGCGAACTATTCCTCCGCAAACTGACCTGTTTCCTCTACGAACTGCGCTGCACTGCATAGCGTGTGTGCTTCACGGACCACCTCTCCTCCGCGGACTGCCTTTGCTTCCACATATTGTATCTACTTTGTAGACCACTTCTTCCTCCGCTGACTGAACCTTCTTCCACGAACCGTCCTTACTTCCGTGAACCGTCTTCCTTTTGCGGGCCTCTACTACTTCCGCAGACTGTTTTCCTTTGCGGGCTTTAGTGCCCTGCAAAACCCCTCCCACGGACTGTCTCCACAGATCACTTATCCTTTCACGGAATCCTCCTCGCGAACCTCTTCTCCTTCGCAGGGTTGTCTTCCCGCGAACCACTTTGGACTTCACCGAATTCCTCCCAAATTTCTAATCAAAATCGCTCTTTTTAATGAAGGGATTGGTGATCCTTATATAGGAAAATAGATCCGAAAATCTCGCTAATCTAATTTCCCCAAAGTTTTGATGTAGTACAGCATTCACCACATATCATGCTCCTATCACGAACTAAACCCTTTGCAACTCCACAAATCTATGCCTCCTTTCTACGAATGAAAATCCACCCCACAAACTTCAAACATCCCACGAACCATTTTTGTCCCGCAAACCGTTTCCCTTATGCAGTCTTTGTACCATGCTTCGCGGTCCGCATAGCACTACTATGAAGAAATCCCATTCTGTGTACACCCTTTGCGGTCTATGAACTATGCTTCACAGTCTACGTACTGTTCACTCCTATGTGTAAATCCTTTTTCAAAAAAAAACTCTCGATTTTGAGGCCCAAAAATTTGGCAAATACTAAGAAACAACGTCACCATCAACACTATTCTCGGTCTGTACTGTAAGAACACTTATCTTTCAAACTCCTTCATCAACCCATCGTGGATTGACAAAAAACACAAACCAAACTCCATCACCATCAAAGAACAATCTTGGATCCAACAATCTCCATCTTTGGGGTTGTTGGTGATCTGTAGATAAATTCAATAAGGTGTGTTACTATCAAAACCTAATATGCAAGAAATAACTCAACAAACACTCTAAGTCTATGTGAGCAATGCTCAGTGTAGAAAACAAGAGGGGAAGCATGAATTGGGTTCTCATTTCTTTTTGTGTCTCTGATCATGTCACAGAAGCATTGCATTCTCAGAACTTAAATTTTTCATTCTGCATTCTCCATTCTCCTGCAACCAGTGAAACCACAAAACTATTGAATTTCTTCATTATCCCCCTTTGGAAATAAACCCAAAGAACTGGTATTTGTTCATTATAGAGCTTAAAACACACTCCCCCTAGATCGTATATCCCCTATAAACTTGCATCACTTCCATAAACAGTTAAAAACAGTTAACACAAACAGGGAGAGGGGATCACTTGTGACCTCCTCATGCACTGGGAGGTGGTTAAAGACTGAGATTCAACTGATGATTCTCAAACACATGTGCTGATAATGGCTTGGTCAGTATGTCGTCCACGTGATCATCAGTTCCAACATGATCCATTTTAATCATGCCTTGTTCATCATTTTCCTTGATAAAGTGATGTCTGATTTCAATGTGTTTCGTACGAGAATTTTGAACAGGATTATTATTAAGATCCATTGCGCTCTTGTTATCACAGTGAATTACCATAGGTTGTTTTACCTCATCACTAATATCATTCGGTTGTTGCTTCATCCAAAGTAGTTGTGCGCAAGCCTTTGTAGCAGAGATATACTCAGCTTCAGTAGTACTGAGAGAAGTTCTTTCTTATTTCTTACTCAACTATCCCACACATTTCTTTCCAATAAAGAATGATCCACCACTTATGGACTTTCTATCCACCACATCTCCATCCCAATTAGCATCAGAAAATGTCGAAAGTTCATTATCTCTTTCTTTAGCAAAGTATAATCCACGATTGTGAGTCCCTTAAATGTACCTCATGATTAGTTTAACTGTCATCATATGTTCTTCCTTCAGATTACTTTAAAAGAGGGATGCTAAGAATTTTGCAAAGATAATATCTGGTTGTGTTTCAGTTAAGCACAGTAAGCTTCTGATGATTCTCCTATACATGGTGGGATCTAGAGAAGTCACATCCTCATGCTTTCTAAGTTTAGTTCCAACCGCAATTGGAGTTGACATTGGTTTGGAGTCATGCATATTGAATTTCTTCAGCATCTCTCTTGCATACTTTTCCTAAGAAATAAAAGTGTAGTCTTTTCTCTGAATCACTTGCAGCCCCAAGAAATATGTGAGTTCACCAATCATAGACATTTCAATTTCTGATTTCATGTGATAGGAAAATTCATCCATTGATCCATGCCTACTTCCACCAAATACAATATCATCTACATACACCAGTAACATGAACTGATCATTTTGATAATTCTTCACAAAGATATTGTGATCCACTCCTCTTTTAAATTCGAGCTTCTTTATATAAGAATCCAACCGAGAGTACCATGCTCATGGCGCCTATTTCAGACCATAAAGTGTCTTCTTTAATCTGCAAACCTTCATTTCATCATTACCAAGAAGAAAACTCATAGGTTGTTCAATGTAGACATCTTCTTCAAGAACACCATTTAAGAAAACTGTTTTGACATCCATATGATACACTTTGTATCCTATTTGAATTTTCATAGAAAGAGAAATTCTGATTGACTCCAGTCTAGCCATCAGAGTGAATGTTTCTTCAACATCAACACCTTCAATCTGTTAGTAGCCTTTACACACCAATTGCGCCTTATTTCTAATCACATTTCCATACTCATCAAATTTATTTTTAAAAATCCACTTCGTACCAATCACATTATGATTTTTGGATCTCTTAACTAGATCTCATGTTTGGTTTTTGTCGATCTGATCCAACTCTTCATTCATGGATTTAACCAATGATTCATCCTTTGTAGATTCTTCAAATGAGGATGGTTCCACAATTGATAGGAAGGTATATTAAGTATTATTCCCCATTCTCCTTGTCCGTGTGGGTGCATTCCAATCTCCAATGATGTTGGATTGATCAATTTCTACTCTTCGATTTCTCCTGTGAGGTACAGAAGAATTTTCTTCAGTCATGGTTTCCTCTTCTGATTCTTCTTCTGAATCAAAATTGTTTTGTGACCTCTGAATGTTTTTCACTCCTTCCTCTACTTCTGAATTTGAATCTGTTTCATGTCCACTATTTTCTACATCTTCAATCACATCAGCATAAGATCCCCTCAATGTATTTTTGGTCTTATCTTCAACAATCTTAACATCGCTACTTTCCACAATTCATCAAAGGCGGTCATTGAATCATTTGTAGGTTTTTTAATTTATTGAATATCTAAAGAATATTCCTTCGTCTACACAATCGCCATACTTCCCTTGATTTACTTCTTTATTTCGAATGAAACATTTACTTCTGAAAACATGAAATACTTCAAAGAGGGCTTCCTTCCATGCCACAACTCATATGGTGTCTTGGTTTCTCTCATATAAATCCATATTCAATTTTGAGTATACACTATAGATTGAACGGCCTCTTTCCAGTAATGGGGAGGGATACGACTCTCAATTAGCATAGTTTTGTCCATATTGTTCACCTATCGATTATTATGATCAATAAATCTATTTTGTTGTGGGGTTCTCACAGCAACCACCTCATGTTGTATTCCATGTTTCTCCAAGTAATTTTCAAACTCAATGGATGTGTATTCCCCTCCATTGTTAGATCGTAGAACTTTGATTGTCCGTCCAGTATCATTCTCAGCTATTCGGCGATACGTTTTCATGTAATCAAGAACTTTTTGTTTTCTATGTATAACCATCACACAAGTCATTCTACAATAGTCATCAATGAAAAGGACAAAGTACCTACCTCCACATGTTCCGGCAACATTTATCGGACCACATACATCTGTATAGATGAGATCAAGAAGATTTGATGCCCTTTTCTTCTTTGGCCGATATGAACTGTAGACCAACTTCTCTCATATGCATGCACCACAAGTCTTTTCTCATTCACGCTTTAGATTGGGGATATCCATGACTATATTCAGCTTATATATCTTTTCCATGTCTTTTTTATTAATGTAACCCAATATTCGGTGCCACAATTTGTTTTCTTCTTCAACTGTCAAGTAGCAAATATTTTTTTTACTATCAACCTGATATAAGTTGTTACATGTTCTATAACCTTTCATAAGTGAAATTATTGTTTTTCCTCTGATAGTGCACCCATTTTGATTAAAAGTCACCATCAGTCATGAGTCACATAGTTGACTCACACTCAAGAGATTGTGATGCAGACCATTTACATAGAGAACTTTAGTTTTCTTCAACTCACCATTAGCCAGTTCAGTGCTTCCACTGTCTTTGATCTTCAAATCATCATCATTACCAAACCTTACTGTTCCATCAACCCTTTTCTTAACATTTGTTAATAGGTCTGCATTTCCTGTCATATGGGATGAGCATCCGCTATCAAGAATTCGGGTGTTCCTTCTCTTCATATCTTTGAGGGATACTTCTGTAAGGTTGGATTTTTCAATTTTCTTCTTTTTCTTCCATGAAATGTTGGCTTAAGTGAAGGATAAAGATATCCTCCCAAATATCTTTTCCATGTGAATAGGTTTATCATACTCATACTCTTCTTCTAGAAGAGAAAACCTGTTTGAAAGAGAAACGTCGTCTGGTTGACGAGTATTGTCTTGTATCTAAGTTCTATAAGTATTTTTTATACCTTTCCTCTGCCTACAATAAATAGATTTATGACCAAAGTTAGAATAATGAAAAAAATATCCATAGAAATTATTTATTCTATAAGTAGGATATGAATTCATTCTCCTTTTCTGACTTCCTAGATCTTCATCATTCAAATAGCTCCTTGCCTCTTCACAGTATGACATGGTATGGCCTAGATATCCATATAACTGACATTTCATAAGAGGAAAAGTCTTCTCACTTTTATTCCTCCTCATGTCTCCTTCCTTGGGAAAATATTTTGATTTCTGATCATTTCTAGATGCTTTAAGATATCTTTCAGTTCTCCTTTCAATTTGATTTGAGGGTTTCTTTTCTAGCACTTCAGGTGAATTTTCAATATGTACTTCAGGTGAATTTGTAATATGTATAACTTTTAGCTTGCCTTTATTTTGGCCAATTTTATTTCCAATATTTGATGTTTCAGCCTCACAACTGATTCCGTTATTTTCCATGCATGTGGGTTTGTGATCATTCAAAACCTGTTCAGCTCTATCAACACCACGCTTAACTCTCTCCAGCAACTCAGTATCTGAGAATTTTCCAAACTATATTTTCTTCTTTGTTTCTTTTGAATTTGATTCACTTTCAAGTTTACTCCTAAGAGTGACAAATTATTTTTCAAGACCTTCAACAATCTTGGACTTCTCCTCCAATCTAGATGTATGGTCATTGATGACCTTTGCCTGTTCTTCAATTTTAAGTTTCAGTTCCACCAAATCTGATGTGCTTTCAAAGGTTGTTGATCTTTCTTTCACTACTTCTTTCAGTCGTTCAATTTCATCTTCAAGCCGATAAATATATTCTGATGATTCTTCCAAAATTGCTCTCCACTTTTTTCATTTGTTATCTTGATTCTAAAACTTACCAAGAGCATACTTAATTTGAAACTTGAGATTAGCATCAGCAGTCAACTTATTATCTCTAGCATTGTCTCTTGATGGTTCTGACTTCTCAACGGTAGTCATCATGAATGCTTGGGTTCCATATTTAAACTCTGGTTCTTCTTCCTCAAAAAAAATCATTTTCATCATCTTTTTCTTTACAGACAAAACTCCTTTTCTGTAATTTATTTCCAGATTTAAAGTTTACCTTTTGAGAAAACCTTTTCTAAGGATTTTGTGAGTTTCTGGCTTCACTTTCTTCATCATAAAACTTCTTTGAGCACCGAGAGGCAATGTACCCAACTCTACCACAACAAAAACAGACCAAGGGTAGCTTTCCTTCAAATCTCCCTATACCTCTCTTGAATTTCTTGGTAAAGAGATAAAGAAGTTCGTCTTACTCATTACCTTCATTAGCACTATCTCTTAAAATCTCAAGTTTTTCCATGGCTTTGAATATCATTTTCTTACTGACATATGTCGTCGCATCTTCTGGCTTGACTCTCATTTCATCAGCCACCAAACCGCTTAGCAGATCATCCAGATAATGTTTAGACAAATCTCTTTCCTCAATGGATAACACTTTTGGATTGTAAAGAGGTGAAAGTCTTCTCAATATTTTCTTCATAATATCAATGTCTTTGATTTCTTCACCAATCCCTAGAATTACACCTACAACTTTAGTGATTCGATTGAAAAAAGTATTTGAATTTTCATCGGGATGCATCTTCAAATCATCAAACATGTTGTGCAAAGTTTTGCCTCCACTTTATTGTCTCTTTCATAAATATTTTCATGTTTTTCCCACATAGACTTGGATGACGTACAACTCATCACTTTCAGATATATTTGATCAGAAAGAGCTGCAGTAAGGGCATTCTGGGATTTAGCATCTGCATCAAGCATTTTCCTGACAGTATCAGTCATAGACAGCCCTGTTGGATCAGTGACCAGTATTCTTTGTGTAGTGAAAAAAAAGGACTTTCATTCCAAGAGATCTTAGATGAGATCTCATCGTGTTCTTCCATATATGAAAGTTACTTCCATCAAAAAGGGGAACTCCCCTGACATTAACTGTATTCTCCATGACAGTAGAGAAGGACATATTTAACACCAGTAACTTATATCCTTTAATACCACTTGAAGGACCCTGGAACACCCTGAGAGGGGAGGGGTGAATTAGGGTGTCAAATTTTTCTTCAAAAATGACAGATCTTGTTCCCATGTTGATAGAAACTTGTTAAACCTGTCTGATGAGAAAGAGAAGTAAAAAAACAATCACATGTAAAGATTCAACATAGCAATTTTTACTTGGTTCGCCACTAAGGGCTAGTCCAAGGAGCATACGCCGACAGTGTGTTGGTCATACCTAAATCCACTAATTTTCACTGGTTGTGGAGTACAAGAGATTAGACACAGTCACTCCGTATCAGACACACTACCTTTATAATATTTTAGGGATAGCTCACTGCGTCCCTCAAAAAACTTCTGACGACTCCCCCTATCTCACTGCCTTGAGAGAGATCCGCACGCAGTTTATGGACTTGTAGATCCCTCCATTTTCATTAAAGCATTCATCCTCAACTGTAGATAAATGCTTAGTTGAAGTCCCACTTTTACCCGTAGATGTAATCCACTTTTCTGCGAACTGACCTGCTTCCTATGCGAACTACATTCCACTACATAGCATGTGTGCTTCGCGGACCACCTCTCCTCCGCGGACTACCTCTGCTTCCACGTATTGTATCTCCTTCGCAGACCACTTCTTCCTCTGCGGATCGAACCTTCTCCTGTGAACCATCCCTGCTTCCACAAATCGTCCTCCATTTGCGGGCATCTGCTACTTCCGTAGATCGT
This sequence comes from Viscum album, assembly GCA_963277665.1. Classification (NCBI taxonomy): domain Eukaryota; kingdom Viridiplantae; phylum Streptophyta; class Magnoliopsida; order Santalales; family Viscaceae; genus Viscum; species Viscum album. The sequence continues at coordinate 1,210,626,779 of OY728166.1, forward strand.
TTTCCTTTGTGGGATACAGTTCCCTACAAAACCCCTCCTGCGAACTGTCTTTGTGGATCACTTCTCCTTTCACAGAATCCTCCTTGCGAACCTCTTCTCCTTCGCAGGGTTGTCTTCTCATGAACTACTTTGGATTTCACTAAATTCTTCCCATATTTCAAATCAAAATAGCTCTTTTTAATGAAGGGATTAGTGATCCTTATATAGGAAAATAGATCTGAAAATCTCACTAATCCGATTTCCCCAAAGTTTCGATGTGGTACAACCTTCACCGCGTATCGTGCTACTATTGCGAACTAAACCCTTTGTGGCTCCAAAAATATTCAACTCCTTTCCACGAAAGACAATCCATCCCGCAAACCGTTTGCCTACCATGAACTACGAACGTCCTGAAAACCATTTTTGTCTCGCAAACCGTTTCCCCTACGCGGTCTGTGTACCGTGCTTCGCGGTCCACATAGTGCTTCTATGCGGAAATCTCATTTCGCGTACTCTCTTTGTAGTTCACGAACTATGCTTCGCGGTCTGCATATTGTTCACTCCTATGTGGAAATCCTTCTTTTTCCAAAAACAAACTCCCAATTTTGAGGCCCAAAAATTTGTCAAACATAGGGAAACAGCGCTTTCATCAACATTATTGTCGGCATGTACTATAAGAACGCTTGTTTTGAAAACTACTTCATCAACCCATTATGGATTTAAAACAAACACAAACCAAACTCCATTACTATCAAAGAACAACCTTGGGTCCAACATGGGTACAATTCCGGTGGATGTACCCATACTATAGATGCATGTAAAAAATTGAAGAAGGTACGTAATAAAGTAGCAGTTGAAGGGTAATTTGAAAAGGTGTACTGGAAGGAAGAAATTTCAAATTTCTACTCTAATTATTTTCAATCTGAATACCGTTAAAATATAATCGAATGGGTCATAGTGCATGAAATGTTGATGATTCCACAAAACATTGATCATCAGTATTTAATTATCTTAAGCTTTGTTTTGGTGGTGATCATGAATGATAACTTTCATATGAAAAACGAAAAGCTCATACATATGATGGTAGGTACGTTGGGTAGGTTGGGGTTTTTAATGAGTGTGGGGCGTGGGGGTAACTATGTAAGGGTATGGAATGTCAATGAGTCTGGGGCATGGGGGTGACTGTGTAAGGGTAGAGAATACTGTTAAGGGGCAATGTTGACTTTTACTTTTGTACTAGTTTAATGTGCTGGCAGGGTTGTAGTGTTGACAGGGTTGGTAGGGTATATTAATATGGGATGCAGGTTATAGGTTGGGGATACTTCTGATATTTTAGTTTTGAAAGAGTTGGAGTAGAGTTCGGGGAGAGGTGGACGCTCTCCAGTTTCTTCCTCACACAGCAAGAAGACTGATCAAAGAGGTGGTCTCTCCCGATCAACCATTATTGTACATTTATCTCTTATCTCTAATACTATAATCACTGTCTTTGTCGTGTGTCATTGAAATACAAATCAATTTGATTATTCTTCCTTCTATGGAAAGTCTCTTGCAAAACCTATTGTTAGCCAATATGCTAAGAATTTAGTGGTCTCATTGAGAGACAAAGGATGAAAACGTGAACCTGCAGATCACCTTGGTTTGAACTCAAGTCTGTGGGTTGTGATTGTTGGTTTAAAAAAACGCCAACACTGGAGAACGATCGTTTCTAGTCAAATGAAGAGGGAAGAAATACACAACCAGTGAACTACTTTGGAAGCTGTTTGTGAGTGGCCGATCAAGGATAGAGACAACTATGAGACCTTAGTTTGAATTTTGGCAACACCAGCATAGTCGCGGCGCAATTACAGCTATAAAATCTAGCACTATAGGACAATCAAAGGCGGTACGACTCCACTGCAGGTACAACATGGTGAAATTTCCATGTGTTGTTCTCTCTCTCTACCAAATTTTCTTCTGTGCGATCGGCTGGGATCACGTCTGGTTCTAGTGACTCATTTTTCTGCTAGCAATACAATCATGGAGGGACCGATCAAAGGTCGATGATCATTGTGAGTGGAAGATATGTTATCAGAGTTTCAGATGTTGAGGGAAGAGTTCGATAATATAAATTTTGAGTACATGAGGTAGTTGCACGAGGTAGGGGATAATCTGTAGAAGTGTTTGAACGTGCTGTAGATCTCGAGGTGCAGTAATGATTCGGTAGTTTTCCCAAGACAAAAAGAAGGCAAGGAACAAAATGATTCTAGTGTTTCATGCTCTGAAGAAGAAATTTCAGGTTCTGTTTCTATCATTGGGGAGCAGGGAAGGGTTGTTTTGGAGGAACAATATGTCCCTGGACTGCAATCGATTCCACTTGATAGAGAAGTGTCAATTCAGAACGTGTCACCAACTACACTTGATTGCCATGGATTGGAGAACTTTTTCATGCCTTTTTCTCTTGATGGTCGAGCCATACGAACATTGTGTATGGAGTTTGAGCCTTGGAATAAGTCATCACTAGAGTTCAAACCATGTGTTGAATATTCAAGAATCTTTGGTGCTAGAGTTCAAGAAAGGGGAGATGATTCGAAGGCTGGGTATGGAGGTGCTCGAGGGAAACCTTTTCTATCAACGGTGAATATTCCTGTGGTGTGCCTAAGGAGTTTTCAGATGGGTTTTGTTCCTTGGCCAGTAGTTGCATCTCACGACCCGTCCTAGAGGGGCCCCGTGACTACCCTAAGCTTGCCTCCGATAGGCCAGGGTTTGGTGACCAGCACCAAGTAGGCATATCCCACAAATGGGAGGCATTTTCCTAAGTACATGTACACACACACACATCTCCAAGCCCAAAATGATGAAAAGTTAAAACACTAAGTAAACAAATGCATGCATACCACTATATCCCAACCAACAGAGTACGATAGGAAAGTAAAGTGCAGTAAAGTACAACTGGGCCAGAATACAAACCCACCAAAAAGAAAGAGTCTATAGCACAAGGTCCTGAAGCTCGTTCGCAGAAAACCCTACCTGAAGGGTAGGTACAAAAACAATTGTCTGAAGCCACAGGATCACACCTCAACTGGTTGGTCTCGCTCTAAGCACCACCTGGTCCTAGTCCACCTAGGACTCCGTCAAAGCGTTTATAGTCTACATAAGACACGACACGTGCGGGGCAAGGTCCATGCAGGGATGATTAAAACAATACTAAGTAGGACACCACAAAACACAAGGTCTCATCCACTGCCAGCTACATGGTTCCACTCATAGCACGCTCATTCAGGGAGATCTCACTCCTCGAGCTATCTAATAGTAAGCATGTAGAACAGGTCTACCAAAAGTACCCAAGAGAACATTAGGGTCTCGACAAGTTACGTAGTTTCCCTGAGACATCCAGTCTCACTAAGACATGGAGTTCCGATAACACACGGATTGTTGGTAACACATGAAGTTTCGGTAACAAATGGAGTGTCAGTAACACACGGAGTGTCGGTAACACACGAAGTGTTGGTAACACACAAAGTGTTGATAAGTCATGCAGCCCCCAAGTCAAGTAGTCCCCAAGTCACAACCAAACATCAACCACTAAAAACTGCCTAAAGTACACTCGTCGGGTCTAGTCACATAGAACGGAAAAAATCTGATCTAGATACACAGATTGGGGGTCCTCCGCGCCCAGGGCTCACTGGGGGGACTCCTTGCCCTACTGAAAACATCATTCTAGATAGGGGATAGGTGCCAGTGTAAATATTGGTCACACCTTGTCCACAAACCCTATCTAAGGTACCACAAAGAGAAGTGAGTACCAACCGGACCTCTCGGTGCGATACATGCTCCAACCCGCTGAGTCAACTGTCAAAGTCGGGCTGAGACAACTCACTTCAGAATACGGGTTATCCTCTATGAAGGGAATAGAATCTTGCATCGAACCCTCAAAGGAAAAGACCAAGGGTACGCTCTCAACCTCTGATGATCCAACTAAAAACCCACCAAGCCATCTCAAAAGGACCGCCCTGTCGCAAGGGTCTCAACGCCGTAGACGACTTGTCAAACAGACACAAAATTTGAAAGTTACGGTTGTTTTTATGAGAAGGTTTGACCCAGTCCGATCTGGGTCTGACCAGACCCACCGAACCCGACCCGAACCGTCGTCCAACCAGACCCGGCTCGGTTCGTCCCGACCTGCTGGGCCGTTGAGTCCAGCCTGTTGGTCTTGAAGAACCTTTGTGGTGTTTTTACAAAGTTTTGTATTTGTTGACAACTAATCTTTTTGTTGAAGAATGTTTTTGAGTTACATAAAGTTGAAGTTGCTGGTTGCTGAATATTTCCTTAAAGAAGATTATGTTGAAGTGAAGAATAAGAAGTCATAAGTTAAGAAAGTGTCTCAAACTTTCTAAACAAAATCAGATGATTATCTGCTGATCTTAGAGTTCTCACACATCATGAAAAGTTTCATGATAAAATCTTTTGAAGAAACGGTGAAGAGGATTGATGTTTTTTTTCACTAACCAAAATTATGAGGAAATTCGGAATCTACTTCCTGAGTCAGAAATTCAGAGTCTACTTCCTGAGCCAGAAATTCATAATCTACTTCCTGAGGTATAAATTCAGAGTCTACTTCATGAGCCAGAAATTCGGAGTCTACTTCCTGAGCCAGAAATTCGGAATCTGCTTCCTGAGCCAGAAATTCGGAGTCTACTTCCTGAGCCATAAATTCAGAGTCTACTTCCTGAGCCAGAAATTTGGAATCTACTTCCTGAGCCAGAAATTTGGAGTCTACTTCCTGAGCCAGAAATTTGGAATCTACTTCCTGAGCTAGAAATTCAGAGTCTACTTCCTGAGCCAGAAATTCGTAGTCTACTTCCTGAGCCAGAAATTCGTAGTCTACTTCCTGATCCAGAAATTCAGAGTCTACTTCCTGATCCAGAAATTCGGAGTCTACTTCCTGAGCCAGAAATTTGGAGTCTACTTCCTGAGCTAGAAATTCAGAGTCTACTTCCTGAGCCAGAAATTCGGAGTCTACTTCCCAAGCCATAAATTCAGAATCTACTTCCTGAGCCAGAATTTCGGAATCTACTTCCAGAGCCAGAATTTCAGAGTCTACTTTCTGAGCCTGATATTTGGAGTCTGTTTCCTGAACCAGATTTCAGAACCATGATCCAACTTTATCATTCCGATAAAGATATGAAGAGTTCAAGAAAACTCGAATTTCAACTTTGCATAAATCTCAGAGAAATTTAAGGAGATTTGAAGAAGTCAAAGATTGAAGATTAAATATGAGAAATTTGCGGAGATTTTGAGTTTTGAGGAAGCAGGAAAGATTTTCAAGTTTCTCACCTTTGTTTTCTGAGTTTCCTATAAATATGTTCTTAGATCATTCGCTCAAATGCAACTTTTTACACACGCGGGAAAGGCGGAGCGCTGGAGAATTCAAAGTAAAAACCTTCTACCATTTTGAAGAAGTTTTCTTGAGTATTTGAGAAGAAGAGAATCATAATCATATTTCCTTGTTGAGAAGACCGGTTTCAGAAAATCGGATTCAAGAAATCTGGATTGAGTATTCAGAGTGGGCATTTGTGCGGAATCATTATTTCCTTGCTGAGAAGACCGATTTCAAAAAATCAGATTCAAGAAATCCGGATTGAAGATTCAGAGTGGGTATTTGTGGAGCAGCTTAACAAAGTTCTTATTATTGTGTTTGGCTCATTTGTTCTTTAAGGAAACATTGTAAACTGATGGGAGTCAGTATAATCTTTCCTATCGGGAGATAGAAGGTGTCCAATGGGAGTTGGCACAAGTTGTATTCACTTCTTCATTATAGTGTATTTCCATAGACCCATGGGAGTGGCTATGGCAAGGACGTAGGTTCTCTTATTGAGACTGAACCTTGTAAATCGTGTGTGCCTTTCTTGATTTACCTTTCTTACATGCTTGAGTTTCTTGCTAAATATTGATAAGGAAATAGATCTTAACAGGTTGCAAGGGTTAAGTTTCTTAAAGTTTTGAAACTTATAAAAAGTTAAACAACTGATTCAACCCCCCCTTCTCAATTGTTATTCGATCCTTGGAACTTCAAGTGGTATCAGTGGGAGGTTCCCTTGTTTAATCCTTATCATGGAGAATATCAATTCTGTCAATAGTAGAGGAATTCTTACATTCGATGGCAAGAATTATTATGGATGGAAAAATGGGATGATTCCTTATCTCCTATCTCTTGGCATTGAAGTTGTTGATGCTGCTACTATTGACTTTCCACCTATTGAGAAAAATGCTCATATGACATTTGCTGATAAGAGGAACATAGAAGTTGATGGAAAGGCTAGAAATAATATTCTCATGTCCTTATCAGAAAACGTTTACTAGATGGTGATGGGTCTCACAACATCAAAAAGCATGTGGGACAAGCTGGAAAGTGTTTTTAAAGGAAACACAAAAGTCAAGGAGGCCAAGCTACAAATCTAGCGTTGTAAGTTTGAAGACATCAGGATGAGAGATGGCGAAACAATTGATGAATACTTCACCAGAGTTAATGAAATTGTATGCAACATCAGGGGATTCAGAGAAGACTTGGAAGATTCTACAATTTTGAAGAAACTTATGAGAAACTTTCCAGACATGTTTAATTCTACAATTTCAGCTTTAGAAGATAAGGATAATTTGTCTCTTGATAAACTGCATAACTTTCTTGTTGCTTATGAAATGAGGAAAGCTCCAATCTTTAAGAATAAGATGAAAGATGAAATGTCTTTTGAAGCTATGAGAAAGATGAAAATCCAAGATGATGATGAAGCTGATCCTTGCGAGTCCGTTGATAAGTAAGATGAAGAGTTGAATGAAAAAATCATGTCTCTCATATCCAAGAACTATCGAAGAGGAAGAGGAAAGTATGGAGGGAAACTTCCTCTCAAATTTTTTGAGTGTGGTGGAATCTGACACTTTGCAATGAATTTCCCTAAGAAGAAAGTTGGAGAATATCAAGATGTTTCTAATGAGAATCCTCGATGGAAGAAGTATAACAAGAATGAAAAGGAAGAGAAGACTTCTAAAGAATTCAAGAAGAAGTTTTCTGGAAAGAAAAGAAGTATGTTGAGCAAGAAGGTTGAACCAGAATCATCTGAAAATTATTCCTCAGAAGATGAAAGTAAAGAAAGATTCAGAACCTTCATTGCAAAAGTTGAGAAAACAAATGTTTCCTCAGAGAGTGAAGAAGGTGGTAAAGAATCTTACAGAGAATATCAGCTAAGATCCGAACTTCTTTCATGTCTTGAGAAAAACAAATATCTCAAGAAAGAAATTCATGTGATGAAGAAAATCATGAAGAAGTTCATGATGGAAGTAAAGATGTTACCAAAAAGGAAGATGAATACATTCAAGAAATTTTAAGTTACAAACTTAGAATTGCTGAATAAGGAAAGATGATTGAAGATCATATCAAGAAGCTGGAAACTAAAGAAAAAGAGATCAAAAAGTTGCAATCAAAAGTTATTGAATCTGAAAATACCCTAAGGAAGATGAATGAAAACTTCCACAAGGCCGAGACTTCCAAAATTGCTGAGAAGGATCACCATGAGAATTAGGTGAAATCTTCTCCTATCAAAAATAATGTTTTATCTGATTCTTCTAACATTTCAGGTTATGGAAAAAAGTATTGGTAAAACTTGGGTGGAGAAAGGATGTGAGAAACCTATCAATACTACAAAAGTAGAAAACTCACTCAAAAGAAGAGAAGGCCTACATCTTGAGTTTTCTAGAGTTTAAATAAGTTATCAACCTCAACAAAGTTTCTATAAAGAAATATCATTCTTTAATAGAAAATCAAGATTTGAGGGATATTGCTGGTGTTGCATAATTTTTGGGCATAGAGCTTATAATTGTTGGCACAATTTATCTCTACCCGGAAGAAGGTTTGAGAAAATTGGAAGAAATAATGAAAGAAGAATGAGTAACTTTCCGTACTCACAGAATGTTGAAAATGTGAATTCTCAAGATGTCAGAAACATTCCAACAAAGAATCAATTTGAATGTTTGGAAGAAGTCTGTGGAAGATGTGATCAGTCTGGTCATCATGTCAAACGATGTATGACTCTCCTTCCAGAACAAGTTTCCTATTATATGAAATAAAAGAAAGTTGAAAATAAGGAGGTTAATGAAAGAGCTTTTGTTGTTGAGACAGCTTTGAAATCAAGTAAGAGGAATAAACCATGGATTCTTGATAGTGGTTGTTCCTCACACATGACAGGTGATATAAAAATCTTGGAGCATGTTGAAATTCATGATGGAGGAGCGGTTACTTTCGGCAATGATAGTTCCTTAAAAATTAAGGGAATTGGAACAGCAGAGATTGAACCAGAGAAACTGAAATCTAAGGAAGTCTTGCTTGTTAATGGGCTAAAACATAACTTACTTAGTGTAAGACAACTTTGTGATGATGGAAAAGAAGTTATCTTCAGGAAGGATTCGTGTGTCATCAAAAGTGTGAAAAATGGAAAAGTGATTTCAAAAGGAGAAAGAACCAGTGGAAATCTCTTTCAAATCGGAGAATCCAATAACTCTTGTTATTTGAGTGCTGAAGATGAAAACAAGTTGTGGCACCGAAGACTTGGCCACCTTGGGAAGAAGAACATGAGTAAGCTTTCCAAAGTTGATGTTGTTCAAAATTTTCCAGAACTGAAAAGAAGAGATGAAGATGTTTTCATTACTTGACAGAAAGGAAAGATGGCTAACAAAAGTCATAAAAAAGTTGAGATTCAATCCAACAAACCACTTGAGCTTATTCATTCTGATCTATGTGGGCCGATGAGACATCAATCAACAAAAGAAGATTTATATTTTATCACTTTTATTGATGACTTCACTCAGATGACAAACATCATGTTCATGAAGCATAAGTCAGAAGCTATTGAAACATTTAAGTTCTTCAAAAGAGATTTCGAGAAAGAATTGGGAGCTTCCATAAAGAAGTTGAGAACAGACAATGGTACCGAATTCACAAAGCAATGCTTTTGAAACTTACCTAAGAAATCATGGTATCAAACATCAGTATAGTGCTCCCTATACTCCACAACAAAATGGAGTAACAGAAAGGAAAAATAGAAGCTTGGTGGAAATGGGAAGAAGTATGTTATCAGAATAAAAACTTTCAAAATTCTTTTGGAAAGAAGCAGTTAGCACTGCTGTACATATTCAAAATAGGTGCTTGTTAAGACCGGAAACCAACATGACTCCTTACGAGATGTGAAGGTAATTGAAAATCCAAGTTACTTCACAAAATTTGTTGAGAATACTAAGGAAGATAAATCAGAGAATTCCCACCAGAGTGAAAGTGACTTAGATAAGTCACATTGGGAAGAAAGTGATGTTGGGAAAGGAAATGTGAGTTTTCCTACCTTACAAAAACATGTTGAATTTGAAAATATTATTCGAGATCAGAAGGCTCCAGTTCAAACAAGAAGGAAGTTAAGATTAGAAAATCAGACTTCCCTTATCTCAAAAGTTGAACCAGAATCAGTTTCAGAAGCTATTCAACATAAAGAATGGGAGGATGATATGAATGAAGAACTGGATCAGATTGAGAAGAATGAAACATGGGACCTTGTTCCAAGGCCAGTAAATAAGAATGTTATCAGAACCAAGTGGGTTTACAGAAATAAATTGAATGAGCATGGAGAAGCTGCAAGAAACAAAGAAAGGCTTGTGTGTAAAGGATATGCACAGGTGGAAGGTGTGGATTTTGATTAAACTTTTTCCCATGTTGCAAGATTGGAAATTATTCGAATGTTTCTTACAGTAGCTGCTCATCGAAATTACAAGGTTTATTAGATGAATGTAAAGTCAGCATTCTTAAATGGTGAGATTGAGGAAGAAGTTTACATTGAACAACCTTGTGAGTTCTTAATTGATGAAGATGAAAATAAAGTTTGCAAATTGAAGAAAGCCTTGTATGGGCTGAAACAAGCTCCACAAGCATGGTATTCAAAGCTTGACAATTCTTTGAGAAAGATGAACTTTTCTAAAGGAAAGGTTGATAGCAACCTGTATGTTAAAGATGTCGACTATGGAACTTTAATTGTAATCGTTTATGTGGATGATATAATTTTTGCTGGAGATAAAGAAAAGGTCTGTGAAGAGTTCGCTGAAGAGATGAAGAAAAATTTTGAAATGTCAATGTTGGGAGAATTAACTTTCTTCCTTGGATTACAAGTTCAACAAACAAGAAAACTATATTTTCTTATCCCAAGAAAAGTATGCCAAGGAATTGTTAAAGAAGTTTGGGATGAAAGAATCAAAGGAAGTTTCAACTCCTATCTCAGTGAGCACAAAGTTGAGCAAAGATGAGCTAGGGAACAGTGTGAATCAGAAAGACTTTCAAAAGTTGATAGGAAGTCTTCTTTATCTTACAGCCTCAAGGCCTGATATTGCTTATGTTGTGACTCTCTATTCCCGATATCAAAGTAATCCAAAAGAATCACACATGTTGGCAGTTAAGAGGATCCTGAGATATGTTAAAGGAACAACTTCACATGGGTTGTTATACAAGAGAAACAATGAGATGAAGTTTCATGGTTATACTGATGCTGATTGGGCTGGTGATTGTCATGATAGAAAATCAACATCAGGAGGAACATTTTTCTTAAGGGGATGTTGTGTGAGTTGGCACAGCAAGAAACAAAATTCAGTAACTTTAAGTACAACTGAATCTGAATATGTTGTGGCTACTCAGGCTTGTACTCAAATGATGTGGATGAAAGTTCAGCTGGAAGATTTTAAAGTGAAAGTTTCTAAACCTTTAAAAATACTCTGTGATAATCAAAGTGTCATTGATCTTTCCAAGAATCTTGTTCAACATTCAAGATCAAAGCATATTGATATAAAGTATCACTTTTTAAAAGATAAAGCTGTTGTCGGAGAAGTCTTGCTGGAATATATCTCAACAAAGTATCAGATTGCTGATATTTTTATAAAAGCAATGTCAAAGGAAAGGTTTGTTGAACTGAGGCTGCAACTCTATGTTCAGCCTCCTCCCATGACTTCCTAAAACTCATAAGAAAGTTTCCCCCACCGTGCTTTGGATTATGTTGTCAAAGGGGGAGAGTAAGTTTTCTTTTATATTTAAAGTTGTGGTTATCATATAATGGGGGAGAGAGAGAAAGAAAATGAGAGAGGAAGATAAAAGTGAGAAAGAGAGAGATAAATGTTGACGGGGAGTTTGAGTAAGGTGAAGTTTATCCTTATATGGCCACAAAATTTTCTTGTCACTGAGGGATGGAAATCCTTCAAAAAACATTACTTTATCCAGTAGTGTGGTGTCGGAACACTCTCTTTTTGAGAAAGGATATGTTTTGGTAACGTTCAATAACTTGAGATGTGAAAATTTTTAAGAGGTAAAAACTTGTTAACAAGGGTTGTCATCAAATCCAAAAGGGAAGATTGAAGAACCTTTGTGGTGTTTTAAAAAAGTTTTGTATTTTTTGACAACTAATCTTTTTGTTGAAGAATGTTTTTGAGTTACAGAAAGTTGAAGTTGCTGGTTGCTGAAGATTTCCTTAAATAAGATTATGTTGAAGAATAAGAAGTCAGAAGTTAAGAAAGTGTCTCAAACATTCTAAACAAAATCAGACGATGCTTTGTTGATCTTAGAGTTCTCACACATCATGAAAAGTTTCATGATAAAAGATGTTGAAGAAATGGTGAAGAGGATTGATGTTTTTTTTCACTAATCAAAATTCTGAGGAAATTCGGAATCTACTTCCTGAGCCAGAAATTCAGAGTCTACATCCTAAGCCAGAAATTCAGAATCCACTTCCTGAGCCAGAAATTCAGAGTCTACTTCCTGATCCAGAAATTCGGAGTCTACTTCCTAATCCAGAAATTCGGAATCTACTTCCTGAGCCAGAAATTCGGAATCTACTTCCTGAGCTAGAAATTCTGAGTCTACTTCCTGAGCTAGAAATTTGGAATCTACTTCCGGAGCCAGAAATTCGGAGTCTACTTCCTGAGCCAGAAATTCGGAGTCTACTTCCTGAGCCAGAAATTCAGAATCTACTTCCGGAGCCAGAAATTCAGAATCTACTTCCTGAGCCAGAAATTCGGAGTCTACTTCCTGAGCCAGAAATTTCGAGTTTACTTCCTGAGCCAGAAATTCAGAATCTACTTCCTGAGCCAGAAATTCGGAGTCTACTTCCTGAGCCAGAAATTCTGAGTCTACTTCCTGAGCCAGAAATTCGGAGTCTACTTCCTGAGCCAGAAATTCGGACTCTACTTCCTGAGCTAGAAATTCAGAGTCTACTTCCTGAGCCAAAAATTCTGACTCTACTTCCTGAGCCAGAATTTCGGAATCTACTTCCTGAGCCAGAATTTTAGAGTCTACTTTCTGAGCCTGATATTCGAAGTCTGTTTCCTGACCCTGAAGTTCGGAGTCTGTTTCCTGAAGCAGAAATTCGGATTCTGTTTCTTGAACCAGATTTCAAAACCATGATCCAGCTTTATCATTCCGAGAAAGATATGAAGAGTTCAAGAAAACCCGAATTTCAACTTTGCATAAATCTCGGAGAAATTTAAGGAGATTTGAAGAAGTCAAATATTGAATATTAAATACGAGAGATTTGTGGGGTTTTTGAGTTTTGAGGAAGCAGGAAAGATTTTGAAGTTTCCCGCCTTTGTTTTCTGAGTTGCCTATAAATATGTGATCAGATCATTCGCTCAAATGAAAATTTTTACACACGCGGGAAAGACGGAGTGCTGGAGAATTCAAAGTAAAAACCTTCTACCATTTTGAAGAAGTTTTCTTGATTATTTGAGAAGAAGAGAATCAGAATCATATTTCCTTGCTAAGAAGACCGGTTTCAGAAAATTGGATTCAAGAAATCTGGATTGAGTATTCAGAGTGGGCATTTGTGCGGAATCATTATTTCCTTGCTGAGAAGACCGGTTTCAGAAAATCGGATTCAAGAAATCCGGATTGAGTATTCTGAGTGGGCATTTGTGCGGAATCATTATTTCCTTACTGAGAAGACCGGTTTCAGAAAATCGGATTCAAGAAATCTGGATTGAAGATTCAGAGTGGGTATTTGTGGAGCAGCTTAACAAAGTTCTTATTCTTGTGTTTGGCTCATTTGTTCTTTAAGGAAACATTGTAAACTGACGAGAGTCAGTATAATCTTTCCTATCGGGAGATAGAAGGTTTCCAACGGGAGTTGGCACAAGTTGTATTCACTTCTTTATTATAGTGGATTTCCATAGACCCACGGGAGTGGCTATGGCAAGGACGTAGTTTCTCTTATTGAGGCTGAACCTTGCAAATCTTGTGTGCCTTTCTTGATTTACCTTTCTTGCATGCTTGAGTTTCTTGCTAAAGATTGATAAGGAAATAAATCTTAACAGGTTGCAAGGGTTAAGTTTCTTAAAGTTTTGAAACTTATAAAAAGTTAAACAATTGATTCAACCCCCCCCCCCTCTTCTTAGTTGTTATTCGATCCTTGGAACTTCAGGGCCACTAAAGCATCCTAGTCGTTTTGGCCCGTGTTGTGGGCCGGTTTACTCGGCCAGATGCGGCCCGCCATGGTCGCGCCCCTTACTCCACGCAGCCCGCCCTGACCGTGTGGTTGTCACATCACACCCCGTTAGCTCACGGATCCCATGCGCTCGCCGCCTCTACTCCACGCGGCTCTAAGATAGCTCCTGCTACCACCGCAAGGCCCCTCTGATGCGGTCTCGCTTGGACCACGTTCCACCACCCCACCGGCAACCCGTTGTGCCGCATTCCGCCAGGCCCAGCCTCCCTTGCAAGGTCGATGTTGCCTCCTTCATCGGCCGCCCCGCCGGCAGCCTTGCCCTACCGTGCTCTTCCTGAACCGCCTGGAGCCGCCGCCTCCAGTCATCACCGCCTTGCACTGCCACCGCACCTCTATGGTTCCATCACGGAATCAGTCCTCAATTCGGATTGCTCGCATAGGGTTTCAAGAGATTAGGGAGAGGGCGAACAACGCGCAAAAAAAGCGAAGAACGCGAGAGGTTGAGGAGAGAGAAAAGGCACAAAGAACGGATCTTGGCCTTGTTCGTGTCATCCTTGATTCGTTCATGTTAGAAGGTATAACAAAGAATAAAAATAGATAATCACAAAGATCTATCTCCCCTTTTAAACCCCGCAACAATTTATCTATCCTGCAATAACAGACGAACCGCGGATCAACCTGTTCGTGGGTTGGTCTGCATTCGTCGTTTGAATCTAAGAATGGAGAAGAAAAATCACGAAGATATTAAACACCCTACCTCGATTTGGTTTGATCGCTGAAAAATAATGGTCGCCACGTCATTGTCGTGGGTGAAGATCCTTCGAATCCAAGGTTTGTCATTGATTGTCGATCTCAGATCCACCATCGTTCGTCAAGAGAGCTTTGTCTCCTTGCCTTAGAGGAATTCCAGGGTTATGGTGATAACCCTGAATTCTCTGACAAACGCGTATTAAAAGAAAACGCATCGCTGCGTCAAGAATAAAATATTTTTATTAAAATATTTTAATGATCTCTACGTCCAAAAACTAACTTGCACAGTAGGCCCGCGTTGGTCGATGTTAGGTCTCGCCTAAGGAAAAAAACCCCTTAAAAACTCAACGATGGTCTTGGATTTCCAATCTAAGTTACCGTTTATGAGTTATTAGGATTTTAAAATAAAATAATTTTATTTAATTATTTTATTTACGGTTATATTTTATTCGGGTTTTTCCACAGAAGACCTACACCGACTAAAATTAAGTCGCGCCTAGAGTAGAGTCACTGCTCTAAGCTCAATAGAGCCCTCGGATTTCTGATTCGGGCATTCGTTTAAGAGTTATTACACTTTTTCAGAAAAGTCGCACGAACGTGCTATTAAAAACTTAACATTTTTCAGCTAATCATTCTGAGTACACTGGGTCTCGGAATCGCATGACGTCTCAGCGTCTGGTCTTGGAATTTTCCCAAATAATTTTTAAAAATAAATTTGGGAAAATATGATCCAATACATTGCATGGAAATTTTGCAGTGTTGTTATCCACTACTTGGAGCCTGGTGGGGTGATAGTGCTACAACAGCCTGCTCAGGTTGTGCAGGTCATGCGCAATTTGTTTGAGCAGCCATTGGATACTAAAATGTAGATGATAGGCTTTAGCGTGAACACTGTAGAAACTGGATTATTAAGGAAGAGTGGATTGCTGGCAGGTTCCGTGTGTGACACGTGAAAATGATGTTTTGTGAGTTTGGTTCTTGAACAATTTGTGAGCCAGATTACAACTCCCACATGTTTTCAGGGGGGGTCAGTAGTGCGTTTATGGGGGCACCAGTTTGTTTCAGAGAAGTTAAGTAGTAGTGAGTTTGAGGAGCATGTTAGCACCAGTTATTTTTGTCCGGAAGTGGTAATGTTAGAAGAAGTTCCAAGTGATATCAAAGTTATATTGAGTGCTCACAAGTAGTCCAGCAATTTGAAACCTACAACAGAAGGAAAAATGTTGTGGCCTCGACCTATGCCATGGTCTCATCCTTCATGGGGTCCTCCAAATGCGTTGCCCGCTAGTAAAGATAGTGTTACTAGGACTGTGTTTCAGACAAATGCCCAAGCAGTGGTTAATTTGTGGAATGCAGAAGCGAAGGTTGCTCCAGTGAAAGGTGAGGCCTTTCCTGGACTTCCTTTAGGAGGGGCTGGATTTGTTCTATACTGTTTTCAACCAACTGCGGTAGGTGATGGTGTGGGAGGTAGCTTTCTAGAAGCTTTGGTGAATGACTCAAGTTTTCGTAAATTTTCTATCGTCATCCAGCAAGTGGTGCACACACCGGACTTTAGTTTCTAAAGGACGAGCATCTATATTTGTGTTGGTTTTTTATTATGATTTCACACCACCACATGAAGCATTTACGTTGGTTGAAACTGCAACTGTTACTATCGGATGCTGCAATCAATATGTTTGGAAAGCAGTTAGATCGATGTTTGCTAACATCGTCACTCCTGTTGTGCCCGGCTATGTTTTTGGATTGAAGCCCCAAGTGGCTGGAGTTGTCATTATTTCAAAGTACATTCCTGGCAGATCAAATATGAAGATGTTGAAGAAAAGTGATCAATGTTGGGCATTGCCAATAAGTCAACAAGTCAAAGTACCACTATTAACTCTAAATACAAGAGTGTTGGTGGTAATTGGCTCTTTGGAAAAAGTTTCTTCAGCACACAAGTATGTCATGGAGCAGGAACTTCTTCGTCCTGAACTCCAAATTCTGAATGCAAACAATTCAGCACTGCTCGCAGCAGTCATTACAGGCTTGGGCGGACAACTTTTTCCACATGCTGCAGAATTACTTAAGTTCCTCAAATGGTGTCTCAAGCGGTGTGCTTTACCAATTTTAAGGATTCAGCAGAGTTCAGTCAAGAGGAATTTGTTTATGTTCATGGGTGTTGGAAAAGTAAAGAACGTTGTCGACATTGTCATAAACAATGCATGCATTGCCCAGAAAGCAGCAAGGTATGGATTTGGCATGCAGCTTCCTAGTTTATTTGTTCCAAGTGGTGATTTTTCCAGAGGAGATGGAGCTGGCAGCGAGAGCATTTATGGAGGGTAGTTTTCATATGAGAACTTTGAACTTGTACTTGATGAGCTTGGTTTCCTCACTATGAAAATCCATGGCTCAATTTTATATCAACCATCAGCATCAATCTCACCACACTGGGAGCCTGGTTTCTGTTGCAAAGGCAAAAGCTAAAAAAAGGGAAGATTTTAGTGCCCATAGCTTTTCAAGATTGATGCTAGTGTTGGAACAAAAGTTCACCTACTACTCTGGTGCTCAAGAAGTCGAGTTGAGTTTTTTTGGGGGTTCCACCTTGAGGACAAGGTGGTTTTCAAGCGGGGGAGAATGTTAGGTATGTGGAGCAGATTGGGGTTGTCAATGAGTGTGGGGCGTGGGACTGACTGTGTAAGGGTAGAGAATACTGCCAAGGGACGATGTTATCTTTTAATTTTTTTTGCAGAAACGTCAGGAGTCTCAGCAACAGAACAACGATTCACAGAAGAGTAAAAGGGAAAAAAAGAAACACTCAAGACACAATGATTTGCGTGGCTCGAAAAATGATCTCTACGACCATGGAGAGGCAGAGTAACTTTACTATGAAAATCCAGGAGCACAATTTACAGGGAGTATATCAAAGTTTCTCACTAAGAAACCCTAGCTCGAAATGGGCTACAAAAAGAGGAAGATGATCCACTATTCCACCAACCGCACAGGAAGTCTGTATCACTACAGTAAAAGGTAGTCACCCAAGTCAAAAGTGCTACAGTGGACAATGGTTGGAAGTCCAAAGAGCTACAGTACTATTGAATCCCAAAGTCCGACCTACTACAATGCTCTGTAGGTGTCGGTCGATCAGCTCTGCTACAGTGGTCAAATATGATGCAGTGCCCCAAATTTTGGGATGTGGACCTTCGACCCCTGGAGCAGGGGTGTGTTTCCCATAGCAACTCCCAACGAGCTCACCGCAGAGCTCAACCTGCGAAGGTTGCGGCCTGGTGCACAGTACGGGCCGCAAGCATTCGACCCAAATATCACCCAAAATGGATCAAGCTACACTAAACCAACACTTTTGTACTAGTTTAATGTGTCGGCAAGGTTATTGTGTTGGCAAGCTTGGTAGGGGATATTAATATGGGCTACATGTAGTAGGTTGGGGATACTTCTGATATTTTAGTTTTGAAAGAGTTACTACTGGAGCAGAGTTCGGGGAGAGGTGGTCGCTCTCTCATTTCTTCCTCACAGAGCAAGAAGACTGATCAAGGAGATGGTTTCTCCTAATCAACCATTTTTGTACCTCTATCTCTTATCTCCAATACTATAATCTCTATCTTTGTCGTGTGCCATTGAAATACAAATCAATTTGATTGTTCTTCCTTCTAGGCTTGGGATGGAGTATACTCCTACTGGATATGAGGAATTTTTCAAAGGAATTCATCTAGCCAACAAAATTGGGGGAGACAAGAGGTCACACACGGAGCCGGGAGTCATGCATTTAATATTCATCGACGTCATACGGTAAGTAATAGTGTTTATTAATTTATATATACTTTTAATGTAAAATATTTATGTTATATTTATATAGGTCGTTGATGATCCTGTTATGAAATTTGATGTTTACAAGAGAATGTACATCGATCATACAACGAGATAGATGATGATAGACAACGTCCAATTGTGATCATTATTTTTTTTTAATAACTTAAGTTAATATTTTTACTATTTAAATTTCTAATTACATTTGTAGGAGACGTGCGAGATCATGGCTTCTCACGCGCGAGGGACTCAAGTCAAGACTGAGGTCGAGACCACCTACGAGTTGGGTTTCAACGAGGGGGCTTGGATACGAGCAACCATGCATCATATTGAGAAAAGCCAAGTGACCGATATTGGTTCATAATCGACACCTTCCATCTATTATGGTACTATCGCGATGTCGTCGGTTAGTGCGAAGGGAGCTTGTGCGAAGTCGTCGTCTTCTCCAGAGTATGATGAGAGGTTGCGAGCTCAGAATAAGATTATACAGAGCATACTTTATGATATATTTTTTTATAGATATATAATGTGTTAAATGATTATTATTTTTTACATGAAGGGTTTTTTTTTTAATTTTTTACTCTTGCGACAGATAATCATTTCCATCACAAATAATCTTTTATGACGAAACGTTACTTCTGTCACAATAAAGATGCTACATATTTTTTTACGATGGATTCTTAATACCATCACAAATAGTATTTGTGATGAATTATTCTTACCATCACAAATACTTTATTTGTTTTGCGAATAATATTAGTGACAGATACATTTTTCTATCACAAATTTTTTTTTAGCAATGGTATGTCACAAGTACAACTAATTACATTGTTACATTTTGCGACGGGTGATTTGCGACAAAATCAAGTTGCAAATGACAAAAAAAATTGTAGTAATCTTGATGCGCATGAAAATTTCATGGTCAGGGACGCAGGGGCAAGAGCCCTGTGAATGATGGGTGAGTTGGATAGATGGTTAGAATAGGAGATAGGGTCAGGCAGAGATTACAATCTAGTTATTTTATTGTCATCTCCATTCTTTTATATATTTTGGACATCTTTGTATATGATCAGCCATGAGGCAATCCTATGTAGTTCATTTTGATATAACATGTCATTTCTTAATGTTTGACTCATACCTGCAATGTCCATATTATGTTGTTATATTATGATGATTATTTATTATTATTGTTTCCAATGTTATTTATGATTATTTGGTCTAGAGTATATAGACTTAACAATAATCACTTGTTAGGTGCTGGAGAGAGAGAAATATCCAACCGTAATACTGTAAATCAATAACAGAATCACACGCCTTAACAGTATAAAATGTAGAAGAACGAGAAGAACGAGATACAGTGGATGATAGGAGGAGAAGAAGTGATCAACGAAAGAAGACCACTCTTCCGTTGAGCTCCGGGTTACACATCCCAATGACGTAACCTTCCCGGCAGACCTGTCATAAATTCCCAAAATGAATCCTAACCCCTTTCACACACTGACCCCCTCTATTTAAAAGTCCACCCAACCAGCTAACCACCTGAACAACAAACAACCTCCTCTAACAAACTAGTAAAAGAAAAGGCAAACCTGCCCATGGCAGTTACATACACAAACAGCCTCACCACCTAACATTATCACCCCCTTAAAAACCACCTTGTCCTCAAGGTGGAACTTCAAATCTTGGATCAGCAACTGGAACACTGGAATGGCAGCAGCGATCCGCCGGGATGGGGCCGTCGCGCTGGAGCGAACCGCCGGACAGAGGCCGATTGGGAGACAACCACCGAGAAAGAGGAGATCCAGCAGGGGAACCGCGTCTGGAAAAGGGGTTGTCTGGGCTGGCGCACTGGATCTGGACGGCGGGAGAGAGCGCCAGGAAGAATCCACGAGGGAGGACTACTACCCATGAGGCCGATCACGTGCGGGAAGAAGGGAGTCGTCGCCGTCGCGCGAAGAAGAGGAAGCGGGGAGGGGCAGGTCGTCGCTGCAAATCCGTCGCGCAGGAACGGACTGGAGGCGGGCTGCCGGAAAGAGCCGCAGCAGGCGAGATCAGGAGGCTGGAATCCGTCGTGCACACAGGGGCGGAGTCGTCGCACGGGGTCGACCGGGAACCTGTGCTGGATCACGAGCGGAGGTCGTGCGCAGGGAGCGTCGGGAGGGACGGGAGCAGCAGGACGGCGCGAAGCCGACGGGAGATCCGCCGGGAGAGGTCATGCGGGCGGAGCCGAGGGAAGAAGCGGGCCGCCTGGTGTAATGACCCGAATCCGGAGCCACATAACTGGTGCCCCGTACCCGGTTCGCCACATAACCTCAAGCGTGTTTCCCCAAACGCTAGAGGTTACCGACTAGCAGCGAGGGCCTTGGTGAGTCAGTGGGGAAACTATGCCCTCATTTGGTAAAGTATGCAGCGGAAAAATAAAGATAATCAATAGCGGAAGCAGTGAATAGCATACAACAACTGAACTAAAAGTAGAAGCAAGGTCTGATATAATAATGATGCAGAATGGTACATGTATCTATAGAAAGCAGTAAACAAAACAGCGTTCTGAAATACAACTGAAACCAAAGTACTAAATGTAAACAGCAACTCCAGCAGCATCGCGAGCCAAAGCCCGGTCTCGTGCTCTCCAATTCCAACCAGCAAACAAGTACCCGAGGTAGAAGGACCACAATCCCTACCTACACCTGCAACCATATAATCTGTTTGGGCCGAAAAGCAGGACCCAAACAGGGTGTGAGACTAAACCCAGTATGCAATCACCACAAGATTCGTGCCCTACTGTCAATGAGTAATATAGCAAAAGTAAAGGAAAATAAGTACACCAGTAAATAATCCTGCCAATTACCATTCACATTCATTTAATTAAACAACCAGAGAAAAACTAGCAAGGCATTCTATTCCAAGGTAAGCAAGTAACACAGCAGGTGTCTCAAAAGACTACCTAAACACAAGCAGTACAAAACCCAAGCTTGTTCTTTGCCTTGGTGGACTCATCACAACCAACCATCAAAATTCACACTGACTCTCTGGGTGGCTCAAACTAGCAGACCCCTATAGTCCAGTAATCAAACAAGGCACAGACACTCTGGGAAGCTCTTACGTCAATTCCCTTGTGGTCTTGCAATGATAGCTACAGACTCTCTGAGGAAGCACTTATATCTAATTCCTCATGTGGTCTCGAACTAAAACCAACAGACCATCTAGGGAAGCACTTAATCGTCTATTCCCTCTTTGATTTCCCGCACCAGGTTCTCACAGCCCTGAGCAGTCCAGTCGTGCATAATCGACTGTCAGCAGCCCTAAGTAAGTTAAACAACTACTTGGCTAATAGCTACCATACATCAAAAGAATTTAAACAGTAGGAAACACATGCAAGCAGTGATAAAAACTAACTAACAGTTGCAATAGGGTTTGCCTCACAGGCAAACGATGCCGAACGGCAATAAACAGCCAAACAGGGAGGACAAACACTCGTGCGGTGATCCTCAAACATGCAACCAAGCATACATTAGCAACAATTAATCAAAGCTAACAAGCAATCTAGGGAAAATAAACAATAGGGTCAAAATCCTTAACCCGGGATACCCGATACATGGGTATCCGACACTTTTGCAACCAAAACTCAAAGAACTTCAACGTAGGGCAACAAACCACCTACCTTGATCCTCGAAGATCGATATACTTGAACCTTGGCCCGTGAAACAACCTAGAACGAAGTAGATCTGCAAAAACATCTAAAACGTTCAACCTCAGATAACTCACACGAGAGGAAGAATCAGGAAACGAGGCCAAAGAAGAACCAAGAACTCACCGTTGCGATTCTTCTGCAATCGACGGAGTTCGATTCGGACAACCGGTGACGGATCGGTGGCTCGAAGAAGAATCGGCCTCCTCGGACGCTCTGGACGGAAATAGGCGGAGAAGAAGACGTTAATGATCATTAGGCGCGACCCTGGTCCGATTAATGAAATAAAAAAAGTACACGGCATGTAGTGGGTTTTTCCGTACTCTGCCAAAATCGGCCTCCACGTCACCCCTACACACTGTGTGTGTGGCCCGGACATGGTTAGCACACGGCTTCGGGCGGGAAAAGAGTACACGGCGTGTACTCAGAAAGTACACGGCGTGTACTTCAAAAATTTCCAGAAACCTCGTTTTTCCTTAAAAAAACCCATAAAAGAGATCCGTACCTGAAACTGAAGATTCAGGTTCTTACAAACTTCCCCCCTTAAATAAATTCATCCCCGAATTTCCCTAACAAGGTGTAGGAGAAGAATCCTCAAACAACTCTGGTCACTGCGATCGAACATCGGTCTCCCTCTCCCAGGTCTCGTCCTGTACTCGCCCGTGCTGCCATAGCACCCGTACTAGAGGAATAGACCGGCCACAGAGAACTTTTGTACTGCGATCGACAATCCTGATAGGATGCTCCTCGAAAGATGCATCATGCTCCAGCTCAACCTCCTCGGGTTGAAAAACATGAGACGGGTCTGAGAAATATCGTCGAAGCTGAGAAACATGAAAGACGTCGTGCATGGCCTGGTACCTCTGAGGTAACTGCAACCTGTAAGCAACCAGCCCGACTGTCTTCAGAACCTCAAACGGTGAATAATTAAAAACACATAACTTTACAAATAATAAACATGAACACTTTATGGAAGGAATATGAGCTGAGTAAATAATGTCATAATAAAACATAGTCATGGGTATTCTACAAGTTGAATAACCACATGAACCATCATTATTATTTTCATAATGAGGGAATGTATAATGCTGGACATTTTGAAACATCTTGTCAAGGCCTTAGCCAAGACATCTAAAAATGATTTAGGTCTTGGCCAAAACCATATATCAAATTGGGAAAAGTCATGGCCAATTTCATGTCTAATTGTCTCATGAGAACTATCGATGCATCGAGGAGCTATATCGGACTCCACCCGTCACATACTAAGTCCAATACATTCCTCATATGAAAAGGTTGAAACATAACATAAACATTCGTATTAAAACTAGCATACGAAATGTCAACACTTTAACCATAAACCATGAATGGTATAAAAATAACTCATTCACAGTCAAACATATCACAAAACCTTAAATACAATATGGAATATTTTTATAATAATAAATCAACTTCAAACAAGTGTAAAATTTATCAAAGGATGTTGACATAGATGAAATCAAAACTATTTGAAAGAAATATCTCTTTCTATTTTGAAATCATTTAAGAGTCACATAATTATAAAAGAAAACATTTATTTTGAAAATATTCTTATAAGCTTGTAAGGTAAGCTTTTATGATGTTATAACGGTGGAAAATAGTTGCACTCACCGTATAAGTTAAAAAAACATTCTTACCTTAATTTTGTCAAAAAGGTCATAAAGTACCTTGTTTAGAAAACGACAGAAAGATTCCTTTAAAAACATATAAATTAAAATAAGGGTAGAAATGACTTTGACTCATAGTCTAGTAAATAGTAGAAATGTTTTGAAATACATTTTTAATAAAACACAGATGTAGATGATAAAAAGGTCTCGGTAGATACGTAAAAACTACCTCAGATAATAAAGAGATTGTGAAATTAACCTTTACCTTGCAATTTTCCTTAGTCCATGGTATGTTAACCTCTTGTATAATATTTAAAACATTGTTATTAAATTATACAGGAACTACATACATAAATATGATATCATATATGATCCTCTAATATTGCTTTGTTAATAATATTTCAGTAGTATCATCGTTTCGGGTGTTAACTGATTTGTTTTCCTTTATATGCTTGGTTACGTAACCCATGTTAGTTATCGATAACAGTACTGTACTAGAACTGTACACTATGTGGCACTATAGCAACTGTACATTATGCAGGTACTGTAGTAGAACTGTACACTGTGCGGGTACTGTAGTAGTTACTGTAGCAGGAATTGTTCGGTACTGTAGAAGCTAGAACTATTCACCTTGGGCCATCAGTTTGGACTTGGAGTCCTTAAGGCTTTCGAGCCACCCAGGCCTTCGGGTCAGTAGGGCTTTCGAGCCACCTTTAAGGCCTTCGGGCCACCTAAAGGCTTTCGAGCCACATGCAGTTTCCCCAGACAGACTCTACAAAAAAGGAGCAGCCCTAGAAGAGGATTCGGAGCAAGTGTACTCACCCGATTAGAGCCAAATGGATTTTCAGAATGAGAGGGTATAGCTATTCCATCGGGGATAGCCTGTGCTTGCAGGGGAAGCCTAGCCAGATGGTCATACGAAGGTGGAGAGCTACTATCACGATGCGGATGCTGGGGAGGGGCAGTTCCTTGTTGATAGTCTGGTTGAATTCCCTAAGACCTTCGGATCATGTAATCTCATAATCCTACAGGCCCTGTAATCACTGAGCCTATAGGCCTTTTAAGGGTTCCCCCTCATCCCTTGAAAGGGGGTTATCAAAAATCAATAAAAAGGCCTCCGAGCAAACTCATCGCGTTCGTGGAGACGGTAATCCGTACGTACGCATGAGAGACAATATCATTATATTGATGGAGAAATCATATGTAATTGGATGGTATATCATATATATAGAATCATAAAATGTTATATTTATTATTTACATTAGTTATACTCATTATTATACCCATCCAAATAATGAAGTGTTTGAATAACAAATTACACCACGACGTAGAGACGGTAAGTTGTACGTACGCATGTATGGTGACTTTGTCATTTATAGGATGGATAAAATAATGAATATAGTTGTACCATATTTATAATAACATAACAGTATGTATAAGGTACTGGATTTATTATTTTGTTATGGAAACAACAAAGAAAGAGAAAGTGGAAAAAGAAAAGAACTTGAAAGAGGTGATGAAATATTTACCTCTTCTTCGGGTTCTTCCTTTTGATTTGATCAAAAGGGCTACTTAGGTTTGCCTTATAACCAAAGGAATGCCTCTAGGATAAAGGGAGGAAAGTTTAGAGGATATTTGGGCGGAGTTTGGCCGAGCCAACTGGATTTGGAGGTGTGATTATGAGAGAAGGGGAAGTTCCCTTTTATAAGAGAGGTGAAGGTCACTTTAGGAACAGCTTGAAACATTATTTTATAATAAAATCATTTTCAGTTTATAATGACTCCAAAATGATTTATTTAGAGGCTAAGGTGGGGAGGGGTTGAACACCTCTCAACCAATAGGTTTTAGATAGGTTTAGGTCACCATATTAACCTTATCTTTTATATTTAACTCTTAGTTAAATAGTTTGACATTTATCATTTCTCTTTGTATTTTTATATTATATGGTTAATAAATTTACTATAAACTATCAAGAGAACCCCAAGTGGTTCAATATTAATATATATAACTTTATCTAAGTCTTTTGGACGAACCTTAAATTTTTATGAATATTATATCAATTAATAATATAGTATTTATTTTAAAAACTAAATTATGTCAATTTTGACACTATTTAGTATTTGATTTTTTTGAAATCCATTAAAACTTTATTACTTCGAATAAAATTTATTTAAACAACCCTAACATGTCATATTAACCTAGAAAATTAGTTTAATTCATCATAAATCTTAATTTACATTTATTTGGATGTTTATAATATCAATTATTATAATATTTCATTAATAAGGTGATTACTACATCATCGTTGTGTCATAAATAAATTAAATTATTTAATGTCTAAAAATTAGAAATAAAATACCATTATGTATTAAATCTTTTAATCTTTCTAATGAATATTTATAGTCGAATTTATATTGTGTGTAACCCTATATTAAAAATGGTTTAGTTATTATACTTTGAATTTAACTCTTTTTAACTCTTCTTTAAATAAAATAATAATAAATGTACTAATCTAATCCAAGTTGACCAAAGTGGATCATATTTTATTCTTAAGGTTGTTTTTGGTCGAATTATACTTATCCAATAAAATTAGGACATGTGTTAGGGTAATTATGATGTCATTTTTACCCTTAATTACCCTATTTACTTTTAATCGTGGTAAATAAAAGTCAAAAATTACTATTCATCAAAAATTATTTTCATCTTATTGAACCACATTTTACTTACTAATATTAACCATTTCTCTTATATTTTTGAAATTCAACTCACAGAAACGGTAAAAATAAGTTTTATACAAATTTGCAAATGCTCCTAGGAGGTGGGTAAAAGACGGTAAAAAGTTCAATAAAAATTTTATATATCTAAACTTATTATAAAATGACTCCAATAAATTACATTGAACTTATATAGGTATTATGTATCTATTTTGACCTAAAATAAATTTAAATAAAATAAATAATTATTTAAATAAAAAGTTGGTTTTAACCAATAACGCAGTGTTTTCACTATTCATCAAAAATTGAAAGTTTTTAGAAAAATACCAAAAATTCACCCTAAGCTAATTTCGATATTCTGAATTCAAAAGTGAAGTCCATTTTGAAAAATAAAATTTATAAAATTTCAAAAAGTGAGTATTACTATTCAAAACGGCTAGTTTGATTGGTCACGGTGTGTTAGAATCTCGAAGTTGCATACAATGCAAGTTATTGCATTATTCAAAGGGAAACGTACCGTGGAAACTTGGGGTGTTACATTCTTCCCTCTTTCAAGTAATTTTGTCCTTGAAATTTCTAGAATACTACTGCAAAAAAAGATTTGGGTGGTTCTTAATCATAAGTTCCTCTGGTTCCCACATTGTCTCTTCCATCTTATGGTTTCTCCATAGAACTTTTACCAGACGAGTCATCCGGTTTCTCAACACTTATTCTTTGGTACCAAGAATCTTGAAAGGCTCTTCAGAATAAGACATATCAGGTTCCAGTTCAATTTCTTCATAGGTGAGTACATGCGTTGGGTCAGGCATGTATTTTCTCAATAGTGATATGTGGAGCACATCGTTAAATTTGGAGAGACTTGGTGGAATTTCCAAATAGTAAGATACAGCCCTAATTCGTTCTAGAATTTCAAAAGGTCCGATGTACCTGGGACTTAATTTACCCTTCTTACTGAATCGTATAACTCCCTTCCATGGAGATACCTTCAAGAAAACATGATCTTCTACCTAAAATTCCAAATCCTTCCTTCGGTTATCGGCATAGCTCTTCTGCCTACTTTGAGATGCTTTGATGTGGGTTTGGATAGCCTTCACTTTTTCCATCGTTTCCTCAACAAGTTTGGGTCCTACGAGTTTTCTTTCACCAACTTTATCCCAACAAGTTGGTGTGTGACATCTCTTTCCATATAACGCTTCATATGGTGTCATCTGAATACTTGAATGGAAGCTATTGTTATAGGAAAATTCTACTAGTGGTAAATATTGATCCCACATACCTTGAAAGTCAAGTGAAAAAGATCTCAACATGTCTTCTAAGGTTTGAATAGTCCGTTCTGATTGTCCATCAGTTTGAGGGTGGTAGGCAGTGCTCAAACAAAGTTCAGTATCCAAGGCTTTCTAAAGACTTTTCAAAAATCTTGATGTAAAACGGGGATCACAATCAGAAATAATCGATAGGGGTACTCCATGACGTCTTACAACTTTATTAATATACAGTCTTGCTAAAAATTCAAGTAGTAAATCTTCTCTTATAGCAAGAAAATGTGTTGACTTGGTAAGATGGTCAACAATGACTCATATTTCATCATCTCTTCTAAGAGTCTTTGGTAGCCCCATGACAACGTTCATCATAATATCATCCCATTTCCACTCAGGTATGAGAATAGGTTGCATGACTCCTCTAGGATGTTGTCTTCTAGCTTTCACTTGTTGGCAAACCATACATCTTGACACAAAATCAATAATCTCCTTTTTCATGTTGTCCCACCAAAAATGTTCCTTCAAATCTCTATACATCTTGGTGCTCCCAGGGTGTATAGACAATTTGGAGCTATGAGCATCATCTAACAATTCCCTTTTTAGATCAGGTATATTGGGAACACAAAGTTTCTTCCCAAATTTCAAAATTTCATCTTCATATACGAAGTCACTCAATCTCCCATCATTTACAGTTTTAATCTTCTTTTGAAACTCCTCATCATTAGTCTGATAATTCTTTATCCTTTCTAGTAAATATGGGTTGGAAACCATTTGAAAAAGTATTGCTGAAAATTCTTTTTTTCATTTTCAAGAAAGCCCCTTTAAGAAAAAGAGGGAAACCACGTTACACCGCACGGGAGACCAAAAAACATGATGATTAAACAAAATTTAAAATTCAAACCCACGCCAAACCTAAGGAGACTCATCGGATCAGCTGGGGTCGCATCGCTGCCAACCGCCATCATCACCCGCATATCTCTGACAGATAAGCCGTGAATCACGCGCCTCACCGCCGCCTCGAGTCGCACAACCATCCGTCAAGCAATCCACCGGAGAAGAAGCCGACACCAACCGTCGTCGATCATCACCGGCAATAACCCAAATCACAAAATCCAACCGCACAATCACCATCCGCTCCACAGAAAAACCAACCATGTCTACAGAGCCCGTCGAAATACCCTTCTGCGTCAACTTCAGCAAACAACCCATCAGATGATCATCCATACGCAAAACCACAAAAACCACGCAGACAACCACGCAGATCGTCGCGGTTAACACCTTCATCACCTCATAGCAAGAAACGAAGAACCCCCAAACTATCATAAAGCAATCGCAGTTAAACTCCACCCCGTCATGATACGGGAAGAAATGAGAAGAACCCTTATTCGAACTGAACAAAATGAGATCTAAGAAATTAAAAGAGGTTTCACCAAAAACTGAATCAAACCGCGCAAGAAACGTCACCGCCATCGACACCCTGTTTCTGAAGATCTCGCCGCCACCGATCAAGTCGACTGCATCAGGCACAACAAAACCCCAACGCACTCACCTGAGAAGGGTCGGAACCCCACAACCGCCGACACATGAGCGCGACCTTCAAGCGCTGGGAAGCTCACCGCAGGGCAACAGCGAGCTGCCGAGAACAAAACCAGGTGTGCTCCGAAGAGTATGTCGTCGACGAAGACCGGACTTACACCCTCATATCTGAACCAGCAACCACAGAAGCCCGAAGTGCATCTTCACAGCATGAGAGGAGACCGCTTAACGCCGCTGCAGCAGAGATCCTCCACCAACCCACAGAGCTCGAAGAGGAACGACACGCCCTCCGCAACGAAGGAGCGGCGACGGCGAGAGGAAAACCCTAAGCTGGGAGGCACAAAGTCATATTCTCGTAGGTCCTGCGTACGAACTAAAACCAACAAACCCTCTAGGGAAGCACTTAATCATCTATTCCCTCTTTGATCTCCCGCACCAGGTTCTCACAGCTCTGAGCAGTCCAGTCGTGTGTAATCGACTGTCAGCAGCCCTAAGTAAGTTAAACAACTACTTGGCTAATAGCTACCATACATCAAAAGCATTTAAACAACAGGAAACACATGCAATCAGTGATAACAAGTAACTAACAGTTGCAATAGGGTTTGCCTCACATGCAAACGGTGCCGAACGGCAATAAACAGCCAAACAAGGAGGACAAACACCCGTGGGGTGATCCTCAAACATACAACAAAGCATACATTAGCAACAATTAATCAAAGCTAACAAGCAATCTAGGGCAAATAAACAATAGGGTCAAAATCCTTAACTCGGGATACCCGATACATGGGTATCCGGCACTTTTGCAACCAAAACTCAAAGAACTTCAACGTAGGGCAACAAACCACCTACCTTGATCCTCGAAGATCGATATACTTGAACCTTGGTCCGTGAAACAGCCTAGAACGGAGTAGATCTGCAAAAACGTCTAAAACGTTCAACCTTAGATAACTCACACGAGAGGAAGAATCAAGAAACGAGGCTAAAGAAGAACCAATAACTCACCGTTGCAATTCTTCTGCAATCGACGGAGTTCGATTCGGACAACCGGTGACGGATCGGTGGCTCAGAGAAGAATCGGCCTCCTCGGACGCTCTGGACGGAAATAGGCGGAGAAGAAGACGTTAATGATCATTAGGCACGACCCCGGTCTAATTAATGAAATAAAAAAAGTACACGGCGTGTACTTTTAAAGTACACGGCTTGTAGTGGGTTTTCCGTACTCCGCCAAAATCGGCCTCCATGTCACCCCTACACACCGTGTGTGTGGCCCGGACACGGTCAGCACAAGGCTTCGGGCGGGAAAAGAGTACACGGTGTGTACTAAGAAAGTACACGACGTGTACTTCAAAAATTTCCAGAAACCTCGTTTTTCCTTAAAAAACCCATAAAAGAGATCCGTACCTGAAACTGAAGATTCGGGTTCTTACAAACGTCCCCCCTTAAAGAAATTTGTCCCCGAATTTCCCTAACAAGACGTAGGAGAAGAATCCTCAAACAACTCTGGCCACTGCGATCGAACATCGGCATCCCTCTCTCAGGTCCCGTCTTGTACTCGCCCGTGCTGCCATAGCACCCGTACTAGAGGAACAGACCGACCACGGAAACTTTCGTACTGCGATCGACAATCCTGATAGGATGCTCCTTGAAAGACGCATCCTGCTCCAACTCAACCTCCTCGGGTTGAAAAACATGAGACGGGTCTGAGAAATATCGTCGAAGCTGAGAAACATGAAAGACGTCGTGCATGGTCGGGTACCTCTGAGGTAACTGCAACCTGTAAGCAACCAGGTCAACTCTCTTCAGAACCTCAAATGGCCCGACGTATCTCGGTGAGAGTTTCCCCTGTCTCCTAATCCTCTTATGTCCCAACCTCAGGGTAACACGCAGGAAAACCTGATCTCCAACCATGAACTCCAAAGGTCGTCTCCGCTGATCACCATAAGATTTTTGCCGAGACTGTGCAGTAGTCATCCTCTTCCGAATGAACTCCACCTGCTTCGTGGTCTCCTGAACGAGACGAGGTCCCAGCAAGGCTGCCTCTCCTGCCTCTAGCCAGCATAAAGGTGATCGGCATGGCCTACCATACAAAGCCTCATAAGGTGCCATCTGAATAGTCGCCTGAAAACTGTTGTTGTAGGCGAACTCCACCAGAGGGATATGCTTTTTCCAAGTACCGCCAAAGTCTAGAATGCAAGCTCGGAGCATATCCTCAAGCACCTGGATTGTACGCTCGGACTGGCCATCAGTCTGGGGATGGTATGTTGTACTCAAAAGTACCTGCGTACCCAAAGCCCTCTGTAGCCCCTGCCAGAAGTGCGAAGTAAAACGTGCATCCCTGTCTGAAACAATGGAGTGTGGAACTCCATACAGACGTACAATCTCTCAGATGTATAACCGTCCCAGCTCATCAACACTGAAGGTCTCCTTGATCGGCAAGAAGTGTGCAACCTTCGTGAGCATGTCCACTACAACCCAAACCGCATCATTTCCTCGAGGTGATCTCGGTAACCCTGTCACGAAGTCCATCGCAACATCATTCCACTTCCACTCAAAAATGGGTAACTGCTGTAAAAGCCCTGCTGGTCGCTGATTCTCTGTCTTCACCTGTTGACAGGTGGAACACGGCATAACAAAATCAGCCACATCCTTCTTCATACCTAGCCACCAATACTGACGGTGTAAGTCTCGGTACATCTTGGTGACACCAGGATGAACTGCCCAAGCTGAAGCATGAAACTCCTGCATCAACTCCTCACGTATGTCTACTGAAACCCATACGCGGCCATGAAAACGTAGCACCTCATCATCGCCCACTGTCCACCCCGGAGTAGGGTCTCCATCTGACACACCCTCCCGTAGGACTAGGCCCTCTGGGTCTAATAACTGCCTCATTTGAACTCGATCTAAAAGAGTAGAGGTAACAGCTACAGAAGAAAGAACCGTCTGTCCCAGTCTGTCGTGCACCTCCAAATGCATCTCAAAGAACAGAGTCATTAGCTATCACTCGCTGCTGGCCTCCTGAACTGCCTGTAACTAAGTCCTCCTGCTCAGTGCGTCTGCCACAGCATTGCCTTTCCCAAGTGTATAAGCAAGCTCGAAGTCGAAAG
This sequence comes from Viscum album, assembly GCA_963277665.1. Classification (NCBI taxonomy): domain Eukaryota; kingdom Viridiplantae; phylum Streptophyta; class Magnoliopsida; order Santalales; family Viscaceae; genus Viscum; species Viscum album. The sequence continues at coordinate 1,210,658,740 of OY728166.1, forward strand.
ACTGTAGGTACTCGACCCACCTCCGCTGTCTCAGATTCAAGTCACGCTGCGTGAAGATATACTTGAGGATCTTGTGGTCAGTATATACCACAAAATGCTCTCTCAGGAGATAGTGCCTCCAACAACACAAAGCATGAACAACAGCAGCCAACTCCAGGTCGTGCGTAGGATAGTTCTTCTCGTGTGGCCTCAACTGCCGAGATCTGTACGCAGCACGATCTTCCTGCATAAGCACTGCTCCAAGACCAATGCCAGATGCATCACAGAAAACTGTATAACTCTTTCCCGGCTCTGGCAGAACTAGAATCGGTGCTGAAGTCAATCTCCTTTTCAACTCCTGGAAGGCTGAGTCGCAAGCTTCGGACCAAACGTATTTCACACCCTTCTTAGTCAAGCCCGTCAACGGCGCTACTAAGCATGAGAAGTCCTGTATAAACCACCTGTAGTAACCAGTTAGTCCCAAGAAGCTCTGTACCTCGAAGACATTCTTTGGCTGCTCCCAGGTAACTACTGCTCTCACCTTCTCTGGGTCTACTGATACTCCTGTCTCTGAGATGACATGGCCCAGGAAGTGAATCTCGTCCATCCAGAAGTGGCACTCTGAGAGCTTAGCATATAACTGATGCTCTCTCAGTGTACTCAATACGATCTCAAGATGGGTAGCATGGTCGTGTCGAGTGTGAGAGTACACCAAGATATCGTCCACAAAGACAACGACGAAGGAGTCCAAGGATGGAAAACTCGGTTCATCAGCGCCATGAAAACGGTCGGCGCGTTCGTGAGACCGAACGGCATAACCAGATACTCGTACAGACCATACCTGCTTCGGAAAGCTGTGAGAGGTATATCAGATGGTCTGAGCCGCAACTGATGATAGTCGGATCTCAAGTCGATCTTCGAGAATACGCTGGCTCCTCGAAGCTGATCAAAAAGATCACCAATCCTCGGCAATGGATATCGGTTCTTGACCATCAACTGGTTCAGCTTCCGATAGTCCACACAGAGCCGTAAGGTACCATCCGCCTTCTTTGCAAACAACACAGGCGAACCCCAAGAGGATGTACTGGGTCGGATAAAACCCTTCGCCTGCAACTCCTCCAACTGCTTCGGGAGCTCTTACAACTCAGGCGTAGGGAGGTATGGATACCAGTGCCGCTCCTGGCACAAGCTCAGTAGAGAAGTCTACCTCACGCTCCGGAGGCAACCCTGAAAAGCCTTTTGGAAAGACATCCGGAAAACGGTCAACTACCGAAGGGAAGTCCATCTGAGAGGTCCCCTAATCATCTAGAAATAAACTAGCAATCTGGGTTGTAACACTGCCCAACCCATGATGCTCTGGTCCAGCTCTGCTTGCCTAGACATCTCATTCGCCCTTGTGAAGAAAGGACTCGTCCTCTAGTAACGTGAAACTCACCCTACGGCGATAACAATCGACAAAGGCCTGAAAAGGAACTAGCCAGTTCATTCCGAGAATGACATCATAACTCATTATCTCAAGGACATAAAGATCCCACGAGAAGTGACACCCACCAACCACAAGGGGGCACTTCTTGCACTGACACACACTAGTAGTTCTATGTCCCAAAGGAGTGTCTAGTGCCAAAGTATCCTCAGAAGTAGAGACAGTAAGTCTAAGGCTCTCCACAGTGTGCACAGAAATAAAGCTATGAGAAGCTCCGGTATCGAAAGGTGCAGAAGATAACACTGAGGCTACTAGGATCGTATCTCGAACTGTGGAAGGTCCAGGATCCTGCTCCCGATGGATCTGATCTACCGCAAACGTCTGGCTAGTATCGCGGCCCTGTGTAGCAGCCTGATATCCCTGAGCTGATCCTCCCTGAGCCTGACCACCGTGTCTGCGACCTCTACCCTGGCCTGAACGACCTGAAGGACACCAGCCCCTAGTCTGCTGTGGAACTGGTAATCCTGCTCTTGAACGAGGAGTAGAAATCGATCCTCCTTCACTAGCTGTTGGAAGAACCCTGCAAAAACGCTGCAGATGACCCATCTTGCCGCAAGCTCGGCACTCCACTGGATCTCTAGGGCACCGAGGCTTCTTATGCCCGCTCTTTCCACACTGATAACACACCACCTGGTTGTCAGAAGGAAGATCTCATCTTCCAGAAGAATTACCTCGCTTCCTCGAGTGACCTCGAGTAGACTCTCGGTGGCGTTTCCTGTTGTCAGTATGCAATGAGTCAGCCATGGATGCTGAACCGCCCTGGTCAACAACTCCAGTCTCCCTCAGATTTCTTTCGGTGATCAGCGCCTGGTTGACTATTAGGGTAATAAAAGTCAATTGGAAGACGTTCACCTGCGATCTGATCTCTGGTTTGAGGCCTTCCTCAAACTTCCTTGCCAAAAACAGCTCGTCATTTCCCAAAACGGGAGCGAAACGCTGTAACTCGATGAAGCGGGAGGAATACTCCATAACCGAAAGAGTACCCTGCTGCAGGTTCATGAACTCTCTGGCTCTGTCGGCCCTCAGTGTCGCCGGGTAGAAGTAGTCGTAGAACGTACGCTGGAACTCGTCCCAAGCCATAGTCCGCTGGCACCCTGCCTGCGAGACTATATCCCACCATCTCTTGACAGAATCTCGCAGCATGTAAGTCGCGAGCTTCACCCTCCTGTCTGGGGGTGTCTCCAGATGCTCGAAGATGGAAAGTATGGTTTTTAGCCATGACTCTGCAGCCTGAGGTCCTCCATCCCCTGTGAAAGTGGGAGGATGCTGCTGCTGGAAGACTCGCGTCAGCTCTGCCATAGACGGGGCAGGATGCTGAGCTCCTTGGAAGGTCTGCATGAACCTCATGAAACCCTCTCTGAACTGAGCATCGGCACCAGTGCCTGGTATCACTGCGGGTGCCATGTTCGGAACGATCGGAGGAACTACAGGTAGTCTCTGGTCTTCCGTATCAGGCGTACGGTCACTGCCTGGTTTCTAACGTGCAACGGGAGGACGTCTTGGTGTCATAGCTCTGAGAAAACAAAAGCACACTCAGATTTAGATTAACAAGGACAGAAAACACAAGAGTACAAAACAGGAACAGGAGAAACACTAAAGTTTGCAAAACACGACTACACGGCGTGTATTTAAACTACACGGCGTGTTTGTTAAAGCCATTTACATGGGTGTGTACTTCCACCACCACTGGTCGTGTAACATCCCAGACTACACGGCGTGTTGTCCCAAAACACGGCGTGTACTTGAACTCCACTCCCCTGCCCGAGTCTCTCTACACGGCTAACCTACATGGTCCTCCAAATCCTAAACAACACGGCATGTGCACTAAAGACACGGCGTGTACTAGACAGGTTTTGGCAGCCTGTGTAGCGGTTACACGGCCGGCTACACGGCTGACTCCTACACGACGTGTTCCGAACAAACACGGCGTGTATAAGGATAGATCACACCGCCCCGTGTTGTTCAGGACACGGTCGGGTACCCAGAAGAAAACTACACGGCGTGTTCTTATAACACACGACGTGTACTAGACAGGCTCGGTGACCCGTGTAGCAGGTTACACGGTCGGCCACACGGCTAACCCCTTACACGGCGTATTCCGAACAAACACGGCGTGTATAGGAGAAGATAACACCGACCCGTGTTGTTCGTGACACAGCCGAGTGCCTAGGAGAAAACTACACGGTGTGTTCGTACAAAACACAGCGTGTACTACCCGAGTTTCTCCGACCCGTGTTGTTAGTGACACGGCCGGGTACACGGTTGACTACCACACGGCGTGTACTTATGGTACACGGCGTGTCCCCGAAGACTTTCCACCACCCCGTGTTTTTGTTCACACAGTCAGTAACACGGTTTAAAAAATACACGGCGTGTATTAATAAAGTACACGCTGTGTATTCTGGGTTTTTCCGGGCAGTAGCTTAGAAACTGCACCGAACGCCAGAAACACTGAAAAACAAACATCTATGTGCCAAATTCTGATCCGTGGGGGGCCATACTCCCCGCGAATCAAAGTTTGGCATCATAACAATGCATATATCAAGTAAAGCAGCATAGCAAATATGTCCGTCACAGCAACTATCACAACAACATGCATACTTTATCACGACATCTATCACAACAGCATGAATCCTAATGTACCATAGATGGCATGGTAAAATGCATGACATGTGATTTCCTACCCAGTGCATATATGATGCATGAGATGCCGCACCCTCATCTCATCGGGTTGCAACAAAATAGAACCACAATCATATAAACTGTAACAGCACAAAACATGTGCATCACCCAACGGTGAAATATAATAAATTGTAACACTTGCAAAAAATGAAAATTGCAATTACGAGGTAATATAGTTTTTCCCTGTACACGGGTTAATTACTCCCGGGCATAGTTAAGTACTAACTACTCATTTCTTTATATCCCTGTCTATTGTCGCAAAACAGTAAGGCAATAGAAAAGAAGAAAACTCCTCTTATACCACTTTGTAACGACCCGAATCCGGAGCCACATAACTGGTGCCCCGTACCCGGTTCGCCACATAACCTCAAGCGTGTTTCCCCAAACGTCAGAGGCTGCCGGCTAGCAGCGAGGGCCTTGGTGAGTCAGTGGAGAAACTATGCCCTCATTTGGTAAAGTATGCAGCGGAAGAATAAAGATAATCAATAGCGGAAGCAGTAAATAGCATACAACAACTGAACTAAAAGTAGAATCAATGTCTGATATAATAATGATGCAGAATGGTACATGTATCTATGGAAAGCAGTAAACAAAACAACGTGCTGAAATACAACTGAAACCAAAGTACTAAATGTAAACAGCAACTCCAGCAGCATCGCGAGCCAAAGCCCGGTCTCATGCTCTCCAACTCCAACCAGCAATCAAGTACCCGAGGTAGAAGGACCACAATCCCTACCTACACCTGCAACCATATAATCTGTTTGGGCCGAAAAGCAGGACCCAAACAAGGTGTGAGACTAAACCCAGTAGGCAATCACCACAAGATTTGTGCCCTACTGTCAGTGAGTAATATAGTAAAAGTAAAGGAAAATAAGTACACCAATAAATAATCCTGCCAATTACCATTCACATTCATTTAATTAAACAACCTGGAAAAAACTAGCAAAGCATTCTATTCCAATGTAAGCAAGTAACACAGCAGGTATCTCAAAAGACTACATAAACACAAGCAGTACAAAACCCAAGCTTGTTCTTTGCCTTGGTGGACTCGTCACAACCAACCATCAAAATTCACACTGACTCTCTGGGTGGCTCAAACTAGCAGACCTCTATAGTCCAGTAATCAAACAAGGCACAGACACTCTGGGAAGCTCTTACGTCAATTCCCATGTGGTCTTGTAATGATAGCTACAGACTCTCTGAGGAAGCACTTACGTCTAATTCCTCATTGTTGAGTCAATAAAGCTTTCCTTATGACTTTTTCATTCCTTCTTGTTTTGAAAATCACAAACACCTTATACTTAAGCAAATATTATTTTTACCCTCATAAGGAAAATTTAGTTCTTTAAGGAAATTTACCTTAACCTAGATTTTCTCATACATAACAATATTATTCTTAAATTCAAAAACCGGATTCATAACCAAATTTCCGGAGCCGTATAATGAAAAGATTTGGAGCATTCTGTTTTTAGGATCCGAATTCTGGATGTGATCTGTAATGGAGTTTTAATCTGAATTCTGGACTCCGAACTCTTAAATAGTTCGACTCCGAACTCTCAAGTAGTTCGACTCCGAACTCTGAAGAAGTTCGACTCCGAACTCTTAAGTAGTTCGACTCCGAACTCTCAAGTAGTTCGACTCTGAACTCTGAAGAAGTTCGACTCCGAACTCTTAAGTAGTTCGACTCTGAACTCTTAAGTAGTTCGACTCTGAACTCTCAAGTAGTTCGACTCCGAACTCTCAAGTAGTTCGACTCCGAACTCTCAAGTAGTTCGACACCGAACTCTCAAGCAGTTCGACTCCGAACTCTTAAGTGGTTCGACTCCAAGTTCTGCAAGTTCAGAATCCAATCTCTGGTGAAACCAAACTCTGAATTCCTATAAAACAGATTCCGAATATTTCTTAACATAGACTCCGAACTTCATTTTGGTTAGACTCCGAACTTTTATCTTGCTTACACTCCGAAATATTGATTAGATTTTACTTACATATGCTTCATTTCAAAACGATGTCGTACATTCAGTTATACAAAGTTTGTTATAAAACGATGTCGTCTATTCTGTTTCTAATTAACCGTTGGTTGAGTTACACGTGTACAGGTCCCTCCGAATTTCATAGAAAATATGACCGTTGGAAGAGGGAGCCGACTGTTGGAAATTTGCCTATAAATAGGAGCTCATTTTAAAGAGCTCAATACTGAAATGAATAAGTTGATCAATCTAGAGAACACATGCTGTTAAGGTGATTTCTAGAGAGAGAAGCTTTCATGCCTTGTGCGTACTGAACCGCTCGTTCAGATTGCTTTGTGCGACTCTGGATGTTGGTGATTACATTCGAGGACTTCCGGAGATAGGAAGACAGAGGTGCCGACTACCTTGAAGTTCGAGGGCTTCCTTGCTGAGGAAGACAGAGGTTCCAACTACCTTGAAGTTGAGGGCTTGCGGGGATAGCAAGACAGATATTCTGATCTTTGTATCGAGGGCTTACCCTAGTGTGGGTAAGACAGACTTGCTTGAAAGTATAAATCAATGAACCTTTATCCAAGGTTGTTGGATACCCTTCTCTTTGGGTTAAAAGATTCATATCTTGTTACTTGTAGTTTTACTACTTGTTTTTCCGCTGCATATTGTATTGTAAGGAAAGTATAACCTTCTTGTATTTCCTTACACTTATACTCTGATTAGTTTAAGATTCTATACGCTTTAAGGTAGAATCTTATATTGTAAACCTCGGTTCCAATACTCCAGTTGGTGATTAGAGGTGTTGTGAATTTGCTTAGTTTAACTTTGTTAAACCTAGATTTTCCTTGACTAAGGAAAACATAGTTATCCATAACTAACTTTAAAGGTTCCAAAGGAATTTTTAAAGTGTACAATTCACCCCCCTCTTGTATATTGAGCATCTACATTGTTATTTCGATCCTACAATTGGTATCAGAGGAGGTCTCTGAAATACTCATACTCACGTATAAGTTTTTCTTGCTCTTTTTTCATTCCGAACTTTGTCATTCCGAACTTTGTCATTCCGAACTTTGTCATTCCGAACTTTGTCATTCCGAACTTTTTCATTCCGAACTTTGTCATTCCGAACTTTGTCATTCCGAACTTTATCATTCCGAACTTTGTGGTTACGAATTTTTTCTACTAACTAGTTTGGTTGCCCAAGTTGTTTTGGTATGGCAGGAATCAATGTTGGCTCTATAGACAATCTAAATCCTACAAGACCACCGATCTTTGATGGTGATGACTATGAATACTGGAGAGATCGAATGAAGACTTTTGTCATCAACACTGGAGTGGACAATTTTGTTATGCTTACTGGTGATTATAAAATTCCTGATAAGGAAGTTAGAACGTTCACTAACCAGGAAAAGCAAGAATATCAACTCAATTATAAGGTACGCAATACTTTACTATGTTCAATGACTAGAAATATATATAGCCAAATTTCTTCTTGTGAAGCAGCTAATTGTATCTGGAAGAAGTTAGAAGTTACACACTCTGGCACTTCTAAAGTAATTAAAACTAGGAGAGCTATACTTAGAGCTGAGTACCATGGATTCAATTTTCCGTATGGTGAACCAATCTGCAAAGTTCAACAGAGGTTTATGACTATAGTCAATAGCTTACAGTCTATGGGAGAAAAAGGGTTAGATGATGAAGCCCTTGTAGATAAGATAATTGATATTATGTCCAATGAGTGGAAATCAAAGAGAACAGCTATAGATGAGAACAGGAAGGTCACTCAAATTTCTCTTGATGAGCTATTCGGAACTCTTCTCCAACATGAAACCAGAATGAAGAGAGATGCTGACAACATCAAAAAGAAGAATGGGAATAGTACTGTTGCTCTTACAACTACGTCAAATCATATGAAAGCTAAGACTCCTGAGAGAGTAACCAGATCCAAGTCTAAGAAGGTGGTTGTTCAATCAGATTCTAGTGAAAGTGAAATCTCAGAAAATGAGTTAGCAAATCTTGCTCGAAGGATGAACAAGATAGCCGGCCAGAGAAACTTCCAATCCAAGTATAAGAAAAAGGAAAGGAAAGAAAGTAAAGATGGAGAAGTTACTTGTTACGAATGCAAGAGAGCTGAACATATTAGACCAGATTGCCCTCTACTCAAAAAGAAATAAAGGAAAGAAAGGCATTCTGAAAGGAGCAGGAAGAAGTATTACAAAACCAAAGCTAAGAAAGTTCTAAAAGCAAATGACACCTGCAGTGCCAGTGGTGGTGACTCTTCAGATGAATCTTCTAATTATGAATCTTCAGGAAAGAAGAATCTTGGTCTTATAGCCAGATTACCTATTGACAATCATTGCTTTATGGCTAAGGTACGAAATGCTGAATCATTGACCAATGTATCTTTAAATCCTAATGATAGTAAGTATTATAATTCCTCAGATGAAGAATCCTCTTCTGATGAAGAAAATACTTCACCTACCTATGAAGAAGTTTCTAGGATTGCTGAACTTCTTGAGATTGAGAACTCTAAACTCAATAAGAAACTTGATAAGGCAAACTCTAGGAATTCTATTCTTACAAAAGAGATATCAGATCTTTCTAAAGATCTTGATAAGAAAAATGCTGATTTTATAAGTATTTCAAAAAATCTTGAGGAAGCAAGTTCTGAGAGGCACAAACTTTCTAAAGAGTTAGAAAAAGTAATTTCTAAGAAAAGTGTTTTCGAGCCTAGCTCTAGTTCTAAATCTAATGATTTTGAAGATAAAAACTTGGTTATCAAACTCAAGTCCGAAATCTTTTCCTTAAAGAAGTGTTTATCAAACTTTACCCATGGTAAGGAAAATTTTGATAAAATGTATTCTCAAATACGGCCTTTAAGAAACAAATCCGGATTTGGTTATACCCATGCAAAACCAATTTTTAGTAACAACTACTTTGTTCCACAAAGTGCCCCATTTTTTACCAAGTGTCAATGTGGTGGTCACTGGGCAAAGAATTTTTCTTTAAATAAAATCCAATCTCTAGGTTTTCATAAAGCATATTTTTCTAAGAAAATGTGGGTTCCTAAAATTTTGTTGTCTGGAAATTCCGGATCCAAGCAAGTTTGGATTCCGAAAGTCTAATTCTTTTCTTTTTTTCAGGAAGATAGAGGAAGTACCAACAACAATACATGGTACATGGATAGTGAATGTTCCCGGCACATGACTGGTAACAAAAGCTATTTTGAAAAGATTATCAAAACGAAAGGAGGAAATGTAACTTTCGAAGATAATGCACAGCGAGAAATTGTTGGTATTGGTAATATTGTTCTTCTAGGTAAAACTTTGATTTCAAATGTTTTATTTGTTAAGGGTCTTAAGCACAACCTCATTAGCATCAGTCAGTTATGTGATGAAGGGTACCTTGTGAATTTTAGGAATGATAAGTGTTTGGTACACAATTCCAAGGAAGAATTTATTCTCTCAGCCAATAGGCAAGAGAATGTTTATACTTTGAACTTAGAAGACCTAAGAAGCCAAGATTTACCTTGCCTAAGTGCAATGGAAGATCATTTCTGACTGTGGCATAGAAGACTAGGACACTGTAACCTTAGAAACTTATGTAAATTTTCTAAGAAGAAATTGGTTAAAGATCTACCGGAGCTAAGATTTGATTCCTCTAAAGTTTGTGATCCTTGTCAATATGGCAAGCAACATAAATCTGGTTTTAAATCAATTGGTGAAGTCTCAACGACTGATGCATTACAGTTAGTGCACATGGATCTTTTCGGTCCAACACAAACTGGAAGTATTGGAGGCAAATACTATGTGTTTGTTTTAGTTGATGATTACACTAGATTTACTTGGGTCTATTTTCTAGCAAAGAAGTCTAAAGCTTTTTCTTATTTCAAAAGTTTTAGAGCTCAAGTTAAAAATGAGAAAAATCTTCCACTGAAAACTATTCATAGTGATCATGGAGGAGAATTTCAAAATTCTGATTTTGAAACTTTTTGTAGTAGGAAAGGTATTACTCACAATTTTTCAGCACCTAGAACTCCTCAACAAAATGGTGTACTTGAGAGAAGAAATAGAATTCTTCAAGAGGTAACTAGAACCATGTTGAGTGAATATTCTATAGCTAGACATTTCTGGGCTGAAGCTGTAAGTACTGTTTGTTATACTATAAATCGAGTTTTGATTAGGCATTTTCTTAATAAAACTCCTTATGAGTTATGGAATGGTAGAAAATCAAGACTATCCTACTTCAAGGTTTTTGGTTGCAAAGTATTCATTCTGAATACTAAAGATAACTTACATAAATTCGCATCAAAATCTGATAAAGGAATTTTCTTAGGTTATTCCACAACTTCTAAGGCTTATAGAGTTTTTAACAAAAACACTTGTACTGTTGAATAAACAGTGCATGTAAAATTTGATGAGTCTGATCCTTTTGTTTTTAAATTATCCCAACCTACATCCTCGGATGTGTTTTCAAAAACTGATTGTCAACCCCTGATAGAAGATCCTTCTGATAAGGAAAATGTTCAAGAAGATACTTCTGAAATATTTACCCCAGAAGACTTTCTACCCTATGTTGATGAACAGGTTTTACAAAACCCAAATCAGGTGTTTCTTAAGAATCATCCTAGTGATAGTATCATTGGTGATATAAATCAACCTGTAAGGACTAGAAATTCCTTAAGAAATGAAGTAGAACATCTAGCATTTCTTTCCCAATTAGAACCAAAAAGCACTGATGAAGCTTTAGGTGATGATGATTGGATCAAAGCCATGCAAGATGAACTAAATGAATTTGAGAGAAATAAAGTATGGATCTTGGTTGAAAGACCTAAGGAAACTTCTGTTATTGGAGTAAAATGGGTTTTCAGAAACAAATGTGATGAAAATAGAATCATAGTAAGAAATAAAGCTAGACTCGTTGCTAAAGGCTATAATCAGCAAGAGGAAATAGACTATGAAGAAACCTATGCTCCAATAGCTAGACTTGAATCTATTCGTATTCTACTTGCCTTTGCAGCATTCTTCAATTTTAAACTTTTTCAAATGGATGTGAAATGTGCTTTTCTTAACGGTTATATTCAAGAGGAAGTTTTTGTTGAACAACCTCCTGGTTTTGAAGATACAAAACATCTTGATCATGTTTTTAGACTTACCAAAGCTTTGTATGGTCTTAAACAAGCCCCACGAGCATGGTATGATAGACTAATAGGATTTTTGCTTCAAAATAACTATGTTAAGGGAAGTGCATATCCAACCCTTTTTATAAAGAAAGATAAGAAAAATGTTTTGATTGTTCAAATTTATGTTGATGACATCATATTTGGTTCAACTCAGCAATCTTTAACTGATTCTTTTGTAAGTCTAATGAAGTCTGAGTTTGAAATGAGTATGATGGGTGAGTTAACTTTTTTCCTTGGTTTTCAAATTTCTCAAAAACCAGAAGGAACCTATATATCTCAACATAAGTATATTAAAGATCTTCTCAAAAAGTATGGTTATGACAACACTAAGAATATAAGTACTCTCATTGGTACCTCAAACTCTTTAGATCTTGATGAAGCTGAGAAACCAGTAGATCAAACGTCTTTTAGAGGTATGATAGGAAGTCTACTTTACTTAACAGCTAGTCGACCAGACTTAATGTTTTCAGTGTGCTTATGTGCAAGATATCAATTCAATCCTAAGGAATCTCACTTAAAGGCAATGAAAAGAATTTTTCGCTACCTAAAGGGAACCATGGATCTAGGATTATTTTATACTTCTGGAAATGATTTTGTTCTAAAAAGCTTCTCTGATGCTGACTTTGGTGGATGTAGAATGGATAGAAAAAGTACATCCAAAACTTGTCATTTCTTAGGAGATTCATTAGTTTCTCGGTCCTGGAAAAAGCAACATTTTGTAGCACTTTCCACTGCTGAAGCCGAATATGTAGCAGCTGGAAGTTGTTGTGCTCAAGTGTTGTGGATGCAACACACACTCACAGACTATGGTCTGAGTTTTACTAAGACTCAAATATTGTGTGATAACACAAGTGTCATTGACCTAAGTAAGAATCATGCACATCACTCTCGTGCAAAGCACATAGATATTAGGCATCACTTTCTTAGGGATCACACACTTAAATGAGATATCATTCTTCAGTTTATCGGAACGCAAGATCAACTTGCTGATATTTTCACAAAATCATTACCCTCCGATAGATTTGAATACATTAAACAAAAGTTAGAAATGATAACTGTAAGGTAATCATTCTTCATTAACTTCTTGTTGAACAATTCTCCTAATAGTAATAAACTCCTCTTTATAGGGGGAGTACATTTGATTGTTAGTGTAACTAATTTTTTTTTAAAAACCTTTCGGAACTGAACTTCCGGAATGGAAATTTCTGAAACTAAACTTTTCGGAATGGGAATTACCGGAACTGAAATTTTCAGAACTGAAATTCTCGGAATGAGAACTTCCGGAATAGAAGTTTTCGTACTGAAAACTTTCGGAATGGAATTTTCGTACTGATAATTTTCGAAATGGAGATTTTCGGACTGGGGTTTTCGTAACGAGGTTTTCGTACTGGAACTTTCGTAGTGAAGTTTTTTTTCCCTTCAAAAAGGATATTAACAATTTCGAACAATATCTCTTGTTAATCCGTAAGTTATGATTTTCTTACTTATAGTTTTGTAATCAAATTTTGCTTACGGGTATTTTCCTTGTTTTTAAAAGTTCGGATTCTAGTTTTTCCTCAAATCTGGATGTTTTTTTAAAAAAAACCTCAAAAGATCAGAGTCAAATTTTCCTTACGGGATTGTTCTCAACCGTCAGATCAGATCAAAGTTTTTTCAACCGTCAGATGAGTTTTGGAAGACCAACGGTCAAATTCTTTGCCTATATAAAGGGGACCCCAAGACTCGTCTCACATCGGTTTTTCAAGCTTTTGCGTCTCGAAGCTTTGCTGCTCCTCTTAAGGCCGGTTCCGAACCTTGTGAAGCCGATCTGAATCTTACAGTTTACTTCACTCCGAATGTCTGTTGAAGCAACTTCTCAAGATATGTCAACTGTGAAACCTATCTCAAAGTGGTTAGTTTTCAGGGAAAGGTTAGTTCACCCGGATTTTTATAAGTTTGATTCTCTTATTTCAAAGAATATTAGACTGAATGGATGGGAAGATGTCTGCATAGCAAAGTCAGATAAACAGGATCCGGTTTATACTGATTTGTTGATAGAGTTTTATGAGTCTGTTTCCTTCCTGATGGAAGATGGCAGAGAGAGGTTTTCTTTCAAGTCTTATGGGAAGACTTATAAACTTTCTTACACTAAGGCAGCGAGCCTGGTTGGTATATCATATGAAGGAGAAGCTGAATTCTGCTCTCACAAATTTCTGGATGTGCAAGGGAGTTTCAATAAGGAGAAGGCACTGAAGTATCTTGGGCTTAAGGATGATTCAACAATTAAGATTGTTCGGCTCACTCCAAACAATAGAATTCTTCAACTATGGGTGCAAGGTTTTCTGGTTCTGAGAAGAGGAGATAAAGACAATCTGAAGAAGAGTGATATCTATGTCTTAGATTTCTTGGTAAATCTAAGAAAGATAAATCTGATGAGGCATGTCTTGGTTACGATCAAGAATATCAAAGAAGGGAATATGAGAGCTCAGATTATCATGTTTCCTGCCTTATTATCTAAGTTGATTGTTCGATACTTAGAATCCTTCAAAGTTGCCTGCAAATCAAAAATCTGAAATTGCAAACTCATGTTAGTCAGTGATGATACTCAAAAGAGGATGAAGATGAGATTTTCCAGTGAGTCCGGAGAATTTTACCCCTATCTGTGGAGGAGTTTGAAGCAGCTGAAAAAGAAACACAATATCTGGAACCTTCAAAAAAGCAAAGAAGAGAAAGGCTAAGGAAGTAGTTGCTGATGAAGAAATTCCTTAGGCTAAGGAAACTCAATCTGCTCCCCCCAAGCCGAAGAAGCAGAAAACATATACAGATGAAGTAGCAGCAAAGTGGAGGGAAGATAAAGAAATGAGGAAGGAAGGGGATCCTCAATTCGGACTGGACCCTGCTGAGGCTAAAGCATTAAAGGAAAAAGCTGCTGAGGAGCTAGAGAGACAAGCGAAGGAAAAGAAATTGAGAAAGAAGATGTCTGAAGTTGAACTAGTGCGATCTTTGCTAAAATATACAGAGTTGGCTTCTGAAAGGCTTCCAGTTCCGGAAACTTTCGGTGTTGAACCTTCTTTACCAGAAACTCCAGCGAAAAACTATGTCACTCCGGAAAAGGACAAGGGTAGAGAACTAGTAGTAGAAGCTAAGAAGGAAGTTGCTGAAGCAGTAGAGGAAGAAGTAGAAGAAGAAGAGGAGGAGGAGAGTGAAGATCTGGCTACCTTGATCAAGCAAGTACAGAACTACAAAGATAAGGCTGAATCTGCAAAGATAGTTACCTCAGACAAGGGAGATGAGGAAGCTAGCAAGCAACATCAAGAAGAAGAAGAAGAAAATGTGTTGTATGATGAAGAAGAATCCTATGAGAGGAATTTTCTTGAGGAAGGTCAAGAAAGACAGAAACCAGATGAAGATCAGATCGTTCAGGTTTTTGAATCCGAGGAAGTATCCCTTAATAAGGAAACTGCTCCGAGAGCTGATAAAGGGAAGCAAACTCTCATGGAGACACCTATTAAAGATGTCATCAGAAGGAAAGAGGTTGGTGGTACCTCTAGAAGGAAGCTGATGCCAGTTGAAGAAGAGGAATCTCAAAAAGAAGTTCCTAATTCGGAATCATCATCCCACGGGCATGATTTTGTGGTTCAATCTCTGAGAAAGTTGGTGGACACAATTCCGATTCTTCCAACAATAGATTCTAGATGCCAGTTGCTGCAACAATCTATGAATCAGAAATCGGATTCTTTATCCATGGTAATGGATAAGTTTGTGAAATTGGAAGCTGAACAGAAAAGTTTTCTGATCGATTATGACGTGCATAGGAAGTCCTGCAGTAAAGTAACCAAGTGGTCTAAGAGAGTTGATGAAGATTTAGTTCACTTTGAAAATTTTCAGGTTGAAGTTCAAAATGCTTTTGAAATGGAGGATAAAAAGGTTAATGAGATTTCTGAGAAGTTGACCCAGGAGCAAAATTTCCGGAATCAATAGGTCAGGGATCTGAATGGGAAGCTTAACTCAGTATCTCAAAATTGGAAAACTGAAAGAGATTTCCGAATTCAGTTTCAGCAGAAGATGAAAAAGCAAGATGAGTTGTTGAAATTGCAAAAAGAAGTTTTGGAAGCTCAGGCAGAGGCTTTAAAAGCTCAAGAAGAAAAGGTAAAAGCCTTGGAGAGGCAACGAGAGGAAGATCAAAGAGACTTGAAGAAACTCAAAGCCTTGTTGAAGCAGCTCATTCTGAAGGAAAAGGAAGACAAATAAACTCACTCCGATCTTTTGTTGTAGTTGTCTTTCCTTGTATTTTTTTTCCCAACTCTAATGAAATGGTTATCTGGTTGGTTTGTATCTTGTTATATACTAATGTTTCAGGTAGCATACTTTGTTTTCCATTCCCTTCAATTCTTTTTGAAAATCACAAAGGGGGAGAAGGAAAAAGAACTATTCCTAAGGAGGAGAAAGGAAAAATTTCTAAGAGAAATATCCTTAAAGAAAGGGGGAGTTTCCCACTACGAAGTTTTTTTCATTCTTACAATAATGAAAACTCTACTCCGAAAACTCAGAATACAATCCTTAGAGTTTCAATGCCTAAGGGGGAGTTAGTTGTATTCACTTCTATCTATGAACAAAGGGAGATAAGTTTTAATTTTCAAAGTCTAATGAAATTTTTCAAAATCCTTATATGTTTTTTCGAAAGGATGTTTGTGCTTTCCAAAAAGGGGAGATTGTTGAGTCAATAAGGTTTTCCTTATGACTTTTCCATTCCTTCTTGTTTTGAAAATTACAAACACCTTATACTTAAGCAAATATTATTTTTACCCCCATAAGGAAAATTTACTTTAAGAAAATTTACCTTAACCTAGATTTTCTCATACATAACAATATTATTCTTAAATTCAAAAACCGGATTCATAACCAAATTTCTGGAGCCGTATAATGAAAAGATTTGGAGCATTCTGTTTTTAGGATCCGAATTCTGGATGTGATCTGTAATGGAGTTTTAATCCGAATTCTGGACTCCGAACTCTTAAGTAGTTCGACTCCGAACTCTCAAGTAGTACGACTCCGAACTCTTAAGAAGTTCGACTCCGAACTCTTAAGTAGTTCGACTCCGAACTCTCAAGTAGTTCGACTCCGAACTCTGAAGAAGTTCGAAGAAGTTCGACTCCGAACTCTCAAGTAGCTCGACTCCGAACTCTGAAGAAATTCGACTCCGAACTCTTAAGTAGTTCGACTCCGGACTCTTAAGTAGTTCGACTCCGAACTCTCAAGTAGTTCGACTCCGAACTCTCAAGTAGTTCGACTCCAAACTCTGAAGTAGTTCGACTCCGAACTCTGAAGTAGTTCGATTCCGAACTCTCAAGTAGTTCGACTCCGAACTCTCAAGTAGTTCGACTCCGAACTCTCAAGCAGTTCGACTCTGAACTCTTAAGTGGTTCGACTCCGAGTTATGCAAGTTCAGAATCCGATCTCTGGTGAAACCAGACTCCGAATTCCTATAAAACAGATTCCGAATATTTCTTAACATAGACTCCGAACTTCATTTTGGTTAGACTCCGAACTTTTAGCTTGCTTACACTCCGAAATATTGATTAGCTTTTACTTACATATGCTTCATTTCAAAACGATGTCGTACATTCAGTTATACATAGTTTGTTATAAAACAATGTCGTCTATTCTGTTTCTAATTAACCGTTGGTTGAGTTACACGTGTACAGGTCCCTCCGAATTTCATAGAAAATATGACCGTTGGAAGAGGGAGCCGACCGTTGGAAATTTGCCTATAAATAGGAGCTCATTTGAAAGAACTCAATACTGAAATGAATAAGTTGATCGATCTAAAGAACACACGCTGTTAAGGTGATTTCTAGAGAGAGAATCTTTTCATGCCTTGTGCGTACTGAACCGCTCGTTCAGATTGCTTTGTGCGACTCCGGATGTTGGTGATTACATTCGAGCACTTCCGGGGATAGGAAGACAGAGGTGCCGACTACCTTGAAGTTCGAGAGCTTCCTTGCTGAGGAAGACAGAGGTTCCAACTACCTTGAAGTTGAGGGCTTGCGGGGATAGCAAGACAGAGATTCTGATCTTCGTATCGAGGGCTTACCCTGGTGTGGGTAAGACAGACTTGCTTGAAAGTATAAATCAATGGACCTTTATCCAATGTTGTTGGATACCCTTCTCTTTGGGTTAAAAGATTCATATCTTGTTACTTGTAGTTTTACTACTTGTTTTTCCGCTGCATATTGTATTGTAAGGAAAGTATAACCTTCTTGTATTTCCTTACACTTGTACTCTGATTAGTTTAAGATTATATACGCTTTAAGGTAGAATCTTATATTGTAAACCTCGGTTCCAATACTCCAGTTGGTGATTAGAGGTGTTGTGAATTTGCTTAGTTTAACTTTGTTAAACCTAGATTTTCCTTGACTAAGGAAAACATAGTTATCCATAACTAACTTTAAAGGTTTCAAAAGAATTTTTAAAGTGTACAATTCACCCCCCACCCCCCTCTTGTATATTGAGCATCTACATTGTTATTTCGATCCTACACTCATGTGGTCTCGATGCGTGGGTAAACTAAAAACACTCTTGGGAAGCACAAAGTCATATTCTCGTAGGTCCTGCGTACGAACTAAAACCAACAGACCCTCTAGGGAAGCACTTAATCGCCTGCATCAGGTTTTCACAGCCATGAGCAGTCCAGTCGTGCGTAATCGACTGTCAGCAGCCCTAAGTAAGTTAAACAACTACTTGGCTAATAGCTACCATACATCAAAAGCATTTAAACAGCATACAACACATGCAATCAGTGATAACAACTAACTAACAGTTGCAATAGGGTTTGCCTCACAGGCAAACGGTGTCGAACGGCAATAAACAGCCAAACAGAGAGGATAAACACCCGTGGGGTGATCTTCAAACATGCAACCAAGCATACATTAGCAACAATTAATCAAAGCTAACAAGCAATCTAGGGCAAATAAACAATAGGGTCAAAATCCTTAACTCGGGATACCCGATACATGGGTATCCGGCACTTTTGCAACCAAAACTCAAAGAACTTCAACGTAGGGCAACAAACCACCTACCTTGATCCTCGAAGATCGATATACTTGAACCTTGGCCCGTGAAACAGCCTAGAACGGAGTAGATCTGCAAAAACGTCTAAAACGTTCAACCTCAGATAACTCGCATGAGAGAAAGAATCAGGAAACGAGGCCAAAGAAGAACCAAGAACTCACCGTTGCGATTCTTCTGCAATCGACGGAGTTCGATTCGGACAATCGGTGAAGGATCAGTGGCTCGGAGAAGAATCGGCCTCCTCGGACGCTCTGGACGGAAATAGGCGGAGAAGAAGACGTTAATGATCTTTAGGCGCGACCCCGGTCCGATTAATGAAATAAAAAAAGTACACGACGTGTAGTGGGTTTTTTCGTACTCCACCAAAATCGGCCTCCACGTCACCCCTACACATCGTGTGTGTGGCCCGGACACGGTCAGCACACGGCTTCGGGCGGGAAAAGAGTACACGGCGTGTACTCAGAAAGTACACGGCGTGTACTTCAAAAATTTCCAGAAACCTCGTTTTTCCTTAAAAAAACCCATAAAAGAGATCTGTACCTGAAACTGAAGATTCGGGTTCTTACACCTGGGCTCCTGGAGATGCGGGGAGGGATCCACCGAGAATGGGAGAGGGCGACGGGAGCGGAGAGCGGGAGAGATCCGCGCAGGAGAGGGGCGCCGCTGGAGGAACGCGCAGGGAGGCAGGTCGCCGGGGTGCAGGCGCCGGCAGGGAGGAGAACCGTCGGATGGCTTGCCGACAGGGGGGGCGGCGGTCTACAAAACACAAAAAGGTCAGAGTAGCAAACTTAACCACTTGGACTGCAGCACCCAAGATCTCGCTTCCAGTGGCTTTGCAACTAGCAACTGCAATCTTGTCATTGTCATGGTGAAGCACCCAAGTTGCTCCAGTTTTTTGGCCCAATCCGAAGATGTTATGGAGATCACTACCAGACATACCTTCCTCTATGCACGCCCCAACCAGCCCCAAGTTTCTGACACCCATTCGAAAGTAGAAGCAGAGCTCTTAAATGCCTTCAAACCTTCGTCAACAATGTTTGTAACAATCTGTAGAAGATTGAGTGATTCAAGAGTGATATCATCAGGAATTCCGCTCCAAATAGCCTGTTGCGGAAACGCCGGGAGTTGCAGCGACAGAAACAATGAAAAACAGAAGAGTAAAAGGGAAAAAAAGAACAAGAACACAAAGATTTACGTGGTTCGAGAATAATCTCTATATCCACAGAGAGGCAGAATATCCACTATAATTCGGAAGCACAATTACAGAGTTTTTTCAGTAACAAACCCTAGCCCGAAAATGGGCTATAAATGGAGAGGAAGACGATCACTGTTCCACCAACCGCACAAGAAGTCTGCGTCGCTACAGTGAAAAGGCGGCCACCAAAGTCAAAAGTGCTATAGTGGTTGCCGGCTGGAAGTCCAAAAGGCTACATTAAAGTTGACTCTGAAGTCCGCATTGCTACAGTGCTCTGTCGGTGTCAGTTAGTCAACTCTGTTACAGTTGTCAGAGATCCACCGCCAACTGACCCATACTGCATTGCTGAGGTACCACTCTCACAGAAGATAAAAAACTTAAGTTTAGGAACCATGGAAAACTTCAACGCCCCAATAGTAGAGTTTCTTTTAGGCAGTTCGGCCATGCACCATGCAGATAATGTTGATGCCACTATCCTAGCTCGACCACCAGATTCCAGAGAATTTTTTCAATCTTCTGAAAATTCTATTCATCCCTGCTGACACTTCTAATTTGAATGTTATGTTTAACAACATAAAAAGCATGCTCCTATCATTGAAGAAGCCCTAGTGGTACTCATGCATACTTTTGTTGCACTGCCTCCCCGCTCGGTCCCACTGCGTGTTCAACAACTCTGCACTCCCTATTGGTCGTCCCGACGTACCAGCCCCTTCTCACAACTACTTGGTGTAGATCCAAAAAAGTATCATCACCAACCTTCACGTATGTCAACCAACATCATACTCGGATCCTGCATGTCCAGACTCCCTTCAGAACTACAACACAATTCTCAAACGTAATTAATGCACCTCCAACAAGTTCATACAGCTCTGCCACTATTGCTCCTCAAATTAGGCATTTCATCTTTATAACAGAATTCCTCCTGCCAATATATGCCATAGTAGCAAGAGGGATGGGTGTGTGTCTTCTCCTTATTTGGAGGCCATACTTCAAGACTCAAAAATCAAATTTATCACTGACAAGATGAGTCGACCAGGCAACTTGAACTCTCATTTGCTATAATATCTGGTAAATGATATAGCTCCATCCGGAGTGGTGGTGTTAGAACCTGAACCCTTGTGATGCCAAGAGGCGGAACTACATTTGGCACCACTTCCTTCTTTCCCCTTTCCCACCAAGCCAAACTGGAGACTATTTTCTCCACTAGATTACTACAAATGTCCCCTTCTTGTCTAGTCTAGAATTCCCCTAAACCTGCTGCTAGTTCGTCCTCTGTGAAATGATCGGCTTCCTCTTTATCTCATGTTCTGGTACCCAACCAGTCCATGCTTTGGAGAATCCGAATTAAATCAATCTTCTCTTGTTCTAAGCAATGAGCAGCAGGCACGTCCTCCTTAATGTCTTCCTGAGCCTGTGTGGATTGTTGTTTTCCACACTATCATCGGCAAAACTCCTCCTGCTCCTTGCCGGACCCGTACTTCTCTAACAGGGCTTAGTTGCTCCCATTCTAATCTGGGTTTTTTGTTCAGCTAAGACAAAAACTAAAGCAAAACCTTGTACTCCAAACTTAACTGCGCATAGTGTAACTTCATGTCCTCTGCTATACAATTTTCCAAGAAATAGTCTCTGCTTTTCTAATCCAACCAAGTGGTTCCTTACCTGAAAAAATAGGCATCTCAACTCTTGTTACTATACTGCTTCTTCCATCAAAAGGCGTCAATCAAACAAGCATAGATCTCGCCCCCTGTTTCCTTCCGAACTCCACAGCTCTAGTGTCGCTCCTAAGGGAGCATGCTGCAGCTGAGTGAATCTGTTTCTTAAACTCAGAGCATTCTTCCTCCTGCAACTGCAAAGCCTCTGTCTGCTCACACAGCGTACGCCTCAACTATTCATAAACAATCGGCCGCCCTGTAAAAATATCGGGAACCACCTTTTGTTCCTTCAGGTTGAATTTTAGCTCACTAAACAGCTTCTCGGTCTTCACTTGTCTCCTAGTTGATTCTTCTGAATATCATGTTTGTCCCTGCGCCTCGGTCGTTCGTCCTTGCATCGCCCAGTCTGCACATGAAAACTTCATAGCTTTGTCCAACTCCGTTTTGAACAGCTTCCTCCAACGAACGTCTCACAGTGTGAACACGATATTTTTTTAACTGCAATGATAATCCTCCACAGCAAAACACTTGACGTTCGTAGCCTTCAGCATGTGTATCTTCCTCTACAAAGTGCGCCTCTCTGGTGCGTTGAAGTGGGTTGGCCCATCTGTCTATAGCGCCAACATCGGACGCACTCCACGGTCAAGACGAATTCCCTGTCGTGATCGTTGATAGAGAAAATAATTTCAAATATTTTACTTTTAATTTCAATGTTTTTAATCTCACCAATCTGTTATTTTAAGAGCAATTGTCACATTTTATAGTTTTTGAAGTATTTTGAGCTTAATTGCAAAAATGACATATTTTGGATTTTAAGTGTTAATTTGTTTCTGTATTCCGACAACTTTTTCTTAACTGGCCCAAATTGAAAAATTCTTCTTTTATAGGTTACTATGTTCGATGTTCATTTCATTCTTCTGGATCACAACCTCAATCCACCATGTGAAGGCCCAAATCCAGCTCACAAGTCATGCGTCAAAAAATTGTGCACAGATCTGGATAATTTTATTGTTAGGCCCATATCTCATACATCATTGATTAATGAGCTGAAATTCAACATTGAGAAAGTGGGCATATGAAGGAATAACTTTTATTAAGGTTCCCACACGTGATTCCTTCATTTTCAAGGCAATAAATGCATGGGAATTCGGCTAAATTAGAATACGAACAGTCACATGTCTAGAATAAATTCCTGAAGTAAATGGGCTATCTCTCTCTCCACAAGTGTCCAATTAAGTTCAAATTTTGTGGGTCGAAGGAGGAGATATATACGAACAACTTTCAAGAAGGCAACTTTTTCAAATTCAGCCATTTATTGGGTATACCACGCAGCATCTTCCGTCAAGCTCCGGGTTAGACGTCCCAAAGACCTAACCTTCCTGGCAGACCTGCTGTAAATTCCCAGAATGAATCCTATCCCCTTTCACACACTGGCCCCCTCTATCTAAAGGCCCACCCAGCCAACTAACCACCCCAACAACAAACAACCCCTCTAACAAACTAATAAAGAAAGACAAACTTGTCCCTGATAGTTACATACACAAACAGCCTCACTACCTAACATCGACTAGAGAACTTGATGTGTATCTTGCATGCTGAAGTTATTATCATGTCTAATGTCAAATTTATAACCCGGTATAAATGAATAACAAACAAATTATTTTAATTAACCCATAGTAAATAACAGGGTCGGCCCTAGGGCAAGCCCGAAGAGCCCCCGGGTTAGGGCAACATGCAAGCAAAGGAAAGAAATACATAAGCAAAGGCAAAAATTTCACCATTTCACTGTAGCCCTTAATACATTTTAGGGCCAAAATTCATATGCAGTCTTGGGCAACCAAATATACCGGGCCGCTCCTAGTAAATAATTACATGATACACCAAATCTCTCAAGTCATCATTCAATAATTGATTTTAGAGCACAACCCAATGAATTAAGAACTTTATTACAGGACTTCAAATGGTCGATATTGTCTTATACCATTGAATATACTTTATAACAAACTACAATTTTCTTTTTCAGGAACAACTAGTGTCTCCAAACATATTAACATTTATGAAAGAAAAAAAATCAAACTCAATCGGTATCAATAAAACATATTAGAACCTGTGTTGTGCTTTTTGAACCACTAACAAAAATCTTGTGACTAAAAATCTTGAAAGAGCGTGGTTGATAACTTTAATTTAGATACAACTTGATGTTTATCTTGATACATCACATCATGATAATCTAATGTTGAGATTCATAGATTCAAAATGTCCTATGGTTTATATTTAATTTGTGCATTATGTTTAAGCATTATGGGAAAAAAACATAATGTTGGACCACATACATAAACTAACTAAATTTTAGAGTACATTCACAATATGAAATTATTTAACCAATGTTGTTGATGGTACTGAAATTGTGACTCATGAATGAGCCTATCGATGTCATTTTTAGATTCGACGTTAATTTGGTTCAATGTTTTTTATGAATAGAATCATTATTAAGTGTGAACCTACCAGTAGTGACCGGTTATTTAATTAGTTGCCATTTGACTATGTGGAAAAATGTTGAGTTCAATGGCATCTAATGTATAAGACGGTGATCAATCCAGATTAGTTTGTGTTTTGTTCATGTATTTGGATAATGATACTTTAACACCAAAGGTTAACATCTCATCAACACCTATATGGAAAATTATAGGAAATCAACTGAAGTCACAAGTTTATTAAGCAAGTCCAGAGAACACCCCCTCCCTGTAGAGGATTTCCTCCGCTCCCTAATAATTCCAACAGCTGGGACAGATTCGACTCAATGCTAAAACTGGTCCAGCCTAAAACACATACATCTTTTATAAAAATTTGGGTACAACCGCGAAAGCGGCACACACACAAGGAAGAAAATTACATGTAAATCACAAGCCCGGGGACTTGACCCCGCGACCTGCCCCTCACCCCCCCCCCCCAAGCCCTTACCACCCCGCGGCATACCTCTTTTATACTACTAACACTCCAGGACAATTACAAATATACCTGTATAATAAGACTTACAAAAGAACTAATCCCCCTTTCTGTGCAACAGACCCCGTCTGCTCCTATGACAGGTAAGTAAAACTGGTGGTCTACTACCAGCATTCTTAACATTGTCACCCTCCTGAAAATGTGCCATGTCCACAAGGTGGAAATTAGGAAATATAGACTTGATATCATCTGCTTGTTCCGCTTACCCTGAGTTTTATCAGCTAACACTTTGTCTGGAAAATCATGTTCAACAATATATTCGCTAGGCAAAGTCATTGTATCAACCTAATGTCCAACAACAGGTTTTAATTGAGAAACGTGACAAACAGGATGAATTCGGCTATTAATAGGGAGATGCAACCGAAAAGCAGTTGGTCTGATTTGCCCAATTATAGCAAAAGAACCGTAATAGCGAGCAGCCAGTTTTGAATGAACCCAAGGCATAACCCCGAACTTGTGGGGGCATAATTTAACCCAAACTAGATCGTCAATACTGTTGTTGGAACCCATTTAAGTTTAATGGGTATTTCTGAGTCCCACATCGGACTTACCCTCCTTTAATTATTTTTACTCATCTATAAAAGAATGCATCCACCTCACATTGAGGTAAGGGGAATTCACTAGTAACATGGTATCAGAGGGAAATTAATCCTGAACCCTCCCTCCCCTGCGGATTCCCAGTTCTGTCCGGCCCCGCCTCTCTCCCCTCTGCCTTTGCCCTTCCCGGCGGGCCTCCCTCCTCTACCCGTGGCTCCCCTCCCGACGTCTCCTCCCGGCGGCCCGATCTCCCTCAGGCAGTGCCCCTCTCCTGCGCGGCTCCCCTCCCCGTCGCGGCAGCCCCCCGGTGCGCCTTCCCTCCCGGAGCCCGCTCTTTCTGCGCACGATCCCTCCCGGCACGGCTCCTCCGGCGTGCGCCCTTCTCGTCGCCGCTCCTCCCGAGCACGACACTCCCGACGCCCCGCTGTGGCTCCTTCCGACGACGACCCTCCCTTCACCCCATCGCACCTCCACCCGAGCACGCCTCCGTCGCGACTCCGTCCGGCTCCAGTAGCACTCCCGGCGGCCTCCTATGCGCCCAACCCCCCCAGCGGCCTCTGCGCACAGCACCCTCGGCGGCCTCCTCTGCGCGCAGCCCCCCCCCCCCCCGGCCTCCTCTGTGCGCGGCTTCCGACCAGCCGCGACCCGATCCACGCGAACTAGCCCCGGCTGCTCCCTCCAGACGGACCGGCTCCGTCCAGGCAACCCGGGCTCCTCCCGGCTCTGCTCTGTCCTGTTCGACCGGCTCCCTCCCGACGAACCGATCCAGGCGGCTCCCTCCAACCAGCGCCAGAGCTCCCTGACGTCCCAGCTCGAAGCCGCTCCACCGAGTGCCCCTTGTCGGCGCTCTCCTTCGGCTGTACTAGCACCAGGCTTGCCCGCGGCCACCGGCAGCAGATCCAGGCCGGCCACTCACCTCGCGGCGCCTCCGGTCGTCCTCCCACCAAGCGACACCCCCTAGCCCCGCCTCTGTCCGGGCGCGACTCCCTCCAAGCGACTGCGGCCCTCCAGTCCGGTGCTTCCTCCCGCAATCCAGGAATTCCTGTTTTTTGGATCCAATGCGGTCATCCGGCCCCGCCCTCCCGCGGCACTCCCGACGACGTGTGGCTGGACAGTCTCCCGACGCTTCTCGACTCCTGCATCCGATGCGGTCTCTCGGTCCGTCTCCAGCGGTTTCCCGACCCCGTCCTGAGCATCGGCCTTCTTATCCAGCCACCATTGCTCAGACTAATAGCTCCACCACCTGTCTATCTCATTGACCGTCAGTCTGGATGCTGGACTCTGGTGCGTCTCAACATCTCACAAGGGATTTTGGTATATTCACTACCTACCATCCATCGACTAGTGCTTCTCCAATCAATGTTGTCGATGGATCAACAATCCCCATTGCGAGCTTTGGCACATGTCGTTTGACCCCGTCTATTAGTCTGCCTTCAGTTGCTCTCGTTCCTCACAGTCAGTTTAATCTTCTCTCCATCAGCAAACTCACCAAAGATTTAAACTGTGCTGTTATTTTTACATCTTCTGGTGTTGTGTTTCAGGAGCGATCGACGAATCGGGAACTTAGTCGAGGTCATCTTCAGGTTGGGGTGTACATACTCGATATCCCACACCCTCTTGTCTGCCCATCCACCTCAGCTCGTGCCCTTGACCTTCATTCTCGCCTTGGTCATCCGTCGGCTTCCGTCCTACATAAATTTTGCCCCAAATTTAGTCCTAATCTTTCCTTCTATTGTGAACCCTACAAGTTTGCAAAATATCATCGGGTGTCATATGTCCCTCGATTGGACCCGCGTGCCGCGAATCCTTTCGACCTTATTCATTCCGATGTATGGGGTCCTTGCAGGGTTCCTAGCCAGCTCGGGTACACGTATTATATTACCTTTATTGATGACTACTCCCGCATGACCTGGTTGTACCTTCTTCGTGATCGGTCTGAAGTGTGTTCTACCTTTCAAACCTTCTACAATGAAATTCATACTCAATTCTCAACCTCGCTGAAATGTCGCCGCTCGGACAATGGACGGGAATATTTATCTTCCACCCTTCAGCAGTTTCTCAAGGATAAAGGCATTATTCACCAGACATCTTGCCCCGATACACCTCAGCAGAATGGAGTGACTGAGCAGAAACACCGCCATATTCTGGAGATTGCTCGTGCTCTCCTCTTCCACATGAAGGTGCCTCTCAATTTTTGGTGTGATGCTATCCTGACTGCTACCTACCTCATTAACTGCATCCCTTCTTCTATCCTTCAGGGGGAGACTTCGTTTCGGACTCTGTTCTCCTCTCTCCCTCCTCACTCCCTTCCCTTGCGTGTCTTTGGATGTCTCTGTTATGTCTGTGACACTCGACCCGGTCTCTCCAACCTCTCTCCTAAATCCCTCCGTTGTATATTCCTCGGTTATTCTCGTACTCAGCGCGGATATCACTGCTTCTCTCCGGACCTACAGCGGTATATCATCTCTGCTAACGTATCATTTGTTGAGAGTTCTCCTTTTTCATATCTCTCTCTCCATCCTGACACTGACATTGATGATTGTCTTCCCCTCATCATCCACCCTCCACTAGTGTCTCCCTCTGCTGCTACTGATCACCATTTTGGTGTGGTCTATTCTCGTCGCCCATTGTCTGTACCCCCTGTCCCGACAGAGGGCACCATCGTCCCCGCTTCGTCTGATGCTTCTGCCCCGGCACCAGACGACTTGCCCATTGCACTCCGGAAATGTACTCGTTCATTCCAGAGTACACCTTTATTTGTATCTTCATACAGGGGTCTGTCAGCTCTGGAGACAGTATCGATTCCTCGAACCGTTGGTGATGCAAAATCTCACCCGGGGTGGCTAGCAGCAATGCGGGATGAATTGCAGGTTCTGGAAGACAATCATACTTGGGAACTTGTCCCCCTTCCAGCAGGCAAACAGGCGGTTGGCAACAAATGGATTTACACTGTCCGGCTAAATCCCGATGGCACTCTCCATCGACTCAAAGCACGCCTTGTGGCTAAGGGCTTTGCACAAACTTACGGGGTGGACTACTTTGATACATTCTCTCCAGTAGTCAAGATGACCTTCGTCCGATTATTCATCTCTCTGGTGGCACATCATCGTTGGCATCTTCATCAGCTGGATGTCAAGAATGTCTTCCTCCATGGCTTTCTTGAGGAAGAAGTTTATCTGCAACAGTCACCCGGCTTTTGTGCCTCTGGCGTCGAGTCTCAAGTCTGTCGACTCCGCCGCTCTTTGTACGGCCTCAAGCAATCTCCTCGTGCTTGGTTCGGCCGCATCAGCACTGTGGTCACTGATTTCGGCCTCTCTCGAAGTAGGAAGGATCACAGAGTTTTTTACAGAACGACTCCTGTTGGCTGTATCCTCTTGGTGGTCTATGTGGATGATATCATCATCACAGGGAGCGACTCCACAGGAATCGCCAACCTCAAGACGCATCTTCACCACCACTTTCACACCAAAGATCTTGGTCCCCTCACCTACTTCATTGGCATCGAGGTCTCCCGTTCTGAGCACATTATCTCTCTCTGCCAACGCAAGTATGCTTTTGATATCTTGCAGGATGCAGGTTTGAGCACAGCAACTGCAGTGGACACTCCTCTTGAGTCTGGGGAACGCTCTCTCCATACTGACTCGGAACCATTTCCTCATCCCGAGAGCTATCGACGTCTGGTGGGTAAACTTAACTACCTCACCATGACGCGACCAGACATTGTCTGCGCCGTTGGCAAAGTCAGCCAGTTCATGGAGCATCCAACCAGATCTCAGTGGGATGTTGTCCTTCGCATTGCCAAATACATCAAGAAAGACCTTGCATGTGGCATTCAGTACTCACATCATGCTCATTTGGATGTTGAGGCCTTCTGTGATGCGGACTATGCAGGTTGCCTCGCTACCCGCAAGTCTACTTCGGGATTCGTCGTGTTCTTCGCCGGTAACCTCATCTCCTGGCGCAGCAAGAAGCAGACTGTCGTCTCCAGATCGAGTGCAGAGGCCGAATATCGCGCCATGGTCACGGTCACCACTGAGATCCTCTGACTTCGTCATCTCCTCCATGAGCTCGGCTTCCCGGCACAAACCTCTGCTCATATCTGGTGTGACAATCAGGCAGCCACAAAGATTACCTCGAATCCTGTCTTCCATGAACGGACGAAGCATATCGAGGTGGACTGCCACTTTCTTCGCCACCATCTGGAGCAGAAACATATCAACTTTGGTCATATTCCGACGGCAGATCAGCTTGCAGACATCTTCACCAAAGGCCTCCCAGGAGCTCGCCTTGGCTCTCTCACTACCAAGTTGGGTATTCACAACATCCATGGCCCAGCTTGAGGGGGAGTATGAGATGGTCTTTGTGTCTTGTCATCTTTTTTTTGTGGGACTCAATCCAATCTGGGCATGTCCAGCTTGAGGGGGAGTGTTGGAACCCATTTAAGTTTAATGGGTATTTCTGAGTCCCACATCAGACTTACCCTCCTTGTAATTATTTTTACTTATCTATAAAAGAATGCCTCCACCTCACATTGAGGTAAGGGGAATTCACTAGTAACAACTGTAATCAACTTGTCGACGATGTTGATTGGCAAATTTCATCATAAGTTGTTGTGCCTTAAGTAAATGAGTACGAAGTTGCCACAAGGCATCATCTCGATCAATTAGAGCGGCTTCCACTGCAGCATCCGCATCCTCCCCTCTAACATAGTGTAAAACATTTGGAGGTGCTCGTCCATAAACAACTTCAAAGGGAGTGCGTTCAGTAGAGGTATGGAAGGCTGTATTATAATGATATTCAGCCCAAGACAACCATGCAGTCCACTGTTTTGGATTATCGAAAGAAAAACAACATAAAAACAATTTCAATCCTCAGTTAACAACTTTCGTTTGTTCTTCACTTTGGGGTTGATAAGATGAACTAATTTTCAATGTGGTGCCTTGAAGTTTCAACAATTCTTACCAAAAGTGACCTGTAAAAATAGGATCTCTATCACTAACAATGGCCCGAGGGATCCCATGTAATCGTACTATTTCCTTCAGAAATAGTTCATCCACCATCTTAGCTGAACAAGGATGCTTGAGTGACAATAAATGGGCGTATTTATTCGAACGGTCCACTACTACCAAGATAACCGTGTAATCATAAGACTTGGGCAAACCAGAAATGAAATTCATAGAAATTTCTTCCCAAATCAAATTTGGCAAAGGTAACGGTTGCAATAAGCCAGCCAGAGTCATTGTTTCATACTTCACTGACAAACCGCACAAACTCGGGCAAACTGTTGAACGGTCTTAATCATTCTGGCCAAAATAGTCCCTGTGCTAGGCGCTTGTAAGTTTTCAAAACCCCGAAATGTCCCCCTTCAGGAGAAGAATGACAATGGTGAAGAAACTGTGGGATCAAACTGGAGTTTTTAGACAATACTAACATATTTTTATAAAATAAAAGTCCATGCCTCTGTGAATATCCTGGTTTGGCAGCTGTGTTGTTCTGCAAAGCTGTAATAATTGTCTGTATTTGAGCATCTTGAAAATTTTCCTGTTTAATCTGGAAATCCATCCATATAGGTTCTGAAATAGCCAAAGTCATATGCTCCTTGTCTTCCCCTATCCTGGATAAAGCGTCGGCAGCTTTATTCAAGCGCCCTGATTTATACTGGACATCAAAGTCAAAGCCTAACAGCTTTGCGTGCCAACATTGTTGATTGATGGATGGACACTACACGTTGGCTGAGTAAATGTTTAAGACTTTGATGGTCAGTGAGAACCACAAACCGCTGCCCAAGAAGATACTATTTCCAATGTTGTATAGATAATACCAAAGCCATAAGCTCCTTTTCATAAACTGATTTAGCCAAGTTAGAATCAGAAAGAGCCTTGTGGTAGTAAGTCAAAGGGCGACCTTCCTGCATTAAAACAACACCTACTCTAGCCCCTGAAGCGTCACATTCCAGGAGAAAATCTTTCGAAAAATCTGGCATACGGAGCAAAGGTGTTGTAGACAAGCATCGTCGAAGATTATCAAAGGCTGTTTGGGCTTCAACAGACCAAAGGAAGTCATCGTTCTTAGTTAAATCAGTAAGAGGTCGTGCAATTTTCTCATAATCTTTAATAAACTTTCTATAATAACCTGTTAATCCCAAAAATCCATGAACCTCTCAAGAATTCTGAGGCTGCTGCCAGTTTACCACAGCTTCCACTTTCATGGAGTCCATGGAAACTGCTTTGGCAGATATGACATGTCCCAAATACTCTACTCTTCGGCAACCAAAAGAGCATTTTTTTTGTTGGCAACCTGGGAATTTTTATTCATCGTTTGTAGCACTCGGAATACATCCTACAGATACCCTGCCAAGACTTGCTAAAGACAAGAATATCATCAAAAAAAACATGTACAAATTTCCAGAGCATTAACCTGAAAATTGCATTAACCGAATGGCATGACAAGGTATTCGTAATGCCCTTTGTAAGTTTTGAACGCCATTATTTCTACATCCCCCGATCGCATTCGAACTTGGTGAAAACCAGATTTCAAATCGATTTTGGTAAAATATCCTGCTCCATTTAACTCGTCCATTAACTCCTCAATCACAGGTATTGGATACTTGTCCAGTATAGTTTAACTATTTAAGGCCTGGTAATCGACACACATGCGCCAACAACCGTCTTTCTTCTTAACTAAAATAACAGGACTAGAATATGGGTTGGAGCTGTGCCTTACATATCCAAGGTCCAAAAGTTCTTGAACCTGTTGTTCCACCTCATTTTTCAAATGATAAGCCAGTTTATAGGGGCGTTTATTCACTGGTTCCATCCCACTCTTTAGTTTGATAGCATGGTCTGTTACACGTGTTGGAGGCAACATTTTAAGAACTTCAAACACTACCATCATCTGTTCCAACAACATTCCAAGGTGAACTTGTTCCAGCGTTAATTCAGTGTCCCCCCTACCTTCAAACCATTCTCAGTCCCACTGCAACCCATGTAACGGGCACTTAGTTCTTCCCAAAAATTTCTGCAACGCCCCTGTTTCAGCAAGGGGTAATTGAATCCCGTGTAAGGTCACATCCCGACCCTTCCAAATAAATTTCATTTGCAGTTCTCCCCAATGTGTAGTAACATATCCAAGAGTCTCTAGCCATGTCATTCCTAGTACCAAATCTGGTCCTGTTGTATCAAATACATAAGCCTGAACTTCAAAGTCTTTTCCAAACACACTGTTAAGGTTTTACAAACCCCTCTCAATTCAACACGATGGTCATCGCCCAACCGAATATAGAAAGGCCTGGATAAATTTCTTATCCCTAGCCACTTCGGCGCCACTGTATTCGCTGCATCTCCCTTTCTGCAACTTTCCCCTCTTATTCCGGTAGGAGAAAACTTCACAGAATTCACAACATTCGGGCTCGACACTGATGCACCCAATTTGTGTATACATTTCCATATATATAATTGAAGATAAAAACAAGTTTTCAGCAAATATTTGTTGTATTATGAACATATTCTTTGATTTTGGTGAATCTGTTTACTTTCAGGAGCTTTCTGGCTAAATACACGAATCAAGAGATGCATGTGAAAATTTTGAAACTACACGGTGTGTACTTTTATACACGCCGTGTACATCCAGGCAGGGACATGGACCGAAGGAGGGAGTACACGCCCATGTCACCAGGCAGAAGATACACGCCGTGTGTGGCGGCGCTACACGTTGTGTACTACTTTCTAGAAGCGGTAGTTGCCAAAGAAAAGTCAACACGCCCATGTGGTCGTTGATGAAGACACGGCATGTTTGAACTTTTACATGCCGTGTCGGCTATTCTAGAAGGGGCTGGCGGCCAAACTTATGACACTACACGCCGTGTATGGCGGCGCTACACGCCGTGTATGGCGGCGCTACACGCCGTGTACACCCAACCACCAGGCGGCGCCGTGTTCAAAAGTCAAAGACGGCGTGTTAGGCCACCTACCCGTGGAGAAATTGACGCCAAAGCGCGTTGACGAAAAGTACACGGCGTGTACTTTCTATACACGCCGTGTACTTTATTTTTCTATAAAAAGAAGCCTTGGCCTACGGATTTGAGAGTTCAGAACCATTGAGAGGAAAGAGAAACTCTGCTATCACCATTCCTGAAGCTACCAAGGTGTCGTCACTCCGCCATTCCACCTTCCGACACTCTACCCCAACGCCTACACGATGAATCCGTCAGGTATCACGTGTGTCGTTTCTCTCCCACTTTCTATGTGTAACTAAACCCCTCGTGTTGGGGTTGTGGATGATGGGATCATAATTTGTATGTTGTTTTATATAGTTGTGTTTGAATCGTTGTAATTCATCTTACTCTTCATAAACCACTGTCTAATATAACTGAGAATTCTTAGCCGGACCAAGGGAAGGATTCTCAGCGATACAAAAGAAAAGTAACGGTGAAAACACCCATGACCATTGGAAGGTTTTCACCGATTCAAATAATGGATTGGACGTAATAAAGAATTAAGAACACTGACTACCGGACCAAAGAGTCAGCTGCTCTAATTCCAAACAAGAGGAACCGGACCAAGGAAATCTTATAACAAAATGAAATCCAGAATGATTGAATTATTATGAACAACACAACCATTTAAACAATCTGCATAAAAACTCCTTATTCACCACAGCCCCGACACGTCTTTTCTTTCCATTTTAAAAACTCTTTAAAATTTACCCGTTGTTTTCCTTCAAACTGTATCCATTTCTTCAAATAAAATCAATTTAGTTTCAATCAAAAAACCCAAAATCAACCCAATCGCTTCTAAATTCTGCATATTTCACCTAATTAAGTATTAACTCAATTGAATTCGCGCACGCCACGGTTCTCTGGGGATCGACCCCGAACTTATGCTATACTAAAGTTCTAAGAACGGGTAATTAATTTGGGACGCATATAACTTCAATCAACGACAAGCGAGACCACACACTCTCCCTTGTGCTCACACAACTCCTCTGCTATGTTCATCGGGACACTCACTCCTTTGACAATAAGTTTGTGTTCCACTCTTCTAGTCAAAGTAAGCAACCGTGCCTTGTTCCATGGCTCATGCGTCAATATTGTACTACTTATCTCTAGTCGTAATCCACCTATAAAAAGACTAACATACCATTTCTCCGTTAATTCTGGCAACTGCATCGCTACACGCTCGAATTCATCTATATCCTGTTTGTCGAAGTTCCTTGAGGAAGATTATCGGATCCTCCTCTTTCGCACCGCCATACCTTCCCAAGAGTTCCTTCTTGAATTGCGTCCAGTTAAGTTCTGATTTCATAGTTTTCAAAGAAAGTATCCAATGTTGCACCATACCGTCCATACAAAGTTATGCCAGTGACATCTTCAACTCCTCCCGAATCTGGGAGATCGAAAAGTACATTTCAGCTCGGACAATCCACGACACCGAATCTTCTCCAGAAAATGATGGCATCTCCATCAGTTGAGATAGTCCACGATGCATTCCCCATCCAAATCTTCGTTCGTCGGCGCCGTCGTCCTTCAATTATGGTCCCAATTCCCCCGTCGCTGCCTCCGCTTGAAAACTTCTCTCACCTTCTTCTTCGATGACATTCTTTTTTTTCTCTTCTTTTCACCCGGCACTATCAGATTGTTTCACGACGAATTGAGACATCGTCGATGTTACCTATTGCATCGGTATTTCCAAGTGTTGCATCATTTCTTCCGACCTCTGTTGTCCCTCGCTTTGCCGCAATCTCCTTGTTTCTTGTCATCGCAAAGTCGACTTGCAATTCTTCCAATGTCGTTTCAACATCATAAATTCATTACTCCATTCACGTAGGCATCAACTCAAGAATTGCTCTAAGCGTGTCTATTCCAATTCCACTAAAGTTGCCTCAGTACCTCGTCCACCTTCTGCAAGTCGATCACCTCCTGCTGCGTCGATCTCCGCGGTGTCGATCACCTCTCAATGAAAGCACCAAAGTTGATAGGAGATCAACTGAAGTCACGAGTTTATTAAGAAAGTCCAGGTAACACCCCTCCCTGTAGAGGATTTCCGCCGCTTTCGAATAGTTCCAACTGTTGGCACAACAGATTCAACTCGATACTAAAACTAGTCTAGCCTAAAACACGTGCCTCTTTTATACTACTAACACTCTCGGACAATTACAAATATACCCATGTTTAATAAGACTCTTACAAAAGAACTAATCCTCCTTTCTATGCAGACCTCGTCCCCTTCTATGATAGGTAAGTAAAACTGGTGGTCTACTACCAGCCTTCCTAACATAAACCATACAAAATTTATGCAAATTGTTGTCACAAACAGGTCACAGTCAAATTTTATATGGTTTCAATATAAGTGTTGATGGGGATGTCAGCTTTTAACATCAAAATATCATTACCCCATGTATTTGACAACATTCACATATATATATATATTGAACATATTTGAATATGAAAACAAGTAAAACTATACCCATCAAAATCATGAATCTAACATACAGGATTTATGTCAATTTGATCATGCAAAGTGACATGAAAGAGTTCAAAGGGTACTTAAGTTGAGATGGCCTTCATGAATTTTCTCAGTGAAGAGAAGATGCCAACTGCTCTACTAAACAGAGAGGACTCCTCTGCACCGTCCCCAACCACCCTGAATATCATCTGCAAAGACAATCAAAACCATACAGAAGCTTGGATTTGATTCGTTTCATCACAACTTCAAATCAAAAGCTAGTGCAGCTTGTATGAATAACTTGTCGAAAAACAAAAAAAAATAACTTGTTAAGAGTATTTAGATATTTAGGATATGGGTATTCACTAAGCCTATCATATCCCCTATTTCCACTACTTGAATTTTGTATTACCTATCTATCTTGGATCTTGTACCTCCTTATCTATCTCTATAAATAACTAATTCTGTCCTCATTCAAGAGGAACGGATTCTGGGTCTATTCTTTCAGCACAGTATCAGAAACTCAGTAAAACCTAGGTTTCTCTCCTCTCTATCTCCTCTCTCTTCAGGTGCCCAGCTCCAAGCTTCACGGTGCCTCCTCGCTATCCGCATCTATAAACAACTACTAGTTTCAACCTTATTCAAGAGGAAAGGATTTTGGTTTCACTCTTTCTACACTTGTAAATGGTGAAGCTGTCTTCCCTTTTCAATAAAAAAGAAAATTCTGTGATATGAAATTCACATGCTTTCTTGATTTCCATCTTCATATTCAGCCCTCTTTAAAACACCGCATGCATGGCATCCTTTCTAAGAAAATGAAAACAAAAAACATTTTCACAAACCAAATGCATCCTAACAGACCTCAAAGTCCTCGGAATCGGGGCGGTTTATTTGTTCTTTGGCCAGCAAATAGCGCCCAAACCTCTCTTTATCATCATAGAACACCTTCCACAATCTGATAAACAATTAAAAAACAAAGTGAAGTTCCTAAAATTATGACTGGGTTTGATTTTGGAAAATGTTTTCTATTTTCATTTTCTAAAAATGTATTAAACAATGTGTTCGAAAAATAGTATGATAAAAACAAAAAAAAAAGTAGATCATTTACATTTTGTGCATTTTCATTTTATAGAAAACATGAAAATAAGTTTTTTTAATCTAAAAATCTCTCATTTTCATTTTCATTATCTAAAAAAAATCATTTACATAATCCAATATATCAATGAAAAATGAAAAGAAACATATTCCAAAACCAGAGTATATTTCAGAATGAACTTTGTCCATCCCAAACTAATATACATATCACCAGATGTTTCTTCAAGAAAATCAGTTGAAGAGGGTTGCAACCTAACTTTAAAAACTTACATCAAATTATCTCTCCTACTGCCACCATTTAACCCAGTTTTGGGTGAAGCCATGGCATATTTAGGGTAAAATTCACTGAAGAAAAAATTTAGCAGCACTCACCCTGGATAGCACCTGAAAACAGCACCAGATTGCAAAGGTCTCATGAAGTAAACTGTCGTGAACGTGCTGCATGTTTGATCATACAAGAGTTAAAATAGCTGTCACATGAACCAAGAACAGTACAAATGTGGGGAAACAACTAGAAATACATTTTAGATCCTGTTATAAAATCAGCCCAACAAAATGATACAAAATTGCCAAACCAAAGACAAACAAGTTTACAGATGTGTGCAGTTGCAAGAAGGAATAAACAATGTAAGGTTTAAGTTGTAGGCACCACAGGACAGCTTCAGCAGTTAATTTTTTAAGGAAATCTTGGAAAATAGGAAGGGCGGGTTATGGGTATGGAAAAGGAGAATCAAAGTGGAGAAGAAAAGAGGGTATTTACCTCAGAAAATATCGCCGCAGCCTCCGGCCATTAAATCCGATTCCCACGTCTTGACTAATAAGTCTAGGATTCCACATGACAAGAGGCCTCGGCTGAAAAGGCAAATGGGTGGCTGTAAAATGGGTGGCTGAGATGATAATTTTCGCACATGATATAGGTGTGAGAATGATTTTTATATTTTGTTTTATATTTATGCCTATCAAGGGATTCAGTGGATCTGTTAGGATTGACAATTTTTTTTTATGCATGTATAATATATATGTGTGTGTGTAAGTATACATAATAATTAATACAAATATATTATAAATAATAACCCATTATTAAAAAAATAATAAAATAATAAAACCGGTTCGACCGGTTTAACCAATCTGGCTGGTTCGACCTTGAACCGCTTCCCGCACCGGTTCAATGACCGGTCCAATTCTTAAAACAGTGTACATAAGCGCTTGCTATAAGCAATTTTCAATAAGTGTTGTAAATCGAAACCTAAGTGACTAAAACAAACATGCATGCCATATATATGGGCCATTGAAGTCAACAAGTCCAGGTCAGTACCGGGTCATCTGAAAGATCTGATGCAATTTGTTCTACATATTGCAACATCTGATAATCAGGCATGATCATAACCACAATTTCATCTTCTTCCAGTACAGGCCTCCGATCACCTAAGCTGGATAGTATATGTAAGCATTGACTTAAAATGAGGTAATGGAAATTTAAATCTAGAGATGGGTCGACAATATGATCTCATAATTTGAAAAGTATGCACACCCAGCAAGAATGCTCTCTTGCAACCAAAAGATCATGGAGTCGTGTGAGGATTGTTGCCAACTTAGTAATGCTTGGGCTGCATTTGGTCCATGAAAGCATTTTCTGTTTTTATTTTTCAAAATTGTTTTGGAATAACAAGGCAAAAAAAAGTGGAATCCTCTGGGTGTATTCATTTTCTTGAAAATATGAAATCAAATTTTCTTTTCTTAAAAATATTGCATTTTCATTTTCATTTTTAAATAAAATGTTTTCTCAAACATTTTTAAAAAAAATGAAAACATAAAATATTTCAATGAACCGGGGCCATAGATTTAGATTTTATCTTTGAATTTGGTGCTCATTCTAGTCAACAGTTACCTGGTATTTTTTTTTTTTTTTTTTTTTGCAAGGCACTGTTAACTGAATGCTAAGGCTACCTTTCAATAGATCTGTAATAGTACTCAACGGGTCCAGACATATATTAAAAATAAGAAAAATGGGAGATAGTATTGAGAACTATGAAAATATAAATATTTTTCAATACCATGAAAAACCTGAGCAAAGATCAGTGAATTCAGTTCAACTTACCTTGCAAATCCAAAACTAGCATCTTTCCATCGATATTTTAGTAGCGCAGCAGTGCCAGAATCTGGAAATATGGCTTTAACACTCTAGCAACATAATTTGAAAATTTTAGCGGAAGAAAACACTCTAGCAAAAGATATATGAACAGACAAAAAACAAAACAAATAAAAAAACAGATGTCATCTGTCAACATAGAATCGGAAAAGGCCATTAACTTTGACTAATGGCAATCATATACTGGCATCGTTTTGGTGATGTGGTCCCAACAAGTTCATTCTGAACTTTATAACAAGATGCTGCATGTAGTTTAATGTTCAGTTCCATTTGACAGGGATGCTCGCTCAACTAACAACAATATTAGTCATCTGGCAAAAGAAAAGGATATTCCAAGACAAATACAATAAGTTACAGTAACCACCCATCTCGCATTTACATTCTACAACAAAGGCTCTGTTTGGTACAAGGAAATCCATTGGAATGGAGATGAGGAAGAAATGTAAAGAGAGCATATTGGGGGTGAAGAAACAGAACAGGGTGATGAAAATTTTATTATTTATAAAGGAAATTTTGGGTGATGGAAATTTTATTATTTATCAAGGAATCCCACTTGAACAGGGTTATAAAAATCCAAGGGACAGCATATTGGGGGCAAGAAACAGAACCATTGATAGTGTTTGGGAAATGCATTAGAACTGAAACATATTCAGCAAAGTCAGTTCCTGTTTTTTAGGGATTAGTTATTTAGTTTGTAATCATGGAGTAGTTATTGTGTTAGTGGGCAGTTATTTTATTAGTGGGTAGTTATTTTTCAAGCTTTAAATATTGTAATGCTTTGATCATTCCATAATGCAGTACTCTTTTCTTTGCCTCTATAATTCTACCATCGTCAACAACAACAGTTGATATAAGAGCTGCAAGGGCCCAGATTTTCTCGAACCCTCCCTTTGTAGTGTCTCGGGTGTTGAGGGAGTGTGGGGAGTGTTTGGTGGTAGTCTTGAGGTTGAGAGAGGGAAGAAGGTGCCAGAGTTGAGATTTATGACGGGAGAGTTGGGTCACGGCATGATGGAATGTGTCATGCCGTGAGCTGTCATTGGGAAGATGCGCCGTGGAGTGAGGATGTGTCGCCGCCTAGGGGTGTAGACCATGAGAGTTAGGCACCACGTTGTTTCAGGTTGAGAGTCTCACCGCGGCGTGACTGGCTTTGGTCACAGCATGACGGGTTTTGAGGAGGATTGTCTGCCATTGTCCCAGTCACGGCGTGAAGGGTGTTGTCACGCCGTGCCAGCCTGGGGGCCGGGTTCATTGGTTCTGCCCTGTTAGAGATCGTTGCACCGTGGCACTTGAGCCACATCGCGAGTTGTCTTGGGTCGTGCAGATTAAGGGGGGGAGGCAGAAGGAAACACGCCGTGATTTTCGGGCATTTGAACTTCGGGGCATGACACCCTTCACCACGTTGTGAACCCATTTGTGCAATGACGATCCCCGAACTAAGGAATCTCTCTTTTCCTCCTTTTTGCTTCTTGTTCTTCTCTCATTCCTTCTTGCCATGCTATGGCAGTTCCGCCCTCTCGGTTTCGTGGATTTCTCATCAATGTTTGATGGAGAACTCATCAGGGAATGATGTCCTCGGGATTTATGGGTTCGCTGTGAGGGTTTGTGTTGGTGTTCTTCATCCATCCTTCCGTTCTCGTTCGGTGAATATTGGAGCTTCATATCAAGGTACGGGATTTGAAGCTTCACTTTTATTTTTATGTGTCGATGTGGGATTATCATGTTTAAGTTTATAATGGGTAAATAGTTGAGATTGACCTCAAGAAGATAATAATATGGAATTAAAGAATAGAGAGATATCGAAAGGGTGTTGTGATTCTCATGCGGCTGTGTTTTTATTCATGAAGGTTGCCTCATGTTGATAGTGTGAGGGTGTATTGTTGTTTCTTGGCATATTTGACATGCCTAAAATCTGTTAAACTCCTTAACATGATTAAATATTGTTTGAGCATATTGTTTTGGTGGTTATTGCTGCTATTAGTAGCAGCTTAATAGGTTGAGCTGATTGCTGAAATCTGCACATAATGAATCGGTTAATGAACTGGTCGAGAATGATGATGTTTGCTGGAATTAATAACTACTAGTTGAATACATTCGGACCTTGTTTGTTATATGCTTGCATGCATTGGATTAAGCATTACTGATTACTCCTTGATATTCATTGCTGTTGGAAACATGATTTGCTGCCATTCACATATTTAGAATGATAAAGCCCTTGCTGTGAATTTAAATGAAACCTGGTACAATATGATTATTTGGCGAGAATTGGGTTGTTTTGCCCTAGTTGTGGCAGTGGCTTGTTGCGGTTGATAATGGGATAGTATAGACGATGCTGAAATGGCTGGGGATGATGCTGAAATGGCGTGCTCGAGTTGGGAGCCTTGCTTGGTTGTTGTTTGCTTGTTGCTTAGCTGTTGTGCTTATTTCTTGCTTGTTGTAGTTTGCTTATTTCAAAACGGGCAAATTTCTTCCTTGAGATAGGTCTGGTTGAGTCATAGAATACCTGGAATCATGAAATGATAATGAATTATAAATGAACGGGAATGGGTGTTGATGATGGTAATGATATATAATAAATAGGAAGCCATGGAATGGACAGTGATTAAAAGTGCATGGTCATGGAATCTGGAATTATAATTGCAACGGTTCATGCCTTCCCGACCCATTTGCTTGTTTTGTGGTTGGAAAGCGCGTGGAGGAGGTCCTGGAGGGTTCTGTGGAATTGGAGCTGCAGTTGTGCAGCATCAAGGAGGTTTACAGCGTAAAAGAGGGGTCGCGGTGTAAGTTGGTGGTTTACGGCTTGAGTGGCCAGCAGTTTACGGCTTGTATGCGGCTGAGGTGTAGCACGTAAAATGGGTTTACACCGTAAGAATGGAATTTACGACGTAAGTTAATTCCGGCCCGAAGCGCCATGTTTTTCAACAGAAAAGGAATTTATGGCCTAAAGGTTGGTTTTACGGCATAAGTTATGCAGACCCGTGGAACTTACGACGTAAAAGTGGAATTTAAGCCATAAGTCAGGCGACTTACGGCCTGTTTATAGGCTTGACGTGCGGCCGAAGCCTCTCATTCAGCCATCGCTTCCTCTCGGTTTTGGGCGAATCATGGACGGTTTTTGGAGATCTTCCAGCCCCTCTCCTCTGACGTTGATTCTTGAGTTCTGGTGGTTGGTCGTTGGCAGTCGGTGTTAAGTTCTTTCTTTTCCGCTTGTTTCCTCCGTTCTTCCGGGGGATTCTCGGCGGCGGTGTTGTTTTGGTTTGGGGCGAGTTAAAGCTATGTTTTGATGATCCTAGTGTAGGTTGATTCGTGAGTTCCTTGTGCGGTTGTCGTTGCAGGATGTTTCTTCTTTGCCTTGCAGTGCGCAGCGAGATCGGAAAGCTTTCTAAGAGGTAGGTGATCCTCGTTCTCACCTATTTACGTGCTATGTGTGGGGATTGCATGCTTTTGTTTTTCATTGAGTGGATAGTAAGGGTTGCCATAATAAAGATAACCAACAGGCATAACTGAAATTGATGGGCATGGAGGAAATATCGAATGCTTTACTGCTTTGATATATGTTGTTGGTGATATTACGCATGTTAGTTGCCAATACTGAAAATAACAGTTGTTGGAAGCCTTGTTTGCGCTGTAGATGATGTGAGTTGAGACCCTTGTTGTGTTGTGTGATCGCACCCTAAATAAAAGGGCTAAAAAACATATATCTGACTAATAATTGGTTGTCCATGGAAAGCTGGTTTGTGTGATAATACTCATGCTAAACAAAGTAATATGATGAAAACCCTTGAATAAATGTGGAAGCTGGGATGTGTGTTGTGTGTTTGAGCTCATTGTGTTGCCCTACATGGTTTGGGCTATTGGGCAATAATGGAGGTGACTGATCGGGTTGTGTGATGTGTGGGGCTGTGATGCGGAGGTTGGTTGGCATGGATGTGGTGTGGGCAATTGCACGGTGGTTATGGTGTGATGGTTGTGCCATGTGGCGGCATTGTGCGATGAGGTTGTTGTGGTGTAACGCTAGTGATGTGCGGCAGTTAAGTTGTGGGGCGTGGTTATTGCGGCGAGACGGTTGGCTGGTGTAGTGTGGTGGCGACGATTGATGTGAGATGGGTGACTTGTCGTGCGGTGGTTGTGTTAGTTGCCCAGTTAGTTGTGGAATAAATTGTGATGTTAAAACGAAATGAAAAGGGCTGGTAAATAAATGAGATGAGTTGGAAATTGATGTGTGGTAAATGGCTTAAATGAATTGAACGTTAAATGAATGGACAGTGTAAATGTGAATGAATATGGATATGTGTGGTTGTATGGTGGTGGTGGTGGTGGTTGTGGTGTGGTGTGTTGCATGTAGTGGTGGCAGCAGTTGTGACGGTTGGTGTGTGGTATGGTGGCGGTGACGTTGCGTGCGCTGGTGCAGTTGATGTGAACCCATAGGTTGGGTATTGTGTATTATCTATACATCAGGTATTTGATGTTTATTTTTATACATGCCCCACCTGAGTGGATGACTTTACCAACGCTCAAAGGTTTTGGGTTCCAGGTGTTTTCCCAAACATCCAGGATGATGGTGATACGAATGGTTGATTACCCCCTCTTCCTCACTCTTTCTTCAGCAGTGATGGCCCAGGTGTATTCGGGTGAGGTGTGATGTGATGGCCCGGGTGTCTTCGGGTGAGATGTGATGTGATGGCTCAGGTATCTTCGAACGAGATACGATGTGATGAGATAGAGATGTGTTGTGATATGTGGTGGGGGTTGTAGAGGAGGGAATCTCCTTACCTCAAGGTGAGGCGGAGGCCTTCTTTTATAGATTGAGAAAAAGAAATACACGACAGAGTATTCCAATGTGGGACTCGAAAATATTCAAAATAATTAAAAAAACAGGGTTTAACACTCCCCCTCAAGCTGGACATGCCCAGCTTGGACCACGAGTCCCACAAAAGAAAGATGATATCAGACAAGACCGGACACACTCCCCCTCAAACTGGGTTGCAGATGCTGTGGATGCCCAGCTTGGAACTGAGCGAGGTCAGGCGAGTCTCTGGGAGGCCTTTGGTAAAGATGTCGGCAAGCTGGTCCACCGTCAGGATGTGGCTAAAACTAACATAATTGTGCTCCAGGTGGTGGCGAAGAAAGTGGCAGTCCACCTCGATATGCTTCGTGCATTCATGGAATACAGGATTCGAAGCAATCTTGGTGACTGCCTGATTGTCACACCAGATATGAGCAGATATCTGCAGAGGAAAGCCAAGCTCCTAGAGGAGATGTCGAAGCCAAAGGATCTTCGTAGTGACAGTGGTCATGGCACGGTACTCAGACTCCGCACTAGATCGGGAGACGACATTTTGTTTCTTACTGCGTCAAGAGATGAGGTTGTCTGCCAAGAACACAGCAAACCCAGAAGTAGATTTCCGAGTAGCAAGGCAACTAGCATAGTCAGCATCACAGAAGGCCTCAATATTCAGATGAGCGTAGTGGGAGTAACGAAGACCACGGGCAGGGTCTCTCTTGATGTATTTGGAGATGCGGAGAACAGCATCCCAATGAGAGGTGGTCGGATGCTCCATGAATTGGCTCACTTTGCCAACAACGCATGCAATGTCTGGAATAAGAGGGTACGAGCAGTCTCCAAAATATGGCGATGTTTACGCTCGACCACTCCATTCTGCTGAGGTGTATCGGGGCAGGATGTGTGGTGAATAATGCCTTTATCCTTGAAAAACTGCTAAAAGGGGGTGGATAAATATTCTCGT
This sequence comes from Viscum album, assembly GCA_963277665.1. Classification (NCBI taxonomy): domain Eukaryota; kingdom Viridiplantae; phylum Streptophyta; class Magnoliopsida; order Santalales; family Viscaceae; genus Viscum; species Viscum album. Next base: position 1,210,702,897 of record OY728166.1, read on the forward strand.
CCATTGTCGGAGCGGAGACATTTCAGGGAAGTTGAGAATTGAGTATAAATCTCATTATAGAAGGTCTGAAAGGTAGAAAACACTTCAGAACGATCATGAAGAAGGTAGAGCCAGGTCATGCGGGGGTAATCATCGATAAAGGATATATAATAATTGTACCCGGTCTCGCTAGGAACCCTGCAAGGACCCCATATATCAGAATGAACAATGTCGAAAAGATTCGTTGCACGCGGGTCCAATTGAGGAACATATGTCACCCAATGATGTTTTGCAAACTTGCAGGGTTCACAATGGAAGGAAAGGTTGGGACTAAATTGGGGGCAAAGCTTTTGTAGGACTGAAGCAAACGGATGACCAAGGCGAAAATGAAGGTCAAGGGCACGGGCTGAGGTGGATGAGCAAGCAAAAGGTGGTGGGATATCGAGTATGTACACCCAGCCCTAAGATGACCTCGACCAGAGGACGTAAAAATAGCGGCACAATTTAAGTCTTTGGTGAGTTTGCTGATGGAGAGAAGATTAAATGAGTTGTGAGGAACGTGAGCGACTGAAGGCAGGCTAATAGACAGGGTCAAAAGGCATGTGTCAAATCCTGTAATGGGGATTGTTGATCCATTGGCAATAGTGATTGTAAAAGTATTAGTAGACGGATGGTAGGTGGTGAACATACCAGAATCCCCTGTGAGATGTTCGGACGCACCGGAGTCGAGCAGCCAGGCTGGCAGTCGATGAGATAGACAGGCTTTAGAGACATCAATCTGAGCAATGGTGGCCGGAGAAGAGGAAGGTTGCTCAGGCGGGGAAACCACGAGAGGCGGGCCGAGAGACCGCATCGGAGGCAGTGGCCGGGAATATTTCGGGAAGTCGGCCGGATTGCGGGAAGTCGCAGCGAACGGGAAGCACCGGGAAAGATAGGTCGTTCGTCGAGCAGGAGAACCTACGGGGGCCTGGAGAACGCGGTGAGAGGCCGCAGGGAGGCGGGGTCGGTTGAAGCCGGGAGGCCGCAAGGAGGACGGGTGGCGTCAGGATCTGGCGTAGGAACCAGGAGACGCTGGGAGAGGCGGTCGGTCGATAGCTGGAGGGCGCCGCGTCTGGGTCGCTAGGCGGGCTCCTGGAGCAGAGGTTCGTCAGAGTGTTGGCGAGAAGCTGCTGGAGAGTGGGCGCGCAACTGCAGGAGGCGCTCGCAGGAAGCAGCACGAGGCAGGCGGTGGGCCAATCACGCGTGAACGAGGAGGGAGTCGAGACGATCAGGGCGCCGGCGGCTGGAGTGGGAGGTCCACCAAAGAGAGTCGGGCGACGCGTCAGGAGGTGCGTCCGGAGGGCTCCTGGAGAGCAAGCAGGCGGGGACCGGGAATCCGCGTAGGGCGGGGTCGATCGCGCCTGGACAGGGAGGGCGCCGGGACAAGCAGGGCGCCGGCGGCTGGAGTGGGAGATCCGCCGGAGAGAGCCGAGCGAGACACTGGAGAGGTGCGTCGGGAGGGCGCCTGGAGCGGAGGTCTGTCTGGAGATGCATCGTGCGACGACGGCTGGAGTGGGAGGTCGTCGAGAGGTCGCTTGGAGCGGAGGTTCGACGAGAGGAGAGGGCCGCAGCGGGAGGACCGATCGGCACGAGGGATGTCCGCCGGAGGGAGGGGAGTCGTCGGGTAGGGGCGTCGTAGGAGAGGGAAGGGCGTCGCAGGAGAGGGTGGGGCCGATCACGCCAAGAAGGGCGGGAGTTGGGAGTCGCCAGAAGAAGCGGGGCCGAGATGTCGCCGGGAAGCCGCAGGAAGGCGGGGTCGGGCGTAGCCGGGATGCCGCAGGGAGAGGAACAGCATGGGGCGCAGCGCCTGGAGATGGCCAATGAAGGCGGAGGCCGGGCAGAAACCGGGAAACCGCAAGGAGGTGAAAAAAAAAACTTTTCCGAACGGGCCACGGAGGAGGAAACAATATTAGTTTCCCTCTAATACGATGTAGAGGAGGAAATCTCTTTACCTCAAGGTGAGACGGAGGCCTTCTTTTATAGATTGAAAAAAAGGAATACACGACGGAGTATTCTGATGTGGGACTCGGAAATACCCTACTGCTCTTGTTATGAGAGCAGGGGTCATGTATGGTAGGAAGAGGGCACAAGGTTGATGTCCTTCACATTCATGATACCCTACTGCTCTTGTTATGAGATGGGATGTGATGTGATGATGTCAGATACTAGCACGGGATGCTAGACCTTACAAGGGTGGGGTAAGTGGGGATGCGTCCTGACCCACATCAAAGATGATTGATATGTGATGTGATGTATATGGAAGGAATGGGAGCACAGAATGTTCGACGTTGGAGCGTGAGAGCGCCAAATCGATAGGGAAGCGATAATAGAGTGTCTTGCTTTGTTATGATCTCAATGTTATATTACTATATTGGATGTGTGATTTGATGAGCGAGCCTTGGTGAGGCTGGGATGGGGATAGTTGACTTGTTTGTTCACTGACGCATTAGCATGCTCTTTTCACATGTGCACTTAATACTCTGACTATGTCCCTACTGAGTATACGTGTATGCTCACCCTGCGTATATAAACTGTTTTTCAGGTTTTCAGAAGGATTTTGGGGACCGAGCTGGACATTGCTAGCTTGGGTTGGAGCTGCTGTTGAGTCGCTGTTATAAGACCTGTCTTTTGGTACTTAAGACTTTTATATGTGTCTGTATACTTTATTCATGCATTGCGGGATGGTTTTGGGTTTACTTTTATATTATCTGCTGGAGTTGTTAGGTGATTGTTTATCCTATCTCCCGATCATGTTTTATATTATAGAGAGTAATGTCTCTCATTTGTGAGAATTTTACACCCTCGGTGCTAGTCGCCAACCCGAGGCCTACTGAAGGCGGGACTCGAGGGTTATTATCTTTCTCCCTTCATTGCACCTTCTTTGGCGGGAGGGGGTTGTGACAATAATGCTAAATAAAAACACCTTGGCTTTAGATGGTTAATCTATTAAACCAAAATTGATGATGGATTTTTATGAAATAATTGGCAATTTAACTTGAAAGCTCACACCCTCGTTCCACTGGGAGAGGGACTGAGATCGACGAAGCACCTTGTCACTGTTAGGTCCAGGGTGATAGTCCAGCGCCACTATGGGCTGGAAGGATGCCACCATAGCTTGAAGAGACCATCGGGGTCGACACCTGAAAAGACCCAGGATTGAGGCCGCCATTGAGCGAATACCTCTGAGCCAGGAACAAACTAGGAAAATCGAGAAGTGTTTATGAAAAAGATGCCAAGGAACACCGTCGAGCAGGGAGCAAAAGAAATGAGACCAGAGGGAAGACGAAGCCCAATGGGAATCTTAAATCAAACAAACATCACAACAAAACAACCAGAAGACCACAAACATTTATGACAAAAGCGAGCGAGGAGAAGCCAAGAATGGAATGTGCCGCCACAAGGGGTCAAAACCCTAGCGCAAAGAAGAGAGAGCTTAAGAAACAATTCCGTGAGAAAACGTCATTTCAGTCGGTCTCACATGTGATTATGGGGATGTGATGATGATGTGGTTGTGATATGTTTGAACAGATGCATGGTATGAGATGATAACGTGCTGTGATACATTTGCACGGATGTGCATTATGACTTGTGAAGAGGATGGGAGCACCAAAACATAAGACGTCAGGGTTTAGGGCGACTGGTTCAATGGGAAAGTGGAATTGGGTCCCCTTTCTTCTATATATGTGTTTTTAACATTATGTTACCTATTTCTATGCGTTACTTGATGAGCGAGCCTCGGTAAGATTGGGAATATAGTTCACCAGATTTAGGTAACGAGTTGATTTCCACTATTTATTCACTAGGGCTTTAATATGGTTCTTCCACATTCGCACAGGAGGTTTTGGAGAGGTACTTATTGAGTATACATGTACGTTCACCCCTATATATATATATATATCAGCTTTTCAGATCTTCAAGAGGAAGTTAGTGACCACGTTGGGCATTACTAGCTCATGGTGATTGTTCATGAATTGCTAGTGTTCGTGATCGTTGTAGGTTTTACAGCGATGTATTTTTGTTTTGGTCTTGCATTGTATAACATTCATGTATTGGGATTAGATTTATTTATTAATATGGAGTTGATTGGTGGATTCTTATATTTTCCCCGAGAATTATGAGGGTAATGTCGCTCATATGTGTGTTTTATACCCTTGGTGCTAGACATCAACATGTGGCTTATTGGAGGCGAGCTTCAGGGGTCACTTCCATCTTCACTATCGACCCAGGAGGGGTGCCGGTGGAGGTGGGTCGTGCCGAAGTGATGATTGAGAGATAAGGTGGAGCTTGGGGATAGGCACTGGTGAGGAATGCATGGGTTAGTATGACAACAGTATCAGTTGAACTTAGTACATGATGTAAGCAAGGGAGACCGGTTAGGATACGGGATTTTAGGGCCTCTTGTGATCTCACGGACGTACTTAGCGAAATTATGCTACTTGTAAGATAGAGACCTTAGTAAAGATCATACATCATGATTATTTGCGTTTGTGATTGAATTGGGTAGATAATGGAAAATGGGATCTTGGTTAATTAATCTTAAATATTCCATGTTCCGGGTTTAAAGAGTCCCTAACATTTTACAAGTATGGCTCCAGGTCGAACGCCCCTGTAGGGTTCGTGCCGATGATGCTTAGCAAGATGCGCCAACAGATCGCCGCAGAGTTGAAGTGGATGAAAACAATGCTTGGAGGAAGATGTTTCAAGAGTTTCAGCACTATAACCTACATAAGTATGAGGGTGTTGTCTCAGATCAGGAGTGAGGCTTGGTTAGAGGAGGTGGAGATTGCTTTTAGTTTGATCCGTGCTCGGAGGGAGCACCGGATCCCATTGGCTATCAGTATGTTGCATGGAGTTGCTCGTCAGTGGTGGTTTTTGTTCCTTGGGGATCGCGAGGAATTTTTCATGAGAGAAGTTCTGCAATCAATTTCAGGTCGAGTTCATTTCTTCAACCGTAAAGGCAGCTTGTTGCCAGGAGATCCTTACTCTCCACTATGGGAGTTCCAGCATGTGGGAGTTTGGTATTCGATTCAAGAATCTCCTCTGTTTTGCTTCATATCTACTGCCAAATGAAAAGGCCAGAGCGAGGCATTTCGAGGAGACGTTGCGTCCGGAGATCCAGCGCCAAGTCACCCCTTTCACATTGCTGTCAGGAGATCGGACGTTTGTTTTTCATGCGAAGGGCGTGGCCATAGAAAGATTGAGTGTCCGACCTTCCTCGGCAGTCGGTGTAGAGTCGGTGGTCCGCTTCAGGCTCAACCGTTGCCACAGTACCTTTCAGGGCAACAGACAGCCTCATGATGCCCCTCGTCCTCACAGAGTGAGGCCGTGGAGGTGAACGACATTAGAGTTAGAGAGGTCGCGGAGCAGGATGTGGTCAGATGCATGCATTAGAGCTGTCGGCGTCAAGCAAGCCACATCGTGCGAGGTACCATCTATCTATATTCTACCAAGATGTATGTTTTATTCGATTCAGAAGCTACACACTTCTTCATTGCACCAGCCCTAGACCATGCTTTAAAAGTTGAGGTGGAGAGACTTCTAGCGCCCTTAGCAATGATTGCGTCAGCTGGACGTCGGGTTAGCTTGTATGATGTATGTGGAGATTGTGAGCTGATGTTAGGGCAGCATCGGACTTCGGGAAATTTTCTAGGTTTGTGGATAAAGTCATACGATGTCAGGCATGGATTGGTTGTATTCAGTGCAGACTATCGTTGATTGCTTCGGGAGCCAAGTTATATCTTTTGATGTTGACGGTGAGCATGTTGTGTTTATTGGAGAGCGAGACCATCGGATGAGTCAAGGGCATGTCGAGCCATTATCTTCTATGATGACCACATTGATGTTAAGTTCAACACAAGTTCAGTCGATGGTGTTTCTCAGGGTTATAGAAGAGTACCTTAATGTCTTTCCTGAGGTTGTGACATTACCCTCTCAACGTGAGATCAAGTTCGGGATAAAGTTGCAGTTAATATCTCTCTGATATCGATGACTCCGTATAGGATGACCCCTTCAAGGTTGCGAGAGTTGCAGATTCAGAAAGATAATATTTTGCAAAAAGGTTTTATTTGGCCCAATGCGTCGCATCGGGGCGTTCTGGTCCTATTCACAAAGAAGGCGGATGGCAATCTGCGACTATGTATCAATTATCGTCGCTTCAACCAGGTGACAGTGAAGAACTATTATCCCCTCACGTGGATTGACGATTTATTCGATGAGCTGAATGAAGCTAGCAGGTTCTCAGTGATTGATTTGTGGTCAGGGTATCATTAGATGAAAGTGAAGGATGAAGATATTCTGAAGACTGCCTTCAGGTGTCGTTATTGGCATTACAAGATCGTGGTAAAGCTCTTCGGTGTCACAAACGCATCAGTCGTGTTCATGGGACTCGTGAACTCCATCTTTCGTGAATTTCTGGACTGGTTTGTGATGATGTTCATTGATGACATCCTTGTGCATTTCAAGTCCGAGAAGGAGCATGCATGGTATCTGCGAGCCGTTTGGGAGGTTCTTCAGCATCATCAGCTGTTTGGGAAGCTATCTAAGTGTAAGATCTAGGCTCGTGAGGTGCATCTCTTGAGACATGTTGTGTCTCAATGGGGAGTAGCTTTCGAAGATCGAGGCGGTTGTTTCTTTGGTAGCCCCCCAGTGAGGTGCATCTCTTCGTCTTGCAGGTCGTTAGAAGAGGTTTGTGCCCGATTTCTCTCAAATTGCGACTCCCTTGACAACTTTGACCAAGAAAGATCAGGCTTGTATGAACTGACTGATGTCAAGCCGCATTTGAACATTTAAAAGAGAAATCGGTCGGTGCTCTTGTTCTCCGTTTGCCAGAGGAAGGAGTTGTGTTTGAGGCATATTATGATGCTTCGCAGCTTAGTTTGGCTTGTGTTCTGACACAGCAAAGAGCAATCATTTCCTATGGGTCTCGATAGTTACGACACCATACCCGAAGGGCGTTCCCAATCCCCACGACCTAACGACTAGCACCCGGACATCAACAACAACCAAACGGAGAAAAAAAAAAGGAAATATATGTCATAGCAAAAAGGAAACAGCAAAAGCGATACAACCCAAAAGTAGTTAAACAAACACCAAGGTACGAGTCCAACAACAAAGGACAAAATTCAAGACGAGAAACAGCTACTCCATGTGATAAGCGGACAACGTCCCGCTATCTCACCACGAACTACCCAACTCAACTAACAGAAACTCCGTTGCCTCACTGCAGCGCCTTGTCTTTCTCTGCATCAAAAGACATGACAAGGTCTACGCACCGCCGAAGGGGTGCGCAGGGTGTGAGCTAACATGCTCAGTAGGATTTCACCCAGATGTTCCATAAAAAATTTTTGTACAACAATTCAAGCGTGCTCAACTTTAGAGAAAACAAGGCATGATAATCAGTTGAACAATTTTTATATCAAAAGCATGGTAAAACATTTCCCTTCTTCCACAGTTTCAAATAATAGTTTCAAAACATATCACATATATCAAAGCAGATAATCAAAGCCAAGCAGTATAACTCAAAAGCACAGGAAACTGTTGGATTGGTGTTGTTCGATCCGTTTTGGATGATGATTGGGCCGAATGCTTCCGGCCCATTGTAGAATGATAGAGGGGTGACCCAATACCCAAGGTACCTCTCTAAGGGAGGTTTTCATATTATTTTCTAATGAATAATAAAGATCACATCAAAACACTAATCCGATATGGGATGCAGACTCCAACACTACCCAATAATAAAGATCACATCAGAACACTAATCCGATATGGGATGCAAACTCCAACACTTCCCCTCAAGCTCGGTGTACCTAGATTGAAACATAAAGAAAAACAAAGCAATCAACAAACGCTGCAAACACTCCCCCTCAAGCTGGACATACCCAGCTTGATTACAAAACAAGAAAAAACAAAGAAAAGATAATTTGTCATGGCTGCTGCTGAAAAAAATTGGTTGCTAAGCCGGACAAGCAGATCGGTCGACGGAGCGTCGGGAAAGCCGCATAGGCGGGCCAGTCGTCAGAGGCGTCGGGAATGCCGCACTGACGGTGTCGGACATCATAGTGCTGGGAAAGCCGCACTGGCGGGCCGGTCGTCGGAGCGCCAGAAAAGCCGCACGGGCGAGGTCGGTCGTTGGAGTGCCGGGAAAGCCACACAAGCGGGCCGCTGCCGGAGAGGAGGCCGGAAAGGCTGGACACAGATGAAACCGACGAGGAGGGCTACTTTGCAGAGGAGCAACGGACAGGGGAGATCCAGAGAGGAGATCCAGTCACGACCGACTGGATCTGGCCGAACGGGAGGGAGCTGCGGACAGCGTGGGGAGCAGAAAGGAGCTGGTCGTCAGAGGGTGCGCCTAGAATCGTCGCACGCAGTTAGGAAGGGTGCGCGCAGGAGAAGCCCTCGATTCGACGTGGATCCAACGGCGCAAGCGGGAGGGTTGCGCGCAGGGACGGGACGCAAGAGGCGTCGGGCACAAGTAAGGTTCCGTCGGGCGTCGGGCGCAGGGAGGGAGTCGGCGCAAGAGCATCGTGCCGGGAGGGCTTGTGCAGAAAGCCGAAGCGAAAGCGAAGGAGCCACACGCGGGATAAGAAGAGTCGACGCGGCGAATCTGAATCCAACAGGAGGAGCAAACCGAGGAAGTGCCGACGCGGGACGGACGTGGTCGAGCTCACCGAAGCGCGCAGGGAGAGGGCTGTCGGGGGCCGACGCGCGCAGGAGGTCGACGAGGGGGCAGATGACTGCCTAGGGTCGAGCCCCCCCCCCTACTGGGGGAATTGCTGAAAACCCTAGACAGGAGGAAAAAAATGGGAGGGAGGGCTCGGGATTAGAAAACCTCTTCTGATACCATGTAGAATGATAAAGAGGGGTGAACCTAATACCCAAGGTATCTCTCTAAGGTGGGCCTTGAGATTATTTTATAATGAATAATAAAGACTAATCAAACCACTAGTCCGATGTGGGATGCAAACTCCAACATTTCCAGCCCATACTACGCACCAGATCGCAACTCTGCGGGTCAAGCCCCGCGGTGAGCTCATTGGGGGTTGCAGGGGGCAATGTGCCTATGCTCCGAGGTTCCGGGGGCTGAAGGCCCCCGCCCCAAATTTTGGGGGTCTGTAGCAACTCTGACCAATTGTAGTAAAGCTGACCAGTCAACACCGACAGGGGCACTGTAGCAGTGCAGACTTTGGCATGACTACTGTAGCAGCTCAGACTTTGGAGACAGAAGTATTGTAGCTCTGTGGACTTCCAATTGTTGGCCACTGTAGCAGCTTGGACTTGGGTGGTGGCGGCACTGTAGCGATGCGGACTTCCAGGCACCTTTCACTGTCGCATAGCGGACTTTCTGTGCGATTGGTGGAATAGTGTTTCATCATCTTTATTAACCCATTTCGGGCTAAGGTTTCTGGTGTTAGAAACTCTGAGATCTCCTTGTAATTGTGCTCTTGGATTTCATAGTGAAGTGATTATGCCTCTCTGTGGACGTAGGAATTATTAACAAACCACGTAAATCTCTGTGTCCCAAGATCTTCTTCTTGTTCTTTTGTTTTTTCCCTTTCACTCTTCTGTCAATCAGTGACTGTGACTCCCGACGTTTTTGCAACAGCAACATCACGCCAAGGATCACTACAGGTCAGGCTAGCGGACTACTCATACCACAATCAATGACTAGTGCACACTCAAGTCCTTATAACATAGACCTAAGGAGCAGAGAAACACCCCATGAGTGAACCCCCGAACAATGTTAATATCATGTCCCTAGAACAATAGGCCTAGGGAGCAGAGGAACACCTCATGAGTGAACCCCCCAACAATACATGGACGATGGCCCTAAGGTACACCTTCCACCTAAGTATCCAAGACTTCCCATGTGATACATTTTTCAAACCATTTCATCAAAACCCTGCTTGAAATCCATTTCGCAAACCCATTTCACAATTATTTGAAAACACCCATTTTTCTTTTACTAAAACAAAGGGAAAAAACATCTTTTCACAAAAAAAACTCATCTGCACACACACACAAATCAATCAATCAATCATGTCATTTTATTTATAAAACAATTTATAAAAACCAGAGCAATCAAGGTTCATCCAACACAGAATAGAGACGGAACCACCTACCTCAAACTCGGGTCGCACGAGCCCGCAACTGGATCCACAACCACTGGAAGGAACGCAGAACAACGGAGGCCCTACCTACGATTCTCACACTTCATAATTGTATTCCATAACAACTAAGGTCGGCGGAGAGGTTAGGTCACACATACCTCAGAGAACTCGCACCCGCCGCACCACAACTGACAAAGGACCAGCCCTCGGAAGAAGATCACACAGCGGATCTAGAAAGGATCAAGAAGAACATCACCACAAGATCAACGGATCTAAAAACGTAGCGCAATGGCGCTGCTGCGACCAACAGCAACGAAGAAGCAAAAAGATCACTTACTCGGAAAGACGCAGTGCATCCATCATGAAGATCAATTGCCCAACAAAACGATCTGAAAGGCGCTGAGGTCCCCAAAATCGTCTGGGAGAGCTCCTATGTTTCAAGAGAGAAGCCCACACATCGAATTAAAAGAAAATCATACGTGCAGTGTGGTTAAAATCGCTGGCCCAAGACCATTCACGATGTGAAACCCTTTCACGACATGAATTTCATGATTTACAAGATACGTCGAAAAAGGTGTCGCCTCAGATTGAAAATAACTTTGATCGACCTTTTCATGACGTGAATCAGTTTCATGGCTGGTAAACTTTTCACGCTCCGAACTAGTTCACACCATCAGCCCGGCAACAGATTCACGTCGTGTAACCAGTTCACGACGTGAAAGTATCCAGCAGGCAGTTCATAGTCCAAATTCTACAGGAAAAACCCGAACCACCTCCGAAGCTTTCTAAACCCACGGAGAACCCTTAAAAGCTTTTGATACATTTATACTCGGACTTCATTAATTTAAACATAACATACGTCCCCGAACTTTAGGTCATTTTCCCCAACAAACGCTCTTCGCCCTCGAAAGGCTTGAAACGCACCCAAACAAAAAGGGAAACGAAAAGAGAGATGAGAAATACCTGAAAGAACGTAATGGGATGTTACATACCACATCAAGTTGCCAATAGGAATAATCTTATTTTCAAGTTTGGGAATAAATGTTGCTTCTTTTATAAAGATAGAATTTGTTATGGTAAGACACATTTAAATAACAATCTTTATGTGTTAAATTACACAAACCAAGTAATGGCAATCGATAATGAAACTACTTCACATGACTCATACCACACCCAACTTTGGCATCACCGATTATGTCATGTAAATGAAAAACGTTTGACTAAATTTACACAATAATGGATATTTAGATTCTTTGGAACTAAAACCAGTTGGTGTATGTCACGCATGTTTACAAGGAAAAATGATCAAAGCCCCATTTAGTGGAAAAGGTGAAAGGACCAAAGGGATTCTTGAATTAATTCATACCAATGTGTGTGGATCATTTTCTGTTGAAGCAAGGGGGCTTAGTGGAAAAGGTGAAAGGACCAAAGGGATTCTTGAATTAATTCATACCAATGTGTGTGGACCATTTTCTGTTGAAGCAAGGGGTGGGTGATCATACTTCATAACTTTTACTGGTGATTTTAGTAGATATAGATATGTCTACTTGATGAGGTATAAATCGAATTGATTTGAGAAATTCAAGGAATACAAGAATGAAGTTGAGAACCAGCTTGACAAGAAGATTAAGAAACTTCGCTCAGACCGTGGTGGAGACTATCTCAATCAAGACTTCATTGATCATTTAAGAAAGTTTGGAATTCAATCTCAACTCACTCCTTATACACCTCAATGGAACGGTGTAAGCGAAAAGAGAAACTGCACCTTGTTAGACATGATGAGATCAAATGATGAGTCATACGAGTCTTTCATTATCCTTTTGAGAATACACGTTACAAACAGCAGCACAAATACTAAACCAAGTGCTAACTGAAGTTGCAGATGGTATCTCATAACAATTGTGGAATGGAAAGAAACTCGTGGTATCCTACTTACATATGTGGGGTTGCGAAGCATTTGTCAAGACCTCTTCGGGTAACAAACTTGCACCCCAAGGCAAAAAGTGTACCTTTATAGGTTACCTCAAAGAAACAATGGGATATTACCTATATAACCCCTCAGATAAAAAGGTAATAGAGACAAGACATGTCATATTCTTTAAGAGGGAGCACATCTCTAAAAGAGATAGTGGGAGTGAGATAGACTTCATCGAGACTCAAGGTACACAAAAGTTGGCATGAGACAGATTCCACAAAGCCCCGTGGAAAAAGAAGAAGTTCCAGAGACACAAGTACTACGTAGGAGAACAAGAAAGATTAGAGAACCAGAACGATATGAATTTCTAATCACCGAGGATAGTGACTCATTATTAGTTGATAATAATGATCTTCTAACCTAGAAGGAGGCAATAAGTGACACTGATGTTGTCAAGTGGCAAGAAGCCGTGAATTCTGAAATGGATTCTATGTACCAAAACCAAGTCTAGATTTTGGTAGATCCTCAAATGAATGTAAAGCCCGTTAGTTGTCAATGGGTGTTCAAGAAGACACTGGACATGAATGGGCAAGTCGGTACCTATAAAGCACGACTGATTACAAAAAGGTTTTACACAGCACCAAGACATTGACTACTACGAAACTTTTTCACCAGTTGCTATGCTGAAATTCATCAGAATTCTACTTGTTATTGCGGTCTTCCATGACTATGAGATTTAAAAAATGGATAACAAAACAGTCTTCCATAACAATAACCTTCGGGGAGATGGCTATATGACACAACCAGAAGGGTTTGTGACTCCAAGAAATGCCAACAGAGTTTTCAAATTGCAAAAATTCATTTATGGATTCAAGCAAGCATCCATGTCATGAAACATTCATTTTGATGAGGCCATAACAAAATTTGGTTTCATAGAAAATGAATGAGTCTTGTGTCTATAAGTGGTTTAGTAGGAGTGCGGTCGTTTTCATAATAGTTTATGTCGATGACATATTACTTATTGGAAACGAAATACCAGTGTTACAGTCTGTTAAAGCCTGGTTGAATAAATGTTTCTCCGTGGACTTAGGCGAGACAGCATATATTCTTGAGACCAAGATCCATCGTGATAGATTCAAGCGATTGCTCAGCTTAAGTCAAGGAACATATATTGACAAGATACTGAAGAGGTTCGGTATGAAACAATCTTAAGAGGGGGTTGTTGCCAATGTCACATGGCATTTATCTTTCCAGGAAAATGTGTCCTCTGATACATGAGGAGAAACAAAGAATGGCAAGGATTCCATACGCATCGGCGATTGGAAGAGTCATGTATGTTATGCTATGTAATAGGCTAAGTGTCGACTATGCATTAAATGGGGTGGGAAGATATCAAGCTGACCCAAGCGGCCGCCATTGGATGGAAGTTAAGACTATCTTTAAGTATCTGAGGGAAAAACTGCCCATATAAAGGAAATTTAAAAACAATTTCCTAAAATGGAGTTTTTGGGAAACTAATTCTCGAAGGATAGGTGCTCCACCAGAGAGCACCTTCTATAAAAAAAATTGAAGGCGCTCTATAAGACAGCACCTTCTTAGAAAATTTTCTTTGGATGGCGTTTTCTTGTAAAACACCTTCCAAAGAAATTTTTCTAAGGTGCTCTTCTATAGAGCGTCTTCTTCAAATATTTTTTATAGAAGGCACACTCCTGCAGAGTGCCCTTTCTTACAGGTTTTTTTTTTAAATATATTTTTTTAGGTATAAATGTAATGTTTTTAATCAATGATGTTTATGTCATGTAAATAACTTTTGGTTTATTATATTTATAAAATTATTTTTATTTTCAATTATTTTTTATATGTTTAGTCTGTTTTATGTTTCATTTTGATTATAATTATATTTTATATTTTATAGTCTTTCAAAGTTAACTACTTGAAACATAATAAGTCTGTTGTGATTACCAAAAATTTTCTTCATCGGCTTTCTCTCAGTCCTCCAGCAGTCGTGGCCCCTTTCCCGCATATTTTTCTCCCCGTGCGCCAGCGGCTCAACGCCCCCTGCCCGGCGATCAACCCTTCTCGTTGCCCCTCTGTGCGATGCAGCAAACATCTCGACCCCACCTATGGGGCTTTCCCAGTGTCTCGTTGACCGACCCCGCCTAAGCAGCTTTCCCGACATCCCATCGACCGGCCCTGCCAATGCGGCTTTCCCGGCGCTTCATCGACCGGCCCCGCCAATGTGGCTTTCCCGACGCTCCATCAACCAGCCCCGCCTGTGCGGCTTTCCAGGTACCTCGTCAACCGTCCACACTTGTGCATCATTCCCGACGCCTCGTTGGCACATCTTTTTCAGCGACATCTTCCATCATCCATCATTTTCATCTCGAGGGGGAGCTGCGATAGCGGATGATTTATTTTTTATTTCGTCTTGTTTTGTAATCAAGTTGGGTGTGTCCAGCTTGAGAGGGAGTGCGTATGGTCTTGTTCACGTCAATTGGAGATGACGACAAGCTGGGTCGTTGATGCTTTGGATACCCAGCTTGGTACTAAGAGTCTAGACAAGCTCCCATGAAGCCTTTAGTGAAGATGTCGGCAAGCTAATCGGTCGTCGGTATGTGACCAAAACTGATATGGTCCTACTCGAGATAATGGCGAAGAAAGTGGCAGTCCACCTCGATATGCTTCGTTCTTTCATGGAAGACGTGATTAGAAGCAATATTCTTGGTTGTCTGATTGTCATACCAGATATGAGCAGACGTTTGCAGGGGGAAGTCAAGCTCATGGAGGAGATGATGAAACCAAAGGATCTCAGTAGTGACCGTGGTCATGGCACGATATTCAGATTCCGCACTAGATTTGAAGACAACAGTCTGCTTCTTACTCTGCCAAGAGATGAGGTTATCTGCCAAGAAAAAGACAAACCCAGAAGTAGACTTCCGAGTAGCAAAGCAACCAGCATAGACATCATCAAAGAAGGCCTCAACATCCAAATGATCATGATGTGAGTACCAAAGACCACAGGCAGGGTCTTTCTTGATGTATTTAGCAATGCGGAGAACAGTATCTGAGATTTGGTCGGATGCTCCATGAATTGGCTCACTTTGCCAACAGCGCAGGCAATGACGGGACGCATCATGGTGAGATAATTTAGTTTTCCCACAAGATGACGGTAGCTCTCTGGGTAAGAAAAGAGTTTTGTGTTGTCATAGAAAGACTGTTCACCAGGCTCAAAAGGAGTGTCAGCAGCAGTTGTCTAAGTCAAACGCGCATCCTGCAAGATGTTCAAGGCATATTTCCGTTGGCAGAGAAAGATGGTGTTCGTAGAACGGGAGACCTCAATGTTAAGAAAGTATGTTAGTGGACCGAAATCTTTGGTGTGAAAGTGGTGGTGAAGATGTCCCTTTGGTTGGGCGATTCCAGTTAAGTCGCTTCCAGTGATTATGATATCATCAACATATACCACCAGCAGGATGCAGCCGGAGGACGTCATACGGTAGAAGACGGTGTGGTTTTCATACTTCGAGAGAACCCAAATGCGGTGACGACGGTGTTGAATCGGTCAAACCAAGCACGAGGTGACTGTTTGAGGCCGTAAGAGAGCGATGAAGTCGACAGACATGAGAGTCGGCTCCGAAGGCACGAAATCCTGGGGGTTGCTGCAGATACGCCTCTTCTTCAAGAAAGACATTTTTGACATCCAATTAATGAAGAGGCCAATAATGATGAGCAGCCAAAGATATGGATAATCGGACCGATGTCATCTTTGCAACTGGAGAGAAGGTATCAAAATAGTTGATACCATATGTCTGAGCCAAGCCATTCGCGACAAGTCGGGCTTTAAGGCGATGAAGAGTGTCATCGGCATTGAGACGGACAGTATAAATCTATTTGTTGTCGACTGTCTGTTTGTCTGCCGGAAGGGGGATCAGATCCCAAGTATGGTTGTTTTCCAGAGCCAGCAATTCATCCCGCCTCCCGTCGTGATTGGCGATGCCAAATCTCACCCGGGGGGAACCGCGAGAGGCGAGCCGGGAAGCACCGAGGGATGGCGGGCCGGGAGTCACAAATGGAGGGCGGGTCGTCGGGACGCCAAGGGAGGAGGCGGAGCGAAGGATTCCGCCTGGAGGAAGTCGGGGCCTGGCGTAGCCGGGAAACCACAGGCAGGGCGGGGTTGGACGACGCCGAGAGGTGGGTTGTGCACAGCGGGAGCGACGGCTAAGGAAGGGGAGGAGCAGCGCCAAGAGAGCTGCAGGGAAGCGAGGCCGGAAAACACCGAGGGAGAAAGAGGGAATTATTAAGAAGTTCCCTCTGCTGCCATGTAGAAGGCGAATTCCCCTTACCTCGAGGTGAGGCGGAGACATTCTTTTATAGATGGGTAAAATAGATTACACAGTGGAGTATTCCGATGTAGGACTCAGAAATACCCTTCATACTAAAACGGGGTTTAACAAAATTAAATTACCATGGTATAATATGACCTTCCAAGCCGAGTGATAAATCGTCTGGTCACTCGCATATACCAGAGCATGTACTCAATGCGGAGGTCATGATGAAAACGTCCTCCAACATATCTAGTAATACAATACAACTCATGTGAATCCCACATGGATATATATGGCTCGTGAATAATATGTCAATCTCGATCCTGTTTTCCTGTAATTCAAATACTGTGCACCTTTGCAACCTGCCTCGGTGGCCCCGGAATGGGTCGTCGATATCCGAACTGCCTCATGACCCTATCGGGTTGGTGTCGCTTGACAATATGAAAATGGATCAGTGGAACCACAGCAGTAGAATGATGCAGCCTCATCGTACAATAATCTGGAAGATGTCCCATAAGCTCATCAGTATATGACGTCCAATAAATCTACACTGAAAAAAAAAATTGATCATTCATTAAACAAAGAACACACAGTTATATCAACAGTGATTCGTGCATACCCCGTCAATGGCAAGACGATCAAACATCAAACGGTAATATGAAATGGAATGCACAAGACTATATAAATATGTCTTCGAGTGGCTTCACCTATGAATTGCAAGTAACAAAATTTCAGAAATTATATAATTAGCATATGAGATTGGAATAAAAGTGTGTATTAAACTTTTAAAGTACCTGCGAGGAAAATGACTCATACGCAATGAGTCAAATGGTAAATCGAAGACAAACCGATGTGCAGGTGTAGGGAATCGTATCCATGCCCACACCTGTAATAACAAACAACCACCCCTATCTCCTTCGCCTCCGTGCGTGATGCCCTAGACAACTCTCTATACAGATGTGTAAGACATGTCGAGCCCCAACTATACCGCCCAACACGCTCAAAATCTCCAAGCAGAGGTAAGTGCATCGAATGAACATATGATCCAGAGTGATGGAAATAAAGTACCTCCAATCAATCGCAAAAATGTACACTCGTGCGTATCTCTGCAATGTCACCTCATCCACATCGCATCTGGATCAACGGGGCTGAAATGGGTGTCCAGCCAGGGCATCTGTAACCTCCACCTCTAAGGGTCCCTGGTGCGTTTGGTAATGGTAAGTCTAAATATCTGTGTAAAAATGTAATCTCAACTGTATATCATCAGAACTGTAACAACATCCCCATTGATAGAAAGACCCAATAATATAGAGACATTCTATAATGTAATCGTCGTCTCCCCCTGAGACATATAAAATGCATGCATCTTTAGTCTTCATCGTTCAGCCAAAGTGGAAATGAGTAAACCGTCAATGGGTATATATATCCACACATGCTCACCCCATAAAACCCGAACTGACATAAATAAGGGATGATGGGCTCTGATGGGCTCTCGTGGTGAAAGTGATGGGCCCTACGGACTTTCAATATTCGTTCTTCACCACTATCCCATAATGTTTTGATACGAGCACACTGTGCGGTAAGAAGAGATGGATTCTCGGGGCCCGGATGTAGATGTGCGGATGTCATCTATGTAAATGAATAAAGAAATGGTAAATATATAAATCTTTTAAATAATATATATGTTGAGTAGAACGAAAATTAAGATAACGAAATTCTTCATCCTATAAACCTTTATACGTTAAAAGTAAAAAATTGCAATAATCAACTCATGGTAAAAAAAATCAAGTAGGGTGTGATGATGAACCCTCTTTGTTATCATTTTGAGGACACTGACTGCGATTATTCTCCTCTTCCCTACACCTTCCACATCATTGTCACGTCCCTTTCTCTTGAGGCCAATCCATTTCGTTTCTCATGCATGTAGATTTCAAACAACCTTTGTCACGCAGCAATGATGGATTCGAAACAGCAATTGGAAGATGCAGATCAGCGTTTAATATTGATACATCTCCAATTGGACTCCACTCTACACTGTAGCAATTCTGCAATGTGTCAAGTCTATACACTAGATCAACATAACTCTCCCATGAGAGGTGAAGATGAGCACATACTGCAAATACATGTGAGCAAGGCATCTTGTACACTTGGAAGTAACTATATTCACAGGTACGGTTCTCAAGCGGAATGGTCGTCACCCAACCAGAAGCACTGATCAGTGGATCCCAACCCTTTTCAACTTCAACCCGTCTTCCCATCCTATGAAAACGGCGCACCTGGTATGATGTGGCACGGGTTTGATTAACCTCAAACTCGTTTCTAAAACTTTTCGAGTATCGATGGCCCTACAAAAGTTATTTTTCCACATCTTTTGATATGTCAACTAAGTATTTGACGCATCTATAAAATCTCTAAGAAACAATACCCGTGATTGGTAATTTTCTAACCCCCTTGAAGGCGTCGTTGATGCATTCAACAATGATTGTGGTTGTGCGCTCATATCTCTTCTCTTCGTCAAATGTCAACGACCATTTCTGCTTTGGGATGCACATCATGTGTTTATAGACATCCTTATTTATTCCTCTTATTTCTTCCAGAAAACATGTTATCTTGGTCTGTATACTATAAAGGCATGTAAGAAACATTTAAAAAAGTTTCAATTGATATAAAATAAGCATAAGTACTGAATGTGCAGAAAATGTAACGGAGCATATGAATATCAAGGCGAGGTGTCTATGATCTTGAGTCAGTCTTGAATTCAAACAAGTGCGTGGTAGCAAGGGTTGTAAAATGTTAACAATTTGGCGACGCATGCAAGATGCGGTTGCCAGCTACCCATGCCAGAAATTCAACTTGTTGAAAATTTACAAAATTTTCAGGACCACGCACTTGTTTGAATCCAAGGGTGACTCAAGATCATATACACCTCGACTCGACATTCATATGCTCTGTTATTATTGGTATGATCAGAGTTAATCAGAATGTTCGTAACGAGTTAATATAAAAATGCATGGAATATAGATATAAAATCTCATACAAGAATGTGTGGCTTGCAAAGTAAAAAGTTGTTGAGAAGGTGTATGGCGATTGGGAAACATCATTTCAGGTGTTGCCTTGTTGGATCACGCAAATGGTTCAAATTTGAAACAGTGGAGCATGTGTTGAACAATCGCGTCTCTACAGACAAAATCCAATTTCGCAGGATATTTTGGGCATTCTTTTCATGCATCGCAGCATTCTCTCACTGCAAACAATTCATACAAGTGGACGCCCTTTTCTATATGGAAAGTATAATGGAGTTCTCTTTATTGCTGCCACTCAGGACGAAAATAGATGTCTCGTGCCACTAACATTTGCAATAATAGAGAAGGAGAATCAGGACTCATGGAGTTCATTTCTGTCTTTTCTGCATGTTCATGTCACTGATAGGCATGGGATATGCCTTATTTCATATCGTCAACGCACTATCAAAGAAGCAGTGAATATCGAGGATGTCGGTTGGCTACCCCCCATGCCTAGAATCATTAATGCGTGAGAATATTGCCAGCAATGTACGGACAAAATTTCACGATGACAACGTGAAAAAAGCAATCATCAAATTAGGTATTGGATTACATTTTTTGCACATTCGGTACTTACGCTTATTTTATATCAATTGGAACTTTTTTATATGTTTCTTACATGTCTTTACAGCTTACGAACCCAGACAAAAGGTTTTCCTTCAAAGACCGGAAGAAATAAGAGGAATAAATGAGGATGTCTACAAGTACATGATGCGCAAAGCAGAAATGACCGTGGGCATTTCATGAAGGGAAAAGATATGGGCACATGACTACAAACATTGTTGAATGCATCAAAAGTGTCTTCAAGGGAGTTAGAAAATTACCAATCAAGGGGATTATTTCTCAGACATTTTATAGATGCGTCAAATACTATGTTGACAGATCAGAAGATGTGGAGAAAGAACTATTGCAGGTCCATCGATACTCAAAAAGTTTTAGAAAGGAGCTCAAGGTTAATCAAACTCGTGCCACATCATACCAGGTGCGCCATTTTCACAAGACAGGAAGTCGGGTTGAAGTTGAAGAGGGTCACGATCCACTAACCAGTGTTTCTGGTGGAATGATGACCGTTCTGCTTGAGAACCGCACCTCTAAATGTGGTTACTTCCAAGCATACAAGATGCCTTGCTCACATGTACATGCACCATGTGCTCATCTTCACCTCTCATGGAAGAGTTATGTCAATTCAGAGTATAGACTCGACACGTTGCAGAATTGCTACAGTGCAAAGTGGAGCCCAAGATGTATCAATATTAAATGTCCCTCTACATCTTTCAATTGATATTCTGAATTCATCATGGTTGTGTGGCAAAGGTCATCCGAAATCTACACGCATGAGAAACGAAATGGATTGGCCTCAAGAGAAAAAGGATGAGAATACGATGTGACGGGTGTAAGGGAGGGTGTAAGGAAGAGGGGCATAATCGTAGACAGCGTCCTCAGAACGATAGCATGGAGAGTTCATCATCAAGCCCTGATTGATTTTTTTTTACTATGAGGTGATTATTGTAATTGTTTTACTTTCCATGTATAAAGGTCTCTCAGATGAAGAATTTCGTTATCTTAATTTTCATTTCACTCAACATATATATTATTTAAAAAAATTATATGTTTACCATTTCTTTATTCATTTACATAGAAGGCATCCGCACACCTACATCCAGGCCCCGAGGATCCATTTCTTCTTACCGCACAGAGTGAGCACATATCACAGCATTTATGAGATCGTGGTGAAGAGCGGATACTGAAAGTTCGCATAGCCCATCACTTTCACCACGAGAGCCCACCAGAGCCTATCATCCCTTATTTGCATCAGTTCGGGTTCTATGGGTTGAACATGTTTGGATATATACCCATTGATGGTTTACTTATTTCTGCTTTGGTTGAGCGATTGAGACCAGAGACGCATACATTTCATATGTCTCAGGGGGAGACGATGATTACATTACAAGATGTCATTATATTATTGGGTCTTCCAAACGATGGGGATGTTGTTACAGGTCCAATGATATACAATTGGGATTACATTTTACACAGATATTTAGACTTACCGTTACCAAACACGTCAGGGCCCTTAGAGGTGGTAGGTTATGGATGCCCTGGCTGAACACCCATTTCGACCTCGTTGATCCAGATGCGGATGAGGTGACATTGCAGAGATATGCACAAGCGTACATTTTTGCAATTGATTGGAGGTACTTTATTTCAATATCACTCTGGATCATATGTTCATCCAATGCACCTACCTCTGCTTGGAGATTTTGAGCGTGTTGGGCGGTATAGTTGGGGTTCGGCATGTCTTACACATCTGTATAGAGAGTTGTGCAGGGCATCACGTGCGGAGGCGAACGAGATAAGGAATGGTTGTTTGTTATTACAGGTGTGGGCATGGATACGATTCCCTACACTTGCACCTCGGTTTGTCTTCGATTTACCATTTGACGCATTGCGTATGGGTCATTTTCCTTGCAGGTACTTTAAAAGTTTAATACACACTTTTATTCCAATCTCATATGTTAATTATATAATTTTTGAAATTTTGTCACTTGCAATTCATAGGTGGAGCCACTCGAAGACATATTTATATAGTCTTGAGCATTCCATTTCATATTATCGTCTGTTGTTTGATCGTCTTGCCATTGACGAGGTATGCACGAATCACTGTTGATATAATTGTGTGTTCTTTATTTAAAGAATAATCAATTATATTTCTCTTTGTGTAGGTTTATTGGACGTCGTATACAAATGGGCTTATGGGACATCTTCCATATTATTGTACAACAGGGTTGCGTCATTCTACTAGTGTGGCGTCACGGATCCATTTTCATATTGTTGAGTGACACCAACCCGATAGGGTCATGAGGCAGTTCAGATAAGGACAGGCCGTTTTGGGGCCACCGAGCCAGGTTGCAGAGGTGCACGGTATTCGACTTACAGGAAAATAGGATCGAGATAGGCATATTATACACGAGTCATACATATCCATGTGGGATTCATGTGAGCAGTATTGTATCACTAGATACGCTGGAGGACGTCTTCATCATGGCCCCCGCACTGAGTACAGGCTCTGGTATATGCGAGTGACCAGATGATTTATCACTCAGATCGGAAGGTCATACTATACCTTGGTAATTTAATTTTATCGCACTTCTTCATTCTTTATTATTAATTTGTTAATCTATTATTTAATATTTTTTTCAAGGTGAGGGGATCAATCGGGTTCGTGATATGATCACTCTCGAGACACGAGATTCATTCGGTTTTGATGAGTTGGGTTCAGTTCTTCATTTGATGACAGGTGCGTTACACGGTGCTGAGAGCATCTCTCTGCAGTCAAAGCGTGCTCCTCATCATCAGCTCATTCCACCAAAGGCCCCGCTCGATCCATTAGACATCGATGAGGACCAACCTTCACGTCGACGTCGTTTGCGTCCTTCGACTTCTCAGACGGCTCCAAATACCACTGCAAAGCCACCGACTGCACCTTTCTCACCATACATGGCATCATTCGAGACATTCCTCACACCCCCTTCTTCGGAGTGGGGCACCACTACACACCCACAGACTGGACCTTCCTTGTCATACATGGCGCAATCCGAGACATTCCCCACACACCCTTCTTCGAAGCAAGGCACCAGTTACAGCATTGAGTTTGATATTGCGACCCGTATGCCATCTGCATCTCATGTAGTGTCACATTCCTCAAATTGGGGCATCGGTTGGGGGCTTTCACTCGGTGGTTTTTCTTGCTGTGATCCAGCTAGCTTCCAATTGCCTGTACAGCACTCAAGTGGATGGGAGACCAATTCTAGTTCTGCAGCTAGACCCACTGCTGAGGAGATCGCACCTGGACCTATAGTTGAGCACACTCCAGAACCTACCGAACGGACTAGTCGATATGGGCGTACTATCGGAGAGTCGAGGCGTAGGGCTAGAGGACACTTACGTACACATAGACATCGATGGTCTATTACTTTTACATTTCATTGACTTCAAAATTTTAATTACGTATAGTAATATATATTATTCAATAATCATTGGTGCTATTTATTATTTAAAAAACAATCTATTGACCGTCATTCTTTAAAAACTCCTTATTTAGTCAGTTCAAGTAGATTGCATGTTGGATTGACACGTCGTCTCCTTGGACACGTCAAAAATAATTGTAAGACAGTTGTCATAAGATTTCACGTCAATTGGAGATCGTTTTCTATGGTTTTAAGCATCAAACGCCGCGTTTTAGTGTTTTAAATCACTGAAAATGCGTTTTCGGTCATCTCGGGCAACGACACCTCGGTTTGACGCTTCGTCGGTTCCTATATTTCAAAAACCAATCTATGGTTGTTGTCCTGTGATTTCACAGCAATTTGAGCTCATTTGGATGGTTTTGACTCTGTGGCGCGCATTTTTAATGATCGTTATTTTCTAAAAACTCATTATTTAGTCGGTTCGAGCACATCGCATGTCGGATTGGCACGCTATCTGCTCTTACACGTCAAATATATATGTGTGTGTGCATGTATGTGTGTATATATTAACATTTATTAATAATATATATATAATAATATTAACATAATATATTAACATATTTATACTAATATATATTTACATATATTATAATGAAATATATAATAATATATATAGTATAATGCTAATATTGACATATTATAAAATATTATTAAAACATTTCATTTTTAAATCAAAAATTTCTTATTACAACATTTCATTTTTTATTATTATTTATTAATATGATATTAAAATTTATGACTTTAATATTAATAATATAAATAATAAGAATTATAATTAATGGTATTAATAAGTAGAAAATATTAATTATTTTTATTTTTTTAATTAATTATATTATTATTATTAAGTCATTATTTTAATACTTAATATTTTCTATTTATTATTTTTATGAAATTATTTTTATTTTCAATTATTTTATATGTTTTAAGTGTCATAAATTTCATTTAAAACCTAATTATAATTTATATTTTATAAGCTTTTAGAGTTTTCTACTTCTTTTAAAATCCAAATGTTATATTTTGAAACAACACTATTTTGTATCATCTATGTTACTGTCTATTTTATTATTCTGATGAAAATCTTTTTATTTTAAATTATTTTTTATGTTTTTAGTGTATGTTTTAAATTTCATTTTAACTGTACTTACAGATTATTTTTTATAAGATTTCAAAGTCGCTCACTTGAAACAAAACAAACTTATTATGTTTCAAGTAGGTAACTTTGGAAGCCTATAAAATATAAAGTATAATCAAAATGAAATATAAAACATAGACTAAACATATAAAAATAATTGAAAATAAAAAAAAAATCCATAAATATAATAAATCAAAAATAATTTACATGACACAAACATTATTGATTAAAAACATTACATTTACGCTTCAAAAAATTTATGCGCATAAATTATGGAATAAATAATATCTAAATGAAATTTAAAACAGTGATTACACAAATAAAAATTAATTTAAAATAAAAGGAATGTCAAAAAAATAATAAACAAAAAAATTTAATTTACACAAAAAATGTTATCTGCGTAAAAAATTATATCTACAAATGTTAAGTTTTGAAACAACAATATTTCGTGTCATTGAAATTATTTTTCAATAACTGTTTTTGTAAAATTCTTTTTATTTTCAATTATTTTTTATATGTTCAGTCACTTTTTCAAATTTCATTTATATTTTATTTATGCATTTTAATTTATAGGCTTTCAAAACGCCCATCCTTCTACTAAAATCACTTCAGCTTCCATGGGTACTTTGGGAATTAGATTCCCAAAAACTCTATTTTAGGAAAATGTTTTTAAATTTCCTTTATATGGGCAATTTTTCCGTATCTAAAACGTATTAAGGACATGTTCATAGTCTATGGAGGAGATGAGAAACTAGTTATCAGAGGATATGCAGATGCTGGTTTCCAAACAGATCAAGATGATATGAAATTGCAAATCAGATACATCTTCACTTTAAATGGAGGTGTCGTGAATTGGAAGAGCTCAAAGCAAATTGTGGTCCCATATTCTATAATAGAGTCTGAGTACGTTTTCATTGCGGCTTCTGAGGCACCTAAAGAAACAGTTTGGATACGCAACTTTGTCCAAGAGCTTGATGTTGTACCTAGCAGTAAAGATTCTATCACACTCTATTGTGATAATACTACAGCAGTGGCCCTTGACAAGGAGTTAAGGTTACATCAGCGGACGAAGAATATACTTCAGAAGTGTCATCTAGAGATTTTTTTCAAAAAGAAGAGGTTGCAGTGAGCAGTATTTCCGCGGAAGACAGCGTGATGGATCCCTTGACTAAAGCTTTGACTCGGCAGAAACATGATTATCATATGAGGCCTAGCAGACTGAAAGTCGTAGATAGTTGGCTCTACTCCAAGTGGGAGTTTGCAGAAATTGGTGTTCTATGACCAACTGTTCGTACTTTGATTACATGTATATTCGATGATTTGAATAATAATAAAATATCTTGTTACATATTGTTCATTGTTCTGCATAACTTTAATGTAATAATGTCCTAAGATATCTGACGCATCAATAAGGTCATAAAAGTTTCCCGCTATTATGAGAACCATGAAACGCTATGACGATATTCTTAAATATAGTTCTACGGTCGGATAACATTCTATGATGGGACGCATAAAATGTGACTATCAGGAGCGAGTACTTATAAGCTGATGCGGCTTCTTCTCATGCAGTTCGCACTTAATTATCTCTAAGAAGAGAGATTATGATAACAGACCCGCTAGTAGGAATTCTGCATGTTTTGGTGTCATCGAAAATTTCTATCTGCGAGCGTGTGTAATGGTCCTTAGACTTTAAAATTATCGTTGGTGCATGTCATGACTCGGGCACTTAGATTTACTGGCCAAAACTGTGACGCCATATGTTCACAGGAAATAGGGTATGTTGGGTGCGTCGCAAATGGCATGTTGTTAATGGATAAGTCAGAGGAAGAATTTGTCTCTTCCATCTTTATGAAAGTTGATATTTCGGCCTTTTGATTGTGTTGAATAATAGAGAGAGGTGAACCCAATATCCAAGATGTCTCTCTAAGGGAGGTCTTGAGGTTATTTTATAATGAATAATAAAGACCACAAGTTCGATGTGAGACGCAGACTCCAACACTCCCCCTCAAGCTAAGTTTACCTAGCTTGAACACATAATTAAATAAAACAAACAAAACAAAGCAAACACAAAATACTACAAATACTCCCCCTCAAATTGGACATACCCAGCTTGATTACAAGACGAGACAAAAAAGAAATCATTCGTGATCGCAACCCCCCTCGAGATGAAAATGATGGATGATGGAAGATGTCGCTGAAATAGCCGGATTATATCGGTGGCATGGCAAGTTGTCGAGGCACAGTAAAGGAACCGCGCAGGCGGGGCCGATTGACGGGGCACCAGGAAAGTTGCACAAGCGGGGCCGGTCGACGAGGTGCTGGGAAAGCCGCACAGGCGAGGTCGGTCGACAGGACATCGGGGAACTGCCATGACCTTTCAGCACGACATATATATTCTAAAGATATTATCACATACAAATATCATACAGAAGAACAATCATGATGTGATAATGAAACTTCTTTAATAAGAAAAACATGTAATCAAGTACTAAACAGATTGGTTCTAGGGCACCAACTCCATGTTTTATAGGCAGTCTTAGGCCACACAAATACTTATATATGTGGGGATATTCCATTTGTTCAAGAAGTAGGTGGTGGCTCACAGTTTTTTGATTCATAGTACATCGCAATGGCCCTACCCGGAACTGTTTTGAACCGCAAAAAGAGTGGGCTAGTTGTTGATGTTATTGGAGCCGGCACCAATGAAACTTCAGTCTTGCGAGGGGCGGCTAAAGAAAGGAAAGGTTGCACTGTTTCTGCCTTGACTAAGGCTGCAGAATCCTGAAAATTCATATTTGGACTAAAGGTTCCTCCCATATTTTGTGAGGGTGTATACATAAACAAAGTTGAATCAAAGGTTTTAGCTATTTGAGATGTCAGAGGGGAGTTATACTGGAAACGTTGCCCACCTACAGTGGCTAGCCAAGTTTTCCCAAGTGTGTTGCTGACTTTGGGGGGGGGGGTGCTGGTCCAGTGTAAAAGGCACCAAGCCCTGTTGGAGGTCCACCTTGACAACAAAGTGGTTTTTCAGCGCAGGAGGAATTGTTAGGAATGTGAAGGGGTTGTCCGTGTTAGTATGGGCAAGGGGCGATATTGTCTTTCCCATTACTTTTGTTAGTTGTGTTGGCAAAACAGGTATGAAGTAGATAGTAATTGGTTGGGGGTTATTAAATAGGGGGTTAGCAGATGAAAGGGAGTACATATCATTTTGGGAATTATCGGTTGGTTGTTGGGAGGATCAAGCCTTTAGGAGGACTCGGCCTAGCTTCACTAAATATCATTAAGCCAGCAGCTAACAATGGATGCACAGCAGAATATAGGAAGAAGAAAGACCCAACAAACAATAACTCTGTATTAAGTTATTGCGCAAAACCAAAAGAGGAATTGCATGGGAAGAAGAAATAAGAAGAAATGAGGGAAGAAAAAGAAAAAGAAACTCCCAGAGAAAGACCACTTCTCCTGAAGTCAGGTCAAGTCCTCCGAAGGGCTCGATCCTCCCAGCATCCAACTGACAATTCCCAAAATGATATGTACCCCCTTTTCATCTGTTAGCCCCTATTTAATCACCTCCAACCAATTACTAACTACTCCCTACCTGCCCTTCTAGCACAACTAACAAAAATTTAGGGAAAGACAATATCGTCCCTTGCCTATACTAACACAAACACCCCCACCCCCCACCCCCCCACACACACACGGTCCTAACAATTTTCGCCATGCTGAAAAACCACCTTGTCCCCAAAACGAACCTCCAACAGGGTTTGGCGTTATTTACACTGAAACAGCATCCCCCTCCCCCCTTTGAAGTAAGGGGCATGCTTGGGCAAACTTGGGCAGCCAATGTAGGTGGGTAGCGTTTCCAGTATAATTCCCCTCAAACATCTCAAACAGCTAAAACCTTTAATCCAGCTTCGCGTATGTATACAACCTCACAAAATACGGGCGGAAACTTTAGCCCGAATCTAAATTTCTAGGATTTTGCAACCTCAATGAAGGCAGAAATAGTGCAACCTTCCCTTTCTTTAGCGACTCATCACAAGGTTGAAGCTTCATTGGTGTCAGCTCCAATAACAAAAGCAACTAGCCCACTCTTTCTCTGGTTTGAAACAGTTCCGGGTAGGGTTACTGCTATGTACCAAGAATCGAAAAACTGTGATTCGCCGCCTACTTCTTGATCAAATGGAATATCCCCACATATATAGGCATTTGTGTGGCCTCAGACTCCAACCGTGGGTAACCAGAAAACAATGGCTCCAATGTTCGCTCAGTCGCACCACTAGCTTGGCTCCCACCACACGCCTCGTTGCGAACTTCACCTTCCCTAATAAGCGCCTTGCAGAAAATCTTCAGCCTTGTTTTCTAAAGTTTTTGTTGCACCATTGTTAGGTCTCATCAATTTGCAACCAAAAATCGGTTTGAGAGGCCAATACATATGCTCGTCAATAGGAAAAACCAATGACACACAAAACATGCAGAGTTCCTATTGACGGGTCAGTCCTCATGATCTCCTCTACTCGAGATCATTAGGTGCGAACTTAATAAGGAGAGGTTTCAATGCTTACGAGCCTCAAACACCTGATAGTCATACATCATCTATGTCTAGTCCATATAATCTATTTAAACCATAGGACATGTGTTTAAAATTATTGTCATAGTATCTTGAGGTTCTCGTTATAGTCGAGAACTACTATAACATTTTGATACGATAAATAATTTAAAGACATTATTATGTTTAGCAGTGGACGCAAAAGTATAAACACTATTATGGTAAGTATATATCATGCATAACTTGTTGTATAATGATGTGGTATTTGAAAAATACTGGTCAGGTTAGGCCGAGGGCACCCAACTTCATGACAACATCAAGGGCACAGGTGATCTTGGTGTTAAGTTCACAAGGAGCAATGAGTTCAAGTTGGTTTGTTTTTCTGACGGCAACTAGGGAGGTTCTTTTGATGATATGAGGAGCACTTCGGGCTACTGTCTTACTCATTGCTCTGGAGTTTTCCCATGGAGTTCGAAGAAGCAAGAAACTGTAGCACAATCCACTGTCGAAGCAAAGTTTATTGCTGCCATAACTGATGTTAATCAAGCTTTATGGCTAAGAAAAATTTTAGTTGGTCTTGATCTGAAGCAGAAGAAAAGCACAGAGATTCTCGTTGACAACCAAACTGCTATTGTTATCTCTCGTAAACCCGTGTTTCATGGGAAGACTAAGCATTTTAACATCAAGCTATTCTTCCTAAGTACAAAAACATGGAGATGTGATTCTTGTCTGCTGCAAAACAGAATATCAAATTGCAGGCATTTTAACGAAACCATTGTCTGCTTGCAAGTCTGAATCTCTAAGGTCAAGACTTGGTGTTTGCAGATCCTAAAGCAAGGAGGAGTGTTCGGAAAATGCTTTAGGACTGAAACATGTCCAGAAAAAGTCAGTTCCTGTTTTTTAGGGATTAATTATTTGGTTTGTAATCATGGAATAGTTATTGTGTTAGTGGTTAGTTGTTTTTCAAGCTTTAAATATTGTAATGCTTTGATCATTCAGTGATGCAGTACTCCTTTCTTCGCCTCAATAATTCTGTCATTGTCAACAACAGCTAGAAACATAGAATATCTAGGTTGTGATTAAATAACCGAGATCGTGAAGTTGAAGCAAGGAAAAGGGAATGGTTTCACCTTGAAAAAACATATTTCCTTTCTAGTAGCATTGGTTTTTATGTGACGTAGCTTGTTCAACTTGCATTAAAATGCCAATGAAGTCGACATAGACTACCTGACAATCGGTTTCTTTGATAAGTGTGTCCAGGTAAATCCTTGAAAGTTCCCAGAGCTCCAGCTGGGAACCTTCGTCATCAAGAGATTGTAACTTTGGGATTAAAAGCTCAACCTATTACATGAAAATGAACACCGTCTTAGAATCGTCTGTCTGATTCAGCGCACTTAAAAGCCAGCAAGCATGAAACGTGAGATTGAAAGGATAGTAAAAAACATGTTTGTGCATGAGACGTACTATAGCTCTCATTCCTCCGGATAACAGAAAAGAGGCGCTTGCTTCACCTGATTGCCTAACCGCGCCCTCCAGGTCTGGTGGCAGGCAACTGCATGATCAAATAAACTTCACCAAACTCAACAGACAGCAAGGAAGTGTAAAACGCGGAATTGCCAACCCTAAAAGGACAAAGGAGAGAAAAGCCGGAACTCCGATCTAAGGGGAGTGAACTCAACCAGAAGGGAGAAGCGAATTCTACCCAATTTTCTTCGCAGGCCAGATAAATCAATGAGGATAAAAGACACCACGAAACCTGTCATCGTCCTCCTTTACTTGAATCGCTGGTTCGAGTTGCTGTTGAGGCCCCGGAGAGGACGGCGTAAAGCCTTCAAGACTATCCTGAGAAGATTCGCCCTGAAACTTCTCGAACTTGGACCATGTTTTGACGTCCGAGAGAGAGCTGCAAGGTGAAACGATACAGCACCCACCACCTAGAATGGAGGGTGGAGAACACGAGGAGAAGTTGATTTGGGATGTCGGTTTGGCGGCAGGTGCAAAGTTGCAGTGGAAAAGGCCGCTGGGGTGCGACGAAGCCATGTAGATGCAAGCTTTCCATTCTCTCTTTTGTCATGAGACGTCAGGAATTTTCTACCCACATTAAAAGATTAGAAAAGTTTCATACAGTTTGGTTAGTAGTGCATGTAAAAATGAGGGATTTTGTACTGTGGTTGAGAGGAATTTTCCATTCTCTCTTTTGATTCACATGTGATCATTCATCTCCAAACAATGACAATGAAATGTCGGATTCTAGTGATGTTAATTGATCGTCTTGCATTGTTTGTCTTTATCGCTTCACATTCTTTGAGTTTGAAATATTTTCTCTTGTTTTTATGAATCTCAAAAAGAAAGAGCGTGAAGAAAGAGCGTGAAAGAGATCTTGAGAGGAAATTGTTGTGCACAACAATTAACCTCTTATGAAATGACATAACACTATATTTATAGGCAGAGAGATGTAGTTTAATATCTAATTAGTTGCACAAATGCCCTTAATAATATATATAAATCACAAAGAACCTCATGTCATGTAATATAATAATATCTTTATTTTATTTCATGGTGTGAGCTAACTCGCGTAATGGTAAATATTATTTTACGATTTGATAAATAAACATTTCTCATCGGACAAAATCTAGTATGCTTGTCTTCCTCGACATTTGTTGAACTTTTGAATAAATCTTTAAATAAATATTATTCAATAAATAAATAAATAAACATTATATTCACAAATTGACGAATAAATATTTATTCAATATTCACGTACCATGAATTATTTATTCAATAAATAATTAATTATTCATCACCATGTGAATAACAATCGATAAATAAATATTATATATTCATGTAATTAAATAATTGCATTGTGAATATTATATTTGTGATTGATTTATAAAACCGGAATAAATACCATTCTTTGGTCTAGAGAATGATATTTTTTTCAATTGTTAAATATAAATAATATTTAATCGATATCAAATGAAGCACTTTGTGTGCGCTTCTCTAGGCCTCTTCCTTGGTTGTATTAGGTGAGTTTGTCTAAAATCCAAAGTTGTTATCTATCAACGGGTCAAAACGCCCACAAACGAATAAGATATGTCGCAATGAAAACAACTACGTATGAATGCTCGCTATATAATATAATCTTTTTGTCGTGATATCTCATCAAATGGGTTGCACACCCGTGTCATTAACCTATGTGTTTTATACATATTTCTTTGAGCATCTGAAATGAACTCCACATACACTATGGCCATGTATGTAAAGCCCCCGACCGCACTCCCGAGTTTGGTGCTAAAAACACACTTTTCAAACATTGGCTTTGATACAAAGTGGGGTGAACCAAGCTAACCATATCTTAATTTCACATAATTTCCACAAGTTAAATAATATATCTCATAAACAATCACATAATCCCAAGAACAAAAGGTTTGATGTCTTTGAAGATCAACTATATAAACAACTCATTTCATGATACTTGTGATCGATACTCCATAATAAAACCACACTATAATCCATTCTAGACGCCCCACAAGTTATACTTATCTCTATAACCTCAAAAATCGAAACATAAGAAAGGAGTGAACTCAAATGTTTTGTAAGGAAAAACTCATCAACATGTCATCAAGGGTTGGATCATAAGCACGATGTAAAACATGAGCAGGGGATAAATATCTTATTAAAAAGAACATGAAACAATGGGAGTTGTCAATAAACCACGATAACAAGAAATGAAATCTCAAAAGAGACGATGCATTCCATGGCATAAGAGCATGGAAACATGAGATAATAAACATGATCCATGGAGCATGATCATAGGCATAAAGATGTGGCATGTCATGGAAATGAAGCATAACATTAAACCATGACACTAATAGAGACGTAGAAATCAAAAAATAGTAGAGCAGGGATCACTATCTATTTCCTATAACATAGTGGATCAGAAATCATTACCTGATTTTCATACTAGAGTAGACATCACTACCTAATTCCTATAAACATAGTGGAGCAAACATAACTACCTGATTCCCATAAATATTTTGAGTCGAAAGTTATACTTTCAACACTTTCTAATTTTGTTTTGAAAATCACAACACATTTTCTTAAATGTCGTGTTTTCCTAACATTATACTTTCCAAGTTTTTAGAATGTTTTTGTAAAAAACATATATTTTTACCAGACATAGAAATCACTATTAATCAGACAAATCTTTTACTGGGGATGCACGACTGAAGCTGGTGGGCTGGGGATTTAAAATTTTAATCATCAGAGTGATGGAACTTATCATCTCCGACGATATAATCCCCGGTATAATGTGAGGATCTTGCATGGAATATTCAAAGCACAAAAACATTAACCGAAAACACTGCTTTTGATCTAAAGTCGCACTCTACATCTTCTTGTTGCTGGCAATCACTGCCTGAAAGATCCAAAGATGAATCCCTCTAGATCATCCACACACACTTCAAAAATCCTTAAGAGCATCAAACATCAAATTATGGGTGTTAGCGCGATGATTTAATGACACCTTCGACGTCCCGACGATCACCGCATCGATGTTCCTTCGATGCAATGAGATGAGCTCGATCTGGTCACTCGGATCGAGAGCTTCTCTCTCTATAAAGCAAGAGAGGAGAGAGAGGATCTGAAGAACTTGCAATGAATATTCTTCATGTGAGAGCCTCTCTCCTCCTATATGTTGGTCTCCTCTAGTTTTAATGCTCACAAATCATGCTTAATTAAGTTCAATTAAGTTAAGTTATGTTTACTCATGTTCACTTATCATCTTAATCTATTTTGTTAGTATTTCACATCATAAAATAGGTTGTCAATATTTGACTAAGTATGAGTCACCATTAAGGTGGAATCACTATTGGACATCCTACTGATGACATAAATTCGGCTAATTATGAGCTACCATTGACATGGACTTATTGATAAGATGTCTCACCATCACCTGTCT
The DNA here is from genome assembly GCA_963277665.1 of Viscum album. Taxonomy (NCBI): domain Eukaryota; kingdom Viridiplantae; phylum Streptophyta; class Magnoliopsida; order Santalales; family Viscaceae; genus Viscum; species Viscum album. The sequence goes on from OY728166.1 coordinate 1,210,736,986, forward strand.
CATTGTAAGCACATATGTTGATTTCTGACAAAGGATGAGACACTGTCACTCAAGCTACCAATGCACTGAGTTACCATTGTAAAACCTACCGATACCTCAACTCAGAATTTTTGAAAAGGACGAGACATTGTCGCATTGAGCTACCAATAGTTGAGTCATTGTTACATCAACCTACCGACATAATGACTTACTGATGACATCGTAATTTTCGCGAAGTATGAGTTATCATTATGAGCTATCAATAGCACGAGTCGCCCTCAAGAGGACCTACCGTCAGAACGACCTATCGATCTTGAGTCACCAATACTTGTCTCACCGTTACTGATTACAGAATGCATTAAGTCTGAGTCATTGTTCACGACCTACCGTTGTTGAGACACCTTAAGACCAAGTCACCGATCTGAGACACCGTCGACATTTACTTTGTCATTTAAATTCAAATTTATTTCTAATGGTCATATTTGTGAAACTTAGTGTTATTATTTATTTTAATAACTTTTTCTGTATTTTGTAGGCAACATTAATATCGATGTCAGAGACCGGTACAGGGTACGAGGTACCAAAGAACATGCTTCTCGCCGGATGTAGTGTATAAAGGGAATATCCGATCAAAAAGCTAAAAAGTGGAATTGAGCTGCTTGTGTGCCTGGAAAAAACTTGCGAACTACAAACTGTAGAAACACGAAGATACTACTGAGAGCTTAAATCAAAGAATATCTTGCATCAACAAACAAAAGGGAGGGGAAACACTACTCAATCAAACTACTAACTCACTGGAAATAAGAGACATAATCTCTCACGATGCTCTATTTTGATATCTATTTCTGAAAATCGACTCAAGCTACATTTCAACATAACTTCTAGGAGTCGCAAGTTGCATTGAAAATCACACAGAGCCTTCTAAATCTTATCTCATTATTTATGCTCAAATTGTGTACCGTTTTTACTTTACGAGCAGTGTGTATCTCTGTTTTATAAATACACATTGAATCCTGTGAAAACTAGAAGATACACTAATATCTTCACAAACCATCATTTTATACTTACACTCTTATAGATAACAGCGGAAGAGGTCCTTGTGTGGCCTGGTTGTTTCGGCACTCCCACGAAAACTGTGGAAGAGGTCTTGTTGACCTAGACAGTGTGCATACTATTATTTACCCCAATAGAGGGTGTGGCTAAAAGTTTATTTATGCAAACTTCTTGGTGGAAGGTGATCACAAAGTGGAGAGGATTAAGTCTCTACTTGAGACTGAACCTCTTGTTTTAAATCCGTTGTGCCTTTCAAAGTTTGATTTTCACTACTTTATCTATTTTCATAAGAAAACATTTCTTTCACTTTGATAGTTAATATTAAATAGTGTTTATATTAGAATTTGATTTATTAGATTGATTTAAAAAGTTAAAATAATAATCCTTATTACTTTAATTGATAACTAATCACTCTTTGAGAAATTTTTTAAACAACCAAATCTTTTATAAATCTGCTACTTTGGTTAGTTGGGCCGATTTGTATTTTGAAATTTGGGAAATTTTTAATAAGTGTTTTATAAAGAAATTTTTATAGGTACTCAATTCACCCCCCTCTTGAGTGTCATACTCCGACCAACATTTGGTATCAGATGATTTCTTACTTTCTAAGTTTCAAAGTTTTCAAAGTTTTTAAATATTTTTAACTATGATTTTAGTTGTATTTTTCGAGATCTCAAAATTTTTGTCAGTTAAAAATTTACAGTTCTTTAAAACCTATTTTTGTTCTTTAACATAGATAGTAAATAGGAAGGTGTTGCTACTAAAAAACCTACATATTTTAATGGCACAAACTATGTTTAGTTGAAAATAAAAATAAAAATTCATTTAGAAAGTATTGGTTTTGAAATCTAGTCTGCTATTGTAGATGAATATAAGATTCCTGCTACTGCTAGAAATACTTGGGATGACCCAACTAAGTCCGCCTATAATAATAATTGAAAATGTCGTATGTTGTGCTCTAGGCAATGAAGAATTTAATAGGATTTATGCATGTAAAAGAACCTTCGAAATTTGAGACACTTTAGCTGTTTCACTTGAAGGAACCGCTAATGTTAAGGAAATGAGGCTTAACACATATACTATTAAATATGATAATTTCAAAATGAAGCCTGATGAACCTATCTCTGACATGTATCTCAGGTTCAATGAGATTGTAAATATAATGATCTCACCGGGAAAGACAATCACTGCAAAAGAACAGATCATGGGGATCTTAATATGTCTTCCAGAAAGACGGAGAGGGACCTCAATATCAATTAGAGAATCTTGTGACATCAATGCACTACCTGTAAAGGATCTGATTGAAAAACTGATGATGTATGAGGAAGAGTTTAAAGTTAACATATAAGAAGATGATGAACCTAAAAGAAAGTCAGTGGCTTTCAAAACCACTACATCCAAACAAAAAGATAAAATTCAAGTTCCCACTCAAAGTTCCAATAATGAAGATTCACCGACTGATAGTAGTGAGGAAATGACTCAATTATCCATGATATTTAAGAAATTTTACAGAAAGAAGAAGTTCTTTAAAAAGGCTAGCTACATAGGGAAGTATGAAAACAAAGGTAACTGGAAAAAGGATTGGAAAAGAAATGATAATACCAACGAGAAAGTATGTTATGAATGAAAAAAATAGGACATGTGAAGGCTAACTATCCCAAACTAAAGTACAATAAGAAGTATGAGGACAAGGATAGAAAGTACAAGAAGAATATGAAGGCGACCTAGAGTGCTTCTGAGGACAACTCCAGTGAATCTGAATCATCTCATGATGAAAAGGATGAAAAATCCAACATGTGTTTTATAACAAACACATTTGAGGTAACCTTAGAATCTTTTATATAGAACTCTTAGTATTATGGAGAAGAATATGAATCTGAAAATTATGAAAATATGACTAATGAAGAAATATTTGAATATTGAAAAATTCTTGAGGATAATTACAATGAACTAGAGGATAAATATAATTATCTTAATAAAAAACATGCTCTTTCTGCTACTGTTAAATCTGAACTCACTATAGAAAAGGAAAAGAATGCTCAAATGTTCAATGAAAATACTGAACTAAAACTTTCTAATGAGAAATTAAAGAAGGATCTTGAGAAATTTACAAATGGTAAAGATAACTCAACTCAAATGATTAGAAAATGGGTTGATTCTAAATATACTATTGACATTGGTTATCAACCTGGGAAAATAAATTTTTTTAAAACCAATTTTGTATTTAAATCTGGAAAATCTAGTTTTATGTCCAAATCTGGGAATTTTTCCACAAGTTCCATTACTGGAACATCTTTTACTGCTTCTAGTTCTTTTGAACCTAATAGATTTTATTTTTCTAAAACTTTAAAAACTACTTATAGGGAACCCATAAAGAAAATGTGGGTTCCTAAATCTTTAATTACTAATATTACTAGACCCAAGAAGATCTGGGTACCAAAGTATTTTTTTGCTTAAATTGTTTTTGTAGGAAAGCTATTTGAAGAGTTCCTATAAGAGTTTATGGTACTAGGAAAGTGGATGTTCAAGGCACATTAAAGGGGACTACTCTGGCTTCAAGAACCCCATAAAGGTTGATGGTGTACATGTCACATTTGGTGATAATGAAAAAGGGAAAATTATTGGCCTTGGCCAAATTGGTAACACTAACTCAGTTTTAATTTCTAAAGTTCTTTATGTTGATGGTCTAAAGTACAATATGATTATCATTTCATAGTTATGTGGTGATGGATTTCATGTTAAATTTGAAAATGATGCTTGTAATGTTTTCAAATATGGCAATGATTTATTATTTACTGCTTTTAGAAATGAAAATGTCTATGCTGTAAATCTGGATTCTTTCATCTCACAGAATGTTTCCTACTTAAGTGCCTTTCATAAAGAGTCTTGGATCTGACATAGAAGACTAGGCCACTATAACATTCACTATCTTAGAAAGCTTCCTAGAAAAGAATTAATCAAGGATCTACCTAAACCAGAGTTTCCAAATGATAAAGTTTGTAATCCATGTCAAAAAAGAAAACAACATAAAATATCTTTCAAACCAAAGAAATAAGTTTCAACATCTCAAACTCTTGAGTTGGTTCACATGGATTTGTTTGAAACTTTTAGAGTTTCAAGTTTAAATGGGAAGCACTATGTCTATGTTCTAGTAGATGACTTTTCTAGGTATACTTGGACTTTATTTTTAGCTCACAAAAGTGAGACCTACTCTTATTTCACCAAGTATGTTAGGTCAGTAGAAAACTTAAGTGGACTTAAGTTCAAAATGTTAAAAATTGACAATGGATGTGAGTTTGAAAATCAAGAATTTGAATATTTTTGCTCACAAAATAGCTATAGTTACAACTTCTCTACTCCTAGGACACCCCAACAGAATGGAGTTGTAGAAAGGAGAAATAGAACCTTACAAGAGATATCCTAAACTATGATTAATGAATATGATTTACCTATTTAATTTTGGGAAGAATCTATGAATAAAAATTTCTATATAATCAATAAAGTTTTAATTAGACCTATCCTAAAGAAAACCCCCTATGAGCTGTGGAATAATAGGAAACCTAAGGTTAATTACTTCAAAGTTTTTGGTTACAAAGTCTTTATATTTAATACAAAATATAATCTTAACAAATTTTCCTCGAAGAGTGATGAATGGATTTTCCTAGGTTATTCAATCTCTATTAAAGCATATAGAGTCTTTAATAAGATAACCAAATGTGTGGAATAATCTGTGCGTGTTAAGTTTAATGAAACATATCCACATGAGTCCAAAACCTCCCTAAAAAATCTTGAAGATAATCTGTCCAGTCTAGGCATAAATCTTAAACCTTTTGATTCTGTTGTTAAGCAAGCAACGAAACCCAGTTTTGGAAACTCTCCATATTCTGACCAAAATGAACCTGAACCTATAGATAAATCCAAAGTGACCAACCCTTCTTTTTCTAAGTCTGTTAGAACCCTTAAAAACCATCCTTTAGATGTTGTAGTTGGAGACTTAGACAAAGGAACACGGGCTAGAGTTTCTCTAAGAAACCAGGTTGAACATCAAGTCTTTTTATCATAGCTTGAACCTAAAAACATCAATGATGCAATCAATGATAAATTATGGATGATATCTATGTAGGAAGAATTAAACTAGTTTGAAATAAACAAAGTATGGAAACTTATTGATAGACCTAAAGACACCTTGATAATAGGCACTAAGTGGGTGTTTAGAAACAAAGTGCATGAAGTTGGCACTATAGTAAGAAATAAAGCAAAAATATTTGTACAAGGTTATAGTTAAGAGGAAGGAATAAAATATGAAGAAACCTTTTCACTAGTATCCAAACTTGAAGCCATTAGAATACTACTACCCTATACAACACATATTGATTTCAAACTTTATAAAATGGATTTCAAAAGTGAATTCCTGAATGGTTATATATTTGATGATGTTTTTGTTGAACAACCCCCTAGTTTTACAAATCCTCATTTTCCAAATCATGTTTTTAAATTAACAAAAACTTTGTATGGTTTAAAATAGGCTCCAAGATCTTGGTATGATAGACTCATCACTCTTCTTATTTCTAAAGGTTTTACAAAAGGTATAGATGATCCTAATATTTTCATAAAAATAATTTCTAAAGATGTTTTATTTGTTCAAATATATGTTGATGATATTATTTTTTGTCATCCAAAAAATTATTTATGTGTTTATTTTTCAAAAATAATGCAAAATGAGTTTTAAATGAGTTGAATGGGTGAAATCAAATTATTTCTTGGATTTCAAAATTTTCAAAATAAGGAAGGTATTATTTTAAATCAAATTAAATATACTAAATATCTTTTAAAATGTTTTAATTTTGATAGTACTAAAAGTAGTGATACTCCTATGAGTACCACTTGTAAAATTGACCTTGATGAAGATGGAAAATTAGTGGATCAAACCAATTATAGAGGTATGATTGGAAGTCTTCTCTACTTAACTGCTATCCAACCTGATATTATGTTTAGTGTGTGTATGTGTGCTTGTTTTCAAGAAAATCCTAAAGATTCATATCTACTTACTATTAAAATAATTTTTAAATACCTCAAACATACAACTAACTTAAGACTATTCTATCCTAGAGGAAAACCATTTGACTTAGTTATTATGAAGATGAATTTGGTGGTTACAAGTTAGAGAGAAAAAGCACCTTTAGAACATGTTACTTTTTGGGAAAGTCTCTAGTTTCATGGTGTAGTAAGAAAAAAAAATTGTTGCATTATCTACTTCCGAAGCTGAATACATAGATGCTGGAAGTTGTTGTGCTCAAATTTTGTGGATGAAACACACATTAGTAGAATATGGATATCAATTTAGGCATGTCCCTATAAACTGTGACAACACAAGTGCTATTAATAATTCTAAGAATCCAGTTTATCATTCAATGACAAAGCATATTGATGTAAGACATCACTTTTTTGAGATATCATTATCAAAAAGGTGATATAACTCTTGATTTTATTGGAACTGAACATCAGCTTGCTGATATTTTTACTAAGCCTTTAAATTCTGAGAGAATGAGCTATATCAGACATGAGTTGGGGATAATCAATTTTGAGTGACTGACTGGGTGATGACTCACCGTTGATGTCTCACTGTTGATGACTCACCATTGATGACTCGTCATAGATGACTCGTCATAGATGAATCACTGTTGATGACTCACCATTGATGACTCACCGTTGATGACTCATCGTTGATGAATCACCATTGATGACTCACTGATGATAATCCACAATTAGAACTCACCATTTCGACTTACTGTTCTTTACTTCGTTATTTTTCTAGATCGAACTTAAATTCTTTTTTTTAATTATTTCTATTTATTTTATACCGCATTTGCTATTTAAGTTTTTGAAATCCCTAAATGATAAATATTGAATCAATCTGAATCATATTCTCACTCACTCTCCCAAAACCAAAACTTTATCTCTTGAACCTCTATTGCCTTCCTCCTCAAACCAAACTTTTTGAATCCTTCGCAATGGCTTGAGTGAAGCTTCCATCTGAGAAGTATCCAGATGAGCCTCATCCTTCGAAGAAGCAAAAGGGTGAATCAAGTGCTCCTAAACCCGAACTTGATAACCCAAATATTTCCAATAGAATAGTCATACCTGAGAAGAATGTACATGAAAAATGGTTTTTATTAGGTAATTATCTCATTTTGAGAGTGTTAGAAGAACAAGGTTGGTTAGAGTGGTTCTCCAAAAACACCCAGACTCTCTATCCAAAACTAGTGCATGAATTATATATATGTCGGTTTTATTCTTAAAGGAACTTAGGAGTTATGGATCAAGTCTAAAATATGTGGAAATAAGATTGCATTATCTTATAAGTAGTGTTATTAATGCTTGAAGGTACCTCATGATGATATTTTTAATGATTACCAAGGTAGTCCTCCTCCTCCAAGTGATATTTTTAGTTATCAAATATCCCTAACCAACTTGACCAGTGATGGAATTCCAAGAATACCTATAACAATTGAGCTAGATGGTGAATGCAGGTTGTTATTTAAGTTTATTCAGTATCAACTGTGTCCCAGGAAAGGGGACTTTGCTTCCTTGAAATATCAGGATGACTATTTGTTGTATTTGATGAAGGAAGGACACAAGATCAATTTGTATAGATATATCATGGTCCACATGAGTGATATGATTAAACCTCAATCCAAGTAAACCTCCCTATTTTATTCTAATATGATTTATGTGATGCAGAAGGCTAAAGGATTTGTAAATGAAGGATAAAAAATTGTGATTGGTTGTGATGGTTTTTGTATTACCAAAGCCATATGAAAAAGAACAAGGATTAGTTGGAATCCCTAGAAGAAGCAGTGAGTTGTGGATAATGATAAAATTTATGAATATTTTGATCCTATTCAAAATCCCACTAGGATGAAAGATATGGCCAACCCTGGTCTAGGACTATATAAAGTGGAAGAGTACTCGAAAGAGGAAGAACAAGTAGATGAGGTAGAGAACAAAATAGGATCTCCTATTGATGACAAGAGTGATCCGGATATTGAAGGAAGTCCAGAAAGAATCACTTTTGGATCTCCCATCCCTCAAAAAAGGAATTCTACTAAAGAACCTATCCTAAATGATGATTCTGATGAAAGGACAGAGGAATCTGAAGATATTGAGTATGAAAATGGAAGTGGTAGTGAAGAAGATAATGATAATAGTGAAAATAATGAAGAGGAAGAAGAAGAGTATTAATAAGAAGAGTATGAAGAAGAAGAGTTTGAATAAGAATGTGGAACCGATGCAAATGAAGAAGAAAAGAAAAAAGAATAGAGTGATGGAAATGATGGTGAAGCTGGTGGTGAAGCTGATCCTACTATTAGGGATCAATGACCTGTTGAAGAATTTGAAAATCCTTTTGAAAATGCTTTACTAGAGAAGGAAAATGTTTTGGAACCTCAAAAGGATGCAGAACCTACAGATCATGATAAAATTGTTGTAGTGGAAAAGAAACCAATGGTGGAACCTCAAAGGGATCCTAAGTTAGTTTTAGCTGAAGAAGTAGCTCAAGTTTCTCAATTGAAAGAACTAGTTTATGCTATAAAGAAAGCACCTATTGAGAGGGAAGCACCTATTGAGGGGGAGCAATAGTCTCAAAGAGTTAAAGTTTCCACCCTTATTCTTTTTGATGTAACAACACCTGAATGGGAAAAGTACCATGGATATGTCTCTTTAGGCTTAGATTATCATGATTCAGATGATGAAGAATCTGATACTAAGGGGTCTATGGTTGAAGCAATTGGTCATGCTCAGACAGTTCCTATTGAAACAGATCCAACAGTGGATCCTAATCCTACTTATACTCCTTTGGTTGCATCTGTGCTTACAAATTATGTGACCCATCATGACTTTAATATTTTAAAGAGGGTTTTGCTCATCGGTTAGATAAATCCTTCAACCTCAACCTATACCATTTTCCAGTCTTAGTGAAACAGATGATGCTATGATTGCAGAAAGAGTTGTATCTCAAATTCAACCTCAGATTATTTATAAACTTCAAGAAGTAAGAATGGAGAATAAGAGATTAAGTGATGAGATGGATTCTATAATCCCTATTGTTAAAGGATTTTATTTTGAGTATAGAGAGTCATTGGAAGTTGTTATAAAAATTATTGTAGATACAAATTCTAAGGAGGATACCCTTGAGCCTCTAGTGCTTTACTTGGATCTGTTAAGATCAATCCTTTAAGAGGAATTGAAAGGTGCATCTACCTCTACTGCTCCTGCTCATCCTTATAATAGTAATATGATCAGATCAATGATAAGAGAATAACTTTAGACTATGATGGGTAGTTTAGATCAGGAGAGCCTAAGTAAAATTCGACAGAACAATGACCATATATATGATATGGCAAGGTTTTACACAAAATGGCCCACTAATGCTTAAGAAGAGAACACAAAGAAAGTAGTTTTATAATTTAAAAGGTTTTATACCAAACATTAGCTGGATAGTCATTTTAAGTACTTGGTTGAAAATATGAGGATACCTCCTATTACCCAAGAATCCAGGGATCAAGTGAAACAACTCAAGGAGCTTACACCATCACTTTAGATGTTTATGGAAAACAAAGATGATTTTACTAAGTCTATGGAGAACGATGGGTAGATAATCATGGATTTTATAAACCTTTTGAATCCTTACGTGCATCATCAGAGTACTGCTATTGTAGCACCATGGGCTTTCCCTATTTAACTAATGATTGATAATTTTACTTCAGGCCCAATATATTGATCTGCTGATCCTCAATTCAGAGCTGTTGTGACTCTAAATTCTTTTGATCCTCTTCCTACAACCCTTCAACCATTTCTCATGTCTCCAAAACAGGCTCTTAGTCACCTACAACTTGTAATCTACAAGGAAATTCCAGCCCCTTCCCCTTCTACTCAAGGTCTTACACCTACAGTACCCTCTGGAGTTCCCCTTAATAAACTTTTTTACATCATCCCCTTATGTACCTACTATTCCTCCACCTACTACCACGGATAAGGGAAAATCATTAATGGATCTTTCTTCAGAGAAGAGTTGATTATGGGATGATCTTTAATAGGGATCTATTTTTGGATTTTTCCCATCCAATGTAATTTTTTTATCATGAAATGAATTATCTATTTTCCTCTATTTTATGTTATTTATCATTTTTTAGTTGTTCCCTTTTTGATAATCCCAAAATGGGGATAATGCATATAGAATTAAAAGAAAAAGGAGAAATATGAGATGGAATTTACTTTTATTTGATTTTGTTTATCCTATAATTTAACTTCACATGAACTGTATGACATGTTAAATAAAACTTGTTCTTTTATCATTATTAATTTCATTATTTTTGATCATCATAAATGGGGATATTATTGACCTTCTCTAGTTTTAATGCTCACAAATCATGCTTAATTAAATTCAATTAAGTTAAATTATGTTTACTCATGTTTACTTATAATCTTAATCTATTATGTTAGTAATTCACATCATAAGACAGGTTTCCAATATTTGACTAAGTATGAGTCACTATTAAGGTGGACTCATTATTGGACATCCTACTGATGATAGAAATTCAGCTAAGTATGAGCTACCATTGACATGGACTTACCGATAAGATGTCTCACCATCACCTATCTCACCATAAGCACAGATGTTGATTTCTGAAAAAGGATGAGACATCGTCACTCAAGCTACTGATGAACTGAGTTGTCGTTTTCCAACCTACAGATAGATTAACTCATAATTTTCGCAAAGGACGAGACATATTCGCATTGAGTTATCGATAGTTGAGTCACTGTTGCATCAACCTACTGACATAATGACTTACCGATGAAATCAGAATTTTCACTAAGTATGAGTTTCCATTATGAGATACTGATAACATGAGTCTCCATCAAGAGGACCTGCCATCAGAATGACCTACCAATACTAAGTCACTGATACTTATCTCATTGTTCATGATTGCAGAATGAATTAAGTCTAAGACACCATTTCTGACCTACCGTTACTGAGACACCATCAAACCAAGTCACCAATTTGAGACACCGTTGACTTTTACTTTGTCATTTAAATTCAAATTTACTTATAATAGTCATATTTTTGAAAATTAGTTCTATTATTTATTTTAATAACTTTGTCTGTCTTTTGTAGACAACATTAATATCAATGTTAGAGACTAGTATGAGGTACAAGGTACCATAGAACATGCTTCTTTCCAGATGTAATGTATAAAGGGAATATTCGATCAAAAAGCTAAAAAGTGGAGTCAAGCTGCTCGTGCGCCTGAGAAAAACTTGAGAACTACAAACTTTAGAAACACGAAGATACTAATGAGATCTTAAACTAAAGAACATATTACAACAATAAACAAAAGTGAGGAGAATCACTTCTCAATCAAACTACTACCTCAATGGAAACTGGAGACATAAGCTCTCACGATGCTCTGTTTTGCTGTCTGTTTCTGGAAATTGACTCAAGATGCATTTCAACACAACTTCCAGGATTCACAAGCTGCATTGATAGTCACACAAATCCTTCTAACTCTTATGTCATTATTTATGCTCAAATTGAGTACAATTTTTACTTTATGACCAATGTGTGTATCTCTGTTTTATAAACACACACTAACTCATGTGAAAAAATGAAAGATACACTGATATCTTCACAAAACATTGCTTTATACCTTACAATCCCATGAATAATAGTGAAATAGGCCCTTGTGTGGCCTGATTGTTTATGTACTCCCACGAAAACTATGGAAGAGGTCTTGTTGAACTTGACAATGTGTATATTGTTGTTTAACCCGATCTAGGGTGTGGATCAAAGTTTATTTATATAAACTTCTTGGTGGAAGGTGATCACCAAGTGGAGAGGATTAAGTCTCTACTTGAGACTAAACCTCTTGTTTTAAACCCGTTGCGCCTTTCAAAGTTTTGTTTTCACTGCTTTATCTAATTACAGAAGAAAACATTTCTCTCAGTTTGATAATTAATATTAGATAGTGTTTATATTAGAATTGGATTTAGTATATTGATTTAAAAAGTTAGAATAATAATCCATATTACTTTAATTGAGAACTATTCACTTTTTGATAATTTTTTTCAAACAACCAAATCTTTACAAATCTGCTACCTTGGTTAACTGGGCCAATTTGTATTTTGAAATTGGGGAACTTTTTAATAAGTTTTTTAGACAAAAAATTTTATAGGTACTTAATTATCCCCCCCTCTTGAGTGTCCTACTGCGACCAAAATTTGGTATCAGATGATTTCTTACTTTATGAGTTTCAAAGTTTTCAAAGTTTTTAAACTTTTAAACTGTTATTTTAGTTGTGTTTTTAAAGATCTCAAAATTTCTATCAGTTCAAAATTTGTAGTTATTTAAAACTTGTTTTTATTATTTAACATGGATAATAGACAAGAAGGTGTTGCTACCAATAGAACTCCCTGTTTTAATGGCACAAACCGTGCTTAGTGGAAAATCAAAATGAAAATGAATTTAGAAAGCATGGGTTTTGAAATCTGGTCTGATATTGTAGATGAATATAAGATTATTACTACTACTAGAAATACTTGGAATGACCCAACTAAGGAGGCCTATAATAATAACTGCAAAGCTATGAATGCATTATACCGTTCTCTAGGCAATGAAGAATTTAATAGGATTTCTATATGTAAAAAAACCTTTGAAATTTGAGATAATTTAGCTGTTTCACATGAAGGAACCACTAATGTTAAGGAAATGAGTCTTAACACATATACTATTAAATATGATAATTTCAAAATGAATCCTAATGAACCTATCTATAACATGTATCTCAGGTTTAATGAGATTGTAAATACAATGATCTAACTGGGAAAGACAGTCACTACAAAAGAACAAATCATGAGGATCTTGATATGTCTTCCATAAAGATGGAGAGGGACCTCAATATCAATTAGATAATATTGCGACATTGATACACTATCTATAAAGGAGCTGATTGAAAAAACGATGATTTATGAGAAAGAGTTGAAAATTAACAAAGAAGAAGATGATGAACCTAAAAGAAAGTAAGTGGATTTCAAATCCACTACATTCAAACAAAAGGATAAAATTAAATTTTCTGCTGAAAGTTCCAGCAATGAAGATTCATCGACTAATAGTGATGAGGAAATGGATTAATTAGCCAGAATATTTAAGAAATTTTACAAAAATAATAAGTTCTTTAAAAATCCTAGCTACATAGGGAAGTATAACAACAAAGGTAACTGGAAAAAGGATTTGAAAAGAAATGATAATACAAATGAGATAGTCTGTTATGAATAAAAATGAAGAGGATATGTGAAGGTCGGCTGTCCCAATCTAAAGTACAAGAAGAAGTATAAGGACAGGGATAAAAAGTAAAAAAAGGATATGAAGGCTACCTGGAGTGATTATGAGAATAACTCTAGTGAATATGAATCATCTCATGATGAAAATGATGACAAATACAACATGTGTTTTATGACAAAAACATCTGAGGTAACCTTAGCATCTCATGTAAATAACTCTTATTATTCTAGAGAAGAATTTGAATCTGAAAATTATAAAAATATGAATAATAAAGAAATGTTTGAATATTGAAAAATTCTTGAGGCTACTTACAATGAACTAAGGATAAATATAATTCTCTCAAGAAACAACATGATATTTATGCTACTGTTAAATATGAACTCACTATAGAAAAGGAAAAGAATGCTCAACTGCTTAATGAAAATACCGAACTTAAACTTTATAATGAGAAATTAAAGAAGGGTCTTGAGAAATTTACAAATGGTAAATATAACTTAACTCAAATTCTTTTTAAATAGGTTTATTCTAAATATACTACTGTAAATGATTATCAACCTGAGAAAATAAATTTTGTTAAAACCAATTTTGTATCTAAATCTAGAAAATCTATTTTTATGCCCAAATTTGGGAATTTTTCTACAAGTTCCAGTACTGTAATATCTTTTACTACTTCTAGTTATTATAGACCTAATAGAGTTTATTTTTCTAAAACTTTAAAAACTGCTTACAGGAAACCCATAAAGAAATTGTGGGTTCCTAAAACTTTAATTACTAATATTACTGGACCCAAGAAGATATGGGTACCAAAGTCTTTTCTTGCTTAAAATGTTTTTGTAATAACACTATTTGAAGAGTTCCTATAAGATCTTATGGTAATTGGATAGTGTATGTTCAAGGCACATGAAAGGGGACTACTCTAGGTTCAAGAACCTCATAAAGGTTTATGGAATACATGTCACATTTGGTGACAATGAAAAATGGAAAATTATTGGCCTTGGATGAATCAGTAACAGTAACTCAATTTTAATTTCTAAATTTATTTATGTTTATGGTCTAAAGTACAATCTCCTTAGCATTTCACAATAATGTGATGATGAATTTCATGTTAAATTTTAAAATGATTCTTGTAATGTTTTCAAATTTGACAATGATTTAATATTTATGAAAGTCACTTAAGAGATAGAACCTTACAAGAGATAGCCCAAACTATGCTTAACGAATATGATTTACCTGTTTACTTTTGGGAATAAGCTGTGAATAAAACTTGATATATAATCAATAGAGTTTTAATTAGACCTATCTTAAAGAAAATCCCCTATGAGATGTGGAATAGTAGGAAACCTAAGGTTAATTACTTTAATGTTTTTGGTTTCAAAGTCTTTATCCTTAATGAAAAAGATAATCTTGACAAATTTTCCTCCAAGAATGATGAAGGAATTTTCCTAGGTTATTCAATATCCAATAAAGCCTATATAGTATTTAATAAGAGAACCAAATATATGGAAGAATATGTCTATGTCAAGTTTGATGAAATAGATTCACATGAGTCTAAAACCTCCCTAGAAAATCTTGAAGATAATCTGTCCATTCTAGGAATAAATCCTAAACCTTCTGATTCTGTTGTTACTGACTGAAAATTATTTTTTTATTATATTATAAACCCCTTTTAAGGATGAAGGGGAACCTAACAGGACTTCAAGGACATAAGACATTAAATTGTGCCTCAAAGGACCAAAATCCATAAAACCAAATCCAAACAACAAGGGAATCTCCTCCCAACATAAAACAAACAGTCCAGCTTCCACCTTCTCATCACTACTTGGCTAGCTGTCTCGTGCAAAGATGCATGGTCCTGGTACCGATGGAAAAGGTCATACCCTCTCAAATGTTTGATTCCAAATAGCCATGATCAGATGAAAACTCAACTCTAAACCTCATTTGGAACAACCCCTGAAGCAGAAATGGAAGCATAGACCCTTGAACCTCTAACCGCACAACAGAACTCACCACCCAAACAGAAGCAATTAGACTTGCACAATAGATTCACCTCAAGAACACAAAACACATAATCAATTCACAAAAAACTATCACCACCCATCATAAGAACCAATCTCAACACCATCCGATCATAAACCATCTTTCAACACCATTCGGGAAAATCACGCACATCATCAAACAAGAAACCAGTAAAAAACTCACAGAAGACATCCATGACCTCCCCCCTCTGAGATACTCCAGATCCATCGCTGACCACACCAGAACCACACCGGAGACGTCGCCAAGCCGCGCCGATTCGATCCGAGAAGTAGAGAAATGCCGAGGCATGACGTTGCCAAGACCGAGATGCCAACCACATCGAACTAAGCCGAAACATTGGAGCCACACTAAGAAAATCTTCAAGAAGAGAAGATGAGACATGCCGATCCGAGCTAGAATACAGAGCCATAGCAATCCTCGTCGTTATCGAGGACCCGGAGTCAACGTTGAGCGACATCGCAGCCCCACGAGCCACACCGACGTCAAGCTACACCATCTCCGAGAAGATCCAGAGGGCTGAAGTCAAGACCGAATCGCATCAGAGGAGGAAGGGAGATAGGCTAAAGAAGAAACCCTAGCCTCCACGAGGAGTGTGAGATGCCGCTCAGAGGTCGCTCTGCCCTCCCCTGGTTCCACTGATTCTGTTGTTAAGAAAGCAGTAAAACCCGATTTTGGAATCTCTCCAGATTTTGACCAAAATGAACCTAAACCTATAGATAAACCCGAAGTGACAATCCCTTCTTTTTCTAGGTCTGTGAGAACCCTTAAAAACATCCTTTAGATGATATAGTTGGATAATTAGACAAAGGAACACATACTAGAGCTTCTCTAAGAAACTAGGTTAAACATCAAGTCTTTTTGTCATAGATTGAACCTAAAAACACCAATGATGAAATCAATGATGAATTATGGATGATGGATATGTAAGAAGAATCAAACTAGTTTGAAAGAAACAAAGTATGGAAACTTGTTGATAGACCTAAAGACACCTTGACAATAGGCACTAAGTGGGTGTTTAGAAACAAAGTGGTTGAAGCTGGCACTATAATAAGAAATAAAGCCAAACTAGTTACACAAGGTTATAGTCAAGAGGAAGGAATAGACTATGAAGAAACATTTTCACCAGTAGCCCAACTTGAATCCATTAGAATACTACTAGCTTGTGCAACACATCTTAATTTCAAACTTTATCAAATGAATGTCAAAAGTGACACTACTGGAATTTAGTCTTTTCCCAACGGCAGTATACCAACGGTTTGCTTAAACCGTTGGTATAGTGAGCCTTTGCCAACGGTTTAAGAAAACCGTTGGCAAAGAGAATTTCGGTGGACCCTTTCCCAACGGTTCACTGGAACCGTTGGGAAAGGGTGCTGAAATCACACATTTCCCAACGGTTCCAGTGAACCGTTGGGAAATGTGTGCCTTTGCCAACGGTTTTTATAAACCGTTGGCAAATGTTTCCCCCAAATTGTAGATCGAGATATCCTCTCCCCATTCGGACAGAGCCCTAATATATTCGCTCAGGTGATCTCGCGAATCCGAACACCAGCACCCCCCATCCCAAGAGGTACACCCCATACGAATAGGTAAAATTTGATCTCAATCATATTGTTGTAGTTGTTTTAATGAATAGATTTTTCCAGGTGTTGGTGGTTTAATTGATTATTGAAATTAATATCTAAATAGGATATTGTTTGTGTTTGTGAAGACTTCTTTGATGTTTTTGTATTCTATGTTTGGAAGGAGAGTGTTCAAAACATGTAAATCAGAGTTGGGACGTTTACATGTTTTGGATAATGGATTGTGGGAATTATGCATTGTGTTCAAACCAATTTGATATGTTTTGGATAATGGATTGTGGGGGTAGGGGGTGTCCACGGGGGTGGGTGGGTTGTCCACGGGGGTGGGCGGGGGTGTCCACGGGGGTGGGAAAGGCTGTCCACGGGGTGGGCGGTGCTGTCTAGGGGGTGTGGGTTGTCCTGGGAGTCTGGGTGGGGTGTCCTGGTGGGGGAGGGGTGTGTGGGGTGTCCAGGGGGGGTGGTATGTCTAGGTGGTGGTGGTGGGGTTGCAGGGGAGGGGGTGTGGGCTGTTTGGGAGGGTGGGCGGGGCTATCCAGGGGGGTACGGGGTGTCCAGGGGGGTACGGGGGTGGGCGGGTTGTCCACAAGAGTGGACGGGCTGTCCACGGGGGTGGTCGGGCTGTCAAGGAGGGGTGGGCGGGCTGTCTAGGGGGGGTGGGTGGGCTGGCCACGGGGGGTAGGGGTGTCTAGGGGGGTGGGCGGGCTATCCAAGGGGGTGGGGGGCTGTCCATAGGTTGTAGCAAGAAACCCAAAATGAAAGTGAGGAAGAAAAGGATGGTTTGTTTTAATACAAACCCAATGAAGAACTAAACAATTGAAATAAATAAATTATAACAAACTAGAGGAAGCCTTGAGCGCCAAGAGTGTGAGAGTAGTTGATGTAGAGGCAGCCCAAGCTTCAAGGATGGAAATGGATCACAAGTAGCCTTAGAGATTTGTCGTTAGAGCTTCAAGGGATCAAAATATCATTCCAATGTATCAGGGGTTTGTTCCCAACATCCATCCTCATCTATTTATAGGAGAAATATCCCCAAATACTTCAATATGGCCGTTGGAGGGCTTTCGGAGCCGTTGGGGGTCAAGTGGGCAAGTCTGGTCAAAGCCCAAGGGCTACTTTGACTGGGCTTACCGGCTGACCGGTGCTTGGCCACCGGCTGGCCGGTGCTGGGACACCGGCTGGCCGGTGATTCAGACACCGGTTGGCCGGTGGCACCTGGCAGTGGGCAAGGCCTACTGTCTGGTTCCACCGGCCGGCTGGTGGTCAGGTACCGGCTGACCGGTGGAACCTGGCAAAGAGCATTGCTTCTGCCAGAGACCACCGGCTGGCCGGTGGAAATCCACCGGTTGGCCGGTGGACTCAGAGAGTCCTTTTCCAGTCTTCTTGGGCCAACTCTTTGGCAACCTTTTTCCTATCATCAAAAAAACTTGAAAACAAGTTAGAACACGATGAGAGTGATTGTGATCATTAAAATCCAAGAGAGAGGGGTACAACACTGACCACAGGGGGTAGGGGTGTCCAGGGTTGTGGGCGTGCTATCCAAGGGGGTGGGGGGCTGTCCATAGAGAGAAGGGGTGTCGAGGGGGGTGGGTGGGCTGTCCACGGGGGTGGTTGGGCTGTCTAGGGGGTAGGGGGTGTCCACGGGGGTGGATGGGTTGTCCACGGGGGTGGGCGGGGCTGTCCACGAGGGTACCCTACTAATATGGTTATGGGATGAGGCATGCTCTGATGTGATAACACATTAAGTTCTTGTTGGTTTTACATTTTTTCAATAACACATTAGTATGTTTTTTTCACATGTCTAGTTGATACCATGATTATTTTCTTCCTTTATCATTTACTTAAATGTATTTTCTATTAAAGTTCAATCCTATTGAATTGTTTATGACAAAATGACTTATATGAATTTTTTTACAGAATGGACAGAAGTTGGATGTATGAAACCGATCGTATCTCAAGCGATTTTCAAAACAATTTGGAGAGCTTTATAGATTTTGCATTTCACAATGCTTCAGATAGTGGTCGCATACACTGCCCATGTTCCAATTGTGTTGGTAGACCTTGGTTGAGTCGTGAAGAAGTCAGCTACCACATAACCAAAAATGGTTTTCAAGCAAACTACTTTGTGTGGTATCACAATGGGGAGAAAATGAAATCTCAAATTGGTGATGATCGAAATGAAAGGACTGGAATGGAGAATTTGTTAGATGATCGGTTTCCGTTTATTCGTCAATTCGTCATCATGAAAAAGAAAGGATTTCGACTCAAGAAGACGTCGATATGAGGACAACTGATGCATCTAGTGAAAATGATGATATTGATAGGGTGAAAAAATTGAATGATGCTGCCACGACTCCAGTATATCGACAATGCGATAAAATGAAAAAGCTGGAATTTTTAATCCGATTGTTTCATGGAAAAACTATGTATGGGATTTCTAATACAGCAATCGATTACATTCTTACCCTCTTGAAGGATTTACTTCTAGATGATGCAGATATTCCCTCAAACCACTATATGGCATGGAAGTTAGTTGAAGAACTTGGATTTTCCAGAAACAAAATTCATGCTTGCCCGAAATATTGCAGTTTATTCTGGGAAGAAACCGCTGAACGAAATGAATGTATAAAATGTGGCACATCCCGCTGGAAGTCAAAATCTGATGGAACACCATCCAGCGTTCCACAGAAAGTAATGTGGCACTTTCCATTAATCCCCAGACTCCAGAATCTTTTTATGTCTGATGAAATATCAATAAAAATGAGATGGCATGATACCGAGAGAAAGAAGACTAATGATGAGTTGGTTCATCCTGCAGATGAATTTGCATGGCAGAGATTTGATGCTCGACATCCTGATTTTGCAGCTGACGTGCGTAATGTGAGGCTGGGTCTTTCATGCGACGGTTTTAATCCGTTTGGGCAGATGCTTACTTCGCACAGCACATGGCCAGTTTTTATACACATTTATAATCTTCCCCCATGGTTGTGTATGAAAAAATCTTTCACTTTCATGAGTATACTCATATCCGGTCCTTCTGATCCCGGCATTGATATTGATGTATACATGCAACCTTTAATAAAAGAGTTGAAACTTCTTTGGGATGTGGGTGTGCGCACATACGATGCATGTTCGAAAGACATATTTCAGATGCATGTTGCGCTTATGTGGACGATCAATGATTTTCCGGCTTATGCAATGATGTCTGGATGGAGCACGAAGGGAAAACTGTCATGTCCAGTTTATATGAAGAATACACGATCTAGAAGACTGAAACATCATTGTAGTTTCAGTTTTATGGGACATCGATGATTTTTACCAAAGGATCATCCATATAGAATGAATCGTCGAAGATTTGATAATACTATAGAGACCGATGATCCACCTCAGCGTATGTCTGGAACTAATGTGCTTAATGAATTGAAAGATTTCAGTTTTTCGTTTGGGAAGGGTCAAATGAAATCTGGAAAGAGAAAGAATGTTTCCACAGAAACCTGTTACAATTGGAGGAAGAGGAGTATCTTTTTTGATTTGCCTTATTGGTCAACCAATTTGCTACGTCATTGCTTAGACGTAATGCATATTGAAAAGAATATATGTGAAATGTTGCTTTCAGTTCTTCTAAATGTCAAGGGGAAGACAAAAGATGATTTACGATCTCGACGTGACTTGGTGGATTGGGGCATCAGACCAGAATTGCATCATGTGCGTATCAATGAAAATAAATGGCAACTTCCATGTGCTTCTTATGTGATGACACCTACTGAAAAAAAAACAATTTTTGGAAGTATTAGAGACTATTAGAGTTCCTGATGGCTATTCAAGCAACATATCTAAACGGGTCAACAGAAGAGAGTTGAAGCTAAAATCTTTGAAGACTCATGATTATCACGTTCTACTGCATGAGTTGCTTCCAATAGCAATCCGTCATCTTTTGTCCAATAATGTAAGGGTGGGTGTTATTCAGTTGTGCCATTTATTTAGAGATCTTTGTGCTAAGAAGTTGTCCAAGTCTTTCTTGCAAAAAATGTTGACAGATTCCCCATTAATTTTGTGTGAGTTGGAGAAAATATTTCCCCCATCATTTTTCACATGCATGCTGCATCTGACTGTCCATATTCCAACTGAAATACTTCTCGGAGGACCTGTTTCTTTTCGTTGGATGTATCCAACTGAAAGAAATATGTTCACATTAAAGTCTTATGTTCGAAACAAGAATCATCCCGAAGGTTCTATCGTGAACGGTTACTTAGCTCAAGAATGTATGGATTTCTGTTCAATGTATTTGTCTGATCTTACTACAAGAATGAACAGACCAATGAGAAATGAAGAAGAACAATATGAGCAAATTGAACCCAGTTTTCCATCACTTCCTCAAACAGGAGGAATTCCTAGATCATATACATTGAAGACATTAATCCATGAAGAGCGGGAGATGGCACATCGCACAGTTTTGTTCAACTGTGATTTGTTCGATGACTATATCAGGTAACAAAATTGAATATGTATATCTTACATATATATCTGTTAAACTATTCATATTTTTTTATCTACAGGGAACATAAAACAATGATAAATAGGAAGCATCGTTCTTTATCTTTGAGAAGGAGAGAGACTTTTCATAGCAAAGAGTTTTCTTCTTGGTTAAAATTGAAGGTAAAAATATTACTGTTTAAATTAATTATTTCAATATTTACTTAAGTTTAACTGTCATTTATATTGCAGGTATTGAGTTTGTCTGCTGACTCTGTCTCTGAGGAAATAAGAGCTTTGGCTTTTGGTCCTAATACCGTGGTTCGTGACTGTAAATCAATTGTTATCAATGGGTACAGATTTATTGTCACTGAACGAGCCAAAAACATGAGAACACAACATGATGGTATTATGGTTACTGCCACAACAGATTGTTATGCCATTGCATCAGATAGTAGACCGCGACTTGAAAATGTGGGTTATTATGGAGTCGTTGAGAAAATAATAATATTGGATTATTACTCTCATGGACGAGTCACAATGATGAAATGCCATTGGTTTGATTCGATGAAGAGACATGGCACATTTATTGATGATTGTGGATTTCGAGTAATTAATATGACCCGAACTCTTGCAATCGAAGAACCATATGTATTGGCATCAATGGCTAAACAAGTTTTTTATGTCAAAGATCAACTTCAACCTGAATTTGGTGTCATAGTTGAAGTAATTCCAAGACATATTTTTGATGATACTGATGATGGAATTGACACTGTCCCTATTGCCATTGGAACCAATCCATTTATTTCTTTTGATGACTCCAATAGCTCAATTGTCAGAGTTGATTGTGAACCTGAAGTTGTGGTTGGAAATATATAGAATCATTCATCCATGTTCTCAATTCTTTTGGTTTACCTCGAGTTGGGTTGTTAAGGTTGGTAATATTCATATTTATTTAGTATTGATCACAAATATGTTTTAGCTGACTTGACCGTTATGTGAATTTTCAATGTTTATTGGTTGCTGTTTTATTTGAATTGCATTTTCTAATTTGGAATTGAACTGTATTCAAACCAAATCAAACAATATTTCTAACTTGGTGAACATTACAACTTGTATGTTTTATTAAATTTATTCAAGCTCTTCTAAAACAATTGATAGCTAAATTACCAATGAATCCCCTCATTCCCTCATATATTTAGTTTTTTGGTTTACACATTAATTTTATTTTTCTAATTAATTACATATTTGTTTTCCAATGCAGGAAATGAAGCCAATTGAAGAGAGACGAAGAAAAAAAATGGCGGAGAACAATCGTCGGATGGAGGAGATGGGCATTCCACCATTAGTGCCTACAGTGAGTACATTATTTCAAATATATATATATATATATATTTACAGAATATATAATGTCATGTGATTAATTTTTTTTGTAAACTTTTTTATAGGATCCACCATTACGTCGACAGTTATTCGACGAGGAGCCTAGTACTGGTCCTAGTACTCAGGCCGGTGGTACGAGGAGGGTTCGTACCAGAGGTGGACGTAGAGCTGCGCGTGCCCGACTAGACCCTGCCCCTCCCACTGACATTTCAGCCTTCCCACATTCTGATCCCGGTGTGTCGTTAGGGACACATGGGATATTTAGACCTCCCATGTTTTCGCTACCTTCTGCATCTTCTGCCCCATCATTTTCACATCCCATGATGATTCCCACTCCCCAGTCAGCATCAGGTCATACAGCTGTTCCATCTTCTTTTCCTTCTACTTCTGTCTCTCCGAGCTTTTATATTCCATCGTCTTCGACTCCTGTTCCACCAGAGGGTGTTCCATCAGGTTCTGTGGATCCGGCGCCACTCATTGATCAGACTAGCGCAAGTATATTTATAAAACCCTAACAAATTTTATAGCAATATTTATTTTCATTATAACATGTTTTGATAAAATATTTGTTTTTCTTTCATGAAAGATACATCTACTGACAGGAGGCGGGGGCGGGGCCGTACACGCATGCGTTCGGTGTGGAACCGTCGCACACAGGTTATGATGGAATATAATGAAGACAATCAGATGGTTGAGAAAACAGGGCAGCAATGTCGGAGTTTTATGGCGACGCTTGCCAAATACTCTGACATCATTCCCGTCAGCCCGCTGTCGTGGAGACATTTGCCACATGAGGTCAAAGATAGAGCTTGGGCAGAGATATGGGTAAAAAAATCTGTTGTATTTAATGCCATGAATTTTTTTTGTATTTATATAAATTAATATTTTCATTTCAGCTTCGATTTAATTTTCCTGATGGTGAGGGTGCACGACTGGAACGTCTAAAGGATTTAGGCGAGCTTTGGAGAGCCTACAAGCATGAGCTGTATATTGGCTGGCGTGCTAGAGTTGGCACTGAGTTAGAGGCGGTACCAGTCGTGGATGATTGTCCTATAGAGCAGTATCGTCAGATGATTACTCATTGGACGAGTACCCAGTTTAAGGTATGAATTACATTTGAGGTATTTAAATAATAACTTTCAAGTTTTGCATTAATATTATCCTTTGCATTATCGAATTTTATTTAGGAATCATCTGGAAAAAATAAAAAAAACATTGATGCAAAAAAATACCTCCATACACTAGGACGCACGACGATGCCGGATCATGAGAGGCAGTAGGTATGACAATTGTTTATAAGTTTTGTTTATGACTTACATTTTCTTTTGTTTCCTCAATTATTTAATTATTTTCTGAAGTCTTTATATAACTTTTGTTTTTAATGTCATTGTAGAGGCAAGTACAAAATATTGAAGGACGTGTGCCTCGAGCAAAACTGTTTTGCTCGAGTAGACGAAAAAAGGATGGAAGTGCTGTCAACGAAGCGACTCAGCAGCAGATTGTAAGTTTTAATATGTTGATTTTATATTTTAATATCTATTTCGTAACTTAATAATATATTTATATTTTTAACAGGATGCTTTAGAGGCCCTCGATGCCCAAGAAGCAGACAATTTTGGGCCATCTGATCACTTACATCAGGTGTTGGGAGAGGATCATTCTGGAAGAGTACGCTGCCGACCTAGGATAGCCCCGATGAGGTATTGGCCTGCCTCAGGTACGAGTTGTAGTGCCACCGAGCTGCAGCAAGTTAGGGCACAGGCAGAACAGGCTGATAAAAGGGCCACAGAGACGGCAGAACAGTCTGCTAGGGAAAACAGTGCATTTATGAAATTTATTGAAGTTCTACGTCCAACACTTCCAGCAGAGGCCAGCCCAGCGATTGATGAATACATGTCGTCGATACATTCTATATATGGTTCACCAGGTGGCAGTTCCAGTGGTGGTCAGGCCGATGTCCAGCTTGAAGATGATGATGGCGAGCAGTCTGATGCGGAAGAGGAGGGAGATGAGGAGGGCGAGGAGGAGGGCGAAGGCGAGGAGGAAGGCGCTGTGGAGGGTGAGGATGATGAGGAGGACGATGACGAGGGCGATGATGATGATGATAATGGTGATGGTGATGCTGATGTGGGACATATTGATCCGTTACATTTTTGACTTGAGATTTGATGTTTAATCTATTCTAGTTGTTGGTTTTATCTAGACTCGTAGTATAGTATTGGAGTTGAGTTATTTTTATATATTGTCTATTTTTATGGATGTTGTTGTCTTTTAGTGGTTGTGTGTTTGTGAACTCCCTGAACAACCCCCCTCATTCTTGGACCCTGGACAACCCCCCCTCCCCCTTGGACCCCCCTCACGCGCGTTTATGAAGCGCGTGCATCACTTAAAATACGAATATTGAGCCGTACCCCGCAAACCTCATGTCCGATTGACGTTCCGTCTGTGCGTACACGTCACGAATAATAATTAGAATGTTGCACGGTGGTTTCAGCTCAATCTGAGGTCGTCCGCTATGAATTTGACAGTTGGACGCCCGTTTTGGCCGTTTATGACACCAGGACTGCGTTGTCGGTCACCGCGGGCACACGGCACGTCCGATTGACGTGCCGTCTGCTCGACCACTTCAGAAATCACTCACCCGTATTTTTCGTCTGATTTCAGGCCATTCCGACTTCGTTCGGCCCGTTTGGACCCCCCCACGCGCGTTTACGAAGCGCATGCATCACTTAAAATACGAATATTGAGTCGTACCGCGCAAACCACACATTCGATTGATGTGTCGTCTGCGCGTACACGTCACGAATAATAATTAAAATGTTGCACGGTGGTTTCAGCTCAATCTGAGGTCGTCCTCTATGAATTTGACCGTTGGACGCCCGTTTTGGCCGTTTCTGACACCAGAACTCCGTTATCGGTCACCGCGGGCACACGGCACGTCCGATTGACGTGCCGTATGCTCGACCACTTCATAAATCACTCTCCCGTATTTTTCGTCTGATTTCAGGCCATTCAGACTTCGTTCCGCCCGTTTGGACCCCCCTCACGCGCGTTTACGAAGCGCGCGCATCACTTAAAACACGAATATTGAGTCGTACCGCGCAAACCACACGTCCGATTGATGTTCCGTCTGCGCGTACACATCACGAATAATAATTATAATGTTGCAAGGTGGTTTCAGCTCAATACGGAGACGTGGTGTGGCCAGAACCACTCAAAGTGTCCGTCTTTTGTTTCAAAAGGACGTCATTTTAGGTGAAAAGCATCAACTAACATACGGAAAACCGACCAAACGCATTCCGAATATGTTGATAATTTATCCCAACAATACATGGGTCATATGTGACGTGTACGAGCCAACCCGGGATGAATCTAAGTCGCGGTGTGGCCAGGATAAGTCTAAGTGACTCTCTTTTGTTTAAAATGGACACCATTTTAAGTACATACGGAAAAATGACCAAACGGATTCGGTTTCCGTTGAAACTTTAGGAGAACGATCCATGGGTCATATGTGACGTGTACGAATTATCCCCGCTTCAATCCGACACGCGGTGCGGCTGACACCACTCAAAGTGTCCGTCTTTTGTTTCAAAAGGACGTCATTTTAAGTGAAAGGCATCAACTGACATATGGAATAACGACCAAACGCATTCAGATTCTATCGATACTTTAGCACAACGATCCATGAGTCATATGTGACGTGTATAAGTCAACCCCATCTTAATCCGAGACGCGGTGTGGCCGACACCGCTCTAACTCTGTCTCTTTTGTTTAAAATGGACATGATTATAAATGAAAAGAACAACTGACATACGCAAAACCGACCAAACACATTCGTAATCTTTTGATAATTTATCACAATGATCCATGGGTCATATGTGACATGTACGAGCCAACCCGGGATGAATCTGAGTCGCGGTGTGGTCAGGATTAGTCTAAGTGTCAATCTTTTGTTTAAAATGGACAACATTTTAAGTACATACGGAAAACCGACCAAACGCATTCAGTTTCCATTTAAACTTTAGGAGAACGATCCATGGGTCATATGTGACGCGTACGAATCAACCCCGCCACAATTGGAGACGCGGTGTGGTCGGCACCACTCATAGTGTCCGTCTTTTGTTTCAAAAGGACGTCATTTTAAGTGAAAAACATCAACTGGCATACGGAAAACCGACCAAACGTATTCGGATTGTGTCGATACATTAGGAAAATGATCCATGGGTCATTTGAGACGTGTAAGAGTCAACCCCGTCTAAATCCGAGACGTGGTGTGGCCGGTACCACTCTGACCGTGTCTCTTTTGTTTAAAATGGACAAGATTATAAGTGAAATAAACAACTGACATATGAAAAACTGACCAAACACATTCGGAATCTGTTGAAAATTTAGGACAAAGATTCATGGGTCATATTTTATGTGTATGAGTCAACCACGCCTCAATCCGAGTCGCGGTTTGGCCGAGACCACTCTAAGTGTATCTCTTTTCTTTAAAATGGACTACATTTTAAATTCATACGGAAAACCAACCAAACACATTCTGATTGTGTTTATATTTTAGCACAACAATCCATGGGTCATTTGTGATGTGTACGAGTTAACTCCGCCTCAATACGAGACTCGGTGTGGCCGACACCATTCAAAGTGTCTCTCTTTTATTTAAAAAACACTTCATTTTAAGTGAAAACAACAACTGACATACGCAAAACCGACCAAACGATTTCGGAATATGTTGATACTTTAGGACAACGATCAATGATTCATTTGTGACGTGTACGAGTTAACCTCACCTCAATCCGAGGCACGGTGTGACCGGTATCATTCCAGATTTATGTATTTTGTTTAAAATGGATATCATTTCTATTAAAAATATATGGTATATGAAAAACCAATCAAATTATGAATTGAATTCCAGATTCCACATATGATTGTCATCTAAATTTTAAAATGAATTCTAAATGAATTATGTATGTTTATAATTATTTTATGAATTCTAATTTAATTATGGATGAGTATATTTTCAGGATGCATTATATGTGTTGGTTGGTTGGTTTTCATTATTTGTATGTGTTGGTTTGTTATGTATGCATTATATGTGTTACAGGTACAATAATTGGATTGAAAAATGAATTGAAAACGATGGCATAATTGGATTGAAAATTGAATTGAAACCGAGGGTGAATGGCCAAAAACGAGACCTGCTGTGCAAATTGCAGGCTACTGTGCAATTTTCACAGCAAAGCCTATGCCAACGGTTTGAAAACCGTTGGTAAAAACAGCCTATCCCAACGGTTAAAAACCGTTGGGAATACCCATATAATAGTTGTTTTTACCAACGGTTCTATGAACCGTTGGTAAAAACCTTTCCCAACGGTTTGTAAACCGTTGGGAAAGAAAATTTAAGCTGATTTCCCAACGGGACAAACCGTTGGGAAATGCTGATTTTTTCTCAGATATCCCAATGGTTCTGTGTAAACCGTTGGGAAAAGCCTTTCCCAACGGCTTACTTCCCCACAGTTTGCTGAACCGTTGGGAAAGGCTGGATTTCCAATAGTGTGAATTCATAAATGGTTATATAGTTGAGGATGTTTTTATTGAACAACCCCCTATTTTTACAAATCCTCATTTTCCAAATCATGTTTTAAAATTAACAAAAACTTTGTATGGTTTAAAACAATATCTAAGAGATTGGTATGATAGGCTCATCACTTTTCTTATTTATAAAGGTTTTACAAAAGGTATAGCTGATCCAACTCTTTTCATAAAAAGAATTTATAAAGATGTTTTATTTGTTCAAATATATGTTGATGATATTATTTTTGGATCTTCAAAAAATTATTTATGTGTTGATTTTTCAAAAATGATGCAAAATGAGTTTGAAATGAGTTTAATGGGTGAACTCAAATTATTTATTGGATTTAAAAATTTTCAAAATAAGGAAGGTATTATTTTAAATCAAAGTAAATATACTAAAGATATTTTAAAACATTTTAATTTGGATAACACTAAGAGTAGTGGTACTCCTATGAGTACCACCTGTAAATTAGATCTTGATGAAAATGGAAATCAGTGGATCAAACTAATTATAGAGGTATGATTGGAAGTCATCTACTTAACTGCTATCCAGCCCGATATTATGTTTAGTGTGTGTATGTGTGCTCGCTTTCAAGCAAATCCTAAATAGTTACATCTACTTTCTATTAAAAGAATTTTCAAATACCTAAAACACACAACTAACTTAGGATTGTTCTATCCTAAAGGACAACCATTTGAATTAGTTAGTTATTCTAATACTGACTTTGGTGGTTACGAGTTAGATAGAAAAAGAAACTCTGGAACATGTCACTTTTTGGGAAAGTTTTTAGTTTCATGGTGTAGTAAGAAAAAAAATTATGCTACATTATCTACTACTGAAGCTGAATACATAGCCACTGACAGTTTTTATGCTCAAATTTTGTGTATTAAACACACATTTCTAGACTATAGATATCAATTTAGGCATGTCCCTGTAAAATGTGACAACAAAATTTCTATTAACATTTATAAGAATCCAATTTCTCATTCAAGGACAAAGAATATTGATGTAAGAAATCACTTTTTGAGAGATCATTATCAAAAAGGTGATATAACTCTTGAGTTTATTTGCACTGAACACCAGTTTGCTAATATTTTTACTAAGACTTTAAATTCTGAGAGAATGAGCTACATCAAATATGAGTTGGGGATGATCAATTTTGAGTGACTAACTAGGTGATGACTCACTTTTGGTGTCTCTCCGTTGATGACTCACCGTTGATGACTCACCATTGATGACTCACTACTGAAAACTCACCATTAAAATTCACCATTTTGACTTACCGTTCTTTACTTTGTTATTTTTTTGGATCAAACTTAAATTATCTATTTTAATTATTTATGTTTATTTTATACCGCTTTTGCGATTTAAGTTTTTGAAATCCCTAAATGATAAATATTGAATCAATCTGAATCATATTCTCACTCACTCTCCCAAAACCAAACCTTTCTCTCTTGAACCTATATTGCCTTCCTCCTTGAACTGAATCTTTTGAATCCTTCATAATGGCTTGAGTGAAGCATCCATCTAAGAAGTCTTCCGACGAGACTCATCCCTTGAAGAAGCAAAAGGGTGAATCAAGTGATCCTAAACCCAAACCTATTAACCCAAATATTTCCAATAGAATAGTCATACCTGATAAGGAAGTACATGTAGAATGGTTGTTGTCAAGTAAGTATCTCATTTTGAGAGTGTTAGAAGAACAAGGTTGGTTGGATTTGTTCTCCAACAACCCTCTACCTCTCTATCTGAAACTAGTTCATGGGATTTATATGTATGTCGAGTTTATTCTTGAAGGAAGTGAGGAGTTATGGATCAAGTCCAGAATAGGTGGAAATAGGAATGCATTCTCTTCTAAGCAGTGGGTTTAATGCTTGAAGGTACCTCATGAAGGTATTTTTAATGATTACCATGGCGGTCCTCCTCCTCCAAGTGATATTTT
Organism: Viscum album; assembly: GCA_963277665.1. NCBI lineage: Eukaryota > Viridiplantae > Streptophyta > Magnoliopsida > Santalales > Viscaceae > Viscum > Viscum album. The sequence continues at coordinate 1,210,767,342 of OY728166.1, forward strand.
ATGTTATGAAATAGCCCTAACTGAGTTCACCAGTGATGGAATTCCAATAATACCTATAGAATTTCTTCCTTGAAATATCAGGATTTCTATTTTTTGTATCTGATTAAGGAAGGACACAAGATCAATTTGTGTAGATATCTCATTTTACAAATGAGTGATATGATTAAACCTCAATCCAAGTCAACCTCCCGGTTTTATTCTAAGATGATTTCTATGATGCTGAAAGCTAAAGGATTTGTAAATGAAGGAGAAGAAACTGTGATTGACTATGATGGTTTTTTCATTACCAAATCCATATGAAAAAGAATGAGTATTAGCTGGAATTCCTAGAAGAGGCAGTGGGTTGAGGATAATGATAAAATTTATGAATATTTTGATCCTATTCAACATCTCACTAGGCCAAAAGATATGGAAAACCCTGGTCTAGGACCATATGAAGTGGGAGAGTACTCAGATGAGGAAGAACAAGTAGATGAGGCAGAGAAAGAAATAGGATCTCCTATTGATGACAAGAGTGATCCTGATATTGTAGGAATTACAGAAATAATCACTTTTGGATCTCTCATCCATATAAAAAGGCATTCTACCAAAGAACATATCCAAAATCATGATTCTGATGAAGAGATAGAGGAATCTAAATATGTTGAGTATGAAAATGTAAGTGGCAGTGAAGAAGATGAATATAATAGTGAAAATAATTAAGAGGAAGAAGAAGAGTATGACTAAGAAGAGTCTTAAGGAGAAGATACTAAATAAAAAGGTGGAAGTGATGTAAATGAAGAATAAAAGGGAAAAGAAGAGAGTGGTAGAAATGATGGTGAAGCTGGTGGTCAAGTTGATCCTACTATTAGGTATCAAAGAACTATTGAAGATTCTGAGACTCCTTTTGAAAATTATTTAGTGGAGAAGGAAAATGTTTTGGAACCTCAAAAAGGCTACAGAACCTAAAGATCATGATAAAATTGTTGTAGTGGAAAAGGAACCAGTGGTGGAACCTCAAAAGGATCCTAAGTTAGTTTTAGTTGAAGAAGTAGCTCCAGTTTCTCAAGTGTAAGAACTAGTTTATGCTAGAAATAAAGAACCTATTGAGAGGTAAGTAACTATTGATGGGGAGAAACAGTCTCAAAGAGTTAAAGTTTCAAATGGTATTACTTTTGATGTAATAATAGATAAATGGGAAAAGTACCCTAGATATGTATCTTTAGGCTTGGATTATCCTAATTCAGATAATGAGGCATCTAATCCTAAGGGTGCTATGGTTGAAGTAGTAGGTCATGCTTGGACAGTTCCCATTGAAACAAATCCAATGGTGGATCCTACCCCTATTTATACTCCTTAGGTTGAACCTGTGCCTGCAGATTATGTGAACCAGCACGAATTCAATATCTTTAAAGAGGATTTGTGATAATCTATTAGAGAAATCCTTCAACCTCAACCTATACCAGTTTCTAGTCTTAGTGAAATAGATGCTGCTATGATTGTAGAAAGAGTTGTCTCTCATATTCAACCACAAATTGTTTTTGAACTTTAAGAAGTAAGAATGGAGAATAAGAGATTAAGTGATGAGTTGGTTGCTCTAATCCCTATTTTTAAAGGAATGTATTTTGAGTATAGAGAGTCATTGGAAGGTGTTGTAAAAAGTCTTGTATATACAACTTCATATGAGGATACCCCTGATCCTTTAGTGCTTGACTTGGATCTATTAAGATCAATCATTCAAGAAGAATTAAAAGGTGAATCTACCTCTGCTTCTCCTTCTCATCCTTTTAATAGTGATATGATCAGATCGATGATAAGAGAAGAACTTCAGACTACGATGGGTAGTTCATATTAGGAGAGCCTATGTAAAATTTGACAAAACAATGTCCATATATATGATACGGTAAGGTTTTACATGAAAGGGGCCACTAATGCCCAAGAAGTGATCACGAAGAAAGTAGATTTATACTTTTAAAAGTATTTATACCAAACATTAGTTGGATAGTCATTTTAAGTAATTGGTGGAAAATATGAGGATACCTCTTGTTACCCAAGAATTCAGGGAATAAGTAAAACAACTCAATGATCTTACACTATCACTTCAGATGTTTATGGAAAAAAAGATGATTTTACTAATGCTATGAAGAAAGGTGGGAAGATAATCATGGATTTTATAAACCTTTTGAATCCTTACCTACATCATCAGAGTAAAACTATTATAGCACTATAGGCTTTCCTTATTCGACCACTGATTGAGAATTTTCCTTCGAGCTCAATCTACCGATTTGTTGATCCTCAATTCAGAGCTGATGTGACTCAAAATCCTTTTTCTCCTATTCCTGCAACCCTTAAACCATTTATCATATCCTCATAATAGGCTCTTAGTCATATACAACCTATTATATATAGAGAAATTCTATCCCATACCTCTTCTACTCAAGGTCTTACACCTACAATACCCTTTGGAGTTCCCCTTCATCAACTTTTTACATAATCCCATTCTGTACCTACTGTTCCTCCACCTACTGCTGCTGATAAGGGAAGAAAATTAATGGATGTTTCTTTGGATAAGAGTTGATTCGGGGTTGATCTTTGATAGGGATCTATTTTTGGATTTTTTCCCATCCAATGTACTTTTTTTATCATGAAATTAATGATATATTTTCCTCTATTTTATGTTTTTTATCTTTTCCTAGTTTTTCTCTTTTTGATAATCCCAAAAGGGGGAGAATGCATATGGAATTAAAAGAAAAATGAGATGATATTTACTTTTATTTGATTTTGTTTATCCTATAATTTAATTTCACATGAACTGCATGACATGTTAATCAGAACTTGTGATTTGATCATTATTTATGTCATGATTTGTGATCATCATAAATGGGGAGATTATTGGTCTCCTCTAGTTTTAATGCTCAAAAATCATGCCTAATTAAGTTCAATTAAGTTAAATTATGTTTACTAATGTTTACTTATCATCTTAATATATTCTATTAGTATTTCACATCACAAGATAGGTTTCCAATATTTGAATAAGTATGAGTCACCGTTAAGGTGGACTCACTGTTTGACATCCTACTGATGACAAAAATTTGGTTAAGTATGAGCTACCATTGACATGGACTTACTGATAAGATGTCTCACCATAACCTGTCTCACCATTAGCATAGATGCTGATTTCTGAAAAAGGACGAGACACCGTCACTTAAGCTACCAACTCACTAAGTTACCATTGTATAACCTATCAACAGCTCAACTCGGAATTTTCACAAAGGAAGAGACACTATCGCATTGAGCTATCGATAGTTGAGTCATTGTTGCATCATCCTATCAATATAATGACTTATCTAAGGCATTCAAATTTCTACTAAGTATGAGTTACCGTTATGAGCTATTGATAGCATGAGTCACCATCAAGAGGACCTACCATAAGAATGACCTACTAATCTTGAGTTACCAATACTTGTCTCACCATTCCTAATTACAGAATGCATTAATTTTGAGACACTATTCCTAACCTACTGTTGTTGAGACGCTATCAGACCAAGTCACCAATATGAGACACCATCGACTTTTACTTTGTCATTAAAATTAAAATTTACTTTTAACAATAAAATTTGTGAAACTTACTATTATTATTTATTTTAATAACTTTGACTATATTTTGTAGACAACATTAATATCGATGTTAGAGAACAGTACGAGGTACGAGGTACCAGAGAACATGATTCTTGTCAGATGCAGTTTATAAAAGGAATATCTGATCAAAAAGCTAAAAAGTGGAGTCGTGCTGCTCATGAGCCTGAGAAAAACTTGAAAACTGAAAAATGTAGAAACACAAAGATACTGCTGAGATCTTAAATCGAAGAAAATATTGTAGTAAAAAACAAAAGAGAGGAGAAGCATTGCTCAATCAAAGTAATACCTCACTAGAAATAGGATACAGAAGATTCATGACACTCTATTTTTGGAAATCAACTCAAGCTTCATTTCAACACAACTTCTAGGAGTCAGAATCTATATTGACAATCACACAGAGCCTTCTAACTCTTATCTCATTATTTATGCTTTGATTGTGTACTATTTTTACTTTACGAGCAATGTGTGTATATCTGTTTTATAAACACACACTAAAACCTGTGCAAAACTGGAAGATACAATGATATCTTCACAAACCATCCTTTTATACCTTACACTCCCACAGATAACAGTGGAAGTGGTCCCTACGTGGCCTGGTTGTTTTTTCACTCCTATGAAAACTATGGAAGAGGTCTTGTTGACTTAGACAATGTGTATACTATTTTTTACCTTGATATAGGGTGTGGATCAAAGTTTATTTATATAAACTGTTTGGTGGAAGGTGGTCACCAAGTGGATAGGTTTAAGTCTGTGCTTGAGATTGAACCTCTTGTTTTAAATCTGCTGTGCCTTTCAAAGTTTTGTTTTCACTAATTTATCTATTTACAGAAGAAAACATTTCTTTGACTTTGATAGTTAATCTTAAATAGTGTTTATATTATAATTTTATTTAGTAAATTGATTTCAAAAGTTAAAATAATAATCCATATTACTTTAACTGAGAACTAATCACTCTTTGAGAAATCTGTCAAACAACAAAATATTTTATAAATCTTTTACTCTGGTTAACTGGGATGATTTGTATTTTGAAATTGGAGAACTTTTTAATAAGTGTTTTAGACATACAGTTTTATATTTACTCAATTCACCCCCTCTTGAGTGTCCTACTCCAACCAACACTATATATAATGAGTTATGAAATTACCCAAAAAAATCTCCCCACCCCCCTTAATATTTAGTACTCACTATATAAACTATAAAAAATATATTATGGATGATTTATTGAGTCATAAATATCCTTTATATATTTATCACTTATAATATAATAAATATATTACATGATAAAAAAGATTCATTAATTCGACTCTTCGTTCCTACAAATATTAAATTAACCCTAAATATTAAAATAATATTCGTTCATATAACATTTTCAATATATTTATTTAAACACTTGTAAATACTTTTAATAAATAAATTCAAACCAGTTATTCTATACTCTAATAATAATAATTTTTTTTATTTATCGGTGATCGATAATGCCTAGACAACTCTCGGACCCTGTGGTGGGTCCTACCATGTCCTATATACCTATTCACCAAAATAGGGCAGATTCTTGTATACGCTATTATGTGTAACCCTTTAGGCCCTTATATTGATAGCAGTGAATAATATTCACAGACTAAGAGTGGAGTCTAGTAACCCATCTAAGCCCCTAAAGAGACAATGAATAGTCATATCAATGACAACCATCCTATGAACATGCACTGTGTAATATAATCTCTTTGTCATATGATATCTCATAAAGCAGGACACACACTTGTGTCATTATCCTTTCTTACTTTATTATTTTTGATATAACTGGATATATTTACCTTCATCTACCATGGACATAGATTTATAAAGGTACTACCATCCTAATCAACCAGGCTCGAGGTATCACTTTCTCAACTCAGAAGAGACAAATTATATCTTGGCCATTCAACCAATATCATACCACTAATGATGCACCCAACACAAGTTACCTCATCATGAATTCATTATCATGGTTTTTTCCTTACATCAAAGTACAAAATCAAGTGACACACATTGATAATGATCTCAAGTCAGGATACCAATACACATGTCCATAGATAAGAACAACAAATGACACCTGAAACTTGTAGTGTTCCTATTAGTGGGTCTGCCCTCATGATCTCACCTACTAAAGATAACCAAGTGCGAACTTCCTGAGAAGAATTATTAATACTTATGGTCCCCCAACACTTTATAGTCAGACATCAACTATGTCCAGTCATTATGATGTATCCAGAACATATGACATTTGTTTAAGATTAATGTCATGGTATCTTGGGGTTCTCATTATAGCATGAGAATTATTATAACCTTTTTATATGATAAATAATCTATAAACATTACCATTTCAATAGCAGACACAAAAATATCTACATTATAATGGTAAGTTTACATCATGCATAACTCACTACACACATAGTATGATAATCAAAAGTATTGTTCAAGCCAGGTCTAGGGCACTCACTATCACAACACTCCCAATTGAACTAGTGACAACTTGCTAACTAACCTTTTTATATGTCACATGATTAAAATCATGTTAATTCTGATTCATGACTTTAGTTATTGAGTCTACCACACCTTCGTTATGTGGAAATTTTGTTATGTGTGACCTCACCTCCTTGAGTAAGACTTCTCTAGAGATGATATCCCCAAGTATATTCTCTTTTTTCTATTGTCAAAACTTGATATCCTAGCTAGTAAGAGTATTAGAATTATCATAATTTACATTATGATAATACTTTAATTACTAGGTGAAATTCCAAGAACTGGAATGAATCATTGCATATTTTTACACTGCTTCTTTAGCTTCCTTAGAAGCCACAATGTACTTAGTATTTATAGGTATGGATACCACTAGATTGAATGAGTTTTTATTACTCATTACCTTATCCTAACTACAATATAAGGTTACATTGATCTATAACAAGACTAGTTTTTTTCCTCATATAACTAGTATACCTTCCTCTCCACATACCAGGTACATATCTTTTGTACATGCCCATGTAAAATCAGATAGTTTTTATTGCTTCCCTTGTAGTTCTCCTAGATATAAATGATATTTTCATACTATAAATTATATTTTGGTAATATCATTTCTTGTACATATCATGACATATGTGATTGATCCATCACTAAAGTGTATGAAATTTTACTCACCACATTAATCTCTTCCAATTCCTATGCATGTCTTCTTGGAGAGATATATTCCACATGACACTAGTAACAATTATCTCATGAATTGTTCTTACTTGTATTTTTCAAGACTATGTCAGTATATGTATGATTGACTATGTCTAAGAAATCGTTAGATCTACCTCAGTAGATCCTCATCCCTATAACTTAGGTTACTACTTTAAGTCAATCTTTAGAGTATTTCTTTAATTCTGGTCTTAACTATAAGACCAATAGCCATTTTCCATATGTTTTCAAACATGTTTTACTTGGAAAACAATAGCTCTCCCACAAACCTCTGGCAGACACATGACAAAGATTCATTCTAAATGAATGTTCTAAGATCTTGTTGATTACTTTAATCCAAAATTGGATTTTAGTAACTTGCACACCTTATTAGTATATTATGGTGTCATCATCCCTTTCTGGTTAGGTTTTATAGACACCTTCCATGATTGGTGGTCTTTCCACCTAATGATCAATAAAATGATAATAGAAAGTAGCTATGGTAAGTAAAATTCTAATGGATTCAGGCATAACGACTTGGTGTTCCCAATCAAGCCTTATTGGTACCATGCTTGTGTTGGATTTGGTGAACCAACTTCTATGTACTTTATGATAACTTATATTAATGGTTTTTAATATTAATAAACTTATTATCACATCATGATTTTTCTTCTGTGTGACATAGTATGTGATAATGTCCTAAGAGTAGTTGTCACACTAAAAGGTCGTAGCAGTTCCCCGCTATGATGAGAACCCAGAAGTGCTACGACACTATTCTTGAATATATGTTCTATAGACAGATGATATCATTTGAGGGACACAAATGATACAGGCTATCAGGGGTAGAGACTCATAGGACTTTGAGACACCTTCTCATGGTGTACACCCTTGGTAATATCTAGTAGGATATTATGAGAACGAGGCCCGCCAGTAGGAAATCCACATTTCTATATGTCATTGGATATTTCTATCTATGGAAGTGTGTATTGATCCTTAGAATTTAATATTATTATTAATGAATATTATGAGTCACGTACATTGATGTATTGATGAAAACCATGATGACATATGTTTGTGGTGAGGTAGGATACGTTGGGTGCGTCCTGAGTAATATTGCATTAATGAATAATGAGAGAAAGGATTTTTCCCTTCTATTTTAATGGAAGTTGATATCTCAGGCCCTTTGATGGAAATTATATCGCCTAAATAAATCCATGGCCATGTTGTTCTATAGGCAAGTTCATTTTCTAGGAAATCAAAGAAAGGGACATCGAGCACTTTAGTTGATGACACCGACATGAAACCTGCTTGATTAGAGATATCGTGATAAAGGGATTAAATTACAAAATAAACATTAGTATGAGGTAACATGTCATTGCGACATTAACTTCTTTCTTTATGGGTGCCTTGGCGTGTTGTTAGATGCTAATCTTGGACTTTAGGCTACTTCACCTAATGTCACTAAGAAAGAGGCCTAGAGGACCACACACTAAGTGTATCCAAAATCTCAGTTAAATAATATATTATTATTTAACAAGTTGAATAAATATTATTCCCACACATGGTTTAATAATCATTCATGTATACTTGATCACATATATTCTGTCACCAGTTATTTGAAAGAATATAATGTGAGTGAAATTTTTAATAAATATTTATTTGTTATTTAGTGAATATAGTATTTATTTATTTATTAGAGAATAATGTAGTGATGTTTATTTAATAAATAAATAGTCATTATTCAAGGAATGATAAATATTGTGGAGGAATGTCAGACCGAGTTAAATGGTATGGTGAGAAAATAATAAATATTGAATATTATTTGTTTAAATAATATTTAATTTTTAATTCAAAAGTTAATCACATGTCTAGAAATAATAATAATAATAATAATATTATTATTATTATTTAACATGAGGTTTTCAATAGGATAAAATAAATAATTAAGGTCACTTGTACAATTATTTTTAACCCTAGCAATATATAAACCCAATTATGTTATTTTTCCAATAAGATAATTCATTTGTTTTGTTTGTGCACAATGAATTTGGAGAATCCTCTCAATACCTAGTGAGCTCCCTTATCCAAGAATTCTCTCAAGAATAGAGAGTGATCTTCCTCCACCTCCCACTCTTGAGTCAAGATAGATCTAAGAGAACGTTTGGAAAGTAGTTTTCAAAGCGATCAAAGGCAGACGATGTAAGCTCAAGGATCTGTCATGCTAGCACTTAGAGATTCCTTCAGTGATGTCTGGAGATTTGTGGAACATGTGTAGATCACCACAGGAAGTAATCTTCACTTGATTCTTACAAATCAATGACTCAACAATACAAATATGTTGTGAGATCCATCAATGATGAAAGAATTCCATCAAAGTAATTATTTAATTAATTAAATTAATTATAAATAATATGTAATGATCCTCCCTCCAGTTCCAACATGATTTCCCTTTTATATATTCTTTGATTTAATTCTATAGATAACGGCGTTTATCATTGTGTAAATCTCAGATTGATCATCGATCATGGAAAAAAGCAAAGTTGGGCACCGCCCATCGCACACTTCCACTATGTCCAAAATCTATAAGTGGAATTAGAGGGGTCACATAATTATTTAAAGATCATTAGTGATTTATGTATTTGTAATTTAGTTTTTCAATTCAAGATTAATCTTTATTTTAATTAAAATTGTGAGATTTGCTTATTCCTCCTTCATTTCTCATTGATCTAATTGAAATGATTAATTTTATGATTAAAATAAAATCAAGGATCTCATCCAGAGATTCTAAGGATTCTGGCCAGATAACACTGGAGTACATGTCATATAATCAGAATTACATGTCTTGTACTTATGGTCAATGCATCAAGAATTAATTTGGAGATTAATTCAAACCATGTGTATTGATTACACGCAGAGCATTAAATACCTTACATTGCGTGTTGACTGGTCTAGGGTAGTGCACGTTCAACCAAAGTACACACCATGTATCCCATGTACACATCATGTAGTCCCTTTGAGTCACAGATGGGCTATGTATTCCATACACGACCTACCTGACTGGTGACCGTGTAACTCAGAGTTAACAAATCGTGTAGTCCATGATGCATGCCGTGAACTCCAATTTTATGAGGTATGATCTACATGTTGAGTCCCTAGGTGTGTACTTAAGATAGACAGTGAGAGATGTACATGCCATGTAGCTCGCCTGTACACGCTGTGTACTTATACCAAATTACGCATATTTAAAAATTTATTTATTATATTATGTAAACCTTAATACATGTTCTTATGTGTGGTCATTAAGTTGATATGACACATCTTGTTATGGGTTTTAATATATATATATATATATAAATGTTTAATTAATATCTGTATAATGTTTAAATCTTCATATCATGTATGAGTCGTATTACAGTTGTTACTCTACGTGCATTGAAGCATAACACATGACCAAAAAATCATGTAATTCATGTAATCATTAAGTTGATACTACACGTCTTGAAAGTAAATGATAATGTATACCATATGTCACAAGAGTAAACAGTATACGAGTATAATATATGTTGGGTAGAATCAGACGGGTATCCACCGTGTTGCTTCCAATGTACATTTATGTACACAGTTTAATTTAAATGAATTTATTTAATTTGTTTAAAATTATAATGGATGATAATCTCAAGGAAATTTATATGAGAATTAAGATAAAGGAATTGATTAATTAAAGATGGAAATTAATTTATTTGAGCGCAATTTATCTTAAATAATAATGATTAAGAATTGAATGATAGTTTTATTAAATACATAATTTGTTGCATTCATGTGGATGGTCATGATCTATACCAGACCTTTGTATGTGATTGGTTTCATTTAATTTATTATTAAATTAAATTTTTGGATTGTGTGCCTTATCTTCTCTGATTATATAAGGTCTGCGTTCTCATGATTTCTTTTATGTAAACCCTTTCCCCTTACCCATGTGTGAGTAAAATCATATGTAATGGATAGAGCTCCCAAGCTAGTGGAGGCGGTTTAAGTTCGAAGTCGATATGAAACCAATCCAAGGAGATACATAGGTGGACAGGTGGAAGGCTACAAAACAAACCTTAATTGGTTCAAGGTATTTTTCCCCTAGGTCAATGGTTAGTTTATCAACCACTAGATAAACTAACCATTAGTAAAATATCATGATCATACCACTTTATTGTTTTATTATTTTCAAGTTTCATGGTTATTTCATTATGGATGTTTTTTTCATGATCACATAATTCATGAAATTAACAAGCATGAAATATAGAACTAAAATAAACTGACTTATATGTAAATATTATCTAAGACATGGTTAATCACTTAATTAAATCCAGTTAATATTAAAAAGAATGTAATAAAGATAATAATTGGAAATTTATTCATAAAGGATAAAATACCTCAATTATATACATTAAGCCGGTATAGCCTCCCACTACTTTAGTTAAAATCAAACCATAGTTCAAAGCGCTTGACCAGCCAAAGTTGGGATGCTTTCAATTATTGGGTAATTCTAACTTGAAGTTTTGGGTTGACTTAACTTATTTCACATAAAGGGTTTACTTCTAAAGTAGGAATTGGTGTAAGTGAGAGGCAAAGGTTAAGAAAATAAAATTTAAGGATTTTAGGATTAGGGAGTCCACTTAGTGGATCAAGGAACTGTGATTTAATGCTATTGGCATTTGGAATGCCTACCTAAAACCATTAAAGTTTATTGACCAACCAAAGTTAGGGTAATGATAATGGTAATATGAATCTTTTCCACTTGAATATCCAAGCAATGGGATATTCCGAAGCCAATGGTGAGGGCTACTGGTTTTTGATAAAATAGTGGGAGACTAATAAATATAATATTTACTTATTTTTCTAAATTTTATCAGATAAAGTACTAAAATTATGCTTATCTTATTTTGTATAAAAACAATAAAATGGAATCAAAAATATCATTATGATCTGTACTTGAGAATGAAAATATTCTCACCAGTACAAATTTTCAAGAATGAAAAAGGCACCTACATGTCATCCTTCACCATGAAAGGAAATTATATGTTCCATAAGAACCTTTTCCTAAAGCACCTGGAAATGAGGATAGCGATGAAGAGTTAAAACTTTATGAGAAACATTTGAAAGATTCCATAGATGTTTAGTGTTTCATGCTATCATCCATGTCCAATTAACTTTTTAAGCAATATGAGGATATGGATACCTATAACATAATGTCTTGCCTTTTGGATCTCTATCAAGAGAAGGCGATACAAGAGAGTTACAATATCTCCAATGCTTTGTTTACAACTAATATTGGAGAGTCTGTACTAGATGAGACTCATATAGTCAAGCTTATTGGCCACATTGAATGCTTGGAAATCTTAGGGATTAAATTCCCATATGAGTTGTGTACAGATCTCATACTTTCATCACCAACTAAGACCTTCTCCAACTTTATTTTTAATTATAATATGAGTAATAATGTGGAGAGTATTTTAGAACTTCTTACTTTGATTCTGCAAGTTGATAAGGAAATGGGGTGTGATAAACCCACATTCCTTATGGTGAATAAGAAAAGGAAGAACAAGAAAGAGGGGCCCAAGTCTTATAAACAGTATAAAGCTCCCAAGCACCTTCCTTCCAAGAAGAAGAAGATCCAAAGGCAGGGCAAGGAAAAGGAGGTATTATGTTTTTCATGTGGAAAGCTAGGCCACCAGAAGTGAAACTACACCCAGAAGCAATGGGAAGATAAAGGTGTATTTGTTATCAAGTGTAATATTTAAATATCTACACATTGGGTATTAGATATAGCTTGCGGGGATCACATCTATATCCAAATGTAGGATCCAAGTATATTTTGAAAGATTTCTAGAGGAGAGGTGGATTTGAGAGCTACTAATGGAGTGAGGCTACCCGCCCTATCCATTGGTGACTACTGCCATTCATTTCCAATGATAATGATTTGGGTTTTCAAAGATTGTTATTATGTACCTACGGTTACCAAGAACATAATTTATGTATCATTCCTAGATACAGATGAGTTTATTTTTCAAGTTTGGAAATAAAAGTTTCTTCTTTTATAAGAACAACATATGTTATCGTATGACACATTTAAATAATGGTATTTATATATTAAATTATGAAAACCAATGGTTGGAAGTTGATAAAGAATCATGTTCACATAACTCATATAACACCTAGATTTGGCATCACCATCTTGGTCATGTAAACAAGAAGAATAAACAAATCTTTGTCAAGATGGTTATTTTGACTCATTTGAGATAAAACCACTTGAAATATGTCATGCTTGTTTACAATGAAAAATGAACAAACCACCATTTGGTGGAAAAAGTGAAAGGAACACAAATATTTTAGGATTAGTACACATTGATGTGTGTGGACTATTTTCAGTAGAAGCTAGAGGTGGATATTATGACTTTATAACTTTTACTGATGACTTGAGTAGATATGGATATTTCTACTTAATGAGGTATAAGTCTTAGTCCTTTGATAAATTCAAGAAATTCAAGAATGAGGTAGAGAATCAACTTGTTAATAAGATAAATAATCTTTGATCGGATTGATGTGGTGTGTAACATCCCACGTTTTGAACCGGATGAAAAATTATAACTGAATTTAATTTTTTTTCATTTATTACACAAGATGTTTTTAAAACTAGGTTTTAGAACAATATTTCAAAAATTGGAACACTTGAAAGTTATGAGTTCTTTTTAAATAAATTAAAAATAATTAGTTTCAAATTAAAATAAAAGTGAAATGAAAAAATAGAAAATAAAAATAAACAAATGTTTAAATAATAATAATAATAATAATAATAATAATAATGTTGTTGTTGTTGTTATTATTAGTTTAGTTTTTTAGACCCACAAGGGGTATCTTCCCCCTCCCTATAACCCACACACAACCCCCCCCTCAGCCGAACACCTCTTGCACAACCCCCCTATGACACAACCCCCCTCCCCACGACTTCCTTTGGTGCACCGTTTCTACCCAGATTTCTTTTGGTTTGTGTTCGATCCATCACAGTAAGCTTTTTCCTCCCTTATCCTACTTTTTTCTAGCCTATTTCAGCCTCTCCATTTCCCTACAGAGTTCAGACGAACCTAGGGTTTGAGGGGTTGAACCGATTTCAGTTTTATTTTATATTAGGGCACACAAATCATCACCCAGGACACCTTTGGGTGGGTTTCAGTGTTCACCGCTGAAGGTGAGGTGTTTCAGATTGTTTCGGATTGTCGCCGCCATTAGAGGTGAGGTTTTATATTTTATGTTTAGTTTTTCCCAGTTTATTTTGGGTCCTTTGGATGATTTAGGGTGCCTAGTAATTTTTGTAGTGATTTTTGGTCATCCTTGAGGTGGTTTCGGGTTGACGATGTCAAAGGTGAATTACTTGCATATGCATAGGTAGGAATATATCCATATTAGTTCCCCCATTATATATATGTTTGTCCATGGAAGTGAATATATTTATATGGGGATAGGTTTTCTCATGTTGGAATATGAGAAATGCATACGCAGGTAGGTTTTAATGGGTATTTTCATATAAGCTATATGTAAGGATCCTATTGTATGTGTTCATGGCCATACGAATACATACATAGGGGATATCTATCCTTATGTATATGCGAAAGTGCATATGCTTGGAGGATGGATGGAGCAGCTTAGAGTTGTCGCTGATAAAAGTTTCAAGAACCAAGTGTTCGTTTTGGTTCTTCTTTTGAGGTATGTGTCTCTTTATCTTCCCTTTTTAATTAAAGAAATCCTTTAAGTGTTTCTTTAAATTAAGTTGAATTATGTTATGATTTTGATAAATTGAGTTTCTAACTTTGAATAAAATTTTTAAAGAGGAAAAAGGAATTGTTTTAAGAAAAAGTCATATTTTCTAATAAAACTCCTCCAATGGAGGTGAGCTACCTTTAATCCAAAAAGTAGTGAATATATATTTATATCATATTTTTTGTTCTTATTGAATTTGTGTTTCCTCTTGCATTTATTGATACATGGAAGGTTAGTATTTTACCTCTTTATATGAATTATAATTCTAGAATAAATTTTTAAAGATGCATAAATGAAGTGTTGATAAATAATGTCATGTTTTCTAATAAAACTCATCCAATGGAGGTGACCCACATTCAAGTTAAAAAGTAATGGTATACTTTCATACTTACTTGTCTTATTACATTGATATTCTTCTGCAATTTATGTCAAAGTTAGTTATGTCATGTTTTTCATTTTAGCCTCTTTTGTTATTCCAAAACGATGTTGACCATTTGTATATAAGTTTTAAATGAATTAAGACTCATTTTTGGTGTTAAGTCCTATTATAGTTGGAATTTCCCAATTATGTAATTACCTTTTTGCCCACATTAGTTAAATCAAAGGCAAACCTTTTTATTTGGCCAATTCCTTGAGTTACCATCTGAGGTGAGATGTTTAGGAATGGTTCTTGGTGTTGACCTTGACTTGTTAAATCAGTTTGATTAAATGTTTTGAATAGGGTGGTACAACCATGCCTCTTAATATAATTTACATGGAACAATTAAGATAAATTGTAAAAAATGGAATGGAATGTTCATGATGATATGATTTTCCTTAAATGAACTGAATGATTTTGTTGTTTGCTTATACTTGAGGAGTTAAGAGTATATGACTGATCTGGAGCTCAGGATGCTCTTAGAGATCACCTTTGGGCTTGAGTCTTTTCTTTATCTGTGTCTTGTATTTGTTCTAAAATGTAAAGCATGATCTGTGTTACTGTTTTCATCTATTTATCATCATTTATACATACATGTATTGTTGTAACTAGCATTGATGGTATTTTATTTAAAGTTAATATTATTCTTCTGTTGCTTTGAATTTAATTATTTACTGCTTCTGCTACTATTAGTTTCTTATTTTTTGTTATACCACTATGAAACTCTGATATGAGGGTATAATCTCCCCACTATCACCTATTTAGATCCTCATTGCTAGTTGGTAGACTATGGTTTATGGGGAGGCACGCTTGAGGTCATGTGGCCCACTGTTCTGGCTACCGATTTAGTGGTAATCTAGGATAGGACGTTATAAAGTGGTATCATAGGGGTCTTTTTTCATTTTGTCTTACTGTTTTGGGCTGGTAGACAGGAGAATAGGAATGTGTTATCACTTGGTAAATATTAATGCCTAGGACTAATCACCCCACGTACAGGGAAATGACCAAGTGGTCAGGGATAGGATTGTTGTTTATGCTGTTTTCTATTATAGTTGATATGATTTCACCTAGAGTGATTGATGTAATTTCCGCTACTGACGATTTATGGGATTTATGGTATTTCACCCTTGGCCTGGTATGGAAAGGAGGTTGCATTACATGCATCATATTAGTAACATAGGAATTTAACATGTCATGCATATGCCATACCATGTAGTTTCATATGTAGGCTACTTTTTGTTTAATTGTTTTCCATGAGTGTTATGACATGCTTAGTTTTATACCATGTTTGGGTAATTCATTAGCATTCCTTTCTATTTATATGTCATGATTCTATGCCTATTTCATTTCCATCTTAGCTACTTGTAAAATATGCTAGTTTTGTTTTAAATATGTAATTGATGACATGTTCTAAGTTTATTGCTTATGATTAATGGGATCCAATATTTAGTTTATAGAGTGTATGTGCGCTTCATAAATTGGGGGATGTCCCATATGACCATTATATATATATATATATATATAATGACCATGTGTTATAATGAAAAATGGTTTTAAATGTAAAGGATGTTCAATTTGTGATTGGAAATGAATTGATTAACCTTCTACATGCACAACTAAGCCTGAATAGGTCAGTTGGAGCCATGTTTCTTATGGGATGAGCCATTTGGGTGTTTATAATTTCTAAAATTAAGCAATTTCTACTGGGTTGCTTTTTGAAGAACCCGGGTTGGCTTAATGGGACCCTCATAGGTCACCTTATCTGTTAAAAGAAATTTACTTTGATAAATTTACAAATTATGATGGAATGTCAAGAAGTGTAAAATGTTTTTAAAAAATGAAGTTTGTTGGGACTTCCCTACTTTTCATTGATGTGTTAGTTAAATATTTTAAATGGTAAAATATTAAAAATTTGAATCAATGAAATGGAATTAAAATGGAACCATAGGCGGTGTCCTTTGTTTAAACCCTAGTATAAGGGTAGTTTAATGTTTCTCACTAAGTTTCCTTGGAATGAAAGCATGAGCATTTTCCATGGGTTTTCTTTCTTTTTAGAAATGAATTATATGGTCGACTCTTGATCCTAGAGACTTTTCTATTGGCGTGACCTAGAGATAGGTTCGACTTAAGGGGATATCCCATAGTAGGTAGCACCCTTAGATATTAAAATCCTTTCTAAAAACTATGAGCTTCCTATTATATGGCGTCGTTTCCCCTAGTCGGACCCCATTTTTCTTTAAAAATACACCCTTGTTAAGAAGTATGGCTATGTATTTCTTGGCCTTTGATACGGGCATGAGCATCGAGTAATGTTCATTTCTAGCTGGTTAGAATAGCCTCAGGCATGGTCGGTTGTTTTGTAGGTCGCTTAACTCTCTATTCTTCCTCAATGAGGGACAACTTAGTGTTTTTGAGTGTGTTCTTTGGTCATCTCTGGAGTAGAGTGACCTGAGCGTTAAATAAACAAGTTCATCCCAATGATCGGGGGGACTTTCTCGAGACTTGGGTGTTTTGACATGCCAGTCGATTCGATTTTGTTTTCCTTGTCTAATGTTTTAACATTTATGAGTGTAACTCAGGTAAATTTCACGCGTACATTTAAGGTGGTTTAGATCTAGTGCACTTGTTAGCAGCTAGTTTATATTCTCTATATTTGTTTGGGATACACCTAAGGTGGGAAGTGTCATGTCAGTTCTGTTAAATACGTGGTATTCTGGGTAGTGGGGAACACAACCATAAAGTATCATTGAAGGATGATTGGTCTTAATTAAATGAACGTGAGGCTTGTGAACTTGAAACCATGTGAATGCTTTCTTGGAAGCACGATGTTGGTGTGGTTGGCGGTGTATGCGAACCTTGAGACACATCATTAGTCATGGGTGGACTTTAGTGGTTAATCATGAATGATCACGGGATACCTCAGGTGGTAAAGGCTTATTGATTGATTAATGATAGTGGGTCAATAGGTGAATCTGATTTTCTTTTAATGTGAGTTGACCAGTTATGGTTCAACTATTATTCTTTCTAGTAATTGGGTGAGTTTGACTGGAAACCATTCAATACTCGTTGTGTACTCTTCTTAAGAGATGAATATTTCCCCTATCTTGACATCATACTTGATACACTAAGAGAATGTTGGTCTTACACCATTCTATAGTTTAGAAGTTATTTGGAGGATTTAGTGGGATCCCAGTGTTGCAAACTGAATTCATGGTTCTTATCGAGGTCTGGTTAATCTTGAGTGACCCTTGGATTCCCGTGTAGAAATGCCTTGGATGAAATCTTGAACACTATCAATTTCATCTAACTTTACCTCTAGGACTATGCTGCTCTGGGCTTGGTCAATGTTCTAATGTTGGCGTCTTGTCTTTGTACCAACGTCTCACTCATAAACATGGAGTATGTACTACCTTGTGTTAGTTATTTTTACTCCAGTTGTTCCAATATGAGGTTATCCCGAACTTGTTGTCAGTCTCAGTGATGCTTAAATCAAGGAACATCACTGAAATTCGGGTATATGGACTTCAGTGGACGTGTATGTGGTGAATGCGTGATACCTTGGAAGAAGGCACCACAGTTTAGTTTATAAAAACACTGACCATCTAAGTCGGGCATCTTCTTGAATAGTCGGTCGGAGTGGCTCGACTAGTTGTCTCTCTTGTTCAATGGAGTGATCAGTGAAGGACCGTTTCCAACACATAATTAGATGTGATGAGTGCAGTTTGTGTCATCTAGGGATTTTCATGAAAAGATGGCTCAACTTGGGCTTTGAGATTGATGAGGAATTGACCATTTTAACTGTTTTAGGAATCACGCGAGAAGAGTCACTAGAAATCTTAAGGGTGTGTCTTATAGGAAATTCCGATGGTGTAAGGTGTCATGGCTTGAAATTTTTCCCTTTCTAAAGATATGGCCTAATGAGGGAAGTAACTTTGGACAGATGTTTAATGATACAACAACGTGATCATGTCTCTAGCTAAATGGGCTTAGGTGAGTGCCATCTTGATGTTTCAGTTGGAAAATGAGAATTGCCTTGTGCTTTGACAACTTAAGTGTCGTGTGTTTAAGAAGTGCTGAAATGTGTGTTGGGTGTTGGTAAATGCAATGCAACTATTTGAATGAGACTTTATGACCCCTGTAGGTTGGGTGATGTTTTCATTGTTCTCGAAAGCTTCTCGAGGATGATAAGTTCTAAGGTGGGAAGATTGTAATGTCTCACGTTTTGAACCGGACGAAATTTTTTAAGGGAATTTAATTTTTTTTTCATTTATTGCATAAGCTATTTTTAAAAATGGGGTTTGGAACGAAATTTTGGAAATTTGAACACTTGAAAGTGATGAGTTATTTTTAAAGAAATTAAAAATAATTAGTTTCAAATTAAAATAAAAGTTAAATGAAAAAAATGGAAAATAAAAAAAATGTTTTAATAATAATAATAATAATAATATTGCTAATGTTATTATTATTATTATTATTATTGGTTTAGTTTTTTTAGACCCACAAGGGGTCTCCCCCCCTCCCTGTAACCTGCACGTGACCCCCCAGCCAAACACCTCTCATGAGACCCCCCCTATGGCATGACCTCCCCCTCCTCACGACCTCCTCCGGTGCACCATTTCTACCTTGATTTATTCCAGTTTTCATTCGATCCATCATGGTAAGATCTCTACTCCCTTACACTCCTTGTTTCTGGATGATTTTCAGCCTCTTCATCACCCTACAGAGTTTGGCCAAACCCAGGGTTTTAGGGGTTGACCTGATTTTGGTTTTCTTTTGTATTAGGGCGCATGAATCGTCTCTTAGGATCCCTTTGGGTGGGTTTCAGTGTTCTATGTCGAAGGCGATATGTTTTGGATTGTTTCGGGTTGTCATAGCCATTTAAGGTGAGGTTTTATATCCGCTTTTTAGTTTCAACCAGTTTATTTTGGGTTCTTTGGATGATTTAGGGTGCCTAGTAAATTTTATAGTGAGTTTTGGTCATCCTTGATTCAGTTTCAGGTTTCCATTTTCAAAGGTGACTTGCTTGCATATGAATAGGTAGGAATATATCCATATGAGTTCCCCCATTATATATATGTTCTCCCATGAAAGAGAATATATTTATATGGGGCTAGGTGTGCTCATGTTGGAATATAAAAAATGCATATGCAGGTAAGTGTTAACGGGTATGTGCATGTAAGCTCTATGTATGGTTCTCCTTGTATGTGTTCATGGCCCTAAAAATACATACATAGGGGCTAGGTGTCCTTATGTATATTCAAAAGTACATATGATCGAAGGATGGATGGAGCAACTTAGAGTTGTCACTGATAAAAGTTTCAAATGTCGAGTGCTCGGCTTGGTTCTTCTTTTAAGGTAGGTGTCTCTTCATCTGTCCTTTTTAATTAAAGAAATCCTTTAAATGTTTCTTTAAATTAAGTTGAATTATGTTATGATTTTTATAAATTGAGCTTCCAACTTTTGAATAAAATTTTTAAAGAGGAAAAAGGAATTGTTTAAAAAACAAGTCATGTTTTCTAATAAAACTCCTCCAATGGAGGTGAGGTGCCTTCAATCTAAAAAGTAGTGAATAGATATTTATATCATGTTTGTTGTTCTTATTGCATTGGTGTTTCTTCTTGCATTGATTGACACATGTAAGGTTAGTATTTGACCTCTTTATATGAATTATAATTCTAGAATAAATGTTTAAAGATGCATACATGAAGTGTTGATAAATAATGTCATGTTTTATAATAAAACTCCTCCAATGGATGTGAGATGCCTTAACATTAAAAAGTAATGGTAGAATTTCATACTTTCTCATCTTATTTCATTGGTATTCTTCTACACTTTACGTCAAAGTTAGTTTTGGAATGTTTTGAATTTTAGCCTCTTTGGTTATTCCAAAATGATGTTGCCCCATTATATATAAGTGTTAAATGAATCAAGACACCTTTTTGGTATTAAGTCCTCTTATCATTGGAATTTCCCAACACTACTGGAATTTGGGTTTTTCCCAAAGGCAGTATATCAACGGTTCAATTAAACCGTTGGTATACTCAGCCTTTTCCAACGGTTTACTGAAACCGTTGGCAAAGGGCATTCCAGTGACCCATTTCCCAACGGTTCTATAGAACCGTTGGGAAAGGGGTGCTAAACTTATCCCTTTCCCAACGGTTTATTGAAACCGTTGGGAAAGGTTGCCTTTGCCAACGGTTTTTAAAAACCATTGGCAAAGGTTTTGCCCAAATAGAAACCCCGATCTGCTCTCCCTCATTCGAGATAGAGCCCTAATTATCCTCCGCTCCCGTGCTCTCGCGAACCCCCCGTCTGAACATCATCGACCCCCGCCCGAATAGGTACACCCCCCATTCAAACAGGTAAAAATTGATCTCAATCAAGTTGTTGTAGTTGTTTTAATGAATTGATTTTTCCATTAATTAAAACATAAACACTATGGTTCCATTTTTATAGAAGCTTACATTCCAATGGTGGAAAATTTTATAATGAATATAGATTCTATTATTTTTAGATTTCTTCTCTTATGGATATGTGTTGGTTTTCCACATGGAATGCCTTGACTATCTACTTAGCATGATAGAGGGTTTCTTTTAGAAATTTCCAATGGAAATTACATGATCCTATAAACATTTTGATGAATTTTCCTAACCTAGATGGATTGTCTGATGTTTCTCTAATGATCAAGGACGGAATGTTTGGAGGACATCACAAGTCCCGACTGGTTGATCCTAGAAGCAATTTCATGACAATGGATGCAATGCCTATATGGAATCTCTTGATTTTGGTGATCTTCTCCATTTTCATCAAAAGAAATGTTTGACACATTGGGAGGGAAACTCTAGAGTCAGTGTGACATGTCTTGAAGGGTGATTTATGTCCATAGTGACATGATTTGAGGACATCACATGACCTAGTTGGTGTGCCTGGAGGGTGTTAAGGGAGTCATCTAACATTCCTGACATTTAATATGAGACTGAGATAATATGTATTGATTCCCCTATATAGAAGGAGATACATATCTATTGGAAAACATGTAGTCTGTATGGTGAGAATTAAAGGCTTTTCATTACAAGGGTGGCATATTCATGGGTTCCATCTGATTTTATTTGACATGTCAAGGGGACATCAAATGATCAAAATAGGTTTCCAATGGAATGTATTGTGAACAGGATGAAATTTCCTAGTTCAATAAAATTTCATAGGTGATGCATGTTATGAACATTAGGGTCAACATATATTTCCTTCACCTTAGTCTCCCATATTTTAGTATTTCATCCATCCTTTTATCCCAAATTCCATAGATTTATACATTATTTTATTATATTATGTCTCAAATTATCTAAAATATGTGTTTGATGTTCTTCACGTGACCTATCATAATTCCTTCTCATAATCTATAGTGATCATGGGAAGATCCCATGCATGATTCATGATCACTCAAATTATTCTGCAGATTATACATAATGGAAGCCTTACAGGATGTGAGATGATTATATCTATGAAATCTACTCAGGTACCTGGTGAGGAAGTGCATATTAATTCAAAAAGGTAAATCGTATATGAGGATACCCTACTAATATGGTTATGGGATGAGGCATGCTCTGATGTGATAACACATTAAGTTCTTGTTGGTTTTACATTTTTTCAATAACACATTAGTATGTTTTTTTCACATGTGTAGTTGATACCATGATTATTTTCTTCCTTTATTGATTACTTAAATGTATTTTCTATTAAAGTTCAATCCTATTGAATTGTTTATGACACAATGACTTATATGAATTCTTTTTACAGAATGGACAGAAGTTGGATGTATGAAACCGATCGTATCTCAAGCGATTTTCAAAACAATTTGGAGAGCTTTATAGATTTTGCATTTCACAATGCTTCAGATAGTGGTCGCATACACTGCCCATGTTCCAATTGTGTTGGTAGACCTTGGTTGAGTCGTGAAGAAGTCAGCTACCACATAACCAAAAATGGTTTTCAAGCAAACTACTTTGTGTGGTATCACAATGGGGAGAAAATGAAATATCAAATTGGTGATGATCGAAATGAAAGGACTGGAATGGAGAATTTGTTAGATGATCGGTTTCCGTTTATTCGTCATCATGAAAAAGAAAGTATTTCGACTCAAGAAGACATCGATATGAGGACAACTGATGCATCTAGTGAAAATGATGATATTGATAGGGTGAAAAAATTGAATGATGCTACCATGACTCCAGTATATCGAAAATGCGATAAAATGAAAAAGCTGGAATTTTTAATCCGATTATTTCATGGAAAAACTATGTATGGGATTTCTAATACAGCAATCGATTACATTCTTACCCTCTTGAAGGATTTACTTCTAGATGATGCAGATATTCCCTCAAACCACTATATGGCATGGAAGTTAGTTGAAGAACTTGGATTTTCCAGAAACAAAATTCATGCTTTCCCGAAAGATTGCAGTTTATTCTGGGAAGAAACCGCTGAATGAAATGAATGTATAAAATGTGGCACATCCTTCTGGAAGTCAAAATCTGATGGAACACCATCCCGCGTTCCACAGAAAGTAATGTGGCACTTTCCATTGATCCCCAGACTCCAGAATCTTTTTATGTCTAATGACATATCAATAAAAATGAGATGGCATGATACCGAGAGAAAGAAGACTAATGATGAGTTGGTTCATCCTGTAGATAGATTTGCATGACAGAGATTTGATGCTCGACATCCTGATTTTGTAGCTAACGTGCGTAATGTGAGGATAGGTCTTTCATGCGACGGTTTTAATCCGTTTGGGCAGATGCTTACTTCGCACAGCACATGGCCAGTTTTTATACACATTTATAATCTTTCCCCATGGTTGTGTATGAAAAAATCTTTCACTTTCATGAGTATACTCATATCTGGTCCTTCTGATCCCGACATTGATATTGATGTATACATGCAACCTTTAATAAAAGAGTTTAAACTTCTTTGGGATGTGGGTGTGCGCACATACGATGCATGTTCGAAAGACATATTTCAGATGCGTGCTGTGCTTATGTGGACGATCAATGATTTTCCGGCTTATGCAATGATGTCTGGATGGAGCATGAAGGGAAAACTGTCATGTCCAGTTTGTATGGAGAATACACGGTCCAGAAGACTGAAACATCATTGTAGTTTCAGTTTTATGGGACATCGACGATTTTTGCCAAAGGATCATCCATATAGAATGAATCGTCGAAGATTTGATAATACTATAGAGACCGATGATCCACCTCAGCGTATGTCTGGAACTGATGTGCTTAATGAATTGAAATATTTCAGTTTTTCGTTCGGGAAGGTTCAAATGAAATCTGGAAAGAGAAAGAATGTTTCCAAAGAAACCTGTTACAATTGGAGGAAGAGGAGTAGCTTTTTTGATTTGCCTTATTGGTCAACCAATTTGCTACGTCATTGCTTAGACGTAATTCATATTGAAAATAATATATGTGAAATGTTACTTTCAGTTCTTCTAAATGTCAAGGGGAAGACAAAAGATGATTTACGATCTCGACGTGACTTGGTGGATTGGGGCATCAGACCAGAATTGTATCCTGTGCGTATCAGTGAAAATAAATGGCAACTTCCATGTGCTTCTTATGTGATGACACCTACTGAAAAAAAACAATTTCTGGAAGTATTAGAGACTATTAGAGTTCCTGATGGCTATTCAAGCAACATATCTAAACGGGTCAACAGAAGAGAGTTGAAGCTAAAATATTTGAAGACTCATGATTATCACGTTCTACTGCATGAGTTGCTTCCAATAGCAATCCGTCATCTTTTGTCCAATAATGTAAGGGTGGGTGTTATTCGGTTGTGCCATTTATTTAGAGATCTTTGTGTTAAGAAGTTTTCCAAGTCTTTCTTGCAAAAAATGTTGACAGATGCCCCATTAATTTTGTGTGAGTTGGAGAAAATATTTCCCCCATCATTTTTCACATGCATGTTGCATCTGACTGTCCATATTCCAACTGAAATACTTCTCGGAGGACCTGTTTATTTTCGTTGGATGTATCCAACTGAAAGAAATATGTTCACATTAAAGTCTTATGTTCGAAACAAGAATCATCCCGAAGGTTCTATCGTGAACGGTTACTTAGCTCAAGAATGTATGGATTTCTGTTCGATGTATTTGTCTGATCTTACTACAAGAATGAACAGACCAATGAGAAATGAAGAAGAACAATATGAGCAAATTGAACCCAGTTTTCCATCACTTCCTCAAATAGGAGGAATTCCTGGATCATATACATTGAAGACATTAATCCATGAAGAGCGGGAGATGGCACATCGCACAGTTTTGTTCAACTATGATTTGTTCGATGACTATATCGGGTAACAAAATTGAATATGTATATCTTACATATATATATTTGTTAAACTATTCATATTTTTTTATCTACAGGGAACATAAAACAATGATAAATAGGAAGCATCGTTCTTTATCTTTGAGAAGGAGAGAGACTTTGCATAGCAAAGAGTTTTCTGCTTGGTTAAAATTGAAGGTAAAAATATTACTGTTTAAATTAATTATTTCAATATTTACTTAAGTTTAACTGTCATTTATATTGCAGGTATTGAGTTTGTCTGCTGACTCTGTCTCTGAGGAAATAATAGCTTTGGCTTTTGGTCCTAATACCGTGGTTCATGACTGTAAATCAATTGTTATCAATGTGTACAGATTTATTGTCACTGAACGAGCAAAAAACATGAGAACACAACATGATGGTATTATGGTTACTGCCACAACAGATTGTTATGCCAGTGCATCAGATAGTAGACCGCGACTTGAAAATGTGGGTTATTATGGAGTCGTTCAGAAAATAATAATATTGGATTATTACTCTCATGGACGAGTCACAATGATGAAATGCCATTGGTTTGATTCGATGACGAGACATGGCACATTTATTGATGATTGTGGATTTCGAGTAATTAATATGACCCGCACTCTTGCTACCGAAGAACCATATGTGTTGGCATCAATGGATAAACAAGTTTTTTATGTCAAAGATCAACTTCAACCTGAATTTGGTGTCATAGTTGAAGTAATTCCAAGACATATTTTTGATGATGCTGATGATGGAATTGACACTGTCCCTATTGCCATTGGAACCAATCCATTTATTTCTTTTGATGACTCCAATAGCTCAATTGTCAGAGTTGATTGTGAACCTGAAGTTGTGGTTGGAAATATATAGAATCATTCATCCATGTTCTCAATTCTTTTGGTTTACCTCGAGTTGGGTTGTTAAGGTTGGTAATATTCATATTTATTTAGTATTGATCACAAATATGTTTTAGCTGACTTGACCGTTATGTGAATTTTCAATGTTTATTGGTTGCTGTTTTATTTGAATTGCATTTTCTAATTTGGAATTGAACTGTATTCAAACCAAATCAAACAATATTTCTAACTTGGTGAACATTACAACTTGTATGTTTTATTAAATTCATTTAAGCTCTTCTAAAACAATTGATAGCTAAATTACCAATGAATCCCCTCATTCCCTCATATATTTAGTTTTTTGGTTTACACATTAATTTCCTTTTTCTAATTAATTACATATTTGTTTTCAAATGCAGGAAATGCAGCCAATTGAAGAGAGACGAAGAAAAAAAATGGCGGATAACAATCGTCGGATGGAGGAGCTGGGCATTCCACCATTAGTTCCTACAGTGAGTACTTTATTTCAAATATATATATATATATATATATATATATATATATATTTACAGAATATATAATGTGATGTGATTAATTTTTTTGTAAACTTTTTTGTAGGATCCACCGTTACGTCGACAGTTATTCGATGAGGAGCCTAGTACTGGTCCTAGTACTCAGGCCGGTGGTATGAGGAGGGTTCGTACCAGAGGTGGACGTAGAGCTGCGCGTGCCCGACTAGACCCTGCCCCTCCCACTGACATTTCAGCCTTCCCACATTCTGATCCCGGTGTGTCATTAGGGACACACGGGGTATTTAGGCCTCCCATGTTTTCGCTACCTTCTGCATCTTCTGCCCCATCATTTTCACATCCCATGATGATTCCCACTCCCCAGTCAGCATCAGGTCATACAACTATTCCATATTCTTTTCTTTCTACTTCTGTCTCTCCGAGCTTTTATATTCCATCGTCTTCGACTCCTGTTCCACCAGAGGGTGTTCCATCAGGTTCTGTGGATCCGGCGCCACTCATTGATCAGACTAGCGCAGGTATATTTATAAAACCCTAACAAATTTTTATAGCAATATTTATTTTCATTATAACATGTTTTGATAAAATATTTGTTTTTCTTTCATGACAGATACATCTACTGACAGGAGGCGGGGTCGGGGCCGTACACACATGCGTTCGGTGTGGAACCGTTGCACACAGGTTATGGTGGAATATAATGAAGACAATCAGATGGTTGAGAAAATAGGGCAGCAATGTCGGAGTTTTCTGGCGACACTTTCCAAATACTCCGACATCATTCCCGTCAGCCCGCTGTCGTGGAGACATTTTCCACATGAGGTCAAAGATAGATCTTGGGCAGAGATATGGGTAAAAAATATGTTGTATTTAATGCCATGAATTATTTTTGTATTTATATGAATTAATATTTTGATTTCAGCTTCGATTTAATTTTCCTGATGGCGAGGGTGTACGACTGGAACGTCTAAAGGATTTAGGAGAGCTTTGGAGAGCCTACAAGCATGATATGTATATTGGCTGGCGTTCTTGAGTTGGCACTGAGTTAGAGGCGGTACCAGTCATGGATGATTGTCCTATAGAGCAGTATCGTCAGATGATTACTCATTGGACGAGTACCCAGTTTAAGGTATGAATTACATTTGAGGTATTTAAATAATAACTTTCAAGTTTTGCATTAATATTATCCTTTGAATTATCGAATTTTATTTAGGAATCATCTGGAAAAAATAAAAAAACATTGATGCAAAAAAATACCTCCATACACTAGGACGCACGACGATGCCGGATCATGAGAGGCAGCAGGTATGACAATTGTTTATAAGTTTTCTTTACGACTTACATTTTCTTTTGTTTTCTAAATTATTTAATCATTTGCTAAAGTTTTTATATAACTTTTGTTTTCAATGTCATTGTAGAGGCAAGTACAAAATATTGAAGGACGTGTGCCTCGAGAAAAACTGTTTTGCTCGAGTAGACGAAAAAAGGATGGAAGTGCTGTCAACGAAGCGACTCAGCAGCAGATTGTAAGTTTTAATCTGTTGATTTTATATTTTAATATCTATTTTGTAACTTAATAATATATTTATATTTGTAACAGGATGCTTTAGAGGCCCTCGATGCCCCAGAAGAAGACAATTTTGGGCCATCTGATCACTTACATCAGGTGTTGGGAGAGGATCATTCTGGCAGAGTACGCTGCCAACCTAGGATAGCCCCGACGAGGTATTGGCCTGCCTCAGGTACGAGTTGTAGTGCCACCGAGCTGCAGCAAGTTAGGGAACAGGCAGAACAGGCTGAGAAAAGGGCCACAGAGATGGCAGAACAGTCTGCTAGGGCAAACAGTGCATTTATGAAATTTATTGAAGTTCTACGTCCAACACTTCCAGCAGAGGCCAGCCCAGCGATTGATGAATACATGTCGTCGATACATTCTATATATGGTGCACCAGGTGGCAGTTCCAGTGGTGGTCAGGCCGATGTTCAGCTTGAAGATGATGATGGCGAGGAGTCTGATGCGGAAGAGGAGGGAGATGAGGAGGGCGAGGAGGAGGGCGAAGACGAGGAGGAGGGCGCTGTGGAGGGTGAGGACGATGAGGAGGACGATGACGAGAGTGATGATGATGATGATGATGGTGATGGTGATGCTGATGTGGGACATATTGATCCGTTACATTTTTGACTTATATTACTGAGATTTGATGTTTAATCTATTCTAGTTGTTGGTTTTATCTAGACTCGTAGTATAGTATTGGAGTTGAGTTATTTTTATATATTGTCTGTTTTTATGGATGTTGTTGTCTTTTAGTGGTTGTGTGTTTGAGAACTCCCTGGACAACCCCCCTCATTCTTGGACCCTGGACAACCCCCCCTCCCCCTTGGACCCCGAACACCCCCCAAACACCCCCCGGACAGCCCCACGGACATCCCCCTGGACAGCCCCCCGGACAGCCCCCCACCCTCCACCCTGGACCCCGGATAGCCCCCCGGACAGCCCCCCGGACAACCCCCCACCCTCCCCCTTGGACCCCGGAAAACCCCCCAAACACCCCCCGGACAGCCCCCTGAACAACCCCGGACAACCCCCTGAACAACCCCTGAATAACCCCTGAACAACCCCTGAACAACCCCCTAAACAACCCCCGGACAGCCCCCTGAACAACCCCGGACAGCCCCCTGAACAACCCCCAAACACCCCTGGACAGACCCCGCACAGCCCCCACACCCTCCTCCTTGGTCCCCGGACAGCCCCCCGGACACCCACCAGACAGCCCCCCCTGGACAGCCCCCCGGACAGCCCCTCCACCTTCCTTAATTTAATTAGCTCTGAAATGTTTCATAGCACGATCAACTAAAATCTAATCCATACTAAATATGGTATAAAAATATTCTATATGAATTTCCATAAGATTTTAAGTGAAAACAAAAAGTGACATACGAAAAACTGACCAAACGCATTCAAAATGTGTTGATGCTTTAGGAAAACTATCCATGGGTCATATGTGACGTGTACGAATCAACCCCGCCTCAATCCGAGGCACGGTGTGGCCGGAACAACTCAAAGTGTATGTCTTTTGTTTCAAAAGGACATCATTTTAAGTGAAAAACATCAACTGGCATACGGAAAACTGGCCAAACACATTTGGATTGTGTTGATACTTTAAGTCAACGATACATGGGTCATTTGAGACGTATACGAGTCAACCCCACCTAAATCCGAGATGCGGTGTGGTCGGGACCACTCTAAGTGACTTTCTTTTGTTTAAAATGGACAGTATTTTAAGTACATACGGAAAACCAACCAAACGCATTCGGTTTCTGTTGAAACTTTAGGAGAATGATCCATGGGTCATATGTGACGTGTACGAGTCAACGCCACCTCAATCCGAGGTGTAGTGTGACCGACAACACTCAAAGTGTCTCTATTTTGTTTAAAATGGACTTCATTTTTAGTGAAAACAACAAATGACATACGGAAAACCGACCAAACGGATTCTGATTGTGTTGATACTTTAGAACAATGATCCATGAGTCATATGTGACGTGTACTACTCAACCCTGCCTCAATCCGAGGCGCGGTGTGGCCAGCACAACTCAAAGTGTATGTCTTTTGTTTCAAAAGGACATCATTTTAAGTGAAAAACATCAACTGGCATACGGAAAACCGACCAAACGCATTCGGTTTCTATTGAAACTTTAGGAGAAAGATCCATGGGTCATATGTGACATGTAAGAGTCAACGCCACCTCAATCCGAGGCGCGGTGTGGCCGAAACCACTCAAAGTGTCTCTATTTTGTTTAAAATAGACTTCATTTTTAGTGAAAACAACAAATGACATACGGAAAACCGACCGAACGGATTCTAATTGTGTTGATACTTTAGAAAAATTATCCATGGGTCATATGTGACGTGTACTAGTTAACCCTGCCTCAATCCGAGGCGCTGTGTGGCCGACACAACTCAAAGTGTATGTCTTTTGTTTCAAAAGGACGTCATTTTAAGTGAAAAACATCAACTGGCATACGTAAAACCGGCCAAACGCATTCGGATTGTGTTGATACTTTAGGAAAACGATCCATGGTTCATTTGAGACATGTATGAGTAAACCCCGCCTAAATCTGAGATGCGGTGTGGCCGGTACCACTCTAATTGTGTCTCTTTTGTTTCAAACAGACAATATTATAAGTGAAATAAACAACTGGCAGACGAAAAAATGACCAAACACATTCGGAATCTATTGAAATTTTAGGACAACGATCCATGGGTCATATGTGACGTGTACGAGTCAACTTGGGCTCAATCCGAGTCACGGTGTGGTCAGGACCACTCTAAGTGACTTTCTTTTGTTTAAAATGGACAGTATTTTAAGTACATACGGAAAACTGACCAAACGCATTCGGTTTCTATTGAAACTTTAGGAGAACGATCCATGGGTCATATGTGACGTGTACGAGTCAACGACACCTCAATCCGAGGTGCGGTGTGGCCGAAACCACTCAAAGTGTCTCTATTTTGTTTAAAATGGACTTCATTTTTAGTGAAAACAAAAAATGACATACGGAAAACCGACCGAACGGATTCTGATTGTGTTGATACTTTAGCACAATGATCCATGGGTCATATGTGACGTGTAAGAGTCAACCCCACCTCAATCCGAGGCGCGGTGTGGCCGGAACAACTCAAAGTGTATGTATTTTGTTTCAAAAGGACGTCATTTTAAGTGAAAAACATCAACTGGCATACAGAAAACCGTCCAAACACATTCGGATTGTGTTGATACTTTAAGAAAACGATCCATGGTTCATTTTAGACGTGTAAGAGTCAACCCTGCCTAAATCCGAGACGCGGTGTGGCCGGTACCACTCTAAATGTGTCTCTTTTGTTTAAAACGGAAAAGATTATAAGTGAAATAAACAACTGACAGACAAAAACCCGACCAAACGCATTCGGAATCTGTTGAAATTTTAGGACAACGATCCATGGGTCATATGGGACGTGTACGAGCCAACCCGGGCTCAATCCGAGTCATGGTGTGGTCAGGACCACTCTAAGTGACTTTCTTTTGTTTAAAATGGACAGTATTTTAAGTACATATGGAAAACCAACCAAACGCATTCGGTTTCTATTGAAACTTTATGAGAACAATCCATGGGTCATATGTGAGGTGTACGAGTCAACGACACCTCAATCCGAGGCTTGGTGTGGCCGACACCACTCAAAGTGTCTCTATTTTGTTTAAAATGGACTTCATTTTTAGTGAAAACAACAAATGACATACGGAAAACCGACCGAACGGATTCTGATTGTGTTGATACTTTAGAAAAATTATCCATGGGTCATATGTGACGTGTAGGAGTCAACCCCGCCTCAATTAGAGGTGCGGTGTGGCCGGCACAACTCAAAGTGTATGTCTTTTGTTTCAAAAGGACGTCATTTTAAGTGAAAAACATCAACTAACATACGGAAAACCGACCAAACGCATTTGGATTGTGTTGATACTTTAGGACAAAGATTCATGGGTCATTTGAGACGTGTACGAGTCAACCACATCTAAATCCGAAACGTGATGTGGCCGTTCCCACTCTAACTGCGTCTCTATTGTTTAAAAGGGACAAGATTATAAGTGAAATAAACAACTGACATACGAAAAACCGACCAAATGCATTCGGAATCTATTGAAATTTTAGGACAAAGATACATGGGTCATATGTTACGTGTACGAGTCAACCGTGCCTCAATCCGAGTCGCGGTTTGGCCGAGACCACTCTAAATGTATCTATTTTCTTTAAAATGGGCTACATTTTAAATA
This sequence comes from Viscum album, assembly GCA_963277665.1. NCBI lineage: Eukaryota > Viridiplantae > Streptophyta > Magnoliopsida > Santalales > Viscaceae > Viscum > Viscum album. The sequence continues at coordinate 1,210,799,904 of OY728166.1, forward strand.
CATACGGAAAACTAACCAAACACATTATGATTGTGTTTATATTTTAGCACAAAAATGCATGGGTCATGTGTGATGTGTACGAGTCAACCCCGCGTCAATCCGAGGCGCGGTGTGGCCGACACCATTCAAAGTGTCTCTCTTTTATTTAAAAAACACTTCATTTTAAGTGAAAACAATAACTAGCATACGGAAAACTGACCAAACGATTTCAGAATATGTTGATACTTTAGGACAACGATCAATGAGTCATTTGTGACGTGTACGAGTTAACCTTGCCTCAATCCGAGGCACGGTGTGACCGGTATCATTCCAGGTGTATGTATTTTGTTTAAAATGTATATGATTTCGAGTAAAAATATATGGTGTACAAAAAACCAATCAAATTATGAATTGAATTCCAGATTCCACATATGATTGTCATCTAAATTTTAAATTGAATTCTAAATGAATTATGTATGTTTTTAATTATGTTATGAATTCTAATTTAATTATGGATGAGTATATTTCCAGGATGCATTATATGTGTTGGTTGGTTGGTTTGCATAATTTAAATGTGTTGGTTTGCATTATTTAAATGTGTTGGTTTGTTCTCTATATGTATGCATTGTATATGTGTTACAGTTACAATAATTGGATTGAAAATTGAATTGAAAATAAAAATTGAATTGAAAATGAGCCCAAAACAGACCTGCTGTGCCAAAATGAGCCCAAACAGACCTGCTGTGCAAATTGTAGGCTGCTGTGCAATTTGCACAGCAAAGCCTATGCCAACGGTTTCAAACCATTGGCATAGCCCATATGGAGCTGTTTTTACCAATGGTTCATTAAACTGTTGGTAAAAACAGACTATCCCAACGGTTTAAACCGTTGGGATAGCTTTTGGAATTGGTGTTTTTACCAACGGTTGGTAGAACCGTTGGTAAAAACCTTTCCCAACGGTTTTCAAACCGTTGGGAAAGAAAATATTCATTGGATTCCCAACGGGCCAAACCGTTGGGAAAGGATTTTCCCAAAGGTTTGGCACAACCGTTGGGGTAGGTTGATTTTTTCTAACATATCCCAACGGTTCCTTGTAAACCATTGGGAAAAGCCTTTCCCAACGGCTTACTTCCCCACAGTTGGCAGAACCGTTGGGAAAGGATGGATTTCCAGTAGTGCAAGTAGGAAATTACCATATTGCCAACATGAGTTAAATTAAAGGAAAACCTTATGATTTTTACAATGCCTTAAGTTACCATATGAGGTGAGATGTTTAGGAATGGTTCTTGGTGTTGACCTTGACTTGTTAAATCAGTTTGATTAAATGTTTTGAATAGGGTGGTATGATCATGACTCTTAATATAATTTAACAGGAATGGTTAATATAAATTGTAACAAATGGAATGAAATGGTCATGACTATATTATTTTCCTTAAATTAATTGAATGATTTTGTTGTTTTCTTGTACCTAAAGAGTTAAGATCATAGGACTAAGCTGGAGCTTAGTATGTTCATGGAGATTACCTTTAGGATTGTGTCTTTTCTTTATTTGAGTCTTGTATTTGTTCTAAAATGTAAAGAATGCTTTGTGTTACTGTTTTCAGACATCTATCATCATCTGGACATACATGTATTGTTATAACTGGCATTGGACATATTTTATTTAAAGTTAATATTATTCTTCCACTTCTTTGCGTTCAATTATTTACTGTTTTCGCTACTCTCAGTTTCTTATATTCTATTATACTACTGTGAAAATCTAATACGAGGTTATAGTATCCCCATTATCACCTATTTAGACCCTCAATACTAGTCAATACCCTCTAGAATATGGGGAGGCGTGCTTGAGGTCATGTGACCCACCGATTTGGCTACCAGTTTAGTGGTAAGCCGGGTCGGGACGTTACATGGTGAATATCTTAACGAAGAGTTCATAGACTTTCTATGGGAGTTTGGGATTCTATCTCAACTCACTCCACCTTATACACCATAATGGAATGGTGTTAGTGAAAGGAGGAACTGTACCTTGTTAGACATGGTAAGGTCAATGATGAGTCATGCAGATCTTCCATTATCCTATTGAGGATATGCATTAAAAAATGCGACATACACATTAAACTGAGTACTAATTAAAGTGTAAAATGAAATTACCTTTAATATATGGAGTGAAAAGAAACCCATTTTTTCACACACACATGTATGAGGTTGTTAGAAATTTTTTAAAGCCTTATCAGGAAACAAACTAGCACCTTGGGGCACAAAGTGTATCTTTATAGGGAATCCCAAGGAAACAAAGGGATACTGCCTATACAACCCCTCAGAAAAGAAAGCGATTGTTGCCAAACAAGTTGTATTTATTGAGATAGATAACATCATTAAAAGGGATAGTGGGAGAAATATTAAATTTGATGAATTTGATACTCAAGATACATAATATTTGGAAGAGGAACCAGTTCCATAGGTCCCCATGAAAGAAGTAGTTCCTAAAACACAAGTACTGCGTAGAAGCATAAAAGAGGTAATAGAACCAGAGAGATATGGTTTTCTAGTCACCATATATGGTGACTCATTATTGGTTGTAAATGATGAACCTATTTTCTATAAGTAGGTATCAAAAATCTCAGAAGCTGCAAGATGGCAAGAATCCATGAATTCCAAAATGGATTCCATGCATCATAACCAAGTTTGGGTTCTGGTTGATGCACTAGTTGATGTAAATGTCGTTGGATGAAAATGGGTATTAAAGAGGAAAATAGACATGGAAGGTAAATTAAATAGCTATAAATCAAGGATAGTAGATAAAGGGTTTAAAAAATTCAAGGAATTGACTATGATGAAACATTTTCACCATTTTCCAGGTTTAAATCCATCAAAATTATACTTGATATAGAAGCTTACCGTAACTATGAGATTTGGTAGATAGATTTCAAAACTGCATTCCTTAATGGGAACCTGGAGGAAGATGTCTATATAACACAACCAGAAGGGTTTGTGACTCTATTTTATGCTAAAAGTATTTATAAGTTGTAGAGATCCATTTATGGATTAAAGCAAGCATCCAGGTAATGGAACATTTGATTTGATGAATCCATAAAATAATTTGGTTTCATTAAGAATGAATGTGAGCCATGTGTTTATAATAGGTTTAGTGTAAATGAATTCATTATCCTAGTAGTATATGTTGATAAAATATTACTTATTGGAAATGATATACCAGTCTTCTGGTTAAACAAGTGCTTCTTCATGAAGGACTTAGGCGAAGCATCTTACATTCTAGGGATCAAGATCATTCGTGATAGATACAAGAGGCTACTTGGACTAAGTCAAAGTACATATATTGACCAGATACTAAATATATTTAGTATAGAACAATCCAAGAGGGGATTAGTTCCAGTATCACATGGTTTGCATCTTTCTAAGAAAATGTATCCCCAGATAGAACAAGAGAAAGAGAGAATGAGTAAGATACCATACGCTTTAGCGAAAGGATCAATCATGTATGCCATGTTATGTACTAGACTTGATGTTGTCTATGAATTGAGCATAGTAGACATATATCAATCAGATCCAGGAGAACAACATTGGACTACTATTAAGGCTATACTTAAGTATTTGAGAAGAACTAAGGATATGTTCCTAGTGTATGGAGTAGAAGAGGATCTGGTCATCAGGGGTTATACTGATGTTAGTTTTCAGATAGATCAGAATGATCTAAAATCACAATTAGGATATTTTTTCTATCTCAATGGAGGAGCTGTGAGCTGGAAGAGTTCAAAGCAGCTAGTTATCACTGATTCTATAGTGGATTATGAGTATATAGCAGCTTCTAATGCATCCAAGGAATTTATTTAGATTCTGAACTTTGTACAGGAGCTTGATGTGGTACCTAGTAGTAAAGACCCTATCACATCATATTGTGATAATATTATAGCGGTGTCTCTTGCAAAAGATCCAAGGTCACACCAACATAAAAAACACATACTCTGGAAGTATCACCTCTTGAGGGTTTTTTATTATAGGGGTGAAGTTGTAGTAAGAAAAGTACCCACAAAATAGAATGTGGTAGACCCCTTGACTAAAGTCTTATCTTAGCAGAAGCATGAATATTATGTGAGAGCTAGCAGACTGAAGGTTGTTAGCAGCTAGATCTAGTGTAAGTGAGAGTCTGTTGGAGTTGGTTCCCTAGAACCAACTTCTATGTACTTTATGATAACTTGTATTCATGGTTTTGAATATCAATAAACTACTAATCACATCATGATTATTCTTCTACATGACATAGTATGTGATAATGTCCTAAGAGTAGTTGTCACACTAAAAATTCATAGCAGTTCCCCACTATGATGAGAACCTAGAAGTGCTACGACACTATTATTGAATATATGTTCTATAGTCGTATTATATCATTTGAGGGACACAAATGATACATTATATTAGGGGTGAAGACTCATAGGACTTTAAGGAACCTTCTCATGGTTTACGCCCTTGGTAATATCCAATAAGATATTATGAGAAAGACCCGCCAATAGAAAATTCATATTTCTATGTGTCATTGGATATTCCTATCTACAGATGTGTGTATTGATCCTTAGAATTTAATATTATTGCTAATGAATATTATGAGTTGAGTAATTTGATTTATTGATGAAAACCATGATGACATATGTTTGTGTCAGGGTAGGATACATTGGGTGTGTCACGAGTAATATTGCATTAATGAATAATGAGAGAAAGGATTTTTCCATTTTGTTTTAACAAAAGTTGATATCTCAAGCCCTTTGATGGAAATGATATATCCTAAATAAATCCATAGCCATGGTGTTCTATAGGCAATTTCATTTTCTAAGAAATCAAAGAAAGAGATATCGAGCACTTTGGTTGATGGCACTGACATTCAACCTTCTTGATTAGAGATATCACGATAAAGGGATTATATTACACAGTAAGCATCTGTATGAGGTAACATGTCATTGCAACATTAAATTTTTTCTCTAGGGTGACTTAGCATGTTTCTAGACGTTAACTTTGGACTTTAGGCTGCTTCGCCTAATGACACTGAGAAAGAGGCCTAGAGGGTCACACTCTAAGTGTATCCAGAATCTTATTTAAATAATATATTATTATTTAACAAGTTGAATAAATATTATTCATGCACATTCTTTAATAATTATTCATGTATACTTGATCGAATATATTCCATCACCAATTGTTCAAGATAATATAATGTGAGTGGAATATTTAATAAATATTTATTTTCTATTTAGTGAATATAATATTTATTTATTTATTGGAGAATAATACAATGATATTTATTTAATAAATAAGTAGTCATTATTCAAGGATCGATAAATATTTTAGAGGATTGACAGACTGAGTTAAATGGTTCGGTGAGAAAATAATAAATATTGAATATTATTTGATTAAGTAATATTTGATTTTTAATTCACAATTTAATAACATGTTGAGAAATATTATTATTATTATTATTATTTGACATGGGGTTTTCACTAGGATAAAATAAATAATTAAGGGCACTTGTGAAATTATTTTATTTTAACCCTAGAAATATATAAACCCAATTATGTCATTTTTTCAATACACCAATTCATTTATTTTGGTTGTACACAATGGATTTGGAGAATCCTCTCAAGACCTTGAGAGATCCCTTCTCCAAGAATGCTTCCAATTACAGAGATTGATCTTCCTCCACCTCCCACTCTCAAGTCAAGAGAGATCCATGAGAACACTTTGGAAGTGGTTCTTGAGGCAATCAAAGGCAGACGATGCAAGTACAAGGATCTACCATGCTAGCACCCAGAGATTCATTCAGTGACATTTGCAGATTCATGGAACACATGTGGATCATCACTAGAGGGAATATATACTTGATTCTTACAAATAAATAATGCAAAAACACATATCTATTGTTAGATCCATCAATGAATAAAGAATTACATCAATGTAATTCTTTAATTAATTAAATTAATTATAAATAATATGTGATGATCCTCCCTCTAATTATGACATGATTTACCTTGTTTGTATTATTTGATTTAATTCTATAGATCATGATGTTTATCATTGTGTAAATCTTGGATTGATCATCGATCATGGAAGAAAGAAAATTTGGACACCACCCATCACCCAAAACCTGTAGCTTTTACCATCCATGTATCATGTCATTTTAATACCCACTATAGTATTCAAAATAATAATCCCCTGTACTTTTAATACATGAAATCTATTATTGAATTTTAATTGATCTTATCAATCTTAGCTAGTTGACAATTATTGCTTACCTGTATGAATTATTATTCTCAATGAATAATTTATCACCAAACATGGTGAATATAAAATCATCACCATGGTTTTTATCCTTTCTACCTAGTATGTGTCTTAAGAACATTCCTCTTCTACACCTCTTGTGAAACTCATCCCTATGTCAACTATTTGTGCATATTAGGCATTGATTAAACCCAATCCAATCTTGCTCCCACTATCTCAAGTAGATATGTACACCCTTTTATAGAAATGTAATCTATCCCTTGACAAAAAATCTTCTATTATAGGGATTTATGTAATATCCTAAGAAACTTTTAGGATAATTAATTTAGATACACATTGTGTTCTTCTTGATGTAACTTTTCTTATATCCTCAAAATTCTATATGAATCTAAACACATTTTCTTATGACACAATGGATCTTCATCATAATATAACTCATGAAATCCATTTTTCATTATAGTTTGTATATGTTTATGTGATAATGTCTCTATTTGAAAAGCATGTCTCAAAGAATGGAAGTATCTGCAATGCGTGAATTTTAACATTGATGATCTTTTAACTTACATCATGATTATGATGTGGATAAGAAAATGTGTGTTTAATAATTACTCCATTCTACATTTTATTGATCAATGTTAACATGTAAGACTCATAATCGATCCTCCTTATTAGCATCATAACACTGATGTGGATAAAGTAATGTGCATTTTGGAATTACTCCACACTACATTATAATGATCAATGATTTCTTGGTCAAGATATTTTCAACATGCAGGCCCAAAGAAACTCATATCTTCTGAACAAACACATACCATACTCCACTTTCACATTCCTTAAACACTTAAACAAATCTTATGAAGTATACTTACCACTAGATTACCCTTAGAATAATTGACACTCTCTAGCTGAACTAATTATGAAATATTTGTGGCTTACCTTTATTTATAAAAGTTTCTTTGTCTAAAAATAAGTACATAAGTGTGTCAATAGTACCTAAGGTCTTTAAATCCAAAGATTCTAAAACCATACTGGGTATATCCTTGAAAAGTATTTAGTTTTTCTTGACAAAGTATTATCTTTCCACAACTAGGTATATAAGTCTTAAATTTTATATTAATTAGGTAATGCTAATGATTCAAGTATCACCGAACTATTGGTTGAGCATGAGACACCACAAACAAAATTTACTCTTTAATTGTAATAATTTCTGTAACACCCCAAGCTTCCACGGTACGCTTCTCTTTCAATAATGCAATAACTTGCATTGTACGCAAGTTTGAGATTCTAACACACCGCGACCAATCAAAGTAGCCATTATGAATAGTAATACTCACTTTTTGAAATTATATAAATTTTATATTTCAAAATGATATTAATTTTTTGATTCGGAATATCGAAATTAGCCTATGTTGAATTTTTGGTATTTTTCTGAGAACATCTAATTTTCGATGAATAGTGAAAAATACTTAAAAACAACTTTTTTAATCAAAATAATTTATAGTGATAAATTATACTATTGAGTTGTTTTAAAGTATAATTAGAATATAATTTTACAATTTTATCCAATGGTGGTCATTAGAATTAATTTCACTTTGAAATTGGACATAAACAATTGTCAATCTTTTGATTGATATTATTTCTTAAAAACATGCTATTTGTTTTGACAACGGGAATTAATTATTAAATTAACTAATGAAACTTATATGTTTTGAATTTTGTAAAATATACATAATTTTTGAATTTGGAAAATCAAATATATCTTAGGGTGAATTTTTGGTATTTTTCTGAAAAACTTCAATTTTTGATGAATAGTGAAACCACTAAGTGGTAGTTAAAAAACTGATTTTTCGTTTAAATGAAACTTTACCACTTTTGTGATTTTATTTTAAAAAATCCAACATACATGGTTGTCATTAGGAAGTAAAATGTGGTTCAATGAGATTAAAATAATTTTTGGTGAATAGTAACTTTTAAGTTTTATTAATCGCGATTAAAGGTAATTAGTGTAATTTAAGGTAAATATAATGTTATAATAATATGAAATTACCTTTAATGTCACATACATAGCTTATTTTAAATGTATTTTTATTTTAATTTCCATAAATGCTTTGTTTTGGGGGTTTCCAAAGGTTTTATGGAGAATAGATGAGTTTTCATGAATTGGGCCAAACCGTGAGCCCAATTCCAGATTTAAAAATAAATTTTGTTTCTTTTATAACTTATTCATTTTTTAATATTTTTCACTCATTCCAACTCCTAAATTTCCTCCCATGATATATTAACACCAAAATTAAAATTTGGAGCCTTTGGAAATCCATAACCAAGGTGTATGTGGGTTTTTATTTTATGGATTGGGCCTGCCCGAAAGCCCAATTCCAGTTTTAAAAATAAAATTTTATTAATTAAAAAATTATTCATTTTTAAGGATTTTTCGGTGATTCTAAGCCTCAAACGTGCCCCTTGAACCCAGTAGCACGCCCAAGCTCTCTCTACCCTCTTTGGAGCTCTTCTACATCACGATTGAGAGCTAAGATTATTACGGTTTCTAAAATCGAGCACATTTAAAGGGGTAAATTCATTCCTTAATAACTCCTTATATTCTTACTATTTTCCCCCATTCCAATTCCTACATGAACTTCTCATTCTTGTTAGAACATCCATTAAATTTTTATCTGTTTTAAAATTCAGATTCTGGTCTATTTTGGGTCGTTTTCTTCAGGATTGTTTTGGGTAAGTGATTCCTTCTTGGTTTCTTCCTTTTCCCTTAGGGTTTCCTCACTCTTTCATTGTGTTATAAAATTTCCAGAAGTTAGGTTTTGATCCTAGGGTTTCATTTGGTGTATTTTTGGTCAAATATTGTGATCTAGTTCTGAATTTATCTTCCTTGTGGTGCGACGGTTGTGCGGTTGACGTTTCGAACCAAGTTTTTGAGGGATTTGACACTTCCGGTAGGTGATTCCGTGTGTAATCATTTATAGGTGATTTAGTTTGATTGAATTAATTATTATGCATTCTAATAATATTCTGTGTGTGGTGAAAAAATTGTTTATGTTGGATTTGGTTAAGCATTTATTTTTATAGTTTCATTTTCGCTTAAAATTTGCTGTTTTTCATGTGTAACCCTTTGGGTATTGTTTGGGATTGTTTTATAACATATGGATTTGGTTTAATAAATATTGTTTGGGATGAAAATTCTGATTTGGTGGGGTATTGGTGTGCCACTAGGTCTTAAAGAGTTTTTTTAAGGGTTTAAGGTGTAAAACATTATTGTACTTCATGAAAGTGATTTTGAAAACGTGTGCGTTTCATGTGGATCTTTTGTGCTATTGTTTGAGGTGTTTGTATAACACATGGGGGTTGTTTAATAAATGTTTTTGGGGCTTCACATTCTTTTTTTGAATTTTTATTGGTGTGATTTTTTCCTTTAAATATGGTTTTTGAATGGTTTCTATTTGAAAATCTTTGGTACACTATTTAGAATTGTTTTATGAAAGTTTTGAGTGGTTTAATGATTTATGTAAGAGGTGAAACCATATTGGAAAACTATTTTGGATTGTTTATACTTTTAAATGAGCCATTTTAAATGTTAATAGTTCTATTATGTGATTTTTATCATATTTTTAGGGACTTCATAAAATTGTTAAAGGATGTGTTGGATTGTGAAAGTTATGAAAAAAAATGTTGTGGGCTATTTTGGTGTGAGTTTGATTTCAAAATGCATTTGAATGAAAAGTGGAATTTGTGACTTATGTGATGTACATGGGGCTGTTTGGTTAATGTGTGATGTGGAAGTGTTATCTACCTGTGAAAACTATATTTCTTGGCTTGTTGAACATGTTTGAGAACAAAGGGAAAACCCGGGTATCTAGGTGGGTGGACATGTACTAGTATGCTAGTGAATCCGTGGGGTTTGGACTCAGTTTCAATTAGCAAGATTAACGCTTACAACTCTAACTAAACTATGACGATGTTGATTGGGGACCACTAGGTTATGGGTATGTTCCCTACTAGTGGCTCGTGCACGAGAATGGATATTTGTGATGGTTACTCTCACCGAGATACGAGGTACCTGGGACCCACCGCTAGCTAGTGCCTAGGGGTTATTTCCTATTGCTTGTGCTCATTAGTTACTTTATACTTATGGTCGGCATACGGTACATTTGGCTAGAAAATTCAGTATCTTTTTTGTTTATTTTAAAAGTGTTAACCCGTTAAAATAGCCCACTTGAAAACTGTTTTTATTCAAAGTTGCATCTTTTAGAAATTGTAACTAGCTTTTCATGTTTTTTGAAAACTTGCATGATTTTCGTCTTTAAATGTTTATCACATGGAATCTCTTAGTGGTGGTATCCTACTGGGATTTTTCTCACACCCTACTTACACCTTTAGGTGTAAGTAGACTTTCTTATTTTATGTAATAGGATTGGGTACAGGTTTTATGCCTTTGGTTCGGGTTTTTAGCGGTCCATCGTGATACAGTGTCATGGAGATGGCTTGAGGGCGGTGCCTCTTTCCATGTGGAGGTTCATGGGCTGTCTTTTCTTGGGTTTTTACCTTTTTAATGGCGTTCAAACATTTTTTAATATTGTGTAATTCAGTTCTGAATTTTTATTAAAAGATGTTCTGGTTTGAAAAATCCAGATTTTATTTCTTGGATTCTTTTGTTGTTTTAAGATTATAAACTCAGGAAAATTGTTCCCAATTCTCATTTTATGATACCTGGGCACTTGTTCCAGCCCATGGGGATTGGGAACGCCCTTCGGGTCTTGCCATGGATCGGGTCAGGTGCTGATTTTGAAGGCGACCAGATTCGGTTCGTGATAAAATGGTATCAGAGGAGGTTCGCTCTCTTTGGGTCATGTTATTTAGGGAAGAATTAGGATAGTATAGAGATAATATTGTAGGGACTTGGTATTCTAGTTATGGGTAGTGTTCCTAATCACCACACCTCATGGCAGGATTCAAGTTTCCAGGGGAGGTCGGGACCTTTCAGAGTCCTTTGGTTTTCTTGGTTTAACAATGATTAGGGGAAATGAAAAGAGAGTTGGGTTAATGGTCTCAGTAAGCTCGCAGGGCCTGGCAAGCCATGTGGAGTTGGGGATATTCCCTAGAACACTCTCTATGATAGTGAAGTGATTGGAATATGGCCTCCAACCATATGTACAAGTCACCCACTAAAACTAGTTTCCTCTCGCATTGTCTTGTGTTCCTTAGTTTTGAAATCTTGGAACTTTGGTTTTAAACTGACTTGGTTTTAAGAAGTGTAAAGTTTTTGTGAAATGATTTTCAAATAAATATGGAATGTTTTGATTTATAAAATTGTGTAACTGAATTTTTATAATTTTTTTGAAATGGAAAATAGTATGCTTACACCTCTTTTGAAAGCCGGAACCACATTGAAGTTGGTTTTCAAAAGTGTTTCCAATATAGTTTTCTAAACGATTAAAGGGTGTTTTAATGGGATGAGATGTTTTGAAATTGATGTGAATAACTTTAAAGTGAGTTCTTTTTTAAATGTATGTGTCCTTATGAAAAGTTTTGTAAGATGTGAATTGGGATTTTGATCTCATTGTTAGCAGTTTTGAGAAAAAGGTTGGGTTGGTTGGCCATTTTGTTTTTGAAAAGTGGAAGGAATTTTTGTTTTACCCTTTGGTATTTCCATGAGTGACCACATGCATGGGGTTATATGGGATGATGGATGGTTGATGGCATGACTGGATGAGTGCTGGGATAGTTATGAGGAGGGTGCCCGGTGTGGCACAAAAACATGCATGTGTGAGGCCCATGGGGTACCATTGGTGGATACGCTTACTGCAAAACCGTTTTTTTTCAAAGAATTAGTTTTAAAGAAAAACATGATGTCTTGATTAATAGTTTGGTATGGTTTTTATTATGGGTTTTTGAAAATGTTGATGTTGTGGGATGTTTTGAGTCCAAGAACCCCTTCTGTTTGAACTGTGTTTTGGGTTTGTGTTTGGTCGGTAAGCTGTGTCGTAGGGACGGTTAGTGGTATCTTTTGAAAAATGTTTTGGGATGCCTTTATGGTGGTTTCCTTCATGTGTTTGGATATGTTTTGTGGCATGTTTTGACTAATGGACCAGCTTGTTTGGGTCCTTGGGTTCTCTCATTGGATAAGGTACGCCCCCATTAAGGGTTAATGCACAACTGAAGTGCAACCCATATTGTTTCGGCATTGGAAAATCCTCCAGTTGATCAATATAAGGAATATTTTATCGATCATTGTTGATTGAGTCTACACCCATTCATTTAGTTGATTTGTGGATCCTCTTGTAGTGGGATAGTTCTTGTGGAAGGTTGAAAGAGGCCTTAGTTTCTTAAGTTTCATGATTCATCTAAGGTGGAAGTGTTCTTTGGTTGTTAGTGTGGATGAGTGTCATGATGGTGTCTAAGAGGGCCTCTGGGTTCTTCATAGTTTCTTTGAAGCAAGATTTATTATTAAACCACCAATTTTGAGATTTTGGTCATGATAGGATATTGTGTCCACTTTTTGGACTTGTCTGTTGTTTAGTGACTTGGAATATGGTCCTATTCCATGTATTTTTTCTATCAATCGCAAGGTTCATGTTCGATGATGCATTGTGATGTTGTGTGCTCTTTTGAGTGTAAAGGTGAAGGTCACATAATCCTCAGAGGTTCTATGTTATGTTGGGAGTATGTCTCCCTTGGGAAAAACATCAAATCCTCAATCTTAGAGGAAGGTGTTTATACGTGTCCTGCCCTTCTATTGTTTCTCACCCAAAGAAACAAGGTGCGATGTGTGTGCATCTTCTGATCCCCTGTTTCTGTGAAATGTATGGTTTTGGTAATGTGAGTTATGGAGTGTGTTATGCCTTGATGAACCCATCGGGGTATGTGGTGTAGTTGTTTGTGACATCGAAAGAAGAAGTTCCATATAGGGGTTTCCACAGCCTAACTGTGAGGCTGAAGATGCTTCAATATTTTGAGCTCCAGCCATAGGTCCCGGAGAGAAGCTGGCACGTAGTCAGGGGAAACCCCAGTGTCGTTTAAACCCTTGTACAAAGTCCTATCCTCAATATGAAAGATAATAATATTTTAAACCTATTGTGTCATCATATTTCTTCTATTGTTCGTGTTCGGTGGAAATAGATGGAGGGCCTTGTACCCATGTCATCGCCCAATGTTATTCCCTCCCCCTTTGGTTTCCACTGAGTCTTTGGAGAAAGGTTTGAAGTTTGTCTACACTATTTGAGAACACGGTTTTCACTTGGTTAATAGTGACCATGACCCATAAAACAATGTGGATATAAGGATCCCCACTGTTAGTGTATGGTTTCCCAAACAGTGTAAACTAACCATGTGGTCACCCCAACTCTTTAAATTTTGGGGTCTTTCTTTACTGGCCAGTGCTGGTTGGTTAAGATGGTTGGTTCTTATGGTGGGGAGACCCACTATGAGTCTTATATAATTTCTTTTGTAAATTTCTGATGGAAGTCTATCCTTTGTACTGGTGAGTCCATTTAGGCCTCCCCCTGTTATTCTCTTGATTATGTCTCGAAAAAAATTTATTGGTTGTCTCTTATGGTGGGGAGCATATTTGTGTCCCCCGTACCAGTAACTTAGATTTTTCCATGGTCTTGGCTTGGTGTAGATAGTATCGTTCAGAGCTATCTAGATACCAAAATCATTCTTGAGTAAACTTTGGGACTGGAGAGCACCCAATGGTTTAGTTAAAGTAAGGTAAGTGCAACCTTGTTCAAAGTTGTTGTTCGTTTGGGTGAATTGCTTGAGTATTGTTCAGATTGTTTTTGAGGATTTTTCATTTGGGATAAAGCCTGAATATTCTTGATGATTTTAGGAAAGTGGTGTATGTTTGGTTTGCGAGATTATTCCTTCCTTCATTGATCACTGGAGGTGTTTTGGCCTTTGGGGGAGAAACCTGACAAGGGAGTACCTCTTGGTTTCTCAGTTGGGTTTGGTTGTTGCTTTGGCCTTGCTGTGACTTTCTGGGGCGGAAAGTTTTCATGGTGGGGATAATTGTCACATACATAGCTTATTTTAAATGTATTTTTATTTTAATTTCCATAAATGATTTGTTTTGGGTATTTCCAAAGGTTTTATGGAGAATAGACGAGTTTTCATGAATTGGGCCAAACCGTGAGCCCAATTCCAGATTTAAAAATAAATTTTGTTTCTTTTATAACTTATTCATTTTTTAATATTTTTCACTCATTCCAACTCCTAAATTTCCTCCCATGATATATTAGCACCACAATTAAAATTTGGAGCCTTTGGAAATCCATAACCAAGGTGTATATGGGTTTTTATTTTATGGATTGGGCCTGCCCGAAAGCCCAATTCCAGTTTTAAAAATAAAATTTGATTAATTAAAAACTTATTCATTTTTAAGGATTTTTCGGTGATTCCAAGCCTCAAACGCGCCCCTTGAACCCAGTAGCGCGCCCAAGCTCTCTATCCCCTCTTTGGATCTCTTATACATCTCGATTGAGAGCTAAAATTATTACGGTTCCTAAAATCGGGCAGATTTGAAGAGGTAAATTCATTCCTTCATAACTCCTTCTATTATTACTCTTTTCCCCCATTCCAATTCCTACATGACCTTCTCATTCTTGTTCGAATATCCATTAAATTTTTATCTATTTTAAAATTCAGATTCTGGTCTATTTTGGGTCGTTTTCTTCAGGATTGTTTTGGGTAAGTGATTCCTTCTTGGTTTCTTCCTTTTCCCTTAGGGTTTCCTCTCTCTTTCATTGTGTTATAAAATTTACAGAAGTTAGGGTTTGATACTAGGGTTTCATTTGGTGTATTTTTGGTCAAATATTGTGATCTAGGTCTGAATTTATCTTCCTTGTGGTGTGGCGGTTGTGCGGTTGATGTTTCGAACCAAGTTTTGAGGGATTTGACACTTCAGGTAGGTGATTCCGTGTGTAATCATATCTAGATGATTTAGTTTGCTTGAATTACTTATTATGAATTCTCATAATATTCTATGTGTGGTGAAAAAAAATTTTATGTTGGATTTGGTTAAGCATTTATTTTTACAGTTTCATTTTAGCTTAAAATTTGGTGTTTTTCATGTGTAACCCTTTGGGTATTGTTTGAGATTGTTTTATAACATATGAATTTGGTTTAATAAATCTTGTTTGGGATAGAAATTCTGATTTGGTGGGGTATTGGTGTGCCACTAGGTCTTAAAGATTTTTTTTAAGGGTTTAATGTGTAAAACATTATTTTACTTCATGAAAGTGATTTTGAAAACGTGTGCCTTTCATGTGGATCTTTTGTGATATTGTTTGAGGTGTTTGTATAACACATGGGGGTTGTTTAATAAATGTTTTTGGGGATTCAAATTATGTTTTGAATTTGTATTGGTGTGATTTTGTACTTGAAATATGGTTTTGAAATGGTTTCTATTTGAAAAGCTTTGGTACACTATTTAGAATTGTTTTATGAATGTTTTGAGTGGTTTAATGATTTATATAAGAGGTGAAACCATATTGGAAAACTGTTTTGGATTGTTTATACTTTCAAATGAGCCATTTTAAATGTGAATAGTTCTGTTATGTGATGTTTATCATATTTTTAGGGAATTTATAAAATTGTTAAAGGATGTGTTGGATTGTGAAAGTTATGAAAAAAAATGTTGTGGGCTATTTTGGTGTGAGTTTGATTTAAAAATGCATTTGAATGAAAAGTGTAATTTGTTACTTATGTGATGTACATGGAGATTTTTGGTTAATGTGTGATGTGTAAGTGTTATCTACATGTGAAAACTATATTTCTTGGCTTGTTGAACATGTTTGAGCACAAAGGGAAAACTCGGGTATCTAGGTGGGTGGACGTGTACTAGTATGCTAGTGAATCCGTGGGGTTTGGCCTCAGTTTCACTTAGAAAGATTGACGCCTACAACTCTAACTAAACTATGACGATGTTTATTGGGGACCACTAGGTTATGGGTATGTTCCCTACTAGTGGCTCGTGCACGAGAATGAATATTTGTGATGGTTACTCTCACCGAGATACGAGGTACCTGGGACCCACAGCTAGCTAGTGCCTAGGGGTTATTTCCTATTGCTTGTGCTCATTAGTTACTTTATACTTACCGTCGGCATACGGTACATTTGGCTGGAAAATTCAGTAGATTTGTTGTTTATTTTAAAAGTGTTAACCCGTTAAAATAGCGCACTTGAACACTGTTTTTATTCAAAGTTGCATCTTTTAGAAATTGTAACTAGATTTTCATGTTTTTTGAAAACTTGCATGCTTTTCGTATTTAAATGTTTATCACATGGAATCTCTTAGTGGTGGTATCCTACTGGTCTTTCGATCACACCCTACTTACACCTTTGGGTGTAAGTAGACTTGCTTATTTTATGTAACATGATTGGGTACAGGTTTTATGCCTTTGGTTCTGGTTTTTTGTGGTCCATCGTGATACAGTGTCGTGGATATGGCTTGAGGGCGGTGCCTCTTTCCATGTGGAGGTTCATGGGCTGTCTTTTCTTGGTTTTGTACCTTTGTAATGGTGTTCAAACATTGTTTAATATTGTGTAATTCAGTTCTGAATTTTTTTTAAAAGATGTTCTGGTTTGAAAAATCCAGATTTTATTTCTTGGATTCTTTTGTTGTTTTAAGATTATAAACTCAGGAAAATCGTTCTCAATTCTCATTTTATGATACCTGGGCACTTGTGCCAGCCCGTGGGGATCGGAAACGCCCTTCGGGTCTTGCCATGGACCGGGTCGGGTGCCGATTTTGAAGGCAACGAGATTCGGTTCGTGACATTTACACTTGTTATACCCTTATTGGATGAGTCTTGGTCGACAAAGACAATTCATGGGTTAACTTGGGGACCCCATGGAGCCAATTGGGTAAGAAAATGACATTAATAACTTTTTATTTAAAGTAAAAATAAAAATGTCACAAACATGTATTGTTTTAATAAAATAATTTTTACAAGGGGTTATACAAGTTATATTTTCAACTATAAATATCCATAGGAAATATAAAAAGATCTCCTACATCATGGTAATTTTTTTATAATTTTTAGGCATTAAATAAATAAATTTATTTATCACACCATGATGATGTAGCGATTACCTCATTAATGAACGATTTAAATAAAATGAAAAGATAAGGTAAAATCTAAGACTTACACTTGTCTAAAGCCTATTGGATGGGTGGGTTTAGAACCCTTATCACCTTACCCTAGAAATATATCATTGTGGGACCTTTTAAATCCAAAAATCATTTCATAATAATGTAACATTTCATGACTTTCCAAGAGTGCCCCTCATCTCCTCTTATAAAAGGCCCCCATAAAAGCCATTTGGCTTGGGAAAAATCTGCCTAAATACTCTCTCAACTTCTCTCTATTACTCCTAGAAGCCTCACTTTGGGCAGAATTCTTCCCAAGGAAGCCTTTGGCTCAAATCAAAAAGAGTCACCCGATTTTAAGGTAATGTCTTCTCATAGGTTATTTTGTTTTATTTTGCTTCTCCAACACCTTAAACTCTTTTTATTCCTTTATTTTGTAAAAACACAAGTATATTAAATATACTGGGATGTTTTTATGATAAGGATTTGATTTACACTTACACACACCTTCATCTAATGGTAAAGAACATACTGTTTCTGTGGGTGGTGAATTACTGCCTCACGAAACGATGATTGTTCAATCTTCTTTTAACACCTCTCATAATGGCCATTATGATGAAACTATTTCTATATATGATATATATTATGTTTATGTTTTATTTATTCTTCTATATTTTTCATTTATAGAATACCTTTATGATTTCCATTAAGGGTAAACGCGATAATTTCATTTTAGGAAGTGCGGACTACCACCCCCTCAAAGTGATTTGAATCTTTAATGCCATATGTGGGACGTATAAAAGATGTATTTAATGATATTATATATGATACTATGCTATAATTACAATATACCTTTATATCATTATGATTTCATTCCATTAAATACGAAATAGAAATGAAAGTAGCGTTCATGCGTACGTACGACTTACCATCTCCATGAACGGTGCATTTCATTTCTTACCTCTAAATGTTATGTAATATTATAAATGCATGTATCTACTAGATATATATAATATATATGATATCTACATCATGAATATAATTTTAGAGATAATAGATATTCTACCACATAAACAACTGGTAATTATAAGAAGTTTATTGTTGACTCAAGTACCAAAGGTCGACAAAACGACCGTTATTAACTTAAATGACTACATAATGTTCATAACATTGTAATAAGTGATATAAAAGGAATAATGAACTTGAAAAAGGTTATTAAGCAATTATAAATTAACTCTAGTTTATTATTCAGGATATTAAAGAATGATCGAGTCAAGTCGGACACGAGGTAAGGGACTTCGTCTCAATATCCTTTCATTGAGCCATATTTTGTTTTATACAGAACTTTCTTTTATACGGTGTATAAAACCCTTTGAATTTTACTTTTATTCAAAGAAATATTTTTATAAGAAGCCTTTTTACTAAATAACAAAAGGAATGTTTTGTCTTACGTATGCGGCGACAACGACTTCTCCTCCGCCGTGACCATTATTTGAGTTTCGGCTTCCTCTACAAGCCATAATTTTTTTTAAAATGAAAAATAAATACCAAGTTTTAATTTTCTTTTATTTTGGTTTTGGAAATGGTTTTGATAATGTTTTATTATATCAATTTGTTTTACTGATATTTTTGCGATTGAAATGTGGAAATGTTATGTTTCCTTTATGCATGTTTTATGTGATATGATTATGTTATGATTTATGATATGTTTAAACCTGTTCATATGAGGAATGAATTGGACTTAATAAGTGACCGGTGGAGCCTGCTATAACTCCTCGATGCATCGGTAGGTCTCATGAGACAAACTAGTGTCTTGGAACGAGGCCTTGACAAAATCTTATTTGTAGTCTTGGCACGAGGCCTTGGATACATGGTTATGATAGTCTGGCATTATGCATTCCATCATTATGAAAGTGGTTATTGATATTGCATGTGATTATTAGACTAGTAGAATATCCATGTGAATAAGTAAATGACATTATTTCATTTCATTTTTTATTTATTATGCTGAAGTTCAAGTTTAAAAGGATTTTGTTTTAGTTATACATTGCCTTAAATGTTTATGTTTATTTATGAAAGTTTCCGCTATATTGTTATCCTTACTGAGCATTTGAGTTAACCCCTTTCAATGTTTTAATTTTTCCAGGATGTGAAGAAGTATTTTATGAATGAACTGCAGGGATAGTATGAGGGGATATGAATACACGATGTTTTTACAGTTTTGTTTTACTTTATGATGTAATGTAACATTTATGGATGTATCTAGTGTTTCCAAGGCTACTAAACTAATTGGTCTTTCGAGACTTGATCCTTTGTGATCATGCCAATGTTACATAATAATGCACCGACTTTGGGTAACTGGGGTCGGGGCATTACAGTTGGTATCAGAGGCAGTTTAGTACTAACCTTGGAAGCTAGATTTAGATAAACTCTGATTAGAGCACATAGCCCTAAGATAGAATTTGAGGATTAGTATAGAAGAACATCCTGGAATTTTGGTAAAATATAGATTTTTTGATTTTTCCAAGAAATAAATCCCTGTATGGATACGAGCAGGTAGAGGCGACTCTGGCACAAATGTACCTAGGGGTAAAACCCAAAAACACTGCTTTGAGCTAGACTCGAACAGGAACTGGTGCACGACAACAGGCCTTGCTGCACTCTTGGTTACGACACTCCCAGGGGATATGCTTAGGATAATTATAATTTTATTTACAAACCATTATAAAGGGTTTATGAGTATATACTTCCTTAAAGAAAACATTTTTATGATTATGGATTATATCCATAAACTGTTCAATTTATGTTAAGTGTTTTACAAGTATGGAATTATGTATTTTGATTCATAAACTGATCTAGTTTATGCCATTGTTTAGAAATGGACCCTAGTGGAAGGAATGAAAACCGTATCAATGCACACACTCCATGTAGGGATTTCCATCCTTCTTAAGATAATTATAGTGGAGTTGATGATACAATTGGTGCTGATCATCTTATCACCATACTGGGAAAACTCACTCAGGTTAATAATAACTTTACTCGTATGGAGCACCCTGATCCGCAACGTGGAGGATCAATGTTAGATCGCTTCATGAGGCAGCAACCAACAACATTAAATGGGAGTAAAAATCCCTTAGTATCTGAGCAATGGATAAATTCCTTAGAGAAAATATTCCATGCCTTGGGGAGTAGTGAAAGGGAAAAGGTTATCATAGATGTTTACCACCTCACTGGAGATGCTGATCAATGGTGGTCATTGATTCAAAACACAAAGGAAGATGATGAAGTATCAAATATGGAATGGAGGGAGTTAAAAGAGTCGTTCTTAGAAAATTACTTTCCTCGTGACCATCGAGAAGATATGGAAAGACAATTTCTGAGTCTGAGACAAAAGGAGGATGAGAATGTCGCAAAGTATGAGGCCAACTTTACAAGGATAGAAAGGTATGCTGCAGATTATATACGTAACCCAAGAAGTAAGATTGATCATTTCTTTTATGAGTTAAAACCATTTCTCCATCAAGCATTGGTATCACAATCCTTCTCATCATATGAAGATATTGTCTCGTGTGCAATCAAGGCAGAAAAGGAATTCTCTAAGTCTTATGACAACAAAGTAAAGCAAGAGAAGAAGAGAACGGTGGAGCAAGAGACAGATAAAGGGAAAAAGGGAAAGAAGGATTTTCCATTATGCGATAATTGTGGGAAGAATCACCATGGTACTTGCCTAAAAGGAATGGGAGT
Organism: Viscum album; assembly: GCA_963277665.1. NCBI lineage: Eukaryota > Viridiplantae > Streptophyta > Magnoliopsida > Santalales > Viscaceae > Viscum > Viscum album. The sequence goes on from OY728166.1 coordinate 1,210,821,010, forward strand.
TTGTTATAAATGTGGAGAAAAAGGTCACCAGGCTCGTGATTGCAAGGGAAAGAAAGAGGCTATCAATGTTGAATGCTACAATTGTATGGAAATGGGGCATTATGCAAATGAATGTCCTAAGCGTCAGGGAAAATTACCTCAGAAAAGGCCAAGGGATCAAGGCCAATCATATGATGTTACTACAGTTGATGTGGAATAATTAATGTATTGGTTCTTTTGGACTCAATGATTATATTCTGGTTATAAGAATAATGTGATATATATAAGGATTGTACTGCAGTACTTGTTGTTTTCATTAAGGTTTTAACATGATGAAGGTAATCATATTTTTATTATGTGACAATAAGAGAAACTTTACTTTGTTTGGGGAATCTGATGTTACAATTGATTTTGGAATTTAGAGACATTTTAGAGAAAGTCTGGAAAGAGGTATTTTGGAGAACTATAAAGGTTGAAATGGATTAAGTTGAACTTTGGATAATATTGTTTAAGGTTAAAACATTTCTGAAGAATATTTTCAGAATATTATAATACTATAGTTTTAGGAAAAAGAAAACCTGCAGGTTGGGGGATAACCCATCACGTCGGACAAAGCTGCATGAATCGAACCCACAACCATAGTGTGACAGACCTTTATTACCTACCACTAGCCTACAGGAAGTCCCTGGTTATTACAAAATAGTTTTACTAATCTAAATGGTATGTGTTAATATTTAGAACCTTATACGATTAGGATAAATATAATATTTTTGAGTTCTATTATCTTTTTGAGGGAAAGATGAGTTTGTGGTAGAAATTAGTTGAAGGTTGAAACTATACTTGTCAAGTATATATATATATACCTCTCTCTTATTCTATGAATAAATTAATTCTTAAACTTTAGGAAAGGTATATTAAAAAAAATGTGTTATCCTAATACCTTATGTTTTGTTGAACTGATAATATTTTAAATCACCATATATTGAAGACTTTGAGGCCCTCAATTTTACAGTTGTTTGTTATTGATGACCTCAATCACTCCCTACAAATATTTATGTTTTTCCTCCAATTATATGTCTCTAATTTCCACCAATGTTCTCCTAATCGAGATCATAATTTGGTGGTGACTTTTTTCATTTCCCTTTCCCTCTTATTAAGGCTAAATTTTATTAACCTTATTTCCGATGTGGGTTTTCCATAAAGGTATTTTTTATTTTCAACCTTTTATTTTCAAAGAACATTTTTAAATTGAGAGGACGCAATTTATTGACAGAGGGGAGAATGTAACACCCCATGCTTCCACGATACGCTTCTCTTTCAATAATGCAATAGCTTGCATTGTACACAAGTTCGAGATTCTAACACACTGCGACCAATCAAAGTAGCCGTTATGAATAGTAATACCCACTTTTTGAAATTATATAAATTTTATATTTCAAAATGGACTTCATTTTTTGATTCGGAATATCGAAATTAGCCTATGTTGAATTTTTGGTATTTTTCTGACAACATCCAATTTTCGATGAATAGTGAAAAATACTTAAAAATAAATTTTTTAATCAAAATAATTTATAGTGATAAATTATACTATTGAGTGGTTTTAAAGTATAATTAGAATATAATTTTACAATTTTATCCAATGGTGGTCATTATAATTAATTTCACTTTGAAATTGGACATAAACAATTGTCAATCTTTTGATTGATATTGTTTCTTAAAAACACGCTATTTGTTTTGACAACGAGAATTAATTATTAAATTAACTAATGCAAATTATATGTTTTGAATTTTTTAAAATAGACATCATTTTTGAATTCTAAATATCAAATATATCTTAGGGTTAATTTTTGGTATTTTTCTGAAAAACATCAATTTTTGATGAATAGTGAAACCACTAAGTGGTAGTTAAAAAACTGATTTTTTGTTTAAATGAAACTTTAACACTTCTGTGATTTGATTTTCAAAAATCCGACATACATGGTTGTCATTAGGAAGTAAAATTTGGTTCAATGGGATTAAAATAATTTTTGGTGAATAGTAACTTTTAAGTTTTATTATTCGCGATTAAAGGTAATTAGTATAATTTAAGGTAAATATAATGTTATAATAATATGAAATTACCTTTACACTTGTCCTACCCTTATTGGATGAGTCATGACCGACCAAGACAATCCATGGGTCAACATGGGGACCCCATGGAGCCACTTGGGTAAGAAAATGACATTAATAACTTTTTATTTAAAGTAAAAATAAAAATATCACAAACATGTATTGTTTTACTAAAACAATTTTTACAAGGGTTTATACAAGTTATATTTTAGACTATAAATATCCATAGGAAATATAAAAATATTTCCTATATCATGGTAATTTTTTTATAATTTTTAGGCATTAAATAAATAAATTTATTTATCACACCATGATGATGCATCGATTACCTCATTAATGAACGATTTAAATAAAATGAAAAGATAAGGTAAAATCTAAGACTTAAACTTGTCTAAAGACTATTGGATGGGTTTATTTAGAACCCTTATCACCTTACTCTCAAAATATATCATTGTGGGACCTTTAAAATCCGAAAAGCATTTCATAATAATGTAACATTTCATGACTTTCCAAGAGTACCCCTCCTCTCCTCTTATAAAAGACCCCCACCTCTACCACCTTATTCACACCATAAAATCCATTTGGATCGGCCAACCTCTACCCAAATACTCTCTAAACTTCCCTCTATTACTCCTAGAAGCCTCAATTTGGGCATAATTATTCCTGAGGAATCCTTTGGCTCAAATAAAAAAGAGTCACCTGATTTTAAGGTAATGTATTCTCTTAGGTTCTTTTGTTTTATTTTTCTTCTCCAGCCCCTTAAAATATTTTTATTCCTTTATTTTGTAACAAAACAAGTATATTAAATATACTAGGATTTTGTTATGAGAAGGATTTGATTTAAAATTACACACGCCTTCATCTAATGGTTAAAGAACATACTGTTTCTGTGGGTGGCAAATTACTGCCTCATGAAACGATGATTGTTCAATCTTATTTTAACACCTCTCATGGTGGCCATTATGATGAAACTATTTCTATATATGATATATATTATGTTTATGTTTTCTTTATTCTTCTGTATTTTTCATTTATGGCATACCTTTATGATTTCCATTATGGGTAAACGCGATAATTTCATTTTAGGAAGTGCGAACTACCGCCCCCTCAAAGTGATTTGAATCGTTAATGTCATATGTGAGAAATTTAAAGGATAGAGTTAATGATATTATATATGATAGTATACTGTAATTATAATATACCTTTATATCATTATGATTTCATTCCATTAAATACGAAATAGAAATGAAAGTAGCGTTCATGTGTACGTACGGCTTACCTTCTCCATGAACGGTGCATTTCATTTCTTACCTCTAAATGTTATGTAATATTATAAATGTATGTATATACTAGATATATATGATATATATGATATATAAATCATGAATATAATTCCATAGATAATAGATATTCTACCACATAAACAACTGGTAATTATAAGAAGTTTATTGTTGACTCAAGTACCAAAGGTCGACAAAACGACCGTTATTAACTTAAATGACTTCATAATGTCCATAACATGGTAATAAGTGATATAAAATGAATAATGAACTTTAAAAAGGTTCTTAAGAAAGTAAAAATTAACTCTAGTTTATTATTCAGGAGATTAAATAATGATCAAGTCAAGTCGGACACGAGGTAAGGGACTTCGTCTCAATCTCCTTTCATTGAGGCATATTTTGTTTTATACACAAATTTCTTTTATACGGTGTATAAACCCATTTGAATTTTACTTTTATTCAAAAGGAATATTTTTATACAAAGCGTTTTTACTAAACAATAAAAGGAATGTTTTTTCTTACGTATGCGGCGACAACGACTTCTCCACCGCCGTGACCATTATTTGAGTTTCGGCTTCCTCTACAAGCCATAACTTTTTTTTAAATGAAAAACAAACACCAAGTTTTAATTTTCTTTTATTTTGGTATTGGAAATGGTTTTGATAATGTTTTTATTATATCAATGTGTTTTATTGATATCTTGTGATTGAAATGTGGAAATGTTATGTTTCCTTTATGCATGTTTTATGTGATACGATTATGTTATGGTTTATGATATGTTTAAACCTATTCATACGAGGAATGCATTGGACTTAATAAGTGACGGGTGGATCCCGCTATAGCTCCTCGATGCATCGGTAGGTCTAATGAGACAAACTAGTGTCTTGGCACGAGGCCTTGACAAAATCTTATTTGTAGTCTTGAAACAAGGCCTTGGCTACGTGGTTATGATAGTCTAGCATTATGCATTGCATCATTATGAAAGTGATTATTGATATTTCATGTGATTATTCGACTAGTAGAATATCTATGTGAATAAGTAAATGGAATTATTTCATTTTATTTTTGCCATATTATGCTGAAGTTCAAGTTTAAAAGGCTTTTGTTTTAGTTATACATTTCCTTAAATGTTTATGTTTATTTATGAAAGTTTCCTCTATATTTTTATCCTTACCGAGCATCTGAGATCACCCCTTTCAATGTTTTAATTTTTTCAGGATGTGAAGAAGTATTTTATGAATAACCTATAGGGATAGTATGAGGGTATATGAAGACAATATGTTGTTGCAGTTTTGTTTTACTTTATGATGTAATGTAATATTTATGGATGTATCTAGTGTTTCCAAGGCTACTAAACTAATCGGTCTTTCAAGACTTGATCTTTTGTGATCATGCCAATGTTACATAATAATGCACCGACTCTGGGTAACTGGGGTTGGGGCGTTACAATTTCTCCTAGTGTCTAATGTACACATGATATGTTTTGGTTATACTTAATAAAATTTCAACTAAAATCATTAAACTTGGAAATTTGAAGTTGTGTGCTTCTCACCGTTGACTTACGAACCACCCTTTCTTAACCACTTGGAGAGCAAACCTTAATTCTAGTAACGATTCTTTACTTACTTGGTTACTTTATTTAAATACATGCATGTAATAGGAATATTTTATTTATTACCCAATATTATAACAAAAACATTACTTACAATTGATGAGTATACCTGAAGAAGAAATGACTACTTGCTTCTTCAATTCAGTTCATTTCATTTATACTTCCATAGATTTATTTCATGATATAAAAAGAAAATAACCTACTCTTTAATACCTCTTTCTTTTAAGGAAATTTTGAAGGTGACTTTGACATCATGCTTGTTATTAGCCTTTTTGACTTGTTTTCAACTTGTTCACTATAAGAACTAAATATTAATCTTTCTTTAATATTATTATTTCTTATATTTCCTTACCTAAAAGGTAACAAAGTGTTTTATCTATACTGTTCATTTTTTAATCTTAAAAAACTAGAGTAATTGGGTGAAAAAGATATAAGAATGAGATTTCTTGAAAGATCATGATCCACCTTTCATATTTACACATATCCAGTGTAATCATCACCTATTTATATCTATGTTTCTCTTTCTCATCACAAGATTCTCGAAGATGAGAATAAATGTAATATCATCCATGTCCTAATGTAGTATCTACAACTTAAATCAGACCTTGATGGTAACATTATGACATAACCATCATATGCATAATATATGAGTCTCCTGTAATCATTTTTAACACATTCACTTCATGAGGTGGCTTAACAGGTATTGGGGACACCATCACCTTGAATTTCTGATGTCATAGTACTCTGCGCAAGCACATGTACTAATCTTTGGAAACTCATGCTGGTGAGGAAATTGACTTTTTACAATAGTAATAAAAGTGTACTTATGGTATTACTTTCCATTTTCTACAAAAATAAAATCTACCATATTAGTACTTTTATCTTAATTACTGATCATACATTACTGATTAATCATTAAATGTATCCAACTATTTTATCGAACTCTTGCAACCCTCTGTACTGTAATCAGAATACCCTATAACATGAGTATTCTAGTGGTAAGGATCATTGAACCTCTCCTCATAGTCTATAAGTTATGGCTACTACACTACTCAGAGAGTTCAATGTAGGCGTTTGATTGGCCAACCACATTAACTCGTGGCTCATTGATTTGTTGAGTGAAGTACCATCTTTTAAAATCATAAAAACGATTTACTAAATGCTTGGATATAAAGTTTAAATAAGTAAAATTTGGATACTTATTTGTTTCTAACTTCAGTTAAGTCAACCCATCACTCTCATAAAAACTACCTGGTAGTATAAGACACCCTTAACTTTGGATGCTGAGCACCCCAAACACTCAATTTTTTTTAAATTCAAATGATGGAAGGCATTCGTGACTTAATATTTCATTGAGGGTTTTTATATTTTCTCAATTAATGAAATATATTTATATTAATATGTTCATACTATATTGTTGCACTCACAACTGAATATTAATATAAAAACATCCATTGCATCTTTATACATTTTACTGTTTATTATTTTATGTGTTTCTCACTATCATACAAATGCATAAAATAATAAACAAATGCATAAAGGAAATAAAACTACCTGACTAGTCTTTAGTATATAATATTGGCAAATTTATTTAAACTTAATGGATCAACCATGACCTAGGAGAATCATACCTAAGTTGGGTCTTGAATCATGATGTTGCTTGTCCTCGATCCAATGTGTCCACTTCTTGTTTGGATTTTACCTCGACTTGGTATGGTACACGCCGTTCATCATCTTCATCATAATACAAATGTACCCACACACTAGAGAGGGGTCTTGGGAAGTGAAATGCACATACAAAAATATTGATGGACGCGCATACCCTTATACATATTTAAATGAAAAATACAATGCAAAAACCATCATAAAAATTAACTACTAATTACATCGCATGAAGGTAATAAGTAATTAAATAAAATAAACTAGACATACATAAGGTCGGTTAGTGCTTGAGACCAGTCAATGCGATACAATTAAATTACAGTAAATTTAAAGTACGAGAGATTTTAAATAAATTAAATAAATTATTTCAATTCAAATAATTTATTTGATCCGAATGTTAATTTAATTTTAAATCCAATAAATAAATAAATAAATAAATTTAATTTAATACATAAATTTAATCAAATTTTCTTGGAATATAAAAAATTAAAAATTAAAGATAATAATAATAATTAATTAATTTAATTTAATAAAAAAAAGTAAATTAATTAATTTAATTAATTTTAGATTATATAAAAATAACTCGGGCCATGGAACCCTACCCAAACCCATTGAGGGTCAGGTCGTAACTCTGCAGACACATTTTGGGCCAAACATATCTCATGCAAGGCTGTTCTGGGCTAGGTAGACCCACCCTGACACATCGTCGGGTAGATTATGTCCAACTGAACCAGAGTCACCCGAGACTACCTCATTACTGGGGTCACACATGATCTGGGTGACACTTGGCAATGGTTTGAGATCTCGGTATGGAGGGAGGAATGTGGCTCAGGCTCTGAGTCATGGGGGCGATCGACCTCGAGAACACACGTGACAGCAGTTCTGAGGGGATTCGACCGACGTGTTCAGCCAGGTGCATGAAAACACAGACAGAGTGAGAGATGGAGGTGGTATCAGTGAAGAATGAGAGGGCTAGATCTAGGTTTCTAATAAACTTCAGCTCCTAGTATGCGATAGGTGCGACTTGATGTGGGCGGTGAGGTTGAATCTCAACTTGTAGGGTGACGACTGTAGTAGGTAGAGATGATGTCAACAATCAAGATCTCAGCTAGGGGAAGGCATGGTGGGATCAGCACTCTGATGTGGCCAGAAGAAAGAGCAACTAGAAGGGGTTGACTAGTGGTGGCCGATAATTATTTTCCAGGGCTGGGGATGGAAACAATGATCGTGGTTCGGTCTCAACAAAGGCGACACTGCAGGGGAGGGTGGACTGACGGTCAGCTTGCCAGTGTAACTAAAGTAAGGGAGGAGGGTGATGGAGCAGTGGGATCATGAGGGAGGTAGGTGACATCGAGCGAGGTCTAGCAGGGCAGCATTGAAGTAGCTAGAGGGTGAGGAGGGTGGCTTCTTTCAAAATCCTGCCGCCCAAAACATTTTTTAAAAAGTCTAAGTTTCTGTTTTTTTAATAAGTCATGCTGCCTCCTTTCTTTAATTATGCTACAAAAAACCTTTTTTTATTATAAAATATAGCCGACAGATTTTATGTGTGGAAAACACACACCTCTATTTAGAAACATATTCAAAAATAAAATAGCCTAGTTTAGATCATTTTTTATTAAAAAATATTCTACAATCAGTGTGGAAATTCAAATCACCGACCAGATTTTTTCTGGCTACCGGATTCCAGCCGGTTCTTTTTGAAATAAATCTAGGTTTCTGAAATGTTTTTTTTAATATTCATGTAAATTATAACACGTATAAAAATAAATTTTTTCAATTTTAATATCCAAAAAATCACTGCTTTCGATCCATACATTTTTTTCGGATGGTCTGTCTGAGATCAGATCAAAGTGTGGTCAACACTGTTGAGATCGAAATAATACCCTCTACTTAAATTTAAAGAAAAATAATTTTTCTTGGCTTGGAAAATCCACATGATACCTTTGATACCGATTGTTGATACTGGAGGTTCACAACAGAAGACACTGGGTAAGATATTTAAAATTTTAATCACTAGAGTGATGAAACGTGTCATCTCTAGAGATTTGAGCCATGGTATAGTCTGATGATCTCACATGGATTATTCAAAGCATAAAAATCTAAACTGAAAAATACATCTTTCGATATGAAGTCGTGCATGACATATTCTTGTTGTTGGCGATCACTGTTTGAAGGATCCAAAGATGAATCCCTCTAGATCATCCACACACACTTTAAAAATCTATAAGAGTGTCATATTTGAATTTCGGGTGCTAGTGTGGCAATCCGATGATGGATTTGTTCTCCCAATAATCACCACATCGACGTTCCTTCAATGCAAGGAGATGAACTCAATCTGATCACCTGGATCTAGTGCATCTCTCTCTAGAAATTAGGAGAGTATATAGAGGCTCTGAAGAAATATCAGTGAATAGTCATCATGCAAGAGCCTCACTCCTCCTATATATAGTGAGTTATGAAATTACCTAGAAAAGGCTCCCCATCCCCCTAAATATTTAATACTCATTATATAAACCATAAATGATATATTATGACTGACTGAACGAGTCATAAATATCATTTATATATTTATCACTTACTTGTAATATAATAAATATATTGTGTGATAAAAGTGAGTCATTAACTTGACTCGTTGTTCTCACAAATATTAAATGAACCTTAAATATATTAAAATAATATTCATTCATATAATATTTTCCATGTATTTACTTAAACACTTGTAAATACTTTTAATAAATAAATTCAACTCAATTATTCTATACTCAAATAATAATGAATTTATTTATTTATCAGTGATCGATAATGCTTAGACAACTTTCCGACATTGTTGTGGGGACCACCATGTCCTATATACTTATTCATCAGAATAGAGAAGATTATTGAATATGATATTGTGTGTGACCCTCTATGCCCTTATCTCGATAGTAGTGAATAATATTCACAAACCAAGATCAGAGTCTAGCAACCCATCAAGGACCCTAAGGAAACTAGGATTAGTTATAACAACAACAATCATCCTACGAACACACACTGTGTCATATAATCTCTGTCATATGATATCTCATAAAGTAGTGTGAACACTTGTTGCATCATCCTTAATCGCTTTATTATTATTTTTGATTAAGCTGGACAGACTTACCTTCGTCTACTATGACCATGGATTTTTGAAGGTACTACCATCCTAATCAACCAGGCCTGAGATATCACTTCCTCAACTCAGAAGCGACCAATTCTATCTTGACCATTCAACCAATTACCTACCATAAATGACGCACACAATATTTCCTTGCATCAAAATACATGATCAAATGCCACACATTGATAATGATATCAATTCAGGATACCAATACACATGTCTATATATAGGAACGATCAATGACACCTAGAAAATGTGGTGTTCCTATTGGGGGGGGGGGTCTATCCTCATAATCTCACATACTAGAGATCACCAAGTGAGAACTTTATAAGAAGAAGTTTCAATTATTATGATACCACAACACCTGATAGTCAGACATCAAACGTGTCCAGTCAGTATGATGTATATAGATCATATGACATTTGTTTGAGATTAATTTATTAGTATCTTTAGGTTCTCATTATAGCCTGAGAACTACTATAACATTTTGATACAATAAATAATATATGGAAATTATCATTTAAATAATGGATGCAAAAATATCTACACTATAACGGTAGGTGCACATCATGAATAACTCACTGTACACATGGTATGATAATAAAAAGTATTGTTTAAGCTGGGTCTAGGGAACCCACTATTATAAAATATTTATAAATCATATGATCTTCATAATCACATGAAACTTTATAATCAGACAGACATATACTTTGTATATCGAATGAAGGATTTCATATTTCATCAAATGACGTTTTTATAACATCTAACATACAAAGTACAACTAAGTATCACCAGACGAAGTTCCAATTTTCTCATTGGATAGACATTCATAGGATTGAGGTAAACATAATATCTGGATGGAACTTTGTAAAAACTATCAGATTATGATTTTCATTCCACCGGATGAAATATTTCACAACATTGTAATGATGCTACCAAAACAACCATCAGATAAAGTCTGTACAGAACATTCAAAGTGAAGGAAGAGTTCATCCAAATCCATTGTAACCAACTCTAAGAATCACAAAATATGACCATTGAAGCTTTGCCTATAAATAGAGGTTCATTCGATGAGGATGAAGCTAATGCTTTTGCAACTCAATCTGTATGAAGTTTACTTTGTTTCTTTGTAACATCTTGTTACTAGTTTGCGATTTGTAATATTTGGATAGTTTTCTAATTTAATACATCTGTGTAAGGATTTTAAATATATTAAAACATTTTGAATTTATAAACTCTATGTCTAATTGGGTTTGATCGAGGGCTTTTGTGGATAGGAAGACTGTTGTGTCTGATCTTTGTAATTGAGGGCTTCTGAGGTTAGGATGACAAAGTTATTTCAATATTTATGATCAAGGAATTTCTTATTGAATAAATATAAAACTTTATGGTTAGGTTAAATTGTGAATACCTTAAGTCAAGGTGATTGAATTCCTTTACCCTAAAGGTTAAATTGTTGATATTATTTTAAAAATTTTATATATGTTTTTCTTTAGAACATTATAATTTTTTTCTTTTCTTATTTTTACAAGTTTTATTTCCGTTGTACATTTGTAAGGAACATTAAAATTTGTTATAAAATTTTCTTATCACTCTATTTATGTAAAAGTATTGGAACGAAGTCAGTTCGATAATATATTTGTAAAGATAGGATAGAGAGTCAGTAATCTAAACTGAAAAAGAGGTAAAAGATAATTGTATGATTTATTTTTATAAACTAAAATTCACCCCTATCTTGCAGCCATTTGCGTACTCTTATGATCCTATATTTGGTATCAGTGTAGGTTTTATTACTATAACTTGTAATATTTATAGATTTTGTTTTAAATTACTATTTTTTATATCAATAAAGTTTCTAAATTTACAAATCTTATTGTTTATAAATTTCATTATAAACTATTTTACACTAACATGAAACTGTAGAGGGAGTATTTCTTATTTCTTAAAGATGACAGATATGGATGTTGTGACTCTTGAGAATATAAATCCTAGAAGACCACCAATTTTTGATGGTGTTGACTATGAGTGTTAGAGAGATAGGATGAAGACTTTTGGTATTAGTATAATAGTTGATAATTTTTTCATGCTTACTGGAAAATTTGTAATTACAGACATAGAGGTTTCTACTGTTGTGAATTTGGAGAAGGTGGAATATCAACTGAATTATAGAGTTAGAAACACTTTATTATGTTCTATGATAAAAAATATATACATTCATATATCTTTATGTGAAGTTGAAAATAATATATAGAAAAAGTAAGAATTCACTTTGGAAAAAACAAAGTTATTGAGACCAATATATCTATGCTGAGAGATGAATATCAATCTTTTTATTTCTTACTTGGAGAATCTATTACTAAGATGCATCCAATATTTATGATTATTGTTAATAGTTTATAATATTTGGGTGATAAAGATATTATTGATGAGATTTTGTGTAACACCCGAGACTTTTATGAGAAATATTTTGTTTTTATGTTATATAAATCATCAAAGGAATCTTTCACTACACACAATACTAGCTTGGCTTGATTTACACACAATCGCGACCTTCCTCGATAGCTTGCATCATACGCAATACTGAGTTTCACTAAACAACGATATGCTATTAAAATATTATTAAAACTAGCCGTTATGAATAGTAATACCCACTTTTTGGAATTTTGTAAATTTCATATTTCAAAATGGACTTCATTTTTGGATTCTGAATATTGAAATTATCCTAGGGTGAAATTTTGGTATTTTTCTGAAAACTTTCAATTTTGGATGAATAGTGAAAAAACTGGGTTACTATTTAAAAACCGACTTTTTATTTAAATAATTATTTATTTTATTTAAATTTATTTTAGGTCAAAATTGATACATAATACCTTTATAAGTTCAAATTAATTCATTGGAGTCATTTTATAATAATTTTAGATATATAAAAATTTTATTGAACTTTTCACCGTCTTTTACCCACCTCCTAGGAGAATTTACAAATTTACATAAAACTTAATTTTACCGCTTCTGTGAGTGTAATTCTGAAAATCAGAGAGACATGGTTAATATCAAGGACTAAAATGTGTTTCAATGAGGTGAAAATAATTTTTGGTGAATAGTAACTTTTTACTTTTTTTTACCACGGTTAAAAGTAAATAGGGTAATTAAGGGTAAAAATGATATTATTATTACCCTAACACATGTATTAATTCTATTGGATAAGTTTAATTCGACCAAAAAAAACCTTAGGAATAAAATATGACCATTTAGGCCCACATGGATTAGATTAGGACATTTATTATTAATTTATTTAAAGAAGGGTTAAAATAGTTAAAATCAAAGTTTAATAACTAAATCATTTTTAATATAGGGTTATACATAATATAAATTAGACTATAAATATTCATTAGAAAGATAAAAATATTTCCTACATAATGGTATTTTATTTGTAATTTTTAGACATTAAATAAGTTAATTTATGTATGACACAATGATGATGCAGTAATTATGTTATTAATGAAATATTGACATAATTGATGTTATAAATACCCAAATAAATGTAATATGAGACTTTTTATGAATTAAAATAATTTTATAGGTTAATATTACATATTATTACTGATTTAATTAATTTTTTTCGAACTAATATTTCTGTTATTATTTTCACAAAAATCAATTACCAAATAGTGTCAAAATTGACATAAAATAGTTTTTAAAACAAATATTATATTATTAATTGTTATTTTATTAATAAAAATATAAGGTTCGGAAAAATGACTTATATAAGGTTATATATATTAATAATAAACAACTTTGGTTTATTTTGGCTTGTTATAGTAAGTTTATTAACCTTATAGTGTAAGAAAACAAGAAGACATGGTAAACGTTAAATTATCTAACTTAAAGTTAAATCTAAATGATAAGGTTAAAATAGGAACCTAAACTTGTCTAAATTATATTGGATGAGATTATTTAGACCCATACCCACCTTATATTCTAAATAAATCAATTTGGAGCTATTAAAAACCGAATATGACTTTATAATAAAATAATATTTTTAGTTTTTCCTAAGGTGCCCCTCTCCTCCCTTATAAAAGGGAACCTCCTCCCTCTCCTCCTCACACCACTTTGAGCCTTCAAGCTCAGAAAAACCCTGAAAAATTATCTTCTCCACTTCACTATAAACATAATAGAGGTCCTGTTATTCTTAAAAGACCAATTTTAGTGCCCTAAAAGGAGGTCTTAAAGAGGCGCTTCAAAGAAGAGGTAATGTCCGTTACCGATTCTTTCAACTTTATTTCTTCTTCCACTTATTCTTATTTAGTTGTTTCATTATGAAGTAATGACATCAATATAACTCATATACTGATATGTTATTATAAGTATGAAACAACCCTATTTCACCATCTATCCATCCTACGGAAAACGAAATCACCGCGCGTGCGTACGTACGGAATACCATCTCCACGCCGTGGTGTAATCTATTTTCCACCACCACCTTACTTGGATGGGTATAATGGTGTAAAGAATAACTATATATGATTATTGTAAAGTGATATTGATTCTTAAATAGTATACATACACTCCAATACAATTCCACGATCATGGGAACGATATCATCGCTTGTGCGTACGTACGGAATACCGTCTCCACGATGTGATGCGACTCATTCTACATGATATTCATTGAATAATTATTATATAAATGAATTGAATGAATGAATATGATATATATTACACTAATACCATTCTGGAAATGAGGTATCTATAACCTAAAAATAAGAATAAGAATTTATTCGACAAAACACGCATAAGAACAAAAAGTAATAAACACCCGAATAACAAGTAGTAATGAAATATTACTAATAAGAAGATAAGAATATAACCATATATGATATCATAAAAATAAGTATGATTATAGAATAATTAAATAACATTATTTAAATCATTATACAGGAGGTTTGGACACTTACGAAGAAAATCAGACCTAAGGTAAGGGACAATCTCGCAATCTCAATTTTTATCCGAGATTGTTTATACTTCAGAATTTACTGGGGAATATTTATCATCCACATCCATGTTTCCTAAATATTTAATATTATTTATATCCTCCTACAATTTTTTAAATCCAATTTTACCCTTCGGTTATTTTTTATTAAAAGATATGAAATGAATCTTTTGTCGTTTTTCGTACGAGGTACTTTTTGACTTTTCCGACATAAGTACAAGAAGAATGTTTTTTTTAACTTATACATCATGAATGGATTTTTAAAACATTATTTCCAAGAAGCTTACTTTACAAGTTTTCAATTTTATTTTTAATCAAATTCTTTTAGTTTAAAACTGTATGACATGTTAAGAAAGGAAAAATGTTTTTGAAGTAGAAAGAATATTTTCCTCAAGAATGGAGTTCAAGTGTTTTATCAAAATTATTTTCCATATAAGATATTATAGGGTTCTGTTTCTATCCCTATTATTACATTGATTTTATTATGTTGTGATGTAATTTTTTTTATGAATTCCTTTATCTTATATGAATTGTTTTATGATGTCACGATGTTTAAGAATCCCATTTTTATTACACGGGTTATGCAATGATGTATGATTTTTGATTTTGTGGCACACATAAGAATGGTATCATTATGAGATGGGTGGGAACTATATCTCCCTATAATTAATTGGGTAAAGATTTATATCTCATGAGATATACATGGATGGAACGACAGTTTAATCCGGTTCAGTTAAACAAGACTGAAACGAGGAGTGAACTCGGTTCAGAAATAGACTTTGTCCGCTAAGATAGTCTTGGAAATGAGTCTTGACTACTAAGAAATGATTCTCTATGATTATGTGTGTATGACACAAAGTTTAATGTTTTAAGTTATGATTATTGGGATTACATTTCACTACTATGATTTATCCCATGTTATGAAATTATGATTTCTTTTGCAGGTTAAGATTTCCAAAATGTTATGTTCTTATGAATATGATGTGATTGGTTTTTCTTTTGTTTACCCTTACTGAGTATTTGAGCTCACCCTTTTGTATGTTTTCTTTCCCCAGGTTAGGAAGAAGGTTATTAAGTAGGTTATGCCAAAAGGGACTCTAGATATGATGAAATAAATGAGAGACAATGTAGATGCTTTATGAACCAGTTGTTTATGTTTCCCAGTTTCTAAATACACTATACCTATACGGTCCTTTCATGGTTTTGTTATATGTTGTAATAAGTGTACTTAAATTTTTAAGTATTAACAATGTATGTAAGGTATGGGTCGTTATATTTTGGTTGAGAATATCATTAAGATTTTCCTAGAGAATTGGAATTTAAAAGAACAACTCTTTATGATACAAAGAAAATTTAAAAGTTGAATTTAGATGATCTAATTGGAACTCTCATATAGTATGAGGTTAGATTGAATAAAAATGTTGAAAATATGAAAAATTAAAATGGAGTATATATTTTTTCTACTTTAGTTGTTTCTAATAAAGTCAAGTCTACTAAAAAAGTTACTAAATATTACAAGAAGAAGAAAGAGACTGAAAGTAGTTCGTCTTAATAAATTCAGAATGAACTTGCCAAACTAGCTCAGAGAATGAATAAGATAGTTGGAAAGGTGGATTTTAGATACAAGTGTAAGAAAAATTTTAAATACAGAAATGAGAAAAAATATTCTTATGATATGATTTGTTATGAGTGTAAGAAATTGGATCATATCAGACCAGATTGTCCAAGACTTAAGAGGAAGGAAAAGAATCAAAGAAATTATAAAAAGTTCTACAAGCATAAAAGTAATAAAATTATAAATTCTTCTGACACTTGGAGTGAAAGTGGAGGAGATAGTTATTCTAAGAATTCTTCTAATAGTGATAATGAAGATCAAAAGAATATCAGTTTCCTTATTGAAATTCTAAAGAACAATAATTATTTCATGGATAAGGTATTTACTCAAACCTTAACTAACCTTACTTTAAATGAAAATTATCCTGATTTTGAGGATGTTAATGATTTTACTTCTTTTGAATAAAAATAATCTAGTTCATCTAAAGATAGTAATACTTTACCTAGTTATGAATAATTTTCAAGGTTTTCTAAATTTTTAGACAATAAAATAGTAAATTTTTAAAATAATATGAAGATGCTTAGTAAAATCTTTCAAAATAACATTCAATAATTTATATACTTACTTATAAAATTTAAAATATTTATAAATAATTAAATAAATCTAATCTCAAAAAATTAAATCTTTCAAGAGAATTGGAAAAATCAAAATCCACTACATCCAATGAGAATAAAGATTTAGTTATTAAAATAAATTTTGAAATTTCAAGTCTGAAGAAATTACTATCAAAATTTACTTTTGGTAAAGAAAATTTTGATAATATTTATAGAAAAATTAAACCACATAGGAATTTTTCTACAATAGGTTTTAATAATTCAAAACCACATTTTTAAAATAACTATTTTGTTCCAAAAAGTGAACCTTTTTGTACTAAGTACCAAAGTGGTGAACATTGAAAAAACAAGTGTTCTTTAAATAGAGTATAATCTTTAGGATTTCATAAAGCTATTTTTTCTAAATAATTAGAAACTATTCAATATAATTTTTTTAAAAAAATATGGATTACTAAAATAATTTTGTATAAAAATGTTGGAACCAAGAAAGTTTGGGTTCCAAAATCCCAATTTTCTTAATTTTAAGAAAATAAGAAATGTACCACCACCAAAAACATTTGATACATGGATAGTGGATGTTCTCAAAACATGGAAAAAAATAATGATTTATTATAGAATATTATTAACTTAAAAGGTGGAAAATTCACTTTTGGTGATAATGACCAAGGATAATTTATTGTTATAGGTAATATCATTCTTCTTGGAAAATATTTAATTTCAAATTTTTTATATGTTGAAGGCCTTAAGTACAACCTTATTAGAATAAGTCAATTATATGATGAGGATTATCTTGTAAACTTCAGGAATGAAAAATATACTATTCATAGTTCAAAAGATAAATTTATTATTTCTGACAACAGTTATGATAATGTATACACGCTTAACTTAGAAAACCATAGAATCCAAGATCTACATTGTCTTAATGAAATAAAAGATCAATCTTTGTTATGACATAGAAGGTTAGGACACTGTAATGTTATAACTTTAGATAAATTTTTCAAGAAAGGACTTATTAGAGATCTACCAAAGATTAAGTTTGATTATTCTAAATTTGTGATCCTTATTAATATGGAAAGAAACATAATTCAAGTTTTAAATATATTAGTGAAGTTTCAAATTATAATACTTTATAGTTAGTTCGCATGGAATTATTTGATCCTACACAAACTATGAGTATTAGTAGAAAACACTATGTATATGTTTTAGTTGATGAACACACTAAATAAACTTGGGTTTAATTTCTAGTGAAAAATTTGGAAGCCTTTTTCTATTTTAAATTTTTTTCATCCCTCATTAAAAATGAGAAAAATCTACATTTGGTAACTATTCATATTGATTATGGTGAAGAGTTTGTAAATTATGAATTTGAATTTTTTTGTAATAAAAAAAGGAATAATAGACAACTTCTCAACACCTAGAACTCCAAAATAAAATGGAATCTTTGAAAGAAGAAATATAATTCTTCAAGAGATTATAAGAATCATGCTGAATGAATAATCAATTGCTAACCATTTTTGGGATAAAGTGGTCAGTACTTCCTACTATACTATAAACCAAGTTTTACTCATAACTTTTATTAATAAAACTCATTATGATTTATAGACAAAAATAAATCCAAAACTTTCTTACATCAAAGTTTTTGGATGTAAAGTATTCATACCGAATACTAAAGATAATTTACATAAATTTTCTCCAAAATCCGATGAAGTAATATTTTTAGTCTATTTTACAACTAGTAAAGCTTATAGAGTTTTTAACAAAAATAAAAAGTATTTTTGAGGAAAAATTACATGTTAAATTTGATGAAATAGGTCATTTTGTTTTCAAACAACCTCATCCCACATCTTCAGATGTTATTCCAAAAAACTAATTTTAAACATTTGTTGGAAAGCTCTTCTTATGAGAAAATAACTGAAGAAAACATTTCATAAGTTTTACCTCAAGAAAAAATTCATCATGTTGTTGAAGAATTGATTTATACAAACCCGAAGAATCAATTAATCCTTAGGAATCATCCTAGTGATAATATCTTTGGTGATGTAGATTAACCAGTCAGAACTAGAAATTCCTTAATAAATTAAGTTGAACATTGCATATTTTTATCTCAATTCGAACCTAAGACTCCTGATGAGGCAGTGGGTGATGAAGATTGGATAAAAGCTATGAAAGATAAACAATCAATGAATTTTAGAGGAATCAAGTTGGTAATTTGGTTGAATATCCTAAAGATTCTCTTGTAATTGGTGTTAAATGGGTTTTTTGAAATAAATGTGATGAAAATGGAGTCATAGTTAAAAATAAATTTTGACTTGTTGTAAAATGTTATAATAAAAAAGTTTATAATGAACAAGAAGGCATAAACTATGAAGAAACGTATGCTCCAATATCTAGACTTTAAGCTATTCATATACTTATAGCATATGTAGAATTTATAAATTTCACTATTTTTTCAAATGGATGTGAAGTGTTATTTTCATAATGGATATATACAGGAGAAAGTTTATGTAGAACAACCCCTGGTTTTAGAAATAAAAAATCACAGGATCATGTTTTTAGACTTACTAAGACCCTTTATGGACTTAAGAAAACCCCAAGAGCTTAGTGTGATAGATTAACTGGATTTTTGTTATAAAAATTTTTTGTTAGGGGAGCTGTTGATTGAAATATTTTTATTAAAAAATATTTTAAGGATACCATAATTTTTTGAATTTATGTCAATGACATTATATTTGGATCAACTCAAAAATCTCTTATAGATTCCTTTGTGGATCTTATGAAATCTGAGTTTGATATAAGCATGATGGGTGAACTTACTTATTTTTATTGCTTTTCAAATTTCACAAAAACCATAAATAAATTTTATATCTCAACATGAGTATATAAAATATATTCTTTAAAAGTTTGGATATGACAATATAAAAAATGTATTAGTACTCCCATTAAAACCTAAAATACTTTATATCTTGATGAATCCGGGAAACCAATTGATCAAAATAATTTTGGAGGAATGATTTGTAGTTTACTATACCTAATAGATAATCGACTAGATTTAATGTTTTCTATATAATTATTTGCAAGATATCAAGAAAATCCCAATGAATCCCATCTTAAAGTTGTAAAATGAATTTTTCATTATCTTAAGGGAACTATGGATCTTGCTTTATTTTATTCTTATGGATATGATTTTGAATTTAAAAGTTTTTCAGATGCTAACTTTGGTGGTTGTAAAATGGATAGAAAAAGTATATTTAGAACTTTTCATTTATTAGGAGAATTTTTAGTTACTTGGTATTGTAAGAAACAAAATTCTGTATTACCTTCTATAAATAAATCATAATATGCGGCAATTGGAAGTTTTTGTGCTTAAGTGTTGCAGATGAAACACACACTCACTGATTTTGACATGAGTTTTAGTAAAACTCCAATTTTTTATGACAACACAAGTTCCATAAATTTAAGTAAAAACCCAACACATAAATCATGAGATAAGAACATAGATATCATACACCATTTCCTTTGGGATCACACGCAAAAAGGAGATATAATTTTACAATTCATCAGAATGCAAGAGAAACTTACTGATATTTTTATAAAACCCCTAAATTATGACATGTTTGAATATATTAAACAGAATCTAGGAATAGTCAACCCAAAATGATCATTCATTTATACTTAATGTTCAAACCATCTACTTACAGTAATGAACTCCTTTACAAAGAGAGAGTACATATTCTCTTTAGTTTTTATAAAATATTTAGTTTTCTAATTTTTTTAGACCAACTTTTTTTTTAAAATAGAAAGGTCCCGGGTTTTTGAGTTGGGTATAAAACCACTCCTGATTTGAAATTTTAAATTAGTGGTTATAATAATTTTTGTTTCATTGATCAAAACTCAATTCCAAGAGTTCCATAAGCTTTATATATTGGTTTTGGGTTAGTCTAGGGTCTTGGAGAGCAGCTCATGTGTTTTAGTTTAGTTTCAGGGGAATCAGAGGCCAAATGGCCTATTTTGAAATAGCAGTTTAGGGTGCACAATTTAGGGTAAACCATGCAGCCCCTTCTAGGTAACCATGTGGCCCATTTTTTAACTATTGCACGGTTTTGGTAAACCATGCAGCCCATTTTTTAACTGCTGCACGGTTTTGGTAAACCATGTGAGTGGGGCACACAACCATGAGAGCTCATATATAGAAGTTGTTAAGAGCTACCACATGGTCAGTGAAAACTGTGTGGTAGACTGCACGAGTATTACAACTTGGGAAATACCTCAACACTTTAGCATTCACATTTTGGAAAATTGTGTGGGAAAACCATGCGGCCCAGTAAATTTGGAAAAAATACTTTTTTCCCTTTTCTAATTTTTCTTATTTTTTTATTCTTTCCCATTTCTTCTTCCTTAGATGCACACACAACAGAAGGTCTCCCTCTGCTTTCCTCCTCCTCCTCTTTTGGATCCATCTTCTTCGTTAGAGATCCATTCGTCGATCGGTTAGGTGCATTGGAATCACCTCAGTAAGGCTAACCTCACCCATACCTCTCTTCACTTTTGTTTTCACCTCGCATAGTGCTAAATCTGTTTGAGCTATTTCACTCTATTTTCAGGTAATTCAATGGAAACTATGATTTACAAAAGACCGATTCAAATTGGATCTCGATATCAGATGTACCTACATATATAGGTCTAAGTTAAGTTAGGTGGTGAATACCTTGATTTATGTTTTCACAGACATTTTGGGGGCACTAATTTTAGTGTGCCTTGGGAAATTGAGTGAGACCCCTCATGCTTCATATTAAATTGACTGTATGGCTATATAAGATGTCTCTAGACATGCCTTAACCTTTTCCATGGGTTCAGGGCTGGGTTAGAGGTTGTCAGCCACTTTGGGTGTTAGGTTGGGATGTGTTTTGGTCTAAATTTAATTATTTTCATTTAAATTGAATTGTTTTAAATTAATTTAAGTGAAATATATATGTGTGGTATGTTGTTATTGAACAATTCGATTTCATTGAATTGTTAAGTTTGTCTAAGTTGGTCAATTAAATCGTTTTAAGTTAAATTTTCTATTTGAGTTGATTTGTATATATATTTGAAATACCTTTGATTCTTGGAATGTGGAGAGACCCAAGGGGCTGTGATGGGCTTGACCTGAGATGATAATCAGATGGCATGACTCTCAGGATTGAGGTGATGAGATCATCTTGTTGGGATTATCTCAGTTTTACTTGAGTGGTATTAACTATAGTATTGGGCATTGTGGACATCAGTTTGAGGTGGTGAGGTTGTCAGGTTGGGATTGGCTCATGATATTAGGATGGAAAGGCCATCCGATTTGAGTGACATGGTCATAGGGATATGATGTCCTGGTGTTGATGTGGCTTAGGTGATTTATTTAGTGATTTCCACTCAACCGTGATGGACAAAGTGCAAAATTGAGTTGTGTGCACACAAGTTGACTCCGTTGATAAGGTTGTTTTGACCAATTGAGTGGGTAGAGGCCCCCGATAGTTGCAACTTAGGTGATTATGGTTTGGGGTTGATTACTATATAAATCCATGTGGAAGGTGAGGATCCTTTAGATATCAACGTTGATCTTGAAAGTTGGGGGATGAGGCTCACTTCAATTGAGGTTGTGGGACTAGATATTTATTTGAGGATAGATCTCATTGTGCCTCCAGTTATTAGGCCCTGGGTTGACGTGTGCTTTTGAGAAGGGGTCTGTAGGACCAGTTACTATTTTCTTGGGCTTGCCTTTGGGATGCCGATACTTATTGAGACACGAGGTATTAGGAGGCATGTGGTGCCGTGATACTTGATTTGAAGTGTAACCCAAGGGTTCACCTAGGTTGTGATATTAGAGGTACCTTGGGCTATGGGCCAAGGACCTTATTTTATTTCGGGATTTTAGCATTGGCTGAGGCAGGTGATGGTTTCCTGGTGGCTGTTGAGCATAAGGGAAACCTTGTTTATTTATTGCATTGAGCTGCTTTGTTTAATTGTTATATCACACCTTCTTAAACACATATTCTAGGTACATACCACTGAGTGGTATCCTACTAATACATGTTCTCACACCCTACATGGGCCCTTATGGATGCGTGTAGACTTTATGAATTTATGTTTAGGTAAGGGATCGACTTTAGGAGCTATATCTTAGTAGCTATTTGGCATAGAGACTGGCATGGACCTTGAGGCCATTTTTAGCTGGAGCTTCTATTTAGTTTATTTTCTATATCAATATGCTATATATATGTATGAATTGTACTATTTATCCATTGGAGACCCCCTTTTGTATATTGAAATGTATGTCCTGTTATGAAATGCATGTTTTGTTTATTTCTTTTGGTAGTGTCTACAAGTGGTTATTGGCATGATGATCTATTTATTTATCTTTCGCTGCAGTTGTTTATTTACTGCTTTTTCTATTTGTTGTTATTAACTATGCTTCTACCAATGGCGGGTCCGGTTTGAGTCTACTAAGTTGTTTATTTCCACTACATGTTATACATTATTACTCAGACTAATGTTATTATCTACCCCCAGAGGGTAGTCTCCCCAAATTATTAAATTACACTCTCGCTGCTAGTTGGCAGCCTTAGGTGTATGGGGAGGCATGCCTAAGGTTAGTGTCACCCATTTTGATAGCATTTTTTGGGTGGCTGTTCAGGTTGGGGACACTACAAGTGGTATTAGAGAAGTTCTTGATTGGGATTTAGTAGCATATTTTGACTGGTTAATAATGAGACTGAGACGAACTTTTTCTTTTCCTACTAGTTTACTATTTGGGTTATGGTAGACTGAAGATTAGATTGTGGTTGGAATTGGATTTTGAACTTGTGATTGGGTGCCTACAACCCCAAGTACGAGGGATGTATTAAGTAACATTGGGTGGGAATGATGTTCTATTTTTCTTAGTTATAGTTTATATGATTTCCACCTTAGTGGCTCTTTTGGAATGTGATGTTATTGGTTACAATATGATACATGGACTGTTGTCCTAGTATAGCGACAGATGAGTTGGAACTTGGCCTAGTGAGGCAAGGTGAAATTACATTCTTGTTTGGATTTTGATAGGCACATTTTAGGGTATTTTAAATTTATAAATGTACGTATTCCTTATAAAATGTTCATACCATGTGATAAATATCAAAGTCCTTGATAAATGTAAATTTATTTGGGTATATGCAATGTAAAATTCCATGATTTAATTGCTTATGTGATGTTATATATATATATATATATATATATATATATATATGAAATTACATGTGATAGATGAAATGGGTTTGGCTCTTATAAGATCAGGCAAGTACTATGGTTGAGGTGATTTTGATCACCAAGATTGAGTGACTTGGTCATCGGATTGAGGAAACGATGATTGTCAGGATGGGAAAGGCCTAGGGATTATGTTGATACTTGGATTTTCTGAGGGTGGGTAAGGAGGCCATGAGGTTGGGATGCCAAGGTGCATGGTTGCGGTAGGGGAGGGTAAGGGTGGTGAGATCGTTTTTCCTTTTACTGCTTTCCCTATTTACATTATATATATATATATATATATGATATGGTCCATCTGACCATTTGATGGTATTCAGTGGGTTACTACCTTGATAGATCATATGGAGCATCAGGTAGGTAAGAACAGGGTGCCACTAGAGCACGAGAAGGTTCAGATCCTTAAGGGTCAGGCAAAGCATGAGCCATAGGTATAGTCTCAGGTTCAGGATCCAGTACAGGTAGGGGAATTTCCATATTTGATAAAGTTTGGGTTGTGTCTTAACGAGAAGCTCGGATCGAGCCTGGTACCTGTCTTTCAGAGGATCAACAGAGGTTCTTAGGGAGCATATCCATCCATGGCATACTTGAATCAGGAGTTCTACTCACAACACCCACCACTTTTTCATAGCAAGGGTGGTCCACGGGTAGCTGATAACTGGACTAAGAGCATGCATATGATCTTTGAGTAGCTCGAGACGCCTCCAAGGTAGAGGGTGAAGTTGGCGACCTACATGCTTGGAGGGTCGACTAAGCGTTGGAAGGATGTTCAGGTTTAGGCAGGTAGGCATGAGGGAACAACCTAGAAGGATTTTGAGGCCAAATTCTTCGAGCAATTTTTCCCAGAGACGTTGAGGGCAGAAAGGGATTGGGATTTCCTAAACCTTAAGTAGGGCAGTATGTCCTTAATTGACTATGTAATGACATTCAATGAGTTTTCATGCTTTTCACCTGACATAGTAAGCAATGACACCTCCAGGGTGAGGTGCTTCAAGGATGGTTTATGGCATTCCATTCGAGTGCAGGTAAAAATCTTTAGGTTGGCCTCATTATCCGAGGCAGTGAACTAAGATCTCATAGCTGATGAAAACCACACGGAATAGGTCATACTCGAGCCAAACAACAACTTTAGGTAATTTCAGTGGTGATGGTTCATATGGTAAGGATCAGGGCAGAGATGAGTTTCAATAGGGAGATCAGGACAAGGGCTTAAGTAGACCACCTTGGAGTGGATATTATATGGTTTTCTTTCAGTGTGGGAAGCCATGACATGTCCGGACCTAATGTGAGTGACCTCCAAAGGAGTTTTGTGCATGTGGATAGGTCGGTCATCTCGAGAGGTTCTACAAGAAGCCTTCTCATTCAGACAGCGATCAGGGACCCAGGTAGACTTAGACATCTGGGGTTAGTTCAAGATCAGTACCAGGTGAGGGTAGACAAGGTTCATCTATACAAAAAGGTCATGGTAGAGACAGTGGGACCCAACAGTGGGGTCAATGGCTGGTGGCTGGATCATCACCGTAGGGTGGTCAGGCATCAGGCAGTTGTGCTTTAGGCTAGGTGCACACTATGGATATACCAGGGGATGAGCGGGTTGGTGATCCGATGATGGTTAGAGGTATGCCTCGGGCATGGTCATGATTGGATTTTGTTTTTTCTTGGAATGGCCTATTGAGGCATGCCCATTTTGGTGCACAAGGTGTATGGGGTATGTAAATGAGCTAACGATACACTGGTTAATAGGTTGACATCATATCAGATGCATGTTATATCTATGTATGAGGTGCGAGGCACCATGATTTATGCTCGAGCAGCATATGTGTGGTATTTTGTGGTTATTAGCATCATGAACATCGATGGATGTGATATTTTTAGGTGCTTTGGCATTGGGGAATCAAAGATACAGGACTTATTTGATGTGTGAGGAATCTGGGCACCAATGCGGTGTGAGTCACCAAGATTGATTTGAGCATCCATGGAGATGTGGGACCTTGATGTTTCCATGGGTTCCATGGGCATGAGGCAGACACTGATGCGATGCGGGATTTGAATGGGTGTCGAGAGTGGCACGGGATCACTTGGTGAGGTGCGAGAGTGATGATACGTCACAGGAGGACCATGGGTATGGGAAATAGGTTGATGTACCTTTGTTTTTTTGAGCTTTTGGTTAGGATGTGACCGGGTTAGGAAATCCCTAAGGTGGGGAGCCCCCTTAAGGTAAGTTAACCTGAACCATTAAGATCAAGTAGTCTGGCTTAGTTTTTACTAGGATGGTTATGTTTGGTACCATCTTTGGGTTTCATTTTATACCTTGGGTATGAGCTAGGTTAAGGTGGGGAGATTGTAACATCTTGGGGTTTTGAGTCCGGTTGAAAACCACTCCTGATTTGAAATTTTCAATTAGTGGCTATGCTACTTTTTGTTTTATTGATCATAACTCAATTCCAAGAGTTCCATCAGCTTTATATGTTGGTTTTGGGTTAGTCTAGGGGATTGACGAGTGCCTCAGGTGTTTCAGTTTGGTTTTGGGAGTTTCAGAGTCCAAATGTCTTGTTTTGAAATAGTAGGTAAGGGCGCACAGTTTAGGGTAAACCGTGTGGCCCCTTCTAGGTAATTGCGCGACCTAGTTTCTAACTACTGCATGGTTTTGGTAAACTTTGTGAGTGGGGTGAATAGCTGTGAAATATCATTTGTAGAATTTGAAGAGATCCACCACACAATTTGTGTATGGTCAATGCAAATCGTGCGGTAGACTGCATGGGTATTACCACTTGGGTAATACCTTGACACCATAGCATGCACGATTAGGAAATAGTTTGGAAAACTGTGAGGTAAACTGTGAATCCTAGTAAATGAGGAAAAATTACATTATCCCCCTTTTTAATTTTTCTTGTTTTCCTTATTCTTTCCCCTTTCTTCTTCCTTTTCTGCATGATCAGTAGGAGGTCGCCCTCAACTTTCCTCCTCCTCCTCTTTTGGATCAATCTTCTTCGTTATAGATCCATTTGTCGATCCGTCAGGTGCATTAGAATTGCCATAGTAAGTCTAAACTCACCCATACCTCTCTTAAATTTTGTTTTCGCCTCGTGGAGTGATAAATCTATTTGATCTGTTTCACCTTATTTTCAGGGTGTTCGATAGAAACTCAGGTCCACGCCAAACCACTTTGAATAGGAGATCAATATCAGACGTGCCTATGTCTACGGGTCTAAGGTAGGTGGTTCATACCTTTATTTATGTTTTTGCAGACATTTTGGGGGTGTGTATTTTAGTGTGCCTTGGGAAATTGAGTGAGACTCATCATGCTTCATATTAAATTGACCGTATGGCTATATGAGATGCCTCTAGACACACCCTAACCTTTTCCATGGGCTCAAGGCTGGGTTAGAGGCTGTCAACCACTTTGGGTGTTAGGAAAGAATGTGTTTTGGTCTAAATTGAATTATTTTCATTTAAATTGATTTATTTTAATTTAATTGAAGTGAAATATATATGTGTGGCATGTTGGTTATGAACAATTAAATTTCATTGAATTTTTATGTTTATCTAAGTTGGTCAATTCAATCGTTTTAAGTTGAATTATCTATTTGAGTTTCTTTGTATATATATTTGAAATTCCTTTTATGCTTGGAATTTGGTGAGAACCAAGGGGTTGTGATGGGATTAGCCCAGGATGATAGTGGGATGACACGAACATCAGTATTGAGGTGATGAGATTGCCTGATTGGGTTTTCCATAGTTTTACTTAAGTGGTATTGACCATAGGATTGGGCATCATGGATGCCAATTTAAGGAGGTGAGGCTGTAAGGTTGAGCTTGACCTGTGATATTAGGATGGAAATACCATAATATTTGAGTGACATGGTCGCAGGGCATGAGGTGCTAGTGTTGATGTGGATCAAGTTATTTATTTAGTGATTTCCACTCACCTGTGATGGACAATGTACCGAATTGAGTCATGTGAACACAGGTTGACTCTGTTGATGAGGTAGTTTTGACCACTCGAGTGGATAGAGGAACCCGGTAGTTGTGACTTAGGTGATTATGGTATGGGGGTGATTTTCATAGAAAGACACATGGAAGGTGAGGAGCCTTCAGATGTCAACATTGAGGCTGACAGTTGGGGGATGAGGCTTGCCGTGATTGAGGTCATGGGCCTGGATATTTATTTGAGTACATATATCATTATGGATCTATTTTTTGGGCCTTGTACTAACACATGCTTTTGAGAAGGGGTATGTGGGACCGAGTTACTATTTTCCTGGGCGTGCCTTCAGGACTTCAGTACTTATTGAGACATGAGGTGTTAGTAGGTACGTGGTTCTAGGATACTTGATTTGAGGTGGAACCTGAGGGTTCACCTAGGTTGTGATATTAGAGGTACTTAGGCCATGGTCCAAGGAACTTCTTCTATTTCGGGATTCTGGTGTTGGATGAGGCAGGTGATAGTTTCCTAGTAGATGTTGGGCACCAGGGAAACCTTGTTTATTTATTGCATTGAGATGCTTTGTTTAATTGTTATATCACACATACTTAAACACATACTCTAGGTATGCACTATTTGGTGGTATCCTATTGAGACACATTCTCACACCCTACATATAGAGACCCTCGTTTTTCATACATCAACACTACATCAATTTTGCGGAATAATTAATACATTATACAAACAAATGTCTAAATACCGTCTTAGTTTAGTGCCTTTGGAAACATGAAAATGTAAAAAATGGTACATGAGTGAGCTACATTATCTCCCACTAGGTTCTCTAAGACTATCACCCCTCCTAGAAATATCATACAAGAAATATATCTTCATAACAAGGGGAAGGAAACATAAAAAAGGGGTGATCTTAGATGCTCATTAAGGGTGAACAAGGGAGACATGTAAGAATAATCATGAGAATAAGGGTATGAGAACATGGTTATGAAAATAGAAAATCATACCCTGTATATCAAAGATTATAAACACGAATCATGGCATAAAGATTGGAAGTTCATAATACATGAATATAAGAAAATAAAGAATATAATCCATGGAAGAATAACATAGGAATAAAACATGGAATTGTGGAAGACACATAAGCATATATAATGATTTCGATAGTAGTTAAGGAATTGTTACTAAGGCCACCTTAGTGGACAAAGTCCTTTACTGAACCGAGTTCACACCCTATTCTAGCCCTATATTACTAATCCGAGTTCACTCCTTGTTCTAGACCTATAATACTGAACCAAGTTCATTTCTCATTCCAGCACTGTAATACTGAACTGAGTTCATTTCCCATTCCATCCATGCCTATCTCATGAGATATAAATCTTTACCCAATTCATTGGAGGGAGATATAAGTCCCGCCCATCTCATAATGAAATCATACATACATGTGCCATAAAATCATAAACAATCATATCATAACCCATGAAATGAAATGGGTATCATAAACATGTAATCATATCATAACCTGTGAAAAAATATACAGGTTTCATAATTATTTCATCATAAGTATAACCCGTGAAAAGAAGCGGGTTTCAAAAGCATATAACCCGTGAAATAGAAACAAGTTTCATAAGCATCATTATATCAAAACATAAAACATTTAAGAAATAATATGAATGGAACCTTTGTATTATTTCCTAGAAGGGAATGAGTAACATAAACAGATGCCATCATAGAAGGAAAATAACTTGGAAGGATATTTTAAAAACATTTTTTTGAAGAAAATATCCTTTATTTTTTGATAAAATTCTCTTTAAAACATAAAACCATTTGAAAACCATTTCCTTTGAAAATACTGTAAAAACTTAGAAAGAAGGCTTGAAAAAATTTTGAAAACCTTTTTCCTTGAAAAATTATAAAATAATCTTGAAAACATTTTGAAAACCATTTTCCTCAAAAACTTATAAAATGAGCTTGAAAATGTTTTGAAAACCATTTTCATTGAAAAATTATAAAGGTAGCTTGAATTTTTTTTGAAAACCATTTCTTTGAAAATATATTTTAAAAAAAATTCTTAAAAATTAACCTTTAAACATGAAAATAAATCTTTAAAGGATTGATGATGGATAAATCCGCACACATCGTATGAGGTAAAAATAACATTCCTTTTTCACGGTCAAAAAGTTAGATTAATTCCTCATTCGGAAAGCGACAAGAAGATTACTTTGAAAATATTGGTAAAAGAAAAAAGGGTGAAAATTCCTTTTAATTTTCATAGTATATTAGTATAATATTCTTGTAAACCCCTTTTATAAAACATAGTTTTGAATGAACACAAGTTTCCGATCGAAGAAAGGGTAAAGTTGGGCTTTCTTAAAAAATATTTCTTATCTATATTATGTACCAAAGAGTGGAAAAATTGTACCAATATATTAATATATCATGAATAACTAGATTAGAATAACATTCATGAATTTTCTTGAGATATGGATCATAATATTTCATCAAAGGAAGCATAATCATAGACAATCTCGAAAAGTGGTGAGATTGTTTCAATAAACTCTAACCACTTGGAAACATTGAACCATATTACTTATTTAATAAAATGAAATTACAGGAATCTTAAAATATCATGAAAATAAGTAAATTCTTTATATAACATTTTAAAGTTAGTATATACACCTCGTGGAAAAATATAGGTGTGTGTCTCAAAGAAGGTAAATTGAGACAAAACTATCTTACCGATTTGGTATATTTTGAAAAATAAAACCCATGAAAGTAATATCATAGAATGGATATGTAATTAAAAATAAATTTAAGAATAATAATTATATAATACATTCATGTTTAGTACATACACCACATAAAAGGAAAGAGTGGTGAACATGACATGTATCTCACAGAAATAAAAAGTGAGATGAAATTCCCTTACCTTGTGTCTTGACTCCCACCGTATTCATTCAAACCACCTGTATAATAAATAAAAAATTATTATAAATATTTTAAAGAACCATATTCTCATATATAATACCATATATGGTTTTATTACAACCTTATATTATCCACTTGTTAACCATCCTATGTTAAGGTTTCATTTTGGATAATATCCGCTTTGTTCTTCGCATGTGTCTTAATTTGTTATATATTTGGTCCTTATACTTATATCATGATTTCTAGAATTTATATCATGATATAAATATCATTTATATTCAGTATTTTTTTTATTATTATAATCAATATAATATATAAGTATGAAATGAAATACACTGTTCATGGAGGCGGTAAGTCGTACGTACACATGAATGTTGTTTCCGTTTTTATTATCGTATTGAAAGAAAGAAGGTAAATGAAATATGTGTATATATATATATATCATTATTATAGTATAATTATTATATCATATATATTATATAATTTCACCAAACCCATCCTTAATATATTCCATGTAGTGGGTGAATGAATCACATCGCTTTGAGGGGGCGATAGTCCACACTTCCTCAAATGAAATTATCATATTTACACCAAATAGAAAGTATAAAGATAGGTGTTTTAAAAGGATTAAATAAGATTAAAGACATAATATATATAATATATAACATATATAAATATATTTTCTATCATAATGTCCACCAAGAGAGGCATTAAAGGAAAAATGAATAATCATCGTTTTGTGAGGTGGTAGTTCACCGTACACGTAAACAATATGTTGGTTACCCATTAGATGGAGGTGTGTATAAGTGTAGGTCAAACAATTATCATAAAAAAATACTAGTATATTTAGTATACTAGTGTTTTTATACAAGCATGGAATAAATAGAGTGGATGGGTGGATAAAGAAAATAAAAGAAAGAAGCTTGAGAGAAGGCGTTACCTCTTAATCAGGTAACTCCTTTTGGGTTTGTGCCAAAAGGATTCATTGGAAGACTTTATACCCAAAGGTAGGCTTAAATGAGGAATTTATTATTTTTGGTAGTATATTTTATCAGATATTGTCCGAACATAAGTGGTTTGATATGTGTAAATAAGTGGAGGAGAGGAGGCCTTTTTACAGTGGAGGAGGAGTGACACTCTTGTAAATCTTTGGAAAAGGAATTACAATCACATTTTCCCATGAAAAGTGAATCCAATAATGTAAAAAATTCTATAAAATGGAGTATAGGGTATAAATATGGACATAAAATGTCACTTTGAAAAGTTTATAGGTCGTTTTGGGTCTTAAATTTAAGTTTTAGTCCTTAGTTAAGCTTAATTTTACCTTAATCGATATAATTAATTTTAATTACATTCACTAATAATTTTGGTAAAAAACTAAGTTGAAATTATTTTAAATTATAAATTATTCTTATTCCAAATATGGAATCTATTTTTCCAAATTCAAATCACATAAGTGACATAAATTAATTTAAAATTAATCCCGTAGTCGGGTTGACAATGCGGGTTTTTAAAGTAAAAACATTCAAAAGTTTGCTAAGTTTTTATACCCAATTTCAAAGTTAAATTTATCTCAATTACCTAAATTTTATTAATTGATAAAAATATTATATAATTAAACTTTTAATCCAATTTAAAATACAATTTAACCTTATAAATAAATTAAATGAAAAAGCAGTTTTGAACTAAAATTCAGTGTTTTTCAGTATTCATTAAAAAAACTTCACAGTTTAATACCAAAAAAATTATTATAGCCTAATTATAATGTTTATATTTAAAATATGAAGTTTATTTTGACATATTAAATCTATAAAATTTCAAAAAATTGTATTTAAAATGGGTTCTCCATTAAAAGACGGTGAAAATGTCTTAATAAAAACATTGGTTTTTAAGCATAAAATTAGGTTTGTTCTTATCTTATGTCTATCAAATCTGTTGGATGAATATCAAAATTATTTGATTGAATATATAACATATATATTACATTATTATCACTCAATAATTATAATTAATTTAATTTATTAGGGTAAAAAATATTTGTGACCATAAGAGTAATATTATTTCCCTTTATATTTAATCGGTTTTCATATTCATTTCTAATTAATTGGTAACCTATGAATTCATCTAATATTTGTGTAAAAAATATATTTTAATAAATTAGTTAATAATATTCATAACCACTAATTTAAAAGATTGGTTATATCTTATTATATTAAGTAATAACATTTTAATGATATACAATTGTTCAGTAAATCTCGATCTTGCATGTTACGCAAGCCATCGAGGAAAGTCATTATTGCATATAATGCAAGATAAAGTTGATGTTCTGTGTAGAGAAAGCTAAATTTTATATTGCATGTAGTGCATGATCAATTTGGTGTTGCATATAATTCAATCCAAACATAGTGCTTTAATATAAAATAAACTATCTTCAGTGTTTGTGTGAAATGGAAAATATTAAAAAGGTTAAATTAATTCAAAAAAATTAAAATTAAAAAAAATCTCAGGGTCTTACATTATACCCCCCTTATCTCACCCTCTAAATTAATTTTTGTTATCAAAGGTTTAATACTTGAAAGTTTCATTCATAGAAACCCACATTGTAAAAATGGATACTAAAACTTCCCTTAAAAAGGGAAAGTTGGAACCATAATGCTTACCCAAAGTAACATATAACTAGGTTTCCACATAGGAGAACAAAGGTTGGGAGTTAATATTGGACATGGAGGAAAATTGTTAATATTTATAGGAAGTTATTGAGTTCATCAATCACAAAAAAGTGAATGATCAAATAAAATTTGAGGGCCTCATAGTCATAAATTTGTGATGATTTAAAATGCCATAGATTTAACAAAATTAAGGTATTAGGACAACAAATTTTCTTTTTATCATTATCCTAACATTGATTAATTCTTTTATTGACCAAGAATATAAGGAAATATAATTAATTTATATATTTCTATAAACAAAATTTCATTCTTTAGTTATTAATTTATCTATTTCTAATTCATCCATTACTTCATGAAATGGATGCCCAAAAATTAACTTTGATGCCTGAAGTGATAAAATACAATTTTAGCAGATATTAAGGCCCATAAAAGAATAAAAATTATAACTATTTGTCTCTAACTATTCTTAAAAATAAACATGGTTAATACATTAATCTATAAAAATAAAAAGTAACTCTTTTGGTTCATCATTAATAATTATTCAACAAAAATAATTACAAATTAACCTAAACATCGCATAGACTAGTGGTACGCATGAAACCTTTATCATCCTTCGGTCATGGGTTCAAGACCCACGACCTTTCCAGAATTGATTTTTGTCACCCGATATACATGATGTACTTTTCTAAAACCACACTAATATAATTTCCAAAATAAATAAGATGTACATCCTTGAAATAAGGTTAATCACTAAATATCCTTTTAACCAAGGTTTTCAATAGAAAATTAGAGCATAAATACTTCCTCTGAAGTTTAAATTAAACTTTTCATGAATGGTTAACCTTATAAACCTTCTGAAAGATGAAAATCCAAAACTTTAGAAAGAAATTCATGAAATCAAATTAATATTGATTTCCCCATATATCATAAAGTAGCTCTTGTTTGTCACATTCCAAACATGTGAATACCCTCATCATATATTATCTTGAAACATGGTAATAACCTGAATTACCATAAATCCTTACTAAAAACATGTATGATTACTTATTCAAAGTATACTAGATTTATTCCATAAATCCAAACATATTGTAAACTTGGTAATGATAACATAAACCACATGTCAATAAGTCCTTAATTAGTTCCAAGGTAATCAGTACCTTCCAATTTACTTATTCATATCCCACATATATTTATCCAAAAAACATTATCATAAAATAAGTAATATATTAAGGGTTATCTTTCCCTTAATCATGTGTTTTCCATGGACATCACATTTCCATTATATCACTTTTCTATTCCATCAAAACCATTCAATGTGTTCTTTTGAATCTGTAGAGAAAAACATAAACTAAATAATCCTTATATATTTTACCATTCATATAACATAATTTTTGAATCCAAATACATATAAGATTTTATTATTACACTTCATCCTTATTCCATTAACATGTATACCTCATCCTATTACACAATACCTATTTCCTTTCACATTTCATCTATAGCATCGTCATTATCCGTAATGTAACCATAAATCGCACCACCTTGCTGATTCTCTTCAGGATATTTTTTCTTGAGACATTGATTTTCATAATGACCATTTATTACACACTTAAAACACTTAACCTTCAATGATTACTTAAGGAGGCCAATATTCTCATCCATTTTGTTAATCAAACTCTTTATTTTTCCCTTGCATTCACTTGCTTTGTGCCCTTCTTTTCCACAGTCAAAACATATTCTTGTTCCTCTAAGACATTAAATTAGGTGATTATTTCCACATTCTTGGAACAAAGGAAACCAAATATTCTTTCCTCCATGGTCACCATTATCTGAACTCTCAAATAACTCTTTCTTTCTCTTCCTTGGGGAGTCCGAGAGTTGGTTAAGGTACACGTTGTTAATCATGTTTTGTGAAAACTGATTAGTCATGATCACAACATCTTTCACTTTAGTGATCATCCCACTTGACTTGTCATCATAAAATCATCCATCACATTCAATGTTAATCCAGTTTCTTTCAGTTCCTACCATTGACTAAAACCAGAAGTATAGTGTGAGTATTACTTATAATGACAGAAAACCACATAGTCATGAAAATAATTACTTATAGGATGTCTAAATCATGACAAATTTCTTAATATATGACACCTTAAGTTCATCATATGTTATTCATATCCAAATTATATTTAAATCCTTAATTATGGATCATGAATAGTTTTGTGAATTCCCAAAGAATATCCCCCAGGAGTGTCAAACCTAGTGTACAAAAAGGTGCATTATCGTATACTAGATTACCCCGAGTTAGGCCCAGAACATCTTGTTAGAGTTGTTACCCCTAGGTACATCTATTCTAAATCCAAATCCACTTATAGTACCAAAATAGGGATGTATTTCTAGGAAACCACTCACTCCATCCTTTACCAAAATTCTAGTATATTTTCCTATACTTTTTCTTATCCTTAGACTTATACCTAAACATGTCATTAGGGTTCTCACTAAGGTTTTCTCATCCTATCTTCCAAAGGTTAACTAATCTTTTCTCTGATACCAACTATAACTACCCTCTCTTTTCATACATTAAAATTACATCACATTTGCGTAATACTTAATACATTAGACAAATAAACCCCCAAAGACCGTGTTAGTTTAGTGCCTTTGGAAACATGGAAACGTAAAAAGTGGAACATGAGTGAGCTAAATTATATCCCACTAAGTATCCATGTTTAGAACCCCTATTATACACATTATATAAGAAATATATCTTTATAACATGGGTACAGAAACATAAAAAAGGGGAAATCTTAGATACTCAGTAAGGGTGAACAAGGGAGACATGTAAGCATAATCATGAGAATAAGTGTATGAGAACATGATCATGAGAATAGAAGATCATACCCTGTATATCAAAGATCATAAACATGAATCATGATATAAAGCTTGGTAGTTCATAAGACACGAATCACAAGAAAATAAATAACATAATCTATTAAAGAATAACATAGGAATAAAACATGGAATTGTGGCAGACACATAATCATATATAATGATTTACATAGTAGTCAAGGCATTGCTGCCAAGGATATCTTATTGGACAAAGTCCTTTATTGAACCAGTTTCACACCCTATTTTATCCCTATATTACTGAACCAAGTTCACTCCTCATTCTAGCCCTGTAATGATGAATTGAGTTCATTTCTCATTCTATCCCTGTAATACTAAACTGAGTTCATTTTCCATTCCATCTATGTCTATCTCATGAGATATAAATCTTTACCCAATGTATTGGAAGGAGATATAGGTCCCACCCACATCATAATGAAATCACACATACATGTGACATAAAATAATAAAAAATAATATCATAACCCATGAAATGAAATGGGAATCATAAACATGTAATCATATCACAACCTATGAAAAAATATATAGGTTTAATAATTATTTCATCATAATCATAGCCCATGAAAATAAGCGGGTTTCAAAATAATATAACCCATGAAAGAGAAATAGGAGTCATAAGAATAATTCCATCAAAAAATAAAACATTCAAGAAATAATATGAATGAAACCATTGGATTATTTCATATAAGGGTATGAGTAACATAAACATATCTCATCTTAGAAGGAAAATAACTTAGAAGGATATTTTGAAAACATTTATTGAGGAAAATATCCATTATTCTTTAAAAAAATTTCTTTAAAACATAAAACATTTTAAAAACCATTTCCTTTGAAAATACCTTGAAAGCTTATAAAGAAGGATTGAAAAAATTTTGAGCACCTTTTTCATTGAAAACTTATAAAATAAGCTTGAAACACTTTTAAAACCATTTTCCTTGAAAACTTATAAAAGTATATTGAAAACATTTTAAAAACCATTTTTCTTAAAAACTTATAAAAGGAGCTTGAAAATGTTTTGAAAACTATTTTACTTGAAAACTTAAAAAAGTAACTTTATTTTTTTTGAAAAACATTTCTTTGAAAATATATTTAAAAAAAATTTCTTAAAAATTAACCTTTAAACATGAAAATAAATCATCAAATGATCAATGATGGATAAATTTGTACATGTTGTACGAGGTAAAAAGAACATTCCTTTTGCATGGTAAAAAGGTTAGAAAAATGAATCATTTATAAAATGACAAGAATATTACTTTGAAAAAATTGTTAAAAGAAAAAAGAGTATTTTTTTTAATAATCATATGATATTAGTAAAAAATTCTTGGAAATCCTTTTTAGAAATCATGGTTTTGAAGGAAGACAAATTTTTGTCTGAAGAGAGGGTAAAGTCGAGCTTTCTTAAAAACAATTTCTTAATTATATTATGTACCAAAGAGTGAAAAAATGGTACCAATATATGAATATATCATGAATAACAAGATTATAAGAAAATTCATGAGTTTTCTTGAGATATAGATCATAATATTTCATCAAAGGAAGCATAATCATAGATAATCTCGAAAAGTGATGAGATTGTTTCAATAAACTCTTAACACTTGGTAACTTTG
This sequence comes from Viscum album, assembly GCA_963277665.1. Classification (NCBI taxonomy): domain Eukaryota; kingdom Viridiplantae; phylum Streptophyta; class Magnoliopsida; order Santalales; family Viscaceae; genus Viscum; species Viscum album. Next base: position 1,210,859,257 of record OY728166.1, read on the forward strand.
AACCATATTACTCATTTAAGAAAATTAAATAAAATGAATCTTAAATATGATGAAAATAAGGAGATTAATGATATAAAATTTCAAAGGCATTATATACACCTCATGGAAAAATATAGGTGCATAACATGACATGTGTCTCAAAGAAGGTAAATTGAGATAAAAATATCTTACCGATTTGGTATTTTTGAAACATAAACCCCATGAAAGGAATATCATTGAATGAATATGTAATTAACAATAAATTTAATAATAATATTCATATAATACATTCATGTTCATTATATACACCATGTAAAAGGAAAGAGTGGTGAACATGACATGTATCTCACGAAAATAAAAAGTGAGATGAAATCCCCTTACCTTGGGTCTTGAATCATGTTGTACTCGTTCAAACCACCTATATAATAAATATAAATTTATTATAATTCTTTTATAAAACCATATTATTATATATAATATCATATATGGTTTTATTATGGTATTATATTACCTACTTGTTAACCATCCTATGTTAAGGTTTTACTTCGGATAATATCCGCTTTGTTCTTCGCATGTGTCTTAAATTATTATATTTTTTTAAAGGTTGAGGCCGAAGCCTCAATTTATTATTATTTAAAGCAAATAACTCTTTAGACTGGGTAGAGGGTGACCCATTACATAGCCCGAAGTCCCAAGGCCAAGTGGCCTGAATACAAGGCTTGAAAGCCCATTTTTTGGCCCAAAGGACCCCTCAGTGAACAGTACTGCTACAGTACCTGCGCTGCTACAGTACCGCCGTCGCTACAGTACCTACTATAGTCCTCCGCCGCTACAGTGTCGCTACTGCTATAGTTCCATGGCTGCTACAGTACTGCTATAGTACCTGGAAATTCACCCCTACCCGGATTTGATCCCGGGTCTTTTGGATGCCAAGCAGGAGCTTGTACCACTATGGTACAAGCTCATTGGCATCTTAAATTATTATATCTTTGGTACTTATACTTATATCATGATTTATATAATGTAAACCATGATATAAATATCATTTATATTAATTATATATTTATTATAATAATCTATATAATATAGAAGTATGAAATGAAATACACCGTTCATGGAGATGGTAAGTCATACGTATGCATAAACATTGTTTTCATTTTTATAGTAGCATTGAAAGAAATAAGGTAAATTAAATATGTGTATATATATAATTATTAAAATATAATTATTATATCATATATATCAAATAATTTCACTAAACCCATCATTAATACATTCTATGTAGTGGGTGAATGAATCACATTGTTTTGAGGGGGCGGTAGTCCACACTTCCTCAAACAAATTTATCATATTTAAAACAAATGGAAAGTATAAAAATATGTGTTTTAAAAGTATTAAATAAGATTAAATACATAATAAATATAATATATAAAATATATAAATAGAGTGTTCATCATAATTTCCACCATGAGAGGAAGTATAGGAAAAAATGAACAATCATCGTTTTGTGAGGCGATAGTTCACCATACACATAAATAATATGTTAATTACCCATTATATAGAGATGTGTGTAATTTTATCCTGAAAAAATAATATAAAAAATCCTAGTATATTTAGGATACTGTTTTTTTATATAATAATGGAATAAATATATTAGAGGGGTGGAGAAATAAAATAAAAGAAAGGAGTTTGAGATAAGGCGTTACCTCTTAATCAGGTAACTCTTTTTGGGTTTATGCAAAAAGGCTTCCTTGGAAGAATTTATGCCAAAAAAGAGGAATAAAGGAGTAAGGGAGGATTTTTTGGAAGATATTTGAGCATATTTTTGATGAACCTAAGTGGTTTTAGAGGTGTAAAGAAGTGGATGAGAGGATGCATTTTTATAGTGGAGGAGTGACACTCTTGTAAATCTTTGGAAAAAGAATTCCACCCATGTTTTTCCCATGGAAAGTGAATCCCATAATAAAAAAAGTAGATAAAATGGAGTATAGGGTATAAATATGGCCATAAAATGGCACTTGTAAAAGTTTCTAGGTCGTTTTGGGACTTAAATTTAAGGTTTAGTCCTTAGTTAAGCTTAATTTTACATTAATCAATGTAATTAGTTTTAATCACATTCACTAATAATTTTAGTCAAAAAATAATTTTATATTATTATAAATTATAAATTATTATGATTCCAAATATTAAATCCATTTTCAAAATTCCAATCACAGAAGTGGTAGAAATTAATTTAAAATTAATCCTACAGTCAGGTCAACAATGCGGGTTTTTAAAGTGAAAACATTCAAAAGTTTGCTAAGTTTTTATACCCAAGTTCAATGTAAAATTAATATAAATGAACTAAATTATATTAATTTATAAAAATATTATCTAATTAAACTTTTAAACCAATTTAAAATACAATTTAACCTTATAAATAAATTAGATGAAAAAGTAGTTTTGAACTAAAATTCAGTATTTTTAACTATTCATTAAAAAATAAAAATTTATAGAAAAATACAAAAAATTTACCCTAACCTAATTTTTATGTAAAAATATGAAGTTTATTTTTAAATATTAAATATATAAAATTTCCAAAAATTGGATTTTAAATGGGTTTTCCATTAAAAGGCGGTAAAAATGTCTTAATAAAAATATTGATTTTTATGCATCAAATTTGTTTTGTTCTTATATTATGTTTGTCAAATATATTGGATGAATATAAAAATTATTTGATTGAATATATAACATTTATATTACATTAATATCACTCACTAATTATAATTAATTTAATTTATTAGGGTAAAATAACTCTGTAACTATAAAAATAATAATATTTCCCATTATATTCAATCGGTTTTCATATTCATTTATAATTATTGGGTAACCTATGAATTCATATTATATTTTCATAAACCATATATTTTTATAAATTAGTTAATACTATTCATAACCACTAATTTAACAGACATGTCATATCTTATTATATTAAGTAATAGCATTTTAACGATATACTATTGTTTAGTAAAACTCGTTCTTTCATGTTATACAAGCCATTGAGGAAATTAATTGTTACGTGTTATGAAATATAACCTTGGTGTTCCATATATATAAATCTAAAGTTTGTATTGTGTGTAGTGCATGATCAACTTTGTGTTGCGTATAACAGAAGCCAATCACAATACTTTAATAGAAAATAAACTATCTTTAGTGTTTGTGTGAAATGCGAAATATCAAAAATGTTAAATTAATTTGATTTTTTTTCAAAAAACCTTAGGGTGTTACACTAAAAGGACCCTTTAGAGAGCGTGTATAATTTATGAATTTACGTTCAAGTAAGATATTGGCTTCAGGAGTTGGATCTTAGTAGCTGTTTAGCATGGAGACTGGCATGGAACTTGAGGTCGTGTTTAGTTGGAGCTTCTATTTAGTTCCTTTTCTATATCAGCATGCTATATATATGTATGACTTTTACTGGTCAGCCATTTGAAACCCCCCTTTTTTATATTGAAATGTATGGCCCGTTATGAAATACATGTTTTTCTTATTTTTTTGTTAGGGGCTACAAGTGGTTGTTGGCATACTGATCTGTTTATTTATCTTCCATTGTAGTTGTTTATTTATTGCTCCCACTATTTATTTCTATTGACTATACTTCTTCCAATGGAGGGTCTAGTTTGAGTCTACTAATTTTTTTATTTTCATTTCTGTTATACATTATTACTCAGACTAGTGTTATTATCTATCCCTAATGGGTTGTATCCCCAACTTTTTAAACTACACCCTCACTATCAGTTAGGAACCTTTAGCATATGAGGAGGCATGCCTAAGTCTAGTGGTACCTGACCCGATAACACTGTTCGGGTGGCTGTTCAGACTGGGGACACTACAAAAACGTTTTTATTAGAAAAATTTTTTGAGAAAATTTTATTTTAGAAAACAATAAGAACATATTATTTACAGACTTTACTACTAAAAGCTTAAAATTTTACTCCAAGATGTAATTTATAATCTTCAGTATTTACTATATTTTTTATATTATATTTTATGTCATTTATATTTTTTTCTTCTTTCCTAAAAGTTTTACAAAATTTAAAGTTTCAATTTCGAAAAAACCTTCTTCCGATATTTTTTTTGAAAACATCAAGAGTTCAAAAAAAAAAAAATCTTTTGAAGAAAATTATCAACCTTTGGATCTATAATGGGTTTCTGTTTTGAGCCATTAGATCATTGTAATTCAAAGATTCACCCCTATGATCCCTATAAATATGAGTGTGGGTCACCGCTCCTCTTTCATTGGTTATCTTCTTCTACCAAATCTCACCACTCAAATTATCTTTAATTTGTTTTGTTGAGATTTGTCCATTTAGAATATTTAGTCCATTTAAAAAGGATGGAAAATTTATAAGATTTAGAAATAGGGAAGTTATAAAGGAAAGGTTTATAGAGAAAAGATGGTTCAATAAATTTGATTCTTTGTTGAAGAATATGCATGTCTTCCAAGCATAGGAATATATTTGTGTTGAAAAGTAAGATTTAGATATTCACTATCTGACTTTAGTAAGTGGATTCTATTCTTAAGTGGGTTTCAGTGAAGAAGAAGGTGTGAAATTCATAACTTTAAATTTGTTTGAATATTATTACAGGCCAAGTATTCAATAAGTTTTAGATCTATTTGGAGTTCCTCTTCAAGGTGAATCTATTCTTATTTCCCACAAGCTTCTATATAAGTTGGAATCCTTTGAGAAGTTGAGGGAGGAAACTTCATTGTTCTCTTCATATGAGAAAATGAGGAAAGTATATCATCTTTCTCTAGATACAAGGGTAATTTCATTATGGATTCAAAATTATCTAATCCCAAGAAAGGGGGATACAGATTTGCTGAAAGTATAGGATATCTATGTTCTTGATTATTTGTGAAACATGATAAATTTGAATTTAGTAAAGTTTGTTTTTCTATCTATGGAGGCTGTAAAGAAAGGATAATTTAGTTGAAGATTATTCTATTTCCATGATTTATAAACAAAATGTTGGTGAACATTATGAAAGTTAAAAATATAAAGAATGAGGAAACTAATGAAAAATAAAAAGTTCCATTTATTATTGAAGAAACAATAAATATAATAAATCTTGTGTATGTTCATACATTTAAGAAATTTGTGGATAAATCAGAAAAATCTATAACCAAATATGAATCACAAATATTAAAGGAAAAAGTTCAAGAAAAGAAGAAAGATGGATCTCCTCTACTGCATCTAAAAAATAAAGTGAAAAAATAATGGATAATGCTTTCAAAGATCTTATGAAGAAAAAGGAATAGAATAAGTTAGGAGATCTAAGTTTTGGTCTTGATAAGGTAGAGAATTTATAATTAAAAGAGCAAACATAAAAAACTCTTAAAGAAGAAGAGAAGAAGAAAAGGGAAAAAAATATTGAAGAAACAACAGTTGTAAAAAGTTTTATGAAAATAGTGGATCAATCTCATGCCCACTTTCAAATAATAACCCAGGAGGAAACACCTTTTTCATTTTATCTATTATCAGTTGTTCAACTAATACCTCCTCTGTCTCTTTCTCAATCTATTCCTCTATCTGTTCCATCAAAAGTAAAAAATGTTGGTAGTTCTGAAGTTCCCATAACCATTGAGAAAGGAAAGGTAAAAGAAATAGTAGAAGAAAAGTATCCCTCAGAACAAGATCAAAAATAATTTCAAGAAGTTGTGAAGAACTCAGGGAAAGCATCATTGATAATTTATGGACAATTTAAAAAAAATCTAGAAGAAGAGTTGGATCAATAAGAAGAAAGTACTGCTGATTCCTCCACCTATTTATCTTCTCAATATCGTAAGGATACTAATTTTGATGCATTGAATAGAGAATAAAGTTATAAATAAGAAGAATAATATCAAAATTCACATAAAAAGGTTTTAGACAAACTTGTGTTTGGTAAAAATTTTGAAGTTTTATAAGTTTCAGATGAAGTAAAATATAAGAGAAAGAAGGAAAAAGTTGAAATATCTAAACCAAAAGTTCTAGATATTTCATCTTATTCAAATCATAAAAATACAAGTAATTTTGGTGAAAGTATGGGGATGAGATTCACATACTTTAATGATGTTTTGGAGAAAGTTAAATCATCACTTAATTTTTCTCCAAACATTGAATCTAGATGTAAATACATTCAAGGAATATTGGATGTTTTGGAGAATTATAATGCATTTAAACAACTTGCAGAGAAAATTGTTGAGAACAAAGCATATTTTAAATCATTAAAAGATATTTTAAAGGCATAAATAATAATATTTAAACAAGTATTGAGATGGATAAAACAAATAGAAGGAGATATAAAATTTCATGATGTTCAGATTAAAGTTTTAAGAAATCAACTTTGGTTATTATTAAGCAATTCAAATATTTTTCTTATAAAGTTTCTGAATGTACAAAGGGGGTAGATAATATAATGAATCTTGAAATGATTCAAGAAGAATAAATCACATAATTAAAGAAGATAATTCTATCTATGGAAGAAGAAGTGTTATAGTTAAAGGTGTAGAATATTAAATTTCAGTTTCTTAAAGAAGAAGCTTTGAAATTAAAGTAGGATAATGAAAAGTTTCAAGTAATGGAGGATGAGATAGTGGAAATTAAGTCTTCATCCACATATTTAGAGAAGTTCCATGAAGACTTTAAGAATTTTAAGGCCATTGTTAATAATCCATCTAAGAAAGATTGATTTTTCTATTTCTCTAAAATCTTGATGGTTTTTTTATAATCAGACTCCATTTTGAATGAATGTTTCGATGAATGTTTATCTATATCTTTTTAATTAATATTTTCTAATTTTTTGATGAATATTATTTCTATATTTTTGATGAATGTTAATTTATACTAAATTGTTTCATAGAATTATTTCTATATAACTTTTCAAGTACACTTTCTACCTTTTTTTTGAAAATCACAAAGGGGGATAAATTAAGAAAAGAACCCATCCTAAGAAAGTTGGTAAAAACTAATGTTCTAATAAATCTTTTAGACAAATATTATTAAAAAAATGGGGAAAGGTATATATAGTGGGAGAAATGGAAGAATGAAGAAGATTTTTTTAAGAAGAAGAAAAGAAGAATGAAGTTATTAAATGTGCAAGTAAAAAAGTGAATGTAAGTTTTTCAATGTTATTTCTAACTTTAGCTATCTCTTTAAGGGTTATGTTTTTTTCTTTTCAAAAGGGGGAGATTGTTAAGTTGAAAGTTCTAATTTCAACACATTCTAGTATTTTTTTGAAAATAACAACACACTTTCATAAATACTATGTTTTAATAACTTTATACTTTCCAAGTTTTTATAATTTTTTTGGAGAAAATATATATTTTTACCAGACATAGAAATATTTATTAATCAGATAAATCTTTATAAATCAGATGATATTCACAATTAGAGGATCTTTATAATAAGATGACAATTTATAATTGTAAACTCAACTTCCGCCCAAAAATCTGCCACTTTTGGTGGTAGGTGTGCACGAGCACCCTTCCTACCATGAGCCTTCTTGTCTTTCGACATATTTCCAGTGACGATTCTTTCCCTTTCTGCCCGAACATCCCAGAATCTCCCTTTCACGCCATTATCTAGTGCCTAGGGGCTAAGGAAATTTGGAAAAAATGGGGCTCTACTTTAGATGCTTCACTGGCCATGGCCTTTGACCACCCATCTTTCTTGATGCGTTGGTGCTCCTTCTTCTCTTCGGCTAAAGCGGGTTTACTTTGCATCCTAGACTAGATCATTTGGGTCCATCGCAACGAGGCAGTTTTTAACCACATTCACAGATCCCCCGAATTCTGGATTGAATAGGCCTTTTCATGGATTGAGGGTTGGAAGCACCATAATGGACAACATAAGCCCTTTGGACCCCCCTCCTTTTACTACTATTTGGTGTCCTCCAAGATAAGGGATTCTCAAGATTAATGTGGATGCGTCTCTCCCCAAGGATGGGCCTATCACCCTCGGCATCCTGGCCCGAAACCATCAGGGGCAAGTCATTGCAGAAAAACATGAATCACACCACACTTTTTGGGAACCTATGGTGGCCGAGGCTACTGCCATCCTTGCAGGTATGATTCTCGCCAAGGATCGTGGATGGGATAAAATCAACCTCAAATCATACTATCTCACCATTATCAATGCTATCAATGTCAAAGATGGTGGCCTACAGTCATTTGGATCCATCATCAGGCGAATCCTTTCTCTCCGTCAAGGCTTCTCATTCTGCACATTCTCCTTTACTAAAAGGGAAGGAGACAATGCTTCCCATCAGCTGGCGGCCTCAGGCCCCTATGATGTTAACCAGCTCTGGCTGGATCATTTCCCTTCATGGATTGGCATTTGTACGTCTGCTGATCTTCGACATTAATGATTATGTCTTTTAAAAAAAAAGTATAAATAAGTCTCACAGGATGAAGTTCCACTTTACTAACTAGACAAACATTCATCATACATAGGTTGTCATACTCTTCAGATGAAACTTTTTAAAAACTACTAAATGATGATTTTCATTCCACCAGATTAATAAAGTTAATCCTATCAGAAAAAAAGTTTACTCTACTAGATGGAAGATTTTACAGCATTGTGATGATACTACCAAAAGAACCATCATAAAATGTCTATACAGAACATTCCGAGTGAAGGAAAAGTTTGTTTGAATCCATTTCAACCAACTCTAAGAATCACAGAATATGATCATTGGATATTTTCCTATAAATAGATGTGTATTCAATAAGGATTGAGTAAATTCTTTAGCAACTAAATCTATTTGAAGTTTACTTTTTTTCTTTGTAACATCTTGTTACTAGTTTTCACTTTGTAATATTTTGAGAGTTTTATATTTTAAGACATTTGTATAAGGATTTTAAATATTTAAAAAAAAAAATTCATTTTAAATCACTATGTCTGATCGAGTATGATCGAGAGATTTCAAGGATAGAAATACTATTGTGTCCGATCTTTATGATTGAGGGCTTCTGGGGCTAGGAAGACAGAGTTATTTAAATATTTATGATCGAGAGATTTATTCTTGAAGAAATACACAACTTTATAGTTATGTTAAATCATGGATACCTTAAGTCAAGGAAATTGAATTCCTCTATACTAAAGGTTAAAGTGTTAATATTATTTTATAAAGTTTATGGAAGTTTTTATTTACAACTTTATAAAGTTTTTATTTCTTATTTTTATAAGTTTTATTTCCACTACAAATTTTTAAGGAAAGTTTAAATTTGTTATAATATTTTCTTATCACTCTTCTTATATAAAATTATTAGAACGAAGTCAGTCCAGTAATATCTTTGTAATGATCAGATAGAAATCAATTTCTAATTCCCATAGTGGATCAAACATCAATACTTGATTCCCATAGTTATCTCATGAGATATAAATCATTAACCAATTAATTGGAGGGTGATATAGGACCCCACCTATCATTATCCATACATATGTGTGCCCCTTGAAACTAATTATTCATCATATAATAAAGAACCCATAGAAAGAAAATAGGTTTCATACATTTCCAAATGGTATCACATTAAAATGAATTCAAGAACTAGATCAATTGATACCAAAAATTTAAATCACCCAAAATATGATTTCATAAGGAATTTACAGGTTCATTAATGAAAAATAAATTCCCAAGGAAATAAATCCTTTTGAGATGAAGATGAATATGAATGTGAAACCATAAAAGAGTCTTTATAAAACATATCTGAACTTTGTCGTAAATAAGAGATTATGATCCACTTTTGAAAATATCACTTTTAAGAAATTGAAAGGAAGGTATTTTCAAAATATTTTTTTTTGTAATTAAGACTTGAAAATGAAATAAAGGTATCAAAAGGGTGAAGTGAAAACATTTTTATAACTTTTACTTTTAAAAATAATCTTCAATAATGGATCCTTGAAAAAGACATAAAGTTTTTAAAAGGTGAAGTGAAATTTGAAAACTTTTTCTTTTAAAAATATATTTAACAATGGATCCTTGAAAAATACATAAAGTTTATAAAAAATTTGTGCATATTATAAAATAAAACATTTGATTTTGAAAGGATAGAAAAACCTTTTTAATATTTTGAAATACTTTCATTGAAAACCCACATTGTAAAAAGAGGTAGTAAAACTACCCTTTGAAATCAGTAAAAGAAAATAGGAAGTTAAAATGAGTAAACAAATATTTAAATTTTAATATAATAAAGGAAAACATTTTTGGGAATAATTAACATAAAAATGAATGAAAAACTATCTTTAAAGGAGATGATATTTTTTCCTAAAATACTACACTCTACGAGAAGAAAATCCATCAAGAAAGCACATTTGAGTTAAAAACATCATTTTACCCAAAGTGAAAAGAGAAAATATCTTATGAAATTGGAAATAGAGTAATTTATCAAACTTAAAAAAATGATACTCAATAGAACGTTGGAACCAAAAAGAAGGATCATCACACAATGATTTATAATTAATTTAAGAAATTAAAGAATTACATTGTGATGTATTCTTTCTTTGTTGATAAATCTAAAAATGTATATACATTGTACTATCATTGAGTTATAGGAATCAAGTATATATTCCCTCAAGTGGTGATCTACATGTGATCCATGAACCTTCGAGCATTTTTATAGGAATATCTAGGTTCTAACACAGTAGATCTTAATGCTTGCATCGTTCATCTTTGATCACCCCAAGAATCACTTCAAGAAGGATTCTATTTAGTCAATCTAGAATCAAGAGTGTTAGTGGAGGAGGATAACTCTTCATACATGAGAGCATCTTTGGATAGGGATATCTCTAGGGCTTTTAGATAATTCTCCAGATGTTGTTGTGAAAAACCCAAAAAGCATAAACACACCATAGAAATAATATAATTGGGTTTAAATAGTGCTAGGGTTTAAAAATAATAATTGTACATGTGTCCTTATTATTTAATTAATCTCTGAAGATCCCCATGTTTATAATAATAATAATAATAATAATAATATTATTATTATTATTTCTTGACATGCACAAAACCAACAAATTAATTAAATATTATTTATTTAAATAATAATTAATATATATTATTTCTTATCAGACCAATAAACTCGGCCCATAATTACTCCACCATATTTATTGATACTTGAATAATGATTATTTATTTAATAAATAAATACCATTTAATTATTCACCTATAAATAAATAAATATTATATTAACTAAACAACAAATAAATATTTATTAAATATCTCGATCACAAAATATTCCCTTGAATAACTAGTGACATAAAATACGAGATCATGAAAAAATGAATAATTACTAAACCATGTTTGAGAATAATATTTATTCAACATGTTAAATAATAATATTATTTAATTAGGGTTTTGGATACACTTAGTGTGTGGCCCTCTAAGACACTTTCTTAGTGATATTAGGAAAATTAGTCTAAAGTCAAAAGTTAGCATCTAACAACACACCAAGACACCCATGTATAAAGAAGTTTATGTCATAATAAAACCTCATAAGAATGATTAATATGTCATATAATCTCTTTATCAAAATATGTCTAATCAAGTAGGTTGCATGTTCATGCCATCAATATATGTTCTCGATGTCTCTTTCTTTGAATTTTCTGGAATTAAACTTTCCCACAGAATACCATGGCCATGTATTTATTTAGTGTGTATCATTTCCATCAAAAGGGATTGAGATATCAACTTCTAGTAATGAACAAAAGGGACAAATATTTTCTTACATTATTCATTAATGAAATATTACTCATGATTCACCTAACATATTATACTTTTCCACAAAAAATGTCATCATAGTTTTTATCAATATATCAAAGTACATGAATAATTATATCCATTAATAATAATCTTAAATTATAAGGACCAATACACACATCCTCACTTCTAGGTTCTCATTATAGAGGGGAATTACTATGACATTTCAGTGTGACAACTACTCTTAGAACATTATCACACTACAACAAAAATTGACTCTAGCGGCGGTTCTGGGAACCACCGCTAAACCTTTTTTAAAAATGGTTTCATGGTGGTTTATAATAAACCACCGCGAATTTTTTTTTACAACGCCGACCCTTCCCCCCCACCCCGACCCCCTTCTCACCCCGCGACCCTACTTCCCCTGCGACCTTGGCCCCCCACGACCCCGTGCGACCCTGCTTCCCCCGGTGACCCCGCTTTCCCTGACGACCCCACCCCCCTGCGACCCCGGCGACCCCGCGACCCCGGCGACCCCACTTCCCCCGGCCCCCTGCGACTCTGATGACCTATACGAACCCTAAGGTTTGAAATAAGTTTTTTTGAATCTTTTTTAAAATAAATTTCATTGCCAACCTAGGTTGGGTTCTTGAAGAATCGAGTCATGATAGAGGTATTAGAGTTAATTACTAATGATATTTTGGTTGTTTTATTAAAACTAGGGTAGTGGTGTTAGAGGTATTAGAGTTTATCCTTATAGGATAGATAATCTAGTATATGTTATGATAGTTGATTCATTCCTACATAAGGACACTAATTATATATTGTCTAACATGAGTACTTATATCATTAATTATAGAATACTATTGGATTAGTGAAAGCATTATATAGTGACCAGGATTTGATTTATGTGCTTGTTTTCATGTGATAAATGAACTACCACAGGATGGATAGTCTTGGAAATCCAATGATATATTCTAAATGATTTTCTTTATTCTATTTTGAACCTATTGAGATTTTCTTCTTCTTTTATATTTGATATTTTATCTTGTAGAAAACTTCTATGTGAATTTATGACCTGAACATGACTAGGTTTACACCTATATAAGTGACACTATGGATTCATCATGAAGATGATGAGAAATTTTTATAGGTAAATGAGTATGAGGATCCTCTACTTATTTCCAAGTTAGGAATTTATCTCTATGTAGATTCAATTTCCAAGACTTAGATGATAATTTAAGATTATTTTTTTACACATCATCATAATAAATTCATGTATTCTAAAACATTTCCTTATATAAGTGTAGGTTTGTTAAATCACACTACCTACTTTCCTATCGATATATATTCATCAATTTTACTAAAAGGATATTTATTTTCTTACTCATTATAGGATAAAGATTTTAAGTGGTGCCTTAATGATAAATAAATGTAATATTGAAAAAGTGTTTCAATATTATATTGGAATGTTGTGAATTTTCAGGGATCACATGGAGATGTTTTGAGTTGTGAATATAATTGTGACTTTTTTTGGGAAATTTTATTGTGAGATAGTTCAACTAGGTTTATTTTTCATTTAAATTTTATTCGTATTTTCTTTCTCTATATGTTATCCAAACTAGATGATTTTTCATTAATATGTATAGTCTTGGATGAAAGTAATCACTTTCATTGAATATGTATCTTTGTATTTTTCATTATTTTTTGAAATGGACAACCTATTTATTTATAAGGCCTACTTGACTATAATGAATTATGACACTTAGGTATGGAGTTCCTTATACTTTTGATACTTAATCATGGAGTCCATCAAACATGTGTTACTCAAGCATAACATCCCTTTACTTTTCATAAATTTCTTTTGTGTATTGAAGTGAATGGTATTGAATTCATTCTAACTTATTGTAATGGTTTTTATGAATATAATTCTTCCAAGTTCCCGAATATAATGTTTAGAGAGAATTCCTTCTGGGATCTATTTCCACCTATGTGATTATGATTATCTTATTATGTTGTCCTGGATGATAGTACCAACACCCCACATTTCATCTCCAAAATTCCCAACATGATTATACTATGAAACTCCAAACACCAAGCCCAGACACATAAACTATTCTTCAAATACCCTAGTTTGATCCCCAAACCACATCAGCCACATCTTGAATTCCATTTATGATGTGGTATCCACCTTACCACATCAATTTTTATGCAACAACACTAGTAAGTTCTTCTCTAGATGAATTATACCAAAGGCGCTCAATCCCACCCACCAATGCGCTATCATATCCCAACAACAATGCCTTAAAACTCAAGGAATAACAAAAATGTTCAATTCCCACACCGAAGTCTGAATCTGAATCTTAGTTCAACTCCATGGTCAGATCCTAGATCGTCCCATTTAACCATAATTCTCCACTCATGAGCACTAACACATATACGTTCCAAATCACCCTCAAGTCACACCACCACTCTTTTCTATGTGAATACACCAAAGAGAGGTCTAGGAATTCAATCCACACAAGGTTCATAGAACCTCAAAACCTAATATCCCAAGTTATTTCATCATGCATTTCCATGAACACCACCACTTATCATGCCTCAAGACTACCATCCCTCACGTGGTTCTTGTCACTCCAAATTAACAATGTGTTGAGTTTTGTAAGAATCATAAGGTTTTCCCTAAAAATTATTTATAATAGATTTATTCAATATTAGAGTTTTATATGAAGAATCTATAGAGAACTTAGGTTGGGGTTATTCCAAATTAACAATGTTCTTTGGTTTTCATGGTAAATTAGCTACCACGTTGTTAGCACACTGTTTCTCTTTACCAAAGAAACTTCCCCTATCCCAAACACTAGAGGGTTTATATCTAACTCAGGGGATCATCTTTATTATATTATGTTTCTGTAATCTTATACTATCGTATATATGAATCTCTTTATCTATTTATTAGTAACTATGTGTTTTAATTTTTTTTATTATTGTGTAGGCACATTGTGATATACACGGATAAAAGTTGGATCACATTATTGAGGAACACACCTTAGTATGTTAAGGGTTTGAATGAGTTTTTAGATTTTTCAATTTATAATCGATCCGTTGAAGGGAGAATAAAATGTCCATGTCCTAAATGTAAATTTATAACATGGTTGAAGAGAGATGAAGTTTATGAACATTTAATACTGAAGAAATTCCTTGGTCAATATTTTTGTTGGATTTGGCATGGAGAATCGAACATTACAGAAAGATTGAGCACTGATGTTAATCCATAGAATGAGGTCCCAAGTTCATCGACAATGGAAAATGAAATGAAAAACCTCATAAATGATGCATTCGACACTACAAGACACCACTATCAGCATCAAAACATATTAGAACAACCAGAATAGGGTGATACAAATTGCAATGTGACAAGTGTTGTTTTTGAGACTGTAACACAGGAAGATCAAGATTGTAACATATCATTAGATCCTCCTATTGATTCTGTGGAGCCAAATGTAAGAGAAAACTTCAGTGAGGAAAATGCATTTCATGATTTAGTTGACGATGGAAATCAAGAGTTGTATAGTGGGTGTTTGAAATATTCAAAGCTTTCATTTCTGCTGAAGTTGTACCATATCAAATGTCTATGTGGAATTACAAATAATGCAATGTCCATGATATTGGAATTGATTTTTGATTCATTCCCTAAAGAAAAAATCCCAGAATCTTTTTATGATAGGAAAAAAGTTATTAACAAGCTTGGTCTGAATTATACAAAAGTACTTGCGTGTCCCAATGATTGTATGCTTTATTGGGGAGAGGATTCAAGTAGACAGAATTGAAAGAAATGTTCTTCTTCTAGATGGCAGGCAAAGGGCGGTGTTGGAAGTATGAATGAACATAATTTCATGGAGAATAAGAAAAGGAAAACACCTACAAAGGTTTTGCGTTACTTTCCTTTGAAGTTTCGATTGCAAAGATTATTCATGTCATCGAAAACTGCTAAATACATGAAGTGGAATTCTATAGATAATAAAAATGATGGGTTAATGAGACATACACGAGATTCCCAATCATGGAAGACATTTGATTCATTACATCTATATTTCTCAGTTGATCCTAGGAATTTTCGATTGGGATTGGCTGACAATGGATTCAACCCATTTGGGACTTTGAGTACCAGTTATATCATTTGGCCAGTTGTTTGGATCCCTTATAATCAGCCTCCATGGATGTGTATGCAACAAAAATCTTTTATCATTTCGATGATTATTCCTAGAAAACAAATGCATGGAAATTATATTGATGTATACTTGCAACCTTTGATTGATGAATTGCAGGAGTTATGGAGCAACGGTGTTGAGACATTTGATTCTTCTTCTAAAACAATGTTCAAAATGCATGCTGCTTTAATGTGGACCATTAGTGACTTCCCTGGTCTTGGGAATTTATCTAGTTGGAACACTTACACAGGTTTGGCTTATCCCATTTTTAACTTTGATTTTGAGCCCAAATGGCTACCTCACAGTAGAAAATGGTTCTTCTTGTGTCATCGAATATTTCTCGATGCATCTCATAGATTTTGGCTAAACAAATCAAAATTTAATGGTTCCATTGATCGTAGACCACCTACAAAGTTGTTAACTAGTTCTGAAATATTGACACAGCTTGAAAATGTTGAAACATAATTTGTGAAGGTTCATCATTTGAATGATAGTAGAAAACGGGTCCGAAGTGCATCGTCAAGCGAAATTGGAACACAACAATGGAAGAAAAAAAGTATATTCTTCAATATTTCATATTGGGAATTTAATTTGTTGTGGAATAATCTTTATGTGATGCATATTGAGAAGAATGTCTGTGACAATTTGATTTTCACATTGCTTAATGAGCATGGAAAGTCGAAGGATTGTCTCAATTCTCGCAAAGACTTACAAGCAATGAACATAAAATGAGATCTCTGGCTAGATGAGAATGAAAAGTATCCTCTGGAAATTTTTGCAATGAAAAATAGGGATAAAGATACATTCCTTCGAATTTTAAAGAATGTTAAGGTATCTGATGGGTATGCAAGTAACATCTCGAGGTGTGTTGACTTGAATAATTGTAAGTTACATGGATTGAAAAGTCACGATTCACATATTTTGTTACAACAGTTACTACCATTAGCATTGCGTACATTATTACCTAAAAACATTACTGCTGTGGGACTCCAATTATGCACATTTTTCAGACAAATATGTGAGAAATCTCTACATCCATTTTAGATTGACAACCTCCAGGAGAGGTTTGTATTGACCCTTTGTGCAATGGAGATGATCTTTCTTCAGTCATTTTTTACTGTAATGATGCATTTAACTGTGCATTTGGTTGAGGAAGATAAATTAGGAGGCCCCGTTCATTATCGATGGATGTATCCAATTGAGAGGTACTTTATTTATATGTTTTCCAGTTAAGTAAACAATTTTTGGTACTTAATTAAATTCATAATTATGTTTATTTTATTTCATAGATATCTTGGGCATTTGAAATCACACATGAGAAATAAAGCTCAACCAAAAGGCTCTATTGCTGAAGGCTATTTGGCTGAGGAGTTTATTACCTTTTATTCTCGATACTTGGATGATATTGAGACAAGATATAATTGAGTTGGACGTGTTGACGACACATCGAATCAATCTCAAATACATTACAAATCCAAAATATTTTCTGCTATTGGCCGATCAGTTGGGAGGACCTCAAATGTGATACTAACTGAATTGGAATTATTATAGGCACATAGATATGTGCTGCTGAATAGTGAAATTGCAGATCCATTTATTGAAGAGTTGAGGATAAAAACAAAGATATGAATGAGAGGCCGAACATGAAATGAGAAAGATATAATGAAAGCTGTTAATAAAGATCTTGTAGAATGGTTTTCACAACGTGTAAGTTCATAAATATTGCAATAAATATGAATATTAGTTTGACACATACATTTTGTAAATATAATAAAGTATATTTGTTTTTTCAGATCATGAATACTGATACTCGAGCAGAGGTGTCAGAATATTTGAATTTTCTTGCTAGAGGTCCTCTAAAACAAGTTATAAAGTTCAACGCTTATAATGTGAATGACTTTAGATTTCGTACAGTCGATCGAGAAGTGGGTTTGAAAACACAAAATAGTGGTATATTTACATTTGCTAAAGTGGAATACTATGGAAAGCTATATGATATTATTTAATTAAACTACCATGGAAATTTTTCTGTTGTTTTATTCAAATGAAAATGGGTCGATATTATCAGAGGTGTTAAAAGAGATTCCTTGCAATTTACTTCTGTGAACTTCTCTCGCTTGATGGATGTTAGTGATTGTGAACTGCATGATCCATATATCTTAGCATCGCAAGCAAAAATGGTATATTATGTGAATGATGTTGTCGATGAAGGGTGGAGTGTATTTTTTCACGTAATACAAAGAGATTTGTATGATATGAGTGATGAAGTGGAAAATTTGACCTCTAAAATTGAATTTAATCAACAACAGTAAGTAAAATTATTTGTCTATCATGATATTGAAAATATTAGTCTAGCAAGGATGAATGAAGTGGATGAAGAAATAGAGCAGGAAACCAACATGATTGAAGGGGAAAATGATTGTATGTACAATTATTTATTTATTCAGCAACCACTTGTTTCATTTCTGTAGTCATTCATTATCATTGTTATATATATTTTTTCTGTTAGTACTGGGCATCTATTATCATTTTTATTTTTTTTTATGCATAATTTTTTTGAAATATATATTTTGAACTTAATTCTATATGATTAAATGATAGGAATTCCAAGGAGGAAGCGGTACACTATTTCATCTAGTTCGGCGACAGATGACGATCCATCTGGCTCCCTCCCTACGAAATCTGAGGCCCCAGCTGTCTACACCCCTGCACCATCTCCCCCTGCACCATCTCTCACACTATCTATGGAAGTCCCATTAGAGGCCGAGTCGTCGAATCCCCCTTCAGGAGCCTCAGCAGTGGGGTAGTGACACGCCCCTTCTAGTTCATCACGGGTATACTGGAGTGTCACTGTCATAGTTACAAATTTTAATTAAATAAATTTATTGCATTTTTTTATACTAATTGTTTTCTCATTGAAGATGAAAAAATGAAACCATGGAGAAAAACATAAAAAGTTCATATGTTTGGAATATGACTGGCGAGAAGATAGTCGTGCCATTTGATTATTATGGGGTCCCTACGGATGATTCCGTGGGGTTACTTGGCCAGATTCTAGGCCAGCTAGTAGCGGAGCCCATTTCCCTTCCTATTTCTTTTTATTATTGGAGACATATTCCTCCAAGATGGAAAAATGAAGTTTTTGATTCTCAAATAAAGGTAAATTTATTACATTATGGTTTAATTTAATGTCATGTTACTAATATGTTCAAAATGAATTTCTGTATACAGATGTTCTTCCACTTTACAGTTGCTGATGTGATAGCACAGAAGTGGATGTTGAAAAATCTAGGTAAGAAATGGAAAGATTTCAAATGGATATTGTGGTGTGATGTCAATGATACTTCGTTAACCGTGCAACAAATGTATGAGAAGCTACCCAGTGGGGTACCGAAAGAACAGTGGAAAGTTTTTGTTGACAGACATCGTGATGAGAAGTGGATGGTATTGAAATATATATTATTATATTATCCTCATTTTACATTTATACATGTATATGAAGAGGACATGACATTTAATACATTACTATTAAATTACATTTTATTTATTTCAGGATCTCTCAGGACAGAATGCATCAAACCGGTCTAAGCAAGTCATCCCTCACATTGCGGGCTCAAAAAGATTTTCTAGATGCCAAACGAAATTGTTAATATTTTAATTAGTTTAAATATTTATAAGACAATATTATCTATTTAATATATTTAATTGTTGATTTATCTTTGTTTAATGTAGTCACAGAGTTTAGGGCACGAAGCATCCCGAACTGAACTGTGGTTGGATGTTCACAAGAAATCATATGGAAGTTTTGTTAATGAGCCTGCTAAAGAAGTTGGGGGTATGAAGTCAATTTTTTATTATAATAACTTATTATCAGTTTTTACTGTGTTAATATATATTGATATTTTATTTATAGGTAAAAATTAAAGAACTATGGGATGCCAATCCTGCACAGTCCTACTCAGTCTCTGAGGATGACCCGGTTGCTAAAGTTCTTGGGAAGGAGCATCCTGGTAGAGTGCGCGGGATGGGTTTGGGACCCATACCATCGAAAGTTTATAGCAGGCCACCAGGGATGGAAGCTGTATCTACTACTGGCTTTAGTCAGCCCATACCCAGAGATGCTAAGAAAGAGATTGTTTCTCTATGAAACACAATTTACCAGCAGGGGGATCAGATATCTGCTTTGCAGAAAGAGTTGACTGAAATACATCAGCAGATGAGCAGATATTCCCCCGGTAGTAGTGCATTGACTGGTGGTATGAAGGTAAATCACAAAAAATAAAAATCATTTAGTATGATAACTTTCATTGGTTTTAAGTTTTAATATTAATATGAAATCGTATTTAATTTTCAATATAATGTTCTTACAGGTGACAGCAGAAAGTGGAGATGAAGGTGGAGAGGGGGACGATGCATCATCGGACCGTGAGTAGTTGTATTGTTGATGTGTTGAAAAAATATGGGAACATTTGGTTTTTATATGTAACATTTGTGGCACATAGTTTCCACCAAACATTTTCATGTCCTAAAATTTCCTTGATTTCTCATGTTTCCTTTTAAGCATTTTATTAATTTCTGATGTTTCTTTTTATGTCTTGATTTCTCGAGTGTGGTATACATCATTCCATTTAGGCATGTGTTTGAATTGGTAGTCGAGATTTTGGATGACTAGGAGTTAAACCCATTGTTGATGTGTTGAACAAATTGGGTCATTTCATAGTGATAAAGGGGATAGTGTTGTGGACACTTTGGTGAGGCCCTTGTAATTTGTCTTACTGGGAGGCCCTTGTGGGTGGTAATTGACCTTCATGACAGGTTTTATGTTTTTAATGTGTCTAGGTGTTACCTGTGGGTCATGCTAGTTTTGTGGGTATGAACTATGGACCTAGGATGACTGGTAGTGTTGTGTAGCTATATATTATGTTAATGATTTTGGTTGATGAGATTTTTAAGGGTGGTTATTTTTTGTTTTATGTGTTGCCCTCTCGGAGAAATCTAAGATGGGATGTGGAATGTTGTATGGGATAAGACCTCACCCTAAGTGAGAGCATGGTAGTATGAGATATGGTTTTAGATGAGGTTTGTGATATAATGTAAGAAATAACCTTTATTGGAGGTTAGAGCTGTGAGATGTAATAAATTACTTGTTTTATGACCCCATCCTAAGTGGCAAGGTAGAGGTATGAGATTTAGTTTGAGATATTGTATGGGACCTTACACTGAGTGTGACAATATTAGTATGAGACTTGATGTGAGATCATGATTTTTTATGAGAATGTACCCTAAGTGAGAGGGTAGAGGTTGAGACTCAGTTATGGGACCCTACACTAAGTTATAGGGTACCCGTTTGGGTTTGTATAGTGGGATTCCTTCTCTTTCAATATTGGACGATGAATGTGAGGTCTAGAATCTTTGTGTTTTAGTTAGCACACAATAACCAAAAGTGATTGTTTTAATGCTATATATTGATGAATAATTTATATTATAATACATGTATACAGTTTATAGGATGGTGATATGAGGTTCACTAGGTGATACCCAACTGTGTTTTACGCTCACTCCCTATATGGGAACACCGACACACATGTAGATCTAATGTTTCATTTTCAAGTGAAATATATAATGGGGGATCAAGAAGGATCAACTAGATATATGTTTGGAGAGTAGTCAAATAATGGACCTATGTTTTATAGTTGATTCTATTATATATATTTTTTCAATTTATTATATACTGATTTCCTAGGTTGATGTTTCTTATTGTATGTTGGTATGTACAATATGGTTCATTCTTATATAGCATGTCAATGTTTACATATTTTTTTTCAATTTATTCTATACTGATTTTCTAGGTTGATGTTTCTTGTTGTCTGTTGGTATGTACAATATGGTATTTCTGGTTTGATTAGTTTTTTAGGGCAGTGGTGCAGCAGAAGCAATTTTTTTTCTGGTCAGCTTTTAGCGGTAGTTTTAACAGCTGCAAAATGTACATTGGCAGTAGTTTAAACTAGTGTAAATAAAGTGATATCGAGGGCTCGTAAAAAACCGCCAATAAACTCAGTAAAACCTCCGTGAAATGAGGTAGCTACGACGATTTCCTTAAACCGTCACGAAATGGAAATAACTGCCGCTAATAGATTGCCGATGCCATATTAGGTAGCAGTTTACAGAAACCGCCTCCAAACCATGTAGTGGCGGTTTAAACTACCGCTAAACGCAAAAATAACCGTCGCTAAATGGAGTTTCTCTTGTAGTGTCACATAATATGTCACATAGAAGAAAAATAATTACATGATAAGTATTTTATTAATATTCAAAACTATGAATACAAGTAATCATGAAGTATAATTTTTTTTTCTAGGACACCAAGTTTAAAAAATATTTTAACTTAAAAAAGGAATTTTGAGTTAACAAAATCCCTTACGGATAACATAATTCATGAAGCAAGAGACATATAGAAAGGGGTTTATGTGGTAGAAATATAAATCTAGATAAAATAAAAATAAAATACCACATAATAAAATCAAATAGAAAAATGTACGCAACTTATATGAAATAAGTTCAAGAAGAACAATCATAACTTAATGAACAAGAATTGAGTTAACAAAAACCATTACATGCTCATTATATTTTGAGTTTAAAATAAATGAAAGGTAAAACATTAGATATATTTGTAAGTACATTATATTTCATAAAAATTTATGATAAATAAAATCCATTCCAATATATACACAAAAAAAGAAACAAGTAGTCAATACACATCATATCTCAATAAAGAAAAATTGATACACAAAAACCCTTACGGTAATGGTAATGTTAGAATAAAAAGAAAATGAGTGGGTTACCATCAAATAGACATTATAATTAAAGGTTTCAGGCATAGCGGAAGCACGTGGGTGGATGTTCCCACTTGGATTTTTGTCATTAGCAGTGATCAATCCGGGATCAATACGACGATAAATGCCATCATCCACAGATCGAATCATAGAAATAGAAAAAGAAGAAGGATAGTCCCAGAACCAAAAACAAGGATTGTCATAGGTTGATTATAATTAATTTAGTTAATTGACAAGAAGTACCTTTTTGGTGTTCTTTCTTCGTTGATATTTCTGATCATGTTCCGATATGATTCATAGTTGCATCATAGAATCCAAGGATATACTTCCTCTAGAGGTGATCCACACGTGCACCACGTATCTCTGGATGTCTCCAAAGGATTCTCCAGGTGCTAGTGTGGAGAAAAATTTGCTTGCATTGTCTGCCTTAGATCGTCTAGATCTTATGGAGGAGGATCTCTCTCGGTCTTGAGATCATTCTTGGAGGAATGAGTTCTTTCGGTCTTGAGAGAATTCTCCAGAATTGTTGTGCACAACGATTAAGGAAAAGTGTTGGGATTATGAGGATATTTATAATCGGGTTTGATGTTATAGATTTATGACAATAAATAAATGCGTTACACATTTTATTTATTTCATTAACTCTTATTGAAAACCCCCACATGTCGAACCATTAATTCCTTGACATGCGCCCATGCTGATTATAATAAATATCATTTAATAAAACAATATTACTTCCTCAAAATTCCGACAGGAAAAACTATACAGCATGTCATCATTAATACACGACATGTACTTGTTTTTCATAAAAAACTACACGGTGTGTAATCATTAATACACAACATGTACTTGTTTTTAATTTCCTTTCCTAAATGAAAACTACACGACGTGTTATCATTAATACACGACGTGTATATTTTGTTTTCATTTTATTCTTCCTCCATCAATAAAATGATTTAGGCTTCCTCAAATAATTATTAAACCACGTACGAGAATAATCTTTTTTCTAATTGAGATACTTGGATACACTTAGTGTGTGACCCTCTTGGCCTCTTTCTCGTTGGCATTAGGCGGGCTAGCCTAAAGTCTAAGATTACTGTCTAGCAACGGGACAAGGCACCCAAGAGAAAGAAGTTGACACCACATTGACATGTCACCTCATACGAACGCTTACCGTGTAATTTAATCCTTTTGTCTCAATATCTAATCAAGTAGGTTTCATGGTAGTGTCATAAACCTATATGCTTGATCTGTCATTCTTTGACTTCTAGAAATAAACTCGTCGTTACACCATGGCCATGGAATTTGGGCGACAGTTCTATTTCAATCAAAGGGCCCAAGATATCTACTTCCATAAATATGGAAGGGACAAATCCTTCCTCGACTTATCCATTAACAACATGTCATTCGTGACACACCCAACATACCCTACTCCCCGCCAACTATCTTTGTGACGGTTTTCATCACCAAATCTAAGTGTGTGAGTCATGACATGAGTTAATTATAATCTTCCAGTCTAAGGACCATTACACATGCTCATAGATAGTGATATCCTATGACACCAAGACATGCAGAATTACTACAGGTGGGTCTGTTCTCATAATCTCCCATCTTGGAGATTACCAAGTGAGAACTCCATGAGAGAGATTCTCGTCTTCTTATGAGTACTCGCACATGACAGTCTGTATACTATGTGTCCTATCATAGTATTTCATCCAACCGTAGAACTTTATTTAAGAATATTGTTATAGAATTTAAAGGTTCTCATCATATCAGGGATCTTCCAGACCTTATTAATGCAACAAATATTCCAGTACATCATTATATTATAGTCATGCAGAACAATGAACAATATATAATAAGTGTACATTCATGTAATCAAAGTACAAACAGTTGGTTCTCGGGACACCAACTCTAACAAACTCCCACTTGGACTAGAGCCAACTGCCTACGACTTTTAGTCTACTAGACCTCACATGATGATCATGTTTCTGTTGAGTCAAGAATTTAGTCAAGGGGTCTGCCACGTTGTCTTCTATGGAAATACTGCTCACTTTAACTTCACCTCTTTGAGAACAATCCATCAAGAGATGATACTTCTGATGTATGTGTTTTGTCTGCTGATGTGACCTTGGCTCTTTTTCAAGTGCCACCACTGCAGTATTATCACAATAGAGTGTGAAAGGATATTTACTACTAGTAATACATCCAGCTCTTGGATGAAGATTCGCATCCATACTTCTTCTTTAGCTGCCTCAGAAACTGCAATATACTCGGACTCCACTGTAGAATCACTACCACAAAACTGGGCAAGGCCAGCGCCACCCCTTTATTAGCGCTAACGAAAAAGCGCTAATAAAGTGGGGGGGGGGGGCTTTATCAGCGCTCAAAAAAGCACTGATAAAGGGTGCCTTTATCAGTGCTAAAAAAAGCGCTGATAAAAGTACATCTTTATCATCACTTTTTTTTAGCACTGATAAAGGGACCTCCTTTATCAGCGCTTGTTTAGTAGCACTGATAAAGGGGGGGGGGGGCTTTATCAGCACTTTTTTTAAAAGCGCTGATAAAGGGTCAACTTCAAAAAAAATTTTAAAAATATATATTAATATATAAATATAGTTATATAGTTATATTGATATAAATATAATATATAATTTTTAAATATATTTTAGATAAGTATAAATGTACATTTACACTTATTATACTTAATATATAAGATATTTAGTGAAAATGGCTTCTTAAAAAATTTAAAAAATATTTTTAATTAATAATTTTCTAATTATTATAGAGTAATAGTCATTTAATAACAATTTGAAGACTAAAAAAAATTAAAAAAATTAAAAAAAGATCCAAAATATGTTGAAAACGCAACTCGAACTTCAAACGGCCATAACTTTTGATCCGGGTGTCCGTTTGAGCTCTACCACATATCAAATCGAAGCTTGCGATGATATATACGTCTTTGTGACCAATGAGAGTCCCAGTCAAGCATTTTTCGAGGCCAAAAGATTCCCATAAGGCCTCCAAAACTGAGTTTTTAGTCGGGGTACCCAGATTTTTTAACATTTTGTGGATTTTCAGCCTCATTTAAGGGGGTATTATTGGATTTTTTTGGTTGGGACTGAATTTATTTCAAGGTATTACATTAATATTGATATTATGTCTTTAAAATTTCATCCTTTTTTATAATGCACTGCTATTTATAATCAAATATATAATTATATGTACATTTTTTTATATATTCACACCTAAAAATTAAATTTTTTAAATAAACAATTAAACATATTTACATATAAAATATATTAGATTTATCTAAATAATAACTAATTTTCATTTTATTTAAAATACCAATATATGAATATTTATATAACTATTATATATTAATATAACTATACATATATTAATATAACTATACATATATTAATATAACTATATATATATATATATTAATTTAACTATATGTATATATTAGTATAAATAAATATATATATATATATTAATATAACTATATATATATATATTAATATAACTATATATATTAATATATATATATATTACTATGCGAATAAATATAACTAAATATATATAAATAAATAGATATATTACGAATAAGAGAACAAATCAATATAGGTTAATAGAAAAGGCTTTAGGTGCACAGGGTGGAGGTCTCGAGATCAAATTTGGGTGGAGGCACGGGTGCGCGCGCAAGGGTGATTTAAAGGGCTAGCGCTGATAAAGGGTGTAGGCGGTGCGGGCAGGCACTGAAGGTGCGATAAAGCGCTGATAAAGGGGGGATCAAGCGCTGTAAAAATCCTCGCCTCCCGAGATTGGTAGTATTTTTTTTATTTTTATCAGCGCTAAAAAATAGCACTGATAAAAGGGGTCTTTTATCAGTGCTAAAAAGAAAGCACTGATAAAAGACCCTTTTATCAGCGCTTCATTTTAGCGCTGATAAAAGACCCCTTTTATTAGCGATTTTTTTTAGCGCTGATAAAAGGGGTCTTTATCAGTGCTTTTTGGAGCACTGATAAAGGGGACCCCCCCTTTATCTTCACCGGAATTAATAGCGCTTTTTCTAGCGCTATTAATGTTCATTTTTAGCGCTGATAAAAGCCATATTTGTAGTAGTGAATCTACCACCACACTTTGCTTTGAGCTCTTCTAGCTCACTGCACCTCCATTCAAACTGAAGATGTATCCAGTCTGTGACTTCATGTCATCTTGATTAGTCTTGAAACTAGCATCTACATATCCTATGATGACTAGTTCCTTATCTCCTCTATAAACTAAGAACATATCCTTAGTATGCCTCAGATACTTACGGATAGTCTTGACTTCTATCCAATGGCGGTCTCCGGGATCATCTTGATATCTTCCTGTCGCATTTAATGCGTATGCAACATCTAGCCTCGTACATAGCATATCATACATCACTGACCCAATCGCGGATGTGTAATGGATCCTTTCCATTTTCTTTCTTCCCTCATGTGTTTGAGGACACATTTTCTTGGAAATATGAATGCCACGTGGCACTGGCAACAATCCCCTCTTGGACTGTTCCATACTGAATATCTTCAGTATCTTGTCAATGTATGTACTTTGACTCAGGACCAGCATTCTCTTAGATCTATCACGATGGATCTTGATCCCAAGAATATATGCTGCCTCGCCCAAGTATTTCATAGAGAAGCATTTATCCAACCATGCCTTAACTGACTGTAAGATAGGTAATTCATTTCCAATTAGTAATATGTCATCAACATATACTATTAGGAAAATGACTGCACTTACACTAAACCTTTTGTATACACAAGACTCACATTCATTATTAACAAAGAAAAATTCTATTATAGCTTCATCAAAACGAATGTTCCATGACCTTGATGCTTACTTTAATCCATAAATAGATTTCTGTAACTTGCATACCTTGTTGGCATCCTTTGGAGTCACAAAACCTTCAGGTTGTGTCATGTAGACATCTTCCTGGAGGTTCCCATTAAGGAATGTTGTTTTGACATCCATTTTACAAATTTCATAATCATGGTAAGTGGTAATGTCCAATAGGATTCTGATGGATTTTAGCATCGCAACCGGTGAAAAGGTTTTATCATAGTCAATTCCTTGACACTGTATAAAACCTTTTACAACCAATCGTGCTTTATAGGTGATGAATTGTCCCTCCATGTCTAGTTTTTTCTTGAATACCCACTTATTACCAATAGGCTTTACATCAACCAGAGGATCTACCAAAATCCAGACTTGGTTTTGGTACATGGAATCCATTTCAGAACTCATGGCTTCTTTCCACTTGGCAACGTCTGTGCCTTCAACTACTTCCTTTTAGGTAAGAGGATCATAATTTTCAACCAATAACGAGTCACCATACTCGGTGACATGAAAAACATATCATTCTGGTTCTCTCACCTCTCTCATGCTCCTAAGTAGTTCTTGTGTCTCTAGAACATATTGTTCTTCCAAAGGGCTTTGTGGAATCTGTTCTTATACCAACTCCTGTATATCTTGAGCCTCGAATTCATTGAAATCTATCTCGCTCCCACTATCTCTTTTGGATATGTGCTCCCTCTCAAGGAATATGGCATGTCTTTCCACTATAACCTTTTTATATGAGGGGTTGTATAGGTAATACCCCCTTGTTTCCTTTGGATATCCTATAAATATACACTTTGTGCCTCAGGGTGCAAGTTTATTACCTAAAGAGGCCTTAACAAATGCTTCTCTACCCCACACATGTAAATTCGATAACATGGCTTTGCATCCACTCCATAACTCGCATGGAATACCATTTATCGATTTAGTTAGTACTTGGTTTAGTATGTGTGCTGCTGTTTGTAATGCATATCCCCAAAAGGATAATGGAAGACTCGCATGACTCATCATTGATCTCACCATATCCAACAGGGCACGGTTCTTCCTTTCACTTACACCATTTCACCGAGGTGTGTAATGAGGAGTGAGTTGAGATAGAATCCCAAACTCCCATAGGAAATAAATGAAGTCCTGATTAAGATATTCTCATCCTCTGTCTGAGCAGATTTTCTTAATCTTCTTACCAAGATGGTTCTCAACTTCATTATTATATTCTTTGAATCAATCAAAAAAATCTAACTATACCTCATTAAGTAAATATATCCATATTTACTAAAATCATCAGTAAAATTTATGAATTACAAGAACCCACCCCTTGATTCAACTGGAAATGGTCCACAAACATCTGTGTGAACAAATTATAGAAGCTCTTTAGCCCTTTGACCTTTCCCACTAAATGGGGCTTTGGTCATTTTTCCTTGTAGACATGCATGACATACACCAAGTGGTTTTAGTTCGAAAGAATCTAAATACCCATCTTGATGTAATTTTGTCAAACGTTTCTCATTGACATGACCTAGCTAGTGATGCCAATGTTTGGTGTGGTATGAGTCATATGAATTAACTTTGTCATCGATTGCCATTACTTGGTTTGTGTAGTCTAACACATAAAGGCCGTTATATAAATGTGCCCTACCAAAACAAATGATATCTTTATAAAATTAGCAACATTCATTTCCAAACATGAAGATGAATCCATAAGTATCTAATCTGGATACTGAAATAATGTTTTTAGTAACAGAAGGCACATAATAACATCCCTTTAACACCAAGATCATTCTAGTTGGCAATGTGAGGTGGTAGTCCCTGACAGCTACAACAGTAAGTCTGGATTCGTTGGATGCTTGTAGATCTACCTCCCCTCGATCAATCTTCCTGAATCTACTTGGTTCCTATATTTTGATACA
Source organism: Viscum album (assembly GCA_963277665.1). Taxonomy (NCBI): domain Eukaryota; kingdom Viridiplantae; phylum Streptophyta; class Magnoliopsida; order Santalales; family Viscaceae; genus Viscum; species Viscum album. The sequence continues at coordinate 1,210,888,795 of OY728166.1, forward strand.
TATGTGAGCACCACAAGCTGTATCTAATACCCAATTTGTAGAAATAGATAAATTGCATTCGATAAAAAATGCACCTAAATCTTCCCCTTGCTTCCTTGGCTGGGTGCAGTTTTTCTTCCAGCGACCCTTCTTCCCACATGTGAAACAAATAACCTCCTGTTCTCTTGCCTCTCCTTTGATCTTCCTTTTCTTGGAAGGCCTTGAAGAAGATTTGGTCTTAAAGCTCTTCGCCTTCCCTTTCCTTTTATTAACCATAAGGACAAAAGGCTTTTCACGCTTCATATCATTGTCAACTTGGAGAATGAGGATAAGGAGATCAGATAATGACTTCTCAATGTTGTTCGTGTTGAAATTTACAACAAAGTTAGAGAAGTTCTGGGGGAGTGATGCAAGAATGAGATCGGTACCCAGTTCTTTGGGGAGTTTAAACCCTAGAACCTCCAATTTATCAATGTAGCCAATGATCTTGACTACATGAGGCCCAGCTAGACCACCCTCTCTAAGATTTGTCTAGAATAGAACCTTGGAGATATCAAACCTTTCCTATCTTGCTCTCTCCTGGTATAGACCAATGAGGTGCTTGGGCATGATATAGGCATGCATGTCTTCATGAGACTTCATGAGCTCACTATACATTGATGATAGCATCAAACATTTAACGTTGAGTGAATCGTTCAAATGTTGATCATAGACCAGGAAATCTTCATCACTTTCCCCTTGGGCGGGCGAATCAGGAAGTGAGGACTTTAGCACGTAAAACTTTTGTTCATGGCGTAGGATAACCCGAAGGCGCCTAAACCATTCCTAAAAGTTATTACCAGTGAGGATATTGTATTTATCTATAATTGATCACAGAGAAAATGTGGTTGATGAGTTTGTCATATTGATTCTACAAATTAAAAGAGCATATTTATTAGTACTTTTGATTATATTTTTTGAAAAATAATAAATGAATTTATTAATTCTCCCACTATTTTATCAAGTCCCAATAGCCCTCACTATTAAACTTGGAATGTCTAGTTTCCATGACATTCTAATGGAAAGGATCCATATTCCCCTTCGTATAACCCCAAAAGGGTTGGTCAAGCTATTTGAAGGTATTTAGATAGGTAGGTCTTTGCCAACTATGAGCTTATAGTTCCTTGATCTGTTGAGTGGACTCCCCAATCCTGAAATCCTGACTTGGATTTCCTCAACACTTGCCTCCATTTTACAACAAGTCTAGAAAGGTCTACTCATCTTGATGTTAAATGTTTAAGTCAACCTGAAACTTTCATAAGAGCTTCCTTTATAAAAGTAAGTGTCCCAAGAAGGGTTGGTCAAACACATAGTTTTATTGAGTCTTTCCCTTAATCAAGTAATGGAAGTCTTGGTCTGACTTAATATGGTATTTGAGGGATTTTATTATTTATGCATAGTTTTTCATTATCACATGCTTGTTAATATTAAGTGATTCTTGCTTAAGTGATTAACTATGTTCTGATAATGTTTACGCATAGTCCGGTTTTTATTTTATTCTATCTTTGCATGCTTGTTTATTTCATTAATTATGTGATCTCAACAACACATACATAATAAATAAACCATGAAATCAGACAGAAATAAAATAATATGGAATTATCATGAGCTTCTATTGGTTATCTTATTTAGCGGTTTTGATAAGCTAGCCCTTACCTAAGGAAAAACACCTTGAACCTAATGGTTCGTGTTTTGCAGCTACCACCTGTACACCTTTGTATCTTCTTGAGTTGGTTTCACCTTAGATTCAGGTTTTGAACCGTCTCCTCTGACTTGGGAGATCCTCCATTACATGGGGTTTACATTAAAGAAACCATGGGCACACAGGCCCTACATATTATTAGAAGAAGGCTCGTAGGCCAACGAATTTAAATTAAATAAATTTAAATGAAACCATACACACACAAAGGGTCTTTGGTCTATCTCATGATCATCCATATTATGAAATGACATTTATGCATATTTATAATTAAAATTATTTTAATCGTTCTTTTATTTAAGATAAGTCGTGCTTGAATTCAATTAATTATGATCTTATAATTAATAAATTCTTTATCTTAAATTCCTTTCTAAATTTTATTGAGATTATTCTCATCCATGTTCCTTGTATAGGTCTTTGTACTTTGGAGGAAACCTGGTGAAATTCCATTTTTGTAATGTACATGGTGTATAGGTTATGTTTACTTGACGTGTATTTGTTTTCACCCTTTATCCAAAGTACACGCCGGGGCTTTGGTGTGTTTTCTATACATTGGAAATTTTAGAGTACACGACGTGTAGATTAATTTAACACGGTGTGTACTTTCTTGTTACACAGTTACTGGCCTGGCAATCCCATGTACGCAGTACACAGCTTCTCCTTGTACACGGTTTCACCTGGGCTGGATCAGACTACACAGTGTGTTGATTCATCATACATGCCGTGTATTTCGGTTTCCACGCACCATTCAGTTCTGGTCAACACAGTGTAATAAATACTTAGGCATGATCAATTACATGGCGTGGTTTTGCAGACCAGTACCGGTTCGTTGAACCTAAGTACACGGTGTTTAGTTTTCACTACACGCCGTGTATTCTTGTTTTGTACAGTCAGAAAGAGAAGCTCCTCCGGATGAGTTCCTCATTTTTATTTTAATCAAAATTAAAATTAAAAGGTCATTTCTATGATGTGAATCGAGAAATGAAAGAGGAAGAATAGATCTCATTTATTCAGTTTCATAAAAAGATTTATCTTGAATTGAATGAAATATAAATGAGTAAATTATTAATGAAAATTAAATAACTATAATCAACATTGTAACCTTGCTCTGATACCATTTGAAGGTTCCGGGCACAATAGAAGCACGTGGGTGGATGTGCCCACTTGGCGTTTTGTTATTAGTAGTGATCAATCCAGGATCAATACGATGATAAATTCCAACCTCCACAGATCGAATCACAGAAATAGACAAAGAAGAAGGATAGTCCCAGAACCAAAAATGAGGATCATCACAGGTTGATTATAATTAATTCAATTAATTAACAAGAAGTACCTTTTTTGTGTTCTTTCTTTATTGATATTTCTGATCATGTTCTAATGTGACTCGTCATTGCGTCGTAGAATCCAAGGATAGACTTCCTCTAGCGGTGATCCACACGTGCACCACGTATCTCTAGACGTCGCCAAAGGATTATCCAGGTGCTAGTGCGGAGAAACCTTTTCTTGAATTGTCCACCTTATATCATTTAGATCTAATGGAGGAGGATCTCTCTTGGTCTTGAGAGAATTCTTTGAGGAAGGAGTTTTTTCGATCTTTAGAGAATTCTCCAGAATTGTTGTGCACAACGATTAAGGAAAAGTGTTGGGGTTGCAAGGATATTTATAATCGGGTTTGAGGTTATAGGGTTATGACAATAAATAAACCCGTTACACATTTTATTTATTTCATTAACTCTTATTGAAAACCCCCACATGTCGAACCATTAATTCCTTGACATGTGACCAAACTGATTATAATAAATATCATTTAATAAAACAATATTATTCTGCCAAAATCCCGACTGGAAAAACTACACGGCGTGTAATCATTAATACATGACGTGTACTTGTTTTTCTTAAAAACTACATGGAGTGTAATCATTAATACACAACATGTACTTGTTTTTCATTTCCTTTCCTAAATGAAAACTACATGACGTGTTATCATTAATACACGATGTGTATATTTTGTTTTCATTTTATTCTTCCTCCATCATTAAAACGATTTAGGATTCCTCGAATAATTATTAAACCAAGTACGAGAATAATATTTATTCTACTTAATATACTTGGATACACTTAGTGTGTGACCCTCTAGGAATCTTTCTCATTGGCATTAGGCGGGCTTGCCTAAAGTAAAAGATTACTGTCTAGCAACAGGTCAAGGCACCCAAGAGAAAGAAGTTGACACCGCATTTACATTTCACCTCATACAAACGCTTACCGTGTAATTTAATCCCTTTGTCTCGATATCTCATCAAGCAGGTTTCATGGTAGTTTTATAAACCTATATGCTTGATCTATCATTCTTTGACTTCCAGAAATAAACTCGTCGTTACACCATGGACATGGAATTTGGGCGATAGTTCTATTTCAATCAAAGGGCCCGAGATATCTACTTCCATAAATATGGAAGGGACAAATCCTTCCTCGACTTATCCATTAACAACATGTCATTCATGACCACCCAATGTACCCTACTTCTCGCCAACTGTCTTCGTGACGGTTTTCATCAGCAAATCTAAGTGCACAAGTCATGACATGAGTTAATGATAATCTTCTAGTCTAAGGACCATTACACACGGTCGTAGATAGTAATTTACGATGACACCAACACATGAGGAATTACTACTGGCGGGTCTGTTCTCATAATCTCCCATCTTGGAGATTACCAAGTGCGAACTCCATGAGAGAGAGTCTCATCTTCTTATGAGTACTCACACATGACAGTCTGTATACTATATGTCCTATCATAGTATATCATTCAACCGTTGAACTTTATTTAAGAATATTGTTATAGAATTTCAAGGTTCTCATCATAGAAGGGATATTCCATGACCTTATTAATGCAACAAATATTCCAGGACATCATTATATTATAGTCATGCAGAACAATTAACAATATATAATAAGTGTACATTCATGTAATCAAAGTACAAACAGTTGGTTCTCAGGACACCAAATCTAACAATAATACCATATAATTAAATATATTCTTTATAGTTTAAGGTATTAGGTAAGTTAATACATCGTATAAAATATATTATGCAGTTTAATATCAAACATGACTTGTGGAATTGAAAATAGAGACGAATAAACCCTACATCACATCTTGATTCATTCTATGTGTGTGTATAACGTACTTAATAATAAAATTAAGTTTATTAATTTTTTAATAAACTTTTACATCTATATTTAATTTTATAATGCCTATTTATTATCATACATTATTTTTAGTAAATAGTTTTCGCTTATGGTGGTTACTTGAGGTAGTTCGATTGATTTCTATGAAAATTCCTTAGTATATTGACGAAGGAAAATGTTTATAAAATGAATTCATAATCTCCCAATTTATATAGTTTTATTTATTTTATTATTCTATTAGCACAAAATTTATATGTTTTCATAGGTTTTCACAAAATGGACTCAAATTAAGAATGGTGTCTTGATATGTTCATTTATGGCGGTTAAATTTACCATGAATGTTTATTATTAAGATCACTTATAGAATGTAAAATATTATCATTACTTAATATTAATATTGTCATAAATATAATTTTTATAACTTATATATATATATATATATATATATATATGTTTAAACTCATCCATGTTTGGTGGGTATGAAAAATAGAACACACCGTTTGTGGAGGTAGTAATCCGCATGTACGTTTGACGATGTCTTCATTTTTTGAATGGTTTTGGGAGAAGGTAGAAAATTGATATTAAATTATTATAATAACATTTAATTATAATTATAATACTTATTTTATCACAGTTTCATGTATAAATGAGTTTTAAGGGGGTGCAATAAGAAAGAATCAAGGGAGTTCAGTTGAGAATGTTACATCTTCCTTTGGATATTCTCCCTTAGATAACACCTTAAGGATCCTTAGCTTGGTATATTGGAAAGATCAAGGAATATAAGACATAGGGAAAGGTTTAAATAGATACTAGGTTATATTTTAAGTAGAGTTAAACCTTTGTAATGGGTGTAGAAAGGTGGTGGAAGTGACCTCCTTTTATAAGTGAAGAAAATGACACTTTTGTAAATACCCATTACCTTTTCAATGACGACATGACACTATTCAAGGTCCAATGACTCCAAAAGCATAAAATAATGAATTTTTTGGCGATATAAGGTTGAGAGAAACTCTACACTCAATTTATCATGTGTTTTAAACATGTTTCAATTCGTTTACTACTAAATTTTTACATTTTACCATTTTTTGGTTTTTACCTTGATAACTAGTTTCTACCCAAGTAATTTATTTTTTATTAAAAATATAAGGTAACCAATACTATAAAATTTTAATTTTATAAATATAAATTTAATCTCTATATAATCTAATTTAATTTCTAAATAATATAAAATTATCTTTTAAATTAAAACATTTAATATATAGAAAAACTGTCTTTGTAGAATAACGATGTTTTAACCATTAAGAGTTCTAAATATCATATAAAATTAATTAATAATTAAATTAGTAATAATATATTTTTATATATATGTAAAAATAATATTAGATTCATTATATAAAATATATAATTTTAATTTATTAGATAAAAAATTACACAGCATTGAAAAAACAAATGTTTGAAAATAACTCTTTCACCATTATCATAGTCATTAACTTTAATATTAGTAATCATAATTTTATGCCTAAAAATGAAATTGAACTTGTTATATAATATGGACATTTTGATTCAAAATATTAAATCCATTTTTTTATAATTTTTTTATAAGTAATTAAAACTAATTTTTTAATATAATTGAATAAAAAATATTTTTAGAGTAAAATATCTCTTAAGTTTTCAAAACATTAAACACAAGTTTTATAATTTAAAAATAGTATTTTTAAATGATTTATTTTACTTTATAAATATATTTTTTATATAAAAAAGTTTAAAAAACTTTTAATTCATTATTTTATTATGGTAATGTCGTAAAAGTGGTGATATTAATCAAATCAATATTTTTTCACCCTTCACCTAAAATAAATTATTTTAGAAAAATAAAAAAAATTTACCCTAAGATAATTTTGAAATTCATAATTCAAAAATGAATTTAATTTTACAAAATTAAAATTCTAAAGTTTATAAATTTATCTTTTAAATGAAAACAAAAAATATAAAGAAAAATTTCTTTTATTGAAAAATAGCCTTTTTAAAAATTATGTGTTCTCAATATTATTCCATAGTAATTTGTAATTTAAATAATTTTAATATATTAATTAATATATTGAAATATTATATATTATCATAATAATCATTTACAAGTGGTATATTTAATTTATTAATATTTTAAAGAGTTATTTGAGAATAAACAATCCTTTTAAATAATAAATCATATTAATTATATATCCTATAAATATAAGCATTTTGAATTGGTTAATATCTCTTTATTTACTAGAGGTTTTATTATTCTTATTTTTTTAAATATTATTCATCTAATATTGCATGGATCGTTTTAACTCGGTGTTGCGTGTGAAACAATCTATTGACACAATGTTTGTTTGAAGGAAAATCTATAGTAAAATCTTAGGGGCGTTACAATGGAATTTAATATGAGGTTCTATTTCAATCAAAGGGCTGAGATATCAACTTCCCTTAATATTGAAGGGAAAAATCCTTCCTTGACTTATTCACTAATAACATTTCATTCGATGCATCCAATATACCCATATTCACTGTGATCATATGTCATCATTGTTCACGACAATACATCAAAGTGAACGAGTCATGAGATGCATTTATAATACAATTAAAGTCCAAGGATCATTACACATGCTCATGAAAAAAAAATCCAATGACACATAAACATGTGGATTTCTTATAGGTGGGTCTGTTCTCAGAATCTCTCATCTTGGAGATTACCAAGTAAAAACTTAATGAGATGAAGTCTCATCCTCTTACGAGTACTCGCAACCAACATTCAACAAACTATGTGTCTCATCATAGAATACTATCCAACCATAGAATAATATTTAAGAATATACTCATAAAATTTCAAGTTTGTCATCATAGTGTGGAACTACTATAACCTTTTCTATGATAGAGATACTCTAGGACATTATTACATTTAATTCACATAGAATAATGAATAATATAAAACAATATATTTTATTTATATTCACTTATTTGAATATATGTGAAATTTTAAGTAAAACATATGGTTCTAGAATAAAAACTCCAAAAAAATACCACTTAGGCTAGTGCAAACTGCTAATGGATTTTAGTCTGCTAGATCTCACATGATGGTGATATTTTTGTTGAGTTAAGGCTTTTGTTAAGGTATTTGACATGTTGTCTTCTGTGGAAAATATTCTCATTGTATCTTCACCAATCTAAGAAAAATCCCTCAAGATATGATATTTATAGATTATGTTCTTTATCCACTGATGTGACCTTGAATCCTTTTCAAGAGTCACCTTTGTAGTATTATCACAAAAAAGTATGATAGGGCATTTACTGTTAGGCACCACATCAAGATCTTGGATGGAATTACATATCCAAACCACTTGTTTAGTTTCCTCAGAAGCCACAATCTACTCAGACTCCATTTTAGAATCGATGGTCATGGATTGCTTTAAACTCTTCCACCCCACAACACCTCCACTAGGTGTGAATATGTATCTCGATAGCGATTTCAGAACATCTTGATCTATTTTAAAACTAGAATATATATATCCCATGATGAATAGATCCTCATATACTTCATAAACTTGAAACATATCCATAGTACTCCTTAGATACTCAAGGATATTCTTTACTACCATTTAATAGTGATCACTTGGGTCAAATTGATATGTTCATACCACACTTAAGGCGTAAGTGGAATATAGCATAGTACATAACATAAAATACTTATATAACCCAATTTCTTATGTTTATGGAATACTTACCATACTATATCTCTCCCCATGTGTCCGAGGACACATTTTCTTATAAATATGAATGCCATGTGGCACTGGAAACAATCCCCTCTTGGATTGTTTCATACTAAATCTCTTCAATATCTTTTCAATGTACATACTTTGACTTAATCCAAGATTCCCCTTGGATATGTCATGATATATCTTGATCCTAATAATATATGTTGCTTTGCCTAAGTCCTTCATAGATAAGAATGAGTTTAGCCAATATTTAATGGACTATAATACTAGTATTTCTTTTCCAATAATTAGTATGTCATCTATATAAACTATTAAGAAAAATACCACACTCCCATTAAACCTCTTATATATTTAAGGCTCAAATTCATTCTTTATGAAACCAAATTCTATCATGGATTCATCAAATTAAATTTTAGATTACCTAGATTATTTCTTTAATCTATAAATGGATCTCTGCAACTTTTATACCTTGTTAGCACCATTTTGAGTCACAAACCCTTCTAATTGTATCATATATAAATCTTTATAATGGTTACTATAAATAAAAGCTATTTTGACATATATATTCCAAATATCAAATTCATAGTAATATATTATGTAAAGTATAATTCTGATGGATTTTATCATAGAAACCGGTAAAAATGTTTCATTGTAGTTTATTCCTTAAAGTTGTTTGAACCCTTTTACAACCATTAAAACCTTATAAGTACTCACTTTTCCATATATTCCTAGTTTCTTATTGAACACCCATTTTAAACCAACTTAATTTACATCTACTAGAGGATATACCAAAATCCAAACTAAATTTTGGTATATGGAATCTATTTCAGAATTCATAGCTTATTTCCACTTGGAAGCTTCTATTCCACTTACCACTTCCTTGTATATTATAGGATCATTATTATATAATAATAATGAGTTACCATCCCCAATGACTAAAAACCATATCTTCTTGGTTTTGTAACCTTTATTTTACTCCTAAAAAATACTTATTTCTCTAGAATATCCTCTCCCACAAAGAATTGTGGAATCTGTTCATGTTCTAACTCATGTGTATCTTGAGCCACAACTTCATCGAATTTAATCTTGCTCCCGCCATATATTTAAGATATTTGATACCATATAAGAAATTCTGAACACCTATTAACCAAAATTTTCTTATCTTTAGGGTTATATAGGTAATATCCTTTAGATTCCTTTGGATACACTATAAAGATATAGTTAATGAATTAGGGTGAAAGTTTGTTTCCAAAAATATCCTTAACAAATTATTCAAAATTCCAAAATCATACATAAAATAACTCATGTTTATTTACATACTAAATCTGATATGGAATACAAATTGTTGCTTCAGTTGGAACTTGATATAGAATATATACTATTGTTTGCAATGCGTATCCCCAAAAGGATAATGGAATAATTGCATATCTAATCATAGATATCACCATTAATAATATGGTTTGCTTCCTTCATTCACTTAAATCATTATATTTTGGCATATAAGGAGGAGTGATTTGGGATAAAATCTCAAACTCCCATAAAAAATCAATGAATCCTTGATTAAGATATTCTCCACCATGGTCTGAGAAGTGTTTATTAATCTTCTTACTAAGATGGTTCTCAACTTTATTCTTGTGTTCTTTGAATTTATAAAAATAATTTGAATTATACCTTATTAATTAGACACATCCATATCTAATAAAATTATCAGTAAAATTTATAAAGTATGAGTACCCACCCCTTGCTTCAACTATAATTAGACTACACATCAATATAAAATAACTCAAGAAGCTCTGTAGCCCTTTCACCTTTTCCACTGAATAAGGATTTGGTTATTATTATTTGTAAACTTTAATGACATAAATCAAGTGGTTTTAGTTCAGATGAATCCAAATATCTATCTTGGTGTAATCTATTCAAATATTTTTTTTACATTACCTCACTAGTGATTCCATTTTTTGGTGTGGTATGAGTCATGTGAACTATTTTTATTACCGATTGAAATTACATGGTTCATTTAATCTAACATGTACATATTTTTATTTAACTATGTCTCACCATAACAAATTATTTCTTTGTAAATTAATAAACACTTATTTCTAAATTTGAAAATAAATCCATCTATATCAATATTGTACACAAAAATAACATTTTTGGTGACTGAAGTCACATAATAACGATATTTCAAAACCAAGATCATTTCAGTCAATAACTTGAGGTGTTAGTCCTTGATATCCACAATAACAAGTTTTCCTCCACTAGCTACTCATATATCTACCTCACCTTGGAAAATCTTCCAGAATCTACTTAGTTCCTATATTTTAATACATATGCGAGCACCACTATTTTATCAAGTCTTAATGGACCTCAACATTGAACATGGAATATCCCATAACTAGGATATTATAATGGAAATGATCTATATTTACCTCCTTATGATCTAGATTAAGGCCAAAAAAAACCATAAGAAGACATTTAGGTAGGCAGTCTTGACAACTGTGGGCTTGTTGTTGACTCCCCAATTCTGAAATACTGACTCGTATTTCCTCAACACTTGCCTCCAAAATTGTATTTAATAAATAATGGTTGTTAAATTTAATATAAGTTGTATTAAGTCTAAAATCATCTTAAGACTCCATGATAATTAAAAGTTCCCCCAACTATGGACTGAACCGACACTTAGTGTGGTTTATCTTAATTTTTATAATTAAAGGTGTAATTAATTAGTATTAACTTGAGAGATTTTTTTTATCATGAAAAAACTTTCTAATTTTATCCATTCTCATGTCTTGTTAAAATTAAGTAGATTTTACTTAAGTGATTAACCATGTTCTTGATGAAATATTTACTCATAATCTTCTTATTTTAATTCCATATTTTCATACCAATCCATTTATTTATGTGATTTGTGGTCTTGCATCCATAAATAAATCATGAATTAGACAGAAATAAATTAAATTAAATGTCTCATGATCATGATCTTTAACTAGAAGTTTATTTATTGAGTGGATAATAAACAAACCATTGACCATAGGGGAAAAACCCCCTTGAGCCAATCTGGGCTCGATTTGTAGTATTCCACCTTTTTCATTTGTATATACTAGTTTAGTTTCATCTTGGATCCATATTGAACCAACTTCATATGCTTGGGAGATCCATCCTTATAATGCATTTTCTTCACATTCATGTGAAGGGAACCAGAAGAGGGGTTTACATAAAATAAATCTTGGGAATGCTGACCTATACACAATTAGGAGGGAGAGATTACTCAGAAAAGATCATTTTAATTTAATAATAATAATTGTAAAACCCATTAAATAATTAAATTAAATAAACCACACACCTACAAAGGTTTATTTAAACTCATGATCTTCTCCATGTATAATGAACACACATTTAAAATATCTGGTTAGCATTAATTTCAATTCATCCTTTTATTTAGATAAAACATACATAGATTAATTTTATTAGTTATATAATTGATCATTTAATTCATTTTATCTTAATATACATCTATTATCTCATGTATATACCCTTACACTATGATTTTAAAGAAATTAAATAAATAAATTTCATTTAAAATTTAATAAAATAAGTACACATCTTGTAATTGGAAGCAACTCGATGAGCACCTATTCAAACTACTTGTAATGTAATGAGATCATATAAAATCTACCCATATAACATATAAAATACATTTTTAACACATAATTACATGGAATGTATGAGTCAATAAATGACACACAAAACACATCTTAATTAACACATCATGTAATGCTTTTAATGTGTATGGATCGATTGATGTATTATGACTATACATTGTATGTAGTTCATATTTTTTTATGAAGAAATTAATTAAGAACTTAATATCATATAAAACCTATCATATGAAGTGTACGAGTCAATAAATGAAACATTTAACACATAATGATGAGGTTTATAGAGTAATAAATTAGTTTAAATTTTATGCATAAACAAATTGGTCACATGGCTCAGAGCAGGCTCCACTCACCTTTCTTGGAAGCTTACCAATCGATGGATCAAATGATTGGATTATCTTGTAGGTTTCGGGAATAACGGAAGCGTGTGATGGACGATGCCCAAATTTACTTTTTTCTATAATTGATGATCAATATGAGATCTATGCGATGATGAACATCATGATCAATAGAATTGAATTAAAGAAATAGACAAGGGATAGAATGTTAGAACCAATATAGAGGTGATCAACACATATTGTTTATAATTAATTTAATTAGATAAAGAATTACCTCTAAGGAATTATTTCTTCATTGATGAATCCGATGATAGATCTATGAAAAAACATCATTGTATTGTAGAAACAAAATGTAGATTTCATCTAGAGGTGATCCAAAAATGTTTTAAGAATCTCCAGGTGTCACTGAAGGATTCTATGAGTTCTATCATAGAGGATCCTTGCACGTGCATCGTCCACCTTTGATCGCCTAAAGAACCGCTTCCAAAGTGTTCTCCTTGATCTGATGGAGGAGGATTTCTCTACATTCTTGGAGAAGGGATATCTCTAGGCTTGATAGGATTCTCCAAGATTGTTGTGCACAACTAAAAAAATGAATTGGCTCTTGAGAAAAATAATATAATTGGGTATTTATATTTCTAGGGTTAAAATAAAATAACCACACAAGTGCCCTTAATTATTTATTTAATCCTAGAAAAACCCCATATCAAATAATAATAGTAGTATTATTATTTCTCAACATGTCCTTAACTTGAGAATTAAAATTAAATATTATTTAATTAAATAATATTCAATATTTATTATTTCTCACCATACTATTAAAATAAGTCCACCATTTCTCCACAATATTTACCAAGCCTTGAATAATGACTATTTATTTATTAAATAACTATCACTACATTGTTCTAAAATAAATAAATAAATATTATATTCACAAATTAGAAAATAAATATTTATTAAATATTCTACTCACATTATATTCTATCAAATAACTAGTGATAGAATAAATGCGATCAATAATAAATGAATAATTATTAAACCATGACCAAGAATAATATTTATTCAAAAATTTAAATAATAAATAATAATATATTATTTAACTAAGATTCTTGATACACTCAGTGTGTGACCCTCTAGGCCTCTTTCTCAGCGGTATTAGGTGAAGAAACCTAAAGTCCAAGGTTATAATCTAGAAATACGCTAAGGAACTCGTAGAGAAAGAAGTTAATGCTAGAACAACATGTCACCTCATACAGATTCTTACCATGTAATATATTCCCTTTATCATAATATCTCAAATTGAGCAGGTTGCATGCCAGTGCCTTCAACCTATGTGCTCCATTATCTCTTTCTTTGACTTTCCAAAAATAGAACTTACCTATAGAACACCATGGACATGTATTTATTTAGGCTATATCATTTACATCATAGGGCCTAAGATATTAACTTCCATTAAATAACATAAGGATAAATACTTTCTCACATTATTCATTAATTCAATATTACTCATGACACACCCAGTGTATCCTACCTCATCGCAAACATCTGTCATCACATTTTTTTTTCAATACATCAAAGTACACAACTCATAGTATTTATTAATAATAATATTAAATATAAGTACCAATACAAACATCTATAGATAGGAACATCCATTGACATGTATAAATTTGGATTTCCTAAAGGCGGGTCCCATTCTCGTAATATCCTACTGGATATTACTAAGGCCGTTCACCATGAGAAGGTGACTCAAAGTCCTATAAGTCTCTACCCTGATAGCCTGTATCATTTGTGTCCCTCAAATGATATCATCCAGCTATAGAACATATATTCAATAATAGTGTCATAGCACTTCTGGGTTCTCATCATAGCGGGAAATGCTGTGACCTTTTAGTGCGAAAACTACTCTTAGGACATTATCACATACTATGTCACACAGAAGAACAATCATGATGTGATAATTAGTTTATTAATATTCAAAATAATTAAAAAAAAGTTATCATAAAGTACACATAAGTTGGTTTTAGGTTACCAACTCTAACATACTCCCACTTACACTAGAGCCAACTACTAACAACCTCCAGTCCTCTAGCTCTCACATGATACTCATGCTTCTTTTAAGATAGGCCTTTAGTCAAGGGGTCTACCAAATTATCTTTAGTGGGTAATATGATAACTGAAAATTCACCCTTTTTATAAAAATAACTCAAGAGGTGATACTTCTAGAGTATGTGCTTTGTCTGTTGGTGTGACCTTGGCCCTTTTTCAAGAGCCAAAGGTGTAGTATTTTCACAATACAATGTGATAGGGTCTTTACTACTAGGTACCACATCAATCTCTTAGAAAAAGTTCCAAATCCAAACAGATTCATTGGATACATCAGAATCTGTTATATACCCAGACTCTACTATAGAATCCGCAATAAATGGATGATTTTAACTCTTCCAGCTCACAGCTCCTTCGTTGAGAAAGAAAACATATCCTGATTACAAATTCAGATCATTCTGATCTTTTTGAAAACTATCATTAGTATATCCCCTGATGATTATCTCCTCTTCTCCTCTATACACTAGGAACATATCCTTAGTTCTTCTTAGATACTTAAGGATAACCTTAACAATGGTCCACTATTGTTCTCTTGGATCTGTTTGATATATACCTAACATGCTCAATGCATATGAAACATCAATTATAGTAAATAACATGACATACATGATTGATCCTATCACAAAAGTGTATGGGATATTACTCATTCTATATTTCTCATACTGTGTCTGAGGAAACATTTTCTTAGAAATATGTAAACCATGTGACACTAGAACCAATCCCTTCTTGGATTGTTCCATACTAAATCTCTTTAGTATTTGGTCAATGTATGTACTTTGACATAGTCCAAGTAGCCTCTAAAATCTACTATGAATGATCTTAATCCCTAGAATATAGGCTACTTCACCTAAGTCCTTCACAAAGAAGCACTTGTTCAACCAGTCCTTAATAGATTTTAAGACTAGTATGTCATTTCCTATAAGTAATATGTCATAAACATATACTATTAGGATAACGACCACATTCCCATTAAACCTTTTTTAAACACACGAATCACATTCATTCATAATGAAACCAAATTATTTTATGAAATCATCAAATCTAATGTTCTATAACCTGGATACTTTCTTCAATCCATAAATGGATCTCTATAACTTGAAAATCCTTTTAGCATCACCTAGAGTCACAAACCCTTCTGGTTGTGTCATATAGAAATCTTCCTAAAGGGTCCTGTTAAGGAATTCATTTTTTACATCCATCCACTAAATCTCATAGTCATGGTTAGGTGCTATAGAAAGTATGATTCTGATGGATTTAAACATGGAAACTGGAGAAAAGGTTTCATTATAGTCAATTCTTTAACACCGTTTAAAACCTTTAGTCACTATCCTTACTTTATAGGTACTTACTTTACCTTCCATGTCTAGTTTCCTCTTGAATACCCATTTTCATATAATAGGATTTACATCAACTGGAACATCAACTAGAACCCAAACTTGGTTATAATACATGGAATCCATCTTAGAATTCATAGATTCAAGCCATCTTACTTATTCTGAGATCTTTACTATATCCTTTTAGGAGAGATGTTCATTATTTCCAACCAATAATGAGTCACCATCCTTAGTGACCAGAAAATCATATCTCTTTGGTTCTCTTACCTCTCTTATGCTCCTATGTAGTACTTGTGTTTCAGGAACTACTTCTTCCATGGGGACCTGTGGAATCTGTTCCTGTACCAACTCTTGTGTATCTTGAGAATAAAATTTATTTAAGTCAATCTTTCTCCCACTATCCTTTTTGAGGATGTGATCCCTCTCAAGAAATATGGATTGTCTGGTGAAAATAACTTTCTTGTTTGAGGTCATGTAGATATAGTATCCCTTTGTTTCCTTAGGATACCCTATAAATATACACCTCATGCCCTAGGGTGCTAGTTTGTTACTTGATAAGGCCTTAACAAATTCCTCACAACCCCATACATGTGTATGAGATAAAATGAGTTTCTTTACACTCTATAACTCAAAGGTAATTCCATTTTATTCTTTAGTTGGTACTCGTTTTAATGTGTATGCAGCAATTTTTAATAAATATCCCCAAAAGGATAATGGAAGATCTTCATGACTCATCATCAAACTTACCATTTCTAATAAGGTACAATTCCTCCTTTCACTAACACCATTCCATTGTGGTGTGTAAGGTGGAGTGATTTGTGATAGAATCCCAAACTCCCATAAAATTTTATGAACTATTGGTTAAGATATTCACCACCTCGATCTGATTGAAGCTTCTTTATCTTCTTAACAAGATGATTCTCTACTTCATTCTTTAGTTCCTTGAATTTATCAATGGAATCATACTTATAACTCATCAAGTAAATATATCCATATCTACTCAAGTCATCAGTAAAATTTATGAAGTAAGAATATCCACCTCTAGATTCTATTGGAAATGGTCCACACACATCAGTGTGTACCAATCCTAGAAGCTCTTTTTCCCTTTCAACCTATCCATCAAATGGTGGTATGGTCATTTTCTCTTACAAAAAATCATGACACATTTCAAGTGGTTTTAACTCAAAAGAGTCTAAATAAACATCTTGATAGAGATTTGTCAAATTCTTCTCGTTTACATGACCATGATGGTGATGCCACAGTTGGGGTTATATGAGTCATGTGAACATGATTCATTATCGATTTCAAACACTTGGTTTTCATAATTTAATACATAAAGGCCGATATTTAAATGACCCAGACTATAAAATATGTTTTCCATATAAAATAAACAACTTTTATTTTAAATTTTGAAAATAAACCCATCTGTATCTAAACATGACAAAAAAATTATGTTCTTGGTAACTGTAGGTACATAATGATAATCTCTTAAAATCAAAATTATTCTTGTTGGAAATGAAAGGTGGTAGTCGCCAATGGATAGGGTATCCAGTCTCTCTCCATTGCCAGCTCTCAGATCCACCTCTCTTCTGGCAATCTTTTTAAATCTACTTGGTTCCTGCATTTGGATATAGATGTGAGCACCACAAGATGTATCTAATACCCAATGTATATAAATGGAAATATTGGAATTGATAACAATCACACCTTTATCTTCCCCTTTCTTTTAGATTCAGTTCCTCTCCCAGTGGCCTAACTTTCCACATGAAAAAAATACTTCCTCCTTTTCCTTTCCCTATATCTGGATCTTCTTCTTCTTGGTAGGATGGTGCTCAGGATATTTATACTATTTATAAGTCTTAATACCCTTTTCCTTGTTCTTCCTTTTCTTATTCACCATAAGGAGGGGTTTGTCACACCCCATGACCTTATCCACTTGGTGAATTAAATTAAGAAGTTCCAAAAGACTCTTCTCATTATGGATCATATTGTAATTAACAATAAAAATAGATAAGGTCTTAGTTATTGATGAAAGTATGAGATATGTATGCAAATCATTTGGGAATTTAATCCACAAGATGTCCAGGCATTCAATGTAGCCAATAAGATTGACTACATGAGGCTCAGCTGGTGTAAACTCTCCAAGCTTAGTTGTGAAAAATGCATTGAGGATCTCGTACCTCTCTTATCTCACCTTCTCTTGATAGAGATCCCGAAGGTGAGACATCATTCTATAGAAATCCATATCCTCATACTGCTTCAAAATACCATTGGACATGGATGATAACATGAAGCTTTAAACATTTGTAGCATCATTAAGATGTTTCTCATAGAGAGATAGCTCTTCATCACTTTCCTCATTGCCATATGCAACTAGTAAAGGTTCTTCTAGCATATACAATTTTCTTTCATGGAGAAGGATGACAGGTAGGTGCCTTTTGCACTCTTGGAAATTTGTGTCAGTGATAAGTTTTTCCTTCTCAAGTATGGATCTCAATGATATGTTTGATTTTATTTTATTGTTATTTCTAAAAAATAATATGAGAAGAATTTTAGTACTTTATCTGATAAATTTATACAAATAAATAAATATTATATTTATTAGTCTCCCAATATTTTATCTATGCCAAATATCCCTCACCATTGGATTTAGAATATCCTGTTTCTTGGACATTCTAGTGGCAATGATTCATATTCACCTTCTAATTACCCCAACTTTCACTGGTCAAGCAACTAGAATGGTTTTAGGTAGTCATTCCAAATGCCAACTATATTAACTCACAGTTCCTTGATCTGCTGAGTGGACTCCCCAATCCTGAAATCATTAATTTATATTTCCTCAACCTTTGCCTCTTAGTTACAACAAATCCTACTTTGGTAGTCAACCCTTAATGTGAAACAAGTTAATTCAACCCAAAACCTCATGTTATAGTTCCCCGATAATTGAAAGCACCCCAAATTTGGTTGTTCAAGCACTTTGAACTATGGTTTGATTCTAACCTAAGTAATGGAAGTCTATACCGACTTAATATTTTATTGAGGGATTTTATCCTTTTATGTGTAAATTTCCAATTATTATCTTTATCACATTATTTTTAATATTAAGTGGGATTACTTAAGTGCTTAACCTTGTCTTAGATAATATTTACTCATAATCCAATTTATTTTAGTTCCATCTTGTATGCTTTTTTAATTCATTAATTATGTGATCGTGAAAAAACATCCATAATGAAATTACCATGTAACTTGATAGAAATATTATAAAGGGTATTATCATGGGCTTATACTAATGATTATTTTATCTAGAAAATGATAAACTAACCATTGACCTATGGGAGAAACACCTTGAACCAATTGAGGTTTGTGTTTTAAGCTTTCCACCTATCCACCTTTGTATCTCACTTGGATTGGTTTCTCCACATCTCCTAACTTAAACCATCTCCAGTAGTTTGGAGCTCTATCCATTACATATGCTTATACTCACACATATGTGAGGGGAAAGGGGTTTACATAAAAGAAACCATGGGAATGCAGTATGTACATAATAATGAGGAGAGAAGACACGAAGGCCAATAACTTAATTTAATAATAAATTAAATTAAACCAATCACATACAAAATGTCTGGTCTAGCTCATGATCATCCACTAGCATGCAACGAATTACTCATTTAATAAAACTATCATTAAATTATTAATCATTATTATTTAAGATAAATTTCACTCAAATCAATCAATTATTATCTTTAATTAATAAATTCTTTTATATTAATCCTTATATGAATTTCCTTGATATTCACATCTATTATAATTTTTAAAAAATTAAAAAAATTATTTAAAATTAACCTTGTACATAAATGTAACTTGGAGGAAACATGGTGAATACCCATCCAAATCTACCGAACACATATTATACTCATATACAGTTTATTCTCTATGACATTTATCATACATGACTTATCGCATACTTTCATGACATGTAGTATCAACATAATTATTACAAGAATTACATAATTTTTATGTAATGTGTCATGCTTTAATGCATGTAGAGAAACAACCATAATACCAATCATACATGATATGCATATCTTAAACATTATATAGATATTAATTAAACATATATATATATATATATAAATATAAATATTTAAACCCATCACATGACGTGTCCTATCAACTTAATGACCACATGTAAGAACACATCTCAAGGTTTACATAATATAATAAATAAATTTTAAATCTGTGCAATTGGTAAAAGTACACGACATGTAGATCTGATCTACATGGAATATATATCTCTCACCATATATCTGGTACACATGCCTAGGGACTCATTTTGTAGTCTGTGCCTCAGAAAATTTGGAGTATACAACATTTACAATGGTCCACATGCCATGTTGACTCTGTGTTACACGGTCACTAGTTAGGTAGGCCATGTATTGAATACATGGCCTTTCTGTGACTCAAAGTGACTACACACTGTGTATGTGGGCTACAGGATGGGTAGTCCAAATGACCATGTGCCATTAAATTCTAGTCAACATGTAGTTAATTAAGTGTTTAATTGATGAAATAATCAATGAATAATCTTGAACTGATTTAAAAATCAATTCTAATGTATTGAACATGACTACATAGTGTGTAACTCCGGTTACATGACATACAGTCCGGTGTTGTCCAACTAAAAACCTTGGCACCTTCGGATGAGTTCCTTAATTTTATTTTAATCATAAAATTAAATTTCTTGATTAGATATATGAGAAACAAAGGAAGAAGATATATATCTCACAATTCAGATTAAAAGAATGATCAAACTTGAATGGAAAAACTAAATTACAAATGCATAAATCACCAATGATTTTTTAAATAATTATAAACAGTCATGTTCCCCCTTTGATACCACTTATAGGTTCTAGGTGTAGTGGAATCACATGATAGGTGATGCCCAACTTTTATTTTTTCCATAATCGATGATCAATACGAGATCTATGCGATGATAAACATCATGATCAATAAAATTGAATCAATGAAATAAACAAGGGATAGAACACCAGAACCGAGATATAGGAGATAAACACATATTTTTTATAATTAATTTAATTATATAAAGAATTACCTCTGAGGAATTATTTATTTATTGATGAATCCAACGACAGATCTGCAGGGCACCATCGTTGAATTGTAGAAACCAAGTGTAGATTTCCTCTAGCAGAAATCCACACATGTTCCATGAATCTCCAGATGTCGTCGATGGAGTCTCCGGGTGCTATCACAGAAGATCCTTGCACTTGTGTCGTCCGCCTTTAATCGCCTCGATAATCGCTTCCAAATCATTCTCCTTGATCCGGTGGAGGAGGATTTCTCTCCGTTTATGGGAGAATTCTTGGATAAGGGGTCTCTCTAGGCTTGAGGGTATTTTCTAAGATTGTTGTCCAAAAACAAAAAAAAAATGAATTGGATCTTGAGAAAAATAACATAATTGGGTATTTATATTGCTAGGGTTAAAATAAAATAATTACACATTTTTCCTTAATTATTTATTTAATCCTAGAAAAACCCCATGTCAAATAATAACAGTGATATTATTATTTCTCGATATACACTTAACTTGAGAATTAAAATTAAATATTATTTAATTAAATAATATTCAATATTTATTATTTCTCTTTGGACCATTAAACTCGGTCCTACATTCCTCTACAATATTTATCAGGCCTTGAATAAATTAATAATTATTAAAACACAATTGGGAATAATATTTATTCAAACTTTTAAATGATAAATAACAATATATTATTTAATTGAGATTTTGGATACACTTAGTGTGTGACCCTCTAGGCCTCTTTCTCAGTGGCATTAGGTGAAGTATCCTAAAGTCCAAGTTTATCATCTAGAAACATGCCAATGTACCCATATAGAAAGAAGTTAATGCCACAATGGAATGTCACCTCATATGGATGCTTATAGTGTAATATAATTCCTTTATCATAATATCTCAAATTGAGCAGGTTTCATTCTAGTGCCATCAACCTATGTGCTCGATTATCTCTTTCTTTGAATTTAAAGAAATAAAACTTGCCTATAGAACACCATGTACATGGATTTATTTAGGCTATATCATTTCCATAAAAGGCCCTGAGATATTAAATTCCATTAAAGAATAGAAGGGATAAATTATTTCTTGCATTATTCATTAATGCAATATTACTTGCGGCGCAATCAACGTATCCTACCTCGCCGAGAACATATGCCATCATAGTTTTCATCAATACATCAAAGTATGTGACTCATAATATTCATTAATAATAATATTAAATTCTAAGGACCAATACACACATCCACAGATAAGAACATCCAATGACATGTATAAATGTGGATTTTCTATAGATAGATCCCATTCTTATAATATCCCAATAGATATTACCAAGGGTTTACACCATAAGAAGGTGTCTAAAATTCCTATGAGTCTCCAGCCTTGATATCCTATATCATCTGTGTCCCTCAAATGATATCATCCTTCTATAGAACATATATTCAAGAATTGTGTCATAGAACCTTCGGGTTTTCATCATAGCGGTGAACTGCTATGTCCTTTTAGTATGACAACTACTCTTAGGACCTTATCACATACTATGTCATGTAAAAGAACAATCATTATGTGGTAATTAGTTTATTAATATTCAAAACAATGAATACATGTTATCATAAAGTAAACAAAATTTGGTTCTAGGGCATCCACTCCAACACATCTATCATATATGGATTATATTGTCACTCATGTATATATGGAGGACAACTCAGTTGTGGATGTTATTGAAAATAAAGGTGCTAATGGTTTTGATATTCTATGATCTGATCAGGTTCCTAATGACCTCATGCCTCTACTTCAGTGGGATCAATACAATTCTCCCATTTTCAGACTTTTTTAATCTTGCCTTTATTTTCTAGTAAAAGAGTCTTTCTCTTCTAGGGAAGATCTCATGTTACCATTAAAAATTGGGCACAAGGACTGTACATATAGTTAAAATCTATGTATATTTTTTACTATATACCTATGATACATTCCTAGGGACCGGACATATATTTCTGGATAGACATGTGTCATGTACACTGTGTGTACTGTGACACTCCAAGAACTTGTGTTTCATGTAATGGTAATTTCTATGTTTTTATGTTGTCTATTACCAGAACAAAAATTATCTCTTATAGAAAAATAATAATATTATGCAATGGAATAAGCACACAAAATGAACACAAGGAGTTTTATTCAAATAATAACACAGACGTATTTACAATACACTGAGAGAAAATGGGAAATCATTCTAACCAAAAATACCTATTAAGAACCCTATTAGAATTACAGGGAGACAACTTAAAACAATGAGAACCCCAAGGAAATAATATGGATCCTTAGAATTCATCATAATGAACATAAGAATGGATGAATCCACCACAACCACACTAAGTACCAAAGGTATGATGTGAACCATCTTCTTCGATCAACTTGAGTGTTAGGACACCCTAAGTCTTGGAATTATAAGACAATAATGTGACCGTTGCCTTAGGAAACCATGGAACTCTAACGACTATAAATATAGTCATTGGCCATGTCAGTTAATTAATTAAAAACATATTTGTTTATATTAGTCCTCCAAATAATTAGGTTATGTAATTAAAAAATTATGAAACTACTCCTAACCATGAGCATTAAGAGAACATAATGAAATGTTTGGAATTATACATTGGTGTTTTTTAAAATGTAATAAGGAATTCAAAACATGCTGTAATTAATTCAAGTGTGTTGTAAATATTTTTCATTTAATGTCTTAAAATATGTTTTAATTCTTGTTCATTGAATTATATTTTAAATTAAACTAAGTTTTAGACCACTAAAAAACTAGTATAATAATTATCATTCGGCTTATAACTTTTAATGTTAAAGGATTAGTATTTATAGACAACCTTAGAGAATAAATTTAGGACAAGGTTTAATTTTCAAACATTAACCTTATAATAAAAGCCATTTATAAAAGGAGAATTTCAATATAGTGTTATTTTCACTTAAAACTTCATATTTTTTTAAGATAGGTTATATAAAAAAATTGGGCCTGCTAGGGCCATCCCTTTTATGGCTTGGCCGAGGGAGATGTCACACTCTTGGTGGCTGAGCCTTGCCCTCAGCCCATGCCTGGGATAGCCCGAGCTCGGGCATAGGTCTCCCGCGGGGCGCACAGAAGCATGGAAGTGCATGTGTGCGCACAGCGCAGGTTCAAGGCCGCGGTGAGCAGTGGGTAGGACGAGGCCTGCGTGGGAGCGGGAGCCCGTGTGTAATGTCCCCTATGTGTGTGTTGTGTCTTTTCTGATTATGGAATGGGAGGCTCGAACTTATAAGGAAGATTGAAACGCCCCACAGATTCGATGTGGGAAGCGATTTTTCGGGAAAAATGAAATCATGGCCATTGAATCACTTATCACGCAATCTAGGCCGTCGAAATCGACCCTGCGTTCGACCTTCAGCAACCGCAGTGCATCACCAGATTTTTGAGATCCGTCCGATCTGGCGTGATCTAATCGTGGGCATTCGTTTGTTTTAAAAAACAATACTTCGATCTCAGGTCTTCTGATCAGATCCAGACTTAATCTGATCCGTTCAATATCTTTAAATACCACGGACGCATCCTAGACCTTAATTTGAAGCTAGATCTGATCTGGACCGTCCATTTTTCCCCCGATCTTTTCCGGCGATGCTGTCTTCTTCCTCTTGTGGCGTGCGCTACACTAGTACCCTACACTTTGTTTTTCACCATTTTTCTTCATCTTTACAGCCTCCAGACCCTCCTCTCTCATAGTTTCTATGGAGACCTCTTTCCCTGGTCTCTTTTTATAATCAAAGTTGGATTCAGATTCCATGCCACTTGTATTAAAAATATATATATATATATATATATATATATATATAATGTATGGGTTTGGTTATATAAAACACCAAAAGCAACCGAGGAACCCTCTTGGCTCCTTGCACCCAAGACTTCAGCAGAACTCAACGTGTGCCCCGATTTCTCCATCCTTCTCGAGCTCCTACATATCCTCAAGATAGGTAAGGGATTAGACTTGTCTTTCTTTCGGTTTTAAGCTGTATAAAAAAATGTATATACATATAAACTTTTGAAGGAAAGATTTTATATCTAATCATCTATGTTCTTAAAAATATGGATATATATAGTATAAATAAGGTTTTTAGGGGATTTTATCATTTTTCATGAACACACACACACATATATATATATATATATGTAGTTATATATATATATGTGCTTGTGTGTGTAAAACCATATCTTCTTAATCCAATTTATATATATGATATGACTTCTTGATTTAAACGATATTTCTCCAAATATCTTATTATTGTAAAGGGCTTATTGTATCTCTTCAAATCATCCTTGTTTTACTATGTTTTTTGAGTATATATATATATATATGTATATGAAAATATATAAGTATAAAATACACGACTCTTTGATTTGCATGAAATTCATAAGCCCAGATTAAGGATTTTGTTAAGATTTGAATTGTGAGATGACAAAGGATTAAAATGTATGGAGTCACTTTGTGTAAGAAAAGGTTTACACCTAATCATGTATAAGCACACATAAAATATTTGTGGATTTTAAAACAATCCAATATTTTCACCCTAATAATTAAATCCATGTTTTAATTAAATTACAAGTGTCAAGCTAACTTCGTATGAGAACCTTGAATAAACATGTGGCGTATAATCGGGCATGTGGTTACATGTTTACGTATGTCAACTTTGATTCCTATTTTTATTTATAAAGTTCCATGGTCTGCAGATAAATAACTAAACACACGTTTCAAATATTTTTGGCTTGACCAATCACTACATTTATGCATGCCCCGTTGGATGAATATCTACACAACATGAAACCCTAATCATATTTTTACAAATTCTTTCTTTTAATGTGATTAGTTCATGAATACATATATTTGAAGCTTGTGGATTCATGTTCATAGGAAATCATTACTCTTCACCCTTTATAGAAAATGATAATGTTAAAAGGTTGAGTCGTATACATTTGTGTTTTGACATTTAATGTAGTGAACAAATGCTTAATTAAAACAAATGTTTGAAGTTCAGTAAACTACATGAAATTATAAGTTTACCTATTTATTTATTAGTTTAAGTTTATCTTTTTATTTAATCATGAATGTTCTTGATTAATATGGTTATAGAATTTGTCATTTTAAGCGATCAAAATGGTATTTATTGTGTGTTAGTTGACATCACAGGTACTCTTAATTTATGTACTAATTAATGACTTGACCACACAATTCATTGTTTTGTGTCAGACTCACCACATATGCTTAAAAATGGATGATTGTAATAATAAACTTATATGTCCTATTCTGAGTTTATGGATTTAATTATTCAAGGTGATGTGGGACACCTTGAATAGAATGTAAGGTGAAATAAGAAACCAAGTAATTTATATACTTGGTTTGATATGTGATATGAAATTTAATAAATTAAAGTGGGATGTGCACTTTGATTTAGAGGTATGAGGAATGCATTGGACTTATTATGTGATGGGTGGGGCCCTCTATAGCCCCTCGATGCATCGGTAGGTCTCATGAGATAGCTAACAACGAAATTGGCCGAGGCCTTTCCCAATTTTGAGTTATGGATTTTGGCCAAGGCCTTAATCACTAGAAGTCTCAGCCGAGGACTTGACACAGTCCGACATATGCGTTTTCCTCATTAATACTATGCAAATTAATTAACCAGAGTATTGTTCGACTTGTATAATATTCCTGGTTAAATAACTTATGATTATGAGAATTAGAAGAAATATAAGGATGGCATATTATTATACAATATTCAGAGATTTTATGGCCAGTGTATGATTCACAATGGTAAAGGATGATATTAAATTTGTTATTTTAAGTGCAACTATGATAATTTGTTTCACTTAGTTATTATTTTTGTACTTATATTACAGCATGAAATTTCCTTTACTAATGAGCATGTTTGTAATTGAATCATATATCCTTGTATTTCCAACAACATGTTTTGTTTGAGCACTCTTATGATGTATGCATGTGTTACACCTTTTATTTAAAAAAAAATGTTTATGAAATGCTTTTAAAGAATGACTTCAAAAGTTATATTGATTTATTTTGAAACCCCTTACTGGGAATTTGTATGATCACCCTACGTTTTCGTTTAAAATTTTTCAGGTAACAGCTTTGAGCATATGAAAGATTTCGACAGTAGCTGGTTTCCTAGAGCCTGAACCGAATTCGATCCTCTGTATGGCACCGACTCTGGGTACTTGGGAGCTGGGGCGTGACAGTTGGTATCATAGGATTCAGTTTAGATGACTCTGGAAAACCAGAACTGAACAATAAAAACTTACCTAAGCAATACTAATGAATAATACTAAGAACGTTGGTTTCTTAATTTTCAGATGGAAAATGAGGGTACTAACCTTATTTACCTTCCCAATGAAGCCATAGAAACCATAATTTCAATGTCCATCCATGAAAATTATATAAACTTTGCTCATATTCATATGACATGCAAACATATTTATGATATATCCAATTCTCCCTGAATACTTCGACTCCACCAGGGAGCGGGCCTGGATTTCATCTTTATGATGGAAGCCCAATTTCAATCCTACATGTGGCGGGGAAAATACTATGATGGACTCTTTAGATGCTTCACCATAGCAGAGGGAATTCAATCCCTCATGGCCTTCCAAGAAGCTGTAACAGCGGGAGACCTCCGCGCATCATTTATGTGTCAAGTTCTGTCCTATGGCCATTATGGTCAAGTAATGGATTTTGAAGTTCTTGAATATGAAGCCACTCGATGGGTGTACATACATCAAGTGTATAATGATGTCTCTCAGCTATAAACCCCTTTTATCCATCTATGGAGATACCATAAGTTCCCCTATGATATCGAACCTGATTTCTCAAGTTGCATATGGTTTTGGGAGATCGAGAATTTTGAACTTGAACTGGGGATTCGTGTATTAGGAACGTGGGGAAACCATTAGCTCTGCTTTATTTTATGTACCAGTCATTGTATAAGAATATAACCAGTTGTATTTTCTTTTTTTACCCTTTTATTAGATATACCTATTGAATGAGTATTACTAAGTGAAGTTTCATAATAAATTTTCAGATGGAAGGACAAACCCATATACTATCTCTCCCTGTAGAGGTACTAGAGATTATTGCAATCAAAACTGGTGAAGAGGACCCACCTTTCGAAAATTTGCGAAAAACGTGCAAAAAATTATATGAAGTAACAAAAAGTATAAACATTCTCCACACATGTCAAGGGAATTCTTCCATTTACTTCCACATAGCCACAACACAACTGGCCGAGTATAGGCGAAGAGGAAAATACCACGAAGGGCTTTTCCTATGCTTCACCTTTGGCCAGAACTACACGGCCAGGTTATGTTTTCAAGAGTCAGCTTTGGAAGGAAATATTTATGCGACTTACATGTACCAAATTCTCAGTTTTAGCCTTTATGACAATGTCTATGACATAGATGCTCTCAATCGAGACATTGTTCAGAGAGTTCTTCGTGAGTTGGTTAATTCAGATATTTCTAAACTTTCTACCATTCGAGCTTTCCTCTGGAAGCCCGAGTGTTCGATGCAAGAATTCAACCCCTTCTGTCTGAGGTGTGTCTAGATCAGAGAAATTGAGGAGTTGAGCATCCATTTGGGTATACCGCTGAACGCACCTGAGGACCCTCTAAGATGGGGATGGTGGTAAGACATCGGAGAATTTCTTTTGTGGTTATACGAAAGGAATTGCGAGGATGAAATTCTTCATAGGGGGGAATAATGTGACACCCCAAGAACTTGTGTTTCATGTAATGGTAATTTCTATGTTTTTATTTTGTCTATTACCCAAACAAAACTTATCTCTTATGGAAAAATAATAATATGATGCAATGGAATAAGCACACAAAATGGATGCAATGAGTTTTATTAAAATAAGAACATCGTCGTGTTTACAATAGACTGAGAGCAAATGGGAAATCATGCTAACCAAAAATCCTTATTAAGAACCCTATCATAATTACAGGGAGACAACATAAAACAATAAAAACCCCAAGGAAATAATATGGATCCTTAGAATTTATCATAATGAACATAAGAATGGATGAAGCCACCGCGACCACACTAAGTACCAAAGGTATGATGTGAACCATCTTCTTCAATCAACTTGAGTGTTAGGACACCCTAAGTCTTAGATTTATAAGACACTAATGTGACCATTGACTTGGGAAACCATGGAACTCTAATGGCTATAAATATAGCCATTGGCCATGTCGGTTAATTAATTGAAAACATATGTGTATATATTAGTCCTCCAAATAATTAGGTTATGGAATTGAAAAATTATAAAACTACTCCTAACCATGAGCTTTAAGAGAACATAATGAAATGTTTGGAATTATACATTGGTGTTTTTTTAAAATGTAATAATGAATTCAAAACATGTTGCAATTAATTCAAGTGTGTTGTAAATATTTTTCATTTAATGTCTTAAACTATGTTTGAATTATTGTTAATTGAATTATATTTTTAATTAACTAAGTTTTAGACCACTACAACACTAGTATAATAATTATAATTCGTTTTATAACTTTTAATGTTAAAGGATTAGTATTTATAGACAACCTTAGAGAATACATTTAGGAAAAGGTTTAATTTGAAAACATTAACCTTATAATAAAATCCATGTATAAAAGGAGAATTTCAATATAGTGTTATTTTCCCTTAAAACTTCATATTTTTTAAGATAGGTTATAAAAAAAAATTGGGCCCGCTAGGGACAACCCTTTTATGGATGGGCCAAGGGAGGCAGCACACTCTAGGTGGATGAGCCTAGCCCTCAGCCCATGCTTGGGCCAGCCCGAGCTCAGGCATAGGTCTCCCAAGGGGTGAACAGGAGTGTGGGAGTGCACATTTGCTCGCAGAGCGGGCGCAAGGCTGCGATGAGTAGTGGGTAGGCTGAGGCCTGCGGGGGAGTGGGAGCCTGTGTGTAAGGCCCCCTATGTGTGTGTAGTGTGTTTTTTGATTATGGAATGGGAGGCTCAGGCTTATAAGGAAGCTCAAAACGCCCCACTGATTCGATATGGGAAGCGATTTTTCGGGCGAAATGCAATCGTGGCCATTGGATCACTTATAGCGCGATCTGGGCCATCAAAATCGACCCCGCGTTCGAACTTCGGCAACCACGACGCATCATCAGATATTTGAGATCCATCTGATCTGGGGTGATCTAATTGTGGCCATTCTTTTGTTTTAAAAAATGCTGCTTCAATCTCAGGTCGTCCGATCAGATCCAGACTTAATCTAAGCTGTTCAATATCTTTAAATACCACGGATTCATCCCAGCCCTTAATTTCAATCCATATTTGATCTGGACCGTCCATTTTTCTCCCTATATTTTCCAGCAACGCAATCTTCTTCCTCCTGCGGCGTGCGCTGCACTAGTTCCCTACACTTTGTTTTGTACCATTTTTCTTCATCTTTACAGCCACCCGACCCTTCTCTCTCACAGTCTCCACAGAGACCTCTTTCTCTGGCCTCTTTTTATAATCCAAGTTGGCTTTGGATCCCATGCCACTTGTATTAAAAAAAATATATATAATGTTTGGGTTTGGTTATATAAAAACACCTGAAGCACCCGAGGAACCCTCTCGGATCCTTGCACCCAAGACTTCAGCGGACCTCAACGTGTGCCCCGAGTTCTCCATCCTTCTTGAGCTCCTACTTCTCCTCAAGATAGGTAAGGTATTATACTTTTCTTGCTTTTGGTATTAAGCTGTATAAAAAAATGTATATACATATAAACTTGTGAAGGAAAGATTTTATATCTAATCATCCATGTTCTTATAAATATGGATATACATAGTATAAATAAGGTTTGTAGGGGATTTTATCATTTTTCGTGAACATATATATATATATATATATATAGTTATATATATATGTGCTTGTGTGTGTAAAACCATATCTTCTTAATCCAATTTATATATATGATATGACTTCTTGATTTAAACGATATTTCTCCAAATGTCTTATTATTGTAAAGGTATTATTGTATCTCTTAAAATCATCCTTATTTTACTAAGTTTTTTGAGTATATATATATATATATATATACATATATGTATATGAAAATATATAAGTATAAAATACACGACTCTTTGATTTTCATGAAATTCAGAAGCCTAGATTAAGGATTTTGTTAAGATTTGAATTGTGAGATGACAAAGGATTAAAATGTATGGATTCACTTTGTGTAGGAAAAGGTTTACACATAATCATGTATGAGCACACATAAAATATTTTCATATTTTAAAACAATCCAATATTTTCACCCTAATAATTAAATCCATGTTTTAATTAAATTACAAGTGTCAAGCTAACTTCGAATGAGAACCTTGCATAAACATGTGGCGTATAATTGGGTATGTGGGTACGTGTGTACGTATGTCAACTTTGATTCCTATTTTTATTTATAAAGTTCCATGGTTTGAAAAGAAATAACTAAACATACATTTCAAATATTTTTTGGCTTGACCAATCACTACTTTTATGCATGACCCGTTGGATGAATTTCTACACAACATGAAACCCTAATCATGGTTTTCCAAATGCTTTCTTTTAATGTGCTTAGTTCATGAATATAGATATTGGGAGCTTGTGGATTCATGTTCATAGGAACTCATTACTCTTCACCCTTTATAGAAAATGATAATGTTAAAAGGTTGAGTCGTATACATTTGTGTTTTGACATTTAATGTAGTAAACAAAGGCTTAATTAAAACAAATGTTTGAAGTTTAGTAAACTGCATGAAATGATAAGTTTTCCTCTTTATTTATTATGTTAAGTTTATCTTTTTATTTAATCATGAATGTTATTGATTAATATGGTTATGGAATTTGTCATTTTAAGCGATCAAAATGGCATTTCTTGTGTGTTAGTTGACATCACAGGTACTCTTAATTTATGTACTAATTAATGACTTGACCACATAACTCATTGTTTTGTGTCATACTCACTACATATTCTTAAAAATTAATGATTGTAATAATAAACTTATATGTCCTATTTTGATTTTATGGATTTAATTGTTCAAGGTGATGTGGGACACCTTGAATAGAATGTAAGGTGAAATAAGAAACCAAGTAATTTATATACTTGGTTTGATATGTGATATGTAATTTAATAAATCAAAGTGGGATGTGCACTTTGATTTAGAGGTATGAGGAATTAATTTTACTTATTATGTGATAGGTGGGGCCCTCTATAACCCCTTTATGCATCGGTAGGTCTCACGAGACAGCTAGCAGTGGAATTGGCCGAAGGCTTTCCCAATTTTGAGTTATGGATTTTGGCCAAGGCCTTAATCGCTAGACGTCTTGGCCGAGGCCTTGACACAGTTCGACATATGAATTTTCCTCCTTAAGACTATGTAAATTAATTAACCATAGGATTGTTCAACTAGTATAATATTCCCAGTTAAAGAACTTATGATTATTAGAATCAGAATAAATATAAGTTTGGCATATTATTATGCAATATTCAGAGATTTTATGGCCATTGTATGCTTCACAATGGTAAAGGATGGAATTAAATTTATTATTTTAAGCGCAACTCTGATCATGAATTTCACTTAGTTATTTATTTTGTACTTATATTGTAGCATGAAATTTCCTTTACTTATGAGCTTGTCTGTAATTGAATCATGTATCCTTGTATTTCCAATAACATGTTTTGTTTGAGCACTCTTATGATGTATGCATGTGTTACACCTTTTATTTTAATTTTTTTTATAAAATGGTTTTAAAGAATGTATTAAAAAGTTATATAGGAATTCGTATGCTCACCCTACGTTTTCATTTAAAATTTTTCAGGTAACAACTTTGAGCAGATGAAACATTTCGACAGTAGCTGGTTTCCCAGAGCCTGAACTGAATTTGATCCTCTATATGGCACCGAATCTGGGTACTCAAGAGCTGGGGCATGACATCTACCATTTGTAAACACTCTCTAAACTCCTTATTTCATGGATGTCAGTCCTTACATGTTTTGTAATTAATACTCCATGTGTATTTTAATATGTGTTTTTCCACTATGAAAATGTGTGGCCTACATGGCGTGTAATCCAGTTACACGACCTATAATCCCATGTGTCCTATGCTGACTTGGCTTAGTCAACACACCAAGCATTTAACACACTATGCGTTCTTCATTACATGATGTAGATAATTAATTCACACTATATCCTAGTGTAATTAACTGGAATACATGATGTAAGATCCCATATTTTTATATGTATGCCTCTCTCTGAAATTTTCATTAAACCTATTTTGATTGGGGTTTTCCTCATCTTTGAACCTTGGTGGTTGTGTTTTTTATGGATGTTTGTGTGTTTGAATAAATTTAGTCTTGGGTTTCAAGGTAACTTGAGAAAACTAGAGAGAATCCATATAGAGATCCTTTGTGGTGGAAAATGATTTAAATTTTAGGGATGTATGTTTTTTTGAATTAATGGAGACTGGGTATAAATGGGTCAAGTGTTACCATGGGTTCTTGGTAAGTTGAGAAACCTTAAAGGGGTTCAGGTTGTTTTTATATGGAAAATATTTGAAAAACCATCTATATTACATTTAAAAATTGTGTAAATGGGATTTCATGTCATGCAATGTTCAAGAAAATTTAATATCCAGCCAAGGCGAAGGGTTTTTTGGCCCATCCTTCTAAAAATAATTACATGTTGTGTAACTATATTACATGAAATTTAATTCCCCAACTTGTAGTTTTAAAGTGTTCCATGTGGTTGATTTTTATTTCCATCTCACTTGTAGCTTCCTCCCATCATACCTAGGGAACCTTCCAGGTGATTTTGGAGCAGTTTTCTTAATTTTGGACATCCTTATCATGCATTCGATCCCTGGTAAGTTGTTTTGGTTTTATTTTACCTTCTCTCCCTTGGTTTTACATCTGTTTTGGTGTAATCTCTTGATAGTGTGTGTTTTTGGTTTTGATATTGATCATTTTTTATCTAGGATCCTTCTTTGATCATCCACACCTTCTTCATTGAGGGATTTTTCCATTAGAAGCATTATTCGATCATCTGTTAAAGGTAGGGGATCTAAAACTTAACCCTATGGTTTTATAATTATAATGTATGTGCAATATGGAAATTTTTCCAATATATTGTGTACCAAATAAATTAAAATTATAAATTAGATTTATTCCTCGGAGTCCCTTTGGATAAAATTGGTTATTGAACTGGCTTGTGGCTACCATTTGGGTGGGAAAACCTTTGATTATAAATGAATTAATTAATGTATTAAAGTGTGTTTATCATGACATGGGATTTGGGTGTTTTTTTGATATAGAATCACCTTGTATTGGCCTAATTATTGAGATAACCAGCATGTTATTGGTTATGACCAATTGATAAATTAAAAGTGTAATTGAAAGATGAATGGTAATTTTCATAATTAACCATTGATGATATGATATTGTGAAATCATCATTGTTATTACATGTTTTGTGATAAATGTTTTAATGATTATATGGTTCATTGGACTAGTTTATTGATGTAATGATTATATAGGGATGTGGCTAATTTACATTTTGAAATGCTTAGCTATTCACCGAGACACACTGAAATGCTTATGTAGTGGGATATTACCAACGACACATGTTGAAATTCTCATATTCTAGGATTGGCCCTAATAAATGATGAAATTATTATATAACAGGCTTGGCCCTAATAAATAATTAAATGATTATATATCGGGCTTAGTTCTGATTAAATGCTAAAATGATTATATAACGGGTTTTGACCCAAACTTGTTTGATTTATACCTTGGTTATACGGTTATGTTTTACCATGGTTATATGGTTATAGTTGGAATGTTTTTGAGACATGATTAGAGAAATTACTATATGGTGTCGAGGCAGTTTATGCTTTACCATGGTTATATGGTTATGTTTGGCATGGTTTTGAGACATGATATGAGATGTTCTAGCATGGCACCGAAGTAGGTTGATGTGGTATTAATTTAATTTCTTAATTAATTAATACAATTTCTTATTTAATTATTTCATGAAATTTTTATCAGACTGGTTATGTTTAGACATGGTGGTGTTGACATAATGAGTTATACTCACACCCTATTAGGGCCACCGTTTGGTAGCCAAGCAGATTACATGGATGCAAGACTAGAAAAGGGAAAAATACCTTGTTGTTGATTGTTTTCTTACTAGATGGGCTAGAGTTTTGATATGGGACCAACATGAGATTCAGGATCGAGATATTTTGAGTCTTCTTGTATTTTATTTTCTATTACTTATAGCATGAAATTTAGTTACATTTCATCATGTCATTACATTATTCCTTTATTATTTATTGTATTATTCAGTTGGATTTATTATTATTTTTCTACTATATCGAATTGTTTCCATTACTTCCATACTATGATATTTATTCATTTATCTATATTTCTTATTTCTAATTCGTTGTAACTCAGTAACTAGGGGTTATATTCTCCCCACTATACTCATCACACCCCCACTGCTAGTCGACAACCTCTGGTGTATGGGGAGGCACACTTGAGGTCTCATAACTGACCCATTTCGTCCATATGAAAGAGTTCCAGATCGGGGGATGTTACAAACTAGTATTAGAGCATACTAGGTTTCTTTTCTATTTATTTATCATTTGGGAAAGGTAGAAATGATACTAGGATGTGTTAGGACTTGGTAATGATCTTGTGTATGTGAGTAGCTAACCCATGTATATTGGAAAATCTGAGTGCCCAGGGATGGATTGTTGTTTATGTTGTTTGGTTGTTACAATTGATGTTATTTCACCTTAGGTGATTCAAATACTGTGTGGTGTTATCGTGTTATGATATTATTGATTCTTGATATTATACTCATGGATTAGTATGGTGTGAGAGAGAGTATGTATGCATCATACTAGGCACATAGGGATATATATTGACATGATTTTTTCATTATAGAGACATATTTATTTCATGTGATATGTAATTTCCAGTTGAAATATGATACCAAAAACTTATTATATCTATTAAATGAAATGAAAAAAATGAATTGTTATATCATGCTAAAACACTTGTAATCCATGTTTAGAGATACCAAGATTCATTGGTTCTCTGTTGTTGTCACTTGTTGAGGTTTACCTTGTTAATAGCCAGTGTTCTAAGGAGCATGTTTTTCTTGTAGAGTAAATACCGCTTAATCATCTTTGAGTTGAGAATCAGGAGAGTGGAAATCAAAATGCTCCTAACATAGCTGAATCAGAGATTCCAGTAGTTCCTAAGGATCATATAGATGTTCAAATTCATGGAATCCTCTTGAGGGTCATGAGATCCATGGAAAGAGAGACTTTCCGCACCATGCCTTTGATGTATGAGATAACGAGTAAGTTCACTAGGGAGGGAGTCCCCTAGGCAGTTGAGTTTTGTATTGAGTAATTTTAGATGATCTTTAAGCATCTAAAGACACCCACAGATAGGATGGTGAATCTTACTGCATATATTCTTCGTGGACTATCTAGGTGTTGGTGAGACATTCTAGAGCAGGCAGAGTAGCAGGAGGAGTTATCTTGGAATGAATTTGAGACAAAGTTCCTAATATATTTCTATCCTAATATATTGAGGGATGATAAGGCTCATGAGTTCATGAACTTGACATATGAGGTCATGTTAGTGCTGGACTATGCTGAATGTTTCACCGACCTACAACACTTTGCACCATATTTTTCATTTGATGAGATCTCTAGGGAAATATGTTTTCAGTATAGTCTTTGTTATGAGATCATGTTGTAGGAGAGAGTATTTTAGCTGAGAAGTTTTTCAGATGTGATGAATCAGACACTCATCATGGAAGGGAATCTGAGAGAGTCCTCGAGCAGCAACCATTCTATTTCAGTAGGGAAAATTTTGATCTCTTATTCTAGTGAAAAAGCATTGTTATGATAGTTTTTTCCAAGGCAACAGCAGTCAGAGCATTCAGGGAAGTGGAAAACCATATTAGGATCATGTTCCATTACAGTTCTATTAGTTTGGAAATATGGGACACAAATTACCTCAGTGTTTATACCCCACTTTGGAGTTTCGTTCTTGCAGTAGATTGGGCCACCTAAAGAGGTTTTTTAGTGGAATACAATAATAAAGTAGTGGTAGGGAAATGGTACAGGTAGCAGAGTCTATAAAGGACTTAGCTACTCCTTAGATGATAGGTAGCTGGAGTACCACATGATGTTCTATTTGAGGTAGGGGATGTGGTACCCCCATTCAGGAATGAAAGTACAAGGAAAAGGATCTATCTTAGGGGAGTCAGGTAGGAACCCAGGGTAGAGGGGTTGGTCAGCTGTACGTTATGTAGAAAACTCTGGTTATTGTGGATGCAGGACCATCTACTATCATAGGTATGAATCTTGTATCATCTACCATTTATTTTGTTTTTTTGATAAAGGATAATCACATTCCTTTTTATCATCTCTTTTTTTAAAATGTTTTGGGATTTGATGTGTAAATCTTGGATGGTGTTTTGACCATTGACACATTATTGGGAGTGCGTTCAATGAATATCAAATGTTGCAAGGCGTGTTCTCTAGAGATTGGTGCTTATCGTTTATCTTGGGAACCATTTTTGCTAGAAATGGAAGTCTTCAATTTGATTCTTAGTATGGATTGGTTATTTCTATACTAGGATCATATCGACTATTACTAAAGAAGATTTAACTTTTTATCTCTAGAATGAGGTAGTTATTTTCACTAGGGTGAGTGGGATCTTCAGACTGGTCGTGCAAGACCAATTTAGTGTAGATTATATTTTATTACAACTTAGATAGTTGGTCCTGATCTGGATGATGGTAGAATGTAACAATATTCTTTTACTATAGTGGTAGATTGTTTTCATGATGTATTTGTTGACAAGTTCTACGACTTACCGCTTGAGCGAGATATTGAGTTTATGATTTAGTTGGTGCCGGGAGAAACACTAGTTTTTATACCGCTTTATAGAATAGAATCAGAAGAGATTCAGGAGTTGAAAGTCTAGTTAGAAGATCTAGAATCTAAAGGTTTCATATATACATCTCCTTGGGGTTCTCTAGTTATCTTTTCCAAGAAGGTTGATGGAACTTTGAACTTATGTGTAGACTATTAGAGATTGAAATAGATAACAGTTAAGAATCAGTATCCTCTTCCACACATTGATGATATCTTCGATAAATGAGAGGTGGTAAGATCTTCTACAAGGTTGATTTGAGATCAAGATACTATTATTTTAGGGTGATACCAATGAACATACCTCAAAATTCTTTTAAGAGCAGGTACAACTTGTATGAATTCATAGTGATGTTGTTTTTTTTGACTAATGAAACTACAATATTCATGGCCTTGATGAATAGGATTTTTCATCCTTATCTAAATTAGTTTGTGGTGTTTTTTGTTAATGAAATATTAGTTTACTCCCAGTCACAAGACGATCATGGAAAATATCTTGACATCATCTTGAGAACATTGAGATAGCATCAACTTTACGCCAAGATAACCAAATGCAATTTTTGGAATGATAAAGTGCACTTATTAGGACATGTCATCTCAGAGGCAAGAGTGTCAGTGGAACTAGAGAAATTTGAATCTATGGTATCTTGGGAGAATCCCAATAAATTCTTTAAGATTCAGATTTTTTTTTGGGTTTAGTAGGTTATTATCGGTGCTTTATCTAGGACTTCTCCCATTTGGAAACACTTTCAGGGATAAACAACAAAGGGGTGGAGTTTTTTTGGTCAAATTATTGTGAGATAGATATTTAGGATCTAAAAGGTAGGATAACCTCAACACCTATATTCAATTTACATGTGCCGGTTAAATCATATACCATGTACTGTGACACATTCAGAGTTATACTCGGAGTATTTCTGATGCAGTAGGATCGAATGGTTGCTTATGGATTTAGATAGTTGAGGCCACATGGTAGGAATTATCCTACTCATGATTTGGAGTTATCAGTAGTGGTACATTCTCTGAGATTCTAGAGACATTA
This sequence comes from Viscum album, assembly GCA_963277665.1. NCBI lineage: Eukaryota > Viridiplantae > Streptophyta > Magnoliopsida > Santalales > Viscaceae > Viscum > Viscum album. The sequence goes on from OY728166.1 coordinate 1,210,928,042, forward strand.
TCGCATGGGTGAAAATTTTGTGGTATACCCAAACCATAAGATCCCTGGGTACATCTTTTCTCAGTGGGACCTGAACCTTCAGTAGAGGAGGTAGTCGAGTATCTTTAGTCTTTTGACTTTGTGTTGCCTTATACACTGGACAAGGGATTTTTTTTCTGATTCATTAAGACAAAATATGAAGACAGAGGTATTGTAGGTGTCTTACGATGAGTGGAGTGTAATATCCTTCTTTGCAAACATGCATCTAGATGTTCAGAAGTCTTAGGGACGAGTATCTTTGACTTTGAAATCTATCATACCTGTGCTTTTGGATTAGATCAATACCGATAATATATCTGATCTGAAGGTATTATTTCTAAGATAAAACTTATATGTCCTGGAGAAACCATTAATATGGTCTCTTGGAAGTGAAAATTATCTTATTTTTAATGGCCAAGTATGGGTTCCTACGGGCTTACACAAGGATATGATGAGGGAGTTTCATGCTTCTATATGGGTGGTATATCCTAGTTTGAATAATATGTATCATGATCTCTATAGATAGTACTGGTGGTCAGGAATGAAGAAATGGTAGCAAGATTTGTGGAGAGATGTTTCACTTGTCATCAGGTGAAATCCAAGTATTAGAGGCCAGTTGGGATTTTGCATCCTTTACCCATTATTGAGTGGAAATGGGATGATTCCACTATGGATTTTGTGAAAATATTACCCATGAAAACCTATAAGAGTTATGTTGTATGGGTGGTTGTGGATTGAACGATGAAGGTATCCCACTTCTTACCTATCAGGGAGACCTTCACTATTGATGATCTAGGTAGTATTTATGTGTGTGAGGTAGTTCAGTTGTGTGATGTTTTGAGGAATATCATTTTAAATAAATATCTTTGTTTCATATCATGATTCTGGTAGAATCTTTAAAAGGCTCTGGGATCACAGGTTATTTTGATTAGGCCTATCATCCTTAGACTGATGGTTAATATAAGAGGACTATTCAGGTTTTGTAGGATATGTTATGAGCCTATGTTTTGGATTTTTGTGGTTTGTGGGGGTATCATATGGACCTCATGGACTTTTCATATAATAACAACTTCTGAGAATCTATCCAAATGACACCTTTTGAGGCTTTGTATGGAAATAATTTCCACTCGCCTCTTTATTGGTTGGAGGAATGTGAGTTAGGACTTTTTGGACTTAGTCTCATGCAATAGATATCTAAACAGGTTCATTTTATCAAAAAATGGTTGTTGACCATGTAGAGAAAACATAAATTCTATGTTGACCATTGGAGATGACCTTTGAGTTCAAGGCTGGTCACCATTTTTTCCTTTGCATGTCTCATAGATTAGAAGAACAATATATCAGGAAACATGTAAAGCTAGCACCTAGGTTTTTCAAGTTGTTTGAGATAGTGGAAAGGGTAATAATAGTGGCATATCATTTAACCCTTCCATATTTCTATAGTGCCATGAATGATGTGTTCTGATCAAACCGTGATTCATTGTTTCATTTTCACCCTTACACCACTATGCTAAACTAGTTTTGTATTGAAAATTATAAAAATAATAAAAAATTAAACTTCATGTTTAATTTAATTATTTTATTTTTATTACTGTTAAAAAGGTAAATGTTACTTTTTTTCTTGATTTCATTATAGGAGGAGGTGATTTGGAGGCCCTAGAGATGATCCAGAAAGAAAATGGGCCAAACTACATGGAATCCCAAGGACATTTGTCCACTATTTTTCACATTTTGAGAAATAAGTGGCTTCAAATGGGATGAATTGTTTTGGTTCTATCCAAAAATCCATGGGCTACAACTTATCTCAAGTAACCAAATCCCAATTCATCCATCTAGTGGCCTATCCAAACCAATCTATCTAGGGGAAATCTGCCCGAATTCAAATGTTAGGTTTAGTATTTGGAAAATAAATCCTAATAAAAATATCTAATGACTGCCAAATTTGACATGGAGATAGTAAAGAGGCCTGAAAACAACTATTCTCTTTTTTCCAAGTCAATATAATTTCATTTACCAACCCAAAATCTAGACACAAGTTGTATCTCAAAAACTGGGTACCCAAAACCACTTCCCATTTTGGCTATAATAGGGAACCATGGGAACTCCATTTTAAAGTTCGAACCCAAAGAAAAGATATTCCATTTTGGATTCCTATAGGAGTCTTCTTCTTATCCTAGAAGTTCTGGAGTCCCCTATGCTCATAGGGGGATCAAGAATGAAGAAGGAGTTCCACCCAAGCTTCATCTTCCTCTCGATAGAGAGGTAAACGGTGGTTGATCATTAGGAGGGAGATAAACACTCAAATGGGGGGTTATAGAACATAATTATCTACTAGTTTGGTGTATATTTTGGTTTTTAACTATTCTTCTATATGTATCTTAACTTGTTTTGATGCATTTATTGAAACAATTTTTATTTCATAGCCTATCGGTGTGTAATTTTAAGTGTGAGACTTGTGTTGTTCTGATTGGACAACATAAGACTCATCTTGCTTCCCAAATATTTGATATTTCATTATTCCTTGAAAAACCTTAATTCATGCTAATGGGATAGAACTTGACTATACGATTGTTATATCAAGGTTTATTCCTATTTTTATCATTTTAGGGGTTGTGGGTACCCAAGATCTTGGTTAACCCTCAATCAAAATATTACAACAAAACCTAATAATCAATTAATAACAAGGAACTTTTCAAGTTGTGTAGTAACTTAGAAATGATCACACTATTCTTCAAAATCCACTTATTTGTAAACTTTTAAACTCTTTAAATTAAGTCATTTTACTTTAAAACTATTTTCAAAACCACCCACTATTTTAGTAATTTTTATTACAAATTCACACTAAAATCTCCAATTCTCCTTGAGAGATGACCTAGGGTATACCCTATAGTATAAATAAACCTTAAAAAAATAATCAATTTGACGTATCATGACAAAAAACTCAATTTTTGGTACTCTTTTCAAAGAGTGATTTTGTTTTTAGTGTGCGTTTTTATAAAAGTATTGTATATTTTGTAATTATTTATTTGATTCTTTTATTCCTTCATTTTTTAAGTTTATTTCTAAAATCATCATTATATAAAAATTGTACATGAAATGATCTTAATCGGAAGAACTACTTACATTCTAACATGAGCTGGAGAGGTACGTCATCAACACCAAGAATCACTTAATGATCCATTGAAGGGGGTACACAAAACATCAACACACTCCTTTATCCTTCTTATTCTTCTTCTGAAACCCATGTTAAAACTGAATTAGACTTTTATAACATGAATGAAAATAATAAAACATTAAATGAACTAACCTCACCTGATGTTGATATCTAACCCATCTATATTTAAATACAAGGCGAGGCACCCAACTTTGAACTAAAATATGGTTTAATTCACTTATTACAAAGATTCCATGGACTCGTAGGAGAAGATCCACACAATCATTTAAAAAAAATTCATACTATGTGTTCGACATTTAAACCTTTTAATGTGGATGAATAACATGTAAAGCTTAGGTCATTCCCGTTTTCATTAGAATACACTGTGAAATATTTGTTTTATTATATTAACTCATTGATTAGAGGTTGGGCAGATATGAAATGAATTTTTATTGAAAAATACTTCCCAGCCTCTAGAACTGCAACAATAAGGAATGAAATATGTGGGATAAGAAAATATTAAGGGGAAATACTTCATGAATCCTGAGAAAGATTTAAAAGTATTTTTTCAAGTTTCTCACACAACCAAATAAATGATCAAATTTTAATACAATATTTTTATAAAGGTTTGATTCCTATTGATCAAAACATGATTGATGCTACTACAGGTGGTGCACTAGTTCATAAAACCACAATTTCTACAAGAACCATAATTGTGAACATGGTGCAAAACACTCAACAATTAAGTTCAAGCTCTAGTTTAACCATTCTAGGTGTCTATGAGGTGCAGAGTACTGAATTCGAGAAGTAAGGTGGATAAAAAGTTTGAAGAGGTAATTACCCTTATTTGACAACTTTCCCTTTCCCAAGGGAAATACCAATCTCCTCCTCCCATCCATTGTGGTATCTATTCTTTTGACACCCATTATTTTGACCAATTCCCTCAACTGGGAGAAAATTTTGAGAGTTTTGAGGCTATATTTCCAGGATACCCCTTTAACCATCCCTTTAGGTAAGAAACTTACTATCCATCCAACCCTGGGTGGAAAGAAAACCATTCCTATAAGAAGGGGGGGTGGGGGTATTCAAACCAACCTCAACAACAATGGAACCAACCAAGCTAGAGTAGTCATCCACCACCACCACCCAGAAATCCTTAACCACTCCAAATTCCTTTTCAACACCCCCTCCAAAAGCCAAGCCTAGCCTAGAAGACATGATGAAACAAATGGCTGCCAATAATCTCCAATTCCAACAAACCACCCAAGATGCCATACAATATCTAAAAACCTAATTAGGAAAACTAGTCAACTCGGTAGGGGAAATACAAAGTCATGGGCTAGGTAAACTACCCTCCCAATCTCTAGTCAACCCTAGAGATAAGAGAAATGTTAGTGCCATCACCCTTAGAAGTTGAAATCAACTTAAAATCCAAATGAACCCTCCTTTAGAGTCATACCACCTGAGGAAACCACCATCGCAACCATTGAAATTAGTCCAAATGTTGAAAAACCTTGTCACGAGAGAAGCCCTTCCAAAGGAAAGAGTGTGTATATTAACCCAACCATTCCTCTTCCATTTCCCCAAAGGGCTACCCAACCAATAAAACAAAAAGAAACTAAACTTGATAAATAACCCTTGTAAACTTTAAAAAAAGTGCTGGTTAGCATTCCCTTAATTGATGTTGTGAAGAAAATTCTAAGATATGCCAAGTTTCTGAAGGAGATGTGTACACACTGAAGGAGACTTCGAGGTGATGAGAAGATTATATTGGGTAAGAACGTCTCATTATTGATACAACCATCACTTCCCACCAAATTCAATGATCCAGGAACATTATCAATTCCATGCACCATAGGGGAGTATTCCTTTTCCAATTCTATGCTTGATTTAGGTGCTTCTATAAATGTAATTCCTCTCTCTATTTACTCTTAATTTCAGGTCAAGGAACTCAAGCCCACTAGAATTTTTGTTCAATTATCAAATCATAGTACAACACAAACTTCTAGTGTGTTAGAGGATGTTCTTGTGAGGGTGAAAATTTTAATTTTTCATAATGATTTTTATGTGCTAAAAATAAAAGATGATATGATGAATGGAAATTCCCCAATTACATTGGGGAGGAATTTCTTGAAAAATACCAAAACCATAATTAATGTCCACAATGGTACATTATCTAGGGGTTTTGGTGGTGACATTTTCCACTTCAACATCCTTGATTCCACGAATCACCCTTCAGAAGAAAATTCCCCTCTCTCTGTTACTTCAATTGATGTACTCCCTTCCCTTGAAAAAACTTATTTTCTTTCCTCTGATACCCTTTCTGAGTTTTCATCCTTGATTTAAATTCTAGGTAATGAATCATGCATTGATTTTTGTAGTGTTCTATAAAAATGTCATGCATGTTTGTTAATTGATGATTTTTTGAACACTAAGGATCACATGACCATCGATGATACTGCTAAGCTTGTAAAATCTCATTACTCATTTGAGAATGATACCATTGAGCAGTTAGATGATATTAGTGACCTATCACTTTCACACACACTTCCATTAATCCAAAATCCCCCTAAATTGGAACTAAAACAATTGCCTCAAGATTTAAAATATTCTTATCTTGACAATGGAAAAAAGTTTCCTATCATCATTTATAGTTCACTCCCTCCTGAGAATGAATTAAAAATGATTTAACTTTTAATGGATTATAAAAAATATTTGGTATGGAAAATTTCTAAAATTCGTGGTATTATCCCATCAATTTGAAAAAATCATATATTGTTAAATGATGAGGCTAAAATAGTGAGGCAGGAACAACATCGACTAAAACTAAACCTTATAGATGTTATTGAAAAGGAGGTAACAAAATTATTGGATACTAGAATCATTTACTCCATATCTGATAGCCAATGGGTCAGTCCAGTACAAGTGGTTCCTAAAAAAACTATTCTTATAATAATAAAAAATGAAAACAATGAATTGGTTCCAAATTGTGTGAAAAATAGTTGGCGTGTCTGTATAGACTATCACCGAGTAAAAAAACACACTAGAAAAGACCATTTACCATTTCCATTCATTAACCAGATGCTATAGATGCTAGCTGTGAAGTCTCATTACTATTTTCTTGGTGGGTATTCTGGGTACTTTCAGATCTATATTTCCCCTAAGGACCAGGAAAAGAAAACCTTTACTTTCCCCTTTAGCACATTTTCATATAGGAGGATTCCATTTGGCCTGTTCAATGCTCGAAGTACTTTCTAGTGATGCATGGTTAATATTTTTTTAGATTACCTAGAAAATTGCCTAGAAGTTTTCATGGATGATTTCAATATTTATGGCTCCTCCTTTGTTGAATGTTTGACTAGTTTAGGTTCTATACTATGTCGTTGTATTGAAAAGAATATCGTATTAAATTATGATAAATTCCATTTCATGGTGTGACAAGGTATAATTTTGGGACATGTCATTTCAGGGGATGGTATCCAAGTTGATAAATTAAAATTGGATGTCATTTATTCCCCACTATTCCACAAAAATGTGTGGTATGTATGGTATTTCCTATTTCATGTTAGATTTTACCACTGTTTCATTCATGAATTTAGTAATACTGAACTCCCCCTCTCCCAATTGATCCAAAAATAAAAGGAATTTGTTTTTGATAAAGAATGTGGGGAAGCTTTTAATAAATTGAAATGGAGTCTCTCATCACCCCTGGTAATCCAACCACCTCGGTGGGATTTACCATTTGAGATCATGTGTGATGCATCTAACTATACAGCTGGGGAAGTCTTATAAAAAAGTATTGATCGAGCTCCATATGTCATTGCCTATGCCTTATGTACACAAGACCCTACCCAAGAAAACTAAACCACAACTAAAAAATAATTTCTTTCCATTTTGTTTGCCTGTGATAAATTCAGGTCATACCTTTTAGGGTCCAAATTAATTGTGTTCTCAGACCATTCATCCCTCCGATATCTCTTTAAGAAACCAAAAGCCAAAACACATCTCATTCCCTAGATGATCCTCCTTCAAGAATTCAATCTAGAAATTAGGGATAAAAAAGGAGTAGAGAATGTGGTGGCTGACCATATTAGTAAGATCCTCCCATCCTCTTACATTGAATCATCCCCCTGTATTCCCACAAATGAAATGTTTCTTAATGAGAAACTGTACTGAGTTCATGATGTTATTCCTTGGTATGCTGAAATTGTAAATTATTTGGTAACATCTTGCATTCTTACTGATTTAAACAAAAACCAAGATGACCGTCTAAAACATGAGTTATATTGGTATATTTGGGATGACCCCTACCTTTGATGCTCATGTAGTGATCAAGTCCTTAGGCATTATGTTCTTGATAGTAAGTTTTAGTCTGTCCTTAGGTCCCACCACACTATTTCTTGTGAAGTCCACTTTGGTCCCCAACACACTACTCACAAGGTCCTTGATTATGGTCTCTTTTGGCCAAAACTTTTTTGGGATACCCATGATTTATGTAAATCTTGTCTCTAATGTTAGATAATGGGGAATTTCTTTAAAAGAAATGAAATTACACAAAAACCTTTCTCTTTATTGATATTTTTAATGTTTGGGGGCATTGAATTTATAGGACCATTCCTCAATTCATTTGGGAACTTTCACATTCTTCTAGTAGTTGATTATGTGTCAAAATGGGTAGAGGCATGATCCAAAAGGACATATGATTCCAAGAAGTTTTGGAATTTTTGAGAACCCAAATCTTCTATAGGTTTGGATTACTAAGGTTTATCATCAGTGAATAGGATTCTCATTTCTGAAACCAAACAATGAAATCTCTATTGCTTTGGTATGGGGTCATGCATCAAGTGTATACTTTATAACACCCACAAACCAATGGTCAAGCTGATATTTCTAATAGAGTGGTAAAAATATTCTTGAAAAAACAGTTCAACCTAATAGAAAATATTGGAGTCTTAGACTCGATGATTCATTATAGGTCTACCGTAATGCTTTCAAAACTCCAATTTTCATGTCACCATATCATCTAGTTTTGGAAAGAGTTTCCACCTCCCTATTGAGATTGAGAATCAGGCCTACTAGGCCATTAAACAATGTAATTTTAATATTTCTAGTGCAGGTGCTCAAAGGAATTTATAGATTTAGTAGTTGAAGGAAATGCGTTGAGATTCATATGTGAAATCCAGGATTTATAAGGAGTGAACCAAGGATATCCACAACTGCCTCATCCTTCATTTTCAATTCCACATTGGGAATAAGGTCCTCTTTTATAATTCAAGGCTAAAGTTTCATCTAGGTAAGCTTAATTCCCACTGTTTTGGCCCATACAATGTTACTAATGTTTATCCATTTGGTGTTTTCAGGTTAAAAATGAAGAAACCAAACAAAACTTTACTATCAATGGGCAGTGGCTTAATCACTTTCACGAAGCCCTTCTGGAGTCCCCGATAGAGGAAATCCAAGTTCAAGAAGCATTCTACTAGTAACACTAACTAGGTTTTATCCTTCCTTCCCACATTATCTTTTTACAACAAGGATATTTATTTCTCTAGGTGTGGGGGGATGGGTACATTCCTAGGTTAGAAATTTTCATAATCTTTCTTCATTTTCTCTTTTTAGCTTGCTGAATAGTATTGTCACTTTCCCCCTTATTTTCTCCCTCACTTTTGTGCTGTAATTTTTTTTTCATGTCCAAATTATCAAGGAAAATGATGACCACTTAATCATGGAAGTTATTGAACATGATTTAGGAATTTCCCTATTTCAAGTTATTTTAACATTAAAAAAACCACTGATGAAATGTGAATTTTAACATGAATTTAACATTATGGTGTGAATTTATCTTGAAAATTGGTTGTTTTTAGATGATATAAATGGTTGTATAATTTTTAAACCTTCGAGAAAAATGGGTTCCTTTGCGCGAGTAGTTTATGGGAAATTGTTTCAATAAATATATCCACACATTTTTTCACCCAACCATGAAGTGTAAATATTTATTACTTAATATAAGGTAAATATAAGTTAGGTTAACATTTATCAGCTTAAGAATTTTTTTTTCATACATTCATTCCTTATACAATATTTTTTATTACTGTATCGGATTAACCTATGTGTGTGTACCTATTATCCGACTATTGTACACCTTAAGAAAAATATGGGTTGTGTCTTGGGTAAGTCAAAACCCAATATTCCTAAAATTTTGATCCTGTTATAACTATTACACTTAGTGTCATGAGGAGATAAAACAAGGGTTGAGTGATGAGTGTGAGATTTTTTCCAAGTTCAAATTTTGAATAATAATAATAAATGAGGGGATTCATGAAATATAGAACATATGGGGATATCTAGGTTGGGTGATTAAGGTTTGAATTCTGGAAATGCTTAAGTGAGTGGGTCCTGAAATTTGATTGCAAAGGTTGTAGGGCAGGTTCAGTGGACATAATCATTTTAGTTTATTTTTTTAAAATAACTTATATTTACTAGATAGAAAGTGGAAATAATTGCATGGAATAGTTTTCACACACAATGTGGAGAATTAGTGACATAGTTAACTTGTGAATTATTTTTTCAGACTGGTATAAAATACCTCTTAGAATTTCATTATGATATAATTAATGAGATCTTTTTCCATGATAACTGAGAATAACTCCTGGTGTGATTTTTGATTTAATCACATTTCTATCATTGATTAAATTTAATTGAATGTTGAATATTCATGAATTTGGGAATATCTACATGTATCATTTTTTTTGAAAATGTGAATTTTCCTAGGAGTACAAATGTTTAGGTGTGGGGGTGTGATCGCACCACAATTCACAGTTTCATTTTCACCCTTACACCACTGTGCTAAACTAGTTTTGTATTGAAAATTATAAAAATAATAAAAACTAAACTTAATATTTGATTTAATTATTTTGTGTTTATCACTTTTAAAAAGGTAAATGTTACTTGTTTTGTTGATTTCATTATATGAGGAGGTGATTTTGAGGCCCCAAAGATGATCCATAAGGAAAATGGGCCCAAATGCATGGAAGCCCAATGACATCTATCCACTATTTTGCACATTTAGAGAAATACATGGATACAAATGGGTTGAAATTTTGCTATTAGATCCAAAACTCCACGGGATAAAACTTATCTCATGAAATCAAAGCCCAATTCTTCCATATGGTGGCCCATTTGAACCGATCTATTAAGGGGACAGAATCTGCCTGAATTCAAAAGTTAGGTTCAGTATTTTAAGAATATCTCCCAATACAGATGTCTAATGACCTCAAAATTTGACATGGGGATATTTAGGAGGCTTTCCAAAAAATATAATCTTTTTTACAAGTTTATATAATTCCATTTACCAACCCAAAACTGAGACACAAGTGGTATCTCGAAAACTGGGTGCCCAAAACCACTTCCCATTTTGGTTATAAAAGGGAACCATGGGAACCTCATTTGTAAGTTAGAACCAGAAGAAATATCTACCATTTTGGATTCCTAGAGGAGTATCCTTCTCATCCTAGAAGTTTTGCAGGCCCCTATCCTCATAGGGGGATCAATAATGAAGAAGGAGTTCCACTCTAGCTTCCTCCTCCTCTCGATGACAGGGTAAATAATGGGTGATAATTGTGAGGGATATACACACTTGAATAGGGAGTTTTGGCACATAATTATCTAATGGTTTTGTGTATATTTTGGTTTGGAATTTTTATTTTATATGTATGTTATCTTTTTTTATGCATTTAATTTAAATTTTTTTTATTTCATAACCAATCGGTGTGCAATTTTAAGTGTGTGACTTTTGATGTTCAAATTGGACAAAATAAGACTCCTCTTATTTCCCAAAGATTTGAGATTTCAGTATTAGTCGACAAACCTTAATTCATTCTAATGGGATGAAACTTGACTATATGATTTTTATGTAAATTTTTATCCCTATTTGCATCGTTTTAGGGGTTGTGGGTACACAAGATCTTAGTTAACCCTCAATAAAAGGGTTACACCAAAAAATAATAATAAATTAAGTACAAGGAACTTTTAAAGTGATGTAGTAACTTAGAAATGATCACATAATCATAATTTATTCTTCAAAATACACTTATTTTTAAACTTTTAAACTCTTTAAATTAAGTAATTTTATTTTAAAATTGTTTTCAAAACCACCCCCTATTTTAGTAATTTTTATTAAAAATTCACACTAAAAACCACCAATGCTCCTTGAGATATTACCTAGGGTCATATCTATACTATAAATAAACCTTAAAAACATAATAAATTTTACATGTCATGACAACGCATTCATGTTCCACATGTCACAGTTTTAGATATATTATCTAGATCATTCTCATGTGATAGATGTAGCAGATGTTGAGCTTAGTGATGATGCATCTTTTGAGAATCATCCGTTACAGATTTTGGACCGTAGTGATAAGTATCTCTAGGGTAGGTATATTCCTTTAGATTAGGTGTAGTGTAAATATGAGAAAGTTTAGAAGGATACCTGGGAGAGGGAGTCTGGTATGTGAGAATAGTGGTCATACTTGTTTACCGAGACCCCATAGTGATGCTTGGAGCATCTTGGGGACAAGATTTTTTTTATGATGGGGAGGTTGTATGATCCCATATTTTTTTAGGTACTCATCTTTATGATTTTTTTGTTAAATTTATTTTTTTGGGGTTTTCCCTCCTCTTTAAACCTTGGTGGTTATGTTTTCATCATGGATGTTAGTGTGTTTGAATAAATGCAATATTGGGTTGTGAGGAAACTTGATAAAACTAGAGAGGATCTATGCAAAGATCCTTTGTTGGGTAAAATGAATTAAATTTTAAGGATTTTTTTAATTGATGGAGTTTAGGTATAAATTGTTCAAGTGTTACCATAGGTTTTTTGTAAGTTGAGAATCCTTAAAGGGGGTTCGAGTTGTTTTTATAAGGAAAATGTCTGAAAAAACATTTATAGGACATTTACACACCGTGTAAATAGGATTATATGTCATGTAATGTTTATGAAAATTTACTATCCAGTTTATGAAATAGGTTTTTTGGTGTATACCTCTAAAAATAATTACATAATATGTGACTATATTACATGTTGTGTAATTCCCCAACCTGTAGTTTTAAAGTGTTTCATGCGGTTGGTTTTTGTTTCCAACTCACCTTCAGCTTCCTCCTCTCAACCACAAGGCACCTTACAAGAAATTTTGGAGTGCCTCTCTTCATTATGGATGTATGGATCATGCACTCAATCCATAGTAAGTTGGTTTTGTTAGGTTTTCTATTCTATCCCTTGGTTCTCCATCCATTACAGTGTAATATCTTGACCATGTTCATTGTTGGTTTTGATCTTGATCGGTTTTGATCTAGGATTCTTTTTTCAATCATCCACACCTTCTTCCTCATGAGCGTTTTCTGTTGGAAGAATTGTTTGATCATCAGTTAAAGGCATGGGTTCTAAACCTTAAACCTATGGTTTGATAATTGTAAAGTATGTGCAATATGGAAATTGCACCAACATATCATGCATTGAATAAATTAAAATGATGAATTGGATTTATTACTTGGATTCCTGTTGGATCCAATTGGTTATTGACCTGGATTGTGGATACCGTTCGGGTGGGAGAACCTTTAATTATAAATGAATTGATTAATGGATTAAAGTTTGCTTAGCATGACATGGGATTTGGGTGTTTTCTTGATATATAATCACCTTGGATTGGACTAATTATTGAGATAACTATCATGTTATTGGTTATGACCAATTGATAATTGAAATGTGTAATTGAAAGATAAATGGTAATTTGCATAATTAACCATTGATGATGTGATATTGTGATATAATCATTTTTATGACATGTTTTGTGATAAATGTTGTAATTATTATATGGGGCGTTGACCTAGTTGATTTCTATAATGCTTATATAGGGTGTTGGCCCAGTTTACATGCTGAAATGATTATACACCGAGCTATGCCCTGAGACATGATGAAATGATTATATAGAAAACCATGCCCAGGGACACATGCTAAAATGATTATATACCGAGCTTATCCCTGATAAATGTATAAATTCTTATATACCAGGCTCGACCCTGATTAAATGCTGAATTGATTATATAGTATGTTTTGATCTAGACTTGTGTGATTTATACCTTTGTTATAAGGTTATGTTTTACCATGGTTATATGGTTATGTTTGGAATGGTTATGAGACATTCTCAGTTACATTTCGGCATGGTGCCGAGGTAGGTTATGTTTTACCATGGTTATATAGTTAAGGTTGACATGGTTGTGAGACATTATATGAGATATTCCGACATGGTGCCGAAGTAGGTTGATGTGGTATTAATTTAATTGTATAATTAATTAATACACTTGCTTATTTCATTATTGCATGAAATTTTTATCAGACTGATTATGTTTAGAAATGGTGGTGTCTACATACTGAGTTATACTCACACCCTATTCGGTCCACCATTTGTAACTCGAGTAAATTACATGGATGCAGGATTGGACAAGGGAAAAAGGCCTTACTGTCAATCATTTTCTTGCTAGGTGAGTTGGAGTTTGGAGACGAGACTGACATGGGATTTAGGACCAGGGTATTTTTAGTATTCTGATATTTTAGTTTTTTATTATTTATATCATGACATTTAGTTACATTCCAGTATGTAATTACATTATTCCTTTATTATTTATTGGATTATTCACTTGTCTTTATTGTTGGTTTTCCACTGTATAGTATTGTTTCCATTACTTATGCACTCTGATATTTATTCATTTATCTATATTTCATATTTCCACTATGTTGTAACTATGTAACTAGGGGTATAGCCTCCCCATTATACTCATCTCACCCCCGCTGCTAGTCAGTAGCCTCTAGCATATGGGGAGGTGTGCTTGTGGTCACATAATTAACCTGTTTGGGCCACATGAGAGAGTGTCAGATCGGGGGATGTTACACAAAACATATAGTCCAAATACATGCTATGTAATCCCATTTTGTCTAGTTAGACTTCTCAAAAACTCCATATGGTCTCTTCAGATATTCTTTATTAATATTTAACTAGATCTATATTATATGAGCAAGAAAAAAGGGAGAAAGAATTGATCTTGATGATCATATTCAAGAAAGAATTCTATGAAATGAAAACTAAATTTAAATGAATATAACAATAAAAAATAATTAAATAATTATAAATTTAATGTCACTGCTATGATACTAATTGATGGTTCTAGACACAGTGAAAGTGCTTATTGGGCCTATGACCAATTGAGATTTTTTTTAGATTCAATGGATCATCCATAATGTATATGATGTGAACACCATGACCAATGAATTTTTTACGAATAATATTGAAAATTTATTTCATGGTAACCAAAATAGAAAATATTTTTTACATTAATTTATTATTAATTTCAAACATAAGAAGAAATATTACCTCAATTTTGAAATATTTCTTCATTGATGATGTTGATTGTCTAAACCCAGTTAACGTATCATTATTGTGTCACAAGGACTAAAACTAGATCCACTATATCTAGGATCCACACATTATCCTTTGATATCCAAATAATGTTAATGAAACACCAGGTGTTAGTGTGGCCAATTAATCATCTTGTGTTGTTCACCTTGATTATTTCATGTTTCTTCAAGCTTGAAGGAATCTATATTATTCTTCACAATATTGAAAATAAAGATGATGAGAGAGACCTTTGAGAGGTAATTGTTTTACACAATGATTAAACTCTTCTAAAATAACATAGAAGACTACTTATAGACCTAAGGTTGGTGATTAATATTTAATTAATTTCACAAAGTCTCTTAATAATATATTAAACCCATATAGAACCCCATGCCATTTAATATATTAATATCATTATTCTATTCATGGCATGTGCTAACCCCTGTAATGATAAATATTATTTTATAGTTTGGTAAATATATATTTGTCACCAGAAAAAATTTGGTACGGTTTTCTTATTCAAAATTTATTGATTTTTTAAATAAATTTTTAAATAAATATTATTTATTCAAAAAATAAATAAATAAACATTTTGTTCAAAATATGAAAAATGAATATTTATTTAACATTCACATAACTAAATTAATTATTTATTTAATAAATAAATAATTATTTATTACCATGAGAATAATAAGTTATAAATAAATATTATATATTCATGTAATTAAATAATTAACTTACAAATAAATATTTATTTAATATCTACAATATATTTATAAACCCTGAATAAATATCACTTCTCAACTTAGAGAATAATATTTATTATAATTGTTAAACATTAATACAATTTAACTGAGATCAAATTAATCACTTTGTGTGTGACCTTCTAGTCTTCTTCCTTAGTGGCATTAAATAGGTTTTTCTAAAGTCCAATAATATTGTATAGCAACTGGCCATGAATCCCATAGAGGTGGAAGATATGTCACAATGAAAACAACCAAATAAAAATGATTACTGTGTAATATAACCCCTTTTTCATGATATATCCTCAATCAAGTTGCACACCCATGTCATCAACCTATGTGCTTGATACAACTTTCTTTAACTATCTAAAATGAATTCATCTATACACCATAGCCATGAAATTTAATATAAAGGTTACATTTAAATTAAAGGTATGAGATATCAACTTCCATTAATATAAAATGGAAAAATCCTTTATTGAATTATTCATTAATAACATGTTATTCACAACACACCCAATGTACCCACTGTGATCATATGTTGGCATGATTTACAACTATACATAAAAGTGAATGAGTCATGACATGCATTAATAATAATTTTAAAGTCTAAATATCATTATATAAATTCTCAGATAGGAATATCCAATGATTCATAAAGATGTGGATTTTATACAGGCATGCCTATTCTCATAATATATTGTCTTGGATATTACCAAGTGAAAACTTCATGAGATGAAGTCTCATCCGCTTACGAGTAATTGTACCTAACAATCAATATACAATGTGTCCCATCATAGAATATTATCCAACAATAGAACAATATTTAAGAATATCCTTATAGAATTTCAAGGTTCTCATCATAGCGGGGGACTACTATAACCTTCTCAATGTGAGAGATACTCTAAGACATTATTACATTAAATTCATGCATAACTCTGAAAAATATACAATAAGATATTTTATTTATATTCAATTCATTTAAAATAAATTCAATATAAAGTACAAATATTTGGTTCTAAAACACCTACTCTAACATACATAATTTATTACAATAACTAAATATAGATATGGTGGTTTATATAGATGAATTTTCAAAAAAATTATAATATAAATCATTCTATATTGAAACCCCAGATGGATAATATTTATCAGATGTGAAAGAGTATCACCAAAGACCTAAAATACCACAATGATCCTACTAAATATAAAAAATGGCTCCAAATTATCTAGTTCTAAGAATTATTAATAAAGTAATAAAAAAATTTCATGTCCAAAGTTGAGAGACCAGAGGATTTATTTATATCGGAGTTCCACACACTTCATTCCATCATCAAAGTACCTTTATTTCATAAGGGACTCAATTATTTCTTGGGTATAAATTTTAATAAAAAGGATTAAATTATGGTAGGCCACTACATTATAATTTATAGTTCACAAAATGATAATGAGATGCACTCTAATGGGTAATTTCAAGAGGGGTAAATTTAAATTCTAAGACAAAATCACCCTTTAAAAATATTTATGATAAATAAATAAATCATATTTAAACATCAAAGTATGCTGAAAAAAATAAAAGTATAAAAAGTGAATAGAAGGGATTCAAAAATCAACAAGATATGGGAAAACCAAAAAATAATTTTATGGATATATGATTTTTTTTCTTTTGATACTAATTTATCCATGAGGATGATATCTAATATATAATAAATTAATACAACTTTTTAATATAGATCATAAGTTTTAGAGTATGAAAAATAAATTATTTTATGATTAATATATGAATTTTAACATTATTATAAAGAAATTTAATCTAAAGTAAACATGGATACATGTTAAAAGAAAAGTAGATAAAAATACAAACTCAAATTTCAGATAGATAAGACACAACTGTTAAAGAGGTTATTGATAAGAAATATCAATATCCACCATTTCATACTAATTAAAAGTTTCAATCCCTATAAACTTCATCATTTTTAACCTAAATTAATAGGAGGATATTCTATCCAAATATATAAAACACAAAGTATTGGAAATTAAAACTTTTAGATCAGATGGGTAGGTCCTCATACCTTAAACTTCTTTGATCTAAAATGAGAAACAAACAAGTTCCCATACTCAAAACTTCTTTGACCATAGATCAAAATCAAAACATGTTCTTATCCTTAATAAGTATTTGATCATATATTAAATGATGTATGAAATGATTACAATATAGGGGTTCCTTATGCTAATGTGAAGTGAATACATAGATAAATGAAAAAACATGAAGGAAGTGAAGATCAAGAAAAGAAATCCTAGAAAAAAAGAGATTTATATTTGAATATTAGAGAAAATAAGATCAAAGGGAGGTGTCATGATGAATGAATTTTTCCCAAGAATGATCTTTTTTATCTCTATCAAATTGTCACTCATTTGATCTTCTCTAAGACTACGCACAACTCTTTTACTCAGTACTATTTTTGAATGATCCATCCTCATAGATTTTATATAGAATTGAAATATTACTATTGAGAAATATATGCATTGGTTTTTTGACATCTTTTCTCATTTTATCATCACTCATTTGACCATTGTAGCCTTTGTGGCTTCATTTTTAACCATAAATTCTTTTTACCATTGTGGATTTATCTTGATAATCATTACTCTCCCATTTATTTAATGTTGATGTGGATATCTATTGACTTTTATGTATATTAAACATGACATTGAAGGAGTGATGTTGAGTTGGATGAAATAAAGTCATTATACTAGTCCAATCATTATATTATATATTTTATGATCTTGATCATCATTTTATTTAGTGTCTTCCAATTGTTAATGCTTTGTGATATTTAAATTTATTCTCCCTTAGACCTTTTGATTTTATTAGATGTTTTATGCTTCCTTTATTTATCCTTGGCCTTTGTTTTCTATTCTAATGAATGAGATCAAAAAACGAGGTTGACTTCCACATATATCATCACCCAACTCACGTGTCTATATTATTTAATGATTCATATATCTTCTTTTATATATCACAAGATGTTTGAGTTTTATAGATATTAATACAATTTACTATACTTATGCATTTATCATTTAGTATACCATATATTCCTTAGAATATTAATTGGTATTTCTATCAATTATAATATGATTGAGGTATTCAAACTTTATCTTTTCCCATTCATTAGTGGTCTTTTATATTTTTCAGTCTTGCCACTTATTTTCCATTTAATAAATTTAAACAAAATCACATAAGTAAATATTTCAGATAAAAAGATGAGTGTCTAATGATCATGAATATAGGTCAGTCTGGGGGATAAGGAATTGATGTATCTAGAGGATGGCCCAACAAAATCCCTTTTTTTATCATCTTGATGCATAATCATTGAGTATAAAGTTGAAAGAAGGTTTATTTTGTCCATTAAAACCCATTAATCCATAGGATGAAGAAACATGATATTTGGAGGATAGCCCAAAAATCTCTCACTTTTTGATGAAAATAAGACATAGTACATCAAGGCATAAAATAAAAAGGTTTATTGAGTTTTATTAAAATAATCTCATGTACCAGTTGAAATCAATAAGATAAAGCTTGTAGTATCCTTAGATTATATATTAAGGTTCTTTTTAACTAACTATAAAACATTGAAATTATAAAAAAAAACTTAAATAATTTGTTATCCCTATATTGGATGAAGTTTATTCCCATATTAATAGAAAATGGTGAACAATGCTTAATGAAGAAAATGAGGATTTACCCCTATTGAAATAGTTGGTTCTACAAAATTAGTATGAGTTAAATCCCCCCCTTTGTAACTCAAATTATGAATAGTGGGTAAAGGTTAATCACTAGTCTAAGTTTGGACAGATTGGTTTTAAGAGAAAATAAAAAGATAAAATTCAATAAAATATATGATGATAGATAGAAATAAAAACAATTATGAAAGAATTTACAATGATTGGGTTTACCATTTTTCTTAAATTTTAAAATTAAACATTTAGATCAAGAATAGAATTCAATAGGATATTCAGTAGATGGTGGTTACATTAATTTTTTCTAAATCCATGAAAAATGAATAAATTAATGCTGAAAGATTTTTATTTGATTTAACCTTCACTGTTTAGTTCAAGAATGTTTAAATCACTTTAAAATATATATTTTTAACATGTATAAAAGAGTAAAATGATATATTATTCATTAAATATTGAAATTATTTGGTCCTTAGATTTATGGGTCCATTGTGATTAGTGATAAAGAATATAAAAGAAAATTAAAAGTATCATATACAGGAAAAATGTATTTATATTAATATATAGGATGACAGAGTCTATAAAATATACATGAAAAATATATTAGAATGAAATACTTCATCTGTCATTATCTTAATCCATCCATATAATTCCTTTATCTTTTTTCCAATTTCACCTTTTGTCTCTATTGGTAATACTTCCATAGATGCTTCTACAAAACCACCCAAATCTCTCACATCCATACCATATCCCCCCATTCCCTAGGCTTAGAAGAAATAAGAGGTGAAGAAAAGAAGGTTTGTCTACTAACTTATACCTCCAAATATTCAAATTCCATATCTTAATTTTATGTGTCTTAACAAGATATATGGTTTTATAAGAATAAAAAGCCCTTGTTATGATAAATATTAGGATTGAAGATGAAGATGAGGTAGGTTTTTCTTCCTAAACAACCGATCTCTTTGAATTTTTCATTGAATTGGATGATCAAGTCAAAATTGGAAATTTTCCTATCCAACCCATTTCTAAAGTGTTTAATGATAACTCATAGAAGTAATAATAAGGCTAGTAAATTCTTATAGAAAGGGAATAATTAGAAACCTTATTATGGAAATGAATTGAATCAACGATTAATAGAGAAAATTTTGACAAAAAATTCAATATGAGATGTAACAAGAATAACTCAAGGAGTGAAAGTCAAAGTGGGGAATATTATCATTATTTATAGGATTTATAGTATAAGTAAAATATATGTATCTTAATGAATTCATGCATGGGAAAAAAAATTCCACATGAGATCTAATTTATAAATTCAATTGTTAGAGATATAATAGTGAATACAAACCATCACTATAAAGATGCGGGTTTTAATAAAACAAATAATCTTATTCTTTAAAATACAAGAAAAAATTAAATATAAGTGTCTTGATGTCACCTAATATATATTTGAGTAAGGGATATTAAACATAATTTACCTTATGATATTTCTAATTATGATGCATTAGAAATGATATTTTTTCTCTGCCTAATAGGTTTTTATGATGAGTGTTGGACAAGATGGATTTTAGAATCCATATTTTCATTAATTTGAACATTGTATCATATAATGTCTTTGGAATTCATATATATTTGGTTATTCTTAATTTGATATCTTTTTTCACTTTATGTGATATTTTCTTAGGGAATTGTAATCCTAAAAGAGTTTTCTCCTACTATCCTTAAAGTATTTAATTCCAAACAAGGATTTCAAAGGACTCTAATACTCAAAGGGATTCTATTAATATGATATATTTTTCATTTATATATTCCAATTATTATTTTGATAACCCATTTTGGTATTAATTCTTTCTTTATTATGATTTTTAAAAAAAAATTCAGAGGACATTTCTTTGATTTTATCCTTTCCATTGAATGTGGCCTGATCGATATAGGATGATCTTAGTTGAAAAAACAATACATTGATTTTTATCATGTGACAATTTAAAATCTTTTATATGTTTTTGAGTATTTTCCTTTAATTCTTCCTGATTTTATTCTAATTTTTAATATAACTATTCAATTAAATGAACTTGGATTTGATTTCATCCTTTTATTATTTGGAGGAAGATGGGTCTTGATTAAATGTTGTTGGGATTTAAATCCTAGTTTTGAGTTACCATAAGTATATTCACCATATTTATGTTTACCAAAAATTGTTTAGTGGAAGGTGGTTGGATTCAATGTGAAGGTAGTGATAGTTTGACCTATCCAAGAGGAATCAAGTTCATCAGAAGTTTGTACCTTCTAATGAAGTCACAGAGTTCCATAATATTCAGTGAAGACTCTGGAATGATGTTTCTAGAGATGGTTATCGATGTAAGTGGTTTAGGTAAATAGAGTTACTATAAATATTTAGTCACATTCCAAATGGAGTAATTTCCATGAATGTAGGAATGCAGTGAAACCTGAACAAATGACAGAAGTTTCCTATAAAAGGAAGTGGGAATCAATCTGCATAGTAAATTAGTGATACAAATAGTACATATTTTTTACATATAGTATCATAGAGAGCTAATCATTTTCAATGAAATATTATTGAAAAGTTTTTTAGTTGAATGTATTATTTTTTCATTTCAATGAATATAAGAAAACAATAGTGTTTCTCACATGAACATAGGACAACTCATCTGAAGTAAATTATTTCCTTTGTGTTATTTCCTATTTTATGTACTTCCATTGTTTTTATTTTTTGTTTCCTTGAATGTTTGTGAGTTTTTCTTGACTATGTGAAAGGTTTAATTTATGAGGTGGGTAGGGTGATTATAACTTCCTACTTTTTCTATACTCATTCGGGGGAATTAAAGTTCATGAGGTTCATTTTTTACACTATACTAATCCACATCGAACTTTCGGTGGATCAAGGTCATACTTCCCATGATTTAATTAGAATCAAGAGAAGATGAGTTTCTTCCCAAAAAGTTCTATTATCTCTTATAGTTTAGTACTCAATACAGTAGAGGCAACTCATGTTTTTTTCTATCCTACCTTTCGTGATATTTTATTTTCAGTGAGAGTTTACTATTAGTGGAATTAACGTCATTAGATGATGGAAATATCCTGATCAATAAATTTAATGGAACATATTTTAAATTCTATATAATGATGTTGGAGGACCATATAAATTGGAAGGACCTAGATCTTATGATAATAGGTGAGCATATGGATAAAATAGAGAAGTTTGAATGGGAATGGTTGGATAGGAAGGTATCAAGGTTGGTGGGGATGTCTTTGGGAAGTAATGATTCCTTTAACATTCAAGAAAAGAAAAATACATAAGAAGTTAGGAAGGTTTTTTCTGCCATTTATAAAAAACCAATGGCACTTAACAAAGTTTTCATATTGTAATATTTGTTCAGTTTAAGATCATCAATAGAAATACAAATGAAATATCATGCGAATAACTTAAACATGATTCACAGATTTCTTGAATTAGTGAATAAAACATTCACTAATGATGTATGGGTAGTGATTTTTTAACTTCACTTATGGAAATTTGGGATGCAATGGTGATAAAAATGAGTAAATATAGTAGAAAAAAAGACTTAGTGTTTGAGGATATTTGAAATTTGATCCTGAATGAGGAGATAATGTTATCTTAATTCCATGTACCATATGAAAGTTTACTCATTACTGATGGGAGATTACAATCACCTTAACAAAATAAAGTTTATCTAAAGAAAGAATCTAAAGTTAAGTCTCAAGAAATGAGTTAGAGAAAGTTGGATAATATTAGTTCTACATACAGGAATTGTGGTAAGAAAGTACATATTAAGAATAATTGAAAAATTCACAAGGAGAACACTAGAAATGAATCAAAATATGGAATTTCAAATTCCACCAGCTCAACATAAGGTAGAAAAAATTTCTTGTTGAGTGTTAATACTTCAATAAAAGCTTGGGTGATTAAATCTAGTGAATCCATTCATTCTACTAGTGATCAAATATGTATGATTAATTATGTATCTAGGAAGTTTTTTAAATTTAATATAACAGAAAATAAATCCCTATAAGTTGTTTTAAAATAGTATGTAAATATCTAAATGAAGAATAGATTATTCTTTAAGCTCATAGAAGTTATAAAAATATCTGGTTTATAGAAAAAAATTATTTCCATTAGATATATTAATAATGAAGGTTATGTCACTACTTTTTCAATGGGGTATAGAGAGTTACCTGGGGATCCTTGGTGGTTGAAATAGGTGTAAAATATGGAAGTATTTACTTGATAGGAAATTCATATGAATTTTCAGTTGTCATAAGTATAAATTCTAAAGATTTGGAAGTTTGTCATTGCATCCTTGATCACCTCAGAGTGAAAAATTTAAAGTTTATAACAGAAAAATGCATACTGAATCTTTATCACATAGAAATAAAAAATATGGGAAAGATATTATTTGGAAAAAAATTAAAGGTGTATTTCAATTTAGATGCATAGAATCCCATAGCATAGAATTTAGAGCTAGTTCACTCAGACGTTTGGGGATCCACCCCTATTCAGTATTATGGTGGTTCTATCTATTTTGTAACATTTATTGATGATTCTATTAAAAAATGATAGATTTAATTTTTGAATTATAAGTTTGATATATTTTAGGTTTTCATTCAATGGAAATATTTGATAGAAAGGTAATATGACCAGAATTTGAAGTGTATTCATATAGAAAATAGATGTGAGTACACTAGATACAACTTATAGAATTTATTAAAAAGGAAAGGAATAAAGTATGAGAATGCATCACTTGGAACTCCATAAAAAAATGGAGTGGCTTAATGAATGAATAATATTTTGATAGATAAATATCAAAGTATTAGGTTTCAATAAATAATTAAGATGGTAAATTGGGTAAATCCACTTAATACAATGACATATCTCATCAATGGGAGTCCATTATCGGTAGTAGGGTGGGAAATTCTGGAGGATCTATGGTTTGGTAAAAAACTAGAGGTTAACCATGTTATATAGTATTTATAATCTTGGTGTATGATCATGTTGACTCTAAGGATTGATAAAATACCATGGTAAAATCTAAAATATACTTCTTTATCGTATATAGAGATGAGAATTTTTGATATCGACTATGAGATAATGATAGGAGACAAATCATCACGAGTAGAGATGTTCTCTTTAATGAGAAGGTTCTATGGAAGGACTATAACTTGGTATCAAATGAAGTTTAAGGAGATAAATAAACTATCAAAGTTCAAGTTGATTATAAAAAGAGAATTTAAAGTTATCAAATTATAGATAAATCTAATGAAAATGATAAAAGAACCAGAAATATAGTAGTAATAGAAGTTCCTAGTTAGGATCCAAGTATCACTGAGAGGGGTAGGGGGTGAATCAGAGATATATTTTTCTTTTTATGTTTCCTTATTTTTGAAACAACCTTCACCTCCTTTTAAAGAGTTCCTTACCTGCTGAACACACACAACCATATGAACATAAGATTTACAAGGTTCACTACTCAATAAGAGTATCCACGTTCTTGTTATGGTACGAAAATAATCCAGTACCACACAATTCACTAGAAAAAAAATCCTTTGATGTGGAATACAATGAGTAGGATATACCCTTACACTTGTGAAGCACTTAGAATACAATCCGTAAGTGCCTGTGCACCCTCTTAGCACAAATAGGGGAAAACAATGTTTCAGTGATTCTTTACAATTCAATAAGTGTATTCTCTGAAGTACAACTCTTCACTTTCCCACCCAGAAGCTGGTAAGAACTCCCATATGCACAACTAAATACGTGCAAAGACCCCAAAATTTTCCATGTAGCCTTTAGGGTATCTTGCGGGAAATTCAAATGCCTTGCATGTAAAAATTCATTTTTGGTGCAGAAAATATATTTCATGCAACTTTTTTTTTCGCGCAACTTTTCACTTTTTCACGCAACTTCCTTTTTCGCGCAAACCGATTTATTTTTGCACAACTCACTTAGCATATAATTTTATGTGTTTCATAGATCGATATTTCTCCAAGTTTCTAGCCTTAACAAATGAGAGGGGGTCACCTCATATTTATAGGCATTTTTGACCCTACACGAAAACACTAATCCGCGCGTAAAACCCTCTTCATGTGCATAAAAACTCTTTCAAGCAAAATCACATTTTTCACACTACTTAAATTTTTCAAACACTTCATTCCTTTTCCATTTTTCTTCGTTTTGATCTCAAAACACTACTTGCGCACAAAATTCTAAACTGCGTTCCTTATTGTGTGCAAAACCAATCTTTCCTGCAGCCTCATTTTTTGAGTACTTTTCCCAATTTTCCGTGCACTCCATGCTTTTGCAATTTTTTTGATGTTCTAACATTGAATCATGCCTTGCGCGCAATATTTCAAGTCATCTTCAAACTTTTGTGCGAAACACATTTCTCCATCTCCTGATTTTCAGGTCTAAAAATTTGGCAAACACTGGAAAACAACACCACCTTACAACGTTCTTTTATGCCACATATAGATCATCCATTCCTTTTTCATGATTATCTTCACTTAATTTGATAACCATTATTCATATTTAATCACAAACTACACTATCATGATATATATCCTTTGATTGATCAGCTTTTGCATCGTCATAGTTTCCATGGAAAGTACCATAACTTCCCTGTCTTACACCAGTATCTTTCCTTCCAATCAAAACTGTATATGACCGGAAACACCTTTACTCCCCCTTTCCTTCATAAGTCTTTCATCATAAGTTCTCCTGACTTATGATATTTGTGAAATACAAATCAGCAAAGCATCATCTGATTTCTCCAAGGATTTTACAAAGTGAATTGATTTATACTCTTTGACAACAAAAGAAAACACTCTACAAAAGCAAAATCTTCAAAACTTCTTTCTCCATCCAACTTGGTCCCAACAATAATACCATTAGAAGAGATTCCATAAATTTCAAGGGTGAATAAATCTTTAGTAGGAGTACTAGAAGGTAGGGATCTAGAAGTTAGAGCAGAGCTGAGTAGTTTAGAACAACCAAATAAGTTTAAGAGATCAACTAGAACTAGAATACTAATTCAAAGGTTTGGTTCTGATATTAATTTTTTAATCTTAAAGTACATGAGAGAACAAGAATGTATAGAAGAATTTCTAACACTTAACAATGTTAAACAATGGAAATCAATAATAGATGAAGAGATGGATTTATTGAAAACCAATGGAATTTGGGATCTAACAGAGTTATCAGAAGGTAAAAAGGACCTGGAGAACAATTGGATTTTTTGTTGAAAGAGGGAGATTATGAAAAGAAATGTTAAAAAGCATGGCTGGTAAAAAAGGGATTTGAACAAAAAAGTGTTGATTTATTAGAAATTTTTCCACTGGTAGCTAAACATTCAACTATCCAAATGATTCTGATTATGTTAGCATCAGAAAAACCATGTCTTGAATAGATGGATGTTAAAAAAACCTAAATTTATGTAAACTTGGAGGAATAAATTTACATGAAGAATCTAGTAGGTTTCAAAGAGGATATAAATTGAAACTTAGTTTATAAGTTGAAAATAAATATTTATATTTTGAAACAAGTACCCTGGAAATGGAATTTGAAATTCGAATAATTTATGTCAGAAGAAGGACTCAAGAGGTGAAACACAATTTTTTTTTATTTAAATAAATGGGATGATGAGACTTTCATCATTTTATTTTTTCATATCAATTACATGTTGTTGGTTGGATTTAATGATATGAAGATTCAAAAATTGAAGAGTACGTTGCCCAGAATTTTGGAGATGAAAGATCTTGGGAAAGAGGTAGCTTCATTTTGATGCCTTTGATGTTTGAAGATCTGATGTTGGGTTTTAAGTGTTGGAGTTGTCGGTGTGACCCTACCCCTCCTTGTTGGTTTCTTCTTCTTCCCATGGTTTTCTCGATGCGGACTCCGATGAGGGTTCTTCTGTGGTTCAGATCTGACTGGTTTCATGCCCATAGAAACATTTTTGGTCCATATTGGCTCAAAACCCCTCATCGGCGACACTCCCTTGGTGTAGTGTTGGGCCATCCAGTTCTGGGTGATGATGTCTTGGCTTCTCACTCCTTGTAATTTCTTCCTGTTCAGGTTGTTTATACGGCTGCGGTGTCGGAGGGTGTGTCGTGGATTGTGGTGGGTATTTTCTAGCGATGGTTCCAGCATCCGAGATGCAGTTATCAATGGAGGAGAAAAAGACAGGGCCTTGGTGTAAAGGCTCCATGGTGAAGGAGGATCTGATTTTTTGGTCTGTGAAGGATTTTTGGTGTGATGGTGATGAATTTTTTGACTTTGTGGAATGGTTTTTTATGGTGGTGTGTTTTTGCTTTGTGGTCCTACAGTCTATGGTTAAAGGGACTATACAACTAGTTCACCTACAAGGGGATATTCCATAAGAGGTTCAGAGTAGAGGGTTTTCACCAGACCATTGCTATCCGGATCTGGATGTTTGAGAGGGTATGAAAATTGCCATCAGTACTAGGCCCATGTATCCCTATATGGGACAGCTAGCTGAGCAGCGATGAGAAGGTGAAATCTGGTATTAACATTATTGATTCTAGGGAGGGTCTTTTCTTTGTAGACTTGAAATGGGTTGTTTTTTTCCTTGGGATTTTGGATCATTGGGGCATGGTTTTTGTTTTAAGTCTTTGATGTCATGTTGGGTTCCCCATCATCCCTTAAAAGGGGGTTTATGTTAATAAAAAAAATTAATTTCCAGTCAAATATCTTAGGAAATAAAAGAAGATATTAGGGATTAGGATTGATAGAGATATGAATCCTAAAAAATTGGTGCTATCTCAAAAATAGTAAAACTGAAATATCATCAAAAAATTTGGGATGAACAAATATAAACCAGTTTTGACTCCCATTTCTAGAAACTTTAAACTATAAAATGCGCAAGTAATTATAATGAAAAAATGACAGTACATGGAGAAAGTCCCTTATTCATAAGTTTTCAGAATTTTGATGTATGTTATGATATATACTCATCTGGATACAAAATTTTCATTGGGAGTTGTAAGTTTATTTATGTTGAACCCCAGAAGAGAACACGGGGAAGCGTTTAAATAGATTCTTCGATATTTGAAAATAATTATTATTACATATGTGTGATTTTAGGAATAAGATTCATAATGAGGTTTTATTGTTGTAGACTTCATGGAGATTAAAATACCTAGAAGAGCATGAATGGTTTCATGTTTACCTATAAAGGAACAATGGTAAGTTGGATGTCATAGATTCAGAAGGTTGTTAAATTAAGTATAATAAAAGATGAGTATATATCTACAATAGAATCTGAGAAAGAGATGGTTTTATTGAAAAAATTACCAAAGGAACTTGGATGAATTAAAGAAGTTGGAATTCTATTATGTGATAATCATATTGAAATTCACTTAGTTAGAAATTAGTATTTCATACAAGGAAAAATAATATTGACTTGAAGTACCAATTAATCAATAAATTTATAGAGGAGAAAGTTTTAGATCTCTAGAAGTTATATGGTAGCCAAAATCTAGTAGAAAAGTTCACTAAACAATTAGTTCAAGAAATTTTTTGGCAATATCATGCCTTAGTGGGTCTTAGGTGAATAGAAGAAAATTGAGAAACATGGTATGCTATAGAATAAGGAATGAAGTATGTTTGTTGGAAAGTTAATGTAACATCCCATTACTTTTTTTTTATGTATATTGACCCATTATTTTGATTACCCAATGATTGGGTATCCTCTAGGGTTGTTTCTGGAGTTTTTTGGACTTTTTTGGGGGTTTCTTGGCCTGCACACGGTTTACACATGGTCTGAGCACAGTTTGACAAAAGTGTGCATCCCAGACAGTGGGGGTTGCATGGTTGGAGCACAATTTGAAAAATTATGCATCCAAACCATGCAAAACTTCTAGGGGCTCTGTTCTAGGCACATGGTTTGCACACAGTTAGTGCAAACTTAACCCAAGAAACCATGAACGTGGTATTTTAACTTTCGAAAATTGTAATTAATGACCCTAAACACCCATAAATAACCCCAAAATTCCCCCACTTGACTATAATCCAATACTTAGGGTTTTAAGATCCTCCTGGAGGCATTTTGGATCTCCCAACCCCATCTCTTGGTGGATCTAAGCGCCAATCAAAGCAATGATCATATTCAGGTGAGTTCCTTTCTTCTTGACCATGGATCTCCCTTATATTATTTATTACTTATTCCTAATGGTTGTGAAATCCTTGAGTTTTTATCTATATTTATTGATTGATGTGGAATTTTAGATCTAGGATCTCCTCTCTCCTTTTTCAAGATCTATCTTCTTAGATCCGTTGATCACCATCGAAGGCGACACATCTCAGGTTTGTTGCGATTGGATTCCTTAAATTCCAAATAGGTGGTTCTATTATCTTCCTTAGTTTTATGATTCATTATTCTAGATAATTCATAGATATATGTTTCATGATTTCCAATACATGTTCTTTGATTTTTTATCCTCTTAATCCCTCATAAAAGCTTATTTGACCAATTTTCCTTGGAATTGGATATGGAATTAATTAAATGTCTTTGAATTTTATTTCTATCACCTTTATATGAATTGATAAATTCCATGATTGTTTAGATTTATTTTAAAAAAACTTTTAAAGGATGTTTTGGTGAAATTGAGATCTTTGGTCAGGTTTTGATTTACAAAATGAACACCCATGATTTGAATTAATTGAATTGAACTATTTGATGTTTCCTAAATAGTTTCAAATGAATGAATTTATTAAATGACTAAGAAATCCTTTTAAATGATTTTACACCTTTTTGGAAGTTGGTGTTCTTGGGTTATTTCTAATAAATTATTTATCTTCATGGAAAGAGGGTGTAAACCCATGTTTTTAAATTTATTCAATCCTTTTTGAATTGTAATACTTCCTTTAAATGATTTAGGGATTATTTGAAATAAATAATTGTTTTAAAGGCCCATTTTGAATTTTAATGATCCATTGTGAAATGATTCAAGTATTATTAACCTTTTTAATATAAAAATGTTCAAAAGGATTTGGAATGAATTTATGGTTGTTTTAATGTATTTTTTTTTGGCATTTTAATGATTAATAGTGAATGAATGTGGGTGGTTACCATTTTTGAATGTTGATATTACTTAAAAGGTTTTGAATCGAGGTTTTGGTTCTTTATGGAAATAATATAAATTAAATTTTTGAATTAAATTGTAGAAATTGATTTGATGGAAAACATGTGAACACCCCCAATTCTAGTGAATTGGGTGTTTGAGATGAAATTGATGGGATGTGTTTTAAAAATTAAATTGTTGAATATAATTTTGTAATGGATTGTGAATTAGTTTCAAATCCCTATTTGTGAAAATGGATTAAATTTTTTTATGGAAACCTTAGGGCCTCATCTCGGTGAAAAGGAATGTTTTGATTAAAAACCTGTTATAGTTTTTAAAGAGAAAATTGGAATATTTGAAATGGAGAATGGGATGAATTGAATCTTTGTTATAAAGTGAATTTCCCATCATTTATTTTTTACTTGATAACATACAAGACTTAAGTAGTTAGTGAGTTATTTTGTGTGTCACTTGATCATTCTATATTGTTCTAAAACATCATATCATCACATCCCATTCCTTATGCCATGGTGATGAGATCCCATTACCTTTTTCCTAAAGGGGAATATTTACATACTTTTCTGTTCACAATGTTGGATCTCTATAACCTGAACTATTTTACCTATGTGGTTCATTACCAGCTAGCTTGCTTGTTTGTATTTGGAATGTATATATATGCCATTGTTGTAAACTGTTTTACATGTCTTGAGAAATTATATAAACTATTTTATGTAAAATTTTTTATTAAGCCATTCGTTTTAGAAATATTACATCATTTGAAAATTAAAGACTTTGCTTAAATTATTTCCATCATTTTAAATGTAAATCATGATTTTTTTAAATATTATTTTGAAATGAAAACCTATTTATATAAAATGGAAAGCTCTTTTCTTGGTTTTTATACCATCTAGATATTTTCTTACTTCATTTATTGTCATTATGAACCTTGAATCAATTTTATTTATTCCTCTTCATCTTTACATATCGGGTGCATATTATCATATTTTTCTTGATTACCTTACTTTATCTTGTGAAATAGTTTTCAAAGCTTCTTAAGAAAATGTTCAGATTTTAAATGGTGAAATGGTATGTTTTACATGTTTAATTTAATAAATGATTTTAAATGTTTGAAACTATAATTTTAAACCAATCCTCATACTATCCCAATTATACTCTTCTTTTAGCATACCTGAATTTCCTTATGAAGTAAATGAATAGAATATTTGGTGGAATCCTACTGGTATCTTTCGCTCACACCCTGCTTGTACTTTTGGTGATTTCAGACTTTATTATCTTATAGAAGGTGTTCATTATCTCACCTCCCTTTGTGATTTCATTCTTTGGTGACCAAGTTTGGGTGACTCGAAACATGGTGGGTGGTCATGGACCACTAGGAGATGGTTTTTAGTGTTTATGTTCCACTTTTACTTTCTAGTGTCTCTTTGTACTTGATATGTATATATTGGTTGATATATATATATATATATATAATTATGTTTCCACATTGTACTCTGTTTTTATTGTATTTTTTGGGAGAAATCATTCCCAATGGTTATCTGTTTAATTCCTAGGTTCTTGTCGTCGACTCATGGAGATCGGGAACACTCTTAGGGTTAGTGGCGAATCAGCTCGGGTATCTGTTTAGATGGTATCCTGGGTTAGTTCATTACAAATGGTATTAGAGGATGTATTTCCATAAAGGGAAATACTTGCCTTTGAAATCCTTATTTTATTTGGGGTGAGTCATGGTATAAAGGAGATTAAGAATTTTTCGGGACCAAGAGGCAGTCCGTGAGTGGGTGCTTGATCACCACCCCTTCATGGTGATACTTGAGTTACCAGGGTTGTTGGTACTTGAGTCTTTATTTTGAGTTATTGGTTTCCATATAATAAATTATATTTATATTCCCAATGACACTATCATTTATTTGGGGAATCTATTATGAGTTTTGAACCAAAATGGAAGGATGACCACAGTGGCACCATGTTTTTACGGTCTGGTAAACTATGAGGAATCAGTATGGCTGACTTGGAAATAAAACCTTGAACAGTAGAGAGGTTAGTGTGTGGTTTAATAGACCATAAAACCAATAATCTTAAAATTATAACTTGGTCCTAAACTTTTAAACCTTATCCATTTTCTTACAAGTGACTTCACTTATGTGAGGTTGGTTATGTGGGTTATATCATGCTATTGTTTGTTTGTTTCAAATTTAATCCCTTGTTGAAAATTTCAAATCCTTTGTGAAAAACTAAATTAAGTCTTAAAACATGTTTTTGTTAAGTAATTTGATAAATGTTTTCAACTACCAAAAATGATTTTTATGAAATTTTTGGTTTCAAAGACAATTATTTGATGTGGTAAAACAATATTTTAAGAATAAATTTTGGTTTTTAATGGATTTATATAGAAATGGTTTTACTAATTTGAAAAATGGGTTAATTATTTTGAAACTATGGAATAATTTAAAACTATTGGTCAAGGGTTTCTGAAACTATAATTGATTTATGACAAGATTTATCATTTTTAAATGAAAGAGTAATGTTTTATAAATGATAAAATCTTTTTCATTTTGAAATCAATAATGTTTTGATTAAAATGGGTTGTGACTTTATTTAAAGGATTTTTTCTCTTCTGAGTATTCTTTAATGATTGAGTATACATTCTTGTGCTTTTTTATGTTTAGTAATGTCTACCAAAAAGTACTTCATGAAAGATAGAATGTTGGTCCTCCAGTCCCATCCTTGGGGTAGTTCTTCATGTTTTCTAAAAGTTGAATCCCTTCTCAATGACTCTACCCAGACTCCATATCGAGTGGTTGAGCCAGAGAATTTTCAACCATTGAACCCAATCCTTGAATTCTTGGATTGTTTTTCACATTCTTATAAAGGTGAACAAGGTTCTATTGAGGCAGTGCAGTGGCTTCAAGAAGTTGACATGATCTTCGATACTCTCAAGACTCCTGAATCTCTAAAGGTCAAGTCTATTCCATCCTTATTTGAGGGAAATGGATAAGAGTGGTGGGAACTTGTAATTACCTATGTAATGTATGAAATAATGTCTTGGGAAATCTTCAAGTCAGTCTTCATTCAGTGGAAATATCCATAGGAAGTAAAGAAGGAGAAAGTTACCAAGTTCTTGGGTTTTGGTCAAGACAAACTATCAGTTGTAGTGCATGCCAAGAAATTCTTACATTTGGTTGTTTCATACCTAGTCTTTTTGGTGATGACTATAGTAAGGCTATCTTATAAAAGGTATCCACCCAGACCTTCTAACCGCCAAGCCTACGGTCAAGTTTTTTTATTATCAATAGATTCTCGATAAGGCTTTCTCGGCTGAAGCAGAGCTAATGAAACAACATGAAGGGAAGAATACATTTTTCATAGTTGATAAAGGAAATATTTGTTGTAAAAAGAAGAGTCCTACCATGTGTTTCCCGTGCAGAGCACCTGTTCATTATAGGAATTTGTATTCAAAATCGCTGAGAGTTTATAAATAGTGTGGCCACTTAGGTAACTTTATGAGGTTTTATAAGTTGGGAGATCAAAAATGAAGAATTTAGTCATGAATTTTAGCTCCTAAATACGGGGAATAAGATTCTTCATGATAACATGGCTCTATCCATAGGCCTAGAAGTGAATATTTTCATGCATTGAAGGATATTATGGTTTCCAGCTTGTTGTTTCCGATGTAGAAGAGGAAATTATTTGAGTTTTCCTTCTCGTGGATCATCTATTTTTAGAAACCTTTTATTTTGGGATCTTTGAGATAATATATTATGAAACATGGTTTGGGTCCTTTGTGGATTGGTGATACAATTATGGTTTCCTTCTCTATAGATCTTGTTTGTTGTTCCTTGATGTTACTCTTGTTTGACTTGATGGTTAGAGCTCATTTATTATATATCAGATGATCTCCCTTGTGAGAGTGTAGTGCCCTTTTGTACAGTGGACTTGATGTTTGAGCTCCTTCCATTTGGACTTAGATAATCCTTGGGAATATACTTTGGTAACTAGGATGATGTGGATTTCTGATAGACCAATCACATGGTGGCATTGGCATTTGTTTTAATGATCTCATTGAGGTATGGGGCTTGGTTTGAAACATCATGGGTTACTGTTGAGTACTTAAACATGGTAAAAATCCTTTTTGGTTATTTAAATTTCTTATAGATTTTTGATATTTGATGTTTCACCTTGGTGAGTGGTTGAAGTCACTTATTTGGGTTTAAGGGACGCGCCTTTATTATGCTACACCATGTTGGTGAATCTTAAATGGTGGGGAGACATATGTGAGGTCTCCAGTATTTCTATTGTTTGAAGATGTGTGTTGATATTGGTGTTTTGATCTACTAGTTGTGAGTTTTGTTAACCTTTGGGTGAGTCTCACTTCTATACCATGAACTGTTCACCTCACTAGATAAGTGAGGGAGTTCTTGTTGTGTTTTCATGTTTAATCTTTCAGACTAGATGCTTTATAGGGACATAAAGTCCTATGGTGTGTGTGTGTGTGTGGGGGGGGGGTTGTAACATCCAGTTACTTTTTTATGTATCTTGACCCATTAATTCGATTACCTAATTATTGGGTATCTTATAGGGTCGTTTATGTAGTTTTCCATACTTTTTTGGGGGTTTCTGGGCCTACGCATGGTTTGCGTACGGTCTGAGAATGGTTTGAAAAAAGTGTGCAGCCTGGAAAATGGGGGTCACATGGTTGGCGAACGATTTAAAAAAGTGTGCAGCCAAACTGTGCAACACTTTCAGGGGCTCTGTTCTTGGTGCACAGTTTGCGCACGGTTAGGGTAAACCATGCGACTTAATCCAGGAAACCGTGCATGAGGTATTTTAACTTCCAAAATTTTTTAATTAATGATCTGAAACACCCCTAAATAATCCCAAACTTATCCCACTTGATCGTAATTCGATCCTTAGGGTTCTAGGATCTTTTAGGAGGCATTTTGGCTCTCCCAAACCCATCTCTTGGCGGATCGAAGTTCCAATCGAAACGGTGATCATCTTCCAGTGAGTTCCTTTCTTCTTAATCATGGATCTCCCTTCTCTTCTTGATTCCTTATTCCCAATGGTTGTAAAAGCCTCTATTTTTTATGGATATTTATGGATTGATGTGTAATTTTAGATCTAGGATATCCTCTATCCCCTTTCAAGATTTATCTTCTTAGATCCATTGATCACCATCGAAGGTGACACATCTCAGATTTGTTGCGATTGGATCCCTTAAATTCCAAGTAGGTGGTTATATTATCTTCCTTAATTTTGTGATTCATTATTTCTAGATAATTCATAGATACATGTTTCATGATTTCCAATGCATATTCTATGATTTTTTATCCTCTTAATCCCTCATAAAAGATTCTTTGAACAATTTTCCATGGAATTGGATATGGCATGAATTAAATGTCTTTGACATTGATTTCTCTCCCCATTTTTTGAATTGATAAATTC
This sequence comes from Viscum album, assembly GCA_963277665.1. Lineage (NCBI taxonomy): Eukaryota > Viridiplantae > Streptophyta > Magnoliopsida > Santalales > Viscaceae > Viscum > Viscum album. The sequence goes on from OY728166.1 coordinate 1,210,963,714, forward strand.
TATGATTGTTTGGATTTATTTTAAAAGAAAATTTAAAGGATGTTTTGGTGAAATTGAGGGCTTTGGCTGGGTTTTGATTTACAAAATAAAAACCCATGATTTGAATTAATTTAATTGAACTATAGGATGTTTCTTAAATTGTTTCAAATGCATGAATTTATTAAATAACCAAGAAACCCTTTTAAATGATTTTAACCCTTTTTAGAAATTGGTGTTCTTGGGTTATTTGGAATAAATTATTTATCTTCATGGAAAGAGGGTGTAAGCCCATGTTTTGAAATTTATTCAATCCTTTTTGAATTGTAATACTTCCTTTAAATGATTTAGGGATGCTTTGAAATAAATGATTGTTTTAAAGGCCCATTTGGAATTTTAATGATGCATTGTGAAAGGATGCGGGTATTATTAACCTTCTTAATATAGAATTGTTCAAAAGTATTTGTAATGAATTGATGGTTGTTTTAATGGACTATTTGGCATTTTAACAATTAATAGTGAATGAATGTGGGTGGTTACCCTTTTTGAATGTTGACATTACTTAAAATATTTTGAATTGAGGTTTTTGTTTTTTATAGAAATTATATAAATTAAATTTTTTAATTAAATTTTATAAATTGATTTGATGGGAAACATGTGAGAAACCCCAATTCCAGTGAATTGGGGATTTGTGATGAAATTGACGGAATATGTTTTAAAAATTAAATTTTTGAATTTAATTTTGTAATAGACTGTGAATTAGTTTTAAATACCTATTTGTGAAAATGGATTAAAATGTTTTGATGGAAAACTTAGGGTCTCATCTTAGTGAAAATGCATGTTTTGATTAAATTTTTTTTATGGTTTTTAAATATAAAATTGACATATTTGAAATAGAGAATGGGATGAATTGAATCTTTGTTATAAAGTGAATTTCCTATCATCAATTTTGTAATTGAGCACATGTAAGCCTTAGGTAGTTAGTGAGTTATTTTGGGTGTCACTTGATCATTCTACAATGTTCTAAAATATCATATCAGAACATCCCATTACTTAGGAGATGGTGATGAGATCCCTTTACCTTAGGCCTAAAGGGGCGTATGTACATAATTTTCTGTTCAAAGTGTTGGATCCCTATAACCTAGACTACCATACCTATGTAGAACATGACCATGTTGCTTGATTTTCTTTATTTGGAATGCATAAATAAGACATTTTTGTAAAATATTTTACATGCCTTGAGAAATTGTATAAACTTTTTATATAAAATGTTTTATTACGCCGTTCATTTTAGAAATATTCCATCAATTGAAAAGTAAAGCCTTTACTTAAAGAATTTCCATAATTTGAAATGTAAATCATGATTTTTTAAATATTATTTTGAAATTAAAAACCTATTTATATAAAATGGAAATCTCTTTTCTTGGTTGTTATACAATCTGGCACTGGAGTTGTCCTGCTTACTTCATTTATTGTCATTATGCACCTTGACTCGATTATATTGATTCCTATTCATATTTACATATCGGTTGAATATTATCATATTTTTCTTGATTAAATTAATTTATCTTGTGAAACGGTTTTCAAATATTCTCAATAAAATGTTTAGATTTTAAATGGTTAAATGGTATGTTTAATAGGTTTTGTTTAATAAATGATTTTAAATGTTTGAAAATCTATTTTTAAACCAATACTCATAATCTCCCAATTATACTCCTCTTTTAACATACCTGAATTTCCTTATGAAGTAAATGCATAGAATATTTGGTTTAATCCAACTGGGCACTTTAGCTCACACCCTGCTTGTGCCTTTAGTGTTTACATCCTTTATTATGTTATAGCAGGTGTTCGTTGTCGTACCTCTCTTTGTGAGTTCGTTCTTTGGTGACCAAGGGTGGGTGACTTGGAACATGGTGGGTGGTCATGGACCACCAGGAGATGGGTTTTAGTGGTTATGTTCCACTTTCAGCTTCTAGTGTCTCTTTGTACTTGATATGTATGTATTAGTTGATATATATATAATGATGTTTCTACATTGTGCTCTATTTTTGTTGTATTTTTTTGGCGAAATAATTCCCAACTATTATTTGTTTAATGACTAGGTGCTTGTCACCGACCCATGGAGATCAAGAATACTCTTTGGGTTAGTTTAGAATAAGCTCGAGTATTGGTTTATATGGTATACCGGGTTGGTTCGTTACAGTTACCTTAAGGTATTTCCCTAAAATAAGCCTTTATATGGGTGATTCTTGGGATGTGCAGCCTAGTTTTGGGTTACTAGAATTTTATTCATTGGATTTACATTTACTAGAAGTTGGTCACTAAAAGGAGGATAGACTCGATGTGTAGGCAATGGTAGTTCAATATCTTAAGGAAGAATCAATTTCAATATAAGTTCATATCTTTTGATGAAGTAACATAGGTCCAAAATGTTTGGTGAAAACTATAGAATGATTTTTTTATATATGGTTACTAAATAAAGAGGTTGAAGTCAACAAAGTTACTAACAATATCCAGTCACATTCCAAATAGAGGCATTTACATGAATATAGGAAGGTAGTGTGACATGTACTACTAGATGAAGTTTCCTATAAAAAGACGTGGTGATTGATATGCATAAAACATCAATAATACGAACAATACATCATTTTTATTACAATATTATTGAGAGTTAATCCAATGCAATGAATTCTTACTAACAAATTTTTCAATTGAAAGTATTTTTTATACTTTTGGTGAATATAAGAAAGCCTCAACATTTCTCCCATGGATGTTGGACAACACGTCTGAATCATGCTATTTTTTTAATTCTTTCCTATTTTATATACTTCTATTGTTTATATTTCCATTATCCTGAATGTTTTTGAGTTTTTATTGAGTTTGTTAAAGGTAATTTTTTTTTGGTGGTTATGGTTATTTTGAATTCCTATATTCAACATACTCAGTCAAAGAAAGTGAACTTCCAGAGGATTGTTTATTTCCATTGCACTAAAATTATGGAAGATTGAGGATCATACTTTAGATGGTTTAATTAGAAGAAATAGTGGTTGGGTTTCTTCCAAATAAATTTTTATAATAAGTAGTTTTTAGAGTATAAATAATTCACAAATCTCCTAATCACTGCATCTGAATTTGGACCTCTATAGTATTTATTCAAGGATAACCCTCTCATTGAGTTTGGTGTAGTGATATATAGATAATCTATTTTGTCATTATTGATGGTTATGTATGCATCATAAGCACATTTTGGGAACAAATCCATTATAACTTTTGTCTAATTCAATGGATCATTCAAAAATTGTGAAAGACATAAACATCATGACCCGTAAAAATTTTCCATCGAATATTGACAAAGAATAAGAAAAACCAAGATACAATCTTTTCACGATAAATTTATAATCAATTTGATAGATTGGAAGAAGGAATACCTCATCTTATAATCTTTCTCCAATGATATTATTGATTTTACAAAACCATTTTAGGTATAATATCATTGTGTAGATATGACCCAAAGTAGATACCCTCTATCAGTGATCCATACATGGTCCTTTGATCTCTGAACAATGCTAATGGATTACCGGGTACTGGAATGATAGATTGACCATCTTGTGGTGTTTGTCTTGATCACTTGGATGATTCCTTTAGACTTGAAGAATCATCCTTTTACTCTCATTATTGAGAGGGTGGAGGAGGAAGGAGAATCTCTAGAGTGTTCTTTAGTCTTTAGGGTTAAGGTTAAAGTATTATTTAATTACACAACGAACCTTAAATAATATAATAAACCTTACAGGACTCCATGCCATATGATAATAATAATAATATTATTTTATGGAGTGTGATAACTGGTGCAGTGGTAAATATTATTTTACTACCTTATAAATTAATATTTATTATCAGACACAATCTTAGTACGCTCATCCTCCTTAGAATTTATCAAATGGCCGGATAAATATTTATTAATAAATAAATATTATATTCACATTCTAGAAAATACATATTTATTAAATATTTAATAAATAAAATAATATTCTATTCACAGTTTGATGAATAAATATTTATTAAATATCCACATAATTAAATAAATTATTTATTAATTAATAAATATTTATTTAATACCTTATGAATAATAAGAAATAAATAAATATTATATATTTGTGTAATTAAACAATTACCCCATGAATAAATATTTATTTAATATTCATGATCAATATATTCTAAATAAAATTGTTCCTCATTATTGAGAATAATATTTATTCTAATAATTAAATTTCAAATATAATTTAAATGAGATTAATAGAAACACTTAGTGTGTGACCCTCTAACTTCTTTCTGGTTGGAATTAGGAAAACTTGCCTAAAGTCCAAGATTACTATCTTGTAATAGGCTAAGACACCCAAGAGAAAGAAGTTAATGTCTCAATGTCAACAACCACACATGAATGATTATTGTGTAATATAATCCCTTTGATGAAATATCTCATCAAGTAGGTTTCACACACCTGTAACCAATATATGTTCTTAGTAATTCCTTCTTTGAATATCTAAAATAAACGCATCGTTACTCCATGAACATGGAATTTAATGTGATGACTCCATTTTAGTCAAAGGGTTGAGAAATCAACTTCCATAAATATGGAAGGGATAAATATTTCCTAAAATTATTAATTAATAACACATCACTCATGACACACCTAACATATCCAACTTTACCATGAACTATATCATCATGTTTTATGAAATAAATCAAAGTGTGTGAGTCATGACATGAATTAATAATAATCTTAAAGTCTAAGGACCATAACACATGATCAAAGATAGGAATATTAGATGACATATAAACAATCATAATTCCTATAGGTCGGTCTATTCTCATAATTTCCCATCTTGGAAATTACCAAATGTGAACTTCATAATAATAATTCTCATCTTCTTTAAAGTACTTGAACCTGATAGTAAACATTCTATGTGTCTTATCATAGAATATTATTAGACCATAAAACTATATTTAAGAATATAATCATGTCATTTAAAGGTTCCCATCATAGTGAGGATCTGCTATGACCTTATAAATATGAAATATACTCTAGGAAATTATTAGATGAAATTCATACAGAACAATGAACAATATGTAATAATATGTTTTATTAATATTCAAATTTTGAATATAAATTTAATCCAAAGTATAAATAGTTGGTTCGAGAACACTAACTCTAAAAATTATTCATCACTAACCTTTTATAAGGACATGATAATGAAAAATCTTGAATCATAAATTCCCAGTTCACATCTTCCTTCAATTGATGTGATGACATGATAATTTTCATAGAGTTCATCTTTTTATCTTATATTGTTATATATTCATAGGTTGGACTAAAAATTATATGATCATATGAATCTTTAATAAATTTCTTTAAAAATTTTTCTATAACAATTTCAATTGTTCTTTATTATAAATCTCTATTAAAAGTAATCTTGAGAAAGTTCCAAATGGTATGAGTAGTGTAAAGTGTTGAAATTTTTTGTATATTTATCCTATTTTAGGAGATCAAAATATTATATAAAAATATATATAAATCAAAATTAAAATATTTTTATCTTATTTATAGGAATACAACAAGGTTTAGAAACAATTATCCAATTAGGTGGAATTATTTATAGAGCCCAATGGATTATGTAGGGACACTGGGGGTGGGGTGAATCAACATCTACCCAGTTTTACGATGTTTTAATTTCTATTTAAATTTTCCCCTATTATACTTGAACATTTTTATTGGTTAAGAGATATGGATTTAATGAGTTCTCAACCTTTACCTCATCATGCCATACAGAAATAGATATAAAGAATAATAGAAAAGGATTTTATATGGTTCAGATCCTTCTTGGAAAACCTACTCCTTATCATGTTTGACTTTATCAAGTACACTGATTTAATTTTAACTTTAATTTAATGTGATTACAAGTTCCCTATAATATACACATAAGGGTCGGGTTGGTATAATCCATGTTCTTAGGGAAGGAATCATTAACTTCCCTAATTTATATTACTTTCCATAGTCCTCAGTTCCCACTGGAACGAAATTGTTTATACTAACACAATTGGTTATTAAAAGGCCCTCATTCAAACTAGTTAATAGGTATTAAAACACTAAGTAATGAGTATCACCACATAATGTGTGTTGTCCCTGTTCCTCCACTCAGACACACTATGATTTTCAATCACAGCGGATCTTCAATCTTTCAGAGTCTCGACACCAAGGATAAATAATAACAATAGTTTCAACTCCTCCTCTTCTCAATTACCTTATGTGATAATATTGTATCATAGTAATCCTATAATTATTATTTAATTCATAGGTTCACTTCTTGATGCATCGGATTTTTATCCTTTGATACATAGTAGAACTTCTTGGTTGTAGCAGTATTGAGCTCTATTTCTTCTTCAATAGAAAGTATTTTCTTCAGTGTTATTACAATGTTAAATGGTTATTTCTCTCATAGATTTATTTTTCACTGAATAGTACTCAAAGAATTATATTTTCAATATATATATTAATTCTATTTTCTCTTGTAACATTTATATTCACAGAAATGTGATTATTTAGTTTCTAAAATGGAACCATGGAAACTTCAATATTTTTTGGATGGCAGGAGATCCTTCTTCAAACCGGGAAGATATTTTCCAGTTTTAATCATCCTTTTAATCTTCTAAAATATCATTTAATCTTGATCAAGTCTTATTTTTGAATTTATAAAAGACTCATTTCCATTTCCTTCATGTGATAATTCAAATATTACGACCTTATTTATCTCTATAAATTCTACAACTTTATATTTCTTTAAAGTCTCCACGTATGCAAGATATCATGAACTTGAGACATGGTATCCCTACTTGTGACCTTTATCACATATATTAGATCATGATCCATTTTAATTGATCATGATGTTTGAATCATTGAATATTGATACAAGCATTGTTTGAAATAGTTCCCAATTATTCAGAGTATTTCATTATGAAATATCCTCATTTTTCAGTATGTAAATATCTGTGAAATTTCTAAAATTAAGAACTCATATAAAGTATACATTTAATCATCTAAACTTAGGTATGATTCATACAAATTATTATGAGACTCATCTAAATTCCCTGATGACTCATCCTAATATGGAAATCACTCATTTGAACTCACAATAACTCATCTGTACTCACAATGACTCATCTAAAGCCTGGGATGAATCATCATAAATATATAACGACAAATCTAAACCATATTTTGACACATATGAACTCTAATTTTACTCACCTAAAGTTGTAATTTACTTTTTTGAAGTTCATAAAGACTCATCTGAACTTGGGTCTTAGCCAATTCTGCTTTATCTCCAAACCCCAAAAACTTATTCAACTCAATTATAAACCTATTAAATTAATTCAAATTCCTTATCAAAATCTCAAAAAAAAAACTTCAAAATATCTCAAAAATATTTCAAATCATAATTTAAATATTTAATTTACCTTTGGATAATATATCAATCATTTCAAGAACTTTGTCTCCATGTATCTCAAATCATTTCATCTCCCCTTTTAAAAACTGCATAGGACTTTAATTTCCCATTTGTCTAGTACTTAAATATTTCTTTGAGACATTATATAGAAATTTTTTCTTCATATATAAACACATATCACTAAATTTGAGGTTATCACCAATAATTTTCACACTTAAATTGCTACTCTGTCTTTAATATATCTAAGATATATTTCTGAGCTATAACCTCAACACTCATTTATGATTTATCAAGGAATCACCTTCTTAAATTATTCAAACAAACTCCACGCATATTGAAACATTATACAAAATAAATTCAACCTTAATTATTTACAAAAAATATAATCCATTTATTATAAACTTTAATATCCCCTTTGGATTTGTTGTCACTACCACCATACACTTCTCATGTCAATATGTGTGCTTCTTTCTCCCCCATTATTATCAATAAATAAAATATCAGTGGGGTAATTATCATCTCATCATGCTTATTATTCCTATAAATATATTAATATCCCCCTTTATTCTAAAAAAATTTCTTAGTCTACTTTTTATAGAAGGATGACACCACATGATTTTATTAACAAAAATCCTTTAGTTACTCAACTCTAAGTCTACATGGGCTAACCTAATGTAGAAAAAAAGAGTGATTCAACCAAGGTGGTAAATTTTGTCTATAAATAACCATACATGTGATACCATTCTCATATTATCTATTAGGGTCTTCCAAAATATATTATCAAGAATATTTTTTAGCCTGAACATATCTCAAAAAACACATTAGAAGGTTCAAGTACAGGATATAAAACTCCCAATTTCTCCCACCAAACACTTTAACCAACAGTACCCCTATCCAAAAATATTTTTCATAATAAAAAAAGTTAGAAATTTTTATTAAAATACACAAATATTAAATTTTATAGGGCTGTCCAAAATTATAGATTCAGTGAAAAATGACATTTTGATAGCTCTTCTTTATATTTGACCTACCTCAAGGGATGCACTCACTAAATTTTTCTCATGGTAGGTTACTTATTATATCATGGATTCATTTTCCTTTATATATAATATGATTACATAAATAATCAACCCCCTTTTGTTTTTATAGATAAATTCCCTACATATTCACATAAACATAAAAATTAAGGGAATAAGGAGTGTTTTTCCTTTCTCTTTAGTAAAAGTAGCAAGTTTGAGAGTTATAACTCAATCAAGATCTTCCATTATTTACAAATTTTATATTAGGATAACTATTCACGATTGAATTTACTTTATTTTTACAACTTTTAGATTTGTTAGGTAGCATGGACTTATTTTCTTCTTTCGATTTTCTTTTGTATGGAGTGAGTTTTTTCATTATTTTTAACGAAGAATTTTCAGTCAATGAAGCTGTGCCTTTTTATTTTACCCTTTTAAACATTTATTCTTGAGTTTATAATATGGTCATACAGTTTTTAGTAATATCACCATCTTGATTTTATCATCCACACATGCCTTCAGGAACTCTTGTGTTATCTTTCTTCGTCAACCAATTAATAAATTTATGTTTTTATTCATGTGAAACACCATAATTTCCTTTATCTCTTTCACTTTCTTAATCTTTATCCATTTCTTTGGTCATCTTTAATTATAAATGGAAAACTATTAGACACTCCTTGATAATATATTTAACTTTCTTAGATACTCTACATTGTTTTTTCACATCCTTTAAGTTAATCCTTTTGGGAAATACTTCTCTTCTTATGGGATGTTAACCCCTAAACCAATCCTTTTATCTCTCTCTTGGATCAATTATCTTCTTATATTATACTCGATTACCTTAATATTGATTTCCATGGATTACTTATAATGATCCATGGTGTGGCCCCTTACCATAGTATAAGTGTTTCATCTTTATTTATATATCCTCTATATCATTATTCTCAGACTTATTGGTAATTTTTTCTCATAGATTTTTCATTTTAAACTTATTTATTTACTTTCTTATTTCCCAAGGAAACTTGTTCTTATTTTCTAACCTGATTTGTTTTATGTTATTATATTGTTTAAATTTTATAATATAGATGATGGTTGATAAGTTTATTACAATACTCCTCCTAGTTGTGAAAACTTTTATAGATTCAAACATAGAAGTCAGTCTATGATTCAAATATATTTTTGAGTGACAAGTTTCTTATTTTTTGTGAGTTATGATTTTGGACAGTAGGTGCTCTCCTTGTTTCAAATATTCTAAACCTTTAATTAGGCCATATAAAATATTCATAAGTTTACATATTATTCCAATATTCGATGAACCTACTTACAAACTTCCAAAATCACCAATAATATCATAAAAATCTCTTTCTCCACACATTATATTTAATATATCTAGTTTTTCCAGCATGCATTGTTTTAATTTTTTATATTGAAAATTCAATTTTTTTAGCTTTTTTTGGGGAGGTTATATTATTGGATATACTAGTATATACCCTTTATGTTTTTATGGATTTATTACCATTTTTATCCATCCATATGTTCCCCAATTTTAATCTAAAAACTATACAAAAAAAACATTAGTACAAAAAAAACTTTCTAGGTTATGGGATACCTTTCTCTAAGAGATTGATCTATATGATTATCCTAATTATATTAGGTTATTTTTACCACTAATATGAGTATTATCTAAGACATTAATATAATTTGAAATTTTTGTGGAAATATATCCTTTCTCAGGTATTTGGGAAGTTTCAATTTATGTTAATTTCTAATTTTCCAACTTCACCTCTAGAATAAAACACTTTATGTTAAGTGAGTTATGAACATACTCAACTGATATCAACCTATATTCCCAATAATTTTTAAAATTATTTATTTTATCTTGAATTTTTATGGATCATACTTGACATTTATGGAAATTTTATGCAATTTTATTAATTCACAGATCGCTTAATCATGAACAATTTCTGTTACATATTTATTATAGTCAATTATTTATAATTTTTATCCAATAAAAGAAATATTTTCATTACAAATTGTAACATATTATTTATTTGTTTCCACAAGATCTGTGAGAACATTTCAATTTATGAATTTTATTCCTAGTGTAACCTCCATTTCAAAAAATTATTCTTCTAGATGTATTTTGTCATCAATAAGTTTCTTGAAAGAAACCAAGTATATATGTGATTTATTTAATGGTAACTTTATTCACATACCTTTTAATTTCAGAATAGAAGTATTTAAATATTTTAATGTGTTCATTCTCTTCATACTCTCCATTGATCAAACTTGTTTCTTCAAAAGGACCACTTTCAACAGATTTAGAAGATGTGCAGTTATCACCTTGATCAACTTCAAGTGGAGATGGATCCTTATTTTCCTTCTTCAATATCATTTTAAATTTACTTACTAATATTTTATTTTTATTTTTTTAATGTTTTGGATGAAAATTATAATTCAAATCGAATAGTAATAGAGCCTGAGTTCTCCATATCAGATACTTAATATTTTCCTCAAACCCGCATTTAATTAATGTTAATAAAACAATTTGGTCAAAATAGTAGATATAGTTAGAGGTAAACTTGAAGCTATAATATCACTTATAGAGCCCAATTGATCATGCATGGACATTGGGGGGGGGGTTGAATCAGTATCCACCTAATTTTACTAAGTTTTACTTTTTATTTAAATTATACCCTATTGTAATTGAACCAATATCTTGATTAGTAGATATAGATCTATTGATGAAATCTAAACCCTCACCTAAACATGAAATAGAGAAATATAAAAGAACATTGGAACATGTGGTTTTACAAGGTTTAACTCCTTCCCAGAAAACCTACTCTCGACTATGTTTGAATTTTTCAAGTGAACTATTTTATTATCAATTTAATTTTAAGTGATTAAAAGTTTCTAGTAAGTGGAACACAAGGGTTATTATGGTCTCATCCATGTCCCTATGATAGGAATCATCCACTTCCCTAATTTTTACTTCAACTCATAGTCTTCAGATCCCACTAGAATGGCATTGTTTATACTGTAACCAACAATTATTAAAGGGCCCTCCTTAAAACTAGTAATTTGTTTTTGAATTTTCTGGGAATGATAAATGGAAACACTTCATGTGTGTTGGACTTATTCCTCTACCTTGATTCATAGTTTTTTTAATCATAGTAGTGCTTCAAAATTTTAGAGTCTTGATGAAAAGAATAGGTAGCAACAAAAATGTCAATTATTATTCTCATTACCTTATATAATACCATTGCATCATAATCCTGATATAATTATTCTTCAATGAAAAGATTCACTCCTAGATGCATCAAATTCTTCTCCTTAGATACACATTTTATCTTCATGGTATTAGCAGTATCAAGATCTATTTCTTCATCAACAAAAATTATTTTCTTCAGCATGATTACAATGATATAGGGTTATCTCTCTCACGGATATCATTTTCAATGAATATTTCTTTAGGAATTATAATATTGAACTATATATTAACTTCATCTTCTCTTATAACTTCTATATTAAAAAATGTGAATATTTAGCTTCCAAAATTGAATTTTGGAAACTATAATAATTTTTTATATAAGGAAACCCCTCTTCAAATATGGAAGATATTTTCTAGTTTTACTCATCCTTTAAATATTTTCAAATATCATTTAATCCGGGTTAAGTATTATCTTTTCAATTTCCCAAATACTTGGACCTATTTCCTTCACATGATAATTAAAATACTGTTACATTTTTTATCACCATGAAATCCAAAACTTTTATTTCTTTGAAATATCTATAAATACATGGAAATGATACTTGCGACATGAAGTACTCATCTTCATCACACAACATATATCACAATCCATTTGAATTTACTATGATGTTTGAATACTTTAATCCCAGTACAAACATCATCTAAAATGGTTCCCAATGATTTAGAATATTTCATTATGAAATATAATCATTTTTAATCGGCATACATCTTCGAAATTTATCAAAGGAATAACTAATACAAAGTATACATTTACTCATCCAAACTCAGGGATGGATCATCCTAATCCTTCTGAGACTCATCTGAAGTCCTTGGTGACTTATTTGAACATCATAATCACTCATAAAAACTCATAACGATTCATCCAAACTCAAAATTATTCATCTAAAGTCTAAAATGAATCATCCAAAGTATATTATAACTCATCTAAACTACATTTTGACTCATATGAACTAAATTTTTACACATTTGAATTTGGAATTTATTTTCCAAATTTATAAGGACTCATATAAACTTGGGACTTAGCCAATTTTTCTTTTATCTCCAAATTTTAGATTTTCTTCAAATATAATAATAACCTATTTAATTAATTCAAAATACTTCTTAACCACTAATAAAAAACTTCAAAATAATATATTGTTTTTCAAATAATCATCTAAGTGTTTACTTCACATTTGGATAATCTTATAGTCATTTCTGTAGTGTTTTCTCTATGATTCTCATCCCATTAAATCTCTCCTTTTGTAAACTACACAAAGATTTAATTTCCTATTTGAACAAAACTTAAATATTTCTTTGAGAAATTTTATATATAGTGTTTATTTATCTATAAACACATTTAACCTACTTTAAGACCAACACAAGTAATCATCACACTTAAATTAATACTTTGTCTTGAATCTATCTAGGATAGATTTCCAAGCAGGAACCTCAAACCTCTTCTTCCATTTACATGGTAGCACATTTTTCAATTATTCAAAGACACTCCAAACATATTAAAATTTTCTCCAAAATTAATTAAAGATTCCTTATTGACAAAAAATAAAATCCATTTCTTGGTTACTTCATTATTGATATAATAAATGATTCCATGATGTCTTTCTAGTAATCATAATTAATTTAATTAAATATAGGAGGATTAAAAATAATCATTAGAAAAGAATTTCAAGAGAAATATCTTTAAAAAAACATTAGAGGCTTACTTTTATATAGAAATTAAATAAATAAAAAATATATTTGATCCAAAAAAATAAAATTTTAAATAAATTATTCTGATATCAATTGTGAGTTTAAATAAGAAGTAAAATGTCTTGAATTTATTTTCCATACAATTTTTTCCATCTAGCTTGTTAGAGAAAAAAAGATATAATATTTTAAGAGTAATATCTAAAACCATTTATTGGTTCATGAAATATCAAGGAGATATACTCTTATAGGAAATTTCAAGAGGGGGTGAATTGATATGATAAGGAAAACCACCCATAAAAAATATTGATGATAAATAATAAATTAGAGTTAAATAATAGAGTATGCAATGAAAAAAGAAAAGTTTGAAAAGTGAAAAGAAGATATTCAAGAATTAAGTGGATAGAGGATAACTAATAAATGATTTAGTAGATATAATATTTCATTACTTTTGATTGTAAAATATTCATGGGTATTATATCTAATTCATGATAAAGAAATAGATCTTTTAGATATTTATTAAAAATTCCAAAGGATTAAGAGTGAATGATTTTAATATTACTTCATATTTGAACATTGTTGTATAGAAATTTTATTTAAAGTAAACAATGAAACATTCCAAATTAAATTAGATAAATAAAATAAATCATAAACTTTTTATGGATATGACACAATAATTTTTAGTGAGGTTTGGGATAAGAAATCCCTACATTTCTTATTTTATTTTAAGTAAAATTTATTATCCTTGAAAAATTATTTAATTTTAACCCAATGTGATAGGAGTATATTATATCAAGATCCATAGAATATTGAGTATAATTAGTTCCAAATTTTTGATAAGATATATATTTTATTATCCCCAGTACTTCTTTGATTTGAAATTTATAGCAAACAAGTTATTATCCTCATAACTTCTTCGATTATATATCGACAACAAAACAAGTTCCTATCCCCAATTTTTTTGGATCAGAGATCAAAGGATGAATAGAGTGATTATAATATAGGGGTTCCTTGTGATAGTTTTAAGTGAATACATGCCTATAAGATAAGAAATAAAGGATGTGAACTGTAATGTATGAAAACTCTAAAGAAAATAGATTACTCTTTGAAGAAGAGAGAAAAAAATTAAATAGAGGTGTTTTGATTCATGTGATTTTCTCAAGAATGATAATTTTTCTCTTTATCAAATAATCACACATTTGATCTTCTCTAAGATTATTTTAAACTCTTTTGACCAATACTCATTTTAAATGATTCATCTATATACCTTTAAAAATATGAGTGTTAGTTTATCATAAAATCTGATTATTCTAATAGATGGGGAATCATAGTATTTATAGAATAAACCAATAGTAGCGCCCCGCGCCCTTATGTATCGGTGAAACATGAGGTGATATGAATATATTTGAGTCAATTTAAGGTTAAATTTGATTTTTTATTGAGGACGTAAGTTTATGAGAATATTTTAAATGATTAAAAAGTTGTTTTGGAGGTGTTAGTTTGAGTGGAAAAGGCCTGAAGTGAATTTTAAGGTGTTTAATAAGTTAAGAGTTTGGGAGGTGGTTACAAAATCCCCCAGTTACTTGATCTAGTACCACAAAGTACTTAGTGGATAAACTGGTGGGGTTTTCCCATTGGTTTGGAGACTAAGTGGATAGTGGTCTTGCACTGGATACCTGGTGAGCCACCAGATAGCTAGTGGAAGCCTACCAGGTATCTTGTAGGAGTAAGATCTATCTTCTTTAGGATAGAAAATGGTCATTATATTACGTTCCATTTTATACCCAATTAACGATCTTCCTTCTTCATCAGCTAGAAACAAATAAGAGGCCCCCTTCCCCTTACTTACTCTTTATTCTTCTTTTATCCATGGAGTTTAGAGTGAATTTATTCATCAATTAAGGCTTATTATCTCTCCTATTTCCCTTATCTTTGTTATAACTTTACCTATTATGATTTTTGAGTGGTTTATCTTGGAATTTTGTAGTGATATTCTAATAGATAATAGTGGAATCACGTTGAGTGATAGGGATTTTGTTAGTAGATACTATAGGATACCGAGTAAGGATATAATTAAGTTGTTGAACATTGTTTCACTTGAGGTAATGTTTCCAATGAGTTTTATTATAGATTTTGGTGAATTTTATATGGAATTTAAAAATGATTTAATTCCATATTTTAAGTGTTTTTATTATTATAGGTTTGTGTATGTGGTGGGATTGTTCTGTACCCCATTTCTCAAGTTTTCAATGATGTTACACCACATGATGTTATTTAACTTGACTATGAATAATTAAAAATATTTATGGATAAATTATGTTAATTATTTATAAATTACTTATAATTAATTAGAGTGTATTTATGATGGATTTTTTTACTCTTGGATGTGGACGTGGTTGGTCTAGGCTTATAAGAGCTTATTTTTCGATGAAGTAGCTTAGTGAAAGGGGTTAAATTTGTATTTGAGGTACGTGATCTATAAAATCACATCCTTTATATATGATTGTTTATATTGTTTTATGTTTTACCAGGGTAAGCAGGTGAGATTGACCATATCAAGATTTGAGAGGGCTTGTAGAATCATGAGAAACTAGGTGTGACTTAGTAGGCCCATTGTGGAAATATTTCATGAATTACATTGGAATTTTAGTGACTCTGTAACCCATTTTGGATGAATATATTGGGATATAACATTAGGGAAACGATGAAAGGTGTCTAACCTTGAGGGATGTCCCAATTAGTCTAGTGAGAACTTGTCTAAGGTGACATAATTCACTATTTAGAGAGATGATCCAGGGTGATCCATGCGATGGTCTATTTGAGTAACCATTTATAAATTTAGTTAAATAAGAGGGATAATTTATGGGATTGAACTAATAATTTTGATATAGAACTTAGAGGACTAATTTAATGGATAAAGTAAGTCCCATTAAGAACATAATAGAGAGTAGATCATTAGGGACCATTATTATCTAGTATTAGTGAATGAAATGAGTTATAGGTGATTCATATGGTTGAGTTCCCATGTGAGGGGTAAATTGTGAAATGAGAATGGTCTAGTGTCTTAGAACAAAGACAGTTCTATATGATTGATGAGCATTAACCTACCAAGTGGTAGTGTGTCAAGTGGTTGGAAATGATGAGTCTAACTTGTGAAACCAGGTATGGGAAATGATAGGTGAGGATGAAGGACCTAGATGTTGGGAATGCTAGGTCATAGGTCCCATGTAATGTGATGGGTTATAGTCAAGGGATATGATTCATACAAGTACACCATGATTATGATGTGATGTTTTTTTTCCTGACGTGTGTATTGATTTGATGACGGTGGACCCAAGGGGACTCACTTCCCTTAGTGATGATTATGTTAGGTTGAACAGACTTCCCCCTAAGACTATGATTAAGTATGTTGGAGAGGGATCCATTTCCTTGTAATTGAGAATATTGATGAGGGACATACAAAATTGAGATTGAGTTTGTTGATTTTGGATTTACTACCATATGATTAGATATGTTGATGATGAAATATATACCCTATGATTTAGTATGTCGATGAGGAAAATACTACCCTGATATTGAGTATATTTATGTGGGATAAGATTTAGTATATTGACGAGGGATATATTACCCTATGATTAAGTATGTTGATTCCCTAAGATTGAGTATGTTGAAGAGGGAGTTACTTCCATGCGATTAAGTATGTTGCAAAGTATTATCTATTTTGTGATTGATTATCTTGATAAGGGATATACTACCCCAATATTGAGTCTGTTGATAAGGGACATTCTGCCTTGAGATTGAGTATATTGATAAGGGATGTAATACCCTATGATTGAGTATGTTGATGTGGGGAATTTTTTTTACGTGATTGAGTATATTGATGAGGGACACCCTACCCTATGATTGTGTGTCTTGACAAGGGATACTCTTCCCTGATATTAAGTATATTGATAAGGTAAATATTACCTTGTGATTGAGTATAATGGTGAGTATGCTGGGTGAGGTGATATTCCCCTGAGTTTGTATGATTATGTTTAAGAGGGGATTTATTTCCATCAATAATGAGTATCATTCAGGTGGAACATACTACCACTTGATATCAATGATGAGTTAATTAGAGTATATAATTCCCTATTTGAGGTTTTATTGCTAACATACCTAGACTATCTATGGTTGAAGTGGGTAGGATTTGACTATTTGGGTGGATTATTGAGCATCTTATGGCATGAAAGGTGCATGATTGTATTTGTTTATGGATTTTATTTCATTCAATATATGAATTCACATATATCTAGTTATTATTAATAGCACCATTGGTGGTAACTTTCTGATTTTTGTGCTTAGAGCCTACACGTGAACCTCATTAGACATATAAACCATATTATTGGTATTGAGGTTATGAAAGACACCCTAGTAGAAGTGAGTGGATTTGAGGAGTGAAACATGGATTTAAAGACAGGTTTGAGGTATGTATAAGGATATTATAGTGGGTATCCTTAACATTTTATTTTGTTTCATTATAATAATATATTTATCTTCCCAATAAGTGATCTTGCATTATTTTCACTAGTACAAAAACATGATTTGACATCATTTTTTTTCAATTTTAACATCAATTTTTAACTAAAGTCTATAAGAGTGACATAAAAAATAAGGTTTTTGACATCGTTTTATTATATAAAATGATGCTGAAAATCGTTTGGATTTTTTTAAATGATTCAACATCAGTTTTTATGAAAAAAATGCTAAAATTTAATATTTTTTTATAGAAAATTATAAAAATTACACCCCATAAAAAATAAGAATCCATGTAATAGAAATATAGTATACAACCATCAAAAAATATTTGTCAGTGACTAAAAATCTATAAAAATATACATACTTTTAACAAGTTAATAAAAAAATTATCTATACCTTTTTATTATAAATTAGAATTAAAAAATACATACCTGAAATTTATAACATGATCGTTGTTGGTTATTGTTGAATCATTCATTTTATATCGTTATGTTCAAACACCTATTATAAAAAAATAATTCGTTTTTGAAAACGTTTTATTAAGAAAATGTAATTATAATCAGAAACATTAGAATATACATACCTTAAATCGTAATCACACTTAACAAATTGTTCACAAACAAAGATTAAATATGGAAAAGTTCACATTTCATGTAAGAATCAACATCATTGAATGTCTACAATAACGTTGAATGATATAATATTAAAAAACAAAATACTATAACAAAAAATATAAAATAATTAATATGATGAACCTGATCAAAATCAGTCATTACCCTAGTTGTGATTATCTCATACATGAATTGTAGAACATAATAACCACATTTGACAAGTCCTTATTGACTATAAAACTATATTTAATAAAAAATTAACTTGATAATGAAAATTGATATATATATATATATAAATCAAAATAATATCTAATATAAAAAATAATTACCTTTACTTTCACATAGTTGATTGCATTTGGCTTCACTATTGACAAGTGATATTTGTTAAACTTTTTCCATGGCCTGAATTTTCATATATATCAACTAATAATACATGTATAAACAATTATAATTAAACATAATGATCTTATACAAAACAAATAAACTTACTTGTCTAATATAGTGGAAAATTTTCTATGAACACCACATAGTGAAGAAAAAAAAACCATATAATGTGTTTTCACTTGGGAAGAATACGCCTAACATACAATTACCCCTACAATAAAAAAGTTCACATTTAATGAAATTATAATGAACATTAGTGCATAATTATGTTTTTGTTCTTACCCATCAAGAAATGGCAAAAACCAACACCCAATATTCATCATTAATAACCTCTCACATATATATGCCTCTCTATTTTCATTAGATACATATAGAACAATTGTTGAAATGAATTTTGGATCTATAAAACCATAAACGCCTGTGGTGTCATTTGGAACAACAAGAATGTATAGATACATAATTAAAAAAGTAATATAGTTAGTCAATTTAAACCATTTTTCTTTTAAAAAATAAAAACTGAAACATCAATTTACTTACATAGAAAACAACTACAACACATGCACACTGATCTCTTCAAAATTAATTATATCCATGATATCTTTTTAGAATATTCTCAATGGATAGTCTCTTCCACATACGTCAGAAAAAATTTGAAACTCATAAATATTATTCAAGGAAGAAGAAACCTGAGATAATATTTCTATCCCATCAGAAATATATATAGCATCTACAATTGTTTATTGATGAACCTTTTGTTTCATTTGTTACATTTATTTATATTTTAGATACTCCTATATAAGTTAAATTTCATATAACATTATAAGTAATTTTCAATCATATGTAATTAATATTTAAAAAACACATACCTTGTATGAAATATGACGAAGAAGGTTAGATGGAAAAAGTAAAAAAATGACACATACAATCCCCAACTCTAGTAAACTCTATGGTAGGGAATGCTAGTAGAACAATAGGATCAATAATATAATGTATCGACACTCTAACCCGACCCATATAAATAGGCTTGTGATTTACAGAATCCCCCAAAAAAATGCACGACTCTGAATGCTAAAATATGTACATCAGGATCTCTTGCATACAAATCGCAATATAAGGTTGGGTTTGAGCGAGGAAGTGGAGGATCTGAGTAGGCAGGCTAGGCAGGCTACACAGATTGTGATTGTCTCATTAATTTTTCTAACATAGAATTCTACACAACTGCTTGAATTTGATCTCTCATGGAATGTTTCATATCTTTTACGTGGGATTTTAAGGATTCAATTTCTGAGTCTCTTGATTGTTTAATTTGATGACCAAAAACTTTATGAATACTAGCACCTACATCATATCCTCTTATGCATCTAGGGTGTTCTGGATTTCCTAAAGAAGTGGCTAGGATGTCCATCCTACCTTCAGACATAAAAGTGCCCTGTATCGATTTCTCTTGAAGTTCATCCTGAAATGAAAAATGAAAATGGCATATTATTGTTGTTAATTTATAAATTACAAAAATTCATGAAAAATAATAATTATTTACTTAGAATCCTTTTAGCTACTTCCTTATCTTTCTATATAAGATACTATTCATTTCTTCTTCTTCTTACTATTTTTCACATCTCATTGAAGGTGGGTGGATATAGAGGACCGAATTAGACCTCATTAGAACCACTAGTAGAGAGAGCTCTTAGTTCTTCAAACTTTTCCTCAATCATTTTTTGCACCAATAAATGATACCCTCCATATGATAAAGTATGAGGGTATACATTCTTCAATTGGATGTCTTTATGGGATTTCCTCATGGCATGTTATATAATAAAGAAAATAATAAGTAATTAGGTGTATATATAAGAAGTTTTACAATAAAATATAATATAATTATCATACCTAAAATGTTTCATCATGTTAGGTGGAAAAAAATTTCTTCCATGTATCTTCATCTAAAAATGGATACTTGAGGCATGGGATTTCATTTTGTATCCTTCCAAACATATAATGTTTTGTCAACTTTGTTTTTAAATCCCTCTATTGAACTGCCTCTAAAGTAAGACATCTTTTTTAACTGCTTTTGTTTCTTCAAAATTGAATACCATATATAATTTCATAACATAAATATAAGTCATTTGAAATATATAATATTAAAAAAAAAGATAAAATAAATCAATTGAGATATTTTATCTTTATGGCCTCCCAAAACTGATCTATCACCACCTTGTCAATAGACTTCCAATCAGGATATAAAATGATAATCCTGCAACAAATCTGCATGCCGATATAGCTGATAAACTACATTGTATTTTAGCTAGTTGCATCATCATCATCATCATCAAAACTAATATGTAATTGCTCATCTCTATGAGAAAGTGACAGTTTTGGTAAATGTGTAATGCCATGTTTACCAACTCGAGAATTTGATTTCTGAATACTAAAATCAAAAGACTCCCCTAATGAAGTCTCATCAGTAGACCTGCAATTATTTTTTGTAAATTAAAATTTTCCTTTCATTAAATAATTATATTA
Organism: Viscum album; assembly: GCA_963277665.1. NCBI lineage: Eukaryota > Viridiplantae > Streptophyta > Magnoliopsida > Santalales > Viscaceae > Viscum > Viscum album. The sequence continues at coordinate 1,210,985,192 of OY728166.1, forward strand.
CTGGATATTTAATAATATGGAGAAAGAAAAATACCTCGGTAGATGTTCTTCTATCTCTGTATCTGTATCTGTCATTATAAGAGGAAAATGCAATGAAATTCTTATGTACCTAAATATAATCAGAAAAGTCACTAATTAGAAAATAGAAAATCATAAATATGTAAGTAAAAAAAGTGTCACACATGTGTAAGTTTTAAAAAAATAATAATGTCATGATTCCTAACCAAAAAAAATATGCAAGGTGAACTATTAAATATAAACATTAATTCTATAAAGATATAAACATTTAAAAATTTAAATATCAAAGTTTGAAAAGGTTTTATCATATGCGTAAATTAAACCAAAATATAATAATGTATGTCAGACATTTAAATGAAAAAATGTTAACCATATCCATGGAATATCAAAATTTAAAACAAAAAATTAAAAAAATAATCAAATATATAATTAAATATCCAATATTTATTAAATAATACAGTTTTTTCACATATAAATTAAAAAAATATAATGTAAATAATTTCCAAATTAATTAGGAGAGTAATTTAGTGTTTTTTCATATCCTTTTAGCATGATCATTTCGTATTGCATGCACTATATCTGCGTTATAGTCATTATTATCTAGAAATCATGTAATAAACAAAGAAGCCTCATATAAATCAATAAAATCATCATCATCCTCATCATCCAAATGGATTCTTTTCCCTTGAAAAATGATGGACCACTGGTCATTCGATGGACCAATGACATAAAATATTTTCTTTGCATGTGTGGCCATGATAAATGGTTCCTCATTGCAACTAAATCTTTTTACGTCAACCAGTTTAAGCCCATACTCATCATGTTTCACACTGCTATTACTTGCAACCCAGTTATACTTAAACACAGTGACTCTAAATTTAATATAACCAATTTCCCATATGTCTTAAAGAACTCCAAAATATGGCATTGATGCATAAATTGATTTTTTATTTTTTCCACTCGAAAAATGCAGCGCTTCAACGGTGACCATTACACCACTATTTTGAACAGTACTCTTGTCATCCAGCTTCTTTGTGTAAAATGTGTACCCATTAATATCAAAACCAAACTATGTGATCACATTAAGAGATGGTCCCCCTGCCAACCATTTCTATGTTTCTGATGAAATATATCTATGTTGAATTTGTCTTTAAGCCATGAAACAAATGTCTTTTTATGCTCAATCATCATCCACTTTTCATTTATTTTTGGATATCTTAACTTTAATTATACAATATGTGATGATATATATGATTTAACCTCATTTTTGTTGTTCAAAATGTATAAATGTGCCTGCATCACTTTATCTCATGGAATTAACTTTACCTTTAAGTCTCAAATCCCTCTACCTTCACTATCAAGTATCATATGTTGAGATACAGGGAGACTAATATGATCCACTTCATATAAATAATCAGTACAGAACTCAATCACCTCTTCCGATGCATATTTTTGAACAATAGATTCCTCTGATCGATAAGGATTTTTAACACATCCATTCAAAATTTTCATATATCTTTCAAAAGTATACATCCATCGTAAATATATAGGCCCACATATTCTTATCTCACTCACCAAATGAATCACCAGATGAACCATTATATCAAAAAATGTAGGTGGGAAAAAATTTTCTAGTTGAAAAATAATAAGAGAAGATTTATTCTCCAACACATCTAAAAAATTTGGATCAACGAATTTTCTAGAAATGGATTTGAAAAAATTACATGACCTGATGATAGTATTTCTAATAGTTTTTGACAATATACCACGCAGTGTGACTGGTAGAAGTTGTGGCATCAATACATGACAATCATGAGATTTCATACCTATTAATTTAAAGTCATTCAATGACACTAAATTCTTCACATTTGAAGAATAACCAATTGGTACTTTAATACCATGAAGACACTGACAAAAATTAATCTTCTCAATCTTTCTTAATGTGCGACAATATAGAGGTAAATATATTGTGTTTCCTTTTATAGTGGGAGCTAACTCCAAATGTATTCCCATTGATATCAAGTCCAATATAACATGAAATCTATCTTTCATCTTTCCTTTTATGTCTAACAAAGTTCTAATCAAACTGTCACATATGTTTTTCTCAACATGCATAACATTGATTTTATGTTTTATCTCTAAAAATTTATAATAAGGTAGTTCAAAAAAGATACAGTATTTCTTCTAGATATTTTTTTTGAAAACTAGAACTTATTTTCTTTCCAAATGTCAAATCATTATTTTTCACCATATTGTAATATTCTTCAACTAAAAATGGTTATGGGGGAATATTTTATTCCTATAAACTGTTATTTTTTTTTTCTAATCTACGATAAGGATGATCAATTCAAAAAAATCTTTGATGACCCATGTACACTGTCTTTCTTCCATTCTGCAATTGATAATATGAAGTATATTATTCACAAATTGGACAAGATTTATGTCCCTTAACACTGTATCAAAATAATTTTCGATATTCAAGAAATTCATTTATAGTGAACATTATCATAGCACGCAAAAGAAAATACTCTTTCTTGTATGCATTAAAAACTTTAACACATGTCTCCCATAGCAGTTTCAAATCATCAATCAATGGTGAAAGATACACATCAATATCATTTCCAAGATATTTTGGTCTAGAAATCATCAATTTCATCATAACATATTTTTTCTTCATACATATATGTGGGGAAAAGTTTTAAACTACCAACAAAATAGGCCATGAACTATGTTGGCTACTTAGGATCTGATATGGATTCATTCCATCAGTACACACTCCCATTCGAATATTTCTAATTTCACTTCCAAAAATCATGAAATTATTTATAAAATATCTTCCACTATGGTGAATCAATAGGGTGATGTAAGTTACCATAAAATATGCACTCATCTGAATGCCATATTTACCTTTTTATGTTAATTAAATTTGAAAATAGACGCTTCAAAAGAGGAATTATTGGAAGGTACCAAATTGTTTTAGCATGTTCTTTAATTTTGGTACCTAAGAATGAATCATAGTTGAATTATCATAATTGCATGAAATAATTATTGGATGATATCATTAGAAAGTACAAAATTGATATTTCATGAGGTTAGATGTCAGTACCTAAGAATGAATATGAGTTAAATTTTTTATCTATCTTATAGCGTGATGTCCCACATGTAGGAAAACTTGATAAATATTCATATTCTTTCATATACAAAACAAAATAATTTGGGAAATAATGTATCTTTTTATACCCCAATACCATTGTTCATAATATTTTCTTCACCTCATAATTGGAATCTGGAAGCCCGTTGCCTTCTGTAAGTAACTCTTTTAAAAGCTCAAGTAGGTTAGATAAAATTTTATCACTACACCCATTTCTTGCTTTCTAGTAAACTAATCTCAAAACTACTGATAACACTGTATATTTACTACAACCTGGGAATAATGGTTTCTCAAAATCTCCATAAAATCATTCAATATTGTTGTTTTTTCGATGGTTTAAACACCTAAATCATGAATTAATTATTCAATATGATCCTATGCCTCATTATGAATATTTTCATCAATATTAGGTGTTGAATTTTTAGTTCTTTCACCTTGAAAAATATAATATGTATAATTAATGGTAAAACCATAGCAAATGAGATGATCCTTGATTTATCTAGAGTTTAACTTTCTCATATTCAAACACTTTACACATGGAAAGAAAATAAAATCTTTGTTTTGAAGATTTTGTTTAAAAAATTACAATAATTCATTAACTCCTTTTTCATATTCACTGGTGGTTCTTCATAAATTTATCCAATTACGATCCATTCAATACCTGAAAGAGAAATATGATCGGTGAATATATAAAAAAATATAAACATTTAAATATATATATATATATATATATAAACAGATAATTTTTAAAAAAAAAACACATTTAATAAAAATGATTAGTAATCAAATAGAAAACATCAATGATGATTAGAAATAAAATAAAAACTAATTTACTAAAGGTATTTATTTTACTCGATGTGTGTCATGCTGATCCAATGGACATCACATGTAATGACTCTAGTGAAAATTCCTAGTAGAAAATCATGATTTTTTAAACTAATATATTTTTTGGTTTTAATTTATTTCCCATTATTTCTTTATATATATATATGTGATATTCCTAGTAGAAAATCATGATTTTTTCACTATATGTATGTTTTCCACAGCTCATATTATAATATTAGGATGTTTATTTAATTTAATACACTAATTTTTGTGGTTGTGTATGATAAATGATTACTTATTTTACTAAATAACATTCCAATATAGGGGTTACAGTTTCCACATGGTAACTCCTTACACCTTCACTACTATTGAAAACCCCTTTTAGGTAAAAACAATATTAATCATTATTTATACAAAAATACATTTTTTATGAAAAAATTCCAAAAAGTTAGACTGATAATATTGAAATTCTAAATCAATAATTGAAATTAATTTTACCAAATAAATTTATATAATTATATTTTTTAAATGAAGTATTATATATAATGTAAAACAGTTTTTATTGAAATATGACCTTTTGAATATTTATTTTTTTGTAATATTATTTCAAAAGAATATGAAAATTAATCAATTATAATATATTAATTCATATATGGAAATATCATATATTGTTTCAATTATTTAAAAGTGGTTAATTTAATTTATTAAGGTAAATTACACAAAATTTTAACATATTTTATTTGAAAAAAATCCTATTGTAGTATAAAATATATATATTATGAATATAAAAATAGTAAATTTTTATTTTCATATTATATACATGTGGTTTATTTATATTATAATTGAATTATTTTAAATCATCAAATATATATTAGTTCATTTTACAAAAATTTTACATTAGTTTAGTGTCACATGTGTCAAAAGGTATCAAAGATTGTATTAATTTAACAGGTTAAAAATATGGAGTCATTACATGTGATGTACACTATATTGATGAATGATGACACCATATATCATTGTACATTTCATAATATCATCAAATAAAAAATTTATCAAAATAAGAAAACTTTAACAACAATATTTATAAAAAACAATAAACTGCATACAAATAATTGAAACAATAACTAAAAAATATAACTAAATTATAAATAATTTAACTTCAAAATTTTAAATTTTTTTACAAAATTCAGATTTCAATAAGAAAAATTAACCCTAATATGAAATTTCTCCCACAAATTCATTGGAAGAATAAACATTTCAAGATATAACAAAAGTGTTTGTATAAACAAACAATAAACAATAACAAATAAATAAATGAAAATTGTGGTTGATATTCGGTCGAAAAATGGATTCTGAAGAGAAATACTTTGGTAAATGATGAAACAATGATATATAATGAAGAATCTAGACCATATATTGTGAAATAATTATAAAAATAGAAGAGAAACCATAAAAATGACCGTTGAAGGTTTGTGGGTCACCATCAGGGTCATCACGAGCTGGGAACAACACTTCGAAGATCCAAAAAATGAGGGTTTTGTGATCCCATGTTTTTTTAAAACTATTTTTGGTGTCAGTTATTACATAAAATGATTCCAAAAATTATTATTTTTTGGTTTTATGGTGTCGGTTTTTGATAAAACCAATGTCGATAACTTTTTTTCATTTATGGTGTTGTTTTTTACAAAAACTGATGCCATAAATCCAAACGCGAGGGATTTTGGTGTTGGTTTAAAAAAAATGCCAAAAACTCAATATATATATATATATTGGCATCGTTTTATTTATAAAATGATGCCAACATTTGGAACCAATAAATTTTACATCTCTTTAGAATAAACCGATGCCATATCATCGATGTTGGAACCTCTATTTCTACTAGTGTGTATAACCGTATGACCTAAAGGTTCTAGTCACAATGGAAGTGTGTGATAGGTCATTACCAACATTTATTTTTTTTATCATAATCAATTATTAATATGATATTTACATAATGATAAATTCCATGATCAATAAAATTGAATAAAAGAATATATAAAGTGGATAAAACACCAGAACCAATGCACAAGATCATCACATATTATTTATAATTAATTTAAGAAATTAAAGAATTACTTTGTGAAAAATTATTTCTTAATTGATGTATTTTAAAATATATCTACATTGTACCATCATTTCATTGTATTAATCAAGAATATATTTCCTTCAGCGGTGATCCACACATGTTCCAAAAATCTCTGAACACTGCCATAAGAATCTTTGGGTGCTAGCATGATAGATCCAATCACTTGCATAATTCCCCTTTTATCACCCTAAGAATCATTTACAAAGGATTATCTTTGATCTATCTAGACTCAAGAGTTGAAGTTGTAGGAATATCTCTCTCTCTTCTTGAGAGCGTTCTTGGATAAGGGAGCTCTCTAGGGCTTTGATAGGATTCTCTAGATTCCATTATGCACAAAAAATGAAATGAATTGGATCTATTGAAAAAAATAATATAATTGAGTTTATATACCACTGGGGTTAGAGATAAATAATTTTAAAAATGATATTTAATATTTATTTAATCCCTATGGAACCCCATTTCTATAATAATAATAATATTATTATTTCTTGACATGCTCTTAACTTGTGAATTAAATTAAATATTATTTAATCAACTAATATTCAGTATATATATTATTTATCATAGAACATATAAACTAGGTCCTCTATTCCTCCAAAATATTTATCAGTCCTTGAATAATGAAAATTTATTTAATAAATAAATATCACTGCATTATTCACTAATAAATAAATAAATATTATATTCACTAAATAATAAATAATTATTTATTAAATATTCCACCCACATAATATTCTCTTGAATAATTGGTGATGAAATATATGAGATCAAGAAAACATGAATAATTATTAAACCATGTGTGGGAATAATTTTTATTCAACTTGTTAAATAATAAATAATAATATATTATTTAACCGAGATTCTAGATACATTTAGTGTGTGCCTCAAGGCCTCTTTCTTAGTGACATTAGGTGAAGTAGCCTAAAGTACATGGTTTGCATCTAGAAACATGCCAAGAAACCCATAAAGAAAGAAGTTAATGCCTTAATGAAATATTACCGCATACAAACACTTACAGTGTAATATAATCCTTTTATCCTAATATCTCTAATCAAGCAGGTTGCATGATGGTGTCATTAACCTATGTACTCAATGTCTCTTTCTTTTACTTTTCATAAATTGAACTTGCCTATAGAATACCATAGACATATATTTAATTAGGCTCTACCATTTCCATAAAAGGGTTTAAGATATCAACTTATGTTAAATAACATAAGGGATAAATCATTTCTCACATTATTCATTAATGGCATATTAATCCTGAGACACCCAATGTATCCTACCTCATTGCGAACATATGTCATCATAGTTTTTACCAATACATCAAAGTATGTGACTTATAACACTAATTAATAATAATCTTAAAGTTTAAGGATCAAAACACACATTTATAGATAGAAATATATAATAAAACATATAAATGTGTATTTCTTACTGGAGGGTATCGTTCTCATAATATCATACATTGGATATTACCAAGGCGACACACCATGTAAAGGTGCCTCAAAGTCTTATGAGTATCCACCCTTGATATAGTGTTTCATTTATGTACCTCAAATGATATCATTTGACTATATAAAATATATTTAAGAATACCATCATGGCACTTCTGTATTCTCATCATAGTGGGGAACATCTATGACCTTTTAGTGTGACAACTACTTTTAATACATTATCACATACTATGCTACACAAAAGAACCATCATGATATGAGAATGAGTTTATTAATATTCAAAACTATTAATAAAGGTTATCATAAAGTACATAGAAGTTAGTTATAGGGAACTGACTCTAACATGACCTACATGATTACATTTTTTATAGCATGGTGCTATTCATTTTTATGATATTACTTTCATTCTAAATCAATTATTGTATAATGATGTTTGTCCACTTTTTGAATGTTTCAATAATTATTTTTGAATAAAAAGAGTGTATAGTCTCTTCATTTGGTTTTATTCGACCTTTCCATTATTCGATATCCTCTAGTATATGGGGAGGAATTCCTGAGGTATGTATCAATCTGAATCGAGCCGTACTGGTGGAAACTATGATAGAGATATTAAAAAGTGGTATTAGAGATTTTTTTGTTTGTCTTATTACTTGGGAAATGGTAATTGGAGATAAACCTAGTCGAAACTTGTGATGGAAGTCAAATTTAGGTTTGGCCTACACAATTATGGTAATAAGTACATGTTTCAAGGTAGTTTGGGTTGTTATTATTTCTTTTCACTATTAACATTAAATTGATTTTTGAATTATGATGTTTAAGGTTATTGATTTATAGTTTTACTCTTAAAATAGGGTAGAAAGCGGTGCATGTTAATGTATAATATTTAGTACATAGGTTAAAATGAAATGTACATTATTATGTGTGATTGAGATCCTAGTTCTAATGAAATAAAAAAGGATTTAATTTTTTAAAATTTAAATAAAAACATATTTTATGTTTTACGAAACAACTTATTGGTGGCACTTTACTTAACCGAGCTATCTTGATAATGAATTCCTGAATACAAATCATCTGAGAGTGATATCATCTATATGTACATGTATGTGATGATATTTACCCTAGTGTAAGTGGAATGGGTATAGGGATACCTGATATATGATATCCATAAGAAATTTTTAATGGAAAATGGATTCCATATAGTATTTTAGATAGTGGAATATTTTATAATTCAAGAATTGCGACCTACATGGGTGTATGGCCCATGGAATAGGTGGGAGGGCCTAGTGTTTATGGGATATGAATCTAGATATTGGTGAGTTGGGTGTGTTTATATAGTATCATAGTGATTTTCCTATTTTATTTAAGATGGGATGTGATGCTAGGGTAACATGAGAGTGAGGGGTTATCCTAGTCATGTGAGTGCTTTTATTAATGGGAAGCATGGGTATATGCTTCATATAATGGGAAAAAAACTTGGGTGATGCATGGTTAAGTGTTTGGTATAGTTATGAGTGATTCCTTTGGTATGTATGAAATGTAATAATGGATTGTGCTTCATATGATTGATGTGACCAAAATGCTTGGAATTCATGATGAAATAATCTAGCTTGAGGACCTAAAATTTATGGGATATAACTCATGATAACATTAGTTAAGTGTTGAGAAGGGAATTATGTACACCTGCTCAGGGAATGAGTTTCAATCAAAAATGGTTGCAGTTATGCACTATTATGAGAGTGGTTCATGGATACTATCTTATCTTCATAATAATAAAGTTAGCGGTTACTCGGCATCCATGGTATATGGGTTGGGATAGATTAAGATTTACCTTGGAATAATGATTTTAGTGATCAATTTGGCACATTCAATCTTGAATGGCATGTGAGATATATAGGTGGGTTGATTATAGAAATATCTGAATCATAGAGATTAGGTTATGTGGATCATGTGACTACTGTGGGAAAAGTAATAATGAAAATTAGCGATTTATGGATATTTCATATGAATCCTTCTTAATATATAGTTTATTCTAAGTTTGGATATGTGTTTTGTCCCTTGAGACTTGTGTGGGGTATAAAATGTTGAGATATGTTGATATATTGTGGTGCGGTATAAAATTCTATAGACCCCAATAGTTTGGGTCTAGCTCATGGGATGTAGATGTAATTCAATGGATGATCATAATTGGGGTGTGATTGGGGATGAGACAATCACAATAAAGGTGCAAGGTTCCTTGATCAGATTGATAAATGGATAAGGGATTTATACCTTATGATGAAATGTTGTGTGTGAGCTTGATTTTTTGATTCACTTGATAGGGTCGGATATATATATTTACTAGTGAGAACTAGTATATTGAGGTATGACCAATGCGAGTGACATAGTCTCTTTGGTTCATTGGTAAATTGACCAGGTGTTTATAAAAATTATGATTAAGATAAGATGGTTAGCTTCAGGGGTGTGAGATACGACCTCTTGATGGATGTAAAATACAATGAGATGATCGATGGTTTGTATAGAACACCGATGAGTTGAGTGGATAAACATGAGTAATTGATGACTTGGGTGAGTGACTCAATAGTGGAGTGTTGGGCACCAGTGAAATAATGAAACCACTTATGGGATGAGGTAGAGTCCATAGTGGGTGGGAAAATGAGAGTCACATAGCTTCAATTATAGTTGTTAGCCTTAATTCATACCCATTGAGATGCAGATTTTGTGGTGATGAATCTTTATTGAAATTGGGAAGTGGTATAATGAAGCACCACAATGTCATTGACCCTATAATGAGGCTTATGGGATAGGTCTATTAGGGTATTGAAGGGTTTTAGAGGGATTATAATCTTCCTAAACACAGTAAAATACAACAAAAAACCCCTAAAACAACTAGGATCTATCTAAAAATTTGGATTAAATAATAAAATGAAGAAAATAATGACATACCTTTCACCTATTGATATGAGATTCAGATAATAATTTGATATATATCTTTGAGGAGAAATCATTGGGTTTTTCTTCCTAAAGCATTTATAGATATTGGGAATATACCAATACTTGAAAAGGTTCTCCTTTAATATATAGTCTTCTAAAACCTTCATTAAAAGCATGAAATAAATGAGAGTTAAGGATTTAAATCTTGAGTTGTTCTAATGAGAGTCTAAAAATTATATTTATATTTCATAAGGATAAAACCACTTATACAGGCCTCACAAGACTCAAAATATTTTTCTAATATTCATGAGACATTTCTTAAACATACATTAACATTTTAACTCCTCAATATATTCTATTTATTCATCACATTGATGGTATAACGTTTAAACAATCAATAAAGACATTCAAAATCCTAAAATTCATCATTATATGTTGAATAAATGAGTATGAAAACTTTTGGAGTTGTAGAAGGTGGTTGTTCTATGAATTATCATATAACATAAAATTCCCATTCATAACACCATAATATAGTGACTATCACTATGTGATGGCCCATGATACAAGCCACCATGACATAGTGACCATCATTATGTCATGATTCCTTTAGTTCACACCTCTAACAATCCCTCACCTACACTAAAGCCTCATTGACTTAGTATACATTCATCTCATGCCACTTCACATGAAAAAACTTGAGAAACCATATCCAAAACTACCTTTGGATATTTTCAAAACTCATTTTGGAAAAGTTATCATTCATTTTCACCCTATGTTACATCATATGTAACAACTATTGAAAATTTATCCAAAAATTATTATAGATATTAGTTAAAACGCTTTTAGGGAATCTCTAAAAGTTTCATAAACTTGATCCTCATTTGTACAACCACAAAGTGGTACTGTAATGACCTTGACCCTAATAGGTTAGTATTTATTTGAATTTGTATTCTGAATGAATTTATTCATTTATTTATGAAGAGTTTTAATTCTTAAAGTATCTAGGGAGGTATATAATGCTATTTCATGTGGATGATCTAGGAAAGGGGAGTTTTACTAGCAATAAAACATCCACTGGTGTTTTTATTGGGGCTAGAAGAGGATACTTCCACTTTCAGTTGAAATTTTGTGGGTTTACACCAGAGTACTATTGGTAATTTTCTACATTTTTTAGGAGCATACAATGTAGTTTTTAATTATAAAACATAAAATTAAACCCTTAAATGACCCATAATTGGCATTTCTCCCTCAATTAGCTATGAGACCCTCTCTCTCATGTTCACCACTCCTTTTCTTCTCCCTTGTATAAATCTATCCTTATTACTTAATTCAAGTACTCCAGTTGGTCATAAGGGATCTTCCTCAATAAGGGAATCCCATAAACTCTCCTCTAATCTCATTATTTATTTTTTATTTTCACATAAATGTGTTACTCTCCTTCTATTTAATCTATGGATTGTGGAATCCATTCTACATCTTCAATATTCTCTTGGTTAGGTGTTGGTGAGAGGTTATCTTAGACAATATCAAGGTTGTTATAATGGTTTAATTGGTGTCTTTATCCTCTTAATTTAATCCCAAGGAGTTTTTATACATTTATTTTAGTAGGAATACTTATTTCTCTTCTCTTACTCATAAATATTTAGCTTAACAATGGTCTAGGGACAATTGAACCAAATTTAAAATCAAGAGTTAAAAATAATAAAGGGGTTTCCTTAAATCATTTATAGATAACAGATATTGATATGCCTTATTTGGTTGTACCTAGATTGGTACCATTCCATCTATTACTTTGAATATATTCTTTCCATTAGATGTTTTTCATGGTATAACTACTTCTTAAATTTAAGGGATTGAAACATGATTAGAGTAATCTCGTGTTATCATGAGTTACTATTTATAATAATTATTATTGCATGTTTAAGGATATTCTATATCTTAATTGGTTAATATACTGGATCTGAATACTACATAATCAATTGGAAATATTATATGTGTGTATATATTATGTTATATATGATTATACACAATACCTCTTTCATAGCGTATGAGTTGTGCACTTGGGATGGCCGTTAGGCCCAAACTTCTTACATATATTGATGGAGTGGGATGGGATCAAAATACCCAAAATTGTTATACCTATTACCCAAATTCTTGGGATGGGATAGAAAATTTCCCCCACTGGTTTGGTATAATTATTTCCAGGAAAAGTCACACATTTTATAGAGTTATAAAATTGAAGAGAGATTATTTCACTAAAGCTTAATTTAAAATAAGGCTATAATGGTTGATTATTATGCACTAAATTCGTTTTGAAATTAAAATCTTGTAGAATTCAATGATTTTCCAAGTTTTTTCATTTTAGAAGCAAACAGAGTAGGTTAACAAAAGGTTGGAAGTATGTAAATTAGTTGGTGGAAGTTCAAAGTTGTTTCTGGTGTAAAGAAAATAGTTTTATGCTAGTTAGGTGGTTGCAACCTAGTAGATATCATATTGGTCAGGTAGTTGCACACTGGTTGTGCTACATACTATTTAGACATCATGCTAATAATAAGTTTTATACTTGTATGATTTCATTTTATTTAAGAGATTTATGATAGTCAGGTTCCATGTAAGTAGATCTTCACAAATGAAGTGCCTCAAAAATAAAAAAACCCAAAGGAAAGAGAAAAGGTTCAATATTTTTTTATAAATATTGGATAATACCATCATTTATGATGAGAAACAAATTATAGAAGGGATAAACACTTAGTCTTTTCATATGAAATCTTCCTGAAGAAACATATGTGAATAGGGTAGAGAAAAGGTAGCTATGTGAAGGAAGATACATGAATCATGCCCAAGTGAGCATACCTGAGTGAGGAAATTTATGTGAGTTCAATTAAGTGAAGATAATAGTGAAACTATTGTTTTTAGGATAGGTGCATGATAAAAATACTAGTGTAAAGATAGTTCCATGAACAAGGATAAGTGAAGGAAGTTGTATGAAGATAGTTATGTGAGTGATACTTGGGTGAATATACTAGAGTAAAGTATGTTTTGTAAATAGAATTTAAGCGAGTAAATTTAGGATAAGTGAGCAAGGTGAAGATACTTCAGTGAACACACTTGACCAAAACATACCTGGGTGAAGTAACTCGAGTAAAATTTTCTCAGTTAACTTACCTTAGTGAAGGTACATGGTCATAAAACACAAGGGAGTTTCATTAAAGGATGTATTTTTAAAAATATTTCTAATGGTTATTCTTGCGATTAAAATTTGAATTGGAGCATAATTTTCTGAATATCATGGTGAAAAGCATCCTGTATATTCTTGTTGATGTTGAAGTGACCTTGACTTAATAGCCCAAAGGCCCAAATTTTTATTTATTTTTGGATAAAGCCCCTTTTAAGGAGAAAGGGGGAAACCTCACATGACTTCAAAGACATAGAGATATAAACATAACCTGGTCCCAAAACAAGACTACTAAAAATGCCCCTCCCTAGTATCAACATCATTATGGAAAGCCTCCACCAAAGTATGTCTACTTAGCAAGCTATCCCGTGCAAAAAATTTGTGGACCTGATACCGATGGTTAGGACATACCCTCTCAATATTCTGAATCCAAATAGCCATGAATAGTGAAAGATACCTGCTATGAATCCACATCTGAAGCATTTAATTGTAGAAAGTATAGACCAATCCATCATCCCAAATACAAACCATCAAATGATAAAATAACAAATATTTCTCAACTGTTTCTTAGAACCCATCCATATGATGAACCATCCTCTTGAGGTTTGCTATGGATCCAACCATTTCCCATCGTTTCAGCAGAATTTCCATTCTAGTCTGAAATATTTCCATCTTTCCATCACTGTCCATCTGACTCTACCCTATAAACAAAAACTCAGATTTTTCCTCCAAAAAAAAACCATAGAACCAAAGAACCTCCATTACCAAGTTGTAGCTCCACCACCTGAATCTCTCAATATCATTATCAAACATTAGTAAAAACAAACAACAATCCATTTTCATTGTCTGGATTTCAAATCCAATAGCAACCTAAACAAATCAAACTGTGAGGAAACATCCATTCCAGTACACCAAATCCCTCCTCTACTATGTCATAAAATTCCACTACCAAGAACTACATCCACCAAAGCTAGACCCCAATCTGAAATCAAGACACATCAGGGTTCATTCACACCCAAAACCAAATCACGAGAATCAAAAATCAAGGGAAAGAAAAAACATCACCATGATGAAGGCTTCTCAAATGCCAAAACATGCTGGAAGAGATATTTCCACAAACCAGATTATAACGACAATGAGATGAGGAGGAGTCAGTGTAAGTGATCAAAGGTTGGTAGTGAACTATTCCTTGAAATTTATTATAATGACAGTGAACCTAGAACATAGTGACCATGTATAAAAAATTGTATCCACTAAACTAGTGAAGATTAGTAGATTTTGGTATACTAACACACTACCATGTATAAGCTTCTTGGATTATCCCTTAGTGGCGAACCAAGAAGAAATTATTGTATCTTGTTTTAATTTTTTACATTTGTATTTATGGTTAATGTTCATATAACCACAATAGGTTTAAGGAGTTTTTACCAATGTGAGAACAAGATCTAATGTAATGAAAGAAAAATTCCACACTCTGATTCACCCCACTCTTAGGGTGTCTTGGGTTGTAACAAGTGGTATCCAAGTCAAGGTTACATGCATTGAATCTATTACCTAAAGATATTAATTATGAATAAAACAAGGAATACTAAAGTGGCACCTCTGTTTGATGGTAGAAATTACCAAATATTGAAGAACAAAATGATATTTCATAAACTGGACAATATTTATGAAGGTGATAATAATGTTAAGTAATCTATTCTTAAAGTGATTCACAATAAATTTTATGATATTAAAATGTTCCTAGATGAAAATGTTAATAGATTATTTAAATAAATCATTGATGTTGTTGTAGAAATTTTTGTAATTTGTGAAGATATAAAATATGTACATATTGTCAAAAGGATCATGCTAATATCGAAACCTCATTATAATCCAAAGGTATAATCCATAAAAGAGAATAACTTAGCAAAACTTTTATTGTAAGATCTCTAAATTAGTCTAGTTGAATATGAAATGTGTTTGAATACAAAAGGATCACCAAGTCACGCAAATAAGGAGATGAATTTTAAGTCCAAGGAAAAAATTGATATCATAAAATATGGATATGAGAAAGAATATGTAAGTGATTAATTCTTATCTCTTATGGTAAGTAAATTCAAGAGAGGTAAGTTTAGGTTTTAAGGAAAACTAGCCTTTGTTTGTTTCTGGTGTGGTAAATTTGGGCACACTGTAATAAGGTTTCCTAGGATATTTGAGGATGATAGAGGTGAAGAAGTCATAATTAAAAATATACAAAGGAGGTTTCTTCTTAAAATAAACTTCAAACTAGGAGATTCAGTCATAAATATATTTCATATGAAGATATTGCTGTGTAAATAATAATATGACAATGAATATTATTTAAAGGAAATAGAAACATAAGTTAAATTTAATATAGAAGATGTTGTGTTGGCTATAATTGAAAAGAAATAATCTCAAAGGGAGGAAGAAAACCAACCATAATTATTTTTCAACCTCAAGGTATAACTTGAGGGGGAAATTGAAGAGATTTATACTCAAATATAGAAAAAACAAAACATTAATGATTTGTTGAAGTAATCATTTGAGTATGCAGTGACTGTTATAAGGATTTTTTCAAAATCAATAAAGAATATAAGATGTATATGATAATTAATTATCATGACCAATGAATTAATTAAACTATTATTTTAAATAAACATCAAAACTAATAAGAGAGGATTTTTTTACATTAAATTTATAATTAATTTAATATAAGAATAATAAATTTTCTTAGTTTATTTCTTTGATAAATATGTTGATCATTAAAATTTTCATCTAAGTTCTACAAAAATTTTATTTTGAGGATTCAAGTGTAGAATACCTCTAGAAGTGATCCACATGTGCTCCTACAATCTAAAGGCATCACCGATGGTACCCTAGGTGCTAGTGTGCTAGTACTAATTATCTTTCATCACTCTCTTTTATCACCACACAATCCTTTGAGGTGGTAGGATTATCATTCTTGAGAAATAGGAGGAAGGTGCGATAGATTATCTTGTGCTTGAGAGAAAACCCTATAGAATTTCTTCATGGAGTGAATTCCCTAAAGAGTAAACCATTGTGCAAAACTTTTGTCAAACCCTAGGAAAATGATATAACCGGGTATAAATAGATCTAGGTTAGAGAATAATTAATTGAACATAGAGCCTTTATTATTCTTCTAATACCCAGAGAAACCCACATCTAAATAATATTAATAATATTATTATTTACTTGACATGAACTGCACCCATATATAAAATAAATATTATTGATTTAAATAAATAAATAAATATTTATTTAAATGATATTTAATATACCATTCCCACCAGACCTGATAAATCGGTCCATACTTTCTCCAATTTTACCGAACCTAGAATAATAAAATTATTCATTCAAAAAATAAATAAATAATTATAATATTCATGGTCTTAAAAATCAATATTTATTTAATATTTAACTCACATATAAATATAGTGACTGAATATTTGTAATTAATAAATCTTGAATAAATATTATTTCTCAATAATAATAATAATATTTATTTCAACTATTAAATATAAATAATATTTAACTGAGATCAATAGAAAAATTTAGTGTGTGACCCACTTAGCTTATTCCTTAGTAGCATTAGGCTGGTTTGCCTAAATTCTAATACCAACATCTAGAAACACATAAAGAAACCAAAGATGAAAAAGTTAATGTATCAATGATGAAAACCACATATTAATACTCACTATGGAATATAATACATTTGTCATAATATCTCATCAAGAAGGTTTCACATCCACAAAATCAACCTATATACTCGATACATCTTTATTTTACTATTTGAAATGAACTCGTCAATGAACCATGACTATGGAATTTAATTCAATAGTTTCATTCTAATCAAAGGGATGAGATATCAACTTCTATAAATATGGAAGGAAAAAATCCTTCCTCAACTTATTAATTAATAACATATCATTAGTGATGCACCCAATGTAACCCACTTCTCACAAATATATAGAATTAGAGTTTTGATTAGTACATCTAAGTATGAAAGTCACAATATGTATTAATAATAATCATAAATTATAAGGATCATTACAATCATCCACTAACAAGAATATAGAATTACATGTAATCATTTGTAATTCCTATTGGTAGGTCGGTTCTCATAACTACCACTCTTAGAGATTACAAAGTGTGAACTTCATGTGATTGAGTCTCATCCACTTAAAAGTACTTTCAACTGAAAGTAAAAATACCATGTTTCCCATCTTATAATGTTATTTTACTATAGAACAAAATTTAAGAATATCTTCATAACACTTCAAGGTTTTCATCATAGCAGGGAACTTCTATGAAATTTTCAATGTGAAAGATACTATAGGAAATTATCAAATTAAGTTAACATAGAAGAAAAATAAATATGTGATAAGGTGTTTATTAATATTTAAATCCATGAATATACAAGAAACACAATGTTCGAAGTAGTTGGTTCCATGGAACCAAATCTAACAGACTATCTTATTCACTAGATCTAGCTACTAACAACTTTTAATCCACTAGATCACACATAATATACATGATTTTATTGAGTATGGATATAACCATCAGCCCCACCACATCATTTTGTGGCTAGTGTTGGTTTTTCCACATGACTTCATGGATAATATTTTTACTGTGACTTCATTTACTTGAGAAAATCCCTTAAGTAGTGATACACCCAAGTATCCAACTTTTATTTACTTATCAGAAACCTAATATCTTGACCAATACCATAGCCAAAGCTTATCATGATAATAATGAAACTATTACTATTGGTATAACCAAAAATTGGAATAGGTCATTAAAAAACTACTTCTTAATCTCCATTAGAAGCTGTTATGTACTCAGATATTGTAGATATGACAACCAATAGCTATAATAAATTTGTATTACATATTAATTTATCCTCACCACGATACAAGGTAAAATTGACCTAAATAAAGACTAGTGTTTAATTCTCTTGATCATTAGAATTATTACTTCTATAGACATAAAGAACTTATCTAATTCTACTTTCTCAAGTACTGTCAGATAGTTCTGACTATAAGATGGTGAAATTATTGTGGATCTGTTTGATATTCACCTACTATGCACCATGCATCAACAATATTAAACATTATTACATATCATGGAATATGAGATAGATTCATAGAACGTAAGCTTTTGAAATTATATTTATCTCAATAATCAATTCATATGACCATGCATGTTATATTGGAAAGATTATATGTCAATAATAATTTTTTCTTGAATTGTTCCATCTTTGTATTATTAATATTTTGAAAATATATGTACTATGATAATAAAAAACCCATGAATCTATTTATATAGATATTTTTCTCTATAACTTAGTTTATAATTTAATTAATTCAGAGAAAATAGTTCCTTAGTATCAAAAACTACTAAGACATAACATCTATTTTCTATATGTTATCAACATATTTATCTTGAAAATTATAGCACACCCACTAGCCTCTTATAGACATATGGAACTCATTCATTTAAAATGAATATTATATGATAAATATGCATGTTTTATCTATAAATAGATCTTAGTAACTTGTATAAATTATTGGAATTTATTAATATCACCAATTCTTTATAGTTATACTATATAGACATGTTCCATAGGGTCTCCTTTTACCCACTTTTCCATCAGGATTTAAGGTGTGGAATGGGTTTCATTTGACGGTTTGATGGGGGGGGGGGGGGGTTAATGCCTCTCTCAATCACTCGCACCAGGTTTTCCATCTATTTCATCTTCCCTAGAAACTCCCAATGGTCCCCCCATCTATAACTGGGTACATACCTACTTTCCAAAGGCTGAAGGTTATCTGGGTTTTCAGGCCCAACAACTCTTGTGGACTTGCATTGGGTGAGAGGATGGGAGGTCAGGTTCATCACACCTTTTTTGGGGGAATTGTTTCCTACTCTGGTGCTCTCTTATTGATTTAAGATATGTTAATGAATCCCTCCCTAATATCAATACATGACTGGTTACCCTAACAAAATGACTATAGGTTAGCTCTCTTTTATGTGAAAAACATTGGGGTATCTTTAGCATATCCATCTATATATATATGAGGTTCTCCATCATTTTCTGATAATGGGTGACTTCTTATATATGTTGAATCCATATAATAAAGTTCCGAGGAATGTGATGCCCTGAAAGAAGGCTATTAATATTCTGAGGAGGGGATGGAACCATTATGAGGCGTCCTACATATCCCGGTTATTACAGGAATCAAAACCCACATAGTTTGTTAGACCTGTTTAGTTTAATGTCATGCAGAAAGGACTAACATGGGTTCTCTAGGAGACCAAGTATTCAAGATTGAGTCCTGAAGGGACGTCCTATATATATTGAGTATAGAGAGAATTATATTTATCATAGTTCATTTGTTCAGGGTTTATATATTGAGCTCACCCCTGTCATTATAGAGACACATGATGAAAGTGACATGATCACTATGACTCCATAAGCTCATGTGATCCATACTCAGTTTGAGAAAAAGGGATGATAAATGATCATTTCGTTGCCCATGATGTGGTAATTATGTGCTGGGACTGCCCTGGATGATCAATATGGAGCTCGAACCTCAGGGAGAGGTAGCATATGTATCCTAAATATGGAAGGAATCAAAGTCATTGTAGTTCTATTGATCTAGTAGTCTACTGATGGATGAGGTAAGGTGGTCATATCCTTGGACTAATTGGGTTCTGACGGCTGATATGTCAGATTAATAAAAGGACTTACACTGAAAGGGGTTTTTATTTGAGATCAGACCTTAGGAAGGCATCCTAAATATCATGCTTATTACAAGAATCAGAGTTCTTACAGTTCAATTTATTGAGGCTTATACACTGAGGCTGCACACACCATTATAAAGGTTTATAGTGCAGATGTTATGATCATTTCAACTCCCTAAGCCCATGCGATCCATTCCCATTGTGAGAAACAAGGGATAACAAGTAATCAATGTCATTTATTTGAATAAGGGATTTAGATGTTATGATTTCCATGGATGATCAATATAGAGATTGAAACTAGATGAGAGGTGGACTATGTATCCTAAATATGGTAAGAATTAGAGTCATTGTAGTTCCCTTTATCTCTCTATCTGCTAATAGATGAGGTAAGGTGGTCATATCCTAGGACTAATTAGGTCATGATGGAAGAGATTTCAGAGTCATAAAAGGACTTACACCAAAAGGGGTGTTTATTTGAACTCGGTCCTTATGAAGGTGTCCCACGTATCCTAGTTATTGTAGGAATCATATTTCTCATCATTAAATTTATTAGGTCTTATAAAATGAGGTTTCCCACACCTTTATGGAGGTTTATAGTGAATATGTTAAGATTATTTCAACTCTCTAATCCCATGTGAGTCATTATCATTGTGAGAAACATGGGATAGAAAGTAATCAATGTCATTTATTTGAATAAGGGACTTAGATTCTAAGATTTCCTTGGATGATAAATATGAAGCTCAAACAATGAGGATAGGTTTCCTCTGTATCCTAAATATGGTAGGAATTAGAGTCACCATAGTTCTCTTTATACTAGGGGATTACACACTGAGGATTCCTATTGATAAAGGCTTACATTATGAGGTTTCCTGATTGATTAGGGATTACACACTGAGGATGGAAAATGTTATCAAGTTCTAGGATTCCTTGATGACCTAGTTTTCTTGTCTAGAGGGTGTCGCGTGACTCAGTAAACTTGTCTTGGAAGCCATATCATGACCTAGCTGGCTTGTTCAGGGGGTGTCACATGATCCAGTTGATGTGCCCTAGTGTCATTCACAATAAATGGCTTGACACATATGGAGGGTGCTACAAGTGTTAGTACGATGCGATTCTAAGGATTCTATGTATCTTGGATATCATCCCTGGAGGGCATCGTGAGACATGACTGTCATGTCCAGAGGGTGTCATGGGTCTCAAATGACTTGCCCAGAGGGTATCGTGAGAGCTTAATTATCATGCCTAGATGCAATAGTGAGACTTGACTGAAAAGATCAAACAATGTTATATTAGTCAAGCGATGTATCTGAAGGACATCACAAGGCTTGGGCGATAGACCCAAAGGGTATTGTGAGACCAAAGTGGTGTTCCCATGGGGATCATATGAATTTATCTAACATATATATAGGATTTCGTGTGTCCCAAATAGCATTTTGAAGTAGTATTGCAAGATCTAGGTGACATGTCTTGGTGTTGTCATGTGTATTTGGATAACTTGAGCGAAGATCATGAGGGAAAACTAGCATGTTTTTCACTTAAGTCTTCCACTTTTAATATTGGTTATAACCCTTGTATTTAAAAGGACATAGGTTCATTAAGTATTAGTTTCTTTGAGTATCGCATGACCTGGAGGACACACGTTATATTCTTTATACACCTTTCCGGCAGTCCTTTGCATGATCTATGAATGATCACACGAAGTACCTTATGTATGGTTCATGATTGATCTAGTGGTTTGCTGGTATAGTACCTGATGTAAGGCTTGCTGGTCACAAGATTAGTCACTCTGAGAAATTCTCTCTATCCCTTATTCTAAAGAGTCTATAGGTTGAGAGTCAAACCGTCTAGAGTCCAACTCTTTTTTCATGTTATGGTGGGGAATTTATAGGCATATCCACCCTTTTTGTTTTATGATTTGTGCGGCGTATCTAGCGTGAGTCTAGGATGGAGTCGGTGAAGGAAACTAGCACCACACAACTTTGTGAGTCTCTACTGTGTACCACTCTAAGGGTATTGCCTAATTTTTAGTGACTACAAGTCCCTTTCATTAATTCCTCCATTATTAGATTATTTCCCATTATTTGGGACTTGTTTAATCACACGTACATTTCAAAGGACTTCCTTATTGTCACATTGACATGTACAAATTCTTTCTCAAGATCTTAGTGACTATTGAAAGGAATCTACAAGATTCTCGATGACTTTTATAGGGCTTTCCATGACACAAGGATGGTTTTTCTGGGGGTCTTGTGTGACCACGATGTAGAACTCCTTAACACACTGCAAGCATTTTTTGACCGTGAGAGGCTTACACTTGCTCTTTATTTTATTCCCTTTGTTTTATGTCAAAATGTTTGGGAGTCATGCGATATTTCATGAGTAATTTAAAGGAAAATTACTCTATTTTTTGGTGATTCATTGCATGACTGATATGGGTTATGTGGGGGTGAATGAGAATTTCATTGAAAAAATCCATCTATTTGTCCTTAGGGAGCCGAAGGAGAAGTCTGAGTTTTTCTAGACATAGTCAAGGACTTTCGTGTGGTGTAGATGATAAGACAAAGGGATTTCACGAGATGAGGTAGACATATTGATATGGACTCTCGGTGTCTTGCTGATCATTAAGGGAATGTATCATGTCTTTCAGCAACCATGAGTATCTCCCAATTCCTCCCTTTTTATATTGTTTTTTTTTATTTTACAATGGTTCAGGAGTCATAAGAATTTTATTGGATGTTGCTAAGGGAAAACATCCTTCAATTTGGTAATGATCTACATGATTGTTTTGGTCGTTATGAGCCTCCAACTTCGGGCATTCCCCCCAATTTTTAAAAGTATTTTCAGGTTGGATTTCCAGGTGCTTGCCACTAAAAACCTGCATGGCCTAGGAGAGATCATCTGGATGCCACTTCGTGGATACTGGTTTTTCAGGGCACCTACACAAAAGTAGGGGGGAACGCTAAAAGGGTAATCCTTGAGATCCACCATAGGTTATGTGCTATTTACAGAGTCTTCACATGACCATTATATGGTCACATGATCATGAGTCTATTAAAGGTTCACACAATCCACAAGTCTCGATCATCTTCTTCTTTATTTTCTTTTGCAGGGGGAATAATACCCATATTCAAGTATTTCTTCCCTTGTAAATTTTTTGATGCTCATTTGGTGGGAATCAACAAATAAACCCCTCAAGAGCGATGCCCATGGGGATAAGGGATCAATTCTCATGAAAGTAAATTGGCTCTAGATTCTTTGGCAGTGTCATGAATTGGTGTCTCGGGTGATGTTTAGTATACCGGGTGATGCTTGGTATTCCAAAAAAATGACTTATATATAGGATGTGATGGATATAATTTCATTCCATTGGTCACTACTTATTTTTAACTCTCTTAACTTTGTTTACGTCATGTGCCTCTATCGCAAGACCATTCCACGAATCATGACGATAAGACTCTGTTCGCAAGCCTTCATCACAAGACCTATCCCACAAGACCACTTCCACTCATGAATACTTCAGTAATTCTTTTTGAACTTCAACTATGAGGTACTAAGATGCTCTTGAGGGTTTCACATGGTTTGATGGTTTTATCATTCGATTCGAATGATTCACATGTCTATGTCTAGGTCACATGATCATGAGTCTCCAAAGAGATCATGTGATGATGTGATTCCTTTCAGGGGTTATGTGACCCGCGATCCCTCTAGATATCAAGATATTCAAAAATCCTTTATGTGATTCACAAATTATTTACTGATTCATGTGATGTGCATGACGTTTCCCGAACTTTCATGCATTTATTTTTGACAAGATTTTATATTCTCTTTGTCTAAAATGTTCCACTTAATTATTTTCAAATGGATTTTGGTTCTCATCAAGGTTTATTAGATATAGCCAGTCAAAGGTCCATGATTTCTAGGAATAATAATTCATATCCTCAATACTGTGTGTATACCAATAATGAGACCCTAGAGAGGTTCCTTTCATCCGAGCTCTAGAATTATCCCTTATCTCATCAACTTCCTCTATATGGGTTTGGTTTTCTAGATGATGCAACCATTCCTACTCCCAATTTTAACCTACCATCCCACTGGTTATTTGATTCTCTTAAATGTGTTCATACAACAATTTCTAAGTATGGTCGCTTGGTTACATCTCGATCCCAAGGTTTGTCTTATCTATTGGAAAACTATCCTCTAGGTCTGGATGACTGTGATTTTTACTAGTAACCTATTTCTCATATATATTTGAGTATACTTGAATCTTCTTTGAATAATCTAGGCATCATATGGTACTTGAAATGGGATCTTAGTCCCGATGGTAATTTCTCTGATGAGTGGGAATGGTCCTTCTAGGTCAGGAAAAACTGTTTGGAGTTTGCTGATGATTTATACAAGGTTCACCTTTAAGAATCCATACGGATCTATCAATTTATCATCTACCACCAGCCTGAACTCCTTGAATATATGATCAACCACTGGTTCCCTAGTACCAATACATTCCATTTGTCCCATGGTGAAGTGGGAATCATCCTATGGGACATCTATCAGTTGGGTATGATTCTTCCCCTTGGGGAAATGTATGATGAATTCCTCCTAGATGAATATGTATGGGATGATCCTCAGCATAAAACATTTTTTGAAAGGGATATTCTTATTATTATAAAGGATAAATCGAAGAAATATCTGACAATGAGATTACTTATTTCTTTCAAGTATTGGGTCAATATTTTCCACTGTAGCAGTGGAGTTAGACCAACCGCTATTCACCCTCATCGGTGCCCCTACCAGCAAGTCCATGACAGTGATGGCTCATATTTGGCCATATTAGAGGCAGGATATTATACCTTATGGGGATATCATGTGAACTTGGAGATATCTCCAAGCCTAATACTAGCAGTTTTTTATAGCCATGTTCTTGAATGGGAAGCTATTTATAGTTGGGGATACATGTTTAGGAATCTATGTTAGCATGTTGGTGATGGAATAGTGACTTGTAGAAGGGAAGTGCATTAACTTGGAAGTACTAGTCCTTTCATGAATTTATCAAATATTGGGGCATATTCAACAAGGAAGTACCACTTATAGGATCAGTGGTCCTATCTAGTTCCTATTTGGATGGATAGGGGAGTATTTCCATTGTTATGAATATTACAATGCTTTCAGGATCTTAGATTCCATATCCCATATGAGATTGGTGAACATATCTGGGGTTGGGGATATGTCTCTAAGCCCTGATAAGGTTTGGAATTGCTGCATCATCCCAGTATCTTTGACTTTATCACCTTTTGTGCACCGGTTGGGCCAATTATTGATGATGGAAGCAAATCCCTTGAACGAAATATCTTATATCGATTTTCTGTGAGCCTTATAAATTATATCGATTTTCTCATCAGTTTGGATGTAATAAAAGGGTCTCCCCTCTTCCTTTGGTTAGTGTTCGAGGGGAGAGACATATCAGGGTTATCTGCCAATTTTAGAAGATATTAACTCGTGAATACACCGAGGATAATATTATGCTTCCACTTGATGATGCTTCTTCCTCTTTCCTCACCCAGGATTATTCCCAAGCTTGGGTTACAAATTATCCAAATGGTGTACTAAGCAAGATGGTCCTTCATGTGGATAGGCCTTTTGCCTTTCCAATTCCTTTGTTAGAGACAATGATGGAATTGATTAAATATCTATATGAGACATCTATAAATTTACCTCATTCGAGTGATGACCACTCCGATGGTGAAACAGATTTCGTTGAGGAATTTAATCCTCCAACACATGATACTGATGATACTCCTATTGAGAGAAGGGTATATGGGGCTTCTTCTCCTATTTCCACATTGATCCGACTGGTTATTCATCCTCCTACTACACCCACCTCATTAACTATAGAGGATTATATATAACATAGACTGATTTGGGAACTGATTCATGCCTTTATCCCTGATACCCCCTTGAAAATATTCTACAACAAAGGGGAATGCCTTCACCAATTATTTCATGACTTGGGAGTATGTGTTTTTTATCGGTAGCCTTTGTATGATATTATGCAGCAAATCATCTTGAATCGAATAGATCTATCCATGAATGAAAGGTATTTTCAAAATATTATAAATGAGGATCCCCTTTCTAAGTATATGAGGAAGATGGTGGAGGAATTAAAGAAGGGTCACTAGTTATTATCTGAATTGTGAGATCAGGTAGATGCCTGGACTGCACAAATATGAAGATGTGAGGAGATGATTTCTCATATGAGGTTTGATCTTTCAACCTAATCATCTTCATTGTCCACTTCTTAGAAGAGGTTTGAAGAGCTAACTACTCTGTTTGAAGCTCTCCATCTTGGGGCAGAAGCATAATAAGTGGGGAGAGAAATACTCCAACATTCAATTGACGCCTCTCGCTAGACTCTTGTGGATCTTAATAGCGTAGCCTTCCACCTTTTATTGTGATTATAATTTTTTACTACACTCCATTTTTTTGATGATACCTTAGCGAGACTCCAAAATTTGAATATTCCTCCCTCATTTTCATAATATGAATGGATGAATTTTATGAACTTTTTATAATACTATTCGGTTTTATTTCTTTCATGATGTGTATTATATCTTATTGCTCTGACTTTTTAGAAATCACCCTCAATACCCATCCCCTAATTTATATTGAATGAAGAAAAATTTCTGTAATTGAATGTTGAAATTATAACAGATTACCTTAAATAGATTCCCTTTCATTCCCACAATCATGGGATTCTTTATTGATAATATATTCCATCTATCTTGAAATCACTTGATTTACAAAGGGATCATTTGGGTACAACATATGTCCTAAAGGGGGAGTGATTTGTATTTTTTTCAAGGGTAATAAGTTTTTGGAAAGAGTAGATCGATCATGTTAAGCCCATGTATTGGGCATCAAAAGATTTAACAAGCTAAATAATTTCCATGCGCTTTAGTTTAGGTTATTTTAGCTTAGAACTTATATCACTTTAGTTTAGGGTCTTTTGGATCAGACCTTCTATATATTTAGTTTAAGGTCATTTAGTTAGGACCTTATATTGCTTTAGTTTAAGGTCTTTTAACTCGGACCTTCTATCGTTTTAGTTTAAGGTCTTTTATCTTGGACCTTCTATCTCTTTAGTTTAAGGTATTTTTTCTTGGACCTTATATTTCTTTATTTTAAGGTCTTTTAGCTCAGACCTTCTATCACTTTAGTTTAAGGACTTTTAGCTTGGACCTTCTATTTCTTTAGTTTAACATCTTTTATCTCAGACCTTATATCAACTTAGTTTAAGGTATTTTAGCTCATAAATTCTATCGCTTTAGTTTAAGGTCTTTTATCTCGGAACTTCAATCTCTTTAGTTTAAGGTCATTTAGCTCAAACCTTCTATCAATTTATTTGTAGGTCTTTTATCTTGGAGCTTATATCTATTTAGTTTAAGGTTGTTTAGCTCAAACCTTCTATATGATCATGGGATTTGGTGCATACATGCTGGGAATTACCTAAAATACTTTGAGGTGTTGGGTTCTTCTGTGGTGTTGCTAAGGCCTATGAGGATCATAAGTACATTTTTATAGAGTGATGAATTTGGTTGATGACCATAGGAACATATTCAAGATCCATATGCATGAATTCATAGTCAAGAAGGGGGGTCCCTAGAAGTCGGGTATCTTTTCCATGGGCTATGGAGGATTTATGGAGGTAATATTAGTTGAGGGTGAAATACTAGGGATATTAGTCCCGCATGGATAGTTGAAGTGTGGGTGATATACATCATAACCCAAAACCTTGAGTATGTGAATATGGGATGGGGAAGACATGTCGGGTATGTCCTATAACATGTTGAGATGTTCGGTTCCACTTTGGTGTTTCTAGGGATCACAAGGATTAGAAGCTCCTTTATTACAAGGAGGATACTCCTTTAGTTGTAAGGTTAAATAACTTATGAATCAATATCATATCTAATAAAAGATGATCTCCACTTCTTTCCAAGGTTTGTGAAAGATTTGTGAAGACTCAAACATCTAGATGATGAAGTTGGGTATAAAAGGAAAGATATCCAAGAAGGGATCTAGAACCATAGGTCAATCCAACTCTTATGTTATGAAGCCCAATACCTATACCCTATGGTTTCGAATCATAAGGTGTGGTCCTTAAAAGGTTCGAGAATGAAGTGTTGCATTCCAGCCGTGATAAAGGGTACACAACATGGTGATACAACATCGAGGATGTCAGATCCACTTGAATAGTCTGGTATAGATATTGTAAATCATAGTCCAAAGTGCTCAGGTCATGAGGAAGGTATGGGGCAGTCACACCATGGATATATTAAAATGCTATCAGGTGCTAAGTTCTGCCATGATGATGCTAGGCTCACAAGAATTAGAAATCCCTTTATATCGGACAAATACATCTCTGGTTGGTGGTTCTAATCCCTTCTATATCCATATCATGGTCAATAAGAGAGATATATTTTATTTTTCAAGTGAAATGAATGGTTTGCGACAACCCAAGATTCTTTAAATCATGAATAGTGATTTATGGAAAATATAAGATCCAAGAAGGGTTTGAGCACCCTAAAAGTTGAGCCACCACCTAGAGAACATATTATCATGGTGAGGAAATGTGAAAAATCATTTCTCTAACTTTTTCCAAGACCAAGGGGTCTAGTGAGCATATATTGGATTTTAATAAGGCTCTATAGTAGACCCTATAAGCTTTATGCATTTTATTTGTGCCCTAATTTTTTCCTAAACTCTAGAGATGAATATTTTAGCAGGCGGAGACTCGAATTTTTCTCAGGTTTCCATTTAGAGGTTTTCAAACAGACAAGTTTTGTGTCTCTTTTGTTAGAATTTTAAGATCTTTCAGCTTGGAGCATATAGGACAGAGTTTAAGTTCATACATCTTTGACCAAAATGCAGGTAGTTTAAGGTCATAACTCACATAGACCTAATATGGGAGATGTTACACAGGAGTCTAATTAGGATGCTCAGGGTAAAGAGTACTCCAACATCCTTTTGAGAGGGAGGTGGAAATTTTGTAAATCATGGTTTGAGTTCCTTAGGTCATGAGAAATGATATGGGATAGTCATACCAGGCATGTCCCATAACACTCTAATATATTTGGTTCCACCTCGGTGCTGTCAGGATCATGAGAATCAGAAGGCCCTTTATATTGGACCAAGATGTCACTAGTTGGTGGGTCTAAAACCCTTCTGCATCAATATAATGGAAAATAGATATATATATTTTTTCCTTTTCAAGGGTAATTAAAGTATTATAGGAACCTAAGGCATACAATATGTGAAGTGTGGTATATGGATTTAGGTGCTTTTAAAATATGGTAGAAGCATCCCGTACTCTGGTTAACTGAATTAAGTATCTTATGGTCCTTTGATAAGGAATAAAAAATGGGAGATGTTCTGCACAGCTTATCATCATGTAGTGGGGGAATTTTCTATGCAGTTTAACATCACGTGTTAAGAACATTTACCATGCTATTTATCATCATGCAGTAAGGATGTATTTTTCATGAAATTTTAATTTCATGAAACCAAGATGTTTTCCTTACAGTTTAATATCATGCGTTAAGGACGTAATTCTGTGTAGCTTATCATCCTGTGGTAAGGATGTAGGAACCAATGTGAGTGGATGAAAATGCCGCGGTTGGTCCCAAGGGTGAAAGTCTGGGCGTCACTACGTGTCTCATGAAAATGAGAATCAAACCACACATAGTTCTTGATATCCAAGAAGATTAATGTCATATATTGAGGATATTGATCCCATGATGTTAAAAGGTGGAATTGCAGTTGGGTCCATGAATGTAATTATGGGTGTCACTACCTATACCATGCTGATGGGAATTAATCCATACATAGTTCTTAAATGAGAAACTCTCTCTTCACTAGCCTGTTCGGCACAGAGAAGTGGGAATTGTTTTCATTGATTGTTGTAACTAGGTCTAGGATTATAGGTCTATGTGTCACTAAGTATCTTTTAATGACCGGAATCAAACCATACATATTTCTTTAAGGGACTTTTTATTTTAGCATCATGCAGAAAGGATGAATATGGACTGATGTGAAAAGTGGTAATGTTGCAGCTGGCCCCAAGGATGGATGTTTGGGTGTCACTACATATCTCTTGAAAAATGAGAATCATGCCATACATAGTTCTTAAAATACCATTTAGTTTAATGTCATGTGGCGAGGATGAAGGGGAACCGATGTGAATTGATGGGAATATTGCAATTGGACCCAAGGGTGGAAGTCTGGAAATCACTATGTATCTCATGAAAATGAGAATCAAACCACACACAGTTCTGAAGAGACATGTATTTTAACTTCTTGTGGTGATGACTGATGGTACGCCTTTTAAGGTCTCATATCCATGACCAAGATGAGCCTGTCGAAGCTGATACACCTTGTTTATGCAGGCAATCCCTTGCTGAAATTCCTAAACCCACGCAAGCTATGCTTGGTGTGAGAAACAAGGAATGATAAGGTTCATTTTGTATCATGTGGTGTTTGGACCAAGATATACGATCGAGGAATCCCTATGTATCTCATTGAAAATGAGAATCAGTCCATACATAGTTTTAGGAAACCCATGTAGTTTAATGTCATGCTGTAAGGATGTGGGTGACTCGATGTGAATGAAGATGGATATTGTGGATTCGTGCATTTTCACATCATAAAGTAAGGATGTAGATTACCTGATGTGAAGGTAAAGTAACCATATGGTTGGGACCAAGAATAGATATTTGGGCATCACTACATATCCTCTGATGATAGGAATCAAGCCATACATAGTTCTTAGGAAACTGTGTAGTTTAACATAATGCGACCAGGACGTACTCCGTACAATTTATTGTCATGTGTTCAAGATGATCTCTATACAGTTTAACATAATGTGGTAAGGAAATATTTGTATAGTTTAACAACATGTACTCAAGATGAATTTTTATAGTTTAATATCATGTACTCATGAGGAATTTGTACAGTTTAAAATCATGTACTTAGGATGAATTTGTATAGTTTAACATCATGTACTCATGATGAATTTGTATAGTTTAACATCATGTACTCAGGATGAATTTGTACTATTTAATGTCATGTACTCAAGATAAAAGACAAGGCTTACTTTGATGTGGATTCCCATGCTGATGACAGCTTATACAAAGTATTTCTTGATAAATCTTGCATTGGTGGGTGGTGTGACATGATCCCATCCATGGTGTTCAATGAATAAGATCCATTATTATAAAAATTATGTATCGTATAAGGCCCTTCCCACTTGGGTTCCAATTTTGGGGGATTCTTTCCCAGTATCATTGGAGTTTTGAGATCCAGTACCAGTTCTCCTTAGGGATTAATAGATGAAAACCTTTTTATTAAAGGCCCATACTATCTGATTCTAATGTACCTACAGATTTTTCAATGTGTGAAATATATTCTCATATAGCTGTTCCAATTCATCTAGCTGCTTTTGCGATTGTTCTTCATTTGAGAACTTCCCAAAAATGGTTATTCAGATCGAAGGCATCTCGACCTCTATGGGTATTACTACCTTAGTCCCATACACCAATAAGTATAGAATTTCCTATGTGGCGGTATGCGTAGTGGTATGGTAGGCCCATAAAGTATGAAAGAGTTTATCCGGCCAAGGATTATTATCCTTTTCACCATCTTCTGAAGTATATTCTATAGAGTCTTATTAAAGTCCTCTATTTATCCATTTTTTTTCCATATAATAGCAGGATGAGTGATTAGACTTTATATTGTACTTATGGTATAGATTCTTCAACTTCATGGAACATAAATTGGCGTTGTTGTTGTCAATATTTTGTGATGGACCCCAAACCTGGTGATGATATGGGATTTTACAAAGTTAATGATATTATTTGTTTTGAATTACTTAAGGGGTATTTCCTCAGCCCATTTGGAAAAGAAGTTGGTAGTAGTAAGGATGTACTTGAACTTATTATCTGTGACTAGGGGATATGTCCCCATAACATCCATCCCTTATATGGAAAATGGCTAGGAATATTTAGCTGCATGTATCAATTCTGAGGGCTGATGGATGAAGTTTTCATGAATCTAGAATTCATGAAATTTCTTGGTGAATTTCGAAAAATCATGTATCATGGTTTTTCAGTAATATCCCAACCTCCTAATTAGATGAGAGAGCCTAGTTCCATATTTATGGGCACCACAGGATCCTGCATGGACTTCTTCCATAACAGAAGAAATTTATCCTTCTTCTATGAACTCGAGGAGAATTTTGTAAAAGCCACATTTTTAGAGAGATTTTTCTCATTTGGAATATCCTGCGGAGTGAAGTTTACTTCCCAACACCAAATATATTCCCTTATGGAATGATTTTCTAGGTTAATCCCATTTTGTAGGTAACCAAGTATGGGCTCCATCCATTAAGAAGTGATCATGGGTTTATCGTGCTCTAGGGTGGCGCTAACCTGATTGATTTATTCCATATCACATACATCAATTGATGAGACCATTATTCGATGTGTGACATAGAATATTGCTTTCTTCTGATAGGGTCAACCAGGACTGTGGCTGCATTAGCTAGTGAATTAGTGTGATCATTCTGTGAATAGGGAACATGATGAAATGTGGGATCAAAAGGTAAATATACCATCAATCCCCTAACATTACCAGTGATAGGGACTAGTTCTTCATTTCTAATGTAATATTCACCATCAATTTTCTTTATCGCCAATTCTGAGTCCCCTTTGATATTTAGGAAGTCTATGTAAAACTATAGGGATAGTTCAAATCCAGTATTGAGGGATTGGTATCCTACCTCATTATTTGTGCAACCTTTAGATAGTGAGAAAGAGTAGAGAAACAAATGCTTTGTTTAGAGATACAAATACAATCCCTAGAAAAACCTGGTTAAGCTTTGGGTATTCTATTCTTGCACTGAAAGGACTCCAGGAGGTTCCATAAAAATACATCTCTCATGTTTGAGGAGTGCTGTGGGAATAAAATACCTATTCATCAGGGAGATCGATGTATTTCGGTGTATTTTTTGGGGAATGATGTTCTGTGAGGAAACCAGTCAGGGCTTTCCCTTTCACCAACTTCTGTGATATGATCTAAATGTAATATTTCTGTAGAATGACTACCCATAGATCCAAGAATCTAGTCTAAATAGGGTATACAAGGATGTACTTGAGAGGATCAATATGAGATACTTGGTGGACTTCGTGGAACTATAAGTAATTCCTCAACCTTTTCACCTTAAAGATGAGTGCAAGGTAGTTCTTTTCGACATCATAATATCTAGTTTCAGTACCTAGAATCATATGTATGAGTTAGTAGAGACTATTCTCACTTCCTGCATCATTTTTCTATGTGAGGATAGTCCCCAATGAGTGTTATATAGCAGCCACATATAAAATGAGTGGCCTCCCTTCCACCAGAGGCATCAAAATTGGTGGGTGTAGCAAGTATTAATTGATACTTTTGAAGGATTTTTGACATTCATCATCCCATTGGTTGGTGATTCCCTTCCTCATTCTCCTGGAAAAGAGGAGATCTTTTCCAGCCCGTTTTTCTACCAATCACCGAATGTAGGATAGGTTCCCTTGGATTCCCCTCAATTATTTTAGATTTACAGGGGATGACATTGTTAAAATAGCACTATTATACTATAAATCAACCTCAATTCCCTAGTGGCATACCCCAAAACAAGAAACTTTCTTAATTTTATCCCTAAAACACACTTTAGTGGATTTATCTTTAAATTTTTCCATCACAACTTATAAAAAATTGTTCAAAGATCCGTGAAGTGATCACATCACTATCAGGATTTAACAACCAGGTCATCGACATAACATCAAATTTTCTTCTCAAGAATTGGTTAAAGACGCGATGCATGACGTGATGATTTGTGGCTCCATCATTCTTTAATCCAGAGGGAATGACCTAATATAAAAATATCCCTTGAGGCACTCTTAAGTAAGAGGATTATTCATCTTTAAGATCCATCCCAATCGGATTTTACCCCGAGTACTCATCCATGAAGGAAAGGGATTGGAAGCAAGTAATTGTATCGATCGAGAGTTCTGTGATCGGAAATGGGAAATATTCCTTTGGGATATTCCAATTAATGTATATGAAATCAATGAAAACCCTAATCTACCCATTATTTTTCTTAACATGGATGATTTTTTAAATCCATCATGGGTATTTCACTCCTCAAAAAAATTTGGCTTTGATCAACTTGTCAACTTTCACCTCTACATTGGTGGTTTTAGAGGGGTTCATCCTCATATATTCCTATTTGAAGCCTAAATTCTCACTAGGTAGTCCAATATGGTGCATAGACACATCTGGATTCAGTCCAAGAATTTCTATATTGTTCCAGGTGAACACATATTGGTGCTTCTTTAGAAATGTAATGTACATCTCTTACTCTTCAATGGGTATGGAAGAACTAATCAGAGTTGGTCGTGGGTCTTCTTCTATTCCTAGATTTACTTGTCTGAGATCATCTATGGTAGTGGAGACACCTTCCTTGAATTCTAGAGGGGTGTTCATAAGGTCATCCTCATCCTCTTCCATCCTTGATTCCATGGATACATTTTCAGGTGAAGATGATGATTTGGGGGATTCTCCATCATGATCAGGGTATTGGAGGCTATTAGAGGATACATCATCATCCCTTACTATCTGAGTCATTGTATAGAGATACTAGAGATGATTTTTTTTACATTTTTACTAAGGATATGAGGGGTTAGACCTCTGGGGTTAGATCTATTACTTTTACCATCTTTATGGGGAGCACATATTCACTATCGATCATGCTTTAGGGATTCACAAGGGTGGTCCCCAATCCATTGGGATATGCAACCTGTATATCATAATTTTCTATTGGTTACTTACCTCCATTATTGTATAAATATGATTCAGCATATCTGGCTCCACAAGTCTCAAAGGGGGTGTTGTCACCATGTAGTATTCAGACCTTTCCATTGATGGGGCACTTCAGACATTGATGGAATGTTGATGGTACCACAAGTAGTTATGAAGCTAGGGCCTTCCGAGTATGACACTATATGCAGTGTGTTACTGGATAACCATGAACTAAACATCATATGTGAGTTCCCAAAATTGGGATTTGATTTTTATCTTCCCAAAAGTTTTTTTCCCATGGTTATCATAACCTTGAATGGTCATATTTTTGGGGGATAAGTCCCCTTTGATATATTACAAATGTCAGAGAGTTCTAACTGGTATGAAATTTATCCCAAATCCATTATCAATCAACACCCTTTGAAAATTGAAATTATTGAGTCTTCTAAAAACATATAAGGGACTAATGTTCACTTGTATGGCCTCTTCCTGATCTTGATCAGTGAATGAGATGGCTACATGAAATTTTTATGACATAGTCTCCAATCGATAGACCTCGACTGTAGTAACTTCTATATTGAATCCCTATGGGATCTGGAGGTCTTTAACAAGTGCCTTGCTAAGTTATTTTGAAAGGAAGGGCATGTTGAGTATTGAGAGCTTATATGGTACTATTGCTAGATTCTTCAAAACATCATATTTTTGTGCTAGAGGTCGATACTTCTTGATATGGGGCTACTCCTGGGCATGTGATTCAGGAGCCAAGGAATTTGAGGTGGACATGCCTAGAGTTTGTACAGAAGTTATAGGATTATCTGTTTCCACTGGTGCAGGTCATTCCAGTCATCCCTGTTGTCTGGGTTGATCATATTGAACCCCCGCTAAGTGGTCATGCAATTCAATCAGATGTGGGTGACTGATGGAGGGTTCTAGGACCCCTCCTTACCTCTTTTGTGCCTGTTGGAGAACTTTCCCATGAGTCCCAGCTGCATATATGTACTCTATGGTGATATAACTAGAATATTGAGTCCAAAAACATCTAATTTGTCCCCTGTATCCTCAATTTTAGGGCATGCAACCTCCCATTCCCCGATTATGAGCAGGAAAACCATATTCGAGGGCATATTCATCATCAGAGAAGGGGTGTTCCAAGTGAATCATGTTGAAAGAACCAAATATGATCTCTTAGTCTAATGAGGATTTCATTTGGTGGGGTGGTTCTTGTGATGCAGATATTGAAAGGAAGAAATCTTCAAGAGTTACAGATTTCTTTGGAGCAGAATATGACTCTTCCTCCTCCATCTCTTCCTCCTTCCAGTGTTCATGAACACATTTGGAAGGAACATCTGATGTATCATTCTTGGGTGTTGAAGCTATCATGATTCTTCAAAACTATTATTTTAGAGTGGTGTGAGATAGATCAACTATTTTTAAAGTCATCCAGTTTTGAAACTTTTGTTCATGCCTGGACGGAACTTTCTGCCAACCGTCATCATCTTCCAACTGGATGATGGTTATGCAAGCCACCTTCTTTGGGGATTTGTCTAGCGTCACTTTTCTAGATTCGACCATTCCTTGAAGGACATCTTTGAGGATGAATAAATCTTGGATATTATGATCTAACCTTCTATGGTAAGGGAATTAACCAGGATGGTCGGTGAGGTTGACTTCATCAGGACTTCTAGGCAGTGGAAGCTTGAGTAGGTTATTACCCATGGCTACTAATAAATAACTGGGGACTTTTTCATTTAGGAATGAGTATAATTTTGTCATCCATTCCTCAAATCCCAAGTGAACTTGATTTATCTGTACTTTGGGCCAAGGGAAATTATATGGTTTCCACCAAATAATACGAGGTACTGAGTGTTTGGGACCTACCGGGGTGCTTGGATAGGCACCACTGCATTCTTGAGAGTGACATCCATAGCCTCCACTTTTACTGGACTTTTATCTTGTGCTATGGGAATGATCCAAGTCTTGGATTGGGTTCTCTAAATGGATTCTTCAAGGAATTATTCCATTTTATAGAAATATCAGAACCCAACTGTATATTTCCTGAGGATCCGAGGTGTCTAACATTCATCCCTGGTATTTTCAGCACAAAGTTCCAGTAGTTTCTCTTGCGAGAGGGGGATTATGAGGTAATAGGTTGAACCTTTCCATCTTGATATAAAATCATACACACTATCATTCTTTCATTGCTTTTAGTTCATCATATAGATTATCATCATTTTCCTAAGGGTTGAACTGAACTGATAAAGGATCTGATGATGAAGGTCTTCCCATCCTGAAATATATCCCATTGGCAGACTGCTGTACCAAACAAAGGCTAGTCCTGTTAGAGTCTATATGAAACAACTCAACTTTTTTTGCCTCCTATTGATCTCAAGGTCCCATCATCAGCCCAAATTGGGATACAAATTATGCGAGATATTGTTCAGGGTCACCTACATTGTCAAAGGTAGAGAAGGTAGGGTTTTCAAAGTTGGATAGAGGTGGAGTATCATCCACCCATTCAGTATATGGATTCCTTTTAGGTTGCATAGGTGTGTGTCTCCCTTCCTTGGATTCCATTCGAGTATCCAGGGACTCAATGATGCTAAGTAACTCTAGGGGCACTATTGTATGAGTTGAATCCTATCTATAGGGAGTGGGTGGGGGCCGATGAGGTGGTCCTGCCTTTATCTCCCAATGATTCTCAATTATCCCTATGACCGAATGATTACCCTAATGAGGGAGAGGTTATCGCCACAATGGAGGGAAGTCATGATCATTTTTGACTTCCTCATTTATGTAGATTGGATGTCTAGATTTAGAGCCAATATGATTCTCAAATACTTCTCTTTCTAGAATATCGAATATGGGAGGGAGAATATTCATCTATGGCTAGAGACTATACCCAATGGGAATATTTCCCCTGAGTAGCTCCTCATTAACTTTCTAAAGAGCTCATATTTCACTCTCATATTATGAAAACCATCCCTCTAGGGAAGGAACT
Organism: Viscum album; assembly: GCA_963277665.1. Lineage (NCBI taxonomy): Eukaryota > Viridiplantae > Streptophyta > Magnoliopsida > Santalales > Viscaceae > Viscum > Viscum album. Next base: position 1,211,023,520 of record OY728166.1, read on the forward strand.
TTAGTTATTATGTGTGTTGATTGAGATATATCCATAAATTTTCCTTTTTATTTGAAATTATTCCACTAAGGAGGTGGAAAATGGTTATTTAGTGGTACCAAATTTTAAAGCATTTTTTTTTTCGGGTGCACATAGTCTCATTTAGTGCATCTAGATCACCCTTCTCCTAGGGTAATTTTTGTGTGTTGTGGCCCTCTTTATTTACATATTGATCAATTTCCACCATGTTGATAGTTATGGCATCCATAGAGTCATATCAGGCAATTATGGTCATACCATTACTTTCAATGCAACAGGATGATTCTTCACTACCTTCTTCAGGGTCGTTATTTAAAACCTTTCCCATATTGGACCATTTTGGATTGTAACCCCGATGTGGTCTGATTTCATTTTATGTACGCTCCTTCTATATTATTCTGTAAATAGTGACTTTGAGGGACTTTCTAGTTGTGATTGTCAAGTGAACCCTGACCAACAGAGGTTTGTCTTGCGGTGGGAGGAACAAGTGGGACACCAACCGTCGATTTTTCCCTCCCAACTTAGAGAAGAATGATTCTATCTGTGGTGATAATGATGATGAAAATTCCCCCAGCCCTATGGGGAGGGGGTTATTTTGGGCCTTCATTAGCACTAATTTGTCTTTTTTTAGGATCCAATGATTCTAGTCAGGGACGTGATGATTCTAGGGATGGAAAAGAAGATATAAATTCCCCCAACCTAGTGGGGTGGGGGTGATCTTTAATCACCACTAACTCTTATAGGACACTCTTAGGGGATGAAGAACCTGGAGAAAATGATTGAGACATAAATTCCCCCAGCCTAGTGGACTGGGGTTCACTTGTAGCTATCGAGGATATGTCCTGAATACTCTTGGGAATTGAAGATCTGAGGGGTAGAGGTAGTGGTAGATATTATCCCAGTTTGGGGGGTTGTGTCTACTCTTGGATGGTTGCTATAGAAGCTACTACTCCAGCTTGTCTAATGTGGCATAATTGTGCTCACATGGGAGCTTGGTGTGATGGAAGCCCATGATGAGAATTATTTTTCAAGGGAAATTGTTTGGATGATCAAAACTCCATTCTCTGGGTTTGGAATCTGTTCTAATTGATTTTAGGGGCCCATTTTGAGGTCATGTTGGCTATCCTCTTCCTATGTTAATGTTTTTTGGGCATTGTTGGAGCATGTTTATTTCATTATAGTGACCAACTGTCTTGATAATTACTCGGTCCCCTGATTTCTCTAGAGGCTATAACAATACAACACTTCAAATATGAGGGGTTTTGTTCTTATAAGGGTGTGGAAAAGTGTAACACTCCATACTGTACCCATCCTTGAATACAAATGCATGATGTAGATTTAGAGATCAGATGCTAAAGAGTCATGATGCAATGGCAGCAGAAGTGTTGCATATTTGTGCTATGATTTTCTTGTTTTGGATACTAATTCATGGAGATAACAGCCAAGTCAAACTGATAATATAGTATCTTGATTTTCTAAAGGTGACACTTACATACTAGATAAGAGAGATATTTATCCTTCATTTTCTGATAAGTATCCCATATAATTTGGCATAGATATAGAGTGAACTCATTTTCTAGTTCATTTGGGATCTTATATCTAGAAGTAGCGAGGGTCTAGAACATGATGGGGAGGTTGTTTCTAGCAAGATCTCTCCATATTTCAATGTTGACCTCCTCCTCATCAGACTTACATTCCTCCATCCATTCATACCATAGAAGATGGCTCTGATGGTATCTTGTTTATGGGGGTGGAGTGTTTCTAGAAGTTGATGGGTAACCATATATAGTTAATCCTGATGTTTTGAGCACCTATCTATATAAAGGTGTGGGAGGTTTAGACACCTCTCTATATAGAGGTGTCTGGGAAATGGGAGGATTTATTTGTCCATGGGTCATTTTGGGGAGGTTGACCACAGTGGATTCCAGGAGTAGAGTCCCGACGATCCATCTCCACATTATCATGAGGAGGACTATCATGGTAATGAATGTCTTATTCTTCTTCTTTGATATAAGAGTTAAAAGACCCTCATGGTGTTGATAATGTGTCTCAAACAACCTCAAGGACACTATCATTGATCATATTAGTAGTATGGTCCATGTTCTGCATCGTGGTGGGAATATACCGACCTGCCTTTAGTGATTTTGTAGGGATATGAGCCTGATGTGTGACAATTGTTGGAACTTGTATATATCCTTATCATGTTGCAAGATTATGATCCCACTGCTAATAGACTATTGGAATATTCCAATAACCTATCTTATTATTGATTGGAATATGATCCTATCATGAGGCATGTTCCATTCTCACTTGGTAATCCTCAGTCAATATGGGAGTATGAGCTCGATCTTGAGCCTTTGGGATATGCTGTTGGTCTTTCTTGGAAGAAGTATGAGACTGCCCTGGGGAATGTGCTGCTCTCACATGGTGAGCCCTGGTTGGAACAGTATTATGATCCTAGTCCGAATATGAATTACCCGCTAGAATATTCCAACAGACCTTGAGAATGAGAGGAGGAATATAATCCTCATCCTATATTTCATTGGAATGATACTGGTGTAGTCATTCATTGGAAGAAGTAGGAATATGTGCCTTGCTTACATGATCTATTGATGTATACCAGAAAGATTCACTAACATGAATATGATCATGTCCCGTAGCTTGTTCTATTCTCACTTGGCCAGCCCCAGCCAGAATGATGATATATACCCGATATTGGGAATTTGGAGTATATTAATGGACTTCTTTGATAGGAGTATGATCCTATCCCAAGTCTTGTTCCCCTCTCACATGGTGAGCCCTGACCAGAATGAGGATATGAGCCTGATCCTAGGCCTTTGGAATATGTCACCGAACTTTTTCGACATGCATGTGCCCCTGTCCCAAGGTGTGTGCCACTCTCACCTAGTGAGACCTGGTTGGAATGGGATTATGATCCCCATTATATGCCTCATCCTTTATCAAAATATGTTGATAATCATCCTGGATGAGAGAAAGAGAGTGCGCTTTCTCTAGTAAAACCACTTGTTCGAAATGATCATAGTGTTAAGTTTCTCAGACAGTAGGGGAAAAAGTATATACCTATCCTTTTATCTACAACAATGATATAATATGCTGGTAGAGCTCTTCAACAGTTTCTAAAATATATTGGAATTTTAGCAAAGTGTGTGCAGGGATATAAGCCTGCACATTTTCCATCTCCATTATGCATGAGAATATGTCTTTGATTGAAGTAGGGATATGTTCCCACTTTTTTCCTCCTTATGTTGTCAGAGTATGTTGATGGAATTCATGAATGGGGGTAGGGATATGTAATTCCCTCATTCTTTCTATAGAAATATTCCCATAGACTTTTTTTGAACCAATAGGGATATGAGCCTACTTGCTAGATCCTTCTGGAATATGCTGGCATGATTCATCAAAATGAGTGGGGATATGAGCCCTCTTTTAGATATCCAGTGCCTTCCTCCCCCGATGAGCCTTCCTTTATACCCGTGCATGGGCATCATAGGTATAAATGTATCGGGTGGTACTCATAGCAGGTGACCGGTGGGTACTGGCATGATGATGTTGGCGACAACAGTTGGCAGGTTCCCTCCTTGGTGGTACCTCAACCTAAAGGGAATCATATTTTTCTTCCTGGTCCACCTTAATCGGATATGGAAGGTGTCAGTTGTAATGATCTAGGGATAAGCTCTTGAAGTGGTTGGTTGTAGCGATGAGGGATACTTGATTAGAAGTATCCTTCACTGGGTGATGCAGATTCACCAGCTATGATTCTTGGAGAGACTCATGGGTAGCTTTTGTAGTTAGGATTGTATTGTGTCGGTGGTACTCCTAGACCATCAAATTTTCCACCTACCATTGGAGTTGTTGGGTGGGTGATATTGATTTGCAACCCACGGTGATTACAGTCGCATATGATTTACCAAATCGAACACTGTAGGATGAAGACATTGTATTGATGGTTAACACAATTGTCCTGATATTCATGATTCGGCCATTCTACTCATTTGGACTTGTCAAAATGAGGACAGACTTAAAAGAATCATTATTATATAGGATCATATGTATGATCATGCTAGTCTTACAGCTCTTTTATTATAGGATTTTCAAAACAAAGTATCTTAAGAGATTCATGTCGAGCTTGTCTGTGTTGTTTGTATATGGAGAGAAAACAAAATGGCTCGATGGATTATAACCCAATCATTTTTTATTATAGATATTCTTTCCAGGTTCATCATTTTTGGTTGCGTATAGTGGTAAAACAAAATGGTAAAAAAAATAATAACATGTTCATTTTGTTATTTCAAAGCATCATGTCAGGTTCACGATTTTTGTTCCATCAGGATTTAAGGTGTGGAATGGGTTTTTCTCAATGGTTTGATTTTAGGGGGTTTAAGGCCTCATTCAATCACTCCCATCAGGTTTTCCATCTATTTAATATTCCCTAGAAACTCCAAATGGTTCCCCCATTTTTAACTGGGTACAAACCTACTTTCCAAAGGCCGGTAGTCATCTAGGTTTTCAGGCACAATGAATCTTGGGGACTCACATGGCTGAAAAGATGGGAGGTCAGGCTCATCACACCCTTTTTGGGGGAAATTGTTGCCCACTTTGATACTCTCTTTTAGATTTAAGATATGTTTATGAATCCCTTCCTAAACCTGATACTAGATCGTATACCCTAAAAAATGACCATAGGTTAGTTCTATTTTATGTTCAAAAGATTGGGGTCTCTTTAGAGAATCCATCTGTATGTATCTGAGGTTCTCCATCATTTTCCAATAATGGGTGGATGGTTATATATGTTGAAGCTGTATAAGCAAGTTCCTTGTAATGTGATTCTATTCAAGGAGGTAGTTAATATTCTAAAGAGGTGATTGAGCCATTATGAGGCATCCTATGTATCCTGGTTATTGTAGGAATCAAAACCCACATAGTTTGTTCGACTCATGCAGATTACCATCATGCATAAAGGACTCATATGGGTTCTCTGGGACACCAAGTATTTAAGATAAAGTCCAAGAGGGATGTTCTACGCATCTTGAGTATAGATAGAATAAGAGTTACCATATTTCATTTTTTAGGGTTTATATATTAAGGTCACCCCTATCATTTTAGAGACACATGATGCAGATGACATGACCACTATGACTCCCTAAGATCACATGATCCATACTCAGTGTGAGAAACAAGGAAAAAACGACCATTTCATTTCTCATGATGTGGGACTTATGTGATGGGACTACCCTGGATGATTGATATGGTGCTTGAACCTCATGGAGAGGTATCCTATGTATCATGAATATGGAAGGAATTAGATTCATAATAGTTCCCTTGATCTCTCAATTCGTTGATGGATAAGGTAAGGTGGTTATCTCCTAGGACTAATTAGGCCCCGATGGATAAGATTTCAGAGTCATAAAAGGACTTACACTAAAAGGGGTGTTTATTTGTGCTCGGGGCCTTAGGAAGGTGTCCTACGCATCATGTTTATAACAAGAATCAGAGTTATCATGGTTTAATTTATCAAGGATTATACACTGAGGCTTCCTGCACCATTATGGAGGTTTATAGTGTAAATGTTATGATCATTGAAACTCCCTAATCCCATGTGAGCCATGATCATTGTGAGAAACAAGGGATATAAATTAATAAATTTCATTTATTTGAATAAGGGACTTAGATGCTGGGATTTACCTAGATAATCAATATGGAGCTCGAAACTCAAGGAGAGGTGGCCTATGTATCCTGAGTATGGAAGGAATCAGAGTTTCCATAGTTCCCTTGATCTCTCAGTCTGTGGATGAATGAGATAAGGTGGTCATCTCCTAGGACTAATTGGGTCCCTATGGTTGAGATGTTAGAGTTATAAATGACTTACACTAAAAGGTGTGTTTATTTGAGCTCTGACCTTAGGAAGGCATCCTATGTATCCTGGTTATTGTAGGAATCATATTTTTCATAGTTCAATGTATTGGGGCTTATACACTAAGGATGAATACACCATTATGGAGGTTTATAGTGTAGATGTTATGATCATTTCAACTCCCTATGATCACATGATCCATGCTCATTGTGGGAAATAATGGATAATAAGTAATCAATGTAATTTATTTGAATAAGGGACTTAGATGCTAGGATTTACCCAGATGATCAATATGGAGCTTGAACCTCGAGGACAGGTGGCTTACATATCATGAATATGGAAGGAATCAGAGTCTCCATGGTTCCCTTTATATTGAGGTCTTATACATTGAGGCTGCCCTATTGACCAGGGCTCAAAATATAAGGTTTCTTGATTGATCGGGGCTTACACACCGAGGAAGGACAATGTTATCAAGTCTTGGGATGTTCTGACAACTGGGACTTCTTGTCCAGAGGGTGTCTCATGGCCCAATCAACTTGTCTTGGAAGACATCACATAACCTAGATGGATTGTTCAGGGGGTGTCACATGATCCATCTAATGTTCCTTATTTTAATTTGAAAGAGTTGTCTTGACACATATATAGGGTGCCACAAGTGTCAGTACAGTGTGATTTGAAGGATTCCATGTATATTGGCTATCATCCTTGGAGGGCATTGTGAGACCTAAACATCATGTTTGGAGGGCATTACGGGGCTCAGTTTATTTTCCTAGGGGCGTCATGAGATCTTATTTATCATTCCCAGATGCAACCTCGGGACTTGAATGACATGATAAAATGCCATTATATTAGTTAGGTGATGTATCAGAAGGACATATCAAGGCTTGGTCGATAGACCCATAAGGTTTCATGAGACCAAAGTGGTGTGCCTAGTGGGACCGTATGACTTGCTCTGACATATATGGAATATTTTATGTGTCCCAAATAGCATGTTGAAGGAGTATCATGAGATCTAGGTGAAATATCCTAATACTATCACGTGTCTTTGGATAACTCGTGCGAAGCGCATGAGGGCCAGTGAGCATGTTTTTTTCTTAATTCTTCCTCTTTTAATCTGGGTTCTAACCCTTGTATTAAGAAGGCCTTAAGTTCATTCAGTATCAGTTTATTTGTGTCTAGAATGATCTATAGTACATGTGATATGTTATTCACATTCCTTCCTAGTAGTCCTTCGCATAATCTATGAATGATCACGCAAAGTACCTTATGTAAGACACGTGATTGCTTTAGTAGTTTTATGGTATATTACCTTATATAATTCTTTCTGGTTGCAAGATTAGCCGCTCTGAGAAGTCTACTCTAGCCTTTGCGCCTGAGAGTACATAGGTTGAGAGTCAAACTATCCAGATTCCAACCCTTTTTTCATGTTGGGGTGGGGAATTTATAGGAATCTCCACTCTGGTTGTTTGGTGCTTTGTGTTGTGTATTTAGCACAATTCTTGGCTATAGTCGGTAAAGGGATCTAGCTCCACATGGCTTCGTGAGTCTTTTTCATGGACTGATCTGAGGGTGTCACCTTATTTTCAGCAACTAAGAGTACCTTTCATCAATGCCTCCATTATTGTATTATTTCCAATTAATGGGGACTTTTTTATCATGCAGACATGTCGAAGGACTTCCTTATTTTCATGTTGACATGTCCAAGGGCCTTTTCAAGATCCAAGTGCCTATTGAAAGGCGTATGTGAGATGCTTGATGAATTGTCTGGGGATTTTTTGAGACAGGGATGGTTTTTAGGGGTCTTGTGATGCCGCGATGTGGACCTCCTTAACAAACCACAAGCATTTTTTTACTGCAAGAGGCTTCTGATCGTACCACGATTCACTGTGTAATTTTCACCTTTACACCACTGTGCTAAACTTGTTTTATATTGAAAATTATAAAAATAATAACAATTTTAATTCTATGTTTGAATCATTTATTTTGTTTTTATCACTTTTTAAAAGGTAAATGTTACTTTTTTTTAGGATTCCATTGTTGGAGGAGGTGATTTGGAGGGCCCATTATGATGTCCAAGAAAAATGGGCCAAACTGCGTAAGATCCACGCACACCAATGGACTCATCCACGCACTACTACTAAACTGTGCATCCAAATGGGCTAAAAAATTTTGGTCTGGTCCAAAATTAATTGGGCTACATTTAATATGAAGAAACCGAAGACTCATTCAGCCATATGATTGCTCAACCGATCTAATCCGTCCAGCACACTGTATCTACACGAAGTCAAAAGTGGCGTGTTGTGATCTGTCCATATATCGGTCTATATGTGTCCAAATTGTGCCAAATTTTTTGTGGAGATAGCCAAGAGGTGGAGATACAACTTTTTTATTTTTTCCAAATCTATATAATCCTTTCTGTAGGTCAAAAATCATGTGACAAGTGGTTTTAGGAAATCTGTGTGCTCAAAACCACCTTCCCATTTTCCTATAAAATGGCACATTGGGCTCTCCATTTGTAAGTTCGGCCAGGAGGAAAATCTCTGGTATTTTTGAGACCCAAAGAAGTAATCTCATCATCCAAGGAGTTCTGGGGGCCTCTATCCTCATAGGTTAATCAAGGATGAAGGAGAAGTTCCACCCGAGCTTCCTCCTCCTCTCGATGTCGAGCTAAATGGTGGATGGTCATTTTGAGGGAGCTACACACACTTGGGAGGGAGTTCCAAAACTTTTTTTCTACTGGTTTTGTGTAATTTTTATGCTAAATATTTCACTCATTTCTTATCTTGACATTATTCTTCTCTAATTTCATTTATATTGTTAAAATTAAGTGAACCATTTTTTATTTCAACACCGATTGGGTTGAGATTTCAAGTGGGAATCTTGAGTTGTTCCCATTAGACAAGAAAATATTCCTATTTATATCACACATACATAATATTTCAGTATGATTTGGTAGCCTTTATTCTCTATGCTTGATACCCAAACCTTTACAACACGATTTTTGTGTCAAGGGGTGGTTCTTTGAGCATCGTTTAAGAGGTAAGCGGGAAGTTGAGATCTTGACAACCCTCAACCAAAGGATTACATTAAACCATGTGTATTTTTTAGAATGATGAACTCACCAAGATGTATATTGAACTTTAAATGATCTCATTATCTCATAATTCTAAAACACCACTTTTATTTATCAACTATTAAACTCTTTAAATTAAGTAATTTACTTAAATCTGTTTTCAAAACCACTCCCCTCTTTTAGTAATTCTTATTAAAAATACATACTCAAAACCTATCAACACTCATTGAGAGATGACCTAGGGTATTCAATAGACTATAAATAAATCTTAAAATCATAATCAATTTGATGTGTCATGACATCTTGGTCAGCTTCCGCCTCCTCCCTATTTTATTCCCTTCATTTTATGTGAAACAATTTGGAAGTCATGCTAGATTTCATGAGTAATGTCAAGGACAATTACTCTATTTTTAGTGATGAGTCACATGACCAATATGGGTCATGTGGGGATGCAAGATCATTTAATTATAAAAATTCATTCCTTTTTCCCTTAGGGAGTCTAAGGGGAATTTTGATGTTGTCTGGACATATCCAAGGACTTCTGCGTGGTGAGACTGACAAGCCAAAGGGATTTTGTGAGACTAGGCGGACATGTCACTATGGTCTTGTGGTATCTTATAGATCATTTGGGGAATGTCTCATATATTTTAGTGACCACAAGTAGTTCCCGCCTACTCCCTTTTTATCTCCTTTGTTTTATTTTACAAAGGGTCAAGAGTCATGCAAATTTTCTTGGATATTTCTAAGGGGAAACATTCTTCCCTTTGGTGATGAGCCACATGATTTTTTGTGGCTACTAGGAGCCTCTGAATTTGGGAATCCCCCCTTGTTTGTAAAATTATTTTTAGGTTGGATTTTTAGGTGCTTACTATCGACAAGCCACATGGCCTAGGGAATCTCATCTGCCTGCCACCGCACGACTACTAGTTGTCCAGAGAACCTTCGCAAAAAGCAGAGGGGCTCACTGAAAGGGGGCTCCATGGGATCAACTGTAAGTTATGCGTTGTTCATGGAGTCTTATCATTACCTTATAGTGTTCACATGACCTTGAGTCTCTTAAAGGTTCATGTGATCCATAAGTATCGACTGTCTTATTCTTCCTTTTCTTTTGTGGGGGGAATAATACCCATATTCAGGTATTTTTCCCTTATGATTTTTTCAATACACATTTGATGGGAATCAACACCCACGTTATATAAAAATATTCTATAAGGTTTCCTCCTAGGTAGGTGGACTTTACCATCAATATCACAATATAATGATCATATAAAAAATTCTATTAGTGCTCCCTTTAAGGAAAAAATGGTTAAGGTTGAAAAAGATAAAATTCCCTAAAGAGAAGCCCCACCATTTCGCCTAAGTCCCCAGGGATGTGCCAAGTCCACTTTCCCAGGGTCCTTATCATGTGACCAAACTACATATCCTAAGAAACCTTTATGAACCAACATAGAACCCAAGTCCATGAAATCAAGCTAACATCATGCACTACCTTGGAGCACAAACATCATGTGACTAGGTCTCCACTTTCTCCTATAAATAAAACCCTCAACGATTCACTTGAGTATGAGATTCCCACATCTTGTAAGAGAGAGACATATTATTGGAGGTTCCTTTATCTAGGTCTCTAGAACTCCCTTCAGCCAGCCTATTTCACTCAAAACCTAAGTGGTTTAGCTTAAGGTATTTTTAATTGAGTCATTTGAAGGATATAACCTTCACAAAATACTACCTTCCCCTAGTCTCCTTATACTAGGGTGAAGAACCCATATCATCAACTATACAAGTGTGCGGTTCTCCCAAGAGTATCCATAAGAAGACCTGATCACTAGGGTGAATCCATGTCCAGGTACCCACATGGTAGACCCTTTACCTAAGGCACTTCACTTGGGAGACCCTTCACCCAAGGCACTTCACTGGAGTGATCCCTCACCTAAGGCACTTCCCCCCAGAGACCATTTTCCAAGGCACTTCACTCAGTCAAACCTTCACCCAAGGAACTTCACTTGGATAAAACTTTTCCCATTTCCTCATAATAGGTCAAATTCCCCTTGGTAAGCCTTTATTAGGGTGAATCCATACATAATATTACACTAAGGAGAAACAAACCCCTTTTCTCCCACACCAGGGTATCATGTAAACCCTAGTTTCAATGATAGGGTATCCCTTCACCCAACTGCCCTACTTGAGAATCCAATTATCAAGGGATACTCAAAATACATTAGATACATAGGGTTAGGGTATGTAAATTAGCATTAAACACTTAATTTTTGGATTCCCTTGATAAAAAGAGGTTAAAGAATTAACATCTAAAATAAGTAGAACCTTTAATGGATTCACAATCATGGATTAATTTAAAAACAAAGGACCCCATCAAAAGGATTCTAGAGTGGTATCTCTTAGATCAATGTTCCCATTTTTATTCCCAATTCTAATCAATGAGCCACATAATCTTGGGATTAATCTATGTGCAAGTCCCAAATTCAAGCTTAATGATATATTTATTATCCTTATTAAGAAAGGTTACCTAAAAGGGAAGAACCATATGTACAAACATAATAAATCTTCCATTTTCAAACAAATTTTGTGAAATATTAATCCCTATATGATTATGATAAACTATGTGTCCAACATCCTAGTCATATGATATAAAACTTCACAATATTATCCTTACTGTATAATGTTAAACTACATGGTATGGTCTTTCCACACGACCTTAAAATATGAAATTATATATATGAGGGTTTTGATTACTATTAGTAAGGATACATAGGATTCCTCTTTAAGTTTCAAACCCAAAACCACTAATTCACACCTATCAAGATGTGTGAAAAAATCAATTTTTTATTTTCTTAGTACAATAGGGTGGTTGACTAGGGTCGTCTCACTTGAAAAGATTTTTTTTGGTGCAAACACTCACTATTTCTAAACTAACTTATTTTTTTTTTTTTTTTTATAAAATAAAATAATTTTTTTTTGTATATATAATGTAAAACTAAAACTAAATATGTAATGTAGATGAAAACAGAATGAAAACAAGTTAGAGAGAAAATAGATTCTTTCAGAAGAATTGCCTAGAGTGAACCTTCATTGCCTTAAAAATTAGTTTCATTTTTACTTAATAAACACAATATATCATATGTGTGAACATACTATTCTACCCTATCCATGAATATACAGTTAACTCAGTAATCTCTAAGTACACATACATCCACCTCCTCGATTGAGGGAGAATAACACAGAAGAAAAAGCTAATATTTGGGTGGAAAGTGGAGACACAAATATGCCTTTCCAACTAAGAACACATTATCCAAAATATAATAAAATATACAATATTGATCATTAATGTGTAAGAATTGGGTTCATTATTGGATTAGTCCCTTGGGAGATTCCTCAGGTTAACTACACATTATCTCAAGTATAAGAGATCATAATGAAGAATAGATGAGGAGGAAACACAAAATAGAAAAAGAAATAGGATGAGAGGAAGATAAGACTAATATATATTAAATATTTAAAATAATATAACATTAGAAAAAAACCTTCTAATATAATGAAAATTTCTAACTAAAATAGTCAACTAAAATGACTAAATCCTTGAGAGGTAGCAGAGGTACATTTTTATAGGGATAAGGGTAAAAAAAATTGGCTCTAAATTTTTACACTGAATTTTTACACATGGTATCCTCATTAAATAGATGAATTTATAAAATTATCCTTAATTTTAGTTTTTACCCTATTCTATTCTATTTAAAATCAAAATTTTGGCTTATTTATATAAGTATAGAAAAAGTTATGATAATTTTACTCAAGAAAAATTTTCTTTACCAGAGACTATTTGAATTATAATGTATTGGTTTTGTATGAATTAATGAACTTTAAATAACTATAATTTAAAGTTTCCATATTTAGATAAAATTATCATTTCCCTTTTATCTTTCTACCCACAAAATTTTAACCCATTTAGTTTATTCATTTAGGAAATATGGACCCATATTTGAATGTCTTCAAATTTATGCAAAGATTTTGAGGCCCAAATTGTGAGATTTATTTGGGACTCAAATATCTAGTTTAATTTTTTGGTCCAGTTAGATTAAATATATTACAAGGAATATTTAATCCTACAAAAAATTAATTTCATAATTCTAATCAGCGAATAAGAAGTTATAGGTAAAATTTGAAATATATTTAAAATATTTAAAAATCAACAATTAGGCCATTTTCACAATTAATCTAAAATAATTCCAAAAACCTAAACATATGATCATTAACCTTAAAATATAAAATTATTGGGATTAAAAATATTGAAATTAAAAGAAAAATTATTTAAAATATTAGATCTGTCAATTCCTCCACAATTAAACATTGCACACATGGTCAATTCAATGAATCCTACTAACAAAAGGGATACTACTGCCTAGTCTCCAAAAAAAGATAAATAAAAATTCATTCATCATTGAAAATGTCATTCATCCTCTATAAGTACCATAAATCAACCCACCTTAATTCAAGAAAAATGTATAGTTATTGTTTTGAGAATAGAATGGAATTTAGTGGGATTAACATTTTAATAAGTGTAACTATCATAAATCCCTATTTACCAAGCTACCTAAACTAAAGATTTATTTCCCACTTCCTTAATACTAAAGGTTTTAGATTTATAAGAAGTGCCTTGGTGGTTGAATAACCATAAAGGTTTTTTTTATATTTTTTTGATCATTTTCCAAATATGAAATACGTAAGCATCATGATCAATGAAACTTTTCCATCAAATATTTACATGGAAAAGGAAAGAACCCAAAGAGATGATATTATGAACATTAAATTTGTAATTAATTTATATTAGATCCGAATAAAGGTTACCTCATATTAGGAACTTTATTTGATGATGATGATGTTTTTCCAAAAAACCCTTTTTCTGGATTACCTTCATTGTGCTTGTAGGACCCAAGTGTATAACTTTTCTAGATATGATCCACATGTGCTCCTATGATCTTCAAACGATGCCAATAAATTTTTGGGTTCTTGTATAGGGGATAAATAATCTTGTGTTATTCATCTTTATCAATTCAATTTGCTTTAGGATTGAAGTATTCTCTCTTGTTCTTCTCATTCTTGAGAGGAGGATAGAAAGAGGAATTCAAGCGATATGTCCATGTGCACAATGAATCTTGATTCTCGATTCTCGATTAACCCAACACAATAAAAATAAAAACCTATTTATAGAGTTAGAGTTTAATTCAAAATATTATTTAATTACACAACAACCCTTAAATAATATAATAAACCTATCTAACCCCATTCCATATAATAACAATATTATTATTATTTTATGTCTTGTGATAATTAGAGAAATGATAAATATTATTTTAATGGTTTACATATTAATATTTATCACTGGAAACAATCTTGGTATACTAAAACTCTTTTTCATTTATCAAATAACCAAATAAATATTTATTAAATATTTATTCATAAATAAAAATTCTATTCACAGTCTGGTGAATAAATATTTATTAAATATTAAATAAATAAGATAAATATTCTTATTCATAAACTAGAAAATATATATTTATTAAAAATTTACCACAAATAATACTTGAATAAAATTATTCCTCATTATTGAGAATAATTTTCATTGTAATAATTAAATTCATGTAGAATTTAATTGAGAACAACGCAAACACTTAGTGTGTGACCTTATAGAATTATTTCTCATTGACATTAGGTGGGATTTCATAAAGTCCAAGATTATTGTCTAGAAACAGTCCAAGACACCCAAGATAAGGAAATTAATTTCACAATATCAACAAACACATATGAAAGTTTATTGTGTGATATAATCAATTTGTCATAATATCTCATAAAGCATGTTTCACATCCATGTCGTTAACCTTTGCGCTTGATACATCTTTATTTGGCTATCTAAAATAAACACATCAGTACACCATGACCATGGAATTTAATATAATGGGTACATTTCAATCAAAGGGCCAAGATATCATATTCCATAAATATGGAAGGGATAAATACTTCCTCGACTTATCTATTAATAATATGTCATTCGTGACACACCCAACATACCCTACTTCCTGTGAACATATGACATCACATATTTGGTCAGTAAATCTAAGCATGCGAGTCATGACATAAATTAATAATTATCTTAAAGTATAAGTACTATTACACACACTCATAGATAGGAATATCTGATGATATATAAACATATATAATTCCTAATGGTGGATCTATTCTCATAATCTCCCATCTTGGAGATTACAAAGTGTGAAATTCATGAGACAAAGTCATTTCCACTTATGAGTACTTGCAACTGACAGTAAACATACTATGTTCCTCATCATAGTATGTTATCAGACTATAGAACTATATTTAGGAATATCTTCATAAAATTTCAAGGTTATCATCATAGTTGGGAACTTTTATGAACTTATCAATGAAACAAATACTCTAGGTCATTATTACATTAAAGTCATGTCAGACAATGAACAATATGTAATAAGATGCTTTAATTAATATTAAAATATTAAAATATACATGTAATCCAAAGTAAAAACAATTATTTATAGAACAACAACTTCAAAATACTCCCACTTGTACTAGAGCCAAATTCCTATAACTTTCAGTCTACTAGACCACACATGATGATCATGTTTCTGTTGAGTCAAGTATTTAGTCAAGGTGTCTTCCACACTGTCTTCCATGGATATTATTCTCACTAAAACTTTACCTATTTGAAAAAATACCTTAAGAGATGATATTTTTGAAGTGTATGATTTATCCACTGATGTGACCTTGCGTCCTTTGAAAGGGCCACCACTGAAATATTTTCACAATAGAGTGTGATAAGGTCTTTACTCTAGGCATCATGTAAAGATTTTGGATGAATTTGTGTATCCAAATAGTTTCTTTAGCTTCCTTAGAAGCCAAAATATATTCAGAATCTACTATATAATTTTCAACCATAGTTTTCTTTGATCTTTTACAGCTGACAAAACCTCCATTCAGAGTGAATATGTATCCCATCTATGATTTTAGATCATCTTGATCTATTTAGAAACTAGAATGTGTATATCCTTTAATGAATAGTTCCTAATATTTTCCATAGAACAAGAACATATCATTAGTAAGCCTTAGATACTTAAGGATAGTATTGAATTCCATACAATGTTAGTCACCTAGGTAAACTTGATATCTTACTACCACACTTAAGGCATAAGAAACATCTATCCTAGTACATAACATAACATAACATACATAACTAACCCAAACACTAACACGTGTGAAATCCTTTCCATTATTTGTGTTCCCTCATGGGTCTAAGGAAACATTTTCCTAGAAATAATAATACCTTGTGACATTATAAATAATCCCCTTTGGATTGTTCTATTTTGAATCTCTTCAGTATATTTTCAATATATGCACCTTGACTTAGGCCTAGTAGTCTCTTGGATCTATCATTATGGATCTTGATCCCAGGAATATATGCTATTTTTTCTATGTACTTCATGGAGAAGTATTTATTCAACAAGGACTTAACATACTATAAGATTGGTATTTTGTTTCCAATAATTAATATGTCATCGATGTATACTATTAAGAAAAATACCACACTCCCACTAAACCACTTTCAGACACAAGGCTCACATTTTTTATTTATGAAACCAAATTCCATTATGGATTCATCAAATCAAATGTTCCATGACTTGAATTCTTTATTTAATCCATAAATGGATCTTTGAAATTTACTTACCTTGTTGGAATCCTTTAGAGTCACAAACCCTTCAAGTTGTGACATATATAAATCTTCCTGGAGGTTACCATTAAGGAAGGATATTTTTGACATTTATTTTCCAAATATCATAGTCATAGTAATCTGTAATGGAAAGTATAATTCTGATGGATTTTAGTATAGAAACCAGTGAAAAGGTTTCATAATAGTCTATGCCTTAACACTGTTTAAAACCTTTTAAAACTATTCATTCCTTATAATTACTGACTTTCCCATCCATATCCATTTTATTATTGAAAATCCTTTTATAGAAAATGGGCTTTACTTCCACTGGAGGATATACTAAAATCCAAACTTAGTTTTGGTGCATGGAATCAATTTCAGAATTCATAGCTTCTTATCACTTGGAAACATATTTTCCACTTACTTATTCCATATAGGTTACATGATTATTATTATTATAAACTAATAATGAGTCACCATCCTCTATGACTTTAAAACCATAGTGTTCTATTTCTCTAACCTATCTTGTACTGCTATACAATACTTGTGTCACAAGAACTACTTCTTATATAGGGCTTTGTGGAATTTTCCTATGACAACTCTTGTATATCTTGATCCTAAAATTCATCAAAGTCTATCTCACTCCTATTGTATCTTTTATAGACCATCTCCCTCTCAATGAATATGGTGTGTCTTTCCACAATTACCTTTTTGAGTGAGCATTCGTATAGGTAATATCCCCTTATTTCCTTGGGGTATCCTATAAAGGTACACTTTGTGCCTTGATGTGCAAAGTTATTTCCTGAAAAGGAATTAATAAATGATTCACAAATCCAATCATGTAATTATTGAAATATGAGTTTTTTTACACTCTAAAATTGGTATAAAATACCACATATAACTTTCTTTGGAACCTAGTTTAGTATTTGTATCACTATCTATAACACATATCCTCAAAAGGATAATGTAAAATCACATGAATCATTATTAATCTCACCAAATACAATAGGGTGAAGTTCCTCCTTTCACTTAAATTGTTCCATTACTGTGTACAAGGAGGAGTGAGTTGAGAGAAAATACCAAACTCCCATTAATAATTAATAAAGTATTGATTATGATATTATACACCATAGTCTGAGTAGAGTTTCTTAATATTATTACCAATATAGTTCTCAAATTCATTCTTATATTCCTTGAATCTATAAAAGTAATCTAACTTATACCTCATCAAGTAGACATATCCATATCTACTAAAATCATTAGTAAAAGTTATGAAGTATGAGTACCCATCCCTTGATTCAATTGGAAATGGTCCACACACGGTAGTATGAAATTATTCAAGAAGAAATTTGGACCTTTCACATTTTCCACTAAATTGGGCTTTGTTCATTTTTCCTTGTAAACATGCGTGGCATATACCAAATGTTTTTAGTTAAAAAGAGTCTATATATCTCTCTTGGTGTAATTTTTTTATAAATTTTTCATTTACATGACCTAGTCGGTAATGATATATTTGTGCATGGAATGAGTTATGTGAAGTAGTTTCATTATCGATTTCCATTACTTTATTTATCTAATACAACACATAAAAACCATTATTTAAATATGCCTTACTAAAAAATGATTTCTTTATAAAAGAATCAATATTTATTATTTAACTTGAAAATAAATCCATCTGTATCAAGTATGGATACATAAATAATGTTTTTGGTAACAAATAGAACATAATAAAAATATTTTAATTCCAAAATCATTCCCATTGGAAATATAAGGTGGTAGTACCCAATAGCCATGATAATAATTCTGGCTATGTTGGATGCTCATAGATCTACCACCCCTCAACTAGTCTTCTAGAATCTACTTGGTTCCTATATTTGAATACATATGTGAGCATCACCTATTGTATCTAATTCACAATTTGTAGAAATAGATAAATTTCACTTGATAAAAAACTCACACGAATCTTCCCATTGGCTTAGATATCTCCTCCCAACCTTTTATTTTATTCACCATAAATATGGAAATATTTTCATGCTTCATGTCCTTATCAACTTGGTGAAGTAAAGTGAAAATACCTGGGAGATAATTCTCAATGATTTTCATATTAAAACTAACAACAAATGTATAAAATATTTGAGGGAGTGATGAAATAATGTGATTTCTTCATAGTTATTTAGGTATTTTAAACCCTAGAACCTCTAGGATATAAATATAGGCAATGAGTTTGACTAAATGAGACCCATATGAAACACCCTCTAAAAGATTACTCTAAAAGAGTTCCTTGTATATCTTAAACAATTCCTATCTATATCCCTCATAATACAAACCATGGTGATGACGGAGCATGCTACAAGAATCCATGTCTTCATGAGACTTCATGAGTTCACTAGAAATGAATGAAAGTATTAAATAATGATTTTTTACCGCATCGCTCAAGTGTTTATCATAAACAATTAACTCTTAATCACTCACCTCATTTTTAGGTGGATCAGGAAATTAGGATTCTATATGTAAGATTTCCATTCAAGAAACAACATGACATGTAGGCATCTGAACCATTCCTAGAAGTTACTTTCAGTAAGGAGATGTTCTTTCTCCAAAATTGATCATAAGGATAATGTGGTTGAATAAAATTCCTTTTATTCTATAATTATAAGAGAAAATTATTACTAATTTGTTTGATTAAAAAATAAATGATACATAATAATAATATAAATTTAATTAAGTATCCCACTATTTTATCAAGTATCAATGAATATCACCATTTAACTCATAATGCCCCATCAATCAAGAAATTTTAGTGGTAAGGATCCATATTTATCTTCTTTATGATCCATATTATGGCCATGAAAACCATAAAATGGTATTTAGGTTGGTGGTATTTCTAGCTAAAAATGGGAAGCTCCTTGAACCATTGAGTGGACTCCCCAATCCAGAATTCATAACCAGGATTTCCTCAACACTAGCATCCAAATTACACCAAGTATATTGAGGGATACTTCTCTTGATGTAAATTAGTTAAGCTTACCCAAAACTTTCATAAGAACTCTATGATAAAAGTAAGTGTCCTAATTATGGTTGGTCAAACACTTAGTTCCATGGATTTCATTCCTAATCATGTAATGGAAGGCCAAGTCCGGATTAATATTAAATCGATGGATTTTAATTTGTTATGATTAATTAGTTCTTATTTTATAATTTACATGTCTTGTTAATATTATGTAGATACCCAATTTTTTCCTTGTAAGAATTTGAAATATTTATATATATATTCAGAGTTATCCGCTGAGATGGGGTGCGATTCCGTAGCCTGGTGTTCTCAGAAATAATTTTATAAAAATACTAAATATATTTTTATTAAATAGGTGTAGTTTCCTAAAGAAAATAGGATATATTTTAAACAAAATCTTAGATCAGAAATATGAGACCACTATTGAGTCTAGAACGTGATGTTTGCCCTGGGCACAACTTAAAATAGGTAAGTGTGCAGTTTTTAGAAATAGAAATCATTGGAAGGTGTATTTAGTTAAAATAAGTAATTAAATTTATTTATTTAAATTAAATTAACCTAATATAAATTCATATAAATCCACTATTATGGATAATTATATAGGTTTATCCGCATAAACTCTTGGAGGATCGAGAGACATTCTTCCTCTCCTCCATTGGTGAATTGAATTTAGATGATGAAAGAACTCCGTATCAAAGTAGATTGAAGTGCAGTGAGCACAATGAATCATATAAATCATTAGAGAGCATGTTATTCAATGGAAAATGATCCAATGTTCAGGTAAGGGTCATCAATTGTGGTTTATTCCTCATTTTTTTATATTTTTTTATCAAGATAAATCCCTTTATTTTATATATGCCAATATTTGACAATTTCATGTTCCCAAGTTTTGAAATTTAATTGTTTATTCATTATTTCTCACTCTGGATCTCCCAATTGCATTCATTGGATAAGAAAACTCATCTAAAGACTGTTAAACCCATTTTATTGTGCTTTTATCCCTTGATTCTTTGTGTTCTTCATCAATTTCCCTATGGGGCCTCAGTTCGATGTTTCCAGGTGGTATCGAGCCTGATCGGACCCCCAAATTCATAGCAGAATCGCATACAACAAACGAAACACTGAATCATGGATGAAATCAAGGGTTTTTTGGGATGTGGGTGGATGATTTGAGGATCGTAACACAAATAAACAATGACGGTGATGTGTTATCATGTTAAAATGTGTAAATGGAGGGAAAGATGTTGCAAACCAAACAAGTATTTGATTTTTGGCCATCAGATGGATGAAAATGATGAACAGAAATGAGATATAGTTTTGTTGGCCTTTTCAAGTAAATTATTTTAATTAAAAATCAAATTATTCCTATTTAGAAAATTATTTTCATAAAATGGAGTTTATTTTTGGATTCTACACATTGAAAAATGGTTAGGGTTATTTTTTGAGATTTTTCTGAAATACTTTAATTTTTGGTGAATAGTAAAATATTATAATTTACGATAAATGATAAATACATGAATTATAGAATCCTGGATGATGTTCTGATGATGTAAGAACCATTTTTTCAAACTCACATTCTCAAGTTACTTTATTTATTTTTTTAATCATCACTATTTCTTGTCTTGAGGGAAATTAATCAACTAATGAATTAAATATTGAGAAAACCCCTCTCCCCTCCACTATAAATACCACCCCTCACAACCTCATTTCATCACACCTCTAAATCCTTGTGACTACTAAATTTTTTGATCAAATCTCTTCCAAAGATCCCCCACACATCTATCAGTCCTTGGTATCATAAAAATACCAAAACCTCTCCCCTAAAGAGGCTCTCAAGGAAGATATATTCAAGAGGTAACTTCTCTCTCTCTCTTATTTCAATTTCCTTTCAAATTTCATTTATTTTATTCTTTTATCCTCATATTCTCTTATCCAAATGTCATGGTAACTCTAGTATGATTTATATAATAGTATTATATCATGTTAATGTAATATTATTTATTATATTCCTCCCCCTCTCTCTCTCTCTTTGTTTATAAAAATGAAATCGTCGCCCGTGATGTGTTAATTTACCTACATCGTGGGTGATGCAATTCCATTTTACTTCAACGCCTTAAAGTATGTCAATAAAACTATTAAATGGTTAAGAAAGATTTTAATATTTATTTTTAACCCCTTTTATGTTCAGTAAATAAATTTTATACATAATACTAAATGATAAAACAAAAAATATTCGTTGTGATCTAAAAACCACCCAAATTAAACTAAAACGATCAACATTAAATTTTATCAAATGATTAATCTTCATGGTATATAACCAAATTCATTATAATATCATTTAAACTCATTTAATATCATCAATAACAATTAATATTATTGCTGGATGTTTATCCATGTTCTGCACGAACTTCCATTCATGTATACAAGTGAACTGATCATGAAAACTAAGAAAAAGAACACTTCCAAACAATGAATTTAAAATATATTACTCATATAAAGGCCCATAAAAGAAATTAATGAAACCATAATGAACCATATTCATTTATAAAAGGTTATTTAATTTGTAATTAATGAATCTAATGTCATTATATAGAACATTAAAGTGAAGAAAGTTTTCGGATACAAGGTAAGGGGAATTCTCGAACCCAACTTTCTTTCTTTGGGTTTTCCCTAATTCAACCCATTTTCAGAATGTTTATTCCTTAAAAAATCATTTCTTCATCATTATATTACCTTTCATGGGATATACATGTTTTCTATTGGATTTTATGTCAAACACAATGTTTTCCAAAAGAACTCTTCTTTCAAAAACACACCTTTTACTTCCCACTCAAGGTTGATGGTGATAGTATCAAGTATGTTATCCCCTCTTTAATTTGGGAACCCAAATTTTACAAATTTATGATTTATGAAGTGAAACCCATTCCTTTACATGGGTTGTTTCATGTTCAATATTAACATATGTTCCATGTGGCATGCATGATAATGTAAATGTTATGATGTGAAGGGTGTACCTAGAATTATATAGTGAAATGAAAATGTTATGATGTGATAAGTGCGCCCAGAATTATATAGAATAAAAATGCATTGGGTAATGTAAATAACATCATGATTAAAGTTAAATATTCCTGAACATGATGCTATCTTTGTTCACAACTATGTGTGGTAGTAGACCACTAAGAAATGATGTTTCATTTTTATGTATTTCCACATTACTTTCTATTATCTAATGATTCCTCTCATGATTATGATGATGATGTTATGACTATTCTCACCCCAGGATATATTGATTGATGTTCTTATCTATCCTCTTACTGGGATTTTATCTCACCCCTTTTTGATGTATATTCTCAGGTGCCTACATGTACTAAGGAGTACACAAGGGCTAATAAGAAGCTATAGAAAAAGGAATTAAATAAATGTTTATGATTTATGTTGTAAATTTTATGTATGGTCCTAGTTTTCCCAAGACACTAAACATTTTTATCCTTGTTGTGTAATGTTTTTATGTTGTTTATCATTAAAATGATGTAAAATTAATGTAAGAAACTAGCTATCGAGTATTTTATGTGGAAAAGAACAACAAAATTTAGTGGGTTTTCCGATCCACTAGTTGCGAAATAGTGGTTCAACTCCATGGAGAAGATCTTTTATACACTTCACTATTTTGAGACAGAGAAGTTGACTCTGGTCATTTATCGTCTAGATGTAAAGACTGATCAATGGTGGGATTTTATTAAGAACAAAAATCCAAGGGAAGAAATTGAAGATATGGAGTGGTAAGAATTTAAGATAATGTTTCTTAATAAGTATTTCCCTAGGAATATTTGAAATAAGATGGAGAGAGAATTCATATAGTTGAATAAAAAATAATGAGACTATTTCACAACCTATGAAGAAAATTTCACAAGGATATCAAGGTATTCTTTAGGTTTTTCTATCAACAATGATAGAAAAATTGATAGATTCTTTAGTGGATTAAAACCACACCTTAAAAAGGATCTTACAATTCGAGACTTTGGGAGTTATGAAGAAGTCATTCAATGTGATCTCAAAGTGGATATGGAGTTTGGAAAAAGGTCTCATGGCTATATTGATAATAAAAGAAAGATTGAGTTTCATGTCGGAGGATATAATGAGAAAGGTGGAAAGAAAACTCAACCACCCACATTTTAAAAATGTGTGAAGAAGCACCATGATAATTGCCTCAAAGGGACGGGGAAATTATTTAATTGTGGGAAGAATTCCACCAAGATCTTGAATGTCGAAAATACATAATAAGGCAGGAGAATGTGGTGAAGGAAAGGAGAGCACCTCCCATGGTCCAATGCTACAACTATAGGGAGCAAGGGAACTATGAAATCCAGTGCACTAAACCTCAAGTCCTCAAGGGTATTCGGCATCAGCATACACCAAATCCAAAGGAACAAGGGATGGATTATTCCATCATTACTATGAAAGTAGAGCAATAAAATTAATTCGTACAAGGTACACTTCCTATTCATTCATGAATGGAAAAAGTCTTATTTTATTCTAGTTCTACGCATTCCCTTATATCTCACAAGTTTGCTAGAACTATTGAATCGAATCCCTGAAACCTTGAAGTAGAAATATTTTTAAAAATATCTAGTGGTGAAATCATTGAAATCCAAGTGTTGTACTCTTCTCATGTTGGTGTGTGTGGGAATATTTTTCCAAGAAATCTCGTAATACTTCCCTTAGTGGAATTCGATGCTATAAAGGGGATAGATTGACTATTTATATAGAGCCCATATAAACTTTCAGTAAAATGAAATATATTTTCATATTCCAAACCATCCCATGCTCCTCTACAAATTCAAGGTAGATCGTGAATCTCCTTTGAAAAATCCTTCAACAGTGTGGGTATTGATTCCCTATGTAGAAGCATACCTCACTCAAATGGTTGAGTAAAAGGAAAGTGCCAAACTAATAGAAATTTCCATAATGAGGGAATACATTGATATATTTCCCAAATAATTACCCAAAATACCCCCATATCATGAGGTAGAGTTCTCAATAGAACTCATACCCAGAGCTACTCCTATCTCAAAGTGTCCCTGTAGGATGGATCCTATAAAACTAGAGGAGTTAAAGAGGTAGCTACAAGAGAATTTGGAAAAAAGGTTCATACGCCCTAGTGCATCACCTTGGGGTGCACTAGTGCTCTTTGTGAAGAAGAAGTATAGATCAATGCGGTTGTGTATCAATTATCAGGAACCCAACCATAAAGAACAAGTATCCTCTTCCAAGGATTGATGACTTGTTCGATCCGTTATGAGGAGATCAATACTTATCAAAGGTGGATCTTCATTCTGGATATCATCATCTTAAGGTGAAGAAGGAATATATTCAGAAGACTGCCTTATATACAAGGTATGGGCACTATGAGTTTTTGGTGATGGCCATCAGACTTACTAATTCCCCTATAATATTCATGGATTTGATGAATAGAGTCTTTAGACATTACCTTGATAAATTTGTGTTAGTTTTTATTGATGACATTATCATATACTTCAAGAGAAAGGAGGAATATAAAGAACATATAAGACTTGTGTTGGAGACATTGAGTAAGGATAAGTTGTATTCCAAGTTTAGAAAGTGTGACTTTTGGATATAACAAGCCATGTTCTTGGGTCATGTGATAACAAGTGAGGTACTTTCTGTGGACACTTCAAAAACAAAAGCAATTGAGGAATGTCCTAGAACCTCTAGTTTCACAAAAATCCATAGTTTTATTTGATTAGATGGGTACTACTGAATTTTTGTGAGAAATTTATCATGATTGTCAAAACTCGCTAAATAAGTTAACAATGAAATTGGTGAAGTATGCCTAGATGGAAGAATACAAGGAAAGCTTCAAGGAGATAAAGAGAAGGCTGATCACTACACATGTACTCACATTACTGAAAAGTGGAGAAAGTTTTGTGATATACAATGATGATTCAAAGAAAGGATTGGGTTGTGTACTCATGAAAAATGATAAGGTGATAGTCTATGCCTCATAGTAGTTGAATATCCATGAGCATAATTACTCGACGCATGATCTGGAGCTAGCAGTTGTGATTTTTACCTTGAACATCTAGCGGCACTACCTCTATGGTGAGAAGTGTGACATATATACCAATCACAAGAGACTAAAGTATATATTCACAAAAAATGATCTCAACATGCATCAAAGGTTATTATTAGAGATAATCAAAGGCTACAATTAATCTATTCACTATCATCCTGGCAAGGCAAACAAGGTACAAGATGATCTTAGCAGAAAAGAAACTATTGCTCTATCCATGTTGTGGATTGAGAAAGACCCTCTCTTCATGGATATGAAAAGGATGGATTTTTAAATCATAAGGGAAAGGAATAAATCCTATCTTGACCAAATGATTATGAAACCATCTATCCAAGATAAGATTAAGGAGGCACAAAGGTATGATCAAAAGTTACAAAAGAAGGTGAATTCAGTAAAGGAAGGGAAGCTGCAAGAGTTCTATATTGACAATTATGGTGTGATTTGGTTTGGAACGTGGCTTTGTGTGCCTTCATCACCTGGGATAAAGAAGTAACTATTAGATAATTCACATATCTCACCTTTCTCTATCCATCTTGGTAACACCAATATGTACTATGATCTCTAAGAACAGTTATGGTGAGACAACATGAAGAAGGAGGTTTCTGAGTATATCTCAAGGTGCTTGATATGTTAGAAAGTTAAAGAAGAGTGAAATAAGTACAAAGTGATTATGAAACCATTGCCTATACCCATGTAGAAATGTGAGACACTATGGAATTTATCACTGGTATCCCAAAGGCATCCAAATGAAATAATGTGATATGGGTTGTGGTGGACCAACTCACCAAGACTTTCTACTTTATCGCTATTTGGGAAGATCTCTCACTTGAACAAATTGCAAAGATATATGTGAAGTAAGTGGTGAGACTATATGGGGTTCTACTCTTGATTATCTCTAATAATGATCCTAGGAGAACATATAAATTCTGGAGCAGTCTTAATCATGCTTTGAGCACTTAATTGAATTTCATCATGACTTATCACCCCCGAACTGATGGCCAATTTGAAAGGACTATTCAGATGCCTGAAGATATACAAAGAGCCTACTATTTATAATTCAAAGGTGGATGGGATCATCATATCCCATTGGTTGAGTTCTCATACAACAATAGCTTCCACTCGAGTATTCATATGGATCCATATGAATCTATATATGGAAAGTGATGTAGAAATCCAACCTGTTGGGATAAAGTTGGGGAAAGAAAGGTACTTGGACCCGATCTTGTACAAGAGATGGAAAAAAATGTTCAAGCCATCCAAAAACTTATCAAAGCTTATCAAAGTTGGAAAAAGATATATTCTGAAAACCATTGAAAGGACTTGGAATTTGATGTTGGAGATAAATTTTTCCTTCGAATATCACCATGGAAGAGAGTCATGCAATTTGGAAAGAAAGGGAAGTTAAGCCCAAGGTACATTGGCCTCTTTGAGATCCTTGACCGCATAGGATCCATGGCCCATCGACTTGAACTTCTACCTGATATGGATCAAGTTAATGATTTGTTTCATGTATCACTTCTGAGGAATTACATACCATATCCCTCGCATGTACTGAACACAGAGGTGGTACAACTGAAAGATGATATCTCTTATGAGGAAAAACCAGTAAAGATTCTGGATCGGAGAGATAAGGTTCTACACAACAAGATAACCCACCCTATAAAAGTATTTTGTAGGAACCATAATTATAAAGAAACAACTTGGGAACCAAATTAAGTGTTGAAGGAGAAGTACCCTCTCCTGTATATGTAAAACGAAATTTTGAGGGAGAAATTTCAAAAGGGGGGAAGAATGTAACAACCCAAATTTTAATAAATGGAATTCCCTTCTAATAATTATGTAATATAGTTTAATCACATAAAATCACATTTGAAAAAAAAATTACACATCATTCTTAAATGAACTACTATATTCTATGTGACCTTTAAATATAATTTTTCCACTTCTATGATTTGAATTTTGAAAATATGACATACACGATTGCGATCCGTAAGATGTTTGGAGTTCGATAGGACAAACTTAATTTTTGGTAAATAGTAACATACCCTTATGAACAGTAACGTTACCCTTATGAATAGTAATTTGACCTTTATGAATAGTAAATCGTCCAATTGAATAGTAACCTTACCAATTATAGTATAAATAAAATCTATCTATCCTATAAGTGATAATATGATATAATTATATTATAGTGTTGGAATTTTTGTAAGTCATGAATATTTAATGATTAATTTAATAATTTAAAAGAAATTTTATTTTCATAAAATGTATTAATAAAATATTATTTTTATGTCTTATGATTATATAATAATTTTATGAGACATTAATTAAGTTTTCAAAGTGTTAGAAGATCAGTTTTAATTTTAAAATTTGTATTTTTCAAGTAAATTATGATTTTAATTAAAAATTAAATTAATCCTATTTAGGAAATTATTTTTATAAAATTGAGTTCATTTTTGGATTCTACACATCGAAAAATGGTTAGGGTGAATTTTTTATATTTTTTTGAAATACATAATTTTTTGTGGATAGTAAAATGCGATAATTTACGATAAATACTAAATACATGAATTATTGAGTCATGGATGATGTTTTGCTGATGTAAGAACCATTGTTTCAAACTCACACAATCAATTTTCTATATTTATTCATTTAATCATCACTATTTCTTGTCTTGAGGGAAATTAATAAACTAATGATTAAATATTGAGAAAACGCCTCTCCCTTCCACTATAAATACCACCCCTAACAACTTCATTTCCTCACACCTCTAAAGACTTCCGCCTACTCCAAATTGTGATAAAATATCTTTCCAAGATCTTCCCCCATGTCTATCAACCCTTTTTCTTATAAAACGACCAAAACCTATCCCCTAAAGAGGATCACAAGGAAGATATATTCAAGAGGTAATTTCTCTCTCTCTTTTCTTTCAATTTCCTTTGAATTTCATTTCTTTCCTTCTTTTATCCTAGTATTCAATTATCCAAATGTCATGATAACTACATTATGATTGATATAACGGTATTATATCATTTTAATGGAATATTATTCATTATATTCCTTCCTATCTCTCTTTGTTTATAAAAATAAAATCGTCAACTGTGATGTGTTAATTTACCTACATCGTGGGTGATGCACTTCAATTTTCCTTCAATACATTCAAGGATATCAATAAAACTATTAAATGGTTGAAAAAATATTTTAATATGTATTTTTAACCCCTTTTATGTTCTATAAACAACTTTTATACATAATACTAAATGATAAAACAAAACATGTTTGTTGTGATCCAAAAACCGCCCAAATTAAACTAAAACAATCATCATTAAATTTTATCTAATGATTATTCCTCATTATATATAACAAAATTAATTATGAGATCATATAATATCATATAATATCATTAATAACATGTAATAGTAGTTCTGGATGTTTATCCATGTTCTACATGAACTTCCATTCATGTATACAAGTGAACTGATCATGAAAACTAAGAAAAATAACACTCCCGGACAATGAATTTAAACTCTATAACTCATAAAAAGGACCATAAAATAACTTAATGAAACCATAATGAACCATATTCGGGTATAAAATGTTATGTAATTTCTAATTTATGAATCTAATTTCATTATATAGGACATTAAAGTTAAGAAAGAGTTCGAATACAAGGTAAGGGGAATTCTAGAACCCAACTTTCTTTCTTTGGGTTTTCTATCTTTAACCCCATTTTTAGTATGGTAATTCATTAAAAATAATTTTTTAATCATAATATTACCTTTTATGTTATATAAATTTTTTCCACTCGAGTTTATTCCAAACACAATGATTTCCAAAAGAACTATTCTTTCAAAAAAGACACCTTTTACTTCCTACTCAAGGTTACTGGTGCCAGTATCAAGTATGTTATCCTCTATTTCATTTAGGAAGACAAATTTTATGAATGTATGATTTAAAAAGTGAAACAAATTCCTTTACATGGTTTGTTTAATTTTAAATATTGATATATGTTCCATGTGGAATGCATGATAATGTAAATGTTATGATGTGAAGGGTGTGCTCAGAATTATATAGCGCAATGAAAATGTTATGATGTGACGGGTGTGCCTAGAATTATATAGTGATCCAATGAATTCGGTAATATGAATAAAATCATGAGTAAATTGAAATATTCATGAACATGATGCTATATTTTTTCAAAACTATGTGTGGTAGTATACCGCTAAGACATGATGTTTCATTTTTATGCATTGACACATTCCATGCTATTATTTAATGCTTCCTCTCATGATTATGATTATGATGTTATGACTATGATCACCCCATGTTATATTATTTAATGTTCTTATCTATCATCTTATTGGGCTTTTATATCACCCCTTTTTGATGTATATCCTCAGGTGACTACATGTACTAAAAAGTACACAAAGGCCAATAAAAAGATAGAGAAGAAGTAATTAAATAAATTTTTATGCTTTCTGTTGTAAATGTTTTGTATGGTCCTAGTTTTAACAAGAAATTAAAACTTTATATCCTCTTTGTGTAATGTTTTTTTGTTTTTTATCATTAAAATGATGTAAAAGTAATGTAAGAAAATCAGAGTCGCTATAAGATCCTTCCACCACCACCACCAGGCAGCCCACGTGAGGCCCAAGGAGCTATCGGTCAGGGCAGCAGACAATTGATAGCTATGGAGGCTTATGACCCTGAGGCACAAGGGATGATCATAGGTATAATATATGTTTATAATACTATTTATTTGATATTATTATATTTAGTTTCAAGTCATTCATTCATCTCTTTACTCTTGGTGTGAGATCTAGAGCTCCCAATTGAGGTGCTAGCCCAACAACTTTGTCTTGAGGTTTCTTCTGGGAATGATTATTCTACATCTTTCATCTTCTGGAAGTGAGAGCTATATCTTGGTGGATAGTGGTTCATATGGTAAATTTTGTTCATCATGATGTAACCCTATGGATTTATCTTGTGAATGTATTGATTATCCAAGGTCCAAGACCAAATTTACTATCACTGTTTATGAGTCAGATGCCTTTGTACTAATGGGAATATATTCTTATTTATGGGTGGGAGAGATCTCATGGTGAGAGGAGTGGGTTTTTCAAGAAATAGGATATAACCATTCACCCATCAGTTTTTGAGTATAGCCCTTGGTGTAGTAGGATCTTTAGACATCTGGATTCCTCTAGTCATGGATGATTATATGGACTTCTTTCCCAAGTAAATTCTAGGACTACCTATGAGGTTAGAGTTGGAGTTTTGATTTGACTTGAATCCTGGGACTAATCCAATATTTTCTAAGGCATATCATATTCCCCCGACCAAACTCCAAGAGCTATGGTTGTAGTTGGAGGACCTTCAAGAGAAGGGTTTTATCAGATCTAGTGTTTCCCCCTAGGAGGCTCCAGTATTGTTCATGAAAATGAGGAAGAGATCTTGAGGCTTTGAATGAATTATCATCACCTAAACCAGTCCATGATAAAGAAGAATTACCCCTTACCTATTATTTATAACTGCTTTGATTAGTTATGAGTTCCAAGATGGTTATTGAAGATTGATCTCAGGATCGACTACCACTCGTTTATGGTTTGCAAGGATGATATTCCAAAGTTGGAATTCCGATGTCTCTATAAAAACTATGAGTTCCTAGGAATACCCTTTTGTGTGAAGAATGACCCTATCGTGTTTATGGATTTAATGAAATGGGTTTTCCATCCATACTTGGGACAATTTTGGGTTTTCTTCATTAACGAAATAATCATCTTTTCTGTGATAGAGGAGGAGCATGAAGATCATTTGATGATTTTGATAGACTTGTTTTGGGAGGACTATCTTTATGGTAAGCTCTCAAAGTGCCAGTTCTGGATTCACAAGGTTCACTTTCCAGGGCATGTCATTTTTTATCATGGTTTAGCTATAGACCCAGTGGAGATCAATGCAATGATTTCTTGGGAGCCACCAAAGATCGTTTAATAGGTGAAGAGTTTTCCTGGTTTGGCAGGGTACTATGGGAGGTTTGGGGAATAATTATTTTGGATTGAATCCTCTTTGAACACCCTGATGTGGAAAGGGAAACCTTTTACCTGGAATGAGCAGTGCTTGAGATCCTTCAAGGAGTTGAGGCCGAGGCGGACAAGTACTCTTATTTTGAGATTATCGAAGGAGTTCATGGAGTAAGTAGTGTATTGAGATGCCTCAGAAGATAGGATCGACTATGTGTTGATGCAACAAAAGGTATTTATCTCATACGAGTTGAGGTAGTTGAGACTACATGAGAAAAACTAAACGACTCATGACCCGAAGCTGGCAACATTAGTCTTCAATCTAAGTATGTAGAGGAACTATCTTCTACGAGATCACTTTGTGGTTTACTTAGACCATCAGAGTCTTTGGAATGTATTTATGCAGAGGGTCTTGAACCTAAGATAGTAGCATTTTTTGGTGTTACTTTATGAATATGAATTCGAGATAGTCTATACTATGGGGAAGGGTAACATGGTAGTAGATTCCCTTTGTAGGAAGTCTAAGACTCATTTGGTGCATGAGTCTTCAAAGAAGTTAGATTATTTTTAGCTAACCCTAGTGGAGAAGGAGGGTACAACTTTTCTATAGTTAATGGTGTTGGATTATCTGGTCCTTAAGAATGTGAGAGAGTCCTAGTTTGGAGACATATATTTTGGGGTCTTTCATGACTATATATCCATAGGAGATTCATCATATGGATATTATGAAGGAGAGAATCATATCATCCTTTTCCAAGGATAGATGGTAGTCCCAATCACGATGCAGGATGAGGTGATGTGAGAGTTTCACACATCTCATTTAGTCATACATTCTAGTATGAGGAGGATGTATAGATACTTTTAGAAATAGTTTTGGTGGTCTGACATGATATGGAGCACTATTGAGTTTATCTCATGGTGCCTCACTTGTCAGCAGGTTAAGGATGGGCACCCAGTTCCGATAGGTTTTTTAAAGCTCCTTGAGATCCTAGAGTGGAAATGGGATGACATATCCATGGAATGTTTGATAGGGCTTCCATGGGCAGTGAAGATCCATGATGCCATCTGGGTGATAGTTGACAAATCATGAATTCGACACACTTCCTTTATATCAGGGAGAAGATTTTGGTGGAGATTTTGGGGAAAATGTACATATGAAATATTGTTCGCCTTCATGGGTTCCCTTGACTATTTTCTATGACCGTGATACATGGTTCACATCATAGTTATGGAGAGGCCTATAGGAGTCATTCAAGACCCATATAAGGATGAGTACAACCTTTCACCCCTAGACATACAGTCAGAACAAGCACACTATATAGGTGTTGGAGGATATGTTAAAGGATTGTGTGTTGGAATTCAGCTGGAGCTGGGAGGATCACTTTCCCTTGGTATATTTTATTTACAATAATAGCTACTACTATACTATCGGCATGATACCTTTTGAGTAAATGTATGAGAAACCATGTAGGTCACCCTTATACTGAACAGATATTGGAAAGGAATCTATTTTGGGTCTAGATATGGTATAGTTGGAAATGAAGAAGTTCCAGGTCATCTGTGAGTGGATGAGGATGGATCAGAGTAGGAAAAAAACTTGTGTATATCACCATTGTAGGCCCTTGGGATTTGATCAGGGAGACCACATTTTCCTAAGATTCTTCACATGATGAGGATTATGGATATTCATCCAAGGAGGCCAGCTATCCCCAAGGTTCATCAAGCCATTTGAGATATTTTAGAGCGTTGAATAGGTTTCTTACCACTTTTTCCTACCCCCATAGTTGGATCGGGTGCATGATGTCTTCCATGTGTCATAGATGAGGAGATATATCCATGATCCCGTGAACATTACTGACTAGGTAAAGCTATAAATTGAGGATAAATCTACTTTTATAAAGTACCAGGCGGTGGAGGATGATAGAGTTCTATGATTAAGGTGGGTGGAGGCAAGCTCTCCAGGCTCCCTTCTCACCGTTGATTCCCTAGGCACCAATGACGGTGCTCCTGGATCCCCTCTCCTCTTTTGAGGGGTGAGGTCCTCCGTCCTCACCCTCCCCTTCTCTTCATCGCCCTTTCATTCATTTCTTCGTCCCCAAATCTCTTCCAAAGATTCCAGAAATCATGCGCACCCCGAAGGTCCCTGATCTATTTGAAGGTTCTCTTCAGCTTCCAATCTCACTTTCGGAGTTCTTTGATGCCTCAAGCTTCTTCAACCAAACACTGGTTTCTAGATTCTGGCAGCAACATCCCTTAATCGACGAGTTCAATCAATTCAATTTTGAATCTTGGGTTTTAAAGCATCGTGCAATGGTAGGGCTTCTCGACCGCAAACACGTCATGGTGAGGTTCGCAACTGTGGAGTATCTCGCTATTGCATGGTCCATTTCCCCCCATAGATACAACGACTTCTCCTTCTACGTATTTCATTGGTCCTTTGATTTACACATGAAGAGGGATGATCCAACGACATCAATATGGGTAAGTCTTCTGGTACTTCCTCTCCCCTTTCAAAACCCTACCATCTTGAAGGTAATTGGAAACCACGTCGGGAGATTCTTGTGCTCTGACAGTCGAACGGAAGTTGTATACCACCCCGTTTTCCCCTGTATATGCATTGAGGTTGACATTTTGAATTCACCGATGGACTCGGTCTGGATTACAGTAGGCAAGTAACTTCGGTGGAAACAGGCTGTTGTATACGAATTGTGGCATGATTACTGTGAATCATGTGGCCGGCTCGGGCATCTGGATTCTATATGCCGCATCAGGTATCAGAATGGTAGTAAGGGTCCCCGTGAGAAGATTCCCATGGGTGATGGTGGCTCCCTCAACCTGGTGTCTGTTGGGACCCCCTTGATCATGGATGCAGGTTGAATGAGGACTGTTTTGATACTATTGAAAGCCTAAGGGTGTATGGGCCTGAGCAGA
This sequence comes from Viscum album, assembly GCA_963277665.1. Classification (NCBI taxonomy): domain Eukaryota; kingdom Viridiplantae; phylum Streptophyta; class Magnoliopsida; order Santalales; family Viscaceae; genus Viscum; species Viscum album. The sequence continues at coordinate 1,211,058,285 of OY728166.1, forward strand.
CCTCTGCTGGTCCTATACTCCTTGGTGTTGGTGCACAGGCTGTTCATAAATCTCCAATGTCCAGGTGGCTAGAAACAAAAGTCTCAGACATCTTTAAAAGACTGAAATGTGATCTGGGAGTTGATGGTCCATCTTAAGCAGTGGAGGTAGTGGATGTTGTGCCTCTGTGTAGCAGTGTGGACCACTTAAATGCTACAATTCCAATTTTTGGAACACTAATAGGAAGTGAAGGGGCTGGAACGATTATGTATCTGGTTCCATCAACTCAAATCATTAGAGATGCAGTGCTTGGAGAAGCCTATATTGATCTACCCACTTGTAAGGATCCTCAACTTTTGGTCCTGGAGAATTCAAATAATCAAGTCCAATTTATGGGTCGTTGATATGAGAAGCCAAGTGGCCCAGATATTCCAGTGATGGTCCCGCAAGTAAGGCAGTCTTATGCTGAGAAGGTCAAGTCTGGGGGTGTCATGGGACCCTTAGACCGAAACAACCTCGGTGCTAAATCTAAAATTTACCAGAAGGCTGGGAATGGGGGGAAGAAGAATGGTTTGGATAATAAAGTAGGATAAGGATTGACGTTTAAATTAGGGAACCAATTTTAAAGTCTGGATGTTCACGAGCCACCATTAACTCAAGAGACGGATACTTCTAGTGATGAAAACTATATTCAATTATCAATGGATAGCATGGACCGACTTTAAGGGGAACCTCATGGCCCTAGAAGGAAGAAGGGGGAAAAAGGAATTAGAGACTCGGGGAAGTGCATATTGGCACAAGGGAAAAAACCGAAGGGACCTAAGGATTACTCCAACTTTCCAAAACTGATGGAGACGAGGTTGGCCAAGAAGGAAAGAAACAAGGAAATCAAAGGCCTTCAGAATGGGGAAAGTGAAGCATCAAGCAGGAAAACAACAGACAGGGAGGAAGATCATGGTGAGTGCTTGAAACTTATCCTACACTCCATGGAAGAAATTCTAGATAATGTTGTCCGGCCCAATGTATCAGAAGAGGAGATTAAAATAATTTATGCAATAAGGTTGCAAGTTGATACCAATGAGGAGCAAGAAGCTTGGATAGATAAACAAGATTGAATTCTAGCCCGGGGCTTCAACCAGAGAAAAATCAACTCGGGGGAATTCATTCAGAAAATGGATAGGATGACCACTCACCTTGAAGAGATTATTAGAGAGGATCCATATATGCAGGTTAGTATGCTGCAATGGTAACTTTATAGAGTAGCTGATTCAAGTAATCTTAGTCCAGTACTTAATCGTTTTGTGAGTTATTTCAACACGTAGTGGTATCATGTGTGCGAACTTTGGTTTTCCATTTTTCCTTAAAATGGCATAATAAAAATTTAAATTTGGATAAATTACCAGGTGGTGATCGAGGATCATAAGAAGAGGACCCTTCATAGATGGACCATCCCCTTCGTTCGTGTGTTATGGTAGCATATAAGCATTCAAGAGAGCTCCTGGGAGTGGGAGAGCCAGATGTAGGCTCAATATCCAGAGCTATTTGTGTAGTTTTTCTTTCCAGGGATGAAAATATTAAAGGAGGCAATGATTTAGAGATCTATTTTTTTCCTTGTAAGGATTTGAAATAATTCAACATATATTTTCAGAGCTAGGTTCTGAGACAAAGTATGATTTTGAGACTCGATGTGCTTGAAATTAATTTTATAATAATATTAAATATATTTTTTATTACACATGTGTAGTTTCTTAAATAAAATGGGATATATATTAAAAATAATATCATATTATAAATCCAAGAGAATAGTTCAATCCATAATGCAATGTTTACCTGAAGTGTGACCTAAAATAGGTCGGTGTGGGGCATTCAGAAATATAGATCATTAGTGGATACATTTAGTTAAAATAAATAATTAAATTTATTTATTTTATTTAAATTAACCTAATCTAAATTCCTATAAATCCATTGCTATGATGAATGCTTCTGGGTTATCCTCAAAGCACTATGAATGAAATGAATCCTCTAAATCATTGGTGGGCACATTACTTGATAGAAAATGATCCGATATATAGATAGGACTCATAATTTGTGGTTTCTACCTCATTTGATTATATTTTTGAGAAAGATTGATTTCTTTCTTTGATATGAACCAATTGTGGACAATTTCTTGTGACCAAGTGTTGAAATTAAATTGTTTCCTCATTTTTTCTCACCCCAGATCTCCCAATTTTAATTATTGTCCATGAAATATTTGACAATGATTTATAAACCCTTGTTCTTATTATTATCTCCCTTTATTCTTCGTGTTCTTCATTGATTGTCTTATGGGGCCTCAGTTCTATATTTCCAGGTGGTACCAAGCCCGATCAAACCCCCATATTCATGGAGAAATCACGTGTGACAAATGGAACATCAAATAAAGGATAAAATTGAGGGTTTTTTGGTTGTGTGTGGATGATTTTAGGATCATATTGAAAATCAATAACAATGATGACAAGTTGGCATGGTACGAGGCATCCAATGTGTGTTGGAAGTGGTGAACCAAACAAGGATTTAATTTTCATCCATCAGATGGCTAGAAACAATGAATGGAAGAGAGATACACTATTTTTGGTTGGTTGGAGGTGAGATCCATGGTGGAGGATCCATATATGGAATTCCAGATCAAAGATATTAGATTCTATAAAAAAGGCGACTACAAACCATGTAGTTCTAAGAACACATGAAGTGTAGGTCCTTGGCTGCAACAGCTAGGATTTCATGGAATTATAAGTATTACATGTTGTGTGGGACCCCCCCCCCCCCCCCCACACTGTGTGACCTTGTGCTGTAAAACTTACCATGTACTTAGGGAGTGCACAAGCATGGGAAAGCCCAAACAAACACCATGTTATAAAGTACATATACATGTGCAAAGTACACAGACATGACTAGAGAGCACAGGCAGGACCCCAGATGTCTCAAAATCACTATTTAGGCACTCTATACGCTATGTATGGTTCCATGAGCAGTGATCCGTGTACCTATAAGGACATAAAAAAGGTGATGGAGTAGGACCACATGCTGTGTGGGTCCCTTCACATGACGTGCGACCCTTGTTTCCTTTTTAGGAATCTTCAAACACTTTTATCTCCTTCATTTAAACTTGGATTTTGTCATATGAGTAGCCTATACTGAGTGTTTTTACTTGTAAAACGTGATGGTGGAATCCATATTATGTTTTGAGATAATATTCAAGATATTCTGGGCATGATTCTTATTTAGGGGAAGCTTGACGATGGCAGTGATCAGACAGGATCACCAGAGGCTTCTAGAGTGGCACCTTCCTACTAGAATAGGTCATGGGTCCTCTAACTATCTATAGAGTAGAACTATACACCTAATATGGGAATGGGTCATTTATATAATCTTAGAATAGAACCCTACTACTGGGTAGGGTATGGGTCCTCGACTGACTATTAGAGTGGAACCCTCTCAATGGGATGGACATGGGTTCTCTATCTAATATCTGAGTGTCACCATCCTTCTATATCAAGGAATGAGTCCTCAAATACTAGAGTGTAACCCTACAGTCGGGTCTGAGAATGGGTCATCTACCAAATACTAGAGTGGAACCCTCTATCCAGGTCTGATCATGGGTCCTCTACTGACATTTAGAGTGGAACCCTCTAGCCAGACTGGGCATGGGTCCTTTATTGACTATTGAGTGGAACCCTCCTATAGAGTCAGGGCATGGTTCCTTGACTATCAAAGTGGAACCCTCCCACCAATACATAGCATAGTAATTCTAGCTATCAACTAAGTGAAACCCTTCTATTGTAATAGGTCATGGGTCCTATACCTATAGATTTTTCCCCCTCAACCGTGTGGCACAATGGAGAGGTGTGATGTGACTTGGATGTTTTCTTCTAGGTAGACACACATGATGCTGAGTATCAATGATAGACTTCTTGGAACTAAGGACAATCTTTTCCAAGGCTGGGCTATGATATGGAGACCCCATTCTCTATCATTTGGGTTTGTTTGGTTTGATCAAATATATATATATATATATATATATATATATATATATCCATGTTGTTGGATTTTGGTACTCCCTTTCTATGGGTGGTAGATACGTGACGTGTAGTCCACTTACACGATGTGTTGAGCTCCCTATGGTTGGATGAGGTTACTTTATTACTTTGGTTTAAGCTGTCATATATCTATTCCTTTTGTGTCTCTTAATAGACCCCCTTCAGATTTTGGGGCATCCTACAGGATATGTATATACTCAGCCCTGCATAGGATTTTCCCACACATGTTGTGTCTTATGTAGATGGCAGACAGGTCGGTGGTGACTATAGAGGAACTTAGGGATACATGGTGCATTGGACCACGTATGGTGGTCAGATTTTGGTGATCATGATTTGGGATCTCTCATCACTTTTAGTTTCCATTTTTTTCAGTTTGGGACATATTTCTACTTGGGTGTGTATTTTTACCCTTTACCTTTTCATTTTTAACTATCTTACTCTTGTACACCCTAGTGGTTTTTCGTGGTTGGTTTATATTCCATCTATTGCATTATTTTTTTTATTTTTTCTCTTCACTTCTGCATTGATATCGTCGGGTGTGTGCATATAGATACATTATACAAAGTCCTCCCACTGAGGATTTGCCTTTCAGTGCTTGTCGCCACCCCTTGGCCTATAGAGGCGAGCTTGGGGGTAGTTGAAGCTCATTCCCAAGTTAGGGTCAGATCATGAAAATTAAGTGGATTTTACTTAAGTGATTAAACATTATAGATAAAACATTTATTCATAATATATTTATTTAAATTCCATCTTTCCATATTAATCCATTTATTTATGTGATCACATTATTTCATCCAAAAAATAAATAATGTATTAGACATAAATAAATAAATAAATGGTCTGATCATGAGATTATATAACAATTGATTTATTGAGTGGATAATAAATCAACCTATGGAATAGGGGGAAACTCTTTGTGTCAGTCAAGACATGAGTTGCAACAATCCACTTATCCACCTATGTACCACCTGGGTTGGTATCATCTCAATTCTGTATTGAACCACCTCCATGCACCTTAGGATACTCCTTTTACTATATATATTTATAACTCACATGAAGGTAAGGAGAACCAAAGTATTGGTTAAGGGTAATTATATAAATAACCTTGGACATGCAGGACCTACATAATAAATAAGGGAGGGATGAAATGTAGGCCATCATATTTAATTTAATAATTAATAATTAAAAACCCATGCAATAAAATAAAATTAAATAAAACCAACTAATACATAGGTTTAGTCAAAGATCTTGAATGGTCATACACATGCAAAAAATATGAAAAAGTAAACCAGATAACATTCATTTCAATTCATTCTTTATTATTAAGATGAATTCACTTATATTAAATAAATAAATAAATAAAAAATTCCCTTTATCTATAATGACCATCCAAAGTATCTAATAGATACCCATTATAAATGCACTCATCGAGAATAACCATCATAAACAATTATTATAGATAATTAAAATAAATTACTCAAGAATTTATCAATTCTTTAAAAACATTATTACATATGTAAACACATCTTGTTCCAATAGTGTAATTTGGTTTTAATGCTGTAATTAATTATTTTAATGTAATTTATTTTTTCCCATTATTGAGTGAATACATGGAATGTACTAATTATATACACACTATGTACCTAGATTACTATATATCTAAGATAAACACTTAGGGATTCAGTGTGTAACTCGGTCATACTAGATGTATACTAACCATATACACATCATGTGTTCCTCTTGATATATAATTAGGATAAATTCTCACAGCTTCAATGTGTATCTCGTCTAGATTAAACAGAATGTACTTATGAGTTACACACTATGTGGTATGCATATCATGTGTTTAAACAATCTAAAAAATGAATCATGAAATGTGGTGTAGTGGGCGCTCTCAAATGAAGTGTGATTTTTGGGAACTTAGGTACATCAGAGTGGTTGACCAATGTTGTCTCTCAAAGAAAGAAAGAAATTTAACAACATATTAAAGGTATTTTGAAAATAACCTAAAAGGTAATAAGAACACTAATTAAAAGTATGGGGGATTTTTGGTTATAAATATAGAATAATAATTCTATAATAATATTATATTTTTTTTGCTTTTGTTTTTTGAATGAAATTTGATTAATAAAACACAATGAGAAGATAATTTTTAAGAAAATATTTTTAGAAGGTGTAATTGATCTAATTATACCTCTTCAATAACTTATTAATCATCATAATTTAAATTAATATCCACTTTATTATGATCTCCGAATTTTTTAACCCCTAAACCCTATGACAATTAACTTTACCACAAATATGAAGTGAATTAAACCCTAGCCTAGCTTCGGAACATGCAATCGCAACACCCTACTTTGATTGATGTTATAAGGTTAGATTATGGTAAATGGTAAATTAAGGTATATATACACTATATAAACAAGTATTAATTGAGTTTAGGATTATATTTTAACTCTACAAATTGATCCTGTGTGGTCATGTATTACCGATTAAGATCACACTCTCACAATTCACACAATTCTCAACCTCATGTGTTTTGTGTTTATTGTTCAATTTCTTTATTAGTTTCATTTAATTTAATAACTCAATTAATATATCATATTATGTGAATTACATTAGATCATTGATTCAACAAAAATGAATGAATAAGGTGAGAGGAAGATCAATTACTAAAAAGAACTACTCTTCCATGGGTGCTGTAGTCATCATAGAAACATTTTGCATGTGCAAAGGTTTAGAAAGGGTAGAATCCAATATAATTTATAATCATGATTTCCAGCCCAAAGAGGAAGATTAATGAATAAGATAAGTGAATCAAACAAAGGAAACAGAATAAATAAAAGAGGAACTAAGAAGCTTATTACACAAAGACAAATATTACAACATGAGAAGGAGAGGAAGGCTTCGATGAAGGGATACTTGCTTCAAGAGACCCCCCTATGAGTAGAGGAAGTTACAGAACCTCAAAGGTGATTATAGAAATCCTCTATAACTCCAAAATGGCAGCACTTCACTCCTTGGTCGAACTTTGAAATGAGGTTCCCAAGGTGTCAATTTATAGCCAAAATGGGAAGTGGTTTTGGGCACCCTGATTTCGAGATACCACTTGTGTCTCGGTTTTTGGTTGATAAATGGGATTATATAGACTTGGAAAAAAGATAAAATTTATAGTACATAATATTTAATGTCTCTATGTCAAATTTTGTGGCTAATTAAGGATTACAACTCAAGATATTTCCGAAATACAGAATCAAATCTTGGACTTTGTGAAGATTCTATCCCCTGGAGAGATTGGTTTGGATGGACCCCTTAATGGATGAATTGGGATTTGTTTTATTGATATGATTTGTATAACATGAAGTTATGGAGTGTAACATAAAAGTTCAGCTCATTTGGAGTCACATATTTTTCTAAATGTGAAAAATAGTGGACATGTGTCCTTGGGCTTCCATGCAGTTCGGTCAATTTTCCTTCTAGATCATCTCTGACCCTCCAAATCACCTCCTCCTACAATGAAATCACCAAAAAAAAATAATTGACCTTTTTAATAGTGATAAAAATTTAATAATTGAATAAAATGGGATTTTAAATGTGAGATAATATTTGTAATTTTAAATACAAAACAAGTTCAAAATAGTGATGTAAGGTTGAAATAAAGTAGTGAATGGTGATGCGATCACAACCCCACACTTACCCTTTTTCACTCATGGGTAAAACCTTATATCATTTATTATAAAAAATTGTGGTAATTAAATATCAATATCAAATCCAAACAAATTTTAAAACACATATCCTTGAGAACCAATAATTCCATGCTAAGAGAAAAAAGATATCATGCCTCATAAAAAAAACTATTATTTCAAGTTCTCCATTTATATCATTCAATATATTTCCACTTCATTTATCCTCCCATGAACACAAAACACCTAACTCACTTGAATTTTCTCCTAACACACAAATGTCAATTTTTAGTAATGTGTTTCTCATCCAAACTCATACAAGGGTCACCATAGGCTTGATAAATTCCCACATTGCCACCCGATGTGTGTCAAGGACATATGTTTATCATGAGAAATTTTTAGGGTTTCTATATGGATTTAGATTGTTTGGATTTTGATGTGAAAAATTATAAGGTAGAACAAGGAGGGCTTTGCTATTTTTGAATCAAAATTGCATTATTCTAATTTTCACTTAAATATGGTCTCCTCCTCACTCCCCTTAGCACCAATTCATGTCCATCATCATGAAAAATCAAGAAATGTGAAGATCATTAAACATTTCAGCAGTAAAAATTTCAATCTTATCAAAACATGATTTTCTTGAAAGCTATAAATCGCACAACTTTCTATATCTATTAGAAGCTCCAAAAATGCATAACTTCACTTATCATGAAAGCTCCAGATAGGAACAACTTTCTACATAATGATTTTTTTCATTAGCAAAAACATCGCTTCAAAATTTAATTTTCCACCCAAAGTATAAAAAAATGTGGTATCACAACACAAGATAGCTTCCCCCACACTTAAGTTCAACTATATTATGCAATTTCACTTTAAGAGTTGGTTGGATAGGGAAAATTGGCTTGTAATGTGGCTAACCTAACAAGTTGTTCATGGATTCTAAGGAATACAAGGATTAAATGTTCAAGGTAGGCCATTATAAAAAGTATCCTTATGAAATATGGGATTTAATACCAAATAAATGCCTAAATAATTTAAAACAAAAGTACCAAAAACCCTCAAGTTTTGATAGGAATAAATCAAATTTTGGTTAAATCAAGCAAGGTTTGGTTCTCTCAAGAAGTGAGGTAAATGTAAATAATGTGAAAATAATGGTTCATAAGTCTTGCAAGAAAGTTATTTCAAATATAAAGATGGTGAGATGTGGCATGGGATTCAAAATTCAGAGTACTTTTTATGAAATTACTAAAGATTTGAACTTGAAACAAAGTCATTTTCAGCATTCATTTAAGCTCAGTTTCATGGGATAACTTTTTTAACTTATTGATATGGATTTAAAAATGGTGATGATAATCAGTTCAGCTCAATTGTTGTAGAAATACACAAAATTTTAAAAACAAACATACATTTTTTTGAAAAACATAAAAATAATTAAAATTAATAAACTAAAAGGTTCCCTCCCCCACACTTAAAATATTGATTTGTCCTAAATGTGAACCCATGAGATGATATGTTCACATGAAATACATAATTTTAAATAGTAAAATCACATAAAAGTGAAAGGTTTAGGAACAACCTGGTATTCTCAAGTGATGATGGGGTCATGAAATGTGATGAAATCCACTACATCAGTAGAAATTAACTCAATGTATTTCTCCAAATGTTTCCCATTGATTGTAAAGATTTTTTTATTGTCCTCTTGTGTTATCTACACTACACTATAATGAAAAACATTAGATACAATATAAGAACCTAACGATCTGTAATGAAACTTAACAGACATCATCATTAGTCGTGAACTATAGAGTTGGAATTTCTCTCAAACATGAAACTCCCTGTGTTGGATCATTCTCTCAAGAGCTAATTTTTATCTTTACTTGTAGAGCCTTGAGTTCTCATATTATGATAATCAAATCTCCTCAAGCTCTTGAATTTATAGCTTCCTTTGAATTATAGCTTGGGCCAAATCCATGTTGCATTGATTTGTATCCCAATATGACCGATGCTCGACTTCCACTGAGATATGACTTGATTTCCCAAAAACAATTCAAAATGGGGACATACCGATGGGTGTATTTTATGCTGTCCTATAATCCCATAATGCATCATCCAATCACTTGCTCCAATCCTTCCCATTCAGTTGCACAGTCTTCTCCAAAATTTGTTTCAACTCCTAATTTGAAACCTCAGCTTGGCCATTTGTTTTGGGGGGTAGTATGGTGTTTATGTTCTGTGTATCACCCTATAATTTTGAAAGAGGGAATCTGAATTACGATTATAGAAGTGTTTCCTTGGTTACTGATGATTTCCTTTGGCACTCCAAAACTACAAAAAAAATCCATGTCTTGAAAAAGTCTACTACAACATGAGAATCATCATTTCTGGTGGCCTTATCCTCCACCCATTTAGTCACGTAATCAATAGAAACCAAAATATAAAAAAAATGAAATAGAAAAATTACCCATAAAATAAATTCCCCAAACATTAAAAATATCACAGAATAATATGGGTTGTTGGGACATCTCATGTCTCCTAGAAAATTTCTCAGTGTATTTGAAATGTGAGAATGACTTGAAAAACACATGATCATCATGGAATAATCTTGGAAAATATAATCTAGAGTCTAAGACTTTCCTAGCTGTCTGTTGGGGTCCAAAGTGTCCACCACAATCAAGTGTATGACAAAATTTTAAAACATACTCAAACTCATGATCTGAAACACTCCTCCTAATAACTTTCTCACTACACATGCACCATATGTAGGTATAATCCCACAAATAAAATCTAGACTCACTCTTTAATTTTTGGACTTTTTGTTTCTTTAAATTTTTAGGGATTTTAGAGGTAAAAAGGTAGTTAACCAAATCTGCATACCAAGGATGTGTACCTGAGATGGCATAAAGTTTCTCATCGGGGAAAGTGCCCAAAAGTGGTACCTGACCCAAGGTTTCATCCTCTAGTGTGTGAGTAAGATTACTCAAGTGGTCCACCACTATTTTTTCTGACCCCTTCTTGTCCTTTATCTCAATAACAAATTCCTGAAGAAATATCATACATCATATAATCCTAGGCTTTGCATTTGGATTCTTCAAGAGGTACCTCACAGCTACATGGTCAGAAAAAACAACTACTTTAGAGGCCAATAAATATGAATAGAATTTATCTAAAGAAAATATTATAGAAAGAAACTCCTTTTTTGTGGTTGTGTAGTTTGATTGGGATGAATCCAATGTCCTTGATGCATAGGTAATCACATGTGAGCATCCCTCCACCCTCTGAGATAATACAACTCTAACATAAAAGTTGGAGGCGTCACACATAAGCTCAAAAGGAATCTCCCACTATGGGGGATGTATGATTGGTGGAGTGGTAAAACACTTCTTCTTCACATAAAAGGAAGTCCTGCAAGAATCATCAAACAAAAAATCAGAATCCTTTTTAAGTAATCACGACATAGGAAGAGAAATATTACTAAAATCTTTGATGAAGCACTAATAAAATCCTTAATTCCCTAGGAAATATCTAACATCACACACACATTAAGGATAGGTTAAGGATGAAATAATATCAAAATTAGATCTATTAACCTCTATCCCATGTTTTGACACTACATGCCCTAAGACAATGCTATGCTCTACCATGAAATGACACTTTTCAAAGTTCAAGACCAGATTCTACTTAAAACAACAATTCAAAACCTTTCCCAAACTAGAGATATAGTCATCAAATGAATACCCATACACTGTAAAATAATCCCTAAATACCTCCATGCAGGTCTAAATAAAATTAGAAAAAATATTCACCATGCATCTCTGGAAGGTACCCACTATATTGTAAAGTCCAAATGGCATCCTCCGGTAGGAAAATGTGCCGAATGGACAAGTGAATATTTTCTTCTCCTAATCCTCTAGGTCTATAAGAACCTAAAATTATCCATAAACCCATCCAAGAAACAATATTTTGTTTTCTCAGTTAATATCTCAATCATTTGATCAATAAATTGGAGGGGGAAACAGTCCTTGTGAGTAGACTGATTTAGTTTCCTATAATCAATACACACACCAACTATTTGGCACCCTCATTAGAACTAAATCCTCCTTATCATTTTTAACAGTAGTAAAAAAAAAATTCTTGAGCACAACTAGAATAGCAGTCACCCACTGAGAATCTAAAATGGGATAAATTATACCTTCCTTGAGAAAATTTTCAAACTCTTTTTTAACAACTTCCAGAAGGGTTGGATTGATTCTCCTTTGTGGATTCCAAACTGGTTTATCCCCATCCTCCAAAATAATCCTATGCATGAAAATAGAGAGGTTAATACCTGATATGTCATCCAAGGTCCACCCAATTTCCCTAATGTTCTCCCTCAAAAGATTCAAAAGTTTTTCTTCATGGTCAAAATGGAGATTGTTAGCAATTATAATAGGTAATTTCTCACCACTTAACAAGTATGAGTATTTGAGATCAGGTGGAAATGTCTTGAGTTCCAATGAAGGGGGGGTGAATTATAGATGGATATATTGAAGGAATTGAAATATTTGCACAATCAAAATTAATAACAGAATAATAATAACAAAAATAAGAGAATAATGCATCAAAACCATCAGAATATTCAACATCCAAGTCATAATTAGAGTTCCCATGATCAAAATCAGAATATGAATCCATTTCAAAATAAAATCTAAGAGAGTTTTGTGTATTATAAACTGGTGTGGAAGTGATCTTAGGAATCAAATTAGAACCAATTCTCATAATCTCCCTAAGAACAGGACAATCAAATTCCATGGGGTTTTTATTTGGTGGTTCAAAATGTGAGATAAAAAAATCAGAATGTCCTATGAGGGGTACTTCATGTAGTGCATAACAATAAATATCACAAATTCATCTACAAAATCCATGGAAATTGTACCCTCATAGACATTTATGATAGTTTTTTCAGTTTTGAGAGAGGGACTACCTAAGATAATGGGTGCATGAGAACTTACCTGATCATCCTCTATGTTAAGCACGTAGAAATCTGCTGGTAAGATTGTGTCTCTTTCCCAAACAAGTACATCCTCAAGGACTCCCATAGGATATGTTATATCTCTATTCATCAACTTAACCACTACTCTCATCAGCTTCAACTCACCAACCTGTAAAGAAGAGAAAACAGAGTGAGGCATCACATTTATGGAAGCTCCTAAATCACATAAAGAATTAGAATAGTGTAACTCTCCTATGGTTCATGGGATGGTGAATGTCCCCAGATACTTTCACTTTGTTGGTATTTCTAGAGTTTGTGTAATGAGTTCTATCATATTCCTTCCAAGATTTATCCTCTCATTTCCCTTGTTCCCTATTTTATTGGTACAAAGTTCTTTTAAGAATTTGGAATACCTTGGGATTTTCTTAATGGCTTCAAGTATAGGGACTTTGATCTATACATTCTTAAATGTTTCCAAAAACTATTTTTTCATTTCCTCCTGAGCCATATTCTTGGTTTTTACAACCCATATTGTAAAGGCATGGGGTTGAGGAGGAACATCATCAATCATTTTCTTACCTTTGTCTTTCTCCTTTAGTTTCTCATCAACTGGTCTTGAATGGATCTTCTCTAGAGTTGAGGTGAATCCTGGTGAAATGGTGGGTGTAAAAATGTCATTCATTTACTTAAAACTTCTTAACATGATGGAACTAACATTCCCCTTGACATTTGGATTAGGTTGGAAAGGAATATTTCTAGAGTTATTACTTACAAACTCATAGAGGGTGGTGGAAATCTGGATTATTTGTGTCTTAAACTCCCTCAACTCAGAACCTTGACTCTTCAGCTTGTTCTTTTGATTGATAAAATTTTGTTTTAAAAGATCATCAGTGTTAGAATCTACCTTTGGTTGATAATTCCCTTTTTTTTGACTTTTTGATGCTTGGTCTTCAAATCTCCTTTGGGGTTGTTGGAAACCCTATTGGTAAGGTGGAGGCTGCATGAAATTTTTATGAAAATGGGGCCTTTGTTTTTGTCCAGATCCATACCTTATGTACAATTTATCCTTCTACCCTTGGTTATGTGTTAGAGAAAAGTAATCATACTTATTTTGGGGATGTGACTATTGTTGCAGCTGATATGGTCTCCCAAGGAATGCTTCTGTGCAATCCTATATCTCTTTTAATTAGGGGAAACAATCAGTTGGGTGGTGTTTTTCAGTGAAAATTCCACATGGCCTCATAGGAGTGGGTTAGGATGTATTTTGAGCCAAGAAATATGCCTAACCATAGTGGTCAATTATTCCAAATTAGTATCAATCAAATTATTTTCAAGAGAGGAAGGATTTATCTGATATACTCCTCTAACATGTGGTGTACCTCGATTGCCAAATTGTTGGGAGTTTTGTGCCATCTTGTCGATCAACACATGTGTAGATGCTGGTGTTTTTTTGACCAATACCCCTCCATCTACGAAATCCAAAATGCTTCTCTCCATAGGTGCAAGTCCTTCATAGAATTATTGGATGAGTAGTTTCTCACTGATCTAGTGATGTGGACAACTTGCACACAACTTCTTGAATCGCTCACAGTACTCATACATTGACTCCCCTTGTGCTTGATTGATCCCTGAGATATAATTATTAATGGAATTTGTCCTTGATTCTAGAAAAAGTCTCTATAAGAAAATACATTTCAAATTTTTCCAACATGTTACATCTTCAGGTTGTAAATAAGACATCCAATCCTTTATAGCTCCATCAAGTGAAAATGGAAATTCTCTTGGTTTTATTTGATCTTCAGAGATATTTCATGGTTTTAGGGTTGAGAAAACCACAATAAATTATTTTAAATGTTTGTTTTGATCCTCACAAGATAATACATTAAATTTTGGAAGTAGGTGAATTATACCAGATTTAAATTCAAAGTCTGATTCAAGGTTTGGATATGAAATACAATTTGGTTGATAGTTAATGTCAGGTGCATCCAACTCTTGAATGGTTCTATTGAGTTCGTTATTATTGTTTTCATCCATTGGTTCTTGTTTTATGTTGTATTTATAAGTGTTTTCAATTTCAATGTTCTTAGAGAGTAGGAATTCCCCAGTTGGGTAAATGTCGACACTTCCCATAGACTGAGATTGTCTTTTTTGATCCCTAAGCTTGCGTTCAATCTCGGGGTCTAGATAAAAGAGATCCTCGGGATGGGATCAGGTCATAAATCATATAAATTGATAAATGTGGACCATAATATCATGATAACAAGTTTCAGTTGATGGTCTAATAGAGAATAAAAGAGAGAGGAAGAAGAAAGAGGGAGAAAAAAAAACAAAAAATGAGAAAGGGGAAAGAAGAATGAAGAATCAAGATAAAACAAAAGGATAAAATAAAAGTAAAAAAATACCTCTAATTAGTTGAATAAAATACTTTCATCCCCAACAGAGGTGCCAATTTTAAATTGGTTTTCATGGATACTCTAAAATGAAGTGTGATTTTTGGGTACTTAGGTGCAGTAGAGTGGCTGACCAAGGTCATCTCTCAAAGGAGGAAGTAAATATAACAACATATTAAAGGTATTTTGAAAATAACCTAAGAGGGAATAAGAACACCAATTAAAATTATGGGTTTTTTTTGTTATAAATATAGAATAATAATGTTGTAAGAAGATTATATTTTTTTTGTTTTCTTTTCTAATGAAATTTGATTAATAAAACACAACGAGAAGATGTTTTTTTAAGAACATATTTTTAGAAGGTGTAATCTATATAACTCTACATATTTATTTACTTATTAATAATTATCATTTAAATTAATATCCACTTAATTTTGATACCCTAATTTGTTAACCCCTGAACCATGTGAGAATTAACTTTACCACAAAGATGAAGTGAATTAAACCCTAGGCTAGCTTCGGAACATGCAATTGCAGCACCCTACTTTGACTTGTGTTATAAGGTTAGATTATGGTCATTGGTAAATTAAGGAACATATAAACTCTATAAATGAGGATTAATTGAGTTTAGGATTATATTTTAACTCTTCAAATTTATCATGTGTGGTCTTGTATTACCGATTAAGACCATTCTCTCAGAATTCACACAATTATCAACCTCGTGTGTTTTGTGTTTATTGTTAAATTTCTTGATTAGTTTCATTTAATTTAATAAATCAATTAATAGATCATATTATCTGAATTATAGTTTCTCATTGATTAAAAAAAATGAATGAAGAAGGTGTGAGGTAGATCGATTACTAAAAAGAACTACTCTTCCATGGGTGGTGTAGTCATTGTAGAAACGTTTTGTATGTGCAAATGTTTAGAAAGGGTTGAAACCAATATCATTTATAATTTTAATTTCCAGAACAAATAGGAATATTTATGAATAAGATAAGTGAATAAAATAGAGGAAAATAGAAGAAATAAAAGTGGAACTAAGGATTTTATTACACAAAGACAAATATTACAACATGAGAAAGAGAGGAAGGCTTCGATGAAGGGATCCTTGCTTCAAGAGCTACCCCTACGAGTATAGGAAGTTCCATAAACTCAAAGGTGATTAAAGTACTCCTCTAGAACTCCAAAATTATAGAACTTCACTTCTTGGTTTAACATGAAAATTAGGTGCCCAATGTGTCAATTTATAGGCAAAATGGGAAGTTGTTTTGGGCACCCAGATTTTGAGATACCACTTGTGTCTCGGATTTGGGTTGGTAAATGAACTTATATTGACTTGGAAAAAAGATAAAAGTTATATGTTAGCATATTTAATGTATCCATGTCAAAATTTGTAGCCAATGGAGGATTAAAGCACTAGATATTGCTGAAATAAAGAATCAAATATTTGACTTTGTGCAGATTATGTCCCCTGGACCGATTGGTTCGAATGTCCCCCTTAATGGATTTATTGGGCTTTCGTTTCTTGATATGAGTTGTATCACATGAAGTTATGGAGTGGACCACAAAATGTAGGCCCATTTAGAGCCACATAAGTTTTGAAATGTGAAAAACAGTGGACATATGTCCTTGGGATTCCATAAAGTTTGGCCCATTTTCTTTCTGGATCATCTACGACCCTCCAAATCACCTCCTCCTACAATGAAATCACCAAAACAAGAATAATTTCCCTTTCTAATAGTGATACAAATTTAATAATTGAATTAAATGGGATGTAAAATTTGAGATAATATCTATAATTTTTTAAAAAAAATGTTTAAAATAGTGATGTAAGGGTGAAATAAAGCAGTGAATCATGATGCAATCACACCCCCACACTTACCCTTTTACACTCCTGGGAAAAAATTCATATGATGTATTCTAAAAAATTGTGACAAGTAAACATCAATATCAAATCAAAAAAAATTTAAAATGCATATCCTTAATATCCAATAATTCTATAGTAAAAAAAAGATATCATGCCTCATAAAAAACAATTATTTCAAGTTCTCTATTTATATCATTCAATATATTTCCACTTAATTTATCCTTCCATGCACTCAAAACAATTACCTCACTTGAATTTTATCTTAACACACAAATTTCAATTTTTCAGTAATGTCTTTCTCATCCAAACTCATACAAGGGTCACCATAGGCTTGATAAATTCCCTCATCACCACCCAATGTGAGTCAAGAACATATGTTTATCATGAGGAATTTTTAGGGTTGATTTGTGACTTTCGGTTGGTAGGATTTTGATGTGAAAAATTGAGAGGTAGAATAAGGAGGGCTTAGATCTTTTTAAAGAAAAACTACATTATTCTAATTTTCACTTAAATATGGCATCCTACTTAATCCCTTTAGCATCAATTCACATCCATCATCATTAAAAATAAAGGAATGTGCACAACATTAAAAATCTAGGTAGAAAAAATTTTAATCTTATCAAACATGATTTTCTTGAAAGATCTATATAGGAAAAACTTTTTTCATCTATTAAAAACTCTAGAAAGGCACAAATGCACTTATCATGAAAGCTCCACAGTTTTGACAGGATTAAAACACAAGTACCTCAAAGAAATGACTGAATCATTTAAAACACAAGTACCTCAAACCCATAAGTTTTGATAGAATTAAATCAATTTATGGTAAAATCAAGAAAGGTTTAGTTCTCTCAAGAAGTGAGGTAAATGTAAAGAATGTGAAAATAATGGTTCAAAAACCTCACGGGAAGGTGGTTTCAAATTTAAATACAGTGAGATGTGGCATGGGATTCAAAATTCAGAGTACTTTTCCTGAAATTACTAAGGATTTAAACTTGAAACAAAGTCATTTTCAGTATTCATTTAAACTCAGTTTCATTGGATATTTTTTTCTCTTATTAATATGGATTTCAAAATGGTGATGAGAATCGTTTCATCTCAAAAGTTTCAGAAACACACCAAAATTTTAAAAAAACGCACAATATTTTTTGAAAAATAGAAAAACAATTGAAATTACTAAACCAAATGGTCCCCTCCGCCACACTTAAAATATTGCAGTGTCCCCAATGTGAACCCATGAGATGAAACATGCACATGAAATGAATAATTTTTAGTAGGAAAAATAATATAAAATTGAAAAGGTTAGGAACAACCTGATATTATCAAGTGATGATGGGGACATGCAGTGTGATGAAATCTGCTACATCAATAGAAATTCACTCAATGTATTGCTTCAAACGTTGCCCATTGACTACAAATATTTTTCCAGTTTCCTCTTGTGTGATCTCCACTACACCATAAGAAAAAACATTAGATACAATATAAGGACCTAATCATTTAAAACGAAACTTACCAGGAATCAGCTTTAGTCGTGAACTATAGAGTAGGACTTTCTCTCTAACACGAAACTCCCTTTGTTGGATCATTATGTCATGAGATGTTTTTGATATTTTCTTGTAGAGATTTGATTTCTCATATGATGATAGTCGAATCTTTTCAATAACTTGAATTTGTAGGTTCCTTTGAATTCCATATTGGTCCAAATCCATTTTTCATTTCTTTATACCCCAATATGCCCGATGCTCGACTTCCACTAATATATGACATGTTTTCTCAAAAACAATTCAAAATGGGGAAATATTGATGGGTGTCTTATATGCTGTCCTATAAGCCCATAATGCATCATCCAATCGTTTGCACCAATCCTTCCTATTCAGGTGCATGATCTTCTCCAAAATTTGTTTCAACTCTCAATTTGAAACCTCATCCTGGACATTTGTTTGGGGGTGGTATGGTGTTGATTTTTTGTGTGTCACCCCATAATTTAGAAGGAGGGAATCCAAATTTCGATTACATAAGTTTGTCCCTTGGTCACTGATGATGTCCTTGGAACTCCAATCCTACAAAAAATCTATTTTTTGACAAATTCTATTACAACATGAATATCATCAGTCCTGGTGGCCTTATCCTCCACCAATTTACTCACATAATCAATAACAACCAAAATATAAAAAAATCAAAACAATCTAAGAAAAGGACCCATAAAATCAATACCCCAAACATCAAAAATCTCACCAAATAATATGGGTTGTTGGGGAATCTCATGTCTCCTAGAAATGTTCCTACTGTGTTGGAAATGTGAGCATGGCTTGAAAAACACATGAGCATCATGGAATAAGCTAGGAAACTATAATCCAAAGTCTAATACTTTCCTAGCTATTCGTTGGGGTCCAAAGTGTCTTTCATAAGCAAGTGTATGGAAAAAATGTAAAACATACTCAAACTCATGATTAGGAATACACATCCTAATAACTTGTTCACTACACATGCACCATAGGTAGGAATCATCCCACACATAAAATCTATACTCACCCTTTAATTTTTGGAATTGACGTTTCTTTAAATTTGTACAAATTTTAGAGGCAACAAGGTACTTAACCAAATCTGCATACCAAGGATGTGTACCTAAGAAGGAATAAAGATTCTCATCGGGGAAAGTGTCTTGAAGTGGTACCTAGTCAAAGGTGTCATCCTCTAGTGTTTGAGTAAGCCTACTAATGTGGTCCTCCACAAAGTTTTTTGAACCTTTCTAGTCCTTTATCTCAATATCAAATTCTTGAATAGGGATCATCCATCAGATAAGCCTGATTTTTGCATCTAGCTTCTTCAAGAGGTACCTCAGAGATGCATGGTAAAAAAACAACTACTTTAGAGCCCAATAAATATGAACAGAATTTATATAAAGTAAATATGATGGTATGAAACTGCTTTTCCATGTTCATGTAGTTTTATTAGGCTGAATCCAATCTCCTCGATGCATAGAAAATCACATGTGAGTGTCCCTCCACCCTCTGTGATAAGATAACTCCAACCATGAATTTGGAGGCGTCATACATAATATCGAAAGGAATCTACCACTGTGGGGATTGCATGATTGGTGGAGTGGTTAGAAACTTCTTTATCTAGTCAAAGTAAGTCCTGTAAGATTAATCAAACACAAAATCATAATTTTTTTGATGTAATCATGACATAGGAAGAGCGATCTTACTAAAATCTTTGATAAAGTGCTGATAAAATCCCGCATTCCCTAATAATGATCTAACTTCACGCACACATGAAGGATAGGGTAAGGATGAAAATATATCTAACTTAGATCTGTCAACCTCTATCCCATGTTTTGACTCTACATGCCCTAAGACAATTCCATGCTCTACCATAAAATGACACTTTTAAAAGTTTAAGAACAGATTTTTATCAATACAATGATTCAAAACCTTTCCCAAAATAGAGATACAATCATCAAATTAAGACCCATACACTATAAAATCATCCATAAATACCTCCATGCAGGTCTCAATAAAATCATAAAAAATACTCACCATGCATCTATAAAAGGTACATGGGGCATTGTAAAGTCCAAATGGCGTCCTCTAGTAGGAAAGTGTGCTGAATGTACAAGTGAATGTTGTCTTCTCCTGATCCTTTGGGGCTATAGAAACCTAAAAATATCCATAAAAGACATCCAAGAAACAATAGTGTGTTTTTCCCAGCTAGTCTCTCAAGCATTTGATTAATAAATGGGAGGGGGAAATGGTTCTTGCGAGTGGATTGATTTAGTTTCTTATAATCAATACAAACACACCAACTATTTTGTACCCTAATTGGAACTAACTTCTCTTTATCTTTTTTAACAACAGTAACACCACTTTTATTAGGCACAACCTGAATAGGACTCACCCGCTAAGAATCTGAAATGGGATAAAATATACCCATCTCGAGCAATTTTTCAATCTCATTTTTAGTAACTTCTATAAGGGTTGGATTGAGTCTCCTTTGTGGCTGCCTAACTAGTTTAACCCCATCCTCTAAAAGAATCCTATGAAATAAAATGGAGGGGATAATACCTGATATGTTAGCCAAGGTCCACCCAATTTCCCTAATTTTCTCCCTAAAAAGATTCAAAAGTTTTTCTTCATGTTCAAAAGGGATATTGTTAGAAATTATAATAGGTAATTTCTCACCACTTAATAAGTGTGATTATTTGATACTAGGTGGAAATGGCTTGAGTTCCAATGAAGGGGGGTGCAATATGGATGGATACATTAAAGGAACTAAAATATGTGTACAATGAACATTAGTACCAGAATAATCATCATTAAAATCAGAGAATAATACATCAAAACCATCAGCATATCCATGTCATAATCAGATTTCACTTGATCAAAACCATAATATGAATCCATTTCAAAATCAAATATAAGAGAGGTTTGTTCATTAGAAACCAGTGTGGATGTGATCTTAGACATCAAATTAGAACCAAAGCTCATAATCTCCCTAAGAATAGGACAATCAAATTCCATGGGGTTTTTACTTGGTGGTTCAAATGGGAGATAACAAAAGCATAATGGTCCTTTGAGGGGTAATTCATGGAGTCCATAACATTAAATATCACAACTTCATATCCAAACTCCTGGTAAAGTGTACCCTCATGGACATTTATGATAGTTTTTTCTGTTTTGAGGAAGGGCCTACCTAAGATAATGGGCACATGAGAATTTACCTAATCATCCTCCACATTAAGTGTGTATAAATATTCTGGGAGGATCATGTCTCTTACCCGAACAAGTACATCCTCAAGGACTCCTGTAGGATATGTTGTAGCTCTATTATTCAACTTCACCACTACTCTCATTAGCTTTAACTCACCAACCTCTAAAGAAGAGAAAAAAGAGTGAGGAATCACAATTATGGAAGCTCCTAAATCACATAAAGCATTAAAAAAGAGTAACTCCCCTATGGTGCATGGGATGGTGAACATCCCCAGATCCTTTCACTTTGTTGGAATTGATAGAGTTGATGTAACGAGTGATGTCACATTCCTTCCAATATTGATAATCTCATTTCCCTTGATCCCTCTTCAATTGGTATAAAGTTCTTTTAAGAATTTGGCATACCTTAGGATTTTCTTATTGGATTCAAGTAGAGGGATGTTGATCTCTATACGCTTGAATGTGTCCAAAAACCTCTTTTTTGCATCACCTCCTCAGCCATATTCTTGGTATGTAAAACCCTTTTTTGAAAGGTAAGGGTTTTAGGAGGAACATCATAAATATTTTTCATAGCTTTTTCTTTCTCCTTTACTTTCTCATCAGCTGGTCTTGAATGGAGCTTCTCCGGAGTTGAGGTGAATACTGGTGGAATGGTGGGTGCTAAAGTATCATTAATTTTCTTCCCACATCTTAATGTGATGTAACTAACATTATACTTGGGATTTGGAGTAGGTTAGGAAGGAATATTTTCAGAGTTCTTACTTACTAGCTCATTAGGGTGGTGGCGATATAGCTCATTTGTGTCTTCAACTCCCTCAACTCAGATCCTTGACTCTTCAGCTCATTCTTTTGATTAAGAATAATTTGTTTCAAAATTTCATTAGTGTTAGAATCTACCTTTGGTTGAGAATTTCCTTGTTGTTTACTTGTTGATTCTTGGGATTCAAATCTCCTTTGGGGTTGTTGGAAACCCTATTGGTAAGGCATAGGCAGCTAGAAATTTTGTTAAAAAGGGGGACTTTGTTGTTTTACAGAGTCATAACTTATGTCTGATTGATCCTTCCACCCTTGGTTGTATGCTGGAGAAAAATAATCATACTTATATTGGGGATTTGGCTATTTTTACTGTTGATATGATATCCTGGGGAATAGTGTTGCAAAATCCTCTGACTCTTGTAATTGGGGGAAATAGTCGATTGGGTGTTCTGTTTCACTGTAAATGACACATGGCCTCATAAGAGTGGGTTGGGATCTCTTTTGAGCCAAATAAATCTACCTCGCCATAGTGGTTAATTCTTCCAACTTAGTATCAATCAAATGATTTTCAAGAGAGGAAGGACTTACTTGATGTACTCATCTAACATGGGGTGTACCTCGATCACCAAATTTTTGGGAGTTTTGTGCCATCTTTTTTATCAACACACGTACAATTGTTGGTGTTTTTTTAACCAATGTACCTCCAGCTGTGGCATCCACCATGCTTATCTCCATAGGTGTGAGTATTTCATAGAAGTACTGGATGAGTAGTTTCTCACTGGTTTGGTGATGTGGGAATCTTGCACACAACTTCTTTAATTGCTCCCAGTACTCATACATTGACTCCCCTTGTGCTTGATTGATCCCTGAGATCTCCTTACGAATGGAAGTGGTCCTTGATGCTAGAAAAAATATCTACAAGAAAAGACGTTTCAAATCATTCCAACATGTTACATATTCAGGTTGTAAATATTACATCCAATCCTTTGCAACTCCATCAAGTTAAAATGGGAATGCTCTTAGTTTTATTTGATCTTCAGAGGGATTTCTTGGTTTTAGGGTTGATAGAACCACATTAAATTCTTTTAAATGTTTTTCTAGATCCTCACTAGATAATCCATGAAATTTTCGAAGTAGGTGAATTATCCTAGATTTTAATTCAAAGTCTGATTCAAGGTTTGGATATACAATACAATTTGGTAGATAGTTAATGTCAGGTTCAACCAACTTTAAAATGGTTCTATTGAGTTCGTTATTATTGTTTTCAGTCATCAGTTCTTATTTTATGTTAGATTCAGAAGTGTTTCTGATTTCAATGTTCTGAGGGTGTAATAATTTCCCAGTTGGGTAAATGTCGACACTTCATGTAGATTGATATTGTCTGATTCGAGCCCTAAGGCTGTGTTCAATATCAGGTTCTAGATCAAAGATATCCTTAGGATGGGATCATGTCATAAATCATAGAAATTGAGAAAAGTATACCATAATATCATGAGAGTATGTTTCTATTGGTGGTCTAATAGAGAATAAAAGAGAGAGGAATAAGAAAGAGATGGAAAAAAACAAAAAATGAGAAAGGGGAAAGAAGAAGGAAGAATCAAGATAAAACAAAAGAATAAAATAAAAGTAAAAAAATACCTCTAATTAGTTGAATAAAATACTTTCCTCCCCATCAATTGTTCCAATTTGAAAGGTTCTATCATGGTCTCTCTCAAATGAAGTGTGATTTTTGGGTACTTAGGTGCAGCGGAGTGGCTGACCAATGTCGTCTCTCAAAGGAGGAAGTAAATTTAACAACATATTAAAGGTATTTTTAAAATAACATAAAAGGAAATAAGAAATCTAATTAAAAGTATGGGTGGTTTTCAGTTATAAATCTAGAAGAATAATTCTATAAGAATATTATATATATTTTTTGTTTTTGTTTTTGGAATGAAATCTTATTAATAAAACACAACAAGAATATGTTTTTTTAAGAAAATATTTTTAGAAGGAATAATCGATCTAAATCTACCTATTCACTTAATTATTAATAGTTATCATTTAAATTAACATCCACTTAATTATTATCCCTTAATTTTTTAACCCTTGAACCCTACAAGAATTGAATTTTCCATAAAGATGAAGTGAATTAAACCCTAGGCTAGCTTCAGAACCTGCAATCACAACACCTTACTTTGATTGATATTATAAGGTTAGATTATGGTCATTAGTAAATTAATTCACATATACACTCTATAAATGAGTCTTAATTGAGTTTATTATTATATTTTAACTCTAAAAATTTATCCCTTGTGGTCTTGTATTACTGATTAAGATCACACCCTCACAATTCACACAATTCTCGAACTCGCGTGTTTTGCGTTTATTGTTCAATTTCTTGATTAGTTTTATTTAATTTAATAACTTAATTAATAGATCATATTAGGTGAATTACATTATCTCAATGATTCAAAACAAATGATTGAATAAGTTAAGAGGTAGATCGGTTACTAAAAAAACTACTCTTCCATGGGTGGTGTAGTCATCATAAAAACGTTTTTCATGTGAAAAGGTTTAGAAAAGGTAAAACCCAATATTATTTATACTCTTGATTTCAAGCCCAAATAGTAATATTAATGAAGAATATAAGTGAATAAAATAGATGAAAATAGAATAAATAAAAGAGGAACTAAGAAGTTTATTACAAAAAGAAAAATATTACAACATGAGAAGGAGAGGAAGGCTTTGATGAAGGGATCCTTACTTAAAGAGAAACCCCTATAAGTATAGAAAGTTACAAAACCTAAAAGGTGATGATAGGACTCCTATGTAACTCCAAAATAGAAACACTTCACTCCTTGGTCAAACTTGCAAATGAGGTGCCCAATGTGTCAATTTATAGCCAAAATGGGAAGTGGTTTTGGGAACCCAAATTTTGAGATACCACTTGTGTCTCGGTTTTGGGTTGGTAAATGGTCTTATCTCAATGTGGAAAAAATAAAACATTATAGGACATAATCTTGAATGTCTCCATGTAAAATTTAATTACCAATGGAGGATTAAAACACTAGATATGGCCAAAATACATAATCAAAATTTTGACTTCGTGCAGATTATGTCCCCTGGAAAGATTGGTTAGGATGGACCCCATAATGGATGAATTGGGATTGGGTTTCTTGAGATTATTTGTATCCCATTAAGTTATGGAGAGGGGCACAAGATTTATGACCATTTGGAGACACTAATATTTTAAAATTTTCTAAACAGTGGACAAATGTCCTTGGAATTTCATACAGCTTGGCCCATTTTCTTTTTGGATTATCTCTGAACCTCCAAATCACCTCCTTCTACAACGAAATCAGAAAAAAAAAATTCCCTTTTTAACAGTGATAAAAATTTAATTATTTAATCAAATGGGATGCGAAATTTGAGATAATATTTGAAATTTTAAATACAAAAAAAGTTTAAAATAGTGATGTAAGGGTGAAATAAATCAGTGAATCATGATGCGATCACACCCCCACACTTACCCTTTTGCACTCCTGGAAAAAACCTCATATCATGTATTCTAAAAAATTGTGACAATTAAACATCAATATAAAATCAAAACAAATTTTAAAACACATATCATTGAGATCCAATAATTCCATACTAAGAAACAAAAGACATCATGCCTCATAAAAAACCATTATTTCAAGTTCTCCATTTGTATCATTCAATATATTTACACTTCATTTATCCTATCATGCACAAAAAACACTTAACACACTTGAATTTTCTCTTAACACACAAATGTAAATTTTTCAGTAATGTCTTTCTCATCCAAACTCATATAAGGGTCACTATAGGCTTGATAAATTTCTACATCACCACCTAATGTGAGTTAAGGACATATGTTTATCATGATGAATTTTAAAGGTTTATCTGTGGATTTTGGTTGGTAGGATTTTGATGTGAAAAATTATGAGGGATAATAAGGAGGTATTGGTTCTTTTTGAAGCAAAATTTCATTATTCTAATTTTCACTTAAGTATGGTCTCCTCCTCAATCCCCTTAGCATCGATTCGTGTCCATAATCATGAAAAATCAAGGAATTTTCACACCATTAAACATTTTGACAAAAAAATATTAATCTTCTCAAACACGATTTTCTTGAAATATCTAGATTGGAACAACTTTCTACATCAATTAGAAGAACCAAAAAGGCACAACTTCACTTATTATGAAAGCTCTAGATAGGGAAAACTTTCAACATAATGATTTTTTTCAGCAGAAAAAACATCTCTTCAGAATTTAATTTTCCACCCAAAGTATCACAAAATGTGGTAGAAAAACCCAAGATAGCTTCCCTAACACTTAATTTCCACTAGATTATGCAATTTCTCTTCAAGAGTTAGTTGGATAGGGAAAATTGACTTATAATGTGGATAACATAACTAGTTTTTCATGGATTATAAGGGATACAAGGATTAAATGTTCAAGGTAGGCCATTATAAAAACAATTTTTATGAAATAAGTTCTTTAATACCAAATAAATGCCTTAGTAATTTAAAACACAAGTACCTCAAACCCTAACTTTTGACAGGAATAGATCAAATTAAAGTTAAATCAAGAAAGGTTTGGTTCTATCAAGAAGTGAGGTAAATGTAAAGAATGTGAAAATAATGGTTCATAAGCCTCAAAGGAAGGTGGTTTCAAATATAAAGAAAATGAGATATGGCATGAGATTCAAAATTTAGAGTACCTTTCATGAAATTACTGTAGATTTGAACTTAAAACAAATTCATTTTCAGCATTCATTTAAGATCAGTTTCATGGTATTTTTTTCATTTATTGATATGGATTTGAAAATGGTGATGAGAATAATTTGAGCTCAAAAGTTTCAGAAACACACAAAAATTTAAAAAAAACACACATTTTTTAAAAAAAAACAGGAAAAATTGAATTTACTAAACCAAAAGGTCCCCTCCCCTACACTTAAAATATTTAATTGTCTTAAATTTGAACCCATGAGATTACATGTTCACATGAAATAGAGAATTTTAAATAGGAAAAATAATATAAAAGTTAAAGGGTTAGGAATAACATGATATTCTTAAGTGATTATGGGGTCATGCAGTGTGATAAAATCCACTGTATTAGTTGAAATTCCCCCAATGTATTTCTTAAAATGTTTCCCATTGACTGTAAAGATTCTTCTAGTGTTCTATTGTGTTATCTCTACTACACTATAAAGAAAAACATAAAATAAAATATAAGGACCTAACCACCTGGAATGCAAATTATTGGGAATTAGCTTTAGTTGGGAACTATAGAGTAGGACTTTCTCTCCAATACAAAAACTCCCTTTGTTGGATCATTATGTCATGAGATGATTTCGATATTTCCTTATAGAGCCTAGATTTCTCATATAATGACAATCAAATCTCCTCAAGATCTTGAATTTGTAGCTTCTTTTGAATTCCATCTTGGGACAAATCCATGTTTCATTTCATTATAGCCCAATATGCTCTATGCTCAACTTACACTAGGAGATGACATGATTTCCCAAAAACAATTTGAAATGGGGAAATACTGATGGGTGTCATATATTATGTCCTATAACCCCATAATTCATTGTCCAATCTCTTCCTCCAATCCTTCCTATTTAGCTACATGATCTTCTCCAAAATTTATTTCAAACCCTGATTTAAAATCTCAGCCTGACCATTTTTTTTGTGGGTGGTATGGTGTTATGTTTTGTGTGTCACCCCATGCTTTGGAAGGAGGGAAGCCAAATTATGATAGAAGAAGTGTTTCCATTGGTCACTTCTTATTACTCCAAACCTATAAAAAATATGTGTCTTGACAAATTCTACTACAACATGAGAATCATCAGTCCTGGTGACCTTAGCCTCCACCCATTTACTCACATAATCAACAGAAACCAAAATATAAAAAAAACCAAATGAACTAAGAAAATGAACCATAAAATCAATTCCCAAAACATCAAAAATATCAAAAAATAATATGGGTTTTTGGGGAATCTCGTGTCTTCTAGAAATGTTCCTAGTGTGTTGGCAACATCAGTATGACTTGAAAAACACAAGAGCATCATGGAATAAGCTAGGCTAATATAATCCAGAGTCTAATAATTTTCTAGATGTTTGTTGGGGTCCAAAGTGTCCACCACAAAAAAGTGTATGAAAAAATGTAAAAAAAAACTGAAATAGAACTGTCGTGGGCGCCCTCAAATGATTAGTGTGATTTTGGGGTACTTAGGTGCAGTAGAGTGGCTGACCAAGGTCGTCTCTCAAAGGAGGGAGTAAATTAAAACAACTTCTTAAAGGTATTATAAAAATTAAATAGAAGAGAATTAAAACACTACTTAAAATGATGGGGTTTGGTTATAGTTTATAAATTTAGAGGAAGTTTAATGGAAGAATATTGTATTTTTTTGTTTTTTAGTTTTGAAATGAATTTCGATTAAAATGACACAATAAGAAGATGTTTTTTAGACAATATTTGAAAGACGTAATCGATTTAACTCAACCTCTTAAATCAATTATTTATCATTATCATTCAAATTAAAATACACTTAATTATGATCCCTTAACTTGTTAATTCCTGAACCCTATGAGAATTAACCTTACCACAAAGATGAAGTGAATTTAACCCTAGGCTAACTTCGGAACATGCAATCGCAACACCCTGATTTGATTGATGTTCTAAGATTAGATTATGGCCAGTGGTAAATTAAGGCACATTTCCCCTCTGGAAATTAGAATTAATTGAGTTTAGATATTATATTTTAACACTACAAATTGATCCCGTATGATTTTGTTTAACCGATTAAGTTCGCACTCTCACAATTTACACAAAATCTCATCCTCATGTGTTTTTGTGTTAATTGTTAAATTTCTTGCTTAGTTTCAATTAAATTAAAAACTAAATTAATTAATCATATTATGTGAATTACATTATATCATTTATTCAAAATAAATTAATGTAGAAGGTAAGAGATATATCGATTACTAAAAGATTACTCTTCCATGGGTGGCGTAATCATCGTAGAAGCGAATTGCATTTGCAACGGTTTATAATGGGTATAACCCAATAATGCTTCTACTCAAGAATTCCAACCCAAAGAGGAAGATTAAGAGAAGAATAAATTTTGATAAAACATAATAAAATAGAAGAAGTAAAAGAAAAAAAATGAAGTTTAAAACACAAATGAAAATATTACAACATGAAGAAGAGAAGGAGGCTTCAATGAGGCGATCCTTGCTTCAAGAGATACCCCTCTTAAAATGGTTGTATAATTTGATTGAAACCAATTATCCTTTGTCTACAATCTCTTAATTCACGTCCCAACCCCTAAAAATGATAAAAAAACTAATTTATAGATTGGAGGGGAGGCTAGGTTTAAAGAGGTTTCAAGTGTGAATGAGAAATCTCGGCCAAATATTTTAATACAACTTTCACCACCAATTTGACCTCCAAAACGCGTGAACCATCTCTCCTTCCAGAAGGATTCTTTGTGAGAAAATTAATCCCCGATCTCCTCTCAAAATTGAGGCCCAATACAATCCCGGATGGAGAAGTTATGGACCAAATAAAGAACCTATGTCCATTCTGGTGAGTCCAGTCCAACTTTGACTTCATGACCCATTTTCAACAACCAAATGCACTCTTTAGCTCTAGTTTCCTGAATAAAAGTTGTAGAAACGTAATTTTGGAACACTTTTACATAATTTTAAATTAAAATAATAAATATGAAAATATTTAGCTTCGAAATACTACAGTGCACTATAAAGGGTAAAACTAGAATTTTCACCAAATTTTCAAATGAATGATCAAACCCCAAATATTTTATAAATAAACATATTTAACACAATATGAGAAAATTATGTAATTTATTATCAATAAAATATTCAACAAAATAGTGTTTTATCAACCCCCCCACACTTACCCTTTTTCACTCCTGGGCAAAACCTCATATCAAGTAAACATCAATATCAAATCAAAACAAATTTTAAAACACATATCCCTGAGATCCAACAATTACACACCAAGAAACAAAAGATATCATGTCTCATAAGAAATCATTATTTCAAGTTCTCTATTTATATAATTCAATATATTTTCACTTCATTTACCCTCCCATTCACAAAACACTTACCTCACTTGAATTTTCTCTTATCACACAAATATCAATTTTTTTGCAATGTCTTTCTCATCCAAACTCCTACAAGGGTCACCATAGGCTTGGTAAATTCCTAAATAACCACCCGATGTGATTCAAATACATATGTTTATTATGAGGACTTTTCAGGGTTTTTCTGTGGCTTTTGGTTGGTATGATTTAGATGTGAAAAAATCTGAGGCTGAATGAGGAGGGATTGACTCTTTTTGAAGAAAAATTGCATTAATCTAATTTTTCACTTAAATATGGTCTCCTCATTAATCCAAATAGTATCAATTCAGCTCCATCATCATGAAAAATAAATGAATTTTCACACCATTAAACATTTCCACAGTAAAAATTCCAATCTTCTCGAACATGATTTTTTTAAAAGCTCCAGATATGCATAGTTTTCCAATCTATTAGAAGCTCCAGAAAGGCACAACTTCACTTATCATGAAAGATCTAGAAAAGGAACAACTTTCAATATAATGATTTTCTTCAGTAGCAAACACATCTCTTCAGAATTTAATTTCCCCCCCCCCCAAAGTATTACAGAATGTGGTAGCACAATACAATATAGCTTCCTCCACACTAAAGCTCAACTAGATTATGCAATTTCACTTCAAGAGTTGGTTGGATAGGAAAAATTGGCTTGTAATGTGGCTAACCTAATAGGATGTGCATGAATTCTAAGGGATACAAGGATTAAATGTTCAAGGTAGGCCATTATAAAAAAGGATTCTTTGAAATAGAGGATTTAATACCAAACAAATGACTCAATCATTTAAACATAAGTACCTCAAACCCTCAAGTTTTGACAGAAATAAATCAAGCATGGTTTGGTTCTCTCAACAAGTGAGGTGAATGTAAAGAATATGAAAATAATGTTTTAGAATCCTCACAAGAAATTGGTTTCAAATATAAAGATAGTGATATGTAGCATGGGATTCAAAATTCAATGTACTTTTCATGAAATTACGAAATATTTGAACTTGAAACAAAGTCATTTTCAACATTCATTTAATCTCAGTTTCATGGGATAAATTGTTTCACTCATTGATATGAATTTCAAAATTGTTATGAGAATCATTTCAGCTCAAAAATTTAAAAAACAAAAAGAAAGTTGAAAAATAAACACACAAAATTTGAAAAACACACAAGTTTTTTTAAACAAGAAAAAAATTGAAATTACTAAACTAAAAGGTTCCCTCCCCCACACTTAAAATATTTCATTTTCCTCAATGTGAACCCATGAGATGATATATGCACATGAAATATAGAATTTTTAAATAGGAAAAATAATATAAAAGTGAAAGGGTTAGGAACAACTTGATGTGCTCAAGCGATGATGGGGTCATGCAGTGTGATAAAATCCACTACATCAGTAGGAAGTCCCTCAACTTATCTCTTCAAAAATTGCCCATTGACTATAAAGCACCTTCTTGTGTCCTCTTGTGTGATCTCCATTGCACCATAAGGAAAAAAATTAGTCATAACATAAGGACCTAACCATTTGGAACGCAACTTACCAGGCATCTGCTTTAGTCGTGAACTATAGAGAAGGACTTTCTCTCCAACATGAGACTCCCTTTGTTGGATCATTTTGTCATGAGATGCTTTTGATCTTTCCTTGTAGAGCCTTGAGTTCTCATATGATGACAATAGAATCTCCTCAAGCTGTTGAATTTGAAGCTTCCTTTGGATTCCAGCTTGGGCCAAATCCATGTTGCATTTCTTAATAGCCCAATATGCCCGATGCTCAACTTCCACGGGGAGATGACATGATTTCCCAAAAACAATATGAAATGGGGACATACCAATGGGTGTCTTGTATGATGTCCTATAAGCCCACAATGAATCATCCAAGCGCTTTCTCCAATCTTTCCTATTTGGCTGCACAATTTTCTCTAAAATCTGTTTCAACTCATGATTTGAAACCTGAGCCTGGCCATTTGTTTGGGGGTGGTATGGTGTTGATGTTTTGTGTGTCACCCCATACTTTCAAAGGAGGGAAGCAAAATTCTTATTGCGAAAGTGTGTCCCTTGGTCACTGAGGATGGCCCTTGGTACTCCAAACCTGCAAAAAATATGTGCTTTGACAAAGTCCACAACAACATGAGAATCATCAGTCCTGGTGGCCTTAACCTCCACCCATTTACTCACATAATCAACAGAAACCAAAATGTACAAAAAACCAAAGGATCTAGGAAAAGGACCCATAAAATCGATGCCCCATACATAAAAAATCTCACAGAATAGTATGGGTTGTTGGGGCATCTCATGTCTCCAAGAAATGTTGTAACATCCCGAGATTTTATAAGATATATTCTTTTTAATTTATTTCATATCATGTGTTTTATGCTACACCAAGATTATCTTGTGCTATACACAACACCGTATTAGCTTGCAGTATATGCAACACAATTCTTGGATCGTGTTATACACAATTTCAAGTTCATTTGATAGAAGTTATTCTACGCAACATTGAGTGTATATATATATATATATATTCAATGTATAAATGAAATATGGTTGGATTTTGTTATACGTAACAACAAAGGAGTCTTTTACTACACGCAACCCTGACTTGGCTTTCATTACACGCAATCGCGACCATCCTCGATAGCGTGTGTTGTACGCAATACAGAGTTTCACTAAACAACGATATATGGTTATAATATTATCACGAACTAGCTTTTATGAATAGTATTGACCAAATTTTGGATTTTATAAAATTATTATTCATCTTACACATTTTCTAGAATATGGTAAGAGAACAAAATAAATTTTTCAGGTAAAATAAGTATTTTTCAAAAAATGCAGTTTTACCACCTTTTGATGGCGCACCCACATTAAATCTAGTTTTTGACATGTTTATAAGTTCAATTTTACAAAATAAAATTATAATTTTTAATCAGGATAGAAAAATTTACATTGGATAGATTTTTGATATTTTTCTGATAACTTTCATATTTTAATGAATAGTAAAAACACGCTATATTTTAATTAAAAACAACTTTTTTCATCGTAATACTTTATGTAGTTAAATTATAATATTTAATGAGTTTAAAGTATAAATAGAATATATTTTTACCATTTAATATAATTTATGTCATTATCCTTGATTTTACAATGAATTCGTAGGTTAAATAAATTCAATCTTTTGCAATGTTTTAAACAAAAACCCGTTTTCTTTCGACAATGGGATTAATTTTAATTTAATTTCCGTAACTTCTGTGTATTGAATTTGGAAAAATGGATTCCATATTTGGAATCAGTGGGTCCAAATTATATTAATAGACTACTTTTTATTTTTGGGCTTTATGAATAGTAACAACGGTAAATTTTATTTACCATAGTAAAAGGTAAATTGGGTAATTAAGAGTAAATATAATATTATAAAATTATCATAATACTTGTCTTAATACAATTGGATGATTATAATTTGTCCTAATTCATATTTGGGTCGAAATGGAATCCATTAGAACCCACTTGGAGGTGATTAAGACCTTTAGTTTATTTTGTTTAAAGGAAAGTGAAATATGTCTCACTCAACTTTAATAATTAAAGTATTTTTAATATAAGTTTATACAGAATATAAATTCGGTTATAAATACTCATTTGAAAGATAAATTTTTTTTATTTGTCATGGTAATTTATTTGTAATTTTTAAGAGTTATTTAATTACCTTATTATCTTATACATTAATGATGCAGAAATTATTTTTTTAGTAAAAAATCAATAATATAGTTTTTATTGAAATAGTAATAAATATAAAAAGGCCCAAAAATCTGAAAAAAAACTTATTATTAGTGTATATATAAACCCTAATCATCCACTTTCCAAATTGTTGACCATTTGGATCCTTATTAAGGCGATTATGACACTTATATTATTTTATTTTAAATGATGCCAAAGTTGTCACCTTCATAATTTAATAAATATAACAATTTAACTATTGTGATTTTAAGATGATGAATTCGAGTAAAAGTATTATTGTGAAAGTTAATAGATTTATATTCATAATAGGATTTTATTTTTAATTTTTATGCAACAAATAAGTATATTAAATAATTATACAAAAATGTTGTAGTAATTATTTTATTAAGAGATAAACCAAATAAATGGTTTTAAAAATAATAAAATAAATATTATATGAACTATTTAATGTGATACACTAATTTTATAGATAAATATGATTTTTTATATCTTTTATTTTGAACATATCTTCTGTATATATTTTATTTAAATTCAATTAAATGAATACTGTCAAAATTGACACTATTGTTATTTTATAAAAATAACATATTATAAAATTGTTTAAAAATCACAAAAAATATTTAAAAATTATAAATTTAAATTTATATGGTCTAAAATTTTATAAATTATCCAATTATGTAAAATTCACAACAAATAAGTAATTATTTTTTATAATTTAAAATTTATAATATTATTACCACAAATAAAATTAAATTGATTAAATAAGGATAAATCAAGTTGATAATGTTTAAAATAAATTCCTAACATGTATAAATTTTATTGGTTTATTAGATTACAAACCTATCTCATCTTATCTTTGGATATGAGTCATTTTGGAAGTTTTTAAGTGGGGTTGGGATTTAATATAAATAAATATTTCTTATATTTCCAAAGGTGCCCCTCTCCTCCCTTATAAAAGGGAACCTCCTCCCTCTCTTTGTCACACCAATTTGAGCCTTCAAGCTCGGACAAACCCTACCAAATTCACTTCTACACTTCCCTAGAAACATCCTAGAGGTATTGGTCTTCTTCAAAGACCAATTTTACTGCCCTAAGAGTAGGTTTCAAAGAGGTGCTTCAAAGAAGAGGTAATGTCTGTTACCGATTCTTTCAACTTTATTTCTTCTTCCACTTATTCTTCTTTAGTTGTTTCATTATGAAGTAATAAAATAAGTATCACTAATATACTTATATGTTATTATAAGTATGAAACAACCCTATTTCACCATCTATCCATCCTACGGAAAATGAAATCACCGCGTGTGCGTACGTACGGAATACCGTCTCCACGCCATGGTGTAATCTATTTTCCACCACCACCTTACACAGATGGGTATAATGGTGAAAGTAATGAATATATATGATTATTGTAAAGTGATATTGATTATTTAATATTATACATACACTTTAATACAATTCCACGATCATGGGAATGATATCATCGCTCATGCGTACGTACGGAATACCGTCTCCACAACGCGATGAGATTCACTCTCCATGATAACCATTCAAGAATGATTATAAATTATATATAATAATTAATCATGAAATATATGACATAATAATTCTACTGTATTTATGTATATATATATTTATGTCATCTACTTAATTCCATTCAATTAAATAAGGAAAGGAAAACAGCGTTCATGCGTACGTACGGCCTACCGTCTCCATAAACGGTGTATTTATTTCCATTTATTGATCCATTATATATATATTATAAATATATATTATATATAAATCATGTTTTACATTATTTATGTAAGTAATCATGATCTAAGTAATCATATGAATAATTACAAGTTAAAACACGAATGACAAATGAAACGATTTTACCCAAAATGCTATTTTAACATGAATTTACAAAAGAACGGGTAATATAAAGTCATAAGTGAACCATATATGATATAATAACAATTAATATGATTCTGTAATAAGACAATGGCATTATTTAAATCATTATACAGGAGTTTTGGATACGTACAAAGCATATCAGACCTAAGGTAAGGGATAATTTTGCAAATCTCATTTTTATCCGAGATTGCTTATTCGTAAGTATTTACTGGGGTTATTGCTATCATCCATGTACATGTTTTATAAAAGTGTATTGATGTATGTTTAAAGTCCTTTTTACCCATTTTTGACTTTTACTTTATGGTATGTAAGGAATATTTATTTTGTTTACGTTACGAGGTACTTTTTGACTTTTCCGAAAAAAGTACGAGAAGAATGTTTTTTTAACGTATACGGCATGAAAGGATTTTTACGGTTTTATAAAGCCTTATTTTCATGAAGCTTACACCAAAAGATTTCATGACTATTTTAAACAAAATTCTATTCTTTTAAAATTGCATGGAATTTTGTGAAAAGAAAATGATTTTGAAGAATAAAGGATATTTTCCTCAAGAATTCATTTCAATTGTTTTATCAAAAACCATTTTTCATCTAAGATAACATTATTTCATATGTGTATGTTTCAAGTATAATGTCTCTATGATTTACATGGTTTCACTTTTCTTATTATGAAATGATATCCATTTCTTTTATATGGATTATGTGATGATGGGATGATGTTTATGAAACCCATTTTATTTATTGGGTTTTTATGAATGATGTATGTTTATTTTGTGGAACAAGTAAGAATTATTTCATTATGATATAGGTGGGGAATATATCTCCCTCCAATTAATTGGGTAAAGATTTATATCTCATGAGATAGACATGGCTGGAACAGTAAGTTAATCCGGTTCAGTATTACAGGACTGGAACGAGGAGTGAACTCGATTCAGAAAGGGACTTTGTCCACTAAGATGGTCTTGGCAGCAATGCCTTGGCTACTATGGAAATAATTACATGTGCTTAATGGATGCCACAATTACATGTTTTATTCCCATTCTATTTTATCATGATTTATGTTCCATTATGATCTATGCCTTATGTACTTCCACGATTTATGTCTTTGCTCAAGATTTTGATGTTTAAACATTATGTTCATGTTTTTAAGTTAAAATGTATATGGTATGTTTTATTTTATCCATGATTACCCTTAATGATAATTTAAGATCACCATTTTTATGTTTTATTTTCCCCCAATATTAAAAGAAAGGTTTTAGGTAAGAAAACAAAAAGTGGAAGATCTTTATGGGAGATGTTGAAGATCTTTCACAACGATTAGAAGATTATGTTCCAAGTTTCCAAAGACACTAAACTATTATGGTCCTTATGTGTCTGTTTTTGTTATGTATTAAGTATTCCACAAAAGTAATGTAATATCTATGTACGTCAAGATTCGGGTCTCTACAGTTGGTATCAGAGGAAAGGTTTAGTCAACCTTTGGAAACTAGGATGCGAAAACGTTAGTGAGATCCCTAGAGATATTTCTAAGGTATGTATAGGGATGTCCCTAAGGATAAGTATACGTATAGGATATAGTCCTAGAACTATGGTAACGATCTTATAATTTGACCTAAGATGTTAGATATTGAGGATACTCCCCCTTTATTATGTTGTTTTCCTAGAATGATTTTTTCCTCTCACACTATTCTTTTTTGGTTTTAGACGATGGATGGAACTCGAAGGAACCGTGTTGATAAATGTAATGGACGATTCAATGATTGTCCTCATGAACAAACCAACGTTATGGGAGATGGAGTGAAAAATCTTATTGCTATACTTACACAAGCTATGAATCATTCTGGACTTCCAAATGAGCAGAGGAGGGAACCATATTCTATTGAGTCCTTCATGAGGGAACGCCCACCTTCTTTCAATGGGTCTTCTGATCCACTTGTTGATGAACAATGGATCAGTACCATTGAAAAGATATTTTCCATACTTTGCTGTTCGGAACATGATAAAGTAATTCTAGATATTTACCATTTATAAGGTGAAGCAGACCAGTGGTGGACTCTAATTAAGAATACAAGGCCCCGAGATGAAATTGAGTCCATGGAATGGGACGAGTTCAAGAACTTATTTTTTTCGATAAGTACATCCCTAGTATTCTTCAAAAAAAGATGGAGAATGAGTTTCTTGAGCTTAAGAAGAAGGATGATGAATCTGTTGGAATATACGAAGCGAATTTTACAAGACTTGCAAGGTATGCATCTGGCTTTATCATCCAACCTGAAAGTAAAGTTGATCAATTTTTCAGTGTCTTAAAACCAAGTCTTTGAATGGTATTATCCATAATAGACTTTAGTAGCTATGAAGAAATTGTGAGTTGTGCTATAAAGGTAGAACTAGAAGTTGTTGTAACATATCTATCTCATGGTTTTGAAAAGAAACGAAAGATGGAGTTCAAGGAGAAATCTCAGAACAATGGTGAAAAGAAGATGAATGTTTCTTTATGCTCAAAGTGTGGAAATAAGCATGGTGGAGATTGCCTAAAAGGTACTAGAAAATGTTTTAAGTGTGGAAAATAAGTTCATCGAGTAGTTGATTGTTGATGTATTGGGAAAAAGGTTTCTAACGATGTGAATAGAGAAAAGACTACAGAGAACTCTCCACAAACACTTCAATGCTTCAAGTGCAAGGAAATGGGGCATTATTCTAATAAATTCCCTAATCCATGGGTTAATGATGATCAACGTGAGAAACCTCTTAAAGCAAAGGATAAAGGGAAGTCTCATGCGATCACTATTTGTGATGTTGAGTATGAAAATGATGTTGTGTAATGATTAAGTGTTTATGTAATGGGATTTCAAAATAGTATCATGGAATCTCATTTATGGTATTGTGGAATTTTAGAATATCTATGTATTGGTTTTCAATTATTATATGGTACTGGTAACCATGAAAAAGTGATTGAAATATTTTTGGAAAGTAGATGAAATGCGCATATGGAAGGGATAAGGAGAAAATAATATGATAGTAATCATGATCTCATGACTAAAATAAGGAAAAAGTTATATCACGGTTTGAGTATATAGAAATTTTGGGATTTTGGTATGTGGAAAGAGTTAACTTTTGATAGCATTCATGTTTTCACTAAGGTTCAATGGGTATTAATTCTTCAAGAGAATACATGATTAAGGTATTCACATGTTTGTAATTTGACCAACAAGATATATCTTATGATATATGGGGGATAAATGATGGAATTCACATGATTGTTATATGATATTTCAAGTAATCATTTTCTTTATACTATAAGCTTGGACTGAAGTATTTTAGATAAGCCTAAAGATTGGAATAGATTATGTTGTACATAAGTTAATATTGTTTAAGGATATAACTTTTTCGATATTATTGATGGAATGATATAGTAATGTAGTTTTAGAAAAAGAACAACCTGCAGGACGGGCAACAGCCCATCGCGTCGGACAAGGATGTGGGAATCGAACCCACAAACAAAGTGTGACTGGCTTTTATCACCTACCACTGGCCTACAGTAAGTCCCTGGTTAGTAGAAACTAGTTTTATTTTATTAATCGGTATGATATATGAATTATAAGTTCATTTTTGGAATCGTATACGATTAACCTCACCATAGATGGACTTATGTATATTTGATAACTTTTTCTAACCTTTTGTTTGAAACAGATGGAATGACCCATTATTCTATCACATGACCTGTTAACACTTCACGAATAACAAATTCAACTTCATTACTTTAAGAGATGAAGTGGAAATTGTTCAAGGCACGAACAACGGTGAGATTGAACCAAAATCAAGTAAGTATTTCTTTTGATTCAAAAATTCTTCAACATTAGGGAAATGATCCTGAAAACCAAAAATGTTGTCCTAGTGCCCTTATATCCGATGAATCAGATGGTGCCTTAGATCATCAAAAATATATGGCTTTGTGATTGATGGATTTTCCATAGCCATGTTCTCTACCACTCTCCATCAGAACATGATGGTTAGATTTCTCTTCCATATCCATATTTTCACCTATGTGGAAACCCAGTGATTAGTTAATTTGGGTAAACATTACATTTCATACTTCAGTTTTTAAAGATAGTTTTTGGTATTCCCTTTTTACGATGTGGGTTTCTACTAAAGAAACTTTCAAGTATTAAACCATTTATAACCCCGACGAATTTCGAGGGAGAAATTCATTTTAAGGGGTGTAGAATGTAACAGCCCGAGATTTTATAAGATATATTATTTTTAATTTATTTCATATCATGTGTTTTATGCTACACCAAGATTATCTTGTGTTATACGGAACACTGTATTAGCTTGTAGTATACGCAACACAATTCTTGGATCGTGTTATACACAATTTCAAGTTCATTTGATAGAAGTTATTCTACGCAACATTGAGTGTATATATATATATATATATATATTCAATGTATAAATGAAATATGGTTGGATTTTTTTATACACAACAACAAAGGTGTCTTGCACTACACGCAACCCTGACTTGGCTGTCATTACACGTAATCACGACCTTCCTCGATAGCGTGTGTTGTACGCAATACCGAGTTTCACTAAACAACGATATATGGTTATAATATTATCACGAACTAGCCGTTATGAATAGTATTAACCACAATTTGAATTTTATAACATTATTATTTATCTTACACATTTTATAGAATATGGTAAGAGAACAAAATAAATTTTTCAGGTAAAATAAGTATTTTTAAAAAAATGTAGTTTTGCTGCCTTTTGATGGGGCACCAACATTAAATCTAGTTTTTGACATGTTTATAAATTAAATTTTACAAAATAAAATAATAATTTTGAATTAGGATATAAAAATTTACATTGGATAAAGTTTTGATATTTTTTGATAACTTTCATATTTTAATGAATAGTAAAAACACACTATATTTTAATTAAAAACAACTTTTTTCATCGTAATAATTTATGTAGTTAAATTATAATATTTAATGGTTTTAAAGTATAAATAGAATATATTTTTACCATTTAATATAATTTATGTCATTATCCTTGATTTTACATTGAATTCGTAGGTTAAATAAATTCAATCTTTTGCAATGTTTTAAACAAAAACCCGTTTTCTTTCGACAATGAGATTAATTTTAATTTAATTTATGCAACTTCTGTGTATTGAATTTGGAAAAATGGATTCCATATTTGGAATCAGTGGGTCCAAATTATATTAATAGACTACTTTTTATTTTTGGGCTTTATGAATAGTAACAACGGTAAAGTTTATTTACCATAGTAAAATGTAAATTGGGTAATTAAGAGTAAATATAATATTATAAAATTATCCTAATACTTTTATTAATAAAATTGGATGATTATAATTTTTCCTAATTAATATTTGGGTTGAAATGGAATCCATTAGAACCCACTTGGAGGTGATTAAGAACTTTAGTTTATTTTATTTAAAGGAAAGTGAAATATGTCTCACTCAACTTTAATAATTAAAGTATTTTTAATATAAGTTTATACAGAATATAAATTCAGTTATAAAAACTCATTTGAAAGATAAAATATTTTTCTTTGTCATGGTAATTTATTTGTAATTTTTAAGAGTTATTTAATTACCTTATTATCTTATACATTAATGATGCAGAAATTATTTATTTAGTGAAAAATCAATAATATAGTTTTTATTGAAATAGTAATACATATCAAAAGGCCCAAAAATCTGCACAAAACTTATTATTAGTGTATATATAAACCCTAATCATCCACTGGCCGAATTGTTGACCATTTGGATCCTTATTAAGGCGTTTATGACACTTATATTATTTTATTTTAAATGATGCCAAAGTTGTCACCTTCATAATTTAATAAATATAACAATTTAACTATTGTGATTTTAAGATTATAAATTCGAGTAAAAGTATTATTTGAAAGTTAATATATTTATATTCATCATAGTATTTTATTTTTAATTTTTATGCAACAAATAAGTATATTAAATAATTATACAAAAATGTTGTAGTAATTATTTTATTAAGAGATAAACCAAATAAATGGTTTTAAAAATAATAAAATAAATATTATATGAACTATTTAATGTTATCCACTAATTTTATAGATACATATGACCTTTTATTGCTTTTATTTAGAACATATCTTCTGTATATATTTTATTTAAATTCAATCAAATGAATAGTGTCAAAAATGAAACTATTGTTATTTTATAAAAATAACATATTATAAAATTGTTTAAAAAACACAAAAATATTTAAAAATTATAAATTTAAATTTATATGGTCTAAAATGTTATGAAGTATCCAATTATGGAAAATTCACAACAAATAAGTAATTATTTGTTATAATTTAAAATTTAGATTGTTATTACCACAAATAAAATTAAATTGATTAAATAAGGATAAATCAAGTTGATAATGTTTAAAATAAATTACTAACATGTCTAAATTTTATTGGTTGATGATATTAAAACCCTATCTCATCTAATATTCGTATATGAGTCATTTTGGAAGTTTTTAAGTGGGGTTGGGATTTAATATAAACTAATATTTCTTATATTTCCAAAGGTTCCCCTCTCCTCTCTTATAAAAGGGCACCTCCTCCCTCTCTTCCTAACACCACTTTGAGCCTTAAATCTCGGACAACCCCTGCCAAATTCTCTTCTCCACTTCCCTAGAAACATCCTAGAGGTCATGGTCTTCTTCAAAGACCAATTTTAGTGCCCTAAGAGTAGGTTTCAAAGAGGTGCTTCAAAGAAGAGGTAATGTCCGTTACCGATTCTTTCAACTTTTTTTTTTCTTCCACTTCTTCTTCTTTAGTTGTTTCATTATGAAGTAATAACATCAGTATCACTCATATACTGATATGTTATTATAATTATGAAAAAACCCTATTTCACCATCTATCCATCCTATAGAAAACGAAATCACCACGCCTGCGTACGTACGGAATACCGTCTCCACGCCGTGGTGTAATCTATTTTCCACCACCACCTTACATGGATGGGTATAATGGTGAAATTAATGAATATATATGATTATTTTAAAGTGATATTGATTCTGTAATATTATACATACACTTTAATACAATTCCACGATCATGAGAATGATATCATCGCTCGTGCGTACGTACGGAATACCGTCTCCATGACGCGATGAGATTCACTCTCCATGATAACCATTCAAGAATGATTATAAAGTATATATAATAAGTAATCATGAAATATATGACATAAAAATTATACTGTATTTATGTATATATATATATTTATTTCATCTACTTAATTCCATTCAATTCAATAAGGAAACGAAAACAACATTCATGCGTACGTACGGCCTACCGTCTCCATGAACGGTGTATTTATTTACATTTATCGATCTATTATATATATATATATATATTCTGAATATATATTATATATAAATCATGTTTTACATTTTGGATTAAGTAATCATGATCTAAGTAATCATATGAATAATTACAAGTTAAAACACGAACGGAAAATGAAACGATTTTACCCAAAACGCTACTTTAACATGAATTTACAAAAGAACGGGTAATATAAAGTCATAAGTGAACCATATATGATATAATAACAATGAATATGATTCTTTAATAATTCAATGACATTATTTAAATCATTATACAGGAGGTTTGGATACGTACGAAGTATATCAGACCTAAGGTAAGGGATAATTTTTCAAATCTCATTTTTATCCGAGATTGCTTATTCGTAAGTATTTACTGGGGTTATTGCTATCATCCATGTCCATGTTTTATAAAAGTGTATTCATGTATGTTTAAATTCCTTTTTACCCATTTTTGACTTTTACTACATGGTATGTAAGGAATCTTTCTTTTGTTTACGTTATGAGGTACTTTTTGACTTTTCTGACAAAAGTACGAGAAGAATGTTTTTTTAACGTATACGATATGAAAGGATTTTTAAGGTTTTATAAAGCCTTATTTTCATGGAGCTTATTCCAAAATATTTCATGAATATTTTAAACAAAATCCTATTCTTTTAAAATTTCATGGCATTTTGTGAAAAGAAAATGATTTTGAAGAAGAAAGGATATTTTCCTCAAGAATTCATTTCATGTGTTTTATCAAAAACCATTTTTCATCTGAGATAACATTATTTCATATGTGTATGTTTCAAGTATAATGTCTCTATGATTTACATGGTTTCCCTTTTCTTATTATGAAAT
Organism: Viscum album; assembly: GCA_963277665.1. Lineage (NCBI taxonomy): Eukaryota > Viridiplantae > Streptophyta > Magnoliopsida > Santalales > Viscaceae > Viscum > Viscum album. Next base: position 1,211,102,701 of record OY728166.1, read on the forward strand.
GATATCCATTTCTTTTATATGGATTATGTGATGATGGGATGATGTTTATGAAACCAATTTTATTTATTAGGTTTTTATGAATGATGTATGTTTATTTTTTGGCACAAGTAAGAATGATTTCATTATGAGATGGGTGGGACCTATATCTCCCTCCAATGCATTGGGTAAATATTTATATTTCATGAGATAGACATGGCTGGAACGATAAGTTAATCCAGTTCAGTATTACAGGAATGGAACGAGGAGTGAAATCGATTTAGAAAGGGACTTTGTACACTAAGATGGTCTTGGCAGCAATGCCTTGGCTACTATGGAAATCATTACATGTGCTTAATGGATGCCACAATTACATGTTTTATTCCCATGCTATTTTATCATGATTTATGTTCCATTATGATCTATGCCTTATGCACTTTCATGATTTATGTATTTGCTCAAGATTTTGATGTTTAAACATTATGTTCATGTTTTTAAGTTCAAATATATATGGTATGTTTTATTTTATCCATGCTTAACCTTACTGAGCATTTTAGCTCGCCCTTTTTATGTTTTATTTTCCCACAGGATTAAAATAAAGGTTTTAGGTAAGGAAATAAAAAGTGGAAGATCTTTATGGGAGATGTTGAAGATCTTTCACCACGATTAGAAGATTACGTTCCAAGTTTCCAAAGACACTAAACTATTACAGTCCTTGTGTTTCTGTTTTTGTTATGTATTAAGTATTCCGCAAAAGTAATGTAATATCTATGTACGTGAAGCTTCAGGTATCTACAAATATTCCCAATGTGTTGGAAATGAGAGCATGACTTACAAAACACATGGGAATCATGGAATAAGCTAGGCCAATATAATATAGAGTCCAAAAAATTCCTAGTTGTCTGTTGGGGTCTAAAGTGTCCACCATAAGCAAGTGTATGACAAAAATGTAAAACAGACTCCAACTCATGATCAGGAACACACCTCCTAATAACTTGATCACTACACATGCGCCAGAGGTATGGATCATCCCAAACATAATACCGAGACTCAATTTTTAATTTTTGGACTTGATTTTTCTTTAAATTTGCAGGAATTTCAGAGGCAACATGGTAGTTAACTAAATCTGCATACTAAGGATGCGTACCTGAGATGGAATAAAGATGCTCATCGAGGAAAGTGTCCCGAAGTGGTACCTGGTCCAAGGTGTCATCCTCTAGTGTGTGAGTAAGCCTACTCATGTGGTCCTCCACCAATTTTTATGACCCCTTTTTTTCCTTTATCTCAATATGAAATTCTTGAAGAAGGAGAATCCATCGGATCAGCTTGGGATTTGCATCTGGCTTCTTCAAGAGTTACCTCAGAGCTACATGGTCAGAAAAAACAACTACTTTAGAGACCAATAAATATGAACGGAATTTATCTAAAGAAAATATGACAGCAAGAAACTCATTTTCTATGGTTGTGTAGTTTGATTGGGCTGAATCCAGTGTCCTCTATTCATAGGCGATCACATGTAAACGTCCCTCCACCCTATGAGATAAGACATCTCAAACCGCGATGTTTGAGGCGTCACACATAAGCTCAAAAGGAATCTCCCACTGTGGGGGCTGTATGATAGGTGGAGTTGTCAGAAAATTCTTTATCTCATCAAAGGAAGTCATGCAAGACTCATCAAACACAAAATCAGAATCCTTTTGAAGTAATCGTGACATTGGAAGAGCAGTCTTACTAAAATCTTTGATGAAGCGCTGATAAAATCCTCTATGCCCTAGGAAAGATCTAACATCATGCACACATGAAGGTTAGGGTAAGGATGAAATAATTTATACCATAGATCTATCAACCTCTATCCCATGTTTTGACACTACATGCCCTAAGACAATTCCATGATCTACCATAAAATGACACTTTTCAAAGTTCAGGACCAGATTCTTCTCAATACAACGATTCAACACCTTTCCCAAACTACTTAGACATTCATCAAATAAAGACCCATAAACTATAAAATCAACCATAAATACCTCCATGAAGGTCTCAATAAAATCAGAAAAAATACTCACCATGCATCGCTGGAAGGTACCTAGGGCATTGAAAAGTCCAAATGGCAACCTTCGGTAGGCAAACGTACCAAAAGGACAAGTGAATGTTGTATTCTCCTGATCCTCCAGAGCAATAGGAACCTGAAAATATCCATAAAATCCATCCAAGAAACAATAATGTGTTTTCCCAGCAAGTCTCTCAAGCATCTAATCAATAAATGGGAGGGAGAAATTGTCTTTGCGAGTGGAATGATTTAGTTTCCTATAATCAATACACACACCAACTGTTTTGTACCCTCATTGAAACTAACACATCTTTCTCATTTTTAACAATTGTAACACCACTTTTCTTAGGCACAACCTGAATAGGACTTACCCACTGAGAATATGAAATGGGATAGATTATACCTGCCTTGAGCAATTTTTCAACCTCTTTTTTAACAACCTCCAGAAGGGTTAGATTGAGTCTCCTTTGCGGTTGCCTCACCGGTTTAGCATCATCCTCCAAAAGAATCCTATGCATGAAAATGGAGGGGATAATACCTGATATGTCAGCCAAGGTCCACCCGATTTCCCTGATGTTTTCCCTCAAAAGATTCAAAAGTTTTTCTTCATGTTCAAAAGGGAGATTATTAGAAATGATAACAGGTAATTTCTCACCACTTAACAAGTATGAGTATTTGAGATTTGGTGGAAATGGCTTGAGTTCCATTGTAGGGGGGTGGTGTATGGATGGGGTCATAGAAGGAACTGAAATATGTGCACAAAGAGCATCAGTATCAGAATATACATCATCAAAATAAGAGAATAAAGCATCAAATCCATCAGCATACTCAACATCCATGTCATAATTATAGTTCAAATGATCAAAATAAGAATTTGATTCCATTTCAAAATCAAATCTAATCGAGTCTTGTTCATTAGAAATAGGTGTGGAAGTACTCTTAGACATAAAACTAGAACCAATACTCATATTCTCACTAAGAATAGTACAATAAAATTCCATGGGGTTTTTACTTGGTGGTTCAAAGTGGGAGATAACAAATGTGGAATGATCCCCTGAGGGGTACTTCATAGAATCCATAACATTAAATATCACAACATCATCTCCAAATTCCATGGAAAGTGTACCCTCATTGACATTTATGATAGTTTTTTCAGTTTTGAGGAAGGGTCTACCTAAGATAATGGGGGCATGAGAACTTCCCTGATCATCCTCCATGTTAAGAACGTAGAAATATTCTAGAAAGATCATGTCTCTTACCCAGAAAAGTACATCCTCAAGGACTCCCGCTGGATATGCCATAGATCTATTCACCAATTGCACCACTACTGTCATCGGCTTCAACTCACCAACCTGTAAAGAAGAGAATATAGAGTGAGACATCACATTTATGGAAGCTCCCAAATCACAAAGTGCATCATAAAAGTGCAACTCCCCTATGGTGCATGGGATGGTGAATATCCCTGGATCCTTTCACTTTGTCGGCATTGCTAGAGTTGGTGTAATGAGTTCTGAAACATTTCTTCCAAGATTGATCCTCTCATTTCCCTTGAGCCCTCTTCAATTGGTACAAAGTTCTTTTAAGAATTTCTCATACCTTGGAATTTTCTTAATGGCTTCAAGTAGATGAATGTTGATCTCCACATGCTTGAATGTGTCCAAAACCTCCTTTTGCATTGCTTCTTCAGCCATCTTCTTGGTTTGAACAACCATGTTTGGAAAAGTAAGGGGTTTAGGAGGAACATCACCAATCTTTTTCTTACCTTTATCTTTCTCCTTGGATTGCTCATCATCCGGTATGGAATGCGGATTCTCTGGAGTTGAGGTGAATCCCGGTGGAAGGGTAGGTATAGATGTATCATTCATTTGCTTCCCACTTCTCAATGTGATGGCACTGACATTCCCCTTTGTATTTGGAGTGGGTTGGTAAGGTAGATTTCTAGAATTCTTACTTACAATTTCATGGAGGGCGGTGGTAATATGGCTCATTTGAGTCTTCAAATCCCTCAACTCCGAACCTTGACTTTTCAGATCATTTTATTGATTAAGAACAATTTGCTTCAAAAGTTCATCAGTGTTAGAATCTACCTTGGGTGGCGGATTCCCTTGTTGTTGGCTTGTTGATGCTTGAGATTCAAATCTCATTTGGGGTTGTTGGAAACCCTGCTGGTAAGGTGGAGGGTGCTGAATGTTTTGTTGAAAAGAGGGCCTTTGTTGTTGTCCAGAGCCATACCTCATGTTCGATTGATCATTCCACCCTTGGTTGTATGTTGGATCAAACTTATTTTGGGGATATGGTTGTTGTTGTTGCTGCTGATATGGTCTCCCAGGGAATACTGTTGTGCAATCCTCTGTCTCTTGTAGTTGTGGGCAACAGTCAGTTGGGTGGTTTGTCTCGGTGCAAATGCCACAAGGACTTGAAGGAGTGGGTTGGGATGTATTTTGAGACAAAGAAATATGCCTCACCATATTGGTCAATTCTTCCAACTTGGTATCAATCAAATGACTTTCAAGAGAAGAAGGACTTACTTGATGTACTCCCCTGACATGTGGTGTACCTCGATCGCCAGATTGTTGGGAGTTTTGGGAAATTTTGTCGATCAACACACGTGAAACTACTGTTGTCTTTTACACCAATGCTCCTCTAGCTACAGCATCCACCATGCTTCTATCCATAGGAGTTAGTCCTTCATAGAAGTACTGGATGAGTAATTGCTCACTAATTTGGTGATGTGGGCAGCTTGCACATAACTTCTTGAATCACTCCCAATACTCATACATTGACTCCCCTTGTGCTTGATTAATCCCAAAGATCTCTTTACGAATGGAAGTGGTCCTCGATGCTGGAAAAAATCTATGCAAGAAAAGACGATTCAAATCGTTCCAAAAAGTTACATCTTTGGGTTGTAAATAATACATCCAATCTTTCGCAGCTCCATCAAGTGAGAATGAGAATGCTCTTAGTTTGATTTGATCATCAAAAACATTTCTTGGTTTTAAAGTTGAGCAAGCCACATTAAATTCTTTAAGGTGTTTATTGGGATCCTCACCAGAGATTCCATGAAACTTTGGAAGTAAGTGAATTAACCTAGATTTTAGTTCAAAGTCCGATTCGAGATTTGGGTATGCGATACAATTTGGTTGATAGTTAATATCAGGTACAACTAATTCTAAAATGGTTCTATTAAGTTCATTTCCATTATTTTCATCCATTGGTTCTTGTTTTATGGTTTAATTTGAATTGCTTCCAATTTCAATGTTCTGATATTGGAGTAATTCTCCAACTGGTTGAATGTTGAAGCTTCCCATAGAATGAGAATGTCTGATTCGATCCATAAGGCTACATTCAATCTCAGGGTCAAGATCTAAGAGATCTTCGGGATTAGTTCATGTCATAAATAAAATAAAAATGAAATAGAAATAAATTGGACCATAGTAAAATTAAAGTAATAAGTTTGAGTTGATGGTCCAAAAAAGAAGTAGAAGAAAATAAAAGAAGAAGAGAAAAAAACCAGATTGGGTAAAGAAGGAAGAAAGAAGAGAGGAAGAGAATAAAATTTAAAATAAAATAAATACCTCTAATTGGTTGAAATAATTACTTGCCTCCCTGGAAACGACTCCAATTTGAAAGAGTGTTGTCGTGGGTGCCCTCAAATGTTTAGTGTGATTTTGGGGTACTTAGGTGCATCGGAGTGGCTGACCAAGGTCGTCTCTCAAAGGAGGAAGTAAATTAAAACAACTTCTTAAAGATATTATAAAAATAAGATAGAAGAGAATGAAAACACTACTTGAAAGGATGGGGGTTGGTTATAGTTTATAAATCTAAAGGAAGTTTTCTGGAAGAAGATTGTATTTTTTTTAGTTTTGAAATGAATTTCGATTAAAATGACACAATATGAAGATGTTTTTTAGACAAAATTTAAAAGATGTAATTGATCTAACTCTACCTCTTAAATCAATTATTTATCATTATCATAAAAATTAAAATCCACTTAATTATGATCTCTTAACTTTTTAACCCCCAAACCCTACTAGAATTAACCTTACTACAAAGATGAAGTGAATTTAACCCTATGCAAACTTCGGAACATGCAATCACAACACCCTGGTTTGATTGATGTTCTAAGATTAGCTTATGTTCAGTGGTAAATTAAGGCACACTTTCTCTCTGTAAATTATAATTAATTGAGTTTAGGGATTATATTTGAACACTACAAATTGATCCCATATGGTTTTGTTTAACCGATTAAGTTCGCACTCTCATAATTTACACAAAATATCGTCCTCGCGTGTTTTTGTGTTAATTTTTCAATTGCTTTCTTAGTTTCAATTAAATTAAAAACTCAATTAATTGATCATATTATATGAATTATAGTATTTCATTTATTCAAAATAAATTAATTTAGAAGGTAAGAGATAGATCGATTACTAAAAGACTACTCTTCCATGGGTGGCGTAATCATCGCAGAAGCGAATTGCATTTGCAACGATTTATAATGGGTATAACCCAATAAAGCTTCTACTCAAGAATTACAGACCAAAGGGGAAGATTAATAGAAGAATTTTTTTGATAAAACATAAGAAAAGAGAATAAGTAAAAGAATAACAATGAAGTTTAAAACGCAAATGAAAATATTACAACATGAAGAAGAGAAGGAGGCTTTGATGCGGGGATCCTTGCTTCAAGAGCTACCCCTCTTACAATGGTTGGAGAATTTGGGTGAAACCAATTCTACTCTGCCTCCAATCTATTAATTCATGTCCCAACCCCTAAAAATGATAAAAACACTAATTTATTGAGTGGATGGGAGGCTAGGTTTAAAGAGGTTTCAAGTGTGAATGAGAAATCTCGGCCAAATATTTTAATACAACTTACACCACCCATTTGACCTCCAAAATGCGTGAACCAGCTCTCCTTCCAGAAGTATTATTTGTGAGAAAATGAATCCTAGAGGTCCTCTAAATATTTGGGCCTAATCCAATCACAGATGAAGATGTTATGGCCCAAATATATAACCTATGTCCATTCTCGCGAGTCCAGCCCAACTTTGACGTCATGGCCTATTTTCAACAACCAAATGCACTCTTTATCTCTAGTGTCCTGAATAAAAGTTGTATAAAAATACGTTAGGAAAACTTTTACAAAATTTAAAATTCAAATAATAAATATAAAAATATTTATCTTTGAAATACTACAGTGCACTATAAAGGGTAAAACTGGAATTTTCACCAAATTTTCAAATGAATGATCAAATCCAAAATATTTTATAAATAAACATATTTAACACAATGTGAGGAAATTATGTCATTTATTATCAATAAAATATTCAACAAAATAGTGTATTATCACAAACTCAAACTCATGATTATGAACACACCTTCTAATAACTTGGTCTCTACACATGTGCCATAGGTAGGGATCATCCCACACATTAAATCTAGAATCACTCTTTAATTTTTGGACTTGATCTTTCAATAAATTTGCAGGTATTTTTGAGGCAACAAGGTAGTTAACCAAATATTTATACCAAGTATGCGTACCTAATATGACATAATGATGATCATCAGGGAAATATCCCAAAGTGGAACCTTGTCCAAGGAGTCATCCTTTAGTGTGGAAGTAAGCCTAATCATGTGGTCCGCCACCTAGTTTTCTGGCCCCTTCTAGTAATTTATCTCAATATCAAATTATTTAAGAAGGAGAATCCATCGGATAAGCTTAGGCTTTTCATCTGGATTCTTCAACGGGTACCTCAGAGATGCATGGTCAGAAAAAACAACTACTTTAGAGCCTAATAAATATGAATGGAATTTATCTAAAGAAAATATGATGGCAAGAAAATCATTTTCTATGTTTTTTTAGTTTTATTGGGCTGAATCCAATGTCCTCGATGCATAGGATATCACATGTGAGTGTCCTTCCACCCTCTGAGATAAGATAGCTCTGACCACGAAGTTTGAGGCGTCATACATAAGATCAAAAGGAAGCTATCGTTATGGGGAATGTATGATTGGTGGAGTGGTCAAACACCTCTTTATCTCATCAAAGGAAGTACTACAAGAATAATCAAACACACACTAGTACAAAAACCTTTTTTAACGTCATTTTTTAAGAGACGTTATTGCGAGCGACGTTAAAAATATGATTTTTTACATCGGTTATTTAATAACCGACGTAAAAAATGGGGTTCTATGGTTTTTAACATCGGTTTTAAAAAAAACAATGTGAAATACCTTCTAGGAATGGAGTTAAGAAGCCATTTTACATCGGTTTTTGAAAAAATTGACGTTAAAAATCATTTTTTACGTTGGTTATTTAATAACCGATGTTAGAAGTAATTTTTAACGTCAGTTTTTAAATAACCGATGTAATAACTATTTACTATATTATATAAAATTTCCTAATCTTTTATTTTAAATGTCATAGAGCTAAAATGGAGTTACAAATCACAAGTTATGACCATCAGAAGTTTGATATTTTTTTCGAGGAAAGATAGAATGAGCTAGCTGTAGCTTCATCCTAGAAGGAATTTTTGAATTCGTAGGGGGATTTGTAGTTTTAACATGATATAAAGAATCATACATCATTATAATAAATTAATAATTGTTAAATGGTATAACAATTAAGAAAACTACTCATAGAAAATATAAATCATGGGAAAATAATTACAAATACCTTGATGAGATCGCGGAAATAAGAAATTGTGGATTCATGTGGAAGATCAAACAAGTTTAGTTTTTGGAATGATGAAGGTTTAATGAAATTATAGTCAAATGGTATATCAATTAAGAAAAAAAATCATAAAACCCCTAAATCATGGATATATGATTAAATATACCTTGACAAGATCGCGAAAAGAAGAAATAATTGATTCACGTTGAAGATCAAACGAGTCGAGTTGGGGGAACGATAATGGTTGAAAAAAATGATCATTAAATTAGGATATGTGTATAATTAAAACATATAATTGAGATGATAATATAAAACACATTATTAAAAACTTTAGGCGGCAATTCGAAATTTCAATGCTGCAATGTAAAAAAATTAAAATTTCGCATTCGAGGGATATTAAAATTATCTTTCACATCGGTTTTATGATAACCGACGTGAAAAGATATTAAAATTTTCACTTAATTTTCACATCGTTTATTATAAAACCAACGTGAAAAATCCATATTCATCACTTTTTCACATCAGTTATTAAATAACCGACGTGAAAAATCGATTTTCATGACTTTGTCACGTCAGTTATTTAATAACCGACGTTAAAAGGTATTTTTCATGTTAGTTATTAAATAACCGACAGGAAAAAAGTTTACAAAAATGCATTTCATTTCCCAATATTTAATTTTATAGGTCACAAAGCTCAAACGGAGTTACAAATTCAATGTTATGGCCTTCAGAATTTGGCCTTCCCTAAGACATCGTTTAGAGATGATCAACTTATGAAGGCCATAACTTTCAATCCATAACTCCGTTTGAGCTCCATGACCTATAAAATTAAATCTTGGTAAGTGAACTACATTTTTGTGAACTTTTTTTATTTTAGTTATTAAATAATTGACATGAAAAATACCGTTTTAACGTAGGTTATTAAATAACTGACGTTAAAAAGTCACGAACATCGATTTTTCACGTCGGTTTTATAACAACCGACGTGAAAAATAAGTGAAAATTTTAATATATTTTCATGGAAATAGATTTTTCACGTCGATTATTTAATAACTGACATAGAAAAGTGATGTATATTGATTTTTCACATCATTTATATAATAACTGACGTAAAAAATTAGTGAAAATGTATTTTTACAACGGTTGTATAATAACCGACGTGAAACATTGATTTTCAGATATTTTCATGTCGATTCTAAATAACCGATGTGAAAAAAGGTGATGTTAAAAATAGTTTTTGTACTCGTGAGAAAATCAGAATCCTTTTGAAGTAATTGCAATATAAGAAGAGAAATATTACTAGAATCTTTGATGAAGTGCCAATAAAATCTTGCATGCCATAGGAAAGATCTAACATCACACACACATGAAGGATATGGTAAGTATGAAATAATATCTACCTTAGATCTATCAACCTCTATCCCATGTTTTGATACTACATTCCCTAAGACAATGCCATGCTGAACCATGAAATGACACTTTTCAAAGTATAAGACCATATTTTTATCAATACAACGATTCAAAACATTTCCCAAACTAGAGATACAATCATAAAATGATGACCCATACACTGTAAAATCATTCATAAATACCTACATGTAGGTCTAAATAAAATCAGAAAAAATACTCACTATGCATCATTGGAAGGTACCTTGGGCATTACAAAGTCCAAATAGAATCCTCCGATAAGAAAATGTACTAAATGGACAATTGAATGTTGTCTTCTCTAGATCCTCCAGGGTTGTAGGGACCTAAAAATTTCCAGAAAATACATCCAAGAAACAATAGTGTGTTTTCCCAGCTAGTCTCTCAAAAATTTGATCAATAAATGGGAGGGGGGAATGGTCCTTGAGAGTGGACTGATTTAGTTTCCTATAATCAATACACACACACCAACTGTTTTTCACCCTCATTTGAACTAACTCCTCTTTATCATTTTTAAAAATTGTAACATCACTTTTCATATGCACAACCTGAATAGGACCCACCCACTGAGAATCTGAAATGGGATAAACTATACCTACCTCGGGTAAATTTTCAACCTCTTTTTTAACAACTTCAAGAAGGGTTTGATTGAGTAAACTTTGTGGCTTCTTAACTGGTTTAGCCCAATCCTCTAAAAGAATACTATGTATGCAAATGGAGGGGCTAATACCTGATATGTAAGCCAAGGTCCACCCAATTTCCCTAATGTTCTCCCTCAAAATATTCAAAAGTTTTTCTTCGTGTTCAAAATGTATATTTTTAGAAATTATAGCAGGTAATTTCTCACCACTTAACAAGTATGTGTATTTGAGATTAGGTGGAAATGGATTGAGTTCTAATAAGGGGGGTGCAGTATGGATGGAGACATTGAAGGAACTGAAATATGTGTAAAATGAACATTACTACCAGAATAATTATCATCAAAATCATAGAATAATGCATCAAAACCATCAGTATATTCAACAACCAAGTCATAATCAGATTTCACATGATCAAAATCATAATATGAATCCATTTCGAAATAAAATCTAAGAGAGGTTTGTTCATTAGAAACTGGTGTTGAAGTTCTCTTAGACATCAAATTAGAGCAAATTCTCATAATCTCCCTAAGCAAAGGACAATCAAATTCCATGGGGTTTTTATTTGGTGGTTCAAAATGGGAGATAAAAAAATGAGAATGGTCCTATAAGGGGTAATTCATGGAGTCCATAACATTAAATATCACAACTTCATATCCAAACTCCATGGAAAGTGTACCCTCATTGACATTTATGATAGTCTTTTTAGTTTTGAGGAGGGTTATAACTAAAATAATCAGCACATGAGAACTTACTTTATCATCATCCATGTTAAGCACATAGAAATATGTTGGGAAGACCATGTCTCTTACCCGAACAAGTACATCCTCAAGGACTCCTACAGGATATGCTATATCTCTATTCGCCTACTACACCACTACTCTCTTCAGATTCAACTCACCAACCTATAAAGAAGAGAAAACAGAGTGAGGCATCACATTTATGGAAGATCCTAAATCAAATAAAGCATCAGAAAAGTGTAACTCCCATATTGTGCATGGGATGGTGAATATCCCTGGATCCTTTCACTTTATTGGCATTTCTAGAGTTTGTGTAATGAGTGCTGACACATTCCTTTAAATATTGATCCTCTCATTTCCTTTGAGCCCTCTTTGATTGGTACAAATTTCCCTTAAGTATTTGGACTACCTTGAGATTTTATTAAGGAATTCAAGTAGAGGGATGTTGATCTCCACACACTTGAATGTTTCCAAAACCTCGTTTTTCATCACCTCCTCAGCCATATTCTTGGTTTGTACAACCCTTTTTGGAAAGGTAAGTGGTTTAGGAGGAACATCATCAATCTTTTTTTTACCTTTGTCTTTCTCCTTTGGTTTCTCATCAGATGGTCTTGAATAGAACTTCTTTGGAGTTGAGGTGAATCCCAATGGAATGGTGGGTGCAGAAGTATCATTAATTTTCTTCCCACTTTTCAATGTGATGGCACTAACATTCCCCTTGGTATTTGGAGTAGGTTGGGAAGGAATATTTTCAGAGTTCTTACTTACCAACTCATGGAGGGCAGTGACAGTTTGGCTAATTTTTGTCTTCAACTCCCTCAACTTAGAACCTTGACTCTTCAGCTCATTATTTTTATTAAGAATAATTTTTTTCAAAATATCATTAGTGTTAGAATCTTCCTTTGGTTGATAATTCCATTTTTGTTGAGTTGTCGATTATTGGGCTTCAAATATCCTTTGGGGTTATTAGAAACTCCATTGGAAAGGTGGAGGTTGCGAGAAATTTTGTTGAAAAGGGGGACTTTTTTGTTTTCCAGAGGCATACCTTATATCCGATTGATCCTTACACCCTTTTTTGTATGTTGACGAAATGGAATCATACTTCTTTTAGGGATGTGGTTTTTGTTGCTGCTGATATGGTCTCCTAGGTAATACTGATGTACAATCCTCTGACTCATGTAATTGGGGGAAATAGCCAGTTGGGTGTTATGTTTCAGTTTAAATTCCACATGGCCTCATAAGAGTGGGATGGGATGTATTTTGAGCCAAAGTAAGCTGCCTAACCATATTGGTCAATTCTTCCAACTTAGTATCAATCAAATTATTTTCAAGAGAGGAATGACTTACCTAATATACTCCTCTAACATGTGGTGTTCCTCGATTGCCAAAGTGTTGACAGTTTTGTGCCATCTTGTTGATCAACACATGTGTAGTTGCTGGTGTTTTTTCGATCAATTACCCTATAGATGAAACATCCACCATGCTTCTCTCCATAGGTGTGAGTCCTTCATAGAAGTATTGGATGAGTAGTTTCTCACTAATTTGGTGATGTGGGCAGCTTACACACAACTTCTTGAATTGCTTCCAATACTCATACATTGACTCCCCTTGTGCTTGCTTGATCCTTGAGATCTCCTTATGAATGGAAGGGGTCTTTGATACTGTAAAAAAAACTCTAAAATAAAATATGTTTCAAATCATTCCAACATGTTACATATTTATGTTATAAATAATACATCCAATATTTTTTAGCTCCATCAAGTGAAAATGGGAATGCTCTTAGTTTTATTTGATCTTCAAAGACATTTTTTGGTTTTAGGGTTGAGAAAGCCACATTAAATTCTATTAAATGTTTTTTGGGATACTCACTAGATAATTCATGAAATTTTGGATGTAGGTTAATTATCCTAGATTTCAATTCAAAGTCGGATTCAAGGTTTGGATATGCAATACAATTTGGTCGATAGTTAATGTCAGGTGTAGCCAAATATCAAATGGTTCTATTGACTTTATTATTACTATTTCCAGACATTGGTTCTTGTTTCATATTGGATTTTGAAGTGTTTCCAATTTCAATGTTCTTAGAGTGTAGGAATTCCCCATTTGGGTAAATGTCGACACTTTCTGTAGACCGAGATTGTTTGATTTGAGCCCTAAGGCTGCGTTCAATCTCGGGGTCTAGATCAAAGAGATCCTCAGGAATGGATCATGTCATAAGTCATAGAAATTGAGAAAATTAGACCATAATATCATGAGAATAAGTTTCAATTGATGGTCTAATAGAGAAGAAAAGAGATAGGAAGAATAAAGAGAGATAAAATATTAAGAAAGGGGAAAGAAGAAGTAAGAATCAAGATAAAACAAAAAGATAAAATAAAAGTGAAAAAATACCTTTAATTAGTTGAATAAAATACTTTCCTCTATCGAAAAGTTACAACTTGAAAGGTGTTGTCATAGGCGCTCTCAAATGAAGTGTGATTTTTGGGTAATTAGGTGTAACAGAGTGGCTGACCAAGGTCATCTCTCAAAGAATGGAGTAAATTTAATAATATATTAAAGGTATTTTGAAATTAACATTAAAGGGAATAATATCACTAATTAAAAGTATGAGGGATTTTGGTTATAAATCTAAAATAATAATGCTTTAAGAAGATTATATTTTTTTTGTTTTTGTTTTTTGAATGAAATTTGATTAATAAAACACAACTAAAAGATGTTTTTTAAGAAAATATTTTTAGAAGGTGTAACAGATCTAACTATACCTCTTCAATTACTTATTAATAATTATCATTTAAATTAATATTCACTTAATTATGATCCCCTAATATTTTAACCCTTGAACCCTATGAGAATCAACTTTACCAAAAAGATGAAGTGAATTAAACCTTACGCTAGCTTTAGACCATGAAAGTAGAACACCCTATTTTGATTGATGTTCTATGGTTAGATTATGGTCAGTGGTAAATTATTTCAGATATCCACTCTATAAATTTATATTAATTGAGTTTAGGGTTATATTTTAACTCTCCAAATTGATCTAATGTGGTCTTGTATTACCGATTAAGATCACACTCTCACAATTCACACAATTATCAACCTCGCGTGTTTTGTGTTTATTGTTCAATTTCCTGATTAGTTTAATTTAATTTAATAACTAAATTAATATATCATATTAGGTAAATTACAGTAGCTCATTGATTCTAAACAAATCAATGAATAAGGTGAGAGTTAGATCGATAACTAAAAAGAACCACTTTTTCATGGGCGGTGTAGTCATCGGAGAAGCGTTTTTCATGTGCAAAGGTTTAGAATGGGTATAACCCAATCTCGTTTATAATCTTGATTTACATCCCAAAGATGAAGATTAATGAATAGGATAAGTGAATAAAATATATGAAAATAGAAGAAATAAAATAGGAACTAAGAATTTTATTACCCAAAGACAAATATTACAACATGAGAATGAGAGGAAGGCTTCGATGAAGGAATACTTGCTTCAAGAGACCCCCCCTATGAGTATAGGATGTTCCAGAACCTAAAAGGTGATTATAGGACGTCTCTATAACTCCAAAATGACCACACTTAACTCCTTGGTCAAACTTGGAAATGAGGTGCCCAAGGTGTCAATTTATAGCCAAAATGGGAAGTGGTTTTGGGCACCCAGATTTCAAGATACCACTTGTGTCTCAGTTTTGGGTTGTTAAATAGCATTATATCGAATTGTGAAAAATAGAAACTTTATAGGCCAAAATCCTGGTTGTCTCCATGTCAAATTTAGATGCCAATTGAGGATTATAGAACTATATATGGCCGAAATACATAATAAAATATTTGACTTCCTGAAAATTATTTCCCCTTGACATATTGGTTTGGATGCCCCCCTTAACTGATTAATTGAGCTTTAGTTTCTTGATATGAGTTATATAAAATAAAGTTATAGAGCTTCCTACAAAATTTCATCTGATTTGGAGGCACATATTTTGTGAAATGTGCAAAATAGAGGATAGATTTCCTTGGGCTTCCATGCAGTTTGGCCAATTCTCCTTCTAGATCATCTCCGACCCTCCAGATCACCACCTCTTACAACGAAATCACAAAATCAAGAATAATTACCCTTTTTAAAAGTGATAAATATTTAATAATTGAATAAAATTAGATGTGAAATTTTAGATAATATTTGTAATTTTAAATACAAAACAAGTTTAAAATAGTGATGTAAGGGTGAAATAAAGTAGTGAATCATGGTTCGATCAAATCGACATGTTTTTCAGATGTAGTAATTGATGAATTACATGCTATTATTACCCGATACACATCATGTTTTTCATAAATGTTCCAAAATTTTAGTCTTATGTGGTTTCAAACCATGTATTTGACTATATGGTTAGCATGAATTTATCCACTAAACCATGTGGACTACATGATGTGTATGCTAGCTACGTGTCGTGTAATTCAAAAAACCATGTTCCATACTGTCCCAGTCTATATGCAGTGTTAAATAAATTCACAACATGTAATTATTTCTTGGTATGTCATGTATCATGTAACATGTTTAGGTGCAGTAAATTTGGTTACATGTTGGGTACTCTAGATACACTCCGTATAACCTGATATATAGATCAAGAATATTTTTGGCACCTCTCAATGGAATCTTCGATCATTCTTCATCAATTCTTGTAATTAAGAAATCACGAGTCTTGAATGTTGAAATTTAAGTATTGAATTCATATTAATTAAACATTGGATTAAATAATTGATATTATCGAAATGAACATTCTAACCACTATTGCACATATAGAAAATAAAATAAATAATTATACATTTAAAAGTGACCATTTTGATACCACTTGAAGGTTTGAGGCACAATAAAAGCACCTTGATGGGTGGATAACCAAAAATGTTTTTTTAGATTCAATGGATCATTCACCAATTGTGAAAGACATAAACATCATGATCAATGAAATTTTTCTATTGAATATTGACATGGAAAATCCTAGAACCCACAGAGAGGATCTTATGTATGTTGAATTTAAAATTAATTTAGATTAGATCTAAATAAAGGTTGCATCATATTAGGAAATTTCTTCAATGATAATGTTGATCATTTGGAAAACCCTTTTTTCATTACATTTTTTGAACTTGTAGGATCTAAGTCTAGATCCCCTTTAGCGCTGATCTACACACGCTCCTTTGACCTTAGAATGACATTGATAGATTATCAGGTTCTAACCTATTGAATCAATCATCTTATTCTATTTTTAACGATCACTTAAATTTTATTTAGTATTGAAGGATTATATCTTGTTATTATTATTCTTGAGAGGAGGATATAAAGAGGAATTCAAGAGAGAAGTCTGTTGTGTGCAACGATTCTCAATTATTTATTCTTGATTAAACCTACACAACAGACATAGTATCCTATTTATAGAGTTAGGGTTTAGGTTAAAATATTATTTAATTACATAGTGACCCTTAAATAATATAATAAACCTTATCTAACTCCATTATATATAATAATAATAATATTTCATGGCTTGTGCTTAGTGGTTTTATGATAAATATTATTTTAATGGATTGAAATTTAATATTTATTACTAGGGACAATCTTGTTTCGCTCAGATTCATCAACATTTATCGAATACCTGAATAAAGTTTTATTAAATATTTATTCATAAATAAATATTATATTCATGGTTTGGGGAATAAATATTTATTAAATATTCAATAAATAAAATAATTTTTTTTATTCACAATATGGAGAATATATATTTACTAAAAATTTATGATCATTAAAACTTGAATAAAATTATTCCTTGGTATTGAGAATAGTTTTTATTCCAATAATTAAATTCAAGTAGAATTTAATTAAGATCAATGGAAATGCATAGTGTGTGAACCTCTAGGATTATTTTCTATTGAAATTAAGCAATCTTGCCTAAATTCCAAGATTACTATCTTGTAATGGGTCAAGACACCCAAGAGAATGAACTTAATGTCACGATTTTGACAACCATATATGAACACTTATATTATAATATAATCCCTTTATGATAACATCTCATCAAGAAGGTTGCAAATCTATTTCATCAACCCATGTGATTGATACGTCTTTCTTTGACTATCTAAAATAAATACATCAATACACCATAGCCATGGAAATTAATGTGATAGTTCCATTTCAATCAAAGGGTCGAGATATCATCTTCCATAAATATATAAGGGAAAAATCCTTCCACAACTTATCTATTAATAACATGTCAACCGTAACGCACCCGACATTCCTTAATTCTCATGAATATATTATGTCATGATTCTTGTTTTTAAATATAATTATGCGAGTCCTAAAATGAATTAATAATAATCTTAAAATATAAGGACCACTAAACATGCTCACCGATAGGAAAATCTAAGGACACATAAACATGCAGAATTCCTACTGGAAGGTTTGTTCTCATAATATCCCATCTTGGAGATTACCAAGTGATAACTTCATGAGATGAAGTCTCATCCTCTTATGAGTAATCACACTTGACAATAAACATGCTATTCACCCCATCATAGTATGTTATCTAACCATATAACTATATATAATAATATCATCATTATATTTCAAGGTTCTCATCATAGTGGGGAAATGCTATGACCTTATAAATGTGATAGATACTCTAGGAAATAATTACATTAAATACATAAAAAATAATGATAAATATGTAATAATATTTTTTAATTAATATTCAAATATATATGTAATCAAAAGTAAAAAACAGTTGGTTCTAGAATACTAAATCCAATAGATGAAACGCAAATGACATTCTTATAAGTCAATTTCCCTCTTTTCACCTGACATTCAATATTCCACTAACCTAAATGTATTTGTTTTTTACAACTAGGAACTTGATGATTTTTTCCCAGCCATTTCATGTGAAAATAACTTATTAAATTATGTAATTTCATTTATTTAATCAACACACCTAGTTCCTAATGTCTCATAGATTTATTACAGGATCACAATCATCCATTTTAATCTAGTTTGAAAATAATGATAAGAAAATATTTTGGGTTGATAGCTTGAGGTTTTTATTTTTCAAAATGGTAAATTCACTCAATAAAGAGTTCAAAATTATAGTTTCCCCAAACCATAGTGGTAATCTGAATAAATTTTCTTCTATTTACAAAATTTGTACAGGTTCCAAAATAAAAATTCTCCTGAAAATAGTGAATTTTTTTTCTCTGCAATCATATAAATCAAAAAATTAAAAACCATTTAAAGGATCAAAACTATCATGATATTTTTTCACAAGGATAACATTTAAGGATTAAATTTATTGTCTGAAAAACAAATTGGAAACTTAAAAAGCAGAAAATAAAACATGAAAAATCCTATTTAAGTAGGTTGAGATCCCCCAAAAATTATGTTCAAACCACCCTTTAATTTAAGTTCAAAATATTCTCAATGAAAGGTAATAAAAACCTAAGAGAAGGAAAGATACAAACTTAGTATTTTTTACTGGAAAACTTGAGTTACAATCAAAGATATTACAACTTTAGGCCTAAGAAAGAAAAAAATATATATATAATAAATTTATTAAAAGAAAACAAAAGTATTAAAAATAAAATATATGGGAAAAAGGCTAGATATTTTTTGAACACCCCGAAAGAGGTGTTATATTTTTTACTTATTCTAGTCATACAGTTACAGTTGTTCATCCATAATACAAAGATAGGTGTGGTTTTTTATTTATTAAGCACCAAACTATTTTCCTTCTAATGTGTATCCCTTCAGAAATGTTATATAGGTCCACATGGATAGAGATAAAAATTTATATCACCATTTCAATTTAATATAAATCATATGGTGGGGGAAATAAAATGGATGGGTCTTCCTCATTTACCTTGGCCTCAACCTCATCTACTTCATTAAATTTATCTTGGAACTTATCATTTATTGCTAATGTATCCATAATTTTTAGAAGTAAAAAATCAGTGAGAATTTAAATATTAAATGAATTAAATAAAAAATCAATATAAAATATCCCCTTCAAGTAAAGCATATTTTAATTTGGTTTATTCATGCAAATCCATTGGGAATTATTCATTTTCTCCCTCTAAAAATCATTCAATCACATTACAAAGATTAATGTGTTCCTTATCAGGTGCATAATATTCTTTTTATACATCCTATAAGGTAGTCCAAGTGATGGTTGAATTTGAAAAATTCAAATAGGGGGAGTTAATTCTTAACTCAATTTGAATTAAATTAATGGAAATTGAGTTTAAGAAAGGATTGAATCCATGATTTGGTTTAGCTGCTAGTTCTTCTTTAAAGGAAAGTTCCTCTTAGAGATGGATATCATGGATGGAAGTAGTAAGTCATAATACTCAATATTTATTTAAAATTACACCAATTGGGTGGTTTATTCTTCCATGTATAGAGAAAGTTACAAGGGTGAAAGTTCTTTAAATATTTAGAGATCATGTTACAAGTTGTCTTTCAAAAAGTGATTCCAAGATTATCCTAAAAATATTGATCTCCCATAAGTTTAGCAATATGAATTTGTTATTCTAGAATATTATTTAGATATGGTTAAGTTTGGGATGACAATATTAATTATTTTAGTATCTCCTTCTTAACCTCCTCAAGTTCATTGATAAAAAATGGGAGGGGAAATCTATTCCACTACTGGTTCTGGTTCAGGTCCAGGTTTAGGTTTCTCCAACTATTTCTCCTAAGTTTCTTGTATGTGTTTAAATAGACATTTTATTTTTATCTCCTAGTTATAGATGTCTTCTTTGAGTATTTGAAATCAATATTCTTCACTATTGTGATCTTCTTATTGTGGAACCTAAATTTTTTCAATCTATACAGAATAATTGTAGTTTGAATACATCATTGAAAAAGTTTTTTATATATTTTTATGTGAAAAAAATGAAATTATTTACAAAATGAAAATAAAATAGTAAGTGAAAGACCACTTGGAGCCCCAAAAATGACACCAAGTTTTGACACACACCTATTAAGAGGTGTGAAAAAATCAATTATTTATTTTCCCAGTGAAACATAGTGGCTAACCAGAGTCATATCACCAGTATATTATAGAAACAATAACAATAATAGATGAATCCCACCAGTATATTATAATAGATAATAATGGAAATTATTATATTACCATCCCAATCAATGTTGAAGTAGCTCATAAAAATATTCTATAAGATAAATATGAGAAGGCTCATATTACCACTCCTATTTGAGAGGATCATTAGTAAATTATAGTGAATAATAACAATTGATATCAGGCTAAACTTCTCATTCCAAAAATATTTTGTTATCAAAATCCAATAACTACTTTAGGGTATACTAATATTCCTTTCAAAACTACTACAACTCACTGATATGCTCTAAATTTTTTAGGAGTATACCAATATCCATCCTCTACATAAATCCAAAGAGAGATGGTGACATATCTTAGTGGCACCCAAAAGGTATACCAATACCCTTTACCACTCTTAGGAGGCCCATTGATATATTCTGGTGGCCAGTAAAGTGAAATATTATACCCCTACCTATCCACAGGACACTCATCAACATATCCATAATATAACAAGGAGTTATCTATAAAATATCCTATATATAAAGGCTACTATGAACAATTCCTAACCTTAACTGGATGCTAGAGAATGTCCATAAGGATATTTCACTAAGGGAAACATACAAATCAAGAGTAGCTTCATATCCTTTCCTTGTATGATGTTGAAATTATTAGGATTTACAACATCTTTCACGGGCAGAATCATAATCCAATAACTCATTATTAGAAATGGAAAGTAACTGCATTCATGTAGGTCCTCTCTACAGTACTGGAATCAACAATTCTAGTGTTATTGTAAAGACTTGTAACTTTCAAGGAATTTTTTTTCTTAAATACTTTGGAATTTTACAAGTCTGTGGCTTCTGACGACACTTGATTCTGAGGGCCGGTGTGCCCGAAATCAATTTACGAAGTTTAGCTCGGGTACGTTCAGTAAACGAACGAGCGGTTTTATCTATCTTTTGAACCAGTGATTGGAATTGAAATCCGAGGGCACTGGTGAAATTGTAGCACTGGTAATTTCTTAAGAGGACCTTTACCGAAGATGCGTTTGCACGAGAGAAGAAGTTAATTTTTGTGGATTAATTGATAGGTGAATAAAATTGTGGGACAATTTTATTTTTATAATTTAAGTGGTTATAACCTACATGGGGAAGTTAGGGTGGGACCCACTAACATCCTAACTACTCATGTGAGGATAAATGTGAGTTGGGTCCCATACAAGACCCAACCCTTCATATTTCCATAACTCTCATAAACTCCCCCTTTGAAACTTGTTAACTCTCTTTAATTAAGTAACTCTCCCTCTCTCCCTCTTTATTGCATGCCAAAACACACATTAATTAATTAATTGAAACTCTTCATTAATTAATTAAGTGTTTGAATTTTTTAAATTTGAATGCATGGCATAATTTAATAAAATAAGAGAAGCCTTATTTTATTTTTGGGTTGGCATGTTGTGTTGAGATTTTGGGGAGAGAGCTCTAGTTTTATTTGAAGAACTTCATGCTCAATGAAGAATGTCAACTCTTCAACGAAGAACATCGACTCAGAGACCCTGGTTTCTCCTTCCTCTTATTCCACCACGACAAGGGAGGAGACACCGACGCAGGAACTTGCCAATGACGTCACGCCTTTCAATCTTCTCTCTGTGACAAAAAGGGGAGACACCACTTCCTCCTCGAATGCTCTTCGTCGACGTCTACGAACCCTCACCTCGTGATACCGTCAATTGTGACGCCAACTCTCATCGTCTTTTGTTGAGGTAGGGTGTGTTGATTCAATTTTATTGAGAATAAAATTGTTCGTTGTGTTTTTGTGAACCTTGTGCATTCTTGGCCACGTGATACCGTCTAACGCGGAGGGCGCGGGGCGAACGAACACGGCCCGACAACCCTCTGCTGGAACTTTATTCCTTTGGAATTGGAAACTGAAGGCAGAGGAAAAACACGGCGCCGTCACGCCATGTCAGGATCATGATGAAGGGAACCTGTGCCGTCGCACCGATTGTGCGGAATGAACCACAGCCCGCAACGCGGGTCGCTTCGGCGGAAGAACCGGTCGGCCCGTCGGCCGACCGGGCAAAGAGGAGCCGCGGCGCAAGGAGGGCGCAGGGTTAGAGGACCGGCTGGAACATCGGCTAGCCGGGCAGAGCTGGACCGTGGTGCCAGGAGGGCGCCGCGCTGGAGGACCAGCGGCATGCCCATGCGGGCTGCGTGCGTAAAGACCAGCCTGTCTAGACGGCCGGTTTGGGGAACGGTGACGCCACCTGGCGCCGTTGGTGCGGAAAACCGAGACCCCCCAGAACCCGCTCGGCTTCAGCTGAGCCGCGCGCCCAGCCGGGCCGCGTCGGGCCGGGATGCGCCGAGCTGGGCCACGCTAGGCCGTGCCGGGCTGTGCGAGGCTAGGGCGGGCCGCGCCCCGCCGGGCCGGGCGACGCCCCGTTGGGCCAGGTCGCGCCCCTTCGGGCCAACTTGTGTAACCCTTTGGACCGGACCGACACCCTACTGGGTTGGACCCATCAAACTGGGTCAACCTGACCCGTCGGCCCACTGGGATAAATGGGTCGGGCCTGTTAATCACCAAAACGGAAATAACTTAAAGACCGCGCGTCCGATCGACGCGCCGTCTGCAGCACTAGGACCCTTTTGATGAGACGGTTCTTTTGCGATACTCTAAGTGAGTTTCAGATGATTTTGGATATCATCCAGGTTAGAAACGAGCGTATTTATAACCGGGACCCTGGGATGGAAAAGCCAATATCTCTCAGACCGGGCGTACGATTGACGCGTCATCTGTTGCTTTGAGTTCCTATTGACAAGACGGAACTTTGTAATACATCAAACCTGGACTTTTTAATAGTTGATGTAACGCCCACTTAGCTCGTGGAGCGGACCCTCCCAGAATCGAGCGTGCTGTGTGCGGGAACCCTAGAGCTGGCTGCGACTGTGAAGACGATGACGTCTGTACTGGGATCCTACGTGGGTTCGGCAGCGAGGACAACTGTACTTGGATCCTCCGTGGGTTCGGCAGCGATGAAGACTGTACTTGGATCCTACGTGGGTTCGACATTGATGGTTACTGTACTTGGATCCCACGTGGGTTCGACAGTGACGACTTCTGTACTTGGATCCTACGTGGGATCGGCAGGTGAGATGATTCAGTGGCTACATCTATCATCTCCACCCCTCTTCGTGAGTAGTATACCTGTGTGAGCTGTTTCTTGACTTTCAGTCATTATCAGCGATGTAATTGACATGATTTCCCGTGTGGACTGGGTTGTGCTTTCCTATGTGGACTGGGTTGTACTTGGGATCGTGAGTTGGAGCTGAACTGGAATTGATGACTTAGGTATATGTATGGGCATATACCTAAGTAGATTCGGTTGATACTTTGTGTTTTTATCTTTCCTTTGTGGTTTGTCCTTTGTGGATTTTGGGAGACCTTCGGGGGTCTCGGGGTCCCTACTGAGTATCGTATACTCACCCCTGCACGGGCTATTCCCGCACTACATTGTGTTGGATGCAGACGACAGACAACACTGATCGAGGTGGATTCTTATGGAGCGGGATGGTACCTGGAGGTGGACCACTTGGGGGGACATACACGGAGCGGATGTCCGGACCCGAGGAGATGAGGAGACCATTTTTACCCACCCTTCAGGTGGGATATCCAGAGGATGACTCAGTGGTTGCTTGTTTACTTTACTGCAGCTGTTCTTTCTTTACTGTTGTACTGTACATTCAGTTGGGTTTGTATTCTGCCCATTTACTTTCCAACACTTACTTTTGTACTCAGTTAAATTAGTGTTTACTTCAGCTTGCGTACTCTGTTGTGTTTGATTACTTATATAAAGGCAATGCCTTCCCTTTTATCGGGAATTACTCCTTTGGTGCTAGTCGCCAGCCCCTGGCCTATGGAAGGCAGGCTTGGGGTAGTCACGGCACGGGCCCTGAGGACGGGTTGTGAAAAATTGGTATCAGATGAATCGGTAACACCGCAGAACTCTGGACTCTGATTATTTTTTCTCTGTGAAGAAATAATGTTTAGAGTATTTAGTGTGGTTATCAGTCCAGGGCTTCCAGTGTTGGTGCGGCGACCGACGTATCCGTACACCCAGACCCTGACTTCTGATTTCCGACTCAGTGCCCGAAAACATTGATTGCATGTGTGTTTCAAAAGTTTTCTTTGGGATTACTTTGTGTCATCTCACCAGGTATACTATATTAACCATGGCGCACCTGTTGTTTCTTAGGATGGCCCCATGTAGGCAACCAGCTAGGGTTCTGAGCTTTGTGCGAGATGGCATCCCACTGAGTGACGAGGCCTCGGTGCAGGGCCCCATTACAGCAGAGGCACCAATGGTACCTCTCCCCGCTGGGCCACCGATACCACTAGCCCCAACAGCAGAAAGTGCACGTCGCCTGAATGCACTGCACTAGTTTCATCAACAAAGGCCCCCCGGGTTCCGCGGAGAGATGGACCCTTAGGCAGCCGAGGATTGGCTGGAGTCTATCGTCTGAGTCTTCAGATTTGTAGGGACACCAACAAATCTTATGGTGATCCTTGCGGCGAGTCTCCTGCATGCAGCGGTAGGTAGATGGTGGAGCATGATGCTCCAGGTGCACGACGAGGCATCTTTACTTTGGACGGACTTAGAGAGCCTCTTCCGCTCGGAGTTCGTTCCAGCCACCCTCCGTGCGGTGCACATCCAGGAGTTACTATAACTACGACAGGGCAGCATGACAGTAGCCCATTACTCGACGAGATTTACCGACCTCTCGCGCTACTCCACGAACATGGTACATGACCCATTCTTCTGGGCCCGGACCTTTGAGTAGGGACTGAAGAATGAGATCAGGGCTTCGATGATCTCCCTCAGTATTTCGACGCAGGCAGGAGTACTGGAGCGAGCCCTTATTGTGGAGAGCTTCCTTGCTAAGCCTACGCCAGTAGTGAGGCCTACCGCAGGGCGACACGTAGTGGAGTCTTCTGCAGCCGGTGGTAGACAGATGTCACAGAGGTCCAAGCAGACGAGACCATCAGGTGGGCGACCTCAGGATAATGGTTCGGAGGTGCAGGGCACACGCAACAGAGCCAGTCATACGAGAGGAAAGCAGTGATATGCATGCAGCTGGCAGGGCCATATGGCTCATGACTTCCTGAACCGCCATGCAGAGGAGCAGCAAACGGTTGAGGGACCACCCAGGCAGAGGTAGAGGTTCGACCGTGGTGTTCCGCATAGAGTAGGTGGATGAGGTAGAGGAGTTGGCCGAGCAGTGGGTGGTGGGAGATGATTTGAGGCTCTACCACCACCCCCACCAGGAGGTCCACCCCAACCATAGGGAGCTGGCGGACAGAGGCAGGCTCAGCTTTAGGAAATGGAGGCTTACGACCACGATGCACCTGAGATGATTCGAAGTACTATCTCTGTCTACTCCACCCTTGATGAAGTTCTTATAGACACAGGAGCGAGTCATTCTTTTATTTCCGCTTCCCTTGTTCGGAGCTCGAAAATTCTGACGGAGCCATTGGCTCGATCCTTACGGATAGAGACTCCTACGGGAGCAGACTCGATGATTACGCACTAGTCTCATTATTGTGAGCTTACTCTAGGAGGTGAGAGATTCGGCTGGTATCTTCTTGTAGCGGCGTCGAGGCCTTATGACGTCATCTTGGGCAAGGATTGGTTATCTATATCGACTGTATTAGGCGCAATGTGTGGTGTGTCTGCACAGATGGGAGTAGGTTGACCTTCACCAGCGAGAAGGGAGCCTTTGTAGTGCAGGATAGACTTACGCAGAGGAAAGGGCAGCCGATCACACATTCGTTGGCTAGTCTCATTCTCAGAGCGGTTAATGTGTGGAGTCCAAGTTTTCCTATTGTGGTGGATCAGTATGCAGACATTTTCCCTGATGACATTCTAGGACTACCTCCTCGTAGAAAGGTAGAATTCTATATTGACCTGTACCCCAGGATAGCCCCGATATCTACTCAAGCATATCAGATGGCTCTCGCTGAGCTTCGAGAGCTCTGGTTACATCTAGAGGACTTGCAGGGCAAGGGATTCATCCGACCCAGTGTTTCACCATGGGATTCTCCTATTTTATTCTCCATGAAGGTGGATGGGAGCTTACGACTATGTGTCGACTACCGTCGCCTGAATCAGGTGACCGTAAAGAACAAGTATCCACTCCTGAGTATTGACTACCTCTTTGATCAGCTCAAGGGAGAATGATGGTTCTCGAAGATAGACCTCAGGCCAGGCTATCATCAGCTCAGAGTTCGAGATGAGGATGTGCAGAAGATGTAACGCCCCGACCCCAGCTACCCGGAGTCGGTGCATTACTTCGTAACATTGGCATGATCACAAAAGATCAAGTCTCGAAAGACCGATTAGTTTAGTAGCCTTGGAAACACTAGATACATTCATAAGTCTTACATTACATCATAAAGTGAAAAAATAATAACAAAGTCTTCATAGTCCACACTCATATCCTCTTCTGACTATCCCTGCAGGTCATTCATAAAATACTTCTTCACATCCTCGTGTCCGACTTGACTCAACCGTTCTTTAAACTCCTCAAAATCGGGTAACTCTTTTTGATTTGAGCCAAAGGCTTCCTTGGGAAGAGTTCTGCCCAAAGTGAGGCTTCTAGGAGTAAGAGGGGGAAGTTGGGAGAGTATTTGGGCAGAGGTTGTCCGATCCAAATGGCTTGAAAGTGTAAATGAGGTGGGAGAGGTGGGGGGCTTTTATAAGAGGAGAGGAGGGGCTCTTTTGGAAAGATTGAAAAGTTACATTATTATACAATGCTTTTCGGATTCTAAAGGTCCCACACTTATATAATTCGTGGCTAAGGTGATAAGGGTTCGAAATATATCCATCCAATAGTCTTTGGACAAGTGTAAGCCTTATATTTTGCATTATCTTCTCATTTTATTTAAATCGTTAAATAATGAGGTCATCGCTGCATCATAATGATGTCATAAATAATTTAATTTATTTAATGTCTAAAGATTATAAAAAAAATACTATGATGTAGGAAATATTTTTAGCTTTCTAATGAATATTTATAGTCAAAATTTGGACTTGTGTAACCCCACTTAAAAACTGTTTTAGTAAAACAACTCATGTTTGTGTCAATTTAATTTTAACATTAAATAAATATATATTAATGTCATTTTCCAACTAAAGTGGCTCCATGGGGTCCCCAAGTTTACCCATGGGTTGTCTTGGTCGGCCATGACTCATCCAATAGGAGTAGGACAAGTTTCAAGCTCATCTCATATTATGAAAACATTATTTTTACCTTAAACTACACTAATTACCTCTAATCGCGATTAAGAACTTAAAAGTTACTATTCACCAAAAAATTATTTTAATCTCATTGAACCACATTTTGCTTCTTAATTACAACCATGTATGTCGGATTTTTGAGAACCAAATCGCAGAAGTGGTAATATTTCATTTAAACGAAAAATCAGTTATTTAACTACCACTTAGTGGTTTCACTATTCATCAAAAATTGAGGTTTTTCAGAACAATGCCAAAATTTCACCCTAAGCTATAATTGATATTCCGAATTCAAAAATGATGTCTATTTTACAAAATTCCAAAAATATAAGTTTCATTAATTAATTTTATAATTAATTCTCGCTGTTACAAAAAATAGCGTGTTTCTAAGAAACAATTTATATCAAAAGATTGGCAATTGTTTATGTCCAATTTTAATGTTAAATAAATTCTAATGACCACCATTGGATAAAATGGTAAAAATATATTTTAATTATACTTTAAAAACACTAAATAGTATTGTTTCGGTGCGGATGTGCGTCGGGTTACGCTGTTCCGCCAGGACGCGTTCGCGCGTGCACCCGTCAACCCGAGGGGATGGGCGCGCGGCTTGTGGTCCCGCAGTCCCGCTTTCCAAGGGCGGGCGGCATTCGTCCCTTATTCGGGGGCGTCTGCTCCTTGATCGAAACCGGGATGATGGGATGTTGGCTCCTCCTTCCTTGGACGTCTCCTCGTAACTCGTCGCCTAATCCGGGTCTCCCTCATAGACTTAAGAATGTTCGTGAATCTCGTTCCCGGCGCCATATCTTCATGGACACCGGTTAATTACACTGCTTCCGCCCGGACGCTCCAAGGAGTCTGGGCGGGGCAGCAACCTGCGGTGAGAAGGCCGGGTGGCTCTGGGTGCTAGGGGCGTGTCATAGCACTGCGGCTCTGCACGTCTGTCTTCCGTCCCTAATAGGGCTTCTCGAAGGCATGATGGCCTGAGGCATCCCGTACTGGGTGCGGGGAACTGTGTCACCTGAGGTTTTCCTCAGCTTCCCATGTTTAACACGGGGTATGCCGCGAGTTTAACGTCCAGCGGGGACGGCATCGGACCGATCAACACGAAAAGTGGATAAGATGACAGAACCCCTTGCGGGGAACCTCCGACGCTGGGGCCAGCACATGGGCGGCTTCCCAAATGATATGGAGTGGAGTGAAGTGGCATGACCCCACCGGGATGTGGCGGCCCGGGTAAGGATCAGGATGGATGATGGAGTGAAGAGCTTGGACCTCGTAGAGGCTTCCTACGTACCGCGCGTTAGCACGGATCAAAGTCAACGTAGTTCGGGTATACAGTTTAACGTCATGCTGGACGTCGGCAAGCCGACTCACGAAGAGGTCGAGGCCGCCGGGCGGAGGATTGAACCGAACCACCTCGCACAGAGGGGGGTGGAACGGCCGGGTGGATCACAGTTTCACGTCATGCTGGACGATAAAAAGAGAAATGGAAAAAGGGGCTGTGGGGAGGCACAGTGGAGATACACACGGGCAGTCTCCCACAGGGGCGGATTCATAGGTGAATCGACGCAAGCGTGAACCCTGGAGGGGTCCACTGATGGACGAACCGACGTAAATACGACCGGGACGACCAGGTGGCGGGCTTGGACCTCAGGGAGGCTTCCTACGTACCCTGTATAGAAGACAGGGATCAAAGTCCACGTAGTTCATTCTGTCAGGACTTACGCACTTGAGGCAGCCCGGATGCGGAAAAACTCAGTTGGAAGGGACTTGGACCGAAAGCAGAAGACACCTCAATCCCAGTCACACCCTCTACTGGCTTCGGCAGTGGGGAGGCGCAATGGAGATACACATGTGCAGCCTCCCACGAGAAACTAGGGGTTTGTAATACCCTGCCCCCGTAGGGAAAAGCCACTCCCATTAAATCGTCCCAAAAGGGGGACAATCCCGACATCCCTGCAGAGACGAGCGGGTGGGGGCCGCGTCCAAACCGGGGGGAGACCCTGCGTGCAGAGCACGGGATCGGACGAAGCGGACGGTTTAGCGTCTTGCCAGACGAAGTACAGTTTAACGTCATGTGTTGAGGACGAAGCGGACGGTTTAACGTCTTGCCGGACGAAGTACAGTTTAACGTCGTGTGTTGAGGACGAAACACTTGGCAGTTTAACGTCTTGCAGCGCGGACGATGGGGGGCTAGGCAGTTTAGTGTCGTGCAGCTTGGACGTATACAGTTTAACGTTGTGCAGGACGTGGTGCAGTTTAGCGTCATGCAGGACGAATGCTGAACAGTTTAACGTCTTGTAGCTCGGACGTAGTGCAGTTTAGCGTCATGCTGGACGAATGCTGAACAGTTTAACGTCTTGTAGCTCGGACGTAGTGCAGTTTAGCGTCATGCTGGACGAATGCTGAACAGTTTAACGTCTTGTAGCTTGGACGTAGTGCAGTTTAGCGTCATGCTGGACGAATGCTGAACAGTTTAACGTCTTGTAGCTCGGACGTAGTGCAGTTTAGCGTCATGCTGGACGATAAAGCCGCCGGTAGGTCCGTGTCACTTCGCGCGAGCCTAGGGGGGGCCGCACGGAAAGACGACGCACAACGCGGGCACCTGCGATGAAGACCATCGGGCGCCACGCAGGCGGGTACCCAAAGGGGGTCAAGGGAGGTGACCCTGGTGGATTGCGCGCAAAAGAGGAGCTTTGCGCGCAAAACCGCGGATCGGCGCGCAAAATGGCGGGCTGGCACGCAATTGGGCCAGCGCTTTGCGCGCGGATGATTGGGATTGCGCGCACCGGGCTTCGGGTAGCGCGCGGGGGCAACGGCTCATTCTCTAACGAATGGCCACTTTGAAGATGGGGGGTGCGCGCAATCGGGTTGGATTGCGCGCACCCGGGGGAAATTGCGCGCAAGAGGCTTCTTTTGCGCGCAAAGGCCTTCGGGTTGAAATTGATTCAAAGGAAATGAGCCAAGGGGATTGCGCGCGAAGGCGGACCCCAAGGCTCTATTGCGCGAAAGAAAGGAGGTTACCTGAAGATCGGCATTGCGCGCGGAAGGGGTTGAATTGCGCACGCGGGAGACCGTTCGACTTCCAGCAACCTTTGAAACGTTGGGGGTCGCCTAGTATTTATAGGCAACCCCGGGCGCGGAATCCAAGGCGCGAGCGCGGAATTCTCCTCGCGGGCGCGGAATCGGGCACGGCGCGCAAGGGAGTTGCGCGCATCCCGGGGGTTTTGCGCGCGGATCATCATCTTTGCGCGCAGACCTCTGAAATTCCGCGCAAGGCCTCCGGGCCCTCCGAAACATTCTTCCGACTCCAAATATGACCTCGCTTTCCGCATCCGGAGCTTCGTTTGGGAACAACGGACTTTTCCGGCGTCTACAAAAGCCCCCCCTCGGAATCTGATCGGCGAGAGGTCGCAACGATCGGGTTCCGAGGGAGACGCCGGAATGCCGATGTCCTGGGCGGCGCGGGACTTAGGCGCGCAAAAAGGGGCGCCGGTCGCGAAATTTGCCGCTGTGGTCGCGCAAAGCGCTTTCCGCGCCGCGCGGACCCCGGCCTCGCCTATAAATAGGGGCACTGGGTCCCTCCGTGCCGTACACTGGCCTTCCGCACGATAAGCATCTCTGCTCTCGTGCGCGAAATTGCCTTTTCCGGCGCGGAATTCGCCCGATCGGTGCGCAAAACCGTCCGGATTTCGCCTATCTTTGCGCGAAAACCCGGAACTTTGCGCGACAGTCTTCCCAATTGCGCGCCGTCCACTTGGATTGCGCGCCGACTCTCAAACTTTTCCACCAGCCTCGTCCGATTCCGCACACTTCATCCCTTAACCCGCACGACTCCCGAAACTTCTGAGATGGCCGCGCACAGAGGAAATGAGGGGGATGCCGCCACTCGCAGGGCTGAGATGGCGGCGAACGAGGAGGTTTACGGAGCCAAGGAGATTGTTTCCAACAATCAATCCTTGTTCGACTTACTGACGCCGGCCCAGAAGACATATCCACTGTCGGACAACCTGCCACTCTGGAACTTCGGCATCCTAGATGAGGTTCCGGTGCCAGGGTTCGAGATTGATGCGCCGCGGACCTGGGTGACCCGGGAGGACGAGCTTCTCCGCTATAACATCACCAACAATGGGCATCCTACCAGGGAGACCAGACACTTGGATGTCTATGTCCTGAACCCGAGGACGCGAACCATTGATGGGGGTGAGCCTACTGCGGAGAATTCTCCAGCCCTCTACTCGAGCATATATCGCCAGAGCGTCACGGACGACACCAAGGGCTGGATGAAGGACTGGGACTTGCGGTCTGGGGGAAACTTCACCAGTGAGTGGGCCTGGGCGTTCTGGGTACGCCACACTTGCGATCACTTCGCAGAGGAGCTGCGGTACATCGACCTGTTCGAGGCGGTGTGGACGTCGCAGTTCCACTTCTACCAGCAGTCCGAGCTCGGGCCGGAGCTGTTCACCCGATGGTCTCCGGATACCAACACCTTCCATCTTCACCATGGGGAGGTCGGCATCGGTCTCTGGGACATCCACTGCATCGGAGGTATCCCGCTGGAGGGCTACCAATACGATGAGTTCCTGCCACCGAAGAACATCTGGGAGGACAGGTCACGGACTCCCATCCTGACCTGGCATCTGCTTGACCTGGCTACGCAGCGGCTCGGGATCAAAGACTTCCAGAAGGACATAGCCTACAAGGAATGGTTCGGCCAGTTCTTGGAGCATGACCCGGCGGTCAAGATGCCAGGCAGGGGGAAGCGGTGCCCGACCGCAGCTCAGAGGAGCCGGAACGGGTCGTACTGGCGGGTCCTGGAGACGGGCGACTACCGCTCATGGGGGTACCGCGTCATCGAGGCCCGGGACCCAAACGTCCGGTACGCGGCGTTCCTGGCCGCCTTTCTGAGTGGGTGGCTCCTGCCAGTGCGGGACGCGAGAATGGGCATTCGCTCGGCGACACTGGCGATGGCGGGCGCTATGGCCGCCAACAAGAGATACAACCTCGAGGTCCCAGTGCTGGCGAGGTTGTATGCCATCCTGGGACGCATCTCACGAGGGGGGTCGCCACGAAGGATCTGTGGGCCCTTTCAGTTCTTCCACGGCTGGGTGGCTGCTCACCTCGGTGGGTACACGTTTCCGAACGCCATCATTCCTCCGGGCAACGGCCTGCGACCCTCCCTGCTGAACATCGCGGGGGTCGCTCCGATGACCCTAAGTGAGGAGGGCGTGCGGATCCGGATTGGAAATCACGCCAACTTCAACTTCAGTCCGTTCCCCACTCCCGTTGGCCAAATGATCGACAACGGGCAGGGTCCGCTAGAGCAGCATGAGTACTTCCTGAACATGCGGGGCGGGGTGCTCGTGGCTCGGATCGACGGGAAGGTGATCTGCGAGCCTTACGTGCCGACCCGTTTCGCCAGGCAGTTCGGGTGCCTTCAACGGATGCCGAAGAGGGTATTCACTGCCGTCCGGGAGGAGACGAACCCTTGCGTCCTTCGCCAGATGTGGCTGATGTTTGCCGCTTTCGGCTCTGGCGACGTCATCACTCTCCCTCCTACCGGAGTTGACGCAGGCTTGGCAACCGAGTACGCCGAACACTGGGCCATCGCGTACCCCGAGGGGCTCTTGCGGAAGCTAGTCCGGAGGCTCGAGGCTACCCGTGCGGAGACCGAGCGTCAAGGAAGGAGGCGAGGCGCCGCCACACGGGGGAGAACGGAGGCGCGCCAAGCAGCGGAGCCGGCGCGGGCAGGGACTTCGGCGGCGGGCACATCGCGAGCTGCCGCCACGACCTCAGCGCCCAGAGAGGGGGCACGCGTGGTGGTCGAAGAGCGGCCCGGGAAGCAGGTGAGACGTCTGCTCGAACCCTCCCACGATGCAGTCTTCCCGGCGCTGTGGTCGGCCTGGATGACCCTGCGGCAGTCACTGGGGACCGACGCCATCTGGCGAAAGATTCTCAGAGAAGGAATCCATCTGCCAGAGGTCGGGCGCCTCCACATTGCCGACAGGGTGGACTTCAACCGGAAGTATGCGTATCTGACGGCCATGGACGAGTACGCGCGCCAACATGGTCAGCGCGCGGAGCCATCCCTTCTGGTGAAGGTGATGCTCGGTCTCGAGCCCGCTCCGGAACAGATGCCGCCGGAAGAAGACGACAGTAGCAACGACTCCGAAGAAGAGGAGGAAATGGGGGAGGATGAAGGCTCCGAGGGAAGATCCCATCAGGGGAGCCCACGGGAGAGCGGCGAGGTGGCCGGCTCTGACAACGTTGATGTCACTGAGCTCCTCGAGGTCCGCTTCTATCCCTACTCAATCTGCTTCATCCACTCTCTTATGCAGCTTCTAACCCATTTCTCCATCTTTCTCAGGAGCGCACGGATGTTGGTCAGGCATCCTCAGCGGGAGTAGGAGGGGCGCCAGCAGGACAAGGCGGGGGCCAGACACCTATCATTGAATTGACAAGCGCTAAGGGGTCCCCTGCTGTAACTGTTCCTGCGGCGACCGGGGTAGCGGAAGATGACGCTCCGAACTCCCGTAAGTCTCCCTACTTTACTGCTGGTGCTTGCCGTTGACGATCCGTGACTAACCATGGCATGCCCCGCGCAGTGATCTCAACATTGGAGGCTCGTCGGGTTTCCGAACCCGGGCCATCTACGAGTGGACCAGTGGTGGACATGCCGCCTGCTCCGGAACAGACTTCCCAAACCGAGCCGGCCCCACCAACTGCTGATCAAGGGGCTCCGGACATCGGCGGTGCTGACATCGGAGAGAGGTTGGGGGCTGACGAGGGTGTCAGCGCCACTGGGGAGAGAGAAGAAGGTCGCCTGGATGTTGGGGAACCTATCCCTCGTGAGGACCTCCCAGGGGCGGACCCTGCAGCAGACCTGCTGGCTGCCTTCCCTGCCTACCGGCCTGCCGATCCCGAGGAGATGGACGACTCAGACACGGAGGCGGTCGAGGAGAGCTGGATAACGCGCCGCAGGGGGTGGAAGTGCATCCAGCGCTTCCTCAAGCGAGACCCGTCGGAGTGGCTGGGGCGCATGGGATCACTTCAAACCTGGCTGCGCTTTCTGTGTGCCGGGGGAGCTGATGCTCAACGCCTCCATCTGACGGTCCGTGATTTCATGGCCGAAAAGATGCGCGAGAGCTGCCGGCGTGCCGACATCACACAAAGTCGGGACATGTCGGAGAGCACGCGGGCGCTCCTCGCGGCGGAGCAGGAAGTCCGGCGCCTCGAAGGGCAGGCGGCAGAGAAGGAGGCCTTCGTCGCGACGTGTACCGAGCTTGTGGAGCAACTAGCAGCTCAGCTGGTTGACGCCCAGGTACAGCTGACGGAGGCGGGCCAACAGATGGTCACAATTCAGGTCGAGCGGGAGCGTGCACAGTCCAGAATCGACGAACTGCGTGCTGCGACCGCCGACGAAGAGAGGGCACGCAGAGAGCGAGAAGCAGCTCTGGAGGCCACCAGCCAAAGGGTAGCGGCATTAGAAAGACTCATTCAGCACGCTAATCCCTAAGGGCTTTGTTTTGCCATTCCCAAAACATTTGCTTCCGCTACTTTGATCCATCTGTATGAATCAATATATTTATCTGCATCTTTTGGTTTAATATGCTCAACCACAATTCACTGTCTTGCGGGAGTGTTAACCAAGCATCAGGCATCCATAATTGGGCCTGGATTTCTGGAGAAAAGAGGGAGGTCATTCCTAGGAAAGGAGACCTCAGACCTAATCAATGTACCATTCCCCCAACCTGTTCCAACACACGAGCGGGACAATGCTAGGGGCGTTGAGATTTTATCCGAACATAGGGAAATGAGAAAGGGTGAATCGCGTGTCCCGAATTCAGACATCCACAACGGTCGGCCTTCCAGGAAATGCCCAAGACGGTAGGCGGACAGTGGATCGACCATAACAACTGCAATAGACGGACCGAAAAAGGCCATCATTCATATTGCAGGAGGCGGACCACATGTCATCATGAATACCGCTTTGGGGTTCCTTCAGACACAAGGGTGGAAAATCCAGATCAACAGGGCATGCGAAGCGTGGGGCGAAGTGATGATTTGTTCGGACAGAATCCAACGCTCTCAAAATTGCGCCACCGTGGGGAAAACGTATTAGGCGGATGCACTAATCTGGCCGTGAGTCACCTCAATTCTCAGACAGCACCTCTCTGACGAGGAAACCGTCGCTTCCCATCCTTGCGATGGGGCATCCCGAGCTGAATCGGGGAGAATATCACAACTGCACCACTCTACCCGAAGTCAGGCCAGACGGCCGGCGACGAGGAGGGGCGGGACTTAACGATCCCTGAGGCTGGACCCGAGTTGAGACGCCCGGGCGTTCCTACGTACTCCATCAGGCTGGAGATCAATCCACACGTAGTTCTGTGAGGGCAGTTTAACGTCATGCAGGACGTAGAATCCCGTTTAGGGGAGATCTTAGTTTAAGGTCGTAGAGCTCGGACCATAAGGGTTAGATCTTAGTTTAAGGTCTTAGAGCTCGGACCATAAGGAGAGATCTTAGTTTAAGGTCTTAGAGCTCGGACCATAAGGAGAGATCTTAGTTTAAGGTCTTAGAGCTCGGACCATAAGGAGAGATCTTAGTTTAAGGTCTTAGAGCTCGGACCATAAGGAGAGATCTTAGTTTAAGGTCTTAGAGCTCGGACCATAAGGAGAGATCTTAGTTTAAGGTATTAGAGCTCGGACCATAAAGACCTCAAAGTACGCCGCATCTGGTCATATCCCCTGGATATGCGAAGATGCACTGAGGGATAGTGTCAAGAGTGTCGAGTTTTCGCCTGGTCAGAATGGGAGGTGGGAAATGTGAATCATGCGGCCATTCACTCGAGGACCGGGAGCACCGGCGTGACGATATGAGAGTACTGCCGACCGTGGCGGAAAAGCAGCATCAACATCGCACTAACCGTTGGTGGAATGAGGCAGCAAACGAGCATCGACCGCTCAATCGCAGGATTCATATCGATTTGCTGCCCGAGGCCATTGGGGGTACCGGCCCGAGTCGGTGGGAGAGCACTGAGGCATTGTGTCCGAACCGTTCACGGGGGCTCCACCCAGGGCGTAGACGATGGGTCCGAATGAAAGGGAGCACGAAGCCTGAAAAGCGGAGGAAACCTGACCAAGCGGATCCTGACCCTCCTGGCAATAAACCAGAGTACTCTTGACACCGGTGGACCACTACAAGGGGTCGGGGAACGCGCCTTGAGGGTGACCTGAAGGCGGTGGATTCCCCAGAGAAGGGGGAATCTCTAAGAGGTGGGGGGCTGGACCCGAAGTTTCAAACATCCGGGCGTTCCTACGTATCCCATAAGGATGGGAATCAAGCCACACGTAGTTCTTGAAGCGCGGCGCAACACAATCGGGCACCAGCGCGGGGAAGAGTGCGGGTCTGACCCTCGCACACAGAAGGAGCGGCATTTGATATTTCTTGTTTGTCCTTAGAGATGAATGGTTTTTTGTGCGGCGACATGCCTGTGATTGAGAAATCTCTGGCGTCGCCACAATAATCAGGCCATTGAAGGCATTGATGAATGGCGTGGTTATTAACCAGCGCCCAACATGAGTGTCCCCTGAGGAGAACATCACGATGCAGTGCCGTTTTCTCGTCGGGCGGCCAAGACGATCACAGTTTACGGTCGTGTGGTAGGACCAGACAACACAGTTTAAGGTCGTGTGGTTCGGACCATGGAGGAATCCGCTTACCGCGGTACGGCGGACACGGCGGAGGTGGGAACATACCCAGCCCTGCGGTCACGCACGATTCCAGGAGAAGAGTCTTGGGATGGGGGTCTGCGTATGTCCATCACCCGAGGGGCAGAGATGCTAGCCTCCAGACATACTGGGCTCAGAATGCGATTGTTCGAGCGACTCCTCCCTCCTTATGGGGACGAGGGTCCAGCTACGCATGGCCCTTGGGGAGAACATCCGCATATATCCTTGGTGCTCAGATCATGGGAGCCTCGAACGACATCATTACCCTGGTTGGTCTGCCTAACGTGTAGAGGTGTACTGAAGGTCAGTATGAAAAGAGTGTCAAGATTCCACTACAACGCACAAAGGCGGAGTGTGATGAGGACTGCACAACCAATGTTCAGAGCCTGAAGGAGCTGACATGGCGATCAAGGATGTTGCTGATGCATTCGCAACACAACATCCGATCGCGTCAGCCTAGGACGGGGCAAGCAAACGAGCATCGACCGCTCAATCGCAGGATTCATATCGATTTGCGGCCCAAGACCCGCCGGTAAATCGACCCGGAGCGGTGGGAGAGCACTGAGGCATCGTACCCAAACCGCTAACGAGGATCCCTTTGAGTGAAGGCTCGAATAAGAGGAAGCGTGAGGCCTGACAAGCAACACAGGACTTGTCGGGGTTGAATCTGACACTACGAGTCATAGACCGAAGTACCCAAAACATGTTAACAGATCTCCGGAAAGGGTCGGAGGACTCACCCTGAGAGCAACCAAAAGAGGGCAGATCCCCATGATCAACCGAGAGACGGGGCTGGACCTGAAACACAAGCGTCCAGGCGGTCCTACGTATCCCATAAGGATGGGAATCAAGCCATACGTAGTTCTTGAGAGGCAGTTTAACGTCATGCAGGACGATGAGGGGTGTGAGGTAGTCCCACACACGGGGGAGGCGTACGGCGCGGCCAGTAGACCGACGTGAATGAGGACATAATCCCCCGCTCACGCGATACGCCTCGCACAAAAAAGGAGGGGAACTGGGGCCAGAGGCCCAACGCGGGATAGAGATTCCCGGGAAATGGGGCTGGGCCTGAAACATGAATGTCCAGGCGGTCCTACGTATCCCATAAGGATGGGAATCAAGCCATACGTAGTTATTGAAAGGCAGTTTAACGTCATGCAGGACGATGAGGGAAAAAGAAGGGGGGAGCAGAAGGCATCCCCAAACGTGGGGGGCGTGAAGCATGGCGAGAAAACCGACGTGAATGAGGGCATAATCCCCCGCACTCACACCATACGCCACATACCCAGAGGCAACTGGACCAAGGGCCCAGGATGAGATGGAAATTCCCGAAGGATGGGGCTGGGCCTGAAACATGAATGTTCAGGCGGTCCTACGTATCCCATAAGGATGGGAATCAAGCCGCACGTAGTTCTTGAGGGGCAGTTTTACGTCATGCAGGACGAATGCTGAACAGTTTAACGTCTTGTAGCTCGGACGTAGTGCAGTTTAGCGTCATGCAGGACGAAGCACTTGGCAGTTTAACGTCTTGCAGCACGGACGAATGCTGAACAGTTTAACGTCTTGTAGCCTGGACGAATGCAGTTTAACGTCGTGCAGGACGTGGTGCAGTTTAACGTCATGCAGGACGAAGTGCAGTTTAGCGTCATGCGGGACGAATGTGCAGTTTAACGTCATGCTGGACGTTTGAACACTCAGGCAAAGTATTGCTTGAGGAACCTAGCGTTGGTGGGAGGAGTGACACGCTCACCATCCATAGTCGCTAGGGAGTACGCGCCATTGGGATAGACCTTGTGGACAATAAACGGTCCCTCCCACTTGGGCTCCAACTTGGGTG
This sequence comes from Viscum album, assembly GCA_963277665.1. NCBI lineage: Eukaryota > Viridiplantae > Streptophyta > Magnoliopsida > Santalales > Viscaceae > Viscum > Viscum album. The sequence continues at coordinate 1,211,142,151 of OY728166.1, forward strand.
GCTTCCTGCCGGGGATCATCGGTGCTCTTAGGGCTAGCACTAGATCACCCTGCAGGAAGGAGCGGAGGCGAACCTTCTTATTGAAAGCTCGAGCCATTCTGCTTTGATGCCTCTCCAATTTGTGCAAAGCGCGAAGTCTATCCTCATCCAGTGCTTCCAACTCGACTAGACGGGCTTCAGCACCTCTGTCCGGCGCTTGCTGGTCGTAGACCGCAGTGCGCAAGGACGGCAACTGGATCTCGATGGGCAGGACGGCCTCAGCTCCATACACCAGGGAATAAGGGGTCATCTGGGTGGAATTGCGAGTCGTCGTCCGATAAGCCCAGAGGGCGTTGGGGAGCTTTTCCGGCCAACTCTTCTTGTTCTGACCAACCATCTTTTGCAGAATGTTAGAGAGGGTTTTGTTGAACGCCTCGATCTGTCCATTCGCCTGCGCATGATAGCGAGATGTATGGTTCGAGCGAATGTTATACTTGGCGTACAATTTCTTCAACTCGGCTGCTCGGAAATTGGTTCCGTTATCCGTGAGGATAGCGTGAGGCACTCCAAATCGATAGATGATGTTGGAGGTCACGAAGTCAGCGATCGAACAGGATTTGACCTCTCTGAGCGGAATCGCTTCTGCCCATTTGGAGAAGAAGTCCGTGGCGGTCAGAATGAACCGGAACTGGCGAGCTGTCGCCGGCGGGTAAGGTCCCACAACGTCCAGTCCCCAGACTGCAAAGGGCCAGGAATACCTAGTGGTATGGAGAGGCTCCGGCGGCCGATGCACAAAGTTCGCATGAACCTGGCACGCATGGCACCTCCTGGCATACTCGATGCAGTCATGGATCATAGAGGGCCAGAAGTATCCCAACCTCCGAATCTGGTGGGACAGCTTCGGCCCAGTCTGGTGGGCGCCGCATGAACCAGCATGAACCTCTTGCATGACTCGTGGGATCTCAACTCCCTGAAGGCAACGGAGGAGAACACCATCAAATCCGCGTTTGTAGAGGATCTGCTCCAGGCCGGGACTGCTCTGGAGGACAAACTGCGATGCGCGGCGTCGAACTCGCTCACGCTCGGCCCGATCCGATGGAAGAATGCCATGTTGGAGGTACTCAACCAAAGGCGTCCTCCAATCAGGGGCTGATCCGACTGTCATATCTGGGGTACTCGGGGCTCCGGGCATAGGGGCAACCGTGGTGAGGTTACTTACCAACGGGCCGCGATCTTCTTCCGGGATAACGGGAGCGATGAGCCTGCGGCGCGTCACGCGGACGATCAGGTTGTCCTGTTCAGGCTCCGCAAGTGACGCAGCGAGGCTGGACAAAGCATCTGCTCGACCGTTCTGCGACCGGGGAACATGGACAATTTCCGGCCGAGAAGGGAACCGGGCCATCAGAAGGAGGGTGCACTCCAACAATGGCACAAGTTCCGGCTTCCTGACAACGTAGTCGCCATTGATCTGCTTAACGACCAGCTCGGAGTCCCCTTTCACGCACAGACGTGGCACGTCGATCTCGAGAGCCAACTCGAGGCCGGTGATGAGGGCATGGTATTCCGCCTCATTGTTGGTACAGCCTTCTGACAATAGGAAAGAGTATGGCAGCACGGCTCGCTCCGGGGTAATGAAGACGATACCCAAGCCTACTCTGTTGAGCTTAGGATTATCGAGTCTTCTACCGGTGGGGCTCCGGGAGGCACCGTCAAAGTGCATCTGCCAGCATGGATCGGCTCGATCAACCGAGAGAATGGTCTCATCAGGAAAGCCTAGATCCAGCGGCTGATCCGCGGAGGTCGGGTGAGCTGCCAGAAAGTCTGCCAATGCTTGCCCTTTGATGGCCTTCTGAGTCACATACCTAATGTCGAACTGCTGGAGAATCACAGCCCACCGCGCTAGATGGCCAGTCAACATAGGTCGGCTCAGGATATATTTCAACGGGTCAACCCGAGAAACCAACTGTACCTCATGGTGCTGCAAGTAGTGCCGTAATTTCTGTACGGAAAATACGAGCGCCAGGCAGCTCTTCTCGATGGGGGAATACCTAACTTCCGCATCGAGGAGCATGCGACTGAGGTAATAGAGGCTATTCTCCGTTCCCTCGTTGTTCTTCTGGGCGAGAAGGGCACCCAGGGACCGTTCCAGGGCGGTCACATAGAGGACCAGCGGCTTCCCGGATACAGGCGGCATCAGAACCGGAGGTTGAAGCAGGTACTGCTTGATTTCCTCGAAAGCGGTCTGACACTCTTTATCCCATACATAGGTGGCACCTTTCTTCATGAGCCGAGAAAAGGGCTTACACTTGCCGGCCAGATTCGCGATGAATCGGCGTATATAGGCTAAGTGGCCTTGGAACCCTTGCAGTTCCCGGACGGTACCCGGGGGAGGCATCTGGCTAATCGCCCTGATTTTCTCTGGGTCGATCTCAATACCCCGGTATCTTACCACAAATCCAAGGAACTTTCCGGAGGTGACCCCAAAGGCACACTTCAACGGGTTCATCTTCAGGCATCGAGACCGGAGGAAGCTGAACACTTTCTCAAGATCTTTGAGATGGTCCTGACGCTGGCGCGATTTGACCACCAAGTCGTCGACGTAGCGTTCCACCAGTGTGCCGAGGATTGGCTTGAATATGCGGTGCATCGCCCGTTGATAGGTGGCACCTGCATTCTTCAGGCCGAAGGGCATGACCCGGTAGCAAAAGGTACCTTGGGGGGCCCTGAAGGCAGTGAACTCCTCATCCTCAGGGGCCATCCGAATTTGGTTGTATCCGGAGTATCCATCCATGAAGGAGAGGTCTTGGAACCCTGTCGTGGCATCAATCAACAGCTCTGTCACTGGAAGGGGAAAATCATCCTTCGGGCAGTGGCGGTTGAGATCGCGGAAGTCGATGCAGACTCTGATCTGCCCGTTCTTCTTCCTGACCGGCACAATGTTGGCCAGCCATTTGGGGTACTGAACTTCCCTCACGAAGTTGGCTTTGATAAGCTTGTCAACTTCGGCCTCAACCATGGCACCGTGGGATGGGTGCATCTTCCTGGGAGGCTGCTTGAACCCGCGATGGTTCGCCGGGAGACCAAGGCGGTGGACGGCTACCTGAGGATCCAGCCCCGACATCTCGTCATAGCCCCAAGCGAATACATCACGGTGCTGCCTGAGAAAGTCCACGTACTGCCGCCGCTCCTCAGAGGGCATGGCGGCACTAACCAATGTGGGTCTTGGATCGGCCTCGGTTCCAAGGTTCACCTGTATTAACTCATCGACCGTGGCGGGGACGCCCTCCTCGAAGGCTGGGGGTGCGTCTTCCATATCCTCTCCACTCGGGGAGGGATCGTCCACGGGAGAGACTGCGTTGGCAACTGCATTGGGGCTACCAGATCCTGCTGGGCCACTGGTGCTGGCGCGAGCGGTCGCGGCCATCTCATCAGGAGACTCGCGGACCGTCAAGACCATGGCGACGTCCAACCGTTGAATCGGGAGGACGTAAGCGTCATCCAGACTTGCCCAGGGATCACTTGCAACAGCGACAGGCTCAACCTCACCTGCCAGGATCTGCTTATCCTTGCTCTTGTAATAGTCCGCGTCCAGATAGCGGGCTTCACATGAGGCAAAAGGAGAGGCATCTCCTTGAAGCACGCCCACTCGACCATTAAGGGAGTATTTGAGGCATTGGTGGTATGACGAGGGAACCGCCGCGTGAAGATGGAGCCATGGCCTGCCCATCAATGCGTTGTACGCAGTGTCCTGAGAGACTACCATGAATTCGGTGTTGGCAACCAAGTCACCGAACTGGGTCTTCAAACGTATCTTGCCGACCGGGGTTTGCTCGGTGCGGTCGTACCCCTGGATCCTGAGGTCGGAGGGAATCAAGTCATCCTCAGACAACCCCAATCTCCGGAGCGTCCGAGTTGGAATCAGGTTAATCCCGGACCCCGTGTCGACAAGACAGCGCCGGACTTCAAGGCCATTGAACTGGCCAGTGACATACAGCGGACGAATGTGTCCCTGTATAGGAGGGTCTTCATCCTTACCAGAGAACGAGATAACTGCCTGACATTCGGCGTCCTCGATCGTTTCGGCGTGAAAGGCCTCTACAGCCGCAACCTCTGTCTCAAACTGGAGGGGGCTTTTCAGGGCTTCAGCGAGTGCCTCGCGCATCTCAGATGACATGCGCAGAGCCTCAAGGATGGAGAGCCTTGCTGGGATGTCAGCCAAGTGTTTCAGGACATCATACTTTTTGGCCAAGCGCGAGCCCCTGGTTGCAGGAGGTTGCTCTGCGGTTGGAAGCATGACGGGCCTTGCCGGTTGGATCGGCGGCCGACTGGTACTTGGCGCATCTCGCTGTTCACTGGTCGCAGTCCGGGAAATGGTCACCGTACTGGAGTCAGGAGGCCGGGATGGACTTGTGGCAGGGCGGAGCTGGTCGCGACGCGGCTGAGGCGGTTCTGCCTGGTCCCACACCACAAACAGTGGCGGAGGCGAATCCGTCATCCCCGGATGGGGGGGCTGCGCGCGCTGAGCTCGGTTTTGAGCCTGCTGCCTAGTCTCGGTGGCGTGCACGGCCTGGCTGGAGGTACCAACGGCTGTGCCCCGGCGACTCCTGTTGCTGCGGTTCTTCCGACGGTAGCGACGACCGGGGACACTAGGGAGGTCCACCTGGTGTTCTTCAACGTCGGGAACCGAAAAGGGATTTACCAGCTCGACGGTATTAACCGAAGCGTACCCAATACCATCATCGGACGAATCATCCATCACCGGGTGGATCCGAGGAGGGACCCCCATCTCTGGGGGCATGAAATCGCCGAGAGTGCGGGATAGTGGCGGAACCGGCGGGGCGCGCTCTTCCTTCTTGCGCTGCCGCCGTTTTCTCCTCTTGGAAGAGGCAGGCTGGGACGACGATGCCGAAGCAGCACCCGCAGATTCTGGGGGCTCAGGCTGATTCAAGCGCGCACAGATGATTCCATGGGCGCGAATGGTCGTCTTGCGGGCCATCCAGTTATTGTACTTCTGGGATCCGCGGTCGGAGACCAGCTGCCATTCGTCCTCGTTGCCACTATCGTCATCTGATCCCACGAACACGCCCGCCACTTGTGCTGGAGCTGGGCCCAACCTGACTACATTGTTGTTAATCTGGTCTTGGAGCCAATCCTTAAACACATAACACCGCTGGATGGTGTGCCCCAGGGCCCGATGGTAGGGGCAGTAGCGAGGGTTATTCGTAAGATGTGCCTCCTCTGGCTTCCAACACTCAGGCAGTCGCACAATCCTCTGCTCCAGGGCGCTCCGGAAATAACCGGGGACCTGATCCTCATGGAATGAGTAAGTCAGGTGTCGCGGGCCCCTGGGAGCGTGGTCTTGACGAGGGGCTGGAGGGGCCGGCCGAGGAGGTGGACCCTGATTATCTCACCTGGGTTGCGGCGGTACATTACGCGGAGGGGCCGGCCGGTTCTGAGGCTGCCGTTGCTGGGCCGGGAACTGAGCCCGTGGAGGCGGATTCCTGTGAGGCTGTGGAGCTGGCCTCACCGGCAGCAGCTCCAACGGCCTGGGGGCCTCTATCTGGGCAACAGCAGCGGGCTCAGCCCTGCTGACTCTCCTTGCAGGAATCATAGGAGGCAGCGGGTGTGCCTGGCTGGCCTGTTGCAGGGCTTCCTCAAGACGTTGAGCTTTGTCTGAGAAGTCCCTGAACCCTCCGGGGTAATTCTGAGTAATCAGGGAAGGGACCAGCTCGGTCTTGACGTTCCCGACGCACATTGTCAGCAACTGCTCCTGAGTCAATGGCATGTCAAGGGAATACGTGAGACCCTTCCATCAGGCGACGAAGTCCGCGACTCGCTCATCAGGCCTCTGCTTGCACTTGAAGAGGTCTGCGATACTTGTCTTCCGGGTCGTGGAACTGAACTGGTAGAGGAACTGTCTACGGAGGTCCTCCCAGCTGGTTACCGACCCGACGGGGAGCTGGCTGTACCAGACAAATGCTGGCCCTTCCAGTGTCTGAACAAAGCAGCGAAGCTTAGCGGCCTCCTGCTGCGCCGGAGTCCCCAACATAGGCCCGCACCTCGAGTTGAAGTGGGCTAAATGCTGTGGCAGATCTCCAGTCCCGTTGAAGGGAGCGAAAGCGGGATTCCCGAATCCCGGAGGCGCCGGCATGTCATCCACCCATGCTGGGTAGGGCTTGCCGTCCGGTGGGATCGCCACCTGCCGAGTCTCCAAGGCCTCCAAGCGAGCGATGAGTGCCGCCATCGGATCGTCCGGACATGGGTTCCAGTCCTGGCGAGGATCTCTAACCACGAGCGCATTGCATGGCCCTTCAATCGGGTCGTCGACCGGGTCGTCGAACTCGGCAGCTCGTGGGATGGCGGGCGGAGCGGCCCTTGGGGCAGCGGGAGGAATCCGAGCGGGATCTCTCAGGTAGTCACGCCGCTCGGGAGGGTGTGGCGAAACATACCGCGCCCTCTTGCCATAGGCAATGGCCTCTCTCCTGTCGGCGAACACGGCGTAATCACGGTTGCCCGGGAGAGTCTCATCGAGGAGCGGTTGTTCCGATCCCTGCTGTCCTGGCCTGGGATCACCGTAGTCAGGCCGTCGTTCTGCAGCGCGCTCGGCGAGTAGCTGGTCAACCAGCTTCTTCTGTTCGGCGAGCTGCTGACGTAGCGTAGCCTTCTCGGGATCCTCCTCTGCCCTCTGCATGGAGGCAGATGGGTCGGCGGGCCTTATAGCCTCGCTGTTCTCTTTTCCTTTGCTGACGTTTCGGCTCAACGTCAGTGCTTCAGTGGGTGCGGGGAGCCCCAGGAGGTTTCTCTGATGACGAGTAACTCTCACTGATGGATCTGACGACGGCTTGTCTTCGGGGGGGAAGCCCCCGTCGAGAAGTTCCAAGTCGTTCCCCTCTCCCGACAAGTCAGCCATATTGACCGTTCCTGTCCCTGGGGATATACCCTCAGGGCCACCCAGCGAATCGGGCTGTCGGCGGATCACACTGAAGCGTAGGGCAGCGTACTACCCCCATCCACGGATATACACGTGGGGAGTGGCTTCCTCGATAACTTTGCGGAGTACTTGAAAACACTCAACGCATCGTTGTTGGAGGGCCTCGTGGTGCTCAAATGACCCGGGGTGCCGAACCGCGGGGAGCATGGCCAGGTCAATTTGACGGCACTGCTCACCAATATCCTCCAGGTGCGCTTGACTCCCGGGGTATGGCATTTGTAGGCGGTGAAGACAGGAGCGAGTCTCCCGGAGAGTTCGGCGGAAGCATTCGAACTCATCCGGGGTGAGCGATTCGGGTGCATAAAAGCCCGGTCCTGCGACTGGCCAAAACTTCTCAGGGAAGTGGCCCTCTGCAAGGACGGTCCAGAAGCTCCACGACTCAAACTCGGGACCCAGATCTCCTTGGTCCTCTTCCATGGCTGGGAACGGACGGGGAACTGGTAGTGGTGCCGAGGCGGGCCGCCGGGCCGACGGGCTGGCCGACGGTGAATACGGCGAACAGGCCGATTGGCCTCCATATCCCGGGCCGCCCTCTGAGGGTGGCGGTGCCCTGGCTACCACATCACGATAGGACGGGCCGGCGAGCGAACATCCTGCCGTAGCATCGGTGCTCGCCGAGGGTGCACCAGATCGTGGTTCGACCGTCGATCCCCAGAAAAAGTCTCCGGCTTCTCCGATCGAGGCGGAAGGCACTTCCGGAGGGGCCGGTACCAACCGCAAGCTTGATCCCTGGGGGTCTACCAGGCCCTCGTTACTCCGGATATACCTTCGGAGAGAAGCGGGGATCACATCGATCTCGCTCTCGGGGAGCACGAGGCTGACGTGCCGCATTCCTACCCCTGCCCTTGACTGGCGGGATTGGGGAAGGGGCTCTGTCGCCGAATCGTACTCTGCCTCTGAGTCAGAGAAGCAAACCGGTCGGATCTCTGTCCGGAATTCCGCAACATTCTTCCCTCGGCGTCGACGCCTTGCCTTCCTGCCCCTGGGTGGTTCTTCGGGGCAGGGCTGATCTCTGTCCTGGCGTCCTCCGGCCGCACTGGTGCTGGGGCCGAGAGGACTGGGAACCGAGGTGCGAGGGGCACCGGGACAGATATCAAAGGGGACGCGGGGAGAGATGATTCCGGGCAGGACTCCGGGCCGGGATCGGAAGGTGGGATGACCCATGCCTCCTGGATCGGCCACACAGAGTAGATCCTGCCGGTGAATAGCGCTACCGCGAGGTGGTCCGCGGTGGCTACTGCCAGTGCCAGCAACCGGAAGAGTCGACTCAACCTGCCTTTGGGGTGGTCGGGGCCTCGATCCAGGTCGGGCATAGGAGTTCCCCTGCTCAGGATGCGCAGAGGCCTGGCGACTGGAGCCAGCAGTGGCTTGGGCCAGTGCGGCCGCTGTTGCTAGAGCCCCAAGGTGGGCATCCTCTTCCGCTCGTGCCCGACGTTGGCGTCGAGACAGACGAGTCGGGATGAGCGGCGCGGGCAGGTGGAGAGCCCGCTCTTCGACTGGAGAGGCCTGGCGGCGGTGTCGCCGTGGCCTGGCGGGAGTCCTTACCGTAGATCCCTGGAGCGAATCCCGGATAGGGTGATCCCGGGCCTCTTCCACCTCATCCGCGTAGGGAAGGGAACTGTCAGAGCGCTCCGGGGATAAACTCCCGAAGCGATTGGACGTTGAGGTAGGCAGCGGTGCCTCCCTGCGCGGCCCTCGGGGGCGGCGGTGGTGGCGAGGCGCAGCCTCCTCAAGGTCTAGGCGAGCCATTTCCCTAGTGGGGATGACTCCCTCTTCCTCGTATCTCCGCACCAGGGTGTTGATCACCCTTCTCTGGATGACCTCCGAGGGGGAGAGAGGGCGTGGTCGTCCCGCAATTGCGGCTGCTGGGACGGCTGTGGAACGGGCGGGACCGCGCGGAGTAGCCGCGTCGGTGTTTCCCCTACCTCTGCGCCAGTGGGCGGGTGGTGATCGGGCACTGGATCGGGCGACCTGATTTCTGAAAGCAGGGAGAATGACCCATTGACACTGACAGGAAAAAGGAATCGACAACCAACCATTAGCGCCACGACGCCTTCCGTGGGGGGAACCCAGGCCCTCGACGTTGCGAGACGGAGTGCCCGATGTCCCTTCCCCAGCCCCCGGCGGGTAAGACTGAATGCTTGGCCGGGCAACACGCCGGTCTTCCAACACCTCTGAAAGCCATCGGTCTTCGTATCGAGGAGAAGAGATTCACGTCGGGTTCACCATTTTTCTGTTTCGGTGCGGATGTGCGTCGGGTTACGCTGTTCCGCCAGGACGCGTTCGCGCGTGCACCCGTCAACCCGAGGGGATGGGCGCGCGGCTTGTGGTCCCGCAGTCCCGCTTTCCAAGGGCGGGCGGCATTCGTCCCTTATTCGGGGGCGTCTGCTCCTTGATCGAAACCGGGATGATGGGATGTCGGCTCCTCCTTCCTTGGACGTCTCCTCGGAACTCGTCGCCTAATCCGGGTCTCCCTCATAGACTTAAGAATGTTCGTGAATCTCGTTCCCAGCGCCATATCTTCATGGACACCGGTTAATTACGCTGCTTCCGCCCGGACGCTCCAAGGAGTCTGGGCGGGGCAGCAACCTGCGGTCAGAAGGCCGGGTGGCTCTGGGTGCTAGGGGCGTGTCGTAGCACTGCGGCTCTGCACGTCTGTCTTCCGTCCCTAATAGGGCTTCTCGAAGGCATGATGGCCTGAGGCATCCCGTACTGGGTGCGGGGAACTGTGTCACCTGAGGTTTTCCTCAGCTTCCCATGTTTAACATGGGGTATGCCGCGAGTTTAACGTCCAGCGGGGACGGCATCGAACCGATCAACACGAAAAGTGGATCAGATGACAGAACCCCTTGCGGGGAACCTCCGACGCTGGGGCCAGCACATGGGCGGCTTCCCAAATGATATGGAGTGGAGTGAAGTGGCATGACCCCACCGGGATGTGGCGGCCCGGGTAAGGATCAGGATGGATGATGGAGTGAAGAGCTTGGACCTCGTAGAGGCTTCCTACATACCGCGCGTTAGCACGGATCAAAGTCAACGTAGTTCGGGTATACAGTTTAACGTCATGCTGGACGTCGGCAAGCCGACTCACGAAGAGGTCGAGGCCGCCGGGCGGAGGATTGAACCGAACCACCTCGCACAGAGGGGGGTGGAACGGCCGGGTGGATCACAGTTTCACGTCATGCTGGACGATAAAAAGAGAAATGGAAAAAGGGGTTGTGGGGAGGCACAGTGGAGATACACACGGGCAGTCTCCCACAGGGGCGGATTCATAGGTGAATCGACGCAAGCGTGAACCCTGGAGGGGTCCACTGATAGACGAACCGACGTAAATACGACCGGGACGACCAGGTGGCGGGCTTGGACCTCAGGGAGGCTTCCTACGTACCCTGTATAGAAGACAGGGATCAAAGTCCACGTAGTTCATTCTGTCAGGACTTACGCACTTGAGGCAGCCCGGATGCGGCAAAACTCAGTTGGAAGGGACTTGGACCGAAAGCAGAAGACACCTCGATCCCAGTCACACCCTCTACTGGCTTCGGCAGTGGGGAGGCGCAATGGAGATACACATGTGCAGCCTCCCACGAGAAACTAGGGGTTTGTAATACCTTGCCCCCGTAGGGAAAAGCCACTCCCATTAAATCGTCCCAAAAGGGGGACAATCCCGACATCCCTGCAGAGACGAGCGGGTGGGGGCCACGTCCAAACCGGGGGGAGACCCTGCGTGCAGAGCACGGGATCGGACGAAGCGGACGGTTTAGCGTCTTGCCAGACGAAGTACAGTTTAACGTCATGTGTTGAGGATGAAGCGGACGGTTTAACGTCTTGCCGGACGAAGTACAGTTTAACGTCGTGTGTTGAGGACGAAACACTTGGCAGTTTAACGTCTTGCAGCGCGGACGATGGGGGGCTAGGCAGTTTAGCGTCGTGCAGCTTGGACGTATACAGTTTAACATCGTGCAGGACGTGGTGCAGTTTAGCGTCATGCAGGACGAATGCTGAACAGTTTAACGTCTTGTAGCTCGGACGTAGTGCAGTTTAGCGTCATGCTGGACGAATGCTGAACAGTTTAACGTCTTGTAGCTCAGACGTAGTGCAGTTTAGCGTCATGCTGGACGAATGCTGAACAGTTTAACGTCTTGTAGCTCGGACGTAGTGCGGTTTAGCGTCATGCTGGACGAATGCTGAACAGTTTAACGTCTTGTAGCTCGGACGTAGTGCAGTTTAGCGTCATGCTGGACGATAAAGCCGCCGGTAGGTCCGTGTCACTTCGCGCGAGCCTAGGGGGGGCCGCACGGAAAGACGACGCACAACGCGGGCACCTGCGATGAAGACCATCGGGCGCCACACAGGCGGGTACCCAAAGGGGGTCAAGGGAGGCGACCCTGGCGGATTGCGCGCAAAAGAGGAGCTTTGCGCGCAAAACCGCGGATCAGCGCGCAAAATGGCGGGCTGGCGCGCAATTGGGCCAGCGCTTTGCGCGCGGATGATTGGGATTGCGCGCACCGGGCTTCGGGTAGCGCGCGGGGGCAACGGCTCATTCTCTAACGAATGGCCACTTTGAAGATGGGGGGTGCACGCAATCGGGTTGGATTGCGCGCACCCGGGGGCAATTGCGCGCAAGAGGCTTCTTTTGCACGCAAAGGCCTTCGGGTTGAAATTGATTCAAAGGAAATGAGCCAAGGGGATTGCGCGCGAAGGCGGACCCCAAGGCTCTATTGCGCGAAAGAAAGGAGGTTACCTGAAGATCGGCATTGCGCGCGGAAGGGGTTGAATTGCGCGCGCGGGAGACCGTTCGACTTCCAGCAACCTTTGAAACGTTGGGGGTCGCCTAGTATTTATAGGCAACCCCGGGCGCGGAATCCAAGGAGCGAGCGCGGAATTCTCCTCGCGGGCGCGGAATCGGGCACGGCGCGCAAGGGAGTTGCGCGCATCCCGGGGGTTTTGCGCGCGGATCATCATCTTTGCGCGCAGACCTCTGAAATTCCGCGCAAGGCCTCCGGGCCCTCCGAAACATTCTTCCGACTCCAAATATGACCTCGCTTTCCGCATCCGGAGCTTCGTTTGGGAACAACGGACTTTTCCGGCGTCTACAAGTATAATTTATCAATATAAATTATTTTGATTAAAAAAGTTGTTTTAAGTATTTTTCACTATTCATAAAAATTTGGAAGTTCTCAGAAAATAACCAAAAATTCAACATAGGCTAATTTCAATATTAGGAATACAAAAATGAATTCCATTTTGAAATATAAAATTTCTATAATTTTAAAAAGTGGGTATTACTATTCGTAATGGCTACTTTGATTAGTCGCGGTGCGTTAGAACTCGAACTTGCGTAAAATGCAAGCTATTGCATTATTGAAAGAGAGGCGTATCGTGAAAGCTCGGGGTGTTACATTCTCCCCTCCTTCAATAAATTGCGTCCTCGCAATTTGAAAATTTTCTTTGAAAATAAAAGGTTGAAAAGAGAAAATACCTTTGTGGAAAACCCACATCAGAAATAAGATTAATAAAATTTAGCCTTAATAAGAGGGAAAGGGAAATGAAAGAGTCACCACCCAATTATGATCTCGATTAGGAGAACATTGGTGGCAATTAGAGACATATAATTGGAGGAAAAACGTAAATATTTGTAGGGAGTGATTACGGTCATCAATCACAATCAACTATCAAATTGAGGGACTCAAAGCCTTCAATCTATGTTGATTTAAAATATCATCAGTTCAACAAGACATAAGGTATTAGGATAACACATTTTTTTGTTTTAATATCCCTTTACTAAAGTTTAAAAATTAATTTATTCATTGAATAAGAGATAGGTATATATATATTTATTCTTGACAATTAGAGTTTCAACCTTCAACTCATCTTTCACTCAAAAAGATAATAGAACTCAAAAATATTATACTTATCCTAATTTTATAAGGTTACAAATGTTAACACATACCATTTAGATTAGTAAAATTATTTTGTAATAACCAGGGACTTCCTGTAGGCTAGTGGTAGGAAATAAAGGCCCGTCGCACTATGGTTGTGGGTTCGATTGCTGCAGCTTTGTCCGACGCGACGGGTTATGGCCCACCCTTCAGGTTGTCCTTTTCCTAAAACTATAGTATCATAATATTCCAAAAATAATCTTCATAAATTTTTTAACCTTAAACAATACTATCCAAAGATCAACTTAATCCACTCCAACCTTTATAGTTATCCAAAATACCTCTGTCCAGACTTTCTCTAAAAGGTCTCTTAATTCCAAAATCAATTTATCAGATTCCCCAAACAAAGTAAAGTTTCTCTTATTTTCACATACTAAAAATATAATTACCTTCAACATATTAAAACCTTACTGAAATCAACAAGTACTGCAGTACAATCCTTATATATATATCACATTATTCTAATAACCAGAATATAATCCATGAGTCCAAAAGCACCAATACATTAGTTATTCTACTTCAACTGTAGTAACAGCATAAGATTGTCCTTGATCCCTTGGCCTTTTCTGAGGTAAGTTTCCTTGACGCTTAGGACATTCATTTGCATAATGCCCCATTTCCCTACAATTGTAGCATTCAACTTTGACAGCCTCTTACTTTCCCTTGCAATCACGAGCCTGGTGACCCTTTTCTCCACATTTATAACAAACTCCCATTCCTTTTAGGCAAGTACCAGGGTGATTCTTCCCACAATTATCACATAATGGAAAATCTTTCTTTCCCTTTTTCCCTTTATCTATCTCTTGTTCCACCGTTCTCTTCTTCTCTTGCTTTACTTTGTTGTCATAAGACTTAGAGAATTCCTTTTCTGTCTTGATAGCACACGAGACAATATCTTCGTATGATGAGAAGGATTGTGATACTAAATCTCGACGGAGAAATGGTTTTAACCCATCAAAGAAACGATCAATATTACTCCCTGGGTTATGTATCTAATATGCAGCATGCCTCGCTAACCTTGTAAAGTTGGTCTCATACTTTGCGACATTCTCATCCTCCTTTTTTCTCAGACTCAAAAATTGTCTTTCCATATCTGCTCGATGGTCACGAGGATAGTATTTTTCTAGGAAAAGCTCTTTGAACTCCCTCCATTCCATATTTGATACTTCATCATCTTCCTTCATGTTTTGAATCAATGACCACCATTGATCAGCATCTCCAGTGAGGCGGTAAACTGCCATGACAACCTTCTCCCTTTCACTACTCCCCAAGGCATGGAATATTTTCTCTAAGGAATTTATCCATTGCTCAGCTACTATAGGATTTTTACACCCATTGAAGGTTGGTGGTTGTTGCCTCATGAAACGGTCTAGCATTGATCCTCCACGTTGCGGATTAGGGTGCTCCATACGAGTAAGGTTATTATTCATAACCTGAGTGAGTTGTCCCAGTATGGTAATAAGTTGATCAGCACCAGTTGTATCTCCAGATCCACAATAATTATCTTGAGTTGGAGGGAAATCCCTACACGGAGTTCGTTCATTGATACGGTTTCCATTCCTTCCACTAGGCTCCATTTCTAAACAATGGCATAAACTAGATTAGTTTATGAATCAAAATACATAATTCCATACTTGTAAAACACTTTACATAAATTGAAATATTTATGGATATAATCCATAATCATAAAAAGAAATGTTTTCTTTGAGGAAGTATATACTCATAACCCTTCATAGTGGTTTGTAAATAAAATGAGAATTATCCTAAGCATATCCCCCGGGAGTGTCTGTTGATGCTCCTTTCATCACAGAATCTAAAGATCGGAAAAGGGAATATCTGAGTCCAATGTGATTCATCCTTTGAAGAAACGTCAAAAATCGACAAAGGGATGAACAAGGAGAACATTGCCCATGGGTCACGCAAGTTCCCTCATGGTCGCGCAAGTACACTTGCGCGCCGCCTAGTGGTCGTGCAAGTACTTGCGCGACGCCTTATGGTCGTGCAAGTGACTTGCGCGACCTAAGTGGTAACCGCCCGGTAACCGCCCGGGGTCTTCTTTTGCCTATAAATAGACCCTGTGGGCCCCCCATTCGGGAGGATCTTTTTCCAGAAACTCGGATTGAAGCTCCCGACGCCCAAGTCTCTTCTCAAAGCTTCCGGAACACTTCTAATGTAATTTCTTACCTAGAACGGAAGATCTAAAGAGAAGAAGGAAGGCCTAAGTGTTGAAACTTATCAAACACTTGAGCGCCGACTTATTTCCTTCAATATACTTGCGCGTCCCTTTTCTGGAAGAACCTCGAGAACATTTTAAAGGGTTTAAAAAAGAGTCACTCAAGTATTTCAATGCTGGTTGAAAATCGCGCAAGTACACTATGTGTCGCGCAGGTATACCTGCGCGACCAACACTTGCGTGCCCACGGAAGACTTGCGCGCCTTGCAAGACTTGCGCGCCCCTATCTTTTTGGGTGCCCATCTTGCCCATTTTTACCCTTCTTAAGCCATTTCACCTTTCCTTTTCAAGATTCAGTCTTCAAGACACTCTTCAAATCCATTTATGGCATGATTTCTTGATTTGACTTTCTTATCTGAAAGGAATTCTGTGGAATCTCTCTCAAAGTCTAGTGATTTAAATATCCTTATGTCACTAAAATACGGAGAGTTCATTCATTCAACCTCATCCTTTAAGATGAGAGAATCCTAACCTGGGTCTCCTTTTCAGGAATAATCCCCAGTTATAAAACCTTTTAATCTGGGCATCTTCCTCAGGAGTAA
Organism: Viscum album; assembly: GCA_963277665.1. Taxonomy (NCBI): domain Eukaryota; kingdom Viridiplantae; phylum Streptophyta; class Magnoliopsida; order Santalales; family Viscaceae; genus Viscum; species Viscum album. The sequence continues at coordinate 1,211,157,835 of OY728166.1, forward strand.
GCCCCAAATTCTTAAAGTTCCCAATCTTGGGCATCCTCCTCAGGAGTAAGCCCCAATCAAGTCCTCTAATATTGGGCATCTTTCTTAGGAATAAGCCCCAACCTCAAACTTGGGCATCCTCCTCAGGAGTAAGCCCCAATCAAGTCCTCTAATCTTGGGCATCTTTCTTAGGAATAAGCCCCAACCTCAAATATGGGCATCCTCCTCAGGAGTAAGCCCCAAACCTTAATCCCTAACCTGGGTCTCCTTTTTCAGGAATAAGACTCAGTCATAACCTTGGGCTTCCTTTTAAAGAATAAGCCCCAAGTCCCCTAACCTGGGTCTCCTTTTCAGGAATAAGACTCAGTCATAACCTTGGGTCTCCTTTTCAGGAATAAGCCCCAAGTCCCCTTAAATTTCTCTTAACCAGTCATAATTTACCTTTGATGTGGGTTTCCTTTTCAGGAGTAAAACCCAATCATAAGTCCCCTCCTAACTTGGGCATCCTCCTTAGGAGTAAGCCCCAAGATTAGAGTATTCAAATCTCCATGAAGCACATATAACTTTATGGACCCTGTTCATGGATTTTCTCCCTAAAAGTAAATCCTAAACCTTCATCTATCTGGGCAGTCATCCATACATAAGCCCCAAACAAATTCTTATGATTGCATCTTTCATGGCACAATTGTCTAAATTTTACCAATACCTCTTGTTTCTCACACCGAGCATGACTCACGTGAGCTTAGAGTGTAAAAGTAATTATGACATTCATCTTTGATCCATCAATCATAAACATCATACTCCATTTCTCAAACTACATGGGTTCTGATTCCTTTTACAAAACAAAGGATACATAGGTAGCCCATTTATGGGTTCGATCCCAACTTTGAAATAATCTATGTCCTTCTAAATGACGATAAACTTCAAGTGCCCCACTGAGTGGCTTTAAAACCAGCCTGGTCATCATAATGACCAAGAGACTTTTATATAAATATTTTGAAGGATACCATTGACCAAGAATCTCTAAACAGATATAGATGATTCTCTATTGATGAAGAACCTCGAATACATATAAAAGATTCTCTAAATTTCTTGCATATTTAATCATTGATTGTTAAAACTAAAGGAAAGCACATTTTATACTTGGTAATGTAATAAGGATTCACGAACATAACTTAAATCTATAAAGAGAGTCCCGGAGTAGACAATAATTCCCCTCAAAAAGGTGTGATGAGTCCGACCTCCCATCCTCTCGACCAATGCAAATTCCTAAGCCTCATTAGTCCACAAGCTAATGAGCACCTGCCTTTGGAAAGTAGGTCCAAACGGATGTGGAATCATTGGATGTTTCCGGTTCTACGAACAAACCCGTTAGAAACAGATCGGAACGTTTGAATCTCCCGTCGAGGAGGTCATCCCCGGATTCCGTGCGAAACAAAAATGGTGAACCCGACGTGAAACCTTAACCAAGTTAAAGTGATGTTCTTATTATTTGTTAGGCCCCTTGGGCAAACAAAGCAATCATTGACATGTGCTCATCCAAAAGATGCAGTGGCCGGATTCATCTTGATTTTGTCTGTTACATGAAACAGGCACTCTTTTCTCAAGATCTTCTGCAAAAATGGATTTCCTTAAATTCACCCCTGTGAATACTGCTGCTGTGAACACCTCTACTGTGAGGTCTGCTGCTGTGAAAACCAATGCTGCTACTCCTGCTGGAACGTCATCCGCTCTGAGGATGAAAACACCAACTCAGCGTCTTCAACGCTGGGTTTCTAATGCACTGGTTAAGGAGTACCGTCGCAACGGTACTATCCCAACTCTGGAGGCCGCTCGTCAAGCCCTCCAAATTAACAACTCTACCTGGTCGTCCGGAAAACGGCGGCCAGCAATCAAGAAGCAGGCGGTGCTGACTACAATCTCCAACCGTTTCGGGTCATTATCCCCGGAACGCAATTTCCATTCACTCCCTTGCTCTGAGGAAGTGAATGAGCAGGTCCCTCAGGGCCTTAGTTCAAAAAGACAGGAGTCCTTCCCGAGGGCTCCCATCAACAATCGTCGCCAGACTCGTGCGGTAGTGCGCCCTCAACATAATGAGGGTACCGACTCCAGGCATTCAGCTCAGGTTCCTCGAACCCGAGCAGGAAAGATGAACCTCCAGAGACAGAATCCGGTTAACAATAGGCGGGTTGTCATCCCTGCCATCTCCGGAGAAGTCCACCAACCTAACTTGGTGGCAAACAACGAGCAGACATACACACCTGTTCGTTTTAATTCCGCTGTCCAGCAGACTCGTCTGACAGCATCAAGCCTATCCCGCCAGGCAATTCCGGCGGAGTACCATAGGCAGGAACATACACCTGCTTATACATCACCAGTTAGTCAGCAGGCTCGTCTGACTACATATGATGGATCTCGTCAACTGCGTTTGGCGAAGTGTAATCAGCAGGCACATACACCTGCTAATACTAATCAGGCCTACCAACAGTCTCGCTTGGTAGCGCCCGGAGAAGTCAGTCGGAAAGTCCCGACGACAAACAAGAGGCAGACTCAACTCTCTGCCTCCACACTTGAGTACTGTCAGGATTCACTGACAGGAAAAGGAGGACAGGAGCAGGCACATACACCTACTCCAAGCCCGGAATGGACGTATATCCCCGTTCCGGCGGCAGAAGTCACCAAACATATTTTGTCAATGGTGAAAGAGCAGAAGCAAATTCCTGCTCATATTCTGGATGCTTGCCAGGATATGATAACAGCTTCAGCATCATCTCAGGGACAGACACATAAATCTATCCCTAGCAATGGAGTGACACATCAACGATTCACTCCGGAACAGACACACACATCTATTCCAGTCCAAGAGGGTTATGGGGCATACTCCCACATATCATACGGACAACCAAGTCAGGCACATACACCTGATTTGATTGGAGATCGTCAGCCTAACCTGACCATCTTTCCTGATTAGGAACATACACCTGCTCAGAGCAATCACTTTCGTCATCAAGTGGTTTCTAAAGCGAGTAAGAAGGCATCTAAGAAAAAGATCCGCCCAGCACAGTCAGGAGATCAAAGGCCAATCTGCAACAAGGCCTTGCTCGATGCTGGAGTTCTTGAAGCCCTCAGACATTTATCTGTCGGAATTCAAGATTCTACTCCCTCAGTTCCCAATAAAGGGAACATTAATTCTGAAGGTCTTCAACAGAAACTTCCTCATGAAGACTTGCTTCATGAAAATTCGGTCAATCTTGAAGTTTCTTCTTCATATGAGAGCCACAGGAACCCTCTGTGTGGTCAGAAGACCAAGGAGCAAGAGATTTCATCTTTTGCTGTAACCCATCATGACGGTCCTCCTCATGGTGATGAACTTCGCTGCGAAAGTCCTCTCCGCAGTAGTGATTCACGTTGTCTCTAAAATTCTTCAGAAGGCAATGTAGTGACAAGAAAGCCCTCCTATCTCGAGGCACTTGCAAATGTAAAACCAGTAATGTCTGATGCTTTACTATCGGTAGGTGAAACTCTTTCTCCATCAGAAGATAGCCTGGGGTTCAGGTTATTCTCCGAACCATCCCTGGGCCATTCATCTACCAGCATGAATAGTGATTTCTCTACCAATCTTGTTGAATCCGATGAAGCAATAAGGAAACACCAACTCTGGTCCAAACAGGTAGAAGAATCTTCATTTAATGATAAAGAGGAAATGCTGAACATGAGGAAAAAACTGGCAAAAGGTGAAGTACCAGTCATGTTTTGGCCTTTGGCTGACTCCCAGTACGACATTCCAAAGATGTTGATGGATGATGGAATCCATGATATTCGTCTCAACATATGGAAAACTCTTTGTCAATTAAAGAAGAAGATATTATCTTACGATGAATATGAAAATCATCTTAAGATAATAGAAGGGTTACAACGCCAGATTGATTTGGCATCTCTATCAGTCTCTCGGTATCCGAAGGCTGAAAAGCAACAGAGAACCCTTCAACGTTCATGCCTTGGCGCACTAAGAAAATTGCGTCAGTTAATTGCCAATGCTCCATCTGATGTTCATATCAGAGGATGGGGTGTTCACGGAGCACTACATTTCACAGTGCTTTCCAGTCAGCAAAGCCCGCCGAAAATGGTCTCATGCAATGTTATTGCCCATGGCCGGCCACAGTCAATGGGCTTTGTTCATAATCAAAAGCTTGCTCAAGAACAAGTTTCAACTAGTTCCTCTCAAAATCAAGTATATAGAGAACAAGTTGTTGAATTTCTCCTACATCAAGCAGGCGAGAATATTGCACAAGCCTCTCGTCTGGAGAAAACACGTCATCAAATGACAGAAGTTTCGGAAATCATCCAACGGTCTGTTGAACCAGGTGATAAAAGTGGATACAGGTTAATGCATCAAGCTAATTTCCAAACTAAGATTCGCAAGATCAAGAGAGATTTTAAGAAGATCTCAGATATAGAATGTCAAGAGACACCCCAGCTTGCCAGACTGGGGACTTCTCTAACCCAACCCTCAGAGTCAACAAATGGGATTTGAGGAGTTGAGCGGAAGCAGCAGGAACATCCCCAGTCCACCGGACTGGGGACTTTTTCAAATCCTCAATCCCTCCCTCAGAGAAAGTCAGTATTCTCTCGATTAGGGAATAAGCCTCAAGAGGAACGATGAGCCAAGCTATCAGGAGATTCTCTCCAAGTGACGGTTCTCCAAGAAGTTCCTGAGGGATCAAGTCAACGGAATGCCATGTTTCATCATGGACATGGAAGGAGACAATATCACAGAAATGCTGATAGAAAGGATTCCATGCAATATGCATCCATTAATGTCATCAATGCCGTTGCTGTTGATTCACCAGATGAGGCTCAATCAGAGGGATCAGACGAAGAGGTTCCTGCTCAAGAAGTTGCGCACACAGACCTAAATGAAGAAGGTGTGCGCACACGTAATCAAAGGATTACCCAAAATCTGGGTATTCCTTCAAGTAACCCACTTCCCCCTCTCCGAAAAGGATCTAATAAGGGGAAAGGAAAGAATCAGGTTACTTCTCACCCTTCCTCTTAAGGAGGTCAATCGATCTCATTAGAGCAAAGGTTTGCACAACAGGAGGAAGAAATGAAAGAATTAAGAAGGTTAAATGCAGAACTACTTCAGAGTAGTCTTCTTCTTAAGAATTCTGAAGTCCGATAGCCGAAGGAATTTGTTGTAACTACTGAGATGGATCAAGAATATCCTCCTTTATCAGTACACCCTCAGAGATCTAATCCTACGGGTCAAACGCAACAACGGTTGGCAGCACTACCATTAGTTGCAGCACCAACCACCACGTCTGTCCAAGCTCCATTCATTGCACCTACCCAAAACCAAGTTCAACCTGACGTTTCTCAAAAGTTAATAACTACTATTGAGTCATTAATAGCTCGGTTAGAAACTATGGAAGGGAAACGGGCGCAAGTTCAACCTGAAAAGAAAGTTTACCCTGAATGGGTAGATTCAATTTCTCCTCCATCCAGTTTTGGAAACCCTGTTTTCCCTACTTTCAATGGATCAGGCGACCCTGAACAACATTTGACGCATTACGTGTCTTATTGTGATCCTATGATGGGAACTCCAGAGCAGAAAGAAGCAGTGAAACTCAGATGCTTCGTGCGAACCTTGCAAGGACCAGCTTTTGTCTGGTATACAAGCTTGCAATCCCGGTCAGTCATCGGATGGGAGGATCTTCGTCAAAAATTCCTTCTTCAGTTTAGCTCAACTTTGCCAAAAACGACAGTTTTCGATCTTACAAACTGCAAGCAAAGGGATAATGAAAGAGTCTCTGATTTCATTGCTCGTTGGAAGGGATTAACGTATTCCTTGAGTTTAGCACTCCCTCAGGAGGAATTATTGCCAATCTGTGTGGCAAATTTGCGTGACGAATTACGCACGCCATTGATCCCTGTGAAATGCACAGGAGGGTTTCGAGACCTTACTTCAATCGCTCAACAGATTGAAGATTCCCTTATACAGGCTAAGGTTAAATCTCGTGTAATTCCATCAGCTCCAGGAAGAAGAATGGGTAAAGCAGAAACTGCTACAGTTATGCTTAAACAGGCACCTGTACCTATTTCTACTTCAAAACCTTCATCTTCTCGAAGGGCTCCACCTCCTGAACACCAACAACAAAGGTTGTTTCGTCCAAATGATCAAAAAGATCAACGACGAAAACAATTTGAGGATATGAAGAGTAAAACATACTCTTTCCGAAGTGAGCAAATTCCTGGTTACTTCATTTCAGCCCTGGAAAATAATTTGGTTCAATTACCAGTGCCGAAGAGGCCAAACAAGGAAGGAGATGAAGACCGTCCCAATTATTGTCCCTTTCATCAAATGTTGGGGCATCCCATCCAGGAGTGTTTTGTCTTTAAAGACCTCCTTCAAAAGATGGTCGACTTGGGACAAGTCAAATTGAAGGGTTCTTCAGCTCATGTAGCGTGTATTACCGCTACAGATCCAGAGGAAGGAGGCGAGTGGCAGGAAGTCAAAAGCAAAAAAGCGAAAAAAATATGATGATTAGATGGTCAGAAAGACAATCAATCGGACCCATTCCATTTTGCGAACACAATTGAAGAAGCCAATTGTGTCTCCTACAAAAGTTGCAGTAAAGCCTCCATCAAAAGACAAATCCTCAAAAGGGCAGCGCAATTCAAAGAAGAAAGAGGAATCAGGAGAAGATGAGTATGTAGCAAAGCCTAAATTGTCTTTGACTCTGGCAGATTTCATGCCATCTACTTTGAAGCCACGGGCACCGTCCCACCAAACGGCACAGCCTAAACAGGCTAACCAGGCAGAGTCTTTATCAGACGAAGAGTTAATCTTTGGTTCTGTTAATATGATTCAATTAACAGATTCATATTCCAGTCTTGATGAGCCTGAATTCCCTGTATCAAATAAGGGAACCCGAGGAAGTTCTAGAGGTTCGGGATATAGGGGAAGACGTGGATCTTTCCGAAGCCACTACTCTAATTCTACCCCTGCTAGCACTGTATATGCAGCAGAAACTCATGGTAGAGCCCTTCAGCGAGCTCAAAAAGAACAAGCAAGTTCTTCTGCCAATGGCCAACTCAGTTTCGGCACAGTTATTTTGGAAGACCGATTAAAGGTTCCATCTTCTTTATCTCAGCAATTAAATGGATCTAATCAGTCTAATCTTCCAAAACCAAGGATGTTGCCGACTTCAATACAAGATGTATCAGCTTCCAAAGCATCTGCTTCCAAGGTACCTGCTAAACCGCATATTCCTATTGGGAAACGCAGACCTTTAGATCAAAAGTATGATATATTGAAACACTTGGCCCAAGTACCATCCAAGTTATCAATTTTGGATGCTTTGAATCTGTCAAAAGATCTTCGGGAAGCACTCATCGAAGATTTGTCAAGTCCTCAGGAGTTTGAAGCTGAAATTGCTGCAGCTGAAATCTATCACATAGAGAATAATCCTGCAGAATGCCATGCAGTGATATCTTTTACTGATAAAGATGAAGATGATGTTGTGCATGGGCACATAAAACCGTTGTACTTATCTGGCAAAGTCAATGGTATAGATGTTCGAATATCTTTCATTGACAATGGTTCAGGAGTCAACCTCATGCCCATTCGCACACTTCGTCGATTGGGTCTCACGGAATCTGATTTATCTCCTTCTACCATGATGTTGCAAGGATATGATAAAAATGAACAAGAACCACTGGGAGAAGTTACGCTCAGAACTCAGTTTGGAGATCTTGTTTCAAATTCGGATTTCATGATTGTTGATCAAGACTCAGCTTTCAATATCTTGCTTGGAAGACCCTGGCTACATCAGCATGCAGTTATTCCGTCATCATACCATCAATGTCTTAAATACTGTTTCGATGGTCAAGTTGGAACATTGTATGGTGATAAGGCCCCGTTCAAGACATGTGAGTCTCAATACATTGAGGCAAAATTTTATCACATGAAGGGAAGAGAAAAATCTACAATGAAGGAAATTACCAAAGTTAATGCTCCATATGGTTTGGAAAAAATTCCAATAAATCCATTTTCACATGTGAGTACAGATTATGTGTTACCTATCAGTCAATTTGACAAAATAGGCCCAAATCAAAATACTCTTATGGAAAGATCCATAATGTCAATTACGGCAATCGAGCCAGACAACATGGGAGAAATTGGTAACTTACCAAGCAGTGATGAAAGCATAAGTGGTGACGTTTTCATTTCGTCTGCTGAAATCCAACAAGTCTATACTTTGCTAATCAAGCCAGAAGAAGTTATAGCAACACCAGAGGTGAATAATGATGTTGATTCTCAATCCATCATCTCCTCTTTATTTCCCAAAGAAGACCCTTTATCATCAATAGGGTCGGAAATGGAAGCTTCTTCTTCAAAATGTGAAAATTTTGACATCTCTTATGATCATGAGAATTTCGTTTTTTCATCTACTTTGCAAGTAGAAATGGAAGAAATAACACATGATGAAGAGGAAGAGGAAGATCTTAGAGATGCTCCTCCTGCATTTGAAGAGGGTATCTCTACCACTATGGATGAACTCAGAGAAGTAAATCTGGGTACAGAGAAAGATCCACGCCCCACTTTAATTAGTGCGGCCATGACCCTTGAAGAGCAAGAGATGTATATTTCTTTTCTAAAGCAAAATAAAGATATTTTTGCTTGGAATTATACAGAGATGCCTGGTCTTGATCCTGATGTTTCCACCCATCATTTGGGTTTGCCAAAAGAACATCGAGGATTCAAGCAAGCCGCGAGAAGAACACACCCAACCTATGCTTCCAAAATCGAGGCTGAAGTGGATAAACTTATCAATGCTAACTTCATCAGAGAAGTTCAATATCCCAAGTGGTTGGCTAATATTGTCCCTGTAAAGAAGAAGAACGGACAAATTAGGGTTTGCATCGATTTCAGAGATCTTAATCGGTATTGTCCTAAAGATGATTTCCCAGTTCCGATTACAGAACTCTTAATTGATGCGACGGCTGGCTATGAAGTACTTTATTTCATGGATGAATATTCTGGATATAATCAGATCCGAATGGCCCCAGAAGATGAGGAATATACAGCCTTCAGAGCTCCTCAAGGTGTGTTTTGTTACCGGGTGATGCCCTTTGGTTTAAAGAATGCAGGTGCAACATATCAACGCGCCATGCATCGTATCTTCAAACCTCTTTTAGGGAAGTTTGTTGAATGCTATGTAGATGATTTGGTGGTTAAATCCAAACAATGTTTTGATCACTTGGCTGATTTGGAAGTCATATTCCACAAGCTTCGACAACATAATTTAAAGATGAACCCCTTAAAATGTGCTTTTGGGGTAACCTCAGGAAAATTCCTCGGCTTTGTTGTACGCCATCGTGGTATTGTAGTCGATCCTAAGAAGACCAAATCAATCCTTGGTATGTCACCTCCTCGGAATTTGAAAGAATTAAGAGGACTTCAAGGACACTTAGCCTATATTCGGCGTTTCATCGCCAATTTGGCAGGCAAAAGTTTACCCTTTACCAAATTATTGAAGAAAGGAGTCACTTACCAATGGACTGAAGAATGTCAAGAAGCATTTGATGTTCTCAAGAAATACCTCTTGAGTCCACCAGTACTCATGCCACCTATTGAGGGTAGACCTCTTATCCTCTATGTGACAGCTTTAGAGCGATCATTGGGTGCCTTTCTCGCTCAAAAGAATGATGCTGGGAATGAAAATAGTCTCTACTATCTCAGTAGAACTATGCTTGAAGCAGAAACCCGGTATTCAAGTATTGAAAAGTGCTGCCTAGCATTAATCTTTGCAGTACAAAAACTGAGACACTACCTGCAACATCACGAGGTCCAATTGGTATCTCGTAATAATCCACTCAAATTCATCCTTAGTCGTCCAATGCTTACAGGACGTCTGGCAAGGTGGGCGGTTATTCTACAGCAGTTCGACATTCAGTATGTGTCTCAAAAGGCAATTAAGGGCCAAGCTCTGGCTGATTTCCTGGCTGAACATCCTTCAGTAGAAGACACGTATTCAAATATCGAACTCCCTGACGAGGAAGTTTTCTCTATTCAAGAGAGTCCTCAAACATGGGAAATGTATTTTGATGGTGCTTCTAGAAGTCCAACAGGGAAGAAAATGGAAAATCCTAAATTCAACAAAGTTGGTTTAGGAATTGTGCTCATTTCTCCAAATAAGGCAGTGTTACCTTATTCCTTTTTGTTGTGGGAAGGTGGTACCAATAATGAAGCTGAATACCAAGCTCTCATTACAGGCTTGGAGTTAGCGCTTCAAGCACAAGTGAATCACTTAAAGGTGAAAGGTGATTCAGACCTGGTAATCAAACAAGTCAATGGGGATTATGCCATCAGAAAAGAAGAACTAATCCCTTTGTATGATTACGTCAGAGAGTTAATGTCGGAATTCCCTTCAGAACCGACATTTTCTTATATCCCAAGATCACAAAATGCTCAAGCTGATGCACTGGCTAATATAGCCACAGCTTTAGCAGATCCAAATCAGGACGAGACAACCATCTGTATTGCCCACCGTCGTGCAATTTCACCTTATGTTCAAGTCATAACAGAGGAAATTAATGAAATTAGTCCCATTCCTGAACCGTATGGTCATACTACAGGATGGATGTCACCTATCAGGGAATACCTTCAAAATGGAATACTTCCACCTGATAGAGCCGAGAAAGAACAAATTCGACGACGTGTGGTCAATTTTACTCTTTATGATGGCCCAAACCACCTCGAGAAAATTCTCTACAAACATGGTTTTGATGGAGTTCTCTTCAGATGTATTGATGGTGAAGAGACAATGGCTGTCATAAAAGAAGTGCATGCAGGAGTCTGTGGTGCCCACCAGTCTGGACATAGACTGTCTGATCAAATTCGAAGGCTTGGATACTTCTGGCCTTCAATGATACAAGATTGTGTTAATTTCACAAAGAAGTGTCATTCATGCCAAGTATATGCCAACTTCATTCATCAACCTCCAGAGTTGCTTCATACAGCTAAATACTCATGGCCATTTTCCACATGGGGAATGGATGTGGTGGGACCTTACCCTTCAGCTACGGCCAAGCAGTTTAAGTACATTCTTACTGCTACTGATTTCTTTTCCAAATGGGCAGAAGAAGTACCTCTCAAAGAAGTCAGTTCTAAATGCATTGTTAGCTTCATCAAGTCTAACATCATTACTAGATTTGGTGTCCCTCATACCATATTGACGGACAACAGCACCAACTTCTGTTCTTCTAAGGTAAAGAAATTGTATCAAGAATACAACATTAAGTCCAACCATTCATCTCGATATCATGCAGTGGCTAATGGCCAGATAGAGGCCTTCAAAAAGACTCTTTCAAATATACTGCAAAAGATGGTGGATAAAGATAAGAGGTCATGGCCTGATAAACTCTTTCATGCTTTATGGGCTTATCGGACTACCACTCGCAATGCAACGCGGTCTACTCCATATTCATTGGTATATGGAACAGAAGCAGTCTTGCCAATTGAAGTTCAATTTCCCTCACTCAGAATAGCCATTTGTGATTAGTTATCAACAGATGAGAAATCCCAAAAGCGGTTGAATGAATTGGAACAGGTAGATGAGAAAAGATTGTGCACTTTGCACCACTTGGAAATCTATCAGAATCGGATAGCACGAGCTTTTAACAAAAAAGTTCGTCTTCGTTCATTCATTCAGGGAGAATTGGTATTGGTTCTCAGAGCACCAATGATACCAGGAAAGAAGCCTCCCAAGCTTGAACCAAAATGGGAAGAACCTTATTCAATACATAAGGTCTACTCCAATGGAGCATATTCTCTAATCTCAATGGATGGAGAACACATCACGACTCCAACTAATGCCAGATTTCTGAAGAAGTATTTTGTATAAACACAAAATATTGTTCCCAGATCCAAAACAATCACATTTGTTCCTTATTTGTCCGAGATGACATTAAACTATATTTTTTCCGAGATGACATTAAACTATATTATGTCCAAGAAACATGACATTAAACTGTGTGGCACTTCCAACGTCCAGCATGACGATAAACTGTAAAAAAGTCCCCAGAACTGATATCCTCATATTGGTTCACCTTAGTCCTAGCTACATGACTTTAAACTGTACAGCACCAGTTCGTCCTTGCTATATGACGTTAAACTATACAGCAATGGTCCAGTATGACTTTAAACTGCAACTTCGTCCCACACGACATTAAATTGTGAAAAAGTTCCCTAAACCGTCCAGCATGACCTTAAACTGCATCATCCCTGGTCCATGTATATGACCATAAACTATTTGCAAATCCCTTATGTCCAGCAAGACGTTAAACTGTGACGTCCTAAACTACATGACGCTAAAGTGTATAAAAGTCCCTCACATCCGAAAAGACGTTAAACTATATAATCATCAAAGGTCCAGCATGACATTAAACTACACCATCCACGGTCCATGCATATGACCTTAAACTATTCGCACTTTCGTCCGACATGACGTTAAAATGGTACACTCTTTTTTCCTTACTGCATGACATTAAACTACACAATCCCCCTTTTTTGTCCGAAATGACATTAAACTATATTTTGTCCCTACTACATGACACTAAACTGTGCAGCACCAATAGTCCTAACTGCATGACTTTAAACTGCATAGTCCCTTTTTTATGTCCTACATGACATTAAACTGTGCATCGTTAAGGTTGTTATTACCTCTTGTTTCTCACACCGAGTATGACTCACGTGAGCTTAGAGCGAACATCAACCATAACATTCCCTTTGGGCCACTAACCATGTGTAAGTCCCAACAATATTTTTTATTAGATCATTGTCCACAACAACAACTTGATCATTAATTCATTCTTTAATTGAACTACACGGACTTTGATCCTCGCCCTCCAGGCTGGGTATGTAGGCAACCTCCCAGGGTTCAAGCCCAAAAAAAACAATCTCTTCGCATCGGTTCACCACCACCTCATATGATGTTGATTTGTGAAACCGCCCCTGGAATCAATATCTTTACATTGATTCACTTTCGTCCTTTTTATATGACGTTAAACTATACAACACTTTTGTCTGGTACGACAATAAACTACAATATTCTTTGATTTCCTCATTTGAGAAGGAACCATTATTGACATTGATTTTTTAAATCATGTTTCATTTTCAAAAGACTACGTGCATACATGGTAATGCCTAAACTTTTTATCTCAGGTTAAACCATCATTGCACTAAAGTCCCTTTTCACCCTTCACATGTATGAACCAAATTTGTACAAAGGGTAGTTCTAGAACTACGTGGACTTGATTCCCATCCTTATGGGATACGTAGGAACATTCGAGTGTCCCTTGAATCCAGTCCCAAGTCTTTTGGGCCTAACCCCAAATTTCACTTTCAGTCCCTTGGCTGAAAAGTCCTCATGAAAACACACACTGTGTATTCATTATTATGGTCCGAATTCTATGACCCTAAACTAAGATCACTCATACTTTCGTCCTGCACGACGTTAAACTGCATTTCAAGAACTACGTATGTCTTGATTCTCATTCTTATGAGATACGTAGTGAAGTCCAAGTTTCAATTCAAGACCCAGCCACAACATGATTATGGTTTTCATTGACCTATGTATCTCTATATACATTGGACAATACCCATCTTTATGTGTTATAATCCTAACCTTAAAAATTTTCAGATCTTCATAACCCTTTTCATGACTTCTAGTCACAAAAATGTCAAACTTCTGAGAATTCTTTTGCCTGACTATGCAGCACGTGCCCATAGGTGGCCTTGCATAAACAGTCCACATAACAGACTTGTCAGCCAAAAGATGCTATTCATTTGACCATGCAGCCAATTCCCATAGGTGGCCCTGCATATTTCAACCCCCTAACGGGTTTTGTTAAATAATAGTAACTTCATTCTTGGGAAGAATGCCTCTTTTGTCCTTATTTGTCTTAAACGACAGTATGTAGGGATCCGCAAAAAATAGCCATCCTTAACATATTTGTCCCATATCCTTTTTCATGATCTGAAAGTATTCAAGTCTATGGTTTATTCTTCTTCCCTACATTTGGGTCAGACCTTCGTAGGAGTGATATTCATCCAGTTCTTCGATATTCTTGTTCGGAAATATCTTTTCCATATTCAAGTACCTCTTTCCATACAACAAACTCTATACTTTAGAAAATTTGAATCTCCATAAACTTTCACTGGCTTTTAGCACTAGGAAAGTAAATTTCTGGGAGTTCTTTTGCCTGACTATGCAGCACGTGCCCATAGGTGGCCTTGCATAAACAGTCCACATAACAGACTTGTCAGCCAAAAGATGCTATTTATTTGACCATGCAGCCAATGCCCATAGGTGGCCCTGCATATTTCAACCCCCTAACGGGTTTTGTTAAATAATAGTAACTTCATTCATGGAAACTACTTCTTCTAAATGCCTTTTAGCTCTTTTTCATATCATTCCTCAGATTCAAATATTCTTAAGCCATAGTTTACATTTTTTTCCTCATACTTGAGTATGGTAATATGTTTTCAGATAAATTGTCAAGGAATTGAATCCATTTTTAATCCATTTCGGTCAAAGCTATTTCGACCTTAAACATTAGCCCCTTTATGTCCGGCGTGCATGACTTTAAACTGCCCACAAAAGACAAAGGAACTCTGAATAAAATTCATGTTCCAGCACACTTGCGCCCTGCCCTTTGTGCCCTAAAGTCTTGCGCGCCCCCTTTTCCTTTGGATGGATTCGATTTCCTCAGAGTCAAATCCTCATTTCTTTCCGGATCCCACTCTGAGGGGGGACTTTTGTTGACGCTCCTTTCATCACAGAATCTAAAGATCGGAAAAGGGAATATCTGAGTCCAATGTGATTCATCCTTTGAAGAAACGTCAAAAATCGACAAAGGGATGAACAAGGAGAACATTGCCCATGGGTCGCGCAAGTTCCCTCATGGTCGCGCAAGTACACTTGCGCGCCACCTAGTGGTCATGCAAGTACTTGCGTGACGCCTTATGGTCGTGCAAGTGACTTGCGCGACCTAAGTGGTAACCGCCCGGTAACCGCCCGGGGTCTTCTTTTGCCTATAAATAGACCCTGTGGGCCCCCCATTCGGGAGGATATTTTTCCAGAAACTCCGATTGAAGCTCCCGACGCCCAAGTCTCTTCTCAAAGCTTCCGGAACACTTCTAAGGTAATTTCTTACCTAGAACGGAAGATCTAAAGAGAAGAAGGAAGACCTAAGTGTTAAAACTTATCAAACACTTGCGCGCCAACTTATTTCCTTCAATATACTTGCGCGTCCCTTTTCTGGAAGAACCTCGAGAACATTTTAAAGGGTTTAAAAAAGAGTCGCTCAAGTATTTCAATGCTGGTTGAAAATCGCGCAAGTACACTATGTGTCGCGCAGGTATACCTGCGCGACCAACACTTGCGCGCCCACGGAAGACTTGTGCGCCTTGCAAAACTTGCGCGCCCCTATCTTTTTGGGTGCCCATCTTGCCCATTTTTACCCTTCTTAAGCCATTTAACCTTTCCTTTTCAAGATTCAGTCTTCAAGACACTCTTCAAATCCATTTATGGCATGATTTCTTGATTTGACTTTCTTATCTGAAAGGAATTCTGTGGAATCTCTATCAAAGTCTAGTGATTTAAATATCCTTATGTCACTAAAATACGGAGAGTTAATTCATTCAACCTCATCCTTTAAGATGAGAGAATCCTAACCTGGGTCTCCTTTTCAGGAATAATCCCCAGTTATAAAACCTTTTAATCTGGGCATCTTCCTCAGGAGTAAGCCCCAAATTCTTAAAGTTCCCAATCTTGGGCATCCTCCTCAGGAGTAAGCCCCAATCAAGTCCCCTAATCTTGTGCATCTTTCTTAAGAATAAGCCCCAACCTCAAACTTGGGCATCCTCCTCAGGAGTAATCCCCAATCAAGTCCTCTAATCTTGGGCATCTTTCTTAGGAATAAGCCCCAACCTCAAATATGGGCATCCTCCTCAGGAGTAAGCCCCAAACCTTAATCCCTAACCTGGGTCTCCTTTTTCAGGAATAAGACTCAGTCATAACCTTGGGCTTCCTTTTAAAGAATAAGCCCCAAGTCCCCTAACCTGGGTCTCCTTTTCAGGAATAAGACTCAGTCATAACCTTGGGTCTCCTTTTCAGGAATAAGCCCCAAGTTCCCTTAAATTTCTCTTAACCAGTCATAATTTACCTTTGATGTGGGTTTCCTTTTCAGGAGTAAAACCCAATCATAAGTCCCCTCCTAACTTGGGCATCCTCCTTAGGAGTAAGCCCCAAGATTAGAGTATTCAAATCTCCATGAAGCACATATAACTTTATGGACCCTGTTCATGGATTTTCTCCCTAAAAGTAAATCCTAAACCTTCATCTATCTGGGCAGTCATCCATACATAAGCCCCAAACAAATTCTTATGATTGCATCTTTCATGGCACAATTGTCTAAATTTTACCAAAACCTCTTGTTTCTCACACCGAGCATGACTCACGTGAGCTTAGAGTGTAAAAGTAATTATGACATTCATCTTTGAGCCATCAATCATAAACATCATACTCCATTTCTCAAACTACGTGGGTTCTGATTCCTTTTCCAAAATAAAGGATACGTAGGTAGCCCATTTATGGGTTCGATCCTAACTTTGAAATAATCTCTGTCCTTCTGAATGACGATAAACTTCAAGTGCCCCACTGAGTGGCTTTAAAACCAGCCTGGTCATCATAATGACCAAGAGACTTTTATATAAATATTTTGAAGGATACCATTGACCAAGAATCTCTAAACAGATATAGATGATTCTCTATTGATGAAGAACCTCGAATACATATAAAAAATTCTCTAAATTTCTTGCATATTTAATCATTGATTGTTAAAACTAAAGGAAAGCACATTTTATACTTGGTAATGTAATAAGGATTCACGAACATAACTTAAATCTATAAAGAGAGTCCCGGAGTAGACAATAATTCCCCTCAAAAAGGTGTGATGAGTCCGACCTCCCATCCTCTCGACCAATGCAAATTCCTAAGCCTCATTAGTCCACAAGCTAATGAGCGCCTGCCTTTGGAAAGTAGGTCCAAACGAATGTGGAATCATTGGATGTTTCCGGTTCTACGAACAAACCCGTTAGAAACCGATCGGAACGTTTGAATCTCCCGTCGAGGAGGTCATCCCCGGATTCCGTGCGAAACAGTGTCGTAACCAAGAGTGCAGCAAGGCCCGTTGTCGTGCACCAGTTCCCGTTCGAGTCTAGCTCAAAGCGGTGTTTTCGGGTTTTACCCCTAGGTACATTTGTTCCAGAGCTGCCTCTACCTTCTCGTATCCAGACAGGGATGTATTGCTCAGAAAACTCATAACATCTCTATAATACCAAAATTCTAGGAAGTTCTTCTATACTAATCCTCAAAGTCTATCTTTGGGATATGTGCTCTAACCAGAGTTTATCTACATCTAGCTTCCAAGGTTAGTACTAAACTGCCTCTGATACCAATTGTAACGCCCCGACCCCAGCTACCCGGAGTCGGTGCATTACTTCGTAACATTGGCATGATCACAAAAGATCAAGTCTCGAAAGACCGATTAGTTTAGTAGCCTTGGAAACACTAGATACATTCATAAGTCTTACATTACATCATAAAGTGAAAAACTAATAACAAAGTCTTCATAGTCCACACTCATATCCTCTTCTGACTATCCCTGCAGTTCATTCATAAAATACTTCTTCACATCCTCGTGTCCGACTTGACTCAACCGTTCTTTAAACTCCTCAAAATCGGGTAACTCTTTTTGATTTGAGCCAAAGGCTTCCTTGGTAAGAGTTATGCCCAAAGTGAGGCTTCTAGGAGTAAGAGGGGGAAGTTGGGAGAGTATTTGGGTAGATGTTGGCCGAGCCAAATGGCTTGAAAGTGTAAATGATGTGGGAGAGGTGGGGGCCTTTTATAAGAGGAGAGGAGGGGCTCTTTTGGAAAGATTGAAAAGTTACATTATTATACAATGCTTTTCGGATTCTAAAGGCCCCACACTTATATAATTCGTGGCTAAGGTGATAAGGGTTCGAAATCTATCCATCCAATAGTCTTTGTACAAGTGTAAGCCTTAGATTTTGGATTATCTTCTCATTTTATTTAAATCGTTAAATAATGAGGTCATCGCTGCATCATAATGATGTCATAAATAATTTAATTTATTTAATGTCTAAAGATTATAAAAAAAATACTATGATGTAGGAAATCTTTTTAGATTTCTAATGAATATTTATAGTCAAAATTTGGACTTGTGTAACCCCACTTAAAAACTATTTTAGTAAAACAACTCATGTTTGTGTCAATTTAATTTTAACATTAAATAAATATATATTAATGTCATTTTCCAACTAAAGTGGATCCATGGGGTCCCCAAGTTTACCCATGGGTTGTCTTGGTCGGCCATGACTCATCCAATAGGAGTAGGACAAGTGTCAAGCTCATCTCATATTATGAAAACATTATTTTTACCTTAAACTACACTAATTACCTCTAATCGCGATTAAGAACTTAAAAGTTACTATTCAACAAAAAATTATTTTAATCTCATTGAACCACATTTTGCTTCTTAATTAAAACCATGTATGTTGGATTTTTGAGAACCAAATCGCAGAAGTGGTAATATTTCATTTAAACGAAAAATCAGTTATTTAACTACCACTTAGTGGTTTCACTATTCATCAAAAATTGAAGTTTTTCAGAACAATGCCAAAATTTCACCCTAATCTATAATTGATATTCCGAATTCAAAAATGATGTCTACTTTACAAAATTCCAAACATATAAGTTTCATTAATTAATTTTATAATTAATTCCCGCTGTTACAAAAAATAGCGTGTTTCTAAGAAACAATTTATATCAAAAGATTGGCAATTGTTTATGTCCAATTTCAATGTTAAATAAATTCTAATGACCACCATTGGATAAAATGGTAAAAATATATTTTAATTATACTTTAAAAATACTAAATAGTATAATTTATCAATATAAATTATTTTGATTTAAAAAGTTGTTTTAAGTATTTTTCACTATTCATAAAAATTTGGAAGTTCTCAGAAAATTACCAAAAATTCAACATAGGATAATTTCAATATTAGGAATACAAAAATGAATTCCATTTTGAAATATAAAATTTCTATAATTTTAAAAAGTGGGTATTACTATTCGTAATGGCTACTTTGATTAGTCGCAGTGCGTTAGAACTCGAACTTGTGTAAAATGCAAGCTATTGCATTATTGAAAGAGAGGCGTATCGTGAAAGCTCGGGGTGTTACAGAAGATGGCCTTCAGGTGTCGGTATGGCCACTATGAGTTCTTGGTTATGCCTTTCGGCATAACCAATGCTCCAGCAGTGTTCATGAGTCTCATGAACATGATCTTCTAGCCTTACCTCGATCGATTTGTCGTAGTCTTCATCGACGACATGCTGATTTACTCAACTACTGAGGAGGAGCACGCCTACCACTTGCGGGTTGTACTGGACACACTCTGAGAGCACCAGTTTTATGGTAAGCTCTTGAAGTGTTAGTTCTGGATTCGAGAGGTCCACTTATTGGGGAACATCATCTCTGTGGAGGGAGTTGCGGTGGATCCTACGAAGATCAAGGCAGTACTTGCTTGGGAGCCACCCAGGAGTGTGACGGAGGTGAGTAGTTTCCTTGGTCTGGCTGGGTACTATTAGAGATTTGTGCCAGACTTCTACAGAGTTGCAACACCACTTTCATCTTTGAAGAAGAAGGGGAAACACTTCGTGTGGTCAGATAGATATCAGCAGATCTTCCAGGAGCTGAGGTAGAGATTGACCAGTGCACCCATCTTGAGGCTACCGGAGGAGGGCGTAGGGTACGTAGTTTACTGTGATGCATCAGAGA
The DNA here is from genome assembly GCA_963277665.1 of Viscum album. Taxonomy (NCBI): domain Eukaryota; kingdom Viridiplantae; phylum Streptophyta; class Magnoliopsida; order Santalales; family Viscaceae; genus Viscum; species Viscum album. Next base: position 1,211,177,744 of record OY728166.1, read on the forward strand.
CCGAACTCAGGTGTGTCCTAATACAGGAGCGTGCAATGATCACCTATGGTTCACGACAGTTGAGGAAGCACGAGTAGAACTATTCTACCCATGACCTAGAGTTAGCAGGAGTGGTCTTCACCTTGAAGATGTGGCGGCACTATCTGATGGGAAAGCATTTCACAGTCTATTCTGACCACCAGAGTCTCAGGTACATCTTCTCACAGAAGGACCTGAACCTGAGATAGAGGCGATGAATCGAGTTCCTCCAGGACTATGACTTTGAGATAGTCTATACTCCTAGGAAGGGGAATGTAGTAGCTGATACTCTTAGCAGGAGATCGGGCATTCAGCTACTTGGAGAGGCGACGAAGCAGCTAGTCGCGTTACAGATATCCTTTGTGGACAGAGATAGAGCAACCTTTCTACAGTCACTCCTCCACTATTATAGCGGGTCAGAGAGTCACAATGTGGGGACGTTGAATATGAGATGCGACGTGCTCATACTTCCACAGGGAAGGAACCTGATGGTTTATTTGTAGGAGGATAGCACATTATCCTCTTTAGGGGACGTACCATGGTACCCGTTTCATTATAGGAGGTGGTGCTAAGGGAGTTTCACACTTCCCCTCTAGCGGTACATCCTGGAGTAGCGAAGATGTACCGGGACCTCAGACGACAACACTGGTGGCCGGGGATGAAGAAGGTTGTGGCAGAGTTTGTTACATGATGCCTCACCTGCCAGCAGGTGAAGGTGGAGCACCAGGTACCGACAGGCTTGGTGCATCCCTTAGAGGTCCCGAAGTGGAATTGAGACAAGATATCCATGGATTTCATGACAGGGCTTCCACATACTTCCAGAGGACACGACTCCATTTGGGTGATTGTCGACCGACTCACCAAGTCGGCCCACTTCCAACCTATTAGATAGCAGGGCTCAGTGGAGATCTTGGGACACCTCTAAGTTCAGGAGATCGTACGACTTCATGGTGTGCCATCGTCTATCGTCTCCGATCAAGATTCTCTCTTTACTTCCCGGCTTTGGAAGGGGTTGCAGGAGGCGTTTGGGGTGCAGTTACACTTGAGCACCACCTTTCATCCTCAGACGGATGGCTAGATGGAGAGGACCATTCAGACACTCGAGGACATGCTCCATGCATGCATCCTTGACTTTGGTCGCAGTTGGAAGGATCACCTACCCTTGGTGGAGTTTGCTTATAACAACACCTACCACTCCACCATTGGTATGGCACCATACGAGCCATTGTACGGTCGACCATGCAGATCACCACTATGCTGGGCTGACCCTGGGGAGTCAGCACTCGTAGGACCAGAGATAGTCCAGGCTACGACGGAGAAGGTTTAGATCATCCAAGAGTGGATGAGGACTGCACAGAGCAGACAGAAGTCCTATGTTGACAGGTGGAAGAGACCACTAGAGTTTGAGGATGGAGACCACATTTTCTTACGGGTCTCACCTTGACGTGGATTACAGAGATTTGGCTAGGGAGTCAAGTTATCTCCATGCTTCATTGGACCATTCCAGGTCCTCAGCAGGGTAGGTGAGGTGACTTACCTCCTGACCCTTCCACCTCAGTTGCACCGGGAGCACGACGTCTTCCACGTATCTCAGCTGAAGAGATACGTGTATGACTCGATGCACATCATTGATCATGGGGAGCTAGACATCGATGATGGGGATACTTTTGCAGAGGTCCCGGTGGAGATCTAGGATCGACAGGAGCAGGTCCTACGTGGACGGTCGATTCCTCTTGTGCGAATTCGTTGGTAGCACAGAAACCTCCAGAAGAGCACATGGGAGTGGGAGGCTCAGATGCGTGCACAATACCCTCATTTGTTTTCCTAGTTTATGATGTAGCTTTACGGGGATGTAAATCCCTGAGGTCGGAGTAATGTAAAGACCTGAATATTTCAAGGAAATTTTTAAAAAATTTGGAATTTTACAAGTCTGTGGCTTCTAACGGCACTTGATTCCGAGGACGGTGTGCCCGGAATCAATTTCTAAAGTTTAGCTCGGGTACGTTCAGTAAACAAACAAGCAAGTTTTTATATATTTTGAACCAATGTTTGGAATTGAAATCTGAGGGCACCAGTGAACTCGCAGTGCCAGTTATTTCTTAAGAGGACCTTTACCGAATATGCGTTTTCAAGGGAGAAGAAGTTAATTTTTGTGGATTAATTGAGAGGTGAATAAAATTGTGGGACAATTTTATTTTTATAATTTAAGTGGTTATAACCTAAATGGGGAAGTTAGGGTGGGACCCACTAACATCCTAACCACCGATGTGAGGATAAATGTGAGGTGGGGCCCACATGAGCCCCAACCCTTCACATTTCCATAACTATCATAAACTCCCCCTTTGAAACTTGTTAACTACCTTTATTTAAGTAACTCTCCCTCTCTCCCTCTTTATTTCATGCCAACACACACATTAATTAATTAATTGAAACTCTTCATTAATTAATTAAGTGTTTGAATTTTGTAAATTTGAATGCATGGAATAATTTAATAAAATAAGGGAAGACTTATTTTATTTTTGGGTTGGCATGTTGTGTTGAGATTTTGGGGAGAGAGCTCTAGTTTTATTTGAAGAACTTCATCCTCGATGAAGAACGTCAACTCTTTGACGAAGAACATCGACTCGCCGACCCCGGTTTCTCCGTCCCCTTCTTCCTCCGTGACAAGGGAGGATACACTGACGCGGGAACTTGCCAACGACGTCACGCCTTTCAATCTTCTCTCTGTGACAAAAAGGGGAGGCGCTGATTCCTCCTCGAACGCTCTCCGTCGACGTCTACGAACCCTCACCTCGCGACGCCGTTAACCGCAATGCCAACGCTCGTCATATTTTGTTGAGGTAGGGTGTGTTGATTCAATTTTATTGAGAATAAAATTGTTCGTTGTGTTTCGTGAACCTTGTGCATTCTTGGCCATGTGATACCGTCTAACACGGAGGGCGTGGGTCGAACGAACACGGCCCAACAACCCTCCGCTGGAACTTTATTCCTTTGGAATTGGCAACTGAAGGCAGAGGAAAAACACGATGTCTTCATGCCATGCTGGGATCATGACGAAGGGAACCAGCATCGTCGTGTCGGTTGTGCCGAACGAACCATGGCCCGCAACGTGGGCCACTTCGGCAGAAGAACCGACTGCCAGTCGGCCGGCTGGGCGAAGAGGAGCCGCGGCGCCAGGAGGGCGCCTCGTTAGTGGACCGGTCGGCCGGGCGGAGCCGGACCGCGGCACCAGGAGGGTGCCACATTGGAGGACCGGCAGTCTGCCCATGCGGGCCATGTGCGTAAAGACCGGCCAGTCTAGCCACCCGGTCAGGGGAAGGGTGGCACCGCCGGTACGGAAAACCGGGGGGGCTGCCCCCCCTGGAACCCGCTCAACTTCGGCTGAGCCGCTCGGCCAGCCAGGCCGGGCCGAGCGGGGCTGCGCCGGGCCGGGCTAAGTGGGGCCGCGCCAGGCTGGTCCGGGCTATTCCAGGCCGATCTGGGCTACGGCGGGCCGGGACGAGCCCAACCGCGGTGGGCCGGGCCGAGCAGGGCCACGCCAGGCCGGGCCGCGCCAGGCTGGGCCGCGCCCCGCCGGGCCGGGCCGTGCCCATTCGGGCCGACTTGTGTAACCCTTCGGACCGGATCGACACCCTGCTGGGTCGGACCCATCAAACTGGGTCAACTCGACCCGTCGGCCCACTGGGCTAAACGGGTTGGGCCTGTTAATCACTAAAACGAAAATAACTTAAAGACCGCACGTCCGATCGACGCGCCGTCTATGGCACTAAGACCCTTTCGACGAGACGATTCTTTTGAGATACTCTAAGTGAGTTTTGTATGATTTTGGATATCAGACGGGTTAGAAACGAGCGTATTTCTAACCGGGCCCCTGGGACGGAAAATCTAATATCTCTCAGACCGGGCGTCCGATTGACGCGTCGTCTATTGCGTTGAGTTCCTATTGACGAGACGGAACATTGTGATACATCAACTCTGGACTTTGTAACAGTTGATGTAACGCCCCCTTGGCTCATGGAGTAGACCCTCCCGAAATTGAGCGTGTTGTGTGCGGGAACCCTAGAGCTGGCTGTGACTGTAATGACGACGATGACTGTACTTGGATCCTATGTGGGTTCGGTAGTGAGGACTACTGTAGTTGGATCCTCCATGGGTTCAGCAGCGATGACGAATATAATTGGATCCTACGTGGGTTCGTCAGCGATGGTTACTATACTTGGATCCTACATGGGTTTGGTAGCGACAACTTCTGTACTTGGATCCTACGTGGGTTCGGCATGGGAGATGATTCAGAGACTACATCTATCATCTCCACCCCTCTTCGGGAGTAGTATACCTATGTGAGTTGTGTCTTAACTTTCAGTCATTATCAACGATGTAATTGACTTGCTTTACTATGTGGATTGGGTTGTGATTTCTTGTGTGTTCTGGGTTGTACTTGGGATCGTGAGTTGGAGTCGAACTGGAATTGATGACTTAGGTATATGTATGGGAATATTCCTAAGTAGAGTTGGTTGATACTTTGTGTTTGTATCTTTCCTTTTTGGTTTGTCCATTGTGGATTCTGGGAGACCTTCGGGGGTCTCGGGGTCCCTACTGAGTATCGTATACTCACCCCTACACGGGTTATGCCCGCACTACGTTGTGTTGGATCCAGATGATAGACATCACTGATCGAGGTGGAGTATTGTGGAGCGGGACGGTACCTGGAGGTGGAGAACTTGGCGGGACATACATAGAGCGGACAACTGGACGTGAGGAGTTGAGGAGACCATTTTAGCCACCCTTCAGGTGGGATATCCGGAGGATGACTTAGTAGTTTCTGGTTTACTTTACTGCAACTGTTCTTTCTTTACTGTTGTACTGTACATTCATTTGGGTTTGTATTCTGGACCATTTACTTTCCATCACTTACTTTTGTACTCAGTTTACTTAGTATTTACTTCATCTTGCGTACTCTGTTGTGTTTGATTACTTATATAAAGGCAATGCCTTCCCTTTTATCGGGATTTATGCCTTTGGTGCTAGTCGCCAGCCCCTAGCCTATGGAAGGCAGGCTTGGGGTAGTCACGGCACGGGCCCCGAGGACGGGTTGTGACAGTTATTCCTCAGAATTCCTACTATGAAATTCCTTCATGTGGAGGTCTATAGATCAATCATAAAAAATATTCTGATGATGTGATCCCTGAAAATCATCCTCATGTCTAAAATATCAATCAACAATAAGGTCATAATCTTCCAAGTGCATCAATAAATTCCCACCATGGAGGTCCTCCCCATATAATCCATTATGAAATTACACCTTGTAGTGGCACCTCACTTCGATAAGAAGGTCCTCCCATTATCAACGTTACCCTAAAGATTCCCTCATATTGAAATATCCTTGAATGTTTGAGGCTTGTCACATCAAGTATCTCGTCATTAACTGGTGATTCCATATCTTTACCAAGGGATAGTCCATGGAAATGATAATTATTCATTCCACCTTTAGAATGTATATCTCTCAATGAAATATAGGAGATCCCAAATAGTCTCACTCTCCTTTATAAGGAAGTCATGAAACAAACACTTTGGTTGGATCAGGTGGAGGAATATCTTTCCAAAGATAATGTGAATGCTATGATCATGATAAAAAATTAGCTGAGAATAATATACCAGTTAGGTTATGGTACATGGCCACTCCTAAATATGACATTATAAAACCTCTGATAGAGGAATATATGTATTTTATTTTTATGAATTTTTGGATGACTCGTCATTATTTTAAGGTGATATGTCTATGTTATGTGGAGTATTCAAACCATGTTAAGATGATTAGAGAACTATTCCTTAAAATTGACTTGGTTTTACTATTAGATACATGAAACTAGAAGTTCAAAATACATCACATAGACCTTCATCATGAAAATTTTAGTTCCTTGAAATCTCTACACAATCTAGTCCCTGATTCCCCTTACAACATACCTATCAGGGGATAGGTGAATATGGGGAATTAAATATAAATTCACTCCCTATATAATAGATTCCTATAAAAAGGGAATCATGCAATTTGAGCGCCTAAATATAAGTATTAGTCACTGGGTCCACATATGTCAACTAGTCACTTTCACAGAATCCCAATGCTTCCAAATCCTAAAAATGATGTACTCGATTTGAGTGGAAAATTGAAAGGATATTGTTCTAATATTAAAATAAGTAGGTGAAGGATTTATGTATGAGTATGGGAAAACCTCTAACTATATATAATCCATTGACATCTAGTGGTTCAAACCCACAATGATCCCTACAATTAGATCATTCTTGGTAAAAATACCAGAATATCAAAAGTATACTTATGATGTCAACCACCATGACAATATAAGAATAGCACCATCCCATAGGGATAGGGTCTTTTTTAATCATTTTTACTATTGGAACCACCCCTAGGGATATCAAAACCATAGGGAATTCAAGTCTCATAAGCAAAAAATCCAATAAAACTCCATCCCATAGGGTTATGGTATTTATACCATCACCTGTCATCTATTAAGGAAGTCAGTATTATCTAAACTGGGATAATCATCACAACTGCCTCCATCCAAGTTCCTTCTAATGTGTGGTATGTATTCTTCATCAGGTATACATTCAGTGCATACCAGTAGGGATTCCTTTAGGATCACCCTACATATACCACTACCATTGGAACACTCAAGAGTAAAGGTGAATGCCCACAATGTTTATAAGGCTAAAAGTCCTGTCAAGTAGGAGAACACAAGGAAAGAATGTAGTTTTTCCCTAGAAAAATATCAAAAGGATGATATATATCATTATACTTTAGATAAATACATGATTCTGTGACATATTATACATCAGTAAATGCCTTAGACACTCTCCTTATGGATGAATCAAAACTCAATGTTGAAATATAAGATCATGAAGTGGAATCTACTTTCTAGAATACGATCCACACTAAAAATTTAAAAGAAAGAGTTCACACTTGACACTAGAGATGGAATCAGAATCTAGGGGCTCTTATAAATTTTAAATATCCACCTGCTCAGCAATCTTCATCCAATGAAAATGGAAAGGGAATGGAAAAATCCCATCCACCACCTAAGGAGACAAAAAAATATTACTATCAAAGAAATGTTTGATAAATATGATACTAAGTTGGAAAGATTGAGATAAATAAATATTAAATTATTCAAGGGAAATATTTCTATTGAGTAATCCTCCCAAGTGGAAGTCAATATTTTCTCTCTAGTACACATCTAGAAAGAGATAATTTCTTGGATGATGCTTAACCATTTGACAGGATCTAGATCTAAGTAGATGGTGTACAAAATTCTAGAAGCTAAAAATTACAAATAATTATCACATTTGGGGTGATAAATTGGATCCATTCCAGGAAAACTACTCTTAACAAGATCATTCTGGGAATCGACAATAGACATGTATGGTTTGACCATATCAGACCCTACCTGTTTCCTCTACTTAAACATATGCTCATCCAACCTTCCCTTTAGAACTTCTTGACTCCATCCAGTCTATAAATTTATTATTGGAGGTCATGGAAGGACATCAAGTACTATTAAAACCAAAAAATAATCCATACCCTAGGTGGGTGGATGAAACTCCTCCACCACCCAACTTTGGAAATATAGAATTTTTTTTAATGACACTGGAAACCCATAACAACACCTATCCCATTTTTTATCTTTATGTGGATTCATTATGGGAACACTCAAGCAATAAAAAGCAGACAATATTATATTATTCATGTAGACTTTGGAAGTACCAATGTTTGGTTGACACATCAGTTTACTAGGTGGGTCCATTACTGATTGGGAAGACCTCCATAAAATGTTCCTCTATCATTTTAGTTCAACATTGAGATAGATGAAAATACTTTACCTCTAAAATTGAAAACAATGTGAGAATGAGAGAGTCTTAGACTTTATTTCCATATAGAAAGGTCTAACCTACTCCTTGAATATAAAACTCTCATAGGTTAATCTACTCAAAATCTATATAAAGAATCTATATGATGAGTTGTAAACACCACTAATACCATTGAAATATCTTGGTAGATTTAAAGATATGGAAGAGTTTGTGAAAAGGATAGAGGATGATCTTTGACACAGAAGGTTCAAATATAAGCTGATGCCAACAAATTAAAAAAAAGAGTTGTAGTAAAGTAGAATTAAAGACTATTATGCTCAACCCAACAACAACACCAGGACCAAAACCTAAGTTCATGAAACATAATATGATACCTCCACTTGAATGGTAATGACAATAGAACATACCTATTTGTATGATAGGAAGGTCCAAAAATTTCCACCATTTTAGGATCGAGAGAATAAGATCTATTGTTTCTAAAAGGAAAATGTTTTAAGATACTTAATTACTATGATGGTGAATAAATTTCTCAAGTTACTATAGCCCATAAAACCCAATGAGGTCAGTCTCATTGACCCTATAGACTACTTCCCCTTTTACTAGATGTTGGGAAATAATATCCAAGAGTGATTTGTCTTCAAATAAATCATCTAAATTATGGTTAAATATGGAAATGTAAAGTTGGGAAAACCTCTAGTACAAGTTGAATATGTATTTTTTATTTTAATAGACAATGAATGATAATTTCATAAAGTATCAATTAAGAATGTTCCAAAGTTCAATGAATGTATATCCTAAAAATCAGTCGATCGAGTGCGTGATATTCTTAGCACCTAGCTAAAAAAATCAGTTGCAACATTAATTTCCCCTAAAATAGCTGAATCATCCCCATTAACATCAAAGTATTATAGGATTCAACCTAATTAGTTTGAGAAGTGAAAGAAACATGATAAAAAAACTCATTCTAGTGCTCAATCTAGCTCAGACACTTTAATAATTTCTTCCCCCTACATTTCAAGGATGGGAACTAGCCCATTAAATGGAACCCTTATCAAATAAAGATTAATTATATGAATTATTAAATATCATCCATATAATAGACCTATTCTATAATAAAAAATCTATATATAAACCTAAAGTACCTTACTAAAATTGGGGATAAATGGTAAGAGGAAACACATGCTAAGATGGTATGGGATATAGGGGTTGGTAAGAATCTTGGTAAGAATCTAAAAATTCTATAAATATTTCTGATGAATTGATAAATTCTGTAGAAATTAGGAGATAATAAATTCAATGGGATCAATGGGATAGTTGATCCACTATTTATTCATCTAATTACCTATCAATTCCCATCATATTAGATAACATATTGGTAAGTATACCCCGATCTAGTCATCATAAAACTGTGGAAATATCAACCCATCTTAATCCAAAAATAATGGACATGACTCCAAATATTTTCCAAAGAAACAGTTCATTAGAAAATCCTATATCAACCTCTGAGCCTCAGACCAGGGAATAAAATCCAGGTAGAAAAAAAATCCCCTATCCCAAAATTATGATATCTTGAAACAACTTTCTACCCTCACAACCAAACTCTCAATATTAGATTCCCTTTACCTTTCAAAGTGGATCCAAGAAGTACTCATTGAGGCCCTATTAATCCCTCAATATTCCAAGTTTGAGATAACATTATCTAAGGTCTACTGTGTAAAGATTGATCTTATGGAATTCTATGTGGTTATCTCCTTTATAGAGCAATATATAGTGGTTACCATATAGGGACACATCAGAACCTTGTACATTTCTGGTAATCTTAGCAACGTTGAAATCCATCGAGCCCTTGTTGATAATGGTTCTAGTATCAATATCGTATTGGTCTAAACTCTTCAAATTTTTTCTATAGTGATTCTAATCTATCTCGTTCTAATATGAAAATACAAGGATATGATAAGATAAAGAAAAAAATATTAGTCAAATCAAGAAAAAAACCTAGTTTATGGACCACATATAAAAAAAATAAATTAACATCCATTCACGAGGACATGTATTTCATTTATTTATTAAGAATATTGTGGCTTCATTAGCATACAATGATGACTTCCACATACAATTAGTACCTCAAGTATCATGTTAATAGACAATTTGGAGTATTGTATGGTGATAATTCCTCCTTTGAGTCTCATTAATCCCAATATATAGTTTTGGGACTCTATAAAAGGGACTAAAAATAGATAATTATAGGTAATTATTCTTGTATTACCACCCCCAATAGCTTGGAAATGGATCCTAAAAACCCATTGAATGAGTAAGATGAGGAATATGTGTTTCCCATCAATCAGGTCAAATAAATCATTTCAGATATGAAAGTTTATGAGATACTTGATCTTCCTTAGTTCTAATGACATCATCTATATTAAATGAACATTTCTAGATGAAAGAGAGGTGATATTATGATATGGATAACAATGAACCTGATGAAATTTCCCATCCATCATTTTTAAATCTCAGAGATTCTATCATTTTATCAATTATTGGACTCAAAGATGTTTCTCCACAATCTTTAGGATCTTAAAATTCTCTCACCTCACTCCTTGAATCTTAGGACGTCAGTGTATCCTTTACAACTAATGATAGTGAGGTGGGAGGAGAAATTATTCAAGATTACCCTGATTAGAAGGTATCCATATAAACCTCTCTAGAACCTAGATAAATCTCATTATCACTCTGAAGAAATGAAAATCCCCCCAATCCACCCACTTTTGATGACATTGGGATAAAATAAGTGGAGGAAGTCGATCTCAAAGATTCCCCTTTCACTATATGCAAGGACATAAAATCCAGAAGGGTTTTGTATTAAAATAAATCATCCAAAGGATGGTTTAATTTGATAAGTTCAAGCTTGGAAAACCCCATCATAGGTAGCATACATTTCTATCTTTTCACCAGATGAGGAAAGAAATTGGTAGAAATTATCAAATAAGAACATGTGCAAGTTCAATGAGTGGATGACCAAAAAATCATTCAATCGAGTGAATGATATTCTCAACACCTAGATAAACCAATCTACTATAACCTTAATTTTATCTATAATAACTGATTTATCCCCATTAACATCAAGATATTCCAAGATTTAACATAGCCTATGTGAGAAGGGAAAGGCATAGGAGAAAGAACTCATTTTAGTGCCCAATATAGACTAGAATTTATTCTCCCAACATTTCAAGGATGCGAACCACACTACCAAATGGAACCCTCATCAGATGAAGAGTAATTATATGGATCATTCAATATGATCCACTTAGTATACCTATTCTCTAATACAAAATTTATATATAAACTTGAAGTTCCTAACCAAAATTGGGGATGGAAGGTAAGAGGACACAAAGGCCAAGATGGTCGGGGATGAAGATGTTAACAAGAATCTTGGTAAGAATCACAAAATCTTGGAAATATTTCCACTTTATCCATATATGCTATAAAAATAAGAAGAGAACCAATTCAATGGGATCAGTAGGAGAGTTGATCCACTTATGATTCATACAAATCCATATCAATTCCCATCATATTAGTGGAATGATTAGTAAATGTACCCTGATTTCATAATCATCAAACTGTATAAAGACCAACTCAGCTTAATCCATAAACAACAAGCATCAATTTAAATATTGTATAGAGAAAATGGTCATAAAAAACCTATATCGACCTTTGAGCCTCAGATTAGGGAATAAACTCCTAATGGAAAACGAAGTCCCATGTCCCAAAATTATGATATCTTGAAACATTTTTCTATCATCATAGAAAATTTATCAATATCAGATTCCATTCACCTTTAAAAAGTGCTCCAGGAAGTACTAATTGATGCCCTCTTAATACCTCAAGATTTTAAGTTTGAGATAAAATTAGTTTAGGTCTAAAATGTAGAGACCAATCATAGGGAGAGACACATGGTTATCTCCTTTAAAGATCAAGACAAATAGGTTACCATATAGAGAACCATCAAAACCTTTTACATTTATGATAAGCTTGAAAGTGTTGAAATCCATTGAGCCCTCATCGGTAACATATCTAAGATCAATCTCATATCATTATGAACCCTCTTATGTTTGGGATATAATGATACTAACCTATATCCATTTAATATGATAATCCAAGGATAAAATAAGAGTGATCAAAAATATCTTGGTCAAATCACGCTAAAAACCCAATTTAGGGAGCATATCTCTAAATATACATTCATGTCCATTCATCAAGACATAGATTTCAATGACCTAATAAGAATACCGTGGCTTCATAAGAATGCATTAATGACTTCAACATGCCATAATTTCTTCAAGTAATGTGTTAATTGAAAATTTAGAGTATTTTATGGTGATAATTCCCCCTTTTATTCTCATGAATCTAAATATATAGTCATGGGAGTCTAGAAAAGTGATGAGAAACAGCTAATTGTAGACAATTATTCTTTAATTACCACCCCCAATAGATTATAAATGGATCCTATGAACCAATTAAATGAGAAAAATGAGGATCATGTGTTGCTTGTTAATCAGGTCAAATAAATCATTCCAGATATGAAAAGTTACCAAGATACTTGATCATCCCCAATTCTCAAGATATCACGTATATTAACTGAACATTTCTAGATGAAAGAGGGGTGTGATTTTGATAAGAATGAAAATGATCCTGATGGAAGTTCCCACCCATCATTTTTAGATTCTAGAGATGTTATCCCATTATCAATTGTGGGACCCAAATATGTTTCTCCATCATCTCTAGGATTTGAAAATTCTATTTCTTCACTCCTTGAATATTAGGATGTTAGTGAAACCTCTACACCCAATGATAGTGAGTTATAAGTAGAAATTATTTAGGATTAAACTAGTGATAAGGTGTCTATATCAACCTATCTAGAACCTAGATAAATATTTTTCACTCTCAAGAAATGAAAATGTCACCTTGCACCCCGCTTCTCACAACATTAAGATAGAAGTAGTGGAGGAAGTAGATCTCAGAGATTCCCCTTGGTATTTGAGGATAACATCTCTATCATGATCGATGATCTCAAATAAATGAATTTGTTTACAGATGAGTACCCATGACCCACATTGATTAGTGTCACCATTCATCTTGAAGATCACGACATGCATATCTCCTTCTTGAAGCAACACCTTGATATGATTACCTGAAATTATATAGAAATTCATGGATTGGATGCTAATGTTGCCATCCACATTCACGAACTAGGCTGGGTCACCATCCAACCCGATGCCTGACCTGGTTTACGACATGGCTTCAAGAGCATTCCCGATCCCCACAGGCTGACACAAGTTCCCGGGTATCAAAACTAACACATGAGAACGATTTACCCGAAATAGTAAACACAAAAAAACAGACAAGATAAATAAACTAAAACTGAAAACAGACAACCAAATAATACCTTAAACTAAAATCAAATTTAAAGGGTTTTCAACTTGAACCAACATCAAGAAAGTAACGACAACAAAAGACACTAAAAATATAATTCAAACCTCCAAGCAACAAGAGAGGTGTGACACCCACAAGCTAAAAACACCAACCTGCGTGAGAAGACCATCAACAACCCAAACCATCGTCACTGAACACGATGCCACAACCTAAAATACACAAAGAACAAGGTATAAATACACCCAAAGGTGTATGTAGGGTGTGAGCCAAGAGCCTAGTAGGATTTCACCCAATAAAATGGTTCCACACATAATTATTAAATAACAAATACATTTTCATTTTTGATTAAAGTATAGAAGTAAATTCTTGAATAGTTTTAAATAAAACATGATAAAAGAAAATATTTTCAAATGTAACAACTAAAATTAAAACACACACCCACTTACTTTTTAAAATATCCTATGTATCACACAGATGAGCATAAAGTAACCAATGAGCACCAAATGGTAGAGGCCTTGTGGGTGTTAGACAGCTTGGGTCCCTAGATCTTTGTGTCTTGGTGAAGTGTGGCTTAGAAACCATGACCCTCAGAAAACATGGCTTAGAGACCACGACCCTCAGATTACGTGGATTAGAAACCATGACCCTTAGTCATCATATGTTTAGTTAGTGTTGCAATCTTCAAACCTGCTAAGTGAAATGGGGTCAAAGCCACCCCTAGATCACTAGCCCATTAATCTAGTCCACCCTCCTAACTACCCGAGCTTCCCGGTTTGTGCTCAAACAAGTTTCAAGTTCATGCCATATGTCACACTAATACATAAAATCCAAACAGGGTACTTACACATGAAAAATCACAATTTGGACACCCAAACCCTATTTTAAAACCACACACACACCAAAATCCATTCAAAACATAATCTACATAGTTTACATACTCTATTAAACAATATACACAATTTAAAAAGACACTTATCATTAAATGAACCACTACTAACACACATAAACACCATTTTGAAATAAGGTGCACACTAAAACATTTTCCAAACACGTTTCACACCATTGTCATAATTAAGTAAACCATTAAAAATAATAATAAAGCAATAGTAAAAGGGTATCACATGGATTTTCACAAACTAAATTAACAATTTATAAATTCAAATGCATTCACACATCACACACACTCAAATAAAATTTTAAAGTGTGACCTGCACCACCCAAATAGTTTGATGGAAAACCTTACACCATATGAAAGAAACATTTGCATAAACCCCATAATTTAATAAGCCAAAAATAAAAGCTTATATAATAGTTTAAAAGAAATCACTTGGTGTTAACCACTAAACCCACACAAACCCCTATTTTATGACTAAACTCACACGAAATCATGTGAAAAATAAAATTTACACTACTTTCACAAATTAATAACCTAACCGCATAATTTAAAAATCACTAACAACTAACTAGATAAAATTTCACAACAAAAAACACACATGTAATATAAACATGCTACTAAAAAATTTCAATACAAGTCAAAATTCAATGAAAACCAACTTTTCACTACACAAATTAATTAAATAATATGTTAAACAAATTAATCTTGCAAATTAATTCATCAAATAATAACATAGACGTGGAACCACCTACCAGTGTGTAGCAACTCCGCAAATTCGGTGTGCGACTCCAAATGCTCACCAAACACACCAAAAAAAATCCAAAATGAACCTTAAAAAAACAAGCTATCCACAAATGTATTAAAATTGAACCAACCATAAACAAATCCCTAAATTCAAACCTCATGCCCACTGAGAAACCAAGAACTCAAGAGAAAAAAACAACAAGGAGAAAAAGACTTAATCGGAGGGGGGTTGCGCGTGTGGAAGGACGGAAAGGTGCCAGAGGTGTCGCCAAAAATTTCTTAGGCCAAAAAAGGAAGTCCACGGTTGGTGGGTGGTCTGACGGTTGGTCAGTCTGGGTGTTGTTCACCAGAAGGGAAGTAGGGGCTCCAGCGGTTGGGGTCGACGCCGGTGGAGGATGCGATGGAGGTCAGTCAGATAGGAGGGTGGCATGACATGACGCGACGAAATTCGATCAGATGGGAGGGTGTCCAGTTCGGTGGACAGCGCGGACAAGGCCGGTCAGGATTTGTGGGGTGCGGCTGGTCCGATGGACAATGTGCAGGGCTAGAGAGGAGAAGGGGTGCAACACGATCGTCGGACAGGAGGACTGATGGGCAAGGGGGTGCGGTGCTAGCAGGGGTGCGCTAGGGTTTCACACATAAGCCAAGGGAGGGGGGGGGGGAATCCAACGGGAATAGGGGAAGCAAGGGAGAGGTAAGAAAAAAAATAAAGAAAATGGAAATAAAACAAAACAAAAAGAAATAGAGGGATAAAACCCAAAAAAAGGGAAAATATAATAATAATAATAATAATAATAATAATAATAAACTAAAACAAGAGTAATAATAAAAAATAAAATAACTTAATTTTCATCAATAATATTAATAATAATAATACTCAATAATAATTAATAATATCCTCAAATAATAATAATAATAATAATATTATCATTAAAACAAAATTCATTATATTTTATCACACTTTTCTTATTTTATTTTATTTTTATTTTACCACTCATTTAATTTTATTTCTATATTATTAATTACTTTTATTTAATTAGTTTCACATCAGGCAGGCGTGCGGGGAATAGGGTGAGGTCGCGCGGTGACCCAACCGAGGATGTGTGGCTTCGATAGCGGCACGCTGAACACTGTCAAGGCCAAAACACTCATTTATCAGCGCAAGTGTGCAAAAACCTAGTCGGGCTCAGTCAAAATTTCATATATATATATATATAATAATAATAATAATAATTAGAAGCAGATAAAATTATAAGATAAAACACAAAAATTAGAAACATGCCGCAGTGCAAAGTCAGGGTGTGACAATTCTCCCCACCATAAAGCTTTCTGTAACCAGAAATCCACAACTAGGACCGAACCCCAAAGTAGAAAAAAAACCCATTAAGGTTCAAAGAGGATCCCCACAACATCAAGAAAAAAGAGGAAAACACAACATTCTTAGAGAAAGTGACTTAAATGAAAACCTCTAGAAACTCGTAAAATGACTTTATGATATGTGTCACCCACCCCAAAGATCCGGAACCCCTCCAGTTGACTGTTTAAGAAAATGAGCTCTCACACCCTCAAAAACCAACTTTACAAGACGAAATACCTCAAGAAATATTAAAAGAAAACCACATCGTTTGACTGGAATGAACAAAAAATACCAAACACATCCAGGGAATACACTTATCACCTATCAACCAACTCATCTCTAGAAACATAACTAAAAGGTCAACATGGGGAAGCCCGAAGGGGCTCCCAACCATAATAAATTTATCAACACTTGAGAAAAGACTGAAAATATGACATGGGGAGGCCCGAACAGACTCCCCATCATAAGAATAGGGTGAAATTAGTTTATTTCCGGAGAATTTAATCAAGGCCCCCAATGGGTCTCATAACCGTTGGCACCAACAAAAACAAACAAACTTAGAGGCTTCCCGGCACTGACCCAACACCCCACCAAAGGGCAGGGAGGGAGGGGCCCAACCATTCGGTGTTAAAACTACAGCCAAAGTCAACCCAACATCTCAAGATCCCTAGACAAGCACCATTTAAATTTGTTACCGATTTACCCAATAGACCCCATAAGGACCACTAAAAGCAATTAGATTCGCTGAGATGCCACCCACAGGAGTTTGAGGTAATGAGACGAACACGCCTCCTCATAGCCATGGGAAACCTCACGCACCTAGATGGGTCTTCTGAATGAAACAAACACATAAAATTAATTTAAACCTCCTTCACCTTCAATACCGATGATAGAAATAAGGTTGGGGGTCCCATACACTCCTAGGGTTCCTGACCACGTGTCAGCTTCACTTCGAGGCCTATGGATGGAGCCCTGATGTTTGAAGAATCTCCTGCCTCGCAGTCAGGCATTAAAACTCTCGAATGGAGCTTCTCCTTCTAGTTCTACACACAACCACACCGCAACCAGGACAACACCAACAAACAAAACGCACCATGACATCCAATTACTCCCTCGCATCACATTAATCAAAACAGAGGTTTAAATGATTCACATGCATCTATTCTTCACCTTAACCAAGAAACTTAAAGAGGAAAGATGCACAATGAACACTCCTCTTTGAGTAGAAAAATTAGGACTCCCTAAGAGGAGGACACACTCCTTTGAAAATATGGATTCCCAAAGGGTTTCATGAAGTCCACCTTTGCACTTCAATGAGAACTCACATTGCAAGATGTCACCAAACATGACCCTTGCGGATGATGAAAGCACTACAAGCCTTTCAAGACAATGGTCAACACTGATAAATCTGAACTGCCTTCAAAAATCCCCACTGGAATTCCTTTCACTGATTCCAGGGGGAATCTTCAAACACAATGATGTCAAACCACATACCCGACGACTCAGACATCTCAAAGAGACCAAAAATATCTTCAACTCCCCTCGCATCTGTCACCCTGCTGCGAGAGGATCCACTTAACCGAAAAGGAAAAAGGGATAGACTCAGTGTTATCACAGAAAGGGGAGAGTTCTCACTTTAATCAACTATAGGGTTGGCTAACAACGAATTACCCGTGGACACACTTCAATCGCATGTTAACGCTTTATGGGGGGCATGAACTAGTCAAGAAATAAAATCATGGACCCAATCAAACTGATCTAATGACCAAGACATTCCACAAGCGAACACTAAACATGCAGGGGGAACCACTATTAGGGATTCCCGAAGCAATTTTCAAAATAATTCACTAACCACACGCTTGCACACCAACTTACAAATAAAAATTCAAACTCAAGACACAAATCAATCAAAAATGATTCTCAGCTTGAAACACCTCACATCCAACACTTCCCAAAACACAATGACACATCACACAATCACCAATAATTAAAACACCAATTTTTTTTTATTAGCCAAACTTTTTGAAAATAAACAAAGCAGGTGGGTTGCATAAACACCAATGGTGTCCCATGGGCCTCACACATGCATGTTCCCATTCCACACCACCACCCACCACTTGTCCATCCAGGAACTCATCCACTCATTCCATTAACCATTTCTCTTTCCATATACACTCATGCATATGGTTTCCCATGAGAACGCCAAGAATCAAAACCAGAACTTTTCATTTTTCAAAACCAAACATTCAACCCACACTTTTCAAACCTTACACATAATTTTATTTTTAAAACGCTTCATTTCAAAACATTTTTCAAGACCAAATCATTTTTACTTAAAAAAACATATTTTCATGAATCCAAAACAAAGAGATGAGGAACGATGCAAGAGGAGACTAGTGTTAGTGGGTGACTAAAACATATGATTGGTGGCTATATTCCAGTCATGCCACCACCACAGAGAGTATTCTAGAATAGCATCCCCGGCTCCACATGGCTTTCCAGACACCGCGAGCTCACTGGGACTATTGAACCTACTCCCTTTTCATTTCCCCTATCAATATAAATCATTAGGACCAACGACTCAGACAAACCTCAACTTACTCTGGTAACTCTAGTCCTGCCACGAGGTGTGCTGGCCATGCACCTTGCTCGTAGCTAAAACGTCAAGTTCTGACACCCTGAAATTTGGTCTACCTAACTCTATCGCAAAAGAACACAACCCAAGAGAGAAAACATCCTCTGATACCATTTTGTCACGAACCAGGCTGAGTCTCCATCCAACCCGACGCCTGACCCGGTCCGTGACATGGCCCGAAGGGCGTTCCCGATCCCCACGGGCTGGCACAAGTTCCTAAGTATCAAAACTAACCCATGGGAACGATTTACCCGAAATAGTAAACTCAAAAAAACTAGCAAGATAAATAAACTAAAACTGAAAACATATAAACAAATAGGACCTTAAGCTAAAATCAAATTTAAAGGATTTGAAATTTGATCCAACATTCAGAAAGTAACGACAAAAAAAGAAACTAAAAATCTAATTCAAACCTCCAAGAAACAGGAGAGGTGTGACATCCACAAGCCACAAACACCAACCTGCATGAGAAGACCATCAAGAACCCAAACCACCATCACTGAAGACGATTCCACAACCTAAAATACACAAATAACAAGGTCTACATACACCCAAAGGTGTATGTAGGGTGTGAGCCAAGCACCCAGTAGGATGTCACCCAATAAACAGGTTCCACACATAATTATTAAATGACAAATACATTTTCATTTTTAATTAAAGTAAAGAAGTATATTCTTGAACAATTTTAAAGAAAACATGATAAAAGAAAATAGTTTCAAATGGAACAACTGAAATTAAAACACACACCCACTTACTTTTTAAAATATCCTTTGTGTCACACCGATGGTCATAAAGTAACTAATGAGCACCAAATGGAAGATTCCCTGGAGGTGTTAACTAGCTTGGGTCCATAGATATTCATGTCTCGGTGAAGTTTGGCTTAGAAACCACGACCCTCAGAAAACGTGGCTTAGAAACCATGACCCTCAGTCATCATATGTTTAGTTAGTATTGCAATCATCAAACCTGCTAAGTGAAATGGAGCCAAAGCCACCCCCAGATCACTAGCCCACTAGTCTAGCCCACCCCTAACTATACAGGCTTCCCGGTTTGTGCTCAAACAAGTTTCAAGTTCATGTCACATGTCACACTAATTCATAAAATCCAAACAGGGTACTTACACATGTAAAATCACAATTTTCACACCCAAACCCTCTTTTAAAACCACATGCACACCAAAATCTTTTCAAAACATAATCTACATAGGTTATATACTCAATTAAACCATCTGCACAATTTAAAAATACACTTATCATTAAACGAACCACCAATTACACACATAATCACCATTTTGAAATAAGGCGCACACTAAAACATTTTTCAAACACATTTCACACCATTTTCATAATTAAGTAAACCATTAAAAAAATTATAAATCAATAGTAAAAGGGTGTCACATGGATTTTCACAAACTAAAGTAAGCATTTATAAATTCAAACACATTCACACATCACACGCACTCAAATAAAATTTTAAAGTGTGATCTGCACCACACAAATAGTTTTAAGGAAAACCTTACACCATATGAAAAACAAATTTTCATAAACCCTATAATTTAATAAGCCAAAAATAAAAGCTTACAAAACAATTTAAAATAAATTGCTTGGCATTAACCACTAAACCCACACAAACCCCTCTTTTACGACTAAATGCACATGACGTCATGTCAAAAATACAATTTTCACCACTTGCACAAATTAATAAGCTAAAAGCATAATTTAAAAATCACCAGCAACTTACTTGATAAAAGTTCACAACAAAAAACACACATGTAATATAAACATGATACTAAATAATTTCAATAGAAATTAAAATTCAATGAAAAAAAAACTTCGCACTTCGCAAATTAATTAAATAATATGTTAAAAAAATTAAGCTTGCAAATTAATTCATCAAATAATAACTTAGACGTGGAACCACCTACCAGTGTGTAGCAACTCTACAAATTCAGTGCGTAACTCTAGATGCTCACCAATCACACCACAAAAATTCCAAAATGAACCTTAAAAAAACTGGATATCCGCAAATAAATTAAAATCGAACCAACCGTAAACAAATCCCTAAATTCAGACCTCATGCCCGCTGAGAAACCAAGAACTCAAGAGAAAAAAAAAACAACAAGGAGAAGAAGACTTAACCGGATGGGGGTTGCATGAACGGAAGGAGGGAAAGGCGCTGGAGGTGTCAATGGATATTTTACCAGCCAACAAAGGAAGGTCGTGGGTGGTGGGTGGTCCGGCGGTTGGTCAGTTCGGGTGTTGTTCACAAGAAGGGAAGTAGGGGCGCCAACAGTTGGGTTCGACGCCGGTGGAGGCTGCGAGGGAGGTCGGTCAGATGGGAGGGTGGCGCGGCGCGGCGTGGTGGCGTTCAATCGGACAGGAGGGTGGATGGTTCGGCGGACAACGCGGAAGAGGCCAGTCGAGAGTTGCGGGGTGCGACTGGTCCAACGGACGATGTGTAGGGCTATAGAGGAGAAGGGGCGCAATGCGATCGCCGGACGGGAGGACCACTAGGGCAAGAGGGTGCGCGCGCTAGCAGGGGTGTGTTAGGATTCGTGCATAAGCCAAGGGAGGGGGGGATCCGACGGGAATAGGGGAGGCAAGAGAGAGGGAATAAAAAAATAAAGAAAAGGGAAATAAAACAAAACAAAAATAAATATAGGGAAAAAACTAAAAAAAGAAGGAAAAATATACTGATAATAATAATAATAAAAAACTAAATCAAGAGTAATAATAATAAATAAAATAACTTAATTTTCATCACTAATAATAATAATAATAATAATAATAATAATAATAATAATACTCAATAATAATTAATAATATCCTCAAATAATAATAATAATATTATTATTATCATTAAAAAAATTCATTATATTTTATCACACTTTTATTATTTTATTTTATTTTTATTTCACCACTCATTTAATTTTATTTCTATATTATTAATTCCTTTTATTTAATTAGTTTCACATCAGGCAGGCGTGTGGGGAACTGGGTGTAGCTGCGCGGTGACCCAGGTGAGGCCGCGCAGCTTCGACAGCGACGCACTGAACACTGTCAAGGCCAAAACTCTCATTTATCAGCGCAAGAGCGCAAAACCCTAGTCGGGCTCAGCTCGTATTTCATATATATATATATAAATAATAATAATATTTATAAGAAGATAAAATTATAAGATAAAACAGAAAAATTAGAAACATTCCGCGACGTGAAGTCCGGGTGTGACATCCACTATATGGACCCGCTAGATTAACATCATGGATTCAAGTAGGTATTCATGAGAATACGTACATCCCACACTATTAAGGTCAAACCCAAAGTTGGCAAGATCATTAAATCTAACTTCATCCAAGAAGTTCAGTACTTGAAATGGCTCTCAAGAATTATCCTTGTTAAGAAAAGGATTGGGAAAATTAGGGTTTTCATCGATTTCTGGGATCTCAACTGGAATTTCCCAAAGGATGATTTCTTAGTAAAAATTATATAACTTCTAATGGATGAAACTATGGGATTTTATTCTCTATAATTTATTAATGGATACTCAAGGCACAATAAAACTAGAATGGCCCTTGAGGATAAAGAAACCAATCCTTTAAAAGAATGTAAAGGGGTATTATGATATCAAGTCATTACATTTGGTTTAAAAAATATAGTCTCCACATATCAATGTGTCATACACCATATCTTAAATCCACTTTTGGGTAGGATCATAGAATTTTTTATCGATGGTCTTGTAGTCAAATCCCAGAAATGATGTGATCATCTTGTTGAACATGAGATATTTTTTAACTATCATGACCTAACCCACCAGGGCTTTCCTAAATGGTAGTAAACTGATAGTGACGCCCTGATTCCTCCTCCAATAGTCCAGAGTTTGGAAAATAGAGATAAGTAGGTATATCACACACATGGGAGGCCTTAACCTAAGTACCTGTACACACTCACCCATCTCCATTCACCAGTATAATAATGAATGTAAATAGATGATATTGTAAATTCATTCATACCATCTAATCACAAGACATAGTATAAGAAAAGAGCACAAAAAATAAACAGTGTCCAAATAAAAGGCCACCAATACTGTAATGGAGTCTGGAATGCTAACAAAAGAGACTGCTACCAAACTGGAACTCCAGAATCCATATATAGTTCATCAATCCCAAATAAGATCCCCCAAATATTAGTCCACCTAGGACTCTATTGAAAGGATTTTCATCTATATAAGACATGACATCTGTTGTAACACCCTGATATTTTAATATATTACTTACTGTAAATGAGATAAATGCGTTCAATATATTTCTCCACATGAAACATTAAACTAAAATGAAACGACGATATATTTAGATAAAAATATAAATATTAATTATGACCATTAAAACCTACTTTTTTATTTAGATATAATGAATAAGAATAACCCCTTTATAAAATATTTATAGAAATAAAACAAAGGATTCTTTTAATATGAAAAAAATTAATTGGTATAACTAAAATGACTAATACGATCATTTTATACTTAGAAATGTATTTTTATAAATGTTTCCTTTATATGAGATATGGATTTATATTTCAAGAAACTTTTTATTAATGTTGATAAAATATAATTGATATAAATAATTTTTTAATACCAATTTATTTAGTAAATGATAATAAATTTGAATAAGAATGGTTAATATTCTTAAAAAGCTATTTTCTCATAGAAAATGTTTATATCTCACCTTTTTATTTAAAATTTAAATTTAAAAAATTTATAATTTTTATTTTAAAAGATAAAAATTATTTTTGTATTCAACATAGTAATATTTTCTTAATATAATTTTTGGAATTTTTCTAAAAAGAATTATTTTTAGGTGAAAATAACATTTTTAAAAATAACATGAATTTTATGAAATTATTTTTATATAATTATGAATTATAAATTCATGAAAAATTCTTATAATACCAAATATTTATTTTATATTTGAATTTAGAACTTTAAAAACGTTTTATTTAATTTATAGACCCGTATTTAGAACCCAAGTAATATTTTCTGAATTTTATTAATACATTATACATTTTTATTTTAAAATTAATTTTTATCACTTTTATAAATTGAATAAAATGAAATGGATTTAAAATTTATAATTATTTGGTACAAATTATCTAATAAGGAACACTTTATTTTTATTCATAAAGGATAAGTTACCATAGGTAAAAACTAGTTACCGCGGTAAAAGCTAAACTGGTAAAAGTAATAATTCAAGGGTAAAGGGATTAAATAATTTTGAAAAAATGTCTATAATTGAGTATATGATGTTTGGATTGATCTAATATCTTCCTCACTCTATTATTTATCAATTTTATATCCACTTTACATGTTTAATATGTGCTCCAATTATATTAAGTTGAATTATTTACACAAATTTCATTCTCACCACTTATAAAAGGGGCTTATACCACCCCTTCAAGACACTCCTAAAAATAGGTTTCCTCTTAAAAACCTACCCATTTCCATTAACATATAATTATATTTCACACTATTGAGATTATGGTCATAAGATATTATCCAATTCCATCCATTTCCAAGGTATCTTCCATGGAAATCTCAAAGTGCTCAACATGAGTAATCATTTTTACTTAACTTCTTTATTTTATATTTTTATTTTACAATAATAATTTTCAAATACCCATGTAATGCATAAGTACTAGTTATATACTAAATTTTATTGTTCCATGGGGATAATCATTAATCACATTTTCCCTTTTCAATTAAGAAAATTGATATTGTAATTCATGTGTTGTTCGGACTACTGCCTTCACGACACATCAAGTTTTCTTTTCCTTAAACACGTTAAAAGGATGGTATAAAAGTTAAATTTAATAAATAATCATTATATTTATATCATTTTAATTATTATGAAATAATAAACCATATTAATCCTTTCTTCCATACTATGGAAAATGAAATTGTCAACCATGTGGAGTACCTCCCTCATGGAACAATTGGATTTAATCTTTATTTTCATGATCTCCTTACATGGATGGTAATGTGGAAGATATTAAATGATAAATGTGATTTTCATGATATAATTAAGGCACTATTATGAAAAATTGGAGAACTTATTAATGATATGATCAAAAAATGACCATCGTTAATTCTATTGTTTAAAACAGGAATACTAAGAGGAAAATGATATCTTATTTATAGGTAATGAATTTATATAAATTATCATCTCTATATAATTATTTAAAATTATGATATATTAAGATAATAAATACTAAATAAAATAATTATTCTTTTTTACAATGAAATTACAACTAAACCACCACATAATCATCCATTAATCATGGTAGGTTCATGTTTGGGTCTGTTTTACCACATACTTGAACAATACTATACATTTATATAATGGATGACAATGAGAAATTAATCAATATTATAATATGATATAAATAAGTAAATAATTATTTTTTTGGGTTCTATAATTGAAACCACATTATTATCCTCATTATTTAATAAAACACCTTTTTTTCGTTAAGAATCATCGAAACATGATAATCATAAATTTAATATTCAAGGTTTGTAACCAAAACTACCATAGAATGAAATTATAGATTTATAAACTATATTGGAACATCTAATACATTATTTATGTGATATAACAGTGATGTAATTTGAAAAACCAATAAATACTGACACCTATTTTATGAAAATAATTCAAAGCGATAAAGATTACTTACACCCGATGTTGAAAATAGGTAAAAACTAACTAATATTTATTTGTATAGAATGATTATTTTTGGAACTAAAAATTTGTCTCTCACCCCAAACATACAATTTTGGATGAACCAAATTTAAAACCATCCCCAAAATAACATTTCAGGGTTGAGGAGTAGGTTTCATGAAAGTTCCAATGGTTGCATGCAAAGGTGTGGTTCCATGCATAAAGGACTTGCACACCAAAAGTGATGCTGATTTCCATGGATTACCAAAGTCCAAAATTATGGCTAAGGTCAATGCGCAAAAAACTGGAGGCTTGCGTAGAAGATTTCCATTTGCATGACCAAATATTTGTTCACAAAAGGTGTCTTCAGATCAAAAATTTTGGGCGGTTAAGCCCCTAACACCCAAGGAATATGTGTGAAAAAGAATATCTTTGTGAGAAACCTATCTACCAACCATCTAGTTTCATAGGTGAGATGACGTCTATCCTAAGAGGTTTCATGGACAAGCTCTAGTGGCAAATCCCATAAGTGTGTGCAACCCTATTCTACACCTAGTGAAGCTGTGCGATCTAGGACGAGGATTTCAGCTATAAATAAAAACTCACACCCCACCTTGAGGGGGACCTTTGGAAGATGAAACGATTCTACCATGTCTAAAAATACCCATATTCCATGATAGAGTGCAACACCAGAGACAATGGACCCTCAATGGTAGAGAACATGCATGACAAAACTCCTGTGTGCCCAAACATGACTTGGCATGTAGTCGAATGATCCTCACATAACACCTCCCTAGTCTGGTCAGGTTTACACAAGTGAAATTTCCTTCACGTATCCCTAACCTGTGTAAATATCCAAATATTTCATGCAATTATTCCTCTTGAATCCAAGATTTTCAATTATGCTAGTGCACATTGATTATGCAAATCTTGTGTGTAACAACTTTATGGTCCTCAACCCGATGTCCACAATGATTCTAGTGAATCCATTACCCTACTCATTTCTCATAATAATAGGTAACCTAATTCCTATCAATATTAAGTATAGGTACCCTAAATTTAGGCTTCTCTATTTACACTCCTCCACGGTAGTTCTAACTCTATGTCCCACCTAGAGGCACATGACCTGTGGTCACATAATCCCTAGAGGTGGAATCTTTGAGGGAAACTATGTACTTATATTGGTGGAGATTTCTTATGATGAATCTTCTTCCTTCCTTGACATGGTCCTCCTAAAGGAGTGAGACCCATCAAAATTTGAGTTGTAAGACATAAAAAATACCTAGCTCCACATCCTAGTTATATGACATTAAACTTCATGTTAACATCCTCATCACATGACGTTAAATTGTAGATTTACCCTATGTTATGAACACAGGATGCACCATGTATGATCATCATGAGATGGCACCCTCTTCCCCACCACGGATGGATACTCTTGAAGTGGGTATCTTCCACACATAAGACCCACACCTTCTCACTTGGAGTGATACTCTTGCATCATATAGCTTCAATGTGTAATCCCCACACCATCCCTCACCAACACTCCTTCTGCGACACAATCATTTTTACCATACGATGTTAAACTGAATGGATAGATACTATCACGTGAAGTCCATCAAAGGCTAGGCATTGATATAATTTCTAGCTGCACATCCATCCCCTAGAGAATTACCCTTAGATTTCGATTTTCTAAATGAATCAATTCTCTCAATGGATTAGGATGTACCATGTTGGTAGATCCATTTTGATGTTTCCTCCTAGATCCCAATCGGTAGAAGGCTCAAAAACCCAAAACTTAATAGGGTGGGATTGGGGACCGTCTTCATCACCCTAGACCAAGTTGTATTACATTAGTCATTCCTATTTTTAGAAGGCTGCACTAACAATGAGGAAAAATTTCAGGCTCTCATTACTGGTCTCGATTTGTCCCTTGAGATTGATTTCCCCAATATACATGTAAAATGAGACTCCTAGTTAGTTATCAAACATATAAAAGGTGACTATATCATTATAAATCAAGATCTTGTACCCCTAATAGATTCTACCCATCGACTAATGGCCTAGTACCCTGCTCATACAAAGGTGACTCCTGTTCCTCAGTCACAGAACAGTCAAGCCGACACCTTAGAAAGTTTGGATGCACCCATTGCAGAACTGTACCAGGATGATTTAGTCATTCATGTGGAACACTATAGGGTAATAGACCCCACAAATTTAGATGATGGTAACCATAATGTAAACTAACTGATTATCAGTACTTATATTCTAGGACCCTCAGGTCCCCCCACTTATCTTATCATATTGAGTCAAATGTGAGAGAATCCATTGGTGTGAAGCATAGTTTACCCTCCAGTGTGGACCTATTCTGGAGAAAACCCTCCACATGCATGTATTTTATGGAATTATCGTCCAATACATCCAAGGAGATGATATAACTCTAGTTATGCAGGAATTATATGAATAATCATGTGGCACGCCTCAGACAGGGTTGAAGCTCTCCCACTAGGTTCAAAGGTTGGGATACTTGTAACTCACCATGGTTCATGACTGCATTGAGTTTGTCAAGTGGTGTCACATTTGTATGATCCATGCTAATTTTTTTCATTGATCGATGGAGCTTCTCGACACCACTAAGTATTCGTTACCCTTCTCAGTATGGAGACTCAACATTGTGGGGTCCTACCCACTAGTGATAGCTTAACAGTTTATGTTCATCTTGATTGAAAATGAATTATTTTAAAAATAGATAGAATTGGTTCCCCTCAAGGATGTAAAAATGCAGTCCATGGTCGAGTTCATGAGCTCCCACATCATCCACCAATTTGGAGTTCCTCATTTTATTTTCACAAACAACAACACTAACTTTTGGCCTATAGAGTTGTAAAAATTGTATTCCATGTACAAAATATGGTCCAACCATACTTCTCGCTACCATGAAAAATAAAATGGGCTAATTGAGTTGTTAAAAAATATCCTCTCTAACATCTTGTAGAAAATAGTGGGATATAAAAAAAGTAGTTGGTTTGATAAGCTCCTCGATGTCCTCTAGGCCTAATGAATAATGACCGAGAATTCCACCCATGTGACCCCATATTTTATGGTATATGGAATAGATGAATTCTTTCCCATTTAGGTTTAGTTTTCATTACTCTGGACAACTATCTATGACTAGTAGATTTTAGAAAATTAGAATAAGTCCATCTTTATGTGTTGGAATCCCTTGAGGAAAATATGCTTTAGGATTTACATAACTTGTAGAGGCACCAAAATTGGATAGAAAGAGAATTAAACATGAAGGTTTTCCTTTTATCCTTTCTTCATGGTGATATGATACTGGTTCTCAGAAAATGCCAATGATACCCATCACAATCCACCAAAGTTGGAGCCTAAGTGGGAAGGACCTTATATTATCCATAGTGACTATTCCAATGTAGCAT
Source organism: Viscum album (assembly GCA_963277665.1). NCBI lineage: Eukaryota > Viridiplantae > Streptophyta > Magnoliopsida > Santalales > Viscaceae > Viscum > Viscum album. Next base: position 1,211,206,850 of record OY728166.1, read on the forward strand.
AATCTTTGATCACCATGGATGAAGATCATATCACACCTCCCACGAATGCTAAGTCTCTTAAGTAGTAATTTGTGTTAGGATCCATGGGTCTAGGTAGTATTGCCTTAAAATATTTTCAATGGGTCTGAGCTTTACAAAATTAAACTAGTAGTAACCCCATAGTCCAGGTGATATTAACTTAAACCACTTGTGATTAGTCCAAACTATACAACCATAAACAAGTATTAATGGTAAAAGTATTATGAACTTATAATATTTGAATCCAAAATGGTATGATCTCCATGACCCTAAACTATAGCAACCATAGTCCAAGTTTTATGACTTTAAACTACAAAGCTTAAATTCCTCAGCACACAATGATAAACTAAGACCTTACCCCTCATAAAATTGGGATGCACCATAAGATAAGTATGGGATGATCAAAAAATGATACCCCGTATAAAACTAGGTTGGATTATATGATGAATATGGGATGATCACAAACCAATATCCTCATCTCATGATAATAAACTATAGATTTACCTTACATCATGAAAATGGGATGCACTTATTAGAGAGGATTTCCCCCTTTACTGACATTGGTCTCCTACTACACCATGTATCAAAATTATATGTGTCTTTATCCTCATACTCATGGGAAACATAGTGGAACACATGCCTTTTACTTCTAGGCTTGGCCACAAATTTACCAACCCTTTGTCCCCTTGTCCCAGTTTATGGTCCAATAATTACGACCTTAAACTATGTGAAGTTTATCTCAATGTATTTCTATGGTATCTGGGTGGAAGTTTTGTCATGACACATCAAATTGATTATGATTTAAAGATGATTTTATAGTCTATGTTAGACCCTATTTTTTCTCTAAAAGAGATTTTATAGTTTTAGAGTGTGTATTTTTAATAAAAAATACTAAAAATGGGGGTGGTTTTGAATTTTTTTTAAGAAAATAACTTAATTTAAAGAGTTTAATAGTTGAGAGACCAAGTATATTTTTAAAAATATGATACAAATGGGTTGTTTTAATTTCATTAAAAACATTTCAAATTCATTGTTCTTAGATATTCATTCAGGTTTGAAGTAATTCTTTGGTTGAAATTAATTGGAATTCTGATGAATTCCTAAACTTTTATTTCAATGATTGAAGAACTAAACCTTGACATAACCATAATATTTACATGGTACAACACTTATTCATATAATAATAGCTTAAAAAATAGTTTTAAATATAAATAATGTTGGTAATAAAAGTGTTCTTGTGTCGTCCAATTGGAATAACACAAGTCACGCACTCAAAACCTCACACTGATCAGTTAGAAATTAAGAGCATAACATTCACATGCATAAAAACAAGCATTAAAATATGAAATCATGTAAGATAAATAGAATGAAATTTTTTTAACACCCAAATTACTCCAAACCAGTAGATAATATATTCAATGTAACTCCCTTGACATGTGGGTAGCTCCCTCACAACGAACGCCCACGGTTTAACACGACATTGAGAGGAGGAGGAAGCTCGGATGGATCTCCTTCTTCATTTTAGCTCTAAGAATGAGGATATAGAGATATAGAACCTCAAATAGTATTAAAGGACTCCTTTTGAACTTCAATTTTTCAGTACTTCCCTCTACTGGTCTAACTTCCAAATGAGGTTCCCATGGTTCCTTTTTATAGCCAAAATGGGAAGTGGTTTTCGTCACCAAGTTTTGGTCATACCACTTGTATCTTAGTTTTAGATTGGTAAATGGAATTATATATACTTTTAAAACACTAAAAAAAATATTTCCACAGCTATTTAATATCTACACCAAAATTTTTGAATCATTTGGAGGCTTACAACTCTAGATGTGGATGAAACACAACACACCACTTTGGTCTTCATATAGATTCTGTGGCTTGGAATGATCAGTATATATGGTCCACTAGATGGACGAATTGGGATTAGGTAACATCATAAAAGTTTTAGAAAATGAAGTTTTGGATCCATAAAAAAATTTATCCCCTTTTGAGGCACGAATATTTCTAAATGTGCAAAATAGTGGACATGTGTCCTTGGGCTTCAATGTAGTTGGCCCATTTTCCTCCTGGATCATATTCAGCCCTCCAAATCACCCCCTCCTACAATAAAATCACTAAAATAATTATAATTTACCTTTTTTAAATTGATAAAAATTAAAATTTTTAATCATATAGGAAGTTCAAATTTTTATTAAATTTGAGATTTGAAATACAAAACCAGTTTAAAATAGTAGTGTAAGAGTGAAATAAAGCAGTGAATCATCACGTGATCACACCCCCAAACCTAAAAATTTTCACTCCTAGGAAAAGTAAAATTTCCAAAAAAGTATGCATGGAGATATTGTAAAATTCATTAAAATTTAAAATTCAATGAAAATTTAATTCCTAATAGAAATGTGATCAAAGAAAAAATTGCACTAAGTATTTATTCTAGTGATCATGGAAAAAGATGTCTCAAAAATTGCATCAGAATGAAATTCCAAGAGATGTATGATACTAATCAAAGAAAATAATTCAAAATGTGTGTGTGGCAACCATTTTATGTTATTCTTTCCACTTTCTATTGAGAAAATATAAGTTATTTTAAAATTTGTCTACTTACACGATCCTTTCAACCGAACCTACCCTATATCCTTTACAATAAAATTTCAAGAGCCACTCAATTAACCATTATATAAAGTCAAACCATAAGCTACTGACCTAGATATCCCCACATGTTGTACATTTTACCACTCCCCTTAATGTTTATTTGTTTTTGTTTTTTATTTTGGTTTTTTGAGGGCAAACAACAGTTGGATAACAGGTACACACACATAGGTCAATATAGTACAATAATGAAATAGATTGGATAGGGAACGAATGTATGGAAAAATAATTTTTAAAGGTAGAGAAAAATTAACCAAAATTATATTTACCTTCTATTAAGTAAGATATTTTCACACTTCATGGTTGGGTGAAAAAATATGTGGATAAATTAAGTGACACAATTTTCCCTTAAACTACTCACACAAAGGGAACCATTCTTCTCAAAGATTCCAAAATGATACAACCATTTATATCATCAAAAAACAACCAAATTTCAAGAGATATTCACACCACAATACTGAATTCTTGTTGTTATTCACATTTCATTAGATTTTTTTTTGAATGTTAAAACAACATGAAATATGGAAAATCATTATGAATTTTTAATAACTTTCATGATGAAGTGAACATAATTTTCCATGATAAAGTGGTAATAAAAAAACATTACAGAAAAAGAGTGAGGGTGAAAAACAGGGGGGAAAGTGAAAATACTATTTATATATCTAAAAATATAAAAAGAAAAAAGATGATGAAAATTCCTAACACCGGAATGTACCCAGCCCCCACACCTAGATCATGTAGTTCCCTCACTATAAAAAGAGAATGTGGGAAGGAAGGATAAAACCTAGTGAGTGTTATTGGAATAATGCTTCTTGAAATTGGAGTTCCTCCATCTGGGACTCTGGAAGGGCTTCGTGAAAGTGCTTAAGATGCTTCCCATTGACAGTAAATATTTGTTTGGTTTATTCATTTTGAACCCGAACAACACAAAATAGATAAACATTATGAACAATGTATGGGCCAAACTATCAGGAACAAAGCTTACCTGGATGAATCTTCAGCCTTGCATTGTAAATGAGGATCTTCTTCCCAATGTGGAATTGATGATGAAGGATGGGATGATCATGGGAAGCCTTGGTTTTCTCTTCATAAACTATTGCATACACTAGGTCATATCTCAAGAAGTTCTTATAGGTTTAGTGTGTTTCTTTTTAATAAAAATTACTAAAAGTGTGGGTGGTTTTGAAAATAATTTTAAGAAAATAACATAATTTAAAGAGTTTAATAGTTGAAAAACCCAATGAATTTTAAAAAATATGAGAAAAACAAGTTTCTATGATTTCACTACACTCGTTTCAAGTTCATTGTTATTATATATTAATTCAAGATTGAAGTTATATTTTGGTTGAAATTAACTAGAATCCTAATTAACTCATAAGCTTTTATTTAAATTCTTGAAGAACCAAACCTTGACATAACAATCATATTGCCAAGGTACAACACTTATTCTTGTAATAAGAGCTTGTAAAGTAGTTTGAAATTTCAAGAAGGTGGGTAATAAAAGGGTTACTATGTCATCAAATTGGAATAACACAAGTCACACACTCAAAAACTCACACCAATCTGTTATAAATTAAGAGCATAACATTCACATGCATCAAAACAAGCATTCAAATATGAAATCATGTAAGATACATGGAATTAAATGTTTTAACACTCAAATTAATCCAAAAAAGTAGCTAATATATGAAATGGAACTCCCTTGACATGTGTGTAGCTCCCTTACAAAAAACACCCACCATATAACATGATATTGAGAGGAGGAGGAAGATCATGTGGATCCCCATATTCATTTCATATCTCCTTATGAGGATATGGATCTCCAGAACCTCTAAGGGGATGAAATGAATCCTCTGGAGCTTCAATTTGGCCGCACTTCCCTCTCATGGTCAAACATCCAATTGAGGTTACCATGGTTTTTGAGGTTGGTTTGAATACCAACTTTCCTATAATCTTGGTTTTTCTTCCACCCAAAGTTGGATGGATAATAAGTTTCTTTCCTAAAGGGTTGGTTATAGGGGCGGCCTAGAAATATTGGATCACAAATCTCAGAAGTTTCTATCAATTGGGGGAATTGGTTAGAATAGTGGGTGTTAGAAGAATATATACCACAATGTATGGGAGGAGGATATTGGGATTTACCTTGGGAAAGAGCAAGTTGTCTAAGAAGGGTACTTACCTCTTCAAACTTTATTTCCACCTTCTTTTTGAACTCAGTACTTTTAACCTCCTGGAAACCTATAATGGGTACAATAGACCTTGGACTGAATTGTTGAGTGTTTTTTTCCATGTTCTCAATTACGGATCATATAGAAATTGGGGTTTTATTGACTAGTGCACCACTTTCATCAACATAAATCATTTTTCGATCAATAGGAATCAAACCCTCATAAAAATATTGTATTAAAAGTTGATCACTTATTTTGTAGTGTAGTAAACTTGAAAAAATCCTCTTAAATATTTCCTAGTATTCATGAAGTGTTTACCCTTGTGATTTTATTATAACGCATATTTCCTTTCTTATTTTTGTAGTTCTAGAGTCTGGGAAGTAATTTTAAAGAAAAAGACATTTCATGTCCTCCTAGGATCTAATTGGTGAATTAACATAGTAAAGCCAATATTTTGAAGTGTCTTATAATGAAAATGGGAATTACCTAATCTTTACTTGTTCTTCATCCAAATTTTCAGCTTTTAATATAGGGCACACAATATGAAATTCTTTTAAGTGCTTATGTGGATCTTCTCCCGTGATTCCATGAAATCTCAGTAATAAGTGAATTAAACCATATTTTAGTTCAAAATTAGGTATATAACCTTGTATTTGAATGTATGCGGGATGGATCTATACATTATCAAAGGTTAGTTATTTTAATTTTTAGTTATTATCAGCCATATTATATAATTTTATTTCAGTTTTAATATGGTTTCTAGAAGAAGAATAAGGATCGATAAGAGTTTCAATGTTTTGTGTGTCCTCCTTCAAAGGGTTCTCTTGTGCGTCTCGGTGTCGCTGACGTAGGATCCTCTCCAGTTTAGGTTCAAAAGGGGGTAAATCTCCTAGATTAGGAAACATCATACACAAAATGTACACAATAAATTAATCATAACACAAAAATATTGGTAATGGTATAAGATAAAACAAATAAATATTCACAAAAATTTATAAAAATCTTATAAAAAAACACGCACTAAAAACCAAAGTGCTCCCTGGCAATGATGCCAAAATTTGGATGTGTTTTCATGACATTTCAAATTTATTATTATTTAAATATGATTTTATAGACTAGGGTATATCCTAGTTTGTCTCTCAAGTATTGTTGATAGGTTTAGAGTGTGTGTTTTTTTAATCAAAAGTAATAAAAGTGGGGGTGGTTTTGAAAACAATTTTAAGAAAATAACTTAATTTAAAGAGTTTAATAGTAAAAATACCAAGTGTATTTTTAAAAATACAAGACAAATGGGTTGTTTTTATTTCACTACACACATTTCAAGTTCATTTTTCTTATATATTCATTCAGGTTTTAAGTAATTATTTGATTGAAATTAATTGGAATCTTGATTAATTCCTAAACTTTTATTTCAATGATTGAAGAACCAAAACATGACATAAAAATCATATTTCCAAGGTCAATAACTTATGCATGGAATAATAGAATACAAATTAGTTTTAAATATCAATAATTTGGGCAATAAAAGGGTTCTTGTGTCATCCAATCAGAACAACACAAGTCACACACTCAAAACCTCACACTAATCCCTTATAAATTAAGAGCATAACATTCAAATGCATCGAAAAAAGAATTAAAATATGAAATCATTTAATATAAATGGAATGAAATGTTTTAAAACCAATTTTAATTAAAACTAGTAGCTAATATGTGCAATGGAACTCCGTTTACATGTGTATAGCTCCCTCACAATGAATTCCCACCGTTTAGCAAGACATTGAGAGGAGGAGGAAGCTTAGGTGGATATCCTTATTCATTTCATCTCTCCATATGAGGATAGGGAGCTCCATAACCTCCAATGGGATGAAAATAATCTTATTGGACTTCAACTTTTTAGCACTTAACTTGCATGGTTGAACTTCCAAATGAGGTTCCCATAGTTCCTTTTTATAACCAAAATGAGAAGTTGTTTTGGGCACCCAGTTTTGGTCATACCACTTTTATCTCAATTTTTGGTTAGTAAATGGTATTATATAAACTTGAAAAAAACAAAAAAAATATTTCCCCACATCTTTAATATATTCCCTGAAAGTTTTACATCATTTCAATGCCTACATATTGAGATACAGACAAAACATAATACACCAATTTTGACTTCATGTAGATTCAGTGGCTTGGTCAGATTAGTCCGAATGGGCCACCATATGTCCGAATTGGGATTTTTTTACTTCATAAAAGTTTTATCCCATTAATTTTTGAGTCTTTCAAAAAAAAACTTCATCCCATTTTGAGGCATGTATTTCTCACAATGTGCAAAAAAGTTGACAGGTGTCCTTGGGATTCAATTTAGTTTGATTCATTTTCCTTATGGATCATATTCGGCCCTCCAAATCACCTCATACTACAATAAAATCACCAAAAAATAGAATTTATCTTTTTTTATAGTGATAAAAACTAAATTTTTAATCATATAGGAAGTGAAATTTGTTATTAAATTTGTAATTTCAAATACAAAACCAGTTTAAAACAGTGGTGTAAGAGTGAAATAAAGTAGCGAATCACAGTGTGATCATCATGCCTTCATGAAATCCTTTAACATCAGGTTTTAGCTCTTCCATGCCATAGAAATACCCTTGATACAAGCATATTCCCAATATATGCATCATAATGTTAAATTTTCTTCTAAATTTCCCCCAGTCTAAGTATTACGACATTAAACTATGTTCCATTTGCTTCAAGGTATTTATGTGGTATGTGGGATCACATTCAATCCTTTAAAATTGGGTTTTAACCATTTCATACCTTGAAAATATCCTTGAATAAAACACCCTCCTCAGTCTAAGCATCATGACTTTAAATTTTTTCCCAATAGTACAAGATCATGAATTTAAACCGTTTTCTATAGTCCAAGATTTATGACCCTAAAATGTGCGCATCTAACTTAATGATTTATTTGTGTGGGGAAGATCCTACTTATGTCCTTTCACATTTAGTTTTTAACTATTTCTCACCACAAGAACTTCCTCTATGAATCCACCCATGGTACAAGATCTGTATCCTTAAACTAGAAGCCATAGTCTGAGCATTATGACCTCAAACTATGTGTATCCATCCTCTTTGGTTCCTCATCTTCATGGTTTGATTCAACATTGGTGTGTAGTCAATACTATTCCCCTACCACTATCTAGAACTATGTGTGGATTGATTCCAATTTTCATGGGATACGCAGTGTTGCCTAGACATCCTGTCTTAAGGCCAAGCTTCAAAATCACCATAGAACCACCCATTACCCATGGTTCCATCGCCCAAAAATACTCTAATGGGAATACTATTCAAGTATATACTCCATTGAAATTTCTTGAACCATTAGTAGGCCATGATACCCTTATGACCTGACACGAGGAAGAAAAAAATGGGCAGATAAATGTGCAAGACCTACTGATGTCCCTAACACACGACATTAAGCTGTAACCTTACCCCGTATAATACCAAGATTCCTCATATGATAAGTATGAGATGACTAAAAAATATTACCCCATATGAAATAGAGATGCTTTATATGATATTTTTGGGATAATAAAATGAAAATATTACCCCGTAAGTTTAGGATACCTCATGTTATAATGTGAGATGATTTAGTTTCCTTATTTGTGAGTAAAGCCCCTATCGATGTCAGTAACCCACCATGCCACTATCCAGAACTATGTGTGGCTTGATTCCCACACTCATGGGATATGTATCAATTCCCAAATATATCATCCTCATCGCAACCCCCTTCATCAACTCATTACAGGATCCTTTATTCCTTAGTGACATGACATTGAAACAGGATGTTCTTTTTCAAGTTTTTTTTGCAAAAGGGTTCCTTTGTACCACCTTTCATGTCTGTTTATCACTCTTTCATGCCACAAAATCCTCCTTAGGAAATCCATTCCCCAATTTGGTCAAAGCTACATGACCTTAAACCAACAATTTCTTCTATAGTCTGATCTCTACGACCTTAAACTAGTAACATCCACAGTCCAAGTTGTATGACTTTGAACTAAAAAACCCAAATACCTTAGCACATAATGTTAAAATTTATCCTTACCCCATTTGAAATTGGGATGCCTTGTATGATATGAGATGAACCAAATAAAAATCCTCAGCATATAGTGTTAAATTGTAGCCTTACCCTATTTTAAATCATGATGCCTCATATGATATAAGATGAACCAAATAAATTTCCTTATTATGCGATGTTAAACTGTAACCTTAACCCATAAAAAACTAGGATTCCTCATAAAATAAGTATGGGATTAACACAAAAAAATATTACCCCATACAAATCTAGGATGCCTCATATGATAAGTATGAGATGAACACACAAAAAATCTTATCTTGTAAAAAACCCGGATGCCTCATATGATAAGTATGGGATGAACATAAAACAAAAATTACTCCATATGAAATTGGGATGCCTCATACCTCATTGTATGAGATGGTTTTCTATCCTCACTAGAGAGGATTTCACCCCTCAGGTGTCCATCTCCTACCACGCCGCCTTCTAGAACTACGTGTGGCTTGATTCCCTTTCTCATGGGGTATGTAGTGACACCCATATCTTTTTTCTTGGGCCCATACCAATCATCAATTCATTCTATGGTATTTCACCTATGGGTCAAGATTTATTATTTCCTACCAGCATATTCATCCAATGCATTTGAGTGTATGGAAAAGTAGCTGTCAGAGAACACAATACTCCCTTCCAGACATTCCCCATTTCCACATCTACAGTTCACACTTTCCCAAATTTGGATAACCATCATACTCCTAATTTCAATATGATCCCTAATGTAAAGAGACTTATTAAAAAATGGCTCACCTATCATTTTAGACTCATGCCTAAAAGGATATTTGGTAATGAATAACATCTCCCATGTTTCAAACATGGTCAAAAGTTGATCCCACATTTTCACCCCATTTTAAGATGACATGGGTGTAGAATATATGTTTCAAATGTGGTTAATATTTGTTATCCATACATCAGTTATTCCCCTTTTACTATTCGTGTATTGAAATCCATGATCTCCATAATGGGGTTCGTCGATCACTTCACCCTTCATTGGTTTCTACCCTGCAAGCAATCAGAACTCCATAACACTCCTTATTTATTGAACCAAGCAAGACTCATGCGGGCTTAAGAGTTGTGGGAATTTTACTCAATCAAGGTTGAGACTCATGAGTACCCCCAAGTCCAAGCAACATGAATTTAAACTGTTTATAATGTGACCCTTATGTTTCTCATGGTGTGGGCCTGTATGCCCTCCATTCACATTAGGGTACTACTCTTTTATGCCACACAAAACACTCTAGGGAACCCATGGTCCTAACTAGACAACCTTATACTAGGATAATGATTACAAGAACTATGAATTTAAACTGTGTTCTGGTCCTCTTAAGATTTTTTTTGGTGATGGGTCCCTTTGGTCCCCTTTCATGTCGGGTTGTCACTTCTTCACGCTACACTTATCCTCTCAGGATACTCACCATATAATCCAAGAGTCATGAAGTTAAAATATTTTCTAGTTTTCTCCATGATTTTATGTGTGGAAGGGCCTCCTAGGATCCTCATTTAGGTTGAATTACATCTCCCTTGTGCCACACATATCCTCTTTGAGAAACACAACCCCATGATCTGACCTCTACGACCTTAAAATAAGATCCCTAATGTCCTGGTCACAAGATGATAAAATTCATGACTTAGTATCCCAATCACATGACATTAAACTAGGTGATACATCATCCTCGCCATATTAAATTAGACTACATGTCCATCGTCATCATGGCATGATGCTATATTGCATAGCATATCTTTGGCCCTTACCTGGGAATCCCTTTCCACTTTTAATTCTAGTCACCTACTACATTGTTCATGTTCTTCAACCATCACTCAATATCCAAGATGATTCTCCCCTTGTAAAATTAGTTTGAACCTTATCTAGACCGATATTCCTATTCAATGTGATCAAATCCACAATGATGTAATTTTGAGAGTGTTGAACTCCATTCAAACATTACATCACTTCATCTCCATGATTCATATATCTATTGGATTAGATTCCCATCCTCCACATCAAAATTTTCCACCTTAATGGCATGGTCCCATGTAAAACTAAATCAGATACAGTCTTAGGCACATGCCCTAAAATATTTCTAATGACATCTTGATATATGTCACATGATTCAAACATGGTCAATGATAAACCCTCATTTTTTTCACCATGCTCAGAAAAACGATAATGTATTTTTTGTTTATAACACGGTTAGTAGTTATCCCCTATCATTAATCCACTTCCCTCATGTTCTAGATCTTAGTCATCTCGATTCAAACTCTCTATTCCCCTTTATTTGGGTAGAATTCAACACTCCTGGCATTACCTCATTCATACACTAGTGCACATTAAAAAATCAAGCCGATTGTTCAAAGGGACCCATCCTATAGCCATAGAACTTCTCATCTAGGACACTCCCAGTGGTTAATAAAAAAATTCAGACCTTGAGTTTTTGGTCATTGTTTGGCTCTCATATGAGTGAAAAATCATATGATCGTCCCATATTTCTCACACCGAGCATGAATCACATGAGCTTAGGTTTTGGTCATTAGTTATCGCATAAATATGATTGGAGTGCATTAGTAAAGCAAATGAATCAAAAGAAACATGTCCATGCATATGATTAATTAAATTAATAAACTTCAGAAGTTTGTGAGGGTCATACACACACTGGAGCCTTTCTTATGTATCAAGAAAAGTGACCCCTATGGCTCCACCCCGATGATCAAGTGATCTAGCATAGCCAGCATTTGTAACATGGCCTCGAGGACCTAAAATAGCCCAATTATCTCTACTTACTCCTCCTTAGCCATGGGATGAAGCTCATCAGCCCTAATCCTCACCCGATCCTTCTCAGCCTGGTACTTAGCTATCTGAGATGCTACCTCCTCTCCTTAAGCCTCAGCCACCACCAGTTGGGCCTTCAACTGATTAATAATATCTACTTAGGAATTAATGAGGCTACACAATCATTCACATGATCCTACAGATATTTAAGCTCTTAATCATCCTCCTATATCTTCCTGGTGCCATCAAATTTCTCCTTGTTCTGGGAGATGTCAAATTTTTGACTCCCTGCATGCACCCGCTCAAATGACAAACCAGTGCATGGAGAGTGAGATAATCGGCCCCTCCAGTGCCTAGTATTCACATATAGTGGTATAGGGATACCATCCAGCTAACTAGATTTGGATCTAGATTGTGGTAAATGAAATTCCACACACTTCTACACTCCCTATGCTGGAAAATGTGATTCTATTATGCAACATCAGACATGGAATATTCTAATTCCTTGGGTGGTTCAGGATCATACTCTAGAAAGGATGCAAGGATAGTTTCAGTAGGGTCTTCCTCCAGGATCCTCTTGGAGGGTCAGGATCCATGTGGAGAAGGGTTCCATCTTCATCTAGCCTTTGTTTAGTAGCACTGTCTCCTGCGGCCTTGAGATCCACCCCTCCAAAGGCACCACCTGTATCCGTGATAGGCTACCCTTATGAGACCAAGGATGATTAATCTTGGATGAATAGATCCCCAAGTTATAGCATAATCATTTGGGGGATTTCCCTAGATTCCCCAACCATAGACTCTTTCTATGAGTGCACCCTATCGAGAACTTCTTAAAACAAAATCATTTTAGTTATTTTGGAAGTGATGATGAGTTAGGCTAAAATGGATCATGTAGGAGAGAAATACTTACATACAGAATGAAGTTAGGTGAGAATTGGACCCAAATATTCAATAGGGAGTTCCACCATAGGAGACCCATCCACATCAGTCATCACTTTGATAACAAGCATTGGCCCTCGCAATGTCATATGGAAAAAAGTTGCATAAGAACAAACAAACACATTGATGAAATGGTATTGGATAACTCCTTGAAATTTTTAGAAGAGGTATGTTGATTGAGATTTTGTCTTACCCTAAGGTATATTGATTTCAATAATGAGTCTCCCTGGGTGATCTTCCTCGCTAGCAGTAGCTGATGCCTTTGGGATTCTAAAATGTGGTCCCCCATTGATGATTGGGAGAGCTGGGGGATACAAGGCCGCCACTATGATCCCCTCGTCAGGACCTCTAGTTATAGAATCCTCAGGTGTAGATCTTGATGCATTCCCACCAATGTCTATTGGACCACCCTCATCCCCTTTGAGAGGGACTCCTTGGTCACCATCGACTATATACTATATAAGTAAAATCCCAATTAGAGCCTCTCAAAAAAATAAGGGGAAGGGATGGAAGTCACAAGTGAGTCAAGAAGCTAGGATTACCTAGAGAAGATCAACTAAGTTGAAATCCATGGCAGTGACCTCACTGCTATCCTAGGGAGTCACCTAATCAAAAACTAATCCCCATGACTCCTCGTCACTAGTGTAAAGGACCCAGAAACACCCTGAGGGAGGAGGGGTGAATCAGGGTGTCAAAATTTTCTTTTAAACTGATAGATCTTGTTCTAACATTAGTAGGAAACTATTAAACCTATATGATGAGAAAATGTAAAAAACCAACAATCACATGAAAATCAAATACACAACAATTTTACTTGATTCACTACCAAAGGATACATATAAGGAGCATACACCGATAGTTTTTTGGTCATACCGAAGTCCACTAATCTTCACTAGTTATGGAGTAAAAAAGTTTAGCAGAGTCGCTCTATTCTAGGAGTACTGAATTTACACAGTTTTAGGGATAACACACTGTGTCCCTCAAATCAATTTCTTTGACCCCCCCCCCCCCTTGTTCAATACATTGGGAAGAATCGGAATTCAGTTTATCGACTTGAGGGATGCTTTAATGGATTGGAATTAAATCATACATCCTCAACTGTAAATAGATGATCTATTGAAGTTTGGTTTTCCCCTATAGATGTAATCTAATTTTCTGTGTACTGTTCATTCGCAAACTTATCCTTCATGAACTGGAATTCTTTCTCTATACACCACACTTATGAATACCACCTTCACAAACCATCCTCGAAAAATCATGTCCACATACTGCTTCTAAAAACCACCTCCACGTACCGCTTCGATGTATGGCTCCCGCGTACCACTTACACAAACTGCCTTCACGTACTGCCTCTGTAGATCTCCTTCCACGAACCGCCCCTACTCCACATACCATAAGTGCTCCATGGAGAAAGTTATTCCTATGAGAATTGTTTGTCCTATGTGGACTTATCTTTACGCAAACCACTTCACACTTCACCAACTTCTCTAAATTTCTAATAAAAACCTCCCTCACAAGGTTTTATTCTCACGAACCACTATAGAAATCACTGAAATTCTATTAGTTTTTTAGTCTCGTCCCCAAATTCTAATAAAGGGATTATTTATCCTTATATAGGAAAATATATCCAAAAAATCTTCTAAACCGAGATTTACCAAATCTTCCTTGTGGCACTACCTTCACCACATACCACACATCTCCCATGAAACATTTTCCCTATGTGATGACACAAATAACCTCCTAATTTTCACAAATGATAACCTTTTAGGTTTCTTAAAACTCTACCATGATTTCTTGAACAACATTCCATCTTGCAAGCTGTTTGCCATTTGCAAACTGCAAGCCTTCCTACGAACCTCCTATGCTCTGTGAATCATTCCTCCTACACGGTCCGCATACCGTTCCCACTTCATGGTTTGCGGTTCACCATTCCACATACCAAATTTATTGATCTAAAAACTATTCCCATAACATGGTTTGTGGTCTGATATTCCTTTTCCCTAACACTTCCTTTTATAAAAAACAAACTCCCGATTTTGAGGCCCAAAAATTTGGAAAACACTGAGAAACCATGCCACCTTTAATACTTCTTTTAGACTCAAATGCAAGACCACCTTTCTCGAAAACTCCTTGATAAAACCAATGATAATTTACAACAAACAAAAACCATACTCCATTTTTAGCAAAGAAAAATATTAGTTCTAACAATCTCCCCCTTTTTTTGTTAGCAATTTGTAGATAAATTCAATGAAGCACTAGCCAAAAATCAAAACCTGATATGCCAGAAACAACTCATCCAAAAACACTCTAAGTATATGTGATCAATTCTTGTTGTAGAAAACAAGAGGTTAAGCATGAATTGGATTCTCATGTCTTGGAATAATTTAAATATGTATAAGTAAGCTCCAACAGTTTTCTCATAACATCGAATTGATTTTTTTCATTCCCATTCTCCCCCATTGAAACTTATTGAATTTATCTTGTAAAAACATAAAAAAATTTCATTCTCTTATTTATCCATTCTCCATTATCTGTAATATTGAATTTATCCATTCTCTCCAATTGAAAATAAACCCAAGGAACCAAATTTTGACTTTTAAAGCTCAAATAACACTCCCCCTAGATCGTATCTCCCCCATAAACCTGCATCACTTTCAAAAAAATATTAAAACAGTTAAAACAGCTGGGGAGAGGGGACTTCGTAACCTCCTCATGCACAGGGAGGTGGATGAACATTGAGGTTCAACCGATACTTCTTGATCACATGTAATGAAAATGGCTTGGTCAATATGTCTGCCACTTTATCATTAGTTCCAACATGATCAATTTTAATCATTCCTTGTTCCACTTTTTTATTGATAAAATAAAATTTGATTTCAATGTGTTTCATACAATAATGTTGAACAAGATTCTTCATAAGATCAATTGAACTCTTGTTATCAATGTGAATCACCATTGGTTGTTTCACCTCATCACTAATATCAGTTAGTTGTTGTTTCATCCAAAGTATTTTAGTGCAAGCCTTTGTAGTGGAGATATATTCAGCTTCAGTAGTACTGAGAGAAGTTCTTTCATGTTTCTTACTCAACCATCCCACACATTTCTTTCCAATGACGAATGATCTACCACTTCTGGATTTTCTATCCAACACATCTCCAACCCAATGATAATTAGAAAATACTGAAAGTTAATTATCTTTTCCTGCAGCAAAGAATAATCCATAATTGTGAGTACTTTGAATGTACCTCATGATTCTTTTCACTACTTCCATATGTTCTTCCATCAGATTAATTTGAAAGAGGTTCATTAAGAAAGTTTCA
Source organism: Viscum album (assembly GCA_963277665.1). Classification (NCBI taxonomy): domain Eukaryota; kingdom Viridiplantae; phylum Streptophyta; class Magnoliopsida; order Santalales; family Viscaceae; genus Viscum; species Viscum album. The sequence goes on from OY728166.1 coordinate 1,211,222,822, forward strand.
AAGAAAATATCTGGACATTTCTCACTCAAGTATAATAAGTTTTCAATGATTATCTGGTACATTGTGGGATATACAGATGTCCAATATTCATGCTTTCCTAGTTTTTTCCCAACCGCAATTGGAGTCGAATTTTTTTTGGAATCATGCATATTGAATTTCTTCAGAAACTCTCTTGCATAATTTTCCTAAGAAATTAAAGTGCATTCATTTCTCTGAATCACCCACAACCCCAAGAAGTATGTGAGTTCACCAATCATAGACATTTCAAATTCTAATTTCATGTGATTGGAAAATTCATCCACTGATCCCTTTCTGCTTCCACCAAATATAGTATCATATAAGTACACCAGAACCATGAACTAATATTTATGAGAATTCTTCACATAGAGATTGTGATCCAATGATCCTCTTTTAAAATAGAGCTTCCTCGGATAAGAATTTAACCTAGAGTACCATGCTCGTGGTGCTTGATTTATACCATAGAGAGACTTCTTTAATCTGCAAACATTCATTTCATCATTACCAAGAAGAAATACAACTGGTTGTTCAATGTATACTTATTATTCAAGAACACCATTTAAGAAAGATGTATTGACATCCATTTGATAAAATTTGTATCCTATTTGAATTTCCATGGCAAGAAACAATATGATTGACTATAGTCTAGCCACTGTAGAAAATGTTTCTTCAACATCAACACCTTTAATCTGTGAATAACCTTAACACACCAGTTGTTCCATATTTTTGATCAAATTTCCATGATCGTCAAATTTATTTTTGAAAATACACTTCATACCAATAACATTGTGGGTTTTGGGTATCTTAAATAGATCCCATGTTTGGTTCTTATCAATATGATCCAATTCTTCATTCATGGGCTTAACCCATGATTCATCCTTCATAGATTCTTCAAATGAGTATGGTTCCACAACTGATAAGAATATAGATTGTGAATTATTCCTCATTCTCTTTATCTATGTGGGAACTGTCCAATACCTAATAATGTTGTATTGATCAATTTATGATCTTTTATTTCTCTAATGTGGTTTAGGAGAATTTTCTTCATCCATGGTTTCCTCTTATGATTCTTCTTCTGAGTCATCATCATGATGTGATTATTCAGTGTTGTATGCCCTCCTCTAATTCGGTATTTGGATCCGTTCCCTATCCACATTCTTCCTAATATTATATCACACCAGTAAATGAATTTTTTGAGGCATTTCTGGTTTTATCTTCAATGATCTCCAAATCACTAATTTCCAAAAAATTTCCAAGACATTTATTGAAACATTTTTAGGATTTTCTATTCATTAATTATACGAGTAATATTCCTTCATCTACAACATCAACATAATTTCCTTGATTTACTTCTTTTTTTGGATAAAACATTTACTTCTTAAAGTATGAAAATACTTCAATGAGGGATTCCTTCCATGACATAACTCATAGGGTGTCTTGGTTTCCCCAATAAATATCCATGTTTGATTTTGAATATAAACTGTTGCTTGAACGAACTCTTTCCAGTAATGGCGAGAGATGACTCTCAATCAGCATAGTTTTGGCCAAACTATTCACCCGTCGATTCTGGCACTCAATAACTCCAATTTGGTATAGGTTTATCACAATATAAACCTAATGTTTTATTCAATGTTTCTATAGGTAATTTTAAAATTCAATGGATGTGTAATCACTTCTATTGTCAGACTGTAGAACTTTGATTGTTCATACAATATCATTCTTTGCTATTAGGTGATATGTTTTCATGCAATCAAGCACTTGTCATTTCCCTATATATAACCATCACCCAAGCCATTATACTATAATCATCGATGAAAAGGACAAAGTACCTTTCTTCACATGTTCCATCAACTTTTATCAGACCACATACATATGTATGAATGATATCAAGAAGATTTGATGTTGTTTTCTTATTTGGACAATATGAACTACACACCAACTTTCTTTGCATACAAACATCACAAGTATCCTCACATTCATGCTTCAAATTTGGGATATCCATGACAATATTTAGTTTAGATATCTTTTCCAAATCTTGTTGATTGATGTGACCCAACCTTCGGTGCCACAAGTTGTTCTCTTTTTCAAATATTATGAAACAAATGTTCTATTTACTATCAACCTGATATATGTTTCCATTTGTTCTGATCCCTTAATTAGATAATTCCATAGTCTTCCTTTTATAGTGAACCCCTTTTGATTGAATGTCACCATAAGTCTTGAGTCATAGAGTTGGCTCACACTGAGGAGATTGTGATGCAACCCATCCACATAAAGAACTTTGGTTTTCTTCATGTAACACCCCAAGCTTCTATGGTATGTTTCCCTTTGAATAATGTAATAGCGTGTGTTGTACGCAACATCGAGTTCTAACACACACCACAACCGATAAAACTAGCCATTATGAATAGTAATACCTACTTTTTGAAATTATATATATATTATATTTCAAAATGAACTTCATTTTTTGATTTAGAATATCTAAATTATCCTAAGTTGAATTTTTGTTATTTTTCTGAGAACTTCCAATTTTTATGAATAGTGAAAATACTTAAAAACAACTTTTTTAATAAAAATAATTTATAGTGATAAATTATATTATTTAGTGGTTTTAAAGTATAATTAGAATATATTTTTACCATTTTATCCAATGGTGTTCATTATAATTAATTTCATTTTGAAATTGGTCATAAACAATTGTCAATCTTTTGATATATATTGTTTCTTAATAACACCCTATTTGTTATAACAGTGGGAATTAATTATAAAATTAATTACTGCAACTTATATGTTTGGAATTTTGTAAAACAAACATCATTTTTGAATTCGGACTATCAATTATAGCTTAGGGTGAAATTTTGGCATTGTTCAGAAAAAATTCAATTTTTGATGAATAGTGAAACTACTAAGTGGTAGTTAAAAAACTGAATTTTTCATAAAACTTAATTTTACCGCTTCTGTGATTGGAATTTCAAAAATCCGAGAGACACGGTTAATATCAAGGAGTAAAATATGGTTCAATGAGATGAAAATAATTTTTGGTGAATAGTAACTTTTTACTTTTATTTACCACAGTTAAAAGTAAATAGGGTAATTAAGGGTAAAAATGATATTAATATTACCCAAACACATGTCCTAATTCTATTAGACAAGTGTATCTCGACCAAAAACAACATTAGGAATAAAATATTATCATTTAGGCCCACTTGGATTAGATTAGGACATTTATTATTATTTAATTTAAAGAAGAGTTAAAAGAGTTAAAATCAAAGTTTATTTACTAAAACATTTTTAATATATGGTTATACATAAGATAAATTCGATTGTAAATATTAATTAGAAAGCTAAAAAGATTTCCTACATAATGATATTTTATTTATAATTTTTAGACATCAAATAATTTAATGATGATGCAGTAATTACCATAATAGTGAAAAATTAAAATAATTGATTTTATAAATACCCAAATAAATATAATTTGAGACTTTTAATGAATTACACTAATTTTCTAGGTTAATATGATATATTAGGAGTGACTTAAGTAACTTTGTTCGAAGTAATCATTCTGTGATGAGGTTCACAAAAATCAATTATTGAATAGTGTCAAAATTGACATAAAAGATTTTTTAAAACAAATATCATACTATTAATTGATATTAAATTCCTAAAAATATAAGGTTCGGCCAAGAGACTTATATCATGATAGTTTTATCATTAATGGACCACTTGGGGTTTGCTTGGATGTATATAGTAAGTTTATTAACCATATAATATAAAAATACAAAGAGACATTGTAAAAGTGAAACTAATTAACTAAGAGTTAATACTTAATGATAAGGTTAATATAGTGACCCAAACCTGTCTAAATCCTATTGGTTGAGTGGTTTTCGACCCATCCCCACCTTAACCATTAAATAATCCACTTTTGATCCATTAGAAACTGAATATGAATTTATTATAAAATAATATTTCTAACTTTTCCAAAGGTGCCCCTCACCCCTCTTATAAAAGGGCACTCTCCCTTCTAATTAACTCACACATTCAAAGCCTTTTGGTTCGCCCAAACTCTGCCCAAATACTCTCTAAACTTCCATCACTTAATCCTAGAGGCCTTTAGTCAGAAAGCCAACCTAAGAGCCCTTTTGATCAAATCAAAAGGAAGAACCTGAAGAAGAGGTAATGATTTCACCACCCTTTTTCCAAGTTCCTTTCTTCTTCCACTTCTTCCTTCTTTGTTATTACCATTCTAAAATAATAACTCCAGTATCTTATATATACTATTATGTTATTATAAATATGGTACAACCATATTCAGTATTCTATCCAACCTTTGAATAACATGTCACCATACGTGCGTACGTACGGCTTACCGTCTCCACGTCGTGGTGTAATTGTTATTCAATAAATTATTATTTGGATGGGTATAATAATGATGTGTAAATCATGTAAATAATATATATAACATAATAATTATTCTTTATATATGTTATACCATTCATTTATATATTATTTTAATATCAAAAGAATGATATTGTCGCTCGTGCGTACGTATGGACTACCGTCTCCACGAACGCGATGAGATTCATTCTCCATCGTATCCATTCAAGTATAATTCTATTTTGATAATTAATAATAGTATCTAAGGACTTGATATCATTCTGGATATGATTAAGATACAATCTATCCAAGAAAAACACAACTTATGTAACAAAACATATAAAATAAAATGAGTAAGTTAACACCTGAAACAACGATAATACTAAGATATTATTAACAAATCAATGTTAAAAGATCATATATGATATTATATTAATGTATATGATTATTGTATAATTTAATAACAATTATTTCACCATTATACAGGAGGTTAAACTACCCCAACCAAGGAAAAGTACAAGGTAAGGGTTTATTTCACAATCACTTCATTATCCGAGGTTGTTTATACGTAATAATCTATTGGGATCTCTTTATCATCCACATCCATGTTTCTTAAAATTGAATTTCAAAACATTTTTACTATTTACTAGAATATAGGTTAAAGTCATTTATACCCTTGTTTGACTTTTTATAAGAGGTTTATAAAGGAATCTTTCCTTCGTTTTCCAAACAAAGTGCTTTTTAACCTTTTCGACAAAATTAAGGTAAGAATGTTTTTTTAACTTATACGGTGGGTGCAGCTATTTTCTGCCGTTATAAAATCGTCGAAGCTTCCCTTACAAGATTATAATAATATTTTCAAATAAAATGTTTTATTTTATAAATATATGACTCTTAAATTATTTCAAAATAGAAAGAGATATTTATCTAAAAAGAGTTTTGATTTCATCTATGTCAACATCCTTTGATGGATTTTACGCTTATTTGATGTTGATTTATTATGACACAAAAATTCTATATTGTATTGAATGTTTTGTGATATGTTTGACTGTGGATGTGTTATGTTTATACCATTCATGGTTTATGGAGAAAGTATTGACATTTTGTATGCTAGTTTTAATACGAATGTTTATGTTATGTTTAAACCTGTTCATATTAGGAATGCATTGGACTTAATATGTGACAGGTGGAGCCCGCTATAGCTCCTCGATGCATCGGTATGTCTCATGAGACAAACTAGTCTCTTGGCACAAGGCCTTGACAAAATCTTATTTGTAGTCTTGGCACGAGGCCTTGGCTATGTGGTTATGATAGTATGGAATTATGCATTACATCATTATGAAAGTGGTTATTGATGTTGCATGTGATTATTCGATTAGTAGAATTTCCATGTTAATAAGTAAATGGAATTATTTCATTTTATTTTTTCCATACTATGTTGAAGTTCAAGTTTAAAAGGCTTTTGTTTTAGTTATACATTGCCTTAAATGTTTATTCTTATTTACGAAAGTTTCCGCTATATTGTTATCCTTACTGGGCATTTGAGCTCACCCCTTTTCTATGTTTTATTTTTCCCAGGATGTGAAGAAGTAAATTATGAATGACCTACAGGGATAGTATTAGGGGATAAGAGTGTGGAAAATGGACACTATGTTGTTGTAGTTTTCATTTTTATGATGTAATGTAAAACTTCATTAATATATCTAGTGTTTCCAAGGCTACTAAACCAATCGGTCTTTCGAGATTTGATCTTTCTTGTGATCATGCCAATGTTATGTAATAATGCACTGACTCTGGGTAACTGGGGTCGGGTTGTTACACTTCATCTCTCCATTGGATAGTTAAGTACTTCCACTACCTTTGATCTTAAAATCACCATCATTACCGAATATCACTATTCTATTAACCTTTTTCTTGATATTTGTTAATAGGCCTGCATTTCCCATCATATGGGATGACCATCCACAATCAATAATCCAAGTACTACTGTTCATGGTAGCCTTTAGATCTACTTATTCAAGGATGGATTTTTCAATTTTCTTCTTTTCCTTCCATGAAATATTATATTGAGTTAAGGATAAAGATGAACTATCAAATCTCTCTTACATGTGAGTAGGTTCTTCATACTCGTATTCTTCTTATAGAATATAAAACCTGTTTCTAAGAGAAATACCATTTGGTTGGTGAGTATTGACTTGTCTCTAGGTACTATATGAAATGTTCCTACCATTTCTTTACCTTCAATCAACAACTTTATGGACAAAGTTATAACAATGAAAATAATATCCATAAAAACTTTTTCTTCTATAAGAATTAAGATAAGAATTTTTTATCCTTTGTTGAATTCTCTACTCTTGACCGTTCAAATAGCTCCTTACTTCTTTACAGTATGACATGGTATGGACTAGATAGCCACAAAATTGACATTTCATAAGTGGAAATGTCTTTTCAATTCTATTCCTTCTCATGTAAATTTACTTAGGAGGGTAGTTTGTATTCCTATCATCTCAGGATTCTTGATTATAGTTTTTATTTCTCCTTTCAGTTTGAATTGATGGATTCTTCTTCAACACTTCAGGTGACTTTTCAACCTATCCAACTTTCAGATTTCCTTTATTTTGGATCCTTTTATTTCCAATATTCGATGTTTTGGTATCACAACTAATTCCACTGTTACCCAAGAACATAGGTCTTTGGTCATTCAAAATCATTTCAACTTCATCGGTACCATGCTTAGCTCTCTCCAGCAATTCAGTATCTGAGAATTTTCTAAACTGTATTTTATTATTTATTTATTTTGAAATTGATTCACTTTCAATTTTACTCCTCAGAGTAACAAATTATTCCTCTAGACCCTAAATAGTCTTGGACTTCTCTTCTAGTATAGAGGTAAGGTCATTGATGACCTTTCCATATTCTTCAATTATAAGTTTTAGTTCCACTACATTTTCTATGATTTCAAGGATTGATGACTATACTTTCACAAATTCTTCCAATAATTCAATTTCAGCTTCAAGATGATCAAAATATTCTAACGATTATTCCAAAATTTCTCTCCACTCATTGCGTCTCTTACATTAATTCTCAAGCTCAAAAAATCATCCTTGAGTTGAAACTTGTCATCGAAATTAGTGATCAACTGATTATCTTCAGCTTTATCTTTTGATGGTTCTAATTTTTCAATTGTAGACATCATGGAAGCATGGTTTCTAGATTTAAATTATACTTATTCTTCCTCAAATAATTCATTATCATAGTCTTCTTATTCACTGAAAAAAACTTTTTTTTTAGTTTCTTACCAGACATGAAGACTCCCTTTTTGAAAAACATTTTCTAAGTCTTCTTCATGTCTCCATCTTTTCATTATTCATCATTGAACTTTCTTGTGCATCAAGAGGAAATGTTCCAGACTAAGCCACAACAAAAACAAGCCAGAGGTATCTTGCCTTTAAATTTCCCTTTTCCCTTCTTGAATTTTTTAGAAATGAGAGAAATAATTTCTTTTCCCTCATTATCTTAATCAATACTATCTCCTAAAATTTCAAATTTTTCCATGGATTTGAATTCTATTTCCTTTCTTACTTGATTCATTGCATCTTCTGGTTTGACTCTCATCTCATATTCCACTTGGATGATCAACAGATCATCCATAGAATGTTTTTAAAGATCCATTTCCCCAAGGGTTGACACCATTGCATTGTAAATAGGTGGATGTATTCTGAATGTTTTCTTCACAATATCAATGTCTTTGATTTCTTCACAAAGTCCTCATATTTCTCTAACAACTTCAGTAATTCGATTGAAAAATGTATCTGCATTTTCTTCAGGATGCATCTTCAGATCATAAAACCTATTGTAAAAAACATATAGTTTCAACTCATTCTCTTTGCTATCACCTTCATAAATATTATATATTTTTTCCACATAAAAATTTCCAATTTATATTTCATCATCTTTAGATATATATGATACAAAAGATTTGTAGTGAGGGAATTATGTGCTTTGACATTTGCATCAAGCATTTTCTTATATATATCATTCATAAGCATCCTAGTTGGATTAGTGACTTGTATTACTTTCATAGTGGAAAATAGGACTTCCATTCTAAGAGATATTAGATGATATTTCATCCTACTCTTCCAGATCTAAAATTTTCTTCTATCAAAGAGGGGTACTCCCCTACAATTTACTATATTCTCTATTATATAAATGAAGGGAAGATTTAACATGAGAAACCTTTACACTTTGATACCACTTGAAGGACCTCAAAACACCCTAAGAGGGGAGGGGTGAATCAGGGTGTCAAATTTTTCTTTTAAATTTATGGATATTGTTCCCATGTTGGTAGGAACCTGTTAAATATTTCTGATGAGAAAATTCAGAAAACAAAAAATCACATGCAATGTGAAGACACAACAATTTTACTTGGTTCACCACTAAGGGATACATCTACGGAGCATACACCGAAGAGTTTTTGGTCATACCAAATTCTACTAATCTTCAATAGTTATGGATTAAAAAAGTTTAGCACAACCACTCTGTTCCAGGTGCACAGCCTTTACGAGGTTTTAGGAACAACACACTGCGTCCTTCATATCACTTCAATTGACTCCCCCTTTCTCATAGAATAGGGAAGAATCTAAACTTAGTTTATTGACTAGAGGGTCAATTCAATGGATTGGAATTAAATCATGCATCCTTAACTCTAGATACATGATTTTTTGAAGTATGGTTTTCCACTACGAATGTAATCTACTTTTCTTCATACTGTTCGTTCACAAACTTATCCTCCATGAACTAGCCTTCTTCCTCCACATACTGCGCTACTCTACATACCACCTCCAAAACCCATCCTTGAAAAATCACATCTGCATATTGCTTTTGAAAAACACCTCCACACACTGCTTCCACATATGGCTCTAGCATACTACTTCTGCAAACCACCTTCACATACTGCCTTCGCAGATCGCCTTCCACAAACCACCCCTACTCCATGTACCACAAGTGCTCCATGAATAAAGCTCTTCCTTTGAGAATTGTCTCTACTATGTGTACCTATATTCATGAAAAACACTTCACACTTCACCAAATTTTCTGAATTTTTAATCAGAACCTTCCTCGCGAGGTTGCATTCTCGTGAACCACTCTAGACTTCATTGAAGTTATCCTTGATTTTTAATCCCAACCCCCTATTCTAATGAAGTAATTATTTCTCCTTATATAGTAAAATAGATCCTTAAATATGATAAACCAAGATTTACCAAATATTCATTGTAGCACCACCTTCACCACGTACCGTGCATCTCCCACGAACCATTTTCCCTATGTAGTGGCATAAATCACCACCTCATTTCTACAAATGACACCCTTCATGATTTCTCAAAACTCTACCTCAATTTTTCAAATTACACATTATCCCACAAACTATTTTCCTTCCACAAACCGTATGCCTTCCCACAAACCTCCTACATTATGCGAACCATTCCTCCTACACGGTCCGCATACTGTTCCCGCTTTGTGGTTTGTGGTTCACCATTCTACATTCCAAAATTTACTGATCCAAGAAATATTCTCAGAACATGGTTCATGGTCCGATATTCCTTTTTTGAAACTCTTCCTTTTCAAAAAAACAAACTCCCAACTTTGAGACCACAAAATTCGGAAAACACTGGGAAAATGTGCCACATTCAATACTGATTTTAGCCTCAAATGAAAGACCACCTTCCTTACAAACTCCTTGATAAACCCAATGAGGATTGAAAAAAAAACGCAAACCATAATCCATTTCCAGTAAATAACAACCTTGGTTCTAACATAGTTCCCTCTGTATTATCACCAAGGGTCGATGTCTCTATAGATTATTTAGTGTATTTTGACTCTATAAGATCAGGCTTTCCACCAAATATCATGCATTCTAGGCTGGAGAGAAGATCTAGTGCCCCATGTTGGTATGAAAATTCATCTAGAGATTCCAGTTATGAAAACCTCTCAATGTAGTGCACCCTGGTAGTGATCCCAGAAATCCCCACATCTAGTAGATGAATCCCTTTCTAGGCCAAATTCAACCACAACTAGTACTATTTCCGAGTCGTTCGAAGAATCCCCTATGCCATCCAAAGCATGGGAAAGAAGAATCAGTGGTTGGATACAACAGATATAGAAGATTATTTCTAGGGTGATCCCTGGATATTCTAGTCCCTAACTGAGACCCATGTACCATCTCATTCAACCGCTTCTGAGGAAGGCCCTCCCATCCATGAGGAAAGGCTGCAAAAATGCCTTACAGTACCCCCACTACAGCCTCAGCTAAATCCCCCAATGTTTGGATAACCCCTCTAAGAGAATCCCTCCTACCACCTTTCTACTCCTGCACCTCACTTTACAATATGATCACCCTTACATGCTGATGTAGGTTCACGAACAAGTATGACACTACCTAGTTGTCGATATATGTCTGAGAGAGGCCGATGTTGACATTGGTTGAAGAAAAAATAATGACCTCCCCCCAAGCATTCACCATGAAAATACACCACAGTAGAATAAGTATATAGGGTTTCCTTTCCACATGGACCCCCATGTAGACTCTCTTCATCAGCTAATGGACACATCCGAACTGCTAGTAGAATCGAGACGGAGTGTAAAGCTTGCAATACATGTTTACATCTATCTTTCAAATAGTTAATATACCTAAAAAGGTCTATAGGTATTACCGTTTCTCTAACATCCCCTCCATTTTATCCACCATATCTTCAAAAAGAGTTGAGAATGGGTGGAAGTTGATGTTCATGAAGTTACTGATGCCGACTTTGACCCCAAATTCACTGATTTCCATCAGTCAAACCCTAAAAATATTGAGCCGAGAAGGCCACAGAACAGTATTTAGTGGAGTGATATAATTCAAAAATATATTACCTCCAAAGTGTGATACAATCCACCTGTGCAAAAATTGAAATGGACCATATATTCTCCTAGGCACGTCCCTACTCACCACGTGGCCCATCTATCATTAGAGTCGGTCTAGCACCAGTACTCCTATATTTACACAATTTCTAGATTCCCTGATAGCCTCTATCAAGAGCATACCTAGACACAGACCCATGCACGTGTCGCTCATAGGTAACAAATAGCCACTGAGGAATTTTTCCATAAAAGTAGTGCAGTGGACCACCAGTTTCCATACCTCCATATTGTTGTAACCCCACTGATCATAATTCCCCTTATCAAAGATTATCCAGTATAATCCTGACTTCCTCCTATACTGCGCCATCAGGAACTAATTTGGATGGTCTGTCATCTTCATAACTAGATCCTTCTTCTAAAACATCCTTAGCCATGTCATGGATGTGATGTCCTAACAGAAGGGGTAATGATGCTTCAACACATTGGTCAATGCATTCTGAAGGTGCTGTACTAGAATTGGGGTCTACTCTCTGTTTCCCCAATCATTCAACACCATAATAAAATCATGGTATTAGAACTCAGTCAGTGGGATTTCACCAATGAAATATAAGTCCCACAGGTTGATTCCTTCCTCCCCATGATGGAGGTGGAAGGTGTTGGTGTCTGGGGACCAGAATATGAGGAGCTCTACCAGTAGATCCTGTTGATAGTATGCATGGAACTAGAATTTCCACACTACTTCATATAGCATGATATGATGAAACTCATCCACATAATCCTAACAAGTGAAGCATACATAGTACACCCAATCCCACTCATTAGTGAAGTTTCCTATGGCCAGTAGATCCCTATCCCTGTACTGACCCTTGTAGTTATCCTAGATGCTAGTATAAAAGATCCTATCATAGAAAGTAGAGAATTCCTCATTCTCTGATTGTTCCCTAGTAACCATCCTCATCCATCCACTCAGTATGTGTATGGTATTGTCTTTATTCTCTCGAGGAGGGTGACCAAGAATAGTGATATTCCAAGGGGAGAGCTTATCGTGAAAAGTGAACTAGAATCATGACATGTTCACTTTGATAGTTGGGATAACCACATCATCCAGCGAAACAAAATTGTACAATGGTAGATCATTTATCAATAGATAATTTCTTTAGGATTCAGTCAGCAAGACCAAGATCACATGATTTTCAAAAATGATCCTTACGACTAGCGGAATATTAGAGTTTCTCACCATCTTATCCATCCAACTAGAAGTAGTTATATAAGTAGCATCGATTTCTTCTTAGTTCACTTGGTTGGCCATTTAATGAAGATCTCTGAGTTATAAGGATAGAGAATCAGGTATGTGATTTGTTTACACAAAGTTTTAAATGACACAAAACTTATGATATGTGCATAAAAAGTACTCTTTGAGTGCTTAAGGTGTTTTGAAAATACTAACTTGCATGAAAGTTGTGGCTGAGGATCGAGATTTTGCATAAATGTGTGAGTTCCACACATGAGAGATGACTTATCATTCATGGAATTCAGAGTAAAGTGTAAAGTTTCCATCCACCAATTTATAAAATATGATCACCAGCTTGTGTGAAGCGCACAACACAGTTGTACAACCCAAGGTGAAATTTGAACAAACACATATAAATTAGCCACTCTATTTGGTGCTTCCCTAAAAACCCAACCTTTTAGTTCCCTTTAATCTCTGATTTCTAGGGGGAGATTTGTTTGTGTTTAAAACTTTTCTATCACTCCAAATAAAAAAATCTGGATGAACCAAATATATAACCCACCCTAGAAAACATTTTGGGGCCAAGGAAAAGGTTTCATGAAAGTTCTAACAGTTTCACAAAAAGGTGTTGTTTTGTGAAAAAAGGAATTATGCGCCAAAGGGGAAGTTGGGTTCTGTGTATTCCCATAGTTTGAAATTATGACCAAGTCCCATCTATGTAAAACTAGAGTCTTGTAAGAAAGACTTTCATTTTCATGACCGAACAGTTGCACACAAATTTTGAATTCATATCGTAAATGTTGTGCAGTCAATCCCCTGACACCCAAGCCATATGAACACAAAAGAATATCCTTGAAAGCAACCCTATTATGAACCCAGTGAAGTTGTATGACCCCTGATGAGGATTTCAGATTTAAATATAACCTCACCCCCACCTTGAGGGGGATCTTCAGAAGATAAATAGATTCTCCCATGTCTGAAAATACCCATATTCTATGACAACATGCAACACCAAAAAAATGGAACCTCAAAGATAGAGAACTTGTATGAAAGAACTCATGTGGGACTAAAAAAGGCTTGGACTATGGTCGAGTTATCCTCGCACAAGACCTCTCAAGGCTGGTCAGGTTCATGCAAGTAAAACTACCATCGCACAACCTTCACCTATGTTTAACTCAAAATCTTATGAACAACTATTCCTATTGAATCAAAGTGTTTCCCTTACACTGGATACCCTTGATCACATAAATCTTGTATAAAATACAATAATTTTACAAAAAACAACCTTATGGTCCCCTACCCAGCGTACCCTTTGCTTTGAGTGTAGCTATTACCATACCTATTTCTCCTAAGAATAGGTACCCTAATTTCTATCGCTCCTATGAATAAGTACTATAACATCGGGCCACTTTAATTCCACTCCTCCATGGAAATGACAACTTCATGTATCTCCTAAAGGTATATTATCGGTTGTCACATAATCCCTAGAGGTTTCATCTTTGAGGGAAACTATACACCTATCTTGGTGGAGATTCCTTATAATAAATCTTCTTCCCACATTGACATGGTATCCCTAAAGGAGTTAGCCCCATCCATATCTGAGTTGGAAGACATAAAAATACCTATCTCCATATCCAAGTCATATGAAATTAAATGACACGACAACCTCCTCATCACATGATGTTAAACTATAGCCTTACCCAATGTGATGAACACAAGATTCCCTATGTTTGATCATCATGGGATGCCACTCTCTTCCACATTATGGAGTGATCATATTACAATTTTAGGATTCCACACATAATCCCCTCACCATATCTTATAGATTTATCCTCTTATATCAGGAAACTTCCATGCGTAAGACCCACACCATCCCTCATCAACGATCCTATGACACGAGTGTCCTTACCACATGACATTAAACTGCATAGACCGGTCCTATCACACGACCTTAAACTATGACATCAAACTATGTGTATTTTGATCCCTGTCTCTTAAATAGGGTATGTAGGATGATTCCCTAAGGTTCAATCCCAAAATACAAATCCATGTGTGAAATCTCTCCCCCTGGGTGAAACACTTAACCATTTAATCTATCACAACAAGGCATTTTTATTCGTCTCCACAAGATGTTAATCTTGTGACCCAATCTATCTCAACAGGCTGTTCTGATCCATTTCCACAATATGGTAAAACCATGAACTAATCTATAATCCCTACCCAATTAAATAAATGTGGAATACCTGAGGTAAAATTCCTTGGAAGAGTTACGCCTATGACATCAATTACCTTGTGATTGACATGGGATGACTTGGGTTTCACACCTAAGATTCCTCATACATGAGATGAAATCTAAAAGTGCAAGAATTTATAGGTGCCAAATATACCCTATTTCTAGAAATTCCCAAAATTTCTCATGTTGCTAACTCACATGACTGAAGGTTTCTTCCCTGTCATGACAAAATTAGTGTAATTAACTGGCATCCACCCTGAGATGGAACCAAGAATGAGTTTCACAATCACGACTTAAATATACGAGGAAGACTCAAACTAGGTAACAAGATCCAAGGAGGAATCAATGTAATGAGTAATTGAAATCACACCATACCATTTTGATCAGGCTTTAGAAATCTCCAATGGAAGTGATGGAAGCTACTCGCATTTGGAAAGCAGGAATACGAGGCAATAGAAGCATGCATGATGCACTGGCCCTGGTGAAAGCATTGGAAACAATTATAAATGAGGATTATAATGGATATGGTTATAAATATTATTCTTAGGTATGAATTTAATGAACTCAATTTAATTATTCAATATATTTTGTTCAAGTGCAGAATGAATCAGGACCAAGGTAAGGGTTTTCATATCAAATTCCTCTCTTTGAGACATGTTTGTCTTATGCACCTAATTTAATTTATGTGGTGTATATACTTCCTATTTTAGATATCATATCATGAATTATATTTTAATATTGGTATTTTATGTTCAATAATAGTCCATCTGTTTTAAGTATTGTTGAATAAAAATTTACTCAAGTCGTAGGGGTTTTCTTGGTCTCAATTCTGATTTTTGAGGCATGTTACATGTTATGCTCCATGTTTCCTTTGTATGTATTTCTATTTATTTACTATGCCATTAATTTTTTATAATTTATTTCCTTTTAATTTTTGAGATAAAATATTACAAATCAAGTTCTTTTCTTCAAAGGTATTTTGACTCAAGCATTACTCTAGTCGTAAGAGTTTTTTGTAACTCAATTTTCATTCATTGAGTTATGATCTACCTTGTGATTATATTATGTGTTATTCTCTCATTGTTTACATTTTACCACCCCTTTTCAAATGTTTCATACATCATGTATTATGTTTCCCATAAGGTATATTTATAACTCAAATCTCATTAATTTTAGTTATAATGTTTCAAATTGAACTTATCTTTTACATGATTGGATTATCCCACCCTAATATTTTATTATATGGTATTTTATAATACTCTTTAGTAAAATGAAGGTTTAATAAAAATTAATGTTTTTTCTCTTCTTACAATGTCTGTTTTTAACAAATATATTTTGAAAATAATAAAAATGATTTTTCCCTTAACTTTCACATATATTTTTTCTTCCTCTCCTCATTTCTACAAGATAAATTTTATGTCTTATCAAGGGTTCATTATTATAAATTATTCTTAAAATTATTATTTTTAAATCTTTCATGTCGCCATTTAAAAATCTATATTTTATTGTGGCATGTAAATTTTTATTTTACATAAATCTTAAACATGATTTCTAAATGATCTTTAATGTTTTTTTTATTTCCCTTATTATTTTCAAAAGTATTTTCCCTAATGGGGTTTATGTTTCATGATTTATCCTCTGATATATATTTATCATTTGGAGTATTAAAGTCATGGTATAATGAAATTTTGTTCTTAATCACTTCTATTGTGAAACTATTTGAAGAATTCTTTTTATGAGGGAGTTTTAATTTATGTCAAAACCATTTTATGTTTCCTTTATTGCACTAGGAATATGTTCTTTTGTAACCTTACACCTTCTTTATCCAGATGGATTATGATCATGTTTTCCCTTTTATTGACTAGGGGAAAATTATTAGTGTTCCGTTTGTTTTTATTTCAGTATGAATGATTATGTTCAAGTTGAATATGTATTATTTAACCATCCACCCTCTTCCTATGAGTGGTTTGTGATCATGTTATCACATTTATTAACATAAGAAAAATTATTAGCATTCCATATATTATTATTCAAATACAGATGATCATTGAAAATTTGAATATGTATTGTTTGAAAATCCACCTTCTTTCTCAGGATGTGTTATGATATTTTTATCCCTTTTATTAACATGAGGAAAAGTATTGAATCTCTTGATGATTACTAACTACTAACATAGGTTGATCGTGTATCAATATTATTCATTATTCATTATATATATAACTATATTTTTATTAATCTGGAGGTTCCTTAGGGAATGGTATAAAAGGTATTACTGACTCATATAGTGAATTCATTAAACTTATTTATGAAATGAGTAGGTACCATAATTATATAGTCCCTTGATTCATCAACAATTCTTCTGAGAAAAAGAATCTTGGGTTTTGGTGTATACCTTTCCCTATATCAGTATAGTGTATTGGCATAAGGCCTTGACAACATGTTTTTTAATGTTCCTAATTATGCATTCCATCCTCATGAGATTAGTATTATTAATATCCATATTCTAATTTATTATTATAGATATATAATGATCTTAGATTCAATTGATTATATAATTATTAAAATTATTTATTCATGCCATATTATGTATACCATGCTTATGTTTTTGATAAATTTAGTTATATGTTTTCCTTACTGAGAATTTGATCTCACCCATTTATTATCTTTTCATTACCCATGTTATGAAGAAAATTAGTCCACGTGAAATGTTTAAAAGGATACCATATGTGAAATAATTTTTGAGAGAAGTTTAATACTCCTTATGGATTAATTAGTTTCATATATAATGGGAATAATGTCTGTTTGATAAATGAAAATAGGATTCAGTATTTATTGTTTTGTCCTATAAACCTAAAAGGTTTTAGGAATGTATATAATTCAATATTTTCATTAATTCATGTAAATATAGATAGTTATGTATGAGAATATACAGTTGGTATCAAAGCTAGTATGTAAAGTATGTGTTTATAGGATCATGCTCGAGAGTGAGGGATTGAGGTATCACAGTTGGTATCAGAGAAGAGTTTAGATAAATTTGGAAATTAGGATATTTTATAAGAAAAATTTAAGGGTTCATAAGTTAAGGTTGATCAATCTTTAAATGGTATATACAACCCTTCAATTTAGTTGAGGTAATATTGAATATTTCTGGGATTATGATAAGAGAACTTCAGTGAAAATCCTAGGAATAAGTATCAATATAGGATGAAATTCTGAAGTTATGGTAAAGTATTGAGTATGTGTTTACCTAGAAATTACATCCCTATCTAGATACTAAAATTGGATAAAGGATTTTGAAGAAATTTACCTAGGGGTAATAACCCCAAAACGGTGGATTGAATATTAAATCTATCATCACTTGGTGCACAACAAAGAGGCATAACTACACACTTGGTTTGACACTCCCAGAGGATATGATTCAGTTAATCACATTCTCTTTATGAACCATTATGTAGGATATAATAATGATGTTAAGTAATTAGATTGGATAACCAAGTAGAAAAATGAATATGGATAACTAAAGATTAAGTAAAGTGAGTCATATGATGATATGGAAGTATCATATGTTAAAAAAGGTGTCATAAGGGAAAAATATTCAGATTGATGTTTTCATATTCATATTTTTGATATTATAATAAACATTTTGATTTTTTTGAAAAAAGATCACAAAAATTAATTTGAGAAAGGTATAGATCCAGAAACCACTATGTCTTATAACTAAATAAGGGATTATACTTAAGTGGTTGAGAATTTGAGTATTTGTTTGTTATGATAGAAACATGTGAGTTTACTTTCTTTAATTAAGGTAGTGAGGTTGATATCTAAATATAAATTAAATATTGATACTCTTAGCTGTTTTCATTAGTGATTGATATTTATCAATGATATTATGGTATATTCTAAAAGTTGTGATTATTATGTGAAATATCTAAGGATTGTTCTTCAGTAGTTATACTTTAAAGGTTTGGAAACATATATTAAATGGTATCAATAAACTTGAAAATTTATTTTATGAGAAGGTTATATTTTTTTTGAAAACTATTTAAGAACACATGATTTAGGTATGTATAAATCTTATGTTTAAAACATACTTGATATTGAGGTAATATAGGGTTGATTGATTTTGTGAAATGTGAGTTAGATTGTATTGCTAGCCTTGGAATTGATTGAATGATTTAAATAAAGATTAATCCTTGATATTTTAACTTATGTTTATATAATTTTTGGTATTATGATATATATTGAATAATTTTAGACTTTATGAACTATTGATTAATACATTTTATGGTTAAAGATAGATTTAGTTTTTAGAAGAATATATAATCTTGTTGTTTTTTAATATCTTGGAGATTAAAATGGTTTTGGGTAAAGTATGTTATTGATATTTTATGATTAGGGTATAGAAATACTTTGTTATATGATTATAGGAATGATTAATATTGTTTGAGTAAGTATAGGTAACTTTATATAGCCTAAGAGAGTAACTTAGATGTCATGTTATAAGTTATATCCCAAATAATAAATATGACAAGAATGGCCACATCGTTTCATCCATGAATGCCACATGGGGTTTGAATGGCATTTTTTGGTGTGGGTAGAACAAAATTCACATCAAACACATACACCCACATCCCTTTCAGGCAGTTCCCAATAGGTTTTATTGAAGGAACTAAAAACACCCATTGGTTCTTATATTAGTGATGGCTCATGGACCTGCTTTCCAAAGGTAGAAAATCAATGGGAAACTTGTCCAACGATACTTAAGAACTAACATTGGTCAAGATGATGGGAGTTCGGGTTCATTATTCCCTTTTTGGGAGAATTATTTCTTAATATAGTACTATCTTATATATTTAATGCATATTCATGAATCCTTTATTACTTTCCATGAATAAGGTAGGCCACCCTTGAATTAACAATTGATTATTAGAATGTGTGGATATTAGAATCATTTGTATGTCCCTAAGGATCTTCATTAATGGATATATCTGTAATTATATTAGGTTCTCTATCAATGTTACCATTTTATGAATGGAATATAGATTTTTTGTCTATTATCATGATATTGGTTTTAAGCCACATAGTGGGGTGCTCTGGAGTTTATAATCATCCAGGGAGATAGGATTTATTTGGATGTCAGGATCAAACACATGAGATGGGATTCCTATATATACTTGTGAGAGTAATTAGAACCCATGTAGTTTGGTGCCGCTTAATGGGACACATCATACCTTTTAGGGTCATGTGATAAGTACCAAACTATGCAGCTTAACGTTAAATGGAAAGGAAGTCCATACAAAAGGTTCCTAGCCAAGGATGGTGTGGGAATTACTCTGAAGTATCCCAATAAACTTGTAAGGTACACGAGCTCCCAATTTAAATAAGACCGTACTAGGAATGTTTCCTAGGGAAAATAGGGTTTATTTTGGGTGATTAGGTTTCGACCTCATGGAGACTTCCTACGTATCCCATTTTGATGGGAATCAAAGCCCACGTAGTTCGGTTGTGAGGAACCATGCCTATGGGGGCCCTCTGAAGGTTTGTATCATAGGATAATATTTCCCTTTGAGAGGATTGAGTTGGGGATTACACTTGAAATTATTCCAAATATGTTGGGTTTCAGGTAATATACCATATAGAAGGATTCCCTTATGAGAAAGGTTGGGAATTATACCGAGTAGGAGGACCATGGGGGTTGGGATCATGTAGATATCATAATAAACACCAACCTATAAGCCTATGTGAGTTGTGCTCAGTGTGAGAAACTCGAGTAAGGGAAAGATTCGGGAGACCACACAATCGTCTCTGTCCACTAGTGGATGAGTCCATAATCCAAAGGGAGAGGGAAATATATTGGGATCTCACACTTATTCCCTCCCTTCATTTTACCCTGAACACAAACGGAGAGAGAAAGGGATTTGAAGTGCCCATATCCCCTATCATCTTTGTAACTAAGATATTCACATTTTATGACCTATCCGACTATTACCCATGGGTATGGATAAGGATGAAGTAATAAAGTAGGAGAGGTCCTACAAGAAAGACTACATAATTACTCCAGGAGGGATTCACTAGTCTTGGTTCCAGATAAGAGAGGAGGATACAACATTAATCCTCAAAAGGAAATGAAAGATTTATCCTATCCCTACCCACCTTGAACTGGAGGTCATTAGTCATATGTATAACTAGGGAAGGACATGGTCCTAACACTAGTATCTGAGACCAGGAGTTCCCTGACACTGACCCCAGGGTCGAGGTCCTTGTGGCCAAAGGGATTCATATTAACATGCACCCAAGGACCCTACCCATTAGGTAAGACAAGTGTGGGAAAAATTTGACCAAAGAAATGGATATCCAAATGGGATACATGATGGTGTACCTCTCACCATTATTTTTCAAGTTCAGAGGCTTCGGTGGAGGTTTCAATTTGGTCCTCCTCAGAAAAGAAATCCAAAGAATAAAGAGACCCATCATTCTTGGATTAAAATAGGGCTTGAGAGGTGGCTCATGTAGGGTAGAGGTTGGGAGATCCAAGGATGTATTATGCATGGTAGACCTAGAAAAACTTGATGGGATTCACGCAGATAGGCCTATATGTGCTCAATGTGTTTTGGTGATGGACCACCTGGGAAAAAACACTTGGGAAAGGCGTTTCTCTAGGATCTAAGGGTCTCCTTAGGTGTCCCTAGAAGGATCTCACAAATTCCCTAGGTTTAGGGAAATTCCTTAGAACTAGTGATTTTCCACTATGGGGGAAATGGTTTCTCATGTAGGTGTTATGTATTTAATACCTTGTATGGATTATAATTACACTATACCCCTTTATTCCCTATTCTATTTCATTTTAAAGAGTAATCTGAAAGGTTTTTGAGGTCATAGTCAATGGACTAGGGTGATCAAATTTTCGAGGTTTCTCTGGGATTTTCTGTCATGAAAATGGGGAATCCTAAGGTATTATTTATTGAAAAATATGGGACCCTAGATGAAGGTGTTGTCTTTTACATGTTAATGCGTAGGTCTGTCATGCATGATAATGCACAGGTACCCTACACACCGACACTGTTCTGGGGGACCTGAATAGAGATGACTTGGTGGGATTTTTGTCCCTTGAAATTTATTTTATCCTTCTAATTTATTTTACTTAAGGTATTTTTCCTTAATACCTTTTCATCCATGTGAAAAAATAGATTGTTACCAAAATCCCCCCCTTAGGATTGGATTTGATTGACTTAAGAGGGTTTGATCCTGAGGTAAAGGGGATGAAAATGTCTTGTGGTCCACATAGGTTATCCACACAAGTTATCCATGTAGTTTGATTGAATAAGTAGGGTGCACACACATACTATGAACTGGGGATCCTGTGTCTATAAATAGAGTCACTGGTCTCAACATATGATCTCCAGGCTTCCATAAAACTATTCTCACCAAACTAGTATTTTTTGAAGAACTTCTACTTAAGATTATTTTCTAAAGAGTATTTCACTCAACCTAGGTGTGTACCTATCCACATGATATGTAAATATGGTCGAGGAACCCATGTGAGGTTACTTGGGAGGGTGACTTGCATGAGTCACTTGCATGAGTACCCTGTATAGGCTTGTGACTTTGAAAAATTTCCAAGTTTCTGAAATTTTATCCCAAAATAAAGATTTTTTTAATGAAAATCTCAGTGTTTCCTTGTTGGTTCAATGGAAAATCGGAAGACTAGAGTTTCTGATTAACAAGATGAAAACCACATCAATGAAATGTTGAAAACATTCAGGTCAGACTACTATGATATACATGATACTACTCTTCAAGACCTCGAACAACATCTGAAGAAGTATCACCATGAGTAACCTGAGGGAAAATATCTTATGCTCTATGGCCATGGTCATATAAAGGAGGTATTTTTTTCCAAATCTGAATAATTATACTCTTATTTCTTGGTGTCAAAACTGTATTAACTTCACTATTTCCAACATCTTGAGCACGCACGCATACATTAATGCAGGAAATTAATCCACAACATGTTTCATGAATCATAACTAGTGTGACCTGTATTTGAAGTCTCACACACTTGAATCAAATCCGCATTATTACTAATATATCTTCCATTATTACCAAATAGACCAGTCAAAGGGATATAGGGAAGATTAGAACATCTTTCCAAGAGGTACTGTTAGACTCAAGTGGATGTGGGCATATTGGGTGTGTTAGAACTGTGCTTACCTTGGAACAAATCTAAAAGAAGTGGGAATCTATGAAGTCATATGGGTGGAACATAAATACATATAAATAATACTAAATTCATTCTTGAGATTCTAAGCTAATGGATCCCACAAACGAACTCTTTCCACCTAATTCACAGAGAAGTTAGTATCAACTTGTGGCATGTTCACAAGATCTTTGGGGCTCAGATCCTTAGAGAGATGTATGATTAACTCATCCTACCAAAAGTGATATGGGACAATGTTTAAAGGATTCCAATTTTGGATTATGATATGTTGAAGATAACTCAGGACATTAAAAATTAAGACCCTCACCATAGAGTGGATATGCATCCTAAATCATGGATGAATGATTTTATGGAGCCAGAGGGGAATGGACCCACCTATAAAAGTCCCACAGGGTGTCCCAAGATGGAGAAGTTGGATATTACTGTAAATTTTTGGCTAACCTTGGAAAAGGGTGAGTATGAACGATGAGGGTATAAACCCAAGTTCAGTGTACATGTAAAGAAAATATTGTAGGATTCTTATCCATGTTGCTAAGTGTTGACATAATACTTGTTCACAACTCCAATGATGGCATGAGGCTGGGGAAATTTGTTATTGCGGCCAACAAGATAGAGAGAAAGAACATAGGGTTGGAAACCCTTATCTTGGTGTAGATTCATTGATGCCTGTTTCATATTCATGTAGGGAAGGGACCTTTAAGAATCACATGACCATTTCAGGTATTTTGGGGATATGTTATGGATCATTTTAGATCCTATTCCTTGTTAAATGGAGTTGAGGTTCCCAAGATCCAGTTCCAACCATTTGTTTAGGTATTTTTTTGTATTAATACCATGAACTTAAAGCTCAACAAGACCTTGAAGAGGCTGAATCTATTCAAAGAGTTTAATTTATTTCCATATGGGGATTTTCCTACCAGTATATCCACAAATTATGGTAAAGGTGGTGATGAAAATATATCATACAGGATTTTATTTAGATATGGAATGCTAGAAACCTGAATTGATGGTAAGGTTATATGTGGGGCCTATGATCCTTATAGATTTTCACACTAGTTCAATTGTTTGTAGAAAATAACCATATCTCCTCCAGTGTGTTTCTAATCATAAAGGAACCCAATAGTAGCTTGATAGTTTTGGATGCATGCAATTGATGGAGATGACTCATGCAGTAATCAAATTTCCTCCAGTAGGTGTATTAACTAGGTTGAACTCTTGATATATCAAGGCCAATATTTCATCATATTCCCAAGGAAGATTGATAGAATTATTCCCTCAAGTTGGGAAGGTGATGACTTCCAAGTGTGGGAAGCTAAGTAGAAAGGATCCTCCTCCTCCCGAAGGTTCTTCATATACTCTGAAGGGTTCTTTATCTCCTTCAGATGGTGAAAATGAAGAGGTACCAAGTTTTAACAAATGACTTCATGCATGGTATAGTATTCCTTTCAGAATAAAAAGGGCTGCGACAGTTGGGGTCGAGCTTAGGCGGTCTGGTCATCATCATCAAGAGGAGACCCAGGTTCCATTTTCCCATCCTTTATCTATGATGAAGATAGTCAGGAAGCCTGTGAAAATAATAGTTTTCAAGTCAGATTCTCAGATGATTAGAAATCCTCAGAATATGTGCAACCAGTGGTATTCCAATTTCGATAGAGTATGCCTTCCAATGCCAGGAACATGTGGTATCTTCTTCGTTCTAGGCTTCTGATTCCATAAATTGGATATGCTCGAGACCCACTTG
The DNA here is from genome assembly GCA_963277665.1 of Viscum album. Classification (NCBI taxonomy): domain Eukaryota; kingdom Viridiplantae; phylum Streptophyta; class Magnoliopsida; order Santalales; family Viscaceae; genus Viscum; species Viscum album. Next base: position 1,211,247,540 of record OY728166.1, read on the forward strand.
ATCTTCACTTTTAAGATGATCCCACTGAGGTGTAAATTTATATATTGTAACTAGAGATTATTATTTATTAAACTGACAACCAGATTCCTACCATGAGATGGGTAGAGGAAATGCTGAAATGGGGTGCCAATGAAGGGGATCACCACTCATCTTATGAGGAATGGGATGACTATGTTGATCCCAAGGATTTAAATTCTCCTCATTTTTTCCAATTTTTTAGTCTTCCTTTATTTCATTTTTAACAAAGTTTTTTTTATTAAGGATAAGGTTATCTTGACTTGCAATAGGAAAAAAGGAAAGTCGGCTGAGATTCCATAACAGAAATGTGGCCCAATTGGAACCGCACATAGAACCAATGAATCATCTCTTGAATCAGAAGATCTATCCCTGTGCTAATATAAAATGGAGGATGAGATAGTGGGAGATTCTATACTACCACCTCCCATACCTATCTTTGAGGAGGCTGGTGATAGCCTCCCTCTGTAAAAAATTAAAGAGCGATGGAGAGTAAAGTCCTTGGATAAACACCTTGCAAGTGATGGTAAGTTCTCATGACAAAATTTATTTTTTACTTTAGAAAAAATATTTAATCATGTTTATGGATGAAAAATATCCTTCTCTTTCCTATCTCAAGGGGTATGGAGACATGCCTCTAAGAACCGAAGATGATGTTCCATACAAGGTACGAACTTCTGCTGGAATGTTGGATCCTTTGGTGGGAGAAGAGTCAAGGGTTGAGACCACATTGTATGATTCCATCACTGATCTAGCCACTATAGAGAGGGAGGATGATGCAGGTAATGTCAAATGTATATCATAAGGTGGAGTACGTCGACTTCTAACTTTTATTGCTTATGATATTTTAGATTCATCTTATAAACTAGATAACCTTGTGGTGGCTGGTACTGACCCTGAGGTTGTCCCTAAGGAAGCTATTTGGGGTCTCAATTTTTTGGAGGAGGGTGCTGCACTGTGTCCCGAGTCCTATTTTTGGGCATCTCCATGGGTGAGACTACCACGAGGCTTGGGGAATTAATTCATTCCATGAGAAATAATTACATGACATTCAAAGACATTCTAGAAGATACTAACCTTCCAACCTCTTTAAATGAGTTTAATGAATTTAATAGGGAATTGAATGGAAATGAGTATTTATTTTTGTGAAACATATCTCTATGCCCAAAGTTTTAAAAATGGATACTTGAATTATGAATCTTTATCTACAAAGAAAATTGCAGTGGTGATGGGTTAACAAGGTGTCAAAGTACATCCTACTCCCACTATTGAGGGAGCACTGAATAAATGGGATCTTGAAGAGAGGAGTCTTCATGATCCTCCCCTGGTGAGATATGGGTATACACATGAGAGTTCCCCTCATCAAGAGGTTTTGACTCAAACTACTGAGGTTGTGAATGCTAGGGAAGAGTATACCCAAGGCACATGTAAGTGTCACTAATTTCTTTAATCATAACTTACTTTATTCATTTTATATCCTTTTGAGGATAACAAGAAGCCTTATCTATTTTCTAATGCTATCAACTTATGCATCCAATTTTGAGGGAGGAGCTTTCACACTGATTTATCCCATACCAGAAAGAAATGTCATTACTATTCCGATGGGAGTGGAGAAGGGTGCCTCATTGAGTGAACTGATTTTGAAATATATTCCTCCCTATGATAGTAAATTCTAGTCAAACTTAGAGGTATAAAATTCCCTTCATATTACATGTCGTGCTGTCTGGAGGGACATAAGGAATATAATCACTACGATTCCTTTTAAAGATATACCTTTTAGATTATTTCAACTCTTATTCTCGTTAGGCATAATAGGATATGGTATATTTGATTACCACATGATTCATACTATCATGATGGAAATCATTCACCGATGGGAGTGAAAACATGAGGTACAAAAACACCTTATAAAAGAAAAGCTACTCGTTAGCACTGATGACCTCTGAGTTTCATTATCCTAGGAGCATTCCAACCATTCCAAGAAGTTTAAGGAGTGAAAGAAATAGAACAATGAGAAGGTCATACATATATCATGTCTTTAGGAATATATCGAGACCACCCAAGGGGATCTCGAATTGATTCACTATTCATTACAAGGATCTCAAACCAAGGGGTTAACTGCCATCATGACCACAACAGAGTAACTGGTCCAAGGGGACCAAGGCTATTTAGTTAGAGAAGCTTCAATAGGCTATTTATGGGGCTCGAGAGGCTGTCCAACAAATGAAGATCTATATTGATGTTTTTTTTTGTAAATTGTGATAGAGAGATTCCAACTTGTGGATTCTTATTTGATTTTCTTCACTTTATAAATGAAAAATATTTTGTATCCAGTCATCTATGTCTTCATCCTTATTTTATATTTTGTGATTATATCATAAATCGATGTTGGTTTTAATAGAAAAATGTTTTTACATCATTGATTTGTAACCACAATGATTGGGATGGGGATATTCTCTAGTTTTTTCTAAACCATGGGGCTTAGTAAGCATAGTTTGACTATTTCTAGGGTCATATGAACAACCCTAAAATTTTTTTGTCTCTTGATTCATCACTCTAATTTCTTTTTCCTAAGTCCCATATGAAGAAGACTTAGCAGTCAAGACTTGCCTTTTTATTAGGCCTCCCATTACGGGTTTTCAGTCTAACAAGTTTTTTGACATTTATCTTTTTATTTCTCGATTCCAACCTAAACCATACAAACAATAGTTCTAGTGAGTTGAGACCAACTTTTACCCAGGATTCCCTTTGTGGTTTTTCAACCTGGTGATTGTTTTGTCTCTTTTCGTGAGCAATTTATAGTGATGTAAGCTGGACTAATGTGACTGGTGTTTTAGGTCGAAGAGATTTGACCATAAATTTTGAAATAATGACCCAAAAAAGGCTTGTGGGACATGAAAATTATAACATTCTTCAGATACCCAATGGGTAATTTTGAGTCATGATTTTATGGTTCCTAAATATAATACATTATATAAGACAAGTATACGAGGATTGGTTGCATACCAAGATCAAAAAGTGGTTCCCAACACAATATTTTCAAGGGTTATGGGAAGAGAGGAGGTCTATCCTAAGGAAAAATATTCCACTGGTTGATAGGTCCATTTAGTAAGAGACTTTATGAAAATCCAATTGGGGTATGTTATAACATATTTAATCAATGAAATACCTTGGTTGACAGGACCTGAAATTTGGTGGGTGACTTTATGAAAAGACAACTAGAGCGTATTACTACATAGTCAAATAAAGTCATCTTGAGGAATTTCGACATTCTACTACCAATGGTTATGAAGTTTGTGAAGATCTATATTTATCAAGAGCATGGAGGTTGGTTTGTCAATGGAAGGTGTCTAAAAAACAAGAGAATTTCTATATTTCCCTTGGCCCCGAATGAGAAATTCATCCTACACAAATTTGGATTGTGTGGAGGAGGGTAAATTTTTGTTAAATGATTGATTTAAGGTGGGAATAGTCCCCTTACAGATAAAGATTAAGACATCATGCAGTTTAATGTCTTGAGATTAGGACATGGACCATGCATTTTAACATCTTACAATGAGGATGTTGTTGTATATTTTAATATCTTGTGAATAGGATGTTACACGATGCTGTTTAAAGTCCTAAATCAAAGATATTAGAGGATAAAATTTAAGTTCATTTTACATTTGACTAGAAGATTAGTATTTTTCTATTCCATGGTGATTGGATTGAGAATGTCCCACCGTATCTAGGTATGAAGGGGGGGGGAGTTATAAGATATAATATGGTGGCTTTCAAATTCGAGAAATGAGATGGGATAAGTATGCAAGAAATCATAATTTATTTAGGGATTACAATAATAGAAGAGGGTTCTTCTGAAGATGAATGTCACGAACCAATATCGGGTCGACCCTAAATCGGTCTCCCGAGCCAGTCCGCAATATGTCTTGAGGGGTGTTCTAGATCCCTCAAGGATGGAAACTAGTGTTGATCATGAAACGTACACCCAATGGGAAAAAGTTTGGCCCAAAACAAGGATTGAATAAACCAAATAGATAAATAGATAAATAAAGAATGACAATAAAATTAAAAACCATCAATAGGAAGAGAAAAAAACTGCACATACCTCCATGTGACCTTCTAGGTCACCACCCAACTCAGAACCAAGTTCGATCTAAGAGTGATCCAGTACTAATGAAACCTGAAACTGAAAATATAACTTAGGGGTGAGCACCGAAATGCTTAGTAGGAACACACTAAAAAATATATACCTTTCCTTCAACGAAATAGTCCACTAATTCTAGTTTGAAATACAGATATAAAAATAGGGTTTTTAACATTTTAATAAAACAAAAACCATTAATCCATTTTAAAGTCCAACACAAAGATAAATCATTTTCGAAAACCAACTTCCATTTGAAAACGGAAACCAAAACAGGTGATACCAAAGCTGAACTAAAATAAAATAAGTAAATAGTGAAAAATTGAAATAACTAGTGCAATAGAAAGTAAAAGATCAATGTAAATAATTAATTAACTATGGGTGATTCTAAACATTCCTAGTTTTCTTCTAGACATACTCTTTTCAGAACCACTTTCTGGTTTATAGTGAATCTCCTAAGTCTATAACCAACTTTCCACCCTAAAACTGATCAAATTCAGTGGCAAAGCCCACCTGTCCTAACAACCAATCCAGGGGGTATCAACCCGTCTAATCGGGGTTGATCAGAAAATAGCACTTGATCATCTAAAAGAATCCCAGTAACCCATGGTGGTTGTAATATTATGTATATAGGAGGCCCTCTCATGCGTGACTCAACACATAGGTCATCATCACACTTTCCAACCCCAAACACGGACGCTTCCTATGAATTATGCATTCACCCATAAAGGGTTACCCTAGATAGGAGTGCCCCATACACACACACACACACAAACACACACACACACAGAGATATATATATATATATATATATATATGCATACGTGACAAACATAAAAATTTCAAACCGGGTTATCGCATCATTTGATTATCCAAACCACTTTATAAAACACTTGGAGTTGTCAACTGGGCCTTTAGTTTTACATAATCAAATGCCTTTACGAAAATATTGCACATGCTCTTTTAAAACAACTCTAAACACCATTTTTTCATTTAAAAAGACAAAAAGACATCTAGGTTCCAACTAAACACATTACCAAAATGTCACCAAAACTATATTAAACACTATTTCTATGTTTCCAATTCCAAATGGGTCTTTAAGATCTCCAAATCCAAATAAATTTATAATACCCTTTACAGAACCTGAATAAAGATGGAAAAGTCATAAAATGTACCCAACAGTCCTTTATACCAACATTTACCAAAGAAAGATTTAATTTCAAAAGGTTCCAAATTTTAAATAATTCATTCAAAATGACATGGCATGCCACACACATGCGTTTTAAATATTTAAGTGCCATTTGAGAAGCTAAGGTGCCAGAAGATCATTATTCTAAAGTGTAATATTCACTTGAATTCACATCCATGTGTTCACCTAGTGCACCCATGGCTGTGTTTTTATCAAATGAAACCCTCCAAATTCCATGAAAGACCCAAAAAACCATTTTTATTTTCAAACCAACACATCTTTTCACCAAACCCATCAATTTAACATAATATCAAAAGGAGTAAATGAGAATTTTTAAAGTCAAGGAAAGATTTCCAAAAAAAACTTACAATCCACACCGCAAAAAAACTCCATATTTCACATAAAAGCCCAAATTAAAATCTGGCCATATTAACATAGAAATTAAAATGGGAAAACCACATAAATCATCTAATTTCACTATCAAACCCCAATTTACATTTAAATAGGCACATTCCACACCTGCAGTCATAAGAATAATTGAATATTTGCTTCAAAAACTATTTTGAAAAAATTATACTATTGAGAAAACATCAAAATAAATTTACTAAGTGCGTTATTAGGGTGTAAACCATATGCAAAACTTTATTAAACAATATTTACCAATTGATCAAACACATTGGGCTTAAGCATGATTAAACATAAACAGGGAACACTTCAAGAGATATTTTTAACCAGTTATAAAAATCTATCAACACCATAAAATACTAATCATCTATACCATGAAGTAGAAAATCAAGTAAAAATAATAATTAATGTAACATAAGCACCAATTGATTACTTCAAAATGGAAAGGGATGGAAACACCTACCTCAAACCATGATAAAACGCAACAGAACCTCAATGGAAGGAGGAAGAATACCCCACAGACCAATCGCACACCGAAGGGAGGGTTGTCGGATGGGGCAGAGCAGTGGGTCATCAGGGTCAAGTTTTCCGGAGAAGACTACGGTCAGCTGAAGAAGGAGAGGGAGAATGCTGTCTGGTCACATGCCGGAGGATGACCGGACAAGGTTGTTGCGCGCCAGTGCAAGGGTTTTGGGCCACCATCGAGAGAGATAAAGGGAGGGCGAGGTCTGAGGGGAACCATCCAGGAGGTTGGCCACATGAATGGTAAGGAGGAGGGTGCCTCACGCCATGGGGAGAAGGAGAGGGGGTGTTGGGTGAGCCTCACACAGGAGCAGGGTAAGGGGGGCGACGCCCCCTAGGGTTTTGCCTCCTCTTTTTTTATAATAATAATAATATTATTACAATAATAATAATAATAATAGTAACATGATGATAATAATAATAATAATAATAAAAATAATATAATAATAATATTAATAATAATAATATCCCTTTAATACCATTTATTTCATTTCCTTAATAATAAAAATATTAACAATAAAATTTAAAAATAATACTATTAATATCAATTTAGAAGTAATATTATTAAAACAACTTAATAATAATAATAATAATATGATTATCTAAATAATAATAATAATAATAATAATAATAATATAAGGGTATAAAAATTTATGATATTTATTTATTTCAAGATTTGGGTAACTGCACGGTCACCGGGGCTGACAGCACGGTTACTACTAACTCTGTAGTGCCCGTGCACCGGCCTGAAACCCACAAAAAAATAACAATCCTAAAAAAATTTAACCCCATGTTTGACTCGAGCCTAGACGAGAGAAGTCAAATCTAAAAAATAATAAAAATAAAAATAAACTTAAAAGTTGGGTGTGACAATTCGTCCCACCATAATAACTCAACTATCTTGGAAATTTAACACCCAAACATACCACCCTGGGAAGGGGGGCGATGCAGGAACTCCCAACCGATCCAAACTAAATTATATAGCATGAATGAAACAACACCTCTGCTAAAACTTGGAACTCTCAACCCAGACCAACCCCCCCCCCCCACACTAGAGAAAAACCTCCAAGTAGAACTTAACCCAAACAGTGAATCTGAGCATAACTACAAACATAGATCCTTCCACATGCACTTACGTCTCCAAACAAATGTAGCTAAACTGAGATCAACCCAATCAAGGGAAAACACACTTTTAAGAGAAAACACACGATTCAGAAGACCATAATCTGACAAACATAACTATTAGATGATAATAGAACAAGTCCACCATAACTTCATGATGAAACAATGAACATACAAAAACGTCAAAACTTTAATAGCATAAAAACAAGAACGAAAAGGCTTTAAATGTTATGCTTCCAACACATAACACAAAACCCAAACCAAGGATTCACACCCCTGGAAACTCCTAACTACGCACGAGCTTCACCCCAAGACATTTGCCTAGGGATTTGATGTCTAAAGCATCTTCTGCCTCATAGTTAGGCACTGGAATCCTCCAGTCAGAACGTCTTATTCTGGAGACAATTCCTACAGAACTTCTCTAAATTATCAAGAAACCATTAAAAATGGAACCTCTTCAAAGGGACGCGACATGATTATTTCATGTTCCCAAACTGGACACACTTGTGGCACACATGAGGATGATTCGACAAACTAGATGCCAGAATAGATGAAGGAGATTTTTCAAAATCAGGTCCCTCTGGAACATCCCGCTCGCCTAATGGGGAACCATCATGAGAAACTAGATATGCCAGATCACCAATAATCTGTGCTCTAGAGACCAACTCATCTAGGAACACCTCATTCACTAGCTTATCAAAACGATGGTCCATAGAAGGTAGGACCCACTCCTTGATCTCTAGATGAGGACCCCGATGAAGAGAAAATTCTTCATCAAAACCTATGACACTACCTCTAGAGAAAATGACACAAGTTCCTTGAAATGGTAAATATATGCCTTCATCGTCCATTGGGCTTATTGAATTCGCACAAGTTCTTCCCTTTTCTTCATCTTCACCTCTTCAGGTTTGAACCATCGGATGAAGAAGTATTTAAAGACATCCCACATCATCCCAAATTGCATTGATGGTGGGGGTGAACGACTCCCATTCATCCATAGATGGACCTTCGAACAAACCCAAAACAGCATGCACTCTGATAGCTTCAGGTGTTCCCAATACCCTAAAGACGCGCTCGACCTCTTCAAGCCACTCTACTACCTCAAACAGACCCTGATCACTGTAAAGAACATGAAACATCTGAGAAGGACCAAATACTTGTTATGACTTATCAAAAACCTTGGGGACCTTTATGGGAAGCATTTTCTGAACAACATATAAATCACAGATCCAAAACCAATATCAACCTGAAAAAACATCAATGAAAGCACCTTCATCTAAAAACAACCAGCTCAAAAACCAAACAAATAAAAACACATCCAAAAACATCCCTTTCAAAATACACATTTCGAAAAAAAATTAAAGCCTTTAATTTCAAATAAAAACCCTTGAAATCCCATTAAATGTCACATATGTTTCCATCATTCCATTTCATCACCAATTTCAAATAATTACAAAATTGTCAAACCAACATTTTCCTTTTAAAACAAATTTTACCAAAACCAAAACCATTTAAAAGGAAGCATCATCATTTCCAAAATCATTTTTCATTTTCAAAAACACACTTACACCAACCAGAACCAAGAAAAAACACCACTTACACCAAACTATCGGTGAGAGGGACTAGTGTCAATGCCCAACTTGGTGACATGGTCGTGAGACATGCCTAAGGTAGGCAATAACACTAAGAGGAACTTGAACAGAGAACTTGGATATCATATTGGTCACTACTCTACGTGAAATCACAACAAGACACCAGATCGCCTCTATTGTCATCCCTCAATCTAAAAAAACCAGAAAAAGACAAGGACACAATTCTCAAACTACCCCTGGAAACTCGAGGTTTGAAACAAGAAAGGGTTCATGACGCCCTTCTCATACCTACCTCCTGAGTCCCGATAGTCCTAATCTCCATATACCGGATTCCCTAAATAATAAGGGCCTCCTCTTATACCATTTTTTCATGAACCAATCATGGTTTGAATCTGAATCGGTCACCCGAGCTGGTCCGCGACATGTCCTGATGGGAGTTCCCGATCCCCTCAGGATCACAACTAGTGTCGAGCATCAAACATACACCTAATGTGAATTATTTCAGCCCAAAACCACGATCATATAAACCAAATAGATAAATAGATAAATAAATACTAATGATAAAAATAAAAACCAAAAGTATAAAGAAAAAAAACTGCGCATACCCCCATGTGACCTTCTAGGTCACCACCCAACTCATAACCATGTTCTCTTTGAGAGCAATCCATCAGTAATGAAACTTGAAACTAAAAGGATAACATAGGGGTGAGAACTAAAATTCTCAGTAGAAAGACACCATATAATCCATACCTTTCCTTCCATGAAATAGTCTATTAATTATAGTTTCAAATATAGATATAAAAATAGGGTTTTTCACATTTTAATAAAACAAAAATCATTTCTCCAATTTAAAGTCCAAAAAAAAAAAGATAAATCATTTTCCAAAACTAACTGCCATTTGAAATTGAAATCCAAAACAGGTGATAAAAAATTTGAACTAAATTAAAACAGGTAAACAGTGAAAAATGGAAATAACTAGTGCAAGAGAAAGTAAAAAAGAAATGTAAATAATTAAGTAACCATGGGTGATCCTAAAAATACCTAGAAAAATCCTGGACGCATTCAGTTTGGAACCACCTATCGGCATATGGTGAAGCTCCTAAGTCAATAACCAACTGGATTCCCTAAAACTGACCAAATCCAGTGGCAAAGCCCGCCTGTCCTAATAACCAATTTAGGGGGTACCAAACCATCTAATCAGGGTTGATCAAAAACCATCAATCAATCATCTAAAGGACACCCAAGAACCCATGGTAGTAGTAATACTATGTATGTAAGGGTCCCTCACACGTGTGACTCAACTCACAGGTCTTCATCGCACTTTCCTACCATAAACATGGACACTTCCTATGGATTCACCCATAAATGGTTACCCTAGACAGGATCACCCCATATACTTTTATATATATATATATATATGCGTACATGCCAAACATACAAAGTGCCAACCAGGCCATCACATCATTTGATTATCAAAACTACTTTATAAAACACTTGGAGTTGTCAAACGGGCCTTTAGTTTTACATAATCAAATGCCTTTATGAAAATATTGAACATGCTCTTTTAGAACAACTCTAAACACAACTTTTGAATTTAAAAATCCAAACAGGCCTCTAGGTTCCAAACCAAACACATTTTTGAAATGTCACCAAAACTATATTAAACACCATTTCCATGTTTCCAATGCCAAATGAGCCTTTAATATCTCCAAATCCAAATAAATTTATAAAACCCTTTCCAGAACCTGAATAAAGTTGGAAACCTCATGAAATGCACCCAATAGTCCATTATACTAACATTTACCGAAGAAAGTTTCAATTTCAAAATTGACCACATTTTAAATAATGTGTTCAAAACAACATGACACTCCACACACATGCCTTTTCAGGATTTAAGTGCCATTTTATAAGATAAGGTGCAAGAAGAGCATTATTCTAAAGTGTCATATTCAATTTAATTCACATCCACGTGTTCACCTAGTGCTCTCATGGATGTGTTTTCATCCAATGAAACCCTCCAAATTCCATTAAAGACCCAAAATACAATTTTCATTTTAAAAACAACACATCTTTTCACTAAACCCATCAATTTTACATAATCTTAAAAGGTGGGAATGAACATTTTTAAAGACAAGGGAATCATTCCAAAAAAACTTACAATCCACATAAAAAAAACACCATATTTCACATAAAATCCCAAATTAAAATCTAACCATATTAACATAACAATTCCTAGGGGAAAACCACACAAATAATCTAATTTCACTATCAAAACCCCATTTGTATTTAATCAGGCACATTTGACACCTGTAGTCATAAGAATAATTCAACATTTAATTCAAAAAATATTTTTAATAAATTATACTATTGATAAAACACCACAATAAGTTTACTAAGTGTTTTACTAGGGTAAAAATCATATGTAAAAAATTATTAAACAATATTGACCACTTGATCAAACACATTGGGATTAAGTATGCTTAAACATAAACAGTAAACACTTCAAGAGATGTTTTTAACCAGTTCTAAAAATCTATAAATTCCATAAAATAATAATTTTCTATAACTTAAAGCAGGAGATCAAGTAAAAATTATACTTAAAGTATCACAATCACCAATTGATTGCTTCAGAATGAAAAGGGATGGAAACACATACCTCAAACCAAGAGCAGATGAGATGGAACCTCAATGGAAGGAGGAAAAATGCCCCACAAACCAATCACACACCGAAGGGAGGGCTATCAGATGGGACATAGTAGCGGGTCATTGGGGTCGAGTTTTCCGGATAAGACCGTAGCTTTCCAGAGTGGGAGAGGGAGATCGTCATCGGGTCGCGCATTGGAGGCTGGCTGGAAAAGGCCATCATGTGTCAGTGCAAGTGCTTTAGGCCGCCGCCAGGAGAGATAAAGGGAGGGAAAGGTCAGAGGGGTGCCTTCCGAGAGACTTTCCATGTGGATGGGAATGAGGAGGGAACCTCATGCCATGGGGATAAAGAGAGGGGGGCACTGGGTGCACCTCACACAGGAGCAGGGACGGGGGCGACGCCCCCTAGGGTTTTGCCTCCTCCTCTCTCTTTTTTATAATAATAATAATAATAATAATACAATAATAATAATAATAATAATACAATAATATTAATAATAATAATAACAAGACCAATAATATAATAATAATATTATTAATAATAATAATATCCATTTAATACCATTTATTTCATTTCTTTAATAATAAAAATATTAACAACAAAATTTAAAAATAATATTATTAATATCAATTTAGAAATAATAGTATTACAAAAATTTAATAATAATAATAATATTATTATCTACAAAATAATAAAAACAATATTTTTATTAAGGTATAAACAATTATGAAATTTATTTATTTCAAGATTTGGGTAATTGAATGATCACAGGGGATGACCGTGTGGTTACCACTAGTTGTGCGGTGCCCATGCACCAGCCCAAAATCCAAAAAAAAAATCCTAAAAAATTTTAATCTCATGTTTTACCCGAGCCTCGGTGAGAGAAGTTGAAGCTAGGAAATAATAAAAATAAAAATAAACTTAAAAATCGGGGTGTGACAATGAAGGTGCCACTGGTTGGAAAACCCTTTTTTCATGAGACTTTATGAAAAACCAAGTGGGTTGTGTTATAACATAACCAAACAATGAAATACTCTGGTTTAAATTCCCATTTTGTGGGTATCTTTATACAAATCCAACTAGGGCATGTTACAATATAGTCAAGATAGAGGTTTCCTCAAGCATCAAAAATTTTGTTACTGATGACTAATAAAATATCATGTAGATTCAAAATTCCTTAGGATACAAAGTTTGGTTTATGTTGAGACAGTTCTTGGGTACAGGAAGATAATTCCATACCAAAATCACTTGGGAATGGAGGTAGGTGTTTCCTTACCCAGGTCTAACCCCTATGAAGGGAGGGGAATTTTTTTTCTTATGGATGGGCCCAATATGTAGGATTAGGGTGTCACTACGTATCTTAATTGAATGATAATCAAGCTATACATAGTTCTTGGGAGATTCTGTAGTTTAATTCAATGAGGTAAGGATGAATCATGTTTTTTAACATCATACAGTAAGGAAGATATGGTGTCTTTTAGTTTTGGGTCTTACAACCAGGATCATAATATTAAATAATGAGTAGTATGAGGCACGACCGACCAAGTATATTCTAGCATACTTTAGATGCGAGGGAGGAAAAGGCATACCAATATCTTGGGGTTTCTTGGATTTAGAGAGGTGATATGGATCGATGATGTCATTGGGGATGAAGAATATAGAATAGGATCCTTATAAAGATGAATGTGTCACAATTTGTAATTCCCATTTAGTGGGAGACTTTATGTAAATCCAACTAGGGCATGTTATATCAAAACCATAAAATGATATGATCTGGTTGATAGGCCCGTTTTGTGGGTGACTTTATGAAAATCCAACTAGGGTGTGTTACAACATAGATAAGATAGGGGTGTCTTCGGGTATCAAACATTCTATTATTGATGGCTAGAGAAAGCCTATGGAGACTCCTCAGGATTAAGAGTATGATGTTTGGAAGGGAAATTTTAGATCATGAAGGAATAATTTGGATTGAATTTTGCCAAAAAGTGTGGAGTTCCTTGCATATATTTGGCTTATTTGTAGGAGGGGACATTTTTATTTCCTTGATTGACTCTTGAATGAGGGAACCCAAATTAGGTATATAAGAAAGGGAGAATTTTTATTTAACCTATAGCTAGGACCAAGACATAAATTCTAGGTGTCACTACATATCTTATTCAAATATGAATCAATCCACCCATATTTCTGGAACAGAGGTATGGTGAGAGACCAACACCAAAGATAGTGGTATTCTTATGCAAGTCCCATAGTTATGTGCAGTTTTATGTCATACAAGGGACAAAAACTGTGAAGTTTAACATCATACAATGAGGACAATATGGTGTTCCTTTTAAGGTCTTGCATCTTGGACCATGATAAATTTTTTATTTAATGATATACCTATTTGTGGGGGAAGACCTTACTGAAACTCCTAAGCTCATGCGAGCTATGCTCGATGTGAGAAACAAATAATGGAAACTATTCCCCTTACCATGGAGAGGAAATCATGGAGGAGACAAGGTCACTTTGTATCATGTGATGGTTGGACCAAGATATAGGATTGAGGTGTCCCTAAATATCTCATTAAATGAGAATCAATCCATAAATAGTTCTAGAAACCTATGTAGTTTAGCGTCATGCAGTGAGGATGAAGGTGAATCAATATGAAAGAGGGGGAATGTTGTGGTTGGGCCCAATAATGGAAATTTATGTGTCACTATGTATCTATTAATGGAAGTAATCAAGCCACACATAGTTCTTAAAAGATATCCCCCACATCAATCAGGTTTTTATGTGGGGAAAATGGGACCTTTTTTCAGAATAATGGTTGGACCTAAGACATAAGGTATGGGTTTCAATACATATGTAATTTGGAATGAGGATCAATCCACATGTAGTTCTAGAAGGTTTCCTCTGTAGGCCTAACCAGTACATAGGGAAGGGACATTTTATTATATTGCAGATGGACCTAGGGTTAGATATCTAGGTGTCTCTACGTATCATATTGTAATGAGAATAAATCCACACATAGTTCTTGAATATAGTTGTGATGGAGCACCAAAACTGAGGGTTCTGATCCAATCAAGCATAGATTGAAACACTGTGCAATTTCACATCGTGCAATAGGGATGAAAACCATGTAGTTCTGCATCGTGCATTAAGGAAATTTTTGTAGAGTTTATCATCTTATGACTAGTATGTTGGGATATTTAGTTTAATTTCATATAGTTCGGACTATGATGCCTTGTAGTTTTAGGTTATATGAATATGACAAAATAGTGTTCCTTTTAAGGTCATGCATATAGGACAATGATGATATGTAGTTTAATATCATATAGTAAGGACATTGGTGTCATGTATTTTATTAACTTGAAACATGGATGATATTCCATTATTTTTAAGGTCATGTGAAAAAGACCAACTATGTTGTTTAACATCATGCAGTTGAGATGTGAACTACTATTTTTTCACATGAAGTACTTTTTGAGAAACCTTTCACTGGTTGGGGTCATAATGATATGTCCATCCATCGATATTAATGAATAATCTCTTTTAGATTGAAACTTGTGTATGGAATATGGTACTTACCACTTTGGATCATGCTTTGGAGGCTTATTACTTGGTATCATTAGAGTTCTAAGGACCAATACCAGTTCTCCTTAGAGGAATGAGTGGAGGTTGATCATTTTTTTCAAATCTTTCACCATCTGATTTTGATGGATTTCTAAATGATGCAAGTTGTAAAATATTATCTCATTGATTCACTCTAGTTCATCTAGCCATTTGTATAATTTCTCATCCATGGATATCTGATCACAGATGGAAATGCAAAGAAATGAAAATTGAACCTTAATGGGAAGGACTAATTCTGTATCGTACACCAATGAATTCAAGGTTTCCATGTGTTGGTATGAGTTGTAGTTTGGTAGAACCATAAGGCATGAAATAGATTATCAATCCAATTCTTTTTATATTTATCGAACATATTTTTTAGTATATTTTATAGGGTCTTGTGTAAGTCCTATATCTATCCACAAGCCACTGCATTATAGTAGGACAAGTAGTTGAATTTGATATTATACTCCTGGCATAGTTTCTCTAGCACAACGAAACATAAATTGGTGTTGTTTTCTATAATTATTGTATGAGGTACACCAAATCTAGTAATGATGTTGTCCTTTATGAAACTGAAAATGATTTTTCCCTCAAATTCTTTGAGGGGAACTACCTCACCCCATTTGGATAAGAAATCGACTACAATAAGAATATACTTGAACTATTTAGTCGTAGAAGGAGGATATGGTACCATGACATCCATTCCCCATATGGAAAATAACCATGAGTATTTGGATGTATGTAGAAACTCAGAAGGTTGATGGATGAAGATGGAATGCACTTAGCATGAATGAAACTTTTTGGTAAAATTTGAGCAATCCTACATCATAGTGGGCTAATAATAACCCAGTCTCTATAATTGATTGGAAATCTAACACCCTGACTGGTGAGAACCATAGTTTCTTGAGTGTTCTTATTTTATGATAGAAGTAATATCTTCTCCATCGATACACCTAAAAAGGACACCCTAAAATCCCTGTTTATAGAAGAATTTCTGGTGATTTGGGTCATTATAAAGAGTAAAGTTGGTTTCCTTCCATAAAATTTTCTCCTTTATGGATCTGTCCAATGGGAGTACTCCATTATAGAGGTATTATATGATGGGTATCATCCACCCAGTGGTAGGACCATATGTTTTGGTAACAAGACTAATTTCATCAATCTCTTCCTTGCTGATATGAGCAAAAGGTGAGACCATTTATTGATGTGCAATATTGATGACCATTTCATCCAGGTATGGATCTTCCAAGGCTATAACTGCATTTTCCAATGCATCTTTCTAGGAATTTTTCAGTCATGGAACATGATTAAATGTTGGTTCTGAGGGGAAGTCTACTATTAACCCTCAGATGTGGTAAAGAAGGGGGTTAACTCTTCTTTTATGATGAAATAATCCCTATTGATATGTTTGATTACCAAACTTGAATGGAATTTCACCTCTATGTGGTCTATTGGTACTTGGAGAGATAGTACCATTCTTGCAATGAGGGCCTGATATTTTTCCTCATTGTTAGTACAACCTTATGAAAATAGCAAGGAGTAAGTCAAAAATTCCTTTGATGGAGGGATGAGTACGACCCCCAACCTAACTTTACTGAGCTTGGGATTCTCCATTCTCTTCCCTACTGGGCTCCTAAATGTGCTGTCGAAATACATTTCCCTCATTTGGGGAACTTTTTGAATAGAAAATATATCTTCATCAAGAAATACATTTTTTAACAATGTAGTTTCTATACAAAAGTTTTATATAAGAAAATCTTCCTATTCTATGCCTTTCACTTATTTATGAGGCACAAACTGTATATCAAAATACTATAAGATAACCACCCAACATGAAAAAAATGTTTTCAACATAGGATGTTTGATGATATATTTGATCTAGTTATTACAAGATACAAAATGGACCTCATGGTACTATAAGTAGTGCCTCAGCTTCTAAACTGCAAAGATTAATGCTAGATATCTCTTCTCGATATTCAAATAATGAGTCTCTATGTCGAGCATAGTTCAACTAAGACAATAAAGGGTATTTTAATTACCATCATCGTTATTCAATGGAAGGAAAGTTCCTAGTGATTACTCTAGGGCCATCACATATATAATGAGCGGATTTCCCTCAATGGACAACATTAGCACCAGTGGGCTCAAGAGATATTTCTTGAGGTTTTCAAATGATTTATGATAGTCATTGTTTTACTGATATGTGACTCCCTTCTTCATCAACCTGGTGAAGGGAAAGCACTTACTTTTGAGTTTGACTATAAATTTATAGATATATTCCAAGTGTCCTTGAAGTTATATAAACTCTTTGAGGTTTTGATGAGGTGAAATGATAAGGATATCCTTTTTATTCTTAGGGTCGAATTTGATACACGATGGAGTAGAATGAAGCTAAGAAACTTTCCTGAGGTTTCCCCAAAGGCACATTTCAAGGGGTTTATATTCAGGCTATGTTTCCATAGTTTGTTGAAGATAGTCTCAAGATCAGCCAGGTGGTCAGAATACTATTGGGACTTAACCACTACATCATAAACATAACATTCAACAAATTTTCCTAGGAAAGGTTTGAAGATGCTATGCATGGTGTGTTGGTATGTGGTGCTGGAATTCTTCAAGCCGAAGGGAATTACTGGGTAGTAGAATACTCACTGAGGGTCCCTAAAGGCGGTGACTTCCACATCTTCTAGGGATATTCAAATTTGATTGTACCCTAAATAGACATCTAGGAAGGATAGTTCTTGAAAACCATTTGATTCATCAATTAGTAGTTCTGTGATTGGGACTTGAAAATCATCTTTTAGAAAATTATGGTTAATATCTTTGAAGTCAATGCAAAACTAGATTTTCACATTATTCTTCTTTATCAGGACAATTTTTTCCAGCCATTTTGGGTACTGAACTTCTCAGATGAATTCGATCATGATAATCGTATCCATTTCAGCCTAAATTATTGAGGCATGGGTCAGATGTTTCCTTCTAGATTCCTTATTTTTATCTCTGATGGTCTTTAGGAAAACCCAAGTGATTACTGGACACATTAGGATAAAGGCCTAATATTTCTGTGTAATTCTAGGCAAGCATGTCCCAATTTTACTTCAAGAAGGAGGTGTATACCTATTATTATTAGAAATTCATGTTTGCACTGATCAAAGTGGGATGTGTATCTTATCTTATACATGGATTTATTTCTTTGGGGTCATTAATAGTGGTAGATACACCTTCCTCAAATGTTGTTGGGGGAATCCCTGAGTTCTTCCTCCTCTTCCTCTTCCACCCACATTTCCTCTTCCACTTTTACCTTTCTATCAGAAGAAGTAGATGATTAAGAAATTTTCTTGGAGATAGAGGAGGATTCAATATTTTTAAATTTTGAAGAAAAAACAACTACTTTCAATTTGGTTGATGGGATAGTGATTTTTTGAAATTAGGTTGGAATGATGGAATTTTCTGTTGTTCTTTTGTCACTGTCTGGAGAGTCGATGACCTATCTAGCACCGCCGGGTTTAGTTTTCATGATTGATATCATAAAATTCACTAAAATGTGTTTAAAAATAGATCAATACCTTCAATATAATTTATTTCCATCATATACGCTACACTGAGCAGCTTCAAGGGATCATTCAGGGTTATTTACATACCATTTGATGTATTTATTTGAGCAACATTATTGATCATGGGCTATTTCCATTTCCCACTGATAGAATCCTGAATCAATGTATTGTAATTAATAGTATTTAAACAAGGATTTATCACCATTAAATGTACCAAATTTACCATTAATGCAATATTTTAGTAATTGGTTAGATAATGAGGGAATAACTATGTGATGATGTAACTAAGGTCTTCTTAGTAGAACGTTGAAGGAATAATCTTTTCAAACAACTTGGAATTATGAGTCAGATACGAGATACCCAAACTGAGTCCTAATAATGATTTCCTTTAGAGGTATATGTTCATTCTTATCATAACCCTGTATCATTATAGTGGAGGGGGACAAGTGGGGCTCATTTTAACTTAGTAGAAAAAGTGTTCATATCATAATGAAATTGAAACCTAATCCATTATCAATGAAGACTCATCAGATATAAATATCATTAATCCTTTATAATACATACAAAGGTTTGATGTGTCCTCGTATAATGTCATCTTTGTCCTATTCCATGGAAGATATGATCATGTGGCATTCTGTAGGATCTTTCTTTGATGGGTATACTTCAAAAGCAACAACTTTAGCCTTAAATTATTTAGGTCTTGAAAAAGCCTATATAAGTTCTTCCTAAAGACCTTTTTATAGACTCAATTAATCCAAGATTGAAAATTTTTACAACACTAGGTCTAACTACTTTAAAATTTCATACT
This sequence comes from Viscum album, assembly GCA_963277665.1. Classification (NCBI taxonomy): domain Eukaryota; kingdom Viridiplantae; phylum Streptophyta; class Magnoliopsida; order Santalales; family Viscaceae; genus Viscum; species Viscum album. The sequence goes on from OY728166.1 coordinate 1,211,267,123, forward strand.
TCTTGTCTAAAGGCTTATGCTTCGTAAAATGAGGATTCTCTTTTCCAAGAACTTTAGGAACTGGGGTATTTGATGCAGGCAGCTCAACCCTAAGAACAAGAGTTCAGTATACTTATATCCTCAGTGGATTAAGTTGAATAGGTCTACTTTCATGATGAGATTGATTGGGTGGTGTTGTCTCTTCTAGTCAATATTATAGAAGGATAGAGTCATGGAAAACTATGGCTTGTGTGGTGGAACTTTATTTCCCCTGCTGAGATCACTGGAAGGATATCCCAAGTTACTTCTATATAGACAGTCTGAGTGGGGACATGACTAGAGTATTGACTCCTAGAACAACTGTGTCTTCCCCTGTATGCTCAGTTCTGGTAGCCTATTCTCCTAATTCCCTAATCAAGTGTAGGGAATTAGGGTTCATAGTCACATTCATCATCTAAAAAAGGATCCATCTAGTGGATAACATTAATGTAACTGAATATAAACTTCTCATCTAACGAGGACTCCATTTAGCAGGATGACTCTTGTGGTATTATTTGGTGGGGTGACTCTCGTGCTTTAGGGACCTAAGGCATAAAGTCTACAAGAGTTAAAGCCAAATTCAGACTTCGTACAAGTTCATATTCATTTAATTTATCCTTATTTATACAGAAATTTCATTTCTTAGAAGATTGACTGTTATAAGACTATACCGCTAATGTAGTTGGTTGTACCATAACAGAAGCGGTTGGGGGAATAGTCAATTGTTTAAACTTTGCTCGGAGGATAACATGGGTCCGATTGATAGTATTTATTACCATATAGTCACTAAAATTCTACTTACCCTTTATTTTAACTTCCTAACATTCACTTTCCTTCAGATAGATGGAAAAAAACACAAGCTACCAAAGAAGGTGGCTTTCCTAGCTTCACTTGGACGGATCCCACCATTTTCTATAGGACGTATTTGAAAACAAAACATTCATGGATACTATTCTCTAATTCTCTATGGAAGGGGAAATAGTTTTGGATATATTTATCACCATCCTAATTGGTATTCTTGGGATTTTGTGACTTGATAAAATTGTTCTTCAATGTGGATATGAAGTAGTTAGGGACTTGGTCTCTTTGAAAATAATAAACTTCATTTTTAATTTCCTCAAACTGTTTCTACCTCTAGTCCCTTTTCTCATATGCATAGGTCAAGTACCATTGTCGATTCTTAGGATAAGGAACTTAAGGATATGGTTTAGGCTTTAGAGATAGAGAGGGTGTAGGGGAATTCTTGAGTGTAACAGTTCCCTCCTCTTCTTTTCCCATTCTCTTTCCTTGAGCTGATTGAATTACTTAGGACATGGCCTTGGTTTGTGCTATGGAGTCTTCCACTCTTTGAGAAATCATATAAATGTCTTGAAACCCTTATGAGTATTACACAGGTATGAGTGGAATGCGCAAATATTCATGAATATTTTCTATACATATGGGAAACAAGTCTTCTTGGGGAAGTTATAGGTTTAAGGATTATGTGAATCCCTTCCACTGAGTAATGAAATCTGAAACCCTATCATTCTCCCATTTTTTAATTTTGAGAGGTCAAGGACAATTTTCTTCTATAATTTCAAGATTAATTGGAAAATAATATTCCAATGGAGGTCTTCCCACCATGTAATTGACTGACCTGAAAAAATTGTGTAATATACAAATGTCGGTCTCTATAGTGATTGTACAAAGAACTTGAGCTTCATTGACTCCTATTGTTCATGGGTCTCCATAATGGGGTCACAATGAGATAAGAAATGTTTAAAATGTTGTTTTGGGTCCCCCAATACATAAAAAATTGGAAATACAAGATTCCCAATGTTTGGAGGGGGAAGAGTTAGATCTTCCCATTTAGGGTAAGGCTTCTTTTTCAGCTATACCGACACACACCATTCCTCCATGCCTTCCAAACGATCCATTAGAAACTCAATAGTACTCATGTTCCCTTGAGAAATGTATGGATGAGTAGGATATTGAACAAGGGTAGTAGCATGTGGAGCTAATAGTAGTGGACCTACAGATATCTTCCATGGGTAACCTATAGGGGAAGGCTTGTAAGGGTGAGCCTAGCCTTGTTCTAGTTGTGTACCCAATGGAGGTAACTCTGGATCTGCTTCTATGGGATCCAAGTATATCGGTTGTTGGTACCCCATATTGAGAGGATGTTATGGATCTATTTCAGTCACTGTGGTAAACCCTCTTTGTTGTGGTATTCTGGTTGAGATTACTAGTTGAGGATATATTTGGAGAGCATATCCAGGAGGAATTTTGTCTTGGAGTAGTTTTTTATTGAGTCTTTTCAATAATTTCATCTCCTCCTATTTCCGAGAAAACCTTTCCTAAAGTGTGATGGGTCTAACCTTTTCAAGGAGCAGGTAAGGTGTAAAATTACCATTTCCCTTTTCTTTGTTGGGTGATCTTTAAGGAGGTAATGGTGGAGTGACTGAGGGAAAGACCAAATTTCGGGAAAGACTCTGGTTTCAGTTATACACACATCCTTCGATTGTTTCATTGTGTACTAAATAATGAACTAAAACTTCTTCCTCAAGCTCATTTGTAATGGAATCATGTTAAGTAGTATCTAAAGGGGTAATTTTAATGATATTTACCAATGCGTAACATATTTTAGGCACTTCATTAGTCTTTTTGTGAGAATGACTTTGTTTGAACCCTCCATGAGGCCTTATTATCTCCTTAGTTGATTCTCTTGGATCCGTTTGACGAATGGTGATATGAAGAGAATCTATATACAATTCAGTTATGTGTGAACCTAATAAGGACACCTGATCATGGAATGGGACGAACTGATAGGATTGATTTTGTGACATTCACCTTAATCGGGAGAAGACTGGTTTCCACTTAGGAGGAGGTTTTTTGTGTAAAAATCTCACAACCTTATGGGTTGGGGCTATTCCTGATCTATTTCCACAACCCTTAGAGCTTGATTTGATGAAATTATATATTGTGTTAAAAAATACCCTAGCATTGTGGGATGGGTTTCTCCTAGATTACTATGGATACTACTGCCATGGATGCCTTTCTGATTTTATGGAGTTGTGTTCATACATTGGATGAGTGCATAATTTAGTTTTCACCTAAATACCCTGCTTCTGAATACCTTTTTGATATATATGAGATTTTCACTATCTTACGATTGAGTTACCTTAAGTGGGAAGCCTGGTTGCTTTTTTTAGATGCCTAATGAAAAATTATTTTGATGGTTTGATCTTCTATCCACAAAGAGGGATAACATGACTCTCATCAGAAGATGGGATCTCGAGATTGATCAAATTATGAACATAAATAAATCCTTTATGGTGAAGTGTTTAGGGAGGACCTTCATAATTACTGGTACTATCCCCGTGATTTGGTAAAGGGAGAGTAAGATCTTGAGATACCACATATAAAAATACAATGGATTCAATAAATCCTTCATAAAGAAGAGTGGGATCATAGATTATCTCTTCATTTGCTATCTGTATCTGGTGAGGATTATTTTTGGATAACTTCTTGTGAGTGTTTGGGGCCACTTTTTGGGGAAATTAGTTTTTAGTTATGAAATCTTTCTTGAATAGCTCCCGTATTATTGCCATAATTTTTTGGAAGGATTTTGGAATTTCAGAAGGGGTTTGTGCCTGCCACATAGAGGCCATTAGAATAGTCTGATTACCTCCACTTGGAATAGGGTTATATAACCGATATAGTTGTTAAAATATCACAGTGGAGTTTTCCCTCGACCCTCCTAGATAGGAGAATAGGTGTGGGTCTTCTTTGGGGTGACTTGTTGAAAAAGTCACCCCATTTGTGGGTATGGAGTTGTTTATACTCCCCTTTTCCACTGTTATTTCTGTTATGATATCCTAGAAAGTGTGTAGGATTTGGGCAGAAATATATCCCTATCCTTTCACCATTTTCATGATGTTTTTTGTGACCTTAGTGGATTGAACATGGATATATTCCCACTCTATAGTTGGATTAGGGATGTGTTCCTGCTCTTATCCGTCATTTTTTAGTGGTTGATACTAGAAGTACTCAAGTGTGGCGGTAGAGGTATGGGTCTGACCCTTGTTCATTATTGGGAATTTTTGGATGATCTCTCAAGATTTTTCCAGATGAAACTACTAGAAGGTTTGGTGAATGCATAAAGGTGTGTGTTTCTGCTCATAGATTTCCTATGAATTTGACTATAGGGATTTCTAGGTGTGAGAATTTTTTTGTTCATATTCATTGGGTGCCTCTATATTTGGTTACTAATATTCTCTAGATGATTCTAGATGAGTCTGCTAAAAGGCTTGATTAGTGATGGTAGGTGTATGTTCCTGCTTTCCTCTTGCCACCAAATGTGATTAGTGGGCTTCTCTGGAGGGGGAAGAGGTGTGGAACTACTCCCTATTGACTAGTTTATTACCCCAGAAAGCTGTATTGCATGCTTGAGTCTAGATGAACTGGGCCAGACTGTTGAGGAAAACACCCTCACCATGTTGAGGGTTCACTATTGCGCAGTGTTTTTAGTGATGATTACTGGAAGGATCCCTTTGGAAGGACCCATGTGTCTTCTTGGTGAGGCCATTGGTGACCTCCTAGTCTACCCTAAGATAAGGGAGGAGTTTATTATTTCATTCTGGTGATAATATCCTAAAATGGTTGGAGACGGTGATCAATTCCATCTACTTCTAAACCACTGACCATTGCTTAGTGTACGAAGGGTGGGGATTCACAATTTAGAGGGTCTGGTAGGGAGCCTCCATGGTGAGGGTGGTACCATTTTAATGGTACTCTCAAATTAGTGTGTTTGAGACCCAATATTGAAGACGTTGGGTTGCTGATGATGTCCTATACTTGGATGAGGACCCAAAATGAATGGTAGTTGGGGCATACATCTGTGAGAGTTGGTATGGAGCCATTTGTATTGAAGTGAGATCTTTGTTGGAAGTACCTGAAATATGGGTGAAAAAATAAGACCCCATCATAGCAGCAACTAAATAAACAAACAAATTCATGATTGATTGTCCTGTTCGTCCCTCTTCTATTTTGAGAGTGAAAGGGGCCCGATAGGTAGGTAACACCATTATATTGGTTAAGGATTCACATTGGGTTAACCATTTTTTTGTTTTATCCCATAATTCCACATGGGGTTTTAGTGGATTTTTTTGGTGTGGTTGGAACCACCTTCACATTAGAAACATACACCCATATCCCTTTTGGACAGTTTCTAATGAGATTTATTTGTGGAATCAGAAACTACCAATGGTTTTTATATCCGTGATGACTGATGGACCTTATTTCCAAAGGCAAGTGATCAATGGGATGCTTTTCCAATGATACTTAAGAGCTCACATTGTCCAAGAGAATGGGAGTTCAGGCTCATCACACCCTTTAGGGGGGAATTAATGCCTACTCTGAGACTCTCATATATATTTAAATCATATTCATGAATCCTTTGTTACTTCCCAAGTATAACATAGGTCCCCATTGAATTAACAGTTTATTATTAGCATGTGTGTAGATTAGAATCATTTGTATGTATATAAGGTTCTTTATCAATGGAGATATCTATATTTATCTGATGTTTTCCATAAATGGTACCCTTTATGAACAAATTATAGATTCTTTTTTCATTTATTATAAAAATGATGGTTTTAATCCACCCAGTGGTGTGATATAGATTTTATCATCATCTAGGGAGATGCTAGTTGTTTTGATGTCAGGATAAAACCCATGATAAGGGTTTCCTACATATCTTTGTGATAAGAATTAGAACCCACGTAGTTTTATGCCACTTAATGGGAAACATCATACCTTTTAAGGTCATGTGATAAGGACCAAACATGAAATTTAACATCATGTGGAAAATACATCCAGAAGAAAGGTTCCTGGTCAAGGATGGTGTGGGACTTATGCTAAAAACATCCTAAGAAACCTGGAAGGGATGTGCGATCCCAAGTTAAATAAGGCCCTACTGGGAATGTGGCCTAAGGATAATAGGATTGATTTTGGGTGATTTGGTTTGGACCACATTAAGGATTCCTAGATATCCCATTTAAATGGGAATTAAATCCCAAATAGTTCAGTTGTAAGGAACCACACCTATGAAGGCCCTATAAAGGTTTTTCATATAGGGGAATATGTCCCTTTGATTGGATTGAGTTGGGGATTATACTTCAAATGATTCCCAAGAGGTTGTTTCTTGGGGATTATACTGTATAAGGGGATTCCCTTTTGTGAAAGGTTAGATCTTATACTATGTAGGAGGCCCATGAGGTTTCAGATCGTACAAATATCATGATCACCTCCAACCTTTAAGACCATGTGAGTCATGCTCGATGTGAGAAAAAATAGGAAGTAGAAGATCCAGGAGACCACATAATATACTTTTCCGCTAGTGGATGAGGCCAAAAACCTAAAGGGATAAGGAAAGAGAGCAGGCTCTGGCACTTATTACCTCCCTTCATTGTACAGTTGACCCAAAGGGAGAGATAAATGGATTTAAAGTTCCCATCTACCCTCTTATTTTTATAACCAGGATAATCACATTTGATAACCTATCCTACTACGACCCATGGGTATGGAGAAGTAGAAATGAATGAAGTAGAAGAGGTCCTTCAATAAATACTAAAGGCTTACTCTAGGATGGATTCCTTAGTATGGGTTCTAGAGAAGAGCGAAAGATATGACATTAACCCTCAAAAGGAAATGAAAGTGTGATCCTCTCCCTCCCCACCTAGAACTGGAGGTCCCTTGTCTTAGGGACAACTAGGGAAGGACATAGTCTTAACCCTAGTATCTAAGACAGGGAGTTCCCTAACGCTTCCCCTAGTTTTGGGGTCCTCATGACTAAAGGGATTCATATTCACATGAACCTCTAGGACCCTACCTGTTAGGTATTATAAGTACGGGACACCTCTAACTGAAGGAATGCATATCCAAATAGGAGACGCACTAGTGTGCCTCTCACCATAGTTTTTCAAGTCCAGAGGCTTAGGGGGAGGTTTCAATTTTCCCCCATTAGATAAGATATAAAAAAATGAAGATCCCTACCATTAGTGTATTAAAATAGGGCTTGATAGGTGGATCATATAGGGTAGAGGCTGGGCGAGCTAATGATTTCTTGCGCAAGGTTGACTTGGGAGGAATGGATGGGCTTCGCGCTGGTAGGCCTATAAGAGATAAAGGTGTTTTTGTGATGGACCAAATAAAAAACTACACTTGGGAGGGGATTTTATCTAGGCTCTAATGGTCTCCTCAGGTGTCCTTGGAAGGATCTCACGCAGGCCCTAGGTTTGGAGAGGGTCCTTCGTGCTAGTGCTTATGCACTAGGGAGGAAATGGTTCCTCAAGAAGGTGTTATGTATTTCATACCTTGAAGGGACATTAATTACACTATTCACTTTATTAACTATTCTCTTGTGTTTTATAGAGTTATCTAAAAGGTTTCTGAGGGCTTGGGTGAAGGATCTAGGGTGAGTACATCTTCAAGGTTTCTCTGAGATTTTTCATCGTGAAAATGAAGTGCCCTAGGGTATTATTTATAGGAAAATATGGGACACTAGGTGAAGTTGTTGTCTTGTGTAGGTATTTCATGCATGTTGATGAATAGGTCTATCATACAAGCTAATGTGAAGGTAACCTGTGTGACAACATTATCTTGGGGGACCTTCGGAGTGGTGCTTTAGTGGGATGTGTGGCCCTTGTCATTTATTCACTCCTCCTTTCTTTTCCTTAAGGTATTTTACCTTAATAAATTTTCATACCTGTGAAAAAATGGAGTGTCAACACACAAACACTTATATTAGTTAGTAATAATTAAAATTAATAGGATTTAATTGATTTAATGGGATAAAATGTAACACCTTGAGATTTAAATATATGACTTCCTTTAAATATGCCAAACGTGCCCGATAACTTGCTCTACACGCAACACTAAACTAAAAGAAAACCATGATATATTTAGATTAACATATAAATATTAAGTATGGTGTTTAAAACCTAGTAGTTTAATTAGTAGGAATAAATAATAATAACCACTATATGAAATATTTATAGAAATAAAATAAATTCAACTTTTAATATGAATGAAATTCTATTGGTATAACTAGAATGACTAATACGATCATTTTATACTTCAAAATGCTTTTTTATAAATATTGGAATTCTATATGATATGAATTTATATTTAAATAAACTTTTTATTAATGATGTTAAAATATATTTAATATGAATAATTTTTTAATACTAATTTAATTAGTAAATGATATAAAATACAAATGAGAATGATTAATATTCTTAAAATCTATTTTCCTATAAAAACTGTTTATATCACACATTTTAATTTAAAATTTAAATTTATGAAATTTAGAATTTAAATTTAAAAAAATTAAAATTATTTTTGGAATCATCGTAGTAATATTTTATTAATATCCTTTTTTGGATTTTTCTAAAAATAATGATTTTTATGTGAGAATAATATTTTTTAAAAATAAATTGAATTTTATGAAATTATTAGTATATAAGTATGAATATGAAATCCATTAAATATTTTTATAAGACCAAATATATATTTTATATGTGAATTTATAATTATAAAATGTTGGTTTTAATTTATAAACCCATATTTTATATTTTATAACATAAGCAATATTTTCTCAAATATAGTTTTTGATACATTATACATTTTTATTTTAGAAATATTTTTTATCACTTATATAAATTGAATAAAATTAAATTTATTTTAAATTTATAATCATTTGGTTCAAATTATCTAATAATCACCACATTATTTTTGGTCATAAAGGACAAGTTACCTAAGGTAAAAACTAGTTACCACGGAAAAAGCTAAAATGGTAAAAGTAATAATTCTTGGGGTAAAGAACTTAAAACATTTTAAAAATGTCTATAATTGAGTTAATAAGGTTTTAATCAACCTTAAATCTTCCTCACTCCATTATTTCTCAATTTTTTGATCCACTTTACATGTTTAACATGTTATCCCTTTATATTAAGTTGAAATATTTAGAAAAATATCATTCTCACCACTTTTAAAAGAGGCCTCTCAACACCCCTTCAAGGTATTCCTAAAAATTATATTTCATCATAAAACTCTTAAATTTTTAATTACTATATAATAATATTTTACTATCTTGATATTATATTCAAAATATATTAGTATATGCCATCCAATTCCAAGGGATCTTCCAAGGCAATCTAAAAGTGCTCAACACGGGTAATCGTTTTTACTTAACTTATTTATTTTCTATTTTTATTTAAAAACTTTTATTTTCCAATAATTATTTAATAAAATAATTATTTTTTATATAATTAAGATTTATGGTAATAATAATTAATCACTTTATCCCTTATCAGTTAAGAAAAATGAAACCATAATTCATGCGTTGTGTGGACAACAACCTCCACAACACAATGAGTTTAATTTTCCTTCACCACCTTACTAGGATAATATAAAAGGGTAATTTAATAAATAATTATGATATTTATATCATGTTTATTATTCTTAAATAATAATCCATATTACTCTTTTCTATAGTTCTATGCAAAATGATATCATAAACCTTGTGTACGTGTGGACTACTGCCTCAATGGAATGATTGATTTTCGTTTTTATTTTCATCACAACCTTACATGGTTGGTCATAAGGATGGTATTAAAGGATAAATATGATTTTTTATATAATTAAGGTTATATTATTATAAATTTGAGAACTTACCAATAATATTATCAACAAATGACCATCGTTAATTCAATAATTTGAAATGAGCACACTAAAAGGAAAATGATATCTTCTTTCTATATAATCACTTTATTTAAATTATCATAACTTTATAATTATTTATAATTCATATATATTATACTAATAAGCAATAAATAAGATCATTATGATTTTGGTATAATGATATTATAATTAAACCACCCAATAATCATCCTTTAATCATGGTAGGTTCATGTTTGGGTCAGTTTAACCACCCACTTGAAGAAAACTATACAATTTTATCATGGATTACTATGAGAAATTAATTAGTAGTATGATTTTATATAAATATGTAAATAATATTTTTTTGTTTATGAATTAAAATATTATTATTGAACTCATTAATTAATAAAACACCTTTTGTTCATTATGAAACACCGAAACATGATTGTTGTCGATTTCATCTCCATAGTTTGTTACCAAAAAATAACATAGAATGAAATTATATATTTATAAAATATCTTTTAAAATTTATTAAATTATATTATATTATCTAATTGTGATTTACTTTGAAAAAATAATAGATACCAACATCTCTTTTATAAAATTAGTTTAAAGCGATAAAGATTAATAACACCCAGTGTTAAAAATAGGAAAAAAATAAATAATAATTATATGTATAGAATGATTATAAATTAGGATTATAAATGGTTAAAGTTATGAATAAGGTTTTTTTAATTATTTAATTAACTTAATTTAATTATTTAGGAAATTTTTTAAAGGGGAAGAACAAATCAGGACTGAGGTAAGGGTTTTCATCTCTAATTCCTCTCTTTGAGACATGTTTGATATTATGCACCTCATTTAATTTGTGTGGTGTATATAATTCATATTTTATATATCATATAATGAATTATATTTTAATCATGTTATTTTATATTTAATTACAATCCCTCTCTTTAAAGGGGTTTTGATTAAAAAGTTACTCAATCTACAAGGGTTTTCTTGGTCTCATTTATAAATCTTTGAGACATGTTACATGTTATGCACCATGTTTCCTTTGTATATTTTTATATTGATTTAGTATACCATGAATGTTTTATACTTTATTTCCTTGTAATTATCATGATAAAATAATCCAAATCAATTTCTTTTCTTCAAATGTCTTTTGTCTCAAGTGTTACCCCGGCTGTAAGAGTTTTTGGTAACTCAATTTTTGTTCATTGAGTTATGATCATTCATTCGAAATTATTTCATATAAGTTAGTTGAAATATGAAATTTTATTGTATTATGTGTTATTATATCATTTTTTACATTTTATCAAATATACCACTTTTAAAATGATTCATGCTTCATGGACTATGTTTCCAGTCAAGGATATTGATAACTGAAATCTCCTTTATTTTAGTTATAATGTTTCATATTGAACTTTGATTTTAAATGTTTGGGTTATCCCATAATAATATTTTATTATATGGTATTTTATTATTCTCATTTTAAAAATTAAGTTTTAATATAAATCATTGTTTTACTCTTTTTTCAAATTGAGTTTCGAACAATGATATTTTGAAAATAATAAAAGGGGCTTTCCTTTCACTGTCATATAATCAATCTTCCTTTTATCATTTATCAAAGATAAATTTTATATCCTATCAAGGATATATTTTTGGATATTATTTTTAATATAATAGGTTTTCAAAATATTTCACCTTAAATTTTCAAAATATACAATTGAATGAAACTTGCAAATTTGTATTTTATGTAAATGTTAAGAATGTTTTCTAAAATATCTTTTATGTTTTTGATTCAATTTGCCTTAGAATTTTCAAATTTAATTACCCTAATGGGGTCTATGTTTCTTGATTTATCTTGAAACAAATATATTTATCATTTTGGGGATTGAACTCACGGTATCAAACGATTAAGTTCTTTATCCCTTCTTTTGTGATACATTTCGAAACATTATTCTTTCGAGGGTGTTTTCCTTAATGTCAAAACCCTTATATGTTTAATTTATTATAATGGGGTTTTATTGTTATGAAACCATAAAACTTCTTTACTTATATGGGTTATAATCATGCTATATATTTTATTAACATGGGGAAAAGTATTGGAATTTTGTATGTTGTTATTCCATTATGGATGATTTGGTCAAGTTTACTATATATTGCTTAACCATCCAACCTATTCCTCTAGATGAGTTATGGTCATGTTATCACTTTTATTAACAAGGGAAAATTTATTGTACTTTTTTATATTTTTATTACAATATGAATGATCATTGAAAAGTTTTATATCTATTGTTTTACCATCTTCCTTATTTCTCAGTGCCAGTTATGATCATGTTATCCCTTTTGTTAACATGGAGAAAAGTATTGAAATTATTGATGATTATTAACTAATAACATGGGTTGATCAAGTATTTATATTATTTATTTTTCATTATATAGAAAACCATGTTTTTATTCAGCTGGAGGTTCCTCAGGTAATGGTATGAAAGGTCTTGTTGACTCTTATAGTGAATTTATTGGACTTAATTAGGTAACGGGTGGGGCCCAAAATTATATATCCCCTTGATGCATATAAATGTCTCATGAGACAAAAAAACTTGGGTTTTGGTGTATACCACTCTCTATAATATCATAGTGTCCTAGAACAAGGCCTTGGAAACATGTTTTTGATGTCCAGAATTATGTCTTCCATCAGTATGAGATCAAAATTATTGATATCCATATTTTCATTTATTGTCATGTATAAAACATTATCTCAATTTTAGTTGATTATGAAATTATTCAAATTATTTATTCCTACTATATTATGTATACCATGATTATGATTTTGAAAAAAAATATTTATATGTTTCCCTTAATGAGTGATTGATCTCACTCCATTTTTTATGTTTCCATTCCCCAGGTTATGAAGAAAAGTTGTACACATGAAATGTTTAAAAGGATAACATGTTTGAATGAATTTGTGAGAAAATTTTAAGTCTCCTTATAGATTAAATAATATCGTATATAATGGTAATAATGTCTATTTGATATAAAGAAAATGGGATTTAGTAGTTATTAATTTTTCCTAATTCTATAAATCTATAAACCTAAAACGTTTTGGTAATATATGTAATGTAATATTTTCATTAATTTATTTAAATATGAATAGTTATGTATAGGAATATACATTTGCTATTGAAGATAGTATGCAAAGTATGTGTTTATGGAACGGGGCTCGGGAGTGTAGGTTTGGGGTGTCACATGTGTGGGTAGAGCCCATGAATAGGTGAGTATAAACATACCCAATAGGACACTCTGAAATCACCAAATCACTACCAAAAAATAGGGCAAGGGGAGAACTTCCCTTTATCAACGCTAAATAGAAAGCACTGATAAAGGGGTATTCCATTATCAGCGCTATCTAAAAGCGATGATAAAGGTATCTATTTATCAATGCTAAAAAGTGATGATAAATGAATGTTTTATCAGCGCTGATAAAACATACCTTTATCATCTCTTTTAACGAGCGCTGATAAAGGTTTTGTCAGTTTTTATTTAATAACCCTAACAGGCCATCCTCGCTCGCACGTGGTCAAGATCTCGCGGAAGTTGAACCAGGCCCCTAGCCGCCGCGACCTCGTCCTCCTCCTCCTCGTCCTCCTCTTCCTCTTCCTTCCTCCTCCTTGTCCTCCTCCTTCTCCACCACCGCCGCCGCCTCCGCCCCCGCCCCCGCTGTCGTGACTCCTGCTGCCTCTGCCGCCTCCACCCCCACTGCCGCGACCACCGCCGCCTCTGTCGCCGCCACCGCCTCCACCTCTTCTGTCGCCGTCGCCTTTGCCGCCGTCGCCACCTCCACCTCCAACACTGCCTCCGCCACCACCACTACCATTATTGTTATTCATTTTCAGGTAAATTTTTTTTATACCTCTTGAATTTAACATGTGAAATCCTGATTTAAGGTGTTATTTCAAGAGTTAATGGATTATTTATATTATTGAGTTCTTTATTTAATCATTGCACCTTAATAAACACCTATTTAATCTTGTTTCATGGGTTAGATGTTCTTGAACTCTTTTATGGAAACCCCTTGTGTGTGCCAAGTAAAATTATCCCTTTAATGTGAAATTATTAATTGCCCTGAACACCTATTTAGCTTATGTAAAAGCTTTTAAATGAGGTTTCCCTTGATACAAGGGTTTATAAATGGAATTGAAGACACATTATAGGTGTTTGGCCTAGATTCTAAATGGAATTTACCATGTAGGAAATTTCCATGTTGATTATGGCCCATTTTGAAGACCCTTTGAGCCTTATTAGTGAATTTTTCATTCTTGGTAAAATTGAATGTGTAATAATCATGAGGAATGAATTTTACATGATGGATTTATTTTAATTTAGTGAATTAATTAAATGAATTGAAATTATCTATAATGGGTTGAAAGGGAACACCATCTACTGCATGTTATATAGAATGATAATTGTGTATTTCATTTCATTGAATGAAATTGTACATGGATAATGGGACATATGAGATGTTTTTCTTCATGTTTTGTAATATAAATATGAATGTGAATAATGCCTTACTTATAAAAATGGTCCTAATTAAATTGACGGATGAGAGGTAATTCCCCATTCTAGTTAAAATTAAAATATACCTTTATAGAGGATAACATAAGATGGTAAGGTAATTGTTTAGAATATAGGAAAATCACACTCCCTTACATCGGGAGTTGAGTATAACATATCGCACCACAAATACTAATAGGATGTTGGGATTTTTTCACCACACCAATTTCTTAGAATTATTACATGATGGCTTACTCCCCATCCTGAGTTCCATCTAGTTCACATTGTTCTATGCTTGATCACTATTACAGTTGGATTTCTTTTCTCGAGGTATGTGATCCTTCTGATTCCTATTTGGATTTGTTTGTACCTATGGTTTGGATAAAAATTAGTGATCAGATAGTGATTTCTATCAATAAATTTAAATTTATTTGCATGCATTGTCTTTTGGGGTTTGTGGGATGTGGTAAATGCTGTAGTCAGTTTTAGATTATTTTATTCTCATGGGTTTTCCATATTTTATGTTTTCTTTTTAGTTGGAAATCTCTTCGGTTGTGCGCCTCTCCTCTGCCACGTACGCACCTCTTCTGTGTGCTTAATGACACCTTCGCGGTGAGTTTTCTCCTGTTACTCATTGGTTTCCTCTTGTTCGCAGGTTATTACTATTTTATATTGATGGTTATAATATGAAATGTACAATCTAAATGCCCCGCTGAAAATCATGGTCGTTGGTGGTCTTTGTTTGCGCACTAAATGAATTGAATGTTTTTTGGTTCTTTTTGAACATTGGAATATATAAATTTGTAATTTAAGTATACTTGACTTATGAATGAACACCCCAGGATGATAAAACTTCTGTGATAACCCTTTAATTAACAAACAAAATTGAATAAGGGATGCTTTTTTAAAATCTAAAATTTTGATTGTTTGGTTTGTATGGTGTTGCGATTGTGATCACAATTGTGTTTTTGTATGGTGTTGCGGTTGTTGGCATGATTGATATGCCATTTGTTTTCCATGTTGTAGTTCGTCCACCATTAAATATTACATGTCATGTGAACCTAGGTCACACACAATGTATCTCCAAGACATATACTTCAGCATGAAACCATGTACATGCCATGAAATAATGGTAGAACCATATGACATGTGTTTTACTTCACTCACACCATGTATAGATTCCATAGAGACTTGATGTGTATAGACTATACACCCCTAGTGGTCATGTAAGGACTACACACCATGTATTCCACAAAAATGTGATGCATAGCTGGTGAGGTGACTCAATATGTATCTAAAGTGCACGCCTTTAGCTCAAGTTGTTATAAATGTCATGTATTTTCAAAGGCATCATTTAGTCTTTTTAAGACTAACTGGGAATAGATTTTTTATATATCAGATTAAATCAGGTATCTTATACATACACGATGTTCACCCTACTGGACACACCATGTATATGGATTTCACATGTGTTTAAAGGCATTTGTACCATGATTTGTTTTTATAAAACCCAAACAATGCTACCTGATTAATTAAAACATAATATTAGGCAAGTTCGAGATCGAACCCATAAAGATGATGAATATGAATAAAGAATGGATGAATGCCAATCAGTTGACAAAAGAGTATGAAGATGACGTGAAAGAGTTTATTAATTTTGCAGAAGATCATGCATGTGACCCTTCTCAAATCCTTTGTTCGTGTTTACGCTGTTGTTATTCAAGACAAATTAGTCCAGAGGAGTTAGAAGAACACCTGATCTATCACAGAATAGATCAAAGTTGTACATGTTAGAATAAACATGAGGAAAAAACGAATGTAGGTAGTGAATCAGAGAACACGACATTTTATAGATCATCTGATATGATTATAAGCGTGAACAGTGAAGACGATCGTATAGAGGGTGTGATTACAAAAGTGAATGATGATGAAGATCATATTGAAGAAATGACAAGGACAGTTGAAGATGAACTTCGTGATTTCCCAAAATTGTTTGAGAAGTTAACGAGTTGTGAAAAAATGACATTGTATGCTCGTTGCACTAAATATACAACATTTTCAGTCGTATTGAAGCTGTATAATTTGAAAGCAGGCAACAGGTGGAGTGACACCAATTTTACGGAACTACTTGCTCTCCTGAATAACATGCTCCTAGAAGATAATGAACTCCCAAGCCGAACATAAGATTCCAAACGAATGCTATGATCAATGGGTATGATCTCTGAAAGAATACATGCTTGCCCGAATGACTGTATATTGTTTCACAAGGACCACAAATCACTTAAAGAATGCCCAAAGTGTGGTGCTTCCTGATATAATAAAGATGATTCTAGTCTTATAAAAGTTGTATAGTACTTTCCAATCATTCCTAGGTTTAGATGCCTATATGGAAGTGAGGAGACTGCTGGAAAATTGACATGGCATGCAGATACAAGAATTAAAGATGGGAAACTACGTCACCCGACAGACTCTCCTCAGTGAAAGAGAATTGATCACGAGTATCCTGAATTTGAGAACGAGCCAAGAAACCTGCGTCTGGCATTATCTACAGATGGGGTGAATCCTTTTGGTTTTAAAAGAAGCAGTCACAGTACATGGCCGATTATGTTGGTAAACTATAACTTACCACCGTGGTTATGTATGAAACAAAAATAGATCATGTTATCTATGCTTATATCAGGACCAAAACAACCGGGTAATGATATTGATGTTTATTTGGACCCATTGATCGAGGATTTGAAAATATTGTGGGATTCAAGTGTTACGTTGTATGATGCTTAAAAAAATGAATATTTCACTTTGAAATCCATGTTATACGGGACGATAAATTACTTTTCTGCTTATAGAAATTTGTCAGGATATAGCATTAAAGGAACTCAAGGGTGTCCCATTTGCGAACAAGGTACACAGTCAATTAGGTAGAAACATTCATCGAAAACCGTGTTTCTAAGACATCATAGATTTCAACCCCAACGACATAAGTACTGATATTGGACGACATCATTCGACGAAAGTTCAGAAGAATGTACAACACCATCTCTAATAACAGGTGATCAATTGTTTGAGAAAGTAAAAGATTTAGACACTACTTTTGGTAAACTGTTTTCGAAAAACCTTACGAAAAATGGTTGGAAAAAGAGATCATTTTTTTTGAATTACCATACTGGAATTGTCTGTATGTCAGAAATTTTCTTGATGTTATGCATGTTGAAAAAAATGTATGTGATAGTGTCATCGACACGTTGCTAAATGCACCCGACAAAACAAAGGATGGAATTAAGGATAGATTAGACATGGTTGACATGGGAATACGAGAAGAGTTGGCACTAGTGAAGGGTGAAAACGAACATTTCTTCCTCCTGCAGCTTACACTCTTTCCAGGCAGGAGAGATATCAGTTTTTTAACTTCTTGAATGACGTAAAGGTTCCAGAGGGGTATTCATCAAATATCAAGAACATTGTGTCAATGGGTGATTTAAAATTAAATGGTATGAAATCACACGACTTCCATGTTTTGATGCAAGATCTAATTCCTATAGATTTACATTGCATTTTCCCAAGAATGTATTCCATACATTAACGAAGCTCCATTTCTTCTTCAAAGCTATATGCAGCAAAGTTATAGACCCGACGAAATTGTCAACTATGGAAAGATAAATTGTCGTCATATTATATGAATTGGAAATGTTCTTCCCGCTGACATTTTTCGATATGATGGTTCATTTGATGGTTCATTTGGTGAGAGAGATTCAACTATGTGGTCCTGTACATTATAGATGGATGTACCCCATTGAACGATATATGAATATTTTGAAAGGGTATGTCAAAAACCAAAGTCGGCCAGAGGGTTGTATTGTGGAGCAATATATTGTTGAGGAAGATGTTGAATTTTGTACCGAATACCTGTCTGGTGTGGAAATCGTTGGCATACCAAAATCTCGTCACACTGAGTGGCTTGAGGGTGAAGGAATTTCTGGAAGAGAGGTTGTTACAATCAATATTACAGATCGGGAGCAGGCCCACCTTTACGTTTTGCATAACAGTTTCGATGTTGACCCATATGTTCAAACCCACAAATAAATTCTTAGGCGTTTGAATCATTCTAGGGCTGAAAAATGGATATCAGATACACATAATCAACATTTTATAGGATGGTTTCGAGACTATATTTTTAAGCAGTTAGATGAAAATCCAGACTCAATTTCAGAACGACTTCGATGGCTAGCTGGAGGAGCAAGTGTGTACGTATTATCTTACAATGCTTATGCAGTTAATGGTTATACATTCTATACTAATGAATATGATGAAGACAGTACCATGCAGAATAGTGGGTTTAGACTTGTGGCTGAGGTGATGCATGTTTCCGATGCTAAGGACAAAAATCCAATTTATGAGAATATGTCATACTTTGGCATCATCAAACGAATATGGGAATTGGATTATTCAAAATTCAAAGTGCTGATTTTTCAATGCAAGTGGGTTGATAACAGGAGTGCTGTTAAAATAGATGAATTAGGATTCATGAAAGTTGATTTCAGTAAGGAAGGGGAGAAAGATGAACCATTTATAATAGCATCACAGGCAGTACAAGTATTTTATGTTCCAGACCCCGCAAACCGAAATTGGTCAATTGTTCTGTTATCGACCAAAACAACTGAAGGGTCAGATGAAAGTTCAACAGAGGTTGACCCTTTTATAGGGACTTCACAATCATTTCGCAGCGGTCCCAATGTAGACAACGTTTTTTATGTCAGAGGAGACCACAATGAAGGGATATACATAGTCGATAGAGGAGTCAAATCTCTTCAGCCTTTAAAGAAAAAAAAAGAGAGTAAAGTAATTAGATAATTTGTTTATTGTAGCATACATTGTGTTATGTTATGTTATTATTTGTTTGATTCTATTTTTATTTAATCTAAATTAAATATTAAATGACTTCTGCAGATAATGACTTATTCACCTGCTGATGCGCCCAATCCCGAGGCACAAAAGGTCTCTCAACTAGCAGTTGGTGGTCCCACTGCAGAGCAACAACAGGTTCCTCAACCAGATGCTGGTGGTCCCAGTGCAGATCAACAATAGGTTTCTCAAACTATTGTTGCTGGTCCTAGTGCTGAGGTACAATAGGTTTCTCAACTTGTTACTGCTGGTCCGATTGCTGATGCTAGTGCTCAGAGGGAATATATTGATGCTACTTCTGAGTAAATGGTAGGAAATGAAAAAATGAAAGCACAGAAAAAACAAGAGCATTGTAGTTTGATAGTGTTAGCCAAAATCCTTAAGGCAAAAGCAAAAGGCATCAAATTTGAGGTGGGATGGAATAAGAGAGGCCAACATGTTAACCTCAACAGAGCCATTATTAGTAGCTACATTAGAATCATCACTCGGCAACGCGTGCCGATTGATGTACAATCGTGGCACCATGTTGTCACCAGGCTGAAGACACTAATGTGGGAAGAGATTACGGTAACATTATGATATCATTTTTTTAATTTATTAAAATAAATTAAAAAAACATTGACTTACTCTTCATCATCCATTGCAGAGTGCATTTATAGTAGATGCCTCACACAAGGAATATGTATTAAGAGTTGCAGGAAGGATTCATAGAGGTTTCTGCACAATTTTAACGAAATATCATCTTAAAGATGTAGAAGGGAAAATCAAGCCGCACCCACCTCCTCTTTATGCACACTTGATATCCCAAGGAGCGTGGGATGTGTTTAGCAACCGTTGTGGGGAGCAAAATTTTTAGGTACATTGTGTGGGGTAATACGTTTTTTGATGTTTGCTTGTATTCATTACTCTGATTGACATTCTTTTATTTATGAAATAGCTACCGAGTGTTGAAAATAAAAAACGCGCAACAAAACCAGCATACCCTTACTGTAAAGCAAGGATGGGGTATACTGAACTTGAGAAAAAATTGGTACGTCTTTTAAATCTACCCTACTACTAGTATGTGACATAAAACAACACCATAACCATGTGTCTCTGTTTATATGTAGATTGATGTATTGAAATAAAAATCCATATCCATCCCACACCATGTGCTATGGAAGGAGGCTCGTGTAAATAAAGAGGGGATACTGATAGATGAAAACACACAAAAAATGTGGGAAACATGTGTATGTATGACATAATATAAATTTGATTTTATTTAAATCGCTATTACATTACAATAACTACTTATTTTTCTATATTTCATATCTGACATAGTCACAAGAATCAACAACAACCACACCAGATGCAGACATACTTTCAGCAGCCTTGAAGCAGCCAGAACAGTATGGCCACGTCAGAGGTGCGGGTTTTGGGGTGGCACCCCGAACATATTTTCAAAAACAAAAACAAGCGGAGGATCAAAATGAAAAAATGGAAAAGCTATAAGAACAATTATCTATTTTTCAAGAAGAATTAAAATACCATAGAGAGATGATAGAAAAATTTATGGGGGATAGGAAAAGAGAAGAAACAACTCAACAACAACCCGTGCGTGACGATCCCGCCCCACCCCCCACCAACTTTGAGGCGAGCAATTCCCCTAAAAAACCTGACTTAGATGAGGTAATCAATGTTTTAATAATTTTTTCTATGAAATTTGATTTACATAGACACTGATACATTTCCTGTACTAATATTCCACAGGGTGAAAATGATTGTGATTTATATTTATCAACTCCCACCTATCGCCTTGTAGTGAGGGCTACGGTGTTCAATACGCAAAACGACATGCTACACAACAGACAGCTTCCAAAAGATCATCTTAGAGTGTCAATTAACGTAGATAATGAGCCGAGTGATGAGATACCTATTCCAAATGAATATGATGACATTCATATGGTTGAAAAAGATGTTGGAACATTCATCGCATGGCCGACAGTTCTTGTAAAAAAACATGTCGACAAAAAGGTATTCATTTCCAATTTATTTTTCAAGCTGGAACTTTAAAATTTAATGAAAAAAAGGTTTGAACTAATGAATGTTATTACAGAATGACAAAGATTGTGGGGTGAAATGAAATATCAGATCAAAACTATCTCAAGGATCAACCAACTGATTAAAACGGTCTACTGAGATCACCTTCACCCCACCCATTCTATATCCACAGTTAATATCATTGCAGGATCATGTGGATACAAAGTTGAAAGATGACAGTACTCACACAGTTGATTTCGACAAAGATATTTATGGAGAGGAAACATCAGATTTCATTAGTGCTGAAAATGTAAATGAACTCCTCAAGTATGAATGGCTAGGCACCTCAGTTGTAAATTTATACATGAGGTAAGTTTTCATGATTTGATTTTACAAAATCTGATATACTTTGATAATTATGACTAAATACATTTTATATTTTTCACAGATGTATATATGAAATACAATTGAAGGGATTTCCCCATGAACAAAATTTTTGACTCATTAGTCCTCAAACCACCTCTTCAAAAGGCGAAATAGATTCTAATAAAGAGGCTGCAATAATTTCATCCCATCTCAAATCATTTTAAAACAAAATTATGGATGACAAACTCTTTTTAATACCAACGATGCAGGGGTAAAACTCTACAATTTAATCATATCAACTATATTTTAATTTATTTCTTTACTTATTCCTTTTTTTATTTTTAGGGAGCATTGGATGCTGATTGTAGTAAATTTGGATACTCCAAAGATTTATTTTTTGGATTCAACACATGGATATCCAACAAACCGACCATGCATGATGGCGTTTGTTAATTTTTAATAAAATAGATCCAAAATTTTAAAACTAAACATCTAGTTATATAATTTATGTTATCTTTTAATGAGGATTCTGTTATGATAGGGCGGTGCATCAATATCGTCTAATTCATGGAATGAATCTAGGGCATAAGGATGAACAAGCCTACAATATCTACAACTGGGAAAATTATCTGGGTATATATAATAACATTGCACTATACAAACACATATCAAAACAAATTACTTATTGTTTTCGATGTTTTTGCAGTGTCCAAAACAAACAAACAGAAAGGACTGTGGTTATTATGTTTGTAAATTTATGAAAGAGACAATATTTCATCAACAAACTAGCATCCCTGATGAGGTATTTTTGAAAATAATTACGAGTTCATTTAAAATATTTATTAATCCTTTGTGTATTTATATTTTTTCAGTACTACCATGACTGTCGCAAAAACTCATATTCAGAAGATGATATACATGTGTTTAGAAACGAATGGGAAAAAAAACTGATGGAAGATTGTACAAAAATAGGGTGAAGGTGAATTCCTACCACTTATGTTATCTATATATTATCATTGATTATCCTCCAACCTTCTTTGGTGAATTGAGAATGCTCAGATGTATTGAAATCTTAATTTATTACTCAATGTTTTCTATCCCCGGATTCATATTATTGATCTTTGAACAAATCAATATTTAAGTAAGGCATGATGGTGTGCAGTGCATATGGGGTGAATGAAGAAACCATCGAGGATCAACAAAATCCATTTTCCAATAAAAGATCGATGGAAATGACAAATATGGTCTATACACACCATTTTCAGTTAGATACAAGGCTTAAATATAAATATTGCTGAAATTAAAGTAGAGGGATCAGATTCAACATGTAGATATAGTATTTGAGCACATGTGTACCCCTAGGTTTATTTTTAAGAATTTTCAATGTTCTGTATCTCGTTTGTTTGAACTTGTATTTGAGCACATGTGATGTTGTTTGACTTTCACAATTATTTCTAGGTTGATGCATGAGATAATCAGTATCGTTGAGGGATTTTTTGGAACCAAAATATGTGTCCCAGGATAATTCAAGTAAGGGAAAGGCTATTTGAGATGAAATACAATCTAAAATGACCAGTACATCATCAAAAGAATCAACCCTGTGATGCACCATCATGTAGAATCTGGTCCTCGTGATGTTTTGAGGTGTTTATGGAAGGTATGGGGAGTCTGATGAGCCCCATTTCCCCCCATAAATAATGTTTACAGACAGATCCACATGTTTTTTGTGCCTCTCACCTCTTTACAATGATCACGCCATTCACATGGTCCATCTTAGAACATATGTCCCATTCATCCCATTGCTACTCTTGGAAGAACCTGGGAATCTGACAATGCATAATCCCCACAAAACCCATACTCATCCAACCAAGAGTATTCCTGGTGTGAAGGGAAGCTAACCATGGGTAATACCCACACCATACCTCTTTTAAATATATGGGCTTTGATCCTTATATTCTAAATAGGGTACGTAGGAAGCCTCCACGAGGTTAAATCCCAACCAATGGTAAACCATGGTGACCCCCTCACTGAGGTACACCTTCGCTTATTTTCCCTCCTGTTTTTTCCTTAGTGGTATCCGAATAAGTCTTCAAAATGAGAAACCTTACCTTTATGGGATGCACCACTCTTGGGTCAGACCTCATTGGGTGTTTTAAATTGATCCATCTACCAGGTAAACATTCTAGGTGCTCCCTCCTAGAGATGTACCAACCTCATCTACCTTTATAAGTGTTTTGATACACCCATTACATCTCTGTAAGACATTAAATCATGACCCTCTATCTCTGTGGGATGTTAAACTCATGGAATACCACAAGTTAAACATGGGTTTCCATTTCGTTGAGAATACCTTTGAAGACGATGAATACATGTGACTAATGTTCTAGTGTACATACATTCCACTGATTCCTAATGTGAATACTTTCCTAACCGAAGTATTATGCCCTGGAATGACCCTTTGGAATGTCATGATATAATCATTGTAAT
This sequence comes from Viscum album, assembly GCA_963277665.1. Taxonomy (NCBI): domain Eukaryota; kingdom Viridiplantae; phylum Streptophyta; class Magnoliopsida; order Santalales; family Viscaceae; genus Viscum; species Viscum album. Next base: position 1,211,291,171 of record OY728166.1, read on the forward strand.
TAACCATCATCCATAAAGAGATGGAACCAGGAACAAGTTTCACAAACAACGTCTTATTCTATAAGGGAGACTCATACTAGGTAATGAATTCTGAGGAGGAATCCATGGATGGAATGAATGAAATACCATCACCCTGTTTCAATCAAGGAGAAGACATCTCTTTATAAGTGATGAATGTCACTCACCTTTGTAACAAATGAATGTGTGGTATAATGCACCGCCATCAAACATCAACATGCTCCAGGCAACGTGCCCCTGCAGAAAGTGTTAGAAACATATGTCATGCTCAATCATACATGGCATCCCATTTTCTCATAGGGACCTCTCTAAAAACAAGATGTAAAATGAGGTTACCTATAGAAGACTATAGTAGAATTAAATCCATGTAAAAATATAATCTCAATTAAAAATTGAATTTTGATTTTCTTATAATTTTTCCATATAAAATGTATATAAATTGATATTATTTGGTCATCCAATTGATCAAACCACATATTTAATTCTTCCATCAAAGAGTACATGAAAACCTAACCTAATATCCCACAGAAATCTTGTCCCACATCCATGTCAGAACTGGAAGTAGTTGAAGAAAACCTGAAGGTCTATAATTATCATATTTGATGTGTTGGTATGTATAATAATGAGATAAATTTTCATTCATATCTCATCTAATACATGCACAAAATAATCTTCATGGTATATCATATAACATCTGATTAGTACATTGGTACACTTCCAATGGGGAATTATGGAATTCCATAATAACAAAAAAAGCATCGAAAAAGGTACAATATACCAGTTCTAATAGGTGTTTCAGACATGTATTAGGGCTAGAGGGATGTCATTGGGTTTTGGGAGGATATCAAGGATGATTTGGGTAGTCATTCTATTGAAATGTAGTAGCATTAGGCTACTCATAGTGTGAAAGGGTAATTCACAACATGAATGCATTTAATAGGGTGATAATGGTCGTGAATGGGGAAAAGGGGTCAAGTAAGGGTTTGGACCCAAAATATAGTGATGTCACCACTTGGTTCATTTCATGTAACATGATTTAAAACTTATTTTTATGTTGGTGATGGGTTTATAAAGTATAAAACTCCTCAGGTTTCTTCGTTTGGGTACCAAGTTCTTAGGGGGTGGCCAAACCCCATTCCCCTCCTTCCTTCCCCTTAGACCTGAGTGGATTATCGATTGTTCATCATTTTGAATCAATGTGGTATCTTCTCCTACATCTTACTTGCTTCTTTAACTTCTTTATCAAAGACTTGCATTCAGTTTTTAGGGTTCTAGGTGTAACTATTATCCCATAGTATGGATAAATCACTGTTCTTCATGGGATTTTTATATACGACTCTTAGAGCATGTCTCAAATTTTCATAAACTAGTAATCAATCATTATTTGATGCAGATTATATTTTGTGGAAGATTTATTTACGGGTTTTAAAACATTTAGTCTTAAATTGTCATAAATTTAGTAATATAGATTGGGGATTTAGTGTTTTCTAGGCTTAGGGGTGCATCAGGAGTGGATCACACCTATTTTCTTAGTATTCTGGCTTTGTTGGATTACACGATGAGTTTGGAGCCTATTATACCATGCTGTATTTTTGGTTAAAATTAACTAATTGTGTAATTTAATGTTGTTGGACATTAATACATGTGATCATGGACTTATTTGTGGTTGGTATGAACTGAAGATAGTTTATTGGACTTGTGGTTGAGGTAAGGGCATTGACCTAATTGTGTCTCTTTATTAATTGGTTATTTTATGTTTTGTACCTCACTAGTATAATTCCATTTAGAAACCCCATTCTTTATTTCATTATTGTATTACTAACATAATATTTGTTTTATTATGTAGGTGAAATCTTTTTCCTCAGTTATGATTCTTTGTTCGGAAACCGCCACCATGGACGACAATTTTTTAGAGCGGATGGATGCAAAAAGGATGGAACATCATTGTTTTTTAACTGTTTGTTGGATAAATGTAATTGTAACCAAATTAAACATTTTTTGAAATGTATATAGCAGTGTGTTGTTTTGTATTCATGATTTCAAGTAAATGTATGTATCATATTTGTTCTTATGTGCTTTGTGTGTGGGTGTTGTTTGTGCTATGTGTAGGTGTTTTTTGTGCTCTGTGCAAGTGCTGTAATATGTACAGGTGCTGGGCAGGTTCTGTGCAGGTTCTGGTTTTGCACAGGATCTTTGGCCTTTATCAGCACTATTTAAGCGCTGATAAATGGATAATATATCAGTGCTATTTTGAGCGCTGATAAAGGTAGTTTTTATCAGTGCTCAAAATAGAACTGATAAAGGTAGTGTTTATCAGTGATATTTTTAACACTGATATATTATACATTTATCAGTGCTGAAAATAGCGCTGATAAACACTACCTTTATCAATGCTTGCTTAGCGCTGATAAAGGGGCACTTTTATCAGCGCTTTTTTGAGCACTGATAAAATTCCCCCTTTATCAGTGCTATTTTTAGCGTTGATAAAGGGGACCACCCCTTTATCTTTGCTGAGATTAACAATGCTTTTTTAGCGCTGTTAAGGGCTATTTTTAGCGCTATTATAAGCCATATTTTTAGTAGTGAATACAAAACATTAAAGATGGAGTTATCTCTAAATCACGAAACCAAGGAGGATAAACAAGATAATCTGGATATGCTCAAAGGAATACTCCAAGTATCAAGGAGATGCATTTTCTCAATACCAGTATAGGGACTCGACTAGAGGCTCCAAGATAACACTATTCTAAGGTAACACACTCCTTGGGTCCCATTAAAATTGGTGTTACTCATATGAGATGTCACACTCATTAGTCCTTAGCATTTTGAAACAAAAATTAGAACACACAAGATATCGATACATAAGTAGGGCTTCATGCCCAGAGCCTATGGTCGATACCTAAATCTATCTGGATTAACCCACTAAGAAGGGGATCACATGTATTAGATGTCTGATACAGGATACCTGACCCATCATAGGGAAGAATTAGATATAGGATAACACCCAGTGATGCACATAGGGACACCTGAATCTATCTAAAACTATCCCATAAAGTGGATTTCTCATACTATGATTATGATGAGATTCCACACCATACCATCATAAGAGAGGATCGTGGGAATGTAACCATACTGAAATAGAATCTATACCAAATATAGTATGGGATCTAACATACCATGTAATGAGTACATAATGTGTTCAAGTGGGTACATAACATGTCTCAATAAGTCTGGTTCTACCTATTTCATAAAATCTCACACAACATGTTCTTCTCTAGATACATGACATGTCTCAATGACAAAAAATATGTAGAGTTCATCCTGGTACTTAGGCATGTGTCATATTCCCATTTACGTGTACTCTCTGAAGTACAAGGGGTGTGCCTCGAAACATGTGAAATATGGGGTCACATGGACTCTTGGGTATGTAATTCTAGGTACTTGCTAACCTTAATAGATAGGGGTAACACAATGTGGGACTCGGTTAATGTTTAAATTCCTTGAAAACCTATCCAACATATTTATGAGACACACCCAATGTGTTATTATGAACTACATGCCTTATAGTTAGTAATTTTATAGAATATTAATTCCACAGTGTGTTTTCTAAATCCATAACCCCTTTCACCATTTATTCCATGATTTTCACCCATAATTACCATAAATCTAGTTTACCGTAATTAATGGATGGATATGAGATATATTGCATCTATTATCTACTAAATAATCTAATCTTTTTTGCTTCCTATCATGAATTCACTATCCCACACTCCGAGGATTGGGTTACGAACACCTCTCGATTCTCCCTTGAATTTCTATCAACAGCATCACACCTCTGTTATTCTGAAATCTTCATCATGGAACCTATTAATTTTATCTATAAAACCAACAATAAATCATGTAATGATATTGTTTTTGTGGAAACAGTCAAACCATTGGTCAGTGAAATATCAATGGTGAAATACTCATAGAATGGAGGGGGAAATCCATAAAACACAGATTTGAAGAACCAAAAAAGGTCTTGTTAGACTTGGAAAATGTTAGTTGTCAGAATTGAGAACCAAAGAAATCAAGAAAGGCTCAAAATCAAATTAAACAAAAAATTCATAATTTTAGGAATCAAAATAATCAATGGAAATTCAATATAGATGATCCATGATTTAATTTCTAAATCAATTAATTTTCATTCATCATGGAAAATAAATAATAGAGAAATAAACCAACAAAATTAAAGTCTTACCTTGATATCATATTGATCGCTAATAGATAATGCTCCCACATCTTTATCATTGAAGAGAGTTAAGGCATTTTTTACCCATTTTTCGTTGATCCTCCTTCATTTCTCATCCCTATTTTCCACCAATAAAGTTATCCACCATAATCTATGTCCACCAAAGCTCTAGGTTTATGAATATAACTTTAGGATTTGGATATCACCATGTTAAAATAAAGAAATGTTAGGTTTTTTTATCAATTAATTGACAATAAATTATTTTAACTATTTAATTGTCTATTATTCTGTCTGTGACTAAAATTAAAAAAACACCCAATGAATATAGATATTATGTTGTATGTAGGGTAAAACCTATATTTTTTAATTAATGGAAGTCTTGCTTTTCTCATCCAAGACCATGTTTGGGAGATATTCCATTATTTATGAAAAAATATGTCATGTGATATATTATATTTATTACCTTTCATATATCAATATTATGGATTCATAAGGCCTACAATTCCATATTTAATTGACATATTATTAAAATAATATCATTTAAAATATTCTAAAGTATCAAATAGGAAAAATGGAGTCATTAAATTCTCCCCATCATTAGGTATTTTCATCTAGAAAAGAAAAAACCTACTGAAAGAGGTATGGGTGCTGATATCACATCTGGTTATCATGCTCCTAGGTTCTCTCTTAAATATTCCTATGTAGAAAATGAATAAACACCAATGTAATCAAATTCCCACAAAGGATCTTTCTCTTTCGATCCTCAATGGTCACTAAGTCCTCTATGAAGGTAGCTTCATCCTAAATGTTAGACTTACCCTAGTAAATGATACGTTATAGGTCATGTATGTATCTCCTCAGCAGTAACATGTAGACAACATTGTACACTAGATTTAACATTCAAGCGCATAATGTGTCCTCCAGAACCTAAATGGTCTACTTTTTCTGGCCATTTTTCAAGGGTGAAATGACTTTCTCATCTACAATTGAGTCCCAAAAGCCTTATATAATCCTCTCTATAATAATGATGTGAAATGATATTTACAGTTTGAAATAATCATAGATGTGACTTCATGATTCCATACTATCTACAACATATATAGGTGTCCCAAACTCTCCACTAAACTCTAATTTCATATGGATTGTAATTGGGAGGGCTTGGTGAGTTGGACTACGATCACACAGATAACATAATGACCTCTATATGATCTTGAAATTCCTTAAAAAAAACCTATGGATATACCATCTTTCTTTCACTATGGAACCTCAAGGGATTAGGCTAAATCTGTTGGTACCATATTCTCAAACTTCACCCACAAGAAAAAGAGGAATTAAGAGATGAACTCAAATACATTCTTCTTTATCCCTATCCATCGAAACTAACACCAAATATCTTAGTAATTTATTTCCACTTATGGACATACCATTTAAGGAGATGTATGAAAATCCCTTAACAACTCATTTAGAATCCTGAAGGGGATCATCATCCATCCTTATAAAAGGATGACATGCTCCCCAACTTCATAAAATCCATCAAAAGCATATCCCTTGGATATCTGGTTATGTAAGAAATTGAAATCTAAATACCCTAACTATACTTCCCTGAAGAACTAGATAAGTGATGGGGTCACAACCATCGATTGGAGATATTCTTATCCACCCTTATCCACAAGGGTCAACTATAAATAGGTAAAATGCTCTATTTCCCTACTTAGAAACTATGAATGGGATTTCCTTTTAAGAGAATCTGCCACCATGTTCCCTTTCTCAGGAGTATAGATTATCTCAAAATCATATTCCTACAAAAATTTCACCCATTAACTATTATTCATGTCAAGATATTTCTATTAGAAGATATACTTGATAATCTTTTGATCAAAATAGATGATGAATAACTCTCCCATAATTTAGTGTCACTGAGACTTTAAGGTGAGAACTACCACTTCCAGCTCAAAACTACAGGTGATGTAATTCTAATGATGGGTTCTTAGCTACCATGACCCATAATTATTCAACACTTTCCCCTAAAATAGAACTTATCCAATCCAATCACTGAAGGGATTTAAGAATACCACGTACTCAACACCATCCTTTGTAAGTCTCAAGATGGGGCTCACTACTACAAACACGGCCTTTATCAGCGCTAAAAATGGCCTTTATCAGCGCTAGAAAAGTGCTGATAAAGCCAGCATAGATAAAGGGGTCCTATATCAGCGCTTCCTTTATCAGCTCTCTCGTTTTAGCGTTGATAAAAGTTAAAAAAAATTTAAAAAAATTTAAAAAAATTTAAAAAAATTTAAAAAAATTAAAAAATACTGCCAATCGGGGGGGGGGGGGCTTTTATAGCGCTTAAACCCCCCCCCCCCCCTTTTACAGCGCTTTTCAGCCCTTATACAACACCCCACGCACACCACGCACCCCCCTCCACCCTTTAACAGCGCTTGCTCCAATATTCCCCATGCGCGCGCACCCCTGCCTCCACCAGGATTTGAACTCGAGACCTCCCCCCTGCACGCCTAAGCCCTTACCACTACTCTATTTTGATTTGCTTTCCAATTCATGATATCTCTATATATATATATTTATATATTTAGTTATATTTATTCGTATAGTAATATATATTTATATTAATATATATATATATAGTTATATTATAATATATATAGTAATATTAATATATATATATAGTGGTATTAATATATATCTATATATATATATATTTAGTTATATTTATTCGTATAGTAATATATATTTATATTAATATATAGTTATATTAACATATATATAGTTATATTAACATATATATAGTTATATTAACATATATATAGTTATATTAACATATATATAGTTATATGAATATATATTTATATAGTTATATTAATATATATATAGTGATATTAATATATATATTTATGGTGATATTAATATATATATTTATAGTAATACTAATATATATATATGTAGTTATATTAATATATATATAGTTATTAGATTAATATATATATAGTTAGATTAATATATATATATAGTTAGATTAATATATAGGTATATAAATATTCATATATTGGTATTTTAAATAAAATGGATATTAGTTATTATTTAGATAAAGCTAATATATTTTATATGTAAATATGTTTAATTATTTATTTAAAAAATTTAATATTTAGGTGGGAATATATAAAAAATATGTACATATAGTTATATATTTGATTATAAATAGCAGTTCATTATAAAAAAGGATGAAATTTCAAAGACATAATATCAATATGAATGTAATACCTTGGAATAAATTTAGTCCCCACCAAGAAAAGCCAATAATACCCCCTTAAACGAGTTTGAAAATCCACAAAATGTTAAAAAATCTGGGTACCCCGAAAAAAAACTCAGTTTTGGAGGCCTTCTGGGCCTCTTTTGGCCTCAAAAAACGCTTGACTAGGGTCCTCCCGAGTCACAACGACATAGATCTCGTCGCAGGCTTCGATTTGATATGTGGTAGAGCTCAAACGGACACCCGGATCCAAATTTATGGCCGTTTGAAGTTTGAGTTGCGTTTTCAACATATTTTGGATCTTTCTTTAAATTTTTTTAGTTTTTTTAGTCCTCAAATTGTTATTAAATGACTATTACTCCATAATGATTATCAAAATATTAATTAAAAATATTTTTTTTAATTTTTTAAGAAGTCATTTTCACTAAATATCTTAAATATTAAGTATAATAAGTGTAAATGTACATTTATACTTATCTAAAATATATTTAAAAATTATATATTATATTTATATAACAATATAACTATATTTATATATTAATATATTTTTAATTTTTTTTTGAAGTTGACCCTTTATCAGCGCTAAAAAAGCACTGATAAAGGCCCCCCTTTATCAGCGCTACTAAGGAAGCGCTGATAAAGGGGGGCCCTTTATCAGCGCTACTAAGCAAGCGCTGATAAAGGGGGGGCCCTTTATCAGTGCTTTTTCGTTAGCGCTGATAAAGGGGGGCACTGTGAAAAACTGTTTTTGTGGTAGTGGGTGCTCATCAAACTGTTCCACATCTCCTAAAAATCTTGCTGAAACTTATATTTTCACATGAAATACTACCCTATATATGTTAAGGTAGTAAAAGGTTTCATAATCATAGAGAAATTGATAATGAATATTTGATAATATCCTACCAACCCAAGGGAGATCCACACCCTGTTCATGCTCTTGGGTGGATCCCAAGCTATCACTAATTCTATATTTACTAGGTACACTACCACTCCCTCCTCTAATATGAAATTTTTAACTTAAAAATACATGTTTGATGGGAGATTTCAAGTAATTCATGAAAAGTTAAAATAAAATATAGGTCAAAATAACTCAAAAAAATAAACTTAAGGGTATGTCTTCATGAAGGTAAAATCCTTCGCAAACAGTTGCACCTTGAGAAGATCACCAGCCATGAGAAGTTTGTGGTGGTAACCTCCATGATATGTATTTCAATTTTAGGAACCCTCTACTTGTGTAGATCTTGAGGTGGTAATTTCTACACAACATATGTCTATTCGAACATACCTTGACCATATAGAGTTTGAGATGTTAACCTATGTGCAGTGAATGCTAATTTACAGAATTCCCCTCCAATAAAAAGTCATAATTTTCCAAAAAAAATACATTATATTTCATGAAACCAATTCAATCACCTCTACTAGGCCTATAAATAGACCTATTTTAATTTTTAGGGGACGCAACCTTTGGAATTATAGCCAAATATCTAAATTCAAATAACTATAACCTTTATGATCTAAAGAGGAGATGGATTTACCAAGGTAACCATATTTTACGAGTTAGAATCCCCTAGGTTTCTGAGTACATCATATCATAGTATATATTCCTTTCATGAATCACTTCATAATTCATGAAATAAGAAACCCCTTTGTGACTCTTAGGGTTTTGAGATATAACTTTCCCTCATGAAACTAACCCTATGAGAACCAATAGTTTACTCCAAGATAGGGACACCTTATTTCACAAAAGATACATCTTTATGAGAACCTTGTCCTTCATAAAGAATTTAACATTCATGAAGCCTTAAAAATTAATTAACCCCCAAAATTCACAAAAAAAATCCACCATGCCTCTCTATGGTGCCTTCATTTAGTAAACATACTTTCAGAAAAGTTGAGTGTATAGGGACCCTTTACCCCTCCAAAATCAGTTCACCTACACCTCCAATTCTCATATGATTGGTATCATCAACCCTTCTGTCCACCCCCATTACTTCAATCATAGATTGGTCTATTTATTTTCCTTTTTATCCTAAGAATTGGATCCCTAATTCCTCTTGCTCCTAATCCAAGGAAACCTAACATTAGGACCCCTTTTTTTTCACTCCTCTGTGGAAGTGTTTACACCATGCTCTACACAGAGGCACATGAGTAGTAGACATGTAAATCCCAAAGGTGGAATAATCAAGGGAAACTGTCCACTTTTCCTGGTAGGGTGGACTCATGTTGGATCCTCCTCTTTTACTTTAAAATTCTATCCCTGGGTGTAGACCCCGACAACGTCCGAGTTTTATAATGTAAAACTTCCTAGCCCGACATCATAGTCATAAAGTTTTAAACTGAAAAACAACATCCTGAACACATAATGTTAAACTATAGTCTCAACATATGTGATGAACATAGGATTCTCTATGTATGACTGGAATGAGATTAACCCTCACCTCCTACCCTGTGCGACAAGAACGGGATGCCACATGTACGATCATCATGGGATTCCATATCCTTCCCACCATGGGATGAAACTACTACATTGGGAATGTCCCATTCATAATACCCACACTATCTTCCACAACAATGGTATGAAACTCCATGTATGGGATGAAACTCTACTCCTAGAATAGGACCCCCAAACATCTGGACAACTTCCATGCATAAGCCTCACACCATCCCCCATTAACGCTATTTTTGGAACACACATATCCTTACCACATGATGTTAAACTACATGGATCGGTCCTATCAAACAACCTTAAACTAGGACATTGAAAAACGTGGGGTTTGATGCGTTTTTTTAATATGTTTTCTGAAAAAAATTAAAAATAGTATAGGTTTAATTTTTTTTAAAAAAATATACCTCAAAGGCGGCATCACCGATGCCGCCTTTTCCCTAAAAAAATATTTTTTTTTATTTTAATTTTTTTTATATTTAAAATTTTAATGTTTTATTATTATTTTGTTATGATTATATATATAACAAAATGTTTCAACATAATTTATCTTTTAATCAAGTACGTGACTTTTCTAACCAATAAAATATAATCTATAAGACTGATATAAATGAAATTTTAAACATTGATTAAACATAGAACACTTAGTCAAAAAGAAAAATAATTTATTAAAAAATGTTGATGAAAAATAATTTATATGCTTTCTAATTCACCTAGTTGAAACTTAAAAATGTTTCAAGTATGTGACTCTTCTAGCCTATAAAATATAAACTACAATACTGATATGAATTAAATTTTAAAAATTTATTAAACATATCAAAAGTAGTCAAAAATAAAAATAATTTCTTAAAAAATGTTGATGAAAAATAATTTATAATCTTTCTAATCCACATACTTGAAACTTAAAAATGTTTCAAGTAATTGACTTTGCTAGCCTATAAAATATAAACTACAAGACCAATATGAATTAAATTTTAAAGATTTAATAAACATAATACAATTAGTCAAAAATAAAAATAATTACTTAAAAAATGTTGATGAAAAATAATTTATAAGCTTTCTAATCCACCTGCTTGAAACTTAAAAATGTTTCAAGTACGTGACTTTGCTAGCCTATAAAATATAAACTATAAGACTAATATGAATGAAATTTTAAAAATTGATTAAACATATAACAAGTAGTCAAAAATAAAAATAATTTCTTAAAAAATATTGATGAAAAATAATTTTTAAGCTTTCTAATCCACATACTTGAAACTTAAAAATGTTTCAAGTACGTGACATTTCTAGTCTATAAAATATAAACTATAATTCCAATATGAATGAAATTTTTAAAATTGATTAAAAATATAACAAGTATTTGAAAATAAAAATAATTTCTTCAAAATTTTTGATGAAAAATAATTTATAAGATTTTTAATCCACCTACTTGAAACTAAAAAATGTTTCAAGTACGTGACTTTTCTAGCCTATAAAATATAAAATATAAGAGTGATATGAATAAAATTTTAAAAATTGATTAAACATATAACAAGTAGTCAAAAATAAAAATAATTTCTTAAAAAATATTGATGAAAAATAATTTATAAGCTTTTTAATCCACCTACTTGAGACTTAAATTTTTTTCAAGTTCGTGATTTTGCTAGCCTATAAAATATAAACTATAAGACTGATATGAATGAAATTTTAAAAATTGATTAAACATATAACAAGTAGTTTAATTTTAAATTTTTATTTATATGGGTCTGATAGTGTATATTTTATAGGCTTTCAAAGTCAAGTAGGTGGCTTAAGATCCCTCTCGACATTCATTATTTTTGCTCTCACTTACGAGTTACTTTTCTTATATTCATTTCATTTTCATTTATTTATATTATTTATGAAACTATTTATTTTAAAAAATATTTTAGATGATTAGAATATATTTTAAATTTTATTTACATTGTTTTTATACTGTATATTTTATAATATTTTAAAGTTATCTAATCGAAATTTAATAATTATACCAATGTTTCAAGTAGTCGACTTTGAATGCTGTCAAATATAAAATGTTCCTAAAATATAAATTAAAACTGAAATACTAGATAAAAAATATAAGTAGAGATGATAAAAAATAATAGTATTTTAATTTCATTATACATAAAACATATAAATGAACATTTACAATCAATGTCTATGTCTATGGTGAGGATATTCCGTCCCACATAGTGGTTTGCGAATATGATGTCCGCGTCGAGTTCGTAGTGGAGTCTGATGACCTAGAGAGGGATGATCCTCAGGAACTGTAATGTTGACTGTCGCATCCTCCATCTATGTGTCAGTGGGAGGAGCTGTCAATTGCATCTCATTCTGCCCTCCTGATCCTTCTCCAACTACGGTGGTAGAAGGACCTTCCATCATCGCAGTGGGGAACCAAGCCTATGATGGAGCTATACCCCAAGAATATGATGGATCTAGACTCCAAGGCTGCGATGGATTTAGACCCCAAGGTTGTGATGGATTTGGACCCCAAGGCTGTGATGGATCTGGACCCCCAGATGGAGAGAACTATGGATATCCTGTCAAGAAAGTCAGATCTCATGACACCTGAGGCACATCCTGAATCGGCTGAGGCTGGATTACTAGAGGGTCAACCTCTACCTGTGCAAAATGTGAGGCCTTACACATAGCATGAAATTTTCTATGTCGCCATGGTCATGGATCCTTAGTACTGGTAGCTACTGCAAGATTTTCCTCCAGGGCATGAACCTCCTCTCTCCGGGATGGATGATTAGACACTAAATGAGGCTAATATTCATTGTTAATATACATCTTATTCATGTTCTTTATTATTCATAAACACCATTTTAGTGCATTTTACACTTTCAAAATCATTTCACATTATGATTGTAATACCTTCTTAAAATGCGCTATTATGAGGTACATTTTTGAACATCATTTGAAGTACCCAATGATTCATCTGATTTTAAAGAATTTAATTATACATATTTTAATTTTATATTTTTTGAAATTGATCTACACTTAAATATGAACACGTTTGATTCAGGGATCAGTGGATAATTCATGGAGGATGATGGAGATATTTGGAAATGAATGGAAGCAATTCTGGAGAAGTCAGATTGGACACTAGCCCACTGATGAGATTGTGGGGCCCAACATACAGGCCCAATTAATCCCAACATTCATGGGATTCTAGAAGACATGTATAGGAAAAAATAACTCATAAGGATAGAATGCTAATTCGGCCTCCATGGTGGTAATTTAGGCGGCCCAAGTTAGAGATAAAATTCTGGTCCAGATTCTGAGGCCCAGAAAAACAGCCCACTAATTTGATCATATATGAGAATAAACAACTCCAAATGGGCCCAAATTTTATAGGTGGTTAGAATAAATCCGGAAATACATTTTCTTCTTATATGGCCCACTCTTATTCGGCCATCTAGAAGGTCATCCAAATGCGTTTGTTCGGTGGATGAAAGTTGGCTGCTACCTCGGGTCAAATGTGGAAAAGTCCAAATTCCACAAGCTTTCCACCACCTATGGCCTACCAAAATTAATTGAGATGCTTTGTACTGTTAGAGTATCGACCCAATGGATCAAAAAATGCCTATTTAAGGCAGCGGTGTTGGATGATTTAGGAATCTTTGAGCTTCCTTTCATTGCAATGTTATGCTGCGGTTTTGTTGTCTCAAATTTATCTTCCACGTGTAAGTTGTTTTAAATCATCCTTGTTTCTTAATAAAAGTTCTTCTTATCTTATTATTTTGTTATTATACTTATCAATTTGATACCGTTGGTTCAAGGTGTGAACTTGTTCATACCAAACCTTGTGATATTATCACACAACGGTAGAGTGATTCTTATTTTATTGCGTTTTTTTTTACTTTTCCATTTCCTCCCTTATGGGTCTACTTTCCGCTTCCATTAAAAACATGGGATCAATGGAGGGAAAAACCACTTATGGGTTGATCAAAGGGAGTAGAAAGAGGCTGTATTGGATGTTATTTATCACCCCATTAATGTATAATTACTTCTTTAATTGATATTTTTATTTGATGGTTTTTAAACTCCGTCGTCCATGTTGAATTTAAGGCCACACACTTCAAGTGGTAATACGAACCTTTACCTTGAAGTGCTCAAAACCTTGATCATTCAAGTGTATAGGTGATTAATATTAAAGGGTTTAGGCATTAAACCAGTAAGTTATGATGTTGTTTTATCTCTCTAAATGAACCCATCTCAAATTTAAGAAATTGAAATCATTAAAAAGAAAATACGTCCAATCCACCCCGAGCGATAACCTAGGATCAACTCATTCATTTAATTTGAATTCACTTAAGTCTCTTAGATTTCACTTAAACCCATCTAAAATCAACCCAAATTTGGCCACTTCATAGCCAAAAACAATCCTTAGAATGTGCGTGTCTATAGGTTACTTCTTAGGTCTATGTGGATTCGATAACCCAAGATAGACTACAAGGACCGTTCTACCTTCATCTCTTGGGTAAATTTGAGTGAGAATCAAATTTTGGCGCCATTTCCAGGGACCCAAGTAAGTCATCTAAACACCCATTCTATTCTCCCCCATTTCTTCTTTTCTCATCCAAATTCTCTTATCTTGTCCCTTTCTCGTTTTTTTCTTTTGGCGCATGTCCGCCTACACCCGCGATCAATCAAACCGTCTAGTTAGGGTGGATAGTCCTAGGGTTGGGGAGTCAAGTACACCAAGGGAACTCATTCCATTAGATCCTAATCTTCCTAATACTCGAGAGTCCAAAATTGAGCCCATTTCAATGGAAGGTCTTCAAAGAAACCAACTCATAAACCCGGGTGGGAACCAAAATGGAAACCCAAATGAGGCAGCCCCAAACTTGGGGAATGCAATTGATCAAACCATGAATGACTACCTCACACCTTCCTAGACCAATTCTCCCTCATGCATTAGACACAATTCCCTAGGAGATTCAAACTACATCTTTAAACCCCATGTCTTAAACCACCTTCCCACATTCCATGGAATGGAGTCCGAGATTCCATACCTGCATATTAAGGAGTTCAATGACATTGTAGAAAACATGTATCCCCCACATCAACTAGAATCAGCTAAGATGAGGCCATTTCCTTTTTCATTAAAGGATCGAGCTAAAAATTGGCTATAAAATTTGAGACCATCATCCATAAACTATTGGGACCAACTATAAAGATAATTCTACAAAAAATACTTTCCCCACCACAAAACAATTGCACTTAAAAAGAGTATCCAAAACTTTTTTGAAAAAGAGGGAGAGTCATTCTATGAAACATGGGAGAGGTTCGAAGACACTCTAAACATGGTTCCACACCATGGTTTTTCTATTCCTGAACAAGTGAGAATTTTCTATGAAGGGTTGGGTTCGAGGAACAAACAATTCATTGACATGATGTGTAATGGAACATTTAAAAACAAAGCCCCAAATGATGTTTACGAGTATCTAGAAATCCTTTCTAAACAAAACCAAACATGGGGAACTTCACCTTATTCTGAAAAGCCACAAATAACTATTGTAATTCATACACTTAGAGAAGAGGAAAGCCTTAGGGCTAAACTCACAGCACTCTCTAGGAAGGTTGAAGAGATAGACCTTAGGAAAGTCCATGAAATCCAAACTGTTGACCCTATTTGCACAATTTGTGACAAACATGAACATAAGACAGACAACTGCCCAACCATTCCATCCATCAAGGATGTTCTTTTAGGAGGACCCCCAGCGGAAGTAAATGCTTTGAACTTTAAAAAGCCTCAATACCAAAACAACTTCAACCCAAGGTATAACGACCACCCAGGCTTCCACTGGAAAGATAACCAACAACCTAGCCAACCACAGGGACAAAATACTTACCCCCATCAGAACTACCAAACCCATAACCAATTCCAAACCCAACCTATCCAATACCAATAGCCACCAGTCCATTTTCAACAAACCATACCACCTCCAAAATATCCCCCTGGGATAAACCAACCTACTCAAGCACCCACCCAAACTGTTCCACAAATCCTACTAGAAAAACTGTGCAAACAAATGGAGAGGATGAACTCAGAAGTCTCTTCCCTAAAACAAGAACTTCAAACCATCAAAACTGGAAAGGCACCTATGCCTACTCAGGTGGTTCCATCCTCAACTTCAAGGGGAGAGTCAAGTTGTGCTCAAAAAACTAAAGGCTGTGACTGTTTTAAGAAGTGGGAAATCAATTGAGAAACCTGAACAACTAATTCAGAACCCACCTGAAGATTCAAACTTGGATGAAAATTCAAATGAGCCACAAGATCAAACTGAGGAAACTGATAACAATGTGAAAGAAACAACTCTTCAACAAACAACCCCACAACCTGCACCATTTCCTCAACGCATGATGGGGAAAACCAAGCCTGAACTGAGTGAAACATTGAGGGAAATCTTCTCACAAATCAAGTTAAACATTCCTCTTCTCGATGCCATCCAAACTATACCTTCCTACTCAAAGTACCTTAAGGACTTGTGCACTTTTAAAAGAAAATTTTCACATAAAAACCAAGTCCTTTTGGCTGCTAATGTGAGTACCACCATTCAAGGGACAATTCCTCCTAAGTTGAAAGACCCAGGTTTCCCTTACATAAATGTTGAATTAGGAGAAAGTAAAGTTGTCAAGGCCTTGTGTGACCTAGGTGCTAGTGTAAATCTCATACCATATGCTGTGTACTACCAGTTAGGCCTAGAAGAGCTCCAACCCACATCTGTCACACTTCAGCTTGCTGATCATAGCATTAGGGTTCCAAAGGGGATTTTAAAGGACGTTCTGGTAAAGGTTGAAAACTTAATCTACCCTGCTGACTTCATTGTCCTTGACAACCATACAAACTTAGGAAATAATAAACAAACCCCAATCATCCTTGGCCGTCCTTTTCATGCAACAATCAACTCTGTTATCTGAGTCTGAAATGGTAACATGACCATCACCTTTGGGAACATGAGTCTAGACTTGATCATCTATAATGCAAGCTCACAAATAGAGGATGATGAGGACATTCATGAAGTAAACATGATAGGAAGCATTGATAATGAATCCATGGAACATCAAGGAATATTTGATGAATGATTAAGTCAAGATGATATTGATTTCCTTTTTTCATATGAAGGAAGTTTATCTCCTTGGCTTGAATCATTTTCAAATTGCTCTTATGATGAAGTCTTAGGTACAACAATCAGTGAAACCTTTCAAGAAACCACTTTCATGGAGACCACTCCAACTTCCTTCACTAAATCTGATCAATCCAATCTAGTAGCTAAAAATTCTACATGTGGGGAATCAATCCTATCTGAAAATCTAAAAAAAGAAATTGAAATTGATCCAATGTCCCAATCTTCTGCTGAAATTCTGAACCAACCTGATCTTGAATTGAAGGAACTTCCCGCTACACTCAAAGTATGCTTTCCTAGGGGAAAATCAAACACATCCTATTGTCATTTCTTCTTCTCTTGTAGCCAATAATGAGAGGATGCTTCTAGATGTCCTTAGGAAACATAAGAAAGACATTGGTTAGACCATTTATGATATTCCTGGGATTATCCCACTTATCGGGACTCATAGGATTGTTCTGGAATCTGATTCAAAGACATGTCGTCAACCACAACGACGACTCAATCCTAATCTCATGGAGGTAGTAAGGAAAGAACTTCTAAAATTGTTAAAAGATGGTATCATATGTCCCATAGCTGAGAGTGAGTGGGTGAGCCCAATCCAAGTGGTTCCAAAAAAGGCTGGAATCACAGTGATAACCAATGAGGATGGAGAGATTCTTCCAACAAGGTTGAGTAGTGGATGGAGGGTCTGCATTGACTGTAGGAAACTAAACTCATTCACCAAGAAGGACCATTTCCCCTTACCATTCATTGACCAAGTCCTTGAGAGAGTGGCAGGTCATGCCTTCTACTATTTCTTAGATGGGTACTCATGGTGCAATCAAATTGAGGTCTCCCTAGAGGATCAAGGGAAGACTACATTCACATGTCCATTCGGAACCTTTTCTTTCAAACGCATGCCATTCGGGTTATGAAATTCCCCTGGAACCTTCCAGTGGTGCATGATGGGAATCTTCTCAGACATGGTTGGGGATTTTCTAGAGGTCTTCATGGATGACTTCTCTGTGTTTGGGGATACTTTTGAGGGATGTCTGCAGAATGTGGAGAGAGTCTTGTCAAGATGTGAAGAAAAGAATTTGGTCCTAAACAGGGAAAAATGCCATTTCATGGTTAAAGAGGGACTTGTTCTAGGCCATCAGGTCTCGAGTAGGGGGATTGAAGTTGATAAAGAAAAGGTTGACACCATTCATCAGCTTCCATCACCTAAAACTATCAAGGAAGTGAGGTCTTTCTTACGACATGCTGGTTTCTATAGAAGATTCATCAAGGACTTTAGTTCAATATCCCATACCCTTTGTGCTCTCTTAGTAAAGGATGCTCCATTTGTTTGGACAGAAAGCTGTGAGGGTTCATTCTCAACCCTCAAATCCTCTCTCACCTCTCCTCCCATTACGAAATCTCCAAATTGGAACCTTCCTTTAGAAATTATGTGTGATGCCAGTGACTTTGTTGTAGGAGCTGTTTTAGGACAAAGTTGTGATAAAAATCCTTATGTCATTACTTATGAAAGAAAATCCTTAAATGAATCCCAAATCAACTACACCACCACTGAAAAAGAGTTACTTGCTATTGTGTTTGCCTTAGAGAAGTTTAGGTGCTACCTCTTAGGATCCCCCATCACTGTGTTCACTGACCATTCTGCACTAAAATACCTCTTCCAAAAACAAGATGCTAAGGCTAGACTGATTAGGTGGGTCCTTCTCTTACAAGAATTTGACCTCACAATCAAGGATAAAAAGGGTGTTGAAAATGTTATAGTTGATCACCTCTCTAGGATGGAATTCAAAGACAACTCAAATCACCTTTCTGTGTCTGATTCATTTCCTGATGAACACCTATACTCTGTGAGTGACTGCCCTTGGTATGCCGACATAGCCAATTTCTTAGTTACAGGAGTCATTCCAAAATTCTTAGGGACTCAAGCTCGAAGGAAATTCCTTTCTGATATTAGACACTATGTGTTTGATGATCCATACCTCTATAAGTTCTGCCCTGACCAAGTCATTAGGAGGTGTGTTCCAGAATCTAAACAAGAGTCCATCCTTAATTTCTATCATAGTGAGGCATGTGGAGGTCACTTTTACTCTAAGAAAACATCTGATAAGATTCTTCAATGTGGTCTCTTCTGGACCACCCTCTCAAGGGACTCCTACAAATTTTGTCAAAGCTGTCCTAGGTGTCAACATGTAGGGTCCATCACAAAAAGGAATCAAATTCCACTCACTCCCATATTAGTGGTTGAAATATTTGACTGTTGGGGAATTGATTTCATGGGACCCTTCCCAAACTCTCAGGGATACCTCTACATACTCTTAACTATTGATTATGTATCAAAATGGGTTGAGGCCATTCCCACTAAGTCCAATGATCATCAAGTTGTGATTAAATTTCTGAAAGAGAACATATTTTCTCGATTTGGAATTCCTAGGGCTATAATCAGTTATTGAGGAACCCATTTCTGCAACCGCCCATTCTCTTCACTCATGTCTAAGTATGGTATTTCTCATAAAGTGTCCACTGCATACCATCCGCAAACCAATGATCAAGCTGAGTTAGAGAATAGGGAGATTAAGCAAATTCTTGAAAAAACTATCAACCCCTCTAGGAAAGATTGGTCTGAGAAACTCTTAGATGCTCTTTGGGCCTATAGAACTGCATATAAAACCATTTTAGGAATGTCCCCATATAGGTTGGTTTATGGTAAATCATGCCATTTTCTAGTGGAGATTGAACATAAGGCCTTTTGGGCAATTAAGAAAATGGATTATGACCTCTCATTGGCCGGAACAAAAAGGAAATTAGATCTCAATGAACTGGTGGAATTAAGGATGGAGGCTTATGAAAATTAAAGGATCAATAAAGATAGAGTTCAAGCCTACCAATCTTGGAATATCAAGGTAAAACATTTTGAACCGGGAAAACTTGTGCTCTTGTATAGTTCAAAACTTCATTTACATCCAGGAAAGTTAAGGTCTAGATGGTCAGGACCTTTCATAGTGCATCATGTATTCCCCCATGGGGCAGTAGAGATTCAAGATCCCACAAGTGGTTACATTTTCAAGGTCAATGGTCAAAGGTTAAAATCATTCATTGAATCATTCAATAAATAGGAAATAGAGGTTGAGTTAAATGAGCCAACCTATGAACAAGGAAAAAATTGATAGATTTAGGGTCCATGTCGAGGTAACGACGTTAAACAAAGCGTTGTATGGGAGGCAACCCATGGTTTTCAAGTTCCTATCATTTTGTTGTTTTAATAAAATTTATATTTTAAATATGATTAATTAATCATTTTTATATTTAAAAAAAACTATTGACCTGTTCTTCTATTACAAGTATGGATGGGTATGAAAGGGGAGCATCATATTCATCCGTGTCACGCGGTGTGATCCTTGAGTAATACCTTACCCAGAAAATTAAAAGAAGACAATGTATCATTAGTTTGATTTAAAAAAAAATTGAAAAACAGGAAAAACCATAAAAATGATGATACTTGGAATTAAATAAGTCGTTGTGTTGTTTGTTTTGTCTGGTTTTTTCTTCTTTTTGTTTAGGTACTATTTTGGGTGATACATGTTCAATCAAGGATGTGCCTACATCCCCCAAGAGACCAAAGGACTAATTTGGAGTAGCAAGAACTTCAACTTCAACCACCAGGTGATTTCATTCCATGATCCTCAGTTTCAATTTCCTTTTTGAACTTCCATTATCTGCCTCTACTCCTTCTAAATTTTCATTTCTTCAAACACTGGGGACAATGTTGTTTTAAGTTGGGGGGGAGATAAAAAAATGCTTTTGTTTCAAAAAAAATGAATGATTTGAAAAAAAAGAAGTGTAAATGGAAGGAAAAATTCCTTTAACTTTGAACATGGTAATACACATTGCACACTTTGAAACTGAATATCAAATAATTTAGCATACCCTGATTCTGATTTTAATCCTTGTATAATTTCATGAGCATAGATTTTGGAAAGTGTGGATGTCATATGTGATATTTCATCGTTTATATTTTCATCCAAATAAAAAAGATCACAATGCAGTCCTTTGGATAGTGGGGTATTAGTTTGATTTCATGGGGTCCCCTAAATAAATAGCATAGGTTTGGTTATAATTTTAGTTTAATATGAGTATTCAAAAAAAAATGCGCGTAGAGCAATGAAATGACCTAATGCGTGGCTTTCGACACTTGGGGATCGTGACTCCATAGTTGTCTGGCCCAGAGTTAGTAATTTTATCTCTATTTTTGGTAATTTGAATTTGTTTTTGACTGAGTTAACTCGAGATGATGCCTGAGTATGTGGGGTTCACTTGGTTCCCTAAGGTCTTTGAGCCTGGGAGTCATCGGCAAAGTCTCACTATAGGGGTTGACTCTTTTGAGTGCAATTTCAATTACCATGGGAAAATTGCAAAAAAAAAAACAAAAAAAAAACAAAAAAAAATGAATACTCATCTTAATATTGAAATGTGATTACACCTAGCGCTTCTATAATTTCCCCCTTGAATAAAGATGAACCCCCATGTCTATTGTGATACACAACACATCCTCATACTTAATTGATATTGGATGAAATATGGCAATGAATTTGAATAAAGGAATGGGCTTGAGATTGGGATATTATTATGAAACTATCTTGTATTAAAATATTTTGATGGGTTTCATGATTTTTTGGTATAAGTTTTTTTTGGTGATCATTGTGTATTAAAATATTTTTGGAAAAGGGAATTCGAATTTCATTTTTGATGAGATATATTTTGCTCGGGACTAGCAAAACTCAAGTTGGGGGGTGTGATTAGACACTAAATGAGGCTAATATTCATTGTTAATATACATAATATTCATGTTATTTATTATTCATAAACACCATTTTAGTGCATTTTACACTTTGAACATCATTTCACATTATGATTGTAATACCTTCTTAAAATGCGCTATTATGAGGTACATTTTTGAACATCATTTGAAGTACCCAATGATTCATCTGATTTTAAGGAATATAATAATACATATTTTAATTTTATATTTTCTTAAATTTATCTACACTTAAATATGAACATGTTTGATTCAGGGATCAGTGGAGAATTCATGGAGGATGATGGAGATATTTGGAAATGAAAGGAAGCAATTCTGGAGAAGGAAGATTGGACACTAGCCCACTGATGAGACTGTGGGGCCCAACATACAGTCCCAATTAATCCCAAATTTCGTGGAATGATAGAAAACATGTATGGAAACAAATAACTCTTCTTGAGAGAATTCTAATTCGGCTTCCATGGTGGTCATTTATGCGGTCCAATTTAGAAATAAAATTATGGGCCAGATTCTGCGATCCAGAACAACAGCCCACTAATTTGATCATATCTCGGAATAAAAAAACTCCAAATAGGTCCAACTTTTTTAGGTGGTTAGCAGACATCCGGAGATAAATTTTCTTCTTCTATGGAACACTCTGATTCGGCCATCTAGAAGGCTATCCAAACGCGTCTGTTCGGTGGATGAAATCTGGCTGCCACCTCGGGTCAAATGTGGAAAAGTCCAAATTCCACAAGCTTTCCACCACCTATGGCCTACCAAAATTAATTGAGATTCTTTGTACTGTTGGAGGATCGACCCAAGGGATCAAAAAATTCCTATTTAAGGCAGTTGTGTTGGAGGATTTAGGAATCTTTGAGCTTCCTTTCATTGTAATGTTATGCTGCGGTTTTGTTGTCTCAAATTTATCTTCCACGTGTAAGTTGTTTTAAATCATCCTTGTTTCTTAATAAAAGTTCTTCTTCTCTTATTATTCTGTTCTTCTCCTTATCAATTTGATACCATTGGTTTAAGGTGTGAACTTGTTAATACCAAACCTTGTGAGATTATCACACAACGGTGGAGTGATTGTTATTTTATTGCGTTTTTTTTTACTTTTCCATTTCCTCCCTTATGAGTCTACTTTCTGCTTCAATTGAAACCATGGGATCAATGGAGGGATAACCCACTTATGGGTTGATACAAGGGAGTAGAAAGGGGCTGTATTGGATTTTATTTATCACCTCATTAATGTACAACCACTTTATTAATTGAGATTTTTATTTGATGGTTTTTAAACTCCATCGTCCTTGTTGAATTTAAGGCCACACACTTCAAGTGCTAATACGAACCTTTAACATGAAGTGCTCAAAACCTTGATCCTTAAAGTGTATAGGTGATTAGTATTAAAGGGTTTAGGTATTAAACCGGTAAGTGATGATGTTGTTTTATCTCCTTAAATGAACCCATCTCAAATTTAAGAAATTGAAATCATTAAAAAGAAAAATGCGTCCAATCCACCCCAAGCGATAACCTAGGATCAACTCATTCATTTAATTTGAATTCAATTAAGTCTCTTATAGTTCACTTAAACCCATCTAAAATCAACCCAAATTTGGCCACTTCATAGCCAAAAACAATCTTTAGAATTTGTGTGTCTATAGGTTACTTCTTAGGTCTCTGTGGATTCAATAACCCAAGCTAGACTACAAGGACCGTTCTACCTTCATCTCTTGGGTAAATTTGAGCGAGAATCAATGGACGCTCAAAGATGCTCTTAGAAAGTGCACGAAAATATTCACTCACGTCCAACACTTCAACATTGACAACTGCTCGTCTAAAGACCCCCTCCTCCTCTTCATCACTCATGTGAACAAGAAACTATTTGTGACTGCCCTATAAATAGATTCAAAATGAATTAGAAAATAGTTCAAAAAAATAATAATATAAATTTATTGACTTACCATCCTCTACATCTCTCTACCATGTCAAGTAAGATACAATATAGACTTCAGTCTATACCATGGCTCATACTCAACCTTCTTTAAAAGAAATAATTGATTCGTAGATACACCCTCTATACAAAACTCTGCATGTCTGTGCCAATATTTGATAAAGTGGTCATGTACTCGGTCGTAGTCCTCATCCTAGCTCCCTGTTAGCTTCATCCCATGAAGTCGCTTTGTCTGTCTCGGCGACAATGGAATCAGATGATCACAGAAAAACTGATGCATGACTCTATCAGGATGTTTCCACTCAATAATATGGAAGTGAATGAGGGGCACTATAGCCATAACATCCTCAAGCCCAAAAATGCAGTATGTTGGAAACCGGTCCATAATAATATAGTATGGAAGCTATGAAATCTAAAATTACATGTGACTTTGTCAAAAAATATCCTAACTAAAAACCAAAATTGATGCTATTATTAAATTTTTTAGATAGTGATATATTGTATATACATACCTGGTCTAGTAAAAGATAGTCCAACTGGAGCCGATATACTCCCAAATGGTGTCTCAGAACCACGTCAAAATTTTTTCCCTGACACCACCTGTAAAATACAATATTGATAGTGAAAAATAATGATAAATTAAAGTCAATAACTCCTAGTAGCATCAGAAAACAATATAAATTATTGATCATACCAGTGTACATGTAGAGCATTATGCAACACCTCCATCTCGATCAGTGTTCTAGCAAGGTCAAGGAGGAATGTGGGGATGAATTCCCATGCCCACATCTGAATAAGGATGATGCATCCCCCGAGAACTATGTGGTCCCTGTGGGATAGCCTGCATAATTCTCTATACGTGTATTCCAAGTAGGCTGATCCCTAGCTATACATCCCAGCCCAATAAAAGTCCTCTAGTAGGGGTAGATACATTATGTGCACATGCATCCCCGAGTGATCAGTACACATGGTCCCTCCAATGAGCTGTAATATATATGCACAGTCATAATGCATGACAGCCTGCTTGTCAGCATCATCAGGTAAATGTGGAATCTACACCTCCAACCAAGGAATAGATATGAATGATCCATCTATAGTCTTATGGTCAGAAAAATATTCAATGCCTAACAAGTGCTGAGTATGGTCTGGCCAAGATGCATGACTAGGTCCAATAACGGGTCTCCCCTGGATAGGAAGACCAAGAAGCACTGCCACATCCTAGAGGGTGATGGTCATCTCTCCCTCATGAAGGTGGAATGTGTGTGGCTCTAGTCTCCACCTCTCAACGAGGGCAGCAATAAGGTGATGGTCTACAAATGTGAAATATGATACGACAATTCCATAGAATCCAGCACGACGTAAGTATGGTCTAATGGAATGTGGAGGCTCCCTGTGATGGAAATGGTGTGCTCAAAGCACCCTGATCGATCGATCCACACCACCTTATAACACGACCTAGGAAATATGGTTATGCTATTGGGTGAGTAGTATGGTATCATCCATCTACATATAAGTAAATGAAATGAGTCGTAAGTATAAAATGAAAATATAATTCTATGGTCAGCATAATGTTATGACTTGTAGAATGAAAGACATGTCATGTTTATTCATATTGTTTTATGATGTTATTTTTACCAAAAGAAATATAATTCTCCAAGTCTCTTGGTTCTGAATGAAATAAAGATAACAAGAGGAAAGAAGAGAAAAAAATAGATAATGGTAAAAACAACATTAAAAATTTCCCCAAATATGATAATTTTGGAAGTAAAAACATTGATACATGCTTTAAGGGAATTAGAGTTTACTAAAAGTGTGGGGAGAATGGATACCAAGATCATGATTGTATTGGAATGAATGAATTTTCCAATGTAAAATGATTCAACTATGAGAAGATGAGTCACTATGGAAAATAATTCCACAAGCATCAAGGAAATATATCTTAGAAGAATCCAAGAAACTAATATAAATAACATCTTATTGATACTTTCAAAGTGTAATGATTGATATTATTGTGTATTTTGATCCAAGAAATATGTTGTGAATGAATTTTATTAATGAAATTATCTTTTAAGAATAATTTAATGTATAATGTTTGTATTGTAATACCATTTCATAATGGATTTGAGAGAATATGTTGAATGGAACCAATGTCCAAGAAATGTGATTTATTAAAAAAATTAAACTCTTTTTAAACACATGATTTGGGGAAGATGATCCTAAATATGTGCCTAATTTTGAGAAAATTTAAAAATTATATTTATGGGATGGTATTGGTGAACAATAAATTACACAATGATTTGATGAAAAAGTAATTCATGATGGAGTTTATTTCATTTTTTGGATTTATGAAATAAATTCTATTATCTAAGATTTTATCTAAGGAATAAGGAGAAAGTTAATTCTTGAAAGCATGCATGTTTTTATTAAGGATTTAAGATTAATAGGGTATTTAGATATTAGTTATGTGTCACTAAGATATACATTTTTGGATTAATGGTATAATTATTTTTAGAATCGTAGAGACAATATTTCTAAATTTTTTGGTCTTTAATTTGGTTATACATATTTTGGAGGAGTTTTATGATTAACTAATTATGGATTGGATTAAGAAAAAACATGGTAATTACTAATGATGTTTTAGGAATTTATATAATTATCTATATTTAATAACTTATGAAAATCATTATGATACTATTATTTCATTATATAAAAGTTTATCAAAATATCAAACACATAATGCTATCAAAAACTATGGTAAAGGGAATATGTTTTTGCATTTACAATTCATATTTTAGGTTTTAGGATTTAGAGATTAGGGTTTCAAATATTGAGTTTTGGGTCTAGGTTTTTGGATTTTTTGTAAGGTTTTCGGGTTTAGGTTTATGAATTTTGGGTTAGGGTTTAGGTGTTAAGGTTTAGGGTTTAGAATTTTGATATTAAGGTTTAGGAAATATTTTTTTGGGATTAGTGTTCTACTTTAGGGTTTTGAGGTTTAGAAAACTAAGAAAAAAAGAAGAGATAACAACATATAATTTACAATATGAGAATGTCACCATGAAGACAATACATCATTGTGGATGAGAGTGTGAAATTTACCCAACAATGTTAGGGAATCATTTTCGGTTATGATATTATTGATGAAATATGGTGCATCTTAAACTCTACCCTTGTTCTTGAGTCCAATCCATCTCATTACGCATCCTACTGGCCTTCATTCTCCCATGAGGATGCAACCGATTGATGTCAAGTATCACTATCGGCTGGCCTTTGGGCATTGGGAAATAACGAAACTCCCCAATAGGCATCCATGGTGCAACATAATAATTAGAAATGGTGTCCATATGGTACACTGGATAAAAATATGCTCCCCATGATATTTTCACATAGGCACATACTGTGATGGCGTGTGTGCATGGAAACCGTAAGGCCTGAAAGTTTCCACATTGACATTGCCTCATTTCGAGTAATACCACCATTTTTTCAACCGATACGATTTTTGATGGGGTCTAAACGCTCTTGAACTTCAAATCGAGAGTCTTATCATCGAAAAAGGTAGACATGATAACCATAAGCTTTTTAAATATTCTTTTAAATATCTCATTGAAAGTGTCTTTCGTACCTTATCCCCTATTGTATTCGTTCTAATGCTAGTTTTTTATATCAACAAATTAATTCACACATCGATATAATATTTCTTGAACAAATGTAGTTATAGGTATCTTGTGAAGCCCTTTGAAGACAACATTGATGTACTCTATAAGGTTTATGGTCATGTGTCCGTACTTCTTCCCCCCCATCATATGCAAATGCCCATTTTTCTTTTAGAATCTGCATCATATAATCACAAACTTCTTGATTAGACTAGAAAATTTGTTCAAAATGTTCTTCAAACCACTATTGATATGACTCATATGATACATAGAATAGATAATATTTCATATAATCTGATTTTATCTTTACATTAAAATATGAAAAAAATAACAAGTACAATGCGTACCAAGCCTCTTGATTTCCTTCTTCATCAGTTCATTATGGAATTTTTTATGGACATTGATAGAAATGTGTCTAATGCAGAAATGATGATGTGAATTTGGGTATCTTCATGTATCAGGATATGTATTGATTGCCTCATTAATTTCTTGATGGTGATCAGATATCAAAAAAACACCCCGAATGTTGGTGAAATGGTTGCTAATACATGCTAGAAACCAACTCCATGATTCATAGTTTTATTTCTCTACAATGGAAGAAGAAAGTGGAAGAGGTAAACAATTTCCATATTGGGTTTCCAGAGTCAACAATATGCCCTTGTATTTTCTGTATATAAATGTTTCATCAATCTGAATGAACTGTTTTCTGAAACAAAATGTGAAGATATAGGGGAGGAATGCCCATAACAACTGATGAAATTGAACACGATATGGATCAATTCGGTTATCGTGAGACACATGTTCATTTGTATCAATATGGAATACAACTTGTTTATGATGCCTCAGCATGACTAGAAATTGTAGCAACACCCGATACGAGTCATCCCAATCGCCATAGACTTTCACAATTTCCTTTTGTTTCTCCATCCATGCCTTATTATAGGAACTCTTATAACTGAATGTTTTTTGTATCATATCTTTCATAAGGGATATCATAATATCTTGTAATATCCTAATTATCTCAAAAATAGTAGACGAAACAAATTCTGTATCCAATGAGGTATAATCATCTGTCAGGCTTGGCTAAATGCAAGTATGAGCTGCCTCA
The DNA here is from genome assembly GCA_963277665.1 of Viscum album. Lineage (NCBI taxonomy): Eukaryota > Viridiplantae > Streptophyta > Magnoliopsida > Santalales > Viscaceae > Viscum > Viscum album. The sequence continues at coordinate 1,211,319,789 of OY728166.1, forward strand.
ATCCTTAATATTTACCAACCTCTAAATGAAATGTCTAGAATCACCCTCAAGAGAAATATAAAATCATCCCCATACTTCTCACACCATATGACATATTTACTATGGCATGATTCATGAACTATATAGCTATAGTGCCTCTCAATGTGAAATCTCTTTAGCATTATTTTTAAGGCTTCTTTACTTGTAAAATTCCTTCAAACAGATAAGGTTTTTTCCATCTCACTAAACCTATTTGGTACAACTCTGGGGAACTCAATTGCCACTGTGAGAACATTATTGTCAAATTCAGACAGACATGTCATTTCTTATGACCAATATTCAAGGAGTAGTGGATGATTTATTGTAGGTCGAGGTTGCTGTAAAACTAATTCATTTCTCAAAATCTCCTCACTAACTTCCGTTGGTCCCTCCTAATAAACACTGTTGTCACCATATGATCCATCATTATGAAACTCCTTATCAGAATTTGGATTTACATATATATCTAGGATATCATCTAGGTTGTCCTATTTTGAATCATTTGGAATAGGCTCAATTTCATGGGGCAGACTGTCTTCAACCACTCGTGTAATTCTACGTCTTCATACAACTGGACATTGTTGTTGTACAGTAGAAACATCAACATATAACTCAATAATGGTACCATCTGACCATTGAGAAAATAAATTAATTTCATGGACCCACTACTTATCATTAACAAATGGACAAGATAGATGCCACAGTGTTTTTGGGAATTGAAAATGTCTATAGCTCATTGACTTGATCTCTTGATCAGGTACTAGATTTAAGGAACCATGAATTCTCTCTTGAAGGTCACTTATGCTTACACAATCAACTGTACTAACCACTATTATTAGTTGTGTACTGTAAGAAGCTCCTTACTTAGTTTGAATAACCTCCCCATAACAGTACACACATACAAACATGAATCTCTACGTCAAAAATGTTTCTTTCATCAAAATTATGAGTGTAACAAATATTAAAAATGATGGTTGACCATATAATATTTATTAAAATGTAATTTTTTGATGCCTTTTTATACCATAAAATATGTTAGTCATTATATGGATTCAATTTTTAATCAAATTTAATTTATTAGTTATTATATAATTAATCATTTCTAATAATAATTATTATTTATAAACAATATAATATTTACAGTAATAACATTTTAAAACATTTTCTTCTCTATTTAATTTTATATAATCATAATTTTCATTTTATCAACTGATTTTCTTAGTACATTTTTTAACTAATATATCATTATTTAATCACTAGTTAATCATTATTAAGTTATTCTTTAATTATTTATTCTTTAATCATTAATAATATTATATTCATTAGTTAATTATAATTAAATAATCATATTTATTCATTTTTAATCATATGTTATCATTAATTAATCTATAATTAATCATTGCTAATAATAAGTATTATTTCTAAACTATATATAACTAATTGAACTACTTATTAAAAAACATATTTAAAAAAACTAACTAAAAAGAATTCAATTACTAATAATAAATTTCATTCTTTAATTATTTCATCCTTGTCCATTTCATTCTATAACATCATAATTATCATTTTATCATTGATAAATATACTAATTTGATTTTTCTTTTCTTAGGTATTTTAGTAGTTTATAAAGAAAATATGAATCATCATAAGAATGTCCCTTGGGAGTGTCAAACCAGGAGTACATTAAGGCTCGTTGTCATGCACCAGTTCCCATTTGGGTCTATCTCAAAGCAGTGTTTTCGGGTTTTACCCCTAGGTACATCTATGTCAGAGCCACATCCACTTGTTTGTATCCAGACTGGGATTTGATTGCTTAGATAACCACATAATCTTTATGCTACCAAAATTTTACAATACTTAATCCTAAGTCTTAATCTATACATAATCTATACTTAATCATTAGTAATAAAAATTATCATTCCAAATTATATATAAAAAATTAAACAACCTAATAAACAAAATATTTAGAACTAACAAAACTACTAAAAAATGATATATTTAAAACTAAAAATAATTCAATTAAATAAATAAAGACATTAAATTAAATTAAAAAATACCTCTAAATGATGCTTCGCAAAAAACTGCCTTCTTTTGGACCACCTACTCCACTGCATGGAAAATTAATTTTTTTAGAGAGAGAAGTAGTGGATTTTGGTGAGATGAGGGAAAAATAAATTGAGGACAATGGGGGCGGGGGATTCCCTTTTATAGGGAGATGAGGAAAAGGTGACATAACTGATGCTGCCTTTCACCTTTGCGTGAGGCCAAAGGAGGCATCAGCAATGATGCCTTTTTCCTCACCCAGAGGCCTAAGGCGGCACCCCCCCCCCCGCCCTTTCCATGTCATCGATCTAGGCCAAAGGTGGAATGGAGGATGGAAGGCAGCATCACCGATACCGCCTTTGAGGATTTTTTTTAAAAAAAAATTAAACCTATGCTGTTTTTAATTTTTTTCACAAAGCATATTAAAAAACCCTTCTTCCCAACAGGATACATATAAAACCTCCATGAAGTTCAATCCTGACATCCCAATACACATGGGTTACCTCCATGAGGTTCAATCTTGACACTCCCAACATTACCATCAAAACCATCTAAGCGTAATCATCTCCCCACTATGGAAACACTTAACCAGACCCTCAAGTGTGACCATCTTCCCCCCAAGGAAACATTTGAACAAACCCTCCAGTGTGATCAAATTCCCATTGGGGACACACTTGACCAAAACCTAAAGTGTGATATCGTCCCCCTCAGGGACAAACTTAACTAAACCCTCAAGTGTGATCATTTCCCCCATAGGGAAACACTTAACCACCCACCAATCCCCACAAGGCATTAAATCCATGAACTTCCTATACACATAAGATGTAAAATCTATGACCTACCTGTCCTCACTAGACATTAAATCTATGTCCTACTTGTCCCCACAAGATGTTAAATATGTGACCAACCTATCTCAAAAAGATGTTAAACCTGTAACCCACCCAAAACATCCACCCCATACAATAAAAAATTTATTCCTTTGGTAAAAGGACTCAGATGCTTTACACCCCTGGAATTAACTACCTCATGTTCGACATTGGATTCCTTGGGCTCTACACCCAATATGTGTAATATGAGGGATGCTTCTGACCTAAAAAGGGGAAGACTTTATAGATTCCTAACACACCCAACATCTAAATATGCTTAGACATTCCCAACATTACTATATACTCAAACCAAAGTTTTTTTCTGGTCAAGATAGAATCGACATAATTAACTTGTGTCCAACTCAAGATAGCACCAAGAATGAGTTTCAAAAACATGAATCAAATATACACGCATTGTGAGGTCCTGGTGGAAAGCATCGAAAAAATGGTGAACTCGATGTGAAACTCTTCTTCTTCAGCTATGAGAACTAGTAATATTGAAGAATCATTGGATTTTCATATCACCATATCAATATATTCAACCATAGGTCCCACTGAATGGGTAGAAGGCCCAAAATGAAACTCTTATGTGACTTGGGGTAGATAACTTTGGGATTCCTTGGTCTACAACATCATTAGCATGGATACTTTCTCTACCTCAGAATGAATAGATGATTTTGGTGAATTTGGGAATCAATTTCACTATATCTATATGGACAGTTTATTCCATGTGCCTCATAGGACTCAAGTTATAGGAGATCAATGACCTAACACCCACATTCATGGGGGTAAGAGGAATGTTGGTTGGACAATCTCATATGATTATGTCCCGACCATGATAACCACCACATCTTCATCTACCGGGTGCCCATTCCCATCTCACACTCCAATATCATCCAATAGAGGTTAATCAAGGCCCTTGTTTTTTGATATGAACAAGAAGGGGTCATCACCACTAGGGATATGGCCTTCTGGGATCTCAATGTATTGACACCTCACTGACATCGCTAACCCCAAACACAAAAAATGAGAAACCATTCCCCATTTCATGTACAAACCATGTAACGAGTCTCTCCTTATAGTGTTATGATAAATTTATCCCATATTATGAGGAGGTAGGGGATGTTTGAGCTATACCCATCACAACCATTGCTTGGGAGCTACTTAAGAGGGCTACCACCTGACCTCGTCAACCCCAAAACCGACTGGTCCTATAGGTGAATGTGTGGGTTGAATCCATACACACTCAGCTAGCTCCGGTTCAGAACTTATATCACCAACACTGGGGGTAGGCCTATAATACTGCCACATAGGAGGTCTCTTCTATAACTCTAGTTTCCCCTGCCACCCCTAGTGTATCCCTTCATAGTCCTTGAACTTCTAAGCATGGATCCATCTTCCCCCATTTAAGATCAAGACCCCAACCATATCTCAGCTAGGCTAGGTTGACTCTATTAGTCTTCAGTGCCACCAAAAAGAATTATGGTCCATCCCATGATGAATAATTCCAATGCAAATATCCTCCCCATGCTACCACCAAACAATGCAGAGGTCCTCCCTCTGCTACCACTAATCAATACGAAGGTCCTCCATATGATAAAGATTTTCCCTTCACTAAATATCCTTTATGAGATAGGAATAGAAAATCTTCCCTCCAGGCCATGAACACAACATAAGTTGAAACACATATGGAGTAAACCCCATCGACTCTTAGAAACTTGTGCTTGGAGAAGTCCCGCGTTGTTAAAGGTAGGATCCTCGGAAGAATCATGTCACCATTGATCTCCCAAACTTCGAGATGATAGATGAATCAATGAGATATCCTTCATCCCCACTTCCAGAGATGGTGGAATAAAACCACAATCTTGGATTACAATCCTTGAAGATGAGGTCCATAAAATTTCAAAATCCCTCCACAAGTACTTATAGGTGGAGGAAGTTCTGGACTCCTTTTAGGGACATGCAGTGTAACCGTATTTTCCATAGTTAGCTTCCCTTCTCTCCACCTCCTCATTTGAAGTGTGAGATTCATCAAGGTATACATTTTCTCACTCATACAGTGGTGGAAACTCTACTGAGAAAAAAAATAGATAAAACTGCTCTCACACATGATGAGGTAGTAAACACCCCACCTTACATGGACATGATCTAGAATTTGGACCCTCCTATTAAATACATCCTAATGTTTAGGGTACGATTGGTTCACATGACACCCCACATACCATAAAATTAGTAAAAAAGATGTTTTTCATCAGTGCCACCATTATTTTACTAGAAAACACCAGTTGAGGTCTGGGCCGATAAAGAGTAGGATGATACTCTAGTTAATGAGAAGGATTACTTGTGGGGAATCCTATCCACTGATCATATACTGATTGCATTCTAGACACCTAAAACCATGAGATTTATTATTATAGAGTACCTCATTGTGGACCAGGTGACATGTATTTATCAGAATATCTAGGAAATTCCCAACTGCCTTAGCAATCATTAGCTAACATACCTGGGGAGCCATGGACATCTCGATTTTATCCACCAAAAATAAAAGAGGGTTGAAATCCCAGTTCTCTCAGTAGCTTAGTTCCCTAGTATATACGGATACCTCAAAAATTTCAAGCAAACCTATGTTAGGAGCCTCACTGTGTTTTGATGAGTAATGGAAGAGGATTCTCAACATGTTTAGATTAGAGACTTAGAGCAATACACTACTCTCCATTTTAGACTGATCCCATCGAAACAAATGGACCTTCAATCTAGACCACTGACTGATAGTGAAAGTTCTCCTATGGACATTTCCCCAGTGAATATGGTCACCATTGAACCTACTGAAGATCAGAGTAATCAGACTTCCAACACATGACCCCATATGGAGAATCCACCCCAAGGGGTGGCACAATACCAATCAGATCCCTTGACGGGTGCTCATAATTTTTATTAGATATTTTTATTGGGCCTCAGGAGTCCCCCCAGTGAAACATTTCCACCTTCTCACTGATATATCAAAAAAGTAAAGGGGATCATTGATATTACCTTTCTATATGAGATAACACATGAAACTGGTTCAAATTTGAGGATGACCGATTTGATCCATTAACTGGAGGGATACAAGAACCTTACTGCTGAGCATATTTACATGTAATGAACGGGTTGTGAAAATGTAAAAAGGGACTCTGTCGCTTCTCTAGTTAGGCACCCATTCCTTCTTGGTTAGGTTCTCAGATTTGAACTGGGTGGCCTTGAGCATCTGATCAGGGAAGAAGCTGAGGGATATGGTAAACGATTGAGGTATGAGTAACCCACTCTATCTGAGTAGCCTTCCTATCCACCTCGAGATCAAGGATACACAACCTCTTAGACTGATGAGCTAGTCAGAAAATTGGTGACAAAACATTATCACTAGGATGATGTGATAACTACTCTCACCACCCACCTTGAGGATCTAGAAACAAGATATGTGTCAATACCACATAAAGGAATGTCGTATCTGACATGATTAAACTATATCCACCCACCAACAAAAGTTGTGAATCTAATATTCACCTCATTCAATGGTATGTGTGATCTGTTATAGCATCTTGACCCCTTCTCCTCATGATGTAACCCAATGTTAGAGACTCCAGAACAGCAGGAAGCTACCAAGATCTAATGTTTTTTACAAACCATATAAGGAACCACATTCATGTGTTATTACCAGTTGGTCTCAAGATCCATCATGGGCTAGGAGGATCTCTACAGAAGGTTCCTCTACCATTTTAGCTCCACCTCATGAAAGACCAACATTGTCGACCTATTTAAATGAAAACAGTGGTCTGATGAGTGAGTTACCAAATTCATTTGTTGATGGAAAGGACTCATGTAATCACTTTATATGCTTCTTTCCTAGGAAAATTTTCATATGATGTGTGTGGAGAATGTCAAATATGACATGGTTCCCATTCTCATCTCCCTTAATTATTTAGGAAAATTTTGGGAGTTTTCTATATAATATCAACGCTTGGAAGAAGCATGTAGTGGATCAAGAAACGGTTGTTCCCATTATGTAACGCCAATACTTTTACAATGAAAAGTCTTAAAATATATCTATTAATTTTTTTGAGATCAAGTATGGAGAAGAAATGTGATTTCAAGGCCCAGTGACCCCAGAATTAATGTTTGAAATATTTGAAAATATTAATTGCACATGAATATAGTTTTCCTAAAAAAAGTGGAATAAATCCCAAACTAGGAATCAGATTTGAAATCCAAGGTCACTATTGAGTACAGAACATGTGATTTACCCTAGGCATAACATAATTTTTTTGACATTGGGAGTTTGTGAAAAAGTCATCATGGTGATACGTCTATTTCATGTATATATTTTTATGTGTTTTAATGTATTGATTTTGTAATTTATTGATTAAAATTTCCATGTTTGGAATGAATTGAGTTGTTTTATTACTTTTGGCAGTAAATAACATATTTGTGAACAAGGAACAAAAAGGGATGGAAATATGAGCCGAACAAACCTTTATGTTGTGAGAGAAGCGAAGCAATGTGACACCAGATTTTTCAAATTAAGAGAAGATAGAAAACTAAAGAAAAATTGACTAAACATCATGTACCACAAGTAAATTTCATGACCATTTGAAGTGAAACAGATATTCACTGGACAAGTCATGATGATCATACATGCTATGAACTTCAAGAACACATCGTGTACTGGTGGTACATGATGTGACGAAAGTCAAAAAACCATATGAAGTTTCCATGGATTCAACACGGAGGAGTAAAAACCAAATATGAGGTACACGTCTTGTACCCCAAGTACACATCATGACAACGTCGACACGAAGAGAAAAAAATAGGTGATGCGGGCCATCGGTTTGGATGAAAAACACCTATAAATAAGACCCCCAACCTCCATTACAAAGCTAGATAGGTAGAGGACATCAAGAAGCACTAAGGGAAGGACTCAAAATGATGGAGTGACAATTCTAGGTCCTTCTTCACTACCATTCTTCCTTAGGTATCCAAGATGCTCACCTCCGCCATGAGAGATTAGTCCCATAGTGCTGGGTGATGTGTGCTCAGGGAGTGTTTTTATTTATTCTTCATGATTTGGATTGTGAAAAAAACATTTATCAATTCCAATCTATTTCTATTTGTAATTGCATGACCATTTCTTGTGATTTGAAGAGAATTATTTCATTTTGCTTCAATTAACTAGCCTACATTTCTCATGTCCGTTGTGAAATCTAGGATATTTTTGTTTAAAAATGGTTTTGGGTCTCCTATTTCTGTGTTTTCGCTGAGTTGATGAACATTACAAAGGTGAAACCACATTACTAGGATAGGATAACAATAACAAGGATCCCTACTGACCCACTTCCAACAACAAAACTGAACAGATCCATATCAATTGAATCCATAACACACAAACCTGAAAATCACTGAACCTGGTGTACCCCATCTATTAATTCAAAACCCCAATATTTTCTTCTATTTATCCTTTTCTCCAAATGAATTAAATAATTTAAATTTTAGTTTCCTTAATTAATTTAGAACATATGAATCTTCCTAGGGGGTTTGACACTCGTACTTTCTAGAAACTACACTTTGAATTAGGAATGTCATAGTTTTATAATTTTTTTTTTCATAGCACGCTAGGGAACCAATGATTCCCTATAGGGATGTCAAATTAGTGTCATTGTTTGGTACAGTTTTCATTAAGCCAAATTAATTAGGAATTTAGACAGTTTTTTTATTTTAATTCATTATTTTACACTTAGTCTTGTAATGTTTTTGTTGCAGGTAGCAATTCACTGCACGATCACTCCGCTCGAGTTAAGGACAAAATTGAAGAGCTTGAATTCAACCCTGAGTTAGAGAATAATATTCTCCAGCAAGGAAAATAAAAGGAAGAAGTTGAACAAGAACAAGTCAAGATGGCTAGAAGAGAGAAATTCGAAGGATCTGACCATCATCTAGGACAGAGAGATGGACTAAAAATTCAAGGAAGGAATCTAGGGGCCAAGCGCTGATCAATTATGGGAGAGGCTCAAATTTTATGGTTAACCCAAGCATCCTGATACCCCCTATTGCGGATCAAAATTTCGAAATCAATTTAGAGATCATCCAAATGATCGCGCACTCACATAATTTTTCTAGGCCACCACATGAAGATCCCAATTCACACATTTGAAGTTTCCTAGAGATATGCGACAAGTTCCAATTATCAAACATCACAAATGATGTAGTACGACTGTGCTTGTTCATATTTTTAGTAAAATACAAATCATGAGAGTGGATCCAAAGTCTACCCCTGCATTCAATCACAATATGGGAGGATCTTGTAAGAATGTTTTTGACAAGGTTTTTCCCTCTATAAAAGTATATGGATTTTCATGTAAGTATTTTAAATTTTGAGAAATTAAATGAAGAATCATTATATAGTTCATGGCAGAGGTTCAAAGGTTTAATCAGATGATTCCCTCATCATGGCATCGATATATGGATGTTAATTTAAACATTTTATAAAGGATTATAACTAGGGAATAGGTCTATTGTAGATGATGTTGTAGGAGGTTCGCTAATGATAAAATCACCTAAGGAGAGTTACAAGCTACAGGATGAGATGTCAAGTAAAAGTTTCCAATGGAAACCAAATAATGAAGAGTATAAGGAGCACACATGGTGGATAATAGATGGATGAATGCTCAAATGGAGACTATGATGAGGAATATGTATGCGATGATGGCCAACCAGAACCCCCAAGGTATGTATTATGAAAATGAAAATTAAATTTATTATAATTGTCAAAATTATGGTCAGGGATGGAGGCCCCAACAACCACAACAACCTAAACAACAAAATCAGAATCAAGGTCAAGGATTTCAGCAAAGACAACTAGGATTTAAATCTCAACACCAAGGGACAACACTGACCATTCAAGTCCATTCCCTCGAGGAGACCTTGGAAAATTTTATGACCACCACAGAATCTATAATTAAAGAGTTGGCGACATACTCAAGAGATCATGGTATTTCAATCAGAGAACTGAGAAATGACTCAAAAAACCAACAAGAATCATTAAGGAACTTAGAATGTCAAGTCAGACAGATTGTTGATACACTTAGAGAAAGGAAAAGAGGAGATATTCAAGGATGTCCAGAACACTATCCTCATGAAGATGTGAAATCCATATTGCTTAGAAATGGAAAGACGACACACGAGAGTGGTGTAGAATTTGAAGGACAACTAGAACCTCAACCAACTGAAGTAAGTCAAGATAATAATAGAGAAGTTGAGAAATATGATGATGAAGAAGCACCACCATCATACAAAACACCACTACCATATCCATATAGGGAAAGTCAGGGGAAAATCGATGAGAAAAATAAAAGGTTTTTAGATATTTTCAAGAAGATACACATAAACATCCCATTCACTGAGGAAATTGAGAACATAACTGTGTATTCAAAGTTCATGAAGGATTTGGTGATAAATAAGAATAAGATTTAAGATTTAGCTACAATTACACTGGAAGGAAAAATTTCATTAGTTGTTTCAATCATTCTACCGAATAAGCAACACGATACAAGTAGTTTTTCCATTCCAATTACTGTTGGAACTAATGAGTTTGGTAGAGATTTATGTGATTTAGGTGATAGTGTAAACATAATGTCATATGAAACATTAAAAAACCTAGGATTGAAGAATATGAAACCAACTCGAGTTATGCTTCAACTAGATGATACAACAGTGATACATCCACGTGGACTACTTGAAGATGTCATTGTCAAAGTGGAAGAGTTCTATTTTTAGCAGATTTTCTGGTGATAGACATGGATTAAGAGAAGGTGCCAATAATATTGGGAAGACCATTCCTAGATACTGGAAGGACACTTATTGATGTTCAAAATGGATAGATGAGTTTGAGAGTTGGAGGATCATATGTAAAATTCAATTTTCACCGGGCGATGCAGAATACAGAAAAACCAATTGATGATTTTTTCAAGACATGAACTGATGAAAGAAGAGGATGATGTTGTCCATGGAAGGATAGATGAAGTATCTATTATGGATTCTGAAGAAGGAAGTAATAACATGCCGAATAAAGACAAGAAAGAATTGAAAGAATATGAAGATTGAGGAGGAACATTCATTCAAGAAGAATTCCAGGAAGGAGAGAAATTTTGGGCAATTAGTGAAGTGACATTTGACTATGTAGGAAGGGTCAAGAACCATTGGATTGGGCCTATAGTGGTCGAAAAATTATTCAATAATGGAAGTGTGAAATTAGTTTTTGGAAAAGGGAGAGGACTAATCTATACTAAGGAATCAAGGCTTAGAATTTTTTTAGATATAGATCAGGTAACCTCTTTCCTATCATTTCCCAACTGAGCTGAAGAGGTAAGGTCGATCCAATGATGGTAAACAAAAGCACTTCCGAGAGGCAACCCAAGTTTTTAGTACATATGTTTATTTATTTTATATATTTAGGAGAAGGAATTCACTCTCAAACATCTTTTCAAATTTCATTGTTATGGCATGTTCTTTCACTTGTGCATTTTTATTTTTTCAGGACCATCAAGGCAGAAAGAAGAAGAAATTACAGAGGAGTTACATGTCGTAAAGGGAACATACACATCGTGAAAGGGTTAATGTAGAACCTGTACAACCCATGTTTGAAGCATTAAATTACAAGGGGATTATGAGTTTAAATTAAATAATTTTCCATTTTATTCCCCACTTATTAATTGTTTAGAGATTTAATTTTCAATTTCATGCCCCACACTAGATTAATTCATTACTCAATTGATCTATGAGACATGAAAATACCCATGAAAATTACCATACCATGTATTTAGATTTCTTTGTCAATAAATTTGAATAAGAAAAATGGAGAAAATAATTAGTAGAGATAATAATGTGGATTATGATTTGAAAAATCATGATTTAGAGGAGCATGTTAATCATTGTAAATGAAATTTTTCTGAGATTTGTCCATGTTTTGAATTTTTTATGTTTGCATTAATTGACTTAATTATTCGTATGCATTTCCATGAGTAATTGTCCTAACCATTCGTATCATTCCTAAGACATCCTCTAAGCCAAATATTTTCAATTATTTATACAGTATATTTCTTGAGAAACTCAATCATGTTTTCTTCTAGAACTTTCAATGCATCTTATTGAATCTATGACTGTACAGAATCACTTTTAATATGATTGAGGCAATATTTTGGTAGCCCTTATCTAGATACCCACCATGCATTAATCATTTTAAGCCTTTAGAATCCATGAACAACCTTATTAGGAATTGATCCTTGTTACAAGACTATTTTATCCATTTCTACCTTCCTCTAAATGTTTTTCATGATATTGAAAAGAATAAGTGTGGGGGAGGAACATTATTAGGTGTACAATGATGTACTTTATTATGGATATTTTTTGGGGGGGATTTTTCATTTTTATATGAGGGGAGGCCATGACATTACTCATTTTATTTCACTATTCACCTCTCTTTCTAATAAGAACATTCAAAAAAATGAAACAAATGGGTTGTGTTTTGGGAAGATAAAAAATCACCCTTTTCTAGACTGGTGATTTTTGATCGTATGCAGTTAGGCGATGGATGTAAGATTTATCATAATCATAACTTTCAAAAAAGTAAAAATAAAAAAAGAGTAAGAGAGGTAGATCCATTCATTATTCTTACATATATCATAGGCCCACTTTGAGTTTTTGGGGGAAGGGTGAAATTGTAAGAGTTGGTGTCCTAGAACCAACTATTTTTACTTTGATTACATGAATATTTAATATATTTAAATATTAAACATCTTACTACAAAATTTTCATTGTTCTTCATGACTATAGTGTAACAATGTCCTGGAGTATTTTTCGCATTGACAAGGTCATAGAAGTTCCCCGTTATGATAAGAACCTTGAAGTTCTACGAAAATATTCTAAAATGTAGTTCTGTGGTTAGAAGACATACTATAATGGGAAACATAGTATATAGACCGTTAGGTGTGAATACTCATAATAATATTAGAATTCTTCTCATGAAGTTCACACTCGGTAATCTCCAAGATGGAAGATTATGAGAAGAGACCCGCCAGTAGGAATTCTGCATGTCTTGGTGTCATCAGGTATTCTGATATGTGAGTGTGTGTAATGATCCTTAGAATTTAATATTATCAGAGAACATGTGGATCACCGCTAGAGGGATTCTGGTTTGGATCCTTGCAAGCATAATGAGAAAATATAGAAGGGTCATTACAGATGATCAACATCATCAATGAAAAAAGTACTAAAGATTTAGGTATTCTTTTCTTTATTAAATTAATTAAATTATTTATAAACATGATGCGTAAGATCCTCTCTAAAGGCTTTGGGCCTATTCCTTATTTATATAAATATTTGATTGTATTATATGGAGACTAGAGTTCATCATCATATTGATCCTGAAATAAAAATTGATCATGGTAAAAATTAAAGTTGGGTGCTATCCCAACCATGCTTCTACTACACCTGAAACCTACAAGTGGTATCAAAGGGTTACATCATAGTTTATATTTTTTTTAAATTATTTGTTGACGATTTATGGTTTTAATAATTTAGTTTGTCAATTCTAGGTTAATCGTTCTTGTAATCTGGGTTTCGAGATATATTATCCCTCTTTTCGTTTATTAAAGATTTCACAGAAATAAATGATTTTTAATTAAAATTAAAATGGAGAACTCATCAAAAGGCACTGAATATTCTACCCAGGTGACACAAAAGTAAAATATGTGTGTTTGGACTTACATGTTGTGTTCTCTATTATACACACTGTGTAATCTAGACTACATGCTGTGTAGTTGTGTTCAACGCATCGGGAGTAATTAAAAAATTACTTAAGCCATGTGCATTTATTGCACGTGGTGTAGTTAATTCTACACCGCCTGTTTACTAGGATACATAGACACACACTTATAGAATTACACTCCATGTGGCCCACTACACATAGCGTGTAGTCCCTTCGGGTTAGGGGGCCAAATTGTGTATCCCATACACGGCTAAGCCGACCGTTAAACATTTAACATGGAGACAACACGGTGTGTAACCCACTGTATATGCCGTGTACCCCAAAATTTCCAAAGTACGCTTCACACGCCGAGTCCCTAGGTGTGTACTTCAGGATAGATGGTAATGGTAGTACACACTATATAGTCGTAACTATATGTCGTGGACTTCACCAGATTACACAAAGTTAAAACTTCAATGTTTGTGTAATGTTGAGAACTAAACATCATGTATAAATTGTACTACAGGTTGTTACTCTATACATTGAAAAATATTGTATGCTATATGTCATAATAGTAAGATAGTATGTGAATATAATACTTTTTTGGTAGATTCGAATAGGTATTCACCAGGATACCTCCAAGGTGCATTTATGTACAAAGATGAGAATCTCAAGGAAATTCAGAAAAGTATTAAGATAAAAGGATTGATTAATTAATGATAATAATTTATCGATTCAAGTGAAATTTATCTTAATAATAATTATTAAATAATTTAATACTAGTTTTATTAAATTTGTAACTCATTGCATGTATGTGGGTGATCATGAGCTAGAGCAAGACCTTTTTATGTGATTGGTTTACTTTTAATTTATTTATTAAATTAATTATAGTCCTACGATCCATCTCTCCTAATTAATATATTGGACCTTCATGCCCATGTCTTCTTTTATGTAAACCCCCCTTTTACCCCTCACCTATGTGTGAGTTAAAAAAGAATATGTAATGGATGGAACTCCCAGGATAGTGGAGGCGGTTCAAGCTGGAGCCGAGATGAGACCAATCCCCGGAGATACAAAGGTGGAAAAGTGGAAATAAATAAATATGATCCCAAAAGGATCAAGATGTTTCTCCCCTAGGTCAGGGTTAGTTTATTAACTTCTAGATAAAATAAACATTAGAAAATCTCATGATCATTCCCTTTTTATTTTATTTCTATCAGTTTCATGGTTTATCATTATAGATGTGTTGTTACGATCACATAATTAATTAACTAACAAGTATGCAACATGGAACTAAAATAAACCAGGCTTATGTGTAAATATTATCTAGACATGGTTAATCACTTAAGTAAGTTTCACTTAATACTAACAAGAATGTGATAAATATAATAAGAAATTTATGCATAAGTGATACAAATACCTCTATAAAATATTTAGTAAGACTAAGCCTTTCATGACATGATTAAGAGGAAGACTCAATAAAACTATGTGTTTGACCAACCCTTGTTGGGACACATACTTTTATATAGGAATACCTTATGAAAGTTTTCAGGTTGAATTAACCATATTACATCAAGAGGAGTATCCCTTTCTATACTTGGTGTAATATTGGAGGCAAGTGTTGAGGAAATCCAAGTCAGGATTGCAGGATCGGGGAGTCCACTAAATGGATCAAGGAGTTGCAAGCCTATAGTTGGAAAATACCTACCTACCTAAAAACCTTAAAATATCTTGACCAAACCTTTTTGGGTTTATGAGAAGGGGAATATAGATCCTTGCCGCTAGAATTTCAGGAAAACTGGACATTCCGAGTTCAATGGTGAGGGCCATTGGGACTTCATAAAATAATGGGAGACTTAAAAAATTAATTTATTATTTCTCATAAAATGAAATCAAGAAGTTCTAATCATCTGCTATTTTACTTGTAGAATAAAATGAAAAACTCTTCAACCACACTATCGATACGATCAATTCTGGATAAAGACAACATCCTCACCAGAAGAAACATCTAGGAATGTTTTAGATGCCTTTGGGTTATTCTACTCCATGAATGGAAGTCTTATGTACTGGAGTCAGCATTACCTGATTCGCCTACCCAAGAGGTGAGTGATGAAGAGTTCATGGTCTATGATAAACATATGAATGATGCAGTCGACATTCAATGTTTGATGCTATCACAAATTTATAGTGAGCTCATAAATTCTCACAAAAACATGGATGCCTATAATATGCTTGAGAACCTCTGTGGTCTTTACTAGGAGAGATCAAGACAAGAAAAATTTGATATATCGAAGGCACTCTTTTAGAGTAAGCTTAGAGAGGGTGCCCCAATTGGGCCTCACGTAGTCAAGATCATTGGCTACATTGTGATCCTTGAGGTTCTAGGGTTTAAAATCTCTGAATAAATGGATATTGATCTCATTGTTGCATCACTCCCTCTTAGATTATCAAGATTTTTTTGTTAATTTCAGTATGAACAACATTGAGAAGTCTCTATCAGATCTTCTTATCCTCATTCGCCAAGTGGATATGAAGCGTGAAAAGCCTTCTGTCCTTATGGATAATAATAGGAAAGGGGAGGCGAAGAGATTTAAGACCAAATCATCTTCACGCCCTTCCAGGAAAAGGATGATCAAAGGGGAGTCATGGTAACAAGAAGCTATTTGTTATAAATGTGGCAATAAGGGCCATTGGAAGAAGAACTGCATCGAGCCTAAGAAGCAAGGGGAAGCTTCAAGTGTGTTTGTTATCAAATGTAATCTATCTGTTTATAAAAATTGGGTATTATATACATCTTGTGGTGCTCACATATGTATCCAAATACATGAACCAAGTAGATTTAGGAATATTGATTGAGGGCAGGTTGATCTATAAGCATCCAATGGAGCCAGACTTGCTGTTGTAGATGTTGGGTACTACCACTTGACATTTCCAACTGGGATGATCTTGGTGTTAAAGGGTTGTTATTATGTGTCGTCTATTACTAAAAATATTATTTATGTATCCATATTAGACACATATGGATTTATTTTCAAGTTTGGAAGTGAATTTTTCTTCATTTACAAAGATAACATTTGTTTTGTTAGGGAACATTTATAAAATGCACTTTACATATTGGATTACATAGACCAAGTAATGGAAATTGATAACAAAGATACTTCGCATGACTCACATTGCACCCAACTTTGGCATCACCGGCTAGGTCATGTAAATGAGAAATGATTGACAAAGTTTCATTAAGATGGATATTTATATTCTTTCAAACTAAAACCACATTGAGTATGTCATGCATGTTTACATGGAAAAATGACCAAATCCCCATTTAGTGGGAAAGGTGAAAGGGCTAAAGAACTTCTTGAATTGGTTCATACTGATGTTTGTGGACCATTTCCAGTTGAAGCAATGGGAGGGTACTCATACTTCATAAATTTTAATGATGATTTTAGTTGATATGTATATATATACATAATGATGTATAAGTCATATTCTTTTGATAAGTTCAAAGAATACAAGATTGAAGTTGAGAACCAACTTTTTAAGAAGATTAAGAAACTCCACTCAGACTGAGGTGTAGAATATCTTAATCAATACTTCATTGATTACTTATGAGAGTTTGGGATCATATCCCAACTCACTCCTCCTTACACACCTCAGTGGAATGGTGTGAAAAAAATGAAGAACCGCACCTTATTAGACATGGGGAGATCAATGATGAGTCTTGAAAGTCTTCCATTATCCTTTTAGGGATATGCGTTAGAAACAGCAGCACACATACTACACTAAGTACCAAAAAAATCAATAAATGGTATTCCATATGAGTTCTGGAGTAGAAAGAAAGTCATGTTATCAATTTTACATGTTTGGGGAAGTGAATCATTTTAAGGCCTCTTCATGTAACAAACTTGCACCCAAAGGCACAAAGTGTACATTTATAGGATACCCCAAGGAAACAATGGGATATTACCTATTCAAACCTTTAGAAAAAAAGGTTATAGTGGAAAGACACACCATATTCTTTGATTTGGAGCACATCTCCAAAATAGATAGTGGGAGAGATATAGACTTTGATGAAGTCAAGGCTCAAGGTACACAAGATTTGGTACAAGAATAGATTCCAAAAAGCCCTGTGGAAGAAAGAACTGTTCCAGTGACACATGAACTACATAAGAGTATAAGACAGGTTAGAGAACCTAAACAGTATGGTTTTCTAGTTATTGAAGACCATGACTCATTATTAGTTGATAATAATGATCCTCTAACCTAAATGGAAGTAGTAAGTGGCACATATGTTTCCAAGTGGAAAGAAGCCATAAATTTTATAATGGATTCCATGTACCAAAACCAAGTATGAATTTTGGTTGATCCTCTAGTTGATGTAAATAATTTTGGTTGCAAATGGGTATTCAAGAAGAAACTGTACATGGAGGGACAAGTCAGTACCTATAAGGCACGAATGGTTTCAAAAGGGTTCAAGCAGCGTCAAGGAATTAACTATGACGAAATTTTTTCACCATTTGTAATGTTGAAATACATCATAATTATATTTTCCATTTCCGCTTACCATGACTATGAGATTTTTAAAATGGATTTCAAAATAGCCTTCTTTAACAGGAACCTTCAAAAAGATTCCTACATGACACAACCTGAAGGGTTTGTGACTCTAGAGGATGCCAATAAGGTATGAAAGTTGCATAAATCCATTTATGGATTAAAGCATTAATCCAGGCCATGAAACATTTATTTTAATGAATATATAACAAAATTTGGTTTTATCAAGAACGAATGTGAGCCTTATGTCTACAAATGGTTTAGCGGGAGTGCAATTGTTTTCCTAATAGTATATGTTGATGACATATTACTTATTAGAAATAAGATACGAATATTATAGTATATTAGGGCATGGTTTAATCAATGATTCACCATGAAGGACTAGGGAAAGGAAACATATATTACTGGGATCAAGATCCATCGTGATAGATCTAAGAGATTGTTGGGCCTAAGTCAAAGTACATACATTGATAAGATACTGAATATATTCAGTATGGAACAATCCAAGAGGGGATTGTTGCTAGCATCACATGGCATTCATCTTTCTAAGAAAATGTGTCCTTAGACACATGAGGAAGTAAAAATAATTGAAATTACTTAATACGCATCATCAATTGGGTTAATTATGTATTACATTCTATGTACTAGGATGGATGCCACCCATGCATTGAGTGTGGTAGGCAAATATCAAGCTGACCCAGGTGTTTCGCACGGAATCCGGGGATGACCTCCTGGATGGGAGATTCAAACGTTCCGATCGGTTTCTAACGGGTTTGTTCGTAGAACCGGAAACATACAATGATTCCACATCCGTTTGGACCTACTTTCCAAAGGTAGGCGCTCATTAGCTTGTGGACTAATGAGGCTTAGGAATTTGCATTGGTCGAGAGGATGGGAGGTCGGACTCATCACACCTTTTTTAGGGGAATTATTGTCTACTCCGGGACTCTCTTTATAGATTTAAGTTATGTTCGTGAATCCTTATTACATTACCAAGTATAAAATGAGCTTTCCTTTAGTTTTAACAATCAATGATTAAATATGCAAGAAATTTAGAGAATCTTTTATATGTATTCGAGGTTCTTCATCAATAGAGAATCATCTATATCTGTTTAGAGATTCTTGGTCAATGGTATCCTTCAAAACATTTATATAAAAGTCTCTTGGTCATTATGATGACCAGGCTGGTTTTAAAGCCACTCAGTGGGGCACTTGAAGTTTATCGTCATTCAGAAGGACAGAGATTATTTAAAAGTTGGGATCGAACCCATGGATGGGATACCTACGTATCCTTTTTTTTAAAAGGAATCAGAACCCACGTAGTTCGAGTAATGGAGTATGATGTTTATGATTGATGGCTCAAAGATGAATGTCATAATTACTTTTACACTCTAAGCTCACGTGAGTCATGCTCGGTGTGAGAAACAAGAGGCATTGGTAAAATTTAGACAATTGTGCCATGAAAGATGCAATCATAAGAAATTGTTTGGGGATTATGTATGGATGACTGCCCAGATAGATGAAAGTTTAGGATTTACTTTTAGGGAGAAAATCCATGAACAAGGTCCATAAAGTTATATGTGCTTCATGGAGATTTGAATACTCTAATCTTGGGGCTTACTCCTAAGGAGGATGCCCAAGTTAGGAGGGGATTTATGATTGGGTTTTACTCCTGAAAAGGAAACCCAAGTCAAGGGTAAATTAGGACTGGTTAAGAGAAATTTAAGGGGACTTGGGGCTTAATCCTGAAAAGGAAGCCCAAGATTATGACTAGGACTTACTCCTAAAAAAGGAGGCCCAGGTTAGGGGACTTGGGACTTACTCCTGCAAAGGAAGCCCAAGATTATGACTGAGTCTTATTCCTGAAAAGGAGACCCAGGTTAGGGATTAAGGTTTGGGGCTTACTCCTGAGGAAGATGCCCAGATTAAAGGACTTATAACTGGGGATTATTCCTGAAAAGGAGACCCAGTTTAAGGATTCTCTCATCTTAAAGGATGAGGTTGAATGAATGAACTCTCAATCTTTGGTGACATAAGGATATTAAAATCACTAGGTTTTGAGAAATATTCCACAAAATTCCTTTCAGATAAGGAAGTCAAATCAAGAAATCATGCCATAAATGGCTTTGAAGAGTGTCTTAAAGACTGAATCTTGAAAAGGAAAGGTGAAATGGCTTAAGAGGGGTGAAATGGGCAAGAAAGGCACCCAAAAAGGATAGGGGCGCGCAAGTTTTTAAAGGCGCGCAAGTCTTCCGTGGGCGCGCAAGTATTGGTCGCGCAGGTATACCTGCGCGGCACATGGTGTACTTGCGCGATTTTCAACCAGCATTGAAATACTTGAGCGACTCTTTTTTAAACCCTTTAGAATTTTCTTGAGGTTCTTCTAGAAAAGGACGCGCAAGTTATATTGAAGGAAATAAGTCGGCGCGCAAGTGTTTGATAAGTTTCAACACTTAGGCCTTCCTTCTTCTCTTTAGATCTTCCGTTCTAGGCAAGAAATTACTTTAGAAGTGTTCTGGAAGCTTTGAGAAGAGACTTGGGCGTCGGGAGCTTCAATCCGAGTTTCTGGAAAAAAATCCTCTTGAATGGGGGGCCCACAGGGTCTATTTATAGGCAGGAGAAGACCCTGGGCGGTTACCAGGCGGTTATCACTTAGGTCGCGCAAGTAACTTGTGCGACCATGAGCGTCGCGCAAGTGTACTTGCGCGATAGTGAGATAGATTGCGCGGTGCAGTTGCTGTCGATCCTTTGTTCATGCCTTTGTCAATTTTTGATGTTTCTTCAAAGGATGAATCACTTTGGACTAAGGTATTTCCCTTTTTCCGATCTTTAGATTCTGTGACGAAAGGAGCGTCAACAAAAGTCCCCCCTCAGAGTTGGATCCGGAAAGAAATGAGGATTTGACTCTGAGGAAATTGAATACATTCAAAGGAAAAGGGGGCGCTCAAGTCTTTAGGGCACAAAGGGCAGCGCCCAAGTGTGCTGGAACTTGACTTTTATTCAGAGTTCCTTTGTCTTTTGTGGGCAGTTTAAAGTCATGCACGCCGAACATAATGGGGCTAATGTTTAAGGTCGAAATAGCTTTGACCAAAATGGATTAAAATGGATTCAATTCCTTGACAATTTATCTGAAAACAAATTACCATACTCAAGTATGAGAGAAAATATGTAAACTATGGTTTAAGAATATTTGAATCCGAGGAATGATATGAAAAAGAGCTAAAAGGCATTAGAAGAAGTAGTTTCCAAGAATGAAGTTACTATTATTTAACAAAACCCGTTAGGGGGTTGAAATATTCAGGGCCACCTATGGGCATTGGCTGCATGGTCAAATAAATAGTATCTTTCGGCTGACAAGTCTATTATGTGGACTGTTTATGCAAGGCCACCTATGGGCACGTGCTGCATAGTCAGGCGAAAGAACTCTTAGAAATTTACTTTCCTAGTGCTAAAAGCCAGTGAAAGTTTATGGAGATTCAAATTTTCTAAAGTATAGAGTTTGTTGTATGGAAAGAGGTACTTGAATATGGAGAAGATATTTCCGAACAAGAATATCGAAGAACTGGATGAATATCACTCCTACGAAGGTCTGACCCAAACGTAGGGAAGAAGAATAAACCATAGACTTGAATACTTTCAGATCATGAAAAAGGATATGGGACAAATATGTTAAGGATGGCTATTTTTTTGCGGATCCCTACATACTGTCGTTTAAGACAAATAAGGACAAAAGAGGCATTCTTCCCAAGAATGAAGTTACCATTATTTAACAAACCCGTTAGGGGGTTGAAATATGCAGGGCCACCTAAGGGCATTGGCTGCATGGTCAAATAAATAGTATCTTTTGGCTGACAAGTCTGTTATGTGGACTGTTTATGCAAGGCCACCTATGGGCACGTGCTGCATAGTCAGGCAAAAGAATTCTCAGAAGTTTGACATTTTTGTGATTAGAAGTCATGAAAAGGGTTATGAAGATATGAAAATATTTAAGGTTAGGATTATAACACATAAAGATGGGTATTGTCCAATGTATATAGAGATACATAGGTCAATGAAAACCATAATCATGTTGTGGCTGGGTCCTGAATTGAAATTTGGACTTCACTACGTATCTCATAAGAATGAGAATCAAGCCATACATAGTTCTTGAAATGAAGTTTAACGTCGTGCAGGATGAAATTATGAGAAATATTAGTTTAGGGTTATAGAATTCGGACTATAATAATGAATACACAGTGTGTGTTTTCATGAGGACTTTTCAGCCAAGGGACTGAAAGTGAAATTTGGGGTTAGGCCCAAAAGACTTGGGACTGGATTCGAGGGACACTCGAATGTTCCTACATATCCCATAAGGATGGGAATCAAGTCCACGTAGTTCTAGAAATACCCTTTGTACAAATTTGGTTCGTACATGTGAAGGGTGAAAGGGGACTTTAGTGCAATGATGGTTTAACCTGAGATAAAATGTTTAGGCATTACCATATATGCACGTAGTCTTTTGAAAATGAAACATGATTTAAAAAATCAATGTCAATAATGGTTCCTTCTCAAATGAGGAAATCAAAGAATATTGTAGTTTATTGTCGTATCGGACAAAAGTGTTGTATAGTTTAACGTCATATAATAAAGACGAAAGTGAATCAATTTAAAGATATTGATTCCAGGGGCGGTTTCACGAATCAACATCATATGAGATGGTGGTGAACCGATGTGAAGAGATTGTTTTTGGGCTTGAACCCTGGGAGGTTGCCTACATACCCAGCCTGGAGGGCAAGGATCAAAGTCTGTGTAGTTCAATTAAAGAATGAATTAATGATCAAGTTGTTCTTGGGGACAATGATCTAATAAAAAATGTTGTTGGGACTTACACATGGTTAGTGGCCCAAAGGGAGTATTATGGTTGATATTCGCTCTAAGATCACGTGAGCCATACTCGGTGTGAGAAACAAGAGGTAATAACAACCTTAACGATGCACAGTTTAATGTCATGTAGGACATAAAAAAGGGACTATGCAGTTTAAAGTCTTGCAGTTAGGACTATTGATGGTGCACAGTTTAGTGTCATGTAGCAGGGACAAAATAACAGTTTAATGTCATGTAGGACATATCAAGGATTTTCTGTACAGTTTAGCGTCATGTAGTTAGGACGATGGGGACAATACAGTTTAACGTCATATTGGACGAAAGGGGGACTGTGCAGTTTAATGTCATGCAGTAAGGAAAAAAGAGTGTACCATTTTAAAATCATGTCGGATGAAAGTGCGAATAGTTTAAGGTCATATGAATGGACCGTGAATGGTGCATTTTAATGTCATACTGGACCTTTGAGATTATATAGTTTAACGTCTTTCCGGACGTAAGGGACTTTTATACAGTTTAGTGTCATGTAGTTTAGGACGTCAAAGTTTAACGTCTTGCTGGACATAAGGGATTTGCAAATAGTTTATGGTCATATACATGGACCAGGGATGATGCAGTTTAAGGTCATGCTGGATGGTTTAGGGAACTTTTTCACAGTTTAATGTCGTGTGGGACGAAGTTGCAGTTTAAAGTCATACTGGACCATTGCTGTACAGTTTAAAGTCATGTAGCTAGGACTAAGGTGAACCAATATGAGAATATCAGTTCTGGGGACTTTTTACAGTTTATCGTCATGCTGGACGATGAAAGTGCCACACAGTTTAATGTCATGTTGCTAGGACACAATATAGTTTAATTTCATCTCGGACAAAATATAGTTTAATGTCATCTCGGACAAATAATGAACTTCTGTACAGTTTAATGTCATGTAGATAGGACATTATACAGTTTAGTGTCATGTAGGACATTATACAGTTTATTGTCATGTAGGACATTATACAGTTTAGTGTCATGTAGGACATTATACAGTTTAGTGTCATGTAGGACATTATACAGTTTAGTTTCATATAGGACATTATACAGTTTAGTGTCATGTAGGACATTATACAGTTTAGTGTCATGTAGGACATTATACAGTTTAGTGTCATGTAGGACATTATACAGTTTAGTGTCATGTATGACATAAAAATGAACCAATGTGATTGTTTTGGATCTGGGAACAATATTTTGTGTTTATACAAAATACTTCTTCAGAAATCTGGCATTAGTTGGAGTCGTGATGTGTTCTCCATCCATTGAGATTAGAGAATACGCTCCATTGGAGTAGACCTTATGTATTGAATAAGGTCCTTCCCATTTTGGTTCAAGCTTGGGAGGCTTCTTTCCTGGTATCATTGGTGCTCTGAGAACCAATACCAATTCTCCCTGAATGAATGAACGAAGACGAACTTTTTTGTTAAAAGCTCGTGCTATTCGATTCTGATAGATTTACAAGTGGTGCAAAGTGCACAATCTTTTCTCATCTAGCTGTTCCAATTCATTCAACCGCTTTTGGGATTGCTCATCTGTAGATAAATGATCACAAATGGCTACTCTGAGTGAGGGAAATTGAACTTAAATTGGCAAGACTGCTTCTGTTCCATATACCAATGAATATGGAGTTGACCGCGTTGCATTGCGAGTGGTAGTCCTATAAGCCCATAAAGCATGAAAGAGTTTATCAGGCCATGACCTCTTATCTTTATCCACCATCTTTTGCAGTATATTTGAAAGAGTCTTGTTGAAGGCTTCTATCTGGCCATTAGCCGCCGCATGATATCGAGATGAATGGTTGGACTTAATGTTGTATTCTTGATACAATTTCTTTACCTCATAAGAACAGAAGCTGGTGCCATTATCCATCAATATGGTATGAGGGACACCAAATCTAGTAATGATGTTAGACTTGATGAAGCTAAAAATGCATTTAGAACTGACTTCTTTGAGAGGTACTGCCTCTGCCCATTTGGAAAAGAAATCAGTAGCAGTAAGAATGTACTTAAACTGCTTGGCCGTAGCTGAAGGGTAAGGTCCCACCACATCCATTCCCCATGTGGAAAATGGCCATGAGTATTTAGCTGTATGAAGCAACTCTGGAGGTTTATGAATGAAGTTGGCATATACTTGGCATGAATGACACTTCTTTGTAAAATCAACACAATCTTGTATCATTGAGGGCCAAAAGTATCCAAGCCTTCGAATTTGATCAGATAGTCTATGTCCAGACTGGTGGGCACCACAAACTTCTGCATGCACTTCTTTTATGATAGCCATTGTCTCTTCACCATCAATACATCTGAAGAGAACTCCATCAAAACCACGTTTGTAGAGAATTTTCTCGAGGTGGTTTGGGCTATCATAAAGAGTAAAATTGACCACACGTCGCCAGATTTGTTCTTTCTCGGCTCTATCAGGTGGAAGTGTTCCATTTTGAAGGTATTCCCTGATAGGTGAAATCCATCCTGTAGTATGACCATACGTTTCAGGAATGGGACTAATTTCATTAATTTCCTCTGTTCTGACTTGAACATAAGGTTAAATTGCACGACGGTGGGCAATGCAGATGGTTGTCTCGTCCCGATTTGGATCTGCTAAAGTTGTGGCTATATTATCCAGTGCATCAGCTTGAGCATTTTGTGATCTTGGGACATAAGAAAATGTTGGTTTTGAAGGGAATTCCAACATTAACTCTCTGACGTAATCATACAAAGGGATTAATTATTCTTTTCTGATGGCATAATCCCCATTGACTTGTTTGATTACCAGGTCTGAATCACCTATCACCTTTAAGTGATTCACTTGTGATTGAAGTGATAACTCCAAGCCTGTAATGAGAGCTTGGTATTCAACTTCATTATTGGTACCACCTTCCCACAACAAAAAGGAATAAGGTAACACTGCCTTATCTGGAGAAATGAGCACAATTCCTAAACCAACTTTGTTGAATTTAGGATTTTCCATTTTCTTCCCTGTTGGACTTCTAGAAGCACCATCAAAATACATTTCCCATGTTTGAGGACTTTCTTGAATAGAGAAAACTTCCTCATCAGGGAGTTCGATATCTGAATACATGTCTTCCACTGAAGGATGTTCAGCCAGGAAATCAGCCAGAGCTTGGCCCTTAATTGCCTTTTGAGACACATACTAGATGTCGAACTGCTGTAGAATAACCGCCCACCTTGCCAGACGTCCTGTAAGCATTGGACGAATAAGGATGAATTTGAGCGGATTATTACGAGATATCAATTGGACCTCATGATGTTGCAAGTAGTGTCTCAGTTTCTGAACTGCAAAGATTAATGCTAGGAATCACTTTTCAATACTTGAATACCGGGTTTCTACTTCAAGTATAGTTCTACTGAGATAGTAGAGACTATTTTCATTCCCAGCATCATTCTTTTGAGCGAGAAAGGCACCCAATGATCGCTCTAAAGCTGTCACATAGAGGATAAGAGGTCTACCCTCAACAGGTGGCATGAGTACTGGTGGACTTAAGAGGTATTTCTTGAGAACATCAAATGCTTCTTGACATTCTTCAGTCCATTGGTAAGTGACTCCTTTCTTCAATAATTTGGTAAAGGGTAAACTTTTGCCTGCCAAATTGGCGATGAAACGCCGAATATAGGCTAAGTGTCCTTGAAGTCCTCTTAATTCTTTCAAATTCTGTGGAGGTGACATACCAAGGATTGATTTGGTATTCTCAGGATCGACTTAAATACCATGATGGCGTACAATAAAGCCGAGGAATTTTCCTGAGGTTACCCCAAAAGCACATTTTAAGGGGTTCATCTTCAAACTATGTTGTCGAAGCTTGTGGAATATTACTTCCAAATCAGCCAAGTGATTAGAACGTTGTTTGGATTTAACCACCAAATCATCTACATAGCATTCAACAAAATTCCCTAAAAGGGGTTTGAAGATACGATGCATGGCGCGTTGATATGTTGCACCTGCATTCTTTAAACCAAAGGGCATCACCCGGTAACAAAACACACCTTGAGGAGCTATGAAGGCTGTATATTCCTCATCTTCTGGGGCCATTCGGATCTGATTATATCCAGAATATCCATCCATGAAAGAAAGTACTTCATAGCCAGCCGTCGCATCAATTAAGAGTTCTGTAATCGGAACTGGGAAATCATCTTTAGGACAATACCGATTAAGATCTCTGAAATCGATGCAAACCCTAATTTGTTCGTTCTTCTTCTTTACAGGGACAATATTATCCAACCACTTGGGATATTGAACTTCTCTGACGAAGTTATCTTTGATAAGGTTATCCACTTCAGCCTCAATTTTGGAATCATAGGTTGGGTGTGTTCTTCTCGCGGCTTGCTTGAATCCTCGATGTTCTTTTGGTAAACACAAATGATGAGTAGCAACATCAGGATCAAGCCCAGGCATTTCTGTATAATTCCAAACAAAAATATCTTTATTTTTCTTTATAAAAGAAATATACATCTCTTGCTCTTCAAGGGTCATGGACGCACTAATTAAAGTGGGGCGTGGATCTTTCTCTGTACCCAGATTTACTTCTCTGAGTTCATCCACAGTGGTAGAGATACCCTCTTCAAATGCTGGAGGAGCATCTCTAAGATCTTCCTCTTCCTCTTCATCATGTGTTATTTCTTCCATTTCTACTTGCAAAGTAGATGAAAAAACGAAATTCTCATGATCATAAGAGATGTCAAAATTTTCACATTTTGAAGAAGAAGCTTCCATTTCCGACCCTATTGATGATAAAGGGTATTCTTTGGGAAGTAAAGAGGAGATGATGGATTGAGAATCGACATCATTATTCACCTCTGGTGTTGCTATAACTTCTTCTAGCCTGATTAGCGAAGTATAGACTTGTTGGATTTCAGCAGACGAAATGAAAACGTCACCACTTATGCTTTCATCACTGCTTGGTAAGTTACCAATTTCTCCCATGTTGTCTGGCTTGATTGCCGTAATTGACATTATGGATCTTTCCATAAGAGTATTTTGATTTGGGCCTATTTTGTCAATTTGACTGATAGGTAACACATAATCTGTACTCACATGTGAAAATGGATTTATTGGAATTTTTTCCAAACCATATGGAGCATTAACTTTGGTAATTTCCTTCATTGTAGATTTTTCTCTTCCCTTCATGTGATAAAATTCCGCCTCAATGTATTGAGACTCACATGTCTTGAACGGGGCCTTATCACCATACAATGTTCCAACTTGACCATCGAAACAATATTTTACACATTGATGGTATGATGACGGAATAGCTGCATGCTGATGTAGCCAGGGTCTTCCAAGCAAGATATTGAAAGCTGAGTCTTGATCAACAATCATGAAATCCGAATTGGAAACAAGATCTCCAAACTGAGTTCTGAGTGTAACTTCTCCCAGTGGTTCTTGTTCATTTTTATCATATCCTTGTAACATCATGGTAGAAGGAGATAAATCAGATTCCGTGAGGCCCAATCGACGAAGTGTACGAATGGGCATGAGATTGACTCCTGAACCATTGTCAATGAAAGCTCTTCGAACATCTATACCATTGACTTTGCCAGATAAGTACAAAGGTTTTATTTGCCCATGCACAACATCATCTTCATCTTTATCAGTAAAAGATATCACTGCATGAAATTCTGCAGGATTATTCTCTATGTGATAGATTTCAGCTGCAGCAATTTCAGCTTCAAACTCCTGAGGACTTGACAAAGCTTCGATGAGTGCTTCCCGAAGATCTTTTGACAGATTCAAAGCATCCAAAATTGATAACTTGGCTGGTACTTGGGCCAAGTGTTTCAATATATCATACTTTTGATCTAGAGGCCTGCGTTTCCCAATAGGAATATGCGGTTTAGCAGGTACCTTGGAAGCAGATGCTTTGGAAGCTGATGCATCTTGTATTGAAGCTGGCAACATCCTTGGTTTTGGCAGATTAGACTGATTAGATCC
Organism: Viscum album; assembly: GCA_963277665.1. Lineage (NCBI taxonomy): Eukaryota > Viridiplantae > Streptophyta > Magnoliopsida > Santalales > Viscaceae > Viscum > Viscum album. The sequence continues at coordinate 1,211,348,874 of OY728166.1, forward strand.
ATTTACTTTCTGAGATAAATAAGATGGAACCTTTAATCGGTCTTCCAAAATAACTGTGCCAAAACCGAGTTGGCCATTGGTAGAAGAACTTTCTTGTTCTTTTTGATCTCGCTGAAGGGCTCTACCACGAGTTTTTGCTGCATATACAGTGCTAGCAGGGGTAAAATTAGAGTAGTGGCTTTGGAAAGATCCACGTCTTCCCCTATATCCTGAACCTCTAGAACTTCCTCGGGTTCCCTTATTTGATACAGGGAATTCAGGCTCATCAAGACTGGAATATGAATCTGTTAATTGAATCATATTAACAGAACCAAAGATTAACTCTTCATCTGATAAAGACTCTGCCTGGTTAGCCTGTTTAGGCTGTGCCATTTGGTGGGACGGTGCCCGTGGCTCTGAAGTAGATGGCATGAAATCTGCCAGAGTCAAAGACAATTTAGGCTTCGATACATACTCATCTTCTCCTGATTCCTCTTTCTTCTTTGAATTGCGCTGCCCTTTTGAGGATTTGTCTTTTGATGGAGGCTTTACTGCAGCTTTTGTAGGAGACACAATTGGCTTCTTCAATTGTGTTCGCAAAATGGAATGGGTCCGATTGATTGTCTTTCTGACCATCCAATCATCATATTTTTTCGCAGTTTTTCTTTTGACTTCCTGCCACTCGCCTCCTTCCTCTGGATCTGTAGCGGTAATATACGCTACATGAGCTGAAGAACCCTTTAATTTGACTTGTCCCAAGTCGACCATTTTTTGCAGGAGGTCTTTAAAGACAAAACACTCCTGAATGGGATGCCCCAACATTTGATGAAAGGGACAATAATTGGGACGGTCTTCATCTCCTTCCTTGTTTGGCCTCTTGGGCACTGGTAATTGAACCAAATTATTTTCCAGAGCTGAAATGAAGTAACTAGGAACTTGCTCACTTCGGAAAGAGTATGTTTTATTCTTCATATCCTCAAATTGTTTTCGTCGTTGATCTCTTTGATCATTTGGACGAAACGGCCTTTGTTGTTGGCGTTCAGGAGGTGGATTCCTTCGAGAAGATGAAGGTTTTGAAGTAGATATAGGTACAGGTGCTTGTTTAAGCATAACTGTAGCAGTTTCTGCTTTACCCATTCTTCTTCCTGGAGCTGATGGAATTACACGAGATTTAACCTTAGCCTGTATAAGGGAATCTTAAATCTGTTGATCGATTGAAGTAAGGTCTCGAAACCCTCCTGTGTATTTCACAGGGATCAATGGTGTGCATAATTCGTCACGCAAATTTGCCACACAGATTGGCAACAATTCCTCCCGAGGGAGTGGTAAACTCAGGGAATACGTTAATCCCTTCCAACGAGCAATGAAATCAGAGTATCTTTCATTTTCCCTTTGCTTGAAGTTTGTAAGATCGAAAACTGTCGTTTTTGGCAAAGTTGAGCTAAACTGAAGAAGGAATTTTTGACGAAGATCCTCCCATCCGATGACTGACCGGGATTGCAAGCTTGTATACCAGACAAAAGCTGGTCCTTACAAGGTTCGCACGAAGCATCTGAGTTTCACTGCTTCTTGCTGCTCTGAAGTTCCCATCATAGGAACACAACAAGACACGTAATGCGTCAAATGTTGTTCAGGGTCGCCTGATCCATTGAAAGTAGGGAAAACAGGGTTTCCAAAACTGGATGGAGGAGAAATTGAATCTACCCATTCAAGGTAAACTTTCTTTTCAGGTTGAACTTGCGCCCGTTTCCCTTCCATAGTTTCTAACCGAGCTGTTAATGACTCAATAATATTTATTAACTTTTGAGAAATGTCAGGTTGAACTTGGTTTTGGGTAGGTGTAATGAATGGAGCTTGGACAGACATGGTGGTTGGTGCTGCAACTGATGGTAGTGCTGCCAACCATTGTTGCGTTTGACCCGTAGGATTAGACCTTTGTGGGTGTACTGATAAAGGAGGATATTCTTGATCCATCTCAGTAGTTACAACAAATTCCTTCAGCTGTCGGACTTCAGCATTCTTAAGAAGAAGACTACTCTGAAGTAGTTCTGCATTCAACCTTCTTAATTCTTTCATTTCTTCCTCCAGTTGTGAAAACCTTTGCTCTAATGAGAGCGATTGACCTCCTTCAGAGGAAGGGTGAGAAGTAACCTGATTCTTTCCATTCCCCTTATTGGATCCTTTTCGGAGAGGGGGAAGTGGGTTACTTGAAGGAATACCCAGATTTTGGGTAAGCCTTTGATTACGTGTGCGCACACCTTCTTCATTTAGGTCTGTGTGCGCAACTTCTTGAGCAGGAACCTCTTCGTCTGATCCCTCTGATTGAGCCTCATCTGGTGAATCAGCAGCAACGGCATTGATGACATTAATGGATGCATATTGCATGGAATCCTTTCTATCAGCATTTCTGTGATATTGTCTTCTTCTATGTCCATGATGAGACATGTCATTCCGTTGACTTGATCCCTCAGGAACTTCTTGGAGAACCATCACTTGGAGAGAATCTCCTGATAGATTGGCTCTTCGTTCCTCTTGAGGCTTATTCCCTAATCGAGAGAATACTTACTTTCTCTGAGGGAGGGATTGAGGATTTGAAAAAGTCCCCAGTCCGGTGGACTGGGGATGTTCCTGCTGCTTCCGCTCAACTCCTCGAATCCCATTTGTTGACTCTGAGGGTTGGGTTAGAGAAGTCCCCAGTCTGACAAGCTGGGGTGTCTCTTGACATGCTATGTCTGAGATCTTCTTAAAATCTCTCTTGATCTTGCGAATCTTAGTTCGGAAATTAGCTGGATGCATTAACCTTTATCCACTTTTATCACCTGGTTCAACAGACCGTTGGATGATTTCCGAAACTTCTGTCATTTGATGACGTGTTTGCTCCAGATGAGAGGCTTGTGCAATATTCTCGCCTGCTTGATGTAGGAGCAATTCAACAACTTGTTCTCTATATACTTGATTTTGAGAGGAACTAGTTGAAGCCTGTTCTTGAGCAAGCTTTTGATTATGAACAAAGCCCATTGACTGTGGCCGGCCATGGGAAATAACATTTCATGAGACCATTTTCGGCGGGATTTGCTGACCGGAAAGCACTGTTAAATGTAGTGCTCCGTGAACACCCCATCCTCTGATATGAACATCAGATGGAGCATTGGCAATTAACTGACGCAATTTTCTTAGTGCGCCAAGGCATGAACGTTGAAGGGTTCTCTGTTGCTTTTCAGCCTTCGGATACCGAGAGACTGATAGAGATGCCAAATCAATCTGACGTTGTAGCCCTTCTATTATCTTAAGATGATTTTCATATTCATCGTAAGATAATACCTTCTTCTTTAATTGGCAAAGAGTTTTCCATATGTTGAGACGAATATCATGGATTCCATCATCCGTCAACATCTTTGGAATGTCGTACTGGGAGTCAGCCAAAGGCCAAAACATGACTGGTACTTCACCTTTTGCCAGTTTTTTCCTCATGTTCAGCATTTCCTCTTTATCATTAAATGAAGATTCTTCTACCTTTTTAGACCAGAGTTGGTGTTTCCTTGTTGCTTCATCATATTCAACAAGATTGGTAGAGAAATCACTATTCATGCTGGAAGATGAATGACCCAGGGATGGTTCGGATAATAACCAGAACCCCAGGCTATCTTCTGATGGAGAAAGAGTTTCACCTGCCGATATTAAAGCATCAGACATGACTGGTTTTACGTTTGCAAGTGCCTCGAGATAGGAGGGATTTCTCGTCACTACATTGCCTTCTGAAGAATTTTCGAGACAACGTGAATCACTACTGCGGAGAGGACTTTCGCAGCGAAGTTCATCATCATGAGGAGGACCGTCATGATGGGTTACAGTAAAAGATGAAATCTCTTGCTCCTTGGTCTTCTGACCACACAGAGGGTTCCTGTGGCTCTCATCTGAAGAAGAAACTTCAAGATTGACCGAACTTTCATGAAACAAGTCTTCATGAGGAAGTGTCTGTTGAAGACCTTCAGAATTAATGTTCCCGTTATTGGGAACTGAGGAAGTAGAATCCAGAATTCTGATAGATAAATGTCTGAGGGCTTCAAGAACTCCAGCATCGAGCAAGGCTTGGTTACAGATTGGCCTTTGATCTCCTGACTGTGTTGGGCAGATCTTTTTCTTAGATGCCTTCTTACTCACTTTAGAAACCACTTGATGACGAAAGTGATTGCTCTGAGCAGGTGTATGTGCCTGATCAGGAAAGATGGTCAGGTTAGGCTGACGATCTCCACTCAAATCAGGTGTATGTTCCTGACTTGGTTGTCCGTATGATATGGGGGAGTATGCCCCATAACCCTCTTGGACTGGAACAGATGTGTGTGTCTATTCCGGAGTGAATCGTTGATGTGCCACTCCACTGCTAGGGATAGATTTATGTGTCTGTCCCTGTGATGATGCTGAAGCTGTTATGATATCCTGGCAAGCATCCAGAATATGAGCAGGAATTTGCTTCTGCTCTTTCACCATTGAAAAAATATGTTTGGTGACTTCAGCCACCAGAACGGGGATATACGTCCATTCCGGGCTTGGAGTAGGTGTATGTGCCTTCTCCTATCCTCCTTTTCCTGTCAGTGAATCCTGACAGTACTCAAGTGTGGAGGCAGAGAGTTGAGTCTGCCTCCTGTTTGTCATCGGGACTTTCCGACTGACATCTCCATGCGCTACCAAGCGAGACTGTTGGTAGGCTTGATTAGTATTAGCAGGTGTATGTGCCTGCTGTTTACACTTCTCCAAACGCGGTTGACGAGATCCATCATATGTAGTCAGACGAGCCTGTTGACTAACTGGTGATGTATAGGCAGGTGAATGTTCCTGCCTATAGTACTCCGCCGGAATTGCCTGGCGGGATTGGCTTGATGCTGCCAGACGAGTCTGCTGGACAGCGGAATTAAAACAGACAGGTGTGTATGCCTGCTAATTGTTTGCCACCAAGTTAGGTTGGTGGACTTCTCCGGAGATGGCAGGGATGACAACCTGCCTATTGTTAACCGGATTCCATCTCTGGCGGTTCATCTTGCCTGCTCGGGTTCGAGGAACCTGAGCTGAATGCCTGGAGTCGGTACCCTCATCATGTTGAGGGCGCACTACCGCACGAGTCTGGCGGTGATTGTTGATGGGAGCCCTCGGGAAGGACTCCTGTCTTTTTGAACTAAGGCCCTGAGGGACCTGCTCATTCACTTCCTCAGAGTAAGGGAGTGAATGGAAATTGCGTTCCGGGGATAACGACCCGAAACGGTTGGAGACGGTAGTCAGCACCGCCTGCTTCTTGATTGCTGGCCGCCATTGTCCGGACAACCAGGTAGAGTTGTTAACCTGGAGGGATTGACGAGCAGCCTCCAGAGTTGGGATAGTACCGTTGCGACAGTACTCCTTAACCAGTGCATTAGAAACCCGGCGTTGAAGACGCTGAGTTGGTGATGTCATCCTCAGTGCGGATGACGTTCCAGCAGGAGTAGCAACATTGGTTTTCACAGCAGCAGACCTCACAGTAGAGGTGTTCACAGTAGCAGTATTCACAGGGGTGAATTTAAGGAAAGCCATTTTGCAGAAGATCTTGAGAAAAAAGGGTGCCAGTTCCATATAACAAACGTAATCAAGATGAATCCGGCCGCTACATCTTTTGGATGAGCACATGTCAATGATGGATTTGTTGGCCCAAGGGGCCTAACAAATAAGAAGAACATCACTTTAACTTGGTTAAGGATTCACGTCGGGTTCACCATTTTTGTTTCGCACGGAATCCGGGGATGACCTCCTGGATGGGAGATTCAAACGTTCTGATCGGTTTCTAACGGGTTTGTTCGTAGAACCGGAAACATCCAATGATTCCACATCCATTTGGACCTACTTTCCAAAGGTAGGCGCTCATTAGCTTGTGGACTAATGAGGCTTAGGAATTTGCATTGGTCGAGAGAATGGGAGGTCGGACTCATCACACCTTTTTGAGGGGAATTATTGTCTACTCCGAGACTCTATTTATAGATTTAAGTTATGTTCCTGAATCCTTATTACATTACCAAGTATAAAATGAGCTTTCCTTTAGTTTTAACAATCAATTATTAAATATGCAAGAAATTTAGAGAATCTTTTATATGTATTCGAGGTTCTTCATCAATAGAGAATCATCTATATCTGTTTAGAGATTCTTGGTCAATGGTATCCTTCAAAACATTTATATAAAAGTCTCTTGGTCATTATGATGACCAGGCTGGTTTTAAAGCAACTCAGTGGGGCACTTGAAGTTTATCGTCATTCAGAAGGACAGAGATTATTTCAAAGTTTGGATCGAACCCATGGATGGGGTACCTACGTATCCTTTGTTTTGGAAAAGGAATCAAAACCCACGTAGTTCGAGTAATGGAGTGTGATGTTTATGATTGATGGCTCAAAGATGAATGTCATAATTACTTTTACACTCTAAGCTCACGTGAGTCATGCTCTGTGTGAGAAACAAGAGGCATTGGTAAAATTTAGACAATTGTGCCATGAAAGATGCAATCATAAGAAATTGTTTGGGGCTTATGTATGTATGACTTCCCAGATAGATGAAAGTTTAGGATTTACTTTTAGGGAGAAAATCCATGAACAGGGTCCATAAAGTTATATGTGCTTCATGGAGATTTGAATACTCTAATCTTGGGGCTTACTCCTAAGGAGGATTCCCAAGTTAGGAGGGGATTTATGATTGGGTTTTACTCCTGAAAAGGAAACCCAAGTCAAGGGTAAATTAGGACTGGTTAAGAGAAATTTAAGGGGACTTGGGGCTTACTCCTGAAAAGGAAGCCCAAGATTATGACTGGGACTTACTCCTAAAAAAGGAGGCCCAGGTTAGGGGACTTGGGACTTACTCCTGAAAAGGAAGCCCAAGATTATGACTGAGTCTTATTCCTGAAAAGGAGACCCAGGTTAGGGATTAAGGTTTGGGGCTTACTCTTGAGGAGGATGCCCACCGTGGGGAACTTTAAGAATTTAGGGCTTACTCCTGAGGAAGATGCCCAAATTAAAGGACTTATAACTGGGGATTATTCCTAAAAAGGAGACCCAGTTTAAGGATTCTCTCATCTTAAAGGATGAGGTTGAATGAATGAACTCTCAATCTTTGGTGACATAAGGATATTAAAATCACTAGGTTTTGAGAAATATTCCACAGAATTCCTTTCAGATAAGGAAGTCAAATCAAGAAATCATGCCATAAATGGCTTTGAAGAGTGTCTTGAAGACTGAATCTTGAAAAGGAAAGGTGAAATGGCTTAAGAGGGGTGAAATGGGCAAGAAAGGCACCCAAAAAGGATAGGGGCGTGCAAGCTTTGAAAGGCGCGCAAGTCTTCTGTGGGCGCGCAAGTATTGGTCGCGCAGGTATACCTGCGCGGCACATGGTGTACTTGCGCGATTTTCAACCAGCATTGAAATACTTGAGCGACTCTTTTTTAAACCCTTTAGAATTTTCTTGAGGTTCTTCCAGAAAAGGACGCTCAAGTTATATTGAAGGAAATAAGTCGGCGCGCAAGTGTTTGATAAGTTTCAACACTTAGGCCTTCCTTCTTCTCTTTAGATCTTCCGTTCTAGGCAAGAAATTACCTTAGAAGTGTTCCAGAAGCTTTGAGAAGAGACTTGGGCGTCGGGAGCTTCAATCTGAGTTTCTGGAAAAAAATCCTCTCGAATGGGGGGCCCACAGGGTCTATTTATAGGCAGGAGAAGACCCTCGGCGGTTACCAGGCGGTTATCTCTTAGGTCGCGCAAGTCACTTGCGCGACCATGAGCATCGCGCAAGTGTACTTGCGCGACAGTGAGATAGCTTGCGCGGTGCAGTTGCTGTCGATCCTTTGTTCATGCCTTTGTCGATTTTTGATGTTTCTTCAAAGGATGAATCACTTTGGACTAAGGTATTTCCCTTTTTCCGATCTTTAGATTCTATGACGAAAGGAGCGTCAACACCAGGTGATCACCATTAGATGGAAGTCATGACTATCATAAAGTATCTGAGGTGTACTAAGGATATGTTTCTGGTTTATGGAGGAGATGAGAAAATATTCATAAGGGGATATGTAGATTCTAGTTTCCAAACTGATCAAGATGACATGAAGTCACAAATGGTATACATATTCACATTGAATGAAGGTGCAGTGAGGTGGAAGAGCTCAAAGCAAAGTGTGGTTGTAGATTCTATAGTAGAGTCTGAGTATATCATAGCTCATGAGGCATCTAAAGAAGCAGTTTGGATGAGAATATTTGTCCAGGAGATGGATGTTATACCTACCAGTAAAGATCCCATCACACTGTACTATGATAATACTGCAGTAGTGGCTCTCGTAAAAGAGCCAAGGTCACATTAGAGGATGAAGCACAAACGTCAGAAGTATCATATCTTGAGGGACTTTTCTCAGAGAGGTGAATTTTTAGTGAGATATATTTCAATGAAATACAAAATGGTATAACACTTGACTAAATCCTTGAATCAGTAGAAACATGATCATCATGTGAGGTCTAGTGGACTGAAATTCATAGGCAGTTGTCTCTATTCCAAGTGGGAGTTTGTAAGATTTGGTGTCCTAGAACCAACTTTTTGTACATTGATTACATGAATATTGAATATATTTAAATATTAAACATCTTATTACATATTTTTCATTATTCCTCATGACTATAGTGTAATAATGTCCTCGAGTATTTGTCGCATTGACATGGTCATATCAGTTCCCCGCTATGATGAGAACCTTCAAGTGCTATGAAAATATTCTTAAATATAGTTTTGTGGTTGTATGGAATACTATAATGGGAAAAATAGTATACATAACATTAAGTGTGAGTACTCATAAGTAGGTGAGACTTATTCTCATGAAGTTCTCACATGGTAACCTCAAAGACGAGAGATTATGAGAACAGAACCACCAGTAGGAATTCTGCAATTTTGGTTTCATCAGATATTCCAATCTATGAGCATGTGTAATGATCCTTAAACTTTAAGATTGTCATTAATACATGCCATGACTCATGTAATTTTATTTTCTGACAAAAACCTTCATGTAGATAGTTGGAGGGAAGTGGGGTACATTGGGTGCGTCATGAATGACGTGTTATTAATGGATAAGTTGATGAAGGGTGTGCCCCTTCCATTGATAGAAATTGATATCTTATCCCTTTGATTAAAATATAACCATCACACGAAATTTCATGTCCATGGTGTAACAACGATTTTATTTCAGGTAGTCAAAGAATGACATATCAAGTGTAAAAGTTGATGAAACTATCATGAAACCATCTTGATGAGATATTGAGAGATGGGATTATATTAAAAACTGAGTGTTTGTATGTGGATGTTGTTTTTGTGACTTTAAGTTCTTTATCTTGGGTGTCTTGACCCGTTTCTAGACAGTACTGTTGGACTTTAGGCAAGTCCGCCTAATGACAATAAGAAATAATCCTAGAGGGTCACATACTAAGTGTTTCTGATGGTCTCAGTTAAATTCAATTTGAATTTAATGGAAAAAATACTATTCTCAAGACATTGGAATAATTTTATTAAAGTTAAAATTATTTCATAAATTAAATAAATTTTAATTCAATGGATTGTGGGTAAAATATATTTATTTATTTTATTAAACATTTAATAAATATTTATTTACTAGTTTTTAAATAAAATATTTATTTGAGTGAATAAATTATTTATTTATTTATTTGGGTGTTCAATAAATGGAAGTGGAGTTAGAGTGGACAAAGGTTGGTCCAGTAGAAAAATAATTATTTTCAAGATGGTAAATAATTATTTAAATAGTTGTCACAATTTAAAATAATAATAACACTGATATTATTTTTTGACGTAGAATTTAATTTATAATTTCGTTTTGTGCAAGATGGGTCACCATAAACAATGACACGATATAATTATTAAAATCATGGGTTTTCACTAAGCTTATGAATGTATTTAATTACTGTTATGCAATTAAATATTGTAATCGAATCCCCATGTTGATAAATAGACACATACACCTATTGTTCCATGTATCAAACTGCATGCCTGGTGAATTGAGAATTGTTGAGCTAAATTATTTCTCTCTTGAATCCTATTCCCACCCCTCTCAAGAATGATAGACTTTCTTCAAGACCAAAGAACAAGCGATCAAGAATTACTGACACAAGACACTCGCTTCACCGTGATAGCACCTGGAGAATGAGTGGTGTCGATCGGAGGCCATCAGAACACGTGTGGGTCACCGCTGGAGGGATTCTGGTTTGCATCCTCATAAGCATAATGAGACAATCCAGAAGGGTCATTCCGGACGATCAACATCATAAATTAAGAAAGTATCGAAGATCCATGTATTCTTTTCTTTATGAAATTAATTAAATTAATTATAAACATGATGTGTAAGATCCTCTCTAAATATTTCAGACCTATTCCTTATTTATCTAAATCTTTGATTCTATTCTATGGAGACTAGAGTTCATCATCATATTGATCTAGAAATAATCATTGTTCATGGTAAAAATTAAAGTTGGGCATTTTCTCAACCGTTCTTCCACTGCACTCGGAACCTACAGAAATGACATTTGGGAAGGACACATCATTGAGATAGTTTTGAATAACATGAAAATTAATTTAGAGTTAAACCTCATTTCTTATTCTTACTATTTATATCATTCACCTACCTACCCTGAAGCCTCATAGTTATTTGATCCTTAATATTGAATCCCTCATTATTAATTATGATCTCTATCTTTATGTGGTGGAGATGATAGATTCCTTGAAAGAATATGGTAAGTTACATTTTTTTGAGGTATGTGTAGAATAATATTTACAATTGTACCCTTATGATGAGCGGAAAAATTCACATGAGGTGGATTGCAACTGGCATGCATATTAATAATGAATTTAAAAATGAAGATGGTTGATTGGAAAGTCTTGGCTATTTTGAAGAGGAAAAGTAAAATACATGGTTGATTTCTTTATTTGAAAAATGAGGCATTAATGAATTTTCTCATGTGATGCATCAACATTTAATTTTACATTGGATCAATTTATTTTATTGAAATTGAGTTTGAATCAAGGTAAGGTAAAAGTCCTTTGTATCATGTTGAGATTCCATCCTTGAGGACAAGGCTGAATTCAAGTGTGGGCGGGTTTGATACATCTATTTTATGTATATATTTTAATGTGTTATAATGTGTTGATTTTTTAATTTATTGAGTAAACTTTCCATGTTTGTAATGAATTGAGTTGTTTTATTATTTTTTTTAGAAAATAATGGATTTTTAAAAAAGGAATGAAAAAGGATGGAAATATGAGTCGAACGACCCTTCATGATGCGAGTGAATCGAAGTGGAGCGACACTAGATTTTGAAGATGAAGAGGAGCTGGAAAACTGAAGAAAAATTGACTACACATCATGTACCAGAATTACATGTCATTACCATTTTATATGAAATAGATATGTGATAGACAAGTCGTGATGAGCATACATGCTGTGAACTTCAAGAATAGGTCATGTACTAGTGGTACATGACATGATGACAGTGAAACCAACATACAAAGTTTCTGTGGATTCAATGCAGAGGAGGAAAATAAAAATCTGAGGTACATGTCATGTACCCCAAGTACACATCATGAAAACATCGATGCATTGATAAAAAATAGGAAATGCGGGTCGCGGGTTTGGACAAGAAACACCTTTAAATAAGACTCACAATCTCTATTCCAAAGCACTGAGTGGTAGAGGTTTTCAATCAGCACTAAGGGAAGGCCTCCAGATGATGGAGTGATGATCTATGGTCCCACTTCATCTCCATTCTTCCTCAAGTATCCAATATGATCACCTTTTCCATGAGCGAGTAGTCCCATAGTGACAGGTGATATGATTTGTATGGGGATGTGTGCTCATGGAGTGTTTTTATTTATTATTCATGCATTGGATTGTGAAAACAACATTTATCAATTAAAATCTCTTTCTATTTTCAATTTCATGACCATTTCTTGTGATTTGAAGAGAATTATTTCATTACTTAAATTAATTATCCTACTTTTCTCATGAACATTGTGCAATCTAGGATAGTTATGTTTAAAAATGGTTTTGGGTCACCTAATTATGTGGTTGTGCCGAGTAGATGACCATTCCAAAGTTCAAACCGCTTTACTAGGATGGGATACCAAGACCAAGGATCCTTTCTGACCCAATAACAACAACAAAACTGAAAAACCCATATCAATTGAATCCCTAGCACACAAACCTTAAAATCACTGAACCTGGCATGCCCTATCTATTGATTCAAAACCCCAATCTTTACTATTATTTCTCTTTTTCTCCAAATGAATTAAATAATTGAAATTTCAGTTTCCTTAATTAATTTAGAACATAAAAAACTTCCTTGTGGGTTTGACACTTGGACTTTCTAGATACTATACTTTGAATTAGGATTGTCTGAGTTTTATAAATATTGTTTTTTCATAGCACCGTAGGGAACTAACGACGCCCTGTGGGGATGTCACATGGGAATAAATTATAAATTAAATAATATGTTAATTTATTTATATTTAATTATGAAATGAACTAATAAACTTCTATATAAACATTATTATAACCAAATTTCAAAGCTAGCCTCATAACCTTGGAGTTTGATAGAGGATTCAGGGGAGGACCTTCCATGGAGGAACTTTGACAAATCGATATTTAGTGATCAGTGTGCTAATTGAAATTGAGGATCTTTCCAATGAAAATGATGTGAATTCGTTCTTCATAATTGGTAGATCCATCTTGAGTTAGGATGTTTGTTTTATGTGGATTTATCCATGTTTTATTTTTTCCTATGATGATTGTAAATATATCAACTAACAAATTGATTCATGGATCGAGCTTATTATAGGTATGGGTTAGATATTATTCAAGATTGAGGATTTATATTGTTTATTATTTATATCTATTCATTAATTATTATAATAGTGATGAATTTATGACAAAAAAAAACACTGGATGAGTTCCATTCCTCATGTTTTTGTTTTGTTCATTTCTTCCACCATTATTCACATGTTCATCACGGGAAATTCCTTTGGTCTATGGTTTGATGAATACCTACTATTCGATTGTTTTGAGACCATTATTTAGAGAAAATAATCAATATCAAAGGTACATATGTGATCAAGTATATGATTGTGGGGAATTATTATGGTAGATGATTGATTGGTTTAGATTTGGGGATACCCATTATGGGTTTTTGGCATGCAGTAGTGGAGTAGCATGATGGAATCAGCTCCCGGTCGAGTTGGGTGACTAGATTATGGCGAGAAGGTGACAGAGAGGTTTGATCAGGATAGATATTCCATCTCTAGTGAGTTTGGTGGTGGGAATCACAGACAATAGTGGTGGAAGAGGAAACCATGTTAAGATCCACGGGTTATAGAAAATCACTATATACACGATGTGTAATCTTGGAACACATGTCTTTAGGGCCCTATCAATGTGCTAGGGTTTCTCGGAATATATAATTATCAAATAACACATGACACATGTCACATGGAATGTGAATCGACCTGGCGACTCAACATGTACTCTGGAGTACATGGCTAGGAACATGACTAGTCACATGGCCAGGCCAAGGGTACATGGGAAAAGATTTGTACTCAGACACTACTGTAGATGCAGAAAAAGTTCGTAACTCTTAGGGGAAGTTTCGAAATGATGAAGAGAAGTCATATTCGGACTTAGAGACCTGGTCCAGAGGACTCGGGAGTGGTGCGCGAAATTAAGGAGGACTTGCGCGAAAAAATGTTGTCTGCGTGAAGGAAGTCTGAGATTCTTGTAAAAACACCAGGATGGCTCGCAATTTTGCGCGCTCAGTTCCACGCGGTGATTATTTTCATGCCAACTGGTCCTGGAATGGAAGATTTCACGTGCCGCCTGGATTCTGCGAAGGCGGATGCCTATAAATAGAAGGCGAACCCAACCGTTTTGATGTTGAAAAATTCAGACCAGCTCCCGTGCGCACAATTCGCACTCCCATGCGCGCAAGATGACTTCCAGGTAATTCCCCTTTTCATGAAACCTTTCCCTGGGGTTCGCCTTTGCACACAACCCCACTGGCTTAAGTGAATTTTCCAACTCATCCGGGTTCGCCCTTTGCGCGCAATCCTTGCCCCTTGCACACAATCCCCTCCAATTGCGTGCAATCCCATCCAACTGCATGAAATCCCTTCCAATTGCGCACAATCCCTTCCAAATTGTGTGCAATTCCTCTGATAGGTTTCCCATCACTTAGGGATCGGCCATTTCCCAAGCGCGCAATCCAGGCCCTTTGCACACAATCCCCTATCCACACGCAATCCTCTGACCCAATTGCACGTCATCCCTGTGTTTTGCGTGCAAACCTTCTCTTTGCGCGCAAAACCCAGGACCCCTCACCTTGACTCCCCTTGGTTGCCTCTCTGCGCCGGCGCCCGATGTATTCCATGTCGGGCATGCACGCCATGCATTGTTTTCTCGTGCGGTCTTCCAGGCTCGTACGAAGTAACCTCAAGGTCCCTTAGACGGTGTTTCCCATTGCATTGCTTTGCCTTATGCTTCTTCGCATAGGCACGCTAACGGCTATTGCTTATTCGCATAGCCACGCTAACGTGGACCCCTCGAAGGTTCACCCTACAACCCCCCTTCATTACGGCCTTGCTGATGCCTTCCCTCCCACAAGGGGTAGAGGGTGTTGGGAATGTAAGCCCTAGGGGTGTGGAGCAAACCCTCCTCGTCCAAGATGCAGGACATTAAACTGCTAAGCACCTTCCCCTTAACACATGACATTAAACTGTGGTCTGACCTCGTGCTTCACACGCAGGGTCCCCCCGGCTCAGAAATTCTTTACGCAAACTCGTCTCCACGGGAATGAATTATTCCTCACATGGAATGAGATCCTCCTTTTTGGAGTGGCGTTTGTCCATGGGGGAAGGGCTACCTCAGAGCATAAGCCCCTAGCCTCTCTAGCGGAAGGTAGCACCCATGCACCTCCATATGGGCCTCCATCCTGGAGTAAGCCCAGCACTAAGGGCTGCTAACCACGTGTAAGACCCTGTTTCCTCTTTGGGCTGCTCAACACGTAATCCCCTTTCCGCTTCTCACAGACGCACCCTTTGTGACGTGATCGTCTGGTCCCTGTTGCCTCTTATTTCTCACACCGAGCATGACTCACGTGGGATGAGAGCGCGCATCGACCATGACATCCTCTAATGGGACACCTCAGAGCATAAGCCCCATCCCAGCGAACTACGTGTACTTTGATCCATGCTAACTCATGGTACGTAGGAAGCCTCCACGAGGTTCAATCCCACCACCTGATCATTCCGACTTCTTCACGTCGGTTCACCAACACTTTGGGTTGCCTTAGAGCGTAAGCCCTAGATTGCTCGTCCTGCATGACGTTAAACTGTATTCCCTCATCCCGCATGACATTAAACTATATTCCCTTGTACCGCATGATGTTAAACAGTATGCCCTCATCCCGCATGACATTAAATTGTATGCCCCGAACTACGTGGAATTTGATCCATGCCAAAGCATGGTATGTAGGAAGCCTCCATGAGGTTCAAGCCCATCACTCAGTTGTTTCAACCCCTCCGCGTTAGTTCACAACCACCATTATGGGCCGCCTCAGAGCGTAAGCCCCATACCTCACACCCACGTCTCATCCTGACCTATCCCTCGAGCCCACGTGCCTCGGGAAGCTCATGACCTAGCCCGGAGACCTTACTTCCTCTAGGCTTCAATCCATGTGTTCATTCTCACAGGTCACCTCTTCAGGTGTCCCACAATATCACCGAACTATGTGGACTTTGATTCCATGCCATGGGGATACGTAGGAAGCCTCCATGAGGTGCAATCCCGTCACTCCATCACCCATCCTGATCCTTACCCGGGCCGCCACATCCCGGTGGGATCATGCCAACTCATTCCACTCCACAATATCCGGGAAGCCGCCCACGTGCTAGCCCCAACATCAGTGTTCCCCCTAGGGGGTCCTTCAATCTGATCCACTCTCAGTGTTCCGATCAGTCCGATCCGTCTCCGCAAGACATTAAACTCGCGGCATACCCTGTGTTAAACATAGAAAGATAAGGAAAACCTCATATGGTACACAATTCCCTGCATTCGATGTGGGATGCCTCGAGCTTCCGCACCCTCGAGAATCCCTATAATAAGGTAAATAAGATAGACATGCCAATCCCCCAGCGTCAATACATGCCGACGACACCCCATCATGACCATTCTCTTCACCGAAGGTTGCTGCCCCGACCAGACCCCTTGGAGCATCTTGACAGAAGCATCGTAATTAACTGGAATCCATGTAGATATGGCACCAGGAACGAGCTACATGAACCCATATTAAATCTATAAGGGAGACCCGGACTAGGTGACAAGCTCTGAGAAGGAATCCACGGAAGGAAGAACCGACATCCCATCATCCCGGTTTCAATCAAGGAGCAGACGTCCCTGAATAAGGAATGGATGCCTCCCGCCTTTGGAAATCGGGAATGCGGGGAAACAAGCCGCACATCCTCCCATCGCATGACGGACACGCACACGCGCCCCGACATAAAAGCATCGGAAATAGAAAATGGTGAACCCGACGTGAATCTCTTCTCCTTAATATGGAGACTGGTAGCATTCAGGGTGTCAGAAGATTAGCATGTCACCCGGTCCGGGCACCTAAAACTAGGATGTGAAACCCGCCAGGGGTTGAGGCAGTTAAGATGTTGAGCACTCTATTCTGCGACATCATCAACGCAGATCCCCCTCGCCGACCACGGAAGACGTAATGACGCTGGGCTATTGGTTGTTGATTTCTTTTCCTGTTAGTACTAATGGGTTCATCTCCCTGCATCCATGAATAAGATCGCTGCATCCGGAGCTCGATCACCTCTTGACCACCGGTGCAGGGGCAGGGGCAGTACCGATGCGGCCACCCCATGCGGTCCCACCTTTTCCACAGTCGGTTTGACTCCGACCGCTGTGACTACCGGGCACTCACGCCCCCTCTACCCATCAGAGATCATCCAATGAAGGGTGATCAATGACCTGGTTCGTAGGTGCGAGGAGGAAGGGGTCATCCCCACCAGGGGCATGGCCCGTTTAGATCTAGAGGCAGCTGCGCCTCACCACCATCGCTGACCTCGAGGTCCGTGCAGGGAGCCGCCGCTCCCCACTCCGACATTCAACCGCTTCGGGAGCCTATCCCCGGAGCGCCTTGATACCTCCCTCCCCTACGCCGATGAGGTGGGGGATGTCTGGGTCTGACCGATCAGAGACCCGTCCCAGGGGTTCATGGAAAGAGCCCCCGCTAGGCTACGTTGATGGCACCACCCGACTCCCCAGGATGAGGAGAAGGCAATCTTCATGCCCACACCACCAGCTCCAACCCATCTGACCCAACGCCAGCGTCGGGCATGAGCGGAAGAGAATTCCTGCCCTGGGGCACCAACATCAGCAACCACTGTGGCCCGAGCCACTGCTGACTTCTGTTACCAGACCCCCGAACACGTTGAGCAGGGGCAGTCACATGCCCGACTTGGATCGAGGCCCTGACCGCCCTACAGACAGGTTGGGTTGACTCTCCCGATCGCGAGCACAGGCAATGCCCACCGCGGACCAATCCGCAGTCATGCCACCCCCCATGAAGGCCCATTCCGTGCCACTAATCTGGAAAGCAGAAGGCTTCTCCACGATAGCTATGCTCCGAATATGGCTTTTTCCAGTGCTCACCACAGTGGGTATGATGTCACTTCCCCTACCACTGGCTGCGAGTATGGAGTTGTTGCGTATCTAGTCACTCACCCACATGGAGGTCCTCCCCATGTCCGTTTCGACATATGTCCCAGTGCTTCTCGCACCCCAGACTTCAGTCCTCTCTACCCCAGCACTATTGCGGCCAGGGGACTCCTTGACGGAAATCATCCTTGCCCTGAGGAGGCACCCAGGGGCAGGAAGGCGGGACGTCGTCGCCGTAAGAGAAATGTCAGGGAAGTCCGGATGGAAATCAAAACAGTCCATTTCTCGGACTCTGAGGCTGAGTACGACTCGATGATAGATCCTTCCCACCAACCCTTTGAGCCGTGGGTAGGGACGGGGACGCAACGCGTTAGTCTCGTACTACCCGAATGCGAGATCTGCATGATTCCCACCTCCCTCTGAAGGTATATCCAGGAGGCCGAGGACTTGGCGTACCCCCAGGGGTCAAACCCGCAGTTACCACTGGCCTCCCTGGAAGCACCTTCCACCTCAGTCAGGGAGGGTGGGAAACTTTTCTCGGGACCGAAGGAAGATTCGTGACATGACACACCCTCGACAAGCACTGACGCTGTGACATGAGTCCTATTCGCCACGCCATCCAATCGTGACGTGGCATCTATGACACTGCAGCCCTTGGAGGACGACTTAAGGATCGGGGGCCAATCGTCCTGCTTGCCGTATTCTATGCCGGCCAGCCCACCGTTCCAGCGGCCTGCCTCAGCACCGCTGCCAGTTCCCCAGCCATTCTCGGTTGATGAGAAGGGGAAGCAAGGGCCGGATCCCGAACCAGAGTCGTGGAGCTTCTGGACCGTCCTCGCAGCAGGACACTTCCTCGAGAAGTTTTGGCCGGTCATAGGATCAGATTTTGATATGCCAGAGTCGCTCACCCTAGGAGAGTTTGAATGTTTCCGCCAGACTCTCCGGGTGAATCACTCCCGTCTTCTCCATCATCTAGCGCCTTATCCTGGGAGTCAAGCACATCTTGAGGATATCGGTGAGCAGTGCCGTTGGTTCGACCTGGCTGCGCTCCCCGCGGTTCGGCACCCCGAGTCACTTGGCCACCACAGGGCCCTCCAGCAACAATGTGTCTAGGGTTTTCAAATACTCTGCATGGTTATCGAGGAATCCACCCCCCACGCGCACGTTTGTGGATGGGGCAGTACGCTGCCCTTCTTTTCTATGCGATTCGCCGACAACCCGACTCACTGGGCGGCTCTGAGGGAATGTCACCAAGGGAAGTGGCGGTCAACATGGCCGACCTTTAGGGTGAGGGAAACAGTGTGGAGCTCCTCTATGGGGACTCACCCCTTGAGGACAAGCTGCTACTAGACCCATCTGGGAGGATTACTCGCTGACAGAGGAGCCTCTTAGGTCTCCCCACACCCACTGATGCATTAACACTAAGCTGAAACATCGGCACGGGTAAAGAGCACGTCGGGGCTGTCAAGATCGCCGACCCATCTACCTCGGTACAAAAGGCATAGGAAGATCCCGAGAAGGCCATGCTATGCCAACAGCTTGCTGAGCAAAAGAGGCTGGTTTATGAGCTCTTGGCCGAACGCATTGCAGAGCGGCGGCCTGACTACGGTAATCCTATGCCAGGACAACAGGGGCAGGAGCACCTACCCCTTAATGAGATTCCCCTGGGCAACTACGACCATACCGCGTCCGCCGACAGGGGAGAGGCTGGAGCCCATGGCAAGCGGGCATGATACTTTTCTCCAAACCCTCATGAGCGGCGTGATCACATAAGGGACCCCACTCGGTTTCCTCCTGATACCCCAAGAGTCGCTCCACCAGCCTCCCCGCAAGTTGCTGAGCTTGAATACTAGATTGAAGATCTCGTCAATGCGGTTATGGTTAGAGATCCCCGTCAGGACTGGAACCCACATTCGGATGATCTAATGGAAGCACTCATCACCCACTTAGAGGCCCTGGAAACTAAGAAGGTGGAAATCCCACCGGACGGTAAGCCATACCCAGCACGGGTGGATGATATGTCGGCCCCACCGGGATTTGGGAACCCCAATTTCGCCCCCTTTAACGGGACTGGAGACCCTCCACAACACCAGGACCACTTCAAATCAAGTTTTGGGCCTATGTTAGGGACTCCAGCACAGTAGGAGGCCACCAAGCTCCATTGCTTCATTCAGACACTGGAAGGACCAGTATTCGTCTGGTACAGCCAGCTCCCTGTCGGATCTGTGACTAGCTGGGAGGACCTTCATAGACAATTCCTCTACCAGTTCAGTTCCACAACCCGGAAGACGAACATCGCAGACCTCTTCAGGTGCAAACAAAGGCTCGATGAGCGAGTCGCGGACTTCGTCGCCTGGTGGAAGGGGCTCACGTATTCCCTTGACATGCCACTAACTTAGGAACAATTACTGACAATGTGTGTAGGGAATATCAAGGCGGAGTTGGTTCCTTCTATGATCACTCAGAATTACCCCGAGGGTTCCGGGACTTCTCATACAAGGCTCAACGCCTCGAAGAAGCCCTGCAATAGGCCAGTCAGGCATGCCCGCTGCCTCCTGTAATCCCTGTAAGGAGAGCCGCCAGAGCCGAGCCTACTATTGTGGCCCAGATAGAGGCCCCAAGGCAGCTAGATTTTATACCAGTGAGGCCAGATCAGCAGCCCCATAGGGGTCCACCCCCTACGGGCATAACCTCAGGCCCAGTAGCGACCGCCTGAATATCGGCAGGCGCCTCCGCGTAACGCACCGCCACCACCTAGGCAAGATAATCAGGCTCTGCCTCCTCGGCATGCTCCTCCAGCCCCTGGTCATGGCCAGCCTCCAAGATCCCCCTTTCTAGATAGAAGGAATCATACTTACTCGTTTGAGGAGGCCCAGGTCCCTGGTTATTTTCGTAGTGCCTTGGAGTAGAGGATCGTGCGGCTTCCTGAGTGCCGGAAGCCAGAAGTGGCACGTCTCACTGATCACCCTAACTACTTCCCTTATCACCGGACCCTGGGGAACACCATCAAGCGATGCTATGTGTTCAAGGACTGGATCTAAGACCAGATTGACAACAACATAGTCAGGTTGGACCTAGCCCTGGTGCAAGTGGCAGGTGTCTTCATGAGATCATATGGAAGTAGTGGCAATGAGGATGAGTGGAAACGGGTTTCCGACCGTGGGTCCTGGAAGTATAACGACTGGATGGCCCGTAGGATGGTCGCTCGTGTCCATGGAATCATCCGTGCCTGCCTGAGTCAGCCAGAGCCCTCAGAATCTGCGATCACCACATCGGCATCATCGTCCCAGCCTACCTCTTCTCAGAAGAGCAAGTGGTGACGCAAGATGAAAGAACGTGCCTTGACAATGTCGTCATCATCCCGCACACTTGGCGATTTTATGCCCCCAGAAATGGGGATCCCTATGAGACTCCGTCTGGTAGTGGATGAATCCTCGAGTGAAATCCCGGGGTACGCTTCAGTTAACACCGTAGAGTTGGTAAATCCCTTTTTGACTCCCGATGACGAGGAACGCCAGGTGGACCTTCCTAATGTCCCCAGCCGTCGCCAGCGTTGGAGGATCCATGGCTACGTGTATCGATGGGGCACGATAGTTGACACCTCTAGACAGGCCATGAATGCCACTAAAACAAGGCAACATTCCCAATACAGATCTCATCACACGTGGCCCCTTCATCCGGTGTCGACAGGTTCACTTTTACCATCGTTTGTGTTACTGGATCAGGCAGAACCACCTCAGCCGTGCCGCGACCAGCTCTGTCTTGCCACCAGCCGACCACAAACTTCTGGTCATAATCTGGCAGCCACTTCCCGGGCTTCGACTAGTGAACAGTGAGACGTGCCTAGTACCATCCAGTCACCGGTCCCGCCGACGGAGTCCGTTATGCCTCCAATCGCAGAGTGGCCTCCTGTAAGCAGAAGCTCATGTTTGGCTCAAAAGTATGATGTTCTAAAGCACCTGGTCGGCATTCTGGAAAGGCTTTCTATCCTTGAGGCTCTTCGCCTATCATATGAAATGCGTGAGGTGCTCGCCGAGACTCTACGGAGCCCCCTCCAGTTTGAGACGGAGGTAGCAGCTGCAGAAGACTTCCACGCAGAGGTGATTGAGAACGCCTAATGTCAGTCGATTATCTCATTCTCAGGTGAAGATGAAGACTCCCCCATACAGGGGCACATTCTCCCACTGTATATCACTGGCCAGTTCAATGGAGAGTAAGTCTGATGCTGTGTTGTTGACCCAGGTTCCGGGATTAACCTAATCCCAACTCGGACACTGCGGAAGCTGGGGTTGTCTGAGGATGATCTAACCCCCTCCGACCTCAGGATCCGGGGGTATGACAGGACCGAGCAAACTCCACTCGGCAAGATTTGCTTGAATACCCAGTTCGGTGGCCTAATTTCCAATACCGAATTTATGGTTGTCTCTCAGGACACCGCCTACAACGCGTTGATGGGCAGGCCGTGGCTCCACCTTCATGTAGCAGTCCCCTCATCGTATCACCAGTGCCTCAAATACTCCCTTAAGGGTTGAGTAGGCGTGCTCTAAGGAGATGCGTCTCCTTTTTCCTCTTGTGAAGCCCATTATTTGGACGTCGAATATTACAAGAGCAAGGACAAGCAGATCTTGGCAGGTGAGGTCGAGCCCGCCAGTGTTATAAGTGATCCCTGGGTAGGTTTGGATGATGCTTATGTCTTCCCAATCCATCAGTTGGAGGCCACAACTCCCGACATGGGGTAGTGCTTTGTTGTTTCGGGTACCAGAGGAAGGCATATTTCCATGTCCAAGCGGTGGCAGGAAATCACCTCGTACTCCTACACCAACCGGGCTCAGGTGATCCCTGAGCCTCCAACCCCTGTACGATATTGGGATGTTAGGCTCATGGCAACGACAGTACGTCATACGTGTCTGTTTCGCTGGGCCGGAATCGACTGACTCAAGCTGACGTGACACTACTGTTTTGATGTCATAAAACGTGGCCCCTTGGACCTAAGGCCAGATGGGATTAGATCAACTGCCTTTTTCACCATGGTTTCCATAGTGCATGAGTCTCCTAACGTGATGACCTCTTCCACCCAAGACAGCACCAGCTTTCCATCAGGGTCTGGAAGCCCCGAAACGGCTCCCCCCATGGATGATACCTCTACAAGTGGAGAGGAGGACATGGAAGATGCTCCCCCTGCCTTTGTGGAGGGTGTCTCCACCATGGTCGACGAGTTAGTGAAGGTGAACCTCGGTAGCGAGGTGGACCCAAGAAACACATTGGTCAGCACTGCCATGTCCCCCGAGGAACGACAACAGTACGTAGACTTTCTTAGACAGCACCATGATGTGTTCTCTTGGAGTTATGACGAGATACCAGGACTAGATACCCAGGTACCCGTCCACCGCCTTGGCCTTCCAGAAAACCATCACGGGTTCAAGCAGCCTCCCAGAAAGATTCACCCCTTTCACGGTGCCATAGTTGAGGCTGAAGTTGATAAGCTCATCAAAGCCAACTTCTTCAAAGAAATTCAGTACCCCCGGTGGCTATCCAACATTATTCCAGTCAAGAAAAATAACGAACAGATCAGGGTTTGTATCGACTTCTGCGATCTCAATCGTCACTGTCCAAAGGATGATTTTCCCCTTCCAGTGACAGAGTTGTTGATTGATTCCACGACTGGGTTCCAAGCCCTCTCCTTCATGTATGAGTACTCCGGGTACAACTAGATCTGGATGGCACCCGAGGATGAAGAGTTCACTTCCTTCAGGGCCCCCCAAGGTACTTTCGGCTACCAGGTTATGCCCTTCGGCCTGAAAAATGCAGGTGTCACCTATCAATGGGACATGCATCACATATTAAAGCCGGTTCTCGGGAAACTGGTGGAATTCTATGTGGATGACCTGTTGGTTAAATCTCGCTAGTGCCAGGACCATCTCATAGACCTTGAGAAAGTGTTCGGCTTCCTCTGTTCTCGCCACTTGAAGATGAACTCATTAAAGTGTGCCTTCGGGGTCACCTCTAGAAAGTTTTTTGGATTCATTGTCAGATACTGAGGCATCATGATCGACCCAGAGAAGATCAAGGCCATCAGCCAGATGCCTCCCCTGAGTAATATTCGGGAGCTGAGAGGCCTCCATGGCCACTTAGCCTATATACGCCGATTCATTGCGAATCTGGCCGGCAAGTGTAAGCCCTTTTCCTGGATCATGAAGAAAGGTGCCGCCTATTAATGGGACGAAGAGTGTCAGATCTCTTTTGAGGAAATCAAGTAGTATCTTCTCCAACCTCCGGTCATGATTCCACCCATTTTCGGAAAGCCGCTGGTCCTTTACGTGACCGCCCTGGAATGATCCCTCGGTGCACTTCTCGCCCAGAAGAACAACGAGGGAACAAAGAATTTCCTCTACTACCTCAGCTGCATGCTCCTCGATACGGAAATTAGATATTCTCCCATCGAGAAGAGCTTCCTGGCACTCGTATTTTCCGTGAAGAAATTACGGAACTACTTGCAGCACCACGAGGTACAACTGGTCTCTCGGGTAGACCCGTTGAAATACATCCTGAACTGACCTATGTTGACCGTTCGATTGGTGCGCTGAGCGGTGATCCTCCAGTAGTTCTAAATCAGGTTCGTACCTCAGAAGGCTATCAAAGGATAGGCATTGGTAGACTTTTTAGCTACTCATCCAACCTCTGCAGATCAGCCACTAGAGCTAGGATTTCCTGATGAGGTAATCCTCTCGGTCGATCATGACATCCCATGCTAGCAGATGTACATTGATGGTGCCTCCCGGAGCCCCACTGGTAGAAGTCTCAATGATCCTAGGCTCAACAGAGTGGGCTTGGGTGTCATCTTCATCACCCCAGAGCAAGCCGTTCTGCCGTATTCATTCTTGTTGTTCAAAGGCTACACCAACAATGAGGCAGAATATCATGCCCTCATTACTGGCCTCGAGTTGGCTCTCGATATTGACGTACCCCATCTGCATGTGAAAGGGGACTCTGAGCTAGTCATCAAGAAGGTCAATGGTGACTATGTTGTCAGAAAGCTAGAACTCATGCCATTACTGGAGTGCCCCCTTCGTCTAATGGCTAAGTTCCCCTCTCGGCCAGAGGTCGTTCATATCCCTCGGTCGCAGAACAATCGAGTAGATGCTTTGGCCAGCCTGGCTACATCACTTGCGGAGCCCGAATAGGATGACCTGATTATCCACATAGCACACCGAAGAGTCATTGATCCCGTCATCCCGGAGTATGATCGTGGCCCGCGGGTGAACCATCTCACTGCTGGTGCCCCTACGTCAGGATCCCCGGGGGATTCAGATGTGGTAATCGAGACAGTTCCTGACTGGAGGACGCCCTTAGTTGAATATCTCCAGCACAACAATCTTCCGTCGGACCGAGCCGAGCGTGATCGAATCCGATGTCGCGCGCCGCAGTTTACCCTTCAAAGAGGTCCCAGCCTTGAGCAGCTCCTTTACAGGCACAGATTTGATGGTGTTCTCCTCTGTTTCCCTCAAGGAGTCGAGATCCCACAGGTCATGCAAGAAGTGCATGCTGGTTCCTGTAGCACCCACCGGGCCGGGTCGAAGTTGTCCCACCAGATTCGGAGGATGGGGTACTTCTGGCCCTCCATGATCTACGACTGCATCGAGTTTTCCAAGAGGTGTCATGCGTGCCAAGTCCACGCTAACTTTGTGCATCGGCCACCAGAGCCTCTCTATACTACCAAGTATTCTTGGACCTTTGCAGTCTGGGGGTTAGATGTCGCAGGACCTTACCCACCAGCGACAGCCCGCTAGTGCCGGTTCATCCTGACCGCTATGAATTTCTTTTTCAAGTGGGCAGAGGCAATTCCGCTCAAGGAAGTCAAAGCATGTTCTATCACTGACTTCGTGAGCTCCAATATCATCTATCGATTTGGAGTACCTCACGCTATCCTTACAGTTAACGAAACCATCTTCCGAGCAGCAGAGCTGAAGAAATTGTACGCCAAGTACAACATTCGCTCTAACCACACCTCCCACTATCATGTGCAGGTAAATGGACAGATCGAGGCGTTTAACAAAACGATCTCTAAAATTATTCAAAAAATGGTTGGTCAGAACAAGAAAAGTTGCCCGAACAAGCTTCCCAATGCCCTCTGGGCTTATAGGATGACGACTCGTAACTCCACCTAGGTGACTCCGTATTCCCTGATGTACTAAGCTGAGGCTGTCCTGCCCATTGATATTCAGTTTCCCTCATTGCGCATGGCGGTCTACGACCAAAAAGCACCGGATAGAGTTTACGAAATCCATCTAGATGAATTGGAAGTGCTGGACGAAAATTGGCTTCGTGCTTTACATAACTTGGAAAGGCATCAGAGCAGGATGGATCAAGCTTTCATCAAGAAGGTTCACCTCTGCTCCATCCTGCAAGGTGACTTGGTGCTGGCTCTCAGAGCCCCAATGATTCCCGGTAGGAAACCACCCATGTTGGAGCCCAAATGGGAGGGGCCTTTCATTGTCCATAAGGTCTATCCTAATGGTGTGTATTCCCTGGTGACTATGGATGGTGAGCGTATCACTCCTCCCACCAACGCCAGGTTCCTCAAACTGTATTTTTCCTGAGCCCCCTAGTCCGAGTTCTAAGACCTAAAACTAAGATCCTTACACGGTCCAGCATGACCTTAAACTAAAATTTTCCCTACATCTGGGCCCCTTGGTCCGAGTTCTAAGACCCAAAACTAATATCCTTACACTATCCAACATGACCTTAAACTACATTTTTCCCTACATCTAGGCCCCTCGGTCAGAGTTCTAAGACCTAAAACTAAGATCCTTACACGGTCCAACATGACCTTAAACTACGTTTTTCCCTACATCTGGGCCCCTCAGTCTGAGTTCTAAGACCTTAAACTAAGACCCTTATGGTCTAGCGTGACCTTAAACCGTGTGCTCGTCCTCACTGCAAGATGTTAAACTACAAGCTGGTTAGGAATCCCTGACCAAGGCCCAGCCTCAGGCACCTTGGCCTTCTCAGGGCTCTTAGCCCTAGCCTTCGCTCAGAGCATGCGGTGCAGTGTAGGATTAGGTCCTCATTCGCGACAGTTTATCTGCTGCGCCATGCACACCCCCTGGAAGAAGTGCCTCATATCGTCCTGCATGACGTTAAACTGTGCTTCAAGAACTACATGCGGCTTGATTCCCATATTTATGGGATACGTAGGACCTCCTGACCACCTAGATTTCAGGTCCAGCCCCATCTCTTAGGAGATCCCATGATCTCCCAGTCGCCTTGGTCTTTTGGCCTGTCCCTCCCCATGGGGGGACATATAGGTGTGGTATAGGGTTTTTGGCACTACACCCCCTTCCCCCAGGAATCCGCCATCTTTTGGACGCTCTCAGACTGAGCCCTTAGACCCTTTCCAGTGGTCTACTAATGTGTTTATAGTACTCTGGTCTAGGACCTGGAGTGTCAGATTCGACTTAGGCAAGTTGTCGTCCACTTGTCAAGCTTCGTGCTCCCCTTCATTCGGGCCCCATTATCTTTCACACCCGGAGGGACCCCCAAGAACGGCCTGGATACAACGCCTAAGGGCTCTCCTACCGTCATCGGACAACGCCCCCAAGGGTTTCGGGAAAAAAATTGATATAAATCCCACATTGCGAATGTGGTCAGCAGTTGATGCTCATTTGTTTGCCCCTATCTCTAGGCTAATGCGACAGGATAATGTGTTGCAGACATGGTCAGCAGTAATCCTCAGTCATCATGCCGGCTTCTTCAGGCCCTGAATGTTGGTTGCGTGATTCACATTATGTTCCACCACACCATGTCAAGGTGGAATCTCGACACTCCTTGCACTAACCCTCAGTGCACCCCCACACGTCAGACGGACCAAGCTGTGTAACGGTGTCTCTCGGGGCTCTCGTGATCTGAGCGCTAGAGTATGTGCTTGGGTTTTTTCTTTAAGGATTGCGTGCAGCTTGACCCTCATCCCCATGGGAAACGAGGAGTCGCCCAGAAATTTCCTTTCGGGCCCAACGTAGCTGGGAGCTAGCATCTCTTGCCCCCCTAATTGTTGGACCCTCGTAGGCCCCTTTGGCCTGAGACCCCTCTCCCGAAATCACCCGCAGTGACGATATGAGGATATGCCCTCATCCACACCGAGTAAGCCTCACTGCATCATGCATATTACCCAAGTCCAAGCCATACGACCTTAAACTATGATGTCAGGTCCAAACCATACGACCTTAAACTATGCTGTCAGGTCCAAGCCATACGACCTTAAACTGTGCTGTCAGGTCCAAGCCATACGACCTTAAACTGTGCTATCAGGTCCAAACCATATGACCTTAAACTGTGCCGTTTGGTCGCACCACATGACCATAAACTATAATGATATCGTCCTGGCTGCACGACAAGAAACAGAACTGCATTGTGGTGACCTCCCCATAGGGGACATCACATTGGGTATTGGTCAATTTCCATACCTTTGTCAATTCCTGTTATGGCTTGATTATTGTGGTGACACCAGGAGTTCCTACACCAGGCCTGTCGCTCCACAAAAGAAAAACCACTCACCTTCAAAGACAAACAAGATATATCAAATGCCGCTTCTTTTGGTGTGAGGGCTAGACCCGCATGTCTCCCTCATCCTTTGCGCAGGCACCATGTCATGCCACGCCACCTCTCAAGAACTACGTATGGCTTGATTCTCATCCTTATGAGATACGTAGGAGCACCTGGGAACTTCCCCATGCGCCCAGTCTAACTTTTCATGTATGGTCCCTCGGCTTAAACACATCACTAGGAGCACATAGTAAGCAGGGCCTTGCCCCCATTCACGTCAGGTCTCGCAACCGCTTTACCGTGTGTCTCCCATTCCACTTTATCCCTCGGTCCGAGTTCTAAGACCTAAAACTAAGATCCTTTCACAGTCCTACATGACCCTAAACTTCATTTTTCCCTATATCTAGGCCCCTTTGGTCCATGCTCTAAGACCAAAAACTAAGATCTCTTAAGAACTACGTCTGGCTTGATTACCATATTAATGGGATACGTAGGAACACCCAGACCTCCTGTCCTTGGGTCCATCTTGAGTTCTGCTAATTTTTCACTTTGGTCCCACCTTCGGGACCCCAACCACGGGATTGTGTGGCATAGTGCGGGATCATGTCATCATTCACATCGGGTTTACGACGACTGTACCCCGCGCACCCCGTTCTAAAGAATTAACCTTCTCGTCCTTTCATCCTACACGACGTTAAACTGTGCTTCAAGAACTACGTGTGGCTTGATTCTCATCCTTATGAGATTCGTAGGAACACCTGGACATTTCGTCTTGGGTCCAGCCCCAGGGATTACCAAATCTCATCCCTCCTTACTATCGGCCCCTCATCCTGACTTCTTGGGGAGTGGTGTAATCGTGATATCTACCCCAAATAAGTTCGGGATGCCCGATAGTAATGTTGGGAAGTGGCAGTTATCTCACCAAAGAGGTCCTGTCTGAAAATTAGGACGATCTGTGATCAGGTTGGTACGTCCACCTAATGCACCTCCATCACAGTGGCGCAATTTCAGAAGTGTTGGAATCTGTTCGAACAAACCAACACCCCACTTTCCACTCTTTTCATCACCTTTTATTTGGATCCTCATCCTTCTTCATGTTAAATGGGACCCCCTAACAGTATGGATGATAGACCTATGGTCCACCTACTATCCTAGGCCAACGTCCCGGAGGACTGGTCATGTTTGATGGGACCCCCTAACAGTATGGATGATAGAATTTGGTCCGCCTGCTACCACAGTATGGATGATAGACCATTGGTACGCCTATTGTAGCAATATGAATGATAGACCTATAGTACGCCTACTGTCCTGGGCCAATGTTCCCGAAGGCTGATCGGCGATATTTGAGTTAGGCCCCGTGTTGCGAACATGGTCAGTGGTCAGCCCTCATTTATTGTCCTCATTTCAGGCCAATGCGATATGGATGTTGTGTTTCCACCATAGTTAACAGTTGTCCTCCATCGTCATGCCCCATTGTGTTCTGAATTCGGGTAACGTGATTCACCTTTTTCATCTCCCTATGTTCGGATGAATTTTAATGCCCCCGTCATTGCCCCAATCGTGTGTTAGGGCACGTGGAGGAGACAATACATCAATCGGTCTGAGGTCCCCTCCTGTCGGTTGGACCTCCCTCTTCTCAGAAATCCAGGCCCGAGTTAGGATGCCTGAATCTTGGTTAATGGCCCACAGTTGGACGAAATGATAACACGAGCATCCTTTACTTCTCACGTTGGGTGCGACCCACATGAGTTTAGGGGTGGGTTTTTATTCATTTCAGAATTATGGTGAGAATATTAGACCAAAGGTACAGATAAATAGATTGGTACATACATGGGTCAAAATGTTGGGAAGTAAAAGCAAAAAGTTCATGAGATGGACAAACAAAGCCCTTAAGGATCAGCGTGCTGGATCGATCTTTCCAACACTGTTACCCTTTGGCTGGTAGCCTCCAGGACTGCTTCTCACTCCTTGACGGCTCTCTTTTCGTCGGCAGCCGCAGAGCGCAGGTCGCCAACCCTAGCTTGTTCCTACACCCGCTCGGTTTGAAGTATGGTCATCTGGTGACTCACTTCCGTCAGTTGATCTTGGGTGTCATCCAGCTGGTCCGTCAGTTGTTCCACGAGCTCAGAGCATGTTTCAATGAAGGCCTCCTTCTCTGCCACCTGCCCTTCGAGGCACCGAACCTCCCGCTCTGCCCTCAGAAATTCTCGGGTGCTCGCTGATATTTCCCGACATTGGGCAACGTCGGTGCTCCGACTGCTCTCACGTATCTTCTCGGCCATGTAATCATGGACCATTAGATGAAGGCGCTGAGCGTCAGCCCCTCCGACGCACAGGAAACACATCTAGGTCTGGAGTGATCCCATCCACCTCAGCCAATCGGACTGGGGATTCCTGAGAAAGCACTGGATACACTTCCACCCTTTGCATCGTGTCATCCGGCTCTCCTCATCCGCTTTCGAGTCCAAGTCGTCTACCTCCTCAGGATCAGCGGGCCGATACATAGTAAAGGCAGCTAGCAGGCTGGTAGTAGGATCTTCCTCAGGGATGTGTTCATGAGGAATAGGACCCTCGATATCCGGGAAACCTTCCTCTCTCGCTCTGATAGTGACGGTGCCTCCGTCAGCTTCCAGCCTCGCCTCAAGGATAGCGTCGCTGATGTTTTCCGCCCCCTACTCACTAATTTCTGGGGCCGACTCAGTGTGGGGATCATATTCTGAACGAGGTGGTATGTCCGCCACTGTTCCTCTCACGGACGGCCCAGGCTCCGTAGCCTGACGAGCCTCCAATGTTGAGATCACTGCGCAAGGCATACCCTGATTAGTTGGGATCTTTTGATAACAAGTGCCAGTAGTGAAGCGTGGGACTTACAGGAACCCAGAGCATCGGCCTCTAGTGTTCCGGCCGCTACAGAAGCTACCATGACATGAGACCCCTCTGCGCTTGTTAATTCAATGATGGGTTTCAGATCCCCATCCTGTCCCACCGGTTCCTCTCCTCCCTCCTCTAGTGGGGATTCCTGACCAAAACTTAGGTGCTCCTGAGTGAGGTAGAGAGATGGGTTGGAAATTGCAAAAGAGAATGGACAAAGAAGGAAAATGAATGAAGATAGAGACAAACCTCGAGTATCTTGGTTATGTCGAGATCAGATCCGAAAATCTCACTGCTCTCCTGGAGACTCCCTTGGTAGGTCTCCCCCCGCGACCCCTCACCTGCGGGTTCTCCTTCTCCTTCATCTTCTCCTTCACCTTCGTCTTCTCCGGTCTCCTCCTCCCCCTCTGAATCCTCATCACTGTCGCCTTCTCCCGGAGGCATCACTTTCGGATCATGCTCTTGGCCGAGCATCACTTTCACTAGGAAAGGTGGATCCACACACTGACCCCTTTGGCGTGCGTATGTGTCCATGGCCATCAGATAAGCATGCCGCCGATGAAAGTTCACTCTGTCGGTAACTCGAATGAGCCTGACCTCTGGCAGCTAGATCCCGTTCTGCATTATCTTCTTTCAGATGGCTTCAACGCCCAGTGATTTCCGTAGGGTCATCCAGGCTGACCACAGTGCCGGGAAAATTGCATCTTGGGAAGGTTCGAGCAAATACCTTATATGCTTCCCGGGCAGTTCGCTGGCCGCCACATGTGACCCCCCTATGGGAAACGAGGTCGCAGCGACATTGTGTGATGTTCCCACCACTGAGGTCACGGCCTGCGTAGGCCTCGCTACCTGACACACCCCTGGTTCCCCCCTTCTAGTAGCACCTTGTCTACTCCCCCGTCGCTCGGTTTCCGTACGGGTAGCCTCGAGTTGCCGGACTTGCTTACGAAAAATCCCCTTAGGGTACGCAATTGTCTAGTGCTTGGCATAATCAATTGCTAGGCCATCGTCGACCCCGGTGGGAGGAAGAGTGATGACGTCGCTGGAGCCGAAAGTGGTAAACATCAACCACATCTGGAATAGAACGCAGGGATTCGTCTCCTCCAAGACAGCCGTGAATACCTTCTTCGGCATTCTTTGGAGGCACCCAAATTGCCTGGAGAATCAGGATGGCATGTAAGGCTCGCAAATCACCTTCTCGTCAATCTGATCCATGATCACCCCACCCCGGATGCTCTAAAAATACTCCTACTGTTCCAGAGGGCCTCACCCATTGTCCACCATCTGGCTGATCGGGGTGGGGAACGGGGTGAATTTGAAGTTGGTGTGGTTACCAATGCAGATCCTCATGCCCTCCTCATTAAGCGTCATCGGTGCCACCCCGACGATGTTCTGCAGGGATGGTCGTAGGCCGATGCCCAGAGGATGGATGGAATTTGGGAAAGTGTACCCGCTGAGATGAACTGCCACCCAGCCATGGAAGATCTGGAAGGGGCCACATAGCCTCCGAGGCGATCCCCCTCATGAGATGCATCCCAGGATGGCATACAGCTTGGCCAGAACGGGGACCCCCAAGTTGAACCGTTTGTTGGCAGCCATGGTGCCCGCCATCACCAGCGTTGCTGGACGGACGACCATCCTTGCATCCCACATCGGTAGGAGCCACCCGCTCAGGAAGGCGGTGAGGAACCCAGCCTATCGGATGTTCGGATCACGTGCCTTAATGACGCGGTAGCCACATTATTGGTATTGCCCTGCCTCCAGGGTCCTCCAATACGACCCATCCTTGCTCCTCTGAGCCGCGGTTGGGCTCTATTTTCCCCATCCTGGCATCTTGATTGCCGAGTCCTTCTCTAGGAACTGGCTAAACCAGCCCTTGTATGCAATGTCCTTCAGGAAGTCCTTGACCCCCAACCTCTCTTTGGCCAGCTCCAACAGGTGCCACGTCAGCATGGGGGTCTGTGACCTGTCTTCCCAGGTGTTATTTGGAGGAACAAACTCATCATATTGGTAGCCCTCCAGTTGGATACCTATGATTCAGTGAATGTCCCAGAGGCTGATGCCAACTTCCCCATAGAGAAGGTGGAATGTGTTGGTATCAGGAGACCACCGGGTGAATAGCTCCGACCCGAGCTCAGGTTGACAGTGGAAGTGGAACTGTGACGTCCATACCGCCTCGAACAGGCCAATATGCCGTAGCTCGACCCCAAACTGGTCACAAGTATGGGGAACCCAGAACGCCTAGGCCCACTCACTGGTGAAGTTGTCCCCGGACCACAGGTCCCAATCTTTCAGCCATCCCTTAGTGTCATCCGTGATGCTCTGAGGGAACGTACTCGCGTAGAGGGCCGAAGAGTTCTCTATGACAGGCTCATCCCCAGTAATGGTCCTGGTCCTCGGGTTTAGGACATATACGTCCATATGCCTGGTTTCCCTGGAAGGATGGCCGTTGTTGGTGATATTGTAGCGGGGAAGCTCGTCCTCCCGGGTCACCCATGACCGCGGTGTGTCCACCTCAAAGACCGGAAGGGGAACCTCCTCCAGGATGCCAAAGTTCCAGAGTGGGAGGTTGTCAGGTAAGGGATATTCCTTTTGGGTAGGGGTCAGTAGGTTGAATAAGGTTAGGTTGTTGGATACGATCACCTTGGCGCTATAAACCTCCTCATTCGCCGCCATTTCGGCTCTACGAGTGGCGGATTCCCCCTCATCAACTTGTTTTGTAGCCATCTCGAATATTTTGGGAGTTGCGTGAAATCAGGATGTAGTGCGTGAAATTGGAGAGAGTTGCGTGAAATCTGAAGCTACGATGCGAAATCCAGGAGTTGGGCGCACAATCAGTATGCTAGGCGCAGAATATCCCGTGTAGGAGCATAAATGCGGCTGATATTTGGAAGGAATTACGCGCTACCAAAGCGTTTTTACGCGCAGCCGCGGGAGCAATTTTGAGCACGAGAGCGGTATGCCTATCGCGCGGAAAAACTTGAGTACAGAACATTGGACCCAGCGCCCCTTTTTATAGGCAAGGCCAGGGTTCCGCGCCACACAGAAAGTGAATTCTGCGTTGATCCGTTATTTTGCGCACCCCATCGGATTTTTTGCATGAAAAATGCCTAGGAGATACACTACTTCAACATTTTGGAGTTTCCCTCGGAATCCGATCATTGCGACCTCTTGCTGATCCCATTCTGAGGGGGGGGGGGCATTTTTAGATGCTGAAAAAGTCCATAACTCTTAGTTAAAGTTTCGAACTGACGAATCGAAGTCATATTCGGACTCAGAGACCCTGTCTGGAGGACCCAGGAATGGTGTGCGAAATTAAGGAGGACTTGCGTGAAAAAATGTTTTCTGCGCGAAGGAAGTATGGGATTCACGTAAAAACACCGAGATGGTGCACAATTTTGCATGCCCGATTCTACGCGGTGAGGCTTTGGGTGCCGACTGGTCCTGGCGCGGAATATTTCACGCGCCGCCTGGATTCCAAACTAGAGGATGCCTATAAATAAAAGTTGACCCAACCGTTTCGAGGTTGAGGAATTCAGACCAGCTCTCGTGCACGCAATTCGGACTCCCACGCGCGCAAGATGATTTCCAGGTAATTCCCCTTTTCGCACAACCTTGCCCCGGGGTTCTCCTTTGTGCACAACCCCACTGGCTTAAGTAAATTTTCCAACTCCTCCAGGTTCACCCTTTGCATGTAATCCTTGACCCTTGCGCGCATTACCCTCCAACTGCATGAAATCCCCTCCAACTGCGTGCAATCCCCTCCAACTGCACGCAATCCCTTCCAATTGTGCGCAATCCCTTCCAAATTGCACGCAATTCCTCTAATAGGTTTCTCCATCACTTGGGGATCGTCCATTTCCCCCGTGCGCAATCCAGGCCCTTTGCGCGCAATCCCCTATCCACACGCAATCCTCTGACCCAATTTCACGCCATCCTAGTGTTTTGCGCGCAAACCTTCTCTTTGCGTGCAAAACCCAGGACCCCTCACCTTGACGCCTCTTGGTTGCCACTCTACATTGGTGCCTGATGTCTTCCATACCAGGCATGCACGCCATGCGTTTTTTTCCAGTGAGGCCTTACAGGCTCGTACGAAGTAACCTCAAGGTCCCTTGGGTAGTGTTTCCCATTGTGTTGCTTTGCCTTATGCTTCTTCGGATAGGCACGCTAACGGCTATTGCTTCTTCGCATAGCCACGCTAACGTGGACCCCTCAATGGTTCGACCTACGACCCCCTTCACTATAGCCTTACCGATGCCTTCCCTCCCACAAGGTGTAGAGGGTGTTGGGCATGTAAGCCCTAGGGGTGTGGAGCGAACCCACCTCGTCCAAGCTATAGAAAGTTAAACTGCTAAGTACCTCGTCCTTAACACATGACGTTAAATTGTGGTCCGACCCCGTGCTTCGCACACAGGGTCCCCCCAGCTCGGACATTTTTTACACCCACTCATCTCCATGAGAATGGATTCTTCCTCACATAGAATGAGATCCTCCTTGTCGGAGTGGCGTTTGTCCATGGGGGAAGGGATGCCTCAGAGCGTAAGCCCCTAGCCTCTCTTGAGGAATGTAGCACCCATGCACCTCCGTACGGGCCTCCATCCTAGAGTAAGCCCCGACACTAAGGGTTGATAACCACACATAAGCCCATGTTTCCTCTTTGGGCTGCTCAATGCATAAACCCCTTTCCGCTTCTCATGGATGCAACCTTTACGACGTGATCGTCTGGTCCATGCTGCCTCTTTTTTCTCACACTGAGCATGACTCACATGGGATTAGAGCGCGTATCGACCATGACATCCTCCAATGGGATGCCTCAGAGCGTAACCCCCATCCCATCGAACTATGTGGACTTTGATCCATGCTAACGCATGGTACGTAGGAAGCCTCCATGAGGTTCAAGCCCACCACCCGGTCATTCCGACTTCTTCACGTCAGTTCGCCAACTCTTTGGGCTGCCTCAGAGCATAAGCCCCAGATTTCTCATCCCGCATGACGTTAAACTATATGCCCTCATCCTGCATGATGTTAAACAGTATTCCCTCATCTTGCATGATGTTAAACTGTATGCCCTGGTCCCTCATGACGTTAAACTATATGCCCTCGTCGCGCATGACGTTAAACTGTATGCCCTAAACTACGTGGACTTTGATCTATGCCAACTCATGGTACGTAGGAAGCCTCCATGAGGTTCAATCCCGTCACTCAGTTGTTTCGACCCCTCCGCATCGGTTCACAACCACCGTTATGGGCCGCCTCAGAGCGTAAGCCCCATACCTCACACCCACGTCTCATCCTAACCTCTCCCTCGAGCCCACGTGCCTCGGGAAGCTCATTCCCTAGCCCGGAGACCTTACTTCCTCTAGGCTTTAATCCATGAATTCATTATCATGGGTCGCCTCTTCAGGTGTCCCACCGTATCACCGAACTACGCAGACTTTGATTCCCTGCCATGGGGATACTTAGGAAGCCTCCATGAGGTGCAAACCCGTCACTCCATCACCCATCCTGATCCTTACCCGAGCTGCCACATCCCGGTGGGATCATGCCACCTCATTCCACTCCACAGTATCCGGGAAGTCGCCCACGTGCTGGCCCCAACATTGGTGTTCTCCCTAGGGGGTCCTTTAATCTGATCCACTCTCAGTGTTCAGATCAGTCCCATCCGTCTCCGCAATACATTAAACTCGCGGCATACCCCGTGTTAAACATGGGAAGCTAAGGAAAACCTCAGATGGTACACAATTCCTCATGTTCGATGTGGGATGGACTGGGCTTCTGCACCCTCGAGAAGCCCTATAATAAGGGACAGAAGACAGACATGCCAATCCCCCAGCATCAAGACATGCCAACGACACCCCAGTGTGACCATTCTCCTCATCGAAGGTTGCTGCCCCGACCAGACCCCTTGGAGCGTCTCGACGAAAGCAGCATAATTAACTGGAATCCATGTAGATATGTCACCAGGAACGAGCTTTATGAACCCGTCTTAAATCTATGAGGGAGACTCGGACTAGGTGACGAGCTCCGAGGAGGAATCCACGGAAGGAAGAACCGACATCCCATCATCCTGGTTTCGATCAAGGAGCAGACATCCCTGAATAAGGAATGGATGCCGCCCAACTTTGGAAAGTATGAATGTGGGGCAACAAACCGCACGTCCTCCCCCCGTGTGACGGACACGTGCGCGCGCCCCGACGTAAAAGCATCGGAAACAACTACCAAGTACATGGGAATAATGAGTTGTACATGGTTATGGATATGGGAATGAGATATGATGCATGGGTAGACCTGGTGCCAATGATTAATTCCATGTGGTTATAGTACAAGCAATGTGCTTCTTCAAAGATGGATTGGAGCCCTTGTTCCCTTCAGCATGGATAAGTTTTGTTAGGGTGCATTCCTTGATACTTTCCATGAGGGTTTATTATAGAATCACAACCTTAGAATAGTAATGTGATTCCCTATGAGGAATTTCAATATTAGATAGAGTTATTGGAATCCCTCCATGAGGCTTTAAGTGAGATCCTCTATCATCATCTACCCTAGGTGGGGTTCTCAGAAATGTCATGGCCAACACTACATGGGCATCGATCCTCTACTTAGTAGGTTAGTCTAGATTGGGTTATTAGTATACCCCATGGCCCTGGGTGTGATCCTTATCTGTGTATCGATCTCTTCAGACTTCCAACATGTACTCCTTATAGCGAGATCTAATGAGCATGACATCTCAGATGGATGCCATCAGTGCTATCTGACTCATGGAGTGTGTTCTCCTGGATGTGTTTTATATGGAAACTTTGAGTAGTAATCCTAGGATGAAAATATGGTTGTGATCTTACCTTGAGATCATGTGACTACTATGAGTATTTATGAATGTTTTATTATTTATCTTATATTATGATTGAAATATCTTGTGATGAGATGAATACACTTGATGCTTTATTCTTAGTGATTTTGGCGTGTCCTACTAGGTATTGTCATACTCACCCTTGCATGGGATATCCCTACACATATCATGTCTTAAGTAGATGACTGGATATTTGACAGAGTTCTTGGTGGACCAAGAGTAGATAAAGCTTATATTTGGGATATTCAGACCATGGTCTATTCAAAGAGTAAAATTTTACTATAGCCCCCTCTTGCTATCAGGTTGTACATCTTTTTAGTTTTTAGTGGTATTGTATTTTCCCCTTATTTCTTCCCAGTATTTACTTTTACTATGTGATTTAGATGTATGCATGTATTTGGTATCAGTGGTATTTTACATTTCATTATTGCATGGTATTGGAAATGAGTGTGTGTGCACGAACATGTACCATAGGCTAAGTCTAACCATGTGAGTGTTATTCTTACTCGACACTAGTCTCCAGCCTCTAGAATATTAGAGGTGGGCTTGGATTAGTCACACTCATCTTATCATTGTCCAAGCAAGACCTAGTGATTTAGTTCATGATAGAGTGGTATTAGAGGATTTCCGTCTTAGGACCAGTGTTTTGGAGTTTTTTCTAACAGTGAGATTGCTTTGGGTTTTATATTAAAAAATTTAAGTGTTTAGTGTTTGGATTTTAGGATAGGGACTCTAGTGTGGGTGTAGATGTTGATGTATCCATTCACTAGGACTCTAGATCCCTTTTTGTCAGCTCGATACATATTGGCACTGGTTTTAGGGAAATATTATGGCACATACATCATATAGGAATGGTTTGTGGTTTCCATGTCATTATTGAGTCATCTATACAGATATAATCATTGAATGTGTTACATATTTCCTATTTCATAATTTCTCCATGACATTATCTAGCTAGGATTCAACAGCGGGATCACAAGTATTAACCCCTTAGTGATGAGGCTTTGATACATGGACCTGTTCAAGAGGTGTTACCTCTAGGTGGTAAACAGTCTTACCACCACTTATCAATTATTAGATGGAACCAACAATACATGTAAATGAGGTGCATAGGTTGAGTGCACCTAATAAATTTTAGCGATAGTTACCCCTCATGTTCTAGGGTGAGCCATACCCCCAGGTAGATGAGGACTAGATTGAGGTAGTAACACATGTATTTCATCTCGTTAGGACTCCAAAATACC
Organism: Viscum album; assembly: GCA_963277665.1. Taxonomy (NCBI): domain Eukaryota; kingdom Viridiplantae; phylum Streptophyta; class Magnoliopsida; order Santalales; family Viscaceae; genus Viscum; species Viscum album. The sequence continues at coordinate 1,211,388,110 of OY728166.1, forward strand.
AGATCGTGGTCCTAACAGCAAGCCTTCTCCATGAGTCTATAGGATTATGGTTGGGATTAGTGACTATGATGTGTAAAATCTTGCATTGATAGAGTTTGAAAACATTTTCATAGAGGAGTTTTATCTAGCTATGTTTATGTCTTTGTGTATCTAAGAGATTTTATAGCTTTAGTAGGGTAGTATGACTATAGCTGAGTATTAATCAATGTTCACCAATATCTCTCAGTACTCAATGGATATGGTGTGTGATTAGTTCTTTCTAGTTTAGTCCTTTGAGAAAGTTCTATGTAGATACATCTGATCCAGTGTGATACCTCTATGATTTTTTAACTATGATGTGGTACTGAAGCATTTTTGGTGGTTAAGAGTTTCTTGGTTGAGTAGATAAAAATATTTGGTACTAATAGTGGTAAAACAGGAGAAGATACTTCTTTGGTGAGTAGTTAATGACAGATGTAGAGACCCTGACATGTTAGAAATTCCCATAGGTGATCCCAAGATATAGGGTCTAAGGTTCAGGGCTCATAGAATGGATCTAGAGAGAGGAAATGATACTCTTGTGATAGGTAGAAATATCTTACATGAGATTTCCCAGGCCTACATGTGGCTAATCAAGAGGTAGTGGATGATCCACCTAGGTTGAGGCAGCGATAATAGAAGGAAGGTCCAAAGGGTAGAGGATTTGGTAGAGGGTTTGGGAGAGTGGCTAGTGGTGGAAGAAATATTGACTTGTTACCACCACTACCCCTAGGTGGTCCCGTCCAGGCTTAGGGAGCTGGTGGTCAGGGGTGAGGGAAGCTACAGGTGGTTAAGGATTAAGACCCAGAGGCTCTATGGATGATACAATGTATGATAGTTTTTCTGTATAATTTAGTTTCGGTATTGATAGACATGGGTGTGATTCACTCCTTTCTTTCCACTACTTTGGTTAGAGACTTAGATATTTTAATTGAGCCCTTGGCTCGACCCTTTCACTTGGAGACTCATACTAGAGATGATTGAATGATCACACACTTCTTTAATAGGTGTGACCTGACTCTAGGAGGAAATATTTTCCTTTGGTATCTTTTTTTCACAATGATGATGCCTTACGATGTCATGTTAGGTATGGACTTGTTATCTACTATTCATGACCCTATAGACTGCTTTAGGTAGAGTATCTGGTGTGTTCGCAATGATGGGATGGAGTTTTCATTTTTGTGAAAAGGAAACCCAAGAAGAGTAGGATGTGCTTATGTGTAGAAGGGTGTATCCAATTACACTCTAGTTGGATAGCATGATTCTTGGTGAAGTGGATGCTATGGGCTTTTAGTTTCCTATAGTGGTGGTAGAGTGAGAGGGAATATTTCCTGAGGAAATTCTAGACTTACCTCCCTGTTGAGAGATATAATTATTCATAGACCTTTACCCAAGGATAACCCCAATATATAAAAAAATATATTGTATAACTTCTATAGAGATGAAAGATATAAGGGTACAGTTAGAGGAATTATAGATGGCTGACATTGTTAGACCCGATGTTTCAAATTGGGTAGCGCCAATGTTTTTCACCAAGAAGGTGGATGAGATCTTGATGATGTGTGTGGATTACCATCACATAAACTATGTGACTATGGAAAAAAGTATTCACTACCTAGGATAGATGAACTCTTTGATTAGTTGAGAGGGAAAAATGGTTCTCAAATATTAAACTCAGATTAGGATATCACCACATACAAGTATGAGATGTGGATATACTAAAGATGTCATTATAACATTATTATGGTTACTATGAGTACTTTTTAATTCCCTTTGTTATGGATAATTCCCTAATAGTGTTCATGGGACTCTTGAACCGGATCTTTAATCATTTCTTAGACCTATTTTGGTAGTCTTCATTGATTATATCCTAGTGTACTTGGAGTATGATGAGGATTACATGAGAAACCTGATGATGGTTCTAGATATAATCCAAGATCACCAAATTTACAAAAATAAATCAAAGTAAGAGTTCTAAATTTAGGAGTTCCACTTCACCAGACATGTTATCTCATCTGACGTTGTATCAGTGAACCGAGAGAAGGCCGAGGAAGTGTTAGAATTAGAGATACATAAGATCATGACAGAGGTTCATAGATTCCTTGGGTTGGTTGTATATTATAGTATATTTATACCGAAATTCACCAGGATATTATCTCCCTTGATATATTTGACCCGAAATGGGCATCCTTTTGTGTGGATAGATAGGTTCTAGTGGTTTTTCAAGAGTTAAGGTAGATATTAAAGATCACTACCATACTATGATTGTTAGAGGAGGGTGCTGAGTACGTAGTATTTTATGATGAATCAAGGAGTAGTCTTGGTTGTTTTATAATTAAGAGGCATGAAATTATTGCTTACGAGTCTAGGTAGTTGATACCACATGAGTAGAACTACACGACCCATGATCTTGATATAGTAGCAATAGTATTTTCACTGAAGACGTGGAGACACTACCTTATGAGTGTGAATTTTATTGTCTAGTATGACCACAAGAGTCCCAAGTATATCTTATCTCAGAAATATATTAACTTGATATAGAGGTTATGACTAGAGTTCCTCTAGGATTATGATTTCCAAATTTTATAGACTCCTGTGAAGGGGAACATGGTAGCTGATGCTCTCAGTATGAGATCTTATTAGTAGTTACTGAGTGAGGAATTGGAGTAGTTGGTATCATTAAAACTATCCTTAGTAGATGGGGATGGTTCAAATTACCTCCAACCGATGGTTGTTACCCCGATGCTTCTATAGCAAGTTACGGATACTCAACATGGAGATATCGAATATGAGATCCTATATACTTAGATATACACTGGATATGCTCTGGATGGATTTTATAACGGATTGGATCATGTTATCCTTTTCAAAGGATGGATGATGGTACCAGTAATGTTCTGGGATGAGGTTCTAAAGGAGTCTCATACATCTCATTTGGAGGTAGATCCAGTGTTGGTGAAGATATACCAGGACCTCCGATGTTAGTTTTGGTGTTCAGACATAAAGAAGGGAGTTTTATATTTTGTCTCTCGATGTCTTACTTGTTAGAAATTAAAGACTGAGAACTAGGTTCTAGAAGATTTAGATCAAACCCTTTAGGTGACAGAGTGAAAGTGGGAAAATATATCTATGAACTTCATGATGGGGTTACCACATACTTATATAGGGCATGATTCCATATGGGGGATTGCAGGCTGATTTACCAAGTCGGTCCACTTCCTCTCTATCTGAGAGAAGATTTAAATATATATATTGGGATGAATTTATGTATAGAAGATAGTCTGGCTCCATGGAGTTCCCTCTATAATCGTTTCTGACTGTGATGATCACTTCACATCTCATTTATGGAAGGGATTGTAGGAAGCCTTTGGGACTTAGTTTCATTTGGGAACAACTTTACACCCTCAGACAGATGGTCAGACTGAGAAGACTATTCAAGTACTATAGGAAATTCTATAGGATTTTATTTTGACTATGGCTGTAGTTGGGAGGATCACTTACCCTTGGTAGAGTTTGAGTACAACAACTACCATTCCACCATCAGTATGGAACTATTCGATATATTGTATGAGAAACCCTATAGGTCACCACTATACTAGAACAACCTAGTAGAGTCAACACTTCTGGGCCCATAGTTAGTGTGATCTATGAAAGATAAGGTAATAATCATCCATTAGTGGATGAGGAATACATAGAGCCATCAGAAGTCTTATACGAACAAATGAAGGAGGCCTTTGGAGTTCAATGAGGGAGACCATGTGTTCCTTTGGGTGCCACCTTGAAGTGTTATATAGATATTTGGTTGAGGAAACATGAAATATTTGAGTTCAATTTCCATTTCATATACTCCATAGAGTTTTAAAGGTGGAATACTTCTTGGATCTACCCCTATAGTTAGTCCAGGTACACCCCATCTTCCACGGGTCATAACTGAGGAGGTACATGCATGACCCATGGTATGTTATCAAATGGGGAGAGTTTGAAATCAAAGATGGATCTAATTTTATGGAGTACCTAATAGATATTGAAGATTTATAAGAGAAGATCCTCTATGGGATAGTTATTCCTTTAGTGCCTGTGAGGTGGAAGCACATGAGTTTTCAGGAGAGTACCTGGGAGTGGGAGACCCATATGCGTACTGAGTACCCACATCTATTTTTGTAGTCTTGTTTTTTATTTTTGGGATGTAAAAATATATGTTTTGGATAATTTAATGTCTCTATTTTATCAATTCAAAGTCTTAAAATATATCTAGTAATATTTTCGAGACCGGGCGATGAGATGACATGTGATTTCGAGGCCTATTGAGCCTGAAAATTGATGTTTGAAATATATTAAATATATTAATTACACACACATGCGGTTTTACTAAAAAAGTAGAATAACTCCCAAACATTGGCTCAAATAAAAAATCTAAGGCTTCCATTGATTCTAGAATGTGGGCATTACCCTATGAACGACATATTTTTTTCAGAATCGAAGTTTCTGAAAAATTCCTCATGTGTGTAAATAATAAAATAATTACTAAATTTATTTATTTTAATTTCATGAGGCATAAAATTAATAAAATTATATATAAACCTGGTTATAACCAAGTTTCAAGGTTGGAATCTGAATATATAAAGGATCTAATAACAACTGAGGGGGGAGGGGGGGTTGAATCCATTGTTAACTTTTTATAATTTTTAGTAATTTTAGAAACTTAACACTTGGAACTTGTTAAAGTTAATTACCTTATCATATTTTAATAAATACTCACACATGAAAGTGTCAACATCAGTGTGAGAACCTACATCCTTTCCATAGCCATTCCCATGGGTCTATAGAAATTCACTATAATGAAGAAGTGAATAAAACTTATTTCAACTTCTGTTAAACACCTTCAATATCTAAATAGAAATAATTACAATGACTCTAATTAGTTTACAAATCTTTCTTATAAAAAATTAATCCACAAAAGAAAAGATCATAAAATATTTTTCTCCTCAAAAATCTGTCTAGAACCTCAGTCTGATTATCTCATTAAGATGAAATAATTATGATGGACTCATTATAATGAACAATTTTCTCAAACTGAACTTCTAAAACTTAGATCAATTGATAAGTATGATCTTCCCCAGTACAATCTTCCTTAGTCTAGTAAGAAAACTTTTAGCTGTATGATATTCTAATGAGATCTCTGTTTATAAATCAACTCTTTCCCAAACTCTAAAGTTCCCCACCTTTTGTGAACATGAAAATATTTCAAATTAATAATGTACTATGAATCTATTTATAGGAATCACAGAACGAAAAATGTGTAAAATTGAAAAAAAAACCCACTTACTCAAATTTAAAAACCTACAAAATTTACTCATATTTTAACTTCATGTTTGACCAATTAAACTCTTCTAGAAGCTTCTTGAATAATCTTTATTATTTTTAGTATCCATCATTCTCAAACTTCCTAACTTTTCTTCAGTATGATGGAACTTCATCATCTCATTACAATGTAACTTCCTTATCACATTATGATGTTACTTACTCAGCTCATTATGATGGAACTTCCTTAGCTCATTTAAAATTTAATTTACTCTTTAGAATTAGTCTGATTAACTTTACTTCTCAATGTTATTCTGATTGAATTTCCTCCTCAAAGACAATATAATTATATTTCTTTCTTAGAGTCAATATAATTGAATTTTCTCATCATAGTTAGTATACTTATTCTCATATTTAATCTGATAGAATCCTCAAAAAGACGGAATTCTCATTCTGAGGGAATTATCATTACGATGGAATTATCATTATGATGGAATTATCATTATGATGGAAACTACATTCTGTAACTTTGAAATTATTCAAATCTCATTAGATATAACTCATCCAGACCTATGAAAACTTATACGCCCGATACTTATGGATCCAATGAAAATTTTGTATTGATTCTTGGAAATGATATAATATTTATGATTCTTCCATTACTTAAAAATATTTTATCATGAGATTTTTCATGATTTATGAGAACTTCAAGAATAAAAAAGCATCATATGACATAAGTTTAGAACATTTAAGAACTTTCTAACTGTGGACATCAGTATCTTCATTCAACCTATTTAGTAACATTCTAACTTTCTAACTCAATAACATCTTTCTTAACAAACATCATGTCCAATAGATCTTGAAATTAATATCGATGGATCTAAGAATGATGATGTGTTTGATAAAAAATTTTAACTTTCTAAAGACTTATACTACTGGTGTTTCTTAGTCCAATTCTCTACGTCCAAAAACAACTTCCTTAAAAAAAATTCTCCCCTTCTACAGCTAGGTTAGAACATTCAAAAACTTTCACTTATTTTTTAAAAAAATTCTTTTACAAAATATTAGTTGTCAACAAATATGAAGTTTTTTTACAAAAAAGTCACAATGGTTTTTCAGTATCCCCATTTGAATTTTTTTACAACACTCATTAAAAAAAATTTCAACTCTCATAAATTTTTCATAAATTGACTTTTGAAACAATTCGAGGATTTAAAATTTTATCAAAACATATGATTTCTCAAAAGAGAGTGTCCCAACACCAAAAAATGGATAAAGTATTGTTTTGAAGGAATTACATCCCTTGATAATAATAAAATGTTTAATCCATGTAAAGATAAACTCTCCATCACTTTTATCTTTTCTCACTTTTCTTTTTCACTCCCCAATGTTTTTAAAGGAATTCTGTCCCTTGGTGACAAGAAAATTTAGCATCCATGTAAAGATAAAATCTCAATCACTTTTATTTTTCTATATCCATTGATTGTTATCTCCACCATTTTATATTAACCATTGATTCACATTCATAAAATAAAGATAAGTAAAAAATTCTTTCAAAGTACACATTTGTTACTTTCTCCTCCCCTTTGTCAACATAATACATGCATGGTAGGGTACTTCCTTATGAGATTTAGGAAGTCACTAACATAGGATAAACATGAAGTTGTAACCTCAACTCAATAAAAATTTCTTTTAGAATTACCTTTTTGAACATATCATCAATTTGATACTTTCTTATGATATATTCTTGAAAAATATCTCTAGCAGTTAATTTCTATTTTATAAATTGAAACTTTATATCAATATGTTTTGATCCTGAATATTGGATATGATTTTTAGAAATTTAATTTTCACTATGATTATCACAAATTATATTCAATTATTTATAAAATTTTGATTTCAAGTCTTCTAGATAAACTTTCATCCATAACATATGAGTATAAGTCTAAGTAGCCTCAAAATATTCTAATTCTGCTATTCTCAAAGTTACTGAACATTGTTTCTTACTATTCCAACTTATATAACATTCACCCAAGATAAATATTATTCTTTAGGTTGATTTAATATCATTAATATTTCCATCCCAATCAACGTGAGTATAACCATGAAACCTCATCTCAAAATTTCATATGTATAATAACCCATTTGAATTTGTTCCTTTGACATAAATTATCATTATATTTTCTACCAACATATGTAATTCTTCCAGATTACTTTGATAGTTAGAACAAAAAGTCACAACATAAAGAATAATAGGCCTTTATGTTGTAAGATAAAGTATACATCCTATTATCTTCTAAAAGTATTTATAATCCATAGTTTCCATACTCATCTTTACTCAAGTTCTTACCCACTGAGATAGGATTAGAAACTTATTTAGATTCTACCATGAAAATGTTTTGAAATAATTCCCCGATGTACTTTTCTTGGGATAGGAAAATTTATTTATTTATTATTGAACTAGTAAACCAATGAAGCATGTTAATTATCCAAACATTGAAATCTCAAAGTTCCATTTCATTTCTTCATAATTTTTTTTAAAAAATATTCTCTATCACCAAAAAAATTTACATCATCCATATAAACAATTATAATTATAGTTCTATATTTAACATCTTTCACATATATCACCATTTCCTTTAGAAAAATTCAATATTCTAAAAACAATTTCAAGATTATAATACCATAAATGTGGACCTTGTTTCATCCCATGAAAATATTTATTCAATATAATTTTTTTTCATCTTAATCAAGTACAAGACCACAAGGGTTTTCAATGTAAAATTCTTATTTAATTTCTCCATTAAGAAATTCTATCTTTACATCCATCCGATATACTTTATAATTCTGTTGAGAATCCATTACTAGAAAAATTTTAATGGTTTCTAACGTTATAATGGGTGAAAAGGTTTCATCAAAACCCACACCTTACACCTATTTATAGCCTTTAAAAACAATCCTAGCTTTGTTTTTAAAACATCTCTAAGTTCATTTAGCTTGTTTTAGTAAACCCATTTTTTCGACAAAATTTTTACCTTTTAAATGTGGAGCATGTTCCCATATTTTATTTTTATCAATTTGATCCAACTCTTCATTCACAGAATTCACCCATTATTTGTGTTAAATATCTTCTAAAACTAATTATAGTTTAACTTTTATGACGACTTAAGTTTGATTTTCTAATCTTAGCTTTCTTATAGTCTGAACTAGAGCCTTATAATTCCCAAAAATATTTTTGGTCTCAACATGTTTTTGTAAAGTAGTAAATTTCAGAGTTCCTCTTCCTGATTCACATTCCTTGTCACATGATTCATTTTAGTTTTCATGAACATTACTTTCCTCACTTTAATTTTCATTGGAAACTTTCAATTTTTCTTCCTCAACATTCCCAACAACTTTTGTTAAAGAATTTGGATTCTCAATAACTTTCACATCATATGAGTCCACCAAATTTTTTAAACATTTTTTCCAAAATTGGAAACTTATTCCATAGGGTGAATAACCCATAAAAGATCATTCCTCAACTTTCACATCAAAATTTACCAGATCTATATTTTTTACTTTAAGTAAACATGGATTTACAGAAACATTAAAGTACTTTAATTAAGGTTTTTTGTTATACCACATTTCATAAGAAGTCATGTTGGAGACTAGCCTTAAAAATATATATATTTGAAATATTTACAATAGTTTTAATAGCTTCTCTCTAATAGAACATTTAAATTTTGTATTCCACTAACATGATTCTTCCCATTTCCTCCAAACTTCTATTCTTATATTATCATACTCTAATTTATTGTGGTGTATATGGAGAACTATACTGAAGTTTAATACCATTCTTTCTAAAATAAGTTTCAAAATCATTACTTGTAAAATATGTTCCATTATATGCTCTCAAATTCTTTATATAAACCCCTATTTCTTTCTCAACTTCTTTTTTGAAGACTCTGAACATTTCTACAGCCTCTATCTTGTGTTTAAAAAACATGATATTTTAAATTTGAGTGAAATAATAAATAAAAGTTACAAAGTAAAAATATACTTTTGTTGATTTATGTCTTATGAGACCACATAAATCAGAATGAATAAGTTCAAGAGGTCTGGTAGACTAAATCTCAACTCTCTTATAACTTCTATATGCCATCTTACCTTTCTAAAAAGTTACAAAAACATATTATTTTCTTCTTTTAAATTCTATAATGTTTCTAATAGAATCAACCATAGGAATTTTGTTCATATTTTTATACCCAAGGTGTCCAAGTCTTCATTACCATAACATATTTTAATCTTTAGAACTTAAGTACATGAGTAGTTAAATTCTATTATCTGGAAGAGATTCCCACTGGTTTTTTCTCCTTTTTTAATAACATTTCCATATTTCACACTTTTGATAACATACAAATATTTTCTAAAGATATATTATTTTACATTATCACAAAGTTGACTTAAAATATGTAAGTTATACTATATTCCCTCAACAAACAAGACTTCCTTAGATTTCAACTTTTCAGATTTAATCTTAGCCATTTTGATTCCTCTAATTTTTAGAGAACTATCATTCCCAAAGATAACAACAATTATTTCAAAATTTTCAACACATTTCACGATTTTTAAATCAAATTTCACATGGGAATAACAACCACTATTGATTATCCATGGATTGTTTCTTTTACTTGATTTCAAGGCAGTCTCAACAATAAAAGATCTTTCTTCAAATTTATTTTTTCCTGCTTCCTTTTCTTCTCTCACATACAAGAATTGTCCTGGAATATTATTCAAACATTTTATAAAAAAATGACTCATTTTATCACATATTACACAAACTTCATTTAGATAATCAAACTAATTTTTCATTGGAAATTTTCTAATATCTTGAGAATTTACTTTTTCAAATTTTTGTAACATATGAAAGTTACTCATTTGACTTTCACTAATTATTTCACTCTATTAAAACCTTATTCTAGGAAGAGATAAGTTATGATATCAATTATACTTCATGTTACCATAGATTACACAACACGAACAATAAACATTGAGTCTTGATTTTATATTAAAGTAAGAACATTCTCTGTAGAAACTTTGTTGAGGTTGATAACTTCTTTATGATCTAACATACTCTTTGCATGGACAATATTTCCTACTGAAGGAGTTTTCAAATTTTTTACATGTGATATATTTCTCACATCCCTTCTTAACCCATGATTTCCAACACTTTTATTCTCACCTGAAATGTTTGAAAAATTAGATGAAACATTGTTTTTTATGGGTAATGATTTCACCTGATTCTTGAGTTGAAATTTTGAAAAAACATTAGAAGTCCCAGATTTTAATTAAAAATATTTATTAAAGTTTTAATTCATCTTCCTCAAGGTACTTTCAGACTTAAGAAGTTATGATTGAAACTTGTTAACTTTTTCTTCCATAGTTGTCAACTTCTTACTGAGATCTTCAATTATCTTTCCCTATTCAACAATTTTAATCTTGTAACTTAATATCTCATGTATGTATTATTATTTTTCGTTGAAAACATATTTTTCTCCTTCAAAAACTTTTCTACTATCTTTATTTTTTATTTTGATTTATTTCTTAAGAGATATTTTTTTCTCAAGACATGTAAAAAGTTTTTTTCGTAGATAATACTCCCTATAATATTTTTCACCACCTTATTATTCCATATTTTAGGAGTTGTTAATTTTATAATTTTTTTCAATCAATGTTCTAAAATTTTCTTAACTTCTATCTCTTGAAGATTTTTTTTCAGTTATATCTTATTCATATTTCTTATTTAACATACTTCTCTTATTCGCAATAAAATTATTCTTAGATTTTTTGGATGACTTTTCTTATTTAGATCTTTTGTTCCACTTCTTCCATAGATATTTTCATCAGAATCGTCTCGATATTCTCCAATATTATTCTTGGGAAAATTTATAGAAAAATTTCTAATTCCACCATACTCAAAACATTTGAGAGTAAGTTTACCTCCATAATTGCCTCTTCCTCTTTGATAGTTCTTAGATATAAGAGACGTAATTTTGTAATTCAACTCATAATCCTCTTTATCATTTGATTCACAAGGATCAACATCTTAAAAATCTTGTATTTTCATTTCTCTTATGAATTCAAAATCCATTTTGGCTATCATCTTCTTTTTGAACATTGGATCTTTCCTCATTTCGTAAGAACTAAGAAAGTTATGCAATTCATCAAGAGATAAATCATCCTTATCTTCTAATGTGGAAATTTTCGAATCAAACCTATCCATAAACTTTATCATATGTTACTTCACTATTTTATAATCTTCCAAAAATTGTCCAAATTATTTGATGTTGCAAAAAATTTCATTTACCCTAGTCAATTATTTATTAATAGTTTCTTTATCTCTCATTCTTATGTATTCAAACTTACCATACCATATTTTTATATTTTCTTCCTTCACTATAGAATCCCCTTCAAAAATACTTTGCATCTTATCACACATATTATTTGAAGTTTTGAGACCCATTACCTTCATATAAACATTCTATGATAGATACATAAGAATATAATTCCTAGATTTTCCCTCAACTTTGATATTTCTCTTATCAGCAATAGTCATCTGGGAAATCCTTCTCAATAGGTGGAAACCCAATTGTATCAGCATTGACAACTTATAGGATAAGAGATAAAATATAGAGAATAATCCTATTTTTGATCCATAATAATTTTTACCATAAAATGTAGGAATTCATCTATTTGTGATAGAATTGATATTATCCATGATAAGGATTCAAAAAGGGAACCTTGGATCTGATACCAATTGATGTTCTGAAGGTTAAAATAACAACTGAGAATGGGGGGTTGAATCAGTTGTTAAGTTTTTATATGTTTCAATAAGTTTAGAAACTTAACCCCTATAACCAGTTAAATTTCATTAAATTATCATGTTTTAGTAAATAATCATGCATAAAATATAGGAAATAAAGTAAATAACATGATATTTACAAGGTTATCCTTAGTGAGAGAACCTACATCCTTTCCATAGCCACTATCATGGGTCTATAGAAATTTAATACAATGAATAAATGAATAAAACTTATGAAAAATCCAATTAGAAACCTTATATCTCCTGATAGAAATCGCCATACCAACTCTTTTTAGTTTAAAACGTTTTATTAAAAAAATCGAGACACAAAAGAAAAGATCAAAAAAACTTATTCTCCACAAAACTCCATCTAAAACCTTAGTTAGATAACCATGGGTCAAATTGCCTCTATCTAATTTCCACATTATGATGAAATAATTTTGATGAATCATTTTCTTAAATTGTACTTCTCAAACTTTTCTCAACTACTTAGTCTGATCTTCCTCAATCCGGTAAGAAAACTTTCAATTGTCTGATATTATAATGAGATCCTTATCTGGAAAGTAACTCTTACTTATACTATGTAGTGTTTCACCTTTTATTCACATGAACAGATTAAAGAGTATGGATGTATTGTGCATCTATTTATTGGCATCCGAAAATGGAAATGGAAAGAAACTAAAAAACTATTACTGCTTACTCAAATTCAAAAACCTCCAAAATTAACTCTTATTTGAACTTCATGGTTGACCAATTCAAAACTTATGGAATGTTCTTAAATCATATAAAGTATTCTTAGTAACCATCCATCTCAAACTTCCTAAATTTTAATCATCATAATATAACTTCCATAACTCATTTCAATGTAACTTACTCAAGTCATTATTATGGAACTTCCTCATCTCATTACGATGGAACTTCCTCGACTCATTATGATGGAAATTACTTAGCTCATTTTGAATTGAATTTACTCATTAGAGCTGGTCTGATTAAAATTCCTTCTTAGAGTTAGTCTAATTGACATTCCTTCTTAGTGTCTGCCTGATTAAATTTCCTTCTCAGAGTCAGTCTGATTGAATTACATTCTCAAATATAGTATGATTATCTTTCCTTATCAGAGTTAGTTTGATGGAATCCTCATAACAATGGGATTGTCATTAAGATGTAATTTCCATTATAATGGAATTATAAATAGAATGGAATTATCATTATGATGTAAACTCTACTCTGAAACTTTGAAATTTTTCAAACCACATCATCTATAATTCATGTAGACTTCTAAAAACATCTATGATCGGTACTTCTGGATTTGATGAAGAAATTGTCTTGATTACTGGATCCGATACTATATTTTCAATTCCTAAATTTCTTCAAAAAAATTATCATGAGAGTTTTTAAAATTTATGATAAATTTAATATTGGAAAATAATCACATGACTTAAGGTTAGAAGGTTTAATAACTTTCTAAATTCTGACATCATTGTCTTCATTCAACCTCTTCAACAACATTCTAAATTTCTAACACAGAAACTTATTTCTTAAAAAATCACATGAGATAGACCTCAAAATTCATGTTGAAGAATCTGATATTGATGATGTGTCCAATCAATAAATTTAACTTTCTGACTACTTCTGAGACTAGTGCTACTCAGTCTGATTATCCTCATTGGGAAAATAACTTCCTTAAAAACAAAATATTTCCCCCCCTTTATTTTTAGGTAATAAAATTCAGTAACTTTCAACTATATTTGAAAACAATTCTTTTAGAAAATTTTAGCTATAAAAAAATACAAAAATTTGTTAAAAACAAAACATCACAAAGGTTCTCCAGCCGCTTAGACTTAGAGTTTAAGAGAGGATCTAGTTGAGGAGAATCCATCAAGGAACATCAATGGATCTATATTTAGAAATTGGTGTGCCAAAATAAATCAAGGATCTCTTGAAAAACAATGACATGATTATTTATTCGTTAGTTATCGATCCATCTCGAGGTAGGAAATTAATTTTTTTGCAGATTTATACCCATTTCATTTTTTCCTATGAAGAATGAGAATAAATAAACCAATGAATTGATTTAAAAATCAAGTGTATTATGAGTACGAGTTAGATATTATCTGGGATTGGGGATTTCAATATTTGATTATTTATTTCTATTTTTTTATAATTCTAACAGAAAAGAATCAAGGACAGTATGAACATTGGTCCAGGACCATTCCTTATGTTTTAATTTTGTTCATTTCTTCCTATGTTCTTTGTATGTTCATCATAGGAAATTCCTTTGAACCATAGTTCATTGAATACCCAATATTTTATTACATCACGAACATTATTCAGCACAAGAAATCAATACTGTGGGTAAAAATGTGATCGAGGCTATGATTTCATGGAACTATGATGACATGTGATCAATTAGTTTAGATTTCAGGATACATTTTGTGGGTTTTCAATGTGTGATAGTGGAATTTCATGATGATAGTGGATCTTGATCGAGTAGGGTGACTGGATTATGGTGAGCAGGCGATGAAGATATTTGGTTAGGCCAGATCCCCCATCTCTGGAGAGTTCAGTGGAAGGAATCATAGATGAAAGTAGTGGAATAGGAAACCATGTGAAGATCCATGGGTTTTGGAAAATCCCAATATACATGGCGTGTAATCTAGGAAGACATGCCATGTGGGGCCCTAGATATGGTGCTAGGGTTTTCATAGAGGAGATAAGTATCACATGACATGTGAAATATTTCACATGGAATGTGTATTTACTTGGTGACAAAACATGTAATTTAGGAGTACATGGCAAGGCACATACCTCAGAACACATCTAGGCTAGGAGTACATGGGAAAATCCATGTACCCAGACACATCCAAGTACATGGGAACAACTAGGTGTTCACATGAATAGAAATAGGTACATATTGTTATACATGGGTAAACCTAGTTCCAAAGAGACATTTTGTGTACTTATAGTACATGTCGTGTACTTATTCAAAGATGTATTAGATCCCTTTATCCCATCATTATGGAAATGTTTCATTAGGGTGCATTCCCTTGACCCTTTCCCTGAGGTTTTAGTATAGAATCAAATCTTAATCATAGGAATGTGATCCAATCTTAGGAACTTTATTCTCAGATAGAGTTGTTGGAATCCCTCCATAAGGCCCAGATTGAGATCCTCTAGCATCATATTCCCTAGGTGGGGTTCTCAAAATCATTGTGACTAACACTACATGGGCGTCGATCCCCTACATAGTGGGATAATCCATATTAGGTTGTTGGTATACCCCATGGACCTGGGTGTGATTCCCATATGTGCATATATATCTTCATACTTCTAATGCATACTTATTATGGAGATACCTAATGAGTACAACATCTCGTATGGACGCCATAGGTGAAATCTGACTCATGGATTGTGTTCTCCTGGATGAGTGTTATGTAGAACCTTTGAGTAGGAATCATAGGTTAAAAATAATGTTGTGACATTACCATGATACTGAGTGTCTATTATGAGTATATCTATATGTTTTTTGCATGCCTCATATTATGTTTGACATATCATGTGATGATCTAACTACTATTGATCCTTTATGCTTAGTGATTTCAGGTTGTCCTACTGGGTATTGTCATACTCACCCTTTCATGAGATCTTCCCAAACTTATCCTATCTTATACAGATGATCGGCCATTCAATAGGTTCTCGGTGGACCATGAGTAGAAAAATATTATATTTGATCAAGAAATACCGTGGTTCATTCCAATAGTCACATTTGACTATAGTCTCTTCTTACTATCATGTTGCACATCTTTCCAGTTTTTGGTGGGCTTGTATTTTCCCTTATTTCTTCCCAATATTTCCTTACACTCTTACTATGGTATTTAGATTTATGAATACATTTGGAATAAGTGTTATTTTATATTTTAGAGATGTATGGTATTAGAGATGTGTGTGTGTGTGTGTAGGTACCATAGGCTATGGCCTCCCATGTGAGTGTTATGCCTACTCGGTGCTAGTTTTTAGCCCCTGGTCTATTGGAGGAGGGCTTGGGGTAGTAAAACTCTTCTTATCACCAACTAGGTGGGACCCAATGGTTCAGGTCACGACACATTACCTCTTCCATCTCCCATGAAAATCCTATGAAAGTAGATCCAACTGTCACAATGCATGCAGAGGATTCTGAGCTAATACATCTACTGGCCCCTTTATCGAACAAAACCTACTATGTTAAGCCATATCAAGCACAGTCTCACCCAGTGTAGACACATCATCCATAACCTCATATAGAAAACATTTATATATCCCTTCTCTAGGGCTAGGTACCTAGGTTTCCATTCACAGAAAGAAATAACAATACCTTCTCCATTAAGGATGCACAAGTCCTAGGATACTTCTTCTGCACCCTGAAAAAGGGGACCCTAAAATTTAAATAATACAGGATACCTCAAGAGGATGAACATATAAATCATGCAAATCACTTCCTATGCTAAAGTATCCTTGGATATATCATCAAATAATGATCCATATTGAAATATTAGATCTAGGAACAAGTGGACTGTTGTTTAGTTAAATTGGGTGATGTTCGGACATAGGTAGCACATGTATCCACCGACCCCGATAGTGATAGTGAAGACTCTTATGAGTGGTAGTAGGCTCTCGGTGAAGTAACTAAAAATTACAATGACTATTTTACATAGAAGATAGTTTCTCACACACATGGTATCATCTATACCCAGCTGTTCATAATAGAACCCCCCACGGTTACCACGTATCCTTCAACCTCCAAATCCATATCTACATCACAACCTTCCAAGTCTCAAAAGAGAAGGCATCAATGAAATATGAGAAATCATAGTCCCCCATTGGTTATAAAACCACCCCTCATACTTATATACTTCATAACTCTTGAATTGGGAGATACACACATATTTTTTATGGACCTAGAATATTCCACCGACAAAGAGAAAGAGTATACCTCTGTGAACATTTCCAAACTGGTGGATCCTTATACGATTATCAATGATGAGGAACATCATAATAACCCATCAGGATACTTCAGTTGACATTGATGAAGGAGATCAAGTGAATATAAAATCATTTAGAACAATCAGGCTAGCACTTCAAACTAGGATGTTCATGCTATGGAGACCAAACATCAGGCCTCACAGAGTTCAATAAGTAAAACCCTCTCGATCTGATCCATCGGGTGTGTCTCCATAGATGACTCTATTAGTTAAAAAGGAAACTCATCCATGAACACACCATGATTAGATACATCTATCTAGGGCATGCACTCATCTATTTGGTGCTTAAACATCAGGCATTCAGTGCAAGAAATCTCACCAACAACAGAGTATAGTAATCACTAGCCAGGCCCCAACTCTATCTATTATCCCTACTAAAGAATGAAATTTCGTAGGAAACAAACAAGCCCCTATAATTAAATTATTATGTGTCCAAAAACCTTGTCAGAATACCAGTGAGACTCTCAATTTTTTAGGAAGTCCTTTTATCAAATGAGATGCATGAGGCCCTTGTTGAAGCATTAAAAGGGCCCTTTAGTTTAAAAATAAGGTGGTTTCCACTGAGGCCTATTATTAAGAGGAATAAAAAATAGATAAATTTCAAGCCATCATTTATTTTTCTTATAAAGATAAGGGTTATTTCATTCAGGGGAATATACGCCCACTGTATATCACTAGCTAGTTCAATGGTGTGTAAATACACTACTAGATAGTAGATATTGTTTTGTAGATCAATCTCATAATAACATGAACACTCCATAGGATGTGGATCATGGAAGAGGATATGATCCCCTCTAACATGACAATTTATAGATATGATAAGAGTGAGTTGAAGCTGTATGAAAATATTCGACTGTAGAACCAATTTTGTGGCCAGGTATAAAGTATTGAATTTATGGGGATCTCATAGGATACAACCTACAATGAATTACTGGGAAGGTCTTGACTTTATTTTCATGAAATTGTCCCCTATTCATACCACAAGTGCCTCAAATACTCCCTTGAAGATCAATTAGGGGTAATACAGGGTGATACTTCTCTCATAGACTCTTTAAAACCACATTATATGGATGTTTGGTACTACAAAATGGAAGGGAAACACACCCAGGTTGATGTGGTTTAGCGTATCAATTCCCCCAATGATCTGACATACACTACAGAAGATCCTTGGAAAAACTTAAAAGAAAACTTCTTCCTCCCAATCAATTGGTAGGAACCCACCACATCGGACCTAATAAGTTGTTTCATAGTCTTCAAGAGGGAGTTTTCATGGATTACCTCATACTCCTACATTGAGTAGGACCAACCAATATCAGAATACCTTACCCCTCTAAAGTATTGAGAGGTTCTCCCCATGACCACTAATCTGTGACAATATATTACATTCCAAAAATATGGATTTACTCAATTTAAATCAAAAACCATTTTCATTGAGTTGACAGAAATAATAGATCTCTTGGTCGGAAACTGAGTGGGATTGGATTTTTAGCCTTTATCAGTACAATATCCATAGAGAAAGAGTCCATTGTGGAAGAATTTTTCACCATAATATTAGGATTCTAATGCCATCACTGAATTTTCATTTTTGGAAGAGTTGTTGCCTACCTCTAACTCTCGTATCTTAAAAGATAAAGAGTTTCACGAATCAACTAGAGTAGACCCTGAACTGGTCACCCAATCTGATCCATGGCATAGCTCGAAGGGCATTCTTGATCTCCACAGGCTGGAAACTAGTGCTAGGAATAAATAGAGTAAACAAAGGGAATTATTTCTCCCAATAATAAATAAATAAATAAATAAACAATGGAAATTATCCCAATATATATATATATATATATATTTGTATATCCATATTCAGACTAAAAATTCTTTATTCAAAACATAAAATAAAAAACCTAAAAGACAAACCAAACTAAACCTGAAGACCACACATATCCATGTGACCCTAAGGGTCACTCTATGATACTAAGAACAACCATCACCCATAGAGATCAATGCTAAGATAAACCTGTACCGTGATCTAAAAACAAGAAATAAATATCAGTGTGGGTATTAAAACTCAGTATACATACCCGAAAAAATCTATTCCCAATGAAATTACATTAAAATAAAAGAAACATCAACTTCAAGTTAGAAATATAATATATTAAAGTAATATTTTCCACACAATTTTCCAATTCAAACAAATAAAAGTCCATTTCCATTTTTAATACAAAAAAACACACTTTATTACCAAGGAGGAACCATATGCATTTTAAAAGGGGAAAAAAGAAGTATAAGACATTTCCAAAACCTTTTTCCATAAAAACTTTATTTTTTTCATTTTTTGGGATAAATCCACATTACTCAATAAATAAGAACAACCATTATACAACAATGGAAATGAAAATAAGCATATTGGATTAACCAACCAATGATATATCACAATCATTCACTGTAAGAAACTAAGTGCCAAGAGAGATGGGTGAACCTAGGAGATCATGAATAATCCATAACATAATAATACATGTTGACTCATCCTAGAAATCATTCCTCACTCGATGATATCAAAGTGCACTAACACACTCGACCATACACAACATGGTAGAAACCTAGGGGCCCAATCCCAAAGTAATAAAAACAAAATATATCCATGTGTTATGTGCCACTAGCTAGTGCGTAATCTAATTAGTACAACAATCATTCTCAAAAAAATTTATCACTATGCTTGGTTCCCATTTCAACAAATATAAGGAGGGTGATCCAACCTTTTCCATCTGATCATCTAATAACATACAAATATATAATAATTCAAACAACAGGCATCACCTGAGTCACTCTAAGGATCAATCTCTTAATGATCAACTCATAGATCACAATGGAGTCTACATCGTGGACCTATCATTCCATACAATATAAATGGGTTGCAAGTAATCCATAATGAGGATGCCCCACTCATTCAATATAAACATGGAAATAAGACTATCCAAGGAGTGTTTTCATAATAAACACCTTCACATTTTTTATAATATTTCCAAATGGACCTCAAGCTCTTTTCACAAAACCATTATTTACCAGAGAACCAAATAATATTTTTAAAAGTGGTGTAAACACACCATTTTCCATTTCACAATAATTTTAAAAATATCTTTTAGACATTAAAATCATAATTTTGATCCAAAACATTTTTCATAAAATTGAAAAATGGGCCATTAACCACCACCACATACCAAACCATTATTAAAATCCAAATACACCTTTCCTTTAAATCAAATGACACTTTAAAAACCCATTTAAGAAACCCAAATCATCATTACACATATTAAAAATGTATTCACAAGGCCAAAACATTATTTAGATATCACAAAAAACATAAAAAATCTAACTGGGCATTTGATTAAACACTTGGTGTGCAATATTTAACAATACAAATCCATTTATTACATAAAAAGTAATCAGTACATTGTACACAAAACAAGAATTTAAAATTTAACATATTACTATTTAGAATACAAGGGAGGTTTGAAAATTAATAAACCAATGAATATTAAATTATAAAGGTGAGTACAAATGGAAACCTACCTCAAAACCATGGAACAATAACAACGCATGCCAAAAACCACTCCATGAAGGTTCCAAGATCTAATATCTACCAAGGGAAACCCTAAAAAAACCCTAACATAAATGAATGGAAACAAACACCCTACGTCCACAAGACCATGGGAGGAAGATATGTCCATAGAAAATGGGAGAAAGAGGAAGATGGAGAAGATAGGAGAGGTATTAACTTGAAGGTATAACCCAAAACCTTGAAGGAATATTATATCTACATGAAGGGAGGGAAGAGGAAGCTTGGACAAGGTGGGATGAGCCTCCTTAGGGCCAAACGCATTAGGGGAAGAGAAATGGGGTTTTTTGGGTTAAAATCTCAGAAGGGGTAGGGTTATAATTTCAAAAAAAATTGATATAGGAATCTGGAATGATTTACCAAACCAGGCGACAACTATGTTCCCCTCATTGGATACACTTGGGCACTCACACAGGCTGGCTTCGCTATTTACGTACTGTGTGCCAACCTTGTGAAATGGTTCTATCCCAAGATAATGTCTTCTAGAATGATTTAATAATGGTTTGAATAATCGTGCATAGGTTGTTCACCCTTAATAAGAAGCACTCCAAGGCTTACATGGTTTCCTAGATCATGCCACATGCTTTACCCAAACCATGCACTAATCGTGTGGTAAGATAAAAAAACCCTGAAACTCAAAATTTAAACCTATCTATTCCCCTCATATTTTACACCCCATGACTGTTTTCTATTTCTGAATGGTTTCCAATGGGTTTTTTTTGTAGAACCAGAAACACCCAATGGTTATATATCCGAAGGGATCACATTTCAAAAGGAAGGATCTTGTTAGGTATTTTTACCAATGATGCTTAAGAACTCACATTGTTCGAGGGAATGGTAGGTTGGGATAATCACACCCTTTTGAGGGGAATTATTTCCTAATCCAGGACTCTCTTATAGATTTAAGACATGTTCATGAATCCTTATTTAATTCCCAAGTATGATGTGGGTCATCCCTAGTATCAATCACTAATTAACATGTATGAAATTCAGAATCACTTCTGTGGTTCTTCATCAATGGAGATATCGGTATATATCTAGGGTTATCCATTTATGGTATCCTCTTATATACTAATTAGAGATTATTTGATCATTGTTATGATGATTCTGGTTTCTAAGACACTTATTGGGGAACTATGGAGTTTATTTTAATCTAGGGAGACAAAATTCACTATGGATTTTATCGTCATCTAGGGAGATGGGATTTGTTTTGTTGTTGGGATCGAACCTGTAGATGGGATTACTATATATCCTTTTTAAAGGAATCAGAACCCACATAGGTTGGTTCCACTTAATGGGGCACATCATATATTTTAAGGTCATGTGATAAGAACCCAACCATATAGTTTAATATCATGTGGCATGTACATCTAGGAAGAGGGTTCCTAGTAAAATATTTATGCGAGACTTATCCCGAAGAATCCCATAAAACCTAAGATAGATGTGGATTCTTAGGTTGAATTAAAACCTACTATGAATTTGGAATAGAAATAATAGGTTTGATTTGGGGTGTTGCATTTGTACCTCAAGGATGCTTCCTACACATCCCATTTGGATGGGAATCAAAGACCACGTAGTTCGCTGAGTCTCACAGGGGAGTATGGACCTTTGAGAGAATTAAGTTAGTGATTATTCCTGAAGAGGATTCCCAATGAAAGGGTCTATGAGTGATGTTTTATTTCATGGTGATTTAGAGGCTTATTTAGGGATTACACATAAGGAGGAGGCCCATATGATAGATTTCAGGCTTACTCTTAAGGAGGATTCCCTAATGAACTGGGGATTATGATTGTGACTAACTTATAAAGAAGATGTAACTTGATATCTTGCCTTAGATAGGCATCCTACATATCTTTGTAATGTTAGGAATCAGAGTTCTCATAGTTCAATTGAAATGAGTGGATTTTGTGGGTTTTATGATCACCAATAACCTCTAAGACCATGTGAGTCATGCTCGGTGTGAGAAAAAAGAGAATGAAAAAGATTTGACAAACCATGCTCTTTTCCTCCTTTACGGGTGGAAGAGGGGGAGGATGACGATGGAAGGGTATAGGGTTACAACACTTCACTCTCTTCACTTCACCCTAGAAATGAATGAATGTGGAGGATGTGGAGCTATAGATAAGAAATAATGTAACCTCCTACAAGAATGACTAGGGTCTTACTCAAATAGGGATTCCCTAAAATTGGTTCCACAATGATATGATGATCTAATTCCATGTTGAATGGAAAAGAAAGTGTGATACTTACCCTCCTTACTAGGAATTGGAGGCTATAGTTCTTAGATATGATAATATAAGGACATTTCCCTAACCCTTATATCTAATATTGAGAAGTCCCTGACACTATCCCAGGGGTAGGGGTCCTCATAACCATGGGGATATAGACCCACATGTACCCTGAGGACCCTAACCGGCCAATTGGAAAAGTGTGGGGGACCTATGACCATAGGAATACAAACCCAAATTGAGTTCACGTTATTGTGACACTCATCATGGTTGTGAAAGTTTGGAGGTCTTGGCGGAGGTTTTGAGTTGACCCCCTTTCAGACAAGGGAGCCTAAAGAGGAGAGGGCCTGACATGTATGGATTTACAAAAGGCCTAATGGATGGATCGTGCGGGTTGGATGGTAGGGAGAACCATGTAGGATCATATAGGGGGTGATCTATGCAGGTAGGAATGGAAAAATTGGTATAACCTTGGGAAACAAACCAACTATGCAACTACACTTGGGCGAGACTTTGCTTAAGACTTCAAGGGTCTCCACAGGTGTTCCTGGAGGCAAGTCGTGTAAGTCCCTAGTTAAGGAAGGGAACCTCACATTAGTCTTCATTAATAAGGGGTAGGGATAATTCCTTGTGCATGTGTCATTTGTTTGAAACCTTGGGAGGACTTTAGTTTCACTAATCCCCTTTAATTACCTCTTCTTTAGGTGTTAGAAAACTACTTGGAAGGTTACAAAGGACTTGAGAGAATCACTAGGGTGATCAGAGCATCGAATGGACTTCAAGTAATTATATTCATACTAATGAAGACCCCATGGGACTATTTATAAGAAAATATAGGTCCCTGAAAAAAGAGTAATTTTACATAGGTGTTTTATACAGGCTGGCCACGTAGGGTTTCACATAGGTATCTTGTACGTCGATAGTACTTTGAGTGGACTTGCATGGATAGACTTTGGAACCCAAGAATATTTTAGTCTTTGATGAACAACCTATATAATTTATTGAGGGGATCATGAAAGTCTTTGGGAACGAATATTATGACATATGGAACACTAATCTTTCTAATCTGGCGAGGTCTTTGAAGAAATATCACCACTATTTTCCAGATAGTTCTTATCTACCACTTTATGGTCATGGCCATCTGTGGGAAGTCTTTATTCCATCCCCAAATAATTACATCCAAGTATCTTGGTTTCAAGACCAAAAGAGTTTCTCAACTGCCAACATTTATGGTATGGGTGCTTACATAAATTCCAGTACATTGTCCACAAATTTTTTTATGCATCGCATCCTCTGTGCACAAGATCTGAAATCACATAGAGTTGAACTAAATTCACATTTATATTCATCCATATTTCAAGATTCACAGACAGATCAATTGAAGGGAAGGAATAAAGGTTGGGAATTTTTCCTAGGAGGGGTGCTAAGACTACCTGGATTTAGGTGTACTGGGTGCACGAAACCTATATTGAGTTCAAAAAGGATCTATAAGACATTGGGATTTATGTGGATGTGTGGGTATAGAAAACTTATGTTTATAGAAATGAATATTTTGTTTTGGAGTTGTTGAGTTAGTAGAGTCCATAGAATAATTCCTTCCATATGATGCATGGATATGTTGGCATCAGTTTATGGGATGTTCACAAGATCTCTGAGGCTCTGATCCTCAGAGATATGTATGAAATATTCATCCATCCAAGGTAAACATGGGGTGACACTGATAGGACACAAGCTTTATTGAGTGAGATACTGAAAACAGTTCTTGATATTAAAAAGTAATACCCCTGCTTAAATGGGGGTATTCACCCAAATATGTGGATGGATATTTTCTTGAGGAAGAAGGAGGAAGGGCCCACTTGCAAGCATCCGATGATCTGTACCAAGGTTGAAAAAAAGTGTACCTAGAACCTTCTATCCGACATTGGAAAAGGGAGAGTTTGACAAGTGGGGATATGAAATGAATCCCAAAGTTCCTTCGAAGACACATCTTGTGGGATTTCTAACCACGTGGATCATTTTATATCTATTTCATTTCCATGATTAAAAAAGGTGATATAAGTCCAGGTACATTTTTTGTAGCCAAGATGGTGGAGAAGAAGTTTTTGGGGTTGGATCCCACCATCTTGGAAAAAATACAAAAGAGTTTTCTGCATATTCAACTAGGGAAATATCATTTCAGAATTTTGGTATCATTTTAGGTTTTATGGATATGGATTATAGCCCACTTTAGAACTTATTCTATGCAAAGTGGAATCAAGGTCATCGGGAGGGATATTTGACCATATGTCTAGGATATATATGGTATTCCAGCCTTATCTTTTAAACCCCATGAAATAAAAAGAAGGTTTATTTTATTTAATGAGTTCAAATTCTTTTCCCATGGGAATCCACCAACAATAAGATTTATTGATGATCGGAGGATCGTAATTGAACTAAGGTCATACATGATATCCTTTAGGGACAGTGTGTTGGTGATTGGGATCGATGGTGAGATCATATGTGAGGCTTATACTCTTTATCGTTTTGAACACTAGTTCAAATACCTGGAATAGATAACTTTATCCCCTTAGGTGCACATTAGATTAGAAAATAATCTGATGGTATCTCAACAACTATGGATTCATACACATGTGGAGTTGATGCAGGTGGTGATCAACCTGGCACCAGCTGATGAAACTAGAAGATTGGACATCTTTTATGATGAGTCTTGGATTGAATCATACCCCAAAGGGGTTCTGGCCAAATATTTTCCTCAGGTTGGGATGAAGAGGCTTAATAGGAATGGTTCCCCTCATTTAGAAGGCACATCATCTCCTTCAGAAGCTATTTCATCTGCATCAGAGGGTGAGGATGACAAGGTTTCCAACTTATTGAAACATACCCATGAAAGGTATAAACCACTATCCAAAATATAAAGGGACACACCAGATGGAAAAGAACCAAGGAAGCCTGCTCTCCACTGCCAAGAGGATTCCTGGGTTCCATTTTACCATCCATTCTCTTTAACAGAAAGTTTTGATAATCCCACAAAATCTAGGGCTACCAGATCATCTTCATAATGGATTAGGATGTATTTGGAATATGTACGACCAGAGGTAGTCCAAACGTTGCAATAACTATCTTCTAATGCTAAAATTATATGGGTGCTCCTATGTGTAGTGTTGTAGATTCCAAGGAGAGTAGATATTCGAGCCCCACCTTGTATTTTTTTAGGATAATCCTACTGAAGTAGAGATTCATATCTGGGAGCCAAAGATGCTCATCTATGCAACCAAAAATCAGATCCCTAACACAAGGTGAGTGGAGTATATAAAAAAATGTGGTGATTTTGAAGGGATCAATCATTAGTATTATAAGGAATGACATGATTTTGTCGATCCTAAAGACATAAGTTCTCTTCTTCTCAAACTCTTTTCTTCTATGCCTTTATATTTCAGTCAAAGTGTCATTTATAAATGGGAATTCCATCTTAATTTATAGTGGGCTAAGGTAAAATCAACTTAGGTTCCATTCTCATGGTATAGCCCTAGTGGTACTCTAATCAAGGTTTCTGGGTCACCCCCGAATCACGAGAGGTATATCCAGGGCGATAGTCCATGGAAGACAAGATGTAGGTAAGATTCATACCTATAATAACTATTTTTGAGGAGGTTGATGTTATCCATATTTCCAAGAAGATGAAGAATAATGAACTCTAAAGGGTGAAATCCTTGGATAAATGGATTTCTTGTAGTGTCAGGTTATCTTTTTTTCATTCATCTCTGACTAGGAAAAGTGTCTAAACATCCTTGGATTGTAGGAAATCCTTCCATTTCATCTATCAAGAGACTTAAAAATGATCCTCTGAGAACTGAGTAGAGTGATTTGGACCAAGCTCAGATTCCTGTGAGTGAATTGGTTCCCTCAACTGAAGAAGAAGTGAGGGTCAAGGATCCATAATTTTCTCCAATAATTGTTTCAAACACTTTGGAGAGGGAGGAATAATATGGTATGTCATAGGTATTTCATAATTTTTCATCTGATAACAATTTATTTCCACTTTTGTAATATTTCAGGTTTATCTCATGCACCAAGGAATCCTACAAAGACTGGTGTTGGACCTGCGGCTCTCACCAAGGATGTTTTTCAGGGTCTCAAGTCATTAGAAGAGGGTCATGAACCATATTATCCAAGTGTTCCCATGGGTGAGATTAACATGAGGCTTGAGATGTTAATAGAGTCCATGATAAATCTTGGCATGAATTTTTATGAAATACCATAACATATTAATATTCCTACCACTTTAGAAGAATTTGGGGCACTATATAAAATATCAAATGGAAAAGAGTCATTATTTTCCATCCAATTAATGTTTTTATGCCTGATTGTCTAATCATGATTGGTTGGAATGCGTATCTCCCATCACAGAAAATGTTGTGGTGATGGTGCATGGACAAGGCTTTGAAATCCATCATAGTCCCACTTTTGTGGGCTGGGGGGGGGGGAATTAGGTGGATTTTTAATTGAGAAGTCTCCCTAAGCCTCATTTGGTGTATCTCAAGCATACCTAGGGGAGTGACCCTCATTAAGAGGTTCCATTTTAAAGTACTAAAGCTGGGAATGCTGTGGAGGAATCCTCATACGCTACTATCCTATTATTGGGTAAGGGTCACTATGTGTTTCTATTATTCACCATTATTGATATTATTTTGAAGCTAATAATGATTATAATTCATCATTTAGGATTATCAACTTCTGTGGATATATCAGAGGGAAAAGATTCGGCATCAACTAAAACAACATTGGAAGGCGAGGAAACCTTTTCAGGAGGGAGAAAAGTAGGGAACTTCTTTGAGTGCACTTATCCTAGAGTACATCTCTCCTTCTAAAAATGACTCTGAATTAGGTCTGGAGTTGCAGAATGCTCTCTGCATCACATGTCGTAAGTCCTGGTGGTATATATGTAAGATAATCTCTAAGACTCTCCTTTAGGGTTTGCCTTCGTGAATCCAACATATTTCAGTTCTATTTGGAATGTTGGGATTCAGTTGGTTTGATTACCATATAATCCATGATATTGTGAAGGAGACTGTTCATATGTAGGAGTGAGAGAATAAGCTTAAGAAACACCTAATAAAGGCCGTATTTCTTTCCAATATTTACAAATTTTGATCTGTGTTATCCCAAATAGAGGACAATCATAACACAATACTGGAGAAATTTAAGCGGTCGATCAAGGAGAATACTATTTAATTGTCGCACATTAATCAAGAGTTAAATTCTGCTCAAGGATAACTTGAACAACTACACCATTCATTAGGAGAAACCCAAATAGAAGGGTCAACATCCATTACAGCTACAACATAAGTGATTTTTCAAGATGAGGGGACTGAAGCTGGTCGGATGATTGATCTTCAACAAGTAGTTGATGGGGCTCAGGAAGATGTTTAATAGATAAAGAGTTTTGTGGAATGAATCTTGTAATATATGATAGAGAGACTCTATCTTGTGTATGTTCCTCTTTTTTTTTATAAATGAAAATAATATATGTTCCAATCATCTATGTCTTCATCCCTACATTTTTCTTGTAATAATAATGTCGAAGATGATTTTCATAGCATGAAATCTTCATACCATCTAATCCTAATTACAACAAATGGGATTAGGGAGATCTAATTTTTTTTCTAATCCAAGAGGCCTAGTGAGTTCAGTTTTATTATTGTTAGGGTCATATGAACAACCCTACAAACTTTATATCTTTTTATGTCATCAACCTAACTTTTTTCTAAGCTCGATATGGAGGAGACTTAGTGGTTGTGACTTGGATTTTTCTTAGGTATCCCTTTTTGGGTTTTCATCCTAACAAGTTTTGTGCCTTTTAACTTTTAATCACTCGATATTTCTCAATCTATAAAGAGTACAGGTCTAGAGATCTGAGACTCAATTTTTTTTCAAAGTTCATTTTTTGAGTTTTCAACCCGGTGAGTACTATCTCTCTTTTTTGTATGGGAAGATTAAAGTCATGTGAATCTGACTTCTGAGGCTAGTGTTTTAGGTTGATAATATTTTACTATAATGTTTTAAATAATGAAATAAATAAGACTTTCTAGTAAATGATGTTATTTCATTATTTAGATACCTCTATGGGGAATCTTGAAATAAAATTTTGTGGTTCTCCAATCTAAAACATGGTATTCAAGAATAGAGGAGGTATCTCTTGAGAATTATGTTTCCACTGGTTGAAAAACCTATTATGAGGGTTGTTTTATGAAAGGCCAATTGGGGAATGTACTACATATTCAAATAGTGACATCCTTAGGATGGAATGCCTATTATTTGGGAAACTTTATACAATACCAACTGGGGTGCGTATTGTATAGTCAGGCAAAGGAGTTATTAGAAATTACAACAATCTATTACTGATGGAAAAAAGTAAGTTTAAGATTTGGATGTCTCAAGACCATAGTGAGTTGTTTTTTCAAGGAAATATGATTGAAAATGAAGGGAATATATGTGTTATCATTGTCCATGAATGGGAAACCACTCCTATACGAATTTGGTGTGTGAAGAAGGGTATAATTTATTAGATAAACAATGTTAGGGGAGAAGGCCATTTTCTAACAAAGATTGAAGGCATCATGCAGTTTAATGACAAGCAACTAAGACATTGACTGTGTAGTTTAATGTCTTATGATAAGGACATTATTCTATGTAGTTTAAAGTCATACTACAAGGAAATTATTCTATGAAATGTAAAGTCATGCAGTATAGATATTAGGGGGATCTAATTTAAGGTATTTACCTTCGACAGAAGGTTTTATGGTTTTCCCATTCTTGATAATTTATCTAGAAATGTGATACTATATTCAGTTATAGAAGGAGAAAGTTGTAAACTATAACATGGGGATCTCTGAATCTAAGAAGTGGTATGGGAAAATGGTCTTATGGAGTTAGAGGATCTCTTTCTCTAGAATGAAGTTGCCATTACTTGAAAAACCCATTATGGGGCTGTTTTATACAAGGCCAGCTGGGGCACATACTGTATAGTTGATAGTGTCATCCTTTGGATGATATATCCATTATGAGGGAAACTTATGTAAGGAAAAGTGGGGCGCATATTACATATTCAAGAAAAGTAGTTCTCAAGAATTATAACATTTTATCGTTAAAATATAATGAATGTTTATGGAGATTAAAATCTCCCCAATCATAGAGTTTGGTTTATGGAGAAAAAAACCTAAATACAGAAGGAGTATTCAAGTAACAATTTCCAAAGAATTGGGGGGATAGGCTCTCTATGAAGGTCTGACCCAAGCGTAGGAAGTATGATTCCTATAGTTTTAGGATATATGGATAGGAACATAATATTATGGAAAGGATAGATGATATGTGATCAAATGACCCAAGGTTATTTTGGTATAATTTGAACATATGAAGGAGAAAAAAGAAAACCACGGTCTTGGAGTGTTTCAGGTTAGGAGAAGGGATATGGGAAAAATATGCAAGGGATGACCACTGAATTTGCCTGAATGGCCCGAAGACCTTCATTTTTTATTGATTTTTGATAACCCCCCTTTCAAGGGATGATGGGGAACCCTTACAAGGCCCGTAGGCTCAGAGATTACATGGCTCATAGGCTTTGGAGATTACATGACCCGAAAGTCTTAGGGAATTCAACCAGACTATATACAAGGAACTGCCCCTTCCCCAGTATCTGCATCTTGATAGTAGCTCTCCACCTTTTCATGACCATCTGGCTAGGCTTCCTGTGCTAGAACAGGCTGGTATCGATGTCATAGCCATACCCTCTCATTCTTACAGTCCATTTAGCTCTGCTCTGGTGAGTGCACCTGCTATGAATCCTCTTCTGGGGTTGCTCCTTTATATGTGGTGTGTCTGGGGCCTGCATTCATGTGGCCCGAAGGCCTTGGGGTGGCCCTAAGGCCTTATGGTGGCCCGAAGGCCGTGGGTAGCCCGAAGGCCTTGTATGACCCGAGGACCAAACTGGTGGCCTGAAGGCCCAGATTGATGAATAGTTTCAACTACTACAGTACTACTACAGTAACCCAGAAATATGTCTCCACCCGGATTTGATCTCGGGTCTCTTGGATGCACCTAGCGAGTCCTCACCAACTGGGTTGAGGTTCCTGTGCACCACTAACTTTGAATTTTGGGTTCTGGCATACCATCATCAAAGCTTAATGGGACAAAAGAGGATTCTATGAAGGGATAAATTACTACTATTTTAAAAACCCATTTGAGGGATATTTTATGAAAGGCCAACTAGGGCACATACTACATATCCAAATTGTGGAATCCTTTGGTTGACTGACCTGTTATAGGGGTAACTTATGAAAGGCCAATTGGGGTGCATACTACATAGTCAGGGAAAGGAACTCTTGGGTATCATACATTCTCCCACCAGAAGCCCATGAAAGATTATGAAGATCTGAAAGTATTCACTATTAGGAGTATGACATGTGAAAGGGGAATTTTCCAATGCATAAAGGAGGAATTTGAACCGATATTGGTCATGATTTTGGAGTCCCTTGCATAGATATAAATCATATGTATAAGTGGGGCATCTCTAGTTTCCATGGTGGGCTCTCTAATGAGAGGGAAACAAATAAAATCTCCTGCATTTATTTTTGATTGTATACAGAAGAGGGGGAATTTTACTTTACCCTATGGATAGGACTTGGATATAAGGCCTAGTCTCCACTACGTATCTCAATGTGATGAAAATCAAGACATACATAGTTCTCTTGGTACCATGAAGTTTAAAGTCATGTGGAAAGGACATTATCCATTAAGTTTAATTCCATGTAATGAGGAAGAAGGTGTTTCAATGTGAAGAGCAATAATATAGTGATGTTAAACTAGGGCATAGGGCCAAGAATCACTATGTATCTTGTTAGAGCAATAATAATGGGACATGTAGTTTTAACAGATAGGGGTTCACATGTAAAATGAGAACTCATATTGGATCTCATCATGTATATCTGGTTCGTACATGGGAGAGTAGAGGCTTTTCTATGTTGTGATGTGGTTGGGCCTAGGATTAAGGATCTGGATGTCACTATGTATCTCATATGGATGAGAATCAAGCCACACATAGTTCTTGAAGGACCATATAGTTTATCATCATATGGAAAGGACATGGGTTACTTTTATATGAAAATGAATATCATGGATGGGCCAACATGTAGGAATTATGAATCACTATGTATCTTGATAGGGTAAGAATCAAGTCATACATAGTTATTAGATAAATCGTGTTGTTTATCATCATGAAATGAGGACATATGGTGTGCCTTTGAAGGTCTTTCATCCAGGACCATGATAACCCCAATGTGAATAGATACACCTTACTAATGCAGAGAAATCCTTTACTAAACTCCTTATCCAACGTGAGTTATTCTTGTTGTGAGAAACAAGTATTGGTGAAGGTTTCTTTTATAGCACAATGGAAACATAAGTGAAGGATATGGGCATGTTAATTTTGTGGTGGATGAGCTAGGATATAGGATCCAATCATTGCTATGTATCTCATTAGTATGATAATCAAGTCGTATGTAGTTATTGAAATTCCATGTAGTTTAACATCATACGGTAAGGATGGAGGCAAAACAATGTGAATTTATGGGAACATTGTGGTTAGGCCCAAGGGTGGAAGTCTAGGTGTCACTACGTATCTCATGAAAATGAGAATCAAACAACACATAGTTTTGGACAAGGTTCCCCATGCAGGTCTGATCCGTACATAGGGAGTTGGGGATTTTAAATTTTGGTTGGACCCGAGATAGGAGATTCTGGCATCACTACGTATCTCAATAGAATGATAATCAAGCCACATGTAGTTATTATAATTCCATACAGTTTAACCTCATACGGTAAGGATGAAGATGAACTGAAATGAAAGGATGTAAATGTTGTGGTTGTACCAAGGTGTAGGACCTTTGTGTCACTACGTATTCTACTGGGGAAAGAACCAATCCACATGTAATTCTTTATTTTTTTACCCTATTTCAATCGGTATTTTTCATGGGGAAAAGGGATTTTGATAATTTTCAGAATGATGGTTGGGCCTAAAGAATTAATTCCAGGTTTCACCACACATCTCATTGTAAATAGAATCAATCCTTAAGTCCTAGAAAGGTTCCCCGTGCAAATATGATTCATGCATGGGGAAAATGAAATGTGGATTTCCTTTCCAAAATCACAACTAGACACAGGATAGGAGATCGAGGAATCACTACATACCTCATTGGAATGAGAATCAAGCCACACATAGTTCTTATAATGTTCCCTATGTAGGTTTTATTCATACACGCAGGGAATGAAGGAGTTATTTTAAATTGAATCTAGAACTGAGATTGGAGATCCAGGAATCACTATGTATCCCCTTGGAATGAGAATCAATCCATACTTAGTTCTTAGAGAAGGTTCCCCATGCATCTTGTTGTAATAAAACCATACATTCTAGAAAAGTTCCCTGTGTGGATTTGGCTCAAAAACAAGGAAAGAATAGATTTTCTTTTTGGTCAAGTATTGACCAGAGATTGGAGATCCGATAATCACTACGTATCTCGTTAAAAATGATAACCAATCCACACATAGTTCTTGGACAGATCGTGCATTTTATCATCATATGGTGATGGCATAAAAATGATGGGACTTATACCCATAAAAAGGGTCTCGAATTCCATTATAGAATGAAAATGATGTAAGTAGGTCTTATGCACTGGGGAAGCCCATATTTCTTCCTCAAGTCTAACCAAGAGGGAATATTGACCCACTGAGGGGTTAGAGAGATGTAATTGGGACCTACTGTGAGATGGAGGCCAATTTTTTAAAGGAATCATGAGGGATATCTCATCTCATGATATGCTGGGGATTTTTTAACATCAAATGAAAAGGATATTAACCATGTAGTTTAATTTCATGTGGTATGGAAAATAGGTGTCTTTCAATTTATTTTCATACGAAAAGTAAATTGTGTCATGAATTTTAAGGTCATGTGATAAGGACACAATATGCAGTATGACGTCTTGCATCTTGGATGCATGGTGCTATGTAGTATATCTTCCTATAGATAGGACAAATATTGTGTAATTACAAGAAATGTTTCTTTGAAAATCTTTCATTTTTTTGGGTCATTGTTAGTTCTTAATCTATTGAGATCAAGGAATAAGCTCTATTAGAGTGGACTTTATGAATAGAGTAAGGTACCTCCCACTTTGGAGCAAGATTTGGAGGATTATTTCCTTGTATAATTGGACTCCTAAGGTCCAAAACCAACTATCCTAGGAGGAATGAACGAAGGCAGCCCTTCTTTTTAATGGCTCATGCTATCCAGTTTTGATATACCTCCAAGTGATGAAAGGTATTAATCTAATTTCATCTATTTTAGCTAATTAATCCAGTAATTTTTGATACTATTCATCTATAGATAGCTGATTACAAATGTAAATATGGAACAATGGAAATTGAACTTCAATGGGAAAGACTGCTTATATTTCGTGCACCAACAATTATGGGGTTTCCCATGTTACAACATGAGTTTTAGTTCGGTAAGCCCCTAAGGCATGAAAGATCTTGTCAAGACAAGATTTATTATCTTTATCCACCATATTTTGGAGTATTTTTTACAAAGTTTTGTTAAAAACTCTATCTTTCCATTAGCACCTACATGATAGTAGGATGAATTGTTGGATTTGATATTGTATTCCTGATATAGATTTTCTACCTTACCAGAATAGAAATTTGTGCCATTTTCTATCAATATGTCATGAGGGACACCAAATATGGTAATGATGCTCAATTTGAAAAAGATAACAATGCTTTTGGATATGACTTCTTTGAGGGATATTTCCTCAACCCATTTGGAGAAGAAATTAGTAGCTGTAAGGATGTACTTGAACTTCTTAGCCATAGCTGGAGGGTATGGTACAATAACATCCATCCACATGTGGAGAATGTCAAGGAGTATTTGGATGTATATAGAAACTTTTGGGGTTAGTGAATGAAGTTGTAATGTACTCGACAAGAATGAAATTTCTTGGTGAATTCTGTATAATCATGTTTCGTCAAAGGGAAGAAGTATCCAACCCTTCAGATTTAATAAGAAAGCATATACCCTAATCAGTGGGAACCATAGACTCATTCATGTACTTCTTCTAAAACAGTCATAGTCTATTCTCCATCTACACATCTGAGATGGAATCTATCATATCCTCATTTTTAGAGGACTTTTTGGTGATTTGGGACATCGTAAAGAGTGAAATTGGCTGCTCGTTTCCAAATCTTCTCTCTTCCAACTCTGTCCAGTGGGATCAACCCATCATGAAGGTAGTCCATGATGGGATTCATATATACCATGGTAGGACCATTTGGATCTAGGATGGGACTAATTTCATTGATCTCTTCTGTTCAAATATGAAAAAAAGTTAAGATCATTCGGCAGTGGGAAATGATAATGATTGTTTCATCCTAATTTAGATTTTCCAAAGCTGCAACTGCATTTTCCAATGCATCTGCCTAGGAATTTTGTGATCATAGAATGTAAGTAAATTTTTTCTTAGAGGAAAATTCCACCATTAAACCTCAGATATAGTCAATTAGTGGAATTAGATCCTCTTTTCTAATAGTGTAATACCTATTGATTTTCTCGATTACTAACTCAGAGTTTCCTTTAAATTCTAGGTGGTTTATCCATATTTGAAGTTCTAATTATAGTCCTGAAATTAGGGAATGATATTCTTCCTCATTTTTGGTACAAAGTTATGATAAAA
Source organism: Viscum album (assembly GCA_963277665.1). NCBI lineage: Eukaryota > Viridiplantae > Streptophyta > Magnoliopsida > Santalales > Viscaceae > Viscum > Viscum album. The sequence goes on from OY728166.1 coordinate 1,211,423,899, forward strand.
GGAAGTATTATAGAAAAAATTCCTTCTCTAGGGAGATAAACACAATCCCTAACCCCTCTTTATTGAGTACAAGTTCTTCTATTCTATCTTCTATTGGGATCTTGAATGAAGCATAAAAATACATTTCCCATGTCTGGTGGTTTCTTTAAATAGAGTAGATTTCTTCATCATGAAATTCAGTATTTAATGGTGTCTCTTCTATAGTTGGGTGTTTGGAAAGGAAACCCTCTAAATACAAACCTTTCACTTCTTTCTAAGGCACAAAATGTATGTAAAACTACTGCAGAATAACTACCCACAAAGCTAGATGTCTTATAAGCATAGAAAAAATGAGGATAAATTTTAATGGTTTATTATGAGAAACCAAGTGGATCTCATTGTTATATAGGTAGTTCGTAAACTTTTTAATGAAAATGATTAATGAAAGATAACTCTTCTCTATATCTGAATAACAGGTCTCAGTATCAATTATGGTTTAACTGTGATAATAAAGGCTATTTTCATTCCCAACATAATTATTTTGTGTAAGGAATGTGCCTAATGACCATTATTGGTCCAACACATACAGAATGAGTGTCTTTCCTTCAATAAGTGGAATCAATATCAGTGGGATCAAGAGGTATCTCTTGAGGGAATCAAATTCTTCTTGGAATTCATTGGTACACTGATATGTGCCCCCCTTCATCATCAATTTCGTGAAGGGCAAACAATTTACTTCAAGGATGGATATGAAGTTCTATATATAGGCCAAGTTTCCTTGAATTATTCTCAATTATTTCAAGTTTTTAGGTGGTTAAATGAGAAAGATAGAATTATTATTATCAAGATAAATTGCAATACCAAGATGTAATATGACGAAACTAAGAATTTTTCTTGAGGTTACCTCAAAATCACATTTCAAGGGGTTCATCTTTAGATTATGATATCAAATATTACTGGATATAGTCTCTAGGTAATCCAAGTAGTCATAAAATTATTGGAACTTGACCACTAGATCATTAAGGTAGCATTCAAAAAATTTCACCAAGAAGGTTTTAAAGATGTGACACATAACACGTTTGTATGTGGAACCAGGGTTCTTCAAGCGAAAGGGAATTAACTGATAGAAGAACACTCCCTAAGGAGATTTGAAGGATATTTATTCTTCATCTTCTTGGGCCATCCATATTTGGTTTTACCCTGAATATCCATCCATGAAGGAGAGGGCTTGATAACTATATGTTTCATCAATCATGAGTTCTATAATTGGAATAGGGAAATAATATTTGGGATAATGTTTGTAGAGATCTCTAAAATTGACATAAACTCTTATTTTCCCATTCTTCTTCTTCACAGTGATAATTTTGGCTATACATTTTGGGTATTTTACCTCTCAGATAAAATCATACTCGATGAGTTTTTCCACTTTTGCCTCAATTTAGGAGGCATGAGTCGGGTGCATCATCCTGGCTGCTTTCTTGTATCCCTAATGATCTTCTGGAAAACCCAAGCGATGGGTGTCCACTTCGAGGTCAAGTATTGGAATCTATATTTAATTCTATGAAAACACATCCCAATGTTTCTTTAGGATAGATGTGCATACCTCCTGTTATTCAAGATTCATGGATGCACTAATCAGAGTGGGACGTTGATCTTCTTTTGTACCCAAATTTACCTCTATGATTTAATACACAGTGGTAGAGATTCCTTCCTTAAATATTGGAGGGCCATATATGATATCTTTTTCTTCCTCTTTCTCATTATACACTACTTGAACTTACTCCTGGGGAACATATGATAAAACAAGTTCCTTGGAGAGAATAGGGGAGCCACTATTTGGACAACCAGAGGATGAAGAAATAATTTCAGGCTCATTTGCTGGAATAAAGCCTTCTTTGAGTCCTTTAGAGGATACGAGGGACTAAAAATGAGTATGTTCACTTTATATTATAGTCATGTTAGATTCTTCTTTCCCAAATGAAAGAATCGGTCTTTGTTGGAGACCATGAGATGGAATGAAGACATTTTCATTTGATATTTCTCTATCACTTGGAGATTTGATAACTTCCTCAGCACCATCAGGATCCACTATCATGATTGACATCATACAAGCTACTGAATGATTTCTTGAATTCATGTAAACCCATTTGATATGATTAATTGGTATAACATAATCTACACTGATCTTCTTGAAAGTTTTAGCTAGGATTATCTCCCATAAATTCAAGGCATTGATTTGAGTAGCATCATTAGGTATGGATTGTTTACCTCCCTTGTGATAGAATCCGACATCGATGTATTATGTCTCACATTATTTTAATAGGGCCTTGTCACCATAAAATGTCCAAATTTGACCATTGATACACTATTTTAGACATTGGTTGTATGAAGAAGGAATGGAAGAATTCTTATATAGCTAATGTCTTTCCATCAGAACATTGAAAGATGTATCCTTTAAAACAACCATGACTTTTGATTCAGACACAAGATCCCCAAACTGAGCTCTAAGTGTTATCTAGCTAAGAGGTTATTGCTCATTTTTTTCATAACCCTGTAACATCATAGTGGGGGGAAACAAGTGATATTCATTGATACCCAGTTGGCGAAGATTATAGACTGGGATGAGGTTGACTCTTGATCCATTTTCAATGAAGGATCATCTAATATAAATATTGTTTAACCTACCAAATATATACAGGGGTCTGAAATATCCTTGTATGATATAATTCTCATCTTGATTTGTGAAAGATATGACTGCATGGAATTCTAGAGTATCATTATATGCACAATATACTTCAACAGTATAAACCTCAACTTAAAAATCTTAAGGTCTTAACAATGATTGAATAATTTCTTCCCATAGGTCCTTTGACAAACTCATAGCATCCATGATTGATAAATTATCTGGAACTTGGGCTAATTACTTTAAGTCATCAAATATTTGATCTAATGGTTTGCGCTTTCCAGCATGAAGATTCTATTTTTCGGCACTTTAGGAGATTATGTTTCTGATGTGGATGGGACATCCCTTGGGATAAGAACTAGAAGTGGTCTTGTTCTTGGTATATTAATATGGTTGGATTGGCCTACCCATCGAGGAGGCGGTGGCATATACACTAAACGGTATTCCAATATGATCATGTTAGGGTATACCCTGTCATGTGTGGAGGAAGAAATCCCTTGTTCCTGATGATATTACTAGATAGATTTCCCATGAGTTTAGGCCATGTAGATTGTTCATGTGGGGTTTTGGTTGAAGTAGTGGCTCATAGAATGACCATGTCTTCCCCTGTATCCTCATCCCTGATGAAATATTCCCACAATGCCCCCACTAAAGTGTAGGTGAATTAGGTTCATAATAAGAATCATCATATGAGAGGGGACTAGTTAAGTGAATAACATTAATGGAACCGAAGATCAACTCCACATCTGATAAATATTCTGCCTGATGGATCAAATCTTATTGTGTCATTTGGTTGGCCAGTGCCCATGCTTTTGGGATGGTCAGCATGATGTCCATTAAGGTCAAGGAAAACGTTTACCTTGAAATGAACTCATCTTCTTCTATTTTTTATTTATTCTTTTCTCTATGTATCTTTTTTGAGGATTGAACTTCAGAGGATTGGGATTTTTATGAAGCCGACTTTACTATAGTGGAAGGGTTAAAGGGCACAATTGGTTGTTTCAACTATGCGCAGAGAATAAAATGAGTCTTGTTGATCATTTTTTTGACCATCCGGTCACTGAATAGGTGAGGAGAATAGAGCCCTAACTAGTACAATGGCTACTTGGACCACTGGTGGTGGAACTGTTGTTATCTGTAATGGGTAACCCATAGGGACATGCTTGTAAATATGTGCTTGACCCTACTCTGGTTGTGCACCCAATGGATGTAATTATTGATATGAAGTTGTGGGATCCAAATATATTGGTGGTTGATATCCCACATTGAGTGGATGTTCCTTGTCTTCTTTAGTTGTTGCAACAAACCCTCTTTACCGAGGTGCACCAACTAGATTTTCAAGTTAAGGATCTTCTTATAGAATATATATGGAAGGAAGGATGCCTCAGAGTAACTCTGTATTGAGTCTTGTAAAATCTCTCATCTTCTTCTCTTGTTAAGAATATCTTTCCTCTAGATAAAGGGATTAACCCTCTCTGGGGGGAAGGTGATACATAATATGATCCTTACCTTTTCCTCTATTTGGTTTCTTTTGAGGAGGTAGAGGTGGATTATTTTAGGGGATGTCCAAATTTTGGGTGAGCCTCTAGTTTTGAGTATACACACCTCCTTCATTTTTTTAAGTGTGGAGCAGCTCATGAATAAGAACTTCCTCTATTGAATCATCTAAATTGATCTCATGTTCTGGAGGATTTTTAGTAACATCATTTACGATATTAACTGATACATAATGTACCATAATAATTCTGTCAGTATCTTCACAATATTTCCTTCTTCTACGCCCTCCACAATACCTTTTCCTCTTCTTTGTGGATTCCTTGTGATATGTTTTGTGGATAGTGAATTTAAGGGAATACCCAAAGATTTTAGTCATGCATGTTCTAAGTGATTTAACTAGATTATGGGATGGAAAAAAATTGAGAGGATTCACATGGTGGAATCTTTCCTAATCAGGAGAAAACTGATTCCCACTGAGGAGGCGAGTGCTGAGGTGAAAAATCCTCCATCCCTATGGGATGGGGATATTCTTGTTCTACTTTCACAACCATTCTAGCCTAGTTGAATGATCCTAAGGTTTGGGTTAAAAAATCCCCCATCCCTGTGGACTGGGGTAAATCCCAAACTAATGTGGCTGATATTACCGTAGCTTCTCTTCTGATTTTATTAATTTTGGTTCGAACGTGGGTTGGGTGCATCATTTGAAACACACTTGAATTTCCTATTTCAGAATACCATTGTGCTATTTCTAATTTTTTTGTTATTTGATGGATGATGTACTCTAATCATGATTCCTTCTCGATGTTCTCAGATGCTTGATGTAAAGTATCTCAACATCCTGCTCTCTTTGGGCTCGATTTTAGTGAGATTTAGTCAAATTCTGTTCTTGTTGAGCATATCTTCAATCATGGATAGATTCCATTTGTTATAACTGGCTTGGGGAAATGAAATTTCATGATACCACCTTTTATAGGATTTACTAGATGGGGATCATGGTGAAATATAGTGCTCCATGTGCACCACATCCTTTGATACAAACACCATATGGAACTAAAAAATATTTCACTTTTTCCATCGGGGGCATATCTGTTGGTAAAAATGCATTTTATTTTGGTAATTTTTTTACCAATATATATGTTCCTATCACTAAATTATCAGTAAATACTATGTTGTAAAATGTTTTTGTGACAGATAAAATCATTCTGTAACAATTATAATAATACCAATAGATAATATATATGCTGGTTAAAGTTTTTTGCAACAGGTTCTAATGAAACATTTTTCTGTTGGTAATAATATTACCAACATATAATATATGTTTATAAATTACATTTGAATAAAAATTAGAATTTTTTTCTAATAAAATTTCATGTGATATTTATTAATTAATTTATCATATATAATACATATGATTTAATTATTAAACTGAATAATATTTTAACACATGTTCAATCTTAGAAAAAATAATTATTATATTAATATTGAAATTTAATACCACTGGTTTAATCACACCCCATCCATAGAATGCCGAGAACATCCTCAACCCATCCATGCCTGCACAACAAAAGTTTATCCATTCCAGTGAACCAGCTCCCGCACCAGTAACCAATGAGTACCACCAGTGACCCATCTATGCCATGCTAGTGAATCATCAGCTCATCCATGCCAACAAGAAATCCATACTAGTGAGTCAGTTCCAGCACCATCCAATCCATAGCTCCAGCACCAACCCATCCATGCCATCGAGCTCCAGCAGCCCATCCATTCCAGCGAGTATCCCATCCATACAAGAAATCCATGTAAAGAGGAATAAAACAAAACCCCTTAAAGGGGAACCCTCCAACCATGTGTCAAGTATGAATAAAATAGTTGAGATTGAATAAAACATTGGAGAATAGAACAAAAATGAATAAAATATTCCCTTTTAAATATACACGTGTTAAGTAATGACAAAAGTTACCTCAATCAAAATATTCTTTGTAAGACTATGAAATGTGGGATTTGAATGCATAAACATCCAATGCTTCACTTGCTGGACTGCTAACATGAGAAGTAACATTCTCCAATTTGAAGAGTTCTCCAAGCATGTGTGAAAAACATAGGATGTGAATGCATGTGTTTTCCATGATTTATTTTATTTTTCCATTGATTATTTTAAATGAATCAAAACACAGGATTTTAACTCGTGAAGATGGTGTTTTCTATAGTTCATTTTAACAACCACTACCTAAAAAAACCCCAAATTATCAAAAATATGACCATAAGGAAAAAACCAGACTCTAAATGAAAATAGGTAGGAAAATCCAAAATCCCTCAAGGTAGGTACTATAAATAATTTTTCAATACAAGAATTTAATTAAATTTAAAATCGAAATGAAAGAAAGAAAGAAAGGGGAAAGAAGGAACATCCCCTCTAGAAATTGATTTCAAAATGATATATTCATGTTTTTCTCTACTCATTGATCTTATATGAGATCTACGGTGTTTAAAATATCTAATGGGGTGATCTAAGTTCACTTCAAACCTTAAAATCCAAAAGAAATCAAACAAAACAAACTTCACTGAGAGTTTCGGATCCTTCAACCAGGTTCGATCGAAACTAGATTTCAATTCTTCAAATCGAATCGAGTATAACAGGTCAACAACTCCATATTAACCACAACTTTGGATGGGAAACATCCTTACATCTCAGTCTTTCTTTCATAGTGGACCTTGAGTCATCTTTCCCAAATTGGACTTGACAAAAATCATATCCACAAGGCATCATCCCAACTTCATCTTCAAACAGACCCAATAGTAGTAGTCCTGTGTCTTCTTTAAGACATCATATTTGGTGGTATGTGAGCTTCAGTTTAGTGTAATTTAGTTGCGGTAAGTTTGGGTAGTGTGACTACAAATCTCAAAAGGTGCACAATGTGGGTTCATATAGAAACTTCAGTACTCATCTAGCATCATTTTATTCAACAATATCAAGTTATATTTTTCAAAAAGCTACTGAAATCATTCTTGATCTCAATAATTGTCTGCTCAAGTTATGTCCTACCAAAGTGTAGTAAATAAAAATAAAAAATATTAAAATGATTGGAAAAAAACCACAACATTCATAATAAAGGAATAAAGGGAGGTAGATTTGAGCCTCATTAACAAGGTATTAAAATGCCACCTCCATCTCATATAGATTCCTATAAATCCCAAAAAATTATCTCTAGTTTGTACCCTCTCATTCATGGACTTGGGATCCAAAAAAACATAACCAGTTCAATCAATAGAACATATTCATATTTCATAACATGAAAATTCAAGAAAAATAAATAGACTAAGGAATATATCCCTTTCTTTACATTCATTAATTTAGACCCTTCAATCCAATTGTATGAGCTTGGTAGAGACTCATTGGATAATTCGTTTCAAGAAATGGATTGACCATTAAGGTGAACCATCTTTTCCCTTTTGAAAAAGGTAACATCAAACTTATTTTCTCATTCAACAAAGGTAGTACCTACACAACAGGGAAATAAAAATTCAAAGATATCCTTTTATTTATAAAAACTGTATACTTGTCATTAGGTTTGAAATAATAACTTTTAGAAAGTACCCATTAGTTTTTTTAATAGTATCAATGACCTTCCTTCCAGCAATTATCTCCAAGAACATGAAACCAAATTTATACCATCTGATTTGATAGGAAACTTCCCATCCCATGCATACTCAGGAGAAAAATATACATAGGTCCCCATCACCATTGTATAAAAATGGGTCTTATCCCAATTTGGACCAATATTGGAAAGGTTAAAGTCAAAGATCTTTTTTTTTGAATTCCACGTCTAGAAATATGTTCAATGCATTGTAATCATGGTACATTACTTATGAGTAAATTAGTTATAGTAAAATTTGAAGATGAGTATTATGAAACATGGGTGAGTGAAGAATTATACACTGGGCTTGAACACACAGCCTTTACAGGACATGACGTACATGCATGTTCAGAATTGTATAGAATTGTACAGGCCATGTGTTCAAGCCATGAATACTTGAACACATGGCTTTTATAGAATTGAACACATGGACATGAGTAATTTGAAATTATGTACAGGTCTGTAAGGACCCTATGAAAATCCATGATGTATAGTTATATATATACCTTGGCTTAGTGACAAGCCCCGATAGTTCTTTACATGCCATAGCTTAGTGACAATCCATGATAGTTATGTACATAATGTACTTGGTTTGTACATAAATATCATAGTGATGAGTGATGATAGTTCTAAACATGGTTTACATGGATAAATGACAAGACATGATAGTTTTGTACATGATGTACATGGCTTGTATAGAATTTTATTGTACATAATTGGATTAGTGACAAGCCATGATAGGCCATGGCTTAGTGACAAGCCCTGATAGGAAACTGCCCAACTCATGCTTAGTGACAATCCATGCTAGTTTTGTATAGGTCATGGATTAGTGACAAGCCATGTATACAAGACATGATGAATAGTTCTTTACATGTCATGTTTTAGTGACAAGACATGTGTTCAAGACATGAGTAATGTGACATGATGTACTTGGCTTGTATAGAATTTGGGGTTCATTCATATGTAAAAAATTCAATCTCCACCAATTTAAGGGGTAAAATTTTCATGTGGATTATATATTTTACTACAGTTCATAGAATAAAAACATTTTTTTCATTTAAAATGAAACTTTTACCTATAATGAGACTTGAAAGGGAGTTTTTTCAATCTTCATTTCAAAAAAAAAAAGTGTCTATTTATCATCATGGGTCCCTTGCCAACTTTCAAGTGTAAAGGGTTATGTTCTTTTCAATATAACTAGTGTATTAGCAATAACTGGATTGAATTAACTCCTTGGTAACTTCTTTTTATAAGGGGTTCATCACTTTTATGATGAATGAGGTAGTGATTTAATCTAAGAAATATGAAATGTACAATAGAGGCATTCACTAAATATTCAGAGCCATAAATTGGGAAATAGTGATAGCAATTTCAATTTTTTTCATCCAATGAGTTCTTCAAAACCTAATTCATTTACTTTTTGACCCAATATCAAAATATTCCCTTGTATAATCAATATTAGGAGTTTGAAATGGTTTTCAGGTCTGTAAAGACCCTATGACAAGACATGATGTATAGTTCTATACAGGCAATGGCTTAGTGACAAGCCACGATAGTTCTATATAGTCCATGTCTTAGTGACAAGCCATGATAGTTTTGTAAATGATGCACATGTATTGTAAAGAATCATCTTAGTGAAAAACCATGAAGGTTATAAACATGGTGTACTTGCCTCGGTGACAATCCATGATAGTTCTGTACATGATGTTTGTGGCTTGTACAGAATTGGCATGTACATAATTGCCTTAGTGACAAGCCATGATAGGCCATGGCTTAATGACAATCCATGATAGGAAACTACCCATCCCATTCTTAGTGACAAGCCATGATAGTTCTGTATAGTCCATGGCTTAGTGACTAGCCATGTATAGTTCTATATAGGCCATGGTTTAGTGACAAGACATCTGGTCAAGCCATGAGTAATGTGACTTGATGTACATGGTTTTTACAGAATAGGGGGTTCATTCATATGTAAAACATTCAATCTCCACCAATTTAAGGTGTAAAATTTTTATGTGGATTGTATATTTTACTACAGAACATAGAATAAAAACATTTTGGTTTATTTAAAATGAAACTTGTACGTATAATGAGACTTTCAAGGGAGTTTGGTCAATCTTTATTTCAAATAAAGTCTCCATTTATCATCATGGGTCCCCTGCCAACTTTTAAGTGTAATGGGTTATGTTCTTTTCAATGTCACCAGTGTATTAGCAATAACTAGATTAAATTCACTCCTTGGTAACTAGTTTTTAGAAGGGTTTCATCACTTTTATGATGAATTCGACAGTGATTTAATATATGAAAGATAAAATGTACAATATAGGCATTCACTAAAAATTTAGAGCCAAAAATTGGGAAATAGTGATAGAAATTTCATTTTTTACTCCAAAGAGTTCTTCACAACCTAATTTATTTACTATTTACCCAAAATTAAAATTTTCTCTTATATCATTAATATTTTGAGTGTGACATGATGTACAGGTCTATATGGACCCTAGTAAAGTCCATGATGTATAGTTTTGTACATGCCATGGCTTAGTGAAAAGCCATGATAGTTCTGTACAGGCCACGACTTAGTGAGAATCCATGATAGTTCTATACATGATGTACATGGCTTGTACAGAATTGTCTTAGTGACAAGCCATGATAGTTCTGAACATGGTGTACATGGATTAGTGACAAGCCATGATAGTTCTGTGCATGATGTAAATGGCTTGTACACAATTGGCATAGTGACAAGCCATGAATGGCCATGTCTTAGTGATAAGATATGATAGGAAACTACCTATCCTATTCATAGTGGAAATACATGATAGTTTTGAACAAGCCATGGCTTAGTGACAAGCCATGTATAGTTCTGTACAGGACATGATTAATAGTTCTGTACATGACATGGTTTAGTGACAATACATGTGTTCAATCCATGAGTAATGTGACATGATGTACATGGATTTCAAAGAATTGTGGGTTCATTAATATGTAAAACATTCAATCTCCACCAATTTAAGGTGTAATATTTTTATATGGATTATATATTTTATTACATTCCATAGAATAAAAACATTTTAGTTCATTTAAATCTATACTTGTACCTAGAATGAGACTTTCTAGGGAGTTTGGTCAATATATATTTCAAAAAAAAGGTCACATATATCATCATGGGTCCCCTACCCTTGTTCAAAATCAAAGGAAAAGTGTAGAAAGTAACTTTAAAGTGTAAAGGGTTATGTTATTTTCAATGTAACCAGTGTATTAACGAAAACTGGATTAAATTCACTCCTTGGTGAATACTTTTTAGAAGTGGTTCATCACTTTTATGATGACTGAGGCAGTTCTTTAATCAAAGAAATATGAAATGTACAATAGTGGAATTCACTAAACATACAGAGCCATAAATTGGGAAAAAGTGATATAAATTTCAAAGAAATTCCCTCCAATGAGTTCTTCACAACCCAATTCATTTACTTTTTACCCAAAATTAAAATCTAACCTTTTATCATCAATATTTTTAATGTAGTGGAAGAAAATAGTCATAGAAATAAATATTTCTTACCAAATGCGACGACATGCACAAAAGATAGAGAAGGAATGACATCGACGAACCGAAGGGGTGGCTCGTGAAGGGAAATGTACTTGGTAACAAGTGGTGTGGCATCAAATAAGTGGTGAAATAATGAGGGGTTAAGAACTGAAGGGTAATGAACAGTGACCTGAAGAAGTAGAGGACACCAGTCGAACACGATGAACTGGTACGCAGGTTCTTTGATAGAAAAAATTGGGGGTGCATGGTCAAGGGAGTAGGGTTTTGTAATGTATATTTGATGTATATTTAATTAAATTTATCTTCTTAACAATTATTAAAAATATAATATTATGAAAAATAAAACATTTAAAGGGTTATTATAACAAATTTATTTGTTGGAAAAAAACTATTGGTATAAGCATGTTAGAGTAATAGATCCAACTGTAAGTAAAATATTTGTTATTATTAAATAGTTAATATTGACATATTAATTTGTTGGTAAGAAAAATTGTTTCTAACTAGAATTAATATCAACAAAAATTATATATGTTGTAATTACTTGTTTTTACCAACATAAGTTTTATCTGTCACTAATTTTCTGTTGGTATAAGCTGTTTTTTTTGTAGTGTGGGGTATCAGCACTCAGCCATCACAACCTCATTAATGCATCAAGGCATGAACATTTAAGGGATCCTTGCTAATTTTTTATCTATGGATGTTAGGAATCTTGAAGATATGATAATTAAATTTTGTAATTCAAACCCTATATTACCTTGACATGAGTTTGATAATCATCATTGGTTAATACTTTTCTTTTAGGCGATGAAGATTTTTCCATATGTTGAGGTGGATTTCATGCATACAATCTTCCACCACCACCTCTGGAATTATTTATTGGGAAGTGGATAAAGTCCAAAACATAACTAGTATGTCATCCTTAGCAAGATATTTCCTCACATTCAATAGATCATCTCTTTCTTTCACCAGAGGTCCCTCGACTAGGTCCGACTAGAGTGGAATCTTCCCGATTATTTTACCATAAGCAATGGGATTGGTTGAGATTTCCTCTATTATGATAGAATGTAAGTGACCGAAAGGTGGTTTATAGAATTACCATAAACTTAGGTTTTCTTTCTATTGATAAATAATTTCACTTTCCAATTAAAAGGCATAAAACATGACTGGCCTTGTGTTTTCAAGTGCCTCGTGATAAGAGGGTTTTCTCATCACAACATTTTCAATTGGAGAATTATCTTGAAAATGAAAATCACTAATACGGAGGGAACTTTCATAGTGAACACCATCATGGGGAGGACCACCATGGTGGATTAAAATAAGGAGAATACCCTCTTTCTCCTTGGTCTTCTATCCGCATGGAAGATTTTCATGGATCTCATCAAGAGATAGGCTCTCAAGATAGACCAAATTATTTTCATGAAGCAATCCTTCATGGTGAATCATCTGATGGGGACCTTCAGAATTTCTGATAGTTCTCTCATAATTTGGTAATGTGAGGGTAGGGTCTTGATATGTGAAAGATAAATGTTTGATGGAATAAAGAACTCCAATGTTAAGTGAATCCATATCATAGATCGGTTCTTAATTTTCCAATTATGTTTGATGAGGCTTATTCTTATGTTCCTTATTATGAGCAGTTGGGGCCACTTTCTGGGAGAAGTGGTCATCATGGGTATGTGTTTTTGCCTATGTTGGAGTGGCCATTGGAATAGTATAATTACCTTTAATTGGATTGAGTGTATATTCCCAATTCGGTTGTCCATATAATATGGGGTATTTTTTCCCATGACCCTCATGTACAATATAAGAGGTATGTGTCTTCTTTGGGGTGTTATGATGAAGATACACCCCATTTATAGGTATAGAGTTATGTGTCCATCCCTCAAGAACTATTTTTGTCGCTGTTAAGATGTCCTAGAAAGTATGTAGGATTTGGGAAGGGATTTTCATCTTCCCTTTTACAATTTACAAGATATGATTGGTGAATTCAATGACTGGAACGTGGATATATTACCATTCAATATCTGGAGTATGTAAATTTTCGTTCTCCTATCCTCCCTTACATGTCAGTGGATACTGATAGTACTCATGTGTGTGGGTATATAGTTGAGTATTCCCTCTAATTGTCATCAGGAATTTCCGACTAACTTCTCCATGTGATGCCACATAAGGCTACTAACAGGTTTGATGGATGCTAGAAGGTGTGTGTGCCAACATTCTATTTTCCACCAAACATGGTCAGTGAAATTATTTGAGCGCTGCTAGATGAGTCTTCCAGCATACTTGGTGGGTGAAGGTAGGTGTATGATACTGTTTACAGGTTGACTTCATATTTGGTTGGTGGGATTCTTTGAATGCCTCCAGATGAGTCTGCTAGCTGGATGAATAAAGGTGGATGGGTGTATGTGTCCGCTTGCTATTTTCCACCAAAATGGATTGGTGGGATTCTCCGGAGGGGTAAAATGTGTAAACCTTCTCCCTGTTAACTGATTCTTTTCCCCAGTGGTCCATCTTGCATGCTTGAGTTTGAAGGACCTAGGTAGGTTGGATGAGGAAAACACCCTCATCGTGTTGAGGGGTTACTTCCATGTGACATTGGAAGAGAAGATTGCTATAAATATCCCTTGAGAAGGACCCCTATGTCTTCTGGATGAGGCCTTTTGTGGCCTTTTGATCCAACTCCCTAAAATATTAGAGGTAATGGTTATTGTGTTTCAGGTATAATCTCCCAACATGGTTGAAGATGGCGGTCGACATCGTTTGCTTCAGGACGACCAATCATCATTGACTGGATGATTGGTGGTGTAGGCTTAGTTGGAAGGCATGTAGAATGGCCTATAGGGTCAGGATCATACCATTTTGAATGAACTCTCAGACTAATGAGTTTGAGACCCAGCTTTGAAGACACTAGTTTGGCAATGGTATCCTTTTCCCATATGAGGATCAGGCCTGAATAGTAGTTGGGTAATTTGTTGGTGAAAACATGAAGGAGGTCGTTGGATCGAAGGGAGTTCTTAAGGGAGTGCCTATAAATAACAAAAAAAGTGAAAAACCTATCAAAGAAGTATCTAAAATACATATGTGATTTATTATATTTCTTGTCCCTCATTCCCTTTGAGAGTCGGAGGGTCCTAATATATTAGAGACACTATCATCTTGGTTAAGGATTCATGCCGGGTTCACCATTTTTTTTCTTCACCTTGGATTTCGCTCCCCGTGACGACTTTCTATTTCAAAATAGATTCCAATGGGTTTGTTCATGGAACTAGAAACACCCAATGGTTATATATCTGAAGGGACCTTCTTTACAAATGCTGATTCTCGTTAGGTATTTTTACCAATGATTATTAAGAACTCACATTGGTCGAGAGGATGGGAGATCAGGCTCATCACACCCTTTAAAGAGGAATTATTTCCTACTCTAGGACTCTCTTATAGATTTAAGATATTTTAAGAATCATTAATTAATTCCCATGTATGATGTGGGTCATACAAAGTAGAAATCAATTATTAGAATTTATTAAATTCATAATCTTTTGTATGTATTTGAGGTACTTCATCAATGAAGATTTCTGTATGTATCTAAGGTTATCCATTAATGGTATCATCTTATATACTACTTAGAGATTCCTTGGCCATTATTATGACAATTCTATTTTCTAATCTACTCAGTGGGGAACTCTAGAGTTTATTTTCATCTAGGGATAGAAAATTCACTTTGGAGTTTATCGTCATCTTGGGAGATGAGATTTATTTTGATGTTGGGATCCAACCTGTATATGGGATTCCTACGTATCCTTATGAAAAGAATCATAATCCACATAGTTCATTGCTACCTAATGGGGAACATAATAACTTTTAAGGTCATGTGATAAGGATCCAACTATATAGTTTAATGTCATGTGACAAGGATATCTAAGCAGAAGGTGCCTAGTCAAAGTTTGGTGTGGAAATTATGCCAAAGGAGCCCATAAAACCTAAGAGAGATGTGGATTCTTAGGTTGAATTAAACCCTATTAGGAATGTGTACCAAAAAATAATTAGGTTGACTTGGGGTTTTGGATTTGGACCTCATGTATACCTCCTACATATCCCATTTGGATGGGAATCAAAGCCCACATAGTTCAGTGAGTCTCATAGGGGAGTATGGAGCTTTGAGAGAATTAAGTTGAAGATTATTCCTAAATAGGATTCCCTATGAAAGGGTTCAGGAGTGATGTGTTATCTCATGGTGATTTGGAGGATTATTTGTGGTTTACACCTAAGGAGGAGGCCCATATGGTAGATTATGGGGCTTACTCATAAGAAGGACGCCCTGATGAATTGGGGATCATGGTTGGGACTAAATTTGGAATAGGATGTCGCTTGAGATAAGGATTTAGATAGGTGTCCTATGTATCCTATTTATGGAAGGAATTAGAGTTCTTGTAGTACAATTGAAAAGAGCGGATCGTGCGGGTTTCATGATCACCACAAACCTCTAAGCCCATGTGAGTCATGCTCAGTGTGAGAAACAAGATTAATTGGAGGATTCGACAAACCAAACACCTTTTCTCATTTGTTGGTGGAAGGGGAGGAGGACTATAGTGGAAGAGACCAGTTTTATGACACTTCCCCATATTCACTTCACCCTAGAAAGGAATGAAAGTGAAGGATGTGGAGGTAGATAGGAGAAAGAATAAAACCTCCAAAAAGAAAGGCTAGGGAATTACTCCAGGAGGGATTCCCTAAAATTGGTTCCATGGTTGGTTGAGGATATAATCACATATTGAATTGAAAATAAAGCGTGATACTTAACCTATATAATAGAAACAGGAGGCTCTAGGTCTTAGATATGAGAAGGGAAGGACATGGTCCTAACCCTTATATCCAAGACTAGGAACTCCTTGACACTGTCCCTAGGGTAGGGGTCCTTGTGACCATGGGGATACATACCCACATGTACCTTGAGGACCTGGACCGGCCAACCATACAAGTGTGGGGGACCTATGACCATTGAAATACAAACCCAAATTGAGTTAACACTAGTGTACCACTTGTTTCCGGAGGTCTTGGTGGAGGTTTTTGAGTTGATCCCTCTTAGACAAATGAGTTGAAAGAGGATAGGGCCTTCCATAGATGGATTTAAAGAAGGCTTAATGTATGGATCACATAGGTTGGAAGGTAGAGAGAACAAAGGAGTCTCGCACAAGGGGTGATCCATATAGGTAGGAATGAGCGAATTGGTATCACCTTAGGTGATGGGACACCTAGGATACTACACATAGATGAGACTTTTCTCAATACTTCAAGGGTCTCCACAACTGTTCTTGGAGGTAAGTTGTGTAAGTACATAGTTAAGGAAGGTAACCTCACTCTAGTATTCATTAATTAGGGGTTGGGATAATGCATCACATTTGTGTTTTTTATTTAAAACATTTCAAGGAAATTAGATTCACTATTACCCTTTAATTTACTATTCTTTAGGTGTTAGATAACTACCAACAAGGTTACAAAGGACTTGAGAGAAGTAATAGGGTGATCATAGCATCATATGACCTTTGAAAAGTTTCGTTTGTACAAATAAAGACCCCAAGGGCATATTTATGGGAAAATATAAGACCTTGGGTGATGGAGTAATTTCATGCAGGTGTTGCACGTAGGTCTAACATGTAGGGTTCCACATTGGTAACTTGTGTGTCGAAGATACATTGAAGGGACTTTCATGAACGACCTTTGGGGCCTTTGAAAACCTTTACCTTTTACACTTACTTCATTATCTTTTCCATAAGGTATATCCCTTTTTCATTTTTCATCCATGGGACAAAACAACATGCGAACACCATGACACCCAAAACTCTAGATCCAAACCCAAATCCAAAAGAAAAAATGGAACAGAGGTCCAAAAATAAAAAATCTGGGTGAGACAATTATCCCCACCATAACGCTTTATGCCCCTAGAAATCCATAACATATTCCAGTTGATTGATAAAAGACCAAGGATTTCACAACCACATAATCCATCCTCTTAAACCAAGAATGTATCAACTAAAACCAGAAAAAACTTATGCCTCTTTCCAGAAATAGTTTAACAAACCAAAAACACTTCTCGAGAAACAAAATAAAAGAGGAAGACACATCATCCACAACCATGCCTCAAACAAGATCGTTGAGCACACTTCCCAAAAACCCAATGTTCACCTAAATAAAAAAATCAAATACACAACATCAAATTAGCCACCTCATACTATAACAATACTAGAACAATACCCAACTAAATTCCCAACATGGGAGGCTAGAACAGACTCTCCACCATAGGAAACCAACTAGGTTGAACCACTTATAAAGAGACCATAAAGAGACCCGTAGTGGGTATCCCCACTATAAAGAACAAACTAGATTGAACCAATAACACATGACAACACAAGAACATACAACACTGGCTAACCAAACCCACCATAAGGGGGGTACTAACAAGATAAAATCAATCTAAGTGGACATTAGACCAAAATAAATAGAACTATAGTAGAGAACCTTAAAATGTATCCATTCCTGCATTGAAGACAAAACAAAACCAAGGCCCCTCACACCCAAGGGATTTATGAATGTGTATGTGCTTCACTCTAGGGACTATGGATAGAACCCTAATGTTTTAATATTATCATTCCTCATAGCCAGAATCTAAAAACCTTCGATCTCCAAGAAAAAAATTTAAAAAATACATAGGGATGACATCTCCATTTAAAATGGAGAAATATTCAAAAGTTTCAAAAGATGGACAAACTTACATTTAAACAGATTTTCTCAGGATATCAAAAAACATGCCCTGATAAGTGAAAGAGAACACTACTGAGAATAACCTCCCCAATAGAAAGAAACATTAAAAAATAAGTACACTTATCCCAATCTCAATCAACACTCTAATCCTGTGAATTGACACCATGTTGCTTCCTTAAGACACCCTAACAGAACCATTGCAATTGGACTAAGCACCCACAAGCATAATAGGTCTTCAGTGCACTCGGATATGATTACTTATTATGATATGGATTTCCATACTGATAGAAAACCCTGATCCGTGTCTTAGAATAAGCAGATGAAAGATCTCAAGGTATTTTAATTCCACGACTAGCTCCAACCACTTCTAGACGCTTCCCAACTTCCTTAACAGAATTCCCCTAACCGCTTCTAGAAATGGAGGGAGGGATGAATTCCTCAAGAACCCCTACCATCACAACTTAAAAATGGACTTCTTGTCTCACAACATCGGCAAATGAGGTTAGATTAAACTCCAACACCTTCGACTACAGATCACGACAAATTCCACATTCAAAATTTTGATCCTTACCAAAAAAACTAGATCATATCGAACTAGGTATACAAAGAATTGATATAACTCCAACACTAACCCATCACCTTGCTTCAGAAATCACTTTTCCATTCCCTACCTCACCTTTGTCATCTTAGACAAGTATTTTCAAATAAACTAAGCCTTGAAGAACTCCCATGTAAGACCTCTAAGAGGATTGTTATGAGAACCCTTATTCCACCATTTCCAAGGTGAACCTTCAATCATTAAGGTAGAAAATGTTACCTTAAACGAATCAGGAAACCCAATGAGGCTAAAGTTCCTTTCAATCTTCTAAATCTACTCTTCTGATTCGAGAGGATCCACTTGACCATAAAAGACATGTGGATTAAACTTTTTAAACTTAAGAATTAAATATATTGGTTGATTAACTACAAATCCTACTAATGGGGAACCACTCGTAGTTTCACCATGAATATCCATCAAATTTCTATGGGGGGTAGATGTTGTGTAATAAGAAGACAAAGAGTTCAATAAGAACCAACTCATTAACATGAGTTCTCAAAATCAAATAATTACACATGTAAAACTTAAAAAACATAGAAAAACAATCCACACAACTATCGGCTATCGATATATTATAATTTTTCTCTTGAAAACACTTTCAAAAAGAAGAAAAACTTGGTGGATTTTCAAACTCACCAATGGTATTCTTTAGAATCTCTCTCACATGCACATTATCGTTCCACCCCGAGCACCCATAAACCCATGCCATACCAGGAAATCATCCTCCCACATTATCATCGAACCATATTTCACACATATACATACATGTGAGCACCCAAGTAAGTACCAAATTTTAAAAAAAAACATTACCATTTTTCCAAAAAAAAAATTCCACCCAAGTTTTCATAATCTCAATCCACTTCTTATTTCAAATATTCATAATTTTTTCAAAATATCACTAACCACTAATCAAATTAATCATTTACAAACTCCAAACATAAAACCGCTTCATTATTCTCAAACAAAAACTCATGGATTGCATTAAAAATCCATTTATTATCATTCAAAACATTTTCCAACTGCTCAAAAAATATTTTTTCATCAAAATCATTTTATTGAACTCATTTCATCTCATTTAAAAAAAATCGAAACCCACTGTAAATAAAAATTAGTTTTTTCCCAAAAAACGATTTTAATAAGCTCAAAATTTTTACTATTAAAACATAATCCCATTAAACCATTACCATTTTACCCCAAAGATCATTTCCTAAAAATCCAATTTTCTAAAGTCTTCCTCATAAATTAATTATGAAAATCCATTTACCCTTTACAAAAATCCAACCATTACCACTAAAAATCCAATATTTTCAATTTAAAATAATCTATTTCAAAAAAAAACATTTCAAAATCTTGAAAGATACGAAAAACACACAAGGGGGAAACTAGTTTCAATGGGTGACTTGACCATATGGTTGGGGACCATATGCCAAACACACCACCATCACATAGAGCCTTCTAGAATAATATCTCTAGCTCCACGTGGCCTTCCATGCCATACGATCTCACAATGACCTTTATCCCAACTCCCATTTCATATCCCAAATACCTAACAATCCACAAGAACCAAAGGGACCAAATAAAACTGGACTTCCCGTGGAAACCCAAGGCTTGGTATAGAAAATGTTTGCTAGAAACTCCCTCATACCTACACCCTATGGTTCCGAAAATCCTAATCCATCTACCTTGACATCCCCAAATAAAATAGGGGGTTCTAACAAAAATTTCCTTTAAATATTACCTCCTTTGGTACCATTTTTTCATGAACCAACCAGGGTCAATCCTGAACTGATCACCCGAACCGATTATGGTGTGGCCCGAAGGGCATAACCGATCCCCAAGGGCTGGAAAATAGTGCCGGGAATTAACAGAGTAAACAAAGGGAATTATTTCAACAAATAATAGATAAATAACTAAAAAATATAAATAATTCCAATATATATATATATATATCCACATCCAAACTAATCATTCTTTATAAAAATCTAAAAATACAACAACTGAATGACAAACCAAACTACACCTAATGACCAAACATCTCCAAGTGACCCTGAGGGTCACTCTATGATACCAAGAACAACCATCATCCACGATGATCAATACCAAGATGAACTTGCACCACGAGTAAAAAACAATTATGAACTATAGGAGTGAGTATAAAAAATCAGTAGGCATTCCCAAACAAATCTATCCCCAATGAACTTCCTTTAAAACAAAAGAAAAAACAACTTCAAGTTTGAAATACAATATATAAAAGTAAGATTTTCCACACATTTTTTCAATTTTAAAAAATAAAAGTCCATTTCCCTTTTTAATACAAAAAATCACACTTTATTACCAATGATGAACCATGGGAAAGAAGAAGTGTAAGACATTTCAAAAAACTTTTTCCACAAACAATTGAAAACAATTTATAATTTTTGGGATAAAGATACATTACTAAATAAATAATCAGAACCATTATACAAAGAAGGAAATGGAAATAATTATACTAGAGTGACCAACAAATGATGTATCATAATCATTCACTGCAAGAAACTAAGTGCCAAGAGACATAAGTGAACCTAGGAGCTCGTGAATAGTCCAAAACATACTAATACATGTTGAATAATCCTAGAAATCATTCCTCACTCGATGAAATCAAATATCCCTAACACAATTGGCCACACCCCACACGGTAGATACCGAGGGTCCAATCCCATAACAATAATAACAAAATATACCCCCATACTATGGGTAAATGACTAGTGCATAATATAACCAGTGAAACAATCATTCTCAAAAAATTAACTCACTATGACAGGTTCCCATGTCAACATTTATAATGAGGGTGAGATAACTGATGCCATCCGAGTATCTAATCACATACACATATATAATAATTCACAGAGCATGAATCACCTGAGTCACTCCAATGATCAATCTCTTTCCAATAAACTCACATATCACAATGGAGTACACACTAAGGACATCCCATTCCATACAAGATAAATGGGTCATGGGGACTCCACAACGAGGATGTCCCACTCATTAAATATAAATAAGGAAAGAAGGTCATCCATGTTGAGGTTTCATAATAAACACTTTCACCATTTTTACTAGATTTCCAAATAGGCCTCAAGATCTTTTCACAAAACCATTGTTTACTAAAGAACCAAATCACCTTTTTAAAAGAGGTGTAAACACACAATTTTCCATTTAAAAATCATTTCATAAGTCTCTTTTAGACATTCACATCACAATTTCGAACCAAATTCTTTTCCATAAAAATGCCAAATAGTACATTAACCACCACCACATACCAAACCATTCTTAAAAGGAAAACACACCTTTCTTTTAAATCAAAATCCCCTTTAAAAACCCATTTAATAAACCCAAATCATCATTTTTCATATCAGAAATGTATTCATAAGGCCAAATCATTCTTTAGATATCACAAAACAAAAGCAACAACCAACTAAATATTTGGTCGAACACTTAGTGTGCAATATTTAACAAAAAACATCCATTTATCACATAATAAGAAAGCAATCACTACTTTACATACTAAACGAGCATTTCATAGATCACATATCACAATTTTGCATACAAGTAAGGTTAGAAAAGAAATAAACCAATGAATCTTAAATTATAAAGGTGGGTGCAAAGGGAAACCTATCTTAAAACCAAGGAACAATGACAACGCACACACAAAACCACTCCATAAAGGTTCCAAGATTCAATATATGCTAAGGGAAACCCTAAAAAAGCAAAACATCCCAACATAAATGAAGGGAATCATAATACCTAGGTCCACATGACTATGGGAGGGAGAGATCTCAACAAAAAATTGGAGAAAGAGGAAGAGGGATAAGAGAGGATAGGGATTACCTTGAAGATCTAACCCAAAACCATGAAGGAATATTATATCTACACTAAGGGAGGAAAGAGTAAGCTTAGAGAAGGAGGGACGAACCTCCTTTGGGATTCATGAACTAGGGGAGGACAAATGGGTTTTTTGGGTTAAAATACCAAGAGGGGCAGGGTTATAATTTCAAAAAAAAATTATATCTGGGATACTCTCATGGTTTTTCCACATGGTTTACCAAACCATGCGCCAACTATGTGCCCCTCACTGGATACACCTGGGCACTTGAATGGGATGGCCATGCAATTTACAAATTGTGTGCCAACTATGACGAATGGTTTTTTCCCAAGACAGTGGATTCCAGCACACTTGAAGCATAGTTTGAATAACCATGTGTGGGATGTGCACTATCAACCAAAATCACTCCATGTATTTTATGGTTTACAAGAGAATTCCATAGGGTTTACCCAAACTATGCACTGACTGTGTTCCGTGATAAAAACACCCCGAAACTCAAAATTTAAACCCATCACTGCTGAAACTCTAGATCCAAACCGAAATCCAAAAGATAAACCAGAAAATATGTCCAAAAATAAAGAACCAAGTGTGAAAATTCCATCCACCATAACGATTTCTTCCCCCATAAATCCACAACATCTTTCAGTTGATCGATCAAAGACCAAGGATTTCACAACCACATAATACAACCTTTTAAACCAAGAACATCTCAACCATATCCAAACAGAACTTATGTCTCCTTCCCAAAATAGTGAAAAAAACCAAAACAAATTATTGAAAAACAAAAGAAAAGATTATACCACAACATCCAAAACCATGCCCCAAACAATATCATTGATCTCACTTCCCAAAAACATGACGTTCAACCAAAAAACTCAAATTAGCAACATCAAAGAAGCCACCTCATACTCTACCAATACCAGAACAAGACCCAAATGAATTCTCAACATGAGAGAAAGGAAAAGACTCCCCAATATAGAAAACAAAATAGGATTAACCACTTCAAAAGAGACCACAAAGAGACCCGTAGTGGGTCTCACCACTATAAAGAACCAACTATAATGAGCTGAAAACACAAGTCAACATAAGAACTCCCAACACCATCCAACCAACCCCACAATAGGGGGGTACCGCCGAGAAAAACTCAAGCTAAGAAGGGAATTAAACCACAATAAGGAAAACTACAAAATAAAATGTTAAACTATATCCATTATCACACTAGAGGAAAAACATAACCAAGGCTCCCCACACCAAAGGGATTTATGACTATGTGGGAGCTTCAATCCATGGCATATGGATGGAGCCATGATGTTTGAAGCATCTCATACCTTATAGAAAAAATCTAAAAAACCTATGATCTCCAAGAAAAAATTTAAAAGATACACATGGAAGAAATCTATATTTAAAATGGAGAAATATTAAGAATTTACAAAAGAAGAACATGCTTACATTTAAACAAAAGTTCATAGGAGATCCAAAACACCCCCTTAGATCATAAGAGAAAGAGAACACCACTAGGCACAACTGGCCCAACAGAAATAAACATTACATCATAAGGGAACTTAAACCAAGCCCAAAAATCACTCTACTACTGTGAAACATCTCCACATACCTTCCTTACAACACCCTAAAAGAGACATTGTAAGTTTCCTAAGCACCCACAAGCATAACGGGTCTTCGATGTTGTAACGACCTGAATCTGGAGCCACTCAACTGGTGCCCCATACTCGGTTCGCCACATGACCTCAAGCGCATTTCCCCAAATTCCAGATGCTTCTGACTAGTAGCGAGGGCCTTGGTAAGTCATTGGGGAAACTATTCCCTCATTTGGTAAAGTATACAAGGGAAAGGAAATAACAGTCAATAGCGGAAGCAGTAAACATCATACAATAAATGAAACTAAACAGTAGGAGTAATGAATATATAGTAATGATGAAAATGATGTAGTAGGTATAAGTATCTAAGTAAAGTATAAAACACAACAAAATTCTGCAATACAACTGAGAACAAAGTACTAAAAGTAAACAGCAACTCCAGCAGCATCACAGCCTATGCTTGGTCCTATGCTCTCCAGCTCCAACCAACAATCTTGTACCTGAAGTAGAAGGTCCACAATCACTATCCACACCTGCAACCATATAACCTATTTGGGCCGAAAAGTAGGACCCGAAATGGGTGTGAGACTAATCCTAGTAGGCAATCACCACAAGATTTGTGCCCTACTGTTAGTGAGAAATATAGCAAAAGTAATGGAAATAAATGTAGAAGAGGAACATTAGTACACTAAATTAAACAGTCCTATAAATCTCCATTCACATTTATTTATTAATTTAATTCAATCATTTAATTATCAACCATGAAATCAAGAAAACAACTCTATATTCCCAAGGAATAGAAAGTAACACAACATGTAACCCACCAGACTACCTAAACAACAAGAAGTACAAAACCCAAGCTTGTTCTTTGGCTTGGTGGAATCGTCACAACCAACCAAAAAATATTCACACAGACTCTCTGGGTAGCTCATACTGGTATACCCCTCTATTCAAGTAATCATACAAAGGCACAGACACTTTGGGATGCTCTCACCGTCAATTCCCCTACGGTCTTGCAATGATAGGTATAGACTCTCTGAGGAAGCACTTACATCTAATTTCCCCTGTAGTCTTGATACGTAACTAAGGACACTCTGAGGAAGCACAAATTCCCATTTCCGTAGGTCCTGCGAATGATACTAATTTATAACATACTCTCTAGGGATTCCCTTAATCTTTAATTCCCTCTTTAGTCTACTGCACCAGGTTCACACAGCCCTAAGCAGTATAGTCATGCGTAATCGACTGTCAGCGGCCTTAAGTAAGTTCAACAACTACATAGCTAATAGATATAATGCATCAAAAGAATATAAACAGTAGGAAATACATGCAATCAATTATATCAAGGCATAAAATCAATAGAAAAAGGTATTCCTCATAGTCAACCTAAGGAAAATGGTTATAAACAACCAAAACAAGGGAAACACCCATGGGGTGATCCTCAAACAAGAAAGCAACCAATCATTATTCATCTAATATCCTCTAGAACACAAGAAATTTAAGGCAGATAATAATACAGGATCAAAACCCTAACCTAAGATACCTGAAACATGGGAATCCATCACTTTCACACAAAACTCAAAGACATTCAACATAGGGAAACAAACCACCTACCTCGATCCTAGGAGATCGATATACTTGAACCTCAGCCCGTGAATCATCCTAGAATGGATAAGATCTAAAAAAAATATAAAACATTCAACCTATGATAACTCACATAAGAGAAAGAATCAAGAAACATGGCCAAAGAGAAACCAAGAACTCACCACTGTGATTCTATTGCAACTAACGACGTTCGATTCAGATAACCAATGGTAGATCGGTGGGTTGGAGAAGATTTTCATCCGTACCCTCTCTCTCTCAGTCGAAGAAGCTGGAGAAGAATATTTATTCGGGGTTAAGACATGACCTCGGTCCATTTAATGAAAAAAATAAAGTACACAGCGTGTACTTTTGGAGTACACGGTGTGTACTAAGGTTTTTCGTACTCTTCTTAAGGCGACCTCCATGTCACCCCTACATGGCCGTGTGTGTGACCATGACACAGCCATCACATGGCCTCAAGCAGCATCAAAGTACATGGCGTGTACTTAGAAAATTTCCAGATTCCCCTCTTTTCCCAAAAAAATGACCAGAAAAGGAAAAACATACCTGAAAAGATGGTCCGGGTTCATACAAACTTCCCCCCTTAAAGAAATTCATCCTAGAATTTCCCTAGCAGGGTGGAAAAGAAGAAACCTCAAACAAATCTGGCCACTGTGATCGCATATCGGCCTCTCTCTCCTAAGTCTCGTCTTGTACACAGTTGTGCTACCATAGCACCCATACCGGAGGAACAGATCGGCCACGGTGTACCTTTGCACTACGATAAAAAATCCTGATAGGATGCTCCTCGAATGATGCATCCTACTCCAGCTCAACCTCCTCGAGTTGAAAGACATTAGACAGGTCTGAGAAATAGCATCGAAGCTAAGAAACATGGAAGACGTCGTGCATATCCTGGTACCTCTAAGGTAACTGCAACCTATAAGCAACCGACCCGACTCTCTCCAGAACCTAAAACGTCCTGACGTATCTCAGTGAAAGCTTACCCTATCTCCTGATCCTCTTGTGTCCCAACCTCTGGGTAACACGTAGGAAAACCTGATCTTCTACCTTGAACTCCAAATGTCATCTCCGCTGATCAGCATAAGGCTTCTGCCGAGACTATGTAGTAGCCATCCTTTTCCGAATCAACTCCACCTGTTCTGTGGTCTCCTGAACAAGACGAGCTCCCAGCATAGCTACCTCTCCTGACTCCAGCCAACACAAGGGTGATCAGCATGACCTACCATACAAAGCCTCGTAAGGTTCCATCTGAATAGTTGCTTGAAAACTATTATTTTAGGCTGACTCCACTGGAGGTGTATGTCTCTCCCAATAACCTCTGAAATCAAGGACGCATGCTCGTAGCATGTCCCCTAGCAACTGAATCGTGTGCTTTGACTAGCCATCTGTTTGGGGATGCTAAGTTGTACTCAGAAGTACCTGTGTACCCAAATCCCTCTATAACCCTTTCCAGAAATGTGACTTAAAGCGGGCATCCCTATCTAAAATGATAGTACTCGGAACCCCATGCAAGCGTACAATCTCAAGAATGTACAACCGTACAATCTCATCAACACCTAAGGTCTCCTTAATCAGTAAGAAGTGTGAAACCTTCGTGATCCTGTCAATGAAAACCCATACCACATCATTCCCTCAAGGTGATCTCGGTAACCTTGTCACGAAGTCCATCGCGACATCATTCCACTTCCACTCAGGAATGGGTAGCTGCTGTAAAAGCCCTTCTTGTCGCTGGTGCTCTGCCTTCACCTGCTGACAGGTGGAACATCTCATGACAAAACCAGCAACAACTCTCTTCATACCTGGCCACCAATACGGGCGGTGTAGATCAGATATATCTTTGTGATGCCAGGGTGAACTGCCCAAACTGAGGAAAGAAATTATCGCATCAACTTCTTGCGTATATCTACTGGCACCCATACACGTCCCTGGAAATGTAAGATCTCACCCTCACCTATGGTCCATCCGGGAAGAGGGTCCTCTCCTGACACGGTTTCATGTAGGACTAGGCCTTCAGAATCTGATAACTTCCTCATTTTAACTCGATCAAGAAGGGTAGAGGTAATAGATACAGAAGAAATAAAAGTCTGACCCTGTCTATCATGCACCTCCAAATGCATTTCAGAAAACATAGCCATAAGCTGCCACTCACTACTGCCCTCTTGAACTACTTGTATCTATGTCCTCCTACTCAGTGCGTCTGCCACAACATTGCCTTTCATAGGAGTATAAGCAATCTCTAAATTGAAAGACTGTAGGTACTCAACCCACCTATGTTGTCTCAGATTCAAGTCACACTGTGTGAAGATATACTTGAGGCTCTTGTGGTTAGTATATACCAAAAAATGATCTCATAGAAGATAATTTCTCCAAAAGCACAAATCATGAACAACTTCAGCCAACTCCAGGTCGTGCATAGGATAGTTCCTCTCATGTGGACTCAACTACCGAGATCCATATGCAACAACACGATCCTCCTGCATAATCACTGCTCCAAGCCCGATGCCAAATTCATCACAGAAAACTATATAACTCTTGCCCAGCTCTGGAAAAACTAGAATCGGTGCTGAAGTCAATCTCCCCTTAAGCTCCTGAAAGAATAAATCGCAGGATTCTGACCAAACATACTTCACACCCTTCTTAGTCAATCCCGTTAATGGAATTTCTAAGTGTGAGAAGTGCTATATAAACTGCCTATAGTAACCATCCAGCCCTAAGAAACTTTGTACCTCGAAGACATTATTCAGTTGCTCCTAGGTAAATACTTCTCTCACCTTCTCTGGGTATACTGATAATCCTTTCTCTGAGATGACATGACCCAGTAAGTTAATCTCATCCATCCAAAAGTGGCACTTTGAGATCTTAGCATATAACTAATGCTCCCTCGGTGTAATCAAAACGATCTCAAGATGGGTAGCATGGTCGTGTCGAGTGTGATAGTACACCAAGATATCATCTACAATAACCACCATGAAGGAATCCAAATAAGGATGGAAAACTCTATTCATCAGCGCCATGAAAACTATTGGTGCATTCATGAGGCCGAATTGTATAACCAAATACTCATACAGACCATACCTGCTCCAGAAGGCTGTAAGAGGTATATCAGATGGTCTGACATGCAACTGATTGTAGCTGGATCTCAAGTCGATCTTCGAGAACACTCTGGATCCTAGAAGATGATCAAAGAGATCATATATATGTGGAAATGGATATTGGTTCTTAACCGCCAACTAGTTCAGCTTCCGATAATCCACACAAATCCTAAGGGTGTCGTCTACTTTCTTCGCAAATAGGACAGGAGAACCCAAAGGACAAGTACTGGGTCAGATGAAACCCCTTGCCTGCAACTCCTCCAACTGCTTATTGTGCTCCTAAAACTCAGGTGTAGCCATCCTATAAGGAGGAATGGACACCGGTGCCACTCCTAGCACAAGCTCAATAGAAAATTCTACCTCACGCTCCGGAGGCAAACCCATAAAGTCTTCTGGAAAGACATCTGGAAAGCGATCAAACACTGGAGGGAAATACCTCTGATAAGTCCCCTGGTCATCCATATATAAGTTATCAATCTGGGCCATAACACCACCCAACCCATGATTCTCTTGTCCATCTCTTCTTTCCTGGACATTCCATTCTCCCTTGTGTAGAAAAGAACTTCCCTCTGGTGATGTGAAACTCACCCTACGACGATAGAAATCGAAAAAGGCCTAGAAGGAAACTAACTAGTCCATCCCAAGAATGAAATCATAGCCTGTCATTTCCAAAACATAGAGACTCCATGAAAAACGACACCCACCAACCTCAAGGGGGTATTCTAAGCACTGACACACGCTAGCAGTTTTAATTCCTAAGGGAGTGTCTAGCGTCATCATATCCTCAGAAGTATAAACATTAAGTCTAAGTCTTTACACAGTATGCACAGAAATAAAGCTATGAGAATCTCCTGTATCAAAAAGTGATGAGGATAAAACTGAGGATACTAAAATCTTACCTCAAACTATAGAAGGCCCAGGATCCTACTCCTGATGAATCTGCTCTATCGCAAAAGTCTGGCCTGCACCGCGGCCCTGTGTAGCAGCCTGAGATCCCTGAGCTGACCTTCTCTGAGCCTGACCACTATGTCCATGGCCTCTACCCTAGCTTAAACGACCTGAAGAACTCCAGTCCCCAGTCTTTTGTGGAACTGGTAATCTTGCTCCTATACGTAGAGTCAAAACTGATCCTCCTTCACTGGCCGCTGGAAGGAGAACCTTGCAAAAACGCTGCAGATGAACCATCTTACTGCATGATCGGCACTCCACTGGGTCTCTCAGGCACTAAGGATTCTTATGCCCATTTTTCCCACACTGATAGCACACTACTTGGTTTCCAGAAGGAAGATCTCATCTACCAGAAGGAATACATCGCTTTCTCGTGTCACCTCGTGTAGAATCTCGGTGGCGCTTCCTACTTTCTACCTGAAAAGAATCAGCCATGGAAGATGAACCACCCTAGTTCATAGCTCTAGTCTCCCTCAGGTTTCTCTCCATGATAAGAATCTGGTTGACTATAAAAGTAAAAGAAGTCAACTGAAATACATTCACTTGCGATCTGATGTCCGGTCTGAGGCCTTCCTCAAACTTCCTTGATAAAAATAGCTCATCATTCCCTAGAACAGAAGTGAAATGCCATAACTCTATGAAGTGAGAGGAATACTCCATAACTGTGATAGTATCCTAATGTAGGTTCATGAACTCTCTTGATTTGTCAGCCCTCAGCGTCTTCGGGTTGAAGTAATCATGGAACGTACGCTAAAACTCATCCCAAGCCATAGCCTATTAGCACCCTGCTTGCAAAACCACATCCCACCATATCTTGGCAGAATCTTGCAGCATATAAGTCACGAGCTTCACTCTCCTCTCTAGAGGCATCTCTAGGTGCTCGAAGATGGATAGCATGGATTCTATCCATGACTTCACAGCCTGCGATCCTCTATCCCCTGTGATCATGGGAAGATGATGTTGCTGAAAAAACCGCATCAGATCTGCCATAGACAGAGCATGATTCTAAGCTCCCTGGAAGGTCTCCATGAATCTGATGAAACCATCTATGAACTGAGTGTTGACACCAGTGTCTGGAATCACTGCAGGTGCCATATTCGGAACGATAGGCGAAACTACTGGAAGTCCCTGATCTGTCGTATCAGGCGTACGGTCACTGCCTAGTTCCTGATGTGCAATGAGAGGATGTCTTGGTGCCATAGCTCTAAAAGGTCAAAAGCACACCTTGGATTCAAGATTAACAAAGATAGAAAAACTGAAGGCACAATAAGGAACATGGAAAATAAGGCATTCAAGTTATTCAAAACCTGACTACACGACGTGTTCTTTCCCTACACGGAATGTTCCCTTAGGTCATTCACATGGGCATGTATTTCTACCTCAACTGGTTGTGTAACAACCCAAATACATGGAGTGTTGTCCTAACACATGGCATGTAATTGAATCCTCTTCCCTGCCTAAGTCCTTCTACACGGTCAAGGCACACGGTCTGCCCCAGCAAGAAACTACACGACATGTTTTGTCCACTATACGACATGTCCTTAAGATTTTTCTCCTGTCAGTGTCGTTAGTTATACGGACTAGTACACAGACCACTACTACACGGCGTTTCAACATGGTACACGGCATGTATCCCTATGGATTTCCCAACCCATGTATTCAGCTATACGGCGTGGTCACACGGCTCCCCTAAGAAAAAACTACATGGTGTTTTCAAGGATGAAATGACATTTAATAGACATGCCTTACCTGGCCCGTGTTTTTTGTGACACGGCCTAACACACAGCCGACACTACACGACATGTTCTAGATAGACACAATGTGTACGAGGAAGGGTAACACCGACCCATGTTGTTTGCGACATGGCTGGGTACCTAGGTAAGACTACATGACATGTAATCTTAAGACACGACGTGTATGTGAAAAGATAACATGACCCGTGTTGTTCGTGACACAGCCGAAGAACCTATTTCAGACTACACGACATGCTAAAATAGTACACGACATGTTCTTACAAGAACATTCACAACCCCGTGTCCCTTCCCACATAGTCAGTGACACAGCTAACAACTACACAACGTGTATTCATGAAGTACACGCCGTGTTTTCTAGGGTTTTCCAGACAGTAGCCTAAGAACTGCACTGGAGCCTAGAAAACACAGAAAAATAAGCGTTAAGGTGCCAAATTCCGATCTGTGGGGGCCCATACTCCCCGCGAATCAAAGCTTGGCATCATAACAATGCATAAAACAAGTAAACAGTATAAAAAACTCACGATCCACCAAATTCTGATCATCAAGGGCCCATAACACCTCTAAGACCAAGGTTTGGTGTCCATGATAAAGAAGCTCTAAACAAATGATACCCTATCAACATCGCATGTATTCTATCATAGCAGCTATCACAACAGCATGCATCATCTATCACAAATTCAATCACAACAGCATGCAATTTCTAATGCAATCTAGACGGCATGGCAAAATGAATGACACATGATTTCCAAACAAGTGACTATATGATGCATGAGATGGAATACCCTCATCTCATCAGGTTGCAACAAAATAGAACCACAATCATAGAAACAGTAATAGCACAAAACAAGTGCACCACCCAATGGTGAAGTCAATTAAACTGTAACATTTGAAAAACTCGAAAACTACAATATTCGAGGTAATATGGATTTTTCCCTATACACGGGTTCTAGAACTCCCGGGCATATCTATTTACCATTTAACTTTTCCATCCTATCCCTGTATAATTTCGCTAAAAAGCAATTCAATAGAAAAGAAATAAACTCCTATGATACCACTTTGTAATGACCAAAATCCGGAGCCACTCAACTAGTGCCCCGTACCCAGTTTTCCACATGACCTCAAGCACATTTCCCCAAATTCCAACGGCTTCCGACTAGTAGTGATGGACTTGGAAAGTCATTGGGTAAACTATGCCCTCATTTGGTAAAGCATACAAGGGAAAGAAAATAATATTCAATAGAGGAAGCAGTAAACAACATATAATAACTGAAACTAAACAGCGGAAGCAATGAATATATAGTAATGATGAAAATAATGAAGCAGGTAAAATTATCTAAGGAAAGCAGCAAACATAACAACATTCTGAAATAAAACTGAGAACAAATTACTAAAAGTAAACAGCAACTCTAGCTGCATCGCAAGCCTAGGCTCGGTCCTATGCTCTCCAGCTCCAACCAGCAATCATGTACCCGAAGTAGAAGGGCCACAATCCCTATCCACACCTGCAACCATATAACCTGTTTGGGCAAAAAATCAGGACCCAAATTGGGTGTGAGACTAATCCCAGTAGGCAATCACCATAAGATATGTGCCCTACTGTCAGTGAGAAATATAGAAAAAGTAATGGAAATAAATTCAGCAGATTAACATGATTACACTAAATTAAACATTCCTACAAATCTCTATTCACATTTATTTATTTATTTAATTCAATCATTTAATTATCAACCAAGAAATCAAGCAAACAACTCTATATTCCCAAGGCATAGCAAGTAACACAACATGTAACTCAGCAGACTACCTAAACAACAAGCAATACAAAACCCAAGATTGTTATTTGGATTGGTGGACTCATTACAACTAACCAAACAATATTCACACAGACTCTCTGGGTATCTCATACTGGTAGACCCCTCTAGTCAAGTAAACATACAAAGGCACAGACACTCTAGGAAGCTCTCACCGTCAATTCCCCTACGGTCTTTCAATGATAGGTATAGACTCTCTGAGGAAGCACTTACATCTAATTCCCCCTATAGTCTCGATACATAACTAAGTACACTCTGAGGAAGCACAAAGTCCCATTCCCATAGGTCTTGCGAATGATACTAATTTATAACAGACTCTCCAGGGAAGTCCTGAATCGTCAATTCCCTCTTTAGTCTACCGCACCAGGTTCACACAGCCCTGAACAGTCTAGTCATGCATAATCGACTATCAGTATCCCTAAGTAAGTTCAACAACTACTTGGATAATAGCTATAATGCATCAAAATCATATAAACAGTAGGCAATACATGCAATCAATTATATCAAGTCAGGCAATCAATGCAACAAGGTATGCCTCATAGGCAACCTAAGCCAAACAGCGATAAACAGCCAAAACAAGGGAAAAACCCATGGGGTGATCCTCAAACATATACGAAAGAAATCATTATTAATCTAATAGCCTCTAGAACACAAGAAATCTAAGGCAGATAATAATACATGATCAAAACCCTAACCTAAGATACCCAAAACATGGGAATCCATCACTTTTTCACAAAAACTCAAAGACATTCAACGTAGGGAAACAAACCACCTACCTCAATCCTAGGAGATCAATATACTTGAACCTCGGCCCGTGAATCGGCCTAGAACAAAGAAGATCTGAAAAAATGTCTAAAAAGTTCAACCTATGATAACTTACATATGATAAAGAATCAGGAAACGTGGCCAAAGAGGAACCAAGAACTCACCACTGTGATTCTATTGCAACCGACAACGTTCGATTCGGATAACCGGTGGTGGATCGGTGGCTCGGAGGAGATCTGTGGTCATACCCTCTCTCTTGGTCGAAGAAGCTGGATAAGAAGATGTATTCGGGGTTAATACGCAACCTTGGTCCATTTAATGAAAAAAAGAAAGTACAAGGCGTGTACTTTTGGATTACACGGCGTGTACTAATCTTTTCTGTACTCTGCTTAAGGCAGCCTCCATTTCACCCCTACATGGTCGTGTGTGTGGCCATGACATGGCCAACACACAGCCTCGAGCGACATCAAAGAACATGGCGTGTACTTAGAAAATTTCCAAATTCTCCTCTTTTTTCCAAAAATGACCAGAAAAAAAAACATACCTGAAAAGAAGGTCTGGGTTCTTACAGATGTGATTAGACACAATAAATTCTTATGATCTGGCTTGCTACACTAACATAACACCATAATATTTGCTTAAAAGATTATAATGAAATATATTAAGGCCTTTTAATTCCATGACCATCTCAAACCACTTTCAACTACTTCCCCACTTATATACTGGAATTCCCCTCACAGCTTCTAGGAATATAGGGAGGTATGACTGGGTTAAGAACCTCTTCCATCACAGCTTCCACCCGAATGGATTGCCTCACCATGTCATAAAATGAGGTAAGATTAAACTACAACACGTTTGATTATAGATCAGGATGAATCCTACACTTTAAATATCAATCCTTCAAGGAATTTTCCATAATATACACTAGATCATATGGAACTAAGTCCAAAAAGTTGGGATAGAATTCCAACACCGACCAATCATCTTACCGTAGAAAACACTTTTCAATTATTTTCATTGCCTTTATCATATCAAAGAAGTATTGTTAGATAAATGAATAATTTAAGAAGTCCCAAGTAATATATCTATGAGGCTTATTTGAAGAGACTGACTTCCACCAAATCTATGTAGAACCTTCAAACATAATGGTAGAAAACATTACCTATAACGACTCAAAAACCCAATGAGTCTAAAGTTACTATAAATATTGTGCATCCAATATTTCGCTTTGAGAGGGTCCAATTTTACATAAAAGATAGGTTGATTTAACTTTTGAAACAAGAGAACAAAATCCCTGGGTTGATCAATTCGAAAGCCTGCTATTGGGGAACCACCCGTAGTTGCACAAAAAATATCCATCGAATCACTATGGGGGAAGACACTAGGAAACAAGAAAACCAAGAGTTCAATAAAAACCAACTCATCAACATGATTTATCAAAATCAAAACATTACACATGCGACACTTCCAAAATATTGGAAAATAATCCACACAACCACTGGCTATCAACATATCATAATTTTCCTCTTGAAAACACTTTCGAAAAGGGAACAAACTTGGTTTATTTGCAAAGTCACCAATGGTATTCCTTAGAATCTAAATCATCTGCACATTCCCGCAGCACCTTGGGAACCCATAATCCCAAGCCATACCAGTACTCATCCACCGACATCATTATCCAACCACTTTCCACACATATCCATGCATGTGTGCACCCAAGGAAGAACCAAAGGTTAAAAAAACATTACCATTTTCCCAAAAAAAAAGACATTCCACCCATGTTTTCACAATCTCAACCCACTCTAAATTTCAAAGATTCATAAAATTTTTCAAAATATCTCTAACCACTAATCAAGAGAATCATTTTCAAACTCCACAAATAAATATAATTCATCATTCTAAAAAAAACTCATGGATTCCATTCAAAACATTTTATATCAGCTCAATAAATCTATTTTCATCAAATTCATTAAATTAAAACTCATTCATTCCCATTTAAAATATTTTATATACCTTCTTTAAAAATATTATGTTTTCCCAACAAACTATTACAATAATCTCCAAATCTTGATTATAAAAACATAACCCCGTTAAACCATTCCCATTTTACACCAAAGTTCATTTCATAAAAATCAATATTTCAAATGTATTCCTCAGAAATTAATTTTGAAAATCCATTTTCCACTTTCCAAAAATTCAACCATTACCACTAAAAATCTAATCTTTACAATTTCAAACAAGATATTTCAAAACAAATTTTCAGAATCATGGAAGATCCAAACAAATCACAAGGGGGAAACTAGTGTCGATGAGTGACTTGACCATATGGTTGGCGACCATATTTCAAATACACCACCATTACAGAGAGTCTCATATGACCATATCCCGGGATTCACATGGATTTCTAGGCCATGTGAGCTCACAAGGACCTTTAGCCCAACTCCATTCTCATATCCAAAGTACTAAACAATCCATAAGAACCAAACAGAACAAATAAAACCAAACATACCATGGAATCCCAAGTATTTGTATAGAAAGTGTTAGAAAAACACTCCCTCATACCTACACCCTGAGGTTCTAACAATTCTACTCCATCTACCTTGACATCCCCAAATAACATAGGGAGCTATGAAGGCAAGTTCCTTTAAAGATGACCTCCTTTGATACCATTTTTTCATGAACTAACCCGGGTCGACCTTGAACCGATCACCCGAGTCGATCCGTGGAATGGACCGAAGGGTGTTCCCAATCTCCATGGGCTAGAAACTAGTGTCAGACATCAACAAAGTAAATAAAGGGAATGATTTCACTGAATAATAAATAAATAACTGAATAGGAAAAATCATCCCTATATATATATCAATATCCAAAATGAAGAGTTTATATTCAAAACTAGAAATACAACAACTAAAAGACAAACCAAACTACACCTGATGACCACACATCTCTATGTGTCCCTATGGATAACTCTCCAATACCAAGAAAACTTCATGTTTAAAATAAAATATATAAAATTAAGCTTTAACAAAAAAATTCCTACTCAAACAAAACAAATTCAATTTCCCTTTTTAATACACAAAAACCACACTTTATTACCAAGGAGGAACCATATGCATTTTAAAATGGTAAAGAAGAAGTGTAAGACATTTCCAAAAACTTTTTTAATAAACACTTGAAAACCATTTATCATTTTTGGGATAAATCAATATTACTCAAGAAATAAGCACAACCATTATACAAAAATGGAATTAGAAATAAGTATATTAGAGTAACCAACCAATGATGTATCATAATCATTAGCTGTAAGAAACTAAGTGCCAATAGACATAGTTGAACCTAAGAGCTCATAAATAATCTATGATAAACTAATAAATGTTAAATAATCATGGAAATCATTCCTAACTTGATGAAATTAAAGCACCCTAACATGCTCGTCCACACCCCTCATGGTATAGACTGAGGGGACCAATCCCATAGAAATAATAACAAAATATATCCACATGTTATGGGACACTAGCTAGTGCATAATCTAACTAGTGAAGTAATCATTTTAGGAAAATTATCTCACTATGATGGGTTCCCATGTCAACATATATAAAGAGAGTGAGCCAACTGATTCCATCTGAGAATCTAATCACATACACATATATAATAATTCAAACAACAAGCATCACCTGAGTCACTCTAAGAATCAATCTATTTCCAATCAACTCACAGATCACAATAGAGTCTACACCAAGGACCTCCCCTTTCATACAAGATAAGTGGGTCATAAAAACTCCCCAATGAGGACGTCCCACCAATTCAATAAAAACAATGAAATAAGACCATGCAAGGATATTTTTCATAATAAACACTTTCACTATTTTTATAATATTTCTAAACAGGCCTAAAGCTCTTTTCACAAAACCATTGTTTACTAAACAAACAAGTCACCTTTTTAAAATAGGTGTAAACACACCATTATTAATTTAAAAATAAGTTTACAAATAACTTTTATACCTTTACATCACACATTCGAGCCAAATAATTTTTCATAAAAATTCTAAATGGGACATTAACCACCACCACATACTAAACCATTCTTAAAATCCAAATTCACCTTTCCTTTAAATCCAAAAACACTTTAAAAACCCATTTATGAAACCCAAGTCATCATTGCACATATCAAAAATGTATTCAAAATACCAAACCATTATTTAGATATCACAAAACACATGAAAAATCCAACCAAGAATTTGATCGAACATTTGGTGTGCAATATTTAACAAAAAAATCCATTTATCACATAATAAGGAAGTAATCACTGCTTTTCACACCATAAAATCATTTAAAAGATCCCATATCACTATTTATCATACAAGGGATGTGTGAAAAATCAAGAAAACAATGACTCTTATACTATAAAGTTTAACTCAAACAGAAACCTACCTCAAAACCATGGAACAATGAAAACGCACACCCAAAACCACTCTACAAAGTTTCCAAGATCCAAGATATACCAAGGGAGACCCTAAAAAAAAGAACCCCCAACATAAATTAAGGGAAACACAAACCCTAGGTTCACAGGACTATGGGAGGAAGAGATATCAAGTGAAAATGGGAGAAAGAGGAAGTGGGAGAAGAGAGGAGAGGTATTTCCTTGAAGATATAACCAAAAATCTTGAAGTAATCTTATATATACACCAAGAGAGGAAGGAGGAATATTGGAGGAGGGTAGAGCCTCCTTAGGCTCGAACACACTAGGGGATGAGAAATGGGGTGTTTTGGGTTAAAATTATAAGAGGGGTCAGGTTGGAATTTCCCAAAATTTTAGATCTAGGTAGCTTGCATGGTTCACCAAACTGTGCACCAACCATGCACCCATCACTAGACACATATGAGCACTCACACAGGCTGGCTGCATGGTTTATGAACCACACACCAACCGTGTGGAATGGTTTTTTTTCCGAGATAGTGGATTCCTAGAAACATGAAGCATGGTTTGACTAACCATGCATGGGACATGCACCCTTAACTAGAATCACACCAACACTTGAATGGTTTCCTAGAGAATACAACAGGATTTACCCAAACCATGCATTTACCATGCACCAAGAGAAAAAAACCCCAAAACTGAACCCTTCACACCCAAATCTCAATAGCTAAACCCAAATCCAAAAGATAAACCAGAATAGAGGTCCAAAAATAAGAATCTGAGTGTAAAAATTCTCCCCACCATAAGGCTTTCTGCCCCAGAAATCCACAACATCTTCCAGTTGGTCAATCAAAGACCAAGGATTTAACAACCACATAATCCAAACTATAAAACCAATAAAAACTCAACCACATCCAAAAATAACTTGTGCCTATTTCCCAAAACAGAGAAAGAAATCAAAACCACTTCTTGAGAAAAACAGAAGAGATTAAGACACAACATCCACAACCATACCTCAAACAGGATCATTGAGCACACTTCCCAAAAACCTGATTTTCACCCAAACATAAAAGAACTCAAATAAACAACACCCAAGAATCCACCTCATACTCTACCAATACTATAACTAGTGTAACATCTCGGTTCCGGGTGCCCCGAATTCAGTTGGTCACATGACCTCAAGTGCATTTCCCCAAATGCAAGAGGCTGCCGACTAGCAGTGAGGGCCTATGTCT
This sequence comes from Viscum album, assembly GCA_963277665.1. Lineage (NCBI taxonomy): Eukaryota > Viridiplantae > Streptophyta > Magnoliopsida > Santalales > Viscaceae > Viscum > Viscum album. Next base: position 1,211,463,675 of record OY728166.1, read on the forward strand.
GATAGTGGGGAAACTATGAACTCATTTTTCAAAGTGTAGCGCAATGGAAAAAAATATAAACATACCCTAAAGCGGAAGCAGTAAACAATACAAAGATGAATGGACAACGGTACTAAAGCAAAGGATAACCAACAATCATATATATATATATGATGATGCAATATGTCCTATTTCTAAGAAATCAGTCAAACATGATATACTGCAATGAAATAAAATACAGTACAAGTACCAAGTACAACAAAAAAAACTAAAACAGTGCAACAAGAACTCAGCATCATCACAAGCCTATGCTCGGTCCCATGCTCTCTTACTCCTCTGCAATAATCAAGTACCTGTATAGGGTCTCTTGTGCTTATCAAAACCTATAAAAATATAATCTGTTTGGGCCCAAGACATGACCCAAACAGGGTGTGAGAAATAAATCCCAGTAGGCAATAATCAAAGGCCCATGCCCAAATGACAGTGAAAATGTGCGACCATAGTGTGAAATAAAGAAAATGCAGTAGGCTAGGAAGTACTCAAAAGCAGCTACTCCTACCAGTTCCATTACCGTTTAATTATTATTTAACAATTCAATATAATTGAATTATAAGTTCCCGAGACCTGGCCTCACCCGACAATCTCCTGTACAGTGCCACAACACAAACTACAACAGTCTATCTAACATATAGAAGGTAATAAAAATACCAAGCCTATGCTTTAGCTTGGCAGGTATAACACAAGAAAACACCACATTGAATATTCAAGTGAACATTTCCCTCAGGCTAAACAGTACCTTACCCTCAGGATAATCAAAGCCTTGCCCTCAAGCGAATAAATAGCTTTCCCTCATGAGAATAAATACCTTGACCTCAGGAGAATCATTAGTTTTCCCTCAGGCAAATCAATACCTTTCCCTTAGGTGAATCAATACCTTTCCCTTAGGAGAATCAATACCCTACCGTCAGGCGAATCAGTACCTTGCCTTAGGTGAATCAGTACCTTTCCCTCAGGAGAATCACTACATTGCCCTTAGGATACGCAAGTATCCAGGCTGAGCCCAATGTATAAGCAAGTAATAAATATATTTCCTATCAAGAAAACTCAAAACATGCTATCATTACGGCATACCCACAGGTATCCTGGCCAAACGGCTAAACAAGGGAAATGCACCCTCAAGGTGGCCCTGGATCGAGGAAAAGATCCCAAAAATCATTTTATACATGTTCATTTAAATTATATATGCAATTCTAGATATCTTAATAGCTAAGGCCTCAACTATACGACACCCCCAAACATGGGCGCGTAGCACAACGATACACAAAATCAACTCAACAGTTGGAAATAAACATCAGACCACCTACCTCAATCTTCTCTGATCTATATATGTGAACGATGCCTCCCAAATCAACCAAGAACAATGTAGATCTGGGATAAACGTTCACCCATTCAATCTCAAATAACTTCCCTTTGGGAATGAATTGTAAGGAGAGGTTCAAGAAGAGGGAATAACTCACCCACGCGGTTCAAACGAGATTATCGGCGAAGGAATCAGAGTCCCAGTGTGCGGTTGGGATCTCTTCCAAGATCTAACCTTCTATCCCATGGATCTCGGTTGTTCTATGCTTCCTCTATCAAAATATGAGGCTACTTCCTATTTTAAGCGAAAAAACATAACTACACAGCGTTTACTCTCAAGTACATGGCATGTACTTTCTATTTTTTAAAATTTTCCCCTGGCGGCCACTTTCCACCACCTACTGTTCATCTGCTAACTAATTACATGGTGTGTAATACCAAGTACACAGAGTGTACTATCATTCCACTGGTGGCTACTCCCACCACCTTACTATTCACCTTTCGACTGATTACACGACGTGTATATACTAAGTACAAGGCGTGTAGTCAGTTTTACACCCTTCATCACCGACAGGCCTACACACCCTGTATAATCATCCCACATGGCCAAAGTACATGTCATGTGGAAAAGTACACGGAATGTACCCATAAATTTGGGATTTTCCTTATTTTCTCAAAAACATTAAAGTAAAAGGAAAATAAGAAACCCGTACCTCAAAAATAAGAATCGAGGTCTTACAAAAAGACCCAACTAAATTCTCAACATGGGAGGAAGGAACGGACTCCCCAATGTAGGAAACCAACTAGGATCAACCACTTTGAAAAAGACCACAAAGAGACCCATAGTGGGTCTCCCCACGATAAATAACCAAATAGATTGATATGATAACACATGACAACACAAGAACTTACAACACCGAAAAATCAACCCCACCAAAGGGGAGGGGGGGTACCACCGAGGGAAAATCAATATACGTTTTAATTTAACCATGATAAGAAAAAATATATTAGATAAACTTAAAATATCTCCATTCCTGCACGGAAGACAGAACAAAACCAAGTCCCCTCACACCCAAGGGATTTATGACTGCATGCAACCTTTTCTCCGGGGCCTATAGATGAAGCCCTGATGTTTGAAGAAACTCATACGTCATAGCTAGAAGCTAAAAACCTTTGATCACCATGAAAAAAAAATCAAAATATACACATGGAATATATCTCTATTTAAAATGAATAAAGATTCAGAATTTCAAAAAGAGGAACATGCTTACATTTAAACAGAAGTTCTCAAGAGATCCAAAACATCCCCTTACATCATAAGTGAAAGAAAACACCACTAGGAACAACCGTCCCAATAAAAATAAACATTACAACATAAGGAAAATTAACCCAAGCCCAAACAATACTCTACTCTTGCGAACCGCCTCCATGTCGCTTCCTTGCAACACCCCGATAGAACCGTTGGAAGTGGACTAAGTGCCCAAAAGCATAACAAGTCTTCGGTTCACTCGGACAGGAAGAATTCTTATGATCTAGCTTGGTACACTAATATAAAACCGTTATCATGTACATAGAATAATCAAATGAAATATCTCTAGACCTTTTAATTCTATGACCATCTCCAAACACTTCTAGCCACTTCCCCACTTCCTTACTAGAATTTCCCTCATCGCTTCCAAGAACAGAGGGAGGGATGACTACCTCAATCACCCCTTCCATCACAACTTCCATAAGAATAGATTGCCTCACCACTTCGGTAAATGGTGTTAGATTAAACCCCAAATCCTTCAAATATAGATCAGGATAAATCCCACACTCAAAATCTCAATCCTTCAAATAATCTCCTACAACATACACCATATCATATGGAACTAAGTCCACGAAGTGATGATAAAACTCCAACACCGATCCATATCCTTTCTACAGAAAACAATTTTCCCTTAAATTCCTTTATTTATTTATCTCAAAGAATTATTTCTGGATAAACGAAGCCTTGAATAACTCCCAAGTAATATCTCCATGAGGATTATTCAGATAGACCGACTTCCCCCACTTCCAAGGAAAACCTTCAAGAATAAAGGTTGGAAACCTTACCTTTAGCGACTCGGGAAACCCAATAAGGCTAAAGTTACTTGAAATATTCCACATCCACCCTTCCTCTTTGAGAGGATCCTCTTGACCATAAAATAGAGGTGGATTTAACTTTCAAAACTCAAGAAAACAAATCCTTAGGTTGATCAACTGGAAATCATGCTAACATGGACCCATAGTTACACCATGAATATCCATTGAATCTCAATGGGGGGAAGACACTAGAAAACAAAAAAACCAAGAGTTCAATAAATAAAATCATCAACATGAGTTCTCAAAATGAAAACATTATACATGAAAAACTTCCAAAACAAAGGAAAATAAGACACACAACCACTGGTTATCAACATATCATAATTTTCCTCTTGAAAACACTTTCACAAAGAGAACAAACTTGGTGGAGTTTCACATTAACCCATGGTATTCCTTAGAGTCTCACTCACACACACATTCTTGTTCCATCCTGGGAACTCAAAACCCATGATATACTGGGCATTCATCCACCCACATCATTATCCAACCACTTTACAAAAATATCCATGCATGTGAGAAACCAAGGAATTTCCAAAGGTTAAAACAAAACATTACCATTTTTTAAAAACAAAACATTCCACCCAAGTATTCACAATCTCAACCCACTCAACATTTCAATGATTCATACAACTTTTCAAAATATCAGCAACCATTTGTAATAACCCAGATCTTCATTTCATGTATGGATCTTGATTTTGGGTGTTTTTGAGAAAAATGAGAGTTATTGAAAATTTAAGGTGTATATATCGTGTACTTAGAAGTACACGCCATGTACTCGGATTACATGGGTAGTTGTGTATTGGTCATGTAACATCTGAGTACCTACCCTTGTGGGGTGACCTAGAGACTACCTAAAGTAGAGGTCAGTTAAGGCATGTACATGGCATGTACATTAAATGAACACGCTGTGTACTTTTCTTTTTAATTGTTAAATCGGACCGGGGTCGCATCTAATTGCCAAAAACACCTTCTTCTAGCCTTATCTCATCCAAGTGTGATGAAAATTTCTGAATCTTATATGATCCACTAATGCATCGCCCTTTATCCAAATCAAACATCGTCTATTTCATTGGAATCGCCTCAATGAGTTCTTCCTTCTTCTAGAGCCTCTCCTCCTGATTTATCTTCTCTCATGAGATATTCAAAGTTGATCATTTTTAATGTTTTTTTAGATTTACGATGTTCTAGGTCGATTAAAAAGATAAGGCTAAACTATATCAATCTTACAACATCAAGGTTAGTGGTTTGTGCTTTTCCGTAGTTGTCTTTGGATTATGTGTGAAAAAAGTGCTGAATACCCTAGTTTAGGGAATTACGTGTCTCAGAATTTTAACCATTTTTATGTATGATTTTGTTTGTTTTTTTCGGTAAGGGTTTTAATTATAAATTAGGTTTATTAAATTTCTTATGGATTTGTTTCCCAATTTTTTTTTTGATATTGTCCTTTGGGTAAAGAACTGCCTATTAGGCTATTTTTTTTTCCATGCCTTGTGTTGTTAGGATGGAGTTGATATTAAATGACATGCTTATGATATGAATTTTAGTTGTTTTTACAAGCAATATTTGAGATTTACCTTGGCTTTTGGATATTGTTTTTTCATAATTGAATTACACAGGTATTTGAGAACATAGTGTAGTTAGAACATAGGGGGAATTGACATTGAGGGCTTCCTCATAGTGTCTGTTATACTTTTCATATTGCGGGACCAAAGAGGGGATTGAAGGTGAGTGATCCCTCAGAGTGTTTATAATATACCATTATGAGACCAGATGGGGAATTGACTTTGAGTGCTTCCTCAAAGAGTCTTTATTTTATCGTTAAAAGATCACATGGGGAATTGATGGTGAGTGCTTCATCAGAGAGTCTTTGTTTGCATGTGACCAAAGGGGTTTGACTGTGTGAGCTTTCCCAACGGGTCATTATATATTTATTGATTCAAATGATAATTTAAACTAAAGGGGTTATACTGTGATAACTTTACCAGAGATTTTCTTATGAATGATTGGTTGAATAATTAATGAATTTAAATGAATGTAGTTTGAAATTGTAGGATTGTTTACTTTTGAGTACTTCCTTGTTTATTACTTTATTCTGCATATTTCCAACTATATATTTTCATTGATAGTTAGGTCTAGATAAGGGAAAGCGCCCTTCTACTTTGGATACTTGATTATTGTGGAGCTGGAGAGCATGGGACCAAGATAAGGATTGCGATGCTGCTAGAGTTTATTTAGTTTCTTTGTACTTTGGTTTAGTACCATATTTCGATAATTGTGACTTGTTTGGATGCTTTCCTATACATATGTGACATGTATTATTTATATATGTTCTCCAGTTGTTTATTTACTTTTAGTCTTATAATGTTTGATTATTGTATGGTATTAATACTTCAAATGTTGTATATTATTGTTATTCTACTTTGTTATTCTGCTAATGGGGGAATAGTTTCCCCACTATCACACCCAATTCCCTCACTACTAGTTGGCAGCCTCTGGCATTTGGAGAAATGTGTCTGAGGCCATGTGACCAACCGGGTCTGGGGCACCTTTGGGCGGCACCTGGAACCGGGACGTTACAAAGTGGTATCAGAGGAGGTTCTTTTATTCTTTGTCTTACTATTTGGATCCTATATCTAGGGATAAGAAGGAATAGGTAGTTGGTAATAAGATGTGCCCAGGAGTATCTAACCCATGTATCGGGAAAATCCAATATTCCTTGAATATTTCAATTTTCTTCTAGTTTTGTAATTATTATAGTTGATTTGATTTCACCATTGGGTGATTCACAAGATTTGTGATGTTATCATTGATATTATTGAATTTCTATTTCTATTTCAACCCGATGAGATGAGGTTATTCCATCTCATGCATCATATAAGAACTTGATAGAGATCACATGTCATTCATTCGTGTCATGCCATTTAGGGTGAATTACCGATTGCATGTTGTTGTGATAGATGTTGTGCTAGATATGCATGTTGTTGTGATAGATGACTTGATAGAATACCTTCTATTTGATATGGTATTGTTGATATGTAAAGTTTCATTGGATGGACTCTAAACTTTAGTCCCTGAGGTGTTATGGTCCCTCATGGATCGAAATTTGGTGGATCATGTGATTGATTTCATTGTTATACATTTTGATATACATGAATATGATTACAAGATTTGATTCTCAGGGAGTATGGGACCCCACAGATTAGAATTTGTCACCTTAATGTTTGTTTTAGTTTTTATGGGGTTCTATAGTAGTTTCTGAGGCTTATTTTCAGGAAAAACCCAGAATACACGGTGTGTAATGGTGAATAGAATCCATGTATCCTTCTGTTCAGGAAGGAACAAATTTTCTTAAGTAAATGTTGTGTACTGTATGTAACCTCCATGTAGTCTTTAACAGTGTGACTAGATGTGTGGGCAGAGACACAGGGTTGGTAAGTGTTTGGTGGCACACACCATGTACTTGGAGTACATGTCATGTTGTAAGGATCGTGTCTCCAACCGTGTGTCCAACAACATGGGTGGGTGAACTTAGGTTGAACATGCCGTGTTCTGTTCTTGAAGGCTGTGTAGAGTCAATCGTGTCATCGACCATGCAACTAACGACACAGATTGTTAAACATAAGTGGTACACGCCATGTGTCGGGATAACACGCCATGTTGTAGAGACCATGTATCTGGATGTGTGACTAACGACATGGGTGGTTATAACTTAAGGGGGAACACGTCGTGTATAGGGTGAAAAGATCATGTAGAGTTACCCAGGAAGGAACTATGTGTCTAGTCATGTAGAGGAACTCAGGTAGGGGAAATTATTCAAGTACACACCGTGTCTCATGGAGAACATGCCGTGTGTATGGGTGTTACACGACCAGTTTTGGCAGAGGTACACACCATGTTAAAAGTTTATGAAGACATTCCATGTAGGGGTCATACACGCCGTGTAACCCTATTTCGTAAAACTTGATTGTTTTCCTTATACTATTCCTTTCTTTCACTTCTATGTTTTAGTCCTTGATAATATTGAACTAAGGTGTGCGCTTGACTTTGAAGAGTCATGCCACTAATAAGTCCTCCAGTTGTACCCCAGATATAGGGCAACGATAAGACACCAAAAATGGTAGATCAGGGACTACCAGCATATCCTCCCGTTGTGCATGTCTTGGCATTATCCTTCATTCTGGATACATGTGTTGATGCACTGTTTTGATAAGGATTCATGAGGTTTATACAGACCTTCTAGGGAGAACTGCATCCTGCCCCATCTATGACAATGTTGACGTGGGTTTTTCAGAATCAGCATCCTCCCACCTTCTCAAGGGATGGAGGACCTCATGCTACAAAGTCATGGTTAGAATACATTTTGTCTATCTTCGATCATATAGAGACACCTATAGAGAGGAGGTTGAATCTGTCTATGTATATGCTTCGAGATTCCCACAATAGATGGTGATACGTGATATCACAGGTGGGAAGCCAGCATGTTATGTCTTGGGATGAGTTCCATCGTACATTTTATGAATAATTCTACCTAGAGACCTTGAGGTCCGATCAAGCCCGAGAGTTCATGATCTTGGAGTAGGGAACTCTCTCAGTCATGGAGTATTCTTCTTGCTTCACAGAGCTATATTGATTCACACCCATTTTAGGGGGTTAGGAGATATTTCTAGTGAGGAAGTTTGAGGATGGTCTCAGGCACGACATCCGATCTCAGGTGAACATATTTAGGTTTACTTCCATATCTTCTATAGTTAAATAGGAACTGATCATCGAATGCTACCTGGGGGATTCTAGAGATGTGGACCAGGTCAGTTTAGCATCCAGAGTTGGTACTCTTCCAACTGATAGCAAGAAGTGCCATAGAGATTCTATGCATGGACATCCGAGTACGTGATATTTTCTATTAGGTAGCCAGTGGTGTGCTACCAGTGCATAAAGGGTGGACATAAGAAACCTCAGTGACTGAGAGACCTAATTGAGTGACGATCTTGTAGCATGATGGGAAATCTTCATCATTTTTGCAACAACCTCCTTCCAGCAGCTAGTGATGGAGGATTTGTTTTGACACCCCATATCGGAGCAGGACCACCAGTCCCACACCAGACTAGGGGTTGGGGTTCTTCAAACCGTTCAGGCCGAGGTGGTGGTCATGGCCATAGTGGTCAGACATAGGATTTTCGATAGCCGGAGGTTGGATTAGCTTAGGGATCTTAGATAGCTTCACAGGGCAGCGACACATGTCAGGATTTTGCACTGGAGCAGATCCAGCAGAAGCGGGATCCTGAACCCTCTACAGTTAGAGGTACAATTTTTGATGCCTCAGTTTTATCTTTTGATCTTTTTGGTAAAGGGGCTTCCCATATCTTTATATATGTACCTGTTGTGGAGATCCTTGGGCTATGTATCTTTACTTATGTTAAAATCATGATGTTAGACACATATTTGGGGATTAGAATGACTAGTGTACGTCAATTCAAGGAGTTCCCTCTTGAGGTTGGTGGGTGTCACTTCATATGGGACCTTTATGTATTAGAGGTGATAGGATATGATGTCATTCTTAGAATGGGATGGTTAGTTCCCTTCAAGGATTTTGTCGATTTCTATAACCTTAGGGTGAGTTTCACATCACCAAATGAAGGATTGTTTCTAAATAAGGGTGAATGGAATGTTCAGGTGAGTAGAACTAGACCCGAGCATCACAGGTTTAGAGGTGTTATAGCCCATATTTCTATTTTGTACCTAGATGACCAGGGGACTTCACATATGAAATTTCCTCCAGTGGTGAATTGTTTTAGGGTTATCTTTCCAGATGAATTTTCAGGTTTTACTCCTGAGTGAGAGGTAGAATTTTCTATCGAGCTTGTGCCAGGGGTAGCACCGGTGTCCATTCCTCCTTATAGGATAGTTACACCAGAGTTAAAAGGAGATCAAGAAGAAATTAGAGGAGTTACAGGAAAAAGGTTTCATCTGAGACCATACTTCTCCTTCAGTTTGGCCTATCATATTTTCAAACAAGGAGGACGATACCCTTAGACTTTGTGTGTATTATCTAAAGATGAACCATTTAACAGTCAAGAATGAATATCCTTTACCGAGGATTTATGATCTCTTTGATCAACTTCAAGGAGCCTGAGTGTTCTCAAATATTTACTTTATATTCAGTTATCATCAGTTGCATGTTATACCATCATATATACCTCTTACAACCTTCAAAGTAGGTATGTTCTATACGAGTATGTGGTTATGCCATTCGGTCTCACGAATGTGCCTGCAGATTTTATGCCAGCGATGAACCGAGTATTCCATCCATACATGGAATCCTTTGTAGTGATTTTCATGGACAATATCTTAGTGTACTCTCACACTCGATACAACCATGTGAAAAATATTGAGATCCTTTTGAGTGCACTGAGATAGCATCAGTTATATGCTAATCTCTCAAAATGACACTTTTGGATGGACTGGATTCACTTTTTGGGTCATGTTATCTCAGAGACAAGAGTATCAGTAGACCCAGAAAAAGTGAGAGCAGTAGTTTCCTGTAAACATTCAAAGAACGTATTTGAGGTAAAAAAAATTCTTGGGCTAGTTGGTTACTACAGATGTTTTATACAATACTTTTTATGCATAATATCTCCATTGATGAGCCTGACTAAGAAAGGTGTGAAGTACCTGTGGATAGATTCTTATGATTCAACCTTTTAGAAGTTGAAAGGGATGCTAATTTCACCACCTATACTAGTTGTTCCAGAGTCAGTAAAGAGTTATACTATTTACTATGATGCATCAGGTATTGGTTTGAAAGCAGTGCTTATGTAGGGTGAAGGCACCGTTGCATACGGGTCTCAGCAGTTGAGTCCACATGAGAAGAATTACCCGATGCACGATCTTGAGTTGGTAGCAGTTGTTCATGATTTACGCTGTTGGAGACATTATCTTTTGGGAGATCATTTTGTGGTTTTTGATGACCATAAAAGTCTCAAGTATATCTTCACACAACATGATCTGAATTTGAGGCAGCAAAGGTGGGTTGAGTACCTTTAGTCCATTGACTTTGATATTTCCCACATGCCTAGGAAAGGCAATGTAGTGGCTGATGCATTGAGCAGGAGGACTCAGATACAGGTAGTTTAGGAGTCTGGTAGTGAGTGACAGCTTATGGCTTTGTTCTTTGAGATGCATTTGGAGGTGAATGACATAAAAGGGTAGACATTTCTTTCTTCTATAGCTGGCACCTCTACTTTACTTGATCGATTGAGAATGAGGTAGCTATCAGATGATGAAGGCCCAGTCCTATGGGAGAGTGTGTCAGGAGAGGAACCTATTCTTGGATGGACAGTTAGCGAGGATGAGATCTTGCATTTTCATGGGAACATATGGTTGTCAGCAGACATACGCAAGGAGCTGATACGTGATTTTCATTCCTCGGTTTGGGAAGTTCATCCTGGTGTCACCAAGATGTATTGAGATCTACACTATTAGTATTGGTGGCCCGGTATGAAGAGAGATGTTTCTGTTTTTGTGATAAGGTGTTCTACTTGTCAGCAGGTGAAGGTGGAACATCAGCGACCAGTAGGGATTTTGCAACAGTTACCCATTCCTGAGTGGAAGTGGAATGATGTCGTGATGGATTTTGTGACAGGTTTACCAAGATCACCTAGAGTGAATGACACATTTTGGGTTGTCATTGACAGACTCACGAAGGTTGCACACTTCTTACCAATCAAGTATACCTTCAGTGGTGATGATCTGTGGTGTTTGTACATATGAGAGATTGTATGGTTGCATGGGGTTCCATGCACCATCGTTTTAGATTGAGACGCCTAATTTACTTATTGTGTCTGGAAAGGACTACTTAGGGCTTTGAGTACACAGGTACTTTTGAGTACAGCTTACTATCCCAAGATAGATGTCCAGTTAGAGCGTACAATTCAGGTTCATGAGGATATGCTTCGAGAATGCATCCTAGATTTTTGAGGTTCTTGGGAGATGCACATACCTCTGGGGAAGTTTTTCTACAATAATAGTTTTTAGGTGACAATTTATATGGCACCTTATGAGGCTTTGTACGGTAGGCCATACTGATCACCCCTATGTTAGCTAGAAGCAGGATATGTAGCTATGTTAGGACCTCATCTTGTCTAGGAGACCACAAAGCAGGTGGAGTTGATTCAGAAGAGGATGGATACTACACAATCATGAAATAAGTCTTATAATAATTGACATAGATGACCTCTGGAGTTCGAGGTCAGAGATCAGGTTTTCCTACATGTCACATAGAGGTTGGGACACAAGAGTGTTATGAGACATGTAAATATTTCATCGAGATACGTCGGAATATTTGAGGTTTTGGAGATAGTTGGGCTAGTTTCCTATCGATTTTAGTTACCTCATAGGTACCAGGATATACATGAAGTCTTCCACATTTCTCAGGAACAACGTTACTTCTCATACCCATCTCATGTTTTTCAACCTGAGGAGGTTGAGTTGGAGGTGGAAACATCATTCAAGGAGAATCATATCTGTATTGCTTATTGTAGCGTGAAGGTTCTCCTTGGTGGGTCTGTTCCTCTGGTATGGGTATTGTGTTAGCACGGGTGAGTACATGACAAGACTTGGGAGAGGGAGGTTGATGTGCAATAGCAGTGTCTGGAGCTGTTTGAGGATTCTTCTTCTGCACCTCCTCATTAGGGATATTCGGGGATGAATTTATTTAAGGGGGGGAGTTTTTAAGAACCCTGATCTTCATTTCAGGTATGGATCTTGATTTTGGGTGTTTTTGAGAAAAAGGAGAGTTTTTGGAAATTTAAGGAGTACACACCATGTAACTGATTTATGCACATAGACATGTACTAGCTGTGTAATGGCCAAATACATGGCTGTGTGGGGTGACCTAGAGACCGCCTAAAGCGGAGGCCAGTTAAGGCATGTACACAACATGTAAATTAAATGAACACGCTGTGTACTTTTCTTTTTAATTGTTAAATCAGACTGAGGTCACGTCTAATTACCAGAAACACCTTCTTCTTTCCCCATCTCCTATAGAAGTGTCATAAATCACTAAATCTTCTCTGATCCCCCAATCCTTCATCTGTTCTCCAAATAAAACACCATCGATTGTGTTGGAATCGCCTCTTTGAGTTCTTCCTTCTTCTAGAGCCTCTCCTCCTGATTTCTCATCTCTCGTGAGATATTCAAGGTTGAGTGTTTTTGATGTTTTTGTATATCTACAAAGTTCTAGGTCGATTGAAAGGATAAGGTTCAACTATATCAATTGTACAACATCAAGGTAGGTGGTTTTTCCTTTCCATAGTTTTCTTTGGATTATGTGTGCAAAAAGTACTGAATACCCTAGTTTAGGGTATTGCATGTCTTGGAATTTTAACCCTGTTGATGCCTACTTTTTTTTGTTTTCTTGGGTAAGGGTTATGATTATAAATTACGTTTATTAACTTGATTATGGATGTGTTTCCCAGGTTTGTTTGATATTGGACATTGCGTCAATAATTTCCTGTTAGGCTATTTTGTTTTCCATGACTAGTGTTGTTAGGATGGAGTTGATATTATATGACATGCTTGTGATATGCATTGTAGTTATTTAGCCAAGTGGTATTTGAGATTTACCTTGGCTACTGGATATCATTTTTTCAATATTGAATCACACAAGGATGTGAGAACCTGGTGTAGTTAGACCATAGAGGGGATTGTCGTTGAGGGATTACCCAGAGCGTTTGTTAAACTTTTCACATTGTGAGACCATAGGGAGGACTGAAGGTGATTTCTCCCTAAGAGTGTCTATATCATATTGTTACGAGACCATAAGGGTAATTGATGTTGAGTGCTTCCTCATAGAGTCTATATTTTATTTTTAAAAGACCACAGGGGGAATTGATGTTGAGTGCTTCCTCAGAGAGTCTTTGTTTTCATGTGAACAAAGGGGTTAGACTGTGTGAGCTTTCCCAAAGGGCTGTTATATCTTTATTGATTTAAATGATAATTTGAACTATAGGGGTTAACTCTGAGAACTTTCCTAAAGGGTTTATTGTGAATGATTGGTTGAATAATTAATAAATGTAAATGAATGTAGTTCAAAAATGTATGATTGTTTACTTTTGAGTACTTCCTTGTTTATTACTTCATTTTTCATATTGCCTCATATATATATTCAATGACTATTAGGAATAGATATTTAGGTGGTTTCCTACTGGGAATGGTCTCACACCCTGTTTGGGTCATGATTTTGAGCCCAAATAGAATATATTGTTGCAGGTACAGATAAGAAAAAGAACCCTTCTACTTCAGGTAATTGATTGTTGTGGAGATAGAGAGCGTGGGACCAAGCTAAGTCTTGAGATGCTGCTGGAGTTTATTTTGTTTCTTTATACTTCGTTTTAGTACTGTATTTCTAGCACTGTGACTTGTTTGGATGCTTTCCTTGACATATGTGACATGACTCATTTATATATGTGCTCCAATTATTTATTTACTTTCAGTCTTCTATTGTTTTCTTATTGTATGGTATTACTTCTTCCACTATTGTATATTATTATTATTCCACTGTGTTATTATTCTAATGGGGTCATAGTTTCCCCACTATCACACCCAAGTCCCTCTCTACTAATTGACAACCTCTGGAGTTTTGGGAAATGCGCTTGAGGCCATTTGACCAACCGAGTCTGAGGCACCTTTGGGAGGCACCCAGAATCGAGACGTTACACCATTAATCAAATGAACAGTTTTCAAACTCCACACATTAACCCTCTTCATCATTCTAAAAAAACTCATGTATTCCATAAAAAAATCCATTTCTTCTCATTCAAAACAATTCCAAGTAGCTTAAAAAATTTCCTTTCATCGAAATAATTTTAGTAAAACTCATTTATTCTTATTTAAAACAAATTCGAAACCCTCTTTAAAATAAATTTCTATTTGTCCCAATAAAAAATTACAATTAGATCCAAATTTTGATTATAAAAACTTAACCCCATTAAACCATTCCCATATTACCCCAAAGTTCATTTTGTAAAAATCCATTTTTTCAAAGTCTTCCCCGAAAATTAATTCTAAAAATCCATTTTTCACTTTCCAAAAATCCAACCATTACCAATAAAAATACAATATTAACAATTTCAAACAATATATTTCAAAAAATATTTTCAGAATCAAGGAAGATCCAAAAAACTCACAAGGGGGAAACTATTATCGGTGGGTGACTTGACCATATGGTTGGAGACCATATTCCAAAAACACCACCATCCCAGAGAGTATTCTAGGACCATATCCCTGGCTCTACATGGCTTTCTAGGACCTGAAAGCTAACAATGGCCTTTATCCTAACTCCCATTTCATATCCCAAATACCAAACAATACATAATAACCAAAGAGACCAAATAAAACTAGAATTCCCATGGAAACCAAAGGATTGGTGTAGAATGTTTTGGCTAGACACTCTCTCATACCTACACCCTAAGGTTCCAACAACCTACTCTATCTACCTTGAAATCCCCAAATAACATAGGGCACTATGAAGGAAAGGTCCTCTAAAATGACCTCCTTTGATACCATTTTTTCACAAACCAACATGTTTCGACCCTGAACTGGTCACCCGAGCCGATCCATGGCATGACCCAAAGGGTATTCCTGATCCCCATGGGCTAGCAACTAGTGTCGCGCATCAACAGAGTAAAAAAATGGACCGATTTCACCAAATAATAAATAAATCACCAAATAGAGGAAAGTATCCCAATATATATATATATATATATATATATCCATATGAAAATTGAACATTATTTATACAAAACTAGAAATAAAACTACGAAATGACAAACCAAACTACACCTGATGACCACACATCTTCATGTGACCCCAAGGGTCACTCTCTGATACCAAGAAAAACCATCGCCCAAGATGATCAATACCAAGATGAACCTGCACCAAGAGATAAAAATAAGAAATAATTATAGGTGTGAGTATTAAAACTCAATAGGCATACCCGAAACAAATCTATTCCCAATGCACTTATTCTAAACTAAAAAGAAACATCAGCTTCAATTTTGAAATACAATATATAAAAGTAACCTTTTCAACACATTTTTCCTATTCAAAAAAATAAAATTCCATTGACCTTTTTAATACACAAAAACAACACTTTATTACCAAGGAGGAACCATATGCATTTTAAAAAGGAAAAGAATAAGTGTAAGACATTTATAAAACATATTTCCATAAAAACTTAAAAATAATTTTTCATTTTGGGATAAATCCAAATTACTCAAGAAATAATCAAAACCATAATAAAATAAGGGAAATGAAAATAAGCATACTAGAGTAACCAACCAATGATGTATCACAATCATTCGTTGCAAGAAACTAAGTTCTAATAGACATGGGTGAACCAAGGATCTTGTGAATAATACAGAACATACTAACACATATTGACTCATCCTAAAAAGAATGCCTCTCTTGATGACATCATAGTGACCTAACATGCTCATACACACCCCACATGGTATATATTGAGGGGACCAATCCCATATCAATAATAACAAAATATATCCTCATGCTATGGGCCACTTGCTAGTGCGCAATCTAACTAGTGCAACAATTGTTCTCAGAAAATTATCTCATTATTCTAGTTTCCCATGTCAACATATATAAATAGGGTGAGCCAACTGAGTCTATATGAGTATCCAATAACATAAACATATATAATAATTCACACAACTAGCATCACTCGAGTCACTCCAAGGATCAATATCTTGCCAATGACCTCAAATATCACAATGGAGTCCACACCGAGGAGCTCCTATTCCAAACAACATAAATGGGTCGCAAGGAACCCACGGTGAGTACATACCACCAATTCAATATAAACAAGGAAATATTATCATCCAAGGTGATTTTTCACAATAAATACTTTCACCATTTTTACAAGATTACCAAATGGGCCTCAAGCTCTTTTCACAAAAACCATTGTTTATGAAAGAACCAAATCACCTTTTCAAAATAGGTGTAAACACACCATTTTCCATTTCATAATAATTTCACAAATCAATTTTAGGCATTCATATCACACTTTTAATCCAAAACCTTTTTCATAAAAATGAAGAACGGGCCATTAACCACCACCACATACCTAACCATTCTGGAAAGACAAATACACCTTTACTTTAAATCCAAATCCACTTTAATAACCCATTTAAGAAACCCAAATCATCATCTCATATATCAAAAGTGTTTTCACAAGGCCAAACCATTCTTTAGATATCACAAAAAACATGCAAAATCCAACTATACATTTTATTGAGCACTTTGTGTGAAATATTTAACAAAAAAAATCCATTTATCACATAACAAGGATGTAATCACTACTTTTCACACCAAAAGGAATTTTAAAGATCACATATCACTTTTTATCATACAAGATAGGCGCGAAAATAAATAAACCAATGAATATTAAATTATAAAGTTTAGTACAAAGGGAAACGTACCTCAAAACCATGCCACAATGACAGCACATGCCCAAAACAATTCCATGAAGGTTCCAATATCCATGATCTACCAAGGGAAACACTAAAAAGAAAAAACCCCCAACATAAATGGGGGGAAACACAAACCCTAGTTCTACATGACCATGGGAGGAAGATTTCTAAAGATAAATTGGGAGAAAGAGGGAGAGGGAGAAGAGAGGAGATGAAGTACCTTGAATATCTAACCAAAAACCTTGAAGGAATCTTAGATATACACTAAGGGGGGAATGAGGAATCTTGGAGAAGGAGATAGAAGCTTCCTTCAAGCTGCACACACCATGGGGAGGAGAAATGGGGAATTTTGGGTTAAAATCCATGAAGGGTTAGGGTTGGGATTTCACAAAATTTCAGATCTAGGAAGCTCATATGATTTGGAACCATTATTTTTTAAACTGTATTCCAATCATGTGCCCCTCACTGGACACACTAGGTCACTCACACTAGTTGGATGCACGATTTGAAAACTATGTGCCTACCATAAAGAATGGTTCTATCCCAAGATAGTGGCTTCCTTCATGATTTAAGCATGGTTTGACTAACAGTGTGTGGGACATGTCCTCTCATCCATAAGCAATGTAAGGCCTTCATGATTTCATGAATCATACCACATGGTTTTCCTAAACCATACAATTACCATGAACCAAGAAAAAAAACCTCAAAACTCAAAATTTAAACCCGTCACACCCAAAACTTGAGATCCAGCCCCAAATATAAAAGACAAAGTAGAACCGATGTCCAAAAATAAAAATCCAAGTGTGATAAAGAGGATATAGAAGATTCTACTCCCACATTTGAGGAGGGTGTCTCTAACACTATTGATGAGTTGACTCAGGTAAACCTCGAAACTGAGGAAAATCCAAGTCCAAAATTGATTAACACAACTATATCATCAGATAAACAAACTTGAGATAGTTACTTCCTAAAAAAACACTGTAATGTGTTTACTTGGAGATACATTGGTATTCCTGGACTCAATGACTAGATTTCCATCTCTCTCATTGGCCTCCTAGTGGGTTACTATAGGTTTAAAAAGCCTACTAGAGAAATGAACACCTCCCTTGGTGCTATGGTTAAGACCTATGTTGAAAAAATTATTGAAGGTAACTTTTTTATAGAGGTCTAGTACCATATATGGATGGATAACATTATCCTAGTAAGGAATAAGAACAGAAAAATTAGATTCTGCATCAAATTTAGGGACCTTAACTGCCTTTGTTCGAAGGATGAATCCCCCCTTGTAGTGATAGATCTATTAATGATGTTACATATGGATTACAAGCCCTCTTCTTTATGAAAATATACCCTGAGTATAATAAAATATTAATGGAACTCAAGGATAAATAATCCACCACCTCTAGGGCACCCCATGTGACTTTATTCTACTAGGTGATATGTTTTAGTTTAAAGAATTATGTATCCAGCTACCAACTAGTGATACACAGTATCTTCAAACATATCATTGGGGAATTGGTAGAGTGTTACATGGATGACTTGGTGGTTCAATATATCCAGTTTTATGACTATCTCAAAGATATTGAGAAATTATTCATCGACATCCATTCCCACCACTTGAAAATGAACCCTTTGAAGTGTGCATTCAGGGTTACCTATAGAAATATTATTGGCTTCATCGTGAGGTATATAGGTATCAAGATTGATCCCAATAAAATAAAACCCATCATCCAAATGCCTCCTCTACATAAACTCTAGGAGTCACAAGGCCTCTAAAGTTACTTTTCCTATATTTACTAATTTATTACAAATATGTCTAAAAAGTGTACTCCCTTCTCAATGCTCGTTAAAAAGGAACTGTTTACCAATGTGATGAGGGATTACAAACCACCTTTTAGGATATTAAGAATTATTTTCTATATCCTCTGATTATGATTCCACTTATCCAAAAATGTCTATGGTCCTCTATGTGACTTCTCTAGAACAATCCCTTGGTGCCCTTTTATCCCAAAAGAAAAATGAGAGAAGGGAAAACAACCTATATTATCTTAGATGGATGATACTAAATATAGAGACTAGATACTCTCACAGAGAGAAGATTTTCCTCACACTGTTCTTCGTAGTACAAAATTTGAGACATTATTTGTAGAACCATAAGATATAGTTAGTGTCTCACATTGCCCCATCGAAGTACATCCTCAACTGCCCCATGTTGATAGGGAGATTGGTGTGTTGGGAAGTAATTATCCAATAGTTATACATTAGTTTCATACCACAGAAAGCTATAATGGTCCAATATTTGGAAGATTTCTTGGCCACACATTCGACCCCTGAGAAATTTCCCCTGGATTTTGATTTCCTAGATGAATCCATTATATTATTAGATCATGTTTCACCATATTGGAAGATTCATTTTGATAGTGCCTCATGGAGTCTGACCAGTAGAAGGATCGATGGCACAAAACTCAATAAGGTTGGCCTAGGAGTTTTCTTTATTACTCAAGAACATGTCATCCTACTATATTCATTCATATTTTTGGAAGGTTTCACTGATAACAAGGTAGAGTATTAGGCTATTATTACCGGTTCCAGGTTATCCCCCGAGATTTACATACCAAATTTACATGTGAAGTGATACTTAAAACTGGTCATCAAGAAAATAATTGGTGATTATGTCATCATAAAGAAAGATCTTATGATTTGGGTGGAATGGACTCACCAGAAAATAGCTAAGTTACCTTCCTAGTAAAAATTGAACCATGTTCCTTGGTTACAAAATGGATGATTTGATGCTTTCAAAAACCAGGATGCATCCCTTGTAGAGCCTAACCATGATGACTTGTTCATTCATATAGTATATTGAAGGATCATACCCACTTCCACTTCAAATGATGGAAAATAATAGGTATAATTTGGATGGTGGTACTTCTCTACCAGGGTCTTAAAATTACCTTATATATGAGGAAACATCTAATTGGATGACTCACTTTATTGAGTGTCTCTTGTAGGGAATTATCTCACCTGGATGAGTTGAGAATGAGTGAATCCACCCCCGTACAAGAAATTCTCCCTCCAGAGTGGCCCTATCCTTGAACAGACTCTATATAAATGAATATTTGACAAAATCCTCCTCCACTACATCCAAGGGAGGGAGATACCTCAAGTCATGTAAGATCTAAAAGCTAGGCCTTGTGGATCCCATCAAATAGGATTAAAGCTCTCCCACAAAATTTGGATGTTGGGTTATTTTTGGCCCATTATGGTTCATGACTGCATTGAATTATACAATAGATATTATCTATGTCAGATCCATGCAAAATTTGTGCACCAACCATGAGAGATTCTCCAAACTAAAAAATATTATTATTCCTTTTCAGTTTGGGGGCTTGACATTGTGGATCCCTATGAACTGGTGATAGCTCAATAGTATATGTTCATTTTTACTACAATAGAATTCTTCCCAAAGTGGTCAAAAGTAGTTCCCCTAAAAGTAGTTATAACCCAATCCATGATCAAGTTTGGGAAATCTCACATCATTCATCAGTTTGGGGTTCCTCACACCATTAAAATGGAAAAACATACTACTTTATGGGCTTTTGAGTTAAAGAAATTGTATTCCAAGTATAACATATAATAAAACCACACTTCCTTACATGTTTTATAAGAAAATGGATAGATTGATGAATTCAAAAAACCCTTTATAAAATATTTAATAAGATGGTGGGATAGAACATAATGAGTTGTCATGATAGACTCCCTAATACCCTCTGGGCCTATTGGATGATAACTTGAAGTTTCACCTAGGTGACCCCATACTCCTAGGTGTATGGAACATAAGTAGTTTTACCTATTGAGGTTTAGTTTTAATCACTCAAAATGGTTGTTTATGACCACTAGATGCCAGAAAGAACAACAAAATTCTATCTATCTGAGTTGGAAGATCTTGAAGAAAATAGTTTTTAGGCTTTGAAAAAATGTTGAAAGGCACCAGAACTGGGTAGTGTGGGCGTTCAATAAAATTTTCTTACTCCACTCATTTATTTAGTGTGACATAGTGTTGGATATCAGGACACTGATGATACTTGAAAACATATTCCAAATCTAGAACCTAAGGGGGAATGACATTACATTATTCATAAGGTCTTTTCTAATGGTGCATACTCATTAATCACAATGGGTGGGGAGCACATCAAACCTCTTACCAATGCTATATTCCTTAAGTGTTACTATGCATGAACCCCATGGTAGAATCTACATGACCTTTAATTGTAAATTATTAGTCCAAGTAGTATGACCTTAAACTATTTTCAACCCCCCGGTCCAAGCTGCTTGAAATTAAACTAGAAGCAGTCTTAGTCTGAGATGTATGGCTTTAAACTACAAAGACTAACAACCTCAAAAAATGATGTGAAATTATAGCCTTACCCTATTTGATGAATATAGAAGACCTAATATAAAAAATATGGGATGACTAAAACCATCTTCCTCAGCACATGACCTAAAAATATATCCATACCCAATGTGATGAACATATAATGCCTCATATGACAAGTATGGGATGAAAAAAAAACTTACTTATCACATGAAATTAAACTGTAGCCTTACCCTACGCGATGATCATATGATGCCTCATATGAAAAATATGGTATGACCAAAAATAAATTCCTTAGCACATGATGTTAAACAATATAATTACCCTATGTAATGAACATAGGATGCCTCATGTGATAAATATAAGATTATTTCATGTCCTCGTTGTAAGATGTAAAACTATATGATGTCATGGGTCCTCACCAATTAGGATACTATTATTCAACTTGGAAATGGTGTCCTACTATGGAACACAACATAATTACATGTGTCTTGATTCCTAAATAAGTGGGATAAGTAGTGATTCCTTGAAGCCTTTGTCTTTAGGCCCATCTACAAGATTCCTCTCTTAAAGTAATGTTTTATTAAACATTAATCCCTTCATGAACTATTGCACAAGGATATGAAAATAGTCTCCATGGTATTCCTCATTGGGTGTAATCCCCAATAATACGAATCACTTTGTTAGTTAGTCATGATTCCCTCATAACCTAACATGAGGATGAAATAATGAAAAACTCAATGTATAATCCCCACTGATGTCCTCAACACACAATGTTAAATTGAAGACTTCCCCTATGAAATGGACATAGGTTGACTCATATGGAAAATATGAGATTATGAAAAACAATTTCCTCACCACACGACATTAAAATATATCCTTACCCTATATCTCAAACATAAGATGCCTCATATGATAACCATGAGATGATTCACTATCCTTGCAAGAGAGGATGTCACCCTACTGACACCAGTATCCCACCACACTATGTTCCTGACTACCATGCTTAATATGATGTGTAAGGATGCCTAGATCCAACATCCTGGGCCCAACCTCAACACCAACCTATTTTGGATCCTCCCCCTAGTCCAAGACTCAAGACCTTAAACTATGTGAAGATGACTTTAGGATTACTTTGTGTGGTCAAGGGACTCCATGGATCCTTTTTCACATTAGGATTTAACTCTTTTGACCATCCGAACATCCCCAAAGTTCCCACTACCATTTAAATCCAATAATTATGAATAGAAACTACCCTAATTCACCCCCATGGACCCTCATTTATATAGTTTGCTTCACCCATAATTTTTCAACAAACCAATACCCCCTTCTCATTTCATCGCATCCTCGCTCAATAAGATAACACTCTTCCGGTGTTGGTATCCCACCACACAATATTATAGAATTAAGTGCATCTTGATTCCCATTCCCATGGGATATATAGTAATTATTGGATCTCAAATCCTAGGTATATCCCCTCCATCACCTCATTGTGGGGGCTTCACCACCCTTAGAATCATGGATTTAATCTGTATACTGCTTTTTCTTGGAATCTTGAATGGAAACAGATCTCATTGGCCCTCTTATATGTTATATTATCACTCTAACATTCCATACAAACCTCATCAAGAAATCCACGCCCTTTAGTCTGATATTTTTTACCATAAACGAGAAGCTCTCATAGTCCAAGCTGTATGGATTTAAACTAAAAATCCAAACATCCTTAGCACATGATGTTAAATTGTACTATTACCATATATGATTGACATAGGATGCCTCATATGAGAAATATGGGAGGACCAAAATCAGAATCCTCATCACATGACATTAAAACATGTCCTTACCCTATGTGATAAACATATGATGCCTCGTATGAAAAATATGGAATGAACAATACCAACATCATTAGCACATTATGTCAAACTATAGACTTACCCTATGTGATGAACATAGGATGCCTCATATGATAACTATGAGATGATCCATTATCCTCTACATAGGACACAACACCCTTTTGGCATTGGTCCCCTACCAATCCACATTTAGAAACTATGCGGGAGCATGATTCCTATTCCCATGGGATACCGAGTGATGCCTGAATCTCTTATCTAGGGTCCAAACCCACCACCAACTCATTATAGGGTCTTCCCATTCTAGTTCAGTATTGATCCTTACATACAGACTTGTTCATCTAGCATATTCGAGGGTATGATAGGATAGCTCCAAGGGCACTCAACATCCCTCGGGGGATTCCAAACTTATATTTTCAAATTTAGTGCTTCCTTTGACTTGGATCCTCATCATCCCATAAATATGAATAGTCCCCCTAATAGAGATGGTTCTTGGGAACACTTTTCCACCTACCATCCTGGGTGCACACCTCAAAAGATCCCTGGTAATGGATGATAGTTCCTATGTTTCGAACATGATCAATGATCGATCCTGCATTTTTTCTCCCCATACATGACTGGTTTATGTGTGGAACCTGTGTTTTGAACATGATCAACATTCATTCCCACCCATAATTCATCCCATTTTAATTAACTAGGTCTTTGTTGATGCTCCTTTCGTCACAGAATCTAAAGATCAGAAAAGGGGAATATCTGAGCTAAAAGTGATTCAACCTTTGAAGAAAACATCAAAAATCAAAAAAGGCATGAACAAAGGATCAAAAGCAACTGCACCGCGCAAGTTATATCACTGTCGCGCAAGTCCACTTGCGCGACGCCCTTGGTCGCGCAAGTGACTTGCACGACCTAAGTGATAACCGCCCGGTAACTGCCCAGGGTCTTCTCTTGCCTATAAATAGACCCTGTGGGCCCCCCCATTCAAGATGATTTTTTTCCAGAAACTCGGATTGAAGCTCCCGATGCCCAAGTCTCTTCTCAAAGCTTCCGGAACACTTCTAAGGTAATTTCTTACCTAGAATGGAAGATCTAAAGAGAGGTAGGAAGGCCTAAGTGTTGAAACTCATCAACACTTGCGCGCCTGAGTGGCCATCCCTTAAGGGAACTGGTCACACTTGCGCGCCGCCTTATTCCTTCGATAGAACTTGCGCGTCCCTTTTCTGGGAGAACCTCAAGAGGATTCTAAAGGATTTAAGAAAGAGTCGCTCAAGTATTTTAATGCTGGTTTAAAATTGTGCAAGTACCCCACATGTCGCGCAATTATACCTGCGCGACCAATACTTGCGCGCCCACGCAAGACTTGCGTGCCTTTCAAGACTTGCGCGCCCCTACCTTTTTGGGTGCCCATCTTGCCCATTTTACCCCTCTTAAGACATTTCACCTTTCCTATTCAAGATTTAGTCTTCAAGATACTCTTCAAAGCCATTTATGGCATGATTTCTTGATTTTACTTCCTTATCTGAAAGGAATTCGGTGGAATATCTCTCAAAACCTAGTGATTTACACATCTTTATGTCACCAAAGATTGAGAGTTCATTCATTCAACCTCATCCTTTAAGATGAGAGAATCCATAACCTAGGTCTTCTTTTTAGGAATAATCCCCAGTTATAAGTCCTTTAATCTGGGCATCTTCCTCAGGAGTAAGCCCCAAATTCTTAAAGTTCCCAAACTTGGGCATCCTCCTCAGGAGTAAGCCCCAAACCTTAATTCCTTAATTTGGGCATCCTCCCCAGGAGTAATCCCCAATCATAAATCCTTTAATATGGGAATCCTTCTTAGGAGTAATCCCCAAGTCCTCTAATTTGGGAATCCTCCTTAGGAGTAAGCCCTGAGTCCCTTAATTTGGGCATCCTTCTTAGGAGTAAGCCCCAAGTCCTCTAATTTGGGCATCCTCCTTAGGAGTAAGCCCCAATCTCAAATATGGGCATCCTCCTCAAGAGTAAGCCCCAAACCTTAATCCCTAACCTGGGTCTCCTTTTCAGTAATAATACCCAGTCATAATCATGGGCTTCTTTTCAGGAGTAAGCTCCAAGTCCCCTAACCTGGGTATCCTTTTTATAAGTCCCAGTCATAATTTTGGGCTTCCTTTTCAGGAGTAAGCCCCAAGTCCCTTAATTTCTCTTAACCAATCCTAATTTACCCTTGATTTGGGTTTCCTTTTCAAGAGTAAAACCCAATCATAAATCCCCTCCTAACTTGGGTATCTTCCTTAGGAGTAAGCCCCAATATTAGAGTATTCAAATCTCCATAAAGCACATATAACTTTATGGACCCTGTTCATGGATTTTTCTCCCTAAAAGTGAATCCTAAAACTTCATCTATCTGAGCAGTCATACATACATAAGCCCCAAACCATTTCTTATGATTGCATATTTCATGGCACAATTGTCTAATTTTTACCAATACCTCTTGTTTCTCACACCGAGCATGACTCACATGAGCTTAGAGTGTAAAAGTAATTATGACATCCTTCTTTGAGCCATCAATCATAAACTTCATACTCCCTTACTCGAACTACATGGGTTTTGATTCCTTTTCCAAAAAAAAGGATACGTAGGTAGCCCATTTATGGGTTCGATCCCAACTTTGAAATAATCCATGTCCTTATGAATGACGATAAACTTCAAGTGCCCCACTGAGTGGCTTTAAAACCAGCCTGGTCATCATAATGACCAAGAGACTTTGTATAAATGTTTTGAAGGATACCATTGACCTAGAATCTCTAAATAGATACAGATGATTCTCTATTGATGAAGAACCTCAAATACATATAAAAGATTCTCTAAATTTCTTACATATTTAATCATTGATTGTTAAAACTAAAGGAAAGCTCATTTTATACTTGGTAATGTAATAAGGATTCACGAACATAACTTAAATCTATAAAGAGAGTCCCAAAGTAGAAAATAATTCCCCTCAAAAAGGTGTGATGAGTTCGACCTCCCATCCTCTCGACCAATGCAAATTCCTAAGCCTCATCAGTCGCCTACCTTTGGAAAGTAGGTCCAAACGGATGTGGAATCATTGGATGTTTCCAGTTCTATGAACAAAACCGCTAGAAACTGATCAGAACGTTTGAATCTCCCGTCCAGGAGGTCATCCCCGGATTCCGTGCGAAACAAAAATGGTGAACCCGACGTGAATCCTTAACCAAGTTAAAATGATGTTTTACCTATTTGTTAAGCCCCTATTTAAAACTCAATAGGAGGGATAACGAAAAACAATCATTGACATATGTGCTCATCCAAAAGATGTAGTGGCCGGATTTATCTTGATTATGTCTGTTATATGGAACATGCACTCTTTTCTCAAGATCTTCTGCAAAATGGCTTTCCTTAAATTCACCCCTGTGAATACTGCTGCTGTGAACACCTCTACTATGAGGTCTGCTGCTGTGAAAACCAATGCTGCTACTCCTGCTGGAACGTCATCCGCTCTGAGGATGACATCACCAACTCAGCATCTTCAACGCTGGGTTTCTAATGCACTGGTTAAGGAGTACCGTCGCAATGGTACTATCCCAACTCTGGAGGCCACTTGTCAAGCCCTCCAAGTTAACAACTCTACCTGGTCGTCCGGACAACTGTGGCCAACGATCAAGAAGCAGGCGGTGCTGACTACCGTCTCCAACTGTTTCGGGTCGTTATCCCCATAACGCAATTTCCATTCACTCCCTTACTCCGAGGAAGTGAATGAGCAGGTCCCTCAGGGCCTTAATTCAAAAAGACAAGAGTCCTTCCCGAGGGATCCCATCAAACAATCGCCGCCAGACTCGTGCGGTAGTGCGCCCTCAACATGATGAGGGTACCGACTCCAGGCATTCATCTCAGGTTCCTCGAACCCGAGCAGGCAAGATGAACCACCAGAGACGGAATCCGGTTAACAATGGGCAGATTATCATCCCTGCCATCTCCAGAGAAGTCCACCAACCTAACTTGGTGGCGAACAACGAGCAGTCACACACACCTACCCGTTTTTATTCCGCTGTCCAGTAGACTCGTCTGACAGCATCAAGCCAATCCCGCCAGACAATTCCGGCGGAGTACTATAGGCCGGAACATACACCTGCTTATGCATCATCAGTTAGTCAGCAGTCTCGCCTGACTACATATGATGGAGTCCACCAACCTAACTTGGTGGCGAACAACGAGCAGACACACACACCTGCCCGTTTTAATTCCGCTGTCCAGCAGACTCGTCTGACAGCATCAAGCCAATCCCTCCAGGCAATTCCGGCGGAGTACTATAGGCAGGAACATACACCTGCTTATGCATTATCAGTTAGTCAGCAGTCTCGCCTGACTACATATGATGGAGTCCACCAACCTAACTTGGTGGCAAAAAACGAGCAGACACGCACACCTGCCCGTTTTAATTCCGCTGTCCAGCAGACTCGTCTGACAGCATCAAGCCAATCCCTCCATGCAATCCGGCAGAGTACTATAGGCAGGAACATACACCTGCTTATGCATCATCAGTTAGTCAGCAGTCTCGCCTGACTAAATATGATGGAGTCCACCAACCTAACTTGGTGGCGAACAACGAGAAGACACGCACACCTGCCCATTTTAATTCCACTGTCCAGCAGACTCGTCTAACAGCATCAAGCCAATCCCGCCAGGCAATTCCGGCAGAGTACTATAGGCAGGAACATACACCTGCTTATGCATCACCAGTTAGTCAGCAGGCTCGCCTGACTACATATGATGGATCTCGTCAACCGCGTTTGGTGAAGTGTAATCAGCAGGCACATACACCTACTAATACTAATCAAACCTACCAACAGTCTCGCTTGATAGCGCACAGAGAAGTCAGTCGGAAAGCCCCGACAACAAACAGGAGGTAGACTCAACTCTCTTCCTCCACACTTGAGTACTGTCAGGATTCACTGATAGGAAAAGGAGGACAGGAGCAGGCACATACACCTACTCCAAGCCCGGAATGGACGTATATCCCTGTTCTGGCAGCTGAAGTCACCAAACATATTTTGTCAATGGTGAAAGAGCAGAAGCAAATTCCTGCTCATATTCTGGATGCTTGCCAGGATATCATAACATATTCAGCATCATCTCAGGGACAGACACATAAATCTATCCCTAGCAGTGGAGTGACACATCAACGATTCACTCCAGAACAGACACACACATCTGTTCCAGTCCAAGAGGGTTATGGGGCATACTCCCCCATATCATACGGACAACCAAGTCAGGCACATACACCTGATTTGAGTGGAGATCATCAGCCTAACCTGACCATCTTTCCTGATCAGGCACATACACCTACTCAGAGTAACCACTTTCGTCAACAAGTGGTTTCCAAAGCGAGTAAGAAGGCATCTAAGAAAAAGATCCTCCCAGCACAGTCAGGAGATCAAAGGCCAATCTGCAACAAGGCCTTGCTCGATACTGGAGTTCTTGAATCCCTCAGACATTTATCTGTCGGAATTCAAGATTCTACTCCCTCATTTCCCAATAACGGGAACATTAATTCTGAAGGTCTTCAACAGACACTTCCTCATGAAGGCTTGCTTCATGAAAATTCGGTCAATCTTGAATTTTGTTCTTCAGATGAGAGCCACAGGAACCCTCTGTGTGGTCAGAAGATCAAGGAGAAAGAGATCTCATCTTTTTATGTAACCCATTATGGTGTTCCTCCCCATTATGATGAACTTCGCTGCGAAAGTCCTCTCCGCAGTAGTGATTCACATTGCCTGGAAAATACTCCAGTGGACAATGTAGTGCCGAGAAAGCCCTCTTATCTTGAGGCACTTGCAAATGAGAAACCAGTCATGTCTGATGCTTTATCGCTAACAAGTGAAATACTTTCTCAATCAGAAGATAGGTCAGGGTGTAGGTCATTCTCCGAACCACCCCTAAGTTATGAATCTTCTAGTTTGATCAATGATCTCTCTACCAATCTTGTTAAATCCGATGAAGCAACAAGGAAACACCAACTCTGGTCAAAACAGGTAGAAGAATCTTCATTTAATGATAAAGAGGAAATGCTGAACATGAGGAAAAAACTGGCAAAAGGTGAGGTACCAGTCATGTTTTGGCCTTTGGCTGACTCCCAGTACGACATTCCAAAGATGTTAACGGATGATGAAATCCATGATATTCGTCTCAACATATGGAAAACTCTTTTTCAATTGAAGAAGAAGGTATTATCTTATGATGAATATGAAAATCATCTTAAGATAATAGAAGGGCTACAACGTCAGATTGATTTGGCATCTCTATCAGTCTCTCGGTATCTGAAGGCTGAAAAGCAGCAGAGAACCCTTCAACGTTCATGCCTTGGCGCACTAAGAAAATTGCGTCAGTTAATTACCAATGCTCCATCTGATGTTCATATCAGAGGATGGCGTGTTCACGGAGCACTACATTTCACAGTAATTTCCAGTCAGCAAAGCCCACCGAAAATGGTCTCATGCAATGTTATTGCCCATGGCCGGCCACAGTCAATGGGCTTTGTTCGTAATCAAAATCCTGTTCAAGAATAGGCTTCAACTAGTTCCTCTCAAAATCAAGCATATAGAGAAAAAGTTGTTGAATTGATCCTACATCAAGCAGGCGAGAATATTGCACAAGCCTCTCGTATGGAGGAAACACGTCATCAAATGATAGAAGTTTCGGAAATCATCCAACGGTCTGTTGAACCAGGTGATAAAAGTGGATATAGGCTAATGCATCCAGCTAATTTCCGAACTAAGGTTCGCAAGATCAAGAGAGATTTTAAGAAGATCTCAGACATAGCATGTCAAGAGACACCCAAGCTTGTCAGACAAGGTACTTCTTTAACCCAACCCTCAGATTCTACAAATGGGATTCGAGGAGTTGAGTGGAAGCAGCAGGAACATCCCCAGTTCTTGAGACTGGGGACTCTTTCAAATCATCAATCCCCTCCTCAGAGAATATCGGTCTTTTCTTGATTGGGGAAGAAGCCCCAAGAGGAACGAAGAGACAAATTATCAGGAGATTCCCTCCAAGTTATAGCTCGTCAAGAAATTCCTAAAAGATTGAATCAACAAAAGGCAATGTCTCATCAAAGACATGAAAGAAGACAATATCACAGAAATGTTGATAGAAGAGATGCGATGCATTATGCATCAATCAATGTCATCAATTCCATTATTGCTAATCCACCAAGGGATCTTCACTCAGGGGACTCAGATGAAGAGCGTCCTGCTCAAGAAAATGTACGCACTAATACAAATGAATAAGGTGTGCATACATGAAGTCAAAGGATTACTCAGAACCTAGGTAATCCACTTCCTTCTCTCCAAAAAGTATCCAACAAAGGGAAGGGAAAGAATCAGGTTACATATCCTTCCTCTGGAGAAGGTCAATCGCTCTCATTAGAGCAAAGGTTTGCACAACAGGAGGAAGAAATGAAAGAATTAAGAAGGTTGAATGCAGAACTACTTCAGAGTAGTCTTCTTCTTAAGAATGCTGAAGTCCGACAGCCGAAGGAATTTGTTGTAACTACTGAGATGGATCAGGAATATCCTCCTTTATCAGTACACCCTCATAGGTCTAATCCTATGGGTCAAATGCAACAAAAGTTGGTAGCACTACCATCAGTTGCAACACCGACCACCACGTCTGTCCAAGCTCCATTCATTGCACCTACCCAAAACCTAGTTCAACCTGATGTTTCTCAAAATTTAATAACTACTATTGAGTCATTAACAGCTCGGTTAGAAACTATGGAAGGGAAACGAGCACAAGTTCAACCTGAAAGTAAAGTTTACCCTGAATGGGTAGATTCAATTTCTCCTCCATCCAGTTTTGGAAACCCTGTTTTCCCTACTTTCAATGGACCAGGCGATCCTGGACAACATTTGACGCATTACGTGTCTTGTTGTGATCCTATGATGGGAACTCCAGAGAAGCAAGAAGCAGTGAAACTCAGATGCTTCATGTGAACCTTGCAAGGACCAGCTTTTGTCTGGTATACAAGCTTGCAATCCCGGTCAATCATCAGATGGGAGGATCTTCGTCAAAAATTCCTTCTTCAGTTCAGCTCAACATTGCAAAAAACGGCAGTTTTCGATCTTACAAACTGCAAGCAAAGGGAGAATGAAAGAGTCTATGATTTCATTGCTCGCTGGAAGGGATTAATGTATTCCCTGAGTTTAGAACTCCCTCAGGAGGAACTGTTGCCAATCTATGTGGCAAATTTGCGTGACGAATTACACACGCCATTGATCCCTGTGAAATACACAGGAGGGTTTCGAGACCTTACTTCAATCGCTCAGCAGATTGAATATTCCCTTATACAGGCTAAGGTTAAATCTCGTGTAATTACATCAGCTCAAGGAAGGAGAATGGGTAAAGCAGAAACTGCTACAGTTATACTTAAACAAGCACCTGTACCTATTTCTACTTCAAAACCTTCATCTTCTCGAAGGGCTCCACCTCCTGAATACCAACAACAAAGGTCGTTTCGTCCAAATGATCAAAGAGATCAATGACGAAAACAATTTGATGATTTGAAGAGTAAAACATACTCTTTCTGAAGTGATCAAGTTCCTGGTTACTTCATTTCATCTTTGGAAAATAATTTGGTTCAATTACCAGTGCCCAAGAGGCCAAACAAGGAAGGAGATGAAGACCGTCCCAATTATTGTCCCTTTAATCAAATGTTGGGGCATCCCATCCAGGAGTGTTTTGTCTTTAAAGACCTCCTGCAAAAGATGGTCGACTTGGGACAAGTCAAATTGAAGGGTTCTTCAGCTCATGTAGCGTGTGTTACCGCTACAGATCCAGAGGAAGGAGGCGAGTGGCAGGAAGTCAAAAGCAAAACTGCGCAAAAATATGATGATTGGATGGTAAGAAAGACAATCAATCGGACCCATGCCATTTTGCGAACACAATTGAAGAATCCAATTGTGTCTCCTACAAAAGCTGCAGTGAAGCCTCCATCAAAAGACAAATCCTCAAAAGGGCAGCGCAATTCAAAGAAGAAAGAGGAATCAGAAGAAGATGAGTATGTATCAAGGCCTAAGTTGTCTTTGACTCTGGCAGATTTCATGCTATCTACTTCAAAGCAACGGGCACCGCCCCATCAAACGGCATAGCTTAAATAGGATAATCAGGCAGAGTCTTTATCAGACGAATAGTTAATCTTCGGTTCTATTAATATGATTCAATTAATAGATCCATATTCCAGTCTGGATGAGCATGAATTCCCTATATCAAATAAGGGAATCCGAAGAAGTTCTAGAGGTTCAGGATACAGGGGAAGACGTGGATCTTTCCGAAGCCACTACTCCAATTCTACCCCTGCTAGCACTGTGTATGCAGCAGAAACTCGTGGTAGAGCCCTTCAGCGAGCTCAAAAAGAACAAGCAAGTTCTTCTTCCAATAGTCAACTCAGTCTTGGCATAGTTATTTTGGAAGACCGACTGAAAATTCCATCTTCTTTATCTCAGCAAGTAAATGGATCTAATCGGTCTAATCTTCCAAAACCAAGGATATTGCCAACTTCTATCCCAATACAAGATGCATCCGCTTCCAAAGCATCTGCTTCCAAGGTACCTTCTAAACCACATATTCCTGTTGGGAAACGCAGACCTTTAGATCAAAAGTATGATATATTGAAACACTTGGCCCAAGTACCAGCCAAGTTATCAATTTTGAATGCTTTGAATCTGTCAAAAGATCTTCGGGAAGCACTCATCGAAGCTTTGTCAAGTCCTCATGAGTTTGAAGCTGAAATTGCTGCAGCTGAAGTCTATCACATAGAGAATAATCCTGCAGAATGACATGCAGTGATATCTTTTACTGATAAAGATGAAGATGATGTTGTGCATGGGCACATAAAACCTCTGTACTTATCTGGAAAAGTCAATGGTGTAGATATCCGAAGAGCTTTCATTGACAACGGTTCAGGAGTCAACCTCATGCCTATTCGTACACTTCGTCGATTGGGCCTCACGGAATCTGATTTATCTCCTTCTACCATGATATTACAAGGATATGATAAAAATGAACAAGAACCACTGGGTGAAGTTACACTCAGAACTCAGTTTGGAGATCTTGTATCCAATTCGGATTTCATGATTGTTGATCAAGACTCAGCTTTCAACATCTTGCTTGGAAGACCCTGGCTACATCAGCATGCAACTATTCCTTCATCATACCATCAATGTCTCAAATACTATTTCAATGGTCAAGTTGGAACATTGTATGGTGATAAGGCCTCGTTCAAGACATGTGAGTCTCAATACATTGAGGCAGAATTTTATCACATGAAGGGAAGAGAAAAATCTACAATGAAGGAAATTACCAAAGTTAATGATCCATATGGTTTAGAGAAAATTCCAATAAATCCATTTACACATGTGAGTACAGATTATGTGTTACCTATCAGTCAAATTGAAAAAATAGACCCAAATCAAAATACTCTTATGGAAAGATCCATAATGTCAATTACGGCAATCGAGCCAGACAACATGGGAGAAATTGGTAACCTACCAAACAATGATGAAAGCCTAAGTGGTGACGTTTTCATTTCATCTGATGAAGTCCAACAAGTCTATACTTCGCCAATCAAGCCAGAAGAAGTTATAGCAACACCAGAGGTGAATAATGATGTTGATTCTCAATCCATCATCTCCTCTTTATTTCCCAAAGAAATCCCTTTATCATCAATAGGGTCGGAAATGGAAGCTTCTTCTTCAAAATGTGAAAATTTTGATATCTCTTATGATAATGAGAATTTTGTTTTGTCATCTACTTTGCAAGTAGAAATGGAAGAAATAGCGCATAATGAAGAGGAAGAGGAAGATCTTAGAGATGTTCCTACAGCATTTGAGGAAGGTATCTCTACCACTGTGGATGAACTCAGAGAAATAAATCTGGGTACAGAGAAAGATCTACACCCCACTTTAATTAGTGCTTCAATGACCCTTAAAGAGCAAGAGATGTATATTTATTTTCTAAAGAAAAATAAAGATATTTTTGCTTGGAATTATACAGAAATTCCTGGGCTTGATCCTGATGTTGCTACTCATCATTTGGGTTTACCAAAAGAACATCGAGGATTTAAGCAAGCCGCGAGAAGAACATACCCAACTTATGCTTCCAAAATTGAAGCTGAAGTGGATAAGCTGATCAAAGCTAACTTCGTTAGAGAAGTTCAGTATCCCAAGTGGTTGGCTAATATTGTCCCTGTAAAGAAGAAGAATGGAAAAATTAGGGTTTGCATCAATTTCAGATATCTTAATCGGTATTGTCCTAAAGATGATTTCCCAGTTCCGATTACAAAACTCTTAATTGATGTGACAGCTGGCTATGAAGTACTTTCCTTCATGGATGGATATTTTGGATATAATCAGATCCGAATGGCCCCAGAAGACGAGGAATCTACAGCCTTCAGAGCCCCCCAAGGTGTGTTTTGTTACCAGGTGATGCCCTTCGGTTTAAAGAATGCAGGTGCAACATATCAACGCGCCCTGCATCGTATCTTCAAACCTTTCTTAGGGAAGTTTTTTGAATGCTATGTAGACGATTTGGTGGTTAAATCCAAACTAAGTTCTAATCACTTGGCTGATTTGGAAGTCATATTCCACAAGCTTCAACAACATAATTTGTAGATGAACCCCTTAAAATGTGATTTTGGGGTAACCTCAGGAAAATTCCTCGGCTTTGTTGTACGCCATCGTGGTATTGAAGTCGATCCTGAGAAGACCAAGTCAATCCTTGGTATGTCACCTCCTCATAATTTTAAAGAATTAAGAGGACTTCAAGGACACTTAGCCTATATTCGGCGTTTCATCGCCAATTTGGCAGGAAAAAGTTTACCCTTTACCAAATTATTGAAAAAAGGAGTCACTTACCGGTGGACTGAGGAATGTCAAGAAGTGTTTGATGTTCTCAAGAAATACCTCTTGAGTCCACCAGTACTCATGCCACCTGTCGAATTTAGACCACTTATCCTCTATGTGACAGCTCTAGAGCGATCATTGGGTGCCTTTCTTGCACAAAAAAATGATGCTGGGAATGAAAATAGCCTCTACTATCTCAGTAGAACTATGCTTGAAGCAGAAACCTGGTATTCAAGTATTGAGAAGTGCTTCCTGGCATTAATCTTTGCAGTTCAGAAACTGAGACACTACCTGCAACATCACGAGGTCCAATTGGTATCTCGCAATAATCCGCTCAAATTCATCCTTAGTCGTCCAATGCTTACAGGACGTCTAGCAAGTTGGGCAGTTATTTTGCAGCAGTTCAACATTCAGTATGTGTCTCAAAAGGCAATAAACGGCCAAGATCTGGCTGATTTCCTGGAAGAACATCCTTTAGTAGAAGACACGTCTTCATATATTAAACTCCCTGATGAGGAAGTTTTCTCTATTCAAGAGAATCCTTAAACATGGGAAATGTATTTTGATGGTGCTTCTAGAAGTCCAACAGGGAAGAAAATGGAAAATCCTAAATTCAACAAAGTTGGTTTAGGAATTGCACTCATTTCTCCAGATAAAGCATTGTTACCTTATTCCTTTTTATTGTGGGAAGGTGGTACCAATAATGAAGCCGAATACCAAGCTCTCATTACAGGCTTGGAGTTAGCGCTCCAAGCACAAGTGAATCACTTAAATGTGAAAGGTGATTCAGACCTGGTAATCAAACAAGTCAATGGGGATTATGCCATCAGAAAAGAAGAATTAATCCCTTTGTATGATTACGTCAGAGAGTTAATGGCGGAATTCCCTTCAGAACCGACATTTTCTTATGTCCCAAGATCACAAAATGCTCAAGCTGATGCACTGGATAATATAACCACAGCTTTAGCAGATCCAAATCGGGACGAGACAACCATCAGTATTGCCCACCGTCGTGCAATTTCACCTTATGTTCAAGCCATAACAGAGGAAATTAATGAAGTTTGTCCCATTCCTGAACCGTATGGTCATACTACAGGATGGATGTCACCTATCAGGGAATACCTTCAAAATGGAACACTTCCACCTAATAGAGCCGAGAAAGAACAAATCCGGCGACGTGTGGTCAATTTTACTCTTTATGATGGCCCAAACCACCTAGAGAAAATTCTCTACAAACGTGGTTTTGATGGAGTTCTCTTCAGATGTATTGATGGTGAAGAAACAATGGCTGTCATAAAAGAAGTGCATGCAGGAGTATGTGGTGCCCACCAGTCTGGACATAGAATGTCTGATCAAATTCGAAGGCTTGGATACTTTTGGCCTTCAATGATACAAGATTGTGTTAATTTCACAAAGAAGTGTCATTCATGTTAAGTACATTCCAACTTCATTCATCAACCTCCAGAGTTTCTTCATACGGCTAAATACTCATGGCCATTTTCCACATGGGGAATGGATGTGGTGGGACCTTACCCTTCAGCTACGGCCAAGTAGTTTAAGTACATTCTTACTGCTACTGATTTCTTTTACAAATGGGTAGAGGCAGTACCTCTCAAAGAAGTCAGTTCTAAATGCATTGTTAGCTTCATCAAGTCTAACATCATTTCTAGATTTGGTGTCCCTCATACCATATTGACGGACAACGGCACCAACTTCTGTTCTTCTGAGGTGAAGAAATTGTATCAAGAATACAACATTAAATCCAACCATTCATCTCGGTATCATGCGGCGGACAATGGACAAATAGAATCCTTTAACAAGACTCTTTCAAATATACTGCAAAAGATGGTGGATAAAGATAAGAGGTCATGGCCTGATAAACTCTTTCATGCTTTATGGGATTATCAGACTACCACCCGCAATGCAACGCGGTCAACTCCATATTCATTGGTATATGGAACAGAAGAAGTCTTTCCAATTGAAGTTCAATTTCCCTCACTCAGAGTAGCCATTTGTGATCAGTTATCTACAGATGAGCAATCCCAAAAGCGATTGAATGAATTGGAACAGTTAGATGAGAAAAGATTGTGCACTTTGCACCACTTGGAAATCTATCAGAATCGAATAGCACGAGCTTTAAAAAAAAACGTTCGTCTTCGTTCATTCATTCATGGAGAATTGGTATTGGTTCTCAGAACACCAATGATACCCGGAAAGAAACATCCCATACTTGAGCCAAAATGGGAAGGACCTTATTCAATACATAAAGTCTACTCCAATGGAGCTTATTCGTTAATCTCAATGGATGGAGAACTCATCACGACTCCAACCAATGCCAGATTTCTGAAGAAATATTTTGTATAAACACAAAATATGGTCCCCAGAACCAAGATTCTTACAATTGGTTCATGCACCAGTTTTTCCTTGCTATATGACGTTAAACTATACAACAATGGTCCAGTATGACCTTAAACTGCAACTTCGTCCAACATGACGTTAAACTGTAGGAAATTCCCTTACGTCCGGAAAGACGTTAAACTACATAAGCACTTAAAAGTCCGGTATGACTTTAAACTGCATCATCCACGGTCTATGCATATGACCTTAAACTATTTGCAACTTCGTCCAACATGACGTTAAACTGTAGAAAAGAAGATGTCCCTGCAACATGACACTAAACTGTACAGCACCAGTTCACCCTTGCTATATGACGTTAAACTATACAACATGGTCCAGTATGACCTTAAACTACAACATGGTCCAGTATGACCTTAAACTGCATCTTCAACGGTCCATGCATATGACCCTAAACTATTTTGAAAGTCCCTTACGTCCGGAAAGACGTTAAACTACATAAGCGCTTAAAAGTCCAGTATGACTTTAAACTGTATCATCCACGGTCTATGAATATGACCTTAAACTATTTGCACTTTCATCCAACATGACGTTAAACTATAGAAAAGATGTCCCTGCAACATGACACTAAACTGTGCGACACTAGTTCGTCCTTGCTATATGACGTTAAACTATACAACATGGTCCAGTATGACCTTAAACTACAACATGGTCCAGTATGAACTTAAAATGAAACTTCATCCCACACGACGTTAAACTGTGAAAAAATTCCTTAAACCGTCCAGCATGACCTTAAACTGCATCATCCCTGGTCAATGCATATGACCATAAACTATTTGCAAATCCCTTACGTCTAGCAAGACGTTAAATTGTGACATCCTAACTACATGAATCTAAACTGTATAAAAGTCTCTTACGTCCGGAAAGACATTAAACTATATAATCATCACAGTCCATGCATATGACCTTAAACTATTCGCACTTTCGTCCAACATGACATTAAACTATGGGGAAAAAAATCCCCAATGCGTCTGACATGACGTTAAAATGGTGCACTCTTTTGTCCTCACTGCATGACATTAAATTGCACAGTCCCCCTTTCGTCTAATATGACGTTAAATTGTATTGTCCACATCGTCCTAACTACATGACGCTAAACTGTACAGAAAGCCCTTGATATGTCCTACATGACATTAAATTGTACTTTGTCCCTGCTACATGACACTAAACTGTGCAGCACCAATAGTCCTAACTGCAAGACTTTAAACTGCATAGTCCCTTCATATTGTCCCTTCTACATGACACTAAACTGTGCAGAACCAATAGTCCTAACTGCAAGACTTTAAACTGCATAGTCCCTTCATATTGTCCCTGCTACATGACACTAAACTGTGCATCACCAATAGTCCTAACTTCAAGACTTTAAACTGCATAGTCCCTTCATATTGTCCCTGCTACATGACATTAAACTGCGCATCGTTAAGGTTGTTGTTACCTCTTGTTTCTCACACTGGGTATGACTCACGTGAGCTTAGAGCAAACCTCAACCATAACACTCTCTTTAGGCCGCTAACCATGTGTAAGTCCCAATAACTTTTTTATTAGATCGTTGTCCCCAAGAAAAACTTGATCATTAATTCATTCTTTAATTGAACTACACAGACTTTGATCCTGGCCCTCCAGGCTGGGTATGTAGGCAACCTCCCAAGGTTCAAGCCCAAAAAACAATCTCTTCACATAGGTTCACCACCATCTCATATGATGTTGATTCGTGAAACCGCCCCTGGAATCAATATCTTTACATTGATTCACTTTCGTCCTTGTTATATGACGTTAAAATATGAAACACTTTTGTCCGATACGACAATAAACTACAATACTCTTCGATTTCCTCATTTGAGAGGGAACTACTATTGACATTGATTTTTCAATCATGTTTTATTTCAAAAGACTACGTGCATACATGGAAATGCCTAAACTTTTTATCTTGGGTTAAACCATCATTGTACTAAAGTCCCCTTTCACCCTTCACATGTACGAACCAAATTTGTACAAAGGGTAGTTCTAGAACTATGTGGACTTGATTCCCATCCTTATGGGATACGTAGGAACATTCGAGTGTCCCTCGAATCCAGTCCCAAGTCTTTTGGGCCTAACCCCAAATTTCACTTTCAGTCCCTTGGCTGAAAAGTCCTCATGAAAACACACACTGTGTATTCATTATTATGGTCCGAATTCTATGACTCTAAACTAAGATCTCTCATATTTTCATCCTACACGACGTTAAACTTCATTTCAAGAACTACGTATGGATTGATTCTCATTCTTATGAGATACGTAGTGAATTCCAAAATTTCAATTCAGGACCCAGCCACAACATGATTATGGTTATCATTGACTTATGTATCTCTATATACATTGGGCAATACCCATATTTATGTGTTATAATCCTAACCTTAAATATTTTCAGATCTTCATAACCCTTTTCATGAATTCTAGTCAAAAAAATGTCAAACTTCTGAGAATTCTTTTTCCTGACTATGCAGCATGTTCCCATAGGTGGCCTTGCATAAACAGTCCACATAACAGACTTGTCAGCTAAAAGATGCTATTTATTTTACCATGCAGCCAATGCCCTTAGGTGGCCCTGCATATTTCAACCCCCTAACGGGTTTGTTAAATAATGGTAATTTCATTCTTGGGAAGAATGCATCTTTTGTCCTTATTTGTCTTAAACGACAGTATGTAGGGATCCGCAAAAAAATAGCCATCCTTAACATATTTTTCCCATATCCTTTTTCATGATCTGAAAGTATTCAAGTCTATGGTTTATTCTTCTTCCCTACATTTGGGTCAGACCTTCGTAGGAGTGATATTCATCCAGTTCTTCGATATTCTTGTTCGGAAATATCTTCTCCATATTCAAGTACCTCTTTCCATACAACAAACTCTATACTTTAAAAAATTTGAATCTCCATAAACTTTAACTGGCTTTTAGCACTAGGAAAGTAAATTTATGAGAGTTCTTTTGCCTGACTATGCAGTATGCGCCCATAGGTGGCCTTGCATAAACAGTCCACATAACAAGACTTGTCATCCAAAAGATGCTATTTATTTTGACCATGCAGCCAATGCCCTTAGGTGGCCCTGCATATTTCAACCCCCTAACGGGTTTTTGTCAAATAATAGTAACTTTATTCTTGGAAACTACTTCTTATAATGCCTTTATAGCTCTTTTTCATATCATTCCTCAGATTCAAATATTCTTAAGCCATAGTTTACATATTTTCTCTCATACTTGAGTATG
This sequence comes from Viscum album, assembly GCA_963277665.1. Taxonomy (NCBI): domain Eukaryota; kingdom Viridiplantae; phylum Streptophyta; class Magnoliopsida; order Santalales; family Viscaceae; genus Viscum; species Viscum album. The sequence continues at coordinate 1,211,504,393 of OY728166.1, forward strand.
GTAATATGTTTTCAGATAAATTGTCAAGGAATTGAATCAATTTTAATCCATTTCGGTCAAAGCTATTTCGACCTTAAACATTAGCCCCTTTGTATGTCCGACATGCATGACTTTAAACTGCCATATTTCTTGTTTTTCTTTTCACCTCAGAGTCAAATCCTCTTTTCTCTTCGGATCCAACTCTAAGGGGGGACTTTTGTTGACGCTCCTTTCTTCACAGAATATAAAGATCGGAAAAGGGGAATATCTGAGCTAAAACTGATTCAACCTTTGAAGAAAACATCAAAAATCGACAAAGGCATGAACAAAGGATCAAAAGCAACTGCATCGCGCAAGTTATATCACTGTCACGCAAGTCCACTTGCGCGACGCCCTTGGTCGCGCAAGTGACTTGCGCGACCTAAGTGATAACCGCCTGGTAACCGCCCAGGGTCTTCTCCTGCCTATAAATAGACCCTGTGGGCCCCCCATTCGAGAGGAGTTTTTTCCAGAAACTCGGATTGAAGCTCCCGACGCCCAAGTCTCTTCACAAAGCTTCCGGAACACTTGTAAGGTAATTTCTTACCTAGAACGGAAGATCTAAAGAGAGGGAGGAAGGCCTAAGTGTTGAAACTCATCAACACTTGCACGCCTGAGTGGCCAGCCCTTAAGGGAACTGGTCACACTTGCGCACCGCCTTATTCCTTTGATAGAACTTGCACGTCCCTTTTCTGGGAGAACCTCAAGTGGATTCTAAAGGCTTTAAGAAAGAGTCTCTCAAGTATTTTAATGCTGGTTTAAAATCGCGCAAGTACCCCACATGTCGCGCAAGTATACCTGCGCAACCAATACTTGCGCGCCCACTCAAGACTTGCGCGCCTTTCAAGACTTGTGCGCCCCTACCTTTTTGGGTGCCCATCTTGCCTATTTTACCCCTCTTAAGCCATTTCACCTTTCCTATTCAAGATTTAGTCTTCAAGATACTCTTCAAATCCATTTATGGAATGATTTCTTGATTTTACTTCCTTATCTGAAAGGAATTCGGTGGAATATGTCTCAAAACCTAGTGATTTACACATCTTTATGTCACCAAAGATTGATAGTTCATTCATTCAACCTCATACTTTAATATGAGAGAATCCTTAACCTGGGTCTCCTTTTTAGGAATAATCCCCAGTTATAAGTCCTTTAATCTGGGCATCTTCCTCAGGAGTAAGCCCCAAATTCTTAAAGTTCCCAAACTTGGGCATCCTCCTTAGGAGTAAGCCCCAAACCTTAATTACTTAATTTGGGCATCCTCCCCATGAGTAAGCCCCAATCATAAATCCTTTAATATGGGCATCCTTCTTAGGAGTAAGACCCAAGTCCTCTAATTTGGGCATCCTCCTTAGGAGTAAGCCCCGAGTCCCTTAATTTGGGCATCCTTCTTAGGAGTAAGCCCCAAGTCCTCTAATTTGGGCATCCTCCTTAGGAGTAAGCCCCAATCTCAAATATGGGCATCCTCCTCAGGAGTAAGCCCCAAACCTTAATCCCTAACCTGGGTCTCCTTTTCAGGAATAAGACCCAGTCATAATCATGGGCTTCTTTTCAGGAGTAAGCTCCAAGTCCCCTAACCTGGGTCTCCTTTTTATATGTCCCAGTCATAATTTTGGGCTTCCTTTTCAGGAGTAAGCCCCAAGTCCCTTAATTTCTCTTAACCAGTCCAAATTTACCCTTGATTTGGGTTTCCTTTTCAAGAGTAAAACCCAATCATAAATCCCCTCCTAACTTGGGTATCCTCCTTAGGAGTAAGCCCCAAGATTAGAGTATTCAAATCTCCACAAAGCACATATACCTTTATGGACCCTATTCATGGATTTTTCTCCCTAAAAGTGAATCCTAAAACTTCATCTATCTGGGCAGTCATACATACATAAGCCCCAAACCATTTCTTATGATTTCATCTTTCATGGAACAATTGTCTAATTTTTACCAATACCTCTTGTTTCTCACACCGAGCATGACTCACGTGAGCTTAGAGTGTAAAAGTAATTATGAAATCCTTCTTTGAGCCATCAATCATAAGCGTCATACTCCCTTACTCGAACTACGTGGGTTCTGATTCCTTTTCCAAAACAAAGGATACGTAGGTAGCCCATTTATGGGTTCTATCCCAACTTTGAAATAATCCATGTCATTCTGAATGACGATAAACTTCAAGTGCCCCACTGAGTGGCTTTAAAACCAGCCTGGTCATCATAATGACCAAGAGACTTTTTATAAATGTTTTGAAGGATACCATTGACCAAGAATCTCTAAATAGATACAGATGATTCTCTATTGATGAAGAACCTCAAATACATATAAAATATTCTCTAAATTTCTTACATATTTAATCATTGATTGTTAAAACTAAAGGAAAGCTCATTTTATACTTGGTAATGTAATAAGGATTCATGAACATAACTTAAATCTATAAAGAGTGTCCCGGAGTAGACAATAATTCCCCTCAAAAAGGTGTGATGAGTCCGACCTCCCATCCTCTCGACCAATGCAAATTCTTAAGCCTCATCAATCGCCTACCTTTGGAAAGTAGGTCCAAACGGATGTGGAATCATTGGATGTTTCCGGTTCTACGAACAAACCCGCTAGAAACCGATCGGAACGTTTGAATCTCCCGTCCAGGAGGTCATCCCCGGATTCCGTGCGAAACAGTCTTATAATCCATGATTTAACTTCCTTTACACTTTCCTTTGCTCTGGTAGAAATCCCAACACCCTGTCTATCATTTCCCCATACACACACATATGGTGAATAAAAAAGTAGACACCTTTTGAGGACTTTCACATTGTGGAAACTTTTTATCCTTATTATGTTATCCCCTATAGATAGTTGGAACTTCATACCACTCTTTATTTCTCACATTGATCATGGACCACATGGTATTAGGATTCAGGAAGGAATTTCCCCAGGTAAGGTTGATCCATGTAGACAAACCTTAAATAGAGTATCATATCTTTGGTATAAACTCTACGACCTTAAAATATGAGTCCAGGTCCAAGTATCGCAACCTTAAACCATGTGTAAATTGTATTAGAAATTTTCCATGTGGCTTCAAAACTTCTAGGAACCCAATTCATATCATTTTACCTCTCTTTTATTCCACACACACCCCTTTGAGACACACCCCCATGGTCCAAGCATTATGACCACAAACTATTTTCAACCCATGGTCCAAGCATTATGAACTTAAAATATTTTAAACCCATGGTACCAGCATTATAACCATAAACTATTTATAATTCTTGAGACTATCATTATAACCATAATCTATTTATAACTCTTGGTACAAGAATTATGACCTGAAACTATTTGAAACTTCTGACCCAACCAATATAACCCTAAAAATAACAACCCCAGTATAACTAACATGACCTTAAACTACCCTGGGTAAGAGGTGAATTGGTATTTTAAGTTTAAAATCCATACGGGAAACCTAATAAAAAGTTATAATCTTGCTTGATAGGTTGATCTTGAAGTTTGGGAAAAATGATGGAATAAATAAAACAACACAAAGCTATCAAGACCCACCATAGACCCAAATGAAAACTAAGATATGCTCACCGAAACCCATTGTTTTAGGAAAACGTTAGATCCAAATCTTAGCTCCATTTTCTTCACAAGTTATTCTCCAAGGTTCCACCCATTGTGTTTAATTTTCATTTATCCCACTACCCTGATTCGGAAGGATTTATTCACATCGGTTCACATGTCCTGGTCATAAGATGCAAAAATGTGCTATAAATTTCCTAGTCACACAATGTTAAAATATATGATTCATTATCCTCACCATAAGATGATAAACCGTATGATCAACATCCTCCCTACAATATGTTAAACTGCACGACCTCTATCCTCATTTCACTATATAAAACTGCAAAGTGTCCTAGGTCCTCACCTAAGGACCCATTTTCTCCCTTTGGTACCAATAACTTATAGAAAAATTTTAGGTCCTTGTCCATTTCTTGAAATACAATATGATACTACCCTTGAAAGATGAGTCAAACCTTCATTCATAATGATACACCTACCAAATGTGCTCAAAGACACAGTGGCATAATTCTGATTGTTGAAATCATTTTAGAAATTCCCTCAATTCATCCCCATTCTCCACCTCTTTCTTGATATGGATCCCATTAATCTTTAATATCTGAACATACCCCAAATGGAAATGGTGAAAAGTTACAATAGCACACCTACCATCCTTGGAACACACTCCAAAATACTTTTGACAACATTTTGATAGGTCTCGTGTTTCAATCATAGTCAATGAATGACCCTCATTTTACCAAAAACTTGGAAGAATGATAGTGGAATCAATGTTTTGAACATAGGAATAAGTCATCATCTATCATCCTATTAACCCTTTTGTGTTCTAAATCATAGACATCTAGATTCACGCTCTTTATCCCCATCTTTTGAGTAAAATTCAATGCCCTTGCTGTTACCCCATTCATGAACTAGAGCACATCATGAAAGAAAGTTGGATGTAAAACGAGACCCATTCTCCAACAAAATATTTTATATTCAGGATACTTTCAATGGTCAATAAATAGTTCATACCCTAAATTTTAGTCCCTTATATGGAACTCTCATATAAATGAACAATCTTATTTTTTCACTTTATTTCCCACACTAAGAATAAATCACTTGGTCTTAGGGATTTATTATTGTTTACCTTTTTGATATGTTTAAATGTAACAAAAATATAACATTTAATCATATAGGAAATTTAAACAAACCATTAAAAAAATTTGGGGAGGTTCATCCACACATCGGAGCCTGTACTTTATTTCAAACTGAGATAAATTTCTTTAAGGCTCAGCCTTAGTGATTGGTCTCTCTAGCTTAGAAATACTCTCCAAAGTAGCCTCTAAAGTATTATGTCTCTCAACCAGTCAAGAATATTCCTCCTTGGAAGTAGTTCATACCGTATCGAAATGAATTCATTCCCAATACTTCCCAATTTGACTCTCATTCACCAATGATTCCACCTTTGCGGCACAAGCCTCAACTGCTACCAACTGATCCATAAATTAAAAAATGATCTTATCTTGATAATTGATGATGGATTTACTATATGTATCATGTTTTTATAGTTGAGTGATCACCTCCTCAGCCACCTGGAGCACTTGGGTGTCATCAGGATTCTTTTTGTGCTAAGAGATGTCAAATTGCTACCACTCAGCATACACTAATTCAATGAGAAAGTCCCAAGATAGTTAATAGAGGCTACAAGATTCCACACTGCTAGTCCCTAGGATGACTAGCCAAGGGAAGAGAGATCCCATCCAATTTGGAAAATCATCCAGTGGAATATGATTAATGAAATTCCATATACTTCTCCACACCCTACATTAGACAATTCAGTTCTCCTTAGCAATGTACAAGATAGAATCTTCAAAGTCCTCAAGTGGAATAGGATCATATTAAAGGAAAACCTCCAACACATCAGTAGCAGGATAATATATAGTAATGTCTTCAGGTGGACTAAACCCCAAGTCTAGAGGAAATGTGTCCTCACCAGATCCTTCACCCATAGTAGGGGCCCCATCCACCTCCTATGGCACCTTTGAGGTAGGCTCAACCATCATAACTTCCTCGACCATATCTTTTTGTGGCGCGGTCTCGAACACATATGTTGAGTCCTTTAATCTTGAAACTATTACCTATAGAAACTCTATCATTAGACTAACTACCAAAACCACCTCAACCACTTTTTTCGAAGGCAAAACCTTGTCCATATCTGTTAGGACCATAGTTTCCCTCGTCACTATCTCAACATCAGTCTCAACTGACTAAACCGTCAGCACAGGTGGATAACCTCCAAATATAGTTTGAACTACCATTTAAAATATGGTTTTAACTATGAATAACTTATGAAAGGTAAAAATAAATAAATAATTGAAAAGGTGATAAGGATTAAAAGAGTGGTACAAACTAACCCTAAACTCCAAAAGGTTCATTGTTAGTCCCACCGGTGACAACATCCCCTAGGTAGCTAATATCCCAGTTCTTGGGAGCTTCCCCATGGTTGTAAGTTCCATATCTATCCAAAATAAAAAATATTATAGTTTCAACTATATATCCTTGAAACCATAACAAGAAAATAGGGGTTACTGGGAAATGCTTAGGACTATTGAGTTTTCACCTCAGCCATAGGCTCCACTTCAACAATAGATGGTTGACCTCCCATGACCACAACGTTAGGGGGAGGCCCTATGATCACACCTAAAGGGTTGGAGGTGCTTAATAATCATATAACTGAGTTTCATCATGAACCTCCACCTCCTTTGTGCTCATTAAACCCTACACAAGTAAAAAAAGAGTTATAAACCAACATTAGAAGTATGGTATTGTTCAAGACGTAAGGTCATAAAATTCACCTACTCAATAGAAGGATCTACCTCTTTAGGGGAGTCCAGGAAGGAGTCACTTCCCTATGAATCATCCTCAAATGATCCCTTATACTCTACCATTCCAGAAAACCATTTATATATTGGAATATCTGGAGGAGAGGGAATAACTAGTAGCACCTTCAACTGAATAGTCTGGGGGCGTGCGATACCATGAGAGTGGACCAAGTATTTTATCTCTGTAATGTATTATAGTAACTCATCCTATGGAACATGGAATCATTACCTTGCATTAACAAACTTGAAAATATTTATTCCCTTACTATTAAGATGCTTCTATATTCCATTAATAGAGATGAGTTTTATTTGGATCCTTCAACTCTCCTAGGCTTCAGGGAAGACAACATTATTGTGGACATTTGGATGGTACAATAGATTACCTAGGGATTGAAATTGTGCCCTTTGAACTACTATGGAAGGTTTAAACTCCTACCTAGGATGCTTTATTGGGATTTTTGGGCTTATTACCACTCCCATCCTTACAGATTCTGCTTGTGTAAGACCAGGCATTACTAGAGACACACCACTTCTCTATCTGATGGCCCAGCTTTGCCTCTATGGTGTTCCATACCCACTACTCACCCACGAACCCATGGTTTTGGGAACCCTTCATCATCATCTGACTGATTAACCAATCTCTACAACATGTCCCCAAGATACACACACTCCCATCTCATCACGTATTATTGGGTTAGACCATGAGCTATTGTAGGTGGTGGAATCTCATTTCAACCATTTCTATCTTTATGTGTGAACATGCACCATATATTCTGAAGAACTAAGGGTGGGATATCATTTCATACCCACATATGTACCTTTAAGGTGAGCCTCTAGAGGCACTATATATGACATGAAAAATGGTGTGGGGTGTACGATTTGAAAATCACATTACAATCCACCCTAACCACTAATACCACACATTGAAATGCCAATATGTATATCCATTGCTTGATGGTCCCCATTACATAATCAATCACATCTTCCATGATAAGGTGAAAAGATGGAAGAAAAAGTGTTTTGACAACCTAATCCTCATTAATACATGAAATAAACCCAGTTCTAGAGGACAACTATAGACGATGTTGAATATTGATGGGTGGAAATTCATGCTAGGAGGAGAAATTAGGTTTGGGTATTTATATAACCCCATGTGTGCAACTACCCAACCATACAAGAAGTGGAAAGGATTGTACATATAAAAGGAAGTCTTCTTATAATTGATACAGTGAAACACCTTGTACAATTTCTCTATCACTAGGATTTCTAAGTTGATGTGATTACTATTCACCAACATCACCTCCATGATGTGGGTACTCAAACACACCACCATGTGAGCATCCTAAACCAGGAGAATACACCAATATATCATCATGGAAATAATTACCAATATCCTGACCACAAAAGCCTCATGTTTCACACTATATCCCCATAGTTACCGTTATCTTACCTCTAGAGGCCTCTAGCATGAGTGCTCCTTGCTTCACTAAAATTAATTAGAAAACAACACTACCTCCCTAGCAGCTCGACCATTGAATAATTGAATAAATAACCAAACCATTACTTGAAAGTGGTTTCTTTCATCCTTAAATTGTTCTCACTCATCCTCTATACCAATAACTGTAGAGACCTTGCGATCACCTTAATTTTATCTTGTTTTTCCAAGAAATTTTCATCTAGGAGAAACTCATAATACATATCCCATTAAATAGGGATCCCCATGATGTGGTATAGATCCTATAAACCTAGTCACACCTCCCCCTGAAGTAGGTTAAATGTGTTAGTCCCCAGTGACCACCTACTCAGTAGATATGGCATCATATATCACTGATCATAGAAATGAATATGCGAGGACCATGATTCATCATAATGATAAACCACTTCATCTCCACCTGAAATTTTTGATAGGACTATCATACCTAGTATTCTTATCCCCCCTCATCCATAAAATTATCTCCCTAGTGAAAATACCATTCCTAATCTTGCCCGAGAGATTGTCCATCAAACCTTCCTTGAGAATTATCTCATATTGGTGAGGGGACATCTCCATAAAAAGTGTGTCCCCATTGATATTGTTCACATGGTTCCATATGTTTTGAGTGGTAAGTGATGTGTGGTTCTTACCAATGTGACCCTAAATGGATCTTTTCCCTTTGTACTTCCCAATCATACTCTTGAGACAATAAGCATGTTCATCCTGATTTACACTAGGGATGAACACATCACCCCTAAGACCAAAACCATATATCAGTAGCCCATTTCACAACATGTATTCCTATTGAGAATCTATCAGGAATAAAATGAGTGTATCATAATCCAACACACTCTATAAGATCTCCCTAATCATGAGGTTCCCAACAATCTCCCTTCATTGATCAACGAAAGCTTTAACACCCTTAGTGTCCATCCTTCACGACCTTAAAAGTTTTTTTGGATTTGTTTTGAAAATTTCAGTTCATGGAAGTTCATAATCTCATATAATTTTAGTCATGAAATCTTTAATCATAGAAGAGGAAAGTTTTTAAATCAGTGAGGTTAAAAATCACAAAACACTAACCAAAGGATTTAGTTTTGAAGAAATAGAGAACTAGAATATCTTTTGGGAAAATCTCATAGTCCCCTTAGGTACCCCCAACCCTACTTATAGGAATAGGGTCTTGAATAGTCTCTAAAACAGGGTTCATAGATCACAAATTTTCAATAGTTTCCCTTAAAAATCTAACCCTCCACTCCCTCTTCGGATCCAATTCGGAGTGGGGGAATTTTTTTCATAGAAATAATCATTCCAGGAGAGAGTTTGAGGAAGGAATGACCAGTTAGAAGAAAATATAGGTAACAAGAACTCAAAAAATCAACTTTAGGGTTTTTAATTACATAGGTAAAAACCATTGAGAATGGTTACAACTTGTGGAGAACACTAGCCATATGGAGCTCAAGTTGGTAACCTCCATGTAGTGTATGTCTGTTTAGGGAATCCCTCACCCACATGAAGATTGATGTGTTAAAATCTATGTAGCATATGTCTGTTCATGGAATCCCCAAGATGCATGGACATAGTAACCTCCACATCGTGTATGTTTGTTAGTAGAATGTCCCTCCTATCATGAAATTAATAACCTTTTATGAAAGAGATTATCTTTTGTGAATCTGATTCCCACACCTCTATTGAACTTATAAATACATCCCTCTATTTGAACTTTGAAGGGGTGTAACCTTTGTAATTCCATCCAAAGATATGAATTCACAAAACTCAAATCATCATGAGACAAAGAGAAGATGTATTTCTTAAGGTATCTATATTTCATAAGTCACACTCTCATAGGATCATGAGTACTTAAAACCATGGTAGAGATTCCTATCACAAAGAAACTCATCCTTTGGGAAATAATAAAATTCTTTTGTGGATATTGGTGTTTTGAAAGATAATTATCCTTCATGAAACCAACCATATGGGAACCAACACATTACTACGAGGTAGGGCCACCCTAATTCACAAAAGATACACCTTGATGATACCCCTATTCTTTGTGAATCCTTGAACCATTATAAATAATTAAAACTTCTCAAACCCACAACCTTTGAAAACCCATCCACTAGGCCTCTCAATGGAATATTCTTTCAGAAAACACACTTTTGTGAAATTTATGTGATTAGGGACACTATAACCCTCTAAAACTAGTTCACCCACATCTCAAATTCCCATGAGACTAGTATAATCAACCCTCATGTCTAACTCCTTTACATAAAGAATGTCCTATACAATTACCTTGCATTTTTATCCTTAGCATAGTAACCCTAATTCCTTTTGTTCATATTCATAGGCAACCTAAATTCGATACCCATAATTTCCACTCCTCCATAGTAGTGTTTATTCCATACCCCATGTAGAGGCACATGAACAGTAGACACCTATGTTCCAAAGGTAGAATCATCAAGGAAAACTATCCAATTTTCATAGTACGGAGTCCTCATGCTTAATACTCCTCTTACACTTCAAAATGGTCTCCCAGGGTGTAGGCCTCAAGAACCACTAAGTTAAACAACATAAAATTACCAAGAAAAATTTCATTGTCCTACAATGTTAAACTGCATGACAACATCCTCATCCCATGATGTTCATCTATATTCTTACCTTTTTGGTGAACACTAGATGTCTCATGAATGACTGGAATGAGATAACCCATCACCTCCCACCCTATGTGATAAGAATGGGATGCACCATATACAATCATCATGGGATTCCATCTCCTTCCCCACCATGGGATGAAACTCTTACACTGGTAAACCCTCATGCGTAATCCCTACACCATCTTCCACCACCATGGGATGAAAATTTACACATAGTATGAAACTGCACTTCTAGGATAGAACCCCCAAACATCCAATAAGCTTCTATTCATAAGCCCCACACCATCCCTCATTGATTCTCCTTCCATGACATGAGCATACATATTACACGATGTTAAATTGCATGGACTAATCCTTTCCCACAAACTTAAACTGGGAAATAAAATTATGTGTATTTTGATCCCTACTTATTAATAGGGTTTGTAGGAAAACTCCATGAGGTCCAATACCGATATTTTAATTCACATGTGGTACCTCCATGAGGTTCAATATAAACACCCCCAACATTACTATCAAAACCCTACTAAATGTGATCATATTTCCCAATTGGGACACACATAACCAAACTCTAATGGGTGATCATCTTTCCCTGGAGACACACTTGGACAAACCCTCATGTGTGATCATCATCCCCTTAGGGAAACACTTGAACAAACCCTCAAGTTTTATTTCTTCCCCCTTAAGGGAACACTTAACTAAACCCTGAATTTTGATCATTTCACCTTCAAGGAAACAATTAACCACATACCTACCCCCATAATATGTTAAATATATGACCTAACTATCCCCAAAATATGTTAAATCTATGACCTACCTATAACCACAAGATTTCAAATCAGTGATCTACCTGTCCCCACAAGATGTTAAATCATTTTCCTACATGTCCCTATAAGACATTAAATCAGTGACCCAACCAAAATATATACCCCATATTATAAGAATGGGATTCTTGTCATAAAAAGCCTCATATTCCTTACACCCCTGGAATCATCTACCTCATGGTCAACATGAGATGACTTAGGCTCTGCTCCCAATATGCCTCATATAAGATATGACCACAAACAAAAAAGAGGAAGACTTTATAGATTCACAATATTCCAAATGCCTAGAGATGCCCAAAAATTACCAAAATTACCCTCTACACCAACTAAATGTTGTTTCCCTATTGTGAAATAAGCAACGTAATTAATCATTTTCCACCTTGATATGTCACTGGGAATGAGTTTCACAAACTTGAATCAAATCTATAAGGGAGACTTGGATTAGTAGATGAGTTCCAAGGATGAACCTATGGAAGGAGGAATCAACATCCCATCATCCCATTTTGATCAAGTATACAAAATCCCCAATCATAGCGGTGGAGGCCACCCACCTTTAGAGAGCATGAATGTGAGGAAAAAAATAAATGCATCGCGTGACCCCAACAGAAAGTGTTGAAAAAACACATGTTCCAAGAATTATACCTCTTGAATCTTGAAATAACACTTTGATGGATTCCCATAATGTTGGTTCTCTAGGATTATGTCTTATATTATCCGCAAATTCATCGAATGATTCTCCTCTAACACTATGTACACGATGATGTCATCTATTAAGATGACCACGAACTAATCCAAGAAAGGATCAAAGATCTAATTCATGAGCCCAATGAAAAATTATAGGGTGTTCGTCACACCAAAATGAATCACCAAGAACTCATAGTGAACATAAAAACATCAGAATGTCGTCTTCAATATATCCTCAAATCAAACTAAGAGCTAGTGATAACGCGTCCTGAGTTCAATCTTTCAAAACAAATTCGCTCCATTCAACTGGTAAAAAGTTCATTGATCCTCATAAGTGTATACTTATTCTTTTTAATCACCCAATAAGTGATGATAATCTATACATAACCTCAAGATCCCATCACTCTTATTATAAAACAATACTGGGACTTCCCAAGGGGACACACTAGGTCTAACAAAGACCTTCCACTAAAAATCCTCCAAACATACCTTCAGCTGCCAAAGATTTGTGTGGGACATATGATATGTATCATAGCTATCAGGGTAGTCCATGGGTGCATGCATGTATATAATTCAATCTATAGATGCAGAGTTAATATTGACACATCCTCAGGGAATATTTTATCATACTTCTCTACTACTATAGAAAATAGAAATCTCATAGCATCTACTACTCCCAAGGTCATACTAGTCAACAAATGATACATTGGTTGTATCCTCTTTCATATGATATTATCCTACTTTAACTAGGAATCCTTCTTTATAATAATGGAAAACCTCATCATATCATCCAAAACACACCAAAACCACCATTTAAAACAAGAAATCTTTGAAAGAACTTTAGTTCACTAGTCCATACCCTAGATGAAATCCTAATGACTCATTTAATCTATGAAGAGATCTTATATAAATCTCTCTGCTCCAAGATCTAGGTCCCACTATCAACAATAGTGTGTAATCATCTAATCTCCCCTGATTGGAATCATTAATCACAATGTTATTTCTAAATGATCCACTAGAATCTCTAGGATTTAAACAAGAGATAAAATAAGGAAAGAGCGGATTGTGCCTATGAATATAAATACTAAAGATAGATTGTACAAAAAATCATACTTAGAGCCTTTGGGTCATTAGAATCCACTGCATGTATCTATCCACATCCTTGACCAGAAACTCCTTGATCCTAGAATGGATCACTTAGAGGTGGTAGTGTTGGAAACGAATCATAAAAATTAACACCTACATAGTTTATCCCAACCCCCTTCCATGTCCACCACCCTACGGACCTCCCTACCCAAGCCATTGACTCTTACTTAGAAGCCCATCAATCATTTCCCTACCTTATTTATAGAAGGTCAGGAAATCCCAAATGATATAGACTCACCCATTACTGGGGAAGAACGACCTCTCCATTGGTTTACTAGAACCTTCTTGAGAGCCCTTATTGGATAAAACTCTTTCCTGATACTTCCTAAAAACCTTCATCATGCACTTGGATCCCTATGTTTAATGTTTACTACCGGCTACTGAGGTCTCAGTTATAGGATGTCCACTACTAGAACCAATGGTTGGTGAATGATATACTAAGAATATCTCAATAACCAAGGCATTCTATAGAACCCTAAAATAATATGGGATGAAAATATATACCACTAAATATTAGATATTTCATTGAAGGTCATAATAGGTTGGTAATCCTCAACACATACTCTATTACTGACATGCTTCCCTACCATATCTCTAAAATATCATAAATAAACACTTCCAAAAATATCATTGGATAAAAATACTCTGTAAAAAATAGATCAAACTCTATCCATGTGAGAGTCACCTCATAACATGTCTACCTCACCAAGTTCCACCATCGACTTACTGGTCCATGGAGAAGGCTCACTGCTAGGACCACAACCTCGTTAGGAGGGGGTACTCAAAAGGATAAAAACTCACTTTACTTACTTGATCTAGTCCTCTATAGGGGGGTCTAGATAATCTTGAAATCTAGGTGGCATATTCCTCTATAACTTGTGTATCATTCTCAACCCATGAATTCTATATTTTAGTAATTATTAGATAATCCGATGCTCAATGGGTGTAGGTACTATTGAAAATCCACATAGAGGAACCGAATCATGCATAGGTCCTTGGACTTAGGATTCATCGCTAAGAGGATCATCATTAAAATCCTACTATTGAATCCTAGATAGTTTTCATCATGGAGGAATCCTTTAATATTCAAGATTCACCATGGTCAAAAGAGAATATATAGGGTGCTAATTAAAGAAGGACATAGAAATCAAAACTCGTTCCTATAAGATAAATGTACTAATGTGTTCTTTGAAACCTTTTCCTATATGTATGAATTCCAAAAATAGAATATCAGATTCCTAGTGAATGGAAACATCAATCTCCACACCATCACTGAGTTCATTGTCCTAAGATCCGAACTGAAGACACTTTAATATAGATTCCTTAGTTATTAAACCAATCCCCACAACTAGACTATCTCTAAATTCTGGTCCTAAGATAGCCTACACACTAAAACCACTATATCATGCCTCGACCAACCAAGGCATGCCTAGATGGTAGTAATATGATAGTGACACCCCAATCCTACATCAAATAGGTTAGGAGCTGGAGACTATGACCAAGTTGGAACATCACACACATGAGAGACCTTAACTTAAAGTACCTATACACATGCACACATCTCCATACAACAATATAATTCAGAAGGTAAATAACTGATACTATAAATACATGAATAACATCTAATCCATTTTTATAGTATAATAATAGTATTAAAATGAAAAAAATCTAAATAAGAGACCATAAATACTATAAAGGAATCCAACTTTCTAAAAATACGGGATTGCTACCAAAATGAAACTCTGAGAACCATTCACAACCCATCTAGTTCAACTATGCTCCACCTTCTCTTGGTACCCCTAGGAATATGTCGAAAGGACTATTATCTACATAAGACACAAAAAATATGTGGGTAGAGCCCATGAAGGAGTGAGTATAAATATACCCAGTAAGACACCCCAAATTCACTAAACATAAAGCATCAAAGAGAGAGATAGCTCTAAATCACAAAAGTAAGAAGGATGAAAAAGATAACCCAAATATACTCAAAGGAAGTCTCCATGTCTCAAGGTGAGGCTTTTCCCCATTTACAGCCTAGGTATTCTTTTCAAGGCTCCATGATACCACTCCTTGGAGTGAACACACTCCTCAGGTCCCATTAACATAGATGAAACTCATATGAAAGGTCACACTCACTGAGTATTTCCATGTTGAATCACAAATTAAAGAACACAAGACATTGATACATAGGTAGGGGATCATACCCATGTACTATGGTGGATAACTAAACCTATATGGAATAAACCATTAGTAAGGGGACTACATGCTCTGGATATTGAATATGGGATACCTAAGCTATCCTAGGTAATAATGTGATAGAGGATCACACCTTGAGCCGCACATAGGGTAACCTTACTCTATCTAAAACTAGCATGTTGTAGGGATCGCTCATCCTATTATCAATATAGGATTACACACCATACCTTCATAGTATTGGATAGAGGGAATGCATCCATATTGAAATGGAACCTATACCGAAGAGATGAGGGGCTCTAAACTTTCTTGGAAGAAGTATATGACATGATCAAGGGGGTACACAATATGTCTCGCTATGTACAGTTTTACCCATGTACTACCATCTCACATGAAATATTATTCTCTAGATACATGACGTGTCTCAATGACACATGATGTGTTGGTGTCATCTTGTTACTCAATCATGCTTTATCTTCCCATGCCTATGTAATCTCTAAAGTACATGGGGTATTCCCCCAACACACATGGTGTGTGAGGTCACATGCCTTCCTAGGAATGTACTCCTCAATACATGATGACTTATCTCAGTAGGGGAAACAATGTGTGTGACCTAGTCACATGGCCATGTGATGTTTAACGTACCTAAACCCCAGCCTCTACATCTACGAGATACATGATATGTGTTCTTCTGAATTACATGCCTCGTAGTCACTAATTTTACATAAGATGAAGTTTGTGATGTGTTTTACAAATACATAACCACTTTCATCATTTATATCATTATTCTCACCCATAATTCCCACAAATCCAGTTAACCATCATCAATGGATATCTAAAAGTTACATTCCAACTATTATTCACTAGATAATCGAATCATCATTGCTTCCCATCCTGAATTCATCATCCCGTGTGCCACAGATTTAACTACCAATGCCTCTAGATTTTCCCTTCTATTTTCATCATCAACATCATACCTCTTTCATTCCGCAATATTCATTACAAAACCCACAACTCTAATTCACAAAACCATCAATCGATCACACAATGAGATTTGGTATGACAAAACAGTCAAACCATTGGTCAATGAAATATCAATGGAAAAACTATCAAAGAATAGAGGGATATATATATAAACCAAAAAGGATAGGAACTAAAAATGGCCATTTTAGTCTTGGTCAATGTTATTGTTTGGAAATCAAGAATTGAAGAAGTCATTAAAGGCTCAAAACCAAATTAAACATCAAATTCATAATTCTAGTAATTGAAATAATCAATGGAAGGTCATCACAGATGATCTATGAATTAATTTATAAAAATATTAATCCACATTCATCATGGAAAATCAAGAAAAAGGAAATAAACCAATAAAATAAAAGTCATACCTCAATATGGCATTGATAATTAATAGAGAGAATTCACAAATCGTTTCCATTTATGAGTCGAAGAATTATCCACTTGTTCATCACTGATCCTCCTTCACCCCTAATCTCTATTTTTCCCAATATAGTTCTCCACCAAGTTCTATCTACACTAAATCTCTAGGATTATGTGGCTAAACCATGATTTTTTTATTACCTTGTTAATATAGAGATTTTTTAGGGTTTTTATCAATTAATAGGCAATAAATTAATTATCAAAATAACTATATGTTATTATGCCTGTGGATGCACTTAAATGGAACACTTGATATATATAAAGATTATTTCAGGCCCAAATTTCATAATTAATGAAATTCTCAATTTTCACATATGATACTATTTGTGAGACATTTCAATATTTCTAAAAAAATGAGTTCACATGATATATTACATTTTTTAGTTTTTATATATAAATATTGAGGCTCCCCAAGGCCTTAAATTCCACACTGATTCCATTCATTACTCTAAAAATATTATTTAAAATATTCTAAAGGATTAAACAACAAAAAAGTGGTTAAATTAACAAAATTTGGTATCATAACTTGAAGATTAATCCAATAAAGTGTGTATTCAGGGTGAAGTTAAGAAAAGTAATTAGCATTATGGTATTCCATCATGGCATTAAGGTAGACCTTGAAAAGACCAAGGTAACCCTTAACATGCCACCTCTTAAAAACCATAATGAGTTGAGAGGGATTTGAGGATTCCATGCTTAAATTAAGTTTTTCAAAGAAAATATTTTTGAAAATATCCACTCCTTTATGAAGATAATAAAGAAATGGGTCAACTACCAGTGGGACGAAGATAGTCAAGAATCCTTCAAAAATATCAAGAAATATCTACTATACCCACCTGTCTTGGTGTCTCCGATTTAAGGAAAACCACATAGTGATATCTCAGTGACCTTCCCAAATAGAAAAATGATATAGGGAAGTAATATAGTCTGCACTATCTTGGTATGAAATTTATAGGCACTGATACTTAATATTCCAAAAATGAGAACATACCTACACTACTTTTCATAGTAAAAAATATGAAACACTACATAAAATTCCAAGAGGTTTGATTTTTCTACCACATTGATTTTATAAAGTAAATCCCCAGCCATATAATATTGACTGGATACCTAGATTAATGGGTGGTTATCTTGTAATAGTTCGACATTCACTTCATGGTAGAAGAGAAAATCAGAAGGAGGGTACTAACTGATATTCTCATAATGCTCCCTAAGAAAATGAACTAGTGAACTTAGAGATCCCAAACAAAAATGGTTTCTCTATCCATGAAAATCCCCAAATATGGTAAATATACTTTTATAGTGCCTCTAAAATCCCAAATGAAAAATAATTGAAAAATTTATGCTCAATATAGTTGGTATAGGGCTTTTATTCATCTCATCGTTCAAGTCATTCTACTATATTCCTTCAAGTTATCCAATATTTATACAAAAAAGAGGTAGAGTACCAAGCTCTCATAACTGGACTAGAGTTATTTATACAGCTATAGGTGGACCATTTTAATATTAAGGGAAATTCAAAGTTGGTAATTAAGTAGGTAAATGGTGATTAAAACATTAAAAATGAAGATTTGGGACCCTCCTGGATTGCATAAGAGGGTTCATAGTATAATTCCCCTTGTATCCAACACTAAACCATATCCCTTTATCATAGAATTCCTATGTAGATGTATTGGATAATGAAGGCACAACCCTAGTCGAACCTAACTAGGATGAGACATTCATCCACATCAAACACCATAGGATGGTCTCCCAATTCACTGTTAATAACATGGAATAAATAAATAAATTCCACACTACCTTAGAACATGAAGATCTAATATCATACTTAATACATGTATCTATTGGATGGATGTCTCCTATGATAGAATATCTCCATAGCGGGATACTTTTGAAAGAATGAGCTGAGAAGGAACCAGTCCAAATTTAGATGATTAAATTCAGCCTCTATAATGACCTGAATAAATTGAAATTTCTCTATAAATAAGGTTTTGATGGATTCATCCTTAGAAACACTGAAAGAGGAGAAACCTTTTCCATAATATAATAAGTTTATATAGGATCCTATGGTTCTCATCTATCAAGGACCATGATCTCCCATCAAATTATGAGACTTAGATTTTTTGGACATTGATGATCCACAATTTCATGGAGTTCACCAAGAAGTTCCATGATTATCAAATAAATATCAAATTTATTCATCAATACCTGCAGTTATTGCATGATACCAAATACTAGTGTCCATTTTCCATTTAGGGAATGGAATTCATGGGGTCTATATCCCCAAACACAACTAGTCAATTCATTTTTATCCTTATTGCCACCAATTTCTTTTCTAAATTGGATAAGGATATACCCCTTAAGGAATTTAGAACAAATAATACCATCAAATTCTTTAATTTGAACATCATCAACATATTTGGTGTCCCTCGCACAATATTTAGGGAAAAAACACCAGTTTTGTTCTTTAGAGTTGAAAAGGCTATATTATAAATATAACATCTATCCCAACCACTCATATAACTAACATATAGTTCCAAATGGACAAATAGTGGTCTTTAACACGAATATATCAAATATTCTATAGAATATGGTGGAAAAGAAAAAGAAGTTATGGATAGAAAAACTCCTACATGAATTGTGGTAATATCACACCACAACTTGTATTTCTATGCAAGAGACCCCATATTCTCTTGTCTACAAGTCATAGGTGATGTTTATTTTGAATATTAAATTCACTCACATTGTGTTTCTATATAAGTTTTGATCTCAAAAGATAAAAAATACCATAAGTGACTTGATTATTTAGAGTGTTTTGATGAGAAATGGTTATTCACACTTCACAACAAAAAAATAAATCATAATTGGATAGCATAATCCTTCAATAAAAAAGGTTTCATCCACTCATCCTAATAAGGAGAGTTGGTTTTATCTCCCAAAACTATGATGATACTTAGAAGGAACCCAAAAAAATGAAACAAATTGGGAAGGACCTTATTTCATAGATAATACCTATTCCAATAGATCTTACTCTTTGATCACCCTAGATGGTGAGCGTATCACGACTCCCACCAATGAAAGGTTCCTAAAAAATAACTTCTCATAATTTTCATGTTGGTTTAAAATTTCCTCACTATATGATGAAAAAATACATAGTCAATATCCTCACAATATGATGCCAAACTATATGGTCAATATCCTGGTCACAAGATGTATAACTAAAATACATAGTCAAATATGAAAGACTATGATTTGCAAAACATTTCTTTCAATATCCTCACTGTAAGATGTTAAAATGTATAGTTAAATTCCTAGCTAAAAGTATTTAAATAAAAAATAAACACATCATTATCACTTGATATCAAACTACACAATATTTACCTATTTACATTACATTAAACTAAATATAAGTTTCCATCATTCATGGAACTAAACTTCATGAACATCATCCTCATTTGAGAGGAATTTTCTCCCCTTTTTGTTGTTATCATACTATAAAACTCTTAATAACTACCTGTGAATTGATTCCATTTTTGGGTGATATGTATTCATGCTAAGATTTTTTACCTTGGGAGTAACCACAATTTCCCAACTATTAAAACCATTTTGATACTAAGTCTACTCCTTATAGTCTTTAGTTGTTTGGGTGTGTAACCCAAAATCATGAAAATGCTCCTCTCCCATGTATAATCCTGATCTACATAGTATCCTTCAACATGTGATTATTTATTCATCAACCTATTCCTAGGAAAATTCCATTTCCACTATATATGAGATAAATATATGTATATATTCTTCAAGAATAACATGTGGCTTGCTTTTTGTTCCATTAGGATACATAGTGACGTCTGGATTCACATATCTTGGACCCATCCATGAGTTTTACCTGACACCAAAATCTTTCAATTTACATAGGTCTCAGATGAACCCACCTTATGTAATCTTGAATAGTGAAAAGTTCCCCCACACACCAATCACTTCATTTGGGAACACCCCAGTATTGGCCACTAGACTTTAAACTATGTGGAATTTCATATTTTCTACATGGTGTTAAACTTCAAGACATTTTACTAGCATCATTATGTTAAAATACATAGAATCAATTCTACCTTTGAAGACATTAAACTACTCAGAACAGCATACCTCATATAGATTTATCTTATATGAGAGCCATATTAGTGTAAGAACTCTTGGTTTATGGATTTCAATTTTTATTATCCTACACCAATTTGAAAATGCCTCTATTTTGTAAGGAATGTGTTTGGATTGATTCCTACTCCAAAGGGATATGTACTGATTCCAAGATCATATATCTTAGACCCAACTCTGATTTCCCATCACCCATGACCCATTCATCCTTGCTAGAGGGACAAACCTGTGTAGGTGTTTCTTCTTGAAAATGAAAAATATAGAAGGCAGTACCCCTGTATTTCCACTTCTCCTATATCATGAACACTTATAAAACACATACAATATCTCATTCATATCTTTATTATCACACTGATCACGACTCACATGATCTTAGAGGCCCCATTGGATCACTCTAGTTATCATGATTGAGGTGCACCATATTATAAGGCTAGGGAGGTACATTCTGGTCAAATGATGTTAAACCATACAACATAAAGTCTAACTAGCATGGCTTCTAAAACCATTTGGGATGGTCTTTAAAAACGATCGTTGTCCTACCATGAGAGTTGGATCCATATAAGAGCCTCTGATTATTAATCTATATTTAGATAGAAAGAATTTTTCCTTGAAGAACTAAATGTGGATTGATTCCCATCAATAAAAAATACTTAGTGACAACTAGATCATAAACCCTAGGCCTAGATATTAATTACACAAATAAAAATGATCCATATATTATGTATAGTTCATATCTCTATGGGAGATTCTAGTGCAGATGCCTTTGAAGACTTTTATTGAGGAAGAAAAACAATTCCCCATCATAGTGTCAGAGTGCTCTTCATTTTTATCAAGTCCTTCCCAATGGCCTCTTACACTAATACATATCAATAATTACATGTGACTTGATTCTAATATTTATAGGTTATGTAGTGATGCCCGAATCTTATATCCTATACACAGCTCTGAATTCCACTCACACAGGTGGTTCCTAGATAGTGTAACTATTTATCAATCACATCAGGATGGAATACTGAAATCCACATTTTAAATCCCCTACCCCTATATTTGAGCTAGAATAACACATGAGTTACCTTCAAGAACAATATATGGATTGATTCCTATCTTTATGGTATATTAAGTGATGCCCAAATATTATATCATAGGCCTAACCATAAGTTCTAAATTTTATTACCTTAAGATTTTTTATCCTAGTGGAAACTCCTTGTAGATATAGCACTGAGATGAGGTCTTTTTGTCTCACACATAATTTAGATCTATGTGAGGTGTACGATATCTGATTCCTTACTGCATGACATATGGTCCATCCTGCATAACCATAAACTGATAAAGGTAACCTGTGCCAAATATCCTGACTATCCTACAGGGGATAAAAATCCATGTGGGATTTCATGGAATAGGATATACCACACTGAGTTATAACACTTCTTTATACTCAAAAACCCAATTTTTAGGCCTTCCTTAACCATTATACATTCTTACACATTTTAAAAGGTTTGTAACAGCCTAAAAATGGTATGTTTAAGACTATAATGCCTCCACCACCTTATCCAAAAATCCCCCTTTCATAAACCAAATGTTTCTTCTTGAGTATCCCATATTGCCAAAAATATTCCATGGATATAATTAAAAAGTGTATTAAACTCTAGGGGACACCTCTATTTATCTAGGAATACGTACCCCTCGTTTGGATCACCATACGTGTCCCCGATAAAAAATTAGAACAACATGCTTTTTTTCTGAGGGTAAGTTCCTATAATATCTATACAACCTCACGACATTGTAGTGTATCTAGTCATTAAAACATGGTCAATAATAATCCTTTTCATACATGTCCCATATCCACACTCCTAATCCAAAAACATCAAGTTATGATTTACATTTCCACCTCTCCTTATTTAAAATACGTTGTAATTTTTTGACCAAAACCCATTTATATAATGGTCCACATATCATGACCAAAACCCATTTTCATTCCCATAAAGGTAGTTCATGTTATCAATGAACCCTTTATTCACATCAGTTTTTGTGTTTCCCTTGCTATATGGATCATATCACTTTTGGGTGAAGGTATAAAAACTTAAACCCAAAATTTTCGGTAAAATATGTGTGACTTCACACTCTAGGTACAGTAGTCCTAATTGTAAGACCTTAAAACTACCAATGAATGAGACATAAAACTTACCATGCTAAAAACTCATAAAGGGAAACTTCAAAAAAATACCAGTCTCTACTCATTAGGTTCCTAA
The DNA here is from genome assembly GCA_963277665.1 of Viscum album. NCBI lineage: Eukaryota > Viridiplantae > Streptophyta > Magnoliopsida > Santalales > Viscaceae > Viscum > Viscum album. The sequence continues at coordinate 1,211,527,631 of OY728166.1, forward strand.
CTTTTAGGGCTCAAGTAAATTTTAGTATAAAAAAAGGCACAAATATTTTAAGGTCCAACATATGGCCATAAAAAAATCTGAGTTATGTGTAACTCCCTGAGTTTTCAAAAGAGAAAACTCGGTTTGATAACCTATGCAATATTCCACGTTGAACCCAAACAAACAATGATTATTTAAATATAACCATTTTATCCATTCCATTAAATTTTATTATATGAGTAGGATTAAATAATTTATGATATATATATATATATATATTTCCTAAAAATATTGAAAAATTCTTAGTAAATAATCAAACAATCTTTGGAAATGTATTTTTATTTGCAAAATATGTATTCTAAAAAAATAATTTTTATGAACATTATAATTATTTTATGGAATGTTTAGAAAATTTATTTAAAAAAATTAACTCCATTTTTTATTTCATCATATAGAAATTAACATAGTGTAAAAATTTGGGATTTTTTTGAAAATATATATTTTTAGTGAATAGTGAAAAATACCGTTTTTATGTAAAATTGTTATTTATTTTGATAAATTAATTAATTTAAAAATCCCATAATTATTTTAATTTTTTTCAAGGTATCATAATAATTAATTATTTATATTTAATTCAATTTATTACATTTAAATCATCTTTATACCAGATTTTACTGCCAGTTTATTTCTAGGATTAAAAACTCATTTTTCTAAATACTATTTTAAAATTCGTAATCTTTATCCTTTATAATTAATTAAAATAACCCCATATGAGATATTATTTAAATAATATTTTATATAACCTACATATATTTATGAATTTTAATCCTTATGATGAATATTACTAGTTACATAGTTAAAGAAAAATCATATTTTCCTTGAAAAATGGATTTTTTTGGAAAACCGCATTCCATCAAACATGAGGGTTTTATATAAAATTAAAAATTTCAACCTCTGTGAATTTATTTTGATAAAATTGATTTCAATTTTTTAATCATCATAATTAATTATAGGTAATAATTTTGACTTAATTTTTATACAATATGAATAGTAAATGTAGTAAATGTTTGTTACCATAGTAAAAGGAAAATAGATTATTTAGGGGTACAAAGAATTTAACAAAAACTAGAAAAAAAGTAAACCTATAATTATTAATATTTATATTTACTTTTCATTTAAATTATTATTATAAATATTCCTTATTTTTTTTACTTTATAAATGATTAAGTGATTAGTTTGATAAAAATTATATTTCGATACAATAAAACAAAAATCATTTTGGGTAGAATTCAAATTAAATTAAGAAATTTATTTTGATTAATTAATGGATTTTTTAAATACATAATATTTTATTAATGTATTATTATTAAATAATTTTTATCATAATATAATTTTTATGAAGTCAAATGTAATTTTTATATGGGTTCGAAAATTGTTATTTTCCAAAAAACCTAACATTTCTCAATAGGTATCAATTTTTATTTCAAAAGTGAAAAAAAATTATAAAATTATTTAGATAAAATTAATATTATTTTTTTAATTATAAATTCGAAATTTTCCAACAGTGAATTGTTTATAATTTTCCGAGATATTCAAATTTTTGGGTAAAAATTAAATACTGTATATATTTACTTTTTTATTATAACATCATAATGAGACAAAAGTAATGTAATAAATAATATAAAGTGTATACACGACCAAATATATGATTTAACTTTAAAATAATGTGATTTTATGTTTATTTTATTAATTTTATAAAGCCCTTATGAATCCTCCAAAACTATTAATAAATTTTAAGGTTTTAAAACCATTTCTTCAAGAGTATAACTCACCTCCACATAAGAATGGTTATTATTTTATTAAGTTAGTTACTTGACCTTATAAAATAATGATAAACACTCCCATTTGGGAGAAACTATGGGATGGTTTGTTATTTTGGTTATTTTATTATGTAGAGTCCAAAACCTAAATAATAAAGAAATCCACCACTTTCCCTATATAAAACCACCCAAGCTCCCATTTCTCTTCACTCAGGCTCCTTGGAGAACATCCATACCCTACCATCCAATCTATATAGTCCTCATAAGGCACCAAGAATATATCAATAATCCCCTCACAAGAATTTGGAGTCACACACTCAAGTAAGGGATTTCTCTCTTTTCATTTCAACTCAAGCACCTCTTTTATGTTATGTCTCTCAATTTCAATTTTTTCATATTGGGATATGTTCTTCCATATCCCACTTACATTCCATTTAATTTATATATGATGATATACCCCTTTAAATATAACTAATCCCTCCTATGAACCTTTATGTACATCTATTACAATTCCGAAATTTAGTAATTGATTTATCTCTTATCATTTGAATTCAAGCACCTATTTTATGTTATGTCTCTAAATTTCATTTTTTTCATGTTGGGATATGTTATTCAAAATCCAAATTACTATAAATTTTATTTATATATGATGATATACCCTTTTATATATCACTAATATCTCCCATGAACCTTTATGTACACTCGTTACCATGGTGAAATTTTGTTAGGGATCTCTCTCTTCTGATTTCAATTCAAGCACTTATTCTATGTTATATCCCTCAATTTCAATTTGTTAATTCTAGGATATGTTCTAAAATATATACCTTAATGCCCATTTTATTTCTATTTTATTATATACCCCTTTCACTCATACTAATCCCTCTCAGGAACCTTTATGTACACCTGTTACCATGCTATAATTTAGTAAGGTATTTATTTCTTCTCATTTCAATTCAAGAACCTATTTTATGTTATGTATCTCAATTTAAATTTGTTCAAGTTTGTATGTTTTCTTCCATATCCCCATTACTATTAATTTTATTTATATATGATGATATAACCATTTCACTCTCACTAAGCCTTCCCTTGTACCTTTATGCACGCCTCTTTCCATAGTGAAATTTAGTAAGAGTTTTCTATATTCTCATTTGAAATCAAGAACCTATTTTATGTTATGTATCTCAATTTAAAGTTTTTCATGTTGGGATATTTTCTAACATACCACTTTAATATCGATTTTATTTATATATGATTATATACCCCTTTAACTCTCATTAATCCCTCTTACGAGCCATTATGTACACCTGTTACCATGCTGAAATTTAGTAAGGGATTTATCTTTTCTCATTTCAATTCAAGCGCAGATTTTATGTCATGTCTCTCAATTTAAATTTTTTTCACGTTTTTATATGTTCATCAATATCATTTTAACTATATATTTTCTTTATATATGATGAGATACCCCTTTCACTCACACTAGAACCTCCCATGGACTTTTATGTACACCTATTACCATGAAAAAATTTAGTAAGAGACTTCACTCTTCTTATTTCAATTCAAGAACCTCTTTTATGTTATGTATATCAATTTTAATTTTTTCATGTTGGGATATCTTCTTCCATACCCCATTACTTTCTTTTTTATTTATATATGATGATATAACCATTTAACTCTCATTAAGACCTCCAATGAATTTTTATGTACACCTGTTACCATGCTGAAATTTAATAAGAGATTTCTCTCTTCTCATTTAAATTAAAGAAACTCTTTTATGTTATGACTCCGAATTTCAATTTTTTCATGTTGGGATATTCTATTCCATATATCCATTACTATTAATTTTATTTCTATATGATGATATACCACTTTCACTCTCACTAATACCTCCTATGAACCTCTATTGACACCTATTACCATGTTGAAATTTAGTAAGGATTTTTTTTCTTCTCATTTACATTCAAGCAATTATTTTATGTTATGTATAATAAATTCCATTTTATTATGTTGGTATATGTTCTTAAATATTCACATTAATTTAAATTTAATTTATAAATTATTATATCCCCCTTTCAGTCTCATTAAGCCTCCCATGATCCATTATGTATACTCGTTACCATGTCGAAATATAGTTAGGATTATTTTCTTTAGTCAAGTTTATTCATTAAATTATGCCTTCTATTTCCAATTTATAATTTTGGGATATCTTTTTACATGTAAATATCACTTTCCATTTTATTTCTATGTGATGAGATACCCCATTCTCTCTCATCAATCCATTTTTATGAATCCTTAAGTGACACCATTATACTGCCAAAATTTTACCACAGTTTTCCATGCCAAAACAAATGTGTAGTGAATTCCATACCCATTTCCTATCTATTCTATTCACATTTATGAACATATAATTTTTTATTGGGGACTTAAATATATGTATTCTACACACCTTGATTGTGGAATAAATTATGATGATGAATGAATCCATGTTGTATGATCTATGTGGAACACTTAAGCATGAGAATGAAATGAATGTTATGGGTGTGCCCAAAATTATATAGTGCTACAATGAATTTTTTAATATTTTGTCTCATGATATGTCATGTTGGGACATAGAGTGAACCTAATTCCTTTATGGGACTTTTTCCACCATGATATCTTGGTGGTTTAGACTTGACCTATGTTTATGATGCAGTGTTTCAAGTTGTTTCAACATTTCCCATGTTATGATTATCATGATATATCACGTCTCATTATTTATGTTTATGATTCATAATCTTTTAATTCCCCATTCATATGCCTATTTTCTAATATTTATCACATTATTCCACGTTTATTCCCTTACTAGGCTTTATATCTCACCCCATATTAGGTTTGTCCCCATGTTATCCCATGCAATTTTAAAAGTCAAGGAATTTTAGAATCTTGTTAAGGAAGCTTTCAATAATGTTTTTGTATCCCATGTTTAAGATGTTATGATATGAACATAATTCCCAAACACACTAGACTTATAGATTTTTTTGGGTTTTATTATGTGTAATTTTATGTAATAAATCATGAATTAATGTGTAATAAAGATTAGGGCTGTTATATTATGCTTTTTGGACCCACTGGTCTAGAAAAAAAATTAATGCAATGACATATAATATCTATTTTACCTAATAATATGTCAAGTATATGAAAAATTAATCTTTAGGGTATAATAAACCACATTTAATGCCTTTTTTTTGTGAATCCACTTCATTCCCCAAGTGTTTTAATCCCCCCTTTCATGGATATTAGTAATGAGTTTATCTAACCTCAAGGGAAACCTAATTTTTTATATGAATACATGAATTTATATGAATTTTGTATACATTCCCCTAATATATCCATACAACCAGAGGAAAGTTTTATATAGAGATAAAGATACTCTAATCCCCATATGACATGACAAAATTATATCAAAAACCATAATTCAAATATAGTTAGAGGAAATACCCAGCAAACATGCCCTATCTCATCATCCCTGATTCAAACCTTCTTGGTTTAAGATTTATAAAGTCCATAATCAAATATTTAAGTGTATTCAATATACTATTTATTAATTATTCACACATCAAAACCAATTTTATAGTGAGGATATGAAATCCCATTCTCAAGCATTTGAAGGTCCTTATCACGTGACCTTAAAATTCATGATGCACCATTTTAAACATAATAACCATAAACAATGCACATTCTCCTCAAGATGGTATGTGCTAGCAAGGAGCCTCTCATTCACCTTATTTTTTTTGTCTCATGTCATATAGATCTTCTTGTAGTTGTTGGTCAACAATGTATGAACTTAAACCCCATCTTCAATGGTTCAAATTTTATTACCTTTAAATTCCCAAGGAAATATATATAGAACTCACTAGGCTAAAATTCCACAAAATGTAGCCTAGGAAAAATTTGATCCTCTAATCACTTCCCATGCATCCCACGTGATTTAAAAAAGATTTATAATTTAAAATTGAAAAGGAAAAAAATTAGGTTAAAAACTTATAAAGGGATACCTAAGGAAAATTGGAGTTCCAACCTGCTATGTCTCACTAATATAAGGCGTAGGTAGAATTTAGTATTATAAAACAAAAATATAGAAAAGAAACAAAGATTATGGGGTCTTCAATATGATCCCACATTGAGTTAAGATATGAACTATAGGTCCTTAGTACAATAAAATAGTTAAATCCCTTTTCCTATATTTATATATTGGTTTAAATATTTTCATAAATATCATTGAAGTATAATTTTATGTTAATGAAACCCTCTTAGACATTGGAATTATACTCCTAAATTCATTTTTCATTCTTATCACATCGATTTATCATTCAACATCTAGATAGAAAAACTATAGTGTATGATAATGATTTTATGCCTATACCCATATGTGATCCATTCCAAGATTAAAACAATCCAAATAGACTAATTATGGTGTACGATGATGGTATTTATGACTATACCCATCCATGAGCCACAGACAGGTGCAAACCCCATTGGATCAAGTATTTAAAAATTAGGACTAAATATATTGATTCCAAATCAATTATTATATGGGTCCAAGTTATCTTAATATTTCTCTTTGATGAATCTATATATTTTCATAAAGTGATATTTTGTTTAAAGAAAAAAAGGATGGAATCTAATGAATTTGTTTTGTTTTCATTCAATGAAAAAGGAAGAATATCATCCATAAATTGGAGTATCACTTAATCCATAGTAACATATTGAAAAAGTACTCCATAGAGGCTTCGATATTGATAATGGATTCTTGGGATTCCATGATGATATGATGAAACTCTTCCATACCTGAAGGATCAATCTCTTCAATAAGAGGAATGACTTATTCCTTGGAAGTCATTTTTTTATTCTCATCCTAAGAATCCTCAGATATCTTTTAGTGCCTCACTAGTATTTACTTAGTGAAATCTAGTTCCCACTAAATGTGGTTTACATGGGTATCCTCTTCATTAACAAGTCACTTTTTTCTAAAACTCTACTATCGCATAATGTGATGCTTATTAAAGCACAACAACTCAATGTTTAGTGAATCATGAAATCAATCCTACCTATTTAATACAACATTTTTCTATTCAATCCCAATCATGAGCTTGAATAATTAATTTCATGGAGGCATGGATATCATGGTAGTTTAATCCCTCACCACCCATAATAATGAAGTAACATTGAAGTTTATGTAGCTTTACATTAAATCTATCACTAGGAGTACCATAAATTAACTTTCATGTGATACCCTAATAAAATTGGTGATTAGTTAGGTAATAGTAAATAGTGTCTTATTCCAACATGGATTCAATCCTAGAAATTGGAACATATTTAAAAAATAAGGTTTCTTATAGAAAAGTCCGAAATGTCTCCCCTTGAATTTGGTGGCACTAGGATGACAACTTCCATGGCAGGAACTCAAAAGTTTGGGGAAAATGTTGTTAGAGATATAAATATACCTATTATAAGAAAGATAATAAAATTAAATAGTGGTAAATGAAAACACTCACCCTTTTATAATGACATTTCAACCCCTATTTTAGGCATCACTCTCATTGGTAGAACCACTTGAATGTCTCTTACCAAATTTATCCCCTTGTTAGTAGTAACAGAAGAATAAATTATCAAGGTGATCCCATCTGTGGATGATATATTTGTGATCTCATCCTATATTATATAAGGAACACCTGTATATACTTAAAAATCCTCCATGATAACCACCTCCTTGGTATGATGACTAAGGACTTCCAAGTGAGGTGGGTCGATGGAATGAAATACATGGCTAGTCTTGGGAACATCTGACTTCTTATTAAATTCTCTAGATTTTTTTAGGGTGGTAGTGGATTCAATAGATACCAGTAAATATTTAATTTTATTAAAGGAATTATGAAATATAAGGTTATATATTAAAAAGGTAAAAGGGAGTTTAGTGGTGGATTCACAACATCACAATTTCATTTGGTCATCATACCTAAACCATTTCCCCTTATGTTATAAGTGGGTACCAATTTCTGTGATCCTTCCACTACCAATACTCCTTATATGGTGGGAAAAAATATTTTAACAATAAGTATTTGATCCACACTCAAGATCCCCCCACTAATATCCTTAAGATTCTCTTAATACCTTTCAAAGGAGGAAGATCTTGTGGTGACTAAACCATAATGGTATCACTTGGATACCTATAAGTGTGTGTATTTATATGATAAAAGGTAGATATTTACTTGATAACTAAACATTATTGTCTGGAATAATGCACTTATCCAGTGTTTTTTCTTTCCTCTAGTGCTTGATTTCTAATAGAGAAGTGTTAGGCTAGCCACAGGATAAGTCAACATTGGAAAATGGATGATGAGAGAAATTCCTTCATGCCCCAACATATAAATCATCCACTTATCAAGGTAAAACTCCCCTTATTACTCACTATAGGAACCATTTTAATGTTTGTTTTCTAAGGATAACTTGATGATATACTTGGGGTACTCAATGTTTGATGTAGTATCTCATGTTTGGTACAAGTAAAAATATAAAACTACACATCTAGAATAACTATTATATGGGATGCTACAAATCCTAAAAGAGTAAGACTAATATTTTAGATCAATAAAAGGCTCTCATTATTCATCCTGAGATTGATTAAGTAACCCCTCATGGGTTCCATGATGTATCATATTTTATACCCATTAGGTGATGTGGAACCTCGAGTCAGTGGCTAAAATCAGCATATCTAATTCTATAATGTTCTTCCCCACCTGTATGGGGTTAGTCTCAAAATAAAAATATTGGGGAGAATTTATGTTCCAAATTTAGGGAATAAAAACAACACTCTATATAAGGGCTCATAATTCCAAAACATCACTATGGATGGATCAATTTTCCAAAACATGAGGGCCTCAGGATATATATCTTCATAGGGGTTGTCAGACAGTTTCTCCTTTTTTCCTAAAGAATAATTAGACTCCATTAACTTTTCTCACTTTATGGTTCTTTTAATTTTAACCCAGACCTACCACTATTATTTTCAACTATCCCAACTTGGAAATGTCTCTTGATGTACCAGCTTGACCCTCTGTGGTGAAATAGTTTGAGGTTCAAAATAGCTTAGTGACCTAGTCACCTCATTGGTTGTTTGAATTCCATGGGGATTTCTAGTTTCTTATCTCCCTCTATTAAGAGTAGAATCAGTAGTGAACAAAGGTACACTCTTGGATAATATTATCCAAGTATACAATGATATCCATGAATGATCATAGTTAGAAAATGGCATGAAAAATGAATCTTCAAAAGAAAGTTTTATTAGAGCACATGTTGTCTCTTTGGACATCATCACCTAGAAATGTCGCATTTCCATCGGGTTATTTTCCCACATCACATTCATTAGAGGATCCACAATTTTGTATTAAAGGCCTAAACATTTATATGTGAATTGATAGGGTTCTTAAGCCTCACCAATGATATTTCAGTTGACCTGGGCCACCAGTATGATATATGATAGATCAATTTTATAGTTTCAAAGCTTGTATACCCCACCACCATCATCATTAATCTTCTTGGGGGGAGGTTTCCCATGAATTATGAGTTTAAATTATGAGTGTATATTTAAAATAAGAGGGAAACTTTGGATTTTAGTGATAACATCCTGATACCAAAAACAAATTGGATGAATGGTTATAAACTACAACATAGAATATTCACCAAGATGAGTAGGCCACATGGTCTAATGTGAGCTACCATCCAACCCCATAATTTCTTAAATGGTCCCGATATATGTAATGGATCATTTAATGTGTATATATACAACATAAATTGTTGAATATTTTTTAAAATTTTCATGGATAATCCCATATGATCCCATTTTACCAACTTGGTTTCCTTGAAAAATGTGATCATCCTAACACCGTTGTGGGAGTCACGTACTAGGAGAAGGTACCCACTCAATCGCATGTCTAGAAACCCAGTCATATGTGTTTAAACATGGATTTTTTGGTTGATTTTATACCCCCATATCTCATATTTTACTCTCTTGAGCTCTATTAAGTATGTTCTAATGAATTATATCTTCAATAGGGAATGTAATCCTATTGGGCACTTTAATGTGACTCCATCTCTATTAGGGAATAAGGGTACATTCATCCAGGTCTCAAAATTTATATCCATTCTGATAATGGGTTCTTTTCCCAAGACATCCTTGGATTCTCTTATTAATTCCTGGGACAAGTGTGAAACCCTTTGATTTTATCCCCTTTTGGACCATGGGTGAATGAACTCATCATACATATCCCTAATAATTAGTACCCCAAAGATCTTGTAAATGTCTTGTAAGTTGATACCCACTTTTACATGGGTGTGGTGAAATGTATTGGTCTGAGGACTCCAATGACATAGAAACTCCAAAATAAAATCATTTATCTTATAAAAATATTTATGAGAAATCCATATGGCTTTATTTATGGCCACATTTTTTAGATGGGTATCAAATCCTGCACAAATTGCCCAAGCCTACTAAGCCCACATCCATTCATCCTTAAAGACTCCCTCAGGATGAAGGTACCATTTTTTGTTCCAAATATATACCTAATAAATGATAGAATAATGGAAAATTGAGGAATAATAGTGTGTATCAACTTATGTAATATTATTTTTACCATATGTGGAAGTCTTGGTATGGTGAAGCAAATAAGATGGATGTTTGTTTCCTTTGAAAATGTAGGATCCCTTTGAGGAAATTTTCATGGTACTCTGATTCATGTATTCTATAAACCACAAACATGGGAGATAGGTATCTGGGTGAGGGATCATGATGTTATTAACTTATCCATTTTCTTACAAGGATAATAATTCTCATGTTGGGTGTTGTCAATGATGTTTCTCGAAGACCTTTACCGCACCAATAAGGAAGGTTCCTACTAATCAAAATATCCCTACTCAACATATACTAGCATATTCTTTATCAGTGCAGTGAAATTATCATATGAGACAAAATTTTAAGAGTTTGACATCATTAAACTATAAAGATATCAAATAATATATTAGTATGATGAATTGAAGTATGATAGGAGAGATGAACACAAACACAACTGGGTAGAAATTTGAAAAGGTCAATTTCTCCACCCAGGTAGGATTGACTAGGTGTACTTTCTTATATAGGCACACCTATATAGGCTCACCCTATAAGGATATCCTAGGTAGAATCTCCTTGATAAGCTAATACAGGTAGGTTAGCCTTAGTTTCCTCTCCCAATTAGGCTCACCCAAGTGTCCTCACCTAGGTGGCCTCAACCAATTGAACTTTCCTAGGTAGACTCACCCATATTGACTTAACTTGGGTAGTTCATCAAAGTTCCTCATATAAACCCCTAACTTGGGTAGTTAGTCAAATTTCCTCATATCAACCCCTTTTTCTAAGTAAAACCAATGGATGTTTCACCAACATTGTACTATCATAAAATACAAGAGAGAAAAGAGAGTATGAGGTGATCACACCATGATTCACTATTTCATTTCCATATTTATACTATTTTGTTAAAATTATTTTGTATTATAAATTAAAAAATATGTTAAAAAATTTCACATAAAATTCTATTGAGATATTTAATAGTAATTACTATTTAAATGGTAAATGTTACATTTTTTTATGTTTACATTGTGAGAGGAGGTGGTTTTTAGGAGTGTGAGAAAAATGATCCAAATTGAATGGAATCTCATGGGGACATTTGCACTGATTTATATATTTCTAAAAACATTTCCATCAATTTTAGATAATATTTTGTGATCTTATTCAAAACTAAGTGTAATAAAACACTTTTAAATAAAACTAATCCAATTCTTCCATCTGGCGTACCAATAAAACTAATCTATCCAGAAAACCAAATCTTATCCAATTCAAGAGTACAACTGGATATTTTAATAATATATGAAAATATAAACATATAATAGCCTCAAAATGTATATGGATATATTCATGATCCTACCAAAACTCTTATCTTTCAAAAAAGTCAATATTAGGCTATTTACCTATCCAAATTTGATATAGATGTGGTACCTCTAAATCTGGGTTCCCAATATAACATTCCACTTTTTCTATAAAAGGGAACCTCATTTTAAGGTTTGAATATGGGGACTGGTTTCATAATTTTGGAGTTTTTTTTATTAATCTCTTTATTATAGAAGTTTTGGGGGACCATCTTCATGGGGAGATTAAAGATGAAGGAAGAGTTCCATATGAGCCTTCTTATCCTCTCGACGGTGAGCTAAAAAGTGGGTGATCATTGAGAGGGAGATACACACATGTCAAGGGCGTTTTAGAACATATATTAGCTACTGGTTTGGTTTAATTTAGGTTTAAAAATTTCATGCCATGTATCTTACATTATTTCAAATTTTAATATTTTTTTGATGCATGTGATTGGTATGCTCTTTATTTCTAACAAATCGGTGTGGGGTTTTGAGTGTGTGACTTAAGTTATTTTGATTTTAAAACACAAGAATTATTTTAATTACCACATTATTGAGATTTCAATATTCTATGGAAAATATTTTACTATTCATAAGTACTAGACCTTAGCTATATGATTGGTATGTCAAAGTTTGGTTCTACTTTCATTGTTATAAAGGCTTGGAGAGTAATCAAGATTATGATTAATCTCAACCAAGGATTTAATATAAAATGAATGAAATTTTTAGAAGTATGAACTTGACATGTTTTTAGTAAACTTACAATGATATCCTCCTTCCATTTCATTTTAAAACTGGCTTCCATTTTTTAACCATTAAACTCTTTAATTAAGTTGTTTTCTTAAAACTATTTTCAAAACCACCATCACTTTTTATTTATATTTTTAATGAACCTCACACTCTATACCCTTAAAATATCCTTTATATATGACCTATGGTACTCTATATACTATAAAATATTCTTAAAAACCTACTTAATTTGACATTTCATGACAAACTAGTCAAGTTTTTGCACCACTTCTATGGAGCGCTTCAATTTTTAGTGTGTTTTTTTATAAGAACTTATTGTATTATGTAAATATTTGTGTTATTATTTTATTAATTCACCCTTTTTATATAAATTTATTTAATACAATATTTTTAAGGCCTTTTTCATGAAGTGATATTCATATGGTGAACTAATTCATTTAGAACAGGAACCAAAGAGGATCCTACACCATTTAAACCAAGAATCACCAAACGATCCCTTGAAGGAGGACACACAAAACATCAACACTCTTCTTGATCATTCTTCTTATTCTTCTAAAACCAACATCAATACTAAAATAAAATTGAATAATATGGATGAAAAAAATTAGACTTTAAAAAAACTTACATTACTTGATGTTGATATTCAACCTACATATATTTAAATACAAGGTAAATTACCAAAATATGAACTAAAATATGATCTAATTAATTTATTAACAAAATTTAATTTATTTTCTCGAGAATAACAACATAATAATTTAAAATATTTTAATACCATATGATCAACACTAAATCCTATAAATGTGGATGAAAAATGTGTAAAACTTAGGAATTTTCCATTATATTTAGAAGACATTTCAAAAGATTGGTTATATGATGTTGACTCTTCAATTAAAAGTTGGTAATACATGAAAAACCCTTTTCATGAAAAATATTTCCCAGCCTCTTAAAATGAAAAGATAAAAAAACAAATTTATAGAATAAGATAATATCAAGGGGTAACACTTAATGAATATTGGGAATAATTTAAAAGGTTATGTTCAAGTTGTCCACACCACCACATAATTGATCAACTATTAATATAATATTTTTATGATGGTTTAATAACTATTGATAATAATATAATTAATTTTGTTATGGGTGTAGCCCTTATATATAAGACTCTAATCACTGTAAGGACCCTCATAAAAAATATGGCACCAAACACACAACAATTCAGTTAGTGGTCTAGTGTACCCATCAGAGGTGTATAGGAGGTGAAAAGTTATATCTTTTAGAAGAAGGTGGATATGAATTTTAAATAGGTTAATGTATTTATCTAATTTTCACTTTCCTTGTGGAAATCACAACCTCATCCTCTAATTCATTATGACATCTGTGTTGCTGACATCCATTATTCTAACTAATTCCATTAATTGAGAGAATCTTATGATATTTCTGAGGAAATAATCCTTGTCCATTCATATAACCAAAACATAAGGTAGGAAGTATACCATATATATAACTATAAATGTAAATATAACCAAGACTATTGACAAGTGGGGTATCCCAAAAAACCTCAATAATCATGGAACCACCAAGGGTAGGGTAGTCATCCACCAACACCATCCAGAAATCCTCAACCACCTTAAAGGCCATTATAACAACCCCCTACAAAATCTGAGCCTAGACTAGAAGAATTATTGAAGAATATGGACATAGATAATATACAATTCCAACAAAATAAATGTAGAGACCCGAATCTTGGCATACATAGATATTACATTACTTTTGCGGAATACTTAATACATAACAAAAACAGACACACAAGGACTATAATAGTTTAGTGTCTTTGGAAACTTGGAACGTAATCTTCTAATCGTGGTGAAAGATCTTCAAATCTCCCATAAAGATCTTCCACTTTTTGTTTCCTTACCTAAAACCTTTCTTTTAATCCTGGGGGAAAATAAAACATAAAAAGGGTGAGCTCAAATGCTCAGTAAGGGTAAGCATGGATAAAATAAAATATACCATATACATTTGAACTTAAAAACATGAACATAATGTTTAAACATCAAAATCTTGAGCAAAGACATAAATCGTGGAAGTACATAAGGCATAGATCATAATGGAACATAAATCATGATAAAATAGCATTGGAATAAAACATGTAATTGTGGCATCCATTAAGCACATGTAATGATTTCCATAGTAGCCAATACATTGCTGCCAAGACCATCTTAGTGGACAAAGTCCCTTTTTGAATCGAGTTCACTCCTCGTTCCAGTCCAGTAATACTGAACTGGATTAACTTACCATTCCAGCCATGTCTATCTCATGAGATATAAATCTTTACCCAATGCATTTGAGGGAGATATAGGTCCCACCTATCTCATAATAAAATCATTCTTACTTGTGCCACAAAATAAACATACATCATTCATAAAAACCCAATAAATAAAATGGGTTTCATAAACATCATCCCATCATCACATAATCCATATAAAAGAAACGGATATCATTTCATAATAAGAAAAGTGAAACCATGTAAATCATAGAGTCATTTTACTTGAAATATCCACATTTGAAATAATGTCATCTTAGATGAAAAATGGTTTTGATAAAACACTTGAAATGAACTCTTGAGAAAAATATCCTTTCTTCTTCAAAATCATTTTCTTTTAACAAAATGTCATGCAATTTTAAAAGAAAAAGATTTTGTTGAAAATATTCATGAAATATTTTAGAGGAAGCTTCATGAAAATAAGGCTTTATAAAACCGTAAAAATCCTTTCATGCCGTATAAGTTAAAGAAAACATTCTTCTCGTACTTTTTCGGGAAAAATAAAAAAAGTACCTCATAACGTAAACAAAAGAAAGATTCCTTATATACCATGTAGTAAAAGTAAAAATGGGTAAAAAGGAATTTAAACATACATGAAAACACTTTTATAAAACATGTACATGAATGATAGAAATAACACTAGTAAATACTTACGAATAAGCAATCTCGGATAAAAATGAGATTTGCAAAATTATCCCTTACCTTAGGTCCGATATGTTTCGTATGGATCCAAAACTCCTGTATAATGATTTAAATAATGTTATTGACTTATTACATAATCATATTCATTGTTATGATATCATATATGTTTCACTTATGACTTTATATTACCCGTTCTTTTGTAAATTCCATGTTAAAGCAGCGTTTTGGGTAAAATCATTTCATTTATCGTATGTGTCTCGACTTGTCATTATTGATATTATTAATTATATACTGATTTACATAATTATATAATGTAAAACATGATTTATATATAATATATATTCATCATATACATATATATTATAGATCGATAAAAGGAATGAAATACACCGTTCATGGAGACGGTAGGCCGTACGTACGCATGAACGCTGTTTTTGTTTCCTTATTGAATTGAATGAAACTAAATAGATGACATACATATATATATACATAAATACATTAGAATTATTATTTCATATATTTCATTATTATTCCTTATATAAACTTTATGATCATATGGTTAACATGGAGAATGAATCTCATCGCGTCGTGGAGACGGTAGTCCGTACGTACGCACGAGCGATGATATTGTTCCCGTAATTATTGAATAGAATTGGAGTGGATGGTATAATATATAAGAATCAGTATGATGTTATAATAACAATATATAGTTATTATTTACACCATTATACCCATCCATGTAAGGTGTTGGTGGAAAAACAGATTACACCACGACGTGGAGACGGTATTCCGTACGTACGCACGCGCAGTGATTTTGTTTTCCATAGGATGGATAGAAGGTGAAATAGGGTTGTTTAATATTTATAATAACATATAATTATATGAGGGATACTTATGTTATTACTACATAATGAAACAAAAAAATAAGAGTTAGTAGAAGAAGAATGGAACTTGAAGAAAACGGTAGAAGGTATTACCTCTTTCTCGAAGTGCCTCCTTTAAACTTTCTCTTAGGGTACTAAAATTGGTCTTTGAAGAAGAACAGGACCACCAGGATGTTTCTAGGGAAGTTTATAAGATAATTTTTCAGGGTTTTTCTGATCTTGAAGGCTCAAAGTGGTGTGAGGAAGAGAGGGAGGAGATGCCCTTTTATAAGGGAGGAGAGGGGCACCTTTGGAAATATAAGAAAATATTAATTTATATTAAATCCCAACCCAACTTAAAAACATCCAAAATGACTCAAATAAGAATATTAGATGATATAGGATTGTAATATCATAAACCAATAAAATTTTGACATGTTAGTAATTTATTTTAAACATTATCAACTTGATTTATCCTTATTTAATCAATTTAATTTTATTTTTGGTAATAACATTATAAATTTTAAATTATTATAAATTATTACTTATTTGTTGTGAATTGTCCATAATTGGATAATTAATAACATTTTAGACCATATAAATTTAAATTTATAATTTTTAAATATTTTTGTGATTTTTAAACAATTTTATAATATGTTATTTTTATAAAATAACAATAGTGTCAATTTTGACACTATTCATTTATTTGAATTTAAATAAAATATATACAGAAGATATGTTATAAATAAAAGCTTTAATATATTCATAAAAGGTCATATGTATCTATAAAATTAGTGCATCACATTAAATAGTTCATATAATATTTATTTAATTATTTTTAAAACCATTTATTTGGTTTATCTCTTAATAAAATAATTACTATAAGATTTTTGTATAATTATTTAATATACTTATTTTTTTCATAAAAATTAAAAATAAAATCCTATGATGAATATAAATCTGTTACCTTTCACAATAATACTTTTACTAGAATTTATCATCTTAAAAATCACAATATTTAAATTGTTATATTTATTAAATTATGAAGGTGACAACTTTGACATCATTTAAAATAAAATAATATAAGTGTCATAATCTCTTTTATAAGGCTCACAATGGTCAAATATTATAAAATTGGATGATTATGTTTTAAATTTACATGACCAATAATTTTTGGTCATGGGTTTGGGCCTTTAATGATTACTATTAGTTTAATAAAAACTATATTCTTGATTTTTCACTAGATAAACAATTTCTGAATCACTATTGTGTCACAATTAATGATAATTATTTAATCCCTAAAAATTATAAATAAATTCATATGATGTAGATAACTTTATTATATTTCTGTATACTATTAATGTTTGAAGTTTCATGATGTTTATCACTAGATTAAAATTATTATACTTATAAGATTTAAGAAAGTGACATGTTGTCAATTTCATTGGTTTTAATAATAATTAAATTATTTTCATGGAAAAAAGTCCATTAAATGAATATAATCCGACCCTTAGGTGACATGGGTCGACTTTTATTCATCCAATAGGATTTTTACAAGTGTTAGGGTAATTTTATAATTTTATTTTTAACCTTAATTACCTGATTTACCTTTTACTATGGTAAATAAAATTTACCGTTGTTACTATTCATAAAGCCCAAAAATAAAAAAGTAGTCTATTAATATAATATGGACCCACTGATTCCAAATATGGTATCCATTTTTCTAAATTCAATACACAGAAGTTGTAGAAATTAAATTAAAATTAATCCCGTTGTCGAAAGAAAACAGGTTTTTGTTTAAAACATTGCAAAATATTGAATTTATTTATCCAAAAAATTCAATGTAAAATCAATGCTAATGACATATATTATATTAAATGGTCAAAATATATTCTATTTATACTTTAAAACCATTCAATATTATAATTTAACCACATAAGTTATTACGATGAAAAATGTTGTTTTTAATTAAAATATAGCGTGTTTTTACTATTCATTAAAATATGAAAGTTATCAGAATAATATGAAAAAATTTATATCCTGATTACAAATAACAATTTTATTTTTTAAAATTGAACTTATAAAAATGTCATAAACTATATTTAAAGTGGGTGCGCCATCAAAAGGAGGCAAAACTGCATTTTTTGAAAAATACTTATTTTACCTGAAAAATTTATTTTGTTCACATAAAATATTTTAGAAAATTTATAAGATGATTAATAATGTAATAAAATTCAAAATGTGGTTAATACTATTCATAACAGCTAGTTCGTGATAATATTATAACCATATATCGTTGTTTAGTGAAACCCGGTATTGCGTACAACACACGCTATCGAGGAAGGTTGTGATTGCGTGTAATGCAAGCCAAGTCAAGGTTACGTGTAGTGCACGACTCCTTTTTTGTTGTGTATTGAATATATATATATATACTCAATGTTTTGTAGAATAACTATTATAAAACAAATTTGAAATTGTGTGTAACACAATCTGAGAATAGTGTTGCGTATATTGCAAGCTAATACGATGTTGCGTAAAGCGCTAGATAATATTTTTGTAACATACAACAGAAGATATAAAATAAATTAAAAAGAATATATCTTATAAAATCTCGTGTTGTTACATTCTACCCCCCTTAAAATGAATTTCGCCCTCGAAATTCGTCGAGGTTATAAATGGTTTAATACTTGAAAGTTTCTTTAGTAGAAACCCACATTGTAAAAAGGGAATACCAAAACCTATATTTAAAAACTGAAGTATGAAATGTAATGGTTACCCAAATTAACTAATCACTGGTTTTCCACATAGGAGAACATAGGTGAAAAAATATGGATATGGAAGAAAAATCTAACCATCAAGTTCTGATGGAGAGTGGTAGAGAACATGGCTATGAAAAAGCCATCAATCACAAAGCCATAAATTTGTGGTAATATAAGGTACCATCTGATTCATCAGATATAAGAGCACTAGGACAACATTTTTGGGTTTCAATATCATTTCCCTAAAGTTGGAAATTTTGAATTAGAAGAAATACTTACTTGATTTTGGTAAAATATCACTATTGTTCGTGCCATGAAAAATTTCCACTTCATCTCTTAAAGAAATGAAGTTGAATTTGTTATTTGTGAAGTGTTAGCAGATCATGTGACAGAATGATGGGTCATTCCATCTATTTCAAAAAAAGGGTTAGCAAATGTTATCAAATATACATAAGTTCATCTATAGTGAGATTAATCATATATGGTTCCTAAAATGGATGTATACTTCGTATATCATACCACATAATAAATTGAAACTAATTTATAATAAAAAAGGACTTCTTGTAGGCTAGTGGTATGTGATAAATGCATGTTGCACTTCAGTTGTGGGTTTGATTCCCACAGCCTTGTCCGACGCGACAAGTTATCGTTCGTCCTACAGGTTGTCCTTTTTCTAAAATTACATCATTATGACATTCCATCAATAATATCGAAAAAAGTTCTATCCTAAAACAATACTTACTTGTGTCCAACATAATCCATTGCAATCTTTAGGATTATCTAAAATACATATGTCTAATCTCATAGTATAAAGAAAATGATTACTTGAAAGGTCACATAACAAGCACATGAATACCATCATTTATACAATATATCTTGTTCGTCACATTCCAAACATGTGAATACCTTAATCATGTATTCTCTTGAAAAATGAATACCCATTGAACCTTTATGAATTCTTTCAATAGTTAACTCTTTCCACATACCAAAATACCAAAATTTCTATATACTCAAATCATGATATCACTTTGTCCTTTTATCATCCATGAGCTCATGAATACTATCAAACATATTATTTTTTCCTTATCCCTTAATTATGTGCATATCATCTTCTTTCCAAAAATATCTGAATAACCTTTAATGGTTACCAGTACCATTCAACATATACTTTCAAATACTTTAGAAAAAACAATAGTGTAACAATCCTTAGATGATTCTTTATTTCATAGTACCATACATTATTCTTGATAAACATACAATCATTCCACTAACTTCTTAAACCACTAGCTGTGCTTAATCATTTCTTTCATCTCATATTTCATTTATAGTCTCTTTATCATCATCCACATAAATACTACCCATATGACCATGTTGATTCTCTTCATGAGATTTTCCCTTAGGGCATTGGTTTGCATAATTCCCATACATTCCCCATTTAAAACATCTAATCATTGTTGATGTTGTAGCAATACCATTATCCTTGTCCATGATGTTAACTGAACCTTTTCCTTTGCACTTACTGGCTTTGTGTCCTTCTTTTCCACACCCAAAGCATCTTTTAGTTCCTTTGAAACAATCTCCCTGATGCCTCTTCCCACATGATTTACATGAGGGAAATTGAACTTTCTTTCATCTATGATCATCATGAAACTCCATCTTTCTCTTATTATCTGAGTCGAGAAACTTACCAAAGTTGAGATTATTGATCATATTATTAGATTTCTTATTAGGAATAATAACGATGTTTGGACTTCCAAATCCCTTTTCATTTGGTTTTTCATGAATAATATCATTCCATTGTCCATCATATCCTCCATTATCGTGAATCTTCCTATTTCCAGCCATTTTCTAAAACCCAAAAAGAATAGTGTGAGAGGAAAAAATCATGCCAGGGAAAACAAAATAGTAAAGGGGGAGTACCATCAATATCTAACATCTTAGGTTAAATTCTAAGATCATTACCGTAGTTCTAGGACTATATCCTATACGTATACTTATCCTTAGGGACATCCCTAGACATACCATAGAAATATCTATAGGGATCTCACTAAAGCTTTTGCATCCTAGTTTCTAAAGGTTAACTAAACCTTTCCTCGGATACAAACTGTAGAGACCCGAATCTTGATGTACATAGATATTACATTACTTTTGCGGAATACTTAATACATAACAAAAACAAACACACAAGGACCGTAATAGTTTAGTGTCTTTGGAAACATGGAACATAATCTTCTAATCGTGGTGAAAGATCTTCAACATATCCCATAAAGATCTTACACTTTTTGTTTCCTTACATAATACCTTTCTTTTAATCCTGGGGGAAAATAAAACATAAAAGGGTGAGCTCAAATTCTCAGTTAGGGTAAGCATGGATAAAATAAAACATACCATATACATTTGAACTTAAAAACATAAACAAAATGTTTAAACATCAAAATATTGAGCAAAGACATAAATCGTGGAAGTATATAAGGCATATTTCATAATGGAACATAAATCATGATAAAATAGCATGGGAATAAAACATGTAATTTTGGCATCTATTAAGCACTTGTAATGATTTCCATAGTAGCCAAGGTATTGCTTCCAAGACCATCTTAGTGGACAAAGTCCCTTTCGGAATCGAGTTCACTCCTCGTTCCAGTCCTTTAATACTGAACCAGATTAACTTACCATTCTAGCCATGTCTATCTCATGAGATATAAATCTTTACCCAATTCATTGGAGGGAGATATAGGTCCCACCCATCTCATAATGAAATCATTCTTACTTGTGCCACAAAATAAACATACATCATTCATAAAAACCTAATAAATAAAATGGATTTCATAAACATCATCCCATCATCACATAATCCATATAAATGAAATTGATATCATTTAATAATAAGAAAAGTGAAACCATGTAAATCATAGAGACATGTTACTTGAAACATACACATTTGAAATAATGTCATCTTAGATGAAAAATGGTTTTGATAAAACACTTGAAATGAACTCTTGAAGAAAATATCCTTTCTTCTTCAAAATCATTTTCTTTTCACAAAATGTCATTCATTTTTAAAAGAAAAGGATTTTTTTGAAAATAGTCATGAAATCTTTTGGAGGAAGCTTCATGAAAATAAGTTTTTATAAAACCATAAAAATCCTTTCATTCCATATAAGTTAAAGAAAACATTCTTCTCGTACTTTTTCCAGAAAAATAAAAAAGTACCTCGTAACGTAAACAAAAGAAAGATTACTTAAATACCATGTAGTAAAAGTCAAAATGGGAAAAAGGGACTTTAAAAATACATGAAAACACTTTTATAAAACATGGACATGGATGATAGAAATAACCCCAGTAAATACTTACGAATAAGCAATCTCAGATAAAAATGAGATTTGAAAAATTATCCCTTACCTTAGGTCTGATATGCTTCGTATGGATCCAAACCTCCTGTATAATGATTTAAATAATGTTATTTACTTATTACATAATCATATTCATTGTTATGATATCATATATGTTTCACTTATGACTTTATATTAACCGTTCTTTTGTAAATTCCATGTTAAAGCAGCGTTTTGGGTAAAATCATTTCATTTATCGTATCTGTTTCGAATTGTCGTTCTTGATATTATTACTTATATCCTGATTTACATAATTAGAGAATGTAAAACATGATTTATATATAATATATATTCATAATATACATATATATTATAGATCTATAAAAGGAATGAAATACACCGTTCATGGAGACGGTAGGTCGTACGTTGGCATGAACACTGTTTTCGTTTCCTTATTGAATTGAATGAAAATAAATAGATGACATACATATAGATATATAAATAAATCCAGTAGCATTATTATTTCATATATTTCATTATTATTCCTTATATAAACTTTATGATCCTATGGTTAACATGGAGAATGAATCTAATCGCGTCGTGGAGACGGTAGTCCGTACGTACACACGAGCGATGATATCGTTCCCATAATTATTGAATAGAATTGGAGTGGATGTTATAATATATAAGAATCAGTATGATGTTATAATAAAAATATATAGTTATTATTTACACCATTATACCCATCCATATAAGGTGTTGGTGGAAAAAAAGATTACACCACGGCGTGGAAACGGTATTCTGTACGTACGCATGCGCGGTGATTTTGTTTTCTGTAGGATGGATAAAAGGTGAAATAGGGTTGTTTCATATTTATAATTAAATATCATTGTATGAGGGATACTTATGTTATTAATTCATAATGAAACAACTAAAGAAGAGGTAGTAGAAGAAGAATGGAACTTGAAGAAAATGGTAGAAGGTATTACCTCTTTCTCGAAGTGCCTCCTTTATACTTTCTCTTAGGGTACTAAAATTGGTCTTTGAAGAAGACCAGGACCTCTAGGATGTTTCTAGAGAAGCGTATAATAGAATTTATTAGGATTTGGACGAGCTTGAAGTCTCAAAGTGGTGTGAGGAAGAGAGGGAGGAGATTCCCTTTTATAAGGGAGGAGAGGGGCAGCTTTGGAAATATAAGAAAATATTAATTTATATTAAATCCCAACCCCACTTAAAAACTTCCAAAATAACTCAAATACGAATATTAGATGAGATAGGGTTGTAATATCATCAACCAATAAAATTTTGACCTGTTAGTAATTTATTTTAAACATTATCATCTTGATTTATCCTTATTTAATCAATTTAATTTTATTTGTGGTAATAAAATTATAAATTTTAAATTATTATAAATTATTACTTATTTGCTGTAAATTGTCCATAATAAGATAATTAATAACATTTTCGACCATTTAAATTTAAATTTATAATTTTTAAATATTTTTGTGATTTTGAAACAATTTTATAATATGTTATTTTTATAAAATAAAAATAGTGTCAATTTTGACACTATTCATTTATTTGAATTTAAATAAAATATATACAGAAGATATGTTATAAATAAAAGCTTTAATAGATTCATAAAAGGTCATATGTATCTAGAAAATTAGTGAAGCATATTAAATAGTTCATATAATATTTATTTTATTATTTTTAAAACCATTTATTTGGTTTATCTCTTAATAAAATAATTACTACAACATTTTTGTATAGTTATTTAATATACTTATTTGTTGCATAAAAATTAAAAATAAAATCTTATGATGAATATAAATCTGTTACCTTTCACAATAATACATTTACTTGAATTTACCATCTTAAAATTACAATATTTAAATTGTTATATTTATTAAATTATGAAGGTGACAACTTTGGCATCATTTAAAATAAAATAATATAAGTGTCATAATCACTTTTATAAGGCTCCAAATGGTCAAATATCCGACCATTGGATTATTATTGCTTAAATGTACATTACCAATAAGTTTTGGTCAGGGTTTTGTGCCTTTTATGATTACTATTAGTTTAATAAAAACTATATTCTTGATTCTTCACTAGATAAACAATTTCTGCATCACTATTGTGTCACAATTAATGACAATTATTTAATCCTTAAAAATTATAAATAAATTAATATGATGTATATAATTTTATTATATTTCTTTAGACTATTCATGTTCGAAGTTTCATGAATTTTATCACTAAATTAAAATTATTGTACTTATAAAATTTAAGAAAGTGACATGTTGTCACTTTCTTTGGTTTTAATAATAATTAAATTATTTTCATGGAAAAAAGTCCATTAAATGAATCTAATATGACCCTTAGGTGATATGGATATACTTTTAGTCATACAATAGGATTTTTACAAGTGGTAGGGTAATTTTATAATCTTATTTTTACCCTTAATTACCCGATTTACCTTTTACTATGGTAAATAAAATTAACCGTTGTTACTATTCATAAAGCCCAAAAATAAAACGTAGTCTATTAATATAATTTGGACCCACTGATTCCAAATATGGAATCCATTTTTCCAAATTCAATACAAAGAAGTTGCATAAATTAAATTAAAATTAATCCCGTTGTCGAAAGAAAATGGGTTTTTGTTTAAAATATTGCAAAAGATTGAATTTATTTATCCTACGAATTCAATGTAAAATCAATGATAATGACATATATTATATTAAATGGTAAAAATATATTCTATTTATACTTTAAAACCATTCAATATTATAATTTAACCACATAAGTTATTATGATTAAAAAAGTTGTTTTTAATTAAAATATAGCGTGTTTTTACTATTCAATAAAATATGAAAGTTATCAGAATAATATGAAAAATTAATCCAAGGTAGTATTTTATATCCTGATTCCAAAGAATAATTTTATTTTGTAAAATTGAACTTATAAACATGTCAAAAACTAGATTTAATGTGGGTGCGCCATCAAAAGGCCGCAAAACTGCATTTTTTGGAAAATACTTATTTTACCCGAAAAATTTATTTTGTTCACATAAAATGTTTTAGAAAATTTATAAGATTAATAATAATGTTATAAAATTCAAAATGTGGTTAATAATATTCATAACGGCTAGTTTGTGATAATATTATAACCATATATCATTGTTTAGTGAAACCCGGTATTGCGTACAACACATGCTATCGAGGAAGGTCGTGATTGCGTGTAATGCAAGCCAAGTCAGGGTTACGTGTAGTGCACGACTCCTTTGTTGTTTCATATTGAATATATATATATATATATATATATACTCAATGTTTCTTAGAATAACTATTATAAAAAAAATTGAAATTTTGTGTAACACAATCTAAGAATAGTGTTGCGTATACTGCAAGCTAATACGGTGTTGCATAAAGCGCAAGATAATCTTTGTGTAGCGTACAACAGAATATATGAAATAAATGAAAAATAATATATCTTATAAAATCTCAGGCTGTTACAAAAACTATGATTCCATCCAAGACCTAAAAATTTAATTTGGAAAACTTTCCAACTCAATGGGTGAAATCCAAAGTTAATGGTCTGGTAAACTACCTTCCCAACCACTAGTTAGCCCCAAGGAAAAGGTATATATCTGTTATATCACCATTTAGAGTTTTATTCAACTTAAAATACATATAACCCCTTCACTATAGTCACACCATCCTAAGTAAAACACTATTACAATCATAAAAAATGATCCAAATAAGGAAAATACTTATCCTGTTATAATCCCCAATAAAGTAAAGATGGTATCTTTTGAGGAGATGCCTAGTCCAAAAATTCCTCTCCTATTCCCACAAAGATCCACCCAAAAAGGAAACCAAAAGAAACTGAACTTGTTATGGAAGTATTGTATTTTTTTTAAAAAGTATAGGTTAACATTCCCAAAATTGATGTCAGAATAAAATTATAAGATGCACCATGTTTATAAAGGATATATTTACAAACTAAAGGCAACTTCAAGGAAATTAAAAGGTGATACTAGGTAGTAACTTATCAATATTAATATATACATAAATTATAACCAAATATAATGACCTTGGAACATTTTCAATTCCATGCACCATAGGGGAGTATTTCAATTCCAATTTTATGCTTGATTAGGGTTCCTTTATAAAGGTTACGCCTAACTCCATTTTACCTTTATTTTAAGTTGGGGAATGGAATTCTGGATCAATAGATGTTCAACTAGGAAACTTGAGTACAAAACACCCCACCTATATGATAAAGGATGTTTTCATGAGGGTTAAAAACTTAATATTTGTTCTTGATTTTTATATCCTTAAAATGGAAGATAACAGGTTGAATAGACTTGCCCCAATTATATCAGGGTAACCTTTATTGAAAACCTATAAAACCATAATTAATCTATACAATGTTATATTATCTATGTGTTTTTTGGTGATATTTTCCTCTTCCACATCCTTGATTCTATGAGGCACCCCATAGAAGAACATTCATCTCCTTTTGTAAATTTAATTGATGTGCTACATTTCACCAAAAAACTTATATTAATTTACCTGATCCCCTTTATAAGTTTTTATCATTGATAGAAATGATAGGAAATGATTCATGTGTTTATTGATATAATTCTTTTGAAAAATTCCATGCAAGCAGGTATATTTATGATTTCTTTCATCTTATGATTTTTGAAAGCGTCGATGATTCTGAAATTCTTATTGATATTAACTCTCCCACTGAGGAGAGAAACAATGAGAAAATATATAGTTTAATTGATATTATTACCACAAAATCATTTCATTATATTCTCAATCCACCTTCTATTGAATTGAAACTGCTTACAAGTAACTTTAAATATTAATTCCTTGTGGATTTTAACCTATTAGCAGTTAGTATTGCTAATAAACTCTCTTTAGAGCATGAAATACAATTTCTTAACCTTTTGAGAGAGTGTAAAAAATAAATTTGATGGATATTGTCTGATATCCCTTGCATTAAACCATAAATATTCATGAATATAAATCTACTTGAGTATGAGGCTAAATTAGCAAAGAATCCACAATGTTTACTAAACCCCACCCTTCATGACATTGTCAAAAAGGAGGTGAGAAAAATATTAGCATATGGGATCATATATCCTATATATAATAGAAAATGGGATAGTCCAATACAAATTGTTCATAAAAATAATAGTATTATAGTTTTTCATAACGATCATAAGGAATTAGTTCCCATAAGAGTGAAAAGTATCTGTCCATTCTCGTCAGACTTCCAAAATCTTAACTATTTCACTTAAAAGGACAATTTTCCACTACCATTTACTGACCAAATAGTAAAAACTTAAACGGGTAAGTTTCATTTATATTTCATTGATGGATCATATTTATACCTTCATATAAATATATATATCCCATAAGTATTAGGAAAAGGTGACATTTACATGCCCATTTGGTACATTTTTGTATAGGAGGATTCCATTCAGCCTATAAAATGATTGGATTATTTTCCAATACTGCATTGTTAGTATTTTATTGAATTATCTATAGTATTTTAAAGAGGTATTTATAGATAATTTCACTATTTATGGTTTCTTCTTTGATGATTTTTTATATAATATCCATTTTTTCCTACATCTATGTATTAAATAAATCTAGTGTACACTATAAAAAATGTCATTTTATGGTGGAATGAGGCATTTATTTGGGTCATGTTCTTTCTATTGAGGGTATCCAGTTTGGTAAGTCAAAATTAGATGTTAATTATTCATTAACGTACCCAAATCTTGTTTGGTATGTTCATTCATTTTTTGGACGTGATGATTTTTATCATTGATCGATTAAATTTTTTTAACAAAACTATACTCTCATTGTCCAAACTTTTGAAAAAAGATCTTAAATTTGTTTCATTAAAAATTTTAAAATTACATTATATGAATTTAAAATCTCATCACTTTACCACCAATCATCCAACTAATATGGTGGTATCTACCCTTTTAAATCCTGTGTGATGCCTCCAACTATACTGTTGGGGCTTTCCTTTCATAATAGGTAGATCAAGCCTCTCATATCATTGCATACACATCTCACACTCTAAACCAAACACAATATAACTACACAAAAAATTAAAAGGAATTACTTTCCATAGTATTTTATTTGGATAAATTTCATTCATATCTACATGGTTCTAAATTATTGGTGTTTTCTAACCATGATATAATTAAATATTTATTAAAGAAACCTGATGTGAAACCATACTTTTTTTATGGATGCTCTTACTTCATGAGTTTTATAATGAAATTCCAGAAAAAACAAGTAGTGTAAAATTTAGTTGATGGTATTATTAGTCACAACCCCATTGACCTCAACATTTTTTCATCTAATAAATCTAAAATTTTAGAAACCTTCCTTGATGAGAACTTGTATGTTGTTCATGATACCATCCCATGGTTTTCCAACATGATGAACTTTTTGATTTCCTCACAATCACTTCCTTGATATAATAAACACCAACGGATGTACTTAGAATTGAGTCTAGGTATTTCATTTGGTATACCAAGTATTTGTGGAAATCCATAATGATGAATTCATAAGATGATGTGTACCTAGCCATGAGTTCATATATTTCCTCACATTCTACCACACTCTTACATGTGGAGGTTACTTTGGATCCCAAATATCAACATAAAATTCCTAAACTATGGTCTTTCTTCTACAAAAATTATTTTGGTAAGTCATGTTCACAATGACTTTTTACTGAAAATGTTTCTAAGAGGAATAAGATTACAAAAAAACCCTTCATCTTATGTGAAATATTTTATGTATAGGGTATTGGAGAAATGAGACCCTTTCATAGTTCTTTTGGATTTGTGTATATAATTATTATAGTTGATTATATATCAAAATGAGTGGAGGAAAATTAAACATGAAATGATGACTCTCGAGTGGTGGTTGAATTCATGAGATCTAAAAAAATTTAGTAGGTTTAGTTTAACAAGTTTATCTTTAGTGATTGGGGTTCTCATTTCTGTAATCAAAACATGGAATTCTTTTTATGTATGGGGTTCTTCATAAAGTATACTCAATATATCACCCAAAACTAGTGTAAATAGTGATATTTTGAAATGATAAGGAAAACAAATATTAGAAAAAATGGTATAACCCAAAAAGAAAGATTAGAGTATGTATGATGCACTAGGGGTGTATATTGAAACTTTTAAAACCCCCATCATAATGTCACCTTACAGGACCATCTTTGGAAAATATTTTAACCTCCAACCAAAGGTAATGAATTGTGCATATTGGGATTTCAAACAACTCAATATGAATCTATCAAATATAGATAAACATAGGAAATTACAGATTGAGGTGTTGGATGAAATGTGAAGAGATTCATATGAGAACTCCTAAATATATAAGGTTAGAACCAAGGTTTCACATGATCACCTTATCTGTCATCACCAGTTCCAAATTGGTCATAAGGTCATCCTTTATAATAAAAGGATGAATTTATATCTAGGTAATATTCATTAATGTTGGTTTGTCCCCTACACTATCACTAATGTTTATCCATTTGTTTTTTTCATGTTAAAAATGAAAAAAATGAAACATATATTCACTATAAATGGGGAGTGGTTAAAGAAATTCCAAGAAGCCTTTGTTGTGTCTCCAATATAGGAACTTCACCTTGAATAAGAGACCTATCAATAACAATAACTAGTTTTTACCATTTACCCTACCTTATTTTTAATTATAGTAAGTATATTGCATTCTCTAAGTGTGTGTGTGGGGGGGGATACAATCCTAAGTTAGTTTGTTTTTTTGTTGTTGTTTTTTCTCCTTTTCACTGATACATGGAATTTTTAATTTTCCCAACTTTCTTGAGTTCATTAGGACTAGTTTTTATCTTGATTCTTTCTCTCTTTCTTTTCTCATGGTATTTTTACTTTTTCCCTCCCTTATTTTTTTCAGTTTTTTAAAAGAATACTCATTTTAAATTCCCAACTAATCATGGATTTTTTTTGAAAATTCTTTTCATATTTCACTATTTCTTATTGTTTTGAAATGTAAAGGAAATTTTTTTCACTAATGGAATTTTAATTTGAGAATAAAATTAACATTTAGGGGTAATTTTATGTAAAAGTTTTTACTGTATAATGATATAAATTTTTAAATATTTAAAAAACCTTTGTTATATTGTTACCTTCTATGTTAGTTTTTTATGGTTCAATTATATCATTTAATATATCCAAAAATTATTACAGTCAACCGTGATGTGTGGATATTTATTAATTAATTTAAGGTATATATAAGTTAGGTTCATGTTTCTCAGCTTTACAAAAAAAAATTCCATACGTTTGTTCCTTATCCAATCTGTTTCATTACTATATTGGATTGACTTGGGCATGTATACTTGTTATCCTACTATTTTATGCCCCAAAAAGAAAAAAACACAAATAAATAAAGGGTCAAGTGATAAAATTTAAAATATACTAGTAAAACTAGGTTGAGATATTAAGGTTTTAATTCTAGGATTTCTTATGTGATGGTTTATTATAATTTTATTTTAAAGGATGCAGGGTAGGTTCAGTGGAAATAATTAGGTTTTTTTTTTAAAATTACCTCTATTTACTATATAGAAAGTGGAAAGAATATCGTTAAATGGTTATCACACACACACACATAGAGATTTAGTGACATGGTTGACTTTTTAATTCCTTTCTCAGAATAATATCATAGATTTCCTTAATTTGTTTCCTTGTATAGTTTATACGACAGACATTTCCAAGACTATTAAGATTAAATCTTTGATAAGGTTATTCATTTTCTCATATTGTTAACATGAAATGAAATAACTATTAATGTGTAATACTCATGAACTAGGTAATATCATCATGTATCATTTTCTAAATTGTAACTTTTCCTATGAGTGAAAATGCTTAGGTGTGGGGGTGCGGTCACACCATGATTCATGATTTCATTTCCCCCCTTATACAACTATGTTAAACTATGTTTTTATTATAAATTACAAATATATTATAAAATTAAACATATAATTTGATTAAAATATTAAATATTAATTACTTTTAATATGGTAAATGTTACTTTTTTATGATTATGTTGAAGGAAGAGGTGATTTGGAGGACCCGAGATGAAGTGGGCGCAAAACAAACCAAACTACATGGAAGATCAAGAATACATGTGCAATGATATACATATTAAAAAACATATGTCCATCAAATTTAGCTAAAATGTTTTGGGAAAATCCAAAACATATTGGTATACAACTATTCTAAAGACTTATAAGTTCAATTCATCCATATGATGGCCCAAATAAATTGGCCTATCAAGAAAACCAAATCTACTTAAAGTCAAGAGTATGGATCTGTATTTTGACAATAAATACTAATAAATAACTCTATTAGCCTATAATATTTTGATATATATATTCATTATTTCTTCCAAAAAATCTTATTTTTTTCAAATTCTATATTAGGTTATTTACCTATCTAAATATGAGACACAAGTGGTATCTCAAAATTAGGGTTCCAAAAAACTGCCTTATACTTTTCCTAAAAAAGGGAACCTTAGGAACCTCATTTAAAAGTTTTAACAAGTAGTGAGGTTATATAATTTTGGAGTTATAGATAATTCCTCTCTTCATACTAGAAGTTTTAGAGGCCCCTATCCTCATAGGGAGATCAAAGATAATGGAGAAGTTCCATACAAGCATTTTATTCCTCTCATTGGTGAGATAAATAGTGGGTGATCATTGTGAGGGAGATACAGATATTTCAAGTACGTTTTGGCACATATATTAGATGATATTTTGGTGTAATTTGGATATAAAAACATTTCATTTAATGTATCTTACATTATTTCAAATTTTAATTCTTGTTTTGATGCATGTGATTGGTATGCAATTTATTTTTAACCGATCGGTGTGTGGTTTTGAGTGCATGACTTGTGTTTTTCTGATTTGAAAACAAAAAGACCCTATTAATTCCCACATTATTGAGATTTAAATATTATTTTGAAGATATTATACCATTAATAAGGTATGGACCTTGGATATATGATTTTTATGTCAATTTTTGGTTCTACTCACGTTGATCTAAAATCTTGGAGAGAAATCAATATTCTAATTAATTTTAACTAAAGAGTAACTTTGAACCAAATAAACCTTTTAAAACTATGATATTGACATATTGTGTTGTAAAATTTCAATGATATAATCCTATTTAACTTAAAAACAAACTTCCATTTTTCAACTATTAAACTATTAATTAAGTTGTGTTCTGAAAACTCTTTTCAAAACCATCGTCACTTTTTAGTTTTTTTAATAAAAATTAACACTTCAAACCCTTCAATTATCTTTTAGTGAAAATCATCTTAAAAACCAAATCAATTTGAAATTTCATGAAAATGTGTTCATGAGGATGAAAATATTTCTCAGTTTGATATAGGTGTGACAAAGTAGGGGGGACCATGACTATTTATAGAAGAGGGATCACTTTTCCCAGCTCATGCTACTTAGTTCAACCTTGCATGACACGATTGACCCAATTTCACCCGCATGAATCTCCCAAGTTACTTTTATGTACATAAAACTCACACTAATTTTGTTTATTAGTCTAGATATATATTTACCTCATAATATGATCCTCTTAATTACAAATACATACCATTTTTAGAGTGGGGGGGGGATTTTTGGTGCCCCCTTTAAGAGATAAAGGATCAAGATTGAAAATGTTGAAATTCCCCAAATAAAAGATAAAACATTTCACCTAATGTCTTGGGGGTGTTCCCAGGTCACTTCACCCAGGTTCCTCAATATGAATCCAAGATACATCGCACAATCCACCTTCTCACATCACATTAACAACTAGGTTCATGCTGTCAAGACACCTCTGTTCACTACCTTAGCACATAGAATTCAGGCACCTACATCTAAACTTTTTACAATAAATAAACCCCTTTAACATTCACTTGAGAATGATTTTACCACCTCATGGAAGAGAGATATATTCTTAGAGTTTCCTTCATCCAGGTCTCCACAACCTCCCTTAGGTAGCATATGGCCCAAAAACATAATTTATTTAACTTAAGTGAGTGATAATTACGTTATTCTAAGTATAAAACATTCATGGAATACCAATATTCCCCTAGTATCCTTGTACTAGTTAAAGTGACCCATCTCTTCAACCATTAAAGAAATCATTTTTTCTAAGGGTATTAATCATTTTTTTGGCCACAGTCAAATAGAATTTAAAAAACTTCTAAATGCATTATAGGGATAACCATGGTTGTTTCCCAAGGAGTGTGTGTAGAATATTCACTAATCTTAATCAATTATTAATATCTTTCAATTTTTATTTTTAGTAATAAAACCAAATGGATCGGGGTGTTAATGTTGTGGGTTATAAAAATAAAAGAAAGTGGTGAAAAACCTAAACAAATATTAGTGGGGAAAGGGGCCAGTCTAATATTAAGTAAACATGGGTCAATTACTGTCCAAATTAATTACATAATACTTATTGATAATCCACTAAATATCATTCATAGATCACAAAATCCAAGTTAATTTTTGTGACCTAGAGCAGCTTTGGAAATATCCTAAGTCTAGCAAGTCTCACCACCTCTATGGTGTCACATAATGGACTCACTACAACCATAGAAAATACACAACACTTCACCCATTACTAATGTTACAATGTTCATTCCTTGATATACACAACTCAATTCATAAGAAATGTATACAAAGAGAAGGTAAT
Source organism: Viscum album (assembly GCA_963277665.1). Taxonomy (NCBI): domain Eukaryota; kingdom Viridiplantae; phylum Streptophyta; class Magnoliopsida; order Santalales; family Viscaceae; genus Viscum; species Viscum album. The sequence continues at coordinate 1,211,561,868 of OY728166.1, forward strand.
TTAAATGATATAGTTGATATTAGAATGAGGTTATGGAGATTATCCAAAAAAATGGGAAATACCTTCATAATTTCTAATAAATTACACTTCCCCATTACAATAAAATAAAAAAAATAATAAAAAAATAAAATTAATTTATGAGAACCATGAGATCCCCTGGGCTTTTCCTTAGGTTAACACTACATGAACCCTTACTATAGAGTTGATAGATTACATTTACAACAAATAGTAAAATCAAAAACAAAATCAAAATAGAGATATAAGAATAAAATTTCACTCCACAAAACATGTTACTATATATAAATAACAAAGTAGAATAAGAAACGTTTAGAGTCATCCAATAGAGGTAGGAATATCCCTTACAAAAACCCTTCATCACTTTAAATAACTAACTACAATCTCTTTTAAATAATAGAATATTTATGTAACTAGTACCAACTATCCCATGAACAAATTCCACATGGGCAACCCTTCTCCTAAGGAACTTAACTTGGGAGACCATTCCGCAAAGGCACTTCACTTAGGTGACCCTTCACCCAAGGCCATTCACATAGGTGACCCTTCACTCGAGGAACTTCACTTGGGTGAACTTTTACCTGAGGCAGTTCACTTTAGCAAACCTTCTCCTGAGGCACTTCGCTTGGTAGACCCCTTTCCCAAGTCCCTATTATAGGTAAAATCCCCCATGGAAAGCCTTCATTGGGGGAATAGCCACACCAAGACTCCACTTAGGAAAACCAAACCATTTTACTACCACACTAGGTTATCATTTACACCCTAATTTCAATGATAAAGAATCCCTTCAACCAATTATCTTACATGGGAATCCAATTATCAAGACCTCCTCAAAATTCATCAGACACAATGGGTCATGTCATGCACACTAGCATGATCCCCTTTTATCATTTATTCCCTTAATAAAAGGAGGTTAGGGAAAAAATTAACCTAGATAGATAGAACCTTCATAGGAATCAAAATATTAGATTCCCTTGATAATGAGTGTCTCTATCAGAATGATGCTAGACTGGTCTCTGCTATATCAATTTTCCCATTCCAATTCTTGATTCTAATCAATGATTCATGTAATCTTGGGATTCCTCTATGTGTAATTCCCAATTTTAGGATCAATGACGAATTTATTAAAATCATTGAGCAAGGTTACCTAAAAGTGAAACTTCATATGTCTAATCCCTACTCAATCCACTTTTATCATAACCTTTTATGACATAGACGTCCCTACAAAACAATGTTGAACTGTGTTGTAATGTTTTAGTTGTACGATTTAAGAATTCATGACAACATCCTTATACAATATGACGTTAAACAACATGGTACTATCTTGAAACATGAACTTAAATAATATGATTCAAACTAGATTACTACTATCCAAGATAGTTAGAATGCCTCTTCGATGTTCAAACACATCATCAATTTCCATATCCATCCTAATAGATCCATATTCCTCATAAAGCTACTTACATCCTATCATAGGGGACATATTCCTTAGTGAACCGTCCTCTTCATGACATATTTTTAATGAGGCCATATCATGCTCTGTGGGTTATATTCCCATAAGCCCAATTAACTATATCATTAAGACATATCCCCAATGAAGTCATACACTTACCTAAAAGTCCATATTCTCTATAGGTAATTCATAAATTCATTTCCATAGGGTAATATTCACTTTTAAATAAACCACAAAATCCCATTCACATGTAAGTACCACACCAACGATTTCTAGACATCTTCCACCTAAAATTCCATTTTGAATGACATTAAATAGCTCAGAATTGATCATGGATGAATGAACTTAAAAGGTACCATAATGGTCCATGTCACAAGACCTTAAAAGGAATGAAATGTACTTTTAAGTGTCACTAACCTACATGGGTTCTAATTCCCTTCATAGGGATATGTAGGAAGCCCCTTCCATGAGCCTGATCCTAACTCCACAACTGCCATCACCTTCATGGATAACAATAACTCCAGAGTGTCCACTTGTGTGGATTTACACCATAGCATCCCAATTAATCATCCCTAATAATTAAATTATATATGGAGAACATGTAATATATATAGTTATTCACATAAACACATGGGTTTGATTATATCATCATCACAATGGAAACTATTCCCATAATGGGATTTTGGAAGGATTTAAAAAAATGTCTTAAATCTATAAGAGAGTCCTAGAGTAAATGATAACACTCCCAAAAGGGTGATATGATCCTAAAATCCTATCCTCTCAACTAAAATACATTCAAAATCATTGCTAGAAAGAATCACTTGTGACTTCCTGCCTTTAGAAAGAAGTCTCGTAAGGATGTTCACACTGCACCATTTTTTATATAGGAGACATTAGGATTTTACATAAAAAATGATTTAACAAGTTGAATTCACATGATTTCATCATGATGATTGGTGTATGGGGTTTTTCATAGAGTGTGTATGTTTATAATGGTAAAATCTTATACACCCCCACATATGCAATGGTTCAACATCAATGTCACGATGGACCTAATTTTCAAAGGAAGGTAGTTGTTGGGTTTTTTTCTTGTAACACTTCAGAATGTTCTTTGGTCAATTGGGTGGGACGTCAGGATCATCACACCTTTTATAGGGATTCTATCCTACTCTTAGAATCTATTATTTATTTAATACATATTTTGTGAATCCTTCCAAAGTCCCAGTGCAGGACTAGTTACCCCTATGCTATAAACTGGTCAATAATGTGTATTTATGTGGATATATATATGCATTAGAGGTTATCCATATTAGTTATTTAATAATTATTGATTCTTAATTTTTAGGTAATGTGATTTAAATACACACAGATGGGAAATATAGAGATTATCTCAATCCAAAGAAGCATTAAGTATTAATGTTGTCATGATTGAGCCCCTAAAAGGGATTCCTATATATCCTAATGAAAGGAATCATAACCCAAATAGTTTGGTTCCACATGAAAATAATTTTCATACATCTTAACGTCATGTGACAACGAAAAATACATGCAATTTAATGTCATGCAGTAATGATGACTAAGTGAAAGGTTCCAAGAGATGGTCAGTGTGGGACTTATGTATGAGAGGCCCATTCTAATTGACGTCAAAGGGAATATGAAATGATGAGGTCAGATTGTGTGACTAATTGAGGGGAATATATATCTTAAAATGGAGGATTGTTTCATTGGGAATATGACCCAATAATAAATATATGGTATTTTCTGGTGGGAATATGGATCTCTTGATAAGGGTTCCTAATATCATCGAGATAATGATCCGTTGAGGGGATATCCAAGATTGAATGGATTATGGATTGAAAAGGAAAAATGTAAATGGTTTCCCAAGTAACATGGACCTATGATTGTGGATTTAGAATTTGAAAAAAAAATTGTGATTGAACATCTAAGAGGCATCCACTATATCACATTTCATAGGAATCAAATCACATGTAGTTTGAGGTGCATAGTTTAAGGTAACGTGAAATGAATGTACCATATAGTTTAACAATATATATTAAGGATATTTTCATGTAGTTTTATATTATATGACTAAGATATTGGTTTCATAGTTTAATGTTATGCTATTGGGACATCTGTGTTGTGAAAGGTGTGACAAAAGAATATTTAGTGATGCTTACGCATTGGAGTTTCCTTGGAATGACTAACCCAATAAGTATCATAGGTAAAGACATGTAAAGATAGGGTTTACAAATAATAGGAGTGAATTTATCCTATCTTCCTGCCTTTTGATAGATGAGGAGAGATGAAGGATGCCTATTATAAGTTAGGGAACTAGAAGGGTAGTTGTAGGGCTTATGACAACTTTGGATACTTCCATTGTTGAGTGGAATCAGATATCCACCAAGTTCTTAGGACAACTATATTTGGTATGAGTTTAGCCAGGTCATTTTCCATGGGATAAGGATGGTAACATTATTGTCCTTATAATGGGAACCCTTATTATTAAGGGAATACACAATTAAATGAGGGGAACTTTGACATACCTAGTAGCAAAATCGTATGCATCAGTTGGATTTGAAGGAGGTATAATCCTGGACATTTTAGGGTTTCCTAGAAAATAGGATCCATAGGTTAATTTGATACCCCATATATAGGTATCAATGGAAAGAGGGTTTATGTTTCCTATGGATAGCCTGGTCAGTGCAGTAGGCATATGAATGGAGGTTTATCTGTGTGGTAGGTGCATGAAGGTTCCTAGCCTATGTTCTAATCATGAGAGGTTTTCATTGCATGTAAACCTCAATAGGGAATAAAGTATTTCTAATAATAATATGTTCAAAACTAGTTCATGTAGTTTATATGGAGGCAGCGGGTATTCCCTTTAGGGATCTCATACAGGGTTCCAGTCCATCTAAAAGGTTCATAAAGGGATTGTATTATGTGAATAGTAGGTGTACATAAGGTAATATATTTAGTAACCACATAATGGTGCTCCATCCCACTTGAGAGATGGGTAGAGGAAAGTGATATGTGTAGTAGGTAGGTGATAAAGGTCCCACTCACAAGGCTAGTGGTAAACCCCTTATAAAAGAGGATTTGTAGAGGAAATATTTTCTCATGACTCCAAGATGCTGAGAATTACCACGTAAAGAATTAATTTATCTCATTTTCCTATGATTCTTTATTCATATAATCTATCAATATAAAACTTTGGAATTTATAGTAAAGGTATGGATTAATAATTTCTAGAAATATGTGGTGGTACAGTAGGGGGTGCATGACCATGTAGTGGATCTGCCTATCATCTATTCATGAGGGTGTTTCACTCATGGGGAACATGGTGGATGAGATCTATGATGAGGGTAGGTAGCTGATATGTTGATGAGAGGTCTCATGGTATGACTACATCATCATAGAGTGGTTGTTAAGTGGATGCATGAATGATTATCGATCACCTAGGTGATGGGAGGATGTGAGATATCTCCATCTCAAAATCACATGATCAGTATGTGGATGCACGATTGATAATTGATCGCATGAGTGATATAATAATATGATCTACTCCATCTCAGATTCTTATGGATTGTACACAGATGTGTAGTTGATGGATTTTTGTGTAGATGGTGGGAAACCATGAGATTTATAAATCTCAAAATCATACGATCGACATACATAGGTTCACTTGATGGTCCATGTAGGTAGGTAGCTTCAAAGGGTATCTTATCACCTTTGTATTTAGTGAGTATGAGGGATTTTACAAATTACCCCCCTCCAAATGAAGTTTTATCAATATGAAAAGAGTTTCATTATGAGTAAGCAGATAAAATACCATGTAAATTTCCACACAATTTCTTGGGGAACCTACGGTATGTGTGGTGAGGTTTACAACCCACATAAGAAGGTGCATGTTGGGAAGATAAATTGGAATAGTCTAACTTATAAATATAGAAAGGATCCTTGTTGTTTACACTTGATTTCTTAGAGATTTATATTTTTCTGAAGCTATAAAACATTCATGTGCTTGAATCTACCAACCTTGTAATGAACCATGTTTTTTTAAATGATATTTTTTTCCTGATAAAACGTGTGTTATATTATTTTGTACCCAAAAATAATATCTATTTAAAAATGAAGTTAGTATAAAGGGAAATGTGACCATTAAGATTTGACCTTTTTTTGAATGTTGGTAAAATATGACCATTGGTTAATATGATCATTGGAAACTATACTCTTGTTAATAATTTTTATGTTATAATTTGTATGTAGAAATGAAAAAGAATAATTAATGAAAAAAAAAAGAAATGATGGCCTCGACCAGAAGAGCCATGCCATAAAAATCCAATCTGTTGATGCATGGGAGGGAGGTAACATCACTAGGGTTCGCTCTTGACCAATCCCAATACAAGCTTCAACAAGTGAATTTGGAACAAAATTGCCTATGAGAGAAGTTCAAGTGAAAGGAAATTACCACTTGGCGATGTTAGCCAAACCGCCCCATGAATCTATCACCATTGCACACCTTACCCTTAGGTTGTATGTGGGTCTTATAAGGGCTTATTTTTTGAATCCATATTTAATTAAATTGAAATTCCAATTTATAAATAAATTTTTTTATTACATTAATTTTTTTAAGAATAGTTTTTTTAAATAAAATAGAGATGGAATTTGGTAAACTGATTTTTTGGACAAAAATTGTACTTAAAAAAAAGATATAAATATTTATAATAACCTAACATATTATGAATAATACTAATTTTAATGAAATATTATGATAAAAACACTCTTATTTAAATATAAATGAAAAAATAATTTTATTTTTTCCAAGTGTCAGAAATTTTATTACGCACTTTCAATCATCTATTATTTTTAATAAATAATTATTTTTATATTTAAAATCTATAATTAACATATTTAGAGACATATTATGAAAAAATAAATATCATTTTTTAAATCAACACATCAAAATTAGGTTAGGGTGAATTTATGATAATTTTCAAAAATACTTTATTTTTTCATGAATAGTAAAAATACAATTTGAGTTTTTCAGTATGTTTAATGACTTAATAATTATTTAATAATGATTTAATAACTAATTAACCACAATAAATGATATAAAATATTTTATATTATTAATATAAAATATTTTAATAGATTTTAATCAATTTCTAGACCTATAATTTACTTTCCAAATTCTAAAATGGAAACTTTAACATTAAAATCAATATTTTATGGAAACTTTAATTTTACATGCAAAAAGATATAATATAAAATGATTATAAAATATTTTGGATTAAAATAAAATAAAATATGACCCAAGTTTCCAAAACCATGGGCAATCCCATGGTTTTTCATTTTCCAAAACCTTGGTTTCCAAGGCATATATTTAGAAATTAATAAACAAATCCTCCAATTTTACTATAAATACCCACACATTTCCCAATTTACATTCAATAACAATCCATAATACATGAATATATGGTATTTTTAACTCCAAATGAGTCCTAAAATGGTTTCCTCAATCTCCTAAGGCCCTCATAACCAATTTTTAGGAACAAATTTTCAAGGTAAGGGAAATCTCCACTTCTCTTTTCCAATCAAGTTCCTTATTTATGTGACATTTCCTAAAATTTACAAACTAAGTTATATTTTATACATTATTTTATCCATTTAATATAATAAAATTATTTTATGATTGGTAGAACCATGTTTCCTCTCATTTTACCATTTTCTAAAACCACATTTTATACTCGTTATGCTATCAAATTTACTTCTCAAAATTTCATTTTTCTACTTGATAAATTATCTTTTGTTTTATTTTTGTGAATACCCCAACCTATTTATTTTATAGAGGAATTCAAATATATTTAAAAATTATTAATTTTATTCAGTGATTAATATACCTAAAACCCACATTCCCTTTCCATGGGTTAAAAATGATATAAAGATATTGGCTTTAAGTAATTTTTAAAATGCTTTGATTTTTTAAATATAAAACCCATTTATTTTATTTTCCATAGTTTATTTATAATTTTTATTATTATTGTCTTTGTGATTCACATTAATTAATATATATTAATGTTTCACCCTGATAATGATCCAATTCATTGGGTAATGAATTTAATCTCTAGAGACAATATGTTTTACAATACCTTGGTGAATAACCTTCGTAATTTTTATGACACCTCGATGAAATACCTTGGTGATATGCTTATAAATTCCTCATTTAAATGTTCTAGAAAAATTTTAGTTTTATAATTAATTTCATTTTTTATTATATTCTTGATGTTAATTTTCTCATTCCATGATGTCATTCCTCGTGTTCTTATTGATATTCCTCAAGATCACTTGTAAACTATTTCCCTTTCTTTCCCTTACTGAGAATTATGCTGAACTATTAACTTTGATGTATGTACTTAGGATATGAGATGTAGTAAACATACTTAGGATGAACCTATGATAAATACTTTCAAGTGGATTATAATAATTTTATATGTTTTCATGTATTATCTACTATTTTTTCAAGAAACTAAACTTTAAAAGATCCTTTTTTTGTACACTGTAATGAAAATTTATGTAATAGAAATGAACAATTCCATAAACCTTACTAATAAACTATGGATTCCAAGATCTTGGTAGGTTTATATACACAGTTATTTTTATACTATTACACCCACATAGTTTCTTGGTGATATTTAAATTCCCTCATGGTTATCCAATGATTTATTCAAGTAATGCATGGTGTAGACCTCTGCCTGATTATCATGCACACTCACTTGAGACTGAGAAGTTTTTTGAGCCTCTGTGTGGTCAGAATATTGTATCCACATGATGAATGTGTTGAATTTTTTTACTTTTCCATTTTCATGGATCTCACTATTTTAATACCACTTTTATAAAGAATGACCATGGAATAATACAAGAATTCCCAATCTATGGATTAGATATGGATGGAAATGATCAAAAGAGTCAAGGTTTTCCATCATTATTATATTGAAAAAAGTATTAGTTCGTTTTATAGTATATGGGGTTGGAATTTGGTACTATAATCTATTGTATAATCGACCATTGTATGAATTTTTATTTCTTAGTGATATGAAAATTCCTATTATGTAGGTTGAAAAACAAATAATTCACTAGATTAATGAGTACTGAGCACTACTTTGAGCTAATATATTAATGGTTAGGAACTTCATTAAAGAGATTCATTAACCTAAGGGGTATGTATTGGGGTATAATACCTTGAATTTTGTGGATAAACAACACACATTGGAACAATAGGTGCTTGGTTATAGGTCAATTATCATAAAGTTATCAATGTACCATAATTTCAGTTGGTCATCAAGATAGGATCACTATTATATAGGAGGGTTTAAAAAAGATTAAGGTTGGTAATTTTAGGTGTATTGGTTCGATAAATAATTTCATACTAATTTGAAAGTGGTGAGATTTTACGATGCTATCTAGGTTTCACAAACCTTTAACTATCCAAGATAAGAACTGATTCAAGTCATACTTAGTAAGTGGAGTTCAAACACCAATACTTTCTATTTTCTTCATGGATAGGTAGGAATAAAAATTTTGGATGTACATATGATCATTGATGCCCTAGTCCCGGGGGATATGTATAATGATTTCCTACCCCTATTCTCTACATGGGAGAATGATGAGAGAACCCCACCACTAGTTAAGGATCTATTCGACTTGAAAAATCATAATGTTGGAAAAAATTCATCCCCAGGTTGATGTGTATTTAAAATCATGAATTAATCTATATAGAAAGATGATCAGTCCATAGTTAGAGCATAAGAGGCCCTAGGTTTTCCCATGTCAACAAAAGTGTTGAATTCTCAGTGCCTATTGGACAACTCATAAGACCACCACTTTGATAAGTGGATCTAATAAGTTATCTTCATAATAGAGAGACTAGTCCACCTGGTATCTTTCTTGAACACATATACCCGTGGATACCTTTTTCTGACATGAGAATGTAAATTTAGAACCAATATTAGGACTTTTGTTATAGATTTCTGATTAGCAAATGACACCCATATTAGTCTGGCAATGCTGGTATTGGCCATGATATACTAAAACCATTAGAATTTTTACAAAGGTAATGAATATTTTAAGTACTATGGGGATTTCTAATGGCCCATATTTTCAAGTATGAGTTTATCAGTATCCTAGATAATTTTGTGTTTATTTTATACCCTTTTTATAGTGTATTAGTAGGGTAAGGTCAAGCTAATATAAAGAAAAAGATATAAATGATAAGATAAAATGTTATGTCTAGTTTATATACACACCATATTACCCTCCCACTAGTACCATTACTAATAATGAAAATGGGATTTTCAAGATGTGTTCTTATCTTCTCTCCTTATGAGAAGGAATCAAGGTTGTGAGGATCTATAGTATGGTCATTTATGAAAGATATATCCCTATAGTTTTAGAAAGTAGTTTGGATGAACTCAGTAGAAATATCCCACCTATACTACTAGGGAATGGACTAATAATCATCAAATGGTGGTATTCTAACTTTGGTTAATAGAGAAAAAGCAGGATGTGGTTGTACAAGTGACTTTCCCTCTAGATGATGTCGTTAAGGGACTTGTAGTCGAGTATGATGAAACATGGATCTTATTATATCTTAATGGGAAATTGGGAGATATATTGGTTAAATTATAGGGTTTTTTGGAGTTTTAAATTGAATAATAACTAAATCCATTTCCATAGGTGATAAGGCCCAGGAAGAGTCTCATTCAACAACTGATAGGACTAGAAAGACCTCATAGGAAGGTCACTTTGAAGGGGTGTTGTAACACCGTGATTTTTTTATGAATTATTATTTTTTGAAATAAATTAAATTTATTTGATTATTTTGGTAAATTATACACCATGTTTATATTTAATTATATGCAACATCAAGTTAATCTTGCGCTATACACAACACCGTCTTAGTTTGCATTACAAGCAACACCGAGTTCTAACAAAACCATGATATATTATTAATGCAACCATTATAAACTAGTCACTAAATAGAGAGACATGAATAGTAATAACTAATTTCTAAATAATACGTATAATATTTTTATAAAAATAAAATACATTTATAATAAAATGAATAATTTTTGTTGTAGTTTTTATATGTTTCAAAAATACTATTTTCTAAAAAATGATTTTTATGTTCTTTTTATGAACAATGGTAAAATTAATTTCTTTTTAAACTTTTTGAATATTAATTTGATAAAATAAAATATATATTTTAAATCATAATTTCAAAATTTTCTTAGGGTGAGGTTTCAAGATTTTTCTAAATAGTTTCATTTTCCAATGTATAGTGAAAATACTGAATTTTAATTGAAAATTTCGTTATCTCTTAATTTATTTATAAAGTTAACTTTTATTTTAAATTGGATTTAAAGTATAATTAGTTAAATAATACATATAGTTATCAAATTTAAGTATTTTTAATCGATTTAACATTTAAATTGGAGATAAAAACTTTATAAACTTTCGATCATTTTGTCTTTAAAATCCAGATTTCTCATTGTGTTTGTGAGATTAATCTTGAATTAAATTATACTAATTTAGTGAATGGAATTTGGGAAAATTGATTCGATATTTGGAGTTAGAATAATTTATATTATATAATAAGGTTAAATTTATTTTTTACCATAATTATTAGTGAAAATAGTTAAAATTAATTAACATGATTAAGGTTAAAACATGGTTTTGTGCATACATGTGTTTGTACTAAAATTAATTTTACACAAAAAAATTATTTTTATTTGATGAATTGGAAATAATATTTAGAATAAGTAGGTCTAAATTATATAATAATTATATTTTTAATTATATTATTAAAGTGTAAATTACTCAGGTAAATAAAAAGATACAAGTTACCTTGGTAAAAACTATAAAAATAAAATTGAGTAAACTTAAGGACTAAGGAATAAACTGTTAAAAATGTATTTTTTTTATGTTTGAGGTATTTATAGACCAAATAATACATACACTTTATTATTTGTCAATTTTTTAGGAACATGAGATAGGTTATACCTCTTAATAGTGAATGATTTTGGGTATTTATAAGAATGGAACTCCCCCATAATTATAAAAGGGCACTCACCCTCCCCACTTCTTCACGCATCTCAAGAAATTTGTATAGACCAACCCGTGAAACAATAACATTAAAAATTCCATCCCCTCATCCTGTAAGCATTTTTTGGGTATGAATCTAACCAAGTAAGGCTTTAGTAAAAACCTAAAGAGGATACCCGAAGAAGAGGTAAAGTTCATCAACGAACGTTTTTTGTTTAATTTCTACCTCAACCCCCTTAAATTTATTTATATCATGATTATATAATAAAAAAAATTATATTACATATAATTATACGTTTCTATTATAATATCATTACCTATAATAATCTCCACTTCAATAAAATGGGTTATTAAATCATCGTTCGTGTGTACGATAGACTACTGTCTCACGAACCGATGTTGTTCATTTTTCCATTACCACCTATCAAGGATGATCATAATGATTAATTTATTGTTTATATATGATATATATATATATATATATATATATGATTTTATTATGATTATATAATTATTATATCACACATACCTTCAGGATTTCCATTTTGTGGGAATATGATAATGTTGTACGTGTGTACGGCGGACTACTATCTCGCGAAGCGATGCGATTCATTCACACTATATATGGAAGGTATCAAGGATGATTTTAATAAAAATTTGTGATATATATGACATAATAAGTATTTTATATTGATAATATATCATATAATTTTCATTATTTCAATCTTAAAAGAAAATGAAAACAACGTTCATGTGTACATACGACCTACCGTCTCCATGAATAATGTATTTCATTCATTATTTCTATAATTTATAGATTGTTATAAGTAAATATATATAATGAGTATATATGCAATTCCCCGACCCCAGTTACCCAGAGCCATTGTATTATTACATAACATTGGCATGATCACAAAAGATCAAGTCTCGAAAGACCGATTAGTTTAGTATCCTTGGAAATGCTAGATACATTCGTCAGTTTTACATTACATCGTGAAATGAAAAACAACAACAACATTGTATTCATTAAACACATTCATATCCCACATAATATCCCTGTAGTTTAGTCATAATATACTTCTTTTCATCCTAGAAAAAATAAAACATAGAATGGGGTGAGCTCAGATGCTTAGTAAGGTTAACAATATAGCAGAAACTTTCATAAATAATCATAAACATTTAAGGTAATGTATAAGACTAAAACAAAATAATTTTAAACTTGAACTTCAGAATAATATGGAAAAGATAAAATAAAATAATTCCATTTAATTATTCACATGGATATTCTACTAGTCTAATAATCACATGAAATATCAATAGCCACTTTCATAATGATGGAATGCATAATGCCAGACTTCATAACCAAATAGTCAAGGCCTTGTGCCAAGACTACAAATAATATTTTGTAAAGAACTTATGCCAAGACAATAGTTTATCTCATGAGACCTAAAAATGCATCAAGGATCTATAGCGGGCTCCACCCATCACATACTAAGTCCAATGCATTCCTCATATGAAGAAGTTTAAACATAACATAAACATTAGTATTAAAACTAGTATAAGAAATGTCAATACTTTATCCATAAACCGTGAATGGTGTAAAAATAACACATCCACATTCAAACATATCTCAAAAAATTCAATTAAATATGGAAGTTTTGTATCATAATAAATCAACTTCAAATAATCTTAAAATCCATCAAAGGATGTTGACATAGATGAAATCAAAACCTTTTTTAGAGAAATATCTCTTTATAGTTTGAAATCATTTAAAATTCATATAATTATAAAAGAAAACATTTATTTTGAAAATATTCTTATAATATTTTAAGGTAATATTAAACAATGTTATAATGGTGGAAAATAGCCACACCCTCTGTATAAGTTAAAAAAACATTCTTACCTTAATTTTGTTGAAATGGTCATAAAGTACCTTGTTCGGAAAACGACGAAAAGATTCCTTTCAAAACATATATGGTCAAATAAGTGTATAAATGAATTCAAACCATCATATATTAAATATTATAAATGTTTTGAAATGCATTTTTTAAGAAAACATGGATGTGGATGATAAATAGGTCCCAGTAGATACTTACGTAAAAACAACCTCGGATAACAAAGAGATTGTGAAATTAACCCTTACCTTGTAATTTTTCTTGGTCAAGGGTAAATTAACCTCCTGTATAATGGTTAAATAATTGTTATTAAATTATACAAGAACCATATATATTAATATGATATCATATATGATCTTCTAATATTGCTTTGTTAATGATATTTCAGTAGTATCATCGTTTCGAGTGTAAACTAATTCATTTTCCTTTATATGATTTGTTACATAAGTAATGTTTGTTATGGATATGATGTATATTACTCATATTAAGAATGATATTTAGTATTTAAACATTATTTTTAATCATAAAATAAAAATTAGTCTTTAATGGATACGATGGGGAATGAATCTCATCGTGTTCATGGAGACGGTAATCCGTATGTACGCACGAGCGGCAATATCATTCTTTCGATATTAATATAATATATAATTGGATGTTATATCATAAATACATAATCATTATCATGTTATATTTATTATTTTCATCATTTATACTCATTATTATACCCATCCAAATGATGAAGTGTTTGAATAACAAACTACACCACGACATGGAGATGGTAATCCGTACGTACGTACGTATGGTGGCTTTGTCATTTATAGGATGGATAGAATAATGACTATGGTTGTAACATTTTTATAATAACATAAAAGTATATAGAATATACTGTATTATTATTTTAGAATAGAAACAACAAAGAAAGAGGAAGTGGAAGAAGAAAAGAACTTGAAAGAGGTGATGAAATATTTACCTCTTCTTCAGGTGCTTCCTTTTGAGTTGATCAAGAGGGATCTTTAGGTTGTCTATAGGATCAAACTAAGGCCTCTAGGTTGAAGGGAGGATAGTTGAGTGGATATTTGGGTAGGGTTTTACTGATCCAAATGGCTTTGAAGGTGTGAATTTGAGAGAAGGGGAAGTTCTCTTTTATAAGAGGGGTGAGGGGTGCCTTAGGAGAAGATTGAAATATTATTTTATAATAAAATAATTTTCAGAATAAAATGGCTACAGAATAATTTATTTCGAGGATAAGGTGGGTATGGGTCGAAAACAACTAAAAAAATTGGTTCTAGATAGGTTTGGGTCACTATATTAACCTTATCTTTTAGATTTAACTCTTAGTTAATTAGTTTGACATTTACGATATCTCTTTGTATTTTTATATTATATGGTAAATAAACTTACTATAAACTTCCAAGAGAACCTCAAGTTGTTCATTAATGACATATATAATATTATTTAAGACCTTTGGCTGAACCTTATATTTTTAGGAATAGAATATCAATTAATAATATAATTTTTTTTAAAGTCTTTTATGTCAATTTTGACCCTATTTGCTATTTTGTTTTTGTTAAATTCATAACAGCATTATTACTTAGAAACAAATTCATTTAATTTACCCTAACAAGTCATATTAACCTAGAAAATTAGTTTAATTCATAAAAAATATCAAATTACATTTATTTGTATATTTATAATATAAATTATTTTAATATTTCATTAATAAGGTAATTATTGCATCATCATTGTGTCATAAACAAATTAACTTATTTAATGTCTAAAAATTATAAATAAAATACAATTATGTAGGAAATCTATTTATCCTTCTAATGAATATTTATAGTCGAATTTATCTTATGTGTAACCCTATATTAAAATGGTTTATTTATAAAACATTGAATTTAACACTTTTAACTCTTCTTTGAATTAAATAATAATAAATGTCCTAATCTAATCCAAGTGGACCTAAAGGATCATATTTTATTCCTAAGGTTGTTTTTGGACAAATAACACTTATAAAATAGAATTATGATATGTTTTAGGGTAATAATAATATCATTTTTACCTTTAATTACCCAATTTACTTTTAACCGTGGTAAATAAAAGTCAAAAGTTACTGTTCACAAAAAATTATTTTCATCTCATTAAACTAAATTTTACTTACTGATATCAACCGTGTCTCTTTGATTTTCAAAATTCAACTCATTGAAGTGGTAAAATTAAGTTTTATGTAAATTTGCAAATGCTCCTAGGAGGTGGGTAGAAGACGGTAAAAAGTTCAATAAAATTTTTATATATCTAAAATTATTATAAACAGACTCCAATGAATTACAATGAACTTATATAGGTATTATGTATCTATTTTGACCTAAAAAAATTAAATAAAATAAATAATTATTTAAATAAAAATTCGGTTTTAAACAATAACTCAGTGTTTTTCACTATTCATTAAAAATTAAAAGTTTTCAGAAAACACCGAAAATTCACCCTAAGCTAATTTCGATATTCTGAATCCAAAATCAAAATCCATTTTGAAAGATAAAATTTATAAAATTTCAAAAAGTTGGTATTACTATTCATAATTTCTAGTTTGATTGGTTGTGGTGTGTTTGAACTCGAAGTTGCGTACAACAAAAGCTACTGTGTTATTCAAAGGGAAACGTACCGTGGAAGCTTGGGGTATTACATTCTCCCCTCCTTTAAATAATTTCGTCCTTGAAATTTCTAGAATATTACTGCATAAAAAGACTCAGGTGGCTCTTCATCATAAGTTCCTTGGGTTCCCACATTGCCTCTTCCATCTTATGGTTTCTCCATAGAAATTTTACCAGACAAGTCGTGCTGTTTCTCAACACTAGTTCTCTTGTATCGATAACCTTGACAAAATCTTCGCAATAAGACAGATCGGGTTCCAGTTCTAATTCCTCATAAGTGAGTACATGTGTTGGGTGAGGCATGTATTTTCTCAATAGTGATACGTGGAACACATCATGATCTTTAGAGAGACTTGGAGGAATTTCCAAATGGTAATCTATATCCCCAATTCATTCTTGAATTTAGAAAGGTCTGATGTACCTAGGACTCAATTTACCCTTCTTACCGAAATGTATAACACCCTTCCATGAAGATACCTTCAAGAAAACATGATC
The DNA here is from genome assembly GCA_963277665.1 of Viscum album. NCBI lineage: Eukaryota > Viridiplantae > Streptophyta > Magnoliopsida > Santalales > Viscaceae > Viscum > Viscum album. Next base: position 1,211,578,478 of record OY728166.1, read on the forward strand.
TCCTGTCTAAAATTACAAATTCTTCCTTCAGTTATTGGCATAGCTCTTCTGCCTACTTTGAGCGGTTTTGATGTGGGTTTGGATTACCTACACCTCTTCCATCGTTTCCTAAACAATTTCTGGGCCTACGAGTTTTCTTTCAACAATATCATCCCAAAAAGTTAGTGTGCAACATCTCTTTCTATATAACTCTTCATATGGTGCCATTTGAATACTTGAATGGAAGCTATTGTTATAGGAAAATTATACCAGAGGTAAATATTGATCCCACATACCTTGAAAGTCAAGTGAGCAAGATCTCAACATGTCTTTTAAGGTTTGAATTGTCTGTTCTGATTCTCCATCAGTTTGAGGGTGGTAGGAAGTGCTCAAACAAAGTTCAGTATCCAGGGATTTATGAAGACTTTTCCAGAATCTTGATGTAAAATGGGGATCATGGTTAGAAACAATCGATAAGGGTACTCCATGAAGTCTAATATCTTTATTAATATATAGTCTTGCTAGACGTTCAAGTGGTAAATCGTCTATTATAGAAAGAAAATGTGTTGACTTGATAAGACGATCAACAATGACCCATATTTCATCATTCCTTCTAGGAGTCTTTGGTAGTCCTATGACAAAGTTCATCGTAATATTATCCCATTTCCACTTAGGTATGGGAAGAGGTTGCATGAATCCTCCAGGCTGTTGCCTTTCAGCTTTCACTTGTTGATAAACCATACATCTTGACACAAAATCAGTAATCTCCCTCTTCATGTTGTCCCACCAAAAATGTTCCATCAAATCTCTATACATCTTGGTTATCCCATGGAGTTTAGAGAAATTGGAGCTATGAACATCATCCAACAATTCTCTTTTTAGATTAGATATATCATGAACACAAAGTCTCTTCCCAAATTTCAAGATCCCATCTTCATATATGAATTTGATCAATCTCCCATCGTTCATAGCTTTAATTTTCTTTTGAAACTCTTCATCATCATCCTAATAACTTTTTATCCTTTCTAGTAAAGATGGTTTGGAAACCATTTGAAAAAGTATTTATGTTTCACCTTCAATGGTTATTCTTATATCCATCTTTACTAGATCCATGAAAATAGGATCTCTTTCTACTCTCATCTTGTTCAAAACTCCATGATCCTTTCTACTCAAAGCATCTACCACCTTATTTTCCTTCCTCAGGTGGTATTGTATTATGAAATCATAATCCTTGAGTAGTTCAAGCCATCTAATTTGCCTCATGTTGAGTTCTTTTTGTAAGAAAATATACTTCAAACTCTTGTGATCGGTATATATCTCACATTTTTCACCATAGAGATAATGTATCCATGTCTTCAGAGTAAATATTAAAGATTCTAACTCAAGATCATGAGTAGGATAGTTTTGTTTATGAATTTTTAGCTGTCGTGATGCATAGTCAATAACCCTATCATTCTGCATAAGGACAAAACAAAGTCCTTTCTTTTAAGCATCACTATAAATAACAAACCCATCATTCCCCGATGGTAGAGTCAAGATAGGAACATTATCTAATATTCTCTTTAGTTCTTCAAAAAATTCTTCACACTCTTTTGTCCAAACAAATTTAAACCCTTTACATGTGATCTTGGTTAATGGGTTAGCCAATCAGGAAAAATTCTGGACAAAACATCGATAATAACCTGCTAAACCAATAAAACTGCGTACCTCAGTTATACTCGTCAGTGCTGGGCATTCTTGGATTGCCTTGGTCTTTAAAGGATCAACGGATATTCCATCCTTAGAGACAATATGATCAAGAAAAGAAATCTCTTGAAGCCAGAATTCACACTTGATAAACTTCCCATATAATTCATTTCTTCTAAGAGTCTTTAGGATAATGCGCAAGTGATTTTCATGATCCTCATAGATTTTAGAGTATAATAAGATATCATAAATAAATACCAATAAAAATTCATCAAGATATTCCTTGATAACTCTATTCATTAGATCCATGAAAACAGAGGGTGCATTAGTCAGCCCAAAAGGCATTACTGTAAACTCATAATGCCCGTACCTGGTTCGAAATGCTATCTTCGGAATGTATTCCTTCTTCACGCACAACTAATGTTATCCAGATCGAAGGTCAATATTTGAAAAATATTGATCTCTATGATGTTGGTCAAATAAGTCATCAATGCGTGGTAGGGGATACTTGTTCTTTATTGTTATAGCATTGATCTCCATGTAGTAATTGCACAACCTCATAGATCCATCTTTCTTCATAACAAAAAGGATAGGGGAACCCCATGGAGAAACACTAGGGTGAATAAATCCCTTATTAATCAATTCCTCTAGTTTTTTATTTAGTTCTACTAATTCTACAGTGGCCATTCTATAAGGGGTCTTCGATATGGGCCTTGAACCAAGAATTAAATCAATGGAAAACTAAATTTCTCATTCTGGAGAATGTCTAGGTAAATTTATTGGAAACACATCAGCATATTCTTACACAATGGGTACATCCTCTATTTGAAAATTCTTTTCCTCACCCACAGTTATTTCATTCTCTTCCTCCCCAATAATTGAATTTAGTTGAGTTACTGGGGGTGGATCTAGATAAGAATCAGGTTGTGACGATTCTTCTCTAACAATAAAGTGTTCTTTATCATCATCATCAAAAATAGTAATCTCCTTCTTATTATAATAATTTTTTTCATCATGGTCCAAAATCCAATCCATACCGAGGATTATATCAAATTCAATCATGGGTATGACGATGATATCTGAAGATAAATAACATTTATGTGCCTTAATGGGAACTGATTCACAAAACTTTGTTACAATGATACTTCCCTTAGAAGTTTTTACTTACAACTCCCTTGTTAAATCAGATTATAAATATCTAATTTTCTTAGAAATCTGGGAAGATATAAAACAATGTGATGATCCAGAATCAAATAAAGCATTTTCTAAACTTGAGGAAACCATTAAATTACCTGGCACTACGTCTTTTGGAGCTTCAACATCATCAGTAGTGATAGCATAATCTTGGCCTTGATCCCTTGTACTTTCCTGAGGTAAGTTTCCTGGGCTCTTAGGACATTCATTTGCATAATGTCCCCTTTCTCTACAATTGTAGCATTCAATACTGATAACCTCTTTCTTCCACTTACAATCACGAGCTTGGTGGCCTTTTTCACCACACTTTTAACAGACTGTCATTCCCTTCAAGCAAGTACCGGGGTGTTTCTTCCCACATTTACTACAACATTGATATTAAACTTTTCCCTTCTTCCCCTTATTTCCATTTCCAGGGTGTTCAGAAGATCTCTTCTTCTCTTTCTTTGCTTTAAAGTCGTAAGACTTAGAGAATTATTTTTCTATCTTGATAGCACATGAGAAAATATCTTCGTACGACGAGAAAGATTGTGAGACTAATGATCGATGGAAAAATGGTTTTAAACCATCAAATAAATGATCAATCTTACTTCTTGGGTTACATATATAATCTACAACATGCCTCACTAACCTTGTATAGTTAGCTTCATAATTTGCGACATTCTTATCCTCCTTTTGCCTCAGACTCAGAAATTGTCTTTCCATATCCGCTCAATGGTCATGAGGAAAGTATATTTCTAAGAAAATATCTTTAAACTCCCTCTATTCTATATTTGATACTTTATCATCTTACTTTGTGTTTTGAATCAATTACCACTATTGATCAGCATCTTTAGTGAGGTGGTAAACTGCCATGAAAACTTTTTTCCTTTCACTACTCCCCAAGGCGTGTAATATTTTCTCTAAGGAATTTATCCATTGCTCAGCTACTAATGGATTTGTACTCCCATTGAATGTTGGTGTTTTTTCCTCATGAATAGATATAACATTGATCCTCCAAGCTGTGGATCAGGGTGCTCCATATGGGTAAGGTTATTATTCATAATCTAAGTGAGTTGTCCCAGTATGGTGATAAGCTGATCATCACCAGTTTCTTCACCAGCTCCACTATAATAATCTTGAGTAGGAGGAAAATACCTACATGGATTACATGCTTTGATATGGTTTCATTCCTTCCACTAGGCACTATTTCTAAATAATGGCATAAACTAGATTAGTTTATGAATCGAAATACATAATTCCAAACATGTAAAACACTTAACATAAACTGAATAGTTTATGGATATAATCCATAATCATAAAAATGGTTTCTTTGTGGAATTATATACTCATAAACCCTTCATAATGGTTTATAAATAAGATTGAGAATTATCCTAAGCATATCCCCCGTGAGTGTCATAACCAAGAGTGCAGCAAGGCCCGTTGTCGTGCACCGGTTCCCGTTCGAGTCTAGCTCAATGCAGTATTTTCGGGTTTTACCCCTAGGTACATCTATGAGAGATCCGCCTCTACCTTATCATATCTAGACAAGGATGTATTGATTGGAAAACTCACAAAATCTCTACAGTACCAAAATTCTAGGAAATTCTTCTATTCTAATCCTCAAAGTCTATCTCAGGGTAATGTGCTCTAATCAGAGTTTATATAAATATAGATTCCAAGGTTTGTACAAAACTTCCTCTGATTCCAACTGTAACACCCATACCCCACTTACCCAGAGTCTGTTCATTATTACATAACATTGGCATGATCACAAAAGACCAAGTCTCGAAATACTGATTAGTTTAGTAGCCTTGAAAATACTAGATACATTCGTCAGTTTTACATTACATCACGAAATGAAAAACAAAAACAAAATTGTCTTCATTAACCAAATTCATATCCCACAGACTATCCCTCCAGGTCAGTCATAATATACTTTTTCGCATCCTGGGGAAAATAAAACATAGAAAGGGGTGAGCTCAGATTCTCAGTAAGGTTAACAATATAGCAGACACTTTCATAAATAAGAATAAAAATTTAAGGTAATGTATAAGACTAAAACAAAAGCATTTTAAACTTGAAATTCAGAATAATATGAAAAATATAAAATCAAATAATTCTATTTTCTTATTCACAAGGATATTCTACTAGTAGAATAATCACATGCAATATCAATAGCCACTTTTATAATGATGGAATGCATAATGCCAGACTTCATAACCACATAGTCAAGGCATTGTTCCAAGACTACTAAGAATATTTTGTAAAAGCCTTGTGCCAAGACACTAGTTTGTATCATGAGACCTACTTATGCATCTAGAAGCTATAGTGGGCTCCACCCATCACTTACTAAGTCCAATGCATTCCTCGTATGAAAAGGTTTAAACATAACATAAACATTCGTATTAAAACTAGCATACAAAATGTCAATACTTTATCCATAAACCATGAATGGTGTAAAAATATCACATCCATAGTCAAAAATATCACAAAACCTTAAATATAATATATAAGTTTTTTATGATAATAAATCAACTTCAAATAAGCTTAAAATCCATCAAAGGATGTTGACATAGATGAAATCAAAACCTTTTTTGGAGAAATATATCTTTCTATTTTGAAATCATTTAAAATTCATATAATTATAAAAGAAAACATTTATTTTGAATATATTCTCATAATATTGTAAGGTAAGCTTCGACGATTTTATAATGGCGGAAAATATCCCCACCCATCGTATAAGTTAAAAAAACATTCTTACCTTAATTTTGTTGAAAAGGTCATAAAGTACACTGTTTGGAAAATGACGGAAAGAACATATATGGTAAAATAAGGGTATAAATGAATTTAACATATAGTATAGTAAATAGTAAAAATGTTTTGAATTACATTTTTTAAGAAAACATGGATGTGGATGATAAAGAGGTCCCAGTAGTTACTTATGTAAAAACAACCTCGGATAATAAAGAGATTATGAAATTAACCCTTACCTTGTATTTTTTCATGGTCAAGGGTAGTTTAAACTCCTTTATAATGGTGAAATCATTGTTATTAAATTATAAAATAACTATATACATTAATATGATATCATATATGATCTTCTAATATTTCTTTGTTAATGATATTTTAGTAGTATCATCATTTCGGGTGTTAAATAATTCATTTTCCTTTATATGATTTGTTACGTAAGTAATGTTTATTATGGATATGATGTATATTATTCACATTACGAATGATATTAAGTATTTAAACATTATTTTTAATCATCCAATGAAAATTATTCTTGATTGGATACGATGGGGAATGAATCTCATCACGTTCGTGGATACGACAATCCGTACGTACGCACGAGTGACAATATCATTCTTTTCATATTAAAATAGTATATAATTGGATGGAATATCATATATAAAGAATAATTATCATGTTATATTAATTATTCTAATCATTTATACTCATTATTATACCCATCCAAATGATGAAGTGTTTGAATAACAAACTACACCACGATGTGGAGACCGTAATCCATACGTACGCACGTATGGTGACTTTTTCATTTATAGGATGGATAGAATAAGGAATATGGTTGTAAAATTTTTATAATAACATCACAGTATATATAATATACTATATTTATTACTTTATAATGGAAACAACAAAGAAAGAGGAAGTGGAAGAAGAAAAGAACTTGAAAGAGTTGACGAAATATTTACCTCTTCTCTGGGTCCTTCCTTTTCAGTTGATCAAAAGGACTCCTTAGGTTGGCTTTAGGATCAAAATAAGTATTCTAGGTTTAAGGGAGGACATTTGATAGGATATTTAGGTAGGGTTTGGCTGTGCCAAATGGCTTTTAAGGTGTGAATTTGAGATAAGGGGAAGTTCCCTTTTATAAGAGGGGTGAGGGGCACCTTAGGAAAAGATTGAAATATTATTTTATAATAAATTAATATTTGGTTTATAATGGATCCAAAATGATTTATTTCAAGTATAAAGTGGTAATGGGTCGAAAAACACTCAAAAAATAAGTTTCACATAGGTTTGGGTCACTATATTAACCTTATCTTTTAGATTTAACTCTTAGTTAATTAGTTTGACATTTACTATGTCTCTTTGTATTTTTATATTATATGGTTACTAAACTTACTATAAAATTAAAATAGAACCTAAAGTGGTTAATTAATGACATATATAATATTATTTAAGACCTTTTTCTGAACCTTAGATTTTTAGGAATAGAATATCAATTAATAATAGAATATTTGTTTTAAAAACTATTTTATGTCAACTTTGACACTATTTGAAATTTTGTTTCTGTTAAATTCATAACAGCATTATTACATAGAAAGAAATTAATTTAATTGACCATAACATGCCATATTGACCTATTAAATTATTTTAATTCATAAAAAGTCTCAAATTACATTTATTTGGATATTTATAATATCAATTATTTTAATATTTCATTAGTAAAGTAATTACTTTATCAACATTGTGTCATAAATAAATTAAATTATTTAATGTCTAAAAATTATAAATTAAATACCATTATGTATTAAATATTCTTATATTTCTAATAAATATTTATAATCGAATTTATCTTATGTGTAACTCTATATTAAAAATGGTTTATTTATTAAACTTTGAATCAAACACTTTTAACTCTTCTTTGAATTAAATAATAATAAATGTCCAAATCTAATACAAGTGGACCTATAAGATCATATTTTATTCCTAAGTTTGTTTTTGGTCTAATTACACTTATCCAATAGAATAAGGACATGTGTTAGGGTAATAATAATATCATTTTTACCTTTAATTACCCTATTTACTTTTAATCGTGGTAAATAAAAGTCAAAAGTTATTATTCACCAAAAACTATTTTCATCTCATTGAACCACATTTTACTTACTGATATCAACCGTGTCTCTCGGATTTTTGAAATTCAACTCACAGAAGCCGTAAAATTAAGTTTTATGTAAATTTAAAAATTCTCATAGGAGGTGGGTAAAAGATGGTAAAAAGTTCAATAAAACTTTTATATATTTAAAATTATTATAAACTAACTCCAAAAAATTACATTGAACTTATATAGGTATTATGTATCTATTTTTACCTAAAATAAATTTAAATAAAATAAATAATTATTTAAATAAAAAGTCGGTTTTAAACAATAACTCAGTGTTTTTCAGTATTCTTCAAAAATTGAAAGTACTAAAAAAATACAAAAAATTCACCCTAAGCTGATTTCGATATTCCAAATCCAAAAACAAAGTCCATTTTTAATGATAAAATTTATAAAATTTCAAAAAGTGGGTATTACTATTCATAACATCTAGTTTGATTGGTTGTGGTGTGTTTGAACTCGAAGTTGCGTACAACACAAGCTACTGTATTATTCAAAGGGAAACGTATCGTGGAAGCTTGGGGTGTTACATTATCCCCTAAAAATAATTTCATCCTCTAAATTTCTAAAATATTACTGCATAAAAAGACTTGGGTGGTTCTTCATCATAAGTTCCTTGGGTTCCCACGTTGCCTCTTCCATCTTATGGTTTCTCCATAGAAAGTTTACCAGAAGAGTCGTACGGTTTCTCAACACTTGTTGTCTTGTATCGAGAACCTTGAAATGCTCTTCGCAATAATACAGATCGGGTTCCAGTTCTAATTCCTCATAAGTGAGTACATGTGTTGGGTGAGGCATGTATTTTCTCAACAGTGATATGTGGAACACACCATGAACATTGGAGAGACTTGGAAGCATTGCTAAACGGTAAGCTACAGCCCCAATCCTTTCTAGAATTTTGAAAGGTCCGATGTACCTGGGACTCAATTTACCCTTCTTACTGAAATGTATAACACCCTTCCAGGGAGATACCGTCAAGAAAACATGATATCCTCTCTGAAATTCCAAATCCTTCCTTTCGTTATCAGCATAGCACTTCTGCCGACTTTGAGCTGCTTTGATGTGGTTTTGGATTACCTTCACCTTTTCCATCATTTCCTCAACAAGTCCAGGGCCTACGAGTTTTCTTTTACCAACATCATCCCAACAAGTTAGTGTGCGACATCTCTTTCTATATAATGCTTCATATGGTGCCATCTAAATACTTGAATGGAAGCTATTGTTATAGGAAAATTCTACCAGAGGTAAATATTGATCCCACATACCTATAAAGTCAAGTGAGAATGATCTCAACATGTATTCTAAGGTTTGAATAGTCTGTTCTGATTCTCCATCAGTTTGAGGGTTGTAGGCAATGCTCAAACAAAGTTCAGTATCCAGGGCTTTCTAAAGACTTTTCCAGAATCTTGATGTAAAACGGGGATCACGGTCAGAAACAATCGATAATGGTACTCCATGAAGTCTTAAAACTTCATTAATATATAGTCTTTCTAGACGTTCAAGTGGTAAATCCTCTCTTATATCAAGAAAATGTGATTACTTGGTAATATGATCAACAATGACCCATAATGCATTGTTCCTTCTAGGAGTTTTTGGTAGTACCATGACAAAGTCCATCCTAATATTATCCCAGTTCCACTCAGGTATGGGAATAGGTTGCATGAATCCTCTAGGATATTGCCTTCCATCTTTCACTTGTTGATAAACCATACATCTTGACACAAAAATCAGAAATCTCTCTCTTCATGTTGTCCCACCAAAAATGTTCCTTCAAATCTCTATACATCTTGGTGCTCCCATGGTGTTTAGAGAAATTGAAGCTATGAAAATCATCTAATAATTATATTTTTAGATCAGGTATACATCGAACAGAAAGTCTCTTCCCAAATTTCAAAATCTCATCTTCATATATGAAGTCAATCAATCTCCCATCGTTCACAGCTTTAATTTTCTTTTGATTGGTTGTGGTGTGTTTGAACTTGAAGTTGCGTACAACACAAGGTACTGTATTAATCAAAGGGAAATGTACCATGGAAGCTTGGGGTGTTACAATATATTATTTTTAAATATTTTTTATAATTCTTGAGATTATGAAATCATGATTAATGTAATATAACCAAAAATATAACAAATCAAAACATATATGAAAAAAAAAGTGGTTATTACCCAAAACATGACTTTAACATGGTATTGTAATAAACGTGTAACAAAAGGTCACAAGAAAACCATATATTGAATGATATATATGAAATTTATTCTGTAATATATTTCTAATAAACATATATTTATTATTAAATAGGTTTTAACATGTACAAAAAAATGTTAAGACTTTAGGTAAGGGATTTACATCTCACTTTTATTTTTGTGAGAAAAAAATCTATATTAACCACATTTTTATTTTATGTGGTGTATATACTAACCATGAATGTGTTTTATTATTATTATAATAAAAAGTATTGGGTTTTACATATCCATTATAGTATTTCTCTTTCATGGTGTTTACAGTTTAAAAGTTAAAAAATCGGAAAGGCATTTCAGCCTCACTTTTACTTTCTATGAGACAAATTCAATATTCACCACATGTTTCATTTATGCAGTGTATATAATATGTAATGTCCCGGATTTTCCATGTATTATTTTAATATTATATGGGAATTAATTCGAGACCAGGCTCTGAGACGACGTGCAGTTCCGAGGCCCGGTGAGCTCGGAAAAAATGTTTGAATTTAATTTAATAATTAAATTACGCATGCGTGCGGTTTTCCTGAAAAAGTGGAATAAATCCTGAATAGGTGCTCGGATCAGAAATTCGAGGGCAACGTTGTGTTTAGAGAAGCGATTTTACCTTAGGCAAGGCCTAACATCGGCCGGCGCATGTCGGTGGTGAAATCTGGTTTTTGGACGTAACCATAATAAAATATTTTATTAAAATATTTTATTTAAATCCTTGTTGAAAAAAAAATATTTTATTATTTTAAATAAAGATTTTGCAGGGAGGTTCAGGGTTATAATTTCCATAACTCTGATTTTCTCTGGAGAGCTCTGGAGAAGACCTCCCGACGCGGCGACGACGTTCTTGACGATTTTCACCAGCGCCGACGACGCGGTGACCAGATCATTGCCAACGAACACTGCAGATCCATGTAGGATGTTTAAATTATGTTTTCTTCCCCATTTTTGTTTTCCACAATGAACGCGGACTAATCCACGAACAGATTAGCCCGCGGATTGATCGTTCTTGCAGAATGGGATTTTGCTGGAATCGTGGGGATTTGATTCTTGAGTTGTTCGGTTTCGTTCAACCTTCTAATGGTGACAGACCAAGATCGACACGAACATCAATCGAGGTTCGTCCCTCTCAATTTGGTGTGTTCTTCTTCCCCAAATTCTCACATTCTTCTCTGCGTTCTACATGTTCTTCGTGGGGATACGAACAACGGATTGTTGCGCACACGTTGTGCAATGCAACAATCCCAAATTGAAGATATGGCATCAGTACAACCTTACGGAGGTGCGGATGCGGTGGTGACGGACGGATCAAAGCGGATTGGAAGATATTTTTCTTAGAACGATTTCCGCACAGGTGACCGGAATAGGATTTCGGAGCTGAGCGAAGGCCCAAAACCCACGGATTAGGCATCACGACGTCGAGAGGACCCTTGATCTTGAGTTTCACGGCAAATGGATGAGTGAAACGTGATCCGGAAGATCGGCTGAGGTGCGAGGAAGAAGATGGAGTTCTGGAAATTTCCAGACTACACGCCGTGTAGTATGGGATACATGGCTTGTGTTCATCGGCGGGATTACATGGCGTGTACTCCGGGAGTACACAGACACGGGCATGGTACATGGCCAAGGACACGTCGTGTATACCCCTCCCCGGCCAGACCTAGCCAGATACATGGGATACCCCATGTACTGGTACACGGGCAGGCAACACGGACACGGGCAGAGACCGTGTACGGGCACATGGCTTGCTTACACGGAGTGAGACCAGGTGCTCGGACACAGCATGTGATTCTTCTACACGCCGTGTAATTTCTTTCTATCCGAAAAGCTGAATGACACGGGCCGGTTACACAGGCAGTACCCGGGGTCAAGGAACACGACGTGTACCTTTTCTACATGCCCTGTAGTTTGGTTTTACACGGCTTGAACCAATGACACAGGCCTTTTACATGGGTAGTACCCGGGGCTAAGGAACACGGTGTGTAACCATACTACATGTCGTGTAACCTTTTCTTCATGGCTTGTGCCACTTGTCTTCTGTGACTTGGACTAGTTCTTAGGGTTCGTACCCTTGGTTATCCCCTAAAGGTTCTGGTATCATTTCTTTTATACAGGAGTATGATCCCTTCATCAGAACTTCTTGAATAGATTTTTTGGAATCCCCTCTATGAGACTTAGAGCTGGATCATCTATTCATTCCTGGAACCCTAGGTAGATTTCTTGGTATCGACGTGACCAACCTTACCCGAGCGCCGATCCACTTCTTAGCGGATTAGATCAGACTGAGTTGTCGGAATCACCCCATGACTTGGTTATGATCCTCATCTAAGCATCATATTTTCAAAGTATTTGTGGAGTGTGTTCTCCCGGAATGAGTACTTCGTATCTCTCTCTCTTCAGACCTAGGAGTGTGTTCTCCCAGTTCTTGCTTAATGGAATCTTTGAGCTGGATCCTAGTGGTGGGTTTTACGATAGTCGATCATGTATGAGTATATCTAGATATTCTTGTTATATGTTTTGTAGACATATACTGTGTGGAGCTGACTGTATCTTTCCTTTTTTGTATTTCCCTTGTTGTTTTTCCTTTGTGGTTTCGGGGTGTCCTACTGGGTATTGTTATACTCACCCTTGCACGGGCTTTTCCCGCACGTGTCATGTCTTGTGCAGACGAGCAAGCCTTTGACAGGATTCTAGGCAGACCAGGACCAGATGGTACTCAGTGAGATCAGGAAGGCTGAGGTGTGTTCCTATAGCTACAGAATGCAGTTCCATCACCTTTCTTTATAGTTTGGACTTTGTTACAGACTTTCTTTCCGGTGGGATTGTACTTTTGGCCCAAGGATTTACTTTCTTACACTTTACTTTCCTATCATAATCTGTGGTTGGGTTTTAGTTTATGCATGCATATTTTCCATTTTTAGTAGTTTTTACTTTTCAGCTTTGTGGTCTTGGAGATGTGTGTGCATGTGTACAGGTTTATAGGCAATACCTCCCATGTTAGTAGCATGCCTACTCGGTGCTAGTCACCAGCCCCTGGACTATTGGAGGTGGGCTTGGGGTGTTGCGGCTCAGGCCCCACTGGGACGGGTCATGACAGAGTGGTATCAGAGGCTGGTCAGTTCTACCTTAGGACCGAGAGTCTGTGAGTTGGTTTGGGGCAACAGTATTAAGTGTTTCGAGTTCATCTTTCCCGACAGGGACCCCAGTGTTGGTGCGGGCGGCCGACGTATCCATACACCAGGACTCTGATAACTTTATTTTCGACTCGGAACATGATAACACTAGTTATAGGGGAAAGTAATGGTACAAGCATCATATAGTAATGGGTTGTGGTTTCCATGTCCTTTTTGAGTTAGCTCTCCAGATATACTCACTGACTGAGACACATCTTGTTTCTTTAACAGTATGCCTCCGTGACGCGCACCCGCTAGGATCCATTAGCTCGATCATGAGGATGGCCCCCTCAGTGATGAAGCCTCGATACAGGGACCAGATCCCCCAGTTTTACCACCAGATGGTGTGCCAGTTATCTCACCACCTGTGGAGCAGTGTTTAGTGCCTGCTGTAATAGTGGAGGAGGAGCGCAGTCTGATCACACTCCATGAGTTTCAGAGACAGATACCTCCTAGGTTTCGAGGCGAGCATGACCCTCAGGCAGTAGAGGACTGGCTTAAGGCAGTGTCTAGAGTCTCCCATTTGGTCAAGACACCAATAGACTAGATGGTGATCCTGACAGTGAGCCTTCTGTAGGGCTCGACAGGATGATGGTGGAGTTTGGTTATCCAGACCCATGACAACCCGACACTTTCATGGTCGGAGTTTGAGAATCTCTTCAGAGAGGAGTTTTCACTGGTTACCCTGAGAGCAGTACGCATACATGAGCTTCTTTAACTTCATCAAGGAACCATGACGGTGGTTGATTATTCGTTGAGGTTTACCGAACTCTCGCTATACTCGATGGATATGGTCAGAGATCAGTACTTCAAAGCTCGGACTTTTGAGTGGGGATTGCACAGAGATATCTGAGCTAGCATCATCCCTATGATCATTCCTACTTATGCTGGGGTGCTCGAGCAGGCTCTGGTGATCGAGAGCTTCTTGACAGAGCAAAGAATGTCGACAGATGTCAGTAGTGGGCGAGCTGGAGCAGAGACCTCGGTAGCAAGGAGCCGACGTCAGGGACCCAGGCGTGGAAGACATTTTCAGAGGAGATCCAAGGACATGGGATCTACTGTACAGGGTTCGCAGGGCACATCCAGATAGCCTCGAGAGAGGCGATGCTACTCAGGTGATGGAAGGGGACATCTCGTTCAGGATTGTCCGACCCTCCATACTACTGACATGAGAGCAGTGGATGGACCACCGAGGCAGAGGCAACATGTGGAGAAGACAGATTCGCGGGGCGGCAGATGTGGTAGGGGAGCTGGGAGAGCAGCTGGCAGTGGTCTGCGTTTTGACCCTTTGCCAACACCACCCCTAGGAGATCCACCCCAGGCCCAGGGAGTTGGTGAACAGAGGTAGGGACAACTGCAGGCGGTAGAGGCTTATGACCCAGGTACTCCCGGAATGATTAGAGGTACTATCTATGTCTTTTCTACTTTGGTTGCCGTATTGATAGACACAGGTGCTAGTTATTCCTTTCTGGCAGCTTATCTTGCTCGAGACCAAGATATTCCAGTTGAGTTGTTGACTCGACCCTTACGCTTAGAAACACTGACTGGAGAAGATTCAGAGATCACACACCTTTGTAGACAGTGTGACCTGACCCTTGGAGACGAGAGTTTCGGTTGGAACCTCTTGGTGGTAGCGTCGAGGCCTTACGATGTCATTCTTGGTATGGATTTGCTATCCAAAGTTCATTCCCAGATTGACTGTTTTAGGAGAAGGGTGTGGTGTGTCTGCAGTGATGGAACGAGGTTCTCTTTTGTTGGTGAAAGAGAGACCCAGGCAGCGCAGGATGGACTCGTGCATAGGAGGGCACAACTGATTTCACATAATTTGGATAGCCAAGCCCTTGGCGCAGCAGATGTTATGAGTTTCCAGTTTCCAGCAGTAGTGTCTGAATATAAGGACGTCTTTCCGGAGGAGGTCCCCGGGCTACCTCCCCGTCGGGAGATAGATTTCTTCATTGAGTTACAACCCGGGACGACACTGATATCAGCATCAACATATCGGATGGCTCCTGCATAGCTTCATGAGATGAGGGTGTAGTTGGATGACTTACAGAAGAAGGGCTTTGTGAGACCTAGCGTTTCACCCTAGGCGGCCCCAGTGCTATTTTCCAAGAAGGCAGATGGGAACTTGAGGCTCTGTGTGGATTACCGGCACTTGAATCAGGTGACCGTGAAGAACCGGTATCCACTACCGAGGATCGATGACCTCTTCAACCAGTTGAGAGGGCCACAATGGTTCTCAAAGGTTGATCTACGATCATTCTATCACCAGTTTCAAGTAAGGGATGAATATATACTGAAGACGGCTTTTAGATGTCGCTACGGTCACTATGAGTACTTTGTGATGCCCTTCGGTGTGACGAACGCCCTGGAAGTGTTCATGGGACTCATGAACCGGATCTTTCAGCACTATCTAGACCGGTTTGTAGTGGTCTTCATCAACGATATCCTTGTGTACTCTACATCCAAGGAGGATCATGTGAGACACCTAAGGATGGTTCGTGACACACTCCGAGAGCACTAGTTGTATGGGAAACTCTCAAAGTGTCAGTTCTGGTTATCGGAGGTCCAATTTATGGGACACGTTATCTCAGCAGAGGTGTAGCAGTGGACCCAGCCAAGGTGGAGGCAGTTCTAGCATGGGAGCTACCCTGGAGCATGACGGAGATGCGTAGTTTCCTTGGGTTGGTAGGCTACTATCGGAGATTCATCCTTGATTTCTCCATGATTGCACCACCCATGACAACTTTGACCCGAAAGGGGCAGCCTTTTGTGTGGAATGAGAGATTCCAGTAGTCTTTCCAGTAGTTGATATAGAGTTTGATGAGCACCCCGATCTTGAGATTACCAGAGGAGGGTTTCGAGTACGTAGTGTTCTGCGACGCAACAGGAACTGGGCATGGTTGTGTCCTGATGCAGAGGCAAGAAGTGATTGCCTATGGCTCACGTCAGTTGAGGCCACATTAGCAGAACTACACGACCCATGATCTTGATATGGAAGTGGTAGTCTTCGCATTGAAGATGTGGCGACACTACCTGATGGGCGAGCATTTTACCGTTTACTCTGATCACAAGAGTCTCAAATATATCGTTTCTCAGAAGGATCTGAATTTGAGACAGAGGGGATGGCTTGAGTTCCTCTAGGATTACGACTTTGAGATCATTTATACTCATGGGAAGGGGAACGTAGTGGCAGATGCTATCAGTAGGAAATCTAGTTCGCAGTTGCTGGATGAGGCGACGAGGTAGTTGACCTCCTTATAGTTATCCTCCATGGATGGAGATGAGGGAGGTTACCTTCAGTCAATGGTTGTTACCCCTCCACTCCTACAGTGAGTCAGGGAAGCACAGCGCGAGGATGCTAGCTGTGAGACTGTACGTGCTCAGATATCCATAGGTGATGCTGATGATGGATATTCAAAAGGTGGGGAGCAAGTTGTTCTTTTCATAGGGTTCACGGTAGTACCAGTGACATTGAGGGAGGAGGTTTTTAGGGAGTTCCATACATCCTCTTTAGCGGTGCATCCAGGCATGGAAAAGATGTATCAGGACCTCTGACGTCAGTTCTGGTGGCCAGGAATGAAGAAGGGTGTGGCAGAGTTTGTCTCTCGTTGCCTTACTTGTCAGCAAGTAAAGGCTGAGCACCAGGTGCCAGCAGGTTTTACCTAGCCCCTTGAGGTTCCAGAGTGGAAGTGGGATGAGATATCCATGGAATTCGTGACGGGTTTACCATGTACGTCCAGGGAACATGATTCCATATGGTTGATCATCGATTGACTCACCAATTCGGCCCACTTCCTAGCCATATGAGAGCAGAGTTCTGTATAGATCTTGGGACGCCTCTACATGCAGGAGATAGTTTGACTTCATGGAGTTCCATCCATGGTCGTTTCACATCTTGGTTGTGGAAGAGATTGTAGGAAGCTTTTGGGACTCAGTTACACTTGAGCACAATGTTTCATCCCCAGACTGATGGTCAGACAGAGCAGACCATCCAGGTCCTGGAGGATATGCTTCGAGCTTACATACATGACTTCGGTCATAGCTGGGAGGATCACCTACCACTGGTAAAATTTTCTTATAACAATAGTTATCATTCCGCTATTGGTATGGCGCCATTCGAGGCTCTGTACAGGCGACCTTGCAGGTCGCCACTTTGCTGGACTGACTCAGAAGAGTCAGCACTCATGGGCCCAGAGATGGTGAGAGCTACTACAGAAAAGGTGTAGGTCATCCAGGGGTGGATGATGACTACACAGAGTCGGAAAAAGTCTTATGCTGACAGGAGGCAGAGGTCCTTGGAGTTCGATGAGGGAGACCATGTGTTCCTTAGGGTCTCACCTCGACGGGGATTGTGGAGATTTGGCTGAGACAGAAAGATATCTCTGAGGTTCGTTGGCCCTTTTCAGATTCTGAGTAGAGTTGGCGCGGTGGCGTATCTCTTGGATCTACCTCCTTAGATGGACCGGGTACACAACGTCTTCCATGTGTCGCAGCTACAGAGGTATGTGCACGATCCATCGCATGTTATCGACTGGGGTGAGCTAGACATCGACGATGGGGCGACCTTTGAAGAGTACCCAGTAGAGATCGAGGATCGACAGGAGAAGATCCTTCGGGGACGAGCTATTCCCTTGGTGCGTGTTCAGTGGTAGCACGGGAATCTTCAGGAGAGCACATGGGAGCGGGAGGCTCAGATTGGCGTGCAGTACCCACATCTTTTTGAGTAGCCTTTGTTTTGGATTTTCGGGGATGTAAAAGCCCTATGGTGAGTGTGATGTAATGTCCCAGATTTTTCCATGTATTATTTTAATATTATATGGGAATTAATTCAAGACTAGGCTCTGAGACGGCGTGCAGTTCTGAGGCCTGGTGAGCCCGGAACAAATGTTTTAATTTAATTTAATAATTAAATTATGCACACATGCAGTTTTCCTGAAAAAGTGGAATAACTCCTGAACTGGTGCTCGGATCAGAAATCTGAGGGCACTGTTGCGTTCAGAGCAACAATTTTACCTTAGTCAAGGCCTAACATCGGCCAGCATAGGTCGGTGGTGAAATCTTGTTTTTGGACATAATCGTAATAAAATATTTTATTAAAATATTTTATTTAAATCCTTGTTGCAACGAAATATTTTATTCTTTTAAATAAATATTTTGTAGGGAGGGTAAGTGTTACAATTCCCATAACTCTGATATTCTCTGGAGAACTCTGGAGAAGACCTCCCGATGCGGCGACGATGTTCTTGAATATTTTCTCCGGTGACGATGACGCGATGACCGGATCATCACCAACGAACGGCGCAGATCCAAGTAGTACGTTTAAATTGTGTTTTCTTCACCATTTTTTTTACATGACTAACGTGGACTAATCCATGAACATATTAGCCCGTGGATCGATTGTTCTTATGAGATAGGATTTTGCGGGATTCGTGGGGATTTGATTCTTTAATTGTTCGGTTTCATTCAACCTCTTAATGGTTATGGATCAAGATCGACACAAAAATCGATTGAGGTTTTTCCCTCTCGATTTGTTGTGTTCTTCTTCCACAAATTCTCGCATTCTTCGCTGCGTTCTACGCGCTCTTCACGGGGATATGAACAACGGATCATTGTGCACCTGTTGTGCGATGCAACAATCCCAAATTGAAGATCTAGTGTCAGTACAACCTTATGGAGGTGTGGCTGCGGTGGCGACAGAGAGATAAAAGCGGATTGGAAGATATCGTTTTTCGAACGATTTCCGCACGGGTGACCGAAATCGGATTTTGGAGCCGATCGAAGGCTCGAGGCCCATGGATTTTGCATCGCGACGTCGAGAGGACCCTTGACCTTGAGTTTCGCGGCAAACGGACCAGATAAACGCGATCCAAAAGATCGGATGAAGCATGAGGAAGAAGACAACGTTCTGGAAATTTCCCGACTACACGATGTGTAGTATGGGATACACGGTGTGTGTTCATTGGCAGGATTACATGGCGTGTAATCTGGGAGTACATGGACATGGGAATGGTACACAGACAAGGACACACTGTGTATACCCCTCCCCGGCCAGACTCGGCCAGATACACGAGATACCCCATGTACTGGTACACGGGCAGGCAACACAAACACGGGCAGAGACCGTGTACGGGCACATGTCCAGCATACACAGAGCGAGCCCAAGTGCTCGGAAATGACATGTGATTCTTCTACACGTCGTGTAGTTTCTTTCTATCTGACAAGTCGAATGACACAGGCCGGTTACACGGGCAGTACCCGGTGTCAAGGAACATGGCGTGTACGTTTTCTACACGCTGTGTATTTTGTTTTTACATGGCTTGAACGAATGACACGGTCTGTTTACACAGGTAGTACCCAGGGTCAAGGAACACAGCGCGTAACTATACTACATGCCATGTAAATTTTTCTTCATGGCTTGAGCTACTTGTCTTCTGTGACTTGGACTAGTTCTTAGGGTCTGTACCGTTGGTTGTCCCCTGAAGGTTCGGGTATCATTTCTTTTATACAACAGTATGATCTCTTCAGCAGAAATTCCTGAATAGAGTTATTGGAATCCCCTCTATGAGACTTAGAGCTGGATCCTCTATTCATTCCTGGAAGCCTAGGAAGAGTTCTTGGTATCGATGTGACCAACCATACTTGGGTACCAATCCTCTACTTAGCGGATTATCTCAGACTGAGTTGTCGGAATCACCCCATGACTTGGTTGTGATCCTCATCTGAGCATCATGTTCTCAAATTACTTGTGGAGTGTGTTCTCCCGGAACATTTACTTTATATCTCTCTCTCTTCATACCTAGGAGTGTGTTCTCCCAGTTTTATGCTTAGTAGAATCTTCGAGTTGGATCCTAGTGGTGGGTTTCACGATAGTCGATCGTGTATGAGTGTATCTGGATATTCTTGTTATATGTTCTGTAGAAATATACTGTGTAGAGCTGACTGTATCTTTCCTTTTTGGTATTTCCCTTGTTTTTTTCCTTTGTGGTTCCGGGGTGTCCTACTGGGTATTTTTATACTCAACCCTGTACGGGCTTTGCCCGCATGTGTCGAGTCCTATGCAGACGAGCAAGCCTTTGACAGGATTCTAGGCGGATCAGGACTGGACGGTACTCAGTGAGATCAGACAGGCCAAGGTGTGTTTCTACGGCTACATACTACAGTTCCAGCACCTTTATTTACAGGTTGGACTTTGTTACAGACTTTCTTTCTGGTGGGATTGTACTTTTGGCCCAAGGATTTACTTTATTGCACTTTAATTTCTTGTCATACTTTGTGGTTGGATTTTAGTGTATGCATGAATATTTTCCATTTTTAGTAGTTTTTACTTTTCATCTTTGTGGGCTTGGAGATGTGTGTGCATGTGTACAGGTTTATAGGCAATGCCTCCCATGTTAGTAGCATGCCTACTCGGTGCTAGTCACCAGCCCCTGGCCTATTGGAGGCGATCTTGGGGAGTTGTGGCTCGGGCCCCACTGGGACGGGTCGTGACATACTACCCATGAATTTATTTTATTATACTTATAATTAAAATTATTTTGGTTTAAATAACCATTTTATTATCTCTCTTTTATGGGTTTTATGAAATAAATTTAACAAATTGGTAAGAGTTTTTTTCTTAATTTTCCTTCTTTGAGACGTATGTTATATTATGCACCTATATTATTTCATGAGGTGTATATATAGACAAATTGACATGTAATATCATGAATTTATTTATCCTCGTGATATTTCAAGTTTAATTTTATGTTATTCCTTCATGGATTTTATATTTCAATGTTACCAAATTGATAATGATTTTATGTTATAATCTCATCATTCATCAGAATTATTTATGATAAAGTCTCCAATATTGAAATATCATGATCTAAATCTCAAGAATTCTAATTAATTTTATTATCCTCTGATTATTTATTATATATTCATGTAATTCTACCATTTTCTAATCTTTGGTACTTAATATAATTATGAAAATATTTTAAATAAAATCTTACTTTATTTCACTCTTCAGTTCGAAATCAATTTTGTTTCAAATCCATTTTTTCTAAAAAAAATTCAAAAATTATTTTAAATTATATTTTGAAATAATTTTCTTGGAAGTTGATTCTTAAATTTTTTTATATTTTAAAAATTGTTTAAAATTATTTTCAAATCTTCCTTTATATGTTTTCAAGTTTATTATCAAAGATAAAGGTTTTCAAAAATGTTTTATGTTTTAAAAGTATTTTTTCAAAGCAGAAAGGATATTTTTCTCAAGATTTGAATAAATGATATTTAAATCTTTTTTTATAAATTTTAATGTTTTTTTTCAAATAAAAATAATTTTAAAAATTTTTATGTTTTAAAAATCATTTTGAAAGGGTAAAGGATATTTTCCTCAAGAAATATTTTATATGATCTTTTAAAATTATTTTCCATATAATACGACATTATTTGGTGTTACATATGACTTAATGGGTATATGATCCAAGGATATAATTAATATTATCTCTCTAAATGGATTATTTGTTTATGGAATGATTTTTATGAAAACCATTTCTCTTACACATGTTATACCATGATAAAATTCTTATGAAACCCATTTCTTTTCATGGGTTATTCATTGATGAATTGATTATGAAACATGTATCTTTTCCACAAGATATGATATGATAAAATGTTTTTTATACCCATTTCATTTCAAGGGTTATGATATGAAGAATTTTTTTGATCTTGTGGAACACATAAATATGGTTTTTATTAAGTGATGGGTGGGAACTATATCTCCCTCCAATGCATTGCGTAAATATTTTTATATCTCATGAGATAGACATGGCTAGAATGGGTAGTGAACTCGATAATGTAAGACATGGCTAGAATGGGGAGTGAACCTGGCATAGTAGGATAGGTCTGGATTAAGGAGTGAACTCAGTACAGTAAAGGACTTTGTATTCTATAATGTCCTTGGTAGTGAGGATTGACCAATATGAAAATGATTTTTTATACTAATGTGTATGCCACAAATTCCATAACTTATGTCAATTTTGTGATCTCATGGATCATGTTCTTAGATTTCCTTATGATTCAAGTATTATAAAATTTAAATATTTTTACCTTGATTCAATATTATGATCTTTGGTATGAATATTATTCTTTTCAAAATTTATGCTCATGTTCTCATACATTTTTTCTTACATATCAACCTTGTTTAAACTTACTAAGCATCTAAGATCACCCTCTCTCATGTTTCCTTTCCCTAGGTTATGAAGAAATTTATTATGTATGAAATTTCTAAGAAGGGTGATAGTTGTGAAGAACATAGTGGGAGATGATGTAGCTCACTCATGGACCAATGTTTACATTTTCAAGCTTCCAATGAAACTAAAAAATATTAAAGTCCTCAAGTGTGTGTTTATGTAATGTAATGAATATTCATAAAAAATTATGTAATATCTATTTATGTTAAGTCTAGGAATCTATAGTTGGATTAAAAGGATGGGTTTAGTTAACCTTTGGAAATTGGGATGAGAAAACCTTAGTGAGATCCCTAAGGACATGTCTAAGGATAAGTCTGAGGATGAGTCAAAGTATAAGAAAATGTCCTATAATTTTGTTAAAGGATATAGTAAGTGGTTTCCCATAAATTACATCCATTTTTGGATACTACAAGTCTATGTGTCTCTGGAACAGATGTATATAGGTGTAAAAAGCACGAAAACACTATATTAAGATTTACTCGATTGAGAACTAGTGCATGACAATGGGCCTTGCTGCACACCTAGTTTGACACTCCCATGGGATATGATATGGGAATTCACACACACTTTATGAACCAAAATGAAGGATTTAAATAGTATATGACTATTAATTATGTAGGATAATTATATGGTCTCATAGATTAGAGAAAAAAGTGTCATGATTTAGACATCTTATAAGTAATTTTATATGATTATATGGTTCCCCACAATTATTATTGTTTCTTACTCCATGATTTTTGGTTTTAGTCAATGGATTGAACATGAAGAAATTTTGTTAATGTTGAGTGCGATGGATAATGCAAT
This sequence comes from Viscum album, assembly GCA_963277665.1. Classification (NCBI taxonomy): domain Eukaryota; kingdom Viridiplantae; phylum Streptophyta; class Magnoliopsida; order Santalales; family Viscaceae; genus Viscum; species Viscum album. Next base: position 1,211,601,664 of record OY728166.1, read on the forward strand.
GAATTTACTCCTAGGAATCCAAATTTTATGGGATTTGGAATAAAAAATCATTTTTCTCTTCTCACAAAACTTTCTGAAGCTATGAAGAATAATGGACTTCCAAAAGAACAAAGGAGGGAACAACATTATATAGAGTTCTTCAGGAGGAAACATACACCTTATTTCAGTGGGTCTTCTAATCCACTAGTTTATGAAAAATGAATAAGTACCACTGAAAATATATTTTTCATTCTCAAGTGTTTGGAACATGAAAACATTATTTTGGTTGTCAACCATTTGGAAGGTGAAGTGGATCAAAGGTTGATTCTTATTAAGAATATGTGGAAATAGGATGAAATTGACTCCATGGATTGGGATAAGTTCAATAAATTAGTTTTCAATAATTACTTTCCTCATATTCTTCGTACAAATATGGATAATGAGTACCTTGATCTAAAGAAAAAGGATGATGAATCAATGGTACCAATGAGGTAAATTTTAAGAGGCTTGTGAGGTATGCTTATGGTATTATCATCCAACCTGAAAGTAAGGCTCATTGATTCTTTAGTGGCATAAAACCAAGTATCTAAATGGAATTATCCATAAGATAATATAGTAGATATGAAGTATTTGTTCTATGTGATATCAAGGTTGAAATGGAGGTTAGCATTATGTATCAATCTCATGGTTTTGACAAGAAAAGGAAGATGGAGTTCAAAGGAAAATCTAAAAAACATGGAGAAAAGAAGATGAGATTTCATTTATGCTCAATATGTGGGAAGAAACATGGAGGATATTGTATTAATAGTACTACCAAATGTTTTAAGTGTGTAATGGAAGGTCATCGGGTAATAGATTACTAAATTGATGAGAAGAAGTTACCTAAAAATGAAAATAGAGAGAAAGCTACAAATAATTCACCTCCCCCACTTCATTTCATCAAGTGTAAGGAGAGTGGGAATTATGATAACCAATATCCATCTCGAGGTTTAATGATGATGATTAATGCTAGTAACCCCTTAATCTAAGGGAAAAGTGGAAATATCATGCGATCATTATTTCTGACAAGGGGTATGATAACAACGTGGTGTAAGGTACACTTTTAATCCACTCTGGAATTTATAATAATTTATTTAAATCTAGATCTACCCATTCATTCATGTATAAATAATTTAATAAGGTCATTAAGATTCCACCCAAAAAAGTATATGTAGAATTATAATTGAAAAATCATAATGGCATGATGATTTTATCTCATGTCTATGATTCCTCTCCAGCCGATGTTGGTGGGAATATTCTTCTTATAAAACCTTTCATTCTCCCTCTAGTTGAATTTAATGTCATCTTAGGCATGGATTGACTTTATCTATATAAATGTCACGTAAAATTTCAAGTAAGAGAAGTCATATTTGATATTATAAACTAACCAAAGTCTATCTATCAATGTGACGATATGTATGAACATCTGATGGTGATCAAATCCATTGCATTGGTCTTAATTTCCATTCAAAAGGAGCATTTATCTTAGATGTATAGGGATAAACTTAACATCAAAGATATTACTATTGTGTGGGAATTTTTTGATATATTTATGGAAGAATTTCACATTCTTCCACAAAAATGTGAAGTTGAGTTTTCAATTGAACTCATACCTGGTTCCACATTAATTTAAAAGACTCCCTATATAATAAACTTGATTGAGTTATAGGAATAAAATAAGAAACTTTATTAAAACCCTAATAAGGGATTCATTTGGACAAGTTTTTCACTTTAGGGTGCACCTATTCTTTTTATTAAAAATAAATATTGATCAATACAACTTTTTATTGATTATCAGGATCTAAAAAAGATAATAATTAAGAACAAGTATCATATCCCTCATATTTATGACTTGTTTGATCAAAAATATTAAGCTCAATACTTTTACAAGATTTAAATTCTATATGGATATCATTAATTGAGGGTCAAGAAGGAGGATATACACAAGATGACATTTCCTATAAGGGGCGTACACTATGAATATATAGTGATGCCTTTTGGTTTTACTATTTCCCATATTATCTTCCTGGATTTAATTAATAGAGTCTTTAGAGATTACATCGATCAATTTTTTATAGTCTTTGTATATTATATTCTGATATATTCATAGAGAAAAGAAGATCATGAATGTAACTTTAGAATTTTACTAAATACCTTAAGGAAATAGAAACTATATGTAAAATTTAAAAAGTGTGGATTTTGGTTAAAAAAGGTTTCATTCTGAGCCATATAATCTAAAGAGAGGGTATATCAGTAGATCCATCAAAGATAGAGGCTATTGAATATTGGCCCAGACCAACCACGACGAATAAGATCTGTAGTTTTATTAGTTTAGATGGATTTTATTGACAGTTAATGGATAATTTCTTATGACTATCTAATATTATTTCCAAGATAACTAGGAAGGGGTCTAAGTTCATCTGGATAGATGAATATGAGGAAAATTTCACGTAACTGAAGAGAATGTTAGTTAGTTCACTTATTCTTACATTACCCTATACTAGGGAAGTGTTTATAATCTATAGTGATGCGTAAGAGAAGGTATTGGGATGTTTTATTATTCATAATGATATGTTTAAAGATTATGCCTCACAAAAATTAAATGTTTATGATAAAAATCACCCAACTGAAGATTTTGATTTAGATTTGATAATTTTTTCATTAAAGATATGAGCGCATTATCTTTATGGTGAAAATTTTAATATATATACGGATAATAAAAGTTTAAATTATATATTCACACATAAGGAGTTGAATATGAACCAAAGAAGATGGTTAGATATAATAAAATATTGTGACTGTTCAATACATTACCACACTAAGAAAGTGAACAAGGTGGCCAACACTTTGAGTTGAAAAGGTCATGCTAGATTATTCATGAATAGGATCACAAAGGATCTAATATTTATATATTTTAAATGGATGGATATGAAATTTCTAAAGGAAGGGGAAAAATATAATCTTTCTCAATTGAATTTTCAACCATCTATCTTGGTGAAGAATAAAGTGGGGTAGAAGGAAGATGTAGAGATGCCAAAGAATGTTATAAATTTTCCTAAGTTTAACGTTGATCATGATGGAATGATAAGGTTCAGGAATCGTGTATGTGTTCCTTATATACCATATTTGAAGAAGGATTTGTTAGAGGAATCTCATGGTTATTTATTCTATATTTACCCTAGAAGTACGAAGATGTATAGTGATTTCAATGAGTACTTATGGTGGGATGACATGAAGAGAGATATCACAGAAATTGTTTCTCAGTGCTTGGTATGCCAAAAAGTTAAGGAAGAAAGGAAAAATTATAAGGGGGTGTTTCATCCATTACCCATAGAATAATGGAAATGGGAAAACATCACCATGGATTTTGTTTTTGGACTCCCCATAATTTCTAAAGGTCATAATGATATACAAGCTGTAGTCGATTATCTTACTAATTTAACACAATTCATCACTATTATAGAAGTATTATCTCTAGATATGCTCTCCATAGTATACATTATGGAATTGGTATGGTTACATGGAGTTACACATTCCATTGTATCTGATTGGGATATGAGTTTTACCTAAAAGTTTTTGCTAATTATTCAAAAAAATATTGATATGAAGATGAGTTTCAATACCACATATCATCCTCATACAGATGGTTAGTCTGAAAGAACAATTAACTCCCTATAGGATATATTGGGATCTTGTTTTTTGGATTTCGAATGTGGTTTGGTTCAAAACCATATTCTAGTTGAGTTTTTTTACACAAATATATTTCACTCAAGCATACAGACAGATCATTATAAATCTCTCTATGGAAATAAATGTCGAGATCCAATGTGCTAGAATGAAGTTGGAGAAAAAAATCTATTGAGACCTAAGACAGATGAAGGAATGGTATAGAAGGTCAAAACCATTAAGCAACACATTATAGAATATCACAGTTAGTATAAAATTTATGTTGGAAATCACCATTATGATCTATAATTTGAATTCGGTGATACAATGTTTTTAATAATTTTCCCTGGAATAAGGTTGTGAGATTTAGGAAGAAAGGGAAACTAAGACCTAGGTATATTGGTCCCTTTAAAATTCTTGGTCATATCAGGATGGTAGTCTATCTCTTGGAACTTCCACTGAACCTCTATGAAGTCCAAAATGTATTCCATGTATCTCTCATGAGGAAGTATATACCTGAACCTTCACACGTACTAAACTCAAATGCCATAACGCTGGAGAAAGATCTATTTTATGATGAACAACTAGGGGATATTTTGGATCGTATAGAGAAAGTTTTACTAAAAAGGACCACTCACCTAGTCAATTTTTTATGGAGAAACAGCCAGTTTTAAGAAGCTATTTGATAAATTGAGGATACTATGAGATATAAGTATCCTAATTTATCTATATCAAAGTGAAGAATTTCGAGGGAGAAATTCATTTTAACAGGGTCAGATATAACACCCTGAGTTTTTTTTATGAATTAACTTTTTCTGAATAAATTAATTTTATTTTATGTTTTTAATTACATGGTACACCAATTTAAACTTTTATTATATGAAAAACATATTTATTCTTTCACTATATATAACACTGGATTAGCTTTCATTACACACAACACCGAGTTTTAACAAAACCATAATACATTATTAACCTGACCATTATAACCTAGATGTTAAACATAGTGATATAAATAGTAATAAAAAAATTTCAAATAATAATTTTAATGGTTTTATATAAAAAACATATTTATAATAAAATACATAATTTTTGGTAAAGTCTTTATTTGTTTCAAAAAAACTAGTTTCTCAAAACAATTGTTTTTTATATATTTTTGTGAAAAATAATATTTTTTTAAAAAAATTATTGATAATTAATTTGATAAAATAAAATAAAAATTTTAATTTATAAATTAAAAATTATCTTAAGGTTATGTTTCAGTATTTTTCTAAAAACCTTCCTTTTTTTATTGAATAGTGAAAATACTGGATTTTAATTGAAAAATGAATTTTCACTTATTTTATTTATATAGTAAAATTATATTTTAAATTGAGTTTAAAATATAATTAGTTAAATTATACATATATTAATACAATTTATGTAATTAGAATAAATTTTACAATGAAATTGGTTATAAAAAATTTGTAAATGTTTGATTATTTTATCTTTAAAACATGCTTCCTCATTACGCATGCAGTATTAATTTTAAATTAAATTATACCACATATGTGAATAGAATTTGAAAAAATGGATTCCACATTTTTAATCATCATAATTTATTTTATCTAATAAGGTTAACTTCATTCTTGATCATAATTATTAGGGAAAAAGTTAAAATTAATTAACTTGATTAAGGTTAAAACTAGGTTTTGCGCATTATATACGTTTGTATTGAAATTAATTTTACACACACACATGATTTTTATATAATGAATTATAATTAATATTTTGAATAAATATGTTTAAATTATCTAAGAATTTTTTTTTTATATTTTTAAAGTATAAACTACATAGGTAAATAAAAAGATACAATTTACCTTGATAAAAACTATAAAGAAACAATTGAGTAAACTTAAAGACTAAGTAATAAATTGGTAAAAATATATTTACTTTTGTGTTTTGGAGGTATTTATTGACCAAGTAATCTATCCCTTCCATTATTTTTAAATTTTTGTGGAACATGAAGTTAGGGAGACCTCCCAATAGTGAATACTTGTCGGTATTTACCGGAATGCCACTCCTCCTCAATTATAAAAGGGAACTCACCCTCCCCCTTCTTCATAGCTCAAATTCTATATGTATCAACCAAAACCTATCCAAATAAGTTCAAAAATTACCTAAAATAATCCTATAATCCTTATTTTTTGTATAAATCCATCCAAGTATGGATTTTAGTTCAATCCTAAGGAGGATACCCAAAGTAGAGGAAACATTTATCAACAAATGTTTTTATTTTATTTCTTCATCAAACCCCTTAAATTATTTTTATACCATGATTATATAATAATTTAATTATATAAAATATAATGATATGTTGTTATGATAAGTTCATGATCTATAATCATCTCTACTTCGATCAAATGGGCTATGAAATCATTGTTCATGTGTACAGTGGACTACCGCCTCACGAACCGAATTTGTTCGTTTTTTCATTAAAACCTATAAAAGATGATCATAATGATGTATTTATTGATTATATATGATATATATATGATTTTATTATGATTATTGAATTTTAATATCACACATACCTTCCTGATTTCCATTTTTTGGGAGTACGATGACATCGTTTGTGTGTATGGTGGACGACCTCCTTATGAAGCAATGCGATACTTTCAAGCTACATAAGAAATTTATTAAATAAGAGTTTAATAAAAATATGTGATATATATGAAATAAAAATTAGTCTATAATTATAATATATCATGCACTTTTCTTTCTCTTAATCTGACAAGAAAATGAAAATAATGGTCATGTGTACGTACGACCTACCGTCACCATGAACAGTGTATTTCATTTCATATTTATTTCATTTAGAGATTATTATAAGTACATATATATTTAATATATATGATATTTATATAATTTTATCATTATTTATATTATTAAATCATGATTAATGTAATATAACAAAAAATATAACAAATCAAAACATATACGAAAATAAAGCAGTTATTACCCGAAACATGACTTTAACATGGTATTGTTAATAAAAGGGAAATAAAACATCATAAGAAAACCATATAAATTATGATATATATGAATAATGTTCTTTAATATATCTATAATAAACTTAAATTTATTATACAGTAGTTTTGAATGTGTACGAAGAAATTCAATACTTAAGGTAAGATATTTTCATCTCACTTTTACTTTCTATGAGACAAATTCCATATTCACCATATGTTTATTTTATGGGGGGTATATACTTCCCATGAATTTATATTATTATTCTTATAATAAAAGATATTAGGGCCTACATATCCATTTTATTATCTCTCTTTTATGGGGTTTATCGTTCAAAAGTTAACAAATTGGTAAGGGATTTACGTCTCACTTTTATTTTCTATGAGACAAATTCCATATTCACTACATGTTTATTTAATGTATTGTATATAATACCCATAAATTTATTTTATATAGAATATAATTAAAATTATTTTGGTTTACATATCCATTTAAGGATCTCTCTTTAATGGGGTTTACAGTTCAAAAATTAACAAATCGGTAAGGGATTTTTATCTTAATTTCCCTTCTTTGAGACGTATGTTATGTTATGCACCTATATTATTTAATGAGGTGTATATGAAAACACTTTGAGATTTAATATCATATATTTATTAATCCTCATGATATTTTAATTTTCATTTTATTTCATTACTTCATGGGGATTATGATTCAATGTTACCAAAGTGGTAAAGATTTTATGTTACAATCTCATCATTCCTCAGGATTGTCTATGATCAAGTCTCCAATATTGAAATATCATGATCTAATTATCAATAATTATAATTAATTTTATTATACTCTATTTATTTATTATATATTCAAGTAAGGGAACAAATTTTCTACTCTTTGGTACTTAGGATAATTAAGAAAATATTTATTAGAAAATATGACTTTATTTCTCTCTTTGGTCAGAAATATTTTTTTTCCAAAACCAAGTTTTATAAAAATTTATTCAAAAATATTTTTAAATAATATTTTAAAATAATTTTCATGTAAAATTATTTTTAAATTTATTTATTTTCTAAAAAGTGTTTTAAATTATTTTTAAATATTCCTTTATATGTTTTCAAGGTTATTTTCAAATAAAAAGGTTGTGAAATTTTTTTATGTTTTAAAATTAAATTTTCAAAGTGGAAAGGATATTTTCCTAAATAAATATTTTAAATGGTTTTTAAATATTAATTTATAAATTTTCGATGTTATTTTCAAAGAAAAAGGTTTTCAAAATTTTTTTATGTTTTAAAAATAAATTTTTAATGTAGAATGTCTATTTTCCTCATGAAGTGTTTTAAATGATATTTCAAATTTATTTTCTATATAAGATGAAATACATTGGAATTACCTATTCCTTAATAGGGATATAGTCTAAGGATACCATTCATATTATTTCTTTTAATGGTTTATGTTTTTATGGAATTATGATTATGAAACTCGTTTCTCTTCCATGGGTTATACTATGATAAAATTCTTATGAAACCTGCTTATTTTCACAAGTTATTCTATGAAGAAATGATTATGAAGCCTATATCTTTTCCATAAGTAATGATATGATCAAATTTTTATAATACACATCCTATTTTATGGGTTATAATATAATTAATTTTTATACTATTATGGGACATATAAATATGGTTTTCATTATGTGATGCGTGGGACCTATATCTCCCTACAATGCTTTGGGTAAAGATTTATATGTCTTGTGAGATAGTAATGGTTGGAATGAGGAGTGAACCTAGTACAATGATATATAGTTGGAATGGGGAGTGAACCAAGTATAGTAAGACATGGCTGTAACGAGGAGTGAATTCGGTATAGTAAATGACTTTTTTTACTATGATAGCCTTGGAAGTGATATTTTACCAATATGGAAATGATTTTCTATGCTTATGTGCATACCAAAAATTCCATTATGTATTCCAATGTTATGATCTAATGAATCATGTTATTTAACTTCCTTATTATTCATTTCTTATGAACTACCAATATATATTCCTTGATTCAGGATTGTGATATTTGGTATTTAGGGTGTGCATTTCAAATGTTATGCTCATGTTCTCATACAGTTATGCTTATGTATGTCCCTTTTCTACCCTTTCTAGGCATCTGAGCTCACCATTTCTTATATTTCCTTTACCTAGGTTATTAATAAATGTATTACGTATGATATATCTAAGAAGGGTTCTAGTTGTTAAGAATGAAATGAGAAATGGCACAGCTTACCTATGGAATAGTGTTTATGCTTCCATATTTCCAAAGACACTAAACTATTATGGTCCTCAAGAATGTTTTTATATTATGTATTGAATATTCATAAACATTTACGTAATATATATGTATGTTATGTTTGGGTATTTATAGGTTCTTATCATCACAATTCCAAATAAGTAGGTAAAAAAGTATGTGTCTCGTCTTCAGGGAGTGACAGGGATACTCATCCCCCAATCCCTACCAATGAAAATTATTTGGATACCTAGAGGGAGATGGACACATGGAGAGAATCCAAATCTAGAAAAGTGGTTTGGGATATTCTTTAACAAATGGTCATTCATATAATGAACTTTGTATAGATCTCAGTTACAATTGACACACATTATTAATATGATCTAAATGAAGCTAAATCTTATATCAAATAGGTAGTTATAGATATCCATTTGATGAAGGAAACAAGTTTTCATTTGGACGGGATATCATAGTTGTTGGTGCATAGGGAAGGTAAAGAAGCTAATAACTATGGTCACAAGTCACCTCTAGAAGAGATAAATATTATTTTATTATTTTAATATATTGACATAGATTCCATCATGATATTAAATATTCCTATGGATTTTATAGGAGTTACAAGAAGATTCACCTCCCATAATTTCCAAAGTATCCACAATTATAGATTCCATGGATTTCTCAAGAACATGTTCTGATTCTAGATGATATAAAGGAATTGTATCTCCCAACCTAGTAGAAAAAAAATGAGAAATAATATCTTAACATCATGAGTTATTTCTGATACTATCACTGATAACTCCTTCTCAAAGTTTTATTGTTGAATATATCTGTTAATGGAAGATGAAAAAGTTTTTATAGATCTAGATTAAATCAAGGATAACATGTAGATGATACATTTACTTTTGTACATTCACCTAAAAGGATACTTTCTTAATGACACATTGACTTGTACAAATACCATTTTTATCTCTCTAGGTTTGGAGGCACTAGCATCTTAGAAGAATGAAATTGTTACACCTATTAGAGATCATCTATAAAAGTGGGAGAAGTTGGTTCCCAGGAATTACTTGACTTAGACCCTGGATTAAGTCCTATGGTTTCTATCCCCACTGATGGATAAGGGGAAAATTCAAGTATTATTACAAAATTACACTATAATATTTGTCCACATACATTGAACTTTCTCATTGTAACATTATCTATTTCTCTATCTAAGTCCTTAACAATAATAAACCAAGTATTTATAGAAGTAAATTACCATAAATACTTGGAAGAATTTAGTAATTTCAATAAAGATTTATAAGGGCATAAGTTTATGCTATTTAGGATTGATTCAGTTATTTCTATGTGTAGTATCTTGATTCAACTTTCTATATGATGTAGATTTATTTACAGATAATTTATAAAAGGTACTTCACAAAAAATAAATTAAGATTATTTCTTCTCTTTCAGTGGATGTATGGCCACCCCATTATTCTTAGAGAGTCAATCCTACCATACTACTTGAGGCAAACCCATAAGGCCTTAGAGAAGGTGTGTCTACTCAAAGATATCCTTCTTGAGAAAATGAAGGAGTTACTATTATAGGGGAGGGTCAAATATTTCTAGTGGATTTAGAAAAGAAAATAGATAGTGATACTATTGTAGCACCAAATGATAGTCTTGCATTGGTAGTTTTAACATTGGAACATGAGGAAAATATGATAATAAATGGGAGAAAGTTCTAGGATACTCTTTACTGGAGGCCACAATTGTTTTTGAGACCCAGGCTTAGCAGCCAATAAGTAATTTTATCATCCTCGGTGCACATTTTTTTCTTTTTATAATGCATTAATTTTTAATAATTATCCATAAGAGAACAAATCCAAGAAATAAGGATCATTGAATAGGTTCCTATTATGAATCAAGCATCAGATCATACAAGGAACTTCTTTGGGGTCCAATAACTCTATGAATTCCATTTAAGTGGTTTCATTGGGTGAGTTAGTCCCTAGGTACATTTATCCTTATCTTACCATCTCTGAGACATAACTTGAGGATCATAATTATTTACAATTCACTTATCATTTTTTGGTTGATATATAGAGGTTGGTCTGAGATACCCTCTTGAAAGACAAATCCCCACAATTCTATAGGATCCTTAGCATGTTTAAAATGATGGGGGTATGCCAAATTTTATTATTGATCCATAAATTCAGCTATGAAGAAGATAATTCAATGAAGAGAATAAGAGAAAACATCACAATGATTTCTTATCAAAGAAATATTATTATCATTATCTATGGACCTTTAGGATGCATTGCCTCAAGAAGAATGTCATTATACAAAAGATAAAAGGGAACATCATTGTCAAATTAATTAAGATTCCCTCCATGTGATAAGTATTCAATAATAGATGGATTATTATAAGGAGATATTAGTATAGAACCATAAATTTCTTGATGAAGTCCACACCTAGGGGAGAAATGACGTTGCTATAGTGGTGTACATCCATTACCTTTATAAAGAGGATGAGGCTATAGAGCTAGATCAACTTCAACATAATGTTGATGATGCCTGATAATCAATCCATAAAATAAAAAATTATATTGATATAATTTTTTAGTATACTACTATTAGAAATAGTGAATCTAACCTATGGAGACTCCTCCTTTCTCTATTTTGATGAATGATTGTAGATTCTATCCTCCACTATTTTCTAATTCCTTGATTTCCTATCTTACTTTGGTTATCATTTCATAATAATTTTTGAAGCTATGAATAGTAACATCATGATAACATAAATCCATTTAAACACTGAATATGAGTGAAAAAAGTCCATAATGATTCTTAAGCATTTGAGTCATAAGAATTTCCTCCCATGCATGGCTCATAGATGTATATAAGAATAAATACCATCACCATAAGAATAGAGTTAGTTTATTTGGATGAAAATTTTTCTCATGGGCATGGCTCATGAAAGGGTATAGATGGAAATAACATCATCATAACAATTGATTTGGTCCATTTGGAATAATTATTTCCTCCTGGTCGTGGATCACAGATGGTTATATGCACAAATACTATCACCATAACACTAGAGTTGGTCTATTTTGATATAAAATAAGATGGCACATTATAATTAGGATCATAAAGGGGATATTTGGAATGAGGATTCCAATGTTTAAGAGGGTTTGAGAATCCTAAATTTATTCCTTCATGAATTTTTAATGGATCAACTAAAATGATATATTAGGTGTGAAGAAGAAAATAAATTCTCTAGATTATTCCTAGGACAAGGTTCCTAGATATTACAATTTGATTTCTACCAAGGATATATTCTAGACCCCAAATGCTCTGTGTCTTTTATTATAAAATCCCAACCCATGCCTATTATCTTAGAATGGAATAGAATACCACTAACACTTGGTGAGGTCCCTTTGACACCAAATGTTTGAAATAAATGTTGTTGTTTGAAAGGGGGGGGGGACATTTTCACTAATTTAAAAAACTTGTACGAGGCTGTCATAATGATATAAAAAATTACTTGATGTATGAAATAAATCCCAATACAAATACAATTACATAATAAACCAGAATCATAATAAAATTCACAGTATTAAAACAAACACCAACAAGTCTAAAATAATAAAAGACCCAAATACACTGAGAGGAACCCATACACCAATGTGGCACCATGACCAACTCCACTATAAGAGATCTCCAAGATCCAAATCCAAAATGAAAAGACTCTATCATGAAGGTTCTTATATAGTAAATTAGGGGATATTCTGCTTAATTGTATCACTATAAACAATGTTTTCATATTCACTGAGGTTCATATTAAGGGGGTGAGTATAGAACCTAGTAGGAAAACCCTATGACTTCCCAAACATGCCACTAAAAAAGAGCATGTCAGTTCCCATTTTTAATATAAAATAGTATAAATTAAGAAAACCAATGATAAATATTTCTATAAAAAATTAGTAAAATAACACACACTGAACTATACTCCTAGAATTAACCCACATATCTATTCAATGTATAAACCCAATGCACATCCTATATCAGCAGGCCCGCTAAATAGTCCAACTCATGAGTAGAGACTTGTCCCTCTAATCCCATGTTGTCACTTGCCGGTATGATCTAGTGTGTCCAAATTGGAACTATAAGCACATATAATCCAGAAGGACCTTCTAAAATACATATTAATACACACCAATTATGTCCATGATAAGTTTACACACACCCAAAAAATTATTTATTTATAAATACCATTAAATCACATTATCGAGCATGTACTAGGAATCATCCATAACCCAAGGTTTAAAAGTTAACCAACAAGATAGTTTCCAATAACGATTTAACAAGAGTTTTCTAACCAAAAAGTAAGATAAATTTCTTTATAAAATAAGATACTTTTCTTTCTAAAATAATTTTAAATGAGAGAGAAGATACCTACTTCCAATGTGTTCAACATGAAGAATAATTCCATGATACAAAGATCCAAGATCCCCTTTCTGGCCCTTCATGACTTCCAAATAAGTTTTATCAAAATGATACCTAGACCATAGATCTTGGATTAACATCCATTGTCTAAGGTTTCTCCCAAAATAAATCAAGGATATTATAAATAAGAAGAAGAACATGAATTATTACCTTCAATTTCCTAGGTCTAATGCTCTAAGATTCAATAAAATTAGTATCCAGAAGGAAGAGGATCACTAAAATCGACCAGAGCAAGACTAGAGTTAGAGGGGAAAGAATGAATACTATGAGAAATAAAGAGGCACATAAATTAAAAAGGGATACTTAGAATTGACCACATTCATGAAATTCTATTGAAATTTATGTTGTGAAATCCTTGATACCCACCTATGTTGGAAAAAAAAGTCATCGCGTTCTTAAAAATCCATAAACCTATCCACACTGTGAATAAAATTTCACACTATGAATAACACCAAAATATATTTCCATATAATATTACTAGAAATCATTCATGTCATAAACCAACTACTATAACCATATTTCAATTTCAAATCAAGTTCCTCCTTCAAACACTTCCTGCAATCCAACCCAAATATTCCATATTTTAAAAAATAACATAAAATAATGAAATGCCATAAAATTAGGGAATTAAATTCTAAACACTATTAAGATTTATATCCTTATAAATTTAGAGGTTGGAAGTGTCTTGGAAGAGTTCTAGCCATTGATCCAGAATAAAATTTTTCCATTCCTATGTTTCCTCTTGAATTTGAACTTTCTTCCATAATACCCAAACTGATGTGATATGATTTCCTCGTGATTTTTTTCATATCTATCAAGAATATGAATTTACTTATTAATAAATATAGTATTAGGTTAAAAAGTATCATGGTTCTAATGAATCACATGTCTATGATCTAGTCAGTACATATTTAATAGGGATACGTGGAAAACACTATGAAAACACTGAATATTAGAGGTAAGGATAAGCAATATGAATTGTTTCAAATACATTATATAATATAAAAGGGTCCAACACACTAAGGACCCAATTTACCTTTCTCTCCCAATCCGTGATAACCCAGTATCAGTGAAAATTTCAAGAATAAATAGTCACCTAATATAAAATATAAGGGTTATCAATGATGATTTGTATATGAGTTGTGGTATTTCCATCTAAAAAAATACTAACTTTTCAAAAAACCAACATTAACATCCTTCCTTGGATATAAATTTATATACTTATTTTTCACATTAGACACATATCTCATAACATTCCATACTATATTTACCAATTTATTAATCATAAAAATATATAATAAAGTCACATCTTGAAATAAAACTTTGTCATAATTACCATTGTGATATACGATGGCATATTTGATGAAAATTATAAGGACTTTTCTTTATGGTCCTATGTATTTCACATGATTCATCACAACATTTATAGATCTGAATAAGTACTTCAGGATTTCATGTGGACTTACTTCATCTACATCATTTGGTGAAGTACTAAATTATTCACATCCTTTATGAGGGAACATGAACACTTCATCCATTTCAAATGAGGTTAACGAGAAACTTTTTTGGTTCATGGTTGTAGTGACCAGATCATACTTATCTCAAAAGTAAAAAAATCCATTCTCATAGAACTCTTGAACTTCATTCTCAAACAAAAACATGGTTCATCTTTGATCAAAAATAAATTCTCATCCCTGATGATAGATATCTTTCTTGAGTAACATTTTTATTTTATAGAGTAAGGTAAAATCTATTAATCAACCAATTTGTACATTCCTTAATGTCCTTTGATATTTCATTATTCTTGAGGAAGCTCCATCAAGTTATATCCTTCCTTTCCATTGTTGATAAGATTCAAAAGATTGGGGGGGTTAGGGAAACAAGGTCAGCATAACAGAGATAATAAGAGTTCCAAGGTTTGTAAAGGTTTCACATGTAGAACTGACATACTTTTTTTGTAGTAAACTAGGGGATACACAATGATGTAAAAAATAATCATTATAAAATCTAGGTGGTGTATCCTATTTGATGTGACTAATACTCAAAATAGTGACACCAAAAACATGAATGAAATATAGTAAATAAAATATTTAATTAAAAATGAAATTATACTATCAAAAACTAAAATACAATCATGTAAAGTTAAACAAACCTAATTCTGATTGAATAAAATTAAATCTTTTAGTAGGACGAGGTTGAGTAAAAATATCCGCTAATTGACTTTTTGTGCAAAAGAAATCTAAATACATATAAATTTTATGTCCATGATATCTAAAGAAATGATGTCTCAAATCAATGTTATTTGTTCTAGAATGGTTAATTTTATTTTTTAAATGATTAATATAACTAGTGTTATCAAATTTTATTGGGAACACAATTAAAATTAAATCAAAAATCTATTAAGGTGTGTTTCATACACAACACTTTTTTCACAACAACTTCCTACTAAAATGTATTCTTATTTAATAGTTGAAAACGATATAGTGTGTTGTTTCTTACTTGAAAAAGATTCTAGATATTTGATAATAAAATTGATGGTTATTGAGGGGATCTTCTTATCTAAAATACATCCAACAAAATCAACATCTGAATTTGAAGTTAAATTAAAATTAGAATTTTTTTGTAAAAGAGGAGAAAGTGACACAGTTCCTTTTAAATATCTTAAATTTTGTTAGCATCATTGAAATGAGACTGTTTTGGATTAGATTAAAATATTTCAAAAATACGTAGTAAAACATAATGTACGGTCTACTTACAGTAAGATACAATAAACTTCCAATGATTCTTCTATATAACTTGTTGCCAACTGGTTTTCTAGTTTCATACATATCTAGTTTAATATTGGATCTCATATGAGTTGAATGAGTCTTATTATTTTCAAGTCCAAACTTATTAAGTAAATAAAGTATGTATTTTATTTTGTTTAGAAAATTTCCAAAATCATTTTGGTAAATTTGAAACCCTAGAAAATAGTTTAACACACCCATCATACTGATTTCATTTTTTTCATAAGTTTTCAAAAATCATTACATTATTTTTTATTTTTTAATCCAAAACTGACATCACTAACATATATTGGTACTAAAAATATATATGAGGATGAAATTTTCTTAAAAAATGTAGGATCTTATATTCCTTCTTTAAAACCATTTTATAAAATAAATGATATTAATCTTTCATACCATGATCTTGGTTCTTGTTTAAGTCCATATAGAGCTTTGGTAAGTTTGAAAATAGAAATTTATAAGTGAGGATCTTCCAAACCAATTTTGTTTTATAAACAAAATTCCCACATTAAAAATCCATTTAAAAAGGTATATTTAACATCCATATGATATCATTTAAAATTTATATAAGATGCATAATCTAAAAGGATCCTAATTTATTCTAATCTGGCTACTGGAGAAATGGTTTCTTCATAGTCTACTCTTTCTTCCTAATTGCAAACTTTTTAAACTAGTATATCTTTCAATCTAGTGATTACACCATGATCATATTGTTTGATTCTAAATAACAATTTTGTTCCAATTACAGGATAATTACAGATCCTATCAACTAATTCCCATATTTTGTTCATTTTTAATCGATTTAAATATTTTTACATAACTAAAAAGAAAAATTCATCAGATAAATATTCTTTTATATATTTTGGTTCTAGATAATAAAAAAATAAGACAATAATACTAGGTTCCCTATATTTCTTCTAGTTCTAACTCCATCATATAAACTTCCTATAAATGTTCTAAAGTATAGTCCTTAAGATTTATAGGTAATATTTTCAACACACTTTCTAGTTCACTAGTATGAACCCTTACTGGATTTTTTTTAAAAATAATCAAGGTCAAAATCATCCTCCTTGTTGTTGTTAAAGAAAGATTTAGGTATCATTTCCTCAAGAGAGTCATTCCACACATCTATTTGAGTCATTTTGTGAGAAAAAGGATCACATTCATCAAATTTCACAAGAGTTGGTTCTTTAAAAATCCTTGATTTTTTTCAAAAATATATAAGCCTTGTATGTAGTAGAATAACCTAGAAAAATAACTTCATCAGATTTTGGATCAAAGTTCCCAAGATTATCCTTAGTTTTTGAGATATAATCCTTGCATCCAAATACTTCAATGTATCCTACCTTTGGTTTTATATTATTCCATAAATCATAGGGTGTTTTCATTATAATAGGTATTAATATAACTCTGTTAATAACATAACATTTTTTTTAGAAACTTCTACCCAAAAATTATTGGGCATGTTAAACTCACATAACATAGTTATAGAAATATCTTGCAATGTCTTATTTCTTTATTAAATGACACCATTTTGTTGAGGTGTCCTAGGGTAAAAAATATGTTTAATACATTTCATTGAGAAATATAAATTAAATTCATGATTATTAAATTCACCTCTATGATCACTTCTCAAAGTGAAAATTTTTACACCTTTTAATTTTTCACAACCTTACATAAATTAATAAAAATACAACAATATTCACATTTAAGTCTTAAAAATAAAACTCATGTAAATCTTGAAAAATCATCACCTAACACATTAAAAATTGATTTACCAGTGAGACTTGTATTTCTAGTAGGTCCAAACATATCCATAGGTATAAGCTCAAGAGGTCGAGATATACAAACATCTTTAATTGGTATAAAATATAGCATGTGTTTCTTTCTAATTTAACATTAATCACATAGCTTATTTTTATCCAATTTAAGGTCAAGAAATTCAGAAATCAGATGTTTCTTAGACAACTTTTAATGACTAAACATTTTAATGTCCAAGAATTTTATTTCAAATCCATGACTCATCAATTTCAGCATTCAAACAATTTAAATTTTTTCTACACAAATACATAGATCTAATGTATAGACATTATTAGTTCTATGTGATTTAAACATAATAGATTTATCTTTGAAAACTAAACATTCATTGTTAGAAAAATCAACTAAATAAATATCATCAAAAATTTGAGAGATACTTATCAGGTTATGATTCAAAAATTTGACAAAAATATCTTTATAGATGATAATAAAATGAGGATTTCTGATAGATCCAATGACAACAAATTTTCCTTTTTCATGGTCACCAAATGTGACATATTCTCTATCAATCATTGATAGTGATTCAATTTTTGATAAATATCAACTCACATCTACTGAAAAACCACTTTCCATAAACAATTTTCACATCTATTCATGTGGTTTGTTCCCTACAAAGAATAATAAAATAATAGAATTATTTGATACCCAAACACTTTTGTGTCTAGAAATGTTAGCTATAAGAGACTTAGGGATCTAAATCTATATCATTTTTTAAGAAAATCAGTGGGAATGTTTGAAGAAATTTTTTTAAGATAATAATTTTTAATTCCACTAAATTAAGGATTCTTCAAATTACATATGTTAGAATAATTTTCTATTTAACCACAATGAAAATAATAAACTTTTGATAGTGTTTTGTTTTTAGAACTCAACACAAAATCTAAACTATAAATTTTTTCATTTCTCCTTGATTTCCTATTCTAAAGTTTTCCTTTTTGATTTGATTTTGACCAATAATTTTTTTTATATAATCTCTCCCTTTAGTAAAAATAGTTGCAGTACCCTTAAAATTTTGAACCTCCTTTCGTAGGTTTTATATTGTCCTAACTTGTTTAGTATATGAGAAAGTATAATTTTCTAATTTATTTTTCAAATATGATATTTTCTTGTTTAATTCATCCTCTTCATTGAAAATTTTATTATAAGAGTTACTATTGGATGAAAAATTTGGGAAGAGGAAGAAAAAATGGATAGCCTTTGGGACGGGCTCACGAAGCTTGTTTGCAGAACTCCGCAGCACCGCAGCCGGCGCGAAGCTCCCCCCTTTTTTGCGAAGCCACTGTAGAGAAAGGAGGCAGGAGTTTCCATGAACTAGTTTGACATTTTTGAAGTCGTGATAGAGCAAGGAGGTGGGAGGATCCACGAACCAGTTTGACATTTGTGAAGCTGTCACGGAGAAAGGAGGTGGGAGGCTCCGCAGTTACAACAAAATGCCAAGTGTCTTCACACCCAGAAATCTTTGATTTGCAGTGAATCTTGCCTATAAATACTAGGATCCCCTTGATCCCAAAGGATAGATACTCTGAAATTTTTCCTTATTATCTCTCAAATCACGAAGAAATTTTTTTCTCTACGAACCATGATCTCTTCAAGGTACTTTAGCATCGCGAAGTGCCTCTCCCTTTGCTTGAATTCAACCCCTCTTCAAAGAGGGACGACCTTCACAGAGCCCAAAAGACTCCATAAAGGAAGGGGATCCCCAAGGGGACTCAGGTCTTCATAGAGAACTTATGTTTCATGAAATACCATCCATGCACATGTGACCCACATGCAAAGGTAGGGTCATTGTGCTTCGCAAAACACATTGCTTTGCAATGATACACTTCACAGGGCACCCTTGCTTCGCAAAGCACTACTCTGAAAATACCTTTCTAATTTTCAAAGTACCTTCAATATGCACCTATTCCATATGCCTAGTCTAGTCCACTTCACTTCATGAAGAATACCCCTTCGCGAAGCCCCTCCACTACATGGAGCACCAGAGCTTCACGAGCCTTCTACCTATAAACCCCTTTTCTCTGTAACTCCTTTTCTCGTGAGACCCTCCTGGTTCGCACGAAGTGATTTCAAAGTAACTTAGGCAGTTCTTCCCATTGTATTTCCTAGCCTTATGCTTCTTCACATAGGCACACTAACAACTATTTCTTCTTCGCATAGCCATGATAACGTGGACCCCTCATTGGATCACTCCACGACACCCCCTCGCCACGACGTTATTGAAGCCTTCCCTTCCCCAAGGGTCGGTGGTTATCAGTTATGTAAGTCCTAAGGGTGTGGAGTGAACCCACCTCATTCGAGCTGCAAGACATTAAACTACCAAGCACCATCATTCTCAGCACATGAATTTAAACTGTGGCCTCACCCCGTGCATCATACGCGGGGTGCCCCATCTCGAACATTCTCTATGCCCACTGGTCTACATGGGAGTGAAATATTCCTCACATGGAATGATATACTCTTTTATGGGGTGGCGTCTATCCATGGGGGAAGGTTATTCACCTTGCTGTAATCCCCCAACCTTTCTTGCAGGAGGCATCATCCCTGCTCCTCCTATCTTCTTCCTAGAAAATGACCAGAGAGGGGGGGATGGGAACTAGAGCCCTAACCTATTCTGTGTGAAATCCCTATCCCTTTGGGCTTTGTTGACACCGGGCCTACATCCTAGAGTATGTCCCAATATCCATCTCTTTAGGCTTCTAACAACGTGTAAGCCCATGTTTCCTCTTTGGGACACTAACCGCGTGTAAGCCCCATTCCACTTCCCACAGACACACCTTTCATGATGTTATCACCAGGTCTTTGCTACCTCTTGTTTCTCACACCAAGAATGACTCACATGGTATTAGAGTTATCATCGACCATGAAATCCTCTCTGGGTATCCTAGAGTGTAATCCCTAACCCCATTTTGAACTACGTGGACTTTGATCTTTGCCAAGGCAAGGTACGTAGGAAGCCTCCCTGAGGTTCAAACCCAAAAACCATTGGTCCCAAATCTCTTCATGTTGGTTCACCAAAACTATATGAACTACGTTGACTTTTTTCCTTACCAAGGCAAGGTATGTAGTAAGCCTCCCTGAGGTTCAAGCCCAACACCCATTGGTCCCGACTCTCTTCAAGTCGGTTCACCAACACCATCTGAACTACGTGGACTTCGATCCTTGACAATACATGGTACATAGTAATCCTACCCAAGGTTCAATCCCAACAACCATTGGTCCCGACTCCCATCCACGTCAGTTCAAAAAATCCTTCTAAACTATGTGGACTTTGATCTTTTCCAAGGAAAGGTAAGTAGGAAGCCTCCCTAAGGTTCAATCCCAACACCCATTGGTCCCGACCACTTCATGTCAGTTTACCCCCATCCTCCATTACATTAGATTGAATTTACCTTTTTTCCTTCATGTCACTAAAATGTCCCCTATCTAGTGGTAATCCATTGTGATCCCCTATCCAGTGGTAAGCTGTTGTAAACCTCACGCAGTGGTAAGCCGTTGTGATCCCCATTCAGTGGTAAGCCGTTGTCAACCCCAACCCAGTGGTAAGAAGTTGTTGTCCCTTCTGTTGGGACCCATATATCTAGTCCATCCTAGTGGCATCAGATCAACCTCGTGCTGCTAACCATGCGTAAGCCCCAGTATATCATCGGGTCGCTGTCCTCTGCGCACACCCCTATCCTATACCCCATCCTGAACTACATGGACTTTGATTCCATGCCATGGGGATAAATAGGAAGACTTTTTGATGCTCAAGCCAAATATCACTATTGCCCTCGAGTCGACTCAATATCATTCTCCATCCACTTTACTTAACCATCCATTATCCATCTTGATTCTTACTCAGGCTGCCACATCCTAGTGAGATCACTTCAATTCACTTCTTCACTACTCTTAGCAGCACCCAGGTAACTAACTGCGCGTTAGCCCCAACATCAGTGTTCCCTCTAGGGGATGAATCCATCTGATCCACTCTAGTTAGTGTTCTGATCAGTTTGATATGTATCCTCTAGATGTTAAAACTGCGGCATACCCTGTGTTAAACATAGGAAGTTAAGAAAAATCTCAGAGACATTACTATGGAATATAATTCCCCGCATTCGAGTGGGATACCTCAGGCTTCCACACCATTGATAAGCCCTATAATAAGGGGAAGAAATCCAGACGCACTAGTGTTCCAGCGTCCATACATGCCAGTGATGTCCAATGTGACTACTCCCCCGACCGAAGTTTGATTCCCTAGCCAGACACCTTGGAATGTCATGATAGAAGTAGTGTAATTAACTAGAATCTATAAAGATATGTCACTGGGATGAGTTCTACAAACAACGTCTTAATCTGTAAGGGAGACCTAGACTAGGTGATGAGTTCTGAGGAGGAATACACATAAGGAAGAAATGATATCCCATCATCCCATTTCCATCCAGGAGAAAACATCCATGAATAAGTGATGGATGTTGCCCACCTTTGGAAAGCAGGAATTCAGGGAAAAAATCAGCATGTCCTCATCCTACTCAAATAGATGGATGTGCGCCCGTGAGGTGAAAGTGTCAAAAACAGAAATAATAAACCTGACATGAAGTTCTTCTCCTCAATGTGGTGACTAGTAGCATTTGAGACATCAATGGACTAGTGTGTCAATGGATCCAGTTATCCAGCACAAAGTCCTGCCAAGAAAATAGTGAGCTTGTCATGAAACTCACCATAGGTTGGGGCAGTTGAATGTTGGAAATCTCAATTTGTGACATTGTCAGCGTGGATCCTTCTTACAAGTCGTGGAAGGCGGAATGACACTGGGTTATTGGACGTCAATTTCCTTTTTTTAGCACTAATGGTTTAATCTCCCTGCTTTCCAGGACCCAAGCTGCCGCAACAGGAAACTGATCACCTCCCATCCATCGATTCATGGGCATGGGAAATGTCAATGCGGTAATCCCACATGGCTCCACCGCTTATGTGACAGCTTCCATGCCCACAACTGCTGGGCTCCCATGACCCATCTCCACGTCTAAATTCATTCAGTGAAGGGTGATAAATGACCACATCCGCTGATACGAGGAGGAGGGGATTATCCCAGCATGGGATATGGCTCGCCAGAATGTAGGGGCATCTACACTTTATCACCACCGCCACCCCCAAGGGCCGTGTAAGGATCCACTGCTACCCACTCTGACACACAATATTTTCAAGAGCCTCTCCCCGGAACGTTTTTATGACTCCCTCCCCTACACCGATGAGGTTGGGGATGTCCAGGCCAGCCTGGTTGGGATCCCATCCCAGGGGATCCCACTAGGCTACGCCAGCACTACATCCTAGTCCCATGAGTTGAGGAGTAGGTAAGCCATGCACCTGGACCATCGGCCCCTTTCCGACTTACCCGACGCCAGCGTCGGGCACAATCCAAGAAGGACGCCTGCCAAGGGGCTTCAATGTCAAAAAATAGTATGTCTCACAACACCACCGATGTATATCATCAACCCCTTGTGTATGCTGAGCAGGGGCACTTATATACACAACCCAGATCAAGGAC
This sequence comes from Viscum album, assembly GCA_963277665.1. Classification (NCBI taxonomy): domain Eukaryota; kingdom Viridiplantae; phylum Streptophyta; class Magnoliopsida; order Santalales; family Viscaceae; genus Viscum; species Viscum album. The sequence goes on from OY728166.1 coordinate 1,211,625,235, forward strand.
CCAACTGCCCCACGGGAAGGTTGGGTCGAATCTCCTGGTTGTCGGCCTAGGTAGTGGCTGCTGCAGACCAACCCATGGCAACAACACCTAGTATAAAGGTCCTCCCCATACTGCCACCATGGAGAACGTGGGTCCTCCCCTCTTCTAAGCTCGGCATGGAGGTCCACCATGTGGCACCTTCAATCTGAATGAGGTTCCTCCCCACGACAGTGACACTCAGTACGGAAGACTCTTCTATGCTCATGACATCAGGTATGGGTTCATTCCTCCTACCATAGGTCGTCGATGGGGAGATGTTACACATCCGATTAATCTCCAGCATGGGGGCCTCCCCATGTCCTTACAGTGGCTGGATAAGGTCCTCCTCTCCTCAGAAATCAGAGGAGTGAAGGTCAGCTTCGCTTCACCAGCACCCAGCAAGGAGGTCCTACTCGTGTTCAGCTAGACCAGTATGATGACCCTCCTCACGTTGATGCTGCTAGGTTAAACAAGCATGGAGGTCCTACCCATGCTCCTACCAGCTCCAACAGAGGTCCTACCCACTCCAGAAGTTTCCATGGTGATTCCCTCCGCACATCAGTCAGTGGACATAGAGGTCCTCCCCGTGTTCTCTTTGATATCTGTCCAGGTTCTCCTCGCACCCCCGATCACTCAGGTAGAAATCATCTCCGCCCCCGACCTAGTACAACCGAAGGTCCTACTCATGTCGTAAATCTACCCTATCCCGAAGAAACATCTTGGGGAAGGAGGACGGGTCATCACTTCCATAAAAAGAATACAAAGAAGATTTAGACTGAGATTAAACCATTCTGCTTCTCAGATTCTGAGGTGTAATACAAATAAGTGATGGAACCTTCGCCTAGATCCTCCGTGTTGAGGGTCAGGGTAGGAACAAGGCGCATCAGCCTCATACTTTCAGAATGTGAGGTCCATCAGATTCCCTCCTCCCTCCATAGATACACCCAAGAAGATGAAAATCTGGCATTTCCCCAAGGTCTGGCCATGAAATCACTGCAATCATCACCATAATCACTCTCTACCTTGACTAGAGATCACAAAGATCTATTCTGGGGACCAATGGAAGACGAGAAACAACATGGTCCACCGCCAACAGCCGCAGACCCTATGCCAGAAACTGCGGTCACCATCCCATCTTACCGCGATGTGGTGGCTAAGTCACTACACTCTTCAGAGGATAGCCCGAGATGTTGTGGTTTTTCATCTTGCTCATTTTATTCTCTGTCGGCCAGCCCACCATCCTAGCGGTCTACCTCAATACCACTATTGGTTCTTCATCTGCCCCCAGTTGATGAGTGGGGAAACCAGGGGCTAGACCCCGAGTCCTAGCCGAGGAACTTGTGGGCCATTCTTGCCGTGGACTATTTTCCAAAGATGTTTTGGCTAGTTGCAGCACCAAATTTCAGTGTACTGTAACTGCTCACCCAGGAAGAAGTCGAGTGTTTCCGCCAAACCCTCTAGGAAACACACTGCTGCCTTCGTTATCAGTGAGTTGCTTACCCCAAAAGTCAAGCACATTTTGAAGACATTGGCCAACAATATCGTTTGGTTGATTTTGCCGTACTCCCCGTGGGCCAGCGCCCTGAGTCACCAGGTAGCCATTGGACCCTCCAACAATGATGCGTCTAGATCTTTAAAGTTCTCTTCATGATAATCAAGGAGGCTTCTCCCCATGTGAAAACTAATGTTTGGGAGGAAGTACATGACCCTCCATTTTAGTTCCATCTGGAACCAGCCCAATTTTTCAGGCGACATAGAGGATATTCCTCCAGGTAGGGTCGCAGTTTACATTTTCGACCTACAGGGGGTGAGAACGAGCTAGAGCTTCGTGGAGAGGACCCCCCATGAGGGAGTTTCACACCTCTTGGATATGTTGGGAAGGATTACTCATCAATAGAGGAATATACTAGGTCTTCCCATGCCCACTGAGGAGTTGGTCCTCAGCCAAAATCCTATCAAGGTTAAGGAACACCTTGGAGCTGTCATGCCCTCCGACCCATCTGGCTCAGTGAAAAAGGAGGAATACAATCCCGAAAAATCCATGTTGCGTCAGAAACTCGCATAACAAAAGAAGATGGTTGATCACCTCCTTGCCGAAAGCAATGAAGAGCGATGACCAAACTAAGGTGATCCTCGGCCGGGGCAATAGGGGCAGGCACAACTTCCCCCCGACGAATTGTCTCCAGGTGACCCTGACCATCCTACTCACACAGATAGGGTTGAGGATGGAACTTACGACAAGAGGGCACAGTATGTTTCTCCAAATCCACCCGAGTGGCAAGAAAATATTCAGGACCCAACTCAGGTTCCCCCAACTGCTCTGCAGTTCATCCCACCAGCTGCTCCATGAGCCATTGGGTCTTCTTATCATGTTGAAGAACCTGCCAACGTATTGGTGGTCAGGGATCCCTGTCAAGATAGGAACCCCCACCCAGATGATCTAATGGTGGCACTCATCACCTACCTCAAAGCTTTAGAGACTCGATAAGTGGAAATCCCACCTGATGGCAAGCTATATCCGGTGTGGGTGGATGATATGACAAAACCCTCAGGTTTCAGAAATTTCATCTTTTCCCCCTTCAATTGGATGGGGGACCCACTGCCGCATCTAGCCCACTTCATCTCAGTGTGTAGACCCATGTTGGGAACTCCAGTGTAGTATGAGGCCGCCAAACTCTTATGCTTCGTACAGACATTGGAGGGTCCGACGTTCGTCTGGTACAACCCACTCCCCCATAGAATTAGTAGTTGGCTAGGAAGACCTCCACATGAAATTTCTCTACCTGTTTAGTTACAACACTTAGAAGACGAGTATCTCGGACCTCTTCAAGTGCAAGTAGAGGCCAGATAAGCGTGTTTCAGACTTTTTCGCCCAATGTAAAGGGATCACATATTCCCTTGATATTCCACTGACTCAGGAGAAACTACTAATGATGTGTTTAGGGAATGTCAAGATAGAACTGGTCCCCTCGATGATCACCTAAAACTACCCCAGGGGATTCTGAGACTTCTCTGATAAGGACCAGTTCCTAGAAGAAGACTTGAAATAGACCATCCAGTCACGTCTGTTTCCTCCTACAATCCCCGCGAGATGGGCCTCCAGGGCCGAGCCCGCTATGGTGGCTCAAATAGAAGCCCCTAGTAAACTAGAGTTATTACTAGTAGAGACACCTCCAAAACCTTGAAGAGGCCCTCCACCTCAGGTGAAAACTCCATCCCAGCAGCGCCCACCTCATAATTAACATGTTCCCCCACGCAATGCGCCTCCACTACCTAGGCAAGATAACCAAGCTCCACCTCCTTGACAGACTCCTCTAACCCCTCATCAGTGTTAGGCTCCTAGGGCCCCCTTCCTAGACAGGAGGAACCATACCTACTCATTCAATGAGGCTCAAGTCCCTAGTTATTTCCTTAGTGACTTGGAATAGGGCATTGTACGTTTTCCTAAATACAGGAGGCCAGAAGTGGCGAACCCCACTAATCGCCCTAATTACTCCCCCTATCATTGGGTTTGAGGGAACACCCTCAAACAGTGCTATGTGTTTAAAGACTGGCTTCAAGACCAGGTGGATAACAACATAGTCTGGTTAGGCCCAGCTCCGGCATAGGTGGAATGTGTCTTCGTGAAGCTAAACAGTAGCATCAACAACAAAGGTGAGTGGAATCAGTTTTCTCACCGAGGGTCCCAGAAGTATGATGATTGGATGGCTCAAATGACAGTCGCCCATGCCCATGGTATTATCTGTGCACGCCTGAATCGATCTGAACCTTCAAAAGATACTTCTCCATCCACTTCCAGTACTTCTATTTTAGTGGATAAGCCATCCTCTTCCCAGAAGAGAAAGTATCAATGGCGTAAGGGAAAACAAAGTCCCCCACTAATTCCATCATCATCCTATACTCTCTATGACTTTATTCCCCTGAAGATGGATATTTGTCCCAGAAAATGTCTAGTAGTGACGAATCTTCAAGTGACGGTCAAGGGTATTCCTTGGTTAATACCATAGAGCTGGTAAACCCTTACATTATTCCTGACGATGAGGAGTGCTAGGAAGATCCTCCCAACATCCCTAGCCGTCTCCAGTGTCGGCGAAGCCATGGATATGTGGGCCATCAGAGTGCCTCGATCAGTACTTCTAGCCATGCTTTTCATGCTATTGAAACCAAGAAGCAGGCCCAATGTAGAGCTCAGCATGTGAAACCTTCTCATCTAGTGTCATCAGGTATTCCTTTGCCATCGTTCGTGTTGTTGGATCAGGCAGATCGACCTCAACCGCGTCATGATCAGCCATGCTCTGCTATGGACCGGTCCCAGTTATCTGGCCCTCATTTTATGGTCACTCCACAGGCTTTGACTAGAAAGTAGTGGGATATTCCTATCACCTGTTAGCCATTGGTCTAGTCACCACGGCTCGCCATACCTCCTGTCACAGAGTGACCTTTTGTAAGAATAAGTTCACGCCTATCACAGAAGTATGATGCCCTTAAGCATCTTTCCATCATTCCAGCAAGGATATATATCCTTGAGTCCCTTCTCCTATCATTGGATATATGTGAGGCCCTCACTGAGGCTTTAATAATCCCCATCCAGTTTGAGATGGAGGTAGCAGTCGTAGAAGCCTTCCATGTTGAGGCGGTCGATCATGCTGCATGCCAAACCATCATCTCGTTCTCTGGAGTAGATGAAGGATCCCCTTTACAGGGGAACATTCACCCACTGTACATCACCGACCAATTTAATATCATGGTGGTTCATCACTGTCTTATCGACACATGCTCCAGGATAAACCTAATCTCGACTCAGACACTTCAAAAACTAGGGTTGTATGAGGATGATCTAAGTCCCTCTGAACTACGAATACAAGGTTATAATAGGATGGAATAGACAGAATTTTCCGAGATCCACTTGAAGACCCATTTCGGTGGCCTAGTTCCGAGTACCAAGTTTATGGTTATCTCACAGGACACTGCCTATAATGCATTGATGGGTAGTTCATGGCTCCACCTTCATGTGGCAGTTCCTTCATCGTATCACTAGTGTCACAAGCACTCTCTTAATGGTTGAGTGGGCATGCTTCAAGGTGATGCATCTCCCTTTGACTATTGTGAATCCCTCTATCTAGATGCAAACTATTACAAGATCAAAGACAAGCAGATTCAGGATAACGAGGTTGATCATGCCACGACTGCGACCAACCTGTGGATAGATCTAGATGATGCCTACATCTTTCCAATCCACCTATTTGAGGCTAAAACCCCAGACATGGGACAATGCTTGGTTGTTTCTGGAACGAGGTGTAACACATTCTCAAGTCTAAGAAATGTGGAAGATCACCTCATACTCCTACATGAATCAAGCCCAGGTGATCCCAGAGCCTACTACTCCCATAAGGTATCGGGATGTCTGCCCCATGGTAACGACAATAAATCATAATTTCCTATTCTTCCGAGCTGGGATAAATCATCTTAGGCCGACGTGCCACTATTGCTTATATATCATCAAGAATGCCCCTTGTGCTGAATACCAAATGGGATTAGATCAACAGCCTTCATCGTTGTGGTTTCAGCAGCACAGGAGTCCCCTGATGGAGTGTCCACTACCGCTCAAGATGGTACCAGCCTCCCATCGAGATCTATCGACTAAGAGGAAACTCCTACCACCAATCATACCTCCTCTATAAGTGAATAAGAGGATTTAGATGATTCTAACCCCGCCTTTAAAGAGGGTGTCTTGTCCGCAGTCGATTAATTGGTACAGGTGAACCTCAGTAGCGAGGCAGACCCGAAACCCACATTGATTAGTGCCACTATGCCCCTAGAGGAGCAACAATTGTACATGGACTTCCTCAAAAAACATCATGATGTATTCTCCTGGAGCTATGATGAGATACCAGGACTAGATCCTCAGGTAGCCATCCACCACCTCGGTCTCCTAGAAAATAATTGTGGGTTTAAGGAGCCTCCCAGAAAGATTCACCCTTCTCATGGTGCCATGGTTGAGGTAGAAGTTGATAAGCTCATCAGATCCAAATTCGTTAAGGAGGTCCAGTAACCCAAATGTCTAGCCAAAATTATGCTAGTCAGGAAGAATAAAGGATAGATCAGAGTCTTCATCGACTTTTGGGATCTCAACTATATGTTTCGGAAGGTTGGTTTTCCCCTTCATGTGACAGAATTGTTGATTGACACTATATCTTGGTTTCAAGTCTTCTCCTTCATGGATGGGTACTCCGGGTATAACCAGATATAAATATCCCCCAAGGATGAAGAGTCTACAACCTTCAGGGCACCACAAGGTACTTTCTGTTACTAAGTCATGCCCTTTGGTTTAAATAATGCAGGTTCCACATATCAATGGGCTATGCATCGTTTATTTAAGCCGATCCTAGGGACATTGGTGGAATGTTACGTGGAGGATCTGGTGGTCAAATATCACCATCGTTAAGACCATCTCAAAGACCTTGAGAAGGTGTTTGACTTCCTTCGTTCCCATCACCTGAAGATGAATCCATTGAAGTGCACCTTTAGGGTCACTTCTGGAAATTTCCTCAGTTTCATTATCAAATACAAGGGCATCAAGATTGGCCCAGAGAAGATCAATTCCATCAGTTAGATGTCTCCCCCCAAGCAATATCTGGGAGCTTCGAGGTTTCCAAGGACACTTGGCCTACATATGCCGATTCATTGTGAATTTGGTAGGAAAGTGTAAGCCCTTTTATCGGATCATGAAGAAGGGAACTGTTTACTAGTGGGATGAAGAATGTTTGAATGCCTTTGAGGAAATCAAGTAGTACCAACTCCAGCTTCTGGTCTTAATGACACATGTCTCCATAAAGTCACTGGTCCTTTACGTGACCACCCTGGAACGGTCTCTCGGCGTCCTTCTATCCCAGAAGAACAACAAGGGGATATATAACAGTCTTTACGATCTCAGTCACATGCTCCTTGATGTGGAGACCATATTCTCCCCTATCGAGAAGAGCTTCCTCACACTGGTATTCATAGTACAAAAATTGTGACATTACTTACAGCACCACGAGGTATAGCTAGTGTCCCGTGTGGATCCGTTGAAGTACATCCTGAACCGACCCATGTTGATAGGGATTCTAGCTCGGTGGGAGGTAATCCTTCAGCAGTTCAACATCAGGTTTGTTCCTCAGAAGTCTATTAAGGGGAAAGTGTTGGCAGACTTCTTTTCCTTCCATCCAGATCCCACAGACCAGTCTCTGGACCTTGATTTTCCTGATGAGGTGATTCTCTCGATAGAACAATCCATTCTGTGCTGGAAAATTCACTTCGATGGTGCTTCTTGGAGCCCCACCGAAAGAAGGCTTAATGAACCCAGGCTCAACACAGTAGGCCTGGGTATCATCTTCATTACCCCATCACAAGCCATTCTACTGTATTCATTCCTATTTTCCGAAAGTTGCACCAACAATGAGGAAGAGTATAAGGCTCTCATTAATGGCCTTGATCTAGACCTAAAGATTAATTTTCCCAATTTTCATTTGAAAGGGGACTCCGAACTAGTCATCAAGAAGATCAATGGTTACTATGTATTCAGAAATCCAGAGCTTGTACCATTTTTGGAACGTAATCTCCAGACAATGGCCATTTTCCATCTGGGCCAGAAGTTACTCATGTCCCTCAATCTCAGAATGGTCAAGTTGGTGTCTTGGCTAGCCTTGCTGCATCACTTGCAGATCCTGAACATGATTATTTGATTATCTATGTAGAACACCAGAGATTCATTGCTCACGTCACTCCAGATGATGATGGCAGGACATAGGTGAGTCACCTTACCACTGTCTCCTCCACGTCAGGAACTCCAGGTCCCCCGGATGCGGTGATTGAGGTCACTCCCAGTTGGATAGCCACCTTTGTTGAATATCTCCAAAATATTAATATCGCAATAGATTGGGCTATGCATGAGAGAATCTGATATCGCGTGTTACATTTTACCCTCCAGTACAGTCCTGGTCATAAGCAGATCCTCTGAAAGCACAAGTTTGATGGGGTTCTCCTCTGTTGAATTAAATGAGTTGATATTTCATAATTCATGGAGGAGGTTCATGTTGGTTCCTATAGGGTTCATTAGACCGAGATGAAATTATCTCACCAGATCCATAGACTGGGGTATTTTTGTCCCTCCATGATCCATGACTGCATCGAGTTCACCAAAAGGTGTCATGAGTTCCAAATTCATGCCAACTTTATGCATCATCCGCTCGATCCTCTCCAAACTATTATGTACTCTTGGACATTTGTGGTATGAGGACTCAATTTCATGGGACCATATCCACTGGTGATAGCTCACTAGTGTGGGTTCATCCTGACCGCTATGGATTTCTTTTCTAAGTGGGCAGAGGCAGTTCCGCTCAATGAGGTCAAGGCTCGATCCATCATTTAATTTGTGAGATCAAACATCATCTACCGATTTGGAGTCGCTCACACCATCCTCACTGATAATGGCATGAACTTCCAGGTAGCTGAGATGAATAAATTGAAATGGTTGATCAGAACAAGAAGAGTTGGATGGACAATCTCTCCAATGCCCTCTAGGCTTATCGGATGACTACTTGTAATTCCACCCAGGTGACCCCATACTCCCTGGTGTATGGAACAGAGGTTGTCCAACCCATCGAGATTTAATTTCCCTCATTGCGCATAGATGTCTATGATCATCAAGCGCTAGATAAAGTAGATGAAATCCATCTGGATAAGTTGGAAGTGCTCGAGGAGAATAGGATTCTTGCCCTAAACAATCTGGAAAGGCATCAGAACAAGATATAGCTTTCAATAAGAATGTTCACATCCGCTCTTTCTTGCAAGGCAACATGGTGTTGTCCCTATGAACACCAATGATACCTAGCATGAAACCACCGAAGTTGGAGCCCCAATGGTAAGGACCTTACATCATTTACAAGGTTTACTCCAATAGCGCATACTCCCTGGTTACTATGGATGGTGAGCATATAACTTCTCCCACCAATGCCAAGTTCCTTAAGAAATAATTTACCTGAGTAAGAAGGGTCTTACATGAACTTAAACTATCTGGTCCTACATGACCTTAAACTGTAAAATGTCCCACATGACATTAAACTGCATTTTTTCCCACATGACGTTAAACTGTATAATGTCCCACATGACATTAAATTGTATGTCAGTTCTACATGACCTTAAACTGTAAAATGACCCACTTGACATTAAACTTTTTTTCATCTCACGTGACGTTAAACTATATATTGTCCCACGTGATGTTAAACTGTATATCATCCCGCACGACGTTCAACTGTATATGTTCCCGCATGATGTTAAACAATATTTAATCCTGCATGATGTTAAAATGTAAGTTGTCCTAAAATATGTTAAATTGTGTGTCATCCTTCAAGACGTTAAACTATAAGAACTACATATGTCTTGATTCTCATCCCCATGGGATACGTAGGAACGCTTGGACGCTTCGTCTTGAGTCTATCCCCCCCATTTTACTCTTTAACTATCCCCCCTGGGTATAGTTCTCTTGGAGGAACCTACATGGTGTCATGTAGGCTTCTTTGTCCCCAATCATGTCAGGATTATGATGATTGCACCATATTCCCTCCCTCGTTCTTCTCTCCTCCCACGTCCTCACCGAACGACACTAAACTGCATGGCCATCAGAACTACATATGGCTTGATTCCCATTCTTATGGGATACATAGGAATGCCCAGACATTTTGTCCATTGGCCCATCCCCAATATTCAGGATCTCCCCTCAGGTTGGAGAACATATTGTGGTGGTAGCGTATTCTCACCTTTATGATGGATCAATCATGACCGCAACATATAGCCCCTTCCCTGGAGATTTCCACTTCACTCACAGTCCAATTTGACGTTAAATTGCATGGTCACATTTATCATCCACACACTTCATCATTTGGGTTTCCATCATATTTCACATATGAATGGGCCCCCGAAGTGTATAGATACTTATCCTAAAGGCTCTCCTATCGTTTTGGTCCAACGCCCATGAGGACTTCGAACGACAAGTTGATATAAGTCCTACGTTGCGAATATGGTCAGTGGTCGATGCTCATTTTTTGTTCCAATTTCAGGTCACGATATAGATGCTATGTTTTGAACCTAGTCAGTAGCTATCCTTGGCCGTTTTCACCACCCCCATATGTACCATATATTGAGTGTAGTGGTTCATTCTGCCCCACTGTCTCTTTAAGATCCAGTATGCCTCAGGCAGGAGTGTGATTCTTGCTGTCAGACCCTTATATGATGGGGAGAGCCTAGTCCTACTCCTTGTTTCCCACAATAAGCATTGCTCCTGTGGTATTAGGAGCTATGATAAGGCAATGACCGTATGAGAGGTTATACGGCTATAGTTGGTCCGGACACCCAGCCTCAGGTCCCTCAACCCTTTCAGCCCCTTGGCCCAAGTTCTCATTTAGGATTGTGTGGTGTGGTATGGACTCACGTCCTCATTCACACCAGGCTATTTTTCCACACCACACATATCCCCTTGGGACACCCCTCTTTCATTTATCATCCTTTCCACGAGCACAGGCCCCATCATGCTTCGTGAGCCCCATAATTTGGATTTCCATCATCTTTAATATCCAAAAGGACCCTCGAATGGCATGGATGATCAAACCAAGGGATCTCGTACAGGATAGCGTCCTTGAGGGTTTCAAAAAATAAATTGATACAAGTATTGTGTTGCAAGTATGGTCAATGGTCTGTGCTTAATTGTCTGCCCAAATCTTGGTCACACAAACATAGATACTGTGTTAAGAACATGGTCAACAATTATCCTATATCATTGTTTCTGTTTCGTAGTATTCCATAGGCACGATGATTCTCCCTATCCACTCAGTTGTCCCATGCATATGACATTAAACTAGACATCTACCATCTGAGCCCTATGACCTTAAACTAAGAGTGTCACTGTCCTTGCTTCATGATGATAAAAGGCACAACATCCTTATCTAGAACTACATGTAGCTTGATTCCCATCCTTATGGGATACGTAGGACCACCCAAACGTCCAAGTATTCGGGTCCAGCCCTATCTCTTAAAACCTCCTTATCATTCTGATCCCTTGTCCTGAGTCCTTCCATGTGAGGGGTACACGGTGTGGTATGGTCATGTGTCCCCATTCACATTGGGTTTGTAACAACCATTCCACATACCTCTCTCTCCTGAGCGCCCTTCACTCCCTTTCCCTACACTCATCTTTTCGAGTTGACTGCTCTTAAGTTGGGTCCCTCAACCCTCTTAGGTGATTCTCAAATGTGCTCAGGAGTACTCTTGTTCAGAGCCTAGAGTATCAGATTCTACCTGGACATGCTTTCACCCATTTTTTGTGCTTCGTGTTCCCCTTAATTTGGGATTTCATTATCGTTCACATCCGAAGGGATCCCCAAATGGTATGTATTTTCTTCCCAAGGTCTCCCCTACCATTACGGTCCAAAGTCCTCGAGGATTTCAATCAACAAATTGATACAGGTCCCACGTTGCGAATATGGTCAGTAGTTGACACTCATTTGTTGTTCTCATTTCAGGTCACTTGATATGGATGTTGTGTTTCGAACACATTCAACAGTTATCCTACATCATCATTCCAACCACATCAATCCTTAAATTTCGGTTACATGATTCACATCATTTTTCACCCCATAATGTCCAAGTGGAATTTCAACATTCTTGGTATTATTCCTCAGTTCGCATTTTCACGTTAGGAGTAAAAATCCATGGTAAGGCATCATTCAGGGCTCTGCACCGACTTTCCCTTTATGTGCATCCCATGTGTTTCAAAGACCTCTTCTGCCCATTTTTTCGCACCGAGTTTGACTCACGTGGGTTTAGGGACTAGATCAAGGTTTTCACTTGAAAGAGTTTTTCTTCTTTATGGTCAGATCTCTAAGACCTTAAACTAAGATCTCCTTATATTTCATCTTCTAGAACTATGTCTAGCCTGATTCACATGCTCGTGGGATACATAGGAATGCCTGAACATCTTGTCTTTGTGTCCATATAAAATTTCACTAATTATCACTTATGTTCTGCCTTTTAGGCCCCAACTCGTATAGGATTGTGTGGTGTGGCGTATGTGGACTTATGTCTTAATTCATGTAAGGTTTTCTAGAGCTGCACCATGCACTTTCCTTCTGAGATCTAGTCTCTCCTGCCCCATATTCTCTAACCTTTTCTGGACCCTCATCCTAAGGTTTCTTTCTTGGAATCATGAACGGTGTGATGTGGACCTCGTCCTCATTCATGTCGGCTATGCTTAATCATGCCATGAACATCCCCTCTTGAACCTTGTTTCTCTTGCATATGTCTGAGCCATATGACTTTAAACTATGCTACTTAGTCCTATATGACTTTAAACTGTTACATATGTATTGTACGACATTAAAAAACATGGTTGGTCCCATCACATGACCCTAAACTATGACATTATCATCCTAGTCGCACGATGAAAAACGACACTGCATCATGGTGTCCTCACTCGAGGGGACATCATGTTTGGTATCGGTCACCTACCATACCATTTTCCAATGCCTGTATATGGATTGATTATTATGGTGATGCCTGGACTCTCCATCCTAGGTCCATCGCTTCACAAAAAAACACACACATTCATCCGAAAGGACAAACAAGATCTATCAAATGCCGCTTCTTTTGGTGTGAGGGCCAGACCCGCACAACCTTATTATCTCTGGAACTGGTACCTTACTATGCCAACTTCAAAACTATATATGGCTTTATTTACATCCTCTTGGGATATGTAGGAACACCCATCCACTTTTCCTTGGGTCCAGAATAACTTTCACTTTCGGTCCCCTAACCTAGAAGTTTCCCGGGGAGCACATTGTGGTGATACAGTCTCCTACTATCCTCATTCATGTCAGGTTTTAGTAATTACTTCACCACGTGTCTCCCTCCTCTAGTTCGATCTTTGGTCTGAGCATTAGGACCATAAACTAAGACCACTATAGTCCTCGTCTCAAGATGTTAAACTGCAAAAAATCTTCTAGAACTACTTACAGCTTGATTCCCATCCTCATGGGATATGTAAGAACTCCCATGCATCTTGTCTCAAGGTCCAACCCCAAGAATCAAAAATATTCCCCCCTCTCTTTATCCCCTTGGCCCAAACTCTTTTGGGAACATGTGGTGTGGTGAGTACCTCTTGGGTTATCATTCACATCAGGTTTTGAAATAGTCACACCATGTGCCTCCAATGTCATTTCCCAACCAGTTCCGAGTTCTATGACCCTAAACTAAGATCTCCCTATGTGAACTACATGTCTGGTTTGGATACTTTATCACCCTGCGCACAATCCATTAAATCAAGCCCCAATTAATGGCCCATCCTATGACCATTAAGTTGGAAGAATGAAACCCAAGGACCCTTTTCCTTAAAGAGGGACTCGGATTCCTCTATCTGATATGTCTAATTATTATACTCAGATGCGTTGTGAAAAAGAGCCTGAAGTGTGGAATTTTCACAGGGACATTTCCCTCGTTCCATGTCCAAGATTCGTGAGCCCGTTATTTGGCTCTTCATCCTATTCCATGTCTTAAGAGACCACCCTTTATGGCCTGGTCTCATGCCACATTGGCTTACCTACCGTGTTGGTCCAACATCCCTAAGGACCTCTGACAACATTTGCGATAGGCCCCGTGTTTTTAACATGGTCAGCGGTTAACCCTCATTTATCTGTCCCCATTCCAGGATAACGTGATATGGATACTGTGTTTCAAATATGGACAACAGTTATCCCCTATAATCATGACACCATCATTTTGGTCAAGATCTTGAGCATCATGATTCACATTTTTTCAATTCCTTATGTTTAAGTGGTATTCCAACATACTCATATTTACTCCTTTGCACATCTAGGTGTGTTAGGTTGGCGGGTCAAAATCATTGGGACATCATTCACCTAGAGTCCCATTGTCCCTAACATGTGACTTCCTGTGCTATGAAAGTACCATCACTACTCCTTGTTTCCCACATCAAGAATGACTCATGTGGTCTTAGTAGTTTTGGTAGACCGTGTACTGGCACAACCATACCACACATTCTTTTCATCGTCCCACATGATGTTAAACTATGCTCTCAGAACTACATGTGTCTTGATTCACATCCTAATGAGGTATGTAGGAACGTCCAGGAGCCTTGCATCGGGCCCAGTATAACTTTCATTATTGGTCCCTCTACCTGAAAAAACTTCCTCCATGGATACGTGGTGTATTATGAACATTTTATATCCTCATTCATGTCAGGTTTATGGCTACCACATCACGTATTCCCTTCATGGGATCTTCCCTTTCACTCCCCATCCTATCGTATGACATTAAACTGCATGATTCCATATTTCATCAACACATGACACTAAACTACGGTTCTACCCTGAACAAGTTCAGGATGACCCATGTTAGTCATGGGATGCACTAGATCCCTTTCTACAGAGTATTTACCCTATCAGTGTTGGCCTCTGGCCATGATGTGCATAAGAACTGCACTTGGATTTATTCTCATCCTTATGGGATATGTAGTGATGCCTAGGAGTTTCGCCTCGGGCCCACCCCTAGGGTCATTGACCCTTCAGGCCCCTCGGGCCCGATCCTAGTCCAAGCAGTATGACCTTTAAACTATGTGCATCTATCATCCTTATTGGTATGATGTAAAACTACAGAGCATTCCAGGTCCTTTCCAAAGAGGTCCTGTTCTGAAGTATGTTTGATCCCTGATCAGACAGATACGCCCACCTAATGTTTTTCTACCATGGTGGCATGATTTCAAGAGTGTTGGACTACATTCAAACAACCCATCACACCACACTCCATGCTTTGTGTTACCTTTATTCGGACCCTTATCCTCTTTCACATCTAAAATAACCCCCTAACAGTATGGATGCTTGGACTATGGATCGCCTGCTATCCTGGGCCAACATTCTGGGAGACTAATGGGTAACATTTTGAGTTCGGACTCATGTTTCGAACATGGTCAACAGTCGGCCATAATTTTTTATCTCCATTTCAGGCTAACAAAATAAGGATATTGTGTTTCAAATGTGGTCAAAAGTTATCCTTCATTGTCACAACACCCCCACAGTGTTCTGAATCTTGGGTATCGTGATTCACACTTTCCCCTCCCCTATGTTCAGATTAATTCCAAACTCCCCTGGCGTTACCTTGCTCGTGCACTAGATCACATTGGGAAGACAACATGTAGATTGTTCTAAGATCTTCATTCTCCAATCGGGCCTCTCCCTTTCTTCCTGGAAATCCGCATTGGTTGTTCAGACCCCGGATTCCCGAATATTGGTTTGCAATATTATATTCAGATGGAATGACAAGGTGGTCATCCCTTGTTTCTCACATCGGACCCAACCCACATGATCTTAAGGACTGATCACTGGATGTTCCATAAATGTAACGAAAATGCAATAGACCAAAAATGAAAAACAAAACTCATGCATGCATCTAGCATAAATAATTAAATCATGAAAGTGTGTTAAAAATTTACATGAATCATAGTACCCGAGGATCAACCCCTCCCATGGATGGGTTTACCCCTTCAAAAGAGTGTTGCAGCTTCGCCACCCTCTGGCTTGGGGTGTCCAGGGTTCGTTGTCGCCTGTTCAGTTCCCGCTCCTCCTCGACAGCAATGGGGCACAGTTCATCAGACGTAATCTAGGATCGCTCATCGTTGGTTCCAAAGATGGTCATCTCCTCAGAGGCTTGCCTCATGTGCTCTTCAGCCTCCGCCAGATGGGCCTTCAGCTGCTATATAATCTCTGATTGCGTGTTGAGGAAAGCAGAATGCTCATTTGCATGGATGTGCAGCCATTGAATCTCATTTTAATCCCCTAGATCCTCTTGATGTTCACCACTTTTCTCCACTTCCAACCCACACCAAGGCCATAGTCATATTCCTGGATCTTCTCCATCATGAGATCTCAGACGAGCATGTGGGGACACTAGGCATCCACTCCCCTAGTGAAAAATTCACACAGTCATGAATGAAGTCTCTCCATCCGGTCTATCCATTGTGCTTGAGGGGTGTCATCGATAAAGTGCTTGATTTTCTTCCATAACCAATGATAGACTATCTTGCTATCCTCTTCATCAAAGGTTTTCTTATCCCAGTCTACAAGGTTGGTAGGCTCATACGCAGGGAAATCCCCCAAGAACTCATCAGCAGGGTCCGAATCTGGTGTCTGATTGAGTATGGAAGGACCCGTGATATCCGATCGATCTTCATCATCAGATCCTACCTCAATAATCTCAGGATCTACCCTTCTAACAGTCCCACTAGTGATCGAGAGCTCCAAAGATTGGTCAGTTTGGGTGTCCACTTCTACGACCACCAACATTCCCATAGGAAAGGTGCCACCGGGAGTACCAACCAACGTTTCCATGGCATCCCAATGCATTTGAAGAACTGTGCATACTAAGAAGTGAAAAAATGTTAGTTAACATGATCAATGGGTGGAAGACATGAATTCTATAAAGGGGACTTAAAGATATCAAATTTTAGGTCTCTCTCCTGGGTTTTTTCCATCAGGACCCCGAGGCTTAGCCCTTCGTCTATTATTGAGAAGTCTAAAAACTCTGGAGGAACCACCTCAGGTGTCCTCGACCTGCTGGACGCGGTAATCACCATAGTCGTGGGTGTAGATCTCGAAGGCACCACATATGCATCTACTGATGGGAGAGAACAGGTTCGGCGTATGAGCCCCTCCTGTACAGTTCAAACATTAGTGAGGGGTCTGATGTAACCTGGAAGTGGATCCCGGGGAAGGGACTCAGGGTTTTACCTCGAGATCCTATACAAACTCTTCAATTTATGGGTTTGAATTGCCAACATCACCCTCCACCAAAGGGATCCCTCTACTGGCCTCCTCCCCCAGGAGGACTCATCCGATTCTTTCGGTAAAGGGAAGAGCTCCCTCAGTTAAGCAGCAGAAAACTACAGAGGTGTTGTATGATCCAGCAAAACCTTTACCTGATCGGTCATTGGATGCAGGGCACCCCAGGAGTGTACGATTTCCTCCAAATCGGCCAGTTATTGTTCCGACTCTGCCTGGGATACTGCAAAGTCGGCCCTGATAGGGCAGATTCCCCGCAAATCCATCCTGAGATGGTTCAGGTGATGCCACATCTTGGACGGGTTGAGGAATTTCTGGTTGACATGCCAGATGTCCCAAGATTCTGAGAAGATGGTGTTCTCTAGAATTCTATATGGAGCAACTGCTTCCCTGGAGCCTGGGTGGATATTATGAGGAATCCCTTTGGTGGCCTCCCCTCTGGATGACTCTTCTCCTCTGGGACTCATGGGTCTGCTGCTGCCGCTGGATCCACTACTACCTCCCCTTCAATCAGTGTGGGCCTCGCTGCCACTACATCCCCACCACCACAAGATGTCATCTCTGCCTTCCGGCCCTGATCTCGAGGTTGGGGAGGTACCCCATCGCTGGCCCGAATAGTTGGATGCTTCAGTATATACCCATGGTATGCCACCTCTCAGCTTTTGGTGTACTTATTCACCAGTGCAAAGATGGTTGTGGGTGGAGGCAGCACATTCCACATCTTCTCATCTTCCTATGTGAACATGAGCCACATATTCCTCATCATGCACGGGTGGTCCTCGTAGCACACCCTGAAATAGACTCATGGGGTTAGTCGCTGCATGCACCGAAATTTCCTTAAAAATCGATGTGGGGTTTACATCTCACATAAAGACTCACGGTCCACCCACTCCACTAGGAATTTGCCCTGAAAGGCCAGGAGGTAGGACTAATTCTCTTCCATTCCCTATCCATCATAAGTGAACATGCCTGTTGGTAATGGGAACGGGTGTAAATTGAACTCGTCTACCTTCCATACCTGGTTCAGTACTGCCTGTATGGTCATCTTGGATGGAAATCTCCCCACAACATTTAGAATGGACAGGAGGAAGTTTAGTCCTGGAGGGGATATGGGGTTCAGATATTCGTAGACCCCCCTGATGTGTGCCTCTATCCACCCATATAGGAGGTGGAATGGCCCACATATTCTCTGTGGCTTCTCCCCCTCACTGATATGCCGCAACATCTTGTACAGGTTGGCGAGCTTCAGGATCCCGAGTATGACCCGTCGTCTTTTCGCCAGCATGAACACCATGATAAACGTGCTCGGTCACACTCCCACGTTTGTGTCTCTCACCAGAAGGATCCTACCGTAGATGAGTGCTGTAATGAAAGCAGCCAACTTGAATACTGGTTGTTGCTCGGTACTGAAACTGAATCCCCACATCTTCCACAGATTATCCTCTAAGAGCTGCTAGTACGAGTGCTCCTTGACTCGTTGATCCCCCTTCAAGAAAGTCTGAGGCCTCACAGGGAACTGCCTATTTTCCAGGAAGTTAAAGAACTAGTTAAACCACCATTTGAAATGGACATCCCTCTCCGACTACTTGTCCTCTCCCAGTACTAGGTTTATCAACACCATTTCCAGTGGTGGAATCTCCTCCGGATCCTCCCACACACCCATAATAGGGAGAAAATCATCATACATCGCTCCCAATATTGGGACCCTCAAGATCCGATGCTGGTCTCATAAAATGATGATGACCTCTCCATGGTGCCAATGGAAGGTATTGGTCCTCGATGACCATTTGCTCAGAAACTTTGGCATCAACTGATTCAGTTGATAGATATGGAATTGGGAGGCCCAAGCCACCTCATACAGGCCCACTCTTCTCATATCTGCCCTGAATTCCTCACACAAGGTACCCGCCCAGTAAGGCCAAACCCAGTAATCTATGAAGTTGTCGCCCTGGCATAGATCCCACTCATCGGACCATCCCTTTTCCAGGTTCCTAAGGGTTTCCTTCAATATAGTATGGTACAACGGGGGAGATGTCTCTGGTTTCAGTTCCTTCATGTCAACGTAGTTCAAATGATTGTACAGACAGTCAGCGTTGACAGGCGTGAAGTCCTCCCAGGCATGGCCGACAACCGCCCTGAACCACTAGCATTGACACGACGTGCTTCGGAACCAGTAAGCTAGTTCTTCCCTGTTCGCTTCATGGATAAAGACGTCATACCGCAGGCCAAATCCATACAAAGGCAGCCTCCTGCACATTGGATAGTCCTTCTGGATTTCTGATAGCAGTGCCACCGGCGAGTTATGGTCAAAATGGATTCACACAAAATCCCCTATACCCAAGCTATCTGCCATCATCTCTCTCCAGAAAGCATCTACAAGGACCTCCTGGCAGCCTCTTGGCGATCCATTCGGTTTTTTAGGTTTGGACATTTTTTGTTTTGGTTCGCGAAGCTCTTTCACGGATCTCGTTCGCAGAGCTCGTTCTTAAAGGATATTCGTAGAGCTTGATCCCAGCAAATAAATCGTGGATCCTTTCCCTGACCTTCGGATTCAAGCCACATAGGACACCATCGCAAAATCAAATACTCGTTGTGCACCGTGAAGTAGAAGGCCTGATTTGAGGAGAGCAATCGCAGAATACGCAGAGCATCGAAAATTGAGAGCACTAAGTTCCAAAACATAGAGGTGAGAAAGGAAAAAATAGAGGTCAACCCCCCTATTTATAGGTGATTACCCCTTGTGCTCTGTGGTGCATCCGACCAAGGCGAGCATCATGGTGCTCTCGGCCCACGTGCCGCCCCTCCGCCTCGCAAGCCTCCTTCATGATCCCTCTTCGCGATTGGCCAAGGATTTTTGGTGATTAACCATCAGACTCTGACCCTAGATTTATCCTTGGATCCATGTCTTAGGGGGGAATTTGTTGGAACCAAAATTTGGGAAGAGGAAGAACAAACAGACGGCTTTTGGGATGGGCTCACGAAGCTTGTTCGTAGAGCCCCATAGCACCGCGGCCGGTGCGAACCTCCCCCATTTTTTGTAAAGCTGTCGTGGAGCAAGGAGGCGGGAGGCTCTGTGAACCAGTATGACTTTTGTGAAGCTTCCATTGATCAAGGAGGTGAGAGGCTCCGTAGACCAATTTGACATTTGTGAATCCACCATGGAGCAAGGAGGCAGGAGGATCTGTTGTTACGAAAAAATGCAACATGTCTTCACACCTAGAAAGCTCTACTTCACGGTGTCTCTTGCCTATAAATATTGGGCTCCCCATGAGACCAAAGGATGGATCCTCCGACATTTCACCTTCTTAGCTCTCAAATCACAAAGCAATTTCTACTCTGCAAATCATGAGCTCTTCAAGGTACTTTAGCATCACGAAGTGCCTCTCCCTTTGCTTGAATTCAACCCCTCTTCAAAGAGGGTTTCCCTTCATAGAGCCCATGGGCCTCCGTGAAGGAAGGTGATCCCCAAGGGGACATTGGTCTTCGCAGAGCACTTATTCTTTGCGAAATACCCTCCATGCACATGTGGCCCACATGCTAAGGTAGGGTCACTATGCTTCGCAAAGCATATTGCTTCGCAATGATATGCTTTGTAGGTCACCCTTTCTTTGCAAATCACTGCTCCGCGAATACCTTTCCACTTCATGAAGAACCTTCCATATACACCTATACCCTGCGCCTAGTCTAGGACACTTCACTTCGCGAAGCTTACCCCTTCTCGAACCCCCTCCACTACATGGAGCACCAGATCTTCACGAGTCTTCTACCTATGAACCCCTTTGCTCCACAACTCCTTTTTCCGTGCGACCCTTCAGGTTTTTACAAAGTGATTTCAATATCCCTTGGTGGGCGGTGCATCCTGTTGCATTACATAGTCTTATGATTCTTCTCATAGGCACACTAACGGTTATTGCTTCTTCGCATAGCCACGCTAACATGGACCCCTCATTGGATCACTCCACGACACCCCCTCGCCACGATGTTGTTGATGCCTTCCCTTCCCCAAGGGCAGGTGGGTATTAGTTATGTAAGCCTTAAGGGTGCAGAGTGAACCCACCTTGTCCGAGTTATAGGAAATTAAACTGCCAAGCACCATCATCCTTAGCACATGATGTTAAATTGTGGCCTCGCCCCATGCATCATATGCGGTGTGCCCCGTCTCAGACAATCTCTACACCCACTGGTCTCCATGGGAGTGAAATATTCCTCACATGGAATAAGATCCTCTTTTTTGGGATGGCGTCTGTCCACGGGGAAAGGGTAGCCACCTTTGTGTAATCCACTAGCCTTTCTTGTGGGAGGAAACATCTCTGCTCCACCTATATTCTTCCGGGACAAAGACCAGAGAGGGGGGGATGGGCACCAAAGCCCTCCTCTCTTCTGTACCAAATCTCTCTCCCTTTGGGATTTTTTTCCATCGGGCCTCCATCCTGGATTAAGTCCCAATATCCATCTCCCTGGGCTGCTAACCACGCGTAAGCCCCTATTTACTCTTTGTGTCAATAACCACATGTAATCCCCATTCCACTTCCCACAGACGCACCTTTCATGATGTGATCATCAGGTCTTTGCTACCTCTTTTTTCTCACACCGAGCATGACTCACATGGGCTTAGATTAAGAATCGACCATGAAATCCTTTCTGGGCAGCCTAGAGTGTAATCCCCAATCCCATTTTGAACTACGTGGACTTTGATCCTTGTCAAGGCAAGGTACGTAGGAAGCCTCCCTAAGGTTAAATCCCAACAACCATTGGTCCCAACTCTCTTCGCGACGATTCAACAACACCATCTGAATTACATGGACTTTGATCCTTACCAAGGCAAGGTACATAGGAAGCCTTTCTGATGTTCATGCCCAACACCCATTGGTCCTGAATCTCTTCACATTGGTTCACCAACACCATCTGAACTACGCGGACTTTTATCCTTGCCAAGGCAAGGTACAAGGGAAGCCTACCCAAGGTTCAAGACCAATAACCATTGGTCCCGACTACCCTTCACGCCAGTTCAAAAAAACCTTTTTAACTATGTGGACTTTGATCCTTTCCAAGGCAAGGTAGGTAGGAATCCTCCCCGAGGTTCAATCCCAATACCCATTGGTCCCGACCACTTCACGTCGGTTCACCCCCATCCTCCGTGACATTAAACTGTATGCCCCTTTTTTCCCGCATGACACTAAATTGTCCCCTATCCAGTGGTAAGCCGTTGTGATCCCCTATCCAGTGGTAAGCCATTATGAAACTCACGTAGTGGTAAGCCGTTGTGATCCCCATTCAGTAGTAAGACATTGTCAACCCCAACCCATTGGTAATCTGTTGTCGTCCCTTCCGTTGGGACCCATATCTATGGTATGTCCTAGTAGCGTCAGACCAACCTCAGGCTACTAACCATGCATAATCCCCAATATATCATTGGGTCTCTATCCTCTATGCACACCCTAATCCTATACCCCATCCTGAACTATATGGACTTTAATTCCCATCCAAGAGGATACTTAGGAAGTCTATTCAAGGCTCAATCCCAACATCACTATCTCCCTCGATTCGACTCCATATCATTCTCCATCCACTTTACTTAACCATACATTATCCATCTTGATTCTTACCTAGTCCGCCACATCCCAGTGAGATCATGTCAATTAACTTCTTCACTAATCTTAGTAGAACCCAGGTAACTGACCATGTGTTATCCCCAACATTAGTGTTCCCTCCAGGGGATGAACCCATCTGATCCACTCTAGGCAGGGTTTCAATTATTCTGATCTGTCTCCTCTAGACGTTAAACCTGCGGCATACACTATGTTAAACAAGGGAAGCTGAGGAAAACCTTAGAGACATGCTTATGTCATGTAATTCCCTGTATTCGACGTGGGATGCCTCGGGCTTCTGTGCCCTTGAGAAGCCCTATAATAAGGGTAATAAACCCAAAAACTCTAGTGTTCCTGTATCCATACGTACCAATGATGTCCAATGTGACTAATACCCCGACCAAAGGTTACTGCCCTGGCCGGACCCCTTGGAATGTCTCAACAAAATCAGTGTAATTAACTGGTGTCCATGAAGATATGACACTGGGAAGAGTTTCACAAAAAACATCTTAATCTATAAGGGAGACCCAAACTAGGTGATGATTTCCGAGGAGGAATCCATTGAATGAAGAACCGAAATCCCATCAGCCTGTTTTGATCAAGGATCAAAGTTCCCTAAATAAGCGACGGATGCCACCCGCCTTTGGAAAGCGGGAATGCGGGGCAACAGTCACTCATCCTCCTCAAACAAATAGATGTGCACGCCCTGGTGAAAGCATTGGAAATAGTTACTATGGTATTTTTTCTACTTTAATCTTTTATACATGGTTTCAAACATGGTACAATATTCTCTTAATGAGTCATATGTGCATTTTTTATTTTTTGATTCATGATCGGGATCTTGCTCAGAAAAATAGTAAGAATATACCTTACAAAAATGTTACATAAATAATATGTTGGCCTTTTTATTAAGAGCTTCGTCTTCTAATTCTAACGAGGTGTATTCCCTAGAATCTTTACACTACTAGAAATCGAGCCTATAACAACACTTTGTTCCCAATGGTTTAGAAAACCCATTGGGAAAAAGAACCTATACCAACAGTTTACTAGAACCATTGGCATATGCTGTTTTATGTTGGGTTTTCCCAATGGTTTAAGAGAACCGTTGGGAAAGAGAACCATTACCTACATTTTTAATTAACCATTGGGAAACATTATACCCAAATTAGGGCTCCCTCCCTCGCAACATTTCATCCCCGTGCACTCCCCCCTCCCCGACCTCGACCTCCTCTGGGCCTCCGCCTCCACCTCCTGGCCTCCGCCTTCACCTCCACCTCCCGGCCCCCCTCCCTCTCCTCTGGTGACATTCCCCTTACCCTCTTGGATCCTTCTCCGACGACGATGTCCCCATCCCCTCTCGGATCCCGGCAACGTTCCCCCTCCCCTCTCGTCTCCCTCTCTTGGCGACTTCCCCCTCCCATCTTGGCTCAATATCCTTCTCTGATGTCCACTGACCCACTCTCCAGTTGCGCGCGAGACCCCCCATGGCCAAACACCCCACGAGACGTCCCCCTCTCTCGGCTCCCCACTACCACAAAATAGGGCAAGAGGAGCGCTACCCTTTATCAGCACTATCTAAAAGTGCTGATAAATGAATGTTTTATCAACACTTTTATTTTAGCACAGATAAAACATACCTTTATCAGCACCTTTATTTTAGCTCTGATAAAACATACCTTTATTAGCGCTTTTAATGAGCATTTATAAAGGTTTTGTCAGTTTTTATTTAATAACCCTAACTGGCCATCCTCGCTCACACGTGGTCAAGATCTCGCGGAAGCTGAACCAGGCCCCTTGCCGCCGCGACCTCATCCTCCTCCTCCTCATCCTCCTCGTCCTCATCATTCTTCTCCTTCCTCCTCCTCCTCCTCCTCCTTCTCCACTGCCGTCGCTGCCTCCGCCCCCACCCCCACTGCCGCAACCCCCGCTGCCTCTGCCACCTCCACCCACGCTTCTGCAACCGCCGCCGCCTCTGCCGCCGCCTCTACCATTATTGTTATTCATTTTCAGGTAATTTTTTTTCTACCGCTTGAATTTAACGTGTGAAATCATGATTTATGGTGTTATTGCAAGATTTAATGGATTATTGATATTATTGAGTTCTTTATTTAATCATTGCACCTCAATAAACACCTGTTGAATCTTGTTTCATGGGTTAGATGTTCTTGACCTATTTTATGGACACCCCTTGCGTGTTCCAAGTAAAATTATCCCTTTAATGTAAAATTATTAATTGCCCTGAACACCTATTTAGCTTATGTCAAAGATTTTAAATGAGGTTTCCCTTGATACAAGGGTATATAAATGGAATTGAAGACACATTATTGGTGTTTGGACTAGATTCTTAATGTAATTTACCATGTAGGAAATTTCCATGTTGATTATGGCCCATTTTGAAGACCCTTTGAGCCTTATTAGTGAATTTTCCATTCTTGGTAAAATTGAATGTGTAATAATTATGAGGAATGGATTTTACATGATGGATTTTTTTAATTAAATGAATTAAAATGATCTATAATGGGTTCAAAGGGAACACCATCTACTGCATGTTATATAGAATGATAATTGTGTATTTCATTTCGTTGAATGAAATTGTACATGGATAATGGGACATATGAGATGTTTTTTTTCATGCTTTGTAATATAAATATGAATGGGAATAATGCCTTACTTATACAAATGGTCCTAATTAAATTAATGGATGGGAGGTAATTCCCCATTTGAGTTAAAATTAAAATACACCTTTATATAGGATAACATAAGATGGTAAGGTAATTGTTGAGAATATAGGAAAATCACACTCCCTTACATCGGGTGTTGAGTATAACATATCGCACCACAAATACTAATAGGATGTTGGGATTTTTTCACCACACCAATTTCTTAGAGTTATTACATGATGATTTACTCCCCATCCTGAGTTCCATCTAGTTCACACTGTTCTATGCTTGATCACTATTATGGTTGGATTTCATTTCTCAAGGTATGTGATCCTTCTGATTCCTATTTGGATTTGTTTTCACCTATGGTTTGGATAAAAATTAGTGATCAGATTGTGATTTCTATCAATAAATTTAAATTTATTTACATGCATTGTCTTTTGGGGTTTGTGGGATGTGGTAAATGGTGTAGTCAGTTTTAGATTATTTTATTCTCATGGGTTTCCCCTATTTTATGTTTTCTTTTTAGTTGGAAATCTCCTCTGTGGTGCGCCTCTCCTCTGCCATGTACGCACCTCTGTCGTGTTCTTAACGACACCTTCGCGGTGAGTTTTCTCCTATTACTCATTGGTTTACTCTGGTTCTCATGTTATTACTGTTTGATATTTATGGTTATAATGTGAAATGTACGGGCTAAACACCCCGCTAAAAATCGTGGCCGTTGGTGGTCCTTGTTTGTGCACTAAATGAATTGAATGTTGGTTAGTTCTTATTGAACATTGGAATATATAAATTGGTAATTTACGTATACTTGACTTATGAATAAACACCCCAAGATGATAAAACTTCTTTGATAACCCCTAAATTAACAAACAAAATTGAATAAGGGATGCTTTGTAAAATATAAAATTTTGATTGTTTGGTTTGTATGGTGTTGCGATTGTGATCACGATTGTGTTTTTGTATGGTTTTGCGGTTGTTGGCATGATTGATATGCCATTTTTTCCATGTTATAGTTCTTCCACCATTAAATATTACATGTCATGTGAACCTAGGTCACACACAATGTATCTCCAAGACATATACATCAGCATGAAACCATGTACATGCCATGAAATAATGGTAGAACCATATGACATGTGTTTTACTTCACTCACACCATGTATAGATACCATAGAGACTTGATGTGTATAGACTATACACCCCTAGTGGTCATGTAAGGACTACACACCGTGTATTCCACAAAAATGTGATGCATAGATGGTGAGGTGACTCAATATGTATCTAAAGTACCTGCCTTTATCTCAAGTTGTTCTAAATGTCATGTATTTTCAAAGGCATCATTCAGTCTTTGTAATAATAACTTGGAATAAATTTGATATATGTCAGATTAAATCAGGTATCTTATACATACACGATGTTCACCCTACTGGACACACCATGTATATGGATTTCACATGTGTTTAAAGGCATTTGTAGCATGATTTGTTTTTATAAAACCCAAACAATGATACCTGATTAATTAAAACATAATATTAGGCAAGTTTGAGATCGAACCCATAAAGACGATGAATATGAATAAAGAATGGATGAATGCCAATCAGTTGACAAAAGAGTATGAAGATGGCATGAAAGAGTTTATCAAGTTTGCAGAAGATCATTCATGTGAAATTTCTCAAATCCTTTGTCCGTGTTTACGCTGTTGTTATTCAAGAAAAATTAGTCCAGAAGAGTTGGAAGAACACCTGATCTATCACGGAATAGATCGAAGTTATACATGTTGGAATAAACACGGGGAAAAACGAATGTGGGTTGTGACTCATAGAACACGACATTTTATAGATCATATGATATGATTAGAAGCGTGAAAAGTGAAGACAATCGTATGTAGGGTGTGATTATAGATGTGAATGATGATGAAGATCATATTGAGGAAATGACAAGGACAGTTGAAGATGAACTTCATGATTGCCCAAAATTGTTTGAGAAGTTAAAGAGTTGTGAAAAAATTCCATTATATGCTGGTTGCACTAAATATACAGCATTTTCAGTCGTATTGAAGCTATATAATTTGAAAGCAGGCAATGGGTGGAGTGACCCCAGTTTTAGGGAACTACTTGCTCTCCTGAATGACATGGTCCCAGAAGATAATGAACTCCCTAGCCGAACACACGATGCCAAACGAATGCTACGATCGATGGGTATGATATCTGAAAGAATACATGCTTTACTGAATGACTATATATTGTTTTGCAAGGACCAAAAATCACTTAAAGAATGCCCAAAGTGTGGTGCTTCCCGATACAAGAAAGATGATTCTAGTCCTACGAAAGTTGTTCCTTACTTTCCTATAATTACTAGGTTTAGGCGCCTATATGGAAGTGAGGAGACTGCAGGACAATTGACATGGCATGCAGATACAAGAATTAAAGATGGGAAACTACGTCACCCGACAGACTCTCCTCAGTGGAAGAGAATTGATCACGAGTATCCTAAATTTGGGAACGAGCCGAGAAACCTTCGTCTGGCGTTATCTACAGATGGGGTGAATCCTTTTGGTTTTCAAAGCATCAGTCACAGTACATGGCCGGTTATGTTGGTAAACTATAAATTACCACCATGGTTATGCATGAAACGAAAATACATCATGTTATCTATGCTTATATCTAGACCAAAACAATTGGGTAATGATATTGATGTTTATTTGTCCCCATTGATCGAGGATTTGAAAATATTGTGGGATTCAGGTGTTACGTTTTATGATGCTTACAAAAATGAACATTTCACTTTGAAATCCATTTTGTATGGGACGATAAATGACTTTCCTACTTATGTAAATTTGTAAGGATACAGCATTAAAGGGACTCAAGGGTGTCCCATTTGCGAACAAGGTATACAGTCAATTAGGTTGAAACATTCATCGAAAACTGTGTTTCTAGGACATCGCATATTTCTACCCCGACGGCATAAGTACTGATCTTGGACGACATCATTCGATGGAAGTTCAGAAGAATGTACAACACCATCTCCACTAATAGGTGATCAATTATTTGAGAAAGTAAAATATTTGGACACTACTTTTGGTAAACTGTTTTCGAAAAACCTTATGAAAAATGGTTGTAAAAAGAGATTAGTTTTTTTTGAATTACCATACTGGAATTGTCTGTATGTCAGACATTT
The DNA here is from genome assembly GCA_963277665.1 of Viscum album. Taxonomy (NCBI): domain Eukaryota; kingdom Viridiplantae; phylum Streptophyta; class Magnoliopsida; order Santalales; family Viscaceae; genus Viscum; species Viscum album. The sequence goes on from OY728166.1 coordinate 1,211,653,561, forward strand.
TATTGATGTTATGTATGTTGAAAAAACATGTATGTGATAGTGTCATTGGCACATTGCTAAATGCACCCGGCAAAACAAAAGATGGAATTAAGGATAGATTGGACATGGTTGAGATGGGAATACGGGAAGAGTTAGCACCAGTGAAGGGTGAAAAATGGACATTTCTTCCTCCTGCTGCTTACAATCTTTCCAGTCAGGAGAGATATCAGTTTTGAAACTTCTTGAATGACGTAAAGGTTCCAGATAGGTATTTATCAAATATCAAGAACATCATCTCAATGGGATATTTAAAATTAAAGGGTCTGAAATCACATGACTGCCATGTTTTGATGCAAGATATAATTCCTATAGCTTTACATTGCATTTTGCCCAAGAATGTCTGCCATACATTAATGAAGATCTGTTTCTTCTTCAAATCTATATACTTCAAAGTTATAGACCCAGCGAAATTTCCAACTATGGAAAGATAAATTTCCATAATATTATGTGAATTGGAAATGTTCTTCCCACCGACATTTTTCGATATGATGGTTCATTTGATGGTTCATTTGGTGAGAGAGATTCGACTATGTGGTCATGTACATTATAGATGGATGTACCCCATTGAACGTTATATGAAGATTTTGAAAGGGTATGTCAAAAACCGAAGTCGACCAGAGGGTTGTATTGCGGAGCAATATATTGTTGAGGAAGCTGTTGAATTTTGTACTGAATACCTGTCTGGTGTGGAAATCGTTGGCCTACCGAAATCTCATCACACTGAGCGTCTTGAGGTTGAAGGAATTTCTAGAAGATAGGTTGTCACAATCAATATTACAGATCGGGAGCAGGCCCACCTTTACGTTTTGCATAACAGTTTCGACGTTGACCCATATGTTCAAACCCACAAAGAAATTCTTAGGCATTTTAATCCTTCTAAGGATAAAAAATTGATATCAGATACACATAATTGACTATTTATAGGATGGTTTTGAGACCATATTTTTAAGCAGTTAGATTAAAATCCAGACTCAATTTCAAAATGACTTTGATGGCTTGCTGGAGGAGCAAGTGTGTACGTATTATCTTACAATGCTTATGCAGTTAATGGTTATACATTCTATACTAATGAACATTACGAAGACAGTACCATGCAGAATAGTGGGGTTAAACTTGTGGCTGAGGCGATGCATGTTTCCAGTGCTAAGGATAAAAATCCAATTTATGCGAATATGTCATACTTTGGCATCATCAAATGAATATGGGAGTTGGATTATATGAAATTCAAAGTGCCGATTTTTCAATGCAAGTGGGTTGATAACAAGAGTGATGTTAAAATATATGAATTTGGATTCATGAAATTTAATTTCATTAAAGAAGCGGAGAAAGACGAACCATTTATAATGGAATCATAGGAAGTACAAGTATTTTATGTTCCAGACCCTACAAACCGAAATTGGTCAATTGTTCTGTTATCGACCAAAACAACTGAAGGGTCAGATGAAAGTTCAATGGAGGTTGACCCTTTTATAGGGACTTCACAATCATTTTGCAGTAGTTCCAATGTAGACGGAATTTTGTATGTCAGAGGAGACCACAATGAAGGGATTTACATAGTCGATAGTGGAGTCAAATCTCTTCAGCCTTTAAAGAAAAAAAAGAGAGTACAATAATCAGGTTATTTGTTTATTGTAACATACATTTTGTTACATTATGTCATTATCAATCCCCTGCTATTTTTATGTAATATAAATTAAATATTAAACCACTTCTGCAGATAATGACTTCTACACCTGCTGATGCACCCAATCCTGAGGCACAAAAGGTCTCTCAACCAGCAGCTGGTGGTCCCACTGCAGAGCAACAACTAGTTCCTCAACCAGATGCTGGTGGTCCCAGTGCAGAGCAACAAACAGGTGCGGGTTTTGGGGTGACACCAAGAACATATTTTAAAAAATAAAAACAAGCGGACACTACTAGAAATTTAAGTTATAGCCACGGTTCTAAACCGTGGCTATAGGTTATAGCCACGGTTTCATGAACCGTGGCTGGTATTGGTGTGGCTATAGGTCGGAGCCTATAGCCACGATTTCAAACCGTGGCTATAAGTATATAGCCACAGTTAAAACTATGGCTATAGGACCTATAGCCACGGTTCAACCCGTGGCTATAGGGATTTAGCCATAGTTTAAAACCATGGCTATAGGCCTTTCCACTGAATTAAAAAAAACTAGCATGGTTCACCATGCTGGCTATTGGGAGTGTAACGACCCGAAATTTTGAATAAATCTTGTTTACTAATTTCATGTGTTATTTTATTTTATCTTTATACTCAACAAAAATGTTTTATTTGATAAACATGATTATAATTAAAATGAGATCAGTGGGGTTTGACTATTATATAACCATCGGTCAATATGACCGCTGTGAACAAAATGTTTTGATTATTGTCTCTAAATATAAGTAATCTTGGTTAATTATTATAGAAAGAATATTTGATGGCCTCACCTAGTAGTCTTGGACCGATCGAAGCCCATCTAACAGAGCTTGGGAAGGAGGTAGCACCACTGGGCTTTTCTCTGGATCAAATACACGCCGAACTTCATCATGTGAAGCTGGAACGGAATCACCTTCGTGAGAAGTTCAAACTGATAGAAATTACTACTCGGGAAATGTTGACTGAGCCGCCCCAAGCTTCTATCACCCTAGCACACCTTATTCTTAGGTCCTATGCTGGTATTATAAGGGGCTATGTAACGAGACCGTAACTACCTTGTGTAATCCTTGTTTTAAATAAAAATTGGGATTTCTTCTTATGATGAAGTTTATGAATTTTGAAATGACCGGATAAATATAGTATGCATATTTTTGATGAATTTTAGAAAAAGGATATTTTAAAAAATGTTTATGTAAACCTTAAATAATTAAAAATGTGTAATGATTTTCAAAAAATGGTCTTCTACAATTATGTTCAGTACAAAATTTGGAGTCTAATAAGATCAACTTATTTTTTGATGAATAGTAAATTATGAGTAGTGATTTTACGCTTAGGATTAGTAAGGTGACTAAATGGATTAGTAATATCACTTAAAGAAAGTTTTAAAATAATCTAGGCACCTTAATTAAGTAATGTGATTCAATAAAATGGTTAAATAACGGTTTCATAAATTATTATTCAAGTATTAGTTTTTTTCGGGTGAATAGTGTTTTTTAATTAAAAGTTAAATTAAAAATATTTAGAAAATTATTTTTATAAAATGGATTTCATTTTTGAACTCAGAGCACCGATATTATGCTATGGTAAAGTTTGGGGTTTTTTCTGAAAAAAATGAATTTTCGGTGAATAGTGTATTTATTTAAAAATAAAATTAAAAATATTTAGAAAATTATTTTTATAAAATGGAGTTCATTTTTGAAATCAGAGCATTGATATTTGGTTAGTGTGAAACTTTGGGATTTTTCTGAGAAAGTTGAATTTTCAGTGAATAGTAAAAATACAGTTTTAGGGTTTCGGTATGTTTAATGACATCATAACTGTGTCATAGTGATGTCATGAGATATTTTAAGGGTTGGCCGGCCAAGGGTGATGAATTGTTGTTTTGGGGGCCCCATGTGGCCTAACTCCATGATAAATGACAAGGGAGAGCACATGGGTTTGAGAAAAGCACATGTGAGGTGTCCCTTGGCCATTAATGCTTTGTCCCCTCACTTTCCCTATAAATACCCACCCTTTCCTCCTTTAGTTTTCACTCCCAACTCTCCCAAAACGAAGTTCTGGTCTTCTTACCCTCAAAAGAGTCCTCCCAAGGTTCCCCCAAGCCCTCAAGGTCCAATCCTTTGAGTTTCAAGAGTCACGTTTTAAGGTAAGGGATCCGACCTCTCTCTTTAATTTCAAGTAATCTCTTTTATGTCATTCCTTTTATGCTCCATGTCTTATGTTGGAGGATGTTCTTTTATACTCCTCTTACTTACCTTTTCATGTTCATATAATGAGAGATCCCCTCTTACTCTCATTATTTCGTTTTATGAAGTTTTAAGTGGCGCCGTTAGGCTGCCGAAATTTTTGTAACGGATTCTTTCTCCCTTCTCATTTTTCAAGATCTATTTTCATGTAAAGTATTTCAAGTTCCTTTTTATTATGTTGGGGTATGATCTTTAAATTTATCATACTGATCTTTTATGATCATATTATGAGAGACCCCATTTTATCGCTTCAATTCAGTATTTTGAAGTTTTAAGTGGCGCCGTTAGGCTGCCGAATTTTTATGTGATTCTTCACTCTTCTCGTTTTGAAGTTCTACTTTCATGTCAATTATTTCATGTTCCTTTTTGTTATGTTGGAGTATGATCTATAAATCTATCATACTGGACTCTTATGTTCATATGATGAGAGACCCCATTTGATCTCTTCAATTCAGTATTTTGAAGTTTTAAGTGGCGCCGTTAGGCTGCCGAATTTTTAAGTGGTTCTTCACCCTTCTCATTTTGAAGTTCTACTTTCATGTCAATCCTTTCAAGTTCCTTTTTGTTATGTTGGGGTATGATCTCTATATCTATCATAATGGACTCTTATGTTCATATGATGAGAGACCCCATTTTATCTCTTCAATTCAGTATTTTGATGTTTTAAGTGGCGCCGTTAGGCTGCCGAATTTTTAAGTGGTTCTTCACCCTTCTCGTTTTGAAGATCTACTTTCATGTCAATTATTTCAAGTTCCTTTTTGTTATGTTGGGGAATTATATCTATATCTATCATACTGAACTCTTATTTTCACATTATGAGAGACCCTATTTGATCTTTTCAAATCGTTTTTTTTAGTTTAAGTAACGCCATTAGGCTGCCGAACTTTCATAAGAGAAATCTAATTTTTGTCCTCCTTCCATGTCTTTCATTTCAAATGGTATGTACTTGAAATTTCATTACCATGATCATGTATCCTTCTTATTCTGTCCATATACTGTTTTATGGGTCATTTATGAATGTTTGACCCATTTTCCCTCTCTTTTTAATGTCTTCTAAAACCTCATAACATACCTGTTATGCTGCAGAATTTCCGTCTCAAAATGTCTCTCTCTTTTTGTAAAGTTATTTTATATTATTAAGTGAATACTCAAAGCTCTTTATTCTAAAGGGGTATTCACATATATACCAAAATGTTCTATTTTAAATTCTGGGATTTACATACATGACACCCACCTTCCTTTTCTGTGGGTTTTAATGTGACGTAAAGATCATGTCTTTAAAGACGTTTTTTAAAAAGTTGTTATTATGAAATGAAACCCATTTATTTTATGCTATATGGGTTATTTATGAAATGTTTGATGATTATATATGTGGCTCACATGATAATAAATGAAAATTTAAGGGTGCACCATGATAGCGCTCCAATGCATTGGGTAATGATGTAACCACTAGAGATTACAATTTTCACGATACCTTGGTGAATAACCTTGGTAATTTTCAAATGACACCTTGGGGATGGACCTTGGTGATATGTTCATGATTGTCTATGTTAAATGATGTAGCCACATCTTCAAGTTATGAAAAATGTTATTTTTATTATGATATATCTCATGATTTCTTTCTCATGCCTTAAAGTTCTTTTCATGGCCTTATTGAAATATCTCAAGTTCACATGTAAAATGTTTCTCTTGTTTCCATTACTGGGCCTTCTGCTCACCCTTTCTTTTGATGTATGTCTCGAGGTTATGAGATGCAGTAATGAACATAGGATGAACATAAGGAGAAGCCTTTCAAGTGTTTAAGAAGAATGTTTTTTTTGTTTCATGTTTTAAGTTCCTGGTTTCCAAGACACTAAACCTTTACGATCCTCGGTTTTGTAAAATGTAATGAAAGTTTATGTGATAAAAAGGCGGGATGCTATAGTTGGTATCAAAGGGAGGTTTAGTTATTTGTGGAAATTAGGATATAAAAACTTTAGGAAGAACCCTATAGAAAAGTTTAAATATAGGAAAACTTCCTGGTATTTTGGTAAGTATTGAGTAAGTGGTTTATCAAACAAATACATCCTTGTCTGGATACGAGCAGGTAGAGGCGGCTCTAGCATAGATGTACATAGGGGTAAAACCCGAAAACACCGCTTTGAGCTAGACTCGAACGGGAACTGGTACACGACAACGGGCCTTGCTGCACTCTTGGTTACGACACTCCCGGGGGATATGCTTTGGTAAAATCATAAGCTTAGTATGAACCATTGTTAAAGGAACAAAGATAAAATAAAATAAAGAGTCACATAAGAATATATGATCATGGATAACCTAGATGGGAACCTAGGGGATCACATGTTAGGGTATACTTTTCAACTAAAATTTATCCTTATATGCTTTAAGTTTCTTTTCATGATTGTTGGCTAAGTATTTATGCCCCTAATTATAGTTCTTTTCTTAGTTAATGGCAGGAAATGGAAGAACATGTCTCAACAACCAATGTGATAGGAAATGCTACGATTGCCGTATTAATATGATAGAGATGATTAGGGGATTAAAATATGATTTTTATTTTGGAAGACGTTCACTATTTTGGGGACCCTATATGATCGAGGTAAATAGATTACAATGGTATTTTCATTGAGGAGTAAGGTTGACTTATCTTTGAAGAATCTATGAATTTAAGGTGGACTTATAGTAATTTAGGTTACTTACGGGAATGATTAACCTATCTTGGGTAAAATATGTTTAGGTTAGCTACTTTTGTTATAAGATGTTAGGAGTGGTTGATGTTGTTTGGAGATGAACAATGAAGTTTATTTTGGAAGACTATGTTATCAAATCTTTCTTATATTTGGGTTTCAATCTTAGTTTGGTTTATTTTGAGGAATCTTAAGGACCATTATTTACGGAATGGACTATGATGAACTTTGGGTAGTACCATGGAACTTGAAGATTTAAAAGTAGTTTCCATTCCTATGGGATTATTTCTTTTTGAAGAGTTGTTTTACATTACCCTTTCAGTTTTTGGGATAATGTTTAAAGATGAAAGAAATATATAGTTAATATTTTGTGGATTATGAGATTCTCTAGAAGATGATTCTTGTGTTTTGATGAGACCAAGTAGTTTTTAGTTTAGAGAAAAGATTAGTTTTGGGTAGAAACTTATTAAAGGATGAAACTCTACATGAAGGTAGATATATTTCCTTATGTTTTTGTTCTATGTTGTAAATGAATTCCTCAAAGTAATGAAAAGGAACGTAAAACAAAAACGTTGTTGGTTTACGTTTCCTACTAGGTAATCAAAGACCGCTTGCACACATCATAATTTTGGGATTTTCTGGTGGTTAAGTTCCTCCTAATCATGTTTTCTATCACTCTCCTTTAGGACGTGACCCTTTGTTTTCTCCTCCATGTCCATGTTTCCTACATGGAATCCTAGTATGAGTAAACTCGGGTGGCCTTTGTACTTCCTTTTCTTTCTTTTAAAGTAATGGTGTCACGGACTCTTTTTCCGATGTGGGACTTTCAATGAAATTTCAAAACCCAATTTTTTTTAAATTGCGAGGACGCAATTTCTTAAGGGGGGAAGATTGTAACGACCCGAAATTTTGAATAAATTTTGTTTACTAATTTCATGTGTTATTTTATTTTATTTTTATACTCAACAAAAATGTTTTATTTGATAAACATGATTATTATTAAAATGAGATCAGTGGGTTTTGACTATTATATAACCATCGGTCAATATGACTGCTGTGAACAAAATGTTTTGATTATTGTCTCTAAATATAAGTAATCTTGGTTAATTATTATAGAAAGAAGATTCGATGGCCTCACCTAGTAGTCTTGGACCGATCGAAGCCCATCTAACAGAGCTTGGGAAGGAGGTAGCACCACTGGGCTTTGCTTTGGATCAAATACAAGCCGAAATTCATCATGTGAAGCTGGAACGGAATCGCCTTCGTGAAAAGTTCAAACTGATAGAAATTACTACTTCGGCAATGTTGACTGAGCCGCCCCAAGCTTCTATCACCCTAGCACACCTTACTCTTAGGTCCTATGCTGGTATTATAAGGGCCTATGTAACGAGACCGTAACTACCTTGTGTAATCCTTGTTTTAAATAAAAATTGGGATTTCTTCTTATGATGAAGTTTATGAATTTTGAAATGACCGGATAAATATAGTATGCATATTTTTGATGAATTTTAGAAAAAGGATATTTTAAAAAATGTTTATGTAAACCTTAAATAATTAAAAATGTGTAATGATTTTCAAAAAATGGTCTTCTACAATTATGTTCAGTACAAAATTTGGAGTCTAATAAGATCAACTTATTTTTGGATGAATAGTAAATTATGAATAGTGATTTTATGCTTAGGATTAGTAAGGTAACTAAATGGATTAGTAATATCACTTAAAGAAAGTTTTAAAATAATCTAGGCACCTTGATTAAGTAATGTGATTCAATAAAATGGTTAAATAACGGTTTCATAAATTATTATTCAAGTATTAGTTTTTTTCGGGTGAATAGTGTTTTTTAATTAAAAGTTAAATTAAAAATATTTAGAAAATTATTTTTATAAAATGGACTTCATTTTTGAACTCAGAGCACCGATATTATGCTATGGTAAATTTTGGGATTTTTTCTGAAAAAATGAATTTTCGGTGAATAGTGTATTTATTTAAAAATAAAATTAAAAATATTTAGAAAATTATTTTTATAAAATGGAGTTCATTTTTGAAATCAGAGCATTGAAATTTGGTTAGTGTGAAACTTTGGTATTTTTCTGAGAAAGTTGAATTTTCAGTGAATAGTAAAAATACAGTTTTAGGGTTTCGGTATGTTTAATGACATCATAACTGTGTCATAGTGAAGTCATGAGATATTTTAAGGGTTGTCCGGACAAGGGTGATGAATTATTGTTTTGGGGGCCCCATGTGTCCTAACTCCATGATAAATGACAAGGGAGAGCACATGGGTTTGAGAAAAGCACATGTGAGGTGTCCCTTGGCCATTATGCTTTGTCCCCTCACTTTCCCTATAAATACACCTTTCCTCATTTAGTTTTCACTCCCAACTCTCCCACAACGAAGTTCTGGTCTTCTTACCCTCCAAAGAGTCCTCCCAAGGTGCCCCCAAGCCCTCAAGGTCCAATCCTTTGAGTTTCAAGAGTCACGTTTTAAGGTAAGGGATCTGACCTCTCTCTTTAATTTCAAGTAATCTCTTTTATGTCATTCCTTTTATGCTCCATGTCTTATGTTGGAGGATGTTCTTTTATACTCCTATTACTGCCCTTTTCATGTTAATATAATGATAGATCCCCTCTTACTCTCATTATTTCGTTTTATGAAGTTTTAAGTGGCGCCGTTAGGCTGCCGAAATTTTTGTAACGGATTCTTTCTCCCTTCTCATTTTTCAAGATCTATTTTCATGTAAAGTATTTCAAGTTCCTTTTTATTATGTTGGGGTATGATCTCTAAATTTATCATACTGATCTTTTATGATCATATGATGAGAGACCCCATTTTATCACTTCAATTCAGTATTTTGAAGTTTTAAGTGGTGCCGTTAGGCTGCCGAATTTTTAAGTGGTTCTTCACTCTTCTCGTTTTGAAGTTCTACTTTCATGTCAATTATTTCATGTTCCTTTTTGTTATGTTGGGGTATGATCTCTAAATATATCATACTGGACTCTTATGTTCATATTATGAGAGACCCCATTTGATCTCTTCAATTCAGTATTTTGAAGTTTTAAGTGGCGCCGTTAGGCTGCTGAATTTTTAAGTGGTTCTTCACCCTTCTCATTTTGAAGTTCTACTTTCATGTCAATCCTTTCAAGTTCCTTTTTGTTATGTTGGGGTATGATCTCTATATCTATCATACTGGACTCTTATGTTCATATGATGAGAGACCCCATTTGATCTCTTCAATTCAGTATTTTGATGTTTTAAGTGGCGCCGTTAGGCTGCCGAATTTTTAAGTGGTTCTTCACCCTTCTCATTTTGAAGATCTACTTTCATGTCAATTCTTTCAAGTTCCTTTTTGTTATGTTGGGGAATTATCTCTATATCTATCATACTGAACTCTTATGTTCACATGATGAGAGAACCTATTTGATCTTTTCAAATCGTTTTTTTGAAGTTTAAGTAACGCCATTAGGCTGCCGAACTTTCATAAGAGAAATCTAATTTTTGTCCTCCTTCCATGTCTTTCATTTCAAATGGTATGTCCTTGAAATTTCATTACCATGATCATGTATCCTTCTTATTCTGTTCATATAATGTTTTATGGGTCATTTATGAATGTTTGACCCATTTTCCCTCTCTTTTTAATGTCTTCTAAAACCTCGTAACATACCTGTTATGCTGCAGAATTTCCGTCTCAAAATGTCTCTCTCTTTTTGTAAAGTTATTTTATATTATTAAGTGAATACTCAAAGCTCTTTCTTCTAAAGGGGTATTCACATATATACCAAAATGTTCTATTTTAAATTATGGGATTTACATACATGAGACCCACCTTCCTTTTCTGTGGGTTTTAAAGTGACGTAAAGATCATGTCTTTAAAGACGTTTTTAAAACGTTGTTATTATGAAATGAAACCCATTTATTTTATGCTATATGGGTTATTTATGAAATGATTGATGATGATATATGTGGCTCACATGATAATAAAGGCAAATTTAAGGGTGTGCCCTGATAGCGCTCCAATGCATTGGGTAATGATGTAACCACTAGAGATTACAATTTTCACGATACCTTGGTGAATAACCTTGGTAATTTTCAAATGACACCTTGGGGATGGACCTTGGTGATATGTTCATTATTGTCTATGTTAAATGATGTAGCCACATATTCAAGTTATGAAAAATGTTATTTTTATTATGATATATCTCATGATTTCTTTCTCATGCCTTAAAGTTCTTTTCATGGCCTTATTGAAATATCTCAAGTTCACATGTAAAATGTTTCTCTTGTTTCCATTACTGGGCCTTCTGCTCACCCTTTCTTTTGATGTATGTCTCCAGGTTATGAGATGCAGTAATGAACATAGGATGAACATAAGGAGAATCCTTTCAAGTGTTTAAGAAGAATGTTTTTTTTGTTTCATGTTTTAAGTTCCTGGTTTCCAAGACACTAAACCTTTACGATCCTCGGTTTTGTAAAATGTAATGAAAGTTTATGTGATAAAAAGGTGGGATGCTATAGGGAGGACACTACCAACTCCCCCCTCCCCCCACCCACAGCTCCCCCACTCTGCACCAGCACCCCCTGCTCCTTCACACCTCCCCTGCCCCACCCCCTGCCCCCTCCTCACTACACACCCCCTCCCCCTAGACAGCCCTCCCCCCACCCTGCACCAGCACCCCCCACCCCTTCTCTTTCACACCTTCCTTGCCCCACCCCCTGCACCTTACACCCCACCCCCTGCCCCCTCCTCACTGCACACCCCCCCCACCCTGCACCAGCACCCCCACCCCTTGCTCATGCACACCTCCCACAACATTCAATTTGAAAACCAGTAACCTGAAGCAACATGTAAACAGAACATGTAACCTAAAATTAATAAAACAATCTGTAAACCAATCATGCATACCTTAAAAACAAACATGGAAGCCTTTGAAAACTTTAAAAACAATCTGTAAACCCCAAAAAACTATAATCTTATAACCTAAAAACAAACTATAAACATAGAAACCTATAAAACAATCATGCATACCTTAAAAACAATAATACATGTAAAACAATCTTTAAAACAAGAAAAACATTGAAAAACAATAATACCTTCATCCTAAAACAATAATACCTTCATGGAAAACCTGTAATCTTATAACCTGTAAACTTACAACCTATAAACCAATCTGAAAAATGATCTATAAACATGTAATATTATAACCTAAAAACATTGAAATCTATAAACATGGAAACCCTTGAATCTCCATCATGCATACCTTACAAACAATAATACCTTCATCCTGTAAACCTAGCAACTAAAACCCTTCCCATTTCATAAAAAAACACCCCCCCTACTGGACCCCCTTGCAAGCTTCCCCCCCACCCCCCTGCTGGACCCCCTGGACAACATCCCCCCTACAAATCCCTTGCACATCCCTTGCCCCCCAGGACAGTAGCCCCCCCCCCCCACACCCTTTGCACCCCCCCAACTGGACCCCCTGGACAACAACCCCCCACCCCTACTGGACAGCAGCCCTAGCCCCCCTGGACAGTATCCCCAGCCCCCCTGGACAGTAGGGCCCCATGGATAGAAGCCCCCCACCCCCCCGCTAGACCCCCCTGGACAGCAGCCCCCCCTATTGGACCCCCTGGGCAGAAGCCCCCCCTGTAGGACCCCCTAGACAGCAGCCCTCCCCCCAGCTAGATAGCCCCCCCCCACACACACACATCCCTTGCACACCCCTTTCCCCCTGTACAGTACCCCCCCCAGACCCCCTGGACAGAAGCCCCCCCGCAGAACCCCCCTGGACAGCAGCCCCCCTTCTGGACACCCCCCCCCCACATCCCTTTCACACCCCTTGCCCCCCTCTTGGACCCCCCTTGCGCCACCCCTACTGGACCCCCCCCCAGAAACCCCTGGGGCACCCCACCTGCACCCTCCCCCTCCCCTGCAGACCCCCCCCCCCTCCTGGACACCCTCCTGCACCCTCCCCCCTGCCCTGTAAAAACCCCTCCCTTGCAGACAAACCCCCTCCGGACAAACCCTGGACACCCGCCTGCACCCTCCCCCCTCCCCTCCAGACATACCCCCCCTCCCCCCCGGACAAACCCTGGACACCCACCTGCACCCTCCCCCCTGCCCTGCGGACAGACCCCCCTGCCCCCCCCACCAGTATCCCCCCTGCCAGGTCCCCACCAATTTACAAAAGGCTTTATTTTTGTAAGTTCTCATTTATTGCATGAATTTTACTGATACATGGTGCTATACACTGGAAATTTGAAAACCTGTTTTCTCCTCTATCATCTATTTTGGAATTGTAGAATTTAAATGTGTATCATTTGATCGAGGATTTTTTGATTTTCAGTTTCCCTCAACAGATCTAAAAGGATGATCTTGAAGCATTGGATCGCTTAAACTAAGGCTCGGTACCTTGCAAGTTTATGACTGGAAGCTAGAATTTAGTTCTAATGACTTTAAAGAAATGTGTGCACAGATCTAGTTTAATATTTATAGACTTAATTGGGTACTATGGCACTAGGAAATCTTATATGACATCACATTCATGATTTTCATTCCAATCAGGATGAACTATTCCACTAAAAATGTAATTTTTGGTCAAATGAGTGTGTATTGGTAGAAGTGGATTTAAGTTATACACTAATTGATCCGGTTTCTCTTTCCACTCAATAATGTGAAATCTCTCTTAGAATAGAATACAAGAAAATGCATGTGTTATGTGAGTCCTGTAAAATTATTTGTCACTCAAAATCTATATGTAGAAGTGATCTGTGCTCCAATTGTTAGGTTAGAGGTGATGAGGTTTAGAATTGTTGGAGGAAAGGAAAATGTGGGACCAACTAAACAATTGAGGTTCAGGCTCAACATCAATTTTGAGGTTCAGGCTCAATAGAATTTGGTAGCTACTAGGGTCCGAGCCATGGTGGTGTTACCCCTTTTTCTAGAATCCCTCCCATTAAACATAATTATCAGAGGAGGAGGTACAAAATGGGAAAAGAATCCTATGTTGGTTAGTGGTACTGATAGAGAACATAGTTTAGTATATGGTCATCATGGATTGTGATACAATATAAAATTCTGTTAGAAATGAAAATAAATCATGCTGGAATATACACCTACAGATGGAAGTGGTCTGACTATTGTTCTTCTACATTCTTGCAGTAGGTGGAAATCATGGAGGAATATCTAGCTCCAAACCATTGTCCCGATTTATCTTACCAAACTAGTAACATGAATTAACATTAATACCCCTATAATTCATCTTTTTTGCTTGTGCTCTTATTTCTCTCCAAGAACACACACATAATCATAATGGTTTAGTGACTCTAATGGGGAACTATGAGTTTAATGGATCAACCGAGGATGATGTATTTTTGTAGGGGTGATAATTATTGGATGGAAATAGGTGAGGATGAATCTAATGGAAACTCAAAGAAACAATAATGTGACGATCATCAATTCACAAATCATAGTTTCACACACACATTGGGTGGAAGACAACTTGATATCTACCTGTGTTTAGGTTGGAAAATTATGTATTACCATTTTTAGGTAAACACGAATGGAAACAAATGTGGCTTAGATATACTTTTTTATGGTGAGTATTAAAGAAAATATGGAATCGATGTAATAAAACATGGAATAAAATATGAGAGGGTAGAACAAGATCCAACATATGGCTCTGGATGAGGTGTAGAAGAAAGACGATTGCATGATGTTATTAGTTTGTGATTTAGAAGAACAAACTCTTGAGATTTTGAATAGAATTGAGAAACATATGCAGTGAGGATTAGAAAATGAAAAAAACTTGATAAGCACTGAAAAATCCATAATTCAGATAAATGGGATGGATGGAGTGCAGCATGCTCCTTGAGACATTTCTGGTTACAGAGGTTGTAGAACAATCTGAAGAGCTATGAAGCATCTCACAGTTAGTGGAATTTCCAACATTATTTGGAGACAATCCATTAGTATGTATTACAAAAGGATACACCTAATTCCTAATATGTCGAACCGCTATGGACATGAAACTTTATTACACACAAATTCCTATGGAAGCAACGATACTGTATTGGTTTCTATCTTTGCATAGTGCCACACCAAAAACCACCTAGAACTATTTCATTCCAACATTTCTGGAGTGATATAGTAAAAATATCTATGGATATCCATTGATATTTTTTAAAAAGTAAAGATGAACTAGCTCAATGAATGATTACATTGAAGAAATCAAATGAATTTCCTTTAGGCTACCCATTTTCCCACAACCATGGCATATGAGTCTGTTTATGGGTGGTTTGCAACCCAAGATAGAGAATATAATTTAAATTCATGAACCATATAATAAATTTCATATGATAATATTGGCAAGGAATTTTGAAGGGGAATTTATTAGTGAGGTAGTGCTTCAGAGTACTTGTTCATGTCCAGTGTAACCTCCTATGACTCAATATTCTAGAGTCATGTAAACAAATTTACCCACAAAATGAATTATTTTTTAATGAAACCAATGATAAAACTATATGAACAACGTAAATAGATATGACCAATGTAATGGTGTGAGAGATATGAATCATCATGAATTGGGGGAATATAAGTTGAATGGGTTATGCTTCCACCGTGGCCAACCATACAGACCAATGCACAAATGCCCTGAAAATCTTTTTCGAGTGTGAATCTAGGAATTCAGAGAACATAGGGAATTTAAGGAGGAGGGAGACATGGAAAAAGAAAAATATTTGGTCATAGAAGCTGGAGAATTAGAACATGGTAGGAAACAAGTAGAATGAGCAAGAGAATCGATTGATCTCCAGAGTATGCCTGAGGTTAAGGAAAATTAGATGATGCTCACCAGACATATATCAAGTGTTATGGTAGTTCTTTTACTGGATAAAAGAGCCATCCATCTATTTACTTCTAGAAATCTTGCCAAACTCACAAACTTGAAGGTTTTAATTACCAAACCATTTGTTTTTACTCATGGTTGTGGTTCTCATTATTTTTTACAAGACCTATGAAAATAGATTTAGGTCAGTATAGATAATTCCATCAATACAGTTGATACATTTGTTTTTGACCCTATGGGACTATATGTAGTCTTCAGGATATAATGGATAACAATACTGCATAGTGTTTTGACTAGACAGGGTTATAAAACCAAGGGATTTTTATAGTAGGGGTAGAAAATTAATCTCTATGTAAATGAAACCGCTATATTGTGACCATGGGGACTTCAAAACCATATTCAACAAAGAATAATATTATTGAGTGATGGGATTGGTAGGTGCATATTCAGTTTCTAGAATAAGAATCAAACCGTAAGCTCGTAGATTGGTTTTATTCGGGTGAATTTTAGAAAAACATCCAGTTTATGTTTAGAAAACTGTAGGGCCTAAAACTATATTAGAAATCCAACCATGCCATTTATCCAGTGATTGAGATGACCCTATTAATTATTTGACAATATAATCTAGATCATTATCTAAATGATTAGTTCGAGCACAATGTTAATGACATGTTGGGTGAATGAATAACCTGACATAGTGGAATCCCATTTTATAGTCCCATCTTTCTTGTAAAGGAAAAAATATGGGACTTAGAAGATGTTCAATAATTACCAAGAACTTAATAAACATACCATCCCGAATAGGTTCATCATTCCCATCATTGAAGAACAATTGTAAGAGTTGAAATGAGCTACATTTTTTTCAATATGTGACTTCAAATCTAGGCTCCACCGGATATGAGTATAAATAAGGGTGTTAAAAATTAGTGTTTCGTACACACAATGGAAATTATGAATTCCATTCCATTTTATTTGGGTTGACGAACTCCCCAGACTCTTTTAAATATACCATGAATAGAATGTTCAAAGAACATTTGAAGAATATTTCCTTACTATTTTTTTGATGGTATTATTGTTTATAATGAAAATAATGAATAAAAATTTCAACACCATGGAACCATATTTCATTACTATAGAAAAATCATCTCCACATTTATAAGAAATTTTTTTTTTGCACATCCATTCATGGAAAAAATTGGCCATGTCATTTCTTCCAAGGGAGTTTCAATAGACACCTTGAAAATGGAATGTGTTTTAGGCCAGACCTAAATTAAACATATTAATAGAGTTCTTATATTTTTGGGTTTAACTATATACTATAGATATTTTTTTAAATATATATAAAGATAAAAAATCCTCTCACAAAATCGACCAAAAAAACAACTTCCATTGGTCTTCAATTGCTGAACAGGTGTTTATTACCATTAAAAAGTGTTTACCTTCTTCTATCATTCTTACCTAACCTAATTACATGTTGACTTTTATCATTTGATGTGGTGATTTTGGATGGGGGTCAATGTTTTCCTCGTGTAATAATAACTTACAGTTTCTTAATTCAGCAAGGCAATAGCAGACATAAACCCTTCAAAAAAATTTTATGAAAAAGAAGTGATGGATCTTGTTTTAGAATCTATCCATTGGAGACCGCATTTGTTCAAAAATCATTTTATTATTTATACAGATCATAAGGCTCTCAAGAATCTCTTTAGTTAGAGATTATACAAGGAAAATCAACATGATTGTAAAGAGAATACTAGTGATCGATCTTGAAAGAAGTGATTTCAAAATTGATGCATGTCGAACCCTAGGAAAAAAGACGTAGAAGAAGAAGGTAAATGAGACTTCAAGGTACTGAATAATAGATATGGTGAAGGATGGGAAACTATAAAGGGAAGGAGTAGGCCCGAAGACAGCTCCAAACCCCTGAAACCTCAAGTCACCAGTGATTCTTAGTAATGTTTCTCATGGATGTGAAATCGTATAGTGGATAGTTTGTAATGACTATGGATTTCTTTTTTGGGTTCTTAAAATTTAATTTTGGTGATTTCTAATTAAAATGATTAAGTTTTAATTGAATTTTTTTTGTTTCGGGTGGATGGATTTAGTAAAGGGGGGAAGAAGTATGTGGTGTTCCTAAAAAACAGTAGATGGGGCCACCGGTTAGCTATTATAAAGCAACATGAACATATTAATAGTGATAGCAGGGAAGGGTTGGATCTAGACTGACTAATGGATGGTTGATGGTTGGAACCAAAAATTTTGTGGCCATTGGTCGGTTGGTGGTTTTCCACTGGGTAATCAGTGCCTTCCTTGACCTTGTTTTTCATAAGGGAAATTTATGTCATTTTTATCATGGATTTTGGAGGTGGATTTCAATGGAATTGGAGTATCTGTTCCACTTAGTTTCAAATAGGATGATATGGATGGCACGAGAGGATGTTTTATCAGAAGATTTAAAGAAATGAATGTTAATCTGTGATGACTAGAGGATTGGATGACCCCTAATATATCTAATTTGGTGAGGTTTGGAGATCTAGGAATGTGTAGGAATACATAGAGGAATACCCCATGGGATCAGAAAAATCACAGGTTACATAACATGTAATCTGACATTACTGGTACTGTGGGACCCTTGGGCTATGGAACTGGGCTTTTGGATGGAGCAGGGCCAAATCACGGCATTACCATGGTGTGACCACGGCGTGACCGCATCGTGTTGACCCGGTCCAGTGACATCTACGGGGCAGCATCTTCCACTTAGTTTCAAATAGGATGATATGGATGGCATGAGGGGATGTTTTATCAGAATATTTAAAGAAATGAATGCTAATCTGTGATGACTAGTGGATTGGATGATCCCTGATATACCTAATTCGATGAGGGCTCAAATGCTGGTGGAGGGGGGCTGGTTGCAGGTGCTGGAGGGATGGTGCAGGCTGATTCGAAGGTGGCAGGGGGGTTTTTGCGGGCTGGAATGCTGGTGGCAGCAGGCTGAAATGATGGTAGAAGGGGGCTGGTGTGGGCTGGATGTGGATGGAGTAGGGCCAAATCATGACAGTACCGCGGTGTGACCACAGCGTGCCCGTAGCGTGACCACGGCGTGACCGCAGCGTGACCGCGGCGTGACCACGGCGTGACCACGACGTGTTGGCCCGGTTCAGCGACATCTGCAGGGCATCATCTTCCACTTAGTTTCAAATAGGATGATATGGATGGCCTGAGAGGATGTTTTCTCAAAATATTTAAAGAAATTAATGCTAATCTTTGATGACTAGAGGATTGGATGACCCCTGATATACCTAATTCGGTGAGGGCTTGAATGCTGGTGGAAGGGGGCTAGTTGCAGGTGCTGGAGGGATGGTGTGGGCTGATTCGAAGGTGGAAGGGGGGCTGTTGTGGTCTGGAATGATGGTGGAAGTGGGCTGAAATGAAGGTGGAAGGGGGCTGGTGTGGGCTGGATGTGGGTGGAGCAGGGCCAAATCACGACATTACGGTGACGTGACCGCAGCGTGCCCGCGGCGTGACTGCAGCGTGTTGGCCCGGTCTAGCGACATCCGCGGGGCAGCATCTTCCACTTAGTTTCAAATAGGATGATATGGATGGCATGAGAGGAGGTTTTCTCAGAATATTTAAAGAAATGAATTCTAATCTGTGATGACTAGAGGATTGGATGACCCCTGATATACCTAATTCGGTGAGGTTTGGAGATCTATAAATGTGTAGGAATACCTAGGGAAATACCCCATGGAATCAGGAAAATAATAGGTTACATAACATGTAATCTAACATTACTGGTACTGTGGGACCCCTGGGCTGTGGAACTAGGCTTTTGGTTGGATTTAAATAACACATGCCATGTGACATGGTCACACAAGATGGGACCCATCTTAAAAGTCTAACGGTACTTAAAGAGTGTCTTGGTTCGAACAATCGTTTTAATAAAAAGAGGGAAACCCCCTACAGGGATATAAAAAGGGGAAAGTACGATGTGTGTTTTATGACTAACAACGACATCAAGTATAAGGAAAACATCAATTCAATAATGTTAAGAAAGGTATACCACTGTGAGTTTTTGCAGACAGTGCACCTCCGTTGGAGGGGTTTTATTACAAAACCATGACTTATTTATCAAACGAAACAATTATCTTAACTAACACTTATTCAAGAATTTCAATTTAATATAAACATGCAGAATTAAGAAGGAAACTATGTGCAATTTAAAACATTCTTGAATTAAATAGGCTAGGAGAGGGACCCTGCCTCAACCTCAAGGCACCTTTGCTTTTGACGACGACTACTCAAATCATCCTTTTTTCCTCTTGCAAGCATATTCAACTTAACATATATATAAGGACACCTAGCCCCTATGTACATATTTTCATGGCCAAATATGCACAAGGGGGTCCTTAGATATATGTTTATACATGCATATACCCTTTTACACTTACACGCATATGCATTTTTCATATCTATATATAAGCACACCTAGCCCCAATATATATATTCATATTTCCATGAGTGAATATATATAAAGAGTTAAATTATATATTCCTATGCCTACCTATGAATACACATGTAAGCCTTCGTCAACGGTGACTCTAATCCACCTCAACAAAATCCAAAACACACAACCAAAATATAAGGAACCCAAAAATCAAAAAATCCCTAATTAAAATTGGGCCAAAGAAAAAAACAGAATAAACCTTACCCAAATCTTGAACTCATTGTCTTCGATGGTGGTGGATATAACCGGTCTTATCATAAGAAACCACCTATAAGAGAATAGTTGGAAAATAAATGAGATATAACAACTTCTTATATATATGTGATCAGTGTTTCAACTGTACATGATAAATGATACATGAATCCATAACCAACAATGAATAAATAATATTCAAATTGATATGTACATCCCAATACTAAATAACATGATCATTAATAAAGCTCTTCATTTTTCAAATAACACCTTCAATTTCCTATTCAAAAATCAAAAATCCCCAAAATATGAGAATAAAGTAAACCTCCATCATCACTTAAAAGCGAAAAATAGGGATTAGACATTATTATTAACCTAGAAAATCCCTTCCTTGAATGTATAAAATACCTAAAACTCTTCATGCCTATATCCTTATTAATTTTCTAGATTGAAACCTCATTTTTTAGCATGTTCTTCTTCTAGAATTCATCATTATTCTTAGTTTATATAGGTTTATCAATTTTATAAAGTATATAATTTTCCTTCTTTTATTCTTACTCAATCCGCTTGGATTTTTCAAACTAGTTTTCTAATATTATTAGACAATATTTTGGTGCATGATCTTCCTTCCTCTTGATTGTATATTCCTTCTTTGTAGAAACTATTTCCGAACATGTGATAATTGGTTCTTTCCTTTTATCATTCAACAATTATTATTGTTATGGAATCTATGTCATAAATTCTTAACAATTTGGACTACTTGGTATCCCTTCCACACACACTTTCAACAGCCTTTAGAGTACCCTTTTTAGGCTCCCTTTCAAACTCCACACTAGAATTTTCAAGCACTAGCCCATTACAATATCAAATATTGACACTTAACCCAACACATTGATCTGAATGACATCTTAGAAATACATAATCTATAAATAGCATATTTACCAATATAAACTCCTCATAATTAACTAAAACCACTGGCTATACCAACCACTATAGGTAAATCATTAATTTTGGTGCGGTCTTGGAACCAAATATGGTTCATCCAACATCCAACTCCAGACACTAAATTCATCCATTTACTATCTAAGTTCATACATTTAACAACCTTGATAATGATCACCATCCCTTGATATAGATTTCACTCAAAAAAGACGAGTATGAATCTCCCCACTATAGTATTATCGATACCATCATCAATCCTACATACACATGCCTAGTTCCTAATATCACATTATGATCACTATAGAAGATCCTGGCCCAAAAATGATATAGCTCCATGAATTCAAAAAACATGCTCTTATTCTGTAAATCTACCATAGCCTCTCATAAAAGAGGGACTGAAACTCGATCCATAAAACCTCACTATTCCTTCTTTTATGATCAAATGTATTTATCCATTCAGATTCATCTCCTTTGAATTCAGAAACTTCTAGTTTCACACATATATCCTCTAGAGTTCCAATACTTTCAAATAGGAACTAAACTTTCTTCAACATATTCTAAATATCTTACGATCCCATGTCACTACTAAAAATTAGATACTACTACTCCTAGAACTCATGGATAACTTAGAAAACCATTGTTTTTCCTTTTCGAAGGCCTTGGTCAATGGATCAAAGTTGTTGTAACATAATATGAGGGAAACAACCACTTGATCATATTTCCCATGAGAACACAATGCCATCCTAATTAGATGCTTTGTTGATGAATTTTGACTCAACATTATTCAGTAATAACAACATTACTAATTAGAAACCCATTGCGCCACAATCCTAATCATGCATTATTACCACAAAATCATGAAACTACCTTTAATCCATACTTCATAACAAAATAGCATTTCCAAAACACCAAACCCTAAGGTTTATCATAATAATCTAAGGGTTACTTTCCTATACACCAAGCCTAACAACCAAACCCCACACATTCACCCCTGATAATAAGAAACCAGCCACCCCTTAACTGATCTAACAAGAAACTTCCTAATAAAAATACACAATAAAATCACCTAGAAATCACCAAAATTCCCTATATCGAGTTTTTTACATCAAAACATCAATAAAACCCCCAACAAGATCCACCGACTTGAGGGATTACCACCAACCCAAACCCCAAAGACAAATTCAAACCATACCCAATACATAACCATCATACTCCAAACTACTAGGAATATAATATCCTAAAAAACCAACTAAAGGTTTTCATCTACCATATAAACATGAATAAGATATCATAAATAAAAAAAACACATGGAAACCACTATTTTAGATTCTATTAATTAATACATCGTTAATAGGTTATTCTAGAAAACACCAGTTCATATATTATCGATGTTTTAATTAATAAAAACCACTTTCAAATTAATTTTCCAAAAACATGACCACAAATATTACTTTCTCAAACCCACTTTCTAAATAGACTTTCCTTTTTTAAAACTATTTTTCATAGACAAGTATTCATGAACATGTATAAAAATACCTATATTTCAAGTACGAATCATGAAATCGGATTCTATTTCCACCCCATGCCAAGAGTCAAAAAAAAATAACAATCTCAACCCAAAAATAATACTTGAATAAATATCTCAATGATAACAGTGTAAATCTATAATGGAAAAAAATGCCCTTGGTGACTTCGGTTTCCACCGTATAGGTGTTCTTGATGCATACAACCGGTGTACATCCTAATATCCAACCATTGGAGAAAATACACATGAGTGAAATTTGAGGGGTTAAAACCCTAAATACCTTTGGTGGGTAATTAAGAGGTCTGACTGGCCGAGGAGGAGGATGATCTGTGGAGGTGGGGTAGCCACATCAGAGGAGCGCCAGAGGAGGAGGTGGGGTGGCTGTTTCGGGGAAGTGTCTGCGGGGTGGCAGAGTTGGGTGGTAGAGTCGAGGGAGGACGCCACGATGAGGATTCCTCCATAAACAACATGAAAGGTTGATGGTTCGGAGAGGAGGGTCGTGGTGAGAGAGGTTGACGACAACGTAGAGGGCATTGATAGGAAGCTTCTGGAGGAAGGTGCCATGGTGAGATATGTAGACAGAGAGGAGAAGAGGGTTGCAGTGGATCAGGGGAGGAGGAGAGGAGAGCCAGACGCGGATTACAAAAAAAAAGGAGATGAGAACCTGATGCAGATCGAAAAAAAAATAACTGAGATGTTTAGCCACGGATGGTTAATTAAACCATGGATATAAACTATCTATAGCCACATACCAATAAAACTATGTCTATAGGTCTGTGGATATAGCTTAAATTTCTAGTAGTGGGAGGATCAAAATGAAAAAATGGAAAAGCTGCAAGAAAAATTATTTATTTGTCAAGAATAATTACAATA
This sequence comes from Viscum album, assembly GCA_963277665.1. Classification (NCBI taxonomy): domain Eukaryota; kingdom Viridiplantae; phylum Streptophyta; class Magnoliopsida; order Santalales; family Viscaceae; genus Viscum; species Viscum album. The sequence continues at coordinate 1,211,677,069 of OY728166.1, forward strand.
CCAGAGAGATATGATAGCAAAATTGATGGGGGAGAGGCAAAGAGAAGAAAAAACTCAACAACAACCTATGTGTGATGATCCCGCCCCACCCCCACCAGCTTTGAGGTGATCCATTCCCCTAAAAAACCTGACTTAGATGATGTAATCAATGTTTTAATAATTGTTTCTGCAAAATGTAATTTACATAGACACTGATACCTTTCCGGTACAAATATTCTGCAGGGTGAAAATGACTATGATTTATATATATCAACTCCCACCTATTGCCTTGTAGCGAGGGCTACGGTGTTCAATACGCAAAACAACATGCTACACAACAGACATCTTCCAAAAGATAATCTTAGAGTGTCAATTAACGTAGCTAATGAGCCAAGTGCCAAGCTACCTGTTCCAAATGATGATGATGACATTCATACTGTTGAACAAGATGTTGGAACATTCATCGCATGGCCGATAGTTCTTATAAAAAAACATGTCGACAAAAAGGTATTCATTTCTAATTTATTTTTCAAGCTGGACCTTTAACATTTAATGAAGAAAGGTCTGAACCGATGAATGTTATTAAAAAATGACAAATAATGTGGGGTGAAGTGAAATATTAGCTCCAAACTATCTCAAGGATCAACCAAACGATTGAAACGGTATACTAAGATCACCTTCACCCCACCCATTCTATATCCACAGTTAATATCATTGCAGGATCATGTGGATACAAAGTTGAAAGATGGCAGTACTCACACAGTTGATTTCAAAAAAGATTTGTATGGAGAGGAAACATCAGATTTCATTAGTGCTGAAAATGTAAATGAACTCCTCAAGTATGAATGGTTAGGCGCCTCAGTTGTAAATGTATACATTAGGTAAGTTTTCATGATTTTATTTTACAAAAGCTGATATACTCTGATAATAATGACTAAATACATTTTATATTTTTCGCAGACGTATATATGAAAAAAAATTGAAGGGATTTCCCCATGAACAAAAATTTGGACTCGTTAGACCTCACACCACCTCTTCAAAAGACGAAATAGATTCTGATAAAGGGGTTGTAATAATGTCATCCCTGCTCAAATCATTTGAAAACAAAATTACGGATGATAGACTCTTTTTAATACCAACGATGCAGGGGTAAAACTCTACAATTTAATCATATCAACTATATTTCATTTCTTTCTTTACTTATTCCTTTTTGTATATTTAGGGAGCATTGGATGCTGATTGCAGTCAATTTGGATACTCCAAAGATTTATTTTCTGGATTCAATGCATGGATATTCAACAAACCGACCACGCATGATGGCGTTTGTTAATTTTTAATACAATAGATCCAACATTTTAAAACTAAACATCTAGTTATATAATTTATATTATCTTTTAATGAGGATTCTGTTATGATAAGGCAGTGCATCAATATCATCTAATGCATGGAATGAATCCAGGGCATAAGGATGAACAAGACTACAAGATCTACAACTAGAAAAGTATTCGGGTATATATAATAACATTTCACTATCCAAACACATATCAAAACAAATTAATTATTGTTTTCGATGTTTCTGCAGTGTCCAAAACAAACAAATCGAAAGGACTGTGGTTATTATGTTTGTAAATTTATGAAATAGATCGTATTTCATAAACAAACTAGAATCCCTAATGAGGTATTTTCGAAAATAATTATGAGTTCATTTAAAATATTTATTAATCCTTTGTGTATTTATATTTTTTCAGTACTACCATGACTGTCACAAAAACTCATATTCAGAAGATGATATACATGTGTTCAGAAACGAATGGGAAACATAACTGATGGAAGATTGTACAAAAATAGGACGAAGGTGAATTCCTACCACTTATGTTATCTATATATTATCATTGATTATCCTCCAACCTTATTTGGTGAATTGAGAATGCTCCGATGTATTGAAATCTTAATTTATTACTCAATGTTTTATATCCCCCGATTCATATTATTGATCTTTGAACAAATCAATATTGAAGTAAGGCATTATGGTGTGCAGTGTGTATGGGGTGAATGAAGAAACCACAGAGGATCAACAAAATCCATTTTCCAACAAACTATGGATGGAAACAACAAATATGGTCTATATCCACCATTTTCAGTTAGATATAGGGCCTAAATATAAATATTGATGAAATTAAAGTAGAGGGGTCAGATTCAACATACAGAGATTGATACGAACATGGAGTTGGCTGCTTAGGGGGTCCTGTGTAAGCTGATTGAGTTGGGGTGTTGCTGCCTAGGTCTTGGGGAAAGTGGTTGTTAGTTAGTTGGTTTTTTGGTTTTTTTTTGGTTTGTTGGTTTGTTTGTTTGTTGGTTTTTTGGTTTGTTGGTTTGTTGGTTTTTTAGAAAGTTGTTGGGAGGAGGAGTGGTCTAGAATCTTCTAGTGGAGTCTATAAATAAGGGAGTTGTGGGCTATATAGGTAGGAATTGTTTTAGAGAGAAGGGTTCTACTGTGCAGAATTACGGGCTGCAGCCTTGGGCCTCGGAGAGCAGTGCCTCTAGAGGATTTCTTCTTCTATTTCTTTTATTTTCTTTCTTTGTTCTGTAATTTCTTCTACTGTTAACTGAGTATGCCAGGAACTTTTGGAGATTGGTTTATGCCTCTAGAAGCAACTCAGCCTGAGCTCTCTTGGCCACAAATCAAAGAAGAGATCCTCCTACAATATGGTAAAGTGGAAGTGATGATGACAGAGAATCTCCAAACATGTCATGATCAAAAGAAACGCCTTGAGAATGCGTTGATGTTGGCAATAGCCCGACTGGAATCAAACGAGGTGGAGAATTGTTCCAAGGAAGTGCAGTGTGAGAAGTTGCGGATTGAGCCATAACAAGCGCCAACACCTGTGGAGAGCTTTAGATTTAACCAGTGTGTTCAGGATAGGAATGAAAAAGAGCAGAAGAAAGTTTTAAATATAGTTCAAGATAAAGTGGTTGAACTGGAATTGAGTTCTAGTGAGGAAAGAGTGACAAGACAGTGTAAAACGAGTGGCTGGAAAATACTCAGTGGAGCGGTTAAGCTGACGAAGCCGGAGATTGAAATTATAAACCAGTTGTGTGTACTGAACAGACTAGTACCTAGGGGATGTGATATTGCTCATGTTGGGGTAAATAAAAACTCTATTATGGAGGAAGTTGTTGTAGGAATTCTCCCTCAAATTACAATTGATCAAACAATAGTGATGGCGACTAAATCTGAGGATGAAACTGCCAGTGAATATGTAGTACTACCAGCTATAGAACAGAGCTATATGTAGTTGAAAGTGGCTGCTACAAAATCTAGGGGTCGAGGTCAAGAACCACCTCATCAGAATGAGTTTTATCATATTCCACCAACACCCAATAAGCAGAGCTCTCACCTAGCGTTTCTTGACAAAGGGCAGAGAGCTTCTTTGGAGGATGATGGAGCTGAATTTACTCAAAAATCTAAGATTAGTCGATTTAAAGTTGGAAATATTGATCCCTCAAGGTTAATATGTAACTTTAAAGTCCAATTTGTGGGCGAGTTACTAAAAAAATACCCCCCAGAGCAGACAGAGTCAGATGGACAGATTTGACAGTTGGTGTCTTGCCTTGGTCTTCGTGATGTTTTGAGGTGTTTATGGAAGGTATGGGGAGTATGATGAGCCCCATGGCCACCATAAATAATGTTTACAGACAGCTCCACATGTTTTTTTCCTCGTTCCTCTTTACAAGGATTACGCCATTCACATGGTCCATCTTAGCACGTATGTCCCATTCATCCCATTTCTACTCTTGGAAGAACCTAGGAATCTGACAATGCATAATCTCCATAAAACCCATACTCATCAAACCAAGAGTATTCCTAGTGTGAAGGGAAGCTAACCATGGGTAATACCCACACCATACCTCTTTTAAATATATGGGTTTTGATCATTTTATTCTCAATAGGGTACGTAGGAAGCCTCCATGAGGTTAAATCCCAACCAATGGTAAACCATGGTGACCCCCTCACTGGGATACACCTTCACTTATTTTCCCTCCTATTTTCCCTCAGTGGCATCTGAATAAGTCTTCAAAATGAGAAAACTTACCTTTATGGGATGCACCACACTTGGGTCAGACCTCATTGGGCGTTTTAAATTGATCCATCTATCAGGTAAACATTCCAACTACTCCCTCCTAGAGATGTACCTACCTGATCCACCTTTATAAGTGTTTTGATCCACCCATTACATATCTGTAAGAAATTAAATCATGAACCTATATCCTTGTGGGATTTTAAACTCATGTAATACCACAAGTTGAACATGGGTTTCCATTTCATTGAGAATCCCTTTGACGATGATGAATACATGTGACCAATGTTCTAGTGTACATACATTCCACTTACTCCCAATGTGAATACTTTCCTAACTGAAGTATTATGCCCTGGAATGACCCTTTAGAATGTCCTGATATAATCATTGTAATTAAACATCATCCATAAAGATATCGAACCAGGAACAAGTTTCACGAACAACGTCTTATTCTATAAGGGAGACTCATACTAGGTAATGAATTCTGAGGAGGAATCCATGGATGGAATGAACAACATCCCATCACCCTATTTCAATCAAGGAGAAGACATCTCTTTATAAGTGATGAATGTCACTCACCTTTGTAATGAATGAATGTGTGGTACAATGCACCGCTATCGAACATCAACATGCTCCAAGAAACGTGCCCCTGCAGAAATTGTCAGAAACATATGTCATGCTCAATCATACATGGAATCCCATTTTCTCATAGGGACCACTCAAAAAACAAGATGTAAAATAAGGTTCCCTATAATATACTATAGTATAATTAAATCCATGTAAAAATATAATCTCAATTAAAAATTGAATTTTGATTTTCTTATAATTTTTTTCATATAAAATGTATATAAATTGAGATTATTTGGTCATCCAATTGATCAAACCCCATATTTAATTCTTCCATCGACGGGTACATGAAAACCTAACCTAATATCCCACAGAAATCTTGTCCCACTTCCATGTCAGAACTGGAAGTAGTTGAAGAAAACATGAAGGTCTCTAATGCTCAGATTTGATGTATTGGTATGTATAATAATGAGATAAATTTTCATTGATATCTCATCTAACACATGGACACAAGAATCTTCATGTTATATCATATAACATCTGATTAGTACATTGGTACACTTACATTGGGGAATTATGGAATTCCATAATAACAAAAAAATCATCAAAAAAGGTACAATATACCAGTTCTAATAGGTGTTTTAGACATGTATTGGGGCTAGAGGGATGTCATTGGGTTTTGGGAGGATATCAAGGATGATTTGGGTAGTCATTCTATTGAAATGTAGTATCATTAGGCTACTCATAGTGTGAAATGGTAATTCACAATATGAATGCATTTAATAGGGTGATAATGGTCGTGAATGGGGAAAAGGGGTCAAGTAAGGGTTTGGACCCAAAGTATAGTGATGTCACCACTTGGTTCATTTCATGTAACATGATTTAAAAATTATTTTTATGTGGGTGATGGGTTTATAAAGTATAAACCTCCTCAGGTTTCTTCGTTTGGGAACCATGTTCTTAGGGGGTGGCCAAACCCCATTCCCCTCCTTCCTTCCCCTTAGACCTGAGTGGATTATCAGTTTTTTTTTTTCATTTTGAATCAATGCGATATCTTCTCCTACATCTTCCTTGATTCTCTAACTTCTTGATCAAAGATTTGTATTCAGTTTTTAGGGTTCTAGGTGTAACTATTATACCATAGTATGGATAAATCATTGTTCTTCATGGGACTTTTATATATGACTCTTAGAGCTTGTCTCAAAATTACATAAACTAGTAATCAATCATTATTTGATGCAAATTATTTTTTGTGGAAAATTTATTTATGGGTTTTAAAAAATTTAGGCTTAATTTTTCATAAATTTAGTAATATAGATTGGGGATTTAGTGTTTTCTAGGCTTAGGGGTGCATCAGGAGTGGATTGCACCTAGTTTCTCAGCATTCTGGCTTTGTTGGATTACACGATGAGTTTGGAGCCTATTATACCATGCTGGATTTTTGGTTAAAATTAACTAATTATGTAATTTACTATTGTTGGAGATTAATACATGTGATCATGAACTCAGTTGTGGTTGGTATGAACTGAAGATAGTTTATTGGACTTGTGGTTGAGGTAAGGGCATTGACCTAATTGTGTCTCTTCGTTAATTGGTTATTTTATGTTTTGTGCCTCACTAGTATAATTCCATTTAGCAACCCCATTATTTATTTCATTATTGTATTACTAACATAATATTTGTTTTATTATGTAGGTGAAATCTTTTTCCTTAGTTTTAATGCTTTGTTCGGAAACCACCACCATAGATGACAATTTTTTAGAGCGGATGGATGCAAAAAGGATAGACCATCATTGTTTTTTAACTGTTTGTTGGATAAATGTAATTGCAACCAAATTAAACATTGTTTGAAATGTATATAGAAGTCTGTTGTTTTTTATTCATGATTTCAAGTAAATGTATGTATCATATTTGTTCTTCTGTGCTTTGTGTGTGGGTGTTGTTTGTGCTGTGTGCAGGTGTTGTTTGTGTTGTGTGCAGGTGTTGTAATGTGTGCAGGTGCTGGGCTGGTTCTATGCAGGTTCTGGTTCTGCGCAGGATCTTTGGCCTTTATCAGCGCTAGTTAAGCACTGATAAATGGATAATATATCAGCGCTATTTTGAGCGCTGATAAAGGTAGTTTTTATCAGCACTTTCTTAGCGCTGATAAAGGGGACCCCCCCCCCCTTATCTTTCCGAGATTAAAAGTGCTTTTTTAGCGCTATTAAAGGCTGTTTTTAGTGCTATTATAATCCATATTTGTATTAGTGCCCTATCCTCCCGCCTGGGAAATAATATTATCAGGTCCGACCCCTGCCCCCCAAGAGAAAGAGGTAAATATTTTCCAAATCAATGTGTCGGACTGCCCATCTGATATCTTGGTTTCTGTGTTTGTGGATATTTAGTTTATGATTTTCTTATGGTTTATGTGTAATTTTAATTTTACATTTTTGCATTTGTTTTTATAGTCTGTATGGCCAAAAGATTTCATCTGTTAATTCTTCAGAGGTCTAGCTCAACCATGTTATTTTTTTCCTCGTTCAAATGTGAAATTAATGGTTTAGTTATTCCCATGATGCATTTAATTGAAATATTTGGATCATGGATACTGCATGTGATGAGAGGTATAGGAGTAGGGGAATCTATTGGACTGTAAATGGTGAAAAATGTCTTTTTAAGTTTAGTAAGAATTTGGAAATGTGAAAAAAATTGTTTCGAAAATCAACATAATTAGTTCTGAGTGGCCTGTTTTCAGAAGTCTATTGGTTATATAAAATAAAAATTATATTAGTTTGGTTATATTTTATAGATCATAAATCCAAGGGCGTAGAAAACAAATCATTGTCACTCATTAAAGGGCATAAGTATGAAATTAGACAGTTTGGTGTGGTGGGAGGGGGGGATGAAATGCCAATGACTTTAACCCAATTGCAGACATAAATGGAAAGGGGTCAGTTGTGACGTCCAGTGTTATAAAAATTTCTAAATAGGTATGTAATGAGGCATGGTACATATCAATAGTTTGGGCTGGGTCCCAGTCCAAGTCCTTTAAAAAATGTAAAATGTAAAAAATAACATAAATTAACAATAATAAATATAGTAAACTTACAATTCATCAAACTAAAATAAGATTGAACAAAATTATCAATTGGGCTGGTCTAGGCTTGGTCTGGGCTTGGGTTTGGTCTGACTTTGTTGGGCCTTCACTAGTTTGAGTCCTTCTCTAAACACTACATGGGTTGGGCCCATTGTAAGAAATATATCTCACAGCCTGTCCAGGTCCACGCCAGGCATCATGCCATTTTTACACCCCTATTGAGTTTAACAACAAAGTTGTTATGTTATTGTTTTTTACATTCAAGAGTATTTTTAGACTCTAAACATTGCGTTATTACATTCATGTTACTTTAAATATAACTTTTACTTAAATAAACATTGCGATGTTACAGTTTTTCCAATCCCCAACATAGCAACCACTTTCTCTGCAATTATTTTACATTATAACCAATCAAAAGGATAGTAAGATGGGGTGTTGAGAGTGATAATTCTTGGATTGATATATGTATTAATTTTGTTTTAATGCATTATAGACTGAGTTCACATTTGACCGGGGAATGGTGGATGCTGGCAGGAGAGATATTTAAGACACAAGGGAAATCTATGCCGAATTTCATTTTATGATGCATCGGTTATTATTCACCATAGTATCCAATCTCGGATCGTGGTGTGATGCGGCGGGGTTCTAGCAGGGTTATGTTCACAATATTCAACTCAACTAATGTAGCATAGGTTCATATTAAATAGCCAAGTGTACTAGTATGGTGTTTCCAACAACGTTCTATATAAAGAACATAATGAAAAATGAAGAAATTATTAAATGAAACTGTTTCCCCCTTGCTTGCAGGAACATGATTTGACCCATGGGGTAGTGTGGTTTATATATATTGGGCAGTGACATGTATAGTCACAGGATACAGGTATGTTTTTGTTTAGTTTTTATTTTATTTTCTTTATCGCATTGGCCACTTAGGTATTTTACTTCTTTCTACGGACGGAGGGTAGTGATGCTATCCGAACTAGTTGATGTAGATCACTTATATACTGTAATACCATGAGGTGTTATTGTGAGGAAACATTGGAAGATAGAGTTTCCTTGGGGTCTTCCATGAGATGGAATTGTTTTTCTAAAACATTGTGTGGGAACATTTATGGAGTATGTTGGCGTCATGAAATAAACCCAAGTGTCTCCATGAGATAGAAAAAATAACCCCAAGTATCTCCAAGTGTCTTCATACATCGTATCATCCTCGCATGGGTTGGCCCCTCACCCAATCCTATCAAACTTATCCTAGTCTATCCTCTCAGTCACATAGTCTAGACTCATCTCTCGAGGATTATCCCATGCCTTGATGCACATCTCATCATCCAACTAGACAAAGAGGATTATTCACCTTATGATTGTCCTAGTCACAAAAGCACACCATGTCGAACCCATCTATATTATATTCTCAATAATCCGGTCAAGAACCTCATCAAAATCATGTATTATAACCCATCCCCACTAACAAGGTTCCATCCTAAGCTAAATCACACCAAGCCTCTTGGAATTATAATTCCAATCTGTCCGATAATACCCAATACCCACACTAGAATCTCATCCTTCATCTCTTTAGTTGAACTCTTGAATCATTAAATGGAGTAAAACCTTTCATAATACATTTTATATACTTAGAGGGACCATCCCACACTAATAACCTACCAAGATTCTAATCCATACTCATAAGTATTTCCTCATCAAATGCTACATGTACAATTGCCACACCTATCACTACAAGGCAAAATCCTCTTAGGAATATTTTACTTGATCTAAATCCTCATCGTTAGTGACATCAATCACATTAAAGAGCATAAATGTCAACTGAACCCTACATTCCAAGAATTATTCATATGGAAAGTCCCCATAGAAACAGGCTAAGAACTAAAACCATAAATAATATTGCCAAATACATGCATCATTTTTAAATAAATATCTCAAGTGTAAACATAAAAACAAAGAATAATAAGACCTCATCCCTTGTATCGAACAAAACCAAACTAAGTTAAAACTCAGGCCAAATTTATTATATACCATTAATAGGAAGAGTAGTTGTTAATTAATAGGAATGTACTATTTGATAGTATCATTTTGAAACATTGATCTGTTTCCCCTTTGCTTGGAGGAACATGATTTGACCCATGGGGTTCTGTGGTACTTATATGTTGGGCGGTGATAGGTATAGTCACAGGAGACATGTATGTTTTAGTTTAGTTTTTATTTTATTTTCTTTGTCGCATTGGTCACTTAGATCTTTGATTGCTTTTTAGTTTAGTTTTTATTTTATTTTATTTTATTTATCTCATTGGTCACTTAGATCTTTTACATATATTAATTCTCCCATAAGATTTGTGTTGAATCCTGAGATGGTAAAACATACTAAAATTATACTGTTATCAAGGTGACTGAAATTTTATTATTAGAGTTCCAAGAAATACATATACCATTGATAAGTAATACACCTGCATAATTTGACTCTAAATCAGTAGTTTCAACTACCTCGTACCACTTTTAAAAACAAAGAATATAAAATTTATATCTTTATCATACCATAATCCCGAATCAAGAGTCTATTTTTTATAACATAAGATCAGTTTCTATAATGTAAAGGAAAACTACATAGGATTTATTTGGAATCCTAGCCAAAAGATGTTGCCCCGCGGATGTCACTGGACTGGTCCAACACACCACGATCACGCAGTGGTCACGCCACGGTCACGTTGCGGCCACGCCGCGGTCACGCCATGATCATGCCACTATAATGATGTGATTTGGCCTTGCTCTAGGACGACACCCCACAGTGGTTCGCAGTCCTGTCAGAATTTGATGTATGATACCTAGATAGAGTTTTAGATACATTACCCACCCATAGTTAATGTGGAGGGAGGCGACGGCTGAAATGTTTCCCAACTTCCTTCCACTCCCTTCACTCCTGGCTGGAAGATTCTACCCCATGGATGTTGCTGGACTGGTCTAACACGCCGCGGTCACGCCACAATCATGCCACTGTAATGCCTTGATTTGGCACTGCTCCAGGACGACACCTCGCGGCGGTTCACAGTCCTGTCGGAATTTGATGTATGATACCTAGATAGAGTTTTAGATATATTACCCACCCATAGTTAATGGGGAGGGAGGTGAAAACCGGAATGTTTCCCCGCCTCCTCCCGCTCCCTTCGCTCATGGCTGGAAGATGATGCCCTGTGGATGTCGTTGGACCGGGCCAACATGTTGTAGTCGTGCCACGGTCAAACCGCGGTCACCCCGCGGTCACGCCGTGGTCACGTCGCGATACTGTCTTGATTTGGCCCTGATCCAGGACGACACCCTACGACGGTTCGAAGTCCTGTCAGAATTCGATGTATGATACCTAGATAGAGTTTTAGATACATTACCCACCCATAGTTAATGTGGAGGGAGGTGACGGCCAGAATATTACCTCACCTCCTCTCGCCCCCTTCGCTCATGGCCGGAAGATGCTGCCCCGTGAATGTCGCTGGACTGAGCCAACATGCCGCAGTCACGCCGTGGCCATGCCTCAGTCACACCGTGGTCACATCGCGGTCACGCTGCGATAATGCCGTGATTTGTCCCTACTCCAGGATGACACCTCGCAGCGGTTCGCAGTCCTGTCAGAATTCTATGTATGATACCTAGGTAGAGTTTTAGATACATTACACACCCATAGTTAATGTGGAGGGAGGCGACGACCGGAATGTTTCCCCTCCTCCTCCCGCTCGCTTTGCTCTAGGCCGGAATATGCTACCCCGCAAATGTCACTGGACCGGGCCAACACGCAGCGGTCATGTCGTGGTCACACCGTGGTAATGCCGTGATTTGGCCCTTCTCCAGGACAGCACCTCGCGGCGGTTCATAGTCCTGTCAGAATTTGATTTATGATACCTAGATAGAGTTTTAGATACATTACCCACCATTCTTCCCAAACCCCAGACAACTCCCCCCCTCCCCACCCTCCTCCCTAGACCCCGAACAGCCCCCTATACACCCCCCTCCACCCCCACTCTCCTCCCTGGACCCCGAATAGCCCCCCAAAAAGCTCCCCACCATCCTCCCTGGACCCCAGACAGCCCCCGAGACATCCCACCAGACAGCCCCCCCAACCCTCCTCCCTGGACCCCGAATCCCAATCTAAGCTCTCTTCAAGATTCACCCTAAATCTCAAGGAAAAATAGGGTTTTAGAGATTCAGAAGAAGATGAGAGAATAGTAAAAACCCTAATCGAAAAGAGGAAGAAAGGAGAGGATTAGACTCACTCGGAGATTCAATATGCACTTGATGGAACTCAAAACGCCCAAGTGATGTGTACGAGTCAACCCCACCTCAAACTGAGGAACGGTGTGGCCGGTACCAGTCAAAGTGTCTCACTTTTATTTGAAATGGACAACATTTTAAATGAAAACAACAACTGACATACGGAAAACCATTCAAAAGGATTCTTATTGTGTTGATACTTTAGCACAATGATCCATGAGTCATTTGTGACATGTATGAGTCAACCCCGCCTCAATCTGAGGCACGGTGTGGCCGATACCACTCAAAGTGTTTCACTTTTATTTGAAATGGACAACATTTTAAGTGAAAACAAAAATTGGCATACGAAAAACCGACCAAACGCATTCATATTCTATTGATACTTTAGGAAAACGATCCATGGGTCATTTTTGAAGTTTACGAGTCAACCCCACCTCAATCTGAGGCACGGTGTGGCCGGTATCACTCTAAGTGTCTCACTTTTATTTGAAATGGACACCAATTTAAGTGAAAACAACAACTGGCATACGAAAAACCAACCAAACACATTTGGATTTTGTGGATACTTCAACACAACGATCCATGGGTCATTTTTGATGTGTATGAGTCATCCCTACCTCAATCTGAGGCACAGTGTGGCCTTCACCACTCAAAGTGTCTCACTTTTCTTTGAAATGGACAACATTTTAAGTGAAAACAAAAATTGGCATACGAAAAACTGACAAAATCATTCAAATTCTATTGAAACTTAAACACAACGATCCATGGGTCATTTTTGACATGTACGAGTCAACCCCGCCTCAATCCGAGGCGTGGTGTGGCCGGCACCACTCAAAGTGTCTCACTTTTCTTTGAAATGGACAACATTTTAAGTGAAAACAATAACTGGCATACATAAAACCAACCAAATGCATTCGGATTCTGTTAATACTTTAGGAAAAGGATCCATGGGTCATTTTTGATGTGTACGAGTCAACCCCGCCTCAATCTGAGGCACGGTGTGGCCGATACCACTCAAAGTGTCTTTCTTTTGTTTAAAATGGATACTCTTTTAAGTAAAAACAACTGGCATACGTAAAACCGACCAAACAAATTAGGATTGTGTTGATACTTTAGGAAAACGATCCATGGGTCATTTGTGACATGTACGAGTCAAACCCGCCTCAATCCGATGTGCGGTGTTGCCGACACCATTCAAAGTATCTCTCTTTTGTTTCAAAAGGACATCATTTTATGTGAATACAACAACTGACATATGGAAAACCAACCAAAGGAATTTGAATTCTATTGAAACTTTAGGAAAATGATCCATGAGTCATATGTGACGTTTAAGAGTCAGCCCCGCCTCAATCGTAGGGCCGTTGTGGCCGACACCAATCAAACTGTCTCACTTTTATTTGAAATGGACATGATTTTAAGTGAAAACAACAACTGGCATACGGAAAACTGACCAAACGCATTCAGATTGTGTTGATACTTTAGGAAAACGATAAATGGGTCATTTTTGATGTGTACGAGTCAAACTTGCATCAATATGAGGCACAGTGTGGCCGACACCACTCAAAGTGTCTCTCTTTTGTTTAAAATGGACAACATTTTAAGTGAAAACAACAACTGGAATACGCAAAACTGTCCAAATGCATTCATATTGTGTTTATACTTTAGAAAAACAATACATGGATCCTTTTGGAATGTACAATTCAACCTCACCTAAATCTGAGTCACGGTGTGTCCAACACCACTCAAAGTGTCTCACTTTTCTTTGAAATGGACAACATTTTAAGTGAAACCAACAACTGGCATACAGAAAACTGACCAAAAGCAATTGTATTCTGTTGATACTTTAGGAAAAGGATCTATGGGTCATTTTTGATGTGTTTGAGTAAACCTCGCCTCAATCTGAGGCATGGTGTGGCCTAAACCACTCAAAGTGTCTTTTTTTGTTTAAAATGGATACTCTTTTAAGTAAAAACAACTAGCATATGGAAAACTGACCAAACACATTCATATTGTGTTGATACTTTTGTAAAATGATCCGTGGGTCATTTTTGACATGTAAGAGTCAACCCTGCCTCAATCTAAGGCACGGTGTGGCCGGAACCACTCAAAGTGTCTCACTTTTCTTTGAAATGGACAAAATTTTAAGTGAAAACAACAACTGGCATATGAAAAACTGAACAAATGCTTTCGGATTATATTGATACTTTATTACAAGGATCCATAGGTCATTTTTGATGTGTATAAGTCAACCACACCTCAATCCGAGGCACGGTGTGGCCGGGACCACTCAAAGTGTCTTTCTTTTGTTTAAAATGGATACTCTTTTCAGTAAAAACAACTAGCATACAGAAAACTGACCAAACTCATTTGGATTGTGTTGATACTTTATGAAAATGATACATGGGTAATTTTTGATGTGTACGAGTCAACCTTGCCTCAATATAAGGTGCGATGTGGCCAGAACCACTCAAAGTGTCTCTCTTTTATTTCAAAAGGATATCATTTTAAGTGAATACAACAACTGACAAAAGGCATTCGGATTCTGTTGAAACTTTAGGTAAAAGATCCATGGTTCATATGTGATTTTTAAAAGTCAACCCCACCTCAATTCGAGGTTCAGTGTGCCCGGCACTACTCAAACTGTCTCAATTTTATTTGAAATGGACAGAATTTAAGTGAAAACAACAACTGGCAAACAGAAAACTGACCAAACACATTTAGATTGTGTTGATACTTTAGGAAAACGATCCATGGGTCATTTTTGATGTGTACGAGTCAACCCCACCTCAATCTAAGGCATGGTGTGGCTTAAACCACTCAAAATGTCTATCTTTTGTTTAAAATGGACATCATTTTAAGTGAAAACAACAACTGACATACGGAAAACCAACCAAAAGCATCCGGATTCTATTGAAACTATAGGAAAACAATACATGAGTCATTTGTGATGTGTAAGAGTCAACCCCGCCTCTATACGAGGCAAGGTGTGGCCTCTACCACTCAAAGTGTTTCACTTTTACTTGAAATGGACATCATTTTAGGTGAAAACAAAAACTGGCTTACGGAAAACTGACCAAACGCATTCAGATTCTGTTGATACCTTAGGAAAACAATCCATGTGTCATTTTTGATGTGTATGAGTCAACCCAACCTCAACCCGAGGTGTGGTGTGGCAGCAACCACTCAAAGTGTCTCTCTTTTGTTTAAAATGGACATCATTTTAAGTGAAAACAACAACTGACATACGAAAAACTGACCAAACGCATTCAGATTCTATTGAAACTTTAGGAAAATGATCTATGGGTCATATGGGACATTTACAAGTCAAACCTGCCTCAATATGAAGTTCGGTGTGGCCGAAACCACTCAAAGTGTCTCTCTTTTGTTTAAAATGAACATCATTTTAAGTGAAAACAACAATTGACATATGGAAAACCGACCAAATGCATTCGGATTCTATTGAAAATTTAGTAGAAAGATACATGGGTCATATTTGACATGTACAAGTAAACCTTGACTAAATCTGAAGTGCAGTGTGGCCGACACCACTCAAAATGTCTCTCTTTTGTTTAAAATGAACATCATTTTAAGTGAAAACAACAATTGACATATGGAAAATAGACCAAATGCATTCGGATTCTATTGAAAATTTAGGAAAACAATCCATGGGTCATATGTGAAATGTAAGATTCAACCTCGCCTCAATCCAAGGCATGGTGTGTCTGACACCACTCAAAGTGTCTCTCTTTTGTTTAAAATGGACATCATTAAAAGTGAAAACAACAACTGACATACGGAAAACCAACCAAACACATTCAGATTCTATTGAAACTTTTGGAAAACAATCCATGGGTCATATGTGACGTGTACGAGTCAAACCCTCCTCAATCTGAGGCATGGTGTGGCCAATATTACTCTATCTCTCTTTTGTTTAAAATGGACATCATTTTAAGTAAAAACAACTAGCATATGGAAAATCGACCAAACATATTTGAATTGTGTTGATACTTTATCACAAAGATCCATGGTTTGTATGTGACGTGTATGATTTAACCCTGCCTAAATATGAGGTGTGGTGTGGCCGACAAAACTCAAAATGTCTCACCTTTATTTGAAATGGAAAATTTTTTAAGTGAAAACAACAACTGGCATACGGAAAACCAACCAAACGCATTCAGATTCTGTTGATACTTTATGAAAATGATTCATGTGTGATCTGTGACATGTATGAGTCAACTCTCACTCAATCTAGGGCACATTTTGGTCAGTATCACTTCAAGTGTATGTCTTTTTTTCTAAAATGGACATCATTTTTAAGTAAAAACAACTGGTATACAGAAAACCGACCAAACGTATTCAAATTTTGTTGATACTTTATTTTGGGTTTATTAGCTTCTAATTTCTAAATTTAATCGTGTATGTGTTATAGAAAATGTAATTTTTTATGTATTCTTAATTATGTATAACCCACCCCCCTAGACACCCCCACCCTCGTGGACAGCCCCTCACCTATGGACACCCCCACCCCCCGGGACACCCCCAATCCCTTGTATGTCATATTATATATGTGTTATATATAATTCATAATTCTGTATGAAATATAATTCATTTTGTATGTGTTATTGATTCATAATTCAGAATTCATTACATAATTCGTTCTGTATGTATTCAATTGAGAATTCAATTATGAATTCTATATTGCACAGGGTAATTGGGTTCATATACATGATTATAATTGTGGTACATTCCATGGTTATAAGAGTATCCTATTTTTATGTGTTTTTGTGTGCTATAGCAGGTGTTTTTTTCTATTAAGAGTGTATGTTGGTGTATCTAGTTGAGTGTGCAGTGGCTTTGTTGCTGTTAAGCATGTGTGAAGTGGGTTTTTTGCTGTTAAGAGTGTGTGCAGTGGTTTTGTTGCTATTAAGAGTGTGTGCAGGTGTATGTGCAGTGGAAGAGAGGATATTTTAGGTGGTTGATCTGATAAATTCTGGTAATACACTATACCAATGGTTAGTAAACCGTTGGTATACTTCTGTACATATTTTTACCAACGGTTTTAGTAAACTGTTGGTAAAACATGAAAATGATAGTATTGCCAAAAGTTTTAGAAACTATTCCGAATACTCCAATACACAGCCTGTATTTCCAACGGTTTTACAAACCATTGGAAATACTCCTATATACCAACGGTTATTTAAACCGTTGGGAACCTCTAAGATTACACTTCCTTTCCAAACTGTTATACTAAAACCGTTGGTAATGGGATATCCCTACACCTTACATTCCAATGGTTTGCAAAACCATTGGTATACAGTATACCAATGGTTTTTCAGCCTTTACCAATGGTTTCAAACTGTTGGTAAAGCCTTAGTTTCTAGTAGTGTTAGAATCACTCCATGAGGTCTTCATAGTTTTCTTATCTTTCTTATTATAACTAACTTTCTTTAATTATTTCTTTTATCAATTTTTTTCATCATTAAGCTATGAGAAATCAGGATTTATGTGTCCTAGATACTTTCATTTATAACATCTCAACTCTTTATATTTTTCACCATAGTTTTTGTACTTGTTGAAAGGTCTTTTGAAACCTCTTCTCTTGTTATATATATTTTTTTGAACTTTCAAGAAAACTGTGTAAGTTCATCATTCGATCCAAAATAGATTGTGGAATTTTCTTCTTTAGATATTTCAAAAAGTTGTATCCATTTGATCTTCTTTTCATCATTAGAAGTAGAAACCTTCAAGGAAAAATTTTCAATCTTTATCATTTTATATTCTATAGATCTAACTTCAATTTCATCTTTAAACATCATAAGATTTCAAATGAGATATTTTATCTTAAAGTTTTTTTAACATTTATAGATTTTCTAGTGGCAACTAAGATTCTGTTCTACTTGGGTGGTAAGACCCTGAGATCTTTCAATGCTTGTTTGGGCCCAGTGACAGGTGCTCCTAGAGAATATTTTTTTTAAAAATTTCATTGAGAGTTCCATTGAATTGAGTAATGATTTATCCTTAATCCATTTTGAATGTATCCAAATTAATTTTAGAAGTATCATATTTAAGAGCCTTCATGTTCTCTATAACTTCATAAGCTACTACTATTATTGTCCATATTTCTTGAGAAGTTTGACATTGAGAAACTCTATTAAACTCATCTAGTCCCAGTCTATATATTATAGTGTTTATAGCATTGGAGTTTAGATCATATTCTTCTTTGGTTGTAGCATACCACATTTCAGGTACTATATTTGGAATTTCATAAGGCTTTACTGCTTTAATATAGACTTTTAAGACAAGTTTCTTCAGATAGATGGTCATGTGAGCCTTCTAGCAACCGTAAGTTTCCCCATTAACATAAGAAACTCTGATCATTAACATACCATATTGGTTATTATCCATAACATCCATTTGAAAACAAATATTTGGACTTTAAACATTGAAAATTGTAAACTTAATAATCTTAATCTTGGATACCAATTGTTTTCCCAGTGAATGGATAACTGAAAACTCAAGAGGGAGGGGGGTGAATTGAGTCCTTAAAAATTTCATTGTAAAAAACCTCCCTCTTCAGGTATGATTGTTCAAGTATTTTCCTTAAAGAATATAGTTAGTGTAAATATAAAATATTATTGGAAATAGATCAAACATAGGAGATTTATAGTGGTTTAGAGAATGGAAATCCCCTGATCTAATCCACCAACTCTCTACTCTAAGTTTGGTTATTTTCACTATAATAGTATATTTTTAGGGGTATCCTAATTGAGTACAAGAAGTTGTCACTTAATACAAAGGTCCAAGAGATTTAAACTAGGGTCTCCCTTTACAAGACCAATGAATGGCCTTAAAACACACCCTTAAAATGAATATAAATGAAAATAGAATGAATAAAATTTTAAAAGAATTTTCATAGGACATAATTTCAAGCAGTAACTGACAATATTTGAAGATATATCTTGAAAATATGATATTATTCAAGGTGTATCTCTAGATGATCTTAAATTCAAATGATAAATTTGTAAGCAAGATATGGTCATTTATGTTTGATCTTGTCTATGTACCAGAATTTTTTGGTACCATGATTAAAGTATTCATATGTATATGAATTTTATCCCTTCTTCTCATCCAACCTTTTCATGTAGTGACTAACTATTGCGATTATATCTCCTATTTAATTTTGAACTTAAGTTACAAGATAATCATAACAGTCGATTTAATAATCCGTTGAAAATTTTATATGCAAGTTCACTAACAGAATACATCCATTATTTCCAAATATGGAATAATATTTTATAGTAGCACTATTAGGGATATTATTCTCCAGATATTTCCACTCTTGGAAATATGACACTTTGTACAAATAGGTCTTTTCTTAAATGGATAATCCATATTATGATTCATTAAAAAATCATTAAAATTATTATCAAGAGATTAAGAAAGTAATCATGACATTATGAATAACAATTAATTCTTTATAAGATCTCAAACTGGTAGTATTGTTCTCATAAGATAATATTCTATGAGACTTCATAAGATAAAATAGTTCCTTTTCTTCTTTACGGAATAAGATAAACTTCTTTGTTTATGATAAATTTTCATCATAAGATAAATATGTTACTAAGGTGAGATACAACTTCTTCTAATGTTCATAAGTTAATATTTTATGAATATCTTCTTCATAAGATAAAGACTTCTCATAACATCATTTTTTCTAAAGTATCTGACTTTGAACACACATCAACTCAATAATTATCTTTGTAGGGTAATATATATTTAGTATTGTTGTTCAGAGTAGATTACTCAAGAAGGGGGTGAATTGAGTATCTATAAAAATTTCTAGTTAAAAAGTATTATTAAGAAAGGTTTCCCAAATATGGTTAAATACAGCCCAGTTAATCAAAGTAATATGGTTATGAATGTTTGACTATTTAAATAACTTCTTAGAAGATTGATTAATTCTCAGTAATCTTAATATCAGTTATTAATATTACTTTTTAAGCTATTATACTAAGACAAGACAATTATAACTTCTTTCCAAGATTAACTATCAAAGTGAATTTAGTGATTTCTAAATTATACAGTAAAGAAGTAAAACAGAGAAGACTAAATTAAGCAGCACAACGGATATGAAACAAGTGGTTTAGTCTCAAGTCGAGACCTAATCCACTATGTTTTGTGATCATCTACCACCAAGTACTTTATATAAATAAACATGATCCACACCCTGGATTGGGGTTAAACAACAGTACACAAGACTGTCCAGGTCACACAGGGACCACTTCCATAGTTCTTCATGGGTAAAAACAACTAGGGAACACAAGGACCTCTTCAACACTTATCCATGGGTATAAACAAGTGTAAAAAGATTTTTGAGTAAGGATATCTTGTATCCCTTAATTTAATGTAGGAGACATAGTGTGTTTGATATACAGATACACACACTGCTCGAAAGATAGAAAAATGATACACAACAGAGCAGAAATATTGAGATGGGTTTAGAAATTATTTGAGTGTTAGTATTTGCAAATTTGGACTTCTAAGATGAATCAGATACAGAAATCAAGTCCTTGTATAGAAAACAGAGTGTCGCAAGTCAGAAAGATTCATCTTGTCTTCTTCATGATGTTTTACAGTGCGGAGATGTTCTCAATTATGGGGTTCAAGTATGCTTCATGTGTTCTTCAGCAGCGTCGATTTGCATGTGACAATTATTTCTTCAAAAGTTTCTCTAAGTGTATTCTTCCTTTTCGTGGTCACGCCACACCAGATTGGTTTTCTTTTCAGTATATTTCCACACTTATTCTGGGCTGCATTACTCTTTTAACTTAGAGTGCATGTGTTAGAGCCGACAAGTTGCTTGTATTATCTACCTCGTACCTCATACTGTCAGATGATATGTCTATAAAGAAACATAAATTATGTGAGTGCATTTAAAATCTTCAAATATGACTGTTAGAGATTAAATTTAAAGATGACAAAACAGATTAGGAAACGGTGTCACAGTATGTCATGGAAACGGTGTCTCATTCACACGGTGTCTGGATGTCATGGTGTCTTGATGTCACAGTGTCTTGATGTCACGGTGTCTTGATATCACGATGTCTTGATGTCATGATGTCTTGATGTTCACAGTGTCTCATGGTCATAGTGTCTCATAGTCACAGTGTCTAGTTGACAGTGTCTCATGGTCATGATGTCTGGTTCATAGTGTCTCATGGTCACGATGTCTTGATGTTCATAGTGTCTTCTTGTTCACTGTGTCTACTTGTTCACAGTGTCTCATGGCCAGGGTGTCTGCTTGTTCATGGTGTCTCAGACTTAGGAAAATATCTGTATTCAGACTTAAGTAGTGATATTTATGTAATAGATTAAACTCGATCATTTGTCAGATAAATCATTATAAAGTAAATCAAAAGATAGTATATAGCCAAATTGAGTGTATAGAACTTAATATATTTGGATGGCTTTTACTAAACAACTGTGAATTTGATGTGAGATAGATTATATAGAGTTAACAAGGGTTATAGACTAGATAGTGTTTGTGATCATTAAAACATGATTAATAAATGAGGATTCCAACAATCTACCCCTTTTTGATGATCACAAATTATTTATATTTTGAGTGTATATTTTTTCTAACAACATAGTTCGAATGTGCATATAAAAGATATTGAGTAAGTGTTCCCTTATAGATATTTCTCCCCCTTTTGGGATTATAAAAAAGTAGCAATAAAAAGAAAGACAAAAGAGACAAGAAACGTGAAGAATGTATTAAAAAACATTACAAAGAGGAACACAAATGTAGCAAGATTCCTATCAAGAAAAAGTAATCATTGTCCTTCCTCACCGACTGTTCTTCTCTTTTCCCTTAGCAGCAGCAGTAGAAGAGGAACCCACAGGAGTAGAGGTTGAGGTAGAAGAAGGGAGTGATCTGGTTGATAGAAAAGGTAAAGGAAGACCTTAAAAGATAAAGGGAACCAATGTAGGTGTAGTAGAAGACCGAGGCAATTGGTGATCAAGGATCACAGGACTAATCTGACTTAGTGCTTGACTGACATACATAGAAGTGGATTCTAGGGCATAGGGGAATGTAGGCAAACCAGGTCTCAGAGGTGCAGCCGTAGTAGAAACAATGGTTGTACTATATACATGAATATAGGGCCTCAGAAGCTTGATAAAATCATAAATTGTCTCTCCACCATACTGTATAGCTTTATCAATGTCATCCTTGTTTTTCATAAACTTATCCAATAGACGAGTGAACTCTGTGAGCTTTTGGACTTGAGTCTTTAAATCTTGAGTAATATGAGGATTCCTTAGATTTTCCTCAAGGCATTTGAATTGATTGGTCATGTCAGTCTTAGAGAAGATTTTGATTGAAGTAGAAATCCACTTTCTTAGAAATTTCTTGTTGAGTATCATTAGAAACATTTTAATGGATTTGGACTAGATCAAGAACTCTATCACTATTCTTGATAACTTTAGAGAGAAAATCTTTATTGAAACTAATAAGCATAGTCTAAAGCTCTTCTTTGACTACTGTTCTGAGCAGGTCACTATTTAAGGAAGATTGAGATGATTGTCCAGATACCTTAGAAGCATTGACAACAGAGGTGAGATATTTTAGTTTTTTAGCACTTTTTGAAGGCACCTCGTATACTCATCAGTGAGCTTGTTAAGATTAACAACAAGCTCTTACATTTATTTCAAAATATCTTTGTTTCTTTCAGCGAACTTTTTAGCTAAGGAAGCTAGATGAAGTTGAATCTGAGAGACAACAGTCTGTGGGGTTTTAGGAACAATAGGATCCACCGGATGACAGGCAAGCTCTGATATTGAATTTATCACTTTCATCATGTCTTCAATCATACCTCTTAAATTATTCACTTCATCACTAAGAAGCCTGTTTTCAACTCGGACTTCCTGAATCTCATGAAGCATTTTGGGTTGAATCTACCAAATAACGTTTTCCAATAACAGTGAGGAATCTCTCTCAATCATATTTTTTATAGGAGTTGATTGGGTATTCAGGAGTTTTTCAACTCCAGACAAAAGGGTAGCTCCAAAATCATTCAGATCATCTTTACTCACCAAGGTTAGTTTAGGATCAGATGTCATTTTCAATTGAAACATAGTGGAAAGGTCTAGGCCTTTTACTGAGACTTCCTGAGATTCATTAACATCATAAAAGTTGGGGAACTTATACCGAGTGTCTACAGGGCTCAGATCAATCGAGTTTGGTACATCAATAGATTCCAAATTTGGGGGTTGCTCCCCCTCAACAGTTACATCCTTCTCAGGACTAAGAGGCTTAGGGTATTGATCTATTTCCATGAATTCATATCTTAGTTCCTTACCCATTTCCTGTCTAGCTAACTGAAGAGCTAGCTCCATTCTTTCCTCAGACGAAGGAATGACTTCAAGAATATATTGTTCCACTGGGAGTTCCTTAAGGTTAGCTTCTTGTATAACAGGTAATTATTCTTCTATAAGATCTTCCACAACATTCTTTTTAGTTCCGTTGGAAACAGATTATGTATCATCTTTGGGTTGACCTTCTAGATTGACAACATCTTTAGAAGCAGGGACTTCCTTTTCACTCACTACATAAGGGACAAGAGTACTGTCTTCATTATCAGAAATAGTTTCCCTGGGAGGCACAATAGTCTCTTATTCTTCTTCTTCAAAATACTCAACAATTTTGTCTGGTTCCAAACCAAGATTATAAATATCTTCTAGTCTTGAGGGATGTCCCACTGGATTGAATTTCTCATAGATACTATCATTTTCTTCCACCCATTCCTTTTTCCAAGGATTCCAATTGATTTTCATCATCTTGATAATGACTTTGGAAAGGAAGAACTCACAATCCTTGATAGCTTCTTCATTAGGTCCAACCATACCATTGGCATGAAGAATGGTTGAGATAATCTGAGAATAAAACAGGGAGGTAGACTTGGATGTGGCTTTGATCAGGTCACACATATGGTGTATGACATACTTATAAAGGTTGATCTTATGCCCATTTTTCATAATATGAATCAGAAAAGCATCCTGATATTTTAGAATAGTAAAATAACCTTTTCTCGGGCCAATCAAGTTCTGTATAAACTTAAACATAAGTCTAGATTCTCTATTTATTTCAGCAGTAATAGCTCTCCTCTTGGTTCCATTTCTGGTTAATCTTTTCAAATAATCTTCCAAAACAAATAATTCACTGGAAGGTGGAGGTCCTCTCTGATAGTCCTCATAGATGCCTTCATGAGGTATCCTAAGGAATAAATCCCATAACCTTGAAGAGAATATGAATCTTTTTCCATTTATCCAACTTCTCATAGCATAACCATCTTCAGAATCAAAGGAGAATTGAACATACTGATAAAATTGATCCACTAGCTTAGGGTAGATAAGTCTATCTTCCTTTGAAAACCATTCTAACCAGAATTTCTATTTTATAATTTTAAAAACCATATACTTAATTGACAGAATCCACTTAGGTCATATCTCTTTATCATGTACTACTACTCGGTTCACCATATTTGGATTTAGAGGGCCTTCGGGTGCTATCTTGGGTGCAATTTTCTTCTTCTTTGAGCTATATTTCTCAGGAGTCAACGATGAAGGGCATTTCATCCTGTGTATTCACGAAAGGTTTAAGAGAGAGAAGGGTTGAAGGGTTGAAGAAGGGTTACAAATTGATTTAATAGAAGAAAGCTCGAGTGAAGGACAAATGACACTTCCTTTATTTTATCATTTAGGAATACCAAACATCGCAAAAGTAAAAGCGCGGGAAAGTAAAAAAAGGTGAAATTAATAATTACTGCAATGCGGTTTTTACTTTGTAAATAAAAATTATAAAGAATATTTACGGTGAGGCAGTGACTGGTCCTTACAGTGAGACAGTGATTGGTCCTTACGGTTAGACAATGATTGGTCCTTACGATGGGATAGTGATTGGTCCTTACAGTGAGATGGTGACTGAACCTTATGGTGAGACAGTGACTGTCAGACAATAATCACGAAATACTAACTATGAGACCGTAAACATGAAATAGTAAGATGTAAAACAGTAAGATATAAAATAATAAGATATAACACAGTAAGATATAAAAAAGTAAGATATAAGATAGTAAGATATTCAATTAAGGTTTATCATGCCTATTTTATGCATGATGTAGTTTATTCTTTTTGAATTTAGTGGTTTGGTGAATATATCAGCAAGCTGATACTCAGTACCAATGAATTCCAAAGTGATGTCACCTTTTTGATAATGATCTCTCAAAAAGTGATGTCTTACATCAATATGTTTTTTTTCTAGAATGTGAAAAATGATTTTTTGAGATGTTAATACCGCTTGTGTTGTCACAATTTATAGGTACATGCCCTAATTGATATCCATAATCTAGTAATGTGTGTTTCATACACAAGATTGGTTCACAACAACTTCTAGCAGCTATGTATTCATATTTTGCAGTTGATAATCCAACATAATTTTTTTTTCATACTACACCATGATACTAGTGACTTTCCTAAAAGGTGACATGTTCCAAAGGTGCTTTTTCTATCTAACTTACAGCCACTGAAGTCAGCATCAGAATAAACAACTAATTCAAATGATTGTCCTCTAGGATAGAATATTCTTAGATTGGGTGTATGCTTGAGGTATTTGAAAATTCTATTTACAGCATTTAAATGATATTCCTTAGGATTTTCTTGAAAACGAGCACATATACACACACTGAACATAATTTCAGGTCAACTAGCAGTTAACTGGAGTAAAATTCCAATCATTCCTCTATAAGTGGTTTGGTCAAAAGATTTTCCATCTTCATCAAGAACCAACTTACAAGTGGTACTCATGGGAGTGTCACTAATTTTAGTGCTATCCAATACAAAACGTTTTAGAAGATATCTAGTATATTTAATTTGAGTTAAAATAATACCATCATTATTTTAAAAGATTTTAAATCTAATAAAGAATTTTAGTTCACCCATTAAACTCATTTCAAATTCATTTTGCATCATTTTAGAAAAATCAACACATAAGGAGTTTCTTGAAGATCCAAATATAATGTCATCTACATAGATTTGAACAACTAAAACATCATTATAAATTCGTTTTATAAAAAAGGTAGGATCAGTTATTCCTTTTGTAAAACCTTTGGACATAAGAAAGGTACTCAATCGATCATATCAGGATTTTGGAGCTTGTTTTACACCATATAAATCTTTTGATAATTGAAAAATATGATTTGTAAAATGGGGATTTGTAAAACTAGGGGGTTGTTCAACAAAGACATCCTCAACTATATACCCATTTTAGAATGCACTCTTAACATCCATTTGATATAGTTTGAAATTCAGATGTGCAACATAAGCAAGCAGGATTATGATGGCTTCAAGTCTAGCAACTGGTGCAAAGGTCTCCTTATAGTCAATTCCTTCTTCTTGAGTATAGCCTTGTGCAACCATTCTAGCCTTGTTTCTAATTATGTTAACAGCATCATCTACCTTATTTCTAAACACCCATTTAGTGCCTATGGTTAATGTGTCCTTAGGTCTTTCAATGAGTTTCCAAACTTTGTTCCTTTCAAACTTATTAAGTACTTCTTGCATAGACATCACCCTAAATTCATCATTAATATCATCATTAATATTTTTAGGTTCAAGTTGTGAGAAGAAGACTTGATGTTCAACTTGATTTCTAAGAGAAGCTCTAGTTTGAGTTTCTTTTTCTAGGTCTCCTACAACAGCATCTAAGGGATGGTTCTTAAGAGTTCTAACAGCTCTAGAAAAAGAAGGACTAGTGATTTCATGTTCATCAACAGGTTCAGGTTCATTGTGACTTGAGTCTAATGAATTTCTAAAACTATAAGTTTTCACAGATTCTTTCACATATGGTTTTGAGGATTTTGAATTAATGTTCATATTTGATACATCTTCCTCTAGTTTTTCTAGAATTGGTTTAGGCTCATGTGGATCTGTTTCATCAAATTTGACATGAATAGATTCTACCACACATTTAGTACATTTATTGAACACTCTATAGGATTTACTAGACATGGAATATCCTAAAAAGATACCTTCATCACCCTTGTATGAAAACTTGTCAAGATTGTCCTTAGTATTAAGGATATAGACTTTGCAACCAAAAACTTTGAAGAAGTTAACCTTGGGTTTTTGATTATTCCATAAATCATAAGGACCCCTTTTAAGAATAGGTCTGATCAATACTCTATTGATTATGTAGCATGCTATATTGACAGCTTCAGCCCAAAAAGTAATAGGTAGGTCATATTCACTAAGCATTGTTCTAGAAATCTCTTGAAGGGTTCTATTTCTTCTTTCTACAACTCCATTTTGTTGAGGAGTTCTAGGGGTATAGAAATTGTGACTATAAAAAATTTTTGAGCAAAAGGATTCAAACTCTTGATTGTCAAACTCACAACCATGATCAATTCTTAAAGATTTAATTCTAAGTCCACTAATATTTTCTACAGACTTGTCATGTTTAGTAAAATAAGAGCAAGATTCACTTTTGTGAGCCAAAAATAAGGTCCAAGTATATCTAGAAAAGTCATCTACAAGAACATAAACATAGTGCTTCCCATTTAAACTAGAAACTCTAGATGGTCCAAACAAATCCATGTGTACCAGTTCGAGAGGTTGAGAAGTCGACACCTCTTTCTTTGGTTTGAAGGAAATTTTGTGTTGTTTTCCCTTTTGATAGTTATTACACACTTTGTCATTTGGGAACTCAAGTTTGGGTAAGTATTTAACTAATATTTTTATAGTTATCTTTATAAGGGATTGAATATTGTAGTGTCCTATTATCCTATTCCAGATCCAAGACTCTTTATGAAATACACTTAAGCATGAAGCATTTTTAGAAGCTAAGGAAACTAAGTTAACAGAGTAAACATTTTCATTTCTCAATGTAGAAAACACTAATTCGTCTTTAGAATTAAAGACATTGAAAGCATCATTTTCAAATATAACATGAAATCCATCATCACATAATTGTGAGATACTAAGAAGATTATATTTCAAACCATAAAAAACAATACTATGGAAATTAAAACTGAGTTAGAGTTACCAATTTGGCCAAGGCCAATAATCTTTCATTTGGCATTGTCACCAAATGTGACATGTCCTCCATCTATTTTTATTAGGTTCTTGAAGCATGAGTAGTCTCCTATCATGTGTCTTGAAAACCCACTATCCAAGTACCATAGAATTTTACAGGAACTCTTTAAGTAGCTTTCCTATAAAATGATCAAGAAAAAACAGATTTTGGTACCCATGCTTGTTTGGGTCTAGTAATATTAGTAATAAGTGATTTAGGAACCCATATCTACCTCATAGGTTTCCTATAATAATTATGTAAAGTATTTAAAAAATAAACTCTATTTGGTCTGGAAAAACTTGAAACAGTAGAAAGTGTATCATAACTTGAACAAGTTGATTTGTGTCCAGAACTGGGAGTAAAACTATATGTTCTAGATTTAGAAACAAAATTTGTTCTACCAAAGTTTCTTTTTCAAGGTTGATAACCAATGCCAGTGGTGTATTTAGGGGAAATTTTTTTCACCTAGAATTTGAGTAAGGGTATTTTTTCCCTTATTAAACTTTTCTATGTCATTATTCAATTTCTCATTATACATTTTTAATTCGTTATTCTCTTTGAGAAGTTGAGAATTTTTCTCTTTTTTTAGTTGAGAGGTCAGATTTAATAGTCACAGTAAGATCATATTGTTTCTTAAATGATTTATATTTGTATTTTAGTCCATTTCATGTTTCTTCAAGCATATTACAGTTTTCAAACATTTCTTCATTATTCATATTTTCAGAGTCACTCTCATCTTCAGAATAGTATGAATTATGTACATGAGAGTCTGGTTTTACCTCATTTTTGATTTTTATAAAACACATATTGGATTTTTTTTCTTGTTCATCATGTGATGTTTCTGAGTCGCTTGAACTATCCTTAGAAGCACTCCAGGTTTCTTTAATTGCCTTTTTATACTTCATTTACTTGTCCTCATATCTCTTCTTTTTACTTGATCTTTAGAAAATTATCCTTGATATGACCTTTCCTCTTACATTCATAGTAGATAATCTCATCAGTCTTGTCACTTCTTTTACAATCCTTCTTCCATCTTCTTTTTTGGTCATATTTTCCCTTGAAGTTAGGCTTTCAGAAAAAGTTCTTCTTCTTGGAAAATATCTTGAATCTCATGGCTAATTGAGTCATCTCCTCATCACTGTCAGGTGATGATTGTTCACTAATGGAACCTTCTCAGAAGCTTCTAATTTCTATTTATCTTTCTGTTTAGAGGTGGTGGTCTTGAATGCAACAGATTTCCTTTTTGGTTCATCTTCCTCTTCCTTGTTGACTTTCATCTCTTCTTCCTACATCATTAGTTTCCTAATGAGTTACTTTATAGTTATCTTGCTTATGTTTCATGATTCTCTAATATATACAAAGCTTCCTATCCATATTTCATGCAGACATCTGAGAATTCTCATGATCTATTCCTTGACAGTGACTTATCTTCCAAGAGAAATCATTGTGGTGAAAATCTCATTGAACCTAAGATACATGTCAGAGATAGTCTCATCAGGTTTCATTTAAAAATTGTCATATTTAATAGTATAAGTATTAAGTCAAATATATTTTACACTAGATGTTCCTTCATGTGAGACAGACAGGTTATCCCAAATTTCATGGGCAAAAAACTATTAAATTCCTCATCTCCTAAGGAGCAGTATAAAGCATTCATATCATTTCAATTGTTATTCTAAGAAGTTTTGATAGGTTCATCCCATGTGATTCTATCAGTAGCAGGAATCTTATATTCATCTATAAGGGAAGACCAAATTTCAAAACCCATACTTTCTAAATGCATTTTCATTTTAATTTTCCATTAAGCATAGTTGGTTCAATTAAAGAATGGTGGTCTTTTGGTCACATCACCTTCTAATATATTATCCATAATATAGAAATAATTTTAAAGAGATAGAAATTTATAATTAACAGAAATTTATAGGCCTTTAAAGTACAACTACAATAATAGTTGAGGTAGGTTAAATAGAGTCTTAATAAACAACCTCTGATACAACATGTTGGTTTGAGTAGATTACTCAAGAGGGGGGGGGGGGGGGGGTTGAATTGAGTATCTATAAAAATTTCTAGTTAAAAATTATTCTTAAGAAAGGTTTCCCCAATATGGTTAAATAAAACTCAGTTAGTCAAAGTAATACGGCTATGAAAGATTTACTGTTTAAATAACTTCTTAGAGGATTGATTAATTCTCAATAATCTTAATATCAGTTATTAATATTAATTTTTAAGCTATTATACTAATACAAGACAATTATAACTTCTTTCCAAGATTAACTATCAAAGTGAATTTAGTGATTTATGAATTATACAGTAAAGCAGTTAAATGGAGAAGACTAAATTAAGCAGCACAACGGATATTAAACAAGTGGTTCAGTCTCAAGTAGAGACCTAATCCACTCCACTTGGTGATCACCTGCCACCACCAAATTTATATAAATAAACATGATCCACACCCTGGATCAGGGTTAAACAATAGTACACAGGACTGTCCAGGTCACACAGGGACCACTTCCACATTTCTACATGGGTACAAAAAACCAGGCCACACAGGGACCTCTTCCACACTTATCAGTGGGTATAAACAAGCGTAAAAAGATGTTTGGGTAAAGATAACTTGTATCCTTCAGTTTAATATAGGATATAGAGTGTGTTTGATATAAAAATACACACACTTCTCGAAAGATATAAAAATGATTCACAACAGAGTAGAAATATTAAGATAGGTTTAGAAATTCTCTGAGTGTTAGTCTTTGCAAATTTGGACTTATGAGATGATGCAGATACAGAAATCAAGTCATCGTATGGAAAACAGAGTGTCGCAAGTCAAATAGATTCAGATTGTGTTCTTCATGATGTTTGATAGTGTGGAGATGTTCTCGATTCTGGGGTTCAAGTATGCTTCATGTGTTCTTCGGTAGCATCAAGTTTCATGTAACAATTCATTCTTCAAAAGTTTCTCTAAGTGTATTCTTTTTTGTCGTGCTCATGCCACACCAGCTTGGTTTTATTTTTAGTATATTTCCACACTTATTCTAGGCCACATTACTCTTTTATCTTGGAGTGAATGTGTTAGAGCCGATAGGTTGCATGTATTCTTCACCTCATACCTCATACTGTCAGATAATATGTCTATAAAGAAACATTAATTATGTTAGTTCATTTAAAAATCTTCAAATATGACCATTAGAGATTAAATCTAAAGATGAAAAAACAGATTGGGAAACGGTGTCACAGTATGTCATGGAAATGGTGTCATAGTATGTCATGGAAACAGTGCCTCATTCACACGGTGTCTGGATGTCATAGTGTCTTGATGTCATGGTGTCTTGATGTCTTGATGTCACGATGTCTTGATGTCACGATGTCTTGATGTTCACGGTGTCTCGATGTTCACGGTGTCTGATGGTCATGGTGTCTCATGGTCACAATGTCTCATGGTCACGGTGCCTGGTTCATGATGCCTGGTTCACAGTGTCTCATGGTCCCGGTGTCTTGATGTTCACGGTGTCTTATTTTTCACAATGTATGCATGTTCATGGTGTCTCATGGTCATAGTGTATGCTTGTTCATAGTGTCTCAGACTTAGGCAAATATATGTATTCAAACTTAAGCAGTTATATTGATGGAATGGATTAAACTCAATCATTTGTCAGAGAAATCATTATAAAGTAAATCAAAAGATAGTATATAGACAAACTTAGTGTATAGAACTTAAGATCTTTGGATGGCTTTTACTAAAAAACTGTGCATTTGATGTGAGATAGATATTATATAGTGAACAAGGGTTATAGACTGAATAAGATTTTTTGTCATTAAAACATGTTTAATACATGAGGAGTCCAACAAGTATGATAAATTTTTGACACGTTGGTTTCATATTATGAGTAGACGGAAGATAATCTTTGACTCATGTAAGATAAAATAATTTTATGTAGAATTATTACTTTAAATGACATAAGATAATCACATATAGATAAAACATAAGATAAATTACTTTGATAAAAATATAATATGAAAAACTTGAGAGAAACTTATTAGAATAAAAATAGGGATTTTGTGTATCATCAAAATAGATAAAAACTGAGATATGCTAGAAAAAAAATAAGTCTTTCCAACATGATTTTCACATGTTTTGTTCTTATTGCCTTAAACTCACAACATGTATGAAGATTACAATTGTGTTAGATCTTCTTCTTCTTGAAAAAAAAATTATTTGAATCATAGTTTCTAACCTATGTCTTTTATTATTTACCCATTTTTTCATTGAACCATATAGTATATAAATATAATAAAAAATATAACATCAGTTACTTTCCTATTCTTCTATTTTTTTCAATATTCAGAATACCACATCACCACATGATTTGAATTACCAAGTTTTATGGTAATTCAGATCCCCTGGATTTGTAGTAATAACTATAGTCCATATCTTCAATAATCATCCTTTCTATATTTTCTTTATCCTTTTATATAATTCAAACATTCCCTAATGACTCAACTAAAGACTTAGTTATTACTTCTTCTTTTCCTTCCCTGATAAATAGAAATATCATGCAACCTTAAATCCAAAAATTTTGTATATTTAAACTGTATTCATATTAGAAAATTTAAATATGTATTATCTGTGTTCACAGATCACTTATATCAAGACACATAGCTCACTATTATCCATTCCTCTTCCTTAAAACCAAACAAATTTCCTCCATTTTCGATGATATTTTCCCAAAAATATATTTTATAGTATTTTCATCAAATAACTAATAATGCATTGAGTATTATCATTATATGTGGGTTTCCTTTAAATACCAAAACACCTAAAATCACCTTATTCGATAATTCATAGTGAAAATCACTTCATGAATTCCTTATTTCTTCCTCATTTTTTCTAATAGAATCAGGAGGAGAAGAATTATTATTTTTGATATAATAAATCCCAAAATACCAAAAAACTTCTAAATTATTGTTATCATGTAGTAGATATTTTTCATGAACATCTAATTCATTTCCTATTTATACCACATAGATAAACTCTTTACATGCATGATGCAATTTTCATATGTTATCAAATCATATATGTCATGCTTCATATGCATATTCCCTGACGTAGACAATTCACATCCATAGAAAATTCATATACACGAACTATTTTCCTACATTAATCTAATCACACACATAACCAATTTTCATATATGACCAAATCACATATGCAACAGGACATTCGAGTATGTAAATTATACTACGTGAATAGTTTCCCCACAAAACTTTTCTTAAGTAGGGAAACTCATATGTGGATAATACCTAATATGGAGAATATATAAATATTCACATAATTTCTTTTTAACTTATTCAACTATATTATAAACTTTGTATTCTATACCTTCTGACTTTCTTCATACCTTTAATTCTTCATCCAAAAATTTATTATAAGAATCATGATAACCAAAATCATGATATTTGAACTTTAGAAGAACAATTTACTTTGCATTGACTTAATTGAATAATTTATTACCAGTTCTTTCATTTCTTATAACATGTATTTACATGATCACTTGACCTATTGTGCATGAGATAATCAATCCTTTATAATGTAGGTATTTATTCCTTCATGCAGCATTCTCCTTATTTTTTTTTCTTTAGGTAGTTGGTTCCCATTCATTCATGTAGTATGTTCTATTTTTTCTCATACCATAACTTTTCATCCCTTCTTGCAATTAGTTCACATTCCTTCATATGGTTAGTTCACATTCATTCATACGGTTAGTTCTAATTCATTTAGGTGATCAGTTCACATTCATAATGCAGTTAGTTATCACTCCTCCATGTGATTAGTTCACATTTCATAATTCAATCATTTCTCAATCCTTCATTCAATTAATTGAGTGACCATTCATGTGGTATGTACTAAATCTTCATGCAGTCACTTGAGTGACCATGAGACCAAACATCACAAACTCTTCATCAACCATAAAAAACTTCACCCCTTCATCATAGATATATATAAACATATTCTATTATAAATATAATTTTCCATGTAACTCAAACTCTTTGAACAACCTTTGGAATTAAATATATTTACAAAACAACTATTCCAAGAACTCAAATAAATTACTTTAAAATAAACTTTAAACATATTTTATAATAATGAAACAAATTCTTGGGTTCTCTTAATATTCAAAAATATTTTTCTTTACATTATATTGTAATATTTTGACAATAATTCCTTGACAAAAAAAACCACTCACACATAGTGGGATCAAGAATCTCCCAATTTTATTTGTAGTAAATAACTTATAAATGATGTGTGAATTTGGGATATCTTAATTCCCACTCTCTAACTTCATTATCAAAATTTTATTTCAATTTATACCCCTATATTGATAATAAATAATAATAACTTGGGAAGGTGTAATTAATTTATACTCAGGAAATATGCCATCAATCATTCTTCTCAAAGTCTACATGATCCATGATTATTATAGAAAACAATAGGGAATGATCTACAAAAAAAGGCTATCCATTATCAACTAAATTTGATACCAAATGAAATGAGAAATTTTTACCTTTCCAAAATTTTGATCAACTATTTTCTAGGATGATACCAGTTTGGATAAAAATCTATTATAGAATAAATCAACTAGAAACTCTTACACTTTAAGAAATAGATAAAAAACATTAAAGTAAAAGTGAGATTCATGTTATAGAAAACAACTATAAGTCTTATTTAAAAAAATTCCAATTTAATGTCATTTATTTAAATAAATTTATCCCCCATAATATTAGGTTTTTTAGTTATCAAGGATGAGAAATAAGGAATTCATACCTCCCCAATTACATGTTCTTAAATCACTTTCTAGAATAATCATATGTGTATGAGATGAATAGTTTTGGAAGCTTCTTCATCATTCTTCACTTGTATCACCCTAAATAAGACACTCCTCATGATATTCACAATTGGTGATCTCTTATAAATATGAATCAAATGATTTTTCACATATATAATACACCAAGATTGATCTATTACTTTTTAGTGTACAGATCTCACCACTTCCACATCTTAACCAAAGGTGATATTCTTTAACACATTATTTAACTTCATAAATGATGGTCTTTTCTTTAATTTTTCAAAATATTAATTGAGAGATCAATCTTAGTTGTCGACTTATTCATCTTGGTTGTCCATAATTGACAAAAAACACTCCTACTAAGGTTCTCCCCCCACAAACTTTCTTCTCCTACTTCCTTGAATTATTAACATAAGTATAACATAAAAAGACAAGGTAATAAGCTATGTCTTCTTGACCTTAAATGCGAACAAAACTTTTGATAAGATTTTCTCAACTATGTTTCTCCAATCTTAATGCTACTATATTTTTTATTTAAAATTTATTTTTTTGAGTGAGCATCGGTCTTCTCACATCCTCTTCTACATTTTAAGGAGAATATATCTCTTTAACAACCTTCATGGATAATTCATTATTAATTCTTGTAAGGGCTACTTATTATGATGTAAAAATCATTAGACATACATTAACATTGTGACAAACTTCATTACATCTCTCAAGAAAAATTATTTAATACATGGGTTTTAATTTGTTGATAAACTCACATTAAATTCATTTTATTCATGTAATTAATATTCTTCATCTTTATCACTAGGTTTTTCTTATGCCTCTTCCATCATTCTTTCCTTATCCAAATATTCTAAAAACATTACTTGTATATATTTTGTTATATTATCCACGTTAATTAGTTATCCACATGGAAAATTGTGACTGAATTTATTCACATCAGGAATATTATATGATACACTCTTCTTGAAAGTATTTTATTTGTTTTGGAACTGATTTGATTTAATGTTGTTGCCTTAGTATCTCTCACACATTTTCTTTAATATCTTCTTGGGAGAATACATGTTCACATCAATCTTTAGTTTCTTTCCCATGGTTTATTCTTCATATTTCTCATATTTTATTTTATACTTACATATAATTGATACATTATTAGATGAGAATACACTAATATTGTGACCACCAATACTGTAAACACTACAGGAATGTTCAAGCACCTCAAATTCGTTGTAGCATGACTAATTTTTCATCTTTATTCATGGTTGTTTTATCTTATTTGACTTTATAAAATTATATATGGGATTACTTTGTGATTAAAATTTTAAATAACTATACTAAAAATCCATTTCATAGTTCCAGAACCTATTTAACCTCCATCATTTCCCAAGAAACATGATTTTATTTTGAAAACATGTTGTTGTCCGTATTTTACAACACATTATTTTTTGACAATATCCACCACTGGTTGAGATGTTCTTGGGGAATCGACTTCCAAACTCTTTCGTTACTACACCATAGACATGGTGTCTGAATAATAACCATTTCTTCCCACCCATAAAATTGCATTTTATTTTCAAACTTATACTTTTTATAGAAATGGATTTATAAAAAGCATTAGAAATGGGTGTGGTTGTCACCTATTTCTTTAATCCTTCTTGATAATGATTAGTTGAGGATGTAATAATACTCTTTCCACATAATAGAGGTCATTTGACATCAAAATCATCCATTAAGAATTGCATGTAAGTAACAACTTTCATTCTATTTTATAAAGACTCAAAACATTCATTTTTAAGTTTGACTGATTTAACTTCCAATTCTAGGAACCTCATATTGAGTGTGTTCTTCTGATATTGAATCATAATCACCATAAATTCATAATATTTATTCATTATTTAATTATATTATATATGAATTTTAATTCTCTAATAAGGAAAAGTTTCATTTTCCATGATTGTTATTTCTTTCATATCCAACTGATCATTTTGACATCAATATAAGATATTTTATATTTTTATAATGCATTGATCTTTTCTTCATGTTCCTTATTCACTACTGTTGAGTCAATAAGGTTTTCCTTATGAATTTTCCATTCCTTCTTGTTTTTAAAATCACAAACACCTTATCCTTAAGCAAATATGTTTTTACCTCTGTTTTACTCCCATAAGGAAAATTTCCTTCTCAAGGAAATTTATTCTTACATTTTTTTCATTGATAAATCATATGTTTTTCTAAGTGTAAAATTCGGATTGTAACTAAAAACCTCGGAATCGTATAATAATTAGATATGAAGCATTCTATTTAAAACTCCTAATTCTCGACTCCTAACTTCTATGAGTTCGACTCCGAACTTCTATGAGCTCGACTCCAAACTTCTATGAGTTAGACTCCGAACTTTAATGAGTTCGACTCCAAACTACTATGAGTTCGACTATGTACTTTTAGGAGTTTGACTCCAAACTTCCACTTGTTCAAATCTGAATTTCTACGAGTTCAACTCTGAACTTCTATAAGTTTAAATCTGAACTCTGTAAGTTCAGGTTCTGAATTCTTGTGCATCTAGATTCCAAATTTCCTTGAAATTCAGACTCAGGAATTCTATAGAATTCTGGTTCCAAATTCCTACAAAATAGAATCTGAATATCTCTTTATTATAGACTTCGAATTCTATTTTTAGTTAGACTATGAACTTACATACTTTTAATACATTACGAACTTTTATTTACTCTCATTCCAAACTTTAGTTTTACTTATGCTTATACTTTTTCTAATATAAAACTATGTTGTGCATTCAGTTATCAACTAATCATTGGTTGAGTGACACGTGTATAGGTCCCTCTGAAATTCAAGGAGAAATATGACCATTGGAGGAGGGAGCCGACCAATGGAGCTTCACCTATAAATAGAATCTCATTTGAAAAGAAGCTACAACATCTTTGACAGTGGTGCTTATATGATGTTGAAGTGATTTCTAGAGAGAGAGGCTCTTATCAACTCTCAAGATTCGTGCAGAATGTTTGAACAGCTTGTTCAAACTTTTCCTTGTGCAAACTTGCTTCGTGCGACTCTGATTTCTGTTGATTACAATCGAGGGCTTTCAGGGATACGAATACAGAGGTTCCAACACCTTGAAGTTGAGGGCTTCCTTGCTGAGGAAGACAGAGGTGCCGACTACCTGACAGTTGAGGTCTTGCGGGGATAGCAAGACAGAATCCGATCTGCGTATCGAGGGCTTACCCCAGTGTGGGTAAGATAGAATTTCTTGAAAGTATAAATCAAGGGACCTCTTATCCAGGGTTTTTGGATACCCTTCTCTTTGGGTTAAAAGAGTTATTGTTTGTTACTTGTAGTTTTACTACTTTGTTTTTCCACTATATTTTGTATTGTTAAGGAAAGTATAACTTTCTTATACTTCCTTACTTGTACTCTGATTTAGTTAGATTCTATATTCTTTAAGGTAGAATCTTAGTTGGTGTAAACTTTTGTTAAGTTTCATTTCTGTAATCACTTTTTCAGAATCAAGAAAGTCTTCAGAACTTTGAGGTGCTGTGAATTTTGGTTATACAAAATTTCCTTAAGGATTTTTTAAAGCACAATTCACCACCTCTTGTATTTGAGCATCTCATACTTACATATTAGATCCTACATTTGGTATTATAGATTATATCATACTCACATACCATCTCAAAAACTACTTATGTGGCTCTAAACTTTTGGAGAGATTTAAAAAGCATAAAACATTTTATTTCAAATCCTTATCCATGATATATGAAACCTTCTTAAAATGGGAGATCTCATCCTATATATTTTCAAATAGACCCTAGATAATAGATAAAAGTTATTTGGGAAATCCATAAAACAAGTATTTTAATGAATTAATTGAAAAATCACATGACAAGTCATTACACCCACTAGTGATTGGATATTATTTAGTGAATTTTGAGAAAGTGTTAATGCATACCTATTAATTATTTGAGCTTCTTAAACAAATTGAGGTAGAATGACTTTCCAACATTTCGGTAGTTCCATATTTTCTTGACAAACTAGATCTATCATATTTTCTATCTTATCATGGAGAACCTAGAACTCAATCTTCTCTATATAATATAGAAAATGTATTTAACCTCCATTTCCCATTATTACTCTTGTTCAATATAGTCTTTTAATAAAATTAATTTTGATATGATACAAAATATTCTTCACTAAAACCCTACTATATTATAAAATATGAAAGAAACTCAAATATTCAAAAAGAGAAAAACATTTAATGTAGATAATCCAATAAATGTGAACCTTTATTTGATAACAATTTTTACAACCACTTAGGATAAACTAAACACTGGGGGTGAATTAGTGTTGGTGCAGTTTTTCTCAAATTTATTCTTCTTATCCCTTTTCCCATTTTACCGGTTAAGATATTGATGCTCTCAATATATTACCTTTTCTTTTTTTATTATCAAAAAATGAATTTAATAATAGATTTATAGGGTCAAACTTTCAATAATAAAGGCTAGTACTTGGTGAAATTGAGAAATGATACACAATCACATAACCCATGAGAAGAAATATTGTGATCAACAAACTAGACTGGTATATCATTGAAACTTTTGTTGCATTATAGTATCTTTGAAAATAATTAAATTATTATATGTATTTAGGTGAATCCTACACCTTATAATGATTGCACATAACAATAATAAAGTCCTTCACTAATAGTTTCTTACTATTTGTTTGTGTGATGCTTGAATCTTCTCTTAATTAACTTACGCAGTAATTAGTCACCTCTTTCTTTTTGTATGCACAACATGACAAAAAACTTCTTATTTACATGTTTCACTTCTTTTTTATATTAAAATATATTTTCACAACACTCACTTATTCTCCCATCTTCTTCCCCTTTTTATTAAATTATTCCTCTTCCTTAGTGAATATTATTTTCATTGGTTCACTTCTTCTTGGATTCAACTCACAACATGTATGATGATTTTAATTGAGTCAGATATTTTTCTTATTGATGAAAAAATATTCTATCTTTGAATCATAGTATCAAACATCTCTCTATTTTTCTTTAACCATTTTTTTCATTGACCATAATAGTACATATATATAATAAAATGTGCAGGATCAGTTACATTCATCTTCTTATCTTTATTCAATATTCAGAATACTGTGTGAACGCATGATTTTAATTACTATTTTTTTATAGTAATTAAAATCCTCATGGATCTTCAGTAACCACTATTGGCCAAATCCACATTAATCAGACGTTCTTTATTTTATCAATCTTTGATATTATTCTAACATTCTCTAAAGACTTTAATA
This sequence comes from Viscum album, assembly GCA_963277665.1. Classification (NCBI taxonomy): domain Eukaryota; kingdom Viridiplantae; phylum Streptophyta; class Magnoliopsida; order Santalales; family Viscaceae; genus Viscum; species Viscum album. Next base: position 1,211,717,338 of record OY728166.1, read on the forward strand.
AATGATTAGTTCTTCCTTATTCTTTTCTTTCCAATATATTTGGAAAAACCATGTAACCTTCACTCTATAAAATTCAAATATTTAAACCGTATTCACCTCTAAATATTTAAATATAAATTAGTTGTGTTCATGGATCCCTTTCATCATGACACACTACTTTGGGTTCTTCATTTATATTCCTTTAACCCAAATCATCTTTCCTTCATTTGGGGTGATATTTCCTCATAAATATATTACTATAGGAATCTCACCCTATACCCTTGGTTTTAAATCATGGGTATAGGCCAGAAAATAATGGGTATAGCCTATACCCACGTTCCATAGAGATGTGGATGATTAAGGCATCATTATAGGGATATAACCATGGTTTCTATAGAAACCATGTGCATATACTATGATAATTTCTTATAATCCATAGTTTACTTGAAAATGTGGATATATGTATACACCCATGGTTACTAAAAATGTGGGTATATAATGGTGTCCATAATTCATATATACCCACAGTTTTGTGAGCCAGGAGTATAGAGAACTACCCCCATTGGAAAACAACAACACCATATAGAACCTCCCACAGAACTTGAAAATAAATTACAAACCACCTCTCAAAGAACCCACAAAAAATTAAAAACCCTAGTTTTCATTTAATACATTACAATTATTATATATTTAACATTCAATCATAAAGTTATAAATAGTTTTCAATCCATTTACAATACTATGACGTACATATAAAATCCACATCATCAATTAGTTTTAGTCATCCACACATTTCTCGTTTCCTAAACTTAAAAATTGATGAGATCAATATCTCCCTCACCACCAAAAGTTCCATCATAATCATCACCAGTAATAGAACTTGGAGCACTAAAATCATCACCAACATCAACATCATCATAAACACCACTACCACCAGGACCATCATATCTACTTCCATTAGGTCCCTCATTGACATCACTCAGGGCATCATATAAAGAGAACATTTATTCCATACATGAATCAAAATTATTATAAACCTATGATGGAAGTGATGGACATATTACTAAAATAACTTTCAGCAAGTATTTGGTGACCAGTTTACCTATATCATGCTACTGTATAGCTATTTTTCCCTCATCTTCTTCAGAAAGATTATTTTGTAGCTCGGTTGTGTGAGAGGTGCCCGATGAGGGAAAAATACCTAGTGGGGATTATGTTTTTTCTATGTTGATATTAGACTCTCCCTTGGTGATCCTGACTTAATACCTATGTCAAATGGTCATTTGGACCAAAGTTGTAATCTTATTTATCAAATAGGGCCTCCAAGGTACACTGTTAAAAATATAAACAATATATTTTATTATGAATTATGTATCAAAATTTAAAATAAAAATAAAAATACATACAATCTTTTCTAATGTCTGTGAATTTACAACACTTTCATCATTTTTTTCATACTTGAGAAAAATATTTTTTTCTCGAGGCACACAGACTTTGATGCCCAATTCTACTTGCTTCAAATGTCATTGATTACTATAATCATACATTATTGGATAATATAAAATTGATAAACCAGACATGAATTAAAATTTTAGTTTTTTTAAGAAATCCATAAATTGAATAAGAATATAAATATATATTTAATTAAGAATTTAATACCAGTGCAATAACATAATCAATACATACTGATTATCTTGCTAAACATGGGTATGATATGGATTCCTCATGTATGTCATGTTAGGTCCAATTCTATTAGTGTTATATTATTTAGTTTTTTGGTCACATAGTAAATTTGATCATTTGATTATTAGGTTAAATTTTTGGTTAGGTTGTTTGGTAATTTGGTCTTTTTTCTAATTGACCAATTGGCCATTTTTACATTTTTACATTTTTTCATTTCGGTCCGATTCCATTTTTATGTTATTTGGTTATTCAGTAACTTTATAATTTTGATAATTTGGTCATTATGTTCATTTTTTGGTTATGTTGTTTGGTAATTTGGTAATTTGGTCTTTTTTATGATTGGATGATTGGAAATTTATCCATTCCTCCCATTGGTCAATTGGAAAATTGGTCATTTGGACCTTTAGCATATTAGGCATTTTTTCATTTACCCATTTTGATCATTTGGTCACTTGGTAATTTTGATCATTTGGTAATTAGTTTCATTTTTTGGTGAGTTTTGTTTGGGTAATTTGGTGATTTATCCATTTTTACATTTGGTAGTTTGGCTATTTCGATCTAATTCTATTCATGTTATGTTATTTGGTTATTTATGAAATTGGTAATTTTGATCATTTGGTCTTTGGGTTCATTTTTTTTGTTAGATTTTTTTGGTAATTTGGTAATTTGATCATTTGGCCAATTGTCCCTTTATCCCTTTGGTCCACTGCTATATTGGCTATTTTTCCATTTGGGCATTTGGTCAATTTTCCATTTTCCCATTTTTCTGTTTTTTCGATTTGTCCATTTGACCATTTTAATGGGGAATTTCCAGCCTTGTATTAAAGGTATTCATGATAATGAAACTTAAATTTCAACATGAACATCTAACTAATTAAAAATATAAATACAGATATTATTTCTATTCGTATTAAAGTAACTATCACCTCTCCTGTTTGGTAATTTTAGTGCACCCAAAGTGTGAAAATATTCCATATAATATTTGTTTTTTTTGTTTTCTTCCAAAAAATCCTAAAAAAATTCAATACAATTAATAAGAATTTAATTTTCAATTTAAAACATTAAAGAATTAGAATAGATTAAACTCATTACTCTTATAATATGATATTATTTCTTGATATTGTGTTGTTGGATAGTCGGAGAATAATGGTACACCCTCTAAATAATAACTGACTCTAATCTTCCAACCAACATATAACTCTTTCTTATATGATCACTAGAACTCCCCAATAACCATCAATGGTGCAACCTTAGCAGCTTCTCTGTTGGGAAAGTTAAATCAAATCTATAATGAACATGTTAATTCATATAATACTATAATAATATAGATATAAATTTAATAAATTTTCTTACCCATATATCTTCCAATTCTTTTTCCTTTATTTAATTACTGATATGCCTCTATGAGACTGGTTTCACCAGATTGATATCATTGTACTTGGCTAAAGTACCCATAAAAATTATACATTTCCTAAAATTTTTAACTATCATCTGATTATATTCATTTTAATCCACTGTTATTTGTGTTTGGAGATTCTAGAGTCCATGCATATGGGTGCACCCACGTCGCCTATTAGAATATCACACTAAATAAGATCAAAATGAAAAAGGAATTAATTCACACTAAAATTGAAAAAAAATGATATGATATAGTTTGATTCACTTATAATAAAAAACATGATACAAGAAGCTCATTAAGATCTGATGGATCTATGGGATGTCATGGATTAGTAGCCTATGAAGTATGTTCTTGTTCAAATGCATGCACCGATTCAACTACATGCATTGGAGTGAAAGCTAAAGGAAAAAAATCATTAGATCCTAGATGAATAGTTGGAAATTGAGGTGTCATAGAGAAAGTAGGATATGAATAGAGCGGCTAGGGATATTTCATAGGATACAAATATGAAATGGGTGGGAACATCACTGGAGGTAACATAGACATGGTATGAGAATAAGAGGATAAATAAGATGATGATGGAGGAACATGTGGGAACATCCCTATAGGCTCAGGTGGAGGATGAAAAGGTGTGGTAGATGAGGTGTTTGTTGGTGGTTCGGGGTGTGAATAGGTACGGTGGGTACTCCGTGTAGCTATAGGAGCACCCGTTCCTAGACCCATACTAGTAGGATGAGTAGAAGTCAACTATGGTTCAAATGTATATACCTAAATTTTTTTGATAAAGAATATGAAAAATAAATTAAATGTAATGCAAAATAAAAATATCACAATAATTATACTCACTAAGGGAACTGGATAACGAAACCCTTACTTGCGCATTCATCAATCATTACCAAATAATTTCTTACTTTTAGATTATTCAATATCATTCATTATCTGCATAAGAATTAAATGTACATTTTTTAGAAATAATTTTTAAAAGTCCTATATACAACTTAGAAGTCAAATAATTCATATACTATGTCATAACATGTTTTATCAGCAATAATTTAAAACCAAGTTATATTTTTTTTAAACCCCATTTTAAACCTAGTTTTATAAATTGAAATAAATCTAATTACATGAAGTGAAAAAATAGTACTAAAACAATCATATTATTCCAAACTGAAACTAAATTAAAGTAATTATTATATTACCAACCTAAAAACCCACTTCATGGTAAACTTAATGAACTATGAACATATATGGTTGCTTCAATATATTACCTACCACTACATTAGGTTCAACATCAACTCTCACAATTAGAAAATTTTATTCATAAAATACAATATTTTGGTCAACACCAATGGGGGTGTTAATGGTATCAATTTCTTATACACAATCTTGAAAAATATATCGAGAGATTACTTCAATAATAACATCATAATCAGGTCTCATATGATCTTTTACATTAAATATTTTTTTCCATTGATTAAAAAATATATGTTTAATCGGTATCCATGAATTAAGTCATGTTATTAACTCTAAATTAATATTCATCAATACATTTACCATGGATCATCATTGAATCAAACCGTTCACATTTTATCATAGAGACTTGTCTATGAGAAAAGTAATCCAATACCAATATTTTCCCAAAAAGTCCATAATAATACAAATTTTCATACCAAGGCCTATTATCTGGTTCACCAATATAACAATACATTTTAGTAGTTAACATAACTTCATCATGATGTGTTATCATTTTAATCTCTCAATTAGTGGTAAAATATTTATACACATAGATTATTAAGGATTTTCATTCACAAACCAAAAAATTGGGACCAAAATCCAATGCTCTTAATTATTGAGATATAGAGTCGACAGGTAAACTCAATACCTAAAATATATATGAATAATAAAATTAAATTAATATATTTATTTTATGTTAATTAAAGTGATGGTCATACCTTTGATTTTAACCAACTGAAAAACTATTTTCTCTGAAAATCCTCTCTCATTCTCAAAGGAAAAGATCAATGAACACTACTTATAATTTTTTTGTATTCCCTTCATAAAATTATAATAAAATTTTAAGGTATATGTGAAATAACAAATTATGATATAAAATATAAATATTAAAATTACTTACTTGATATAGTCATTGAATAAACCATAGTTAAAAAATACTACATGATGTGACTTATCCCGCTCTTCATGGATCCATGTAGAAAATGTACAGAAACCATGAATTTATACTGTATGATGAAGATATGGAAATGAGGGATCAATTTCCCCATACTGCTCATCTTCATTTCTCAATGGTCGGTTATGTCTTGTGCTCACATTATAAAAATACACTGAACAAAAATCCATAAATTATTGAGCTAGATAACCTTTCATAATGAAACCTTTAGGATGATTCATGTTTCATACATAAGATTTAATTATGAATATATTTATTTTAGTTGGATATATCAAATGAAAATAAATAGTCCCCCAAGAAGTGTTTTAGTTGGAATATGAACCGTTAAATGTATCATGCAAGTGAAAAATGGTATAGGAATTTTTTTTCCAACTCAGAAAAAATTAGTGGTGCCTCTTAATAAATTTTTATCAAGAAAGACTTGGATAAAAATTTAGAAGAATAGACTTTAAAAAAATGGGACAAGAGAATCACCATCACCCTTAAATTATAGGATAGTAAATGTGAGATTGCTATTGGAATCAATTCATAAAAAATGATGTGATAACCATGGGTTTTTAGGGATTTTAGTTTCAACTCCATTCAATTGAATCATTTAGATATGTTTAGAGAATATCCATCATAAACATTGATATTCTACAATACTTCCAGAAATTTATTTTCCTATAAAGGTGTCATCACTTTATAAACACAAGAAACTTTCCATTTGTTTTCACTGATACACACAGGGTGAAGTTCTGATAGAATACCCTAATCCAACAAGTACCATCAAGATCAGAAGTAGTATTTATTCTTCCCATTTATATTTAGATGAATTTAAAGCAACATTTCACATATAGTTTTCTAAATGTGCATTAAATCTAAACAATAATATAAAAAATTGGTAGAACAATATGGAAAATCAAAAAAGATAATTTCATTTTCCAATTATATGTGGCTTCAATGTTTACATTCTTCTTATTATTATACATAATCTAACCTTTCCCTAATGAAAAAAATGAAATATTTAAATTCATTAAGCACATTGTTTCCTAACATATATTTTGGTGGTTGTTCATTGTTAACAATATTCTCAAAACTTCAATGATTCTTCTTGTATTGATGATCCATTAGAAAGAATCATCGATGACCCATGAAACTGAATCTATGATGATATTCAAGACTTATCAATCATGTACTATTTATACATATAGGACATGATATATCTCCCTTGATTCTCCAACTATACATCATTTCATAAGTAGGTAAATCATTTATAGTCCTTAGAAGGGAAACAGACATCTAAAATAAATTTTTTGATGAATAATAGAATGTGCGCACACCCATATCCCAAAGCAGATTCGACTCTCTTATTAGAGGTCATAAGTAGACTTATATATCATTACTAGGATTAAAATATCCCTATATTAGTATAATTAAAAATTTTAAAGGTTTTTCATACACATCAACGTAGGAAGATCATAAATGTGAATAAAAACTAGCCAAGTGTTGTGAGCATTAAGGATATAAACAAATGGATTAAAACCATCACATGATATACCCCAACTAAAATTACACACCTTAGATTAAAAATTGTGACGTTGTGCACCCAATGTATTCCACGCCATTCCACCTTTAGGATAAACCAACTCATAACTATCCTAAGTTATCTCAACATCACTCCCTTGCATATTGGTTGCTATTGTTTTCTAACATGAATACATTTTGATGCCTGGGAATAAATGGAATGTTCCTCATGATTTTCTTTGTCACAGAAGATGGTGTTATATATGTATTTTACTTATATCAAGATGTACCACATTATTTAGCATCACTATGGTCTGCAATTTTCTCCAAAAATAAAATGTAATCTTTCAGAAAAGCATGAATTTGGATAGTATAAAAGTTGTCTACCTAATTAACTTCCATACATTTTAATTATTTGAGGGAATATCTACACCATCCAGAATAAATTCCTTCAAAAGGGTAATAATATTATTAATGGAGGTATTATAAATTCCTTGCATTGTTTTTACATGATATAACCACTTTAAAAATTCCCACCTTTTCATTTTATTACATTCATGATATACATGAAATTTGGAATCATCAATAATTTTTTTCACTCTCTCAACATCATCATATTTATTGTCTCCCTCATGTGTATTGATATTACTATCTTATTTCATTGGAATACTATCTCTCTATTTTTGATGCCCAAATCTAATTCGATCAAATATAAAATTCTCTATACCACATCTTACTTTCCATTCATGAATAGTATATGATTGTCTCATCTCTCCATTGTGATACCAAAAATAATATTTTTTTTGAAATTCAGATTTTGTTATATGGTATCTAACTTCTTACCAGCTTAACCATGGTCTACCGACACAATTATAACATGGACACTACATACAACCTCCATATGAATCACTGTTAAATTCAAAATTTTAAAAAAAATATCCAAACTTTTTTGAAACGTAGTTGAAATCTGATCGATATGATACATCCATCTTCTATCTTATAGGGAAAAAATTATGTTCCATTCAAAAATTTAAAACATAATTACAAAATTCATTTCAAACAATTTTAATATGGAATTCATCAAAGTATGCTTGTAGATATAAAATAATAATAAGAGAAATAATATATACTATAAGAGATGCCTACAAATAATGTACGAGACAAATTATAAGACATGTAATGAGCAAAAACTATTACACAATCCAATTAAATACATATGTATTTATGAAAAAATTGTTTTAAAAACATCCCTATTTTGAAAATGAAATTAATCAAATTAAATACACTTGTCGTTATGATGGAAAACATTTACTCAAGAATAACAAAAATGTTTCACCCAACATCAAAACCAAAAAAACATGGTTTAAGGATATTATATAAATTCTACCATAATTGATATAAATATAAATAGTTATCCAATCCTAATATCATATAAAATAAGAATTTTAAAATAACAAAAATATATCCAAAATGAAATAAAATAGATGGAATCCCAAAGTTGTATGATATATGAAATGGGAAAGTGTATATGGATTTAATACACCTTTTATCTCGTCATATTGGGAAAGGTGAAATTGGGAAGAGTTACAGCACCATGTTCCTATACCATATAGAGTCAAAGTATCCAAATACTAATACCTTGTTTCAAAACCTATTCATCACTGGATGAGATACCATATTAGGATATTTATCACAGAAACATATCCCCCTTTATATGCTTAATAATAGGGAAATAAACATGAAAATGTCTACTATACTAACCATAATGCTAGAATGATATCCACATTCAAATAAAAAATATTATTATATTGTAGTGGAAATTAAAAAAACACTAATAGAAAACCAAATTGAATACAATTCATGATTAAAGAGACCATTATAGAATACTAATAACCATCCAAAAAAAGAACAATGAATTTTGTAAGAAAAAACCAAGGCATACTCATAGAAACCAAAACAAGGTGTGTGTATTGGAATAAATAAAAACTAAGTAACATTAGCATAAAAATGTGTATTTATTATCTAGAGAGGTCTTCTCATTTTAAAACACAATTGAAGATAACACTTAGTTATGGAAGGATTTTATTTGAGGTCAACACTACTTATATAATTCAAACACAAGGAAAATAGATTTTACATGATGTTCTATTTCAATTTAAGAAGTATTTAATTTATGGAATCAATGATAAATAATCAATCCATTCCATCCCACATTATGAAAATCATCCATTAATTTTCCACTGATTAAACCTCTTAATTGGGGAAAAGTTTGGTTAGATGGTTTTAATTAATTTGACATGTAGTGGAAATAAATGTCTAACTACTAAATACATGATAGATGTACCAAAGAAGCATTATTAACAATGAACTAAGTTGTAATCAATAGTTAATCAAAATAGGTGGAACTAAGGTTTATACAATTAAATTTTTCTTATGAAATAAACTCTTATGTAAACCTTTATCAATAGAAACCTTGTTTTATAAAATGAATATGATCCGACAAGCTTTCCATTCTAACTTATATAATTATTTCATGACATTTACAAAAGGATTCTATAAATATTTTTACGTAATGAAAATTTTAAAATTCTTAAACATTTTAAATCTAAATATTTATTTTTTAGAAAGATTCTTTTATCATTCATTTATGTCTAACTTATAATAATAAATTTTAAGAAATATGCTCGAAAAGTAATATAAATAAAATAGTGATCTCCTGAAGAAAAAACCTTCATAGATAAAGAAATATTCCATATTTAATTATAATAGTATAATCATGTACATCACCATATAATTATTTATTTTTGGGTTAAAACAATCCAATAAATAGTTTAACCATGGTTCATGATATAAAAAAATTCAATTTCAATAATTAAATCCCATAACTAAAGGATAATTAAAACCAACATTTACTCATGTAGTTTACTTAAATATGATTCCAAACACTAATGCCTAAAATATTCATCCAAAAGAATGTCAAATTTAAGTTAAATTTATAATAATCCCAAGGATAGCTTCCAAAATGAAGAGATTATAATTAAAATAGTACTTATAGGAAGAAAAACTTACCTATAAAATATCACAACAACAAAAAATCTTGAAATGGAGGAATAATTACAATCATTAAACCAGAATTACCACCAATGAGGGAAACCAAAACTAAGATTAATCTCTTCCTATAATATAACCATCAACTAGATCCCAAATATAAACCAACAAAATAAAAAAAATAAACATAACCCACAAAGAATCTTATTTCAAATAATCCATAATAATCATGACCAAAATATACCTTGGTTAGGTTTTCATTCATAGAAAAAAAATGAAAAAAAATCAACAGAATAGAAGAAGAATTCAAAACTCACTAATTTATTTCTAGGAATATAGAAATCAAAGAATCACTAAATTAGGGGAGAACACTAGAGGAGGAGAGCCACCCATCATCACTTAGGTGAGGAGAGAATATGACACAAGTGAGGGGGTGGGGGAGGGGGAGGATAAGGGAAATATGAGTGAACATATCCTAATTGTTTTTAAAAAAATCATTAGGATAGTTTATGTGCACCAACAATTTACATAAACCCTGGGCATAGAAAGATTCCAAACAATCTATACCAATAGTTTCTATAATCATTGGGTATAGATCTGTGGGAATAAACCCATTTTCTAGTAGTGTTTATTCTATAATTTTCATCAAACAACCTATAAAATTTGAGTATTATCATGATATTTATATTTCCTTTCAAGAACAACACATATGGAATAACCTATTTTAATAATTAATGATGTAAATTAGTTCAAACATTCCATATTTATTACTCAGTTTTTCTACTAGAATCGTGATGAGAATTATCTTAATATTTGATATAATGATTCTTGGAATACCTAGAATCTTAAAAATTATTCTTATGATGAAACATTGCATCATTACGAACATCTCTTACATTTACTCTCTGTACTTTATAGAGTAACTCTTCGTATACTTGATGGAATTTTCATACATGTACAATTTATATATGTTTTGATTCACAATAATACTCCTTGACATGGCTAATTCACATCCATAGAAAATTCATGTACTTGAACCATTCTACTACATTTATCTATTCACATACATAACCAATTTTTCTAGGTGACCAATTCACATACACATCAGGACATTCAGGTATAGAAATTTACCTATGTGACCAGTTTTACTATAAAAGTTTTCCTATATAATGAAAACCTATATATGGATATTAACTTACATGGATCACATATATAGATTTTCAAATGTGGTTCTTCACTTCTTCCACAAGTTTCAAAACTTTATCTTACACACTTTTAAATATTTTACCTACATTTCAACCTTCATCCCAAAACTTTTTGCAATATTCATGATAAAAAGTATCATGATATTTAAACTTTATAAAAACACTTTGCATCAGGTGAATTGAACAATATTCTACTAGTTCTTCCAATACTCTTATTATAACATCCCATATTTTACATATATATATATTACTTCAAAAATTTAAGAATATTCATTACAAAACATAACAAAACCATGCTAGGACCATAAATGTTTAGTGTCTTTAGAAACTGGGAAATAAAAACAACAGGCTCATAAGACATCTATATTGTAACCCACTTATTTCTTCATAACTAGACTCACTTTTGACATATCATACATAATACCCTTATTCGTGAAATGGGGAAAAGAAACATATAAAAGGGTGACCTCAGATTCTCAGTAATGGAAAACAAGGGAGATGTCGATCATATCATAATCATAAGACATAATAACATAAAATTTTAAAATCTTATCCTGCATATGAAATATCACAATATCATGTCATGGGATAAATAAAAAAATCTCTAAGAATAAATGAATGTAATCCCAAAAGTCATAAAATAAGGAATAAAATTTAATTTAATACACTAAAGCATAAAAAATAATTTCATATTAGTCAAGTATCATTTCCAAGGCCATTATAATAGACAAATTCCATTACCAAATCGAGTTCACTCCTCATTCTAGCCCTATATTACTAAACCGATATCATTTCCCATTCCATCCATGTCTATCTCATGGGATATAAATCTTTACCCAATGAATTGGAGGGATATATATTTTTCAAAAATATCATAATGAAATCATTCTTACATGTTCCACAAAAACATAAATCATTCATCAAAACCCAAGGAATAAAATGAGTTTCTTTAAACATTATTCCACTATAACATAATCCATGTAAAACAAATGGATTTCATAAGTAGAATTATAGCATAAACACAATAAAAACATATGAAAAATAGGGATATTATACTTGAAACATAACCCTATTAAAGAATTCAATCTTCTATGGAAAATAATTTTGATTGAACGATTCAAATGAATTCTTAAGGAAAATATCCTTTCTTTTTCAAAAACATTTTCTTTTCTCAAAATGTCATCGAATTCTAAAAGAAAAGAATTTATTTTAACATAAAATTTAAATATTTTAAAGGAAGATTCATGGAATTAAGGTTTTCTGAAAACATAAAAATCAATTCAAAAGAAAAAATTATTCTCATACTTTTATAGAAAATTCAAAAAGTACATTGTCTCAAAAACGACAAAAGATTCCTTTCATACCATTTAATAAAGATTAAAAAATTGGTAAAATTGACTTTAAGAAATTGAACTGCATCTAAAAACCACAAAAAATGTCCTAATTTAGAATATGAGAAGATATAAGTTTGTAATATCATAAAACAAAAAAATTTAGACATTTTTTTATATCAATTTAAACCTTATCATTTTAATTAACAATTTATTATTCTATTTAATTTTTAACTAAGGTAACTAATATTTCAACATTGAAAGAGTAAAATATTTACTTATTTGATGTAAATTAGACCATAAATAAATAATTTAAAAAAAAATAGACAATATATTAATAATTATATATTTTAAAAAAACTGTTTTATAATTTTTAAATAATTTATTAAAACATTATTTTGATAAAAAATCAATAATATCAATTTTTATACTATTAAATTCATTAATTTTTAAAAATATTAAGATAAAAATTTAATTTCAAAAAATATATTTAATTATATTAATAATAGGTCAATTTAATCTATAAAATTAATTTCATATATTAATTATCCAAAATTATATTTATTTTAATATTTTTAATAACATTTATTTTTTATATCCATTAATAAAATAATTACTACAACAGTTTTGTGTAATTATTTAATATACTTATTTGTTGAATAAAAATTAAAAATAAAATAATAATATGAATATAAATTATCTACCTTTCATAAAAATACTTTTAGTTGAATATAGATTTTGGAAAATTCAACATTAAAAATGATAAATTTATTAAAACATGAATGTGACAACTTTAACATCACTTTAAATAAAATATTATAACTGACGTAATCTTTTCCATATAGCCCCAAATGGTAAATAACTTTACCCTTGGATGATTATGTTTGAGATATATTCTACCAATACGACTTTGTTATGTTGATGGGTCTTTTTATAGTTATTATCATTTTAATACAAATTATTTTATTGATTTCTCGTTAATTAAATAATTTCTCCATCATCAATGTATTATAATTTAAGGTAAATATTTATTACCTAAAAATTAAAAATAAATTACCATGATAAATAAAAACATTTTATATTTCAAAATATTTTTTATAATCAAATTTATCCTCTGTATAAAATTATATTAAAAATGATATGTTTATTAGAATTTGAGTAAGACATATTTAGATTTTCTTTAAATAACATAAATTAAATGTCCTAATCTCATTCAAATGGCTTTCAAAGGATACTATTTTGAACCAAGGATTATTTAGGTAGAAAAACACTCATAAAATGATATTAGGAAATGTTTTAGGGTAAATTTATAATAATATTTTGACCCTTAATTACCCGATATACACTTTTACTATATTAATAAAAAATCACCGAAGTTACTATTCATAATACCCAAAAATAAAATAAATATATTTACATAATTTAGACCTAAAGATTAAAAATATGGAATCCATTTATCCAAATTCAAAAAAAATTAGTAATTAAATTAAAAGTAATATCGTTATCAGAATGAGAAAATGAGTTTTAAAAGTTAAGATATTGCAAAATATTGAAAGATTTTTATATCTAAATTCAATGTCAAATTAATGAAAATTACTTAAATTATGTTAAATTATAAAAATATATTCTATTTATACTTTAAAACTATTCAATAATATAATTTAACTATATAAATTATTTTGATGAAAAAAGTTGTTTCCAAATGAAATTTGGTATATTTTTATTATTCATCAAAACTTGAAAGTTATCAGAAAAATATAAAAAATTCATCTATAGTAAATTATCATATCCTAATTCCAAAGAATAAGTATATGTTTTCATATAAAAATTATTAATGTGTCAAAATTTTAATTTAAACCAGGTTCTCCATTAAAAGTTAGTAAAATTACCCTTTTGAAAAATATAGGTTTTTATTCATCAAATAGGGTTTATTCATACGCCATGATTAAAATATATATTGTAAATATATAAAAAAATATTTTATTAAATATATAACATATATATATATATCATTAATTTCATTTACTTATTATAATTCATTTTATTTATTAATAAAAAATACAAATATTTTCTTTACATTTAATTGGTTTATATTTTTCATAAATAATTGGTAGCCAAACAATTCACCATATATTTTCATATGTTAGTTATATTTATTCTTTATAATTTAATGAATAGATTATAATGATAATTTTATACTAAGGTAGTCTCGTAGTTCGTTTAAACATATGATTGAATGCAATGAAAGGTATTGAAGAATTAAAATTATTTAAAGTAAATATTTTATAAAAACATCTAGGTGTTACATTATACCCCTTTAAAACTGAATTTCACCTTTGAAATTCATCGTTTGGATAAAAAAATTATGATTATACCTCTACCTCATCACATATCCAAGTTCCTATATATCTTCTTCAAATATGTGGTTCCACCATAAAACTTTAACTAAGTGAGTGGTCATGTTTCGTAGAACTTTTTCACTGCTATCCAGAATCTCTATCAGTTGTTCTTCATAAGAAAGATCTTGATCCAACGGTGTGAATTATGAGTTTAGTACATGTTAAGAATCAAGTATGTACTTTCTTAGGATAGATACATAGAACACATCCTGAACATGATTGAGATTCAGTGGTAGCGCTAATCAATAAGCTAGCTTCCCTACACAATCCATAATTTCAAAAGGATCGATATACATAGGGCAAAACTTTCAATTATTTCTAATTATCATTACTTTATTCTAGGGATATATTTGTAGAAACAACTTTCCACCCACTTCAAACTCTAGGTCTTTTCTTTTGTTTTCATTATAACTTTTTTTTCAACTTTGATCTGCTCTTATGTGTTGTTGAATAGATCTATCATTATCTTCCATTTCATCAACAAGATCAGGTCCTAATAGATTTCTTTCCCAAAATTCATCCCAACAAGTTGAAGTTCTTCACTTATTTTCATAGAGGTCTTCATAAGAATCCATATGAATACTAGAGTGAAAGATATTGGTGTAATAAAATTACACCAAAGGTTGGTATTGATCCCAACCACCTTTTAAATCTATAGAGAAAGATCTCAACATATCCTATAGAGTTTTAATTGTCCTCTAAGAATGACCGCCTGTCTGAGGATGATAAGTAGTGCTGAAACTTAACTCTGTATACAGATCATTCTAAATACTTTTCCAAACCATTGAGGTAAACCTTGGATCCCAATCATATATAATGGAAAGTGGTACTACATGCAATCATACCACTTCCTTTATATATATTATAATAAGATGATCGATAGAGAAATCCTTTCTAATAGAAATGAAGTGTCCCAACTTCATAATGTGATCAACTATAACCCAAGTAGAAATATATAATTTAGATGTTTTGGGGAGTCTAATGACAAATTCCATAGTGATGTTTTACCATTCCTATTCTGTTATGGGTAATTATTATAACAACCCATTATAATTATGCCTCTCATCCTTAACTTGCGGACAAACCAAGCATCGAGATACATATTCCAAAATATCTCTTTTCATTACATCCCACCAGAAATACTATTTTAGGTCCCTTTGCATTATTGTGATTCCATGATTAATAGTGAATGAAGAACTATGAGCCTCATCCAACAACTCTTTTAATTTGGGTATGAGAGGAATAAAAACATGGTTTCTGAACCTTATTATTCCATCAGAATTAAGTTTGAATTTAGGAAAATTTATTACCTTATTTTATAGATCTACATGTTCCTTATACACCTCCTTAATATTCACTTGTATAGATGGTTGAAAATTCATTTGATAAAGATAATATTTCTCCCCTTACATTAAGATTTCAAGATCCACCCTTCACAAATCCATAAATATTATATATTTTGTGATTATCATTATGGATAGGCCGGCATAGTATTTTATACTCTAATCATTTTCCACCTTGTTTTCCATACTATGGTGGTAGTGTATTGATCATTCATAATCTTTAATTAACTCCAACCATCTTCTTAAGCGCATATTCAGCTCCTTTTGTGTGAAAATAAACATTAAACTTTTATGATCAGTATAAATATCATCCCTTTCACCATAAAGATAATACCTCTAAATATTTAAGGAAAATATTACCATGGAAAACTCTGAATAATGATTTGATTAATTTTTCTCATGTATTTTCAATTGTTGTGAGGAATAAGTTATCACCATAACAGTTTTCATGAGAGCAAATCTTAGCCAATTCTTGGATATATCACTATAGATCACAAACCTTTCTCCACTCCAATGTAGTGTGAGCACAGGTGCACTTGATAACCTTATATTCAGATCATTGAAATTATATTCACATTCCTCCATCCCCACAAACATAACTCCTTTCTGAGTCAACATGGTGAGTGGATTAGATATTCATGAAAAATATTTCACAAAACGTCAATAATATCGAGCCAAACTGAGAAAACTTTGGATCTCAGTTACTTTTGTTGGTCTTGGACAACTTTCAATGACTTATGTTTTTTCTAGATCAATAGATATATAATCTCTTGAGATTATGTGACCCAAAAATGAAACTTTCTCAAGACAAAATTAACACTTAGTAAATTTTGCATAAATATTCTCCTTTCTCAGGGTTTTCCGTACAACTATCAAGTGATATTCATTCTCTTATTTACTCTTTTAATTAACTAGAATATCATCTATAAATACCACCAAAAAATTATCAAGATAGTCTCTAAAGACTCTATTAATTATATCCATGAAGATAGTGGGTTCACTAGTAATACCAAAAGCATCACTATAAATTCATAGTGTTCGTACCTTGAATGAAATTCCATCTTTGGAATATCCTCCCTCTTGACCCTTAATTAATGATATCCTAAATGGAGATAAATCTTGGAAATGTATTGAACTCCATGTAGTTAGTTGAATAAGTCATCAATTTGGGGAATATGATATTTTTTTCTTGATAGTGATATTGTCAAGTTCTCGATAATCAATATAGAGTCTCATTAATCCATATTTCTTATTAATAAATAGAATAGATACACCCCAAGGTGATGCACTAGGGCATATAAATCCATTGTCAATATTCTTTTGGATTTTCTTTGTCAATTCCTAAAACTCAACTGGGTCCATTTTATAAGTTGTCTTTAAAATATGCATAGAACCTGGTATGAGTTCTATTGAAAACTCAACTTCACAATTTAGTGGAAGACTCAACAATTATTACAGAAAGACATTAAAAAATTCATGTACAATTGGTTTATTCTTAATTGTGAGTTTCTCCCCATCCATTTGAGATTGATAACCTTCATTTATAGGAATCAATATCCATAATATGGAAGAAATTTCCATTGGATGGTCATACTCATCCTTGCATCGACAGATGATCACATATTGATATAGAATATGAAATGTAACTTCACTTACCTAGAAATTAATATGAGCTCTATATAGAGAAATAAAATCCATGCTAAGAATAAAATCAAATTTCACTAAAGGAAGGATCATGAGATTTTAAAGAAGTACATTCCCACAAATTTCAACTAGAGAATAATGATAAAATTTTGATGTGACCGTTATTCCATTAGGAATTGTCATAGCTAACTAAACATCTAATTGTCGAGGTAATAAGGTGATACCATTAGAAAATTATTAAGAAATAAAAGAGTGGATGGATCCAGAATCAAATATAACATTTTCTAATTTAGAGTTGATTTTAAGTGTACCTTTCACCACTTCATTATCATATTCCACATCACCGATAGCGATCACATGTGACTTTCCTTTGTCTTGGACTTAAGAGTTTATTGACATCAATCATCATTTATCACCCTTAAATAGGGCATTGGTTGGAATAATTCCCCATTTCCTTATACTTGTAGCATTTAAGTGTAGGAGGTGCATTCTGTGTATCCTTTTCTCTATTAGCATCATTATAAATCTTTTTCGCATCACTTTGGCATTAAAATGCCCGATGAACTTCTCTCCCACACTTGAAACATTTACTAGTCCCTTTCGGATAATTTCCTCCACGTTTCTTTCCACACATTGAGAATAAAGGGAAACTCATCTTATTTTTAGCATGGTATTTAGATTTTCCCTTGAATTCCATTTTTTTCTTATTATCAAACCCATAGGGCTGATGGGTTACTCTAATCTCCATCTCAACCTTAAGATCACATAGAATGATTTTATCATAGCAATTAAAGTACCTTATGGCTAATCCCCTTTTGAGATTTGTTTTTAAGCCTATAAATAATTGATCAAGTTTACTCTCAGGTTGGATAATAATTCTATAAGTACACCTTGCAATTCAAGTAAAATTTTCTTCATAGGTACCAACAAATTCATCGTACTTTTTCTTAAGATCAAGGAACTCCACCATATTTATTTGAATAATATGAGGAAAGTACTTATTGAAAAATAAGTTCTTGAACTCACCCCATTCCAAGGATTCAATTTCATATATTTTCCTTATATTCTTGATAAGGTTCCACCATTTATTAGATTCATCTTACAAATGATAGACAGCTAAGATGAATTTATCATGTTCTGAACATTGGAGAACTGAAAATATCTTTTTAGTGGTATTAATCCATTGTTCATCCACTAGTGGATTAAAAGACCCACTGAAAGAAGGTGGATTCTGGATCATGAAGGACTCAATAGAATGTTGTTCCCTACTTTACTCCTTCAAAAGTCATGCATGAAACATAACATGAGAAATTTGTGTGAGTATAGCTATAATATTTTTTATTCTAGGTCCCATAACATTTGGTTTCTCAGGAGGAAAATCATTTCATTTCCCCTTGCATACAACATTAATGTGGTTCCTTCAGGTTCTATCTATTGACTAAAACCAAGAACAATAGTATGAGTGACACTAATCCTAATGAAAAAAACATATAATCTAGAATAAAATTTCAATTTAAGACACATTAGGTTTTATCCTATGATAATCATGATCATTTCTAAAACACTATAATTTTAACCTATACTTTAACATATCCTTAGGGTTCCTATTAAGGTTTTCTCATCCTAGTTTCCTATAGTTATCTATAAATTTTTGCTGATACCAATTATAGCATCCCATTCCCTACATACATAGATATTAATTCAAATTTTGAAGAATATTTATTAAAAAACATAACAAAACCAGGACATAACTGTATATGTTTAGTGTCTTTAGAAACTGGGAATCATAAATAACCGGTTTATAATCCATTTACATTGTCTCCTGGTTATTTCTTTTATAACTAGAAACCTTTTTGGCATTTCTTACTTAATACCCTTCTTCCTGAATGGGAAAAGAAACATATAAAAGTGTGAGATTAGATTCTTAGTAAGGGAAAAAATGGAGATATCAATCATTTTATAATCATAAGACATAAGAACATAACATTTGAAAATCTTATCTAGCATAGAAAAAATCATGATATCATGTCATGGGATAAATTATAAAAGCTCATAATAATAAATGAATATAATCCCAAAAGTCATAACATAAGACATAAACATTTTTGGCATACACTTATATATATGAAATCATTTCATATTAGTCAAGGCTCATTACAAAGACCATAATAGCAGACAAAGTCCATTACTAAACCAAGTTCAGTCCTCATTCCATGCATTTATTACTAAACAAAGATCATTTCATGTTCCATCTCTTTCTATATCATGGTATATAAAACTTTACCCAATGAATTTGAGGGATATATAGGTCACACCCATCACATAATTAAATCATTATTATGTGTGCCACAAAAATATAAATCATTCATCATAACCCAAGGAATAAAATGGATTTCTTTAAACATGATTCTATGATAACATAATCCATGCAAAACATATAGATTTAATAAGTATAAATCCATTATAAAAACAATAAAACCATAGGAACAATAGGGATAGTATACTTGAAACAAATTCCTATTAAATAATTCCATCTTAGATGGAAAATAATTTTTATAGAACACTTCAAATGATTTCTTGAGGAAAATATACTTTCTTCTTAAAAAACATTTTCTTTTCTCAAAATTTGGTTCAATTTTAAATGAAAAGGATTTATTTGAAAATAAAATGTAAATCTTATAAATTAATCCTCATATAAGTAAGACATTATGAAAACATAAAAATCCGTTCATGCCATATAAGTTAAAATAAAACATTATTCTCATACATTTTTCGGAAAGTCAAAAAGTACATCATATCGAAAATGAAAAGAGATTCCTTTCATACAGTTTAATAAAGATTCACCAATGGGTAAAATTGAAATTTAAAAATTATATAATTATAGAGATAATATTTTGGAATGCATATTTAGGAACCATGGACATGTATGATAACTATACCCTGTTAAATACTTACATATAAACAATCTAGGATAATAAGAAGATTGCAAAATTATTACGTACCTTAGGTCTAATATCCGTTGTATGTATCTTAAACACCTATATAATGATTTAAATAATGTAATTGAATTACTTCAGAATCATATTCATTTTTATGATATCATATATGATCATATTATCATCCGTTTGTTAATGACATTTTAAAATTATTCATTATTGAGGTATTAATGGATTCGTTTTCTTATGCTTGTTTTGTCAAATAAGTTCATGTACTCATTCTTAAATCATATTTATATCATTAAAAATGATATTAACATAATATATACCATATTTATTTATTCTATTCATATATATAATCATTTTTTAATGGATTTCATATAGAATGAATCACATCACATTGTGGAGACGGTAGATCGTACGTACGCACAAGCGATAATATCATTCCCATAATTGTAAAATGGTATGGATGTTGATGGTATATTTTTCCATAATCAGGTTATAATTATTACATACAGTTATTATTTCCACCATTATACCCATCCAGGTAAGATGGTGCTGAAAAGCATATTACACCATGGCGTGGAATCAGTAAGCTGTACGTATGCTCGTGTGGTGAATTAGTTTTTCATAAGATGGATAGAAGGCAGAATATGTTTTTTACATAATCATAATAAAATATTTGTATATAATTTATACCGGAGTTATTACTTTATAATCGAAACAATTCATGTAGAGGATATAGAAGAAGAAATAAGTTTGAAAGAATAGGTAGAGGAGATTACCTCTTCTTCGATGAGCTCCCTCTAGATCACCTCTTAAAGCAGTAGGGTTAGTCTTTAGAGAATACCAAAACCTCTAGAACGTGAAAAGGGAATTTGATAAGGGAAATTTTTATGGGATTTCTAAGAATGAAGGTTCAAAATGAAGTGAATAAGTGCGAGATGAGGTTCCCTTTTATAATTGAGGTGAGGGGAACTTATGGAATGTCCAAAAAAATTAATTTATAATAAAATAAAACCACATAAAAAATGTACAAATATAGAATATGATATGTGATAAAGTTGTAATCTCATAAAACAATAAATTTTAGACAACTTTTTTCTGTCAATTTAAACCTTATCATTTTATTTAAAACTTAGTTAGTCTATTTAATTTTTAACTAAGGTAACAAATATTTCAATATTATGTTACTAAATATGGTATGAAATGGATTAATAATTGGAATTTGTTTAATAATTAGTAAATATGAAAATTGGTTAAATGATAAAGAGAATATGAATTATAGTTTGTGTAAGGATTGTTTTCATGGTATTCTTAATTAGTGGTGGATGTGATTGATGGATGATGTTGTGGTGTTATTATGGGATATTAAATTAGTGTTTTCTATGAACCCATAGGTTGGGTAATGTGTTCAATATATCTATCTTCTATTTTAATTCTATTTATATATATACCCCACCCAAGTTGGATAACCTTTCCAATTCCCAAATGTTTTGGTTTCTATGTGTTTTCCCCAACATCTATGTTGATATTTAATTGGATGGTAGATACCCAATAATCTTCTATCTTCCTTCAGTAGTTGTATGAGATGATAATATGGAATTAGTGGTGAGTACTAGCTAATAACAGCTCAGTTGGTGGCTATTCCCAGATAAAACATATGGTTTTAGAGATTCTCGATGATGATGATGAGGATGAGATATGTGGTAAGGGTCATGAATATTTGGAGGAAGGCATGAGGTTGATGTACTTCATGTTCCTAGTACTATACTTCCCTTGAAACATTATGAGGTTATGATGTGGATAATGACTAATTCTATCTTGGGATTTAAGATCTTATAAGGTTAGGGTACATTGGGATGCATCACAACCCATATCAGAGATGGATGGATTTGCGATGTGATAATATGTAAAGAATTGGACTACAATATATTTTATGTTAGGGTGTGAGAGTGTAAAATTAGTGGGGAAGTGGTTGCAGGGTGGAATTTCTTATATTTTTATTTTGATGATACATTATTATACTTGTATGTGTTATTTTATGAGATTTCCATAGTGAGGTTGGTATGGATAGTTGACCTATTTAGGTGCTTGTTAGTTCCTTCATTTATTCATCAATGCATTAGTATGGTATTTTCACATTTTCATGAGGCCTTTTGTATGATGAGTATACATGTTATACTCACCCTACATATATATAAACTATTTTTCATGATTTTAGGAGGATTTAATGTGTTGACCTGTGCATTATTATCTTGGGCATTGGAGAAATTGTTGAGTTTCTATAAATTATTTTATCTTTTGGTACTTACTTAGAGACTTTGTTTTAACATAGTTAACATTGTTCATGCATTATGGGATGGTTTAGTTTACCAATTTTATATTATGTTATGGAGTTTCTTGGAGTTTTTTATATTATCTTCCAATCCAACAGTTACTACTAAGGGTAATTCCTTCCACACGTGTGATTTATATACCCTCAGTGCTAGTCTCCAGTGCGGGGCCTATTGAGGGAAGGATTTAGGATTCATTATATTTCATCCTATATTACCATCCTAGGATGGGTACCTACAGAGGGAGGGTTCATGATAAAATGATATCAATGGTTTTGGTTGAGTGATAGAATGGATATTTTTGCTAGTCACATGAGATTATTTCATGGGTTGGTAAGAAAATAATATGATTTGAGCTTGGTATGTGACATAGGTCAGGGATACTAGATAGGACATAAGTTTTAGGGCCCCTAATAATCTGATACAGGGGATATGAGTTTATCAAACAACCAACTAAAGAGGTTTTACTTATAGAGTAGAGGCATAAGAAGGGTACATGCATCATGATTTTTTTCATGTATAATTGAAAAGGTTGATTTTGGGGAAATTATAATGAATTAAATTAAACATATCATAAAAATTACATACTATTGAGATTAAGGTTTTCCTTGTGTTGTTAGGAATGTATCCTAGTCTTCATCCATGTGTATTTTTGGTAGTAGAAGTCAAACATTCTGACCCATTTGATCATTAAAGAGAAAACTAATATAGGAGGATGAGGCATGGTACAGGTCTCTATGTGTTTTCTATTGGTTTATTCTAGATAAGTATGAATTGAGTGTCTCTAATTTGTAGATGGAGTGATATTTACAGGATCTCAAGATTTGTTTTTGTTTAATTTAATATTGATATGGGGTTTAGGTTCTATTGGAGGTCATCTAGATGTGAGGAGGGTAGGTTCCAAGCGCAGCGGAAGCGTGGTTGGGATGACACCCAACTTTAATTTTTACCATAATTAATGATTATTCCAGGATCAATACGAAGATGAACGCCAGTCTCCATGGAATAGAATCAAAGATTTAGATAAAGAAGGAAGAGTCTCAAAATCTTTATAGAGGATATTTCACGTCATGTTTATAATTAATTTAATTAATTTCATACAGAAAAAAAATGCATTGATCTTAGGTATTTTATTTTTTGATGATGTTTATAATCTATAATGATGCTTATGAATTATCACATTGCGCTTGCAAGGATACAAACTAGAATCCCTCTAGTGGTGATCCACACATGATCTGATGGCCTCTGATCGACACCACTCGTTCTCCGGGTGCAAGCGCGGCGAAGCAAGTGTATTTTGTCGATCATTCATGATCACTTTTTCTTCGTCCTTGAAGAACATATATCGTTCTTGAGAGGGATAGGAAGAGGATTCAAGAGAGAGATTTTTTAACTCAATGATTCTCAATTCACTAGGTTTGCAGTTCAGTACATGGCACTATAGATGTACATGTCTATTTATTGACATGGGGCTTTGGTTAAAATATTTAATTGTGTAACATCAATTAAATACATTCATAACCTTAGATAAAATCCATTCTATTAATAATAATACTGTATCATTATTTATGGTGCACCAACTTGTGCAAAACAGAATTATAAATAAAATTCTGCGTCACAAATTAATAACAGCATTATTTTAATTTGTGCCAACTAGTTAAATAATTATTTATCATCTTGAAAATAATTATTCTACTACCGGACCAGCCTTGTTCCAATCAAAATCCACTTCCATTTATTGAACAACCAAATAAATAAATAAATAATGTATTCTATTAAATAACTATTTTATTTACAAACTAGTAAATAAATATTTATTAAATGTTCAATAAAATAAATAAATATGTTTTACACAAAATACGGTGAATAAATATTTATTTAATTTAAGAAATCATGTTAACTTGAATAAAATTATTCCACTGTCTTAAGAATAATATTTATTAATTAAATTCAAATAAAATTTAACCGAGACCACCAGAAACACTTAGCGTGTGACACTCTAGAATTATTTCTCATTAGCATTAGTCGAGCTTGACTAAAGTACAAGAGTATTATCTAGTAACAGTTCAAGGAACCTTAGAGAAATCACTTAAAGTCGAAACAATGACATCCAAATACGAATTCTCACTGTGTAATATAATCCCTTTGTCGTAATGTCTCATCAAGCAGGTTTAATGATAGTGTCATCAAATTTTATGCTTGATGTGTCATTCTTTGACTACCTAAAATAAACTCGTCATTACTCCATGGACATGGAATTTCTCTTGACATTTCTATTTCCATCAAAGGGCCGAGATATAAAATTCCATAAATGGAAGGGAAAAATCCTTCCTAGACTAATCCATTAATAACATGCCACTCGTGACACACCCAACGTACCCTACTTCCCACCAATTGTTTGTGTGATGGGTTTTGTCAGTAAATCAAAGCGTGTGAGTTGTGACACATATTAGTTATAATCTTAAAGTATAAGGATCTTTACACATGCTTGAAAATAGAAATATTCGATGACACCAAAACCTGGGGAATTCCTACTGGCGGGTCCATTCTCATAATCTCCTTTCTTGGAAATTATAAAGTGAGAACTTCTTGAGAGGAAGTCTCATCTACTTATGAGTACTCACACCTGATGGTCTGCAGGCTATGTTCCCCATCATAGTATGTAATCCAACCATAGAAATATATTTAAGAATATTGTTATAGCATTTGAAGGTTCTCATCATAGTGGGGAACTGCCATGACCTTATGAATGCAACAAATACTCCAGTACATTATTACATCACAGTCATGTTGAACAATGAACAATATGTAATAAGTTGTTTAATATTTAAATACATTAAATATCCATGAAATAAAATTATAACCATTTGGTTCTAGTATACCAAATATTACAAACTCCCACTTGGACTAGAGCCAACTGCCTATGAATTTCAGTCCGCTAGACCTCACATGATGATTATTTTTCTGCTGAGTCAAGGATTTAGTCAAGGGGTCTGTCACATTGTCTTATGTGGAAATACTTCTCACTGCAACTTCACCTATCTGAGAAAAATCCCTCAAGAGATGATACTTCCTAAGTATGTGATTCATCTTCTGATGTGATCTTGGTTCTTTTATGAGAGCCACTTCTATAGTATTATCATAGTACAGTGTGATGGGATCTTTACTGTTAGGTGTCACATCCACCTCCTGGATGAATCTTCATATCCAACCCACTTCTTTAACTTCCTTAGAAGCTACGATATACTCAGAATCTACTGTAAAATCTGCAACCACAATCTTCTTTTATCTATTCCGACTCACTACACCTCTATTCAAGGGGAAGATGTATCCCTATTGCGACTTCACGTCATCTTGATCAGTCTAGAAACTAGAATCTGTATATCCTCTAATGACTAGTTCATCATCTCCTCCATAAACTAGGAACATATCCTTAGTATTACTTAGATACTTTAGGATATTCTTGATCTCCATCCAATGGTGGTCACCTAGGTAAGCTTGATATTTGCCTACTGCACTCAATGCATATGCAACATCTAGCCTAGTACATATGAAGGAAAACATGACTGACCCAATAAATGATGTTCATAGAGTCCTTATCATTATCTTTCTTTCCTCACGTATTTGAGGACACATTTTATTGGAAAGATGAATTCCATATGATGCTGGCAACAATCCCTTATTGGATAGTTCCATACTGAATCTCTTCAGTATCATTCAATATATGCACTTTGACTTAGGCCTAGTAATATCTTGGATCTATCATGATGGATCTTGATCCCAAGAATATATATTTCCTCACCCAAGTCCTTCATGGAGAAGCATTGATTCAACCATTCCTTAATAGACTGTAATACTGGTATCATGTTTCCAATGTGTAATATGTCATCAACATATACTATTAGGAAAATGACTCCACTCCCACTAAAATGTTTGTAGAAACAAGTCTCACATTCATTCTAGATAAAACCAAATTTCATAATGGATTCATCAAAATTAATGTTCCATGACCTAGATGCTTGCTTTAATCCATAAATGGATTTCTACAACTTGCATACCTTATTGGAATCCTTTGAAGTCATAAACCCTTTATGTTGTGTTATGTAGACATCTTCCTAAAGGTTCCCATTAAGGAAGGTTGTTTTGATATCCATTGGCCAAATCTCATAGTCATGGTATGTAGAAATGTCCAATATATTTCTGATGGATTTCAGCATTGCAACTAGTGAGAAAGTTTCTTCGTAGTCAAATCCTTGACACTGTTTGAACCCTTTTTCAGCCAATCGTGCCTTATAGGTACTGACTTGTCCTTCCATGTACAATTTCCTCTTGAATACCCATTTGAAACCAATAGGCTTTACATCAACTGGAGTATCTACTAAAATCCAAACTTGGTTTTGGTATATGGAATCCATTTCAGAATTCATGGCTTCTTTCCACTTGGAAACATCAGTGCCACTTACTGCTTCTTTGTAGGTTATAGGATCATTATTATAAACAAATAATGAGTCTCTATCCTCAATAACAATACAACCATACTATTCTGGTTCTCTAACCTCTCTTGTACTCCTACGCAGTTCTTGTGTCTCTGGAATAGTTCTTTCTCCCACAGGAATTTGTGGAATCTACTCATGTACCAACTCTTGTGTACCTTAAGCCTCAACTTCATCAAATTCTATCTCTCTCCCCTATCTATTTTAGAGATGTTCTCCCTCTCAAGGAATATGGCGTGTCTATCCACTATAACCTTTTTTTAGGGTTTTAATAGGTAATATCCCCTTCTTTCCTTGGGGTATCCTATAAAGGTACACTATGTGCATCAGGGTGCAAGTTTGTTACCTGAAGAGGCATTAACAAATGCATCGCTTCCTCACACATGTAAATTTGATAACATGGATTTCTTTGCACTCCATAACTCATATGGAATACCATTTATCGATTTATTTGGTACTTGGTTTAGTATGTGTGTTGTCATTTGTAACACATATCCCCAAAAGGATAATGTAATACCCGCCTGACTCATCATTGATCTCACCATGTCCAATAGGGTGTGGTTCCTCCTTTCACTCACACTATTCCATTGGGGTGTGTAAGGAGGACTGAGTTGGGATAGGATCCCAAACTCTCGTAAGTAATCAATGAAGTCTTGATTGAGATATTCTCCACCTCGTCATGAGTGTAATTTCTTAATCTTCCTAACAAGATGGTTCTCAACTTCATTCTTGTATTCTTTGAACTTATCAAAATAATCCTACTTATACCTCATTAAGTAGATATATCCATATCTACTAAAATCACCAGTAAAAGTTATGGAGTATGATTTACCTCCCATTTCTTCAAATGTAAATGGTCCACATACATCGATATGAACCAATTCCATAATTTATTTTTCCTTTTCACTTTTCCCACTAAATGGGGCTTTGGTCATTATGCCTTGTAAACATGCATGACATATGCCAAGTGGTTTTAGTTTTAAAGAATCTAAATATCCATCTTGATGTAACTTTGTCAAGTTTTTCACATTTACATGACCTACTCGGTGAATCCAATGTTGGGTGTGGTTATATGAAGTGTCTTTGTTATCAATTTCCATTAATTGGTTTGTGTAATCCAACACGTAAAGACCGTTGTATAAATGTTCCCTACCAAAACAAATGACATCTTTGTAAAAGAAGAAAAATTCATTTCCAAACATGAAAAAAATCCATATCTATCTAATCTAGATACAGAAATAGTGTATTTAGTAATAGATGACACATAATAACAACCCTTTAACACCAAGATCATCCTAGTTGGAAATGTGAGGTGGTAGTCCCTTACCACTACAGAAGTAAGTCTGGCTCTGCTGGATACTCACAGATCCACCTCCCCTCAGTAAATATTCCTGAATCTACTTGGTTCCTATATTTGGATACACATGTGAGCACCAAAATTTGTATCTAATACCCAATTTGTAGAAACAGATAGATTTTATTTGATTACAAACACACCTAAAGCTTCCCCTTGCTTCTTAGGCTGGATGCAGTTCTTCTTCCAGTGGCCTTTCTTGCCACATGAAAAACCAACACCCTCATGTTCCCTTGCCTCCCCTTTGATCTTCCTTTTCTTGGAAGGTTTTGAAGAATCTTTGGGATTAAATATCTTTTCCTTCCCTTTCCTTTTATTCACCATAAGGATAGAATCCTTTTCACGCTTCATATCTTTTTCCACTTGGCGAATGAGTATAATAAGATCAGATAGAGACTTCTCAATGTTGTTCATTTTGAAATTGACAACAAATTTGGAGAATATCTAAGGGAATGATGCAAGAATGAGATCGGTGCCTAGTTCTTCAGGGAGTTTAAACCCTAGAACCTCCAGGAGATCAATGTATCCAATGAGACTGACTACATAAGGCCCAGTTGGGGAACCCTCTCTAAGATTTGTCTAAATGAGTGCTTTGGAGATCTCAAACCTTTACTGTCTTTATCTCTCCTAGTAAATACTAGGGAGGTTCTTGAACATGCTATAAGCATCCATGTTTTCATGAGAATTCATGAGCTCACTAGACATTGATGATAGAATCAAACATTGAACGTTGACCACATCGTTCATATGTTTCTCATAGACCAGGAAATCCTCATCACTCTCCTCTTTGGAAAGAGGATCAGGTAATGCTGACTCCAACACATAAGACTTCCATTAATGGAGTAGGATAACCCAGAGGCATCTAAACCATTCCTGGAAGTTACTTTTAGTGAGGATGTTGTCTTTATCCAAAATTGATCCCAGGGATAATGTGGTTGATGATCTTGTCATTTTTATTCTATAATTAAAATAGAAAATCATTAGTACTTACTTGATTAAATTTTTATGAGAAATAATAAATTAATTTTATTAAGTATCCCACTATTTTATCAAGTCCCAACGACCCTCACCATTGAACTTAGAATGTTTAGTTTCCATGACATTCTAGTGGCAAGGATCCATATTACCCTTTTCATAACCCCAAAAGGGGTGTTCAGGATATTTAAATGTATTTAGGTAGGAAGGTCTTTGCCAACTATGAGATTTTAGTTCCTTGATCTGTGGAGTGGACTCCCCAATTCTGAAATCCTGACTTTAGATTTCATCAACTCTTACCTCCAATATGACAACAAGTCTAGAAAGGGCTTCTCCTCTTGATGTAATATGGTTAAGTCAACCCAAAACATTTCATAAGGGATTCCTGAATAAAAGTAAGTGTTCCAACAAGGATTGGTCAAACACATAGTTTTATTGATTTTTTCCCTTAATCAAGTAACGGAAGGCTTTGTCTGACTTGATATTTTATTTGAGGGATTTATCTCTTATGTGTGAATTGTTTATTATAATTATCACATGCTTGTTAATATAAAGTAGAACTTACTTAAGTGATTAACCATATCTTGATAATATTTATTCATAAATCCTTGTATATTTTAGCTCCATATTGCATGCTTGTTTAATTCATTAATTATGTGATCATGAAAACACATCCATAATGATAAAACATGAAACTGAAAAAAATAAAATAAAGAAAATGGAATGATCATGATATTTTCTAATGGTTAGTTTATCTAGCGGTTGATAAACTAACCCTGACCTAGGGGAGAAACACCTTTAACCTTTTAGGTTCATGTTTACAGCTTTCCAGTTGTCCACCTCTATATCTCCTATGATTGGTTTGGTATTGGCTCCATATTGAACCACCTCCACTATATTGGGAGTTCCATCCATTACATATGATTTTAAACTCACACGTAGGTGAGGGTTAAAAGGGGATTTTCCATAAAATAAACCTTGGGCACGCAAACCCTACATATTAATGAGGAGAAGGCTCGCAGGCCAACAAATTTTATTTAAATAAATAAATTAAAAGAAACCACCCACACACAATGGTCCTGGTCTATCTCATGATCATCCACACATGTAACGATATTTACACATAAATAAAACTAGCATTCAATTATTTAATCATTATTGTCTAAGATAAATCATGCTCGAATCAATTAATTGTCATCTTTAATTAATCAATCCTTTTATCTTAAACCCTTTTCTGAATTTCCTTGAGATTCTCATCCATCATAATTTTAAACAAATAAATTCATTTAAAATTTTCTTTGTACATAACTTGTACCATGGATTAAACTCAGGGAATTCCTGTTCCTAACTACCCAATGAGTAGAAATGAACATTACACAGATGTTAAATTAAACACACATATATAAAACACCTATCACATGTTGTGCCTCAGCTTTATTCCCACACCACGGTACACAACTCAAGGGTTTGTATAATATAATAATAAATTTTAAAAAATTTGTATAATTTGGATGAGTACACGGCGTGTAGTTACAACTACACGACATGTACTATTGTTCATCGTCCATCCAAATTACACACCTGGGGATATGGCATGTGAGTGTAATTCATAAATCTTCAGAGTACACAGCATGTACAGTGGGCCACATGCTGTGTAGTATCTTCATTACACAGTCTCCAACCAGGAAATCCATGTATGGGACACACAGTCCAACCCTAACCCAAATGGACTACACGTCATGTACAATTGGACACACAACGTGTAATATGAAAACCGCATGCCACATGTTCCTTGTCAACACATAGAGTCACTAATACTTAGCCAAAATCTAATGAAATGACTTGGCTTGGTGGACCAGACCCGATGCACTGAACTTTGACTACACGGTGTGCACTGCCGAATACACGACATGTGTTCTAGTGTCGTACGTCCAGGAACCTTTGGCACCTCTGTATGAGATCCTCTATTTTATTTTAATCAAAATTAAAATAAAATTTCCCTTCTGTAAGGTGAACGTGTCATGACCCAACCCTACCCGGGCTCGAGCTGCAACTACCCCATGCCCGCCTCCATAGGCCAGGGGCTGGCGACCAGCGCCGAAGGCACAATAACTTGGGGAGGCCTTTTCCTAAGCACCTGTACACACACATGCAGCAAACTCAATGCAACAGTGCAGAGTAAAAGTAAAGACAGGCAAAGAAAAGGAAAGGGAAACTACTATATATATACCACAAAGTGCATCGACCTCTACAAGTACAAAGAAAGATGAAATTACACTGAAAAAACGGGAAAAAATATGCGCCCAACCAACAAGTGCCACAACCCAACAATAGGTAAACAAAAAGAAACAGCTGACGGGTCTCCCACCTAGAACCCGGCCACGACCACCGCACGCGGTCCAAGCTCCCAAGCTCCTACGCTCCACTGAAGTCACGCTCCACCTGTCTGTCGTCTACAAGGGCACACCAAGTGCGGGCAAAGGCCAAGTAGGGGTGAGTATAAAAATACTCAGTAGGATACCCCAAAGGCTCGAGGGAGAAACAAAGGAGGTACCGAAGGGTGAGCAGTAGAGCGAATAGGGAGTAGAACAGAAGTACAACAGAGAGTGCAGTAAGGAGTCCAGCTCAACCCAACAAGAGAAAAGAGATAGACTCATCCAGACACAAGGAGCTAGAAATGGTGAGAATATGAAATTCCCTTCGAGTATTCGCTACCTATAGCAGGAGATTAGACTCATCCAACCACGAGAATCTAGACACGGAAAGCACGTGGCATACCCCGCGCGTCTTCGCCCCTCCTGGAAGGCAAGTAACCAAACCCAAGAAGTGGGTACTGAAACACGGTATATACATATCTGGATGCTCAACAAGAAACCCGAACAAGCTCGTAATTGGATCTCTGTCCCGTAGCTTAGCCCAAGAAAAGTGAGTCGCCTACAGTCCCATAAGAAAACTCCATCATCGATGCCCATCATCCCGCACGTCTGCCCTAAACTGCAAGCCAAGGGGCTCAAACCACCGCACCTCGACACTATCCGCTTTGGGTGGAACTGACTCGCCCGCACGTTTTTAGGTTGCGTCACAAGGACGTGTCTCAGTGGGGGAAAGAGCCCCTTGTACTTGAGAGTTCTAGGGAAAGTCAAACCACACCTCGTCACTGCCCTACAGTGGAGAGGTCTCCTCAAAGACAAAGTCGTTCCATCACCGACTCGTACAACCAAGGGTCCCGCTCTGGTAAACACGGAGGAAAAGCCACAGACTAGCCTAGTAGAAAGGACTGAGTCTGGAATGCCAACAAATGAACCACTTCCCAGCCCCGCTGGAGGGTAATTCATAACCAAATATCGGGTGACCCACTGCCCAGCCCTACTGGAGGGTAAACCCTAATACATTGTCAGGCGACCCACTGCCCAGCCCCGCTGGAGGGTAAACCATAACCAGATATCGGGTGACCCACTGCCCAGCCTTGTTGGAGGGTAAACCCTAATACATCATCAGGCTACCCACTGCCCAGCCCCGCTGTAGGGTAAACCAAATTACATCATCAGGCGACCCACTACCCAGCCCCGCTGGAGGGTAGACCTGGAATAAGTTGACAGGCGACCCACTGCCCAGCCTTGATGGAGGGTAGACCTGGAACTAGATGATGGGCGACCCGTTGCTCACCCCTGCTGGAGGGTAGGCCCTTAGAGTTCGTCAGGTGACCCACTGCCCAGTCTCTGCTGGAGGGTAGACCCTAAGTGAGTCGGGTGACCCACTGCCCAGTCTCTGCTGGAGGGTAGACCCTAAAAGTGTCGGGTGACCCACTACCTAGTCTCTGCTAGAGGGTAGACACTAGAAGGTAATGAGTAACACACTGCCCAGCCCCGCTGGAGGGTAAAACTCAGAACTGCTCTGGCCACATCTACTGGAGGGTACAACACTGGCCAACCAAACGCGGAGTGAGTATCGTGAAACCACCCAACTCCAGAACAACTCATCCAAAAGAATTTCAGTGCATGTTCCATCACCGGGTGCCACTGGCCCCGCTACCAGCCAATCCATCAAGAATGAAACCAGGGGGAGACCACTCAACCCTGATGGTCAAACAAACACACAGAGGGACCCTCTACGTCGTGAGAGGTCAAAGTATGCAAAGTAGAACCCGGCACGCACATGGGGCCCACAAAATGTGTGGCCCCATCTCAACCCCAACTGAACGCACCAACGTTCTCAGGTAGGAACAACCACATCTTGTGAACCATTCATATCACTCTCCCAAGAGTGCGTGATCACACGCCAAGGGTCCGCTACAAAGATGGTAGGACAAACCGCCACCGGAGCACCTTTCATGCTTCCACATTTAATAAGATCACGTATCAGGCTCCGCACAACCAAACGGATCGCACAATTGTATTCCTCACGGAAAAACACGCGAGATCGACTACTTACTCGCCTCCAACGGATATCCGACGAAAAAGTCACCAACACCACCTCACACCCGAACGGCATCCCGTGATCCCGAGCCTCGGCCCTGAAAACAGTCGAGCGCATCGCACCATTGCGATCCCATCGGGAAAACACGTCAAAAGCACTACTCACATGACTACAACGGATATCCGGAGAAAAAGATGCATCCCGGCGCACTGCACATGAGCGGTGCCACATGGGACCTGCATCCCAGTCCCGAAACTCAACGAACGGATGGCACCATTGTGATCCTCTCGAAAAAGTACACGAAATGGACTATTCACTTGTCCAAAACGGTCACCCGATGATAAAGCTGGAAATCACCGACAACTACCGAAACGGCCCTCACGGGGCCCGCACCATCGTGCGGAATTATAGTGGGCAGACTGCGCCAATGCGATGCCCTCGAAAAAACACCCAACATCGACTGCTCGCACGCCCCGAATGGACGTCCGAGGAAAAAGCCGCAAAAAGCTGCATGAAACTCAAAAGACAGGCCGTGGGGCCCACACCTCAACTTCGGCCTCAACGCCTGGAACCGCCCTGGAAAGCTCCGCCTCCGTGCCAGGGTCCCAATTCCACTGACGGCATTTAAATCGGATGTCGGACGCATCTGTGCCGTCCAAGACAAGTTTCCCCCGGAAAATGACAAACCACTTAAAGACACGTCGCGCCTCTGCGGCCCCTCGTTTCGGGAATTAAAAATTTCCGAAACCATCTCAAAGTGTTCCCCTCTACACGAGGTCCACGCTGCCGCTAACGGCGTGCAAAACGGACACCCGTAGAGAAAGCTACGGGCGTCGGAAATTCCAAAGGGGGGGGGGGAACCCCTTGGGCCTCGAACCGGCCGGCTCGCTGGGACAGCGGCCCAGCCGCCTCCCACGAGTCACCCCACCCACGCCGCGTGGGCGGCTCTTCCACCGACCGGACGATAGGCCGGTCGGCCTTCCACGCAAAGACCCGCGTCGCGCGGGTCTCTGTCCAGCCGCGGGGTCGCACAGCGCGACCCCGGCCGTCTCCTCTCGCCGTCTCCCGCAGCCGGTGCCCTCAGTCGGCGAGCCGAGCCGCCCCGCACTGGGGAGGTGCTTCCCAGCCGGCTGGATGGCCGGCCGGCCTTCCGCCGCGCCGCTGTCTCGGAACCACCGTCCGCCGCCAGTAACCGCCGGAAAACCAGATTTCCGGCCGGAACTTCCCGGGACTGCCCCGGGCACCCTGGGACTCGGAATTTCAATCTGAGAAAAGCATCGGAAACCTTAGAACATATACTACACATCTCCGGGCTTCTATAGATGATCGGACAACAATTAAACAATATAAATTGGGCTCAAATATTGCGGGAATTTGAAAATGAAAACGAAATAACTCCTACCTCTTGGGCGATGCCCGTCGCTTCGCCGTCAACCCGTCGGGGGGGGGGGGGGGCACCTCACCAGAGCTCTCCTTGCCGGAGTTGCCTCGCCGAAGGTGAAGGAGGGGGGAAGGGTTTGAGGACGAGGAAGAAGAAGAATAAGGGGGGGGGGGGTTTAATTACAAATCACTTAAACGCCCGCCCGACAGCCCCGAACCCGAACTTCCGATAGGGTCGGGATTTAGCTTCCCCTAGTCTAAGAACCACGCCCTGAGCGCAACGGCGGTCTAGGAATTTTAATTCAAGGCCCCATTCAAAAGTTATTAAACTTAGCGCCTGAGGCTGCCAAATTACGAAAATGCCCCTGGGGCCATTTTTCACAGACGAGCCCCGCCCGCAAAACTTACACCCCTCCTAGGGTAAACGGTACGCTCCGAACTCAACAGTTCCCTCGGTTTTCCAATCCGAGCCACCATTTAAGAGATACTCAAGTTCCAACATTAAACGAATAAATTAATTAATTAATTTATCTGTTTAACCTTCCAAAAGCGAGCGAGAGGTCCAAACATCTCGTGCCGACAAATTTTATGTCGTTCCTAGGGTAAAAACCGCATTACGGACCCATTTGTACACTCGGATCTCTGAACCCGGAACTCCGTTTATGAGTTATACCTTTTATTTAGCGTTTCTAGTGTGAACGCAATGAAAATTTAATTCCGGCCACTCTGGGGCTCGGAATCGCACGCCGTCTGAAGGCACTGCTCTGGAATATTATCAAGAATATTCCAAAGTCTTTCTTAGTAAAAACCGGGTTCTTAAATCATTCCCTCCTTCAAGCTTTTCATCCCCGAAAAGCAAAATTAGGGAGCAACACAGGGTACTAAGCCCACACCTGGCTTTCCCATACCCAGAAGAACCCACACATAGCTTTGCGTCACTGCACACAGACCAAAGGATTGATCCATTCACGTGAGGTCGACCCCTGCCGATGTCGTGCACCCACTCCAGACATTGGGGTTAGGGAGAGGCGGTACACAACATCTCCATCCCTTTGCACGGTCTCAAACGACCCAAAGGCTCTCGGGGGTAGCTCACATCCCCGAACAAACCTCTACTTCGCACGCCGCGACTGGAACCACCGCCCGCACCTAAAACAAGGCCCGATGATTCCCTCCTTCAGAATATCCATATGGTGAAACACCCAAGGATATCTGGTCACACAAGGTTTCACAGTCGATGCTCTCTTACATGCTCAAAAGGCAAAGGATTCAACACCATCGACTAAAGGAAAAGGTCTCACGCCTCTTTACTTACCAACACTGGGTTACACTGACGCCCCGAGTCACCCTGGTAACACCTCAAACAAGGAGCAGGGAGAAACTCCTTTCACACGCAGAGCCTAAAAATTATACTACAAGAAGTAGAAGAGTCGCAAGGGGTACCTCTCACCATCCTGTGCTCTGCAGGATCGTAGACATCCAAAGCTCTCGGCAACCCGTGGTCCCAACCCTCAGCTCCCGGAGCCTGACGTGGACCGCATAGTGGTGATGGGGAGATCTCGTAATGTCGTCCCCCACCTCCAGCTCCTCCCGCTCCTCTGCTAGCACCACCTCTCTGGCCACTACTCCGATCATGGCGCTGCCTCTGCCGTGGAGGTGCGCTTGCTGCCTGCCCGAGGCTATCAGCAACTCGGGTCAGGCAGTCTCGTGCCAAGTGACCTCACCTGTCACAAGCATAGCATCGGCGCTCTCTGGGCTTCCCTAGTGCCCTCAGGCGCCACTGTGGTGTACGACCACGGCCTGGGATCCACTCATGGAAGGGAATCCTCGGATGAGGTCCTGTGCCTTTTCGCCATAGTGGTATATGACTACGTCTCCGAAACTGGCAGTGGGAAGGCCACCTGCATCGAGTTCCCATCCTCCGGATCCTACTAGCTACGACAGACGTCCTGGATCTGTCGCACCCACTAGCACTACCAACTGCAAAACATGACAGGAAGCCCACTGTCACCAGTGCCTGCTCTAGCACCCCAGCATATGTGGAAATGCTCAGGGGTATTGTGACAGCATGAATCTCTCAGCAGAGACCCTGCTCAAACTTCCGCGCTCATAGGTTGTTTTCATGGACCAAGTCCTGGTAAAAGCGTGCACAGTTTAAAAAACTAGCTGCGTACTCGGCCACCGTCATCCCTCCCTGCTGAAACTGTAGGAGATCCTGAATCCGAATGGAGTGCAAACAGGAGGGGAAAAACTCCTCTCGAGACAACAACTGGAAGTCGCCCCACGAAAGCGACGACTCGTCAAGAAGCTGAGTCACCAGACTCCACCAACACCAAGCTGATCCATGAAAAAGGCTGGCTGCCAAAGCCGCTCTCTGATCTGTCGGCGTCTGCACAAGCCTGAAAAGTCAAACCACTACCTTGAGCCAAACCTATGCTGCCTGAGGGTCTGGATCACCACTAAATCTCAGCGGTCTCTACCGCTGGAACTCACGGAGCACGCTCAACCTGCGCTCAAGATCAGCCTGCTCTACTGAAACTGCCTGCTGCTCAACAGGTTGGGGTGCTGCTACCAGCCCACCCGGAGAAATGGGCTCGCATGATGGGTCCTGGACTGTGGCCTCGTAGCTCACAGGGTCATCGTCACGAACCAAAGCTGGTATCTTGGCTGGCTGTCCTCACGGAGACATCCTGAATATTATCAAGGAGTGCCGCTGTCAGATGAGCATATATGTATATACCACAACAACAATGATGGGAAGATGAATCGAGAAGGACATTCAAGACTCAGTCCTATGTGATGCACAAACAAATTTCCCTGCAACAAGTGTCTCAGCATGCCGAGTCGACAAATGGGTTATCAAGGTCCTGGTGAATGGATACGTCGGCCGCCGCACCATCACTGGAATCCCTGGCCTGAGAGCCACTCTCGAGACACATTAACACTTTTTCCCTAAATCCCAACCAGTTACTTTTATTTTAGGGACGTCTGAATATCATCCCAAGGAATGAACCAGCTCTGATACCACTTTGTCACGACCCAACCCTACCCAGGCTCGAGCCGCAACTACCCCAACCCTGCCTCCATAGGCCAGGGGCTGGCGACCGTGCCGAAGGCACAATAACTCGGCGAGGCCTTTGCCTAAGCATCTATAAACACACGCACAACAAACTCAATGCAACAGTGCAGAGTAAAAGTAAAGACAAGCAAAGAAAATGAAAGGAAAACTGCTATATATATTCCACAAAGTGCATCGACCTCTACAAGTACAAATAAATCTGAAAGTACACTGAAAAGAAAAGGGGCAAAACATGCGCCCAACCAACAAGTGCCACAACCCGACAATAGGTAAACAAAAAGAAACAGATGACGGGTCTCCCACCTGGAACCCGGCCACGACCACCGCACGCGGTCCAAGCT
Organism: Viscum album; assembly: GCA_963277665.1. Classification (NCBI taxonomy): domain Eukaryota; kingdom Viridiplantae; phylum Streptophyta; class Magnoliopsida; order Santalales; family Viscaceae; genus Viscum; species Viscum album. Next base: position 1,211,756,373 of record OY728166.1, read on the forward strand.
CCCAAGCTCCTACGCTCCACTGAAGTCACGCTCCACATGTCCATCATCTACAAGGGCACACCAAGTGCGGGAAAAGCCCAAGCAGGGGTGAGTATTAAAATACTCAGTAGGATACCCCGAAGGCTCGAGGGAGCAACAAAGGAGGTATTGAAGGGTGAGCATTAGAGCGAACAGGGAGTAGAATAGAAGTACAGCAGAGAGTACAGTAAAGAGTCCAACTCAACCCAAAAAGAGAAAAGAGATAGACTCATCTAGACACAAGGAGCTAGAAACGGTGAGAAGATGAACTTCCCGTTGAGTCTTCGCTACCTATAGCAGGAGAGTAGACTCATCCAACCATGAGAATCTAGACACATAAAGCACGTGGCATACCCCGCGCGTCTTCGCTCCTCCTGGAAAGAGAGTAACCAAACCCAAGAAGTGGGTACTGAAACACGGTATATACATATCTGGATGCTCAACAAGAAACCCGAACAAGCTCATAAGGGGATCTTCGTCCCGTAGCTCAGCCCAAGAAAAGTGAGTCTCCTACAGTCCAATAAGAAAACTCCATCATCGATGCCCAACATCCCGCACGTCTGCCCTGAACCACAAGACAAGGGGCTCAAACCACCACACCTCGACACTATCCGCTTTGGGGGGTACTGACTCGCCCGCACAGTTTTAGGTCGCGTCACAAGGACGCGTCTCGGTGGGAGAAAGCGCCCCTCGTACTTTAGAGTTCTAGGGAAAGTCAAACCACACCTCGTCACTGCCCTGCAGTCGAGAGGTCTCCTCAAAGCCAAAGTCGTTCCATCACCGACCCGTACAAACAAGGGTCCCGCTCCAATAAACACGGAGGAAAAGCCATAGACTAGCCTAGTAGAAAGGACTGAATCTGGAATGCCAACAAATGACCCACTGCCCAACCCCGCTGGAGGGTAATTCATAACCAAATATCGGGTGACCCACTGCCCAGCCCTGCTGGAGGGTAAACCCTAATATATCGTCAGGCGACCCACTGCCCAGCCCCGATGGAGGGTAAACAATAACCAGATATCAGGTGACCCACTGCCCAGCCCTGTTGGAGGGTAAACCCTAATACATCATCAGGTGACCCACTGCCCAGCCCCGCTGGAGGGTAAACCAAATTACATCATCAGGCGACCCACTGCCTAGCCCCGCTGGAGGGTAGACCTGGAATAAGTCGACAGGCGACCCAATGCCCAGCCTTGCTGGAGGGTAGACCTGGAAGTAGATGACGGGCAACCCACTGCCCAGCCCTGCTGAAGGGTAGGCCCTAAGAGGTCATTGGGTGACCCAGTGCCCATTCTCTACTGGAGGGTAGACCCTAAGTGCATCTGGTGACCCACTGCCCAGTCTCTGTTGGAGGGTAGACCCTAAAAGTGTCGGGTGACCCACTGCTCAGTCTCTACTGGAGGGTAGACCCTAGAAGCCGATGAGTAACCCACTGCCCAGCCCCGCTGGAGGGTAAAACTCAGAACTGCTCTGGCTACATCCACTAGAGGCTACAACACTGGCCAACCACACGCGGAGTGGGTATCATGCAACCACCCAACTCTAGAACAACTCATCCAAAATAAGTTCAGTGCATGTTCCATCACCGGGTGCCACTGGCCCCTCTACCGTCCAATCCATCGAGAACGAAACCAGGGGGAGACCACTCAACCCTACTAGTCAAACAAACACACAGAGGGACCCTCTATGTCGCGAGAGGTCAAAGTACGCAAAGTAGAACCCGAAATGCACGTGGGACCCACACAACGTGTGGCCCCATCTCAGCCCCAACTGAACGCACCAACGTTCTCAAGTATGAACCACCACATCTTGTGAACCATTCATATCACTCTCCCAAGAGTGCGCGATCACACGCCAAGGGTCCGCTACAAACATGGTAGGACGAACCGCCACTAGAGCACCTTTCATGCTTCCACATTTAATAAGATCACTTATAAGGCTCTGCACAACCAAACAGATCACACCGTTGTAATCCTCATGGAAAAACACGTGAGATCGACTACTTACTCGCCTCCAACGGATATCCGACGGAAAAGTCACCAACACCGCCTCACGCCCGAACGGTGTCCTGTGATCCCGAGCCTCGACCCTGAAAACAGTCGGGCGCATCGCACCATTGCGATCCCCTCTGGAAAACACGTCAAAAGAACTAATCACATTAGTGTAATGGATATCCGGAGAAAAAGATGCATCCCGGCGCACCGCACATGAGCGGTGCCATGTTGGACCCACATCCCGGTCCCGAAACTCAACGAACAGATCGCACCGTTGCGATCCTCTCGAAAAATTACATGAAATGGACTATTCACTTGTCCAAAACGGTCGCCTGGTGATAAAGCTGGAAATCACCGTCAACTCCCGAAACGGCCCTCGCGGGGCCCGCACCATCGTGCAGAATTACAGTGGACAGACTGCGCCAACGCGATGCCCTCGGAAAAACACCCAACATTGACTGCTCGCACGCCCCGAACGGACGTCCGAGGAAAAAGCCACTAAAAGCTGCACGCAGCTCGAAAGACGGGCCGTGGGGCCCACGCCTCAACTTTAGCCTCAACGCCTGGAACCGCCCTGGAAATCTCTACCTCGGTGCTAGGGTCCCAATGCCACTGACGGCGTTTAAATCGGACGTCAGACGCGTCCGTGCCGTCCAAGACAAGTTTCCCCCGGAAAACGACAAACCACTTAAAGACGCGTCGCGCCTCCGCGGCCCCTCGTTTCGGGAATTAAAAATTCCCAAAACCATCTCAAAGCGTTCCCCTCGACGCGAGGTCCATGTTTCCACTTACGGTGCGCAAAACGGACACCCGTAACGAAATCTACGAGCGTCGGTAATTCCAAAGGGGGGGGGGGGGAACCCCCTTGGGCCGGACCGGCCCGGTTCGGCCGATCTACCCCGCTCGAACCGGCCTGCTCCGGCTGGATCGCTTGGAAAGCGGCCCAGATGCCTCCCACGATTCACCCTGCCCGTGCCGCGGGGGCGACTCCTCCACCGACCGGCTGACAGGCCGATCGGCCTTCCACGCGGAGACCCGTGTCGCGCGGGTGTCTGTCCAGCGGCGGGGTCGCACAGAGCGACCCCGGCCGTCTCCTCTCGCAGGCTCCTGCAGCCGGCGCCCTCAGCCGGTGAGCTGAGTCACCCCGCACCAGGGAGGTTCCGCCCAGCCGTCCAGATGGCCGGTCGGCCTTCTGCCGCGCCGTCGTCCCGGAACCACCGTCCGCCGCCAGTAACCACCGAAAACCCAGATTTCCGGCCGGAACTTCCCGGGACTGCCCCGGGACTCGGATTTTCGATCCGAGAAGAGCGTCGGAAACCTTAGAACTTATAATACACATCTTCGGGCTTTGATCGATGATCAGACAACAATTCGACAATATAAATTGGGTTCAAATATTGCGGGAATTTGAAAACGAAAATGAAATAACTCCTACCTCTTGGGCGATGCCCGTCGCTTTGCCGTCAACCCGCCGGGGGGGGGGGGGGGCTCACCAGAGCTCGCCTTTCTGGAGTTGTCTCACCGTAGGTGAAGGAGGGGGGAAGGGTTTGAGGAAGAGGAAGAATAATAAGAAGGGGGTGGGGGTGTTTAAGTACAAATCACTTAAACGCCCGCCCGACAGCCCCGAACCCGAACTCCCGAGAGGGTCAGGATTTAGCCTTCCCTAGGCTAAGAACCACGCCCTGTGCACAATGGCGGTCTCAGAATTTTAATCCGAGGCTCCATTCAAAAGTTATTAAACTTAGCACCCGAGACCGCCAAATTACGAAAACACCCCTGGGGCCATTTTTCACAGACGGGCCCCGCCCACAAAACTTACACCCCTCCTAGGGTAAACAGCACGCTCCGAACTCAACGGTGCCCTCGGTTTTCCAATCCAACCCACCATTTAAGAGATAATCAACGTTCAACATTAAACGAATTAATTAATTAATTAATTAATCCGTTTAACATTCCGAAAGCGAGCGAGAGGTCCAAACATCCCGCGCCGACAAGTTTTATGTTGTTCCTAGTGTAAAGAACTCATTACGGACCCATCCGTACACTCGGATCTCTGATCCGGAACTCCGTTTAGGAGTTATACCATTTATTTATCGTTTCTAGTGTGAATGCACTGAAAATTTAATTCCGGCCACTCCGGGGCTCAGAATCACACGCCGTCTGAAGGAACTGCTCTGGAATATTATCAAGAATATTCCAAAGTCTTTCTCAGCAAAAACCGGGTTCTTAAAGAAAGAGAAATAAAAGAGGGGGAATAGATCCCGAGATTCATATTTTCAGAACGATTAACTTGAATTGAAACAACTAAATTATTAAATGTGTAAATCATCAAAAAAATATTTAAATAATTATAAACTATGATGTAACCGCTCTGATACCACTTTTAGGTTTCGATCATAGTAGAAGCGTAGTTGTGCTGGTACCAAAATTTAATTTTTACCATGATCAATGATTATTTCAAGATCAATACGATGATGAATGTCAGTCCCCATAGAATAGAATAAAATATTTATATAAAGAAGCAAGAGGCCTGAAACCTTTAGAGAGGGTCTTTCACATCATGTTTATAATTAATTTAACTAATTTTATACAGAAAAATATACATGGACCTTCAGTTTTTTCTTTGTTAATGATGTTTATCATCCAGAAGGACCCTTTTGAATTATCTCATTTTTCTTGTGTGGATCCAAACTAGAATCCCTATAGTGGTGATCCACAAGTGCTCTGATAGCCTCTGATTGACACCAATCGTTCTCCAGGTGCTAGTGCGGAAAAGCGGGTGTCTTCTGTCAGTCATTTTTGATAACTTTTTCTTCGGCCTTGAAGAACATCTATCGTTTTTGACAAGGGAGGGAAGAGGATTCGAGAGATAAATTTTTTAACTCAACAATTCTCAATTCACTAGGTGTACGGTTTAGTACATGGAACAGTAGACGTACGTGTCTATTTATTGACATGAGGATTTAGTTACAATATTTAATTGTGTAACAACAATTAAATACATTCAAAACCTTATAGAAAACCCATGCTATTGATAATAACACCACATCATTATTTATGGTGTTCCAACTTGCACAAAACGGAATTATAAATAAAATTCCATGTCACAAAATAATAGTCGTGTTATTTTAATTTGTGCCAACTAGTTAAATAATTATTTATCATCTTGAAAATAATTATTTTACTACTAGACCAGCCTTAGGCTACTCGAACTCCACTTCCATTTATTTAACATATGAATGAATGAATAAATAATTTATTCTTTGGAATAAATATTTTATTTAAAAACTAGTAAATAAATATTTATTAAATGTTCAATAAAATAAATAAATATGTTTTACCCACAATCTGGAGAATAAATATTTATTTTTTTTATGAAATCATGTTAACATGAATAAACTTATTTCACTATCATGAGAATAATATTTATTAATTAAATTCAAATAGAATTTAACCGAGACTACCATAAACACTTAGTGTGTGAACCTCTAGGATTCTTTCTCGTTGGCATTAGGCAGGCTTGCCGAAAGTCCAAGAGTATTGTCTAGAAATGGGTCAAGGCACCAAATAGAAAGAACTTAATGTCACAAAAATGACATCCACATACCAATTCTCACTATGTAATATAATCCCTTTGTTGCAATATCTAATCAAGAAGGTTTCATGATAGTGTCATCAACTATTATGCTTGATACGTAGTTCTTTGACTACATAAAATAAACTCATCGTTACACCATGAACATGGAATTTTTCGTGATGGTTCTATTTTAATCAAAGGGCCAACATATGAACTTCTATAAATGGAAGGGACAAATCCTTCCTCTAATTATCCATTAATAACATGCTACTCGTGACGCACTGAACGTACCCTGCTTCCCACTAACTATATACATGCCGATTTTCATCAGTAAATCAGAGTGTGTGAGTCATGAAACGTATTATTTATAATCTTAAAGTATAAGGATCATTACACACGCTCGCAAATAGAAATATCCAATGACACCAAAACAAGTAGAATTCTTACTGGCAGGTCTGTTCTCATAATCTCATATCTTGGAGATTACCATGTGAAGACTTCATGAGTGGAAGTATCATCTGCATACGAGTACTCGCACCTAACGGTATGCATGCTATGTTCCCCATCATAGTATTTCATCCAACCATAGAACTATATGTAAGAATATTTTTATAGCATTTCAAGGTTCTAATCAGAGCGGGGAACTTTCGTGACCATTTCAATGCAACAAATACTCTAGAACATTATTACATCATAGTCATACAGAACAATGAAAAATATATAATAAGATGTTTAATATTTAACTACATTAAATATCCAGGTAGTCAATTTACAACCAATTGGTTATAGGACACCAACTCGTACAAGGAGTGGCATGTTAGTGGTGGAAAATTTATCTTGGAGAGCATAAAGAGAAAGATGTTTCTTAGGATGAATTTTAGAAGGATTTTCCTAAAGAGTTCTTATCATTTATGATGAAGGAAAAAAGATTCAGGAGATTATCTCCCATGAGTATGGGAACCTAAGCATGCATTATATTAGGATTAAGTTTAAAGAGATTTTTATGCCCTTGACCTCTTTCTAGATAAGGAATCTAGAGAACGATGTCTATAGGAGGATTTTTACCTATCGATTAGATATCCAATCAACCTATTTACACTTCATATGTACTTGGAAGTACAAAATAAATAAATTATTAATTATTAGATTCACTCATAGGGAGGATAGACCCAAGAGGTATGTAAGTAGGATAAATTGATGAGCAGAACCTCAGGAAACAGATCATAGATATTGGGGTAGTTGAGGTTCTGACTAGTGGGGACCTTACCTTAGTTGTCTTTGCCACAATATTATAGGGATGGAAGTTATAGAGTTTTTACCATGGTATTTCAATTTATGTGTTATATTTTTCAGGGTTGAGGTGACTATAAGTCTTAGTGCTTGACTTATCAGATTGGTCAGTATGGTATGGTTGTTTAGGCCCATTTTAAGCGATAACAGTAGTTGTGAAAGGAAAAATTAGGATCTGTTTGATCATTGAGAGGGGGATGAGGTGAATCAATGATATTTATTATTTTTATTTTTTCCTTTTTAAGAAAAAAACTTCACCTCTGATTTGTTAGAAATGACCCTACTGGTAAACATCAAACAAGAACAACCACAGGAACATAAGTATTTACAAGGCTCCCTACTCAATAAGAGTAGGTAGTCCTTAGCATGGTTTATAAGTAATAAAATACTAAAAAACACTAGAAAAAATCTTTTGGAGGTTACAACAATTAGGGAATATATTTTCACTTTCATAGAACTATAGTCAATCAAAATTTCATATGATTCTCATGAAGATAAAATATATAATAATGTTTTGTAATAATTATAAGAATATTCACCAACAAGCTTCAGTATGTTGTCACTATACTATATGTAATTTCTTTACACTTTACATTCTTGTAAGTAATTCTTCCCCTTTTCCTTATTTCATAGCAGTGACAAATAAACTTCTTCTAACTAAGCTGTCAGTTCATTTGGTAAGTGTATATAATAATTTTGTCTGGTAATATTATTCAATAAGATAATGTAGTGCATAAATTTGATATTATCTGTCTGGTTCCCTCTATAAACTAATAACATTCTGATTCCCTATTTATCTGATTGATTTAGAACATTTTTTGTTCAATTATTCTTTAAACTATTTGTTTGATCGCCTTTTTACACCTATTTTCCAATACAAATTGATAAGAAACTTTGTACAGTACCCATCAAACCAATGATTCCATAGAAAGTTTGTCTGATAGATTATTAAATTCTATAATGCTTTATCAAGCTACCAAAAATATACAAATCTATGTAGTGAACCAACCCCCTTTATATAGGAATTTATTCTAAAAATTTTAGGGAGAAGTTTGAGAATTAAATTCAAACTTCCCACTTAACTTCAAACATCCTTGTCAAACTCTTTAATTGTTTTACCACCTTCAAAACTCCTAAAATTTTGGATCTTTCCCTAAGACGCAATGTTCAATGAACTTCATACCTTCTATGAATCTTGGATTAAATAATTCCTAGAACCCCTAACCAAATAATAACTTTCCTTTATGATTATCAAAACATTGATCATCCATAAAATTATAACTAAATTTAATATCTTTATAATAACTTCATAAATCCACTAAAACCTTTCATTTGGTACACCTTCAAAACATTCTTCCTACTGATGGAATGGAAACTGGAGTTCTTTCATAACTTCATAGGAACATCTTGAAAGTATTTACATAGACACATATTTCATCCAAAAACATGTAAGAGTTAACTTTGATAATTTACATCACTTAGAAAACTCTAACCAACGAACTAAATTCAATGACATTTTACTGATGACTTTATAAAATTCCATCATACCCCCTTTCAACCTGAACTCCCATAACCATTCCTCAATATAATAAATTTTTGAAATGTATATTAATCAAACTTGATAAGATGACTTTGTCATTACTCATATAATAAACCTACACACATCATTCAATCTGATTAAATTATACAAATTTGATTGAATCAACTTCACACACACTAACTCTGATCATAAATCTTAATTTATTTAATGATGACACTTTTTACTATCACAACATCATGTCATTAAAAATTTTAAACTTTAAAATTTTCTCAGTCAAACCTTTGTCTGATTGAATATATTTTTTGATCTCTACAGAAGTTCATAGCATGTATATACAAACATTATTCTTCCCCTTTCAACTCTATCATAGATGAGAAGATATCTAATTACTAATGACGTGATGAAATTTAGGAATAAAATTTGAATTTTCTAATTTGATCTTCATCTAACATTCTATCTAAAAAAACTTTTGTAAAATCTTGGATGAAAATTATATTCCACACTCTGTCTATGGTCTAATGATTGAAGGAATAAAACCTTTTATATAGATTTGATAGAAACTTCATCCAATCACTTTTATAACTCAAACATTTTAAGTGATATATGTTCTCAACAATTTCAAGATATTTACATTGAACAAAAAAAGAAAACAATGAAATAAAACCTTCTTATATCCCAACAAACTTCCTTTTAATACCTCTATCTTCTTCCAAACACCTCAAAAACCTCTTGGTCTAAAACATCATCCCATTTGGATTTTTTTGCCTTCCAAGGAAGATAAATCACTAAAAATTCATAACTTAATAAATGAATCACTTATCCAATAATTCCAACCCTACATGAGAAAACTCTGTATAAAAAATAAGAATCGTTGAACACCAATACCATGTTATCCTTATGTATGTATTCAAGAAATTTTTCTTAATATTCTTCTATTCCCATGTCTTCATAAAAAAATTTCTCAAACATATATTCACTCACTTAGAACTTTTAATTTTTCAAAATAAATTCCTACATCCACATTAAAAAATGTTAAATAGTTGAAAATGATGAAATCATATCTTATCCCTTTTAAAAGCTCCCCCTAAATATATTATCTTCCTTATGGAGTAAAAAACATTCCAATAGATTGATTTATATTACATCTTTTCTGTCCCTTTGAAAAAGTATCCAAAGACAAGATGAGAAAGGGGATGAGAGTCACATACATTATCTTTAAAAAGAGTGAAGTTGTGTGAACATGATCAACCTAATATTATGAAATGTTACCTTTAGTAATGGTTTATTAAAGATACTAGTAACTAGATTCATTATAGGAAAAAACTCCATAATTCGTTCATTTCTTTCCACACGATTTTTGATAAAGTGATATTTAATATAAATTTTCTTATATTGAGAAGGTTGTATATGATTAATTTTGAGATTTATGGAACCTTTATTATCACAACCCAAGATAAGGGGCACTTCACATCCACCAAAAAATCTTCTTGATGTGACTTCATCCACATCAGTTGTGTTGCAGCTTGAGTGGAAGAAACATACTTATATTCAGTTATGCTGAGAGTTTCTAAATTTTACTTTTTCATATTATAACTCACACATAATTATACTAAGAAGAAAAATCTAATATATATGAATCTTTTTTTTATCTACAAAACCATCATAATATGTATATGTGTTACCAAATAGATCAATATTTCTTGAACTGTCATATTTTATTCAAAAATTAATTATTCCTTTGATATATCTGATAATTACTTTTCCTTATATAAATTTACATTCATTTGGAGCACTTTTTATACCTCATACACAATTAAATAAACATAAAAAATATCTAGGCTTGAAGCTATTTGATTTATAAAGTATCCAAAAAACATTCTAAACACTTTTGGAGTACCTCATTTACTTTCCCATCTTTGGAAAACGTTTTACGCACTAAAATAGGTTTAGAAACATGTTTTAAATATTACATGATGAATTTATTTAGATGTTACTTAGCATTCATTTATTGATATAGGAAAATGTACTTCTTATTTTTCAAGATTTTTAATCCATGAAAGTATTTCATTTCACATAGAATAGACATTTCAAACAACATATTCATATTCTTAATTTTTTTTCATATTTCTCTAGCATTACTGATGAATATAATTTCATCAACATAAACAATTACAGTGAGGTAAACCAATTAATTTTTTTTATATAGAGGTTACTATAAAATATTCCTTTCTTGAAATTCAACTTACTTAAGAAAGTATATAATATAGAATACCAAGATCTTGGATCTTTATTCAACCCATAAAAATCATTATTTAACTTTTAAACATACCTTTCATCTTGAACAAACATGAAGCCACATGGGTTTTCAATACAAAAATCTTTATCAAGATCTCTATTAAGAAAATATTACCTTAAATCCATTTATAATTTTTTACATTCCTTTTTTTAGTGATATAAAGAATAGTTTGGATAGTGTTTAGTCTTTATAATATGGAAAAGGTATCAGAAAAATAAATGCCTTCAATCTGTGAATAGAATTTACAAACTAGCCGAGCCTTGTTTATGATCACTTAATATTTTTCATTCAACTTGTTTTAGTAAACCCATTTTTGTACCCAATTACATTATTATTGTTTGGTTTTGGTTTATGTTCTCATGTATCATTCTTCTTTATTTGATCAAACTCTTCATTAATTTCATCAATATACTCTGCATGTTACAAATATTCCTTAACACCTCTTAGATCAACCTATGAATATATGGAATTATGTCATACTAAACATAACATTATTTGAGTTTAAACCTATTTTCCTTGATCTAAAATGATGTTATGGACCTATAACTATTTTCTTAGACTATGATGAGGTGAATGTTATTATCCTTCATCACATTAAATTTCCATGTGAGAATCTTCATCTAAACCATTTTCTACATTTTTACTATTGTTAGAAACAATGTTATGCTTTTCAATAAAAAAACTTCATCTTCACTTTCTCTTATATTTAAAGATGATTTTTAAAACTTTTATTAGAATGTTGTAAAAAAATTCACATATAAAAAGTGAACAATTTTTCCTATCTATATATTATATCATCCATATTCTCTACTATTTGGATGGTAGCTAAGAAATATTCTGTAAACACCTATTTGATAAAACTTCACAAGTTTTTCACCATTGAATTAAATAACATAGGGACAACCAAACACATTCAAGTATTATAAACATGGTTGTTTCTTTGAAATTCATATCAAAAGGAGTCATATCAATTTTTTTCATATAAAAATAATGATTTTGAATATAAACTTCCACTCCAATAATTTTCTTCCAAAATAATTGAGAAGTAACATGTTCAATAAACATAGTTCATTCCATATCCACAAAACTTATATTTATTCTTTCAGCACACCATTATGTTGTAGTTTGTATCATGCACTAAACTCAAGAAAAATTCCACTATTTTCAAGATTACATATAAAATTTCAATTTGTATATTTAACAAAATTATTGGTTTGAATATTCTTAATATAATGCCCACATTCCTTTTCTGAGCATCCCTTATAACTCTAAAACATTTTGAGTTCTTATGATTAATGTTTCAAAAAAATAATACACGTAATTTGAGTGAAATCATCAATAAAATAAATAAAGTACATATCTCTATTTTACGACTACTTTCTCATGGGTTTTCTATTTTTAAAATATATCAACTCCAAGGGATGAGGTGAATGTATCTAAACTTTTTTATGTGATGAGTTTTTAATACTCCCCTTTTGGAATATGGAAAAAAATATATTCTTATTATCATGTTAGGAATATCATGGATACTTTCTACCTTTTTCAGTTTTATCATATTACTTTGAGACATATGCCCAAACCTCTTATGCCAAAGCTGATTTTTTTATAATGCTCAAATAATATGGACTCGGTGTATCACCATAATGATACAAGTTTCCCTTGGTTTATTATAATTGTATAAAAACTTTTATATCGTTAATACGTTGGATAAAAAAACTAATTATTTTGAAAAAAACTTCATTAACTTCACCAAAATGATATGAAAAACTAAAACTATTGGGTTTTATCCCATAAAAAAGAAGGATATTTTATATTTTTATTCTTCTTCCCTATTGATAGTAGATCCAATGACTTTAATTATAAGTGAAATATTATTTACAAAAATCACTATCACTTCTTTATAATCTTTCACATTCTTCAAGAACATAAAATTTTTGGTCATATAGGAATAACACCTACTATCTAATATTGTAGGTCATTCTCCTTTTATTTATTTAAGATTAGTTTTATCAACTATTTCCTTTTCATTAAAATTTTCTTCTATCTCATATTCCTTTTTAGATTTGTTATATAAACTTTGTTGTTCTTATAACATAACAAGACATCCTTTTGAAATGTGTCCAATCTTATCACATCTTTCAAAAAAAAAATCCATTGGTTGGAATCTATTTTCAATCTTAAAGATGAATTTATTTGGTTTTCTTTTGGATTTGGTTGACTCCCCCTAAAATTCTGTCTCCAATTCCTCTTGGTTTCATTATAGTGTTGATGATTGAACTAGTATATCTTCACTATATTCCAAAAACCTCTAGAGTAAAAAAATATCTATATAAATCATATTTTACTATATAATTTATATACTATTAAGAATTATGTACATACCTTCTATCATCTTTATTACCATACACTATGTAAATTTTTTGTGTACCAATGTTTTGGTAACCTACCAAAAACTTATTCCTATTCTTCTTAGATTCTTTCTTAGCCTTAAAAATATCTTGAGTAGTAGTAGATTTTGGAACAAACTTTGAAACCTTATAAATTTCATGATTTTCAAATCTTCATGTTTTGGATACATACATGGTCTTCCTTAGTTCCTTTTTATTCTAGAAATATTATTTTTTAACTTTGATGGTTACTTTTCTTGATCTTTATGTTTTTTAATCTTTTTATAACTTTCACCAACTTCTAAAACATAGTTTTGTAAGTTTTTTTTCCTCACTTAGATTCAACAATTTTTCATTGAAAAAGATCAAGTTCCTTCTCCTTCACCTTCCCATTTTATTAAAGTGTGATGTTGATATTTTTCTCTTCATTAAGTAACTTCTTCAGATCATCAATTTATTTTAGTAACATGGATTATTGTTCAGGAAAATATTATTTTTTGGTTGTTGAAAGATATTATTTAGAAAAATTCTTAATATCTCTCCAATGTTTAACAATCATTGAGATACATTATCTTAACACCATTTTAAGTATAAACTCTATCTTATTCTCCTACTATTCTTATTTAGAACTAATGATTTTGTCTCTAGTTAAATTTCTATCATACAATTTTTCTACCAGTAAATTTTTAGTAAAATCATCACTGGATTTTTCAGCTTCCTACTCACTATCATTATCTTCTTTGCATTTAGAAAAAAAAATTCTCCTTTTATATTTAGATAACTTCATATCCTTTCCCTTTGAATTTAAATTTGATTTATTTACCTTCTCCTTGATTGATATTCTTGACTTACCATCTTATTCATCAATTTATTCATCTTCCTTTCATCTTGAGAAATTTTCTTTCAAAGCATCCAATGGTTCTACAACTAAAACAATTTAGAGGTAAATTACATTTGTAATTACCTATGAATTTTTAAAAAATTTCAAAATAAAAGACATAAATTCATCAAAAAAATTATATGCCTCATCTTTGGTTTCAGATTTACTGACTTCTTCCTTAAGAAATTTCATATCTTTCCAACTCTTAGCAGCTTTGAAAGAAATTTATCGATCGTACTTTTCTTTATTCTTTATAACCTTTTCTCTTCCCATTTTGTAGGTAATGATAATACTATATATATATTATAGAGATATAGTTTTATGACCTTTATATTCCAATGATGATACCTTGGCCTCAAATTTATCAAAAATAATTTTATGATTTTTTTTCAAAAATAGACGAATCTTCTAACTTATCACCAAAACATCTTATGGTTCTTACAATGCGATTAAATATTGTAATGAAGTCACTAATAGATTCATCTATACCCATTTTAAGATCTTAAAACTTCAATATATATATTTTTAACTTTTATTTATTTTCCCACTTATTTCCTTCATAGATATTATTCATCTTAACCCATATTTCTTTAGAAATTATAATACATTTAACCCTTAGAAATTCACTTTTAGTGAGTGAGGAAAGTATAAAATTTCTAGCATGACCATAATTTTCTAAATTATTCTTATCAAGAGATGTTAAGGTAAACCCCTCTATAGAAGGAGGGAAATCATTTGTGGGGTATTTAATAATTTTATAAAAAATGGATATAACATAGGGTAAACTTCTATCCTTCAGGATATGATAGTTCTTCCCATAAAATATAGGTATCCCCTTACCATTCATAGTGTTCAAAACATCCATGTCAGATTTCACTTTCTTTAAACTTCAAAATATAGTCAAAAAAGGAAACCTGGCTCTGAGACAACATGAAAGGACTAATCAAGATCTATGTGATCACTAAGAGGGGGAGGCTTGAATCATTATTCTTTTTATTTTTTTGTTTTCTTTATTAATAAATAATATTCACCTTATGTTTGTGATAAATGATCCTACTAGAAAATATAAAGCATGAACAAACATATGAACACATGTATTTATAGGGTTCACTATAAACCTTTTGGAAGTTATAATAAGTAGTGATTATCCTTTCAATTTTGTATCACTATAATCAATCGACAGTGCATTTTCTCCTTGTATAGTTATGACATATAACATTTTTTGGTAAAAATAGTAAAAACCTTCACCAATAGGCTTCAGTATGTTTTCATTTGGATGATTTAAATTTCTAAACAATTTCCCTTCTTGAAAGTAATTATTCCCCATCACTTTATTACACAATATATATTAAGAAACTTCTTAAAACCGGGATTTCAGTTTGTCTGATAAGTCCATTCATTATGTTTTTCTAGTCAGATATTATGGTAAGTTTGTCCAGTAAGATCGTCTGGTGAGTCTATATGTTATTATATAATTAATTATTTCTATATAATTATACCAATATGATTCCTTAATTTTCTGCTCATTTTGGAACACTATTCATTATATGCTTCCTCAACCAGTTTTTTCAATCACCTTTGTAACCTGATTGCCCAATTGAAACTAATAGGAAACTTTTTTAGATACCCATCAGAGGAATTATTCTTCATAATTTTTTTATGATTGTATCTTTAATTATAAAACACTTCCCCTAGCTCCCCAAAATCCACACATCTACTCAGTTCACCAACCCCCTTTATATAGGAATCTCAACTCCAAAATTTTAGGTAGAAGAAAAAAAATTAAATTCAAACTTCCCGCTCAACTTTGGAAGTCCCACTCAAACTCTTTCAACATAACTTCTAGAACCTTGGAGCTTTACTTAAGACCTAGATTTCAATGATCTTAAAACCTAATATGAATCAAGACTTCAAACCTTCCAAGAATATTAACTTGAATCATGATATTCCTTTGGGATTATTCATGATATTCCTTTGGGATTATTGAACCATTTATCATCCAAAAAACATCTTCACATTTAATATATTTATGAAAAAATTGTAAGTACCTTTAAACAATAAATATGTTACATATTCCAAACATTCTCCATACCAATGAAAATATGACTAGTGTTCCTAAAAAACTTCATATGATTATCTTGGATTTTATCTGATGTCTTATACCAGACACCTTTTACAGTTACCTTTTCTTAGTAAAATATAACTGATGAATCACATTTAAGAACATTTTTCCAATGAATTTATAGAAATCCATCATACTCCCTTTCATCCTAAGCTTTTATAACTATTCCGCTGTCAGATGATCCTATATGTGTTTGTTCGACTCAAATTCATACTCTCTAAATATAATCGAAAAAAATCATAAAAGTTTAACTGATAACACTTTATACCATCAAAATTTCATACCTTCATAACCTTATAACTTTGGACTTTTCTCTGCCAAAACATTGGATAATGAAAATTTTCTGTTGATCTCTAAAGAACCTCATACAATGAACATCATACAAAGAAATGTTATTCTCCCTCTTTCTAATCAATCTTGGATCATGATATCTTTCAATACTCATGATGTTAGGAACTTTAGGAATAACAAATAATCATTTAATTTAAACTTTATTAGACATTTTGTTCAATGGAATTTTTTTTAAATCATTGATGAACATTCTTCACCACACTTCGTATCTCTTCTTATGATCAATAGACTCCATCCATTGATTTAAGTTTGATATACACTTCATCTGATAACTTTTTTAACTCAACAGGGTTAAGTGGTTTATGTTCTCTATAATTTTATGAGATTTATATTGAGTAATAAAAGAAAAAACATAAATAAATCCTTCTTACATTCAAACTAACTTCTTATTAACACCTTTGAAATATTAAAAACAGCTCAAAAACCTCTTATCCTCAACATGTTCCCATGAGGTTGTTTTAGAATTAGGGGACAATGAACATTGTTTAGCAGTCAGGTCAGTAGGATATTCTCACACTAGGGGAGATAAAGCTAGTAGAGGTCATCCCTATGATAGTAATCATCCTTAGGGACCTAGTTCATAGTGTATCCATGTATGAAATCAGTAGCAAGGAAGAAGAGATATTTGTGGGAAGATGCATGCTTTGGAGGTTCCAGCACTAGAGGGGATAGAGGTCATTTTTGGTATGATAATTTTGTTGTATACCTTAGTTTTTTCATATTTAATTCCATATCTTATCACTCCTTTCCCCCTAATTTGATTCATACATTAGGACTGGTGGTGGAGAGGATTTTAGGTCCCTTGATGTTATCCATGACAATTTTTGGTTAGGTTGTTTTGTTTGATATACGATGAAGGTGTTGATTGATGATGGGGAAACACCAGTCATTGAGGGATTTTCTCTTATTCTAGATACATTAATCTGGTTTTATCCATGACATGAATAATCTATATTTTATGCATGAAACTTTTTATTACTTTCATAGGATAGTTTCATTTTCTAACATGAAAGGATAATGAGTGGTGTTCATTGGAGAGAGAAGCTATAAAATGGGTGGCAGGAGAGGGGAGCATATTTTATCTCAATTGATAGAGTTTTTAGTAGAATCCCAAGCATTGGATGTTTTTGAGGACATTGATGGGTTTTTGGATGTCTTCCCAAATGAGGTTGTGACACTACCACCTTCGATGCGATGTCGAGTTTGGGGTAAATTTACAACTAAAAACATCTTTGATTTCAATGAATCCTTATCAGATGGTAACTATGGAGTTATGGGATTTGTGACTCTAGATTGATGATATGATGTATAAGGGTTTCATTTAATGGGGGACAAGTAGTTTTTGAATATTGATCTATTTGATCAACTTAATGGGGGACAAGTAGTTTTTGAATATTGATCTATGGTCTATATATCATTATACAAGGGTAAAATATGGGGATATCCCAAAGGATACATTTAGATACATGTATGGGAACTTCAAGTCCATGGTTATGACATTTTGTTTCATTGAGACACTAGCTTTGTTTATGGGGATTATAAACTCTATATTCTATGAGTTCTTGGACTATTTTATAGTCTTGTTCATCAATGATGAGGATCTTTTCAAGCATCTCATAGTTTTCCTATAGGTTCTTCATCACCACCATATCCATGGAAATATATCAAAGTTAAATTTTTATACATTAAATTTAAATTTACTTTGTCATGTGGTTCCTCAAAAAGATGTGTCCATAGACACATCAATGGTAGAGTTATTTTTTTTCTTAGTAATTACCCAAAAATGTGGAAGGGTTTTGCAGTTTCCTTGGTCTTACGAGATATTAATAGAGGTTTGTGTTTTAATTATAAAAAATTATAGCCTCACTAATAATATTGAATAAGAAAGAATAGCCTTTAACATGAACTGATCAGTGTTAGAAATCCTTCAACTACGTGAAAGAGAGGTTCACTAGTTCCTCAGTGCTTCAATTTCCATAGGAACATGTGATGTTCGAGGTGTTTTATGACACTTCCCACCCAATTTTGGGATTCATTTTGAGGCATCAAAGGGTATTGATCTATTATAGCCCTAGGGGGATATTTCCCTATGAGCATAGCTATGACACCAATGATCTAGATTCATCAATGGTATTTCATTCCATAAATAAATGGAGACATTGCCTCATTGATGAGTACTTTGTGGTCTCCACACACCATAAGAGTCAATGGTGTGTGTTTTCTCCATGGTATATGAATCTATAATAGTGGATGTGGATATAGTTTCTCCAAAATTATGGTTTAAAGATCTCATACACCCTAGGGGGTGATACATTGTGAAAAAATAAATGAGTATGAAGTCATGATGGTATTTCATTCAGGAGTCTGATGATTCTTTGAGAGGGATGGAAGATCTTATAGTAGTGAATCTCAATGTAAAGAAGGTCATTATTAGAGTTAGCCTTTATCATATGATAGTTAAATTATCTCTAATGAAGCAGGTGGAGGAGTCTCAGTGGGTAGAATCAAAGGTGTAGGTGATGTAAGGCCGTGTTGTTCATGGTGATGCTATAGAGAGGTGGTCTATAGAAAGGCTAAAAGGGAATTTATGATCACCATAGGATGGAGACTAGTGCTAGGGAATCAAGAACTAACTTTGGGAATTAATTTTCCAATGAAAATAAAACTAAGGGAATGTAATACCATGAGATTTTATGAGAAATATTCTTTTTAATTTCTTTGATGTTGTTTGTTTTATGCTTCACCAAGATTATCTTGCGCTATACGCAACACCGTATTAGCTTGTAGTATACGCAAAACTATTCTTGCCTTGTGTTGCACACAATTTCAAGTTCTTTTGAATAAAATTCAGTTTTACACAAAACTAAATATAGATTTTTATCAATGTATAAATGAAATATATTTTTATTATGTTATACGCAACACCAAATGAAGCTTTCACTACACGCAACCCTGACTTGGCTTGCATTACACGTAATAACGACCTTCCTCGATAGTGTGTGATATCATATTTCACTAAACAATGATATATTATAATATTATTATTAACTATCTATTTTGAATATTATTAACTGAATTTTTAATTTTATAACATTATAATTCATCTTACACATTTTCTAGATCATGGTATGAGAACAAAATAAATTTTTCAGGTAAAATAAGTATTTTTCAAAAAATGCAGTTTTGCCGCTTTTTGAAGGCGCACCCATTTCAAATCTAATTTTTAACAAGTTTATAAGTTAAATTTTACAAAATAAACTTATTCTTTTGAATAAGGATATAAAAATTTACATTGGATAAAGTTTTGATATTTTTCTGATAACGTTCATATTTTGATGAATAGTAAAAATATGCTAAATTTTAATTAAAAACAATTTTTTTCATCAAGATAATTTATATGGTTAAATTATAATATTTAATGGTTTTAAAGTAAAAATATAATATATTTTTACCAATTAATATAACTTATGTCATTATCATTAATTTTACATTGAAATCATAGGTAAAAACATTTCAATCTTTTGCAATGTTTTAACTAAAAACCCATTTTTTCAACAATGGGATTAATTTAAAATTAATTAATGCATCTTCTATATCTTGAATTTGGAGAAATTGATTCCATATTTGGAATTATTATTCCCAAATTATGTTAATAGGCTACTTTTATTTTTGGGCATTATGAATAGTAACTACGGTAAATTTTATTTACCATAGTTAAAGGTAAATCAGGTAATTAAGGGTAAAAATAATATTATAAAATTACTCTAACACTTGAATTAATTTAATTGGATGATTATATTTCGTCCTAAAATATACATGGGTATAAATGGTATCTTTTTTAACCCACTTGGATGTGATGAAGACTTTTAATTTATTTTATTTAAAGAAAGTGAAATATGTCTCACTCAAACTTTAATAATTAAAGTATTTTTAATATAAGGTTATACTGAATATAAATTTGATTATAAATACTCATTTGAAATATAACATGCTTTTATTCATTATGGTAATTTATTTTTCATTGTTGAGAAATATATAATTACCTTAATAGCTTATACATTAATGCTGCAGAAATTATTTATTTAGTGAAAAATCAATAATATAGTTTTTATTAAAATAATAATACCCATACAAAAAACCATAAACTTGACAAAAATATGTTTTTAGAGTATATATATACCCTAATCATCCAAGGGAATACTTGTCGACCATTTTGAGCCTTATAAAATAGATTATGACATTTATATTATTTTATTTTAAATGGTGTCAAAGTTGTCACCTTCATACTTTAATAAAGATAACATTTAAAAGGTTGGTTTTTTTAGACGATAAATTATACTAAAAGTATTATTATTAAATATATTAAATTTATCTTCATCATAGTATTTTATTTTTAATTTTTATGAAACAAATGATTATATTAAATAATTATAAAAAAATGTTGTTGTAATTATTTTATTAAGAGAAGTATCAAATAAATGGTTTTGAAAATATTAAAATAAATATTATATGAACTATTTAATGTGATACACTAATTTTATAGACAAATATGACATGTTATGAATCTATTGAATATTTTGGTTCAAATATATCCTCTATGTGGATTTTATTTAAATTCAAAAAAATGAATAGTGTCAAAATTGAAACTATTGTTATTTTATAAAAATAACAAATTATTAAATTGTTTAAAAATCACAAAGAGATTTAAAAATTATAAATGAAAATTTTTATGGTCTAAAATTTCATAAAGTATCCAATTATGGTCAATTAACAACACATAAGTAATTATTTATAACAATTTAAAATTTAGAATATTATTACCACAAATAAAATTAAATAGATTAAACAAGGATAAATCAAGTTGATAAGGTTTAAAATAAATTCCCAACATGTCTAAATTTTATTGTATGATGATATTAAAACCCTATCTCATCTCAGCTTCGGATTTGAGTCATTTTTGGATGTTTTTATGTGATTTTTGAGTTTATTATAAATTAATATTTTAGAGGTTTCCAAAAGTGCCCCTCTCCTCCCTTATAAAAGGGAACCTCATCCCTCTCCTCTTAAAAACATTTTGAGCCTTAAATCTCATCCAAAACCTATCCATTTATCTTCTCCACTTCCCTATAAACCAACTAGAGGTCCTTGTCTTCTTCAAAGACCAACTTTAGTGCCCTAAGAGGAGGCTAAGAAGAGGCGCATCGAGGAAGAGGTAACATCCTTTACCGATTATTTCAAATTTATTTCACCATCTACTTCCTCTTATTTATTTTTTTCATTATAAATTAATAACATAAGTATCAATAATATACTTATATGTTATTATAAATATGAAACAACCCTATTTCACCTTATATCCATCCTACGAAAAATGAAATCACCGCGCATGCGTATGTACGGCTTACTTTCTCTACACCGTGGTGTAATCTGTTTTTCCACCACCACCCTACTTGGATTGGTATAATGGAGTAAATAATAAGTATATATTATTATTGTAACATACTACTTATTCTAATATATTATATCATCCACTCCAATTCCATTCAATAATTATGGGAATGATATCATCGCTCGTGCGTACGTACGGATTACAGTCTCCACGATGCGATGAGATTCATTCTCCATGTTAACCATACAAGAATGATTATAAAGTATATATAATAAGTAATAATTAAATATATGACATAATAATACTGGATTTATGTATATATATATATGTCATTTTTCATCCATTCAATTTAATAAGGAAATGAAAACAGCATTCATGCGTACGTACAACCTACCGTCTCCATGAACTGTGTATTTAATTCTATTTACCGATATATTATATATATTTATATGATGAATATATTATATATATATATATCATGTTTTAAATTCTGTAAATATGTAATCATGATCTAAGTTATCATATGAATAATTACAAGTCAAAACATGTACGATAAATGATATAATTTTACCCAAAACACTGCTTTAACATGGAATTGATCAAAGAACGGGTAATATAAAGTCGTAAGTGAATCATATATATTATTATGGTTTCGTTACAAGTTAATAATATTTTTAAACACACTATAATGGATTCTCGAACACATACGGAAGAAATTGGACATAAGGTAAGGGATTATTTCGTCTCACTTTTATTTCTCTGAGACATATGCCTTAATCACCAACTATTTATTTTGTATGGTGTTTAAGCTTCCCATGAATTTTTTATGATTTTTATTATGAAGGATATTATATTTAAATATGCATGTAATTTTCTTTATTTTATGGCACGTATGATTCCACCGATTATAAATGGTAAGGGATAATTTTTCAATCTCATTTTTATCTGAGATTCTTTATATGTGAGTATTTATTGGGGTTATATTTATCATCAATGTCCATGTTTTCAAAAAAAATGTTTTCGTAAAATTTTTACTATTCTTCCATGTATGTTTAAAGTCATTTTTACCCTTTTTAATTTTTACTACGATGAATTGATGGAATCTTTATTTTGTTTACCATACGAGTGACTTTTTGACATTTCTGACAAAAGTACAAGGAGAATGTTTTTTTAACTTATACAACATGATCAGATTTTTATGGTTTCATAACGCCTTATTTCCATGAATCTATCTCTACAAGATTTCATGATTATTTTAAAAAAAATCTTTTCTTTTAAAATTGCATGGAATTTTGAGAAAAGAAAATGATTTTGAAGAAGAAAGGATATTTTCCTCAAGAATTCATTTCAAGTGTTTTATCAAAACTATTTTCCATCTAAGATGACATTCTCTAATTTGGTTATGTTTGAAGTATAATGTCCCTATTATTTACATGTTTTGATTTTGTTTATGATGAAATGCTATCCACTTATTTTATATGGATTATGTCATGATGGAATGATGTTTATGAAACCCATTTTATTCATTGGGTTATGATGAATGATTTATGTTTATTTTGTGGCACATGAAAGAATGATTTCATTATGAGATGGGTGGGACCTATATATCCCTCCAATGAATTAGGTAATGATTTATATCTCATTAGATAGACATGGTTAGAATGAAAAGTGAATCTGGTTCAGTAATATAGGGCTGGAACGGCAAGTAAACCTGGTTTAGTAATGGACTTTGTCCACTATGATGGTCTTGGCAGCAATGCCCTGGATACTATAGAAATCATATCATGTGCTTAATGGTTTTCCACAATTCCATGTTTAATTTCTATTCTATTTTATCATTATTAATGTTTTTTTATGATCTATTCCTTATTTACAGCTAAGATTTATGTCATTGCTCAAGATTTTGATGTTTGATGTTAATGTTTTTACGTGAAAATGTTTATGGATTGTTTTATGTCCTCCATGTTTACCCTTAATGAGAATTTGAGCTCACCATTTTTATGTTTTATTTTCAAAAAGATATAAATAAAGGTTTTAGGTAATAAAACAAAAGGTGAAGATATTTATGGGAGATGTTAAAGATCTTTCACCATTATTAGAAGATTATGTTTCGAGTTTCCAAAGACAATAAACTAACACGGTCTTTGGGTGTCTGTTTTTGTTATGTTTTAAGTATTCTAAAAGTAATGTGATGTCCATGTACGTCAAGATTTGGTTCTCTAAAGTTGGTATCAGAGCGAAGTTTTAGTTAACCTTTGGAAACTAGGATACAAAAACTTTAGTGTGATCCCTATAGATATTTCTAAGGTAAGTCCAGGGATGTCCATAAGGTTAAGTATAACGTATAGGTTACAATCCTAGAATTATGGTAACAATCATGAATATCATAAGATTAAACCTAAGATATTATATATTGGAAGTAATCCCCCTTGATTATGTTGTTTTCCTACTTTGATTTTTGCCTCTCACACTATTCTTTTTGGGTTTTAGAAAATGGCTGGAAATAGGAAGATTCATGTTAATGGAGAATATGATAGAAAATGGAATGATATTCTTCTTAGGAAACCAAATAAAACGGGATTTGGAAGGCAAAACATCGTTATTATGCCTAATCAGTAATCTCATAATATGATCAATAATATCAACTTTGGTAAGTTTCCTGAC